>CAKASE010000074.1:10517500-13314980 GCA_916720795.1 Danaus chrysippus | reverse complement strand
AAGAAATTATTTCGGTATAAAAATAAATTTATCAAAACCTTTGTCCATACAGTTTGATCCTGCCGTGTTGCTATACTTGATATACTTTAATTAAAATTTTGTGTAACAACAAGGTATAAAAAGCGAATTCTCTCCATAAAGAAATAAATATAAAAGCTTGTAAAAATATACTTATTTATAAGCTTCTTTCTTACTGTTTGGGTGATTTAAAAAACACAATCCGTTAAACCATTTGGGTTGGACTTCGTATTGTTTTAAAATAATTGCTACAACCATTACAGAAAAAAATTAAAACGGTCAAGCTAAAAATTATTAATTAAAGATTGTAAACGTGACTCTTCGTCTCCTCTCTTCGTAAATAATGTCCAATTTGTATGATGTCTTTTCTATCTTTTCGATTAAATTGCGACGAAGATCTCTTGGTGCTTGAGACTGCACATACTGCAAGAAAAAATTGTGTACTGTAACTTTCAATTTAATATATACATGTGTAGAGGGATTCCCCAGGCCCCCAGCCCTTAATAATTTTCTAATGGACACAGTATAATACGTAGTACTTTATTAATAGTATGTAAAGTAAACGCATACATATTTGGTAGCTGTTACCGACGGCCAAGTCTTAGGAAGGATATTTTAAGTGTCTGCCAAAAATTCTCCTGATGGTGTCTGGTAGTGTATTAGTTCATAGTAGTAATAAATAAGTTTCAAATGGTTCACATGTTATCTACAATACACGTTAAGACGAGACCTCAGACTATAAGTAGGGTCAGGGGTCCTTGTAACCATGGACTAGTGTAGAAATAGGAAATGGACATATATATGGCCACATCTACATATTTATATGGTTTTGTTTCTATTTGTTAAAGGTTCTTTTCAAATATATTATTTAAAAAAATTTACCTGTCTTGAATCGAATTTCTTCCTCAGCTTTCTGAGGTTATAACTTCTAAGGCCCCATTCTGCTACCGGAGTAAAAAGACGTAATATTCTCTGAAATAATTTATTTCAATTGAATAACGAATTGTTTATTTTAATATTTATTTTATAACCTTAGATATTACCTGCTTTTTCTTCTGAATGTAATAATAATAAACATAAAATGACCCAAATATCAGCAAAACAGACTGTATAATAATAGTCAATGTTTGAAAGTACGACGTCACTTCATTAAAATCACTGTTTAGATAAGTTTTTATAAGTAAATAAGACTTAATCTGAAATGAGGAAAGGGATTGGGTGTCTTATTTTTACTCTTTCTATAAAGTCAATTAATAACATCATTTTGAAAAACTTCTTCTCGTAACCAATAAAAGCCTGAACTTAAAAATGTAATAGCTATTTCTATACTCACGAAATAAAAGATTGGGAGAACCAATAAACTCCATATTCTTAGTTTGGCTGGTGGAACTGCAAAATGGAAAGTGATGTCATCGATCAATCTACCCATATAATTATTGTTTCCGAGAGTGTTGAGAAGCACGTCCATAATATGAATGCAAATTCCATGAACTAATAAAAAATATCATAAATTTTATTAGTGGAAGCTAAAAAAATTGTATTTCTTTTGAAATTAATTTACAAAAAGGGTATCCATAATCTCTCTGATTAAATAAATACAGATGTGACAGTGACTGAGCTCTAATAATAATTTAGGTAATGGTTGTTTTATCAATGGTTAAAAAACAGATTATGAGAAAAAGGTATTTTATCAACAAAATTATATGCATGTCTTTGTATTTCGTTTTATTTTTATTATTATTATTATTCTGCAGACATGCATCGTAGTAAATTGCTATAATTTTTAAAATACATTATCATAACAGGACCAATATACCAATGAATTTGTAAAAAATACTGCAACTTCTGCCGTCAAAATAATACAAGCTGCACACCATGGTTTAATTTTTTCCCATTCAGTTACGAAACTTTGTATGATACATTGAAATCTGATCAACTGTAATAAAAAGAAAATAAAAGATTACATTTAAAGTTATAAGTAAACTACTAAACTTAGTAAAATGAAATAAACATTAAAATAACATACACAGGTAAAGTAGTCCACAATTGCGTTTAAAGCCAAAAATAAGAGTATATAGAGCTCTCCTCCGTATAACGTGGAAAAATATATCGGCCAAGTAAAAAACAATGATGTACCGCCTATCGTAATAAAATATAGTATAATAATAAAATATAAAGATATTATAGGCATTGAAACCAAAACTCGCACATGTCCCAAAGTACCCACCATAAGAAAAACATATTATTGAAGCGTTTACCCAATTTTCTCCGTGTTTTTTACATAAATAACTTGTCACTGCTCTAGATATATAAAAGACTGATTTTGATAAATTAATCAAGGCTCTATCAAGGCTTGGATCGACCTAAAAATAATATTAGTATTATAAATAAATTTCGATAAAAACCTCCAATTTAAATTCAATTGAAGTGGGTTGACAATATAGTAAGAAGTGTTTAATAGGGCGTCAGATATGTTTAAATAAATTATGTTAAAAATTTTGAATTTAAATTCAATTTAAGTGGAATGAGGATACAGTAAATAGTGTTTAATATGGCGTCAGATATGATGATTTTCAAGACAAAGAAAACTTCAATCGCAGTTGAAATAAATACCCTTTAAAAAAAAAAATTAATTATAGAGATATATGACTGAAGCTGAAATATGTTGCCTTCAGATTAAATGCTCGTTATTGCTTGCAACCTTAATCAAACTTATACTTAAAAGGTTACAAGTAGCCACTAACAGCGATTTATTTTTAAGTGGTGGTTTTCAAAGAGTTGATTTTTATTTCATCTAGAATATATAAAGTTAAAATTACTTTAGAATTAAAAAATTGCCGATTTTTTTGGAATGTTACTGAAATATTGAAAATATGTAATAATAGGGCCGAACATATGATATGTACATTGAATATATGTCAAAGTTATTATTAAGAAAAATAAAGTTAATATTAAACATAGCTTTGTTTTTATAAATTTTTATTTATTACTGTGCTAGTTCTTCATGATAATTTATTTTACCTTATCGCCGCTTCTTGAAAATATTATATGAGCAACTGGAGGTGCATTTTTTATATTTTGAAGGGGTAATGGAGATGAATCACTGATTATTGTGTATACAACGCATTGACAGATTTGTCATTACATTTGTTCATATCAAAGACAAAGAATTTTTAAAACTATGTAAAATGTTATTATGTATATATATTAAGCATATTCTTAAACTTCTTATATAATATAATTGTTGGAGTGTTCGAATCTTTAATTTTATGAATATCTAGATTAAAGACACTTATTTCTTAATATATCAATCAAAAAATATAAGGAACTTGGTACCTGAGAATTGACCGTCGGTTTAAACAAGCAAATATTTATATTATGCTCATAAATCATTGTGTATATAGGAATTCTTGGGTGACAAAACTTTTAATTAAAATAAATATTAATATGATTAAGGTTTGTATGAGAATATGATTAAATAAAATGATGTTGACCAAAAGTTTTATTGTGTACAATATACAATTGTAGGTGATTTTAACTATATTATTTTGTAAAGAAATTGTTTTGGTATAAAAGCAAATTTCACAAAACCTCTGTACATACATACAGTTTGCGCCTGCCATGTTACTGAACTTGATATACTTTAACTAAAATATTGTGTAAAAATAAGGAATAGAGGACAAATTCTCTCAATAGTAAATATACAAGGTTGTAAAAGTTTTGTAATTTCTAAGCTTCTTTTTTACTCTTTGGGTGATTTAAAAAACACAATACGCAAAAGAATTCTGATGTACATCGTAATATTTTTTAATAATAGCAACAACCACAACAGAAAAAAAAAACGGGTCTAGCTAAATATTATTTAAACGCTTCAAACGTGACTCTTCGTCTCCTCTCTTCGTAAATAATGTCCAATTTGTATGATGTCTTTTCTGTCTTTTCGATTAAATTGCGACTAAGATCTCTTGGTGCTCGAGATTGAATGTACTGCAAGATTCAAATGGTGTACTGTTACTTTCAATTTAATATATATGTATATTAATAGAGGGATACCCCAGAACCCCCAGCCCTTAATTATTTTCTGATGGACATGTAATAGTTCAATATTAGTATGTACTGTTAATGCATACATATTTTTGCTATCTTTTACCGACGGCCAAGTCTCAGGAAAGATATTTTAAGGATCTGGCAAAAAATTCAGCTGATGGTGTCTGGTAGTTTATCAGCACATGGTAGCAATGAATACATTTCAAATGGTTCACCAGACCTCAGACTATAAGTAAGGTAAGTACATCTTTTACTTACTTTTACCACAAGGTAACTGAGAATTGACCGTAAGTTTTGAACTAGCAAATATATAGACGTGTAATGTACACACTAATAATAATACTCGTAACATCATATATATGTCTAGTCCCTCAGAAACTTAGTAAGATTTGGGGGCCCTGGAATCTTGGACTAAAGTAGAAATAGGAAATTGACATATTTACGGCATATATCTACATATATGTATGGTTTTGTAAGTATTTGTTGAAGGTTCTTTTGGAATATATATATATATTTTTAAATTACCTTTCTTGAATCAAATTTCTTCCTTAGCTGCCTCAGGTTATAACTTCTAGGGCCCCATGCTGCTACCGGAGTTAAAAGACTTAATATACTCTGAAATAATAAATATCAATTGAATAACGAATTGTTTATTTTCATATTTATTTTATGACCTTAGATATTACCTGCTTTTTCTTCTGAATGTAATAATAATAAACATAAAATGACCCAAATATCAGCAAAACAGACTGTATAATAATAGTCAATGTTTGAAAGTACGACGTCACTTCATTAAAATCACTGTTTAGGTAGGTTTTTATAAGTAAATAAGACTTAATCTGAAATGAGGAAAGGGACTGGGTGTCTTATTTTTACTCTTTCTATACAGTCAATTAATAACATCATATTGAAAAACTTCTTCTCGTAACCTGAACAGCCTGAACTTAAAAATTTTATAGCTATTTCTATACTCACGAAATAAAAGATTGGGAGAACCAATAAACTCCATATTCTTAGTTTGGTTGGTGGAACTCCAAAATGGAATGTTATGTCATCGATCAATCTACCCATAGGATATAGCAAAAAATATAATTATTGTTTCCGAGAGTGTTGATAAACACGTCCAAAATATAAATCCAAATTCGATGAACTGATAAAAAATGTCATGAATTTTATAAGTGAAAGTTAAAAAATAAATATTTATATAGAAATAATTAATCTATAAAATACAGATGTGACAGTTACTGCACACTTATAGTTTTGGTTAAAAACTATTGTTTTATCGTAGTTAAAACAGCGTATGAGAAAAAGATATTTTATCAACAAATTATACACGTCTCTGTATTCCGTTTTTATTTTAGTAAGAGACGAAACTTCTCAGCATTCCATGGATTCACCGTGCGGGTCCATCGCGTTGCAGGGAGAGGACCTTCAACAGTGCCTGGGACTTCCAACCCAGATGAAGGTTTAAAGAGCCCCTATCTGACGAGCGTTAAACGCTCATCTCCACTGTCCAAGTTCCTCTCCCTACCTAACAAAATTTGAATAATTTATATTTGTAGAAATGCACAGTAAAAAAATGCTATAATATTTAAAATACAGAATTTTAACAAAACCACGTTAACATACCAATGTACTTGTAAAATACGCTGCCACTCCTGCCGACAAAATAATACAAGCAGCACACCAAGGTTTAATTTTTTCCCATTCAGATACGAGAGTTTGTGTAATACATTGAAATGTGATCAACTGTAATAAAAAGAAAATAAAAGATCACATTTAAAGTTATAAGTAGTTTAGTAACATGAAATAAAAATTACATACACAGGTGAAGTAGTCCACAATGGCGTTCAAAGCTAAAAATAAGAGGACAAAAAGTTCTCCTCCATACAACGTAGAAAAATATATCGGCCATGTAAAAATCACCGATGTACTGCCTATTGTTATAAAATATAATATAATATTAAAAAATAAGTATATTATAGGCAATTGAAACCAAAACTAGCACACGCCTTAAAGTACCCACCATAAGAAAAATATATTATTGAAGCGTTTACCCAATTTTCTCCGTATTTTTTACATAAATAACTTGTCATTGCCCTAGATATATAAAATACTGAATTTGACAAATTAATCAAGGCACTATCAAGGCTTGGATCGACCTAAAAATAATATAAGTCCATGTTTAAATAAATTATGATAAAAATTTCCAATTTAAAGTCAATTTAAGTCGAATGAGAATACAGTAAATATAGTGTTTAATATGCCGTCAGATATGATGAGTTTTATGATGAATAAACTACAAACGCAGTTGAAGTAAATACCCTTTTTAAAAAAAAAATATATAGAGACATATGACTGAAGCTGAAATATGTTGCCTTCAAATTAAATGCTCGTTATTGCTTGCAACCTTAATCAAACTTATACTTAAAAGGTTGCAAGTAGCTACTAACAGCGACTTATTTTTAAGTGGTGGTTTTCAAAGAGTTGATTTTTGTTTCTTCTAGAATATATAAAGTTAAAATTACTTTAGAATTAAAAAATTGCCGATTTTTTTGTTTGTTTCTAAAATATTGAAAACATGTAATAATGGGGCCGAACATATGTATTATATGTACATACATTGAATATATGTATGTCAGAGTCATAATTAAGAAAAATCAAGCCTGTTAATATTAAACATCGCTCTCTCTTAATAAATTATTGTTTATTATTGTGCTAGTTTTTCATGATAATTTATTTTTACCTTATCCCCGCTTCTTGAAAATATTATATGAGCCACTGGAGGTGCAGTCATAGATTCAGCAAGCAAATCAAAATCAGCGAGCTTTTGTGTAACAAAGTTTTTGTTTTGTTAATTATATGTTTTTTTTCCAGAAATAAAACAAAATAACAATGAGTGCTCACCATTAACATATTGTTAAAATCACGTCTTATATACTTGATAGGTCTGTCGGAGTAAGTGATTATTAAATGTATAAATGATAATGCATATACAACACACAATGCCAGTTGTGCATGGTGTAAAATCTGTAACATCGTTGGATATTTTTTCTTTCGATATCTCTATATAGTAGAGCAAAAAGCATGATAACGAAAAAAATGACATATGTTAAGTCTTTATATATGTACTAGCTTTCCGCCCGCAGCTTCGCCCGCGTGGAGTTCGGCGATATCGCATTTCCAAGAGAACGTTTCAAAAGTCTGAGATAAAAACTATCCTATATTCTTTCTCAAGGTCAAATATATGTCTGTACCAAATTTCATTAAAAACAGTTCAGTGGTTTAGGTGTGACAGCGTAACAGACAGACAGACAGAGTTACTTTCGCATTTATAATATTATTAGCAGGGATTGGTAACATTATTCGAGTAATGATTTCATTAAAGAAGACATGTGATTTAAAAATTAAGCCGTTATTTATTTTCTACCTTCCAAGTGTATTGTTTAGATATATGGTTTCGTAGGCACGCAGCTGATATCCACAAGAAAAATATAATAACTACAAAAATTTCTCTCCCATTCCAATTCAATCGATTGTCATATGAATCTATAAAATGGCTGGAAAGTGCATACGTATAAAATCAATATTTGTTTTCAGATGTTATATGAATAACAATAAAAATCTTTTTCGAGAGATAATGAAGGTTTAGTTAAAGTAGTGTAATAAAGATCAAACAAAATATTTAATTGATATGTATGTAATGGAGCCTCACGACGCGTTGGTCTCGGCATGAACTTGGATAAAACCAAGATTATGTTCAACGAACATGTCGTGCCGAGACCGGTTTATGTCGACGGATCGGTTCTCGAAGTTGTTCAAGAGTATACCTACCTTGGACAAGTTATCCAGCTTGGTAGAAACAACTTCGAGAAGGAAATCGATCGCAGGATTCAGCTAGGTTGGGCAGCGTTTGGCAAATTACGTCGGGTTTTCTCCTCGCCTCTACCGCAATGCCTGAAGACCAAAGTCTTCGACCAATGCGTCCTACCAGTTATGACCTACGGGGCTGAGACGTGGACACTCACTGTAGGACTAGTCCACAAACTTAAAGTCGCTCAGCGGGCTATGGAACGAGCTATGCTCGGCGTTTCTTTGAAGGACAAACTTCGAAACGAAGAAATCCGACGAAGAACTAAGGTTACCGACATAGCTCGTAGAATAAGCCAGCTGAAGTGGCAGTGGGCTGGTCACATCTGCAGAAGGACTGACGCACGGTGGAGCAAGCGTGTCCTTGAGTGGAGACCGCGTCTCGGCAAACGTAGAGTAGGACGCCCCCCAGCTAGGTGGACCGATGACCTCAAAAAGGTCGCTGGGTCTCACTGGATGCGGAAGGCAGAGGACCGAATGTTATGGCGCGTGTTGGGAGAGGCCTATGTCCAGCAGTGGACTGCTATAGGCTGAGTGATGATGATGATGATGATGATGTATGTAATGAATCACTGGAAATGATTAAACATTTAAATAGATTACTGTCACTATATATTAAATTACTCTAACGTTCTATAATACAGGAATGTGTATGTTTCACAGCAGTGTCCAACGTGGTCCTTGATTAATAAAGAGACTATCAAGTTAAAAATAGCATTTGAGCCGACTTGCACCGTGCGCACCGAGCTCGTTCGCAAATAATTCTTGCAAATCACAGCATTAAAGAGGGTGTGTGATTTAACAAACATCCCTGATTTGCAACGAATACGATACAGCCCAGCATCCGTCGGAACGCGTTTGTGTATTGAATGTATTGAATGCGAAGAGAAGAGTACGCTTTTTTAGTGTAATGAATTCACGAGCTGTAGTTAGATAAAGACATTATAACCATTACAGCAATCAAACACCTTCCAAACTTGCGTTATATCAAATCTGACTACCACACTCCAGCACTAATCTCACATAGCAGTAAGATTCTTCTATACTTTATAAACAGTCGTATTCGACACTTTCTGGATTGGCATATACCAAAAGAGCAAGCAGGATTTGTGAGAGGAAGAGGCACAAGAGAACAAATTCTCAATATTGACAAATCATTGA
Source organism: Danaus chrysippus (assembly GCA_916720795.1). Taxonomy (NCBI): domain Eukaryota; kingdom Metazoa; phylum Arthropoda; class Insecta; order Lepidoptera; family Nymphalidae; genus Danaus; species Danaus chrysippus. The sequence continues at coordinate 13,305,884 of CAKASE010000074.1, read as the reverse complement.
GAAATGTTATGTTTTCATTTCTTTCATATTGTGTTTTATTTATTACAACAAAGCTTTCGATTGCGTCAACTGGAACCTATTGTGGTCTGTACTGGTGGAGATGGGAGTGCCTAATCTCGCTATTAAAAAATCTTTACACAAAAGTCAAATGATGGTGGTAGACATAAAAATAAACCGGCGCATTAAACCTGGATATGATTGAGGAGTTTTTTATACTAAGGGTCCCTCATAACTAATAACGGTTCATGTAAATGGGACGTAAGAAGACCCATAGCCATGGCAAAAACGACCATGAAACAACTCCATCGTATCTGGAGTAAGAGGAATATCTCTCGAATCCATGAACGAATCCATAAATCTCATTAACTGGTAAGGCCGAAGGAAGAAGACGCAGAGGGCGTAATCCGATGCGTTGGTCCGACCAGGTCCGGTTCGCGGTCGAATCTACTGTCCACGACGTATTACACACTGCGCAATATAGACAAAGGTGGCCCTGTATTGTCGGCAGTAAAACCTTCATGCGAAATCACGATTCTCAGCATTAAGGAAACCGACGCAAGGTGGAGGTGTTACACACTTCTAATTAAATGACTGCTCTATCATTATAATGCAACAAGACATTAAGATAATTTGCGAAATTCTACTTTTATTTTAATTATTGCTACCGGCATACAATAATAAGGTACAACTATTCAATTACAGTTATATTCTCAATCATAATAATCTAAAATCAATCATAAAATATATTTGAATCGTACAGAAATTATTGTTTTAAGCGACAACAAAACTTACTCAAAATATGTTATTTGAGCTAAGGTAAAATATTCCCTTTTTTCTATGCTATACAATTCTAGCTCTTTATCATAAGTCACATTAGCATTGGTAGAAATTTTTTGCGTGAATTGCAATAAATCAAGACAGGAATAATTTCGACCTTTATAAACATATTGTTTACTATCACATCTAGAATTAAGTAAATTTGATTTGGAAATAGTTTTTAACTTTGTCTTAAATAATAGAACTAATTACAAAAAAAAAGAAATTATAAACAAATATTAAATCACCTGTTCCAAGGTATTTTGTCAATAATTCCGAACACAAAATATACAACAGAATATGAAACATTTTGTAGCATTAATGCTAAACAAAAAAAACTAGTTATCAAGAATATAAAATTACATCCTGAAAATAGTAGGTATATCATATTTTATTTCAACTTCAAATTCTAATTTTGAAATAATAACTCTATACCATATAAAATTGGAACCATTTTAGATAAAAATAAATGCTGATCAGGTGAGTAGGTGCTTAGGAATAAATAGATGTAAGTCATTGGTAGACTTTTACATAAAACGTTGAAAACATAAAACCAAAGAAATCTGAAATCAAAGTTTAAGGTATCAAATGGCTAAGAACAAAAGATTACGTATTTATACAGTATACGTGTTTATTAATACATACCTTTGAACTCTGTTTTGCTGCTCACACAGTAATTCTAATTTACTCACTGTAGAGGTATAAGCCCGAAAAAATGATAATTTTTCCATAAAAGTGGCAGGAATAACAGGTCGATCGGAAGGTATTTCATGCTAATAAATAAAAAATGTCAAAGATATTAAACACTGTAAAAATAATAATCTATTGGTATAGAAATGTAACACTTTCACCTTCGGTATCACTTGCAGGTGACTCCATTTCGATCCGTGTGAAACGTCAGTTCTTGATAGATCGCCATCATCAACCAATTGCCAACTCTGGGTCTCCTGTTTGTCTCCTAAACCCAATGTATCTTCCATCGAACAGAATGCAGTAAAATTTGTAAAAGTTATTGTTAAGATATTGATTAGTTCAGATTAAAATATGTCAAATGTATGACACATGACATGAAAATAAAATGTTCATTTAGTGCACTCAAGTTGCGAGTGATTTATACCAAGAAGCTTAAACTATAATATTTATTTTGAATAAATATAATTTACAGATTTGGTCTTTTGAGATCTATAAATGTATATTTTCTGAAATATTACAGGTATACATGTGTATCGGCTCGAAACAATTTATTCAACTAGCGAATCTGGAAGAGTCATCATGGAGATGCTTTCGACTTGAAAATCAAGTGACTCACAAGAATCACTCCCCCCCTTCCAACTAAAAAAATGAGGACCACTGAAGTTATGGGATCAGTACGCTCCCAGCTCGTGAGGGTCCTGCATGTCCTCTCGATGGATGTCGTTGTGCTTGTTTCTCTTAATAAGAATGAGTCAGCCGTCCAGTCGTCGAGCCGGAGGAATTACATGCATTATTTGAATAATTAAAGAAGCTATTACTAATAGAAAATTCAAAAGTGAATAGATTGTTCCTAGGCTTACCAGTCATTACCATCTTACCATTACGGCTGACTGTTACTCCAAATTCATTGAAGTTTACCCAGAGATTGTCGCGGTTAATCAGATGGCCAGAAGCACCTGAATCTAAAAGAAAATATTTTTTTATACATATATTTTATTCATTATTCAAAAGTTTCCAGCCATAAATGCACCATCTTCTTTCTGTGCGCCAGCTTGGATGGTCTGGATTGTCCATGGTCTTCCGCATTCTGTTTGAACTTCAAACTTTGCAAATAGTAACGACATTCATTTTTATAATGCCCTCTCCTTCCTCAATGATGACACTTAGACCCAGTTTCACCAATCAATGTTAAATCTAAACAAGGTATTCACTAACAAATCTTCAAAATTATAATTGTCGGTTAAAATATTTTCGTCCCATGATGAAAAATTACTAAGGCATTATTAAATGTTATGTTAAATGACAGACTACCAAATTTTTCGTTATTGTTATAAGACGACCAAATGGAAACTATAGCGTTAATACGACACGTTTGACATTATGCACCACTTTATACTTTGATCGTATATATTCCTCGATACGTCACTTGCTAATGCGAACAAATTTTATATATCGTCGGTTGCATACATTTGGAACACAAAAAAGCTTTCTTTTCAATTTACTAGGGTTAACTTGTCAAAATCGTGTTGTTAATAAATTGTGTTATATATTATTGTGTTTTAAATATAGGCATAAATTGTGTTTAAATTATAAGAGTTAAAAAGAAAACTTAATTTGCAATGTCATAGAAATTTTAATTCACTTTATTAATAAGTACAAGCAAATAATCGAAACTGAGAACCAGATGACGTTGCTATGGTTACAAGAAATGAGAGCTGTGATTGGCCAATTGAGTTTTGACAATGCATTAACAGTCTGTCAGCCATTTGTTGGAGGTCTAGAACAGGAATTAATATGAATGTCTTGTTAAGTAATTAAAACAGACATACAACTAACAATTTAATTCTCATTCGAAATGCATTATAATTATATTTAATTTGTTTATTTTGAATTTTTATATATTGCAGGGAGGATGGAGATGAGGCATGGTTAAACATGCATACATTATTGACATTTCATTTGTTTATATCATAGTACAGGATCCGTGGCCTATTTTTTCACTTGATTACTATCAAGCTAATTTTCCGTGAGTAGCTTCATTTTGATAAGACGCCCAACAATTTCCTGTGCGAAAATTTTTGATTGTGGTAGCTAACAGAGGTAGCAATGATAAAATATGTCGATTTGATGATTCTTCAATATTTATTACTAACTGAATTGTTTTTATTAAATCTTAAGATAATTATCTAAATTATTTGAAAAAATATTTGTCCTACAAAATCTATGGTTTCATCAAAGAGTCCTCCCCCTCCAACATGTATTGATAACGAGATCACCAAAAATGATTACTAACCAGCTGATTTTTTTTTTTATTACTTAGTTAATATATATATAATTTAACAGCCATATTGTCCTACAAATTTCGTGGTATGTTATACCGGTTCCTACGCTTAAAAGTAGTAGTACAGATCATTGATGTAAAAATAATTACTATCAAGCTGAATCTTCGTGAATAGCATCGTTTTAATGAGACGCCCAACAATTTCCTGTGCGAAAATTCTCGATAGTGGTAGCTAACGGAGGTAGCAATAATAAAATATGTCGATTTGATGATTCTCAAATATTAATTACTAACTGGATTGTTTTTCATTAAATCTTAAGATAATTATCTAAATTATTTGAAAAAATATTTGTCCTACAAAATCTATGGTTTGATCAAAAAGTCCTCCCCCTCCAACATGTATCGATAAGGAGATCACCAAAAATGATTACTAACCAGCTGATTTTTTTTCTATTACTTAGTTAATATATATATAATTTAACAGCCATATTGTCCTACAAATTTCGTGGTATGTTATCCCGGTCCTACGGTCAAAAGTAGTAGTACAGATCCTTGATGTAAAAATAGCGTGGTACGCTATTGCGGTGCTCCAATTGAATATATATTGGAAAGTCATGAAATTAAAAATCAATTTATATTTCTTATTATATTAATATATTTATTATTTCTCAAGCGTGCGAAAAAAAAATGTTGACTTTTTGGTAGATTTCACTCAACAATAATATTATTTTATAAGTTAAAAAATTACTGAACGTCTAATTTTAAACTAATTTTTAAACTAATTTTATAAGTTAAAAAATTACTGAACGTCAACTGAAATTAAACAAAACAATAACAAAGAAACCTTTGTGCCGCTTGTGTTTCTGTATTTTTCTACAACAGCTGAGTCACACCGTGACGCGTGCGCAGAGCATTTTTACTCCGTCGTAGTAGGTATCCCACGTTTGTGTCGAGTATAAGCGTGTTAGTAAGCATTTTTCAGTTAATTTTTCATAATTATGGAGTGTTTCTTGTGTAATTTGCTTTGTGAAAATCCTACTTTCCGAGAGAAAAGAGAAGAAGTGAAGAAATTTAATGCAGACATTTGGCTTTCCTGTAAAACTTTTTTATCTGCTCGAAAACATCATCAACATAAATATGGAGATGTTATATTACCTGAAAATTGGAATGACGAAATCATAGGTTATCATTCCTCTTGTTACAAAGAATTTCGAGTGAAATCTAAATATTTGTCTTATGAAAGGTAAGTCGGTCGAATATTTTTTTACTTTATTTTTAAAATTATTGAAAAATAATTTATTAACTTAAAATTTTCATGTAATTATATTATGTAAAATCGAACATTAGCCTTGAAACATTATTGTTACATTCTTTAAATAATAATTTTAGAAAGTATATTTTATTTTACACTTTTGATTACTAAATTTGGAGTATAATATAAATATATTCAATGCAATAATAAACTTAGCCACGTGTTTATCGTTTACTCATTCAAGCCTCGGAGAATTCGAGTACGTTCGGAAATGCTCGACTCTTCTCGGGAAGTTTTTTATCATTTACATTTGTTCTTGTATAACTATTTTACCAAATATTAATTTAATATGGGATCATTTTTTCAATATCGATAATGTTAAGTGATATTTATGTAGACTGTGTGTACTGGCATGTTTCTCAAATAAATTATTTTTTTTTTTTTTAAATAATTTCTCATATACACAGCACTGAGCCAGCTTCAACATCATCTGCGTCTCAATCTACTGCAATCATTGATTCCTCGATTTCTTTAACGTCTGCTCCAAATGCAGAACCGGACCCATTGCCATGCACATCACGGTTAGTTAATTTAAAAAAAAAAAAACATTATTTGTTACTAATTGTTCATTTTTTAAAACAAGTAAATCTGAATCGACTGTTTTTTGAAACGATTCCATTACAATTATTTTTCAATTATTGTTTCTGTAAAAATACAAATCTCAAAAAATCTTCTTGACATTATTTATTTATTTTCAATTATAATTTTTTTACAGAAATATTGACCAAAATTCGACATTAGTAAATGATGAAACCAGTAATATCGAAGACTCGGAAAATACTGTTGAGGAGGACAATACAGATTGTGAAGTAGATGTACAAAGTTTTCGAGATGATGAGTCAGGAAAAAAATGCTTTTTTTTGTGAAAAAGTCAATATAAAACGTAAAGGGCGACAAATGTACTGTCGTAAAATTAAAAACAAAATGCCCTTTCTGGAAAAAATTAAAAATTATTCTACAGAACTGGGTGATATAGAGATGTTACTAAAAATTCAAGAAGAAACTAACTCTGTTAACGATGCTTTTTTGGCGTATCACAATATATGTAGTGTGAATTATTTTGCAAAATACCAAAGGAAAACGAATCCACCTCCAAGTAATGATTGGGCTACGAAACGAGAAGGCCATAAAATTGCCAGAGAACGATTGATTAATTATATTCAGCAAGAAGTTATTACAAATCGACGAGTGATGTCATTAGCTCACTTGAAATATTGTTATGCTGAATTTGTGAAAGAAATGTATGAACACTCAAATTTAGAAGCTACCACATTCAGCAATAAAGCTCTTAAGGATTATATACAAACTCAATTAAGACACAAAATATCATTGGTTAACATTTCTAATCAACAATTTGTTATATCATCTGAAGTAGATATTGAAGCAACCGATGATGAAGAAATCAGTAATATATTATTTGAACAAGAAGCACAGGATTTCGCCTTGAAATATCGAAAAAATATATTGAAAATAAAAAAAAACCTTTAACAGATTTCATTGATAGTGAAGTATTAAATGAAGGAGAGTGCGATGTTCCAAAATGGTTGGATTTATTTTGGACTACTGCTTTGAACGGTATTGGCAAAGAAAGCTGCGATCGGGTTCAGAGATTGTCTTCATGTTATTCGCAGGACTCCATCTACAGTATTACTAGAGGTTATATTAAACCGCGAAAGCATATTTTACTGGGTATAACAATGAAAAGCCTCACGGGAAGCAAAAAAGTTGTGGATATATTAAGCAGACAAGGTTACTGCATCACTTATCCGAGCGTACTGGAATTGGAGACGTCTGCTGCATATTCTTGTGCCACTAATAATCGATCATGTCCTTCCGGCATACAACCAACTTCTTTATTATCATCTGGAGTAGCGTGGGATAATTTCGACAGATATGTAGAGACAAGCTCTGGTAAAAATACCTTGCATGACACAGTGGGTATCATTTATCAAAATATCCCTACAGAAGAAGAATTGAACATTATCAAAAGGAACGATGCATCTACAGAAGCTCAACAGAATTTATCAGTTAATGTTCGTGATTTGACTGGCCGTAGAAAACGTTCGTTTGAGGAACAGACATTTGAAAATGTACTGTACGCGAAGCAACGTCGTCCAGAATTTTGGCGTAGTAGTGTAGCGTCACCTGAAGAAAAAAAATTACAATTCTTGTCGGACTAGTGATACATACCTGTTTTTTTGTAGGACATTGTTTTATTTGGGCACTGAACACACTAACCTATTATGTAATATTTTTGTCCTACAGTTAGTAATGAGAAAAATGGTTTTATGGTATTAACAATTTCTGAGCGTAGGACCGGGATAACATACCACGAAATTTGTAGGACAATATGGCTGTTAAATTATATATATATTAACTAAGTAATAAAAAAAAAAATCAGCTGGTTAGTAATCATTTTTGGTGATCTCGTTATCAATACATGTTGGAGGGGGAGGACTCTTTGATGAAACCATAGATTTTGTAGGACAAATATTTTTTCAAATAATTTAGATAATTATCTTAAGATTTAATAAAAACAATTCAGTTAGTAATAAATATTGAAGAATCATCAAATCGACATATTTTATCATTGCTACCTCTGTTAGCTACCACAATCAAAAATTTTCGCACAGGAAATTGTTGGGCGTCTTATCAAAATGAAGCTACTCACGGAAAATTAGCTTGATAGTAATCAAGTGAAAAAATAGGCCACGGATCCTGTACTATCACACATAGAAGAGTTATTAAAACTACGTAATCGTAATTATGAGAATAAATGTTCTCTGTTGCAAAATCATATTCTTAAACTAGTCATATAATTTCATTATTGGAGTGTTTGAATCTTTAATATTCAGAATATCTATGTAGATTATAGTCACTTGTTTCTTTGTATATTAATCAGAAAAAAAGGAAATAAAGTGTATACTTATAAAGGACAGTGTGTATGTACATAGGAATTCTTTAGATGAAATAACTTTAAATTAAGTAATTATCAGTATAATTAAGGTTTATCAGAGTTGATACAATTAATGAATAAAATGATGATGACCAAAAGTTTCATCGTATACAATATATACTTGTTGTTGATTTTAAGGACATTATTTTGTAAAGGAATTGTTTCGGTATAAAGGTAAATTTCACAAAACCTCTATCCATACAGTTTGTGCCTTCCGTGTTGCTGAACTTAATATACTTAAACTAAAATATTGCGTAAATATAAGGAATAGAGGACAAATTCTTTCCATAGTAAATATACAAGGTTGTAAAAGTGTTGCAATTTCTAAACTTCCTTTTTTACTGTTTGGGTGATTTAAAAAACACAATACGTAAAAGATTTCTGATGTATGTTTTTTTAATAATAGCAACAACCACAACAGAAAAAGAACGGTCTAGCTAAATGTTATTTAAACGCTTCAAACGTGACTCTTCGTCTCCTCTCTTCGTAAATAATGTCCAATTTGTATGATGTCTTTTCTGTCTTTTCGATAAAATTGCGACAAAGATCTCTTGGTGCTTGAGACTGTATGTACTGCAAGATTCAAATTGTACACTGTAACTTTCAATTTAAAATATATACAATATTCTTACGTACTCGTATATGTCCACACGAAGAAACGAAACTAAAGTTTTTGTTTACATTTAATAGTATTCATTTTACGAGTAAAGCAGGTTTTCTTTATATATAATTTCTATCCTTAAAGCGGCATTAGATTGAACTAAACTGATGAATACGTTTGGCAAATAATTAAAAATTCCAGAGGATATTTGTGTCGTCACCCAGACCAGACATGTATTTGTATACATTTGTATTCGCGAATTTAAAGCACATTCTGTTAATACAGCTAACTGTTTCTTGGGAAACCAACTTCCCGAAAAGCATGCCATTGAGATCAAAAAGTTTTTTAAGCTCACTTACGAACTCACTGTTTAACAGCTTAATCTTTCAACAACCTACTAAAAGACTTGGGCTGTTCAGAACTAACATCAATTCATTCGGAGAACGTACTTCGAAGGCAACCCTAGAACCCTAGTAGCCTCGTTTCAAATTTGGTTAGGTAAGGTATGGAGCTTAGAGTTTAACGCGCGTTAGAAAGGGACGCCTGGAACCCAGGCACTTCTGATGCTCCTCTCTCTGCAATGCGATGAACCCTGGCAAGCCTGGCAATTTACCTTTCTTGAATCAAATTTCCTCCTCAGCTGTCTGAGGTTATAGCTTCTAGGGCCCCATGTAGATACTGGAGTTAAGACACATAATATTCTCTGAAATAATACATTTTAATTTTATAACCTTTTTTATTTTTATAATATTAACTGTATCCTATGATATTACCTGCTTTTTCTTATGAGTATAATAATAATAAACAGAAATTGCACCAAATAATAGCAAAAAAGACTGTATAATAATGGTCCATTTTTTATAGTTCAACGTGGTTTCAAATAATCCACTGTTTAAATAGGTGTCTATTAGTAAGTAAGATTTAATCTAAAATGAGAAAAGGGAATAAGGAGTTCTATTTTGACTCTCTAGTTTAAATACTCATAGTAAATTAAGATTAAATCGACCCACAGTTGAATTATACATAATATCACATTAAAAACTTAGTTCTTCTAACCCATTGGTTATGTTAAAAATGTAATAGCTTATTCCAGACTCACGGAGTAAAAGATTGGGAGAACCAATAAACTCAATATTCTCAGTTTAGTTGGTGGCACTCCAAAATGGAATGTTATATCATCGATCAATCTACCCATAGGATATAACAAAAATATAATTATTGTTTCCGAGAGAGTTGACAAGCACGTCCAAAATATAAATCCAAATTCGATGAACTATAAAAATATAAATTTTATTAGTGAATGTTATAAGAATAATATTTTTATTAATATTATGATACAAATGTACATATGAGAAAAAGATATTTTGCTAACAAACTATGTGCATGCTTTTGAATCTCGTTTTATTAAACACTAAACTCCAATGATCATTTGAAATTAAATATTGTCTGTGTAGTTATACATCATTGTAAATTGCTGTAATATTTAAAATACATTATATAGCATGATCATGTTAGTATACCAATGAATTTGTGAAATATACTGCAACTCCTGCCGACAAAATAATACAAGCAACGCACCAAGGTTTAATTTTTCCCCATTCAGTTACGAAAGTTTGTATAATACATTGAAATGTGATCAACTGTAACATAAAGCAAATAAAAGATTACATTTAAAGTTATAAGTAGTTTAGTTACATGAAATGAAAATTAAAATTACATACACAGGTGAAATAGTCCACAATGGCGTTCAAAGACAAAAATAAGAGAACATAAAGTTCTCCTCCATACAACGTAGAAAAATATATCGGCCAGGTAAAAATGACTGATGTACCGCCTATCGTAATGAAATATAATATAATATTAAAATATAAGTATATTATAGGCAATTGAAACCAAAACTAGCACATGCCCTAAAGTACCCACCATAAGAAAAATATATTATTGAAGCGTTTACCCAATTTTCTCCGTATTTTTTACATAAATAACTTGTCATTGCCCTAGATATATAAAATACTGAATTTGATAAATTAATCAAGGCACTATCAATGCTTGGATCGACCTAAAAATAATATTAGTATTATAAATAAATTTTGATAAAAACCTCCAATTTAAATTCAATTTAAGTTGGTTGACAATATAGTAAGAATTGTTTAATAGGGCGTCAGATATGTTGCCTTCAAAATTCAAACTCAAATCTTGTTTTCAACAATTGCAACCTTAATCGAACTTGTACATAGAAGGTTGCAAGTAGTCATTGACAGCGACTTATTTTAAACTGATGGTTTTCAAAGAATTGTATTATGTTTAATCAAGAATGTATAAAGTTATAACTCTTTACAATTCTTTATATGTATTTAAATAATAGCCTATTTTAAATTTTTTTATTAATTAATTATGTAACAAAATGTGGCCGAACATATTACAGGTACATTGAATGCATGTCAGGGTTATTATTTATAAATAAAAAATGAATTCTTGTTATTTTTATAAAAAAAGCTTGGTCAATTAAAAATATCTATTATTGTGCTCGTTTTTCATAATAATTTATTTTTACCTTATCGCCGCTTCTTGAAAATATTATATGAGCCACTGGAGGTGCAGTCATAGATTCAGCAAGCAAATCAAAATCAGCGAGCTTTTGTTTATATAAACAAGATATACGTATTATTAATAACATAGTATTTTCCAAAAAGAAAAATAATTAATGAGTTCCTACCATCAAAATATTATTAAAATCATGTTTTATATACTTGATAGGTCCGTCGGAGTAATTTATTATTAAATGAATAAATGATAATGCATATACAACACAGAGTGCCAATTGTGCCCAGTGTAAAACCTGTCACATCATTAAATATTGTTATTTATGAAATCATGCGTTTGTTCTACTACAACTACTTCTATTGGTAACATTATTCGAGTAAATAGTTAACTAAATTATTTGTATACCTTCCAAGTGTATTGTTTAGATATATGGTTTCGTAGGCAGGCAGTTAACAACCACAAAAATAATATAATAATCAATAAAATTTCTCTATTGTTTAAACCCAATCGATTTTCATATGTATGAAGAAAAAGGCTGAAAAATTAAGACGTATGAAACGAGGATTTCTTTTGAGGTATTTTAACTAATAATAATTAATTACAAAATATATTACAAGGAATAATAAAAGTTAAATTAAAAAATAATTAAACGTAGCTAAATAATTAATAACTACTATAAACCATTGGTTATTAAAGTAATCTAATATTTTGTAGTAATTAAATATGTTTGTTACATCAGTGTCGAATGTAGGTACACTTTGATATAGAGATTGTCACGATCAAATTGGAATTCGGGCTGGTTTGCACTGTTTGCACTGTACGCACCAAGCTCGCTCGCAAATAATTCTTGCGAATCACAGCGTTAAAGCAGGTGTGAACGTTCGCAAACATCTCTGATCTGCTACGAAACCGTGACAGCGTCAGATAGCATAGCGTAACGTGACAGGGTAAGAAGGCGCTCTTGTATTAAACGTAAACAGAATTGTATGCCTTTTTGCTTAAGTACTTAAAAAACTGCAGGTACGTAGCGATGTCCATCGTGTATGCTATAAGCATCGTAACCGTTACAGCAACCAAAAACCATGCAAATTTGCGTTCTATCATAATAAACTGAACTGACAATGACTATTTTTCTCTCTCTCTTCCTGTAACTTCATTTCATATATGACAAGGATAAAATCGTTGGATTAATCAAGGTTACGTATATATCGGAGTTTTTTCTTCGTATAATATATATATATATATATATATATATATATATATATATATATATATATATATATATATTATGATATGTATTAAACTCATTATGACACTCGGTTTGAGTCGAAGCACAATCTGATTATCGCAAATTATCAGATGTTTTTTTTAATGTGTGGTTATCATAATCGTCGTTGCTACGTCCTGAAGAGCAATCGAAATGTCAGAGTTAAGGCAATCTGAGAAACGCTCGGGTTCATGGCTATTACAAAGCAACAGATTCTGTACTTTCAGTACGAAAGTTTATTTATTACAATCTTTCATATATGTACATATTGTACTTTTTGATTTATTTCTCATTACACTCAACCTATAACATAAGGAATATAATCGGGAAGCTAGATTTCTAAATAAAAAAACTATCTCAAATCTGAAAAATATTTCATGATACTTTTGATAAGTACTGTGTGAATATTTAATACATTTTGAGTTTTTCTGACAGTAGCTATGAACGATCATACTCGTGGTGACATCAGGGTCTATATATAGTATATCAACGAACTATTACTATCCTTATTTTTCCGGAGAGTTATTTGTTTGTCCGTTGAAATATTTTCAATAATATTTGAAACATGTTGAATATGTTCATATGTTTGACAAAGTTCGTTTATGTGAGACTGTTAAGTATGGTTCTATGAATTTGAGTTCATCAAGTTCTTACAAACATATATGTATTTAATAATTCATAATAATCCATGTGCCGAAAAAGTCTCGTTATTGACACAGATATAGGGTTTGGTTATATTTTTTGTGATTTATATCGCATGCTTTGGAGTATAATGATAAGACATGATAAGACACAAGATTTTTGTAACTAAATCTCTATTATGACAGCAAGGTGAATGGTTTCTATGGCCTCAAACCAAATTACGTCGTTAACTAAGTATAAACATGAGTGAATTTATTTTAAATACTTAAGTTGTTGTTTAAATATATTTTAATCCTATTCTCTTTATTACATACTTTAAGTTAAAAGACTCAAATATTAATATTAAAATGATAAAATGTAAAGATAATTTTCGTTAATGCTACCCTATCACAAGTATAATATCGTATAAATCAATTTAGACTTCATGATAACCAATTATTTCACATATTTATGAATAAAAAAATATATACTCTAGTAACTAAGCGTATTTAATGCTACAAAAAAACCTCACCTGTAATAAAAAATTTGAGCTAAGGTAAAATATTCCATTTGTCCTGTCACATACATTTGTCGCTCGTCATCATAAGTAATATTATTATCGGTAGCAAGTTTTTGTGTGAATTCCAATAAATCAAGGCAGGTATAATTTTCACCATAAGTAACATGTTGCTTAATATCACATCTAGAATTAAGTTAGTTTAATTTGGAATCAGTTTAATTCTTCGTTTTAAATGATAAAATTAATTACTGAAAAAAAGAATGAAGCTATGAACAAAAATTACATCACCTATTCCAAGGTACTTTTTCAATAATTCCGAACACAAAATATGCAATGTAAATTGAAACACCTTGTAGCATCAATGCTAAACAAAATAAGCTAGTTATCAGGAATATAAAATTATATCCTGAAAATAGTATATAATTTTTTATTACAACTTTAAATTCAAATTTTAAAATAATAAACATAATTTTATACCATATAAAAGTGGAACCATTTTAGATAAAAATAAATGCTGATCAGGTGAGTAGGTGCTAAGGAATAAATAGATGTAAGTCATTGGTAGACTTTTACATAATACGTTGAAAATATAAAACCAAAGAAATCTGAAATCAAAGTTTAAGGTATAAAATGGCTAAGAACAAAAGTTTACGTGTTTATAAATATGTATAAGGTATGTACCTTTGAACACTGTTTTGCTGCTCACACAGTAATTCTAATTTACTCACTGTAGAGGTATAAGCCCGAAAAAATGATAATTTTTCCATAAATGTAGCTGGAATAACAGGTCGATCGAAAGGTATTTCATGCTAAAAATTAAACACGTCAAAGATATTCAACACTAAAAGAATAATTATCTATTAGTATATAAATGTAGTACTTTCACCTTCGGTATCACTTGCAGGTGACTCCAATTCAATACGCGTGAAACGTCAGTTCTTGATAGATCGCCATCATCAACCAGTTGCCAACTCTGTGTCTCGTGTTTATCTTCTAAACCAAATGTATCTTCCATCGAATAGGATGCAGTAAAATTTGTATCAGTTATTGTTAAGATATTATTTAGTCAGTTTAAAATACGTCAAGAGTATGACACATGACATGAAAATAAAAAGTTCATTTAGGCACTCAAGTTGCGAGTGATTTAAACCAAGAAGCTTAAATTATAATATATATTTTGAATTAAAGATATTTAAAAATTAGATCTTTTTAAATCTATGAATACATTAAATTAAAAGTGAAAGGAGTATTTTTAATACTGGTGGTTTTCTTCAATTACTTTACATATTAATAATATTTATAAAGCCATTAAAACTACAGAATTAATAAACATTAACACCAAACAATACTTTATATTTATTTTTTAAATAAAACATTATTACCTTTTCATTCTCTTTTGACACCTTATATATATGTATTTATATACAAGGGTGTAACTCAAAAGCTTTTGTTGTCGCACACATAAATAAGAATTTTAGCGCCTCTGAGTATCCGTAGCACTATCACATAAGGCGGGATTTATCGCGCCCCTTGATTACGATTTACTAAGGTCTATAAGTTACTGGAGATGAGCGATACACATCTTTTTAAAAGTGTGCCTTCTCTGTAAAAAAATGAGATGAACGAAATGAAATATAAAATATACAGTTCGTGAAAAGGAATTTTCTTTAAACGAAATATGTCCAAATCACTGTATATATTAACAATTGTCTAACGCTATATGTTTATAATTTGGATCAAAACCAAGCTTGATAAGGGACGAATAAGAATGTTTTTATGTTACTCGAGACTTGAATGCGACACATTTTAGGAAAGATTTTTTTTCCTTGTCGTGTCTTCACTCACACGAAAGAAAAATAAAGTGGGCATAAAAATTTCACTTATATCAATTAAGTGAATTTAAAACAGTTTATTTTAACATAATTATGGTATATTAACCAGTTTTTTTGGTAACCTTTATTTATTTGTTAACATAAAAAGTTTCGGTTTTTATTTTAAAACAAAAAACGCTGTCTTACTTTATTGAGTTAAACAAATTGTGAAAGAGATCGTATAAAAACTGTGTCCCTTCTTCATTGGAGGTAAGTGAAATTGTTAGGAATTAAACCTGTTTTTTATTATTTGTTGGATAGGGTACACCAAAGTTGACTCAACTGGATAAAGATGTGTTTTTTTAGGCCAAATTATTGCTTCACCAACTTTAATAAATTTTTTTAACTAAGAGCTTTTAAAAACTATTTCAAAAAACTTTGCTTATTAGTAAATAAATAATTATTTATATGGTAATTATTAATTATTATAGAATAATAAATATTGAAGTTTGAAAACTAAACACTTTTGGTTTCTAAATATACATATGTGTAATATAAATAATAATAACTTTTTTCCATTTAATTCATAGCTAAACTGGCACATCTTTAATTTGAAGTAGTATAATTGGGTTTATAGTTGTTGCATATCAGAAAGCATAAAAGTCGTTGTCGACGGTACTACATCTGATCCCAATTCTACGTAGGTTCTTCTCCTATAAGGATGAGTTTTTATCCACGATATTATATGTATTAATGAAAGGTGATCTATGGGAAATATGAATTGATTTGATAAGAAAGTCGCGAAATCGGGATAAAAATTATCTCGCCCGATTTAAACCGCGAGCGGCTTGGTTCAACTGGCCAAGATGGTTTGTTTTACTGGTGTATATGGTGATCGTGTATCAGAACCTGAAAAAGAAGCTAAGCTAGGCCTAAGCTTTAAAAAAGGTAGGGCTGGTCAAGAAAATCAAGCTGTCGTGAAGTATCTTATCGCAACATGTACCAAGACTCGGCGTTGACTGAAAATCATCGAGAAACTGGATTATTAATCTGGGGAAGCGTCTAAACCAAGCGTTTGGGTGAGCGCAGATATGTACTTGGTTCTTCAATTTTTGTAAGCTTTTGACCAGGACTTCCAGGAAAAGTAGTAGTCAACTTCTTCCTGTGGGTTCCAAGATAGTCCTGAGATTACTCTTTTATTATTAAATCTAGAATTTTAGTTAGACACGCACGAGATGTCAGTGAGTAAGTTAGACGGACGTCGTGGTGTGGATGGTGAGATGTCATTAGAGGGACGCGACAAATCTCACTTTTTACATGGTGTGAATTTTGATGTCATGGATCAATCGGGAACTTAAATATAAATTGTTTATATTGTGTATTTTTTTTCTAAAGATTGTTTATACTAAAAATATCCTCAAACCTTCAATGCTATCAAAATGCTGCACACAATAAAATTAATGTATCTGAACAAAATTTAACATTACATCTTTGGGTTTCACAATTAGCAAAAGATATTGACACTATGTGAAAACAATATTTATTCACCAAATAGATACAAAAATATTTGGTTCTGTATACATAGGCCCTAAGAGGAAATGGATGTTATATGTAAAGTGAAACAAAAGCGAAAAAAACTACTTTCTATGTATATAAACTTATAATCACATTAATATTTATAAAGAATCAAAGTTTGCTCTCACGAGGTGATTGCTAAAACTCATATTAATAAAAAAATTGAATTAACACTAAGTACGATGACATAATAACTCTTTTATGTAATATTTACAAGCATATACCTACAGGTATATGTAAGTCTTAACTTTCTATCAACACATCATAGTAGGATATCTGCAGTTAATAAAACTTGTTAAGTAGGCATTTTTTTTAATATGCATTAAATATTGGTTTTATATTTTGATATAAATAAACTTAAAACGTAAAATCTTCCACAAGTAGCGATTGTACATTTTTTACCTTAAGCAATAGCCTTGTCGTAAAATTAGCGGCGACAGTGAAACTTTCAGATATTATGGGGTAATAAGCCGGATATGGAAATCCGTTGGCAACAGAGATATGAGAAGTTTTTAATAGTTGGAACGTTATGTTCATACAATTTGTGAACATTGTAGTGGCTTGGGAACGATGCCAAAATTATAAACTCCTTTTATTTCCTAACAAAAGATAGCCTTAAAAATATTGTACACCACATTATTACTTAAATGAAAAATTTTACTACTAAAAATAGATTTTACTTTTGTACATACATACTTTTTATAGTATAAATTAAGGCATTTCTGCAAATATTGAAATATTTTTTTCTTATAAAAATATTATCTCGATGAAAACGTATTTTTAATAGTATGTTAGTTTTGTTTCAACAAATAAAAAAAATTATTTAAAGTATATAATGTTATGTAAGATAATTTTTATTTTTACCCATAATACTCTCTCTTTGACTTGTAACACATTAGGTATAAATCAACGAACCAAGTTTAGGAAGTTTTTAAAAAATATTTTAGTTTTATAAAAATATATTTTTTATTTTATCATCAATATGGAGAACATTTCATTGCACATTTTTAAATTACACAAAAATGTATTGAAGTGGACTTGGTGACATTAAAACGCTGGGACTAAAAGCAAAATAAATTATTAACTTCGCGTTTACGATAAAGTTTTTAACTTAACTATCCATATTTCAGACGGACGCGGAAAATGTGGCACTTAGTTAATAAGAACATGACTATTTGTGCCAAGCATAAATATCAAAAAACAGTGGAAGATTTTTCTCAAATCAAGACAAATATTTTCATTTCAAAAGTGTTCATAAGGATATTTTTACTTAACTAACATTAAAATAAAACGATAGGTAATAAATGGTAAATATATGAAAGTATTTATAAAAGTTTTGGTGAAATGTCCGACAAGGAATCGTTTTGGTCGCATAATATATGGTATTTTTCAAGTTCAGTGATAAGTTTAAACTTCTTATC
Source organism: Danaus chrysippus (assembly GCA_916720795.1). Taxonomy (NCBI): domain Eukaryota; kingdom Metazoa; phylum Arthropoda; class Insecta; order Lepidoptera; family Nymphalidae; genus Danaus; species Danaus chrysippus. Next base: position 13,287,466 of record CAKASE010000074.1, on the reverse strand, counting down.
AAACCAAATGAGACAAAACCTTAAGTTATTTTAACTTTGTCAGAATATATAGTTTTTGCGTTATTCTTCTTTCATTTTTGAATACAACAAGCGCAATTCACACTCAACCCAAAGCAGATATTTAGTCATCTATAAAAGTTTTAATATATAATTTACGATACCAATGTGTTCCCTTTTTATTTTTAAATGCAGACGTTTAAATTCCAGGAATAAAAGATAATTAAGCAAGCAAGCTAAATAAGTACTAAAGTTCACCTTAAAGAGCTGTTTATTATGGAAACCATTAAGTTGTCCCATTTTAATGACAAAAAAAGGCTAAATGGGCAGTTTAGATTCGCAGTCGTCGTAATCCGGTCTTAACTGTATAGATTATCATCTCAATGTTGAAAATAAAATTTGGAAAGTGGCAAGTAACAAAGCAATTACAGTACCACTTTGGTATGTATGTACTTGGTTTTCTTTCGGTCATTCAAAAGACATTTTTGAATCAAATAAAAATAAATAAGCAGACTTTTTAAATTTTCTTTACTTCTTTTTTACACATTAATTAGAATTTATCAATTGGGAATCTGCGGTTTTCAGATTTCAGATGACCTGTCGTATTAATACATTTATTACTACAGTCGTATCGTTTGTTACGCCATCATTCTGCATGCTGATACTTTTGATTTAAGTCAAATTTCTACGAGTCCCATATTCATGAAATATATAAGCTGAGAGGCTGCTCATCTGATAATAAAATCACAATAATTTACTGAATTATTTATATCCACACATTTGATCGCTTAAGAAAGGATTAACAATGGCAAAATAAGCAGAACATTAATCCAATAAGGTCCTGCTTATAAGACGGACAGTTTATTACGTTCACATGCTATTAAGATTATTATTAAGTTTCTTATTGAGCCTTTATTATATCAGAATTTTGTATTGATATAGTTTTGGATACAATTTTGTTGAATCAAATGTATGATAAACAACTACTTTAGTTTAACCTTGTAACAGCAAAATAACTTATCAATAAGGTTGAATAATATAGAGAAATAATAATTTGTATATGACAGACAATAATAATAATAGCCAATTAAGTCAGACGATGGCTTTTTGCGTTTTGTTAATAAAAAATAATTTTATTAAATATCTAAATAGTCATTATGCAGCACTTCAAGTTTCCTTCGCAGTCAGTAGCTCCATCAAAAACAAGACTGGGATTGCAATATTCTTCTGGTTTCGTACAAACTCCTCCATGTTTAAGACAACGAGTTTCCTTCATTGAAACTGTAAACATAAAATAAATATGTATCAGACTATATATGTATATTTAAATTATATTGACATAATTATTAATAAATATATATATAATGGAATAAAGTTACCTCCGTGGCAACAGTCGATGCCTTGTTTGCGTTGCGTCGGACAAAGTCCTTGTCTCTCAGCTAGATGTCCCTTAGGACAGTCTGCAGCTACTGTACAAATACCGCCTACCGCAATACAAGATTGCTCTTGTATTATTGAGTCAATTATTCTAACTGGAACAAGAGTTCACATTAAAGCTATATATTACTGGATAAATGTTTAATCTTATTTTACAATGTATGTATTATACTATTGTTTTTACTATAACATGAAATTTTATTAGAATAAATATATGTCAAAATTATGTTTTATGTAACAAATAATTAATCAATTAAAATCAAATGAATACACAAATCAAGTATATATACAACTAGCTTTCCGCCCGCAGCTTCGCCGCGTGGAGTTCGGTTATATCGCGTTTCCAAGAGAACCTTTCAAAAGTCTGGGATAAAAACTATCCTATGTTCTTTCTCAAGGTCAACTCTATCTCTGTACCGAATTTCATTAAAATCAGTTCAGTGGTTTAGGCGTGAAAGCGTAGCAGACAGACAGACAGACAGACAGAGTTACTTTCGCATTTATAATATTAGTAGGGATGAAAGCCAGAAGTCTGTGTGTCCCAGTACACTATCTATGGTATTTCTGGGAAATATATTAGCTCTAGTAAAATAAACAAAACATTCCTCAATATTTTTTAAGTGAGAAGTCATATTTCACCAAATAAGAATTTTAAAATAATAGTACATATACATATAACGGCAACTTAATTTAAAATAACAAAAATCACAAAATCTTCACAATCTATAAAATAAAATATTTTATGACATTATTTGCAGTAAGAATAATATTGACAAAGATGGAATTTACTCCCTACAGGCTTCTATATACTTCAAAGCTATTTTTTTCACTTTGGAAGTTGGAAATGAAATCCTAGGTGGTTTACGTACTATGTCAGTAATAAGTATCAGTCTATTCATTCTTTTTCGAAGACACCCAAATTATAATTCGAACGATACAGCAAATTGTTCAGATCTGTTTTCGTCCGAACGGGGAAGGAGAACGCGTATCGTTTCATCTGAATGCGAGGAAGATCTACAACGAAAGATTGGAGCCTCTCTGTGGGCCTAGTTGTACGATGATAAAAAGGAAATGCGGGAATTAAATCGTACATTCGTACATTCAATTCGTACCCTCTTCAGAGTGTGTGTATGTAAAAATAATTAAAAATGACTGCAATCTTTACCATAAAAAAGGTTCGTATGATTTTCATTATATTGTTAAAAATTAAGAAGTGCAAAAGCAATTAAGGTCTAATTGAGTCACAAATATAACTTAATAAAATAGATAGCATTTATTACATTGTGTACATACATATTATACTAACCATTGTGTATTATTAAGATAACAAGACATTTTAGTAGTAAATAATCAATTATAAATAATCTGTCCTTGAATTTCAGATGCTTGAAAAATAATCATTACAGTCAGGAATGAGCAAATTACTAAACTACTTTTTACAACTGAAATATCAAATCAAATACAATATCAAATTGAAATAAAAGGGTCGCCATAATCGGAAAATAACATTTATTTTTAAAAGTCTTAATAGCTGGGGCTCCTTACTAATATTAGGTACGTAATATTCTAAAGGACATACTACTTTATGTATATTTGGAAACAGTGCATGTTCGGTCGGTGAATGAGTTACTGAAATGTAAATTATTCTAATTTATTATAATTTGCTAAATGAATTTCTAACGTTTTTTTTTAAAGATATTTTTGAATAAAGAGCGTGATATTATTCCAACATAATTTTTACATACAAAATATTTTGCTATAAGCTTCCAAGAAAAAAATATTTCACTGAGTATATACATTATACTCATCACCTAAATAATAATACGCATTTATATTATTATTGCAATCTTGTATTATTCCGTGAACTATAAACTAGTTCCTCATTATACTATCATCCGATATACACATATGTATATATACCGTTTTATACCGATATATACCGTTTTATGACTGATTCATTGATATTATTAAACACTTAAAGCTTGCCAATATTATATAATACTGTTCTATGGTATCAAGAATTTTATCAATTGTAGAAGAGGCTGCTAAAACTATCTAATATTAAACCAATCACTAAGGACATAAAGTCGAAAATCCTTTGTGCTGTATTTAAAAGTGAAATTGGTTTTGTTGATTATAGAACAATGACACAATTGGAAGACAAAGACGATTGAATAATGATTGTTATCCTTGTTAATAGTTCAGTGCATTCAATTGTTTTATTGAATGGTCTTTCATATATGTATCGAATTATACAAAAATAATGAAAAGTATTTCAATGAATTGATACATCATATAGTATTTTGATATAAGTACATTATTTGTTTAATAGATATTTAATACCAAAAAGCTACCCGCAGAACTAATTATTGTGTATGTCAATAGTGTACATACATATATGTACTTTTATTCGTGCTATTTAATACACATAAACGAGTAAATATTTGCATTCACATTGATTTGAAGTTAATAGGGAAATAATTCAGTGGTATTCATTGTAATTTGTTACAAATTAGTTGATTAATTATCTTACGCGTTATTCTTCCGTTATACACATAAGAATAGTTTAAAATCAATTTCATATTTCTATATAAGAGTATGTTAAAACGAAACGGAACTCATTAATATTATTATTGTGGAATGATTGTCAAGTATAATAAATCAAGCGTGATATTAATATACAACAGATGATCGGAATTGACGGTATTCAGAGATAAAACCAATAGTAACAAAACGTGGGACATATGCCTCATTATGTGATTAATTTAACTAGAAATTAATATAAACCAAAATTTCATTTAAATATTTTGAAAACACTGCGGTTTGATTAATTTGCTGATAATTAGATATCCACATAAAATTGAATATCAATTTTTTTTATTGAGATATGTTAATTCAAAATTCCTTCGAGAATTTCTTTTTCAAAACGATTGAAAATATTCATAGCCTTCAATGAATATATGATAAGTGAAATAATAATAATAATAATTTACCAGAAATACAAAAATTATTACTCACATATATATATATATATATAGTTGCTTCTTAAAATAATAAAATGTTTAACATTATAATAATTTACTGTTTAGAACAATATAGCAAATAAATAATGATACAGTTTAAAAGTTAATAGTATTTATTTATAAGACAATATACTTACAGTCTTCTTCATTACCGCTTACAACAGCAACAAGAAATAAAACCAACACCGTAAACTTCATAGTAACGTCTGAGATAGCGTCGGTCACGATACAAAGTGACGCGTACAAAGTGTCACAGAGGCAGAAATCATTGATAAGATTATGATATAATTATTGCAAATGATGCACCATTCTGACACAAAGTTCGTTTATATTAAATATTTAAATAAAATTATTTTAATATACCTATCATTAAAATACGGTTCAGCAAAATACAGTAGAAATTCTATTAACCGGACTAATTGTTGTCGATAGGCATTCGGATCAAAAATCCGGATAATCGAATGTATGAAAAAAAGCCGGTTTTGTGCTTATGTAGTATATAATATTATATGTTTATATAAAAATAAATTACAATATGTATTTGGTAATTTGAAATTGGAATCATGAATTAAAATAATAAGTTTCATTGGGTATAGAATATTTGGTAATTGTTATTTGACGTACGCCACTCTCAACAACACCACTCTCTTTCACTTTGACATTTTTCTTGTCCGGAGTCCGGATAATCGCGAAATCGTATAACTGAGGACCGGATAATCGAGTTTCTACTATATACATATTTACCAAAAAAGTTTGACTAGTGAAATCTACACATTGGTGATTGAATTCAGGAGCACCATGAGCAAATAAATGTTTTTTATATTTATTATCACACTCGCCTTACTTTACTTACGTGCCCTAATATACAAGAATATCCCAATAAGCTAAAAGAATAGAAGACCAAGAAGACGAAGATTGATTACATCAGCGACTCCAATAAATAATTGAAGAATGACCACGATTTCAATTGTAATTTTCGATCTTAAATCAAAGTAGTAGGGTTCATTTTCTAAATCAATAATACACTTCTCATCTTAATCCTTTATTGTTTGTGATGGATCTTGTCTCTAGTATCACCTGAACATCATGATTAATGACTGGTTTTGTTTGTTGTGTGACAGAGAGCGATGTTGAAATGAGATGGTTAGTGTTTTAATAATCATTTGCTTAAAACATGCGTATAAATAATATCTCTGTAGATTTTTATTTCAACAAAAATAAAGAAAATTTTCTAATAAATTAAAAGAATGTTGGTAGGTACACAAAAATATTATATTTTCATTTTAAGAAACCAGAGAAGCATTTAATTGAATGGCTTCAAAATAACATTGATGGATTACTCTAACTTCAATTGTCTTTTTTGATATCACAAAAAAAGGGTGAACGGTCTTTAGATCTTCGGCAGAAAAATGTTCATTTATTTTTTCGTAGACTGCTACTATACAGTCATTACTTTGATGTTTTATATTATTTAATGTAATATTATAAGAATTATTGTAAGAATTTATATTAATAAAAGATCACCTTCAAAACTGATTGTGATACAAATATAATACACATAGGTTTATATATAACTCATATAATTTAAATTTGTGATAGTCACCAGTGGCGGCTGTACCTTAAGTGCACTCGTGCGCTGAACCACCAATTTAAAAGATAAAAAAAATACAAAATATTTCTTCATATTTATTTTTAAATTATCATTTTAATATTTATTTATCAAACATACAAAAACGTATAAAAAATTAAATTTCCATATATGGTACAAAAAGTTTGAGCGCTTTACTAAACTAATATCTCGTGCACTTCGGCGAGTGCACGAGGACTGCTAATACATTTTGTATGAAACACGAATTATTACGCCTGACGCGTGAAACAAAATATAGTTCATAGAAATGTACCGCGTAATGAGTCGGTTCTCAAGCGCCGCACGAGCGGCCGAAGGTTACCGAGTGCACCCGATGTATGACGAATTGGAATTGGAAAGAATCAAAACTTTTCTCCGAAATACCATGCACTTGCTAAATGGACTTTCTGTGCTTAGTATTGAAAAAAAAATTATACAAACAATACCCGATTTTAATAAAAAGGTGATTGAACATTTCGCTTCAGAAAAATGTCGTCGCATTGATTAAATGTATAAAAAATAGACATATTTTATATCAATTGCTGTTTTGTTGCATTTTCTAATTTTAATATTTTAGTAAAGTGCACCACAAGTTCGATAGCCCACCAGCCACACTTAGTCACAAAAGGCTTTCTTAGATTCTATTACTATACTTCGGATTAGGTATTTATGTATAACAAAGAGTGTTCTACATACTCTCCCTACTTATTCAGTAGTATTACTATTTTTTCCGACTATTTGACATAAAGACAAAACATTTAGATCTTTATGAGGAGTTTTATAAATTATGGGTTTTATAAAATCAACAAATGAATCAACAAAATTTATGAAATGAACAAAATTCGTAATTCCTAAGGATATGTACCATAAAAATTAAAATAATTCATGGTACATATCCTTAGGAAGATACATAATATGACGAACTTGTTAAGGTTTTTATATATTGTTATGACCGATGTATTTTATATATTACATTAAATAAAAATAATTATCGATATGAATGAAATAAAGTAAAACAATAGCTTTATGTCATGCGATATATTCTGTAATATAAATACATTATTACTTAAAAATGTTTTTATGTTTAATTTTATTCCTAAAGTATTGTTATTAGATGGTGACCATAGAGAAAAACAGACGTTTATCATTAACACTAATATGTTGAACACAAAATTCTTTCAACTATTTATATCTGTAATCCATGCAAAAAAAGGTTCGAGCAATGGCTAAAACGGTTAAAGAAAATTATAATTTACTTTCGTATTCAAATAAAAGGTAAAATATGGTGATATAGCTCAATATCTTTTTTAAATTATTTTCAATGAATAATAATTGTGTTATTGGATGGTAATTATCCAGGATTATTGTCTTATGTCTATTGTCTATTGTAATATTACTTCATATACAAAGTGAAATTGTTGCTCGATTACTAATATAATACTAAAACACTGGGTTTAACTTAACAACTTATGTTGAGATAAACTTAGTATAATCATAAGATCATGGCCAGAGCAACCTGACTAAAACATCAAGGAAGACAAAAAATACATGATTGCATTATTACACTATATTTGTTATTTGACTAACGTATGTCATTTCTATTGCAGATTTTCTTTAATACTGTTTAATTTTAAAGAACAATTAATAAAATCAGACATAAAAAACATATCAGCCTATTATTGAGAGCAATTATAAAAAACGAAACAGAATTATAGGAAAAAATCCTATTTAAATACATATATATATCACTCATAAACATACCAAGACTTTCAAAGCCTTTCATATCATTCCTTTTTATCCCTTTGTTCACTGAAAAGTTTCTTTGACGGGATTGAAAACGACTAGTTCGAATAAACCTTTAAATCTATTTTATACATATAACACGAACAATTAGTATATTCTTCAACATTAAATTCAAACCAATAAAAAATTATAATGCCATTATGAATATGTATTTATAATTAAATGAAAATATATTATGGCAAATAACACGTTATTTAAACTTTATCTAAACTAAAAGCATATACAATTCTCTTTATCAAAGAATGTTTATTCAAATTCGTGATATCTATACGACGTTTAAACCTAATTTGTCTGGTTTACGCGAGCATTAGCCATAGATTTGCCGGGTCGTTTATCATCATCAAATCCCGAGATCCCGCTTGCAAGATCTTAGATATTCGTGACATGGTTTTTATAAAGTTTTATCTTGTTTCGACCATATTTCGTAGTATAATGAGTTTATAACTGAACTTTTGTTATAAGTCAACCATTTTGTCAATGCGTGCAGTGATATAAAACTTAAAAAATAATACTGTAAACATTTAAAAATAAAGAAGAGTTTAATTAATTCTAACTTGTAAATATTCTAGGAACCAAAACGAATACGAATTTTCAAAACTGTCAATTTGCATATTTTATTATCAGATTTTATTTACTGAGAAAGAAAACGTGAAAAATGGCACTTTGGAGCTATTCCAATCTTTGCATAGGTTTGGTTAGGTCAGGTTTAGAACGTTTGTTTGGTATATTGCATTTCAAAAAAGAAATAAAATTGCTAATAAATGGTATTGCTTACTGTGGTTTTCACCAGATACTACATAACATTACAATATTTATTATATCAATAAAGATTTATCATAAGGATTTTTTACATTTATGTAAAAAATCATTATTTAATCATTATATATTAAGTACTTATACTCTCGTATTAAATAGTAGTACTTTCATGAGATCATCTCATCATCAGACATCTCGTCTGCCCGAGATCACGGTTGCTGTAAGGTAACTGAAATTTCGGGAGCATGTTGTTTATAATGAAAACTAAAAATCGCGTAGTACATACTAGTTTCATTAATACGAATACACCGAAATATACTAGTTTCATTTAGTACTTTCACACACGTGATATGTACATGTATATTTAAAAAAAAAATGCTTCATGTAAAAATCATATAAGATCTTTTGATACATCTACAGGGTGACTGGTGAATTACTATCAATATTTAAGGACGTGGTAGTTGACGATCATATATGACAAAATAAAAATTAATATAACATAAATATTAATAAACTTCTGAGTAAAGTTAACCTAAAGTTATGTAATTAATTACGCATCGTGTGAACACCCTACAGATTAGGTATACACTGACACTCACACATACGCGTGTCGTGACGTAGTGTTGTATCAGCACGCCCCCGCACGCGTCCACACTTGAACACTTGGAACGTGTCAACACTTTATTTATTTATACGGAAATTTGGTCAAAAATTAAGTACCTATTTTTTTTACATAATTCTAATGTGAATCATGTACCGAGTATGCTCCTTAAATATTGATAGTAATTCACCAGTCACCCTGTATATATTGTACTCTTTTTTTTCTCATCCTGTCTGTGACATGTGTATAATATATTCAGTTAACCTACAAAATATAATAAACAAAATTAGAGTTTTGTCAAGCTATTCATAGTCAACTAAATTCAATTCATATTAGTGGTATTGGAATAACATCTTTATTTTATTTTTTTGAACATAAGATGTAATGAATATTGACTTTTGTACATCAAAATCTCAAAGCCAACTTCAAATTTAAATACAGTATAATAATCTAAAATAAAATGATAATACATAGTAACAAATAGAAATGACACGTTTATTAAAGTGTATGGTATAAGCAGTTATTTCCTAGTTAATAAATTTGACAAATTGGGTTATAAATTAAACACTTTTATTGTGAGACGTAATTTAATGTAAGACCTTCGAAACTTGAACTCTAAGATTATTGAAGGTCTCTAGACCTTCAATAATCTGCATCTGAATTTATACTGAAGTTAATAAATGGAACACATACATATAATTAACAAACATAAGAGTAAGTAATCTTAAAAAAATTAAAACATTCATCATCATCATCAGCCAAAAGACGTCCACTGCAGGACATAGGCCTCCCCCAATATAAATGTACATTCTTAGGTAAATTGATATAAATTGTTGTAAAACAAAAGGTTACGTAAATTAAATACACTAAGAAAGTCTCGATTGAAAAGTTAGTAGTTAATTAAAGTTAGATTGTTTCTTAGACTTTCCAGACAGAATTTTGTAAATAATATTTTAATATAATAATTTGCGAACACGTAATTAATACACATCAATGTACAAACGGTTAAATAATTAAATATTTTAATTGGACTATCTTACGAATAATGAAAATAAGTATGTTTTCACTTTTTGTTTCATAGAATATATATGAGTCTAACTTTCGGTCTATGTTTTGAAATAAACTTTTTCTTTGTTATTTTCATGATAATAAAACAAAAAAGTACATTGTTATACTGTAAACGCCTTTTATTTAATTTTAGTGTACTGTTATTTTTCTCTTGCTTATTTTTTTACAATGGTTTTATAATTTAACAATGATTAGTATTATTATTGAACTATAAAAACTTTACAACGCTACTTAATAAGGATCACGTTTTATCCCATAAATAAAGGGTTTTAAGTAATCGAAATTTCTTAATTAATTTTAATGTACTCGAACGCCTAAAATTGTCTACACGTATGGTGAAACAAAATATATATATATTATAATTTCAGACAGTAGGTATACACAAGATTTCCAGTCAGTTTCCGAAAGAAAGCCATGTAGTAATTTAAAGGTTAAGTTAAATATTTAGTATGAGATCTAACAATACACTGTTTAAAAAAAAATAATCTGTTTAACTCTTAAATTGATAAAATGGGGTTGTGTAAAATATTTCAAATTATTGTAATGGACTCATAATATGGTCATAGATATATAATATTGTGTCATTGCACTAAGTACAAAATGTAGGACATCACTTCCCAATAGGACGGCATTCCAAGCAAGTCTTAGTTTCCTCTTGCTGACCACAATTTGACCATACAAATTATACATATTATCACATAATATTTATTATTAGCGGAACTAAAAGAATCCCTAAATTAATAAAATATTTTGACTCGATTAAGTTTACAACTAAGGTGTGTTCTTGACTCAAAATAGAAAATATGAAGAAACGAGATATTTTATACATTTCAAAGAAAGTTCATTTTTCTTTGGAATCTGATTCATAATTTCACAATGTAAAAAATAATCACGTCAATATACACATACTACTATGTAAAAAAAGCCATTAAACCTTTATATCATTTACTTTGCATATTCTTTGTACTTTTATAAATCAAAAATGTAAATTCAGTTGCATCACAAATTAACGTAAGAACTGCGTAAAAGGAAACCATGACAAGAACATACAAAAAAAATCAACACAAAAACGGCACTGAGCCAAACTAGATTTTACGTTATACTTAACTCATTTTGTCGCTTTTCTTACTTTTAGGGACAGAGAATATCTAAAGTAAGATTTTTAAAATGACGGCAGAAGTTGATTTATAACTTGAAAGAAATCCTTTGTTTGATTTAATGTGTTAATAAGGCAGCAAACGAACAAATTTGTCTTCTTGTAATAAATGGTTATTGAAACCCATGGAAAATAGGGGTAATCGCAGATGCGTATCTGGCCTTTAATCCATGACATACCTATACATTAGAATTTTATATGACTTCATGTCGCAGTTCTGATGGAAAACCTCAGAGATCACATCATACCTCAACCATGGGTGGGGAGTAAGAGATAATTACATATTGTTCTCCAATTAAAAGCATTCATCAGATCTGGATTACATCATACTACTATTCATCATATTACATACTATTTCGAATAAATTACATAATATTTCGAATGATCGCTCTAAATATTCCCCTTGATATGTGTTATAGAACCTGAAGAATCAGCTTTCGTCCCTAGTATTGTCTCCAGTATTTAATCTTACAAAAATACTCTGTAAAATTAAGAGTGTTTCCGATTCAAATAGTCTATCGTAAAATGGCATCAAATGGATGTAGTTGATATCAGAAACACCAGATAAGAGATGAAAACTATACTACCTTTATATAATAACCTAAAGCATTGGTACAGTCATAACTTAAAGTACAGGTAGAATTGTGTCCTTCAAGCGGTAAATGCTCATAGTTCTTGGAGTTGAACTGATTTTGGTTGAAACTACTGCATTCAATTCAATTCGATTCGATTCCATTGGATTCAATTCAATATTAATTTTAGAAAAAATTCATGTCCTAGTCTCTTGCTCTTATATTTTTTCTACCAACCAAAAAAAGCCCCACATGTATAATGGACGAAATTTATGGGTATGCAACATGTCGTTGATGTTACTGAATAATTTCTCAGAGAATCCATATAAGAGTAACTTCAATAGAAGTGCGCTATGATAGACTCGGTTGAAGACGTATGATGTCAAAGTTATTGCCATGGCTTTATATTAACTCTCATGTCATAAATGCGTGAGATATATTATAAGACAATAAAGACATACTATTGGCCACTGATGATAAAAAGCTCTTACTTTTCTAGATAATCTAGAACATCCGTATTTTACACATAACTCAATGTCATGATTTTACCACTTTTATTACTAACTAGTTTTTGCCCGCGACTTCGTCCGCGTTAGTTTCCTCATTAGTAATATATGTATAGCTGACCAGGCGAACTCTATTTCGTTTTAGAGGCCATTAATAATCAGATTTCTCCTGTTTCAATCGAACAGAATGATTGACATATTAGTTAGTTGACAAATCTAATGTCAAAGAAAACGTTTGTATGGGAAATAGAAAAGGGCTATTTTTAGGGTTTTCCCGAAAATGAATCAATTTTTCTCACCTTTTAAACCTTCCCTGAACCTCCATGAACATTTCAAGACTAAGATAAGATAAATCCGTTCAGCCGTTCTCGAGTTTTAGCGAGACTAAGGAACAGCAATCCATTTTTATATATATAGAAGATTATGTATCAGAACCAAAATATCAAAACCATTTAAGTAGTGAAACAAAGTCATATTCTTGTTTGAAATATAAAGCAAAGATTTATTCAACATATTTAATTTGGAATCTTCTACAAGTATTAAAATAAATTAAATTAAAAACTCTCAAAAATTACACATTTTTGACACTTCACTGGAAACGAGTAATATATCAACCACAAAAGCGTCAATTTGATTTATATATCTGGATGACGGTAGTCCGATTTTGAAAATATATTTTTCTACTCGGTTTGCTCGTGGAGTAATCAATCTCGATCTAGTGTACGATTTCATACCCTAATTGGTTTACCTGCTTTAAATTTGTAATAATATACTTTCTCATATCCATACAAAATAATTAGTTATATAGTAATATTAACGAAATAATGACAATGAATATATTATGTACTTTCTGTTATGTTAAATTATATTCCACATACCAAAGAAACATCAGCAAACTTATAGCACTTTTGCCTGCGATTTGTAGTAATAGATTAAAAATATAATTTTTTCATGTGAGCAGTCCGTTTTACATTTTTAACATTTTTGTTACATATTATGAGATTATTTTTAATATGTATAAGAAAATTTCAATATTAATTGCATATAATTTGTTCTTCCATCTATTTATATATGTACACCATAGAACAATACATGAAAAATATACTTAAGATGCTCTCACTTTGATTTTAGTTAATTCTTAGGCTAATATTAAAAATAAAAATATATATTTATAAAACCAAAACATACATCGACACGAGTAAAGAACAATGTGATACGTATATCCAATTTTCGTCATATTTTTTCTTTAACTAAGAAGTTCGTCTCTGATAATTCAAATATTCATTTATATGCCCTTTTGCTAGATTTGGATTTTCAACAAGCTTCATATTCTTTTCATAACAGGAAAATTTTTACTTATATATTTCCTTACAGTGCGACTGTAATTTTACCTAATTACATTATCTTTATAACTTTCTTAACATATTTTGTATATAATAATCAGATTATTTTTATCATAATTAATCTGAATTAGGTAATCTGAGTAATCGAGAATAAATATCGTGAATCCAGTTCTGTACGATAGATAGCCAATTACAATAATGAACAATAATGACAACGTCGTATAAATCTTCGTGTTTCCTAATTATCGCAGAATCATTTTATTTTGTACGTATGTGTGTAAGTGTAAAAATTCCCCTTACTGAAAGACTTCTAAGACTTATTTTTTTGCTATGTTTTCGTCTTCATAGTTTTATCTTTTTTTGTTAATAAAGGATATCTAAAAATAATGAATTAATTTATAAAACTTTTATACATACATTTGAACCTGGTACTTGTATAGAAGACTGAACTGTTATTCTTCCAATATTAACCTTTTCTGGTAAAGTAGAAGTTATTAACCAGTTGCCGTTCCCAGTTACAGAGGTAATAAAAGACATATGGGGGGTTGATTTCTGGTTGTATATTATATACATGCATAGAAGCACTCAGCTACTATAGTAAAACATTTCAACTCTACTGATTTCTGATCGAATGATATTATTTCTTATTATTGATTATACAAAAACAACTTAATGACACTAATAAATTTACAATAATTAGTAATTTTTAAGAAATTAGCAATATGTGACCCTATACAAACAAACAAATTAAAATTATTTTTATATATATGTACGTAGTTTTCAGGAGCTTAAAGGTATTCTATAATATCTACCTTAGGAAGTTTGTTCAAGTTTGATCGTATTATATGGTGTAATGTTTGCAAAAAGATTAATTAATATTTTTGGTCAAACTTGTCTATTATTTTTAAGTAGACAATGATCTGTTCAAAGTTGTGTTGAATAATAATTGATTTCATTGAGATAAAGACGGATGACTATACACTTAATTAATTTTGATTTATCGTACCTATCATTATATACTAGAATACAGAAATCTTTAAGTAATTTGTATATTACATATAAATAAGTAAAACCATACTATCCTATATAAATAATACTGCCTACGGATTTTTCTTATATTACATCATTCGTTTTTATCTTTTTTTACTTCCATTAGCCCATAGGGTTATAAAAATAATGATAACGTTGTCATGTATTTGATGTCTTTAGTTATACACCTTGGTCCTGAACCTTTCATACTTTATTGAATTTGGACCAAATCCAAGTTCCAGCTCTGAAGCCAAGTGTGCCATACAGATTTACGCGTCTTTGGGTTATATTTTATCGAAGTTCATTAAAGTTTACGAAATAAAGTTATAACACTGTTAAAATATACCTTTTCAAAAAAAAAATAATTAAAACACCAAAATTGATTCAGTTGACACAGACAGAATTTAAAGTTTCAATTAAAAATTTTGTTTAAAAATAGGACACGCAAACAGCAAATGATGTCGTTCAAAATAATCTAAATGTCGACGGGATGACTTAGGTATTTTAGCCGGTGTTTTCACTCACGGTTGCGGTTGAAAAATTACCTCAACGTATTGAAATAGCGAAATCAATCATCGTCTCACGTTAAAGTGTCTGCTTTTATTCTAAATACAAAATCATGACAGCGTTCTTCGGCATTTTGATCGGCATTTTCAATTAATTTTGCTTTTCTCTACAGCTTTGTATACACTTTGCCACTTGCTACAAGTTGCCTTCATAAAGAGACAACGATGATCCATAATCATATATAATATGCTTTGTTTAGAAAATTTTCATTGTAAATGAATCTCCGTCAATAATTTTACCTGTAAAAGTGGCCGTATACTGTTGTTGTTGGTAATATTTACTGATTAATTTTAATAAAAAAAAATATTGATCAACTATCTTTCTGCTACTACTACATTAATTTGTAGATTAATAGAATTATTATTACATATGACGTTTTATTTAATCGGAAAACCTAAATTAGATTTCAAGATGTTTTTTTCTGCTGTCAGAATATATATATTTTTTTTATGTTAAAGGGGGCAACCGAGCAGACGGCCTACCTTATGGAGGTAGTACCGTCGCCCATGGACATCCGCGATATGTTGCGGATGTGTCACCACTCTTGATTTGGGAAGAGGGGGAGGAAAAATGGGAAAGGAAGGACAAAGGAAAGGGGTAGGAAAGAATGGGAAAAGGTAAAGGGCAACCGGCTCTCTCACTCATCGAACGTAACGCAGCCACTAAGGCTACTTCACGCCGATCTTCTGTGAGAGGCTGGTACTTCCCCGGTCGAGCCAGCCCATGTTCGAGCTTGCAATCACTTGACCACAGCTAGGCTCTACCACCTTGGTAATGGTGTGGTTCTCCTTTTGAAATACCTTTGTATATATCAGTGACTAATAAGTTAACCACTTACTCAATGACCCTTATATTGGCGTTATTTACGAAGTACGTGAATACGTAATAGGATGATAAGAATATGCTGGTCAATTTAAAAAATACATACATAGGTATATATTTCAGTACTTACAGTGCTTTACTAGATAATCTATTGACTCAGTAATTAAAAGAATTAGAGGAAAATAATAAATCTCAGGAATAATTGCTGAAAGCTTAGTAAATTTCCATGTAAATTTGTACTGTGAAATATTATTTTGATCAAGAATCATACAAGAAGCAATAAACATATTACGCAGGTCATAATTTCTTGGTAACAATGTGAAAAATAAATTACTACATCAGCCACTCGTGTCGATTTCAAGGTAGACTGAAATGTTAAAAGGTGGAACCAAAGAAATAAATTACTACAACTTGTATCAATATAATTGCCATTCTACTATAAGATAAAAATAAGTTACCTTTAAGCAACATCGACTCACTTAGATCAAAAACAAAAACGAGCAAGTCAGGAATCAAAGAACATTACAAAAGATGCAAAGAGTTACGTCGACTATTAAAATGGGACATCATTTAAAAAAAGGGTCATAATAAATGATACAATGTCATTGTAAGGATAATCACTGTATCCGATTTTTTTACAAAGAGTTTTGTATGAAAAACAAACTTCGTTGTGTAACTACATCATAAAAACCGGTTGGTTAATATGTACAAGAGTAACGGAGGACTTTACTTTATTTACTGTATAGTCTATATGTAAAAATTAAAACTCTTAACCTTGAAGGTTTAAAGATCTGTATTCTCAACAAGACAATACATAGTCACTCATTTGAGAATATTGCTTTGAACGTGTCAATTTATTAGATAATGAAAGTTGCCAGATTTTTTTTATATGCGAAAGATGGCAAACGAGCAGATGGCCTGCTAGATGCCTGCCTGTAGTGACCGTCGTCGTAAATAAAGAAACGAATTATCTAGTGGGCAAGTTAAAATTATGAAATTTTACAATTACGTCTCAGTAACATTAAGGTTATACAATTTACCGAACAAAACAATATAATTAAATCTCGCGGCTGAGACATAAATATGCTAACTAAATTATATTTATACTCATTTCATGGAATATTTTTAAAAAATCTATAATTTCTCCTATAATATGTAGTTATAATATGTTCTCAGTAGAGGCAACAATATGTATAATGTATATAAAGCCGATATTTACGGAATAAAAATTCTCTGTACCGAATAACATATCAAATTACATTATTATTGATGTTCACCTTAGCTTTGTGCGATCGACTGGTCAATTAATTTTTTCGGAGCAGTCTGATTTTGTAAATAAATAGTAATGGAGCAAATAATTGAGTTTCATGTTTGTTCTTAATTGAAACATTTATGTTCTCTTTATGTATCGAACACTGTTAATAATTGGTAACGTGATATTTGATCAGCGTAATGTTAAAGTATATTTTGCTCTTTTTATATTTTTCCATACAAGTTAAGTACTTCTAAATAACAAGTAATAATAATTTTTTTTTTAACATACTTTATTTCTTTATGACCTCCTTGAGGTTTTTTGTCTTTCTGCCTTG
Source organism: Danaus chrysippus (assembly GCA_916720795.1). NCBI lineage: Eukaryota > Metazoa > Arthropoda > Insecta > Lepidoptera > Nymphalidae > Danaus > Danaus chrysippus. The sequence goes on along the minus strand of CAKASE010000074.1, from coordinate 13,269,570 downwards.
TTTTTCCAAATTACCTTTGTCATTTGAATCATTATAAGACGTTTGTGTTATATTTTGGTTTATTTTGGATTATAGTTACCGTCTATACCGTTTTGTAAATAAAAATACTGCTTCCAATAATGCTTTTCTATACATGATATTACATTTAAGGCCATTGGTAATAAAATATTCAGATTGCTAACAGGGGATAGATTCACATAAAGCCACACATGTTTTCCCATATATGTATCTTCCATGGACGAAAAGCTATCTGTTAACCTAATTTGAAAAGAAATTCACATATACTAAGTACATATAATCTGCTAATAGGTGAAACCTATAGGGACAGGCGCTATTCTGGGTTGGCTTTATACACAACGCTTTATATACAACCCATACAAGTCCAGATTAAGCCGAGCCCTATTCCATATGATTGAATATATGTATTTTAGGAAAACTAACATTGGTCATAAAATAAACTGAAATTGATAATTTATAACTTCTTGTTTCTCATCAGTATATTAAAACAAAAAAATAATAATAGTAGAATGAAACCTATAAGAAAAGGAAGGGAGTATTATAAAAATTTTATAATTTGAAATGATATGAGGGTGGGAATTTAAGGGTAAAAAATGGGTTTTCTCGATTTCCTGCAAAACTAAAAGTCTTATGGAAAAATGTTATATGACAAAGTTGTAGGTAATAAAAAGATCTAAAACTTTTGTATTTACAGTTTTTTCACATAACCTCAAAATTTATGTGAAAAATTCAAAAATGAATAATTTTTGTTTTTTTTTTTATTTTTATCTTTTACAAGACTTATAAAGTAACTAATTAACTTGACGTGGTAGAACCTAGCTGTGGTTAAGTTACTACAGCTCCTAGAGGAAGAGCGGCGTGTTTGGCGTTCCCGGCACGCTGCTCTTGAGTCGGAGGGGTGGTGTGGTCAGCCACTGATGCCCCTGCCGATGGCGGAGTCCCTTTCGGGACTCGTGCGTAGTGAGCGGAAGTATGGCTTGCCGTTCCCGCTCACTAGCCTACGCACAGCGCAGAGAACGTCGAGGTGGTTTAGTGGGTGGAAATCCCACATGCCCCTGTCGCGTTTTCCCCGCGGCAGGAAGTCTTTAAAAGATTCCCCTCGTAGAAAAAAAAAAAAAAAAAAAAAAAAAAAAAAAAAAACTACAGCTCCAATATAGGCTGGCTCAACCGGGGAAGTACCACCCTCTCACAGAAGATTGGCGTGAGGTAGCCTTTAATTGCAGCATTTCGTCCGATAAGTGGAAGAGCCGGGTGCCCTTTCTTTTTTCTCATCTTTTTCTACTTCCTCCTTTTCCCTCCCTTTCCGACTCTTTCCTCCCCCTCTCCCTAATCAAGGGTGGCGACACATCCGCGACATAAGAAATGTTGTGGATGTTCATGGGCGACGGTGCTACTTCCATCAGGGAGGCCGTCTGCTCGGTTTCCCCCTTAACCGTAAAAATAGAAAACTGATGTTGTGGAATGGTATAAGTTACATTCTCTTTTCTGTGACCTCTATGACTTGTATTTAAAATTTTTGTTCGTTCGTTTTTTTATAACATCAAGTTATAAGATGGCGGCACTTCAGCCATTATAAACTACAAGTTGATTCATTTCATTAATGTTGATAAATATTAGTGATTTCTTTAGTGGCCACACGGTTTTTGAACCGAACGGTACCACATACATAAAATACCATTATACCTACTACTTCTTGTCCAAATTGGTTAAAAAAAATTAATACCTCAATTGCGATTATAATATTATAATTATGGAATGTTAAACATATTAACATGGCGGTGTTCATCATCAAAAACAAATGTTTATCAGTAACGACTAAATAGGCTATTCAAAGAGCGGTAAATGTCAAATAAGCTTCTATCAATAATCTCTTTTGAATATTGAGAACAATATCCGCCAATATCCGATAATATTCGTTCTGAATTAGTGGTATGATCGGTGGTTACATGACAGCAATAGACTTTGTGTTTGAACTAATATTCAGGTTTAGTTCACGCTAATGGAGGATTTTGTTTAACTTTATACTGACCATAGTCGTTGTGGAATCTATAAATTGGTCTATCTATTTGTTATTAAATCTAATACTATTGTGTCAAACTCAAATAATAAGACTATTTTCATATAAGAAAATAAACGGGTGGTATAACAGTAATACACTATAAAGTCATTATGAAAAAAACTAGACTACATTTTTACTAACCCCACAGTTGAGTTAATGAAGTTGAAATAATATGATATTTTATTGAATGGAAAATGTAACGTTAAATTAAAGTTATTACTCACATTCTATTAATGTAAGGAAATAGGAAACGTTACTATAACCATAGTTGCGTGACAATCTTTAAAATTAAGCTCTGATTCGTTTATATTAGCATAAAAATATATAGTAACTAGAGTAAAACTTTGGAGGAGGCCTTTGCCGACTGGCAAACTGATCTAGCGATGATAACCAAGGAACAGATATTAGTTTAAGTAGCTTAAGTTTAAGATATTATGTTTAGTTTTTTAAGATAGTTTATTGTTAACACTTATTTGTTAGATCTGAATAAAGGCTATAATAAGAGTAAAACTATTAGATATAATAAGAACATTCGTTTTTTAATATTGGGTTCTTATAATTGATATTAGAACTATTGGAGTCAGGACGAGTGTTAATAAAACTATTCCAGAAATTGCCAGGTATACGAGTAGATCGTAGCAATAAATTGGTCGAAGTTATTATTCAGAATTAATCCTGTACATGCGATAAAATATAAAAGGAAATGGGAGACAATAACAAAAAAGCAGAATCGAAGATTTACTCGACGAAAACATATAGGTAAAAATTATTAATATTTAGTATATGTACTATGTAACCAGAACTCTTAAATGTCCTTATTTATCTCTTATGGCACAAATTATGACTTAGGTATATTACATAAACTAATAAGCTTAAAAACTGGAGAAATACTATTTTAATATTTTTTTAAATATTATTTTATAATTTTTGTATTTCATAAACTCCTTATAAAATAACAAGGTCATACTTTAATTTATAAGGCATTGAATTAAACATTTGAATCATTCAAAGAATCAGGTCGCAAAAAAAAAACCTAATAGTTTTTAATCTTATAAAATTTAGTTTTCATATTATTTGATACTACAATACAAAGTAAGAATTCCCTGGTGTTATATTAATTATCAACAATTAGGTCTATTTACTATTTAATGAAACTTTTAAAATTATTAAATTACAATCTAATAATACTACTTCATCATATGCAAATTATTAAGTAATTATTTAATGGCCAGAATTTTCGTAATATTTGACAAATATCAACAACTTTAAGAACAAGACAGGAAAGGTATACAAATAAAAACGCAAAAAAACTTCGAAAGTCATAGGTTATAATCCGGTGTCATAAGCCTCAACCATTATTGAATTTGGACGAAAGCCAACTCTCAGATGCCTTGAGCCAACTGTGCCGCGCAGATTTACACGTCTTCTGGTTATATAGGACCGGTGTCTCATATTTAAACCGATCTTATATCAGAAAAATGATGTTTCTTTTATCCGTAAAAGTACAGTCACTACAAAAAAATATAATTTTCAGTTTCTTTATCTTTAAGAATCTATATTTAATTAAATTTAATTTAATTATGTATGTAATAAAATGTGTAATTTATTTAATAATTGAATAGTTTCATTATTAGTCATCAATTATCTGAATACTTTATAAAAAGTTACGGAAAAAAACAATACGTGAACATCAATCACAATTATACCATTGTTAATTAACAAAGTTTGGATGCCAACTCACGAAACAATTACTTCACAGAATAAATTGGCCAGTATTCTCCACTCAGCGTTTTGATCCGTTTTATTGGAAGATAAAAAACTGACCAAATCAATTGTTTCATCGGTTTCCAATTTAGATCCCAATAAATCTTGAGCAAACAATACGCGTAATATACGTATTTCTACTAATAGTTAAAAAATAGACCAGAAATATCACAAATTCAAGAACAATTCGAATTCATACAAAGGGTTCTGCACACAAAAGACAGCGTTGAAACATCAACTTTATATAGTATTTTGAACAATGAGTTTGTTGGGAGGGATTCAATCAATCACCTACGCTCTGGTCTTCAACATCTTAAAGTAGTTGGGTTCACCTTTTTAAAAAAATTCATTCAAGCATTTACTCAAGATTATAAAAAATAAATGAATAATAATCTGATTTAGACGAAAAATAAATATTGTCTCACAAGAACTTCAAAATAGATACATTGTAGTCTATGTTAAATTACATATATATCACAGTCTGTTTTATGTATAGTTTTAAATTTAGCCTCTTTTCGATGCGAATAAAAAATCCTTTTTATATTTTTGTTTTAAAATCTATAATTTTACCACATTCTAGGAGGTAAAACAGTTTTCTCTCATTTTAATTTTAATTTATTTATAAGTATATATGTACAAATATCAATGGAATAATCATAAATTGTTTCATCATACCATTATCAATGCTACTCTTAGTTTCTGCCCTTTACTCAGATCTAAAGAACATTGCAGATGTTCAAAACCATAAGGTTCAATCTCAAGTACAAATGAGATAGTCATTAGTCTTTCATTGTTATTGCTATCAAATAAATGTAATATTTCATGTTGTGACTCAGTTAAGTACCCGTATTTTATATATGACAATGTTCTTTAGCCAATCGATTTGTACACTTTTTCATTATAGTTCAAAGTTAAGTTTAACATACTTAGATTCGACATTATGACTAGCGTATTATTTAATGTATTTCAAAGTAAATAGCTCATCATGTCAAAGGTCCCGGCCGCAGTTTATATATATATTTTTGTCTTTTTTCAAATTTAGTATAATTACAAATAAAAACCTCTTAAATACAAAAAATACTAAAAACTAAATTTTTCTTTACTAAATTGTAAATTTTCAGAAAACCTACAGCTTTACAAATATTGCGTAAACAATGATAAAAGAGGAAATCTTAGAAATAAAAAAGTTTTAGGTTCCATGTCATAATAAGAGAGAATCGTATTATATGTATAATAAAATTTGTAATAGAAATAATTTAATTACAAATACACAGTTGTTTTATATCGGAATGTCTAATTAATATGAAAATAAACTTGATGCATTAATTATTATGCTTTCGAAAAGCAATTTCGAAGTTTATTGTTTTGACACTGTCTCAGAAAGAAGTTTGCATAGAAGATTGGACTCTTATAGCCATGTCTATAAAGTTTATTATTCTTTGATACCTTATTGGATTTAAATACGACTTGGACACAATTCTCTTCATATTTCCATGAAATATAAAGTTTATTGAGTTAACGTAATTGTTTACTTGAATTAAACTTAAGGTTCAGTTAAATAAACTAAAGGTAAGAAAATATTTTGACAAAACAAGATTACATCTATAAGTATTCTTAAGTTAAAAGTAAGGTAATATATCTTTTAACCAATATGATTTTAATCGTTTTAAACTATACCCCCGTGGAATTGTAATAATATAAATTCTAGATACAAAAATAATGTTTATTCAAACAAGTTTTAGGTGGCTATTAAGTATAATCAATGAAATGATATGAAGATTCAAAAGTAACTGACAAACTCACTCTTAATTCAGAATTTAATAACCAGGGTCCATACTATTACTTAATAGAAGATCTTTATATCAAATTCTAATTGACACAAACAAATATTACACAAATTCCCGTTTGTATATGTCACATTAATTTGGAAGCATAATTACGCCTAAACAGGCGAATACGAAAAGCAATGAGCGGTAATTTAGCGGCGATCAATATGGCTGCCGTTACAAATTCGTGAACGGTAAATAACAGATAATGTATGAATTTTTGAATTCCTAATGTGCCACTTTATTTGTTAAATATAGTAATGGCATGTTTTTGGGTATTTCATTTCAATTTATAACATGAAACCGATATATATTATTATTAACCAAATGATAGCTATTTAATTTTATGTATCCAAAATTCAATTTAACCGAATTTAATATAAATTTTATCAAACAGATTAATACTTTATTGGCAACATAGGAGTATGTAGTGTTAGGTCAGTGAAATATATGTATGTAGTTTTGTATTTACTCTGAATTTATATTGGTTATATGTTTAACTAATGTTATATAGGCATCGCAATAAAAATGTATTATTTTAACAATTAATTCATATCCAAATTATTGAGAATATAATATGTGAATTCTCTTCCATTTTGGGTTTAAATATATTAAAAATCATAAACTTGGTTTATACAAAATGTCATTTATATTAATAAATATTAATAATTATATTAGTAGGTATAAAACAGTTTAATATAATCTATATTGCTGTTGAACTACGACGTAAAGTAATTATCCTTCCCACATATATCAAACGTCTCTTTATCTATGAGTATGTACATATACATATATGTAGTCGTATACAAAGGAAAACGTGGATTCGATTGATCCATTTTTATGAATTATTGCTCCAGCGAGGAAAATATTCCCTAATACATTTTGGAATTCATCAGCTCGGTCGAGATGTCGCGATGTGACGTTATTAAATAAAATGTAATTTGTACATAAAAAGCGTTCAAAAGCTATGTAACAATTATAGATACTATAACATAAACGAAATATTCGGCAGAAATTCTGGTATTAATTACATTTGTTATTATCTATTACACTCGTGGTGTTGTCCATGTACTATAGAAGTTTTTGAATATATAAATAATATATTAAAAATATTGGCTTCTTAAAAGTTTAAGTTTACATTACTTTTTCGGACAAATTGTTGAAGTCTGCATCTTTTTAGCTATGCAATTAAATGAGTATATAACGTCCATTTCATATTATAAAAATTACGATTGTTATTTTCAGGAAATAACATAAAACCAACGTTTTAAAGAAGTGTTTATAAGGAATCATTGTCTTAAACATGTATGTACTTACATAACTTCATAAGTTCTCACATGTATGAATAAGCAGATTCAAGCTAACATATTCAAGCTAAATAACATAACCTACATCATAAGCAGTTGTCCACAATAAGGCTATGAAAGGCACAAAGAAAGTTTTCTAATAAATTAGTGAAGACAGCTCCTGCGGACATAGCTTAGTGTCCTATTGTACTGTAAACTAAATGACCCAGTTTGTTCCGTATAATAATTTACAAGTTACATATTGCGAATTCTTGCATAAAAATATAAAGAAAATTACGCAATATAAAATGAATGCAACTCAGCTTTTTGCTGGTCTTCAATTAGACCATCAAGTCTTTAAATGTCAGAATAAACACATATAATACTTTTATTTATTATTGATTTCATTTTTCACCTCACCGCATATCTAGAAATTATGGAGATTTTATCTAGAGATATGAAAGAACAGAATTGGATAATGTAGACTTCCTTCATTCTTAAACATAATTTTATAGCTTATGACCTTAACACGCTATTTCTACACATTTATCTACGTAGTGTTAGCCGAATATATGAATTTAATAAAAAAAATAAAATTAGTTTTACCTAAGAACAACTTGTAGGTAAGAAAGGGTTTAGAATATAAATATGACTGTCAAAACCAAAGAAAAGAAATGATTAGACTTTTTAAATAAAAAAAGGAAATAAGATGGTAATTGTTATAAATTTTCCATTTGATATTTAATAAATTTTAAAATATAAAACATACATACATACACTTTATACATATACATATTATAAAATTTTTAACATACATTTCTTTATTTTCGTTGCTCATATATATATTTTTTAATATCGACATCGTAAAAGTTGTAAAGTTACAAAATTTAAAAAAGTTGAAAAAGATTTCAACCCTTTTATTTACTTATAGAAACCGTAGCACAATTGAGTCCGTCAGAGATGGTCTAAAGTCACAGCATTCTCCATATTTTAAGTTTTTTTTTAATATTCCTTTTTGTGTTAATTCTCTTTTCTGTTCTTTAAATCAAACTTTGGAATATCGCAGAATCAATCATTTTTTTTATCAGAATAACAGTTGACGCTTCATAATTATCAAAAAAATATTTAAATCAATTTTTCGTGGACCATATTAATACATTTTGCTTTCAATGCATTAAATATGAAAATTATAATTCTTAACCAATAAATTATTGTGACAGAGCTTTAGCTTTAGCTATTGTGACAGAGCTTATTGATTTAGTAACATTTAAACCTTCTGAAACTATTGATTTAAATTGGAAATATAAATGTTCGCTGCTCATATAAGACCATTCGTATTAACTGTTATGACACGAAACTCTCTGTTCACTTTCCATCAGTAAATCTTTCAGGTTACCAGCTAAAGCCCTTGAGACAAATTTCTATAAGACCTCACTACTTACTGGCTTAATCTGAGATGGGACGTCAGCTCATACCGCAATTGAGAAAGCAAAACCGCCGCTGTGATCATAATATACATTACGACGACAACAACAATCGCACACAAACTTGCTTTCCTGATCCCGAATAGGGATTTAGCTATCTTGAGATATTTAACGTTTTCAAAACGAAAGTATATCTTTCCCCGTAAGGAGAAGTCTGTTCAACTAGATTCAAACTTTTCAGAATGTATCTTGAAGTACTGCAAAATCCTTTCGCTTATTTTGTATTGAACCTTTATTTGTCTTTAGAAAACACAGGTTTAGTTATGTAAAAAATGCTACTGTCACATTGGGGACGAGGCTGCAAAATGTCACCTCACTACTTTGATTCCATCGAAAGATGGTCAAAAAAGTTTATTGGCTAATGTAGTCAGCTTTGAACATAGGAGTAAAGGGGACAGTCTCTGTGTGTTTACAATTTTGTAATGACAATGGGATTTAATGGCGAGGAGGTTCTGTGTCTATCCAAACTTAACGATGTTTGCCTTTGAACACTAACAAAGAGACAATTTCTTATGAAAATTTATAGTTTAACTTTATTTAAATCTGTATCTTAATCAGGTTGATAATGAAAAATACACCATAACCCTACGAACAGAAAATAAAAAAAATAATGGTTTACATAATCCTATCCGATATACCTAAAACGTACATTAATCAAGAATATTCTGAACAGCATTAATATGCTACATTACTAATAACATATCTAACATACCGACATAGTAAAATACCAAAAATAATAGTTATTATTATATGTAATAAGTAAATTATGTTATAAATAAGTACGATCTACTAGGGTAGTAACAAAAGACAAGGGTTTGTAAACAATTAAAATCCTAAAGATATTTGATGAAGTGCATCGCTCTGAATGATAACAAAAATATTTCACATCATTAATTATTATTAACGAATAGTTACTTAGATGTTATATATTAGCTACGTTTATCTTAAGTGCACACATATATGAGGACTTATATCCATATAAAGTCTTAAGATTAACAGCTTATTTTTTGTTCACGGTAAGTTGCCATTGTTAGTTTTTGATAGTCACCAATGCATTTATTTATAACCTTTTATATAAATGAAACTAATATTACTCCCGATGTTTCGATTACTTTTCAGCAGCAGTGATCACGGGCAGACGAGATGTAGTTTTAAAATAATAAGCTACGCTTAGTAATCCGAATAATACTAGATTCATTTAAATAAATACTCGAAGTCATAGATCTCATTATGTGAACCAATATTTTAAATGTGTAGCATTTAGTATTTGAATGCTTAGTTTACAAATATTACCCAGATATATAAAAATAATAATTCTGAAATAATCAAAGTAGATATACTAGTTTCCTCATTTATAAAGAGAGCTTTTGCGTCAAATTGCAATAGACTGAAACATTAGTATACGTATGATGTTATGATATTTTTGACCTGATTTAGTAGCCGGTGTGGTTAACTGTTTAAAAAAGCATAAAAGAAACAGGCAGTCTTTTGCATTTGATGAAATTTATGGAATGCTCTCGAATACATATTTTAAAAGAATCATTTGTTTTGTAACTTATATAACGGTTGTATCCAATTGGCAATCATATTTTTCATTAGTCGGTTTCAATCACTGTTATCTAGAAATATCTCAATGAACTTACATTGCATCTAAATGAACTTACACAGAGCATTTGAATGCACCTATGAATCATTTTTAAGTAGTGTTTTGTTTCAGACACTTGTCAGTTCACAATTTTCTAGTAGACTATAAGAGTTTCCTAGTAGTTTTGTAAGACTTTTCCCCCATTCTATACCGACATAAATTAGTGAAGATCAAAAGTTCTTCATACGTTCGTTTATGGTAGTTAATAGTATATAGTCAAGATTGCTTCCCGTCTGCTACATTTTCAAATGAAAGAGTTTGAGGAGAAGAATATGAAGATAAAAATAATGCGAGAATATCGGGACGATAAAATATTGGGACGGCAAAATATCCAGACCCGACGAAAAAATATCCGGACGACAAAAACTTTTTCAAAAACTCAAAAGTATAGAATAATATCTAATATCATTATATAAATAATAAATTAATGATACAATTAATTAAGTTTTACGTACAGCACGAAAACCTGCCAAGTTCAAATTTAGAAGTATTATAATTTTAGATATTTTTAACCAAGCACCTACGTATTTTCACAACTATACCATATTTTAAGTTGGGTGTATGGTAAAGTGAATTTCGGCCAGATGGACCGTTGACGTGAATAAGGTGGCGGGTAGTGGCTGGATGTGGAAGGTAGAGGACTGGGTGTGGTGGCGAGTCTTGGGAATGGCAAATGTTTACCAGATGATCGATTTCAAAGTGCATCTAAACTCGGCATTAGATTGGATTTCAACCCTTTTTAAGCAAACAATTAGCCTATTGGAACTTGGCCCCCATTTTAACAGGCATGTTTTTGATGAGATAGGTTTTAATCGAGATATTTGAAAGATATATATTAATTCATAGTGAAGTTGTGTCGAATATTACTTAAAAAAAGTAATTTTTATTTTGTTTCAAAGAAAGTTATATATTTAACAACTGTGATCTATAATATATCAATATAATATTTACCTGATACCTTTAAATACTTTAATTTTTAATAATTCTAATTTTCTTTCATTTTTTACCAACACACTTTACAATGTTCCGAATTATACCCTCGTAAGCAATGACATAACTGTCTCCCAAATAACTTGTTCGTTCTTACTATTATTCAATTTTCACACTATGTTTTGTATCTTGGAGTATCTGATTATTCAATTCAATGTCGTTCATACCAAGCCTTCGATAGTTGTTTGTGTATGGGTTGTCACCTGTATTTCGTATTTACAAGTGAAAATGCAGTTTTCTTTAAATTTTAACTAAGGAAATGCCTTCTCTCATTATTATTTGATATCTAATTATTTTTAATACTATGTCACAAAAGGTTGATATGAATATATGTATGTATGTAGGTATGCATGTATGCAAGTCTAAATTTTCTAATTTTTTCTCTTATTTATCCGTACTCCACCATTTCTGCTCTTCCTTTCCCAAAACGATTTCTGGGAAGGATCTCTATTAAGAGATAGGTTATCCTTTGTGTAACACATTTCTTTTAAAATATTTTAATAATAACTTTCTTGGAACATCCATAAATAAATAAATTAAATAAATATATTTGTATATTATTAAAACATCAAAAAATGCTGTAATAATACTACGACTCAACTGTATAAATAGTATATGAAACCTACATTCACAAATATAATATGTACATTGTACATTGCTAGAACAAAACCGCCAATGAGATAAATATTACTTTGATAATTAAGGAAATGTATTCATATACAAGAAACGACAAAATCTGTTTATAAATTATTTTTTTATATACATTTTATAATTTAAGCTTCTTGGTAAAAATCTCTCGCATTTTGAGTTCACTAAATGAACTTTTTATTTTCATGTCATGTGTCATACACTTGACATTTTTTAAACTGACTGAATAATGTTTTTAGAATAACTGATACAAATTTTATTGAATTATATTCGATGGAAGATACATTGGGCTTAAAAGACAAACATGAGACACGTAGTTGGCAATTGGTTCATGATGGTGATTTATCAAGAATTGACGTTTCATGCGAATCGAATAGAAGTCATCTGCAAGTGATAACGAAGGTGAAAGGATTATATTTCTGTACCAATAGATGATTATTCTGACAGTAGTTAATATCTTTGAGATAATATTTTTTTATTTATTAGTCTGAAATAAGTTCCGACCGACCTGTTATTCCTGCCACATATATGGAGAAATTATCGTTTTTTCGGGCATTTACCTGTACAGTGAGTAAACTAGAATTACTGTGTGAGCAGCAAAACAGTGTTCAAAGGTATAAGTACCTTACTCCATAAATACATATAAACACGTAAACTTTTGTTCTAAGCCAAGTTATACCTTGAATTTTTATTGCAGATTTCTTTGGTTTTATGTTTTTAATGTTCTATGTAAAAGTCTACCAATGACTTACATATATTTATTCCTAAGCATCTACTCACCTGATCAGCATTTATTTTTACCGAAAATGATTCCACTTTTATATGGTATAAAGTTATATTTATTATTTTAAAATTTGAATTTAAAATTAAAATAAAAAATATTTGTATTTTCAGGATATAATTTTATATTTTTGGTAGCTAGCTTTTTTGGTCTAGCGTTAATGCTACAGGGTGTTTCATTCTATATTGCATATTTCGTGTTTGGAGTTATCGACAAAACACCTTGGAACAGGTGACTTAATATTTGTTGAAATATAAAGATAAAACTGAAACTAATATTATTTGGATTACTACTTGTATTTTATTGTTTTAAAAAATAATACTCCTGACGTTTCGGTTACTTTTCAGCAACCTCGATCACGGGCAGACTTGAAGTAGATCACTGTTGCTGAAAAGTAACCGAAACATCTGGATTACGTGGTATGTTTGAATAATAAAATTCGTGTGGAAATGTGAATAATATTAGTTTCATTTAATTAATTTTCATTAAATTTCATTAAATACTCGCGAAAGTCTTTGATCTCATAATTAGATAAACACTAATAGCAAATTAAATTTACTAAATTCTAGATGTGACATAAAACAGCATTTTTATTATGGTTATAATTATTCGTGTCTTGATTTATTGCAATTCACACGAAAAATTGCTACCAACGATAAAGTTATTTATGATGAATACCGACAATTGTATAAAGTAGGAAAAAAAGGAAAAAGAGAATACTTTACCTTAGCGCAAATTGATTACTTTGAGTAAGTTTTATGGTCGGGTGAAATATATTTTTTTTACAATTTATAAATATAATTAATGATTTATTTTAGATGATTATAATAAAGACTGTAATTTAGTTGAACTGTGCTATCTTGTTGGCATGTACCGTAGCATTAATCGAAATCTAAGTAGAAAGCCGCAAATTATCTTAAGTTTGTGTTTCATTAAAAGGATATTACAGTCATTAAATTTGAAATACCTAAAAAAGGGATCAGGATAGAAAAACATTTAAAAAAAACAACTTATGTAAAACTAATTTTCTAACATATTAATTTAGTTAAGATTGCAATTTTTACTTCACGACGGTAGGTACAATCTAACTTGCTGTTACATATTTTTTTTAATATCAAACATAATCTATAAAAAAAAGTTACGATTTAAATCACAATCTATAAAACCAAACTCTTTATCCTGTTCCAATAATGATGATTTCTTCGATACATGTATTACAATCTATAAATAATTATCTATGAAGTCTTGAGTAAATACCACTTTTCCAGCCGTTTTATAGATTCATATGATGAGCGTTTGGATTGGAATAAGAGAGAAATTTTGTTAGTAATTATATTTTTCTTGTGGATATCAGCTGCATGTCTACGAAACCATATATCTAAACGATACACTTGGAAGGTAAAAATTAAATAGCGGCGTTTTTTTAAATCATATGTTTTCTTTAATTAACTGTATACTCGAAAGATTTTGCCAATGGACCCAAACCATGATATCATTAAAAAAAATCAACAATGTTACAGATTTTACACAGGGCACAATTAACACTCTGTGTTGTATATGCATTATCATTTATTCATTTAATATTAACATACAGCGACGGACCTATCAAGTACATAGAACATGATTTAAATAATATTTTAATGGTAAGATCACTCATTGAAAAAAAAACAATTTTCTTTTTGGGAAAATACCATATAATTAATTATACTTATATCTTGTTTATATATGCAAAAGCTCGCTGATTTTGATTTGCTTGCTGAATCTATGACTGCACCTCCAGTTGCTCATATAATATTTTCAAGAAGCGGCGATAAGGTAAAAAGGAAATATCATGATAAATAAGTACTTCTAGTAATTGCTTTGTTATATGTTATATGGTTGAATTTTAAAAATTATTAAGAATTACTTTTACATTTTGCAAATTGTTAATAGTAAAAAAAATTGTATAGTCAGATAAATAAAATAGCATATATTTTGATCACAATGATGTATTCACTCTTTGTATTCATGATGAAAAAACGTTATTCCTGGCATTCGCACATTTGTACAAATTCATTGACTTCAGTAAGAGCCTCTCTATTGACAAAACATCTTCCGTATTAATGATAAACCTGACATACGTACATAAAATATTTTGTGTTTTCAATTATTTAGTAGTAACAGATAAAAAATTAGAAATCTTTCCATGATTGGATAAAGAAGTCTAAAAGATTTTTACTTTATATATTCTAGAAAAAAGCTAAGTCAAATCTTTGAACACCTCCAGTCTAATAAGTCATTGTTAATGTTTACTTGCATCCTTTTATGTATAAATTCTATTAAAGTTACAGTTTCGGTCATTTATCAACTAATTTTTTTCGTTTTTGAAAAGTCGTTAAATTTCTACGGAGTGAAGAGTTTATCAGCTAAAATTTTATCATATCTGACGGCATCTTAAACACTTCTAAATATATTTTATTTGGATAAATTGGAAGATTTTTTATAATCAATTTATTGTACTTAACATGTTATTTTAAGGTTGATCCAAGCCTTGATAGTGCCTTGATTAATTTATCGAATTCAGTATTTTATATATCTAGAGCAGTGACGAGTTATTTATGTAAAAAGCACGGAGAAAATTGGGTGAACGCTTCAATAATATATATTCCTTATGGTGAGTTCCTTTATACGAAGTGTCAATTTGGTTTAAACTGCTTTAATACATTTATATTTCACTATAATATTATATTTGTTGCTTCAGGTAGCACATCAATGTTTTTTACTTGGCCGATATATTTTTCTACGTTATACGGAGGTGAACTTTATGTCCTCTTATTTTTTGCTTTAAACGCTATTGTAGACTACTTCACCTGTGTAAGTAATATGTATATTTTTTATCTTAGGTAATTAAACTACTTATAACTTAAAATATAATCTTTTATTTGATTTATGTTACAGTTGATCACATTTCAATGTATTATACAAACTTTCATAACTGAATGGGAAAAAATGAAACCCTGGTGTGCTGCTTGTCTTATTTTGGCGGCAGGAGTGGCGGCGTATTTTACTAACTTTTTGGTATGCTAACATGGTCCTGTTATAATTTAAATTTTAAATATTATTGAAAACCACTATAATACGTGTATCTTAAAGTAATATTTTATTTAAAATAAAGATTTGAGTTTATTGTTTAATAAAACTCGATTCACAAACATTCATATAATTTATGGATAAAATATCTCGTTTTCATAAGCTGGGTTAGATATGATAAAATAACCATTACCCAAATAAGCAGTGCACACTAACTATCACATCTGTATTAATTATTTGATCAGTAAAATTTATGGATACCCGTTTTGTTACACTAATTTCAATAGTAATATAATTTTTACATCATTCACTAATAATAATGTGTGATATTTTTTATCAGTTCATCGAATTTGGATTTATATTTTGGACGTGCTTTTCAACACTCTCAGAAACAATAATTATATTTTTGTTATATCCTATGGGTAGATTGATCGATGACATAACATTTCATTTTGGAGTTCCACCAACTAAACTGAGAATATGGAGTTTATTGGTTCTCCCAATCTTTTATTTTGTGAGTATGGAAATATCTATTAAATTTTAAAGTTCAGGCTATTGGTTACGAGAACATTTTTTTCAATGTGATGTTATAATTTGACTGTGGATTAAATTTATTTAAATTTACCTAATTATTTAACTAAAAAGTAAAAAAGAATACCCAATTTGTTATTCTCATTTTAGATAAAGTCTTACATACTTATAGACACCTATTTAAAAATGGATTTTTATGGAGACACCCTGAATTATAAAATATGGACCTTTATAATACAGTCTGTTTTGATATTATTTGGCGCAATTTATGTTTATTATTATTATGTTCATAAGAAAAAGCAGGTAATACCTTAAGACACAGATCATATTATAAATATAAAAATAAAGAAAACGTATTATAAATTAAAATGTATTATTTCAGAACATATTTAGACTTTTAGCTCCAGTAGCTAATTGGGGCCCTAGAAGTTATAACCTCAGACAGCTGAGGAGGAAATTTGATTCAAGAAAGGTAAATATAAAAGAATTATATGTTACAGTTAAAATAATCTAGTGATAAAATTTCAACAAAAATAAATGATTTCTTTATATGGACATATCTTCATATACATACATATATGTACATATGTTCACGTAAATATGTCAACTTCCCATTCCTTTCCATATCTATTAGTTAAAGTGAAAGGTCCCATGCACACTTCGAATCTTTCAGTACGTAGAGTCTCAAGCACCAAGAGATCTCAGTCGCAACTTAATTGAGAAGACAGAAAAAACATCATACAAATTGGACATTATTTACGAAGAGAGGAAACGAAGAGTCACTTTTGAAGCCGTTAAATAATGTTTAAGTTGACTGTTTAATTTATTTTTTCTGTAGTTTTGGTAACAATTTTTATTTAAAAAATATTATGATGTCCATTCCAAATGAGTTCACCCATTATGTTTCTTAAATTACCCAAACAGTAAAAACTGAAAAGAAGCTTAGAAAAACAACATTTTACAAACTTGTCAATGTAATATGGAGATAATGTTTCCTTTGCTTCTTACTTATACACAAAATTTTTAATTAAAGTTATGTCAAGTTCAACAACACGACAGGCTCAAGCTACATATATAACAGGGATTTTGTGAAATTCAATTTAAAACCTGAATAATATCTTTCAAAATAATGTTCTAATAAACATCAATAAACTCATATGGTTCCAAGTTTTCTGTATATTTCGTCATCATCATAGTTTTTAATGTTATTCTCTAATAAATCTTAATAATAGTGACGATTATTTTACCTATAAGTTTTAACTTCCAAGACATTTCTTTCGCAATTTTACTTAACTGGAATATTCACCTTACAGTCCAAAAACTGTACCGTTTGAATATTGTTTATTTTTAAATTAAAGCTGTATTTAGAAGTTATAATGATACTAGAAGGGATCAAGAAATTCATTTAGCACTTTTTAATTTTATTTTATGATGTTAGTTTTGAAGAACGCCTTAACTGAATTCATTTTCTTATTTTATTCAATCGCATTTTAGACAATGTACAATTTTATCGTCAGGTTTAGTTTATAACACAGAGGACCATCACAAAGGACCATCCACTGGCGCTTGAAAGTATTGGGTTTTTATTTATAACGATTTTTTTGATTTTTATGGTTCACTTAACTATAGTCAAAATAAAATTTATCAAATATATTGATATAAAAAAAATCTCGTAATAGAGGTTTTGCCTACAAACACCTATATTAAGAGACACGAACAGAAACTGTGATGTAGGTACAGCTCAGCGAATAAGAAAAAGAGATATGTTTAAAAAAACCTTACAAATTAATGTATAAAAACAAAAAAAAATTGACATCTATACATACTAAAATAAATGTACACATAAAATTATTTTAGTTTTGTGATATATAAATAGTATTTGATGTTCTGTTTTAAGCTATAATTGCTAGTAGCTATGGTATTTCTGTACACCATGCATATGTACCGCGAGTATATCTCACATAAGCTGTTTGAAGTAATTTCATTAATTATTATCTTAGCAATGATTAACATAATAATAGCAATTAATAACTACAAAAACGGTAAATGCAGTTTATGACTACAATTTATCAAGTTATGAGTCGCCTTAAACCTTTTTTTATACGATTATTAATTTTTTATTTAACTTATTACCAGCGTTATTAAAATTATCAGGTATCTTATCTGAATATGCCCCAAATGATGTTTTTTTTCGTATGTAAAAAGTGGCAAATGAGCAGACAGCCCACTTAATGGTCAATATTAACCGTCGCCTATGGACATACGCAACACAGATGTTGCGAATGCGTTGCCAACCTTACTTTTGGAGGAAAAGAGGGGGGGGGGGAATAAGGAAATACAAGGAAATTACTGACTACTTCACGCCGATCTTCTGTGAGAAGGTGGTAATGTCCCGATCGAGTCAGCCCATATTCGAACAGTAGTAACTAAATTACAGCTAGGTCCTACCACCTACATATATGTTGTTCAAGAAACATGTGATATACATATATATATATTGTAAATAACGACTTATTAGTATGAAAGGTTAGAGATAACTTACTTTGTGTTTTTGAAATATTTAAATGAGTCTGTGATAATTGAAACATGAATTTAAAATATCACAGACTCACTAATTAATCTTTGTTTTATTTCTGAGGTATATAGCTTGAAATTTGAAAAGTTCAAATCCCTTTAGGCTAATATATACAAAATTGACTAGTTAGAAAAATATAACTCCAAAATTTTGCATAATAATAAAATTTACCAAATTTGTATATCAAATCTAGTTTACCATAAATTATGTATATTAAATAGTTGCTGTTCCAACCGATACCCGCAGTAATTGTGCTATCTTAAGCAATCAATCTCTCGTGTAATATTAATTGAATATATACTGCATGTCTGTGCAAGCCTATGATATGTTATTCTAATGGAAGCTGAAATAAAACACAAAACAATCCTTTGTATTACATTTTAAAACAATTAACTTGAGATTTTAATGTTAAAATAATCTTATAAGTAATTTTAATATAAATATGAATTAAAAATATTGAAATAAAACTCTGGAGATGATGTACAGAAAATATGGATGTGAGAGAGAAAGGAGGGCAATGTCGTGACGGAGAATAAAGAGACAATTACTGCCCCACGACTTATTTTTTTTATCAAATCATAAAAAAAAATTAAAAAAAACTCAATTCCTATATATTTCAGAGAAACCAGTAAGTATATATCATGAAGTTGATTTAAGTGCCTTTCAACGTAAAGGTTCCTCTTTTCTACCGATCAGTGATCGGAAGAGAGACTCCCAGTTCTCCTGCTCAAGCCCCCACTGGCATAGCGAGACTGGCTATTTTGTTAAGTTATAATTAGAATACCTAGATCATCGCCTGTCCTTCACATTAATGAATCAATATTATTACATGAAACGTACCTCGAAAAGCACCTAAAGTTTTGACTGAGACTGAACTTTCTCTGTTTAAATGAGCACATAAGAGCTATTAAACGTAATCAATTTGAGCTATGTAATTAATAAAAGCCATTTCACTACCACCGAGTGTCGAAAAAGCAGCTTTAGGTTTTATTGACGGTAAGGTTGATTTTGTGTCCTACAGAGGCAGCGTACCATACTTATGATGATCTAGCTCCGGAAAAAACCCTTTACCTCTTAAGTATAACGTTCTTGAGCAAGCCGGGATATGTTTATATGTACAAGAATATCTATAATGATATCTTCAATCAGCATCTTCGGCACCTTGAGGACTGAAACTAATATTTTTAGGATTATACTAAGCGATTTTATTTTTGACGGGCACACCTCGTAATTACGGTTGCTCAAAAGTAGCCGAAACGTCGGAAGTATGCAGTTTTTTACAAAACTAAAGTCGCGTAGTATAAACCGAAAAATATCAGTTTCAATTAAATTAATGAAACTCGCGAAAATCATAGATCTCATTACCTTGAGGACTCATAAATTTTCTAATGTCTGGATGCTGTTGGATAAAGGTGTGAACAAACCAGTTTATGCCGATATCTACTGATCACACAGCGGTGACTCGGAGTTCTGCTTACATTTATTTACTTCATGTATCTTTATTTAAATTACATAATTCACTTTTCAGTTATCGAAAATCCTCCATATTGTTTAATAACTCAAACACAGGTTTACCAGCAATTAAGATCGCAAGCAAAATAATTATTCATAGTAAGTAGACCAAAGTACAATATTTCAGAGGGTTGTTTAGCAACTGAAACTAATTTAGCACCTCGAGAAGTTAGGCCCCATGTAGCAGACAACATTTTGTTCATACAACATACATAGTTTAAAGTTACGTGACATTTTTATTTTAAATCAATTGTTGCATATTAAATGTTTTACAGAAATACTATTAGATAACAATATCTATATATATATATATATATATATATATATATATATATATATATATATATATATATATATATATATAAATGAATAAATCAATATTTAGTTCTCACGTGTGAATGACTGAACCTAATTCACATTTTATTTATTTTTTGTGTTCGTTGTTGTCAGGAGACGGTTCTTAAGACAGCCAAAAATAAGAATATTGTGTTGAAAATATTTCATTTAAGAAATAATAACAATTACCTTTATATTAAATAACTTCTTTTTAAACTTTTTGTAGATCGCATTTTAATTGGTTGTTTGTTATAAATATGGCCTTCATCCGTGAAAAACGTGTACAATATATTCTGCCAGTGTCGTGTAGAATGAAGGAGACGCGCTCCTGGATTAACTTATAAATGGATTCAAATTTAATAGCTTTGACTGCAGTTACTATTAGGAACTTTGTTAGTGGATCTAAAGACTATTTTTAAATAGGTAACTGAAAATTATTTGACACTTGTCCGTCAGTTTTCTGGGTTGTATCAAGTTTTTGCTTTAATTAAAGTTATATTATTTTGAAATTCTGGTCTGAAAGGTCTGACAGTTCTACTAGTCAGTCATAAATCTATTGGTAACTAGTTTTTGCCCGCGACTTCGTCCGCGTTAGTTTGGTCAAGAGTAATATATGTAGGTATAGCTGACCAGGCGAACTCTATTCCGTCTTACAGGCCATAAATAATCAGGTTTTTTCTGTTTTAATTAAACAGAATTGACATATAAGTTAGTTGTCAAATCTAATGTCAAAAAAACGTTTGTATGGGAAATAGAAAAGGGCTGTTTTTAGGGTTTTCCCGGCAATTATTCCAATTTTTCTCACCTTTTAAACCTTCCCTGGACTTCCAGAAGTATTTCAAGACTAAAATTAGCCAAATCGGTTCAGCCGTTCTCGAGTTTTAGCGAGACTAAGGAACAGCAATCCATTTTTATATATATAGAAGATAATGTTTGTATGTATCCATAAAATAAAAAAATATTATCAAACTTATAATACTTCAGAACCACCTACTTCAACCAAACTAAATTCTCGAGAAACATTATATTTTTATTGAAAGTAGTCATATAGAGTCGTTTTTTTAGGCAAAGTGCGACCAAAGCGACGTAAATGAGGGAAAAAACAAAAACGGTTTATTTTGTTTCTTTGAGCACTATAACAATCAAAATCTCTTTCAATATATCCAAGTTACAATTGACAGACTGAATAAAATAAATCATTAAGCTATTACAAACATCCACTGTTTAAGTATTTTTAATATATACCAAATTTACATAATTTTCTGCAACCATAATAATTTTGTATCAATAAAAATAAATAAATCCTCTTGTTTCAGGTTTCGTCCAATAATACCATTTTACGATCCTTATTGAGACATTTTCTCCTACGTGTATCATTAAAACAATTTTAGTGTCATCTAGCGGTTTTACTGGGAAGTCATAAATTTCCGAGAACACCATCTCGACGAAGTTCGACGATAGAATTGATCGTAAACTATTTTGTGGTGTAGGAATTCCATACTTCAGGCCTATTTGTATCAATTTTATTTTTTCACGTAACTTGAACCGATACTATGTAATATTAACTATATATGTATCCCTCATGTACATAAATCTGTAACTTTTAAATTAATATTAGTTTAAGCTGATCCATCATAATATATTATTAAATATCGTTAAGGAAAATAAAAGAAACAGTACATTTTGTTTCAAACAAATACAATTAAAAGGGAAACAAGAATCATATTTTACAAATATAATTAAGTATAAAATGCAAATTGCTTATAACGAAAACAGTGACAATACTTATAATACTTAGCAAGCAAGACTGATCTTAAAGTGTTCAGTTTATATTACATATTAACGTCGTCTTTCCCTCAAAATATTATACATGATTTCAGAAATATTAATAGAGTTACCATTTTCAATCATGAATGTAAGAACTTGTGATTAATTTATAACTACGTGGTCACATTACTTGTTGGATCACACTACACTCTCATTACGGTGAAACAATTTTTATGAGGCAATTTACTGACAATATTTATAGATTAAATAAAATGGTTGTATACAACACCACAGAAATATGTTGTATTTCCTTTGATTTAATAAATCGTTACGAGCAAAGAGTAACATTGGAATTATAAATATATAGAATGTACTTTACTAATAATCGTCAGTCATTACAACCTTTGCATTTAAAACAATATGAATAATAATAACCTTTTTGATATAGTCTTCTCGTCTATATGTCTTACTAGTTGTAGATTTTGAGTATGTATGTAAGTGTAATGAGTGGTTAACCTTTTTATTCAAAAATAATATAATGGATTTTAATTACACTTATGTAGCTTAGACATCAGCTTAAGACAAATATATATAATATGTAATTTATTCCGAAATCAATACAAATGTATCAGTGTGGCTGTTGTTTGGTTACCATATGTATTGTTTTGAAGACATTTCTGAGATGATAAACATGTCGAGAAATATTGAATCCTCTGAGAATACCTCCCGAAACACCGTTAAGAAGTCGCAGGCAAAATTCAGAGTATATGTACATTGTACATGTCTGTACTTGCATATATGTATTCTACATATATACGTTATGTTTATATTTATCCTATTAGTGCGGCTTTCATCCCAGAATTAGGAATTTGATTGAACGGCAATAATATATTTCCAGTAACTTAAAGTAAAGTAAATAATGATATTAAATTTAGGATATAACTTTGTTAATCATTGATTTCTTACATTTTTGAAAGATATTTTTATTTTTATATGAAAATCTTTATTATTTTTTATATCTTTGGAGTACAGGCAACATAATTATACGAAAATGAATGCAGATTGTTGGTTAAATTAATATATGTTTCCATTCACCAAAGTTAGGATAAAATTTATTTAAAAGGCAAAAAATTTATGATTGTGTGAACATTTGTCTAATATTTCATGACTTAAAATGATCACCTAAAATATAAATGGATGAGGGAAGATAAGAAAAACAAAAGTTTTTCTAACTAGGTACAAATAAATTTGAAAGGTAAATAAATTGCCTTAATTTCATTGCTATAAACATACACCTTCCGCTTTTTCATTTAAATGAATTCAATTTTTTCTTAGATAAATTCAAAAAGACGTGATTGTGTAGGTAAGGATATGCTATCCTTATTGATAATGCTTAGTTTTAAAAATCTGTATAGTTAAAATTAAAACATTATTATTTAAAGATTTGTCTTTTAATGTATAACTTTAAAATTATCAGAACACTTTTATATCTGTCAAAGGTATCTCCACTTTAATTTTATCTCTTTAGCACATGTTAAAGAGCTACCGCAGGTGGGAACGTTAGGAAAAAACTATTTTAAATCATTTTTACATTAAATTCAAGATATCATGACAAATAATAGTAAGATGGGGTAAAAGTACCGAAAAAACTTGCTTTATCTGTGGAAAGGCAGTTGGAACTGCTAAGCATCTGCTGGTGGGATGTAAGGTACTCCTGGACAGCGGTCAATACTCGCGTCGTCACGATAGGGTTCTAGAAATCATACGAGAAGCGGTTAGTCTTGCGGTAGCCAGTGCGCAAAGGGAAATAACCACAAACGAACGATCAGCAGGTTTTGTGAGAGAGGGCACTAGGGCTACAAAATCAAACGTCAAGCCTTACTCCATCCTTAAAGCGGCGTCGGATTGGACTATACTGATGGACACGTATGAAAAACAATATAAAATCCCCTAGGATATTTGTGCATCGGCCTCCAGACCGGATATATTTTTGTTTTCGCGAATTTTAAAGCGCGTAGTGATGATAGAGCTTACGGTCCCTTGGAACCAACATCCCCAAAGACCATACCATCAAGGTCAACAAATATTACGAGCTCAGAAACGAACTCACTCGAAATAGGTTCGTAGTAGATTTGGACGCGGTAGAGGTGGGAGCGAGAGGTATAACAGCGAAATCTCTCTACAACCTACTAAAAGACTTGGGCTTGTCCAGAACTCACATTAATGCATTCTTGGAACGTACATCGAAGGCAGCCCTAGTAGATTCTTTTCAAATTTGGTTAGGTAGGAGAGGAGCTTGGACGGTGGAGGTGAGCGTATACCTCGCGTTAGTTAAGGGGCCCCTTAAATCTACACCTGGGTCGCAAGTCCCAGGCACTGTTGAAGCTCCTCTCCCTGCAACGCGATGGACCCGGCACCCGCACGGTGAATCCATTGAATTCTGAGAAGTTTCGTCTCTGTATACAAACAATTACTTTTGCTATAACTTACCATACATCATTTAAAACATTTGGAAAAATTTACGAAATCTGTAAACTGTATTTTATTAAAAAAACATTATTTTGAATTTTATATATATTACCATGAACTCTTTAACATATATTCATATGTAAGGTGGGGAATTGAAAAAGGAATTAAATATTACCGGAATCAAGCAAAATCCTTGCACCTTTGAGATATGGGTCTTGGATTCTAAACTCACCATCGTCTCATCAAAGCCAACAGAACTGTCGAGTGCTTTACGTTATTTGTGCAGCAATTTATAATTACACAAATAAAGTTCATTAATTATCTCAATCCTGATATTATATGAAATCTATATTTTTAGTTGCCTCATTCCTAAATATTTTATCTACATCTTATATTAATTTGCACAAACAGAAAAATAGATAAATGCATAACCGCCCTTCTACAGTAAGTTCAGTACCGTCTCCATTTGGGCACGGGTAATTAAATAAGTAATTAATGAAATGTACATTGTAGATCATAGGTTATTTGGAGTTACATATTGGATAGCAAAATAAAATTTGAGATTATATGATACTTATTTTTGTTCCGGAGACACACGCGAACATTTCTAAGAATAAAATACTGCAACTCATGTAAAAAACTTTGGCAGAGATATTTTATTATTTTGTGTGTAGTAAAAATTTATTTAAATCAGATTTTTAAATTTTTCAAATTGACAGCAAAAAAGAGCTCTCATATGAATTTTTACGACATATTGACAATAAAATGAGATGGTTGCATATCAAATGTTATAAATTTAATTGAACCTAATATTTTTCGGATATACTACATACTTTTCAGCTACCGTGATCACAGGCAGACGAGATATGTTGCTTATACTTATTTTCTATAGACAGGCTAAATGTTACTCTGTTTAAGAATTAATTTTACTTATTTCATTATAACGGTCACCGCGCCGCCTTACATATATACAGCTTTCAATAACTTTTTCACAAAGTTGCAGTTTTTTTGACAGTAAAATAAATTATTGGATTTACTATTTCAGTATTTTATCGCTAACGGACGATATTAATATATAAAATATTGTACAGTAGTCGTCTTTCAGCTATTTTCTTCCTCCCAAAGCCATAATGAGAAATACACACTTCAAAACATAGAAGGTCAAGCTTAGAAAAATTTTAAACGAACAGTAATAATTTTACAAAAATATAAAATTTTGTTTAGGGAGCTATACATTCTGAAAATACGACAAAATAAAAGCATTAGGTTCTGTGAAAACCATATAATGGTAACCGTTGAAAACTTTTCAAATCAACAGTGAAACATTTCCGCAACTCACCACACGATGTTTTGATGTATTGGCGAATGTACTAGTATTTTCTCTCTGATGTAACTAACTTTGGTATCGCCTTGTAAAATTAATTTTATTTGAACTGAGTTTTGTAAGATGTTGGAGTGCTTTCATTTAGCAGTTGACAGTTTAGAAAAGTGCAATATACATTTCTTGTCTTGATTATCAATAGTTTCTATATTTTAAGAAAAAAAATATTGTAATATTAAAAAATTATAAGATTTTTTTTCTATACAACCCGAACCACTAAATTTGAGAGCATGCACTTGAAGTGACGCAGCAAAACATCATACAAGATTGCTTACTGGAAAAACGCCAAGTGCGGACTGACCCGATGTCTTTTATATCCACGAGAAGAAGATATTTAAATTTTTATTTCGCTTTATTGTTCTGGCAAACTTGCAAGACATCGGGTCCACTGGGAGCAGACGTCAATGAAGTTTAAAGCCTCCATTTGTATTAAATAAACTCACACGCTTTATTTTTTCCTTTGATTTATTTTATGCGATCTTTATTATTTTGCTATCGTGGGAATATAAATTCAAAAATAAAAACAAATTTCAAAATTAATAGATTTAGTAATATTAATTTCATAATTCTGGCGAAATCTTCGAAAACTATCACTTTCTTCACGTTTGAGTAGAGTGATATACTTATGAACTTTTAAAAATTTCTACGTTTTAAATGTCTAAAACATTTGCAACCCCATTACGTTGTTTAAAGAATGTGGTGACCACTTACCATATCCAAAAAAATAATATTTTTCATACCGTATA
The DNA here is from genome assembly GCA_916720795.1 of Danaus chrysippus. Lineage (NCBI taxonomy): Eukaryota > Metazoa > Arthropoda > Insecta > Lepidoptera > Nymphalidae > Danaus > Danaus chrysippus. Next base: position 13,242,683 of record CAKASE010000074.1, on the reverse strand, counting down.
GAACTTATCGATATATTTTTATTAATAAGAGACTTAAAATAGAGATAAATAGAATATTCAGTGTAATTGTAAATTATCTAAGCTATGTCCCGTAGTGAAGTTCATAAATTTAAAAAAAATCTATCACCACGAACAGCTGGTTGGCCACTTTTTATTATTGCAACGTTTACCATCAGCAATGAGTCCATCCTCTAACGTCGCCTACATTTCGGTTTCAGAAGATGGCTGACACTATAACTAACGCTATGAAGTAAACTCCTATGATATTCCTGGTATAGCAGCCATCCATATGCTACAGCGATCGATTAATATAAGACAAACAATATGCTTATTTGCCACCATCGTGGTAAAAAAAAGGAAACTAAGCGGTATCATTTATGGAACTTTACTAAAAATTGTTATTGTATTTCTTTTCAAGAAATACATGAGGGCAATTAAAATCACGAATACAAAATCTTTTCACGACTTACTTTTATAAGAATGTGTTTTTCATCAAGAGTAGTGAGGTAAAATAATAAGCAAATTAAAAAATACGATATAATTGTCTATAACAAGTACAATTGGAGAGAACTTTGAAGAAACGTTTGTATAAAGAAAAACAAAGTATTGCGACAGTTCTCTAACAATTCAATACTTATGTCTGGAAAACACAGTTAAGAGTTTTCCATCTTTATACATACATCTCCGTCCTTTTGTCTAATCTTCGCATAAAAGACATGTTTTAGTGCATTTATTATTTGGATATATATTATTTGGCCTATGAATTTTTTGCATTTTAAAAACAAAAAAGAACAATATGTACAATTTTAAATTTATACCATTATTACTTTATATCAAGAGATAAAAAATGAAATAAACAATTATCGTGAAGAAAACAAAAAGAAGTTATTAAAACACAATATTTTTTACTCAACGTCTCAAATTAAAACAATCTTTTAATTACAGAAAACCAATTAAAAGTACAAGCTTATAATCCAAGGCAATTTTGAGCGGACGACTCCTAGTAACACTTGATCTTCCTTGACAACGTTTCGTTTTATATAGTTGAAAACATAATTACTAGTTAAATTTTAATACTAAAGACTTCAGATGAAATCAGAATGTTCGTGGAATCTGTTTTGATTTTGTACTGAAAATATTAAAATATCTCCAGATAAAATTGTATGAAGATAGTATAGTAAAGATAAAAAAATAGAATATAGTAAATATAAAAAATATATTTTAACCTACATATTTCTTTATTAGACCAGAAATATCTTTTACACTTAGGTTTTCTGTTATATTACGACCCTAGTTAGTATTCATATAGTGATTGACAATGTGATTTACAAAATATACATGTAAAGTTCCACCGTTGTTAAAAATTAAAGGTTTGGTGCACTAACGGTCACAATATATTTTTATAACCAATCCAAATAAAAAAACTGTATTGTTGTCAGAAATTCTGTATTAAATTAAAAAATATTTAAACAAAGTTATCAGAAGGGTATAGTGAAATTAACATTGTCACAAAAGTTTTGCAATCACGAAAATTTTCCATTCTTTTTCCGACCCTGACATTTGAAGCATTCGTAGTAATACCATTAATAGGGACATCACTATTTAAACACATTTTGTTTCACTATACTATGAACGGCACGAGCCTGCAAGATTGATATTAAGTTAATGTCAGAAGATAATTATGTTGAACCTATTACAATTGATGAAAAAAGAAATAGACATACAAACAGCAGTAGTAAATCAGATATATAATTTTTAAATTAAAGCATCGCAAAGATGTGAAAATATAACCAATAATACAAAAAAATAACACCTTTCAAGTAGAATTGGATACATAAAATAGAAAAAAATGTTTATAAAAAGAAAATGTATACGTCTTTCATCAAGAGCAAATTCTTTGTAAAAGATAAATCAGAAGCTAAAAAAAGAGTAAAGGAGTCTTTTACGGCACCCAATAATCTAATAATGCTACAATACGCCACCACGTACGCGAAAAACATTGAATGTCCTTCGAAACCACATTAAACAGACGATTCTTCTTATATGAAGTTTTGATTTTTCCCTGTAGATTAAATATAAGAATAAAATAAGACTTAGACATTCTTATTCACAAGATATAATTACACATGAACAAAGTTATAAAACGCACTCAGTTGCAACATATTTTAAACATATGCATTGATTAAACTATAATAAAACTACAAAACGAACATTTTAACCGTGTTTTGTTATATATGTATATGTACATATTTAACGCGAGTTGAAATATATTTTATATCATTGGTTATCTTGAATTACAATAAATTTTAGTATACATGAATGTATTGTCACTAGAATGAAAGGGGTATGCTAAATTTCAGATCAATCGGTTGTCAGGAAGATGATGAAATTTAAATTACTAAATGTGACTTAAGAAAAAACAAATGGAGTAAGCTAAATAAAACGATCTAAAAATGGTATACCTTAAAATTAAAATTCATTTCTGTCTTTTAGTCTTCAATGAGAAGACATAAAAACACGAGCATAAATATTATAATAAAGGAAGAGAAGCATTTACTAAAAATTATAATAATTAAAATTTTTATGTATAATATCAATGAAATCCCAACACATAAACGTTATTGAACCTTAAACGAGGGTTTGATTTTACAACGCCGACCTTTAATTTTGTAAAGGAATTTCGGTGGAATTATAATGAAAATCCTCAACCTCTACCACTCCAAAAACGCTACGAATTATTTTAGATTTTATATTAAACGGCTTAAAGATATATTGCAGTTTATAGAAAATACAAAGCATAACGGCGAAGTGTAACTGCATATTTCTTTGATATATCTTAAACACTTTCTTACTTAAAAAGATGCTAAAATATGAAAAATAATTTAAATCATATCCCTGCTTTTTTGTCAACGGATATTACAGCTGAAATTTAGAGAAGATATTATCTCATATTGCTTTCAAATTTTAAACGACAATGATATTGGTGGAATCTGAATTAACGCTCAATGATTTTCGTATTGCCTATTTAGGCGTAATTGTGTTCACAAATTAATGTGACATTAACAAGCACTGAATTCCTAACAATAATTATAGCGTGTTTGAATAAAATATTGGATAAGTAATGTAAAAATAACCATTGATTTATGAAAATTGTTAGTAAAATTACAGACCATGAAGACATATTATGTATTAAAACAACATATATGTTTTTTTTTAAGAAATAGCAAAATACAAGTGGTATAACGAGTTCTGACTTCAAAAAAAGGCGCTTGAGTTGTTTTAATTATATTAAACATCACGTTGTCACCGAAAACGATAAAATTGAGTTTCGTACGAAACAAAACTATAAAAGAGCAATTTGTATGTAAAAGTAATATTGTGTTATAATTAATTTTTTGATATTTAAGATTTTAGTTTTTAAAAAATGACTGTATTTTATCATTATTAATCAAAATATTGTTGCTTTATACCTTTAATATTTTACAAAAAAAGTGTTATTATTAAAACGTCACCTTACCGCGGTAAAAGTGAAACCGCAGGTGAAATTCCCGACCAAATAGCTCTATAGATTAGACGGAACAAAACTACGAACAGACAGACAAAAAATAAAAATATAATTTTTCATGGTACCAACATATTTTTATAGTATGTGATTAGTAAAATGTCATTAATTTGAAGTTATAAGCACACATTTTAATTTTATTTCTTAGTGAAGATTATTATTTATAGCCAATATATTTATATTTCGATACCTCCTAAGTATAATGAGTCAACTGACATTATTGTAATTTTACAGGAGAGTGATTTGAAGGCAAATCGTTTATATTTTAATGAAATCAAATTAATTCGAAATAAAGTAAATGTTTTTTTAATAAAAATTGTAAGCACTTCCTTTGACATATAATGATTTTGCTGATTTTTGTTTTTAAATTACATTTTATGTAGATGACTCGGTATACGCCGGCGGGGCTCAATAGTGAAATGGTTTAACTACCAGTTATATTCATATACGTTGTCCACCAAAATCCATCGTTTACACCTAAACCCCATAAAATATGGTGGTCATTTTATGAATATATTTTTACTTTTATTCATTTTCGGGGTTTTCTGTCTCACTTAATAATAAAATGTTGAAATTATATCACTTGACTCATTATACGAGGAAAGTACTAGCAATGTTAGCATTTGAAACCTCAACGTATACTGGGCCAATGTAATTTACGCGAGGTTTTTTATTAATATATTTTTTAATATTTTACGATATGTGGGATTAATAAAAGCTAGGAAGAAGTACAAGAATTATAAACCAAAAAAAACTCATTTTAAAGAATCATAATTTACTTTTCACCATAATTAAGTAGGAATATCTTTTTAAAATAATTGTTTTATAAAAAGCTAAACGTAAACTAATCACTATTAAAAATATGAATGCTCCATCATTAAAGTTCTATAAAAAACAACAAACAATTATCAATCAAAATAAAAACTAAAACAGCTTCTCCTTTAGTAGGTCAATAAAAATAATCAGAACTAAAAATGGTAACTTACGTTAAAAATTAATAAAGATTATAGGAACTAATAACGTAACAGTCTAGGTATTTCTAATACTCAAAAATTAGTGACAAGGCTTAACAAATTAGAAGTAAGTCAGAATCGCTATTGTTAGATCCATTAGAAAGCTAGAAGAAAAAACAAATAAACATTTAACAAAATATCGATGTTCCATCATCAAAGTTTCATAGAAAAACAATGAACAATCAATAAAAAGAAATTAAACAGGTACTTCTCTAGAGCGTCACCAAAAATAATAAGAACTAAAAATGGTAACTTACATTATACAATTTTAATAAAAATAATAGAAACTAATAACACAACAGTCAAGGCATTTCTAATGCTCAAAAAATATAAAGTTTAACAAATTAGAGATCAGTCAGAATCGCTGTCGTTAACTTCATTAGAGTCCGTTGAAATCAAATTATTAAAAAATAAATGGTACTCCTTAGGAATTACCAGCGTCTTACAAAGGTCCATCAGGTCTCTGTGCTTATTTTGGTCAATAGGAATGGGTCTCTGATAAGCTAAAGAAATATTGTTTACATCAATATTTAATTTTTTCGATTTCGTGTAGCTTTAGGTTTTTTACACAATCTATCCACTTGTAAGAATCATCTTGGTAACTCGTCTCATAAATCAGCCTAAATGGATATTCCGCTTTAACTTCTACTTCCGTTACCTTATTCCGGGGCATTTTGGGTCCATGGTTGGTAGTTGTCCAGTTGTTTATAAGTTTTAGCTGTGATTTAAAGTCTTTAATTAAATCCTGCGACACTTTAGTAACTTTGTGTGGCTTTTCATCGGATTTAGCAAATCTAAAAGCTGTATACCATTGATCAGGCGTATAAAGCAACTTATCTTTAGTCTGTCTTTCAATTAAAGCGTGCATACTGTCGCCTTCATTTTGAGTGTGACCCACTACTAATATCTATAACAAACTTCAAACTAGCTAACATATACATTAAGAATATAATTCTGTTTCTATTTTGGCCTCCACAGTTGTCTGACCAGAACCGGTAATCTTTGACACCATTATCCACCGTATCCTCTATAAACTTGAAAACGCAGCTGGAAATTTCATTAGCGCCTCTCTTTGCTGTCTGTTGATGCCATGAAAAACAATAACCCTGACGAAATCTTAGATTGAATATTGTGAAATTATACAAAGAAAGTTTCCGTTTATAATAAAAAGTGCTGTTTAACTCCATTTTGTTACTAATAGCACTCGATGCCCACGGTCGTTTATTGAGTTGCGATGTAGTTGTATCAACGCGTCCTCCCTCACGCCCCGCGTACACTGGTACAATGTTAGTTAGATCAGTATACAATGTATGATTTTTACTGATGTTGCAGTTGATTTAGTATACGTGAAATTATTTCGGTAATTATCGTTCTTTTTTTATTTTTTTTAACACAAACGTTAAGATCACGACTTATCACGTACGTTTATATAAAAATATAAAAATACCTAAATTTGTTAGTTGACTCAGTATACTTAGGAGGTATCGATTTGTCCAAACATTAATAGAAAAGATACTCGATCTCCGAGAGCATAACAATATGTTTTACTTTTCAATCCAAGTCCACCCTATTAACTGAAATAGATAAGTTTTACATAGCAATATTCTAAAAGTCCTTAAATATATTACTATCTTCAGCAATTATAACTGATCAGTAAATGGGAATATCTTTAAGGTTCTTGTAATGCTTGTTTTATAAAAATATCTAAAATTTACATTCCTTCTTTTTTAAATTACAGGGACAAAATGAATATCGTCAGAAACCTATTCAAGATTTGAAATCACTAATTAGAAATAGATAAAAATTCTACTTAAAGATATTTATTTCGTAACATATTTCATAAAAAATATTTGTGTAGATGGTAATGAAAAATATATTAAAATAATATTTTTAGTAGGCTGATATCTTACTATTATAGAATTTAGGGAACAGATGAAAAAAAAAATTAAGATTTAAAAAAGCACGTTTGCCAGTACTTTCACCAGCTGCTGCTAATTGCTAATGTAATTTGGTGGCTAATGGTACACCCTTTGTTCGCCCACGCTTTCAAAGCAAGAGATTAGATTTTGTTTAAATAATGCGGTGTATTTGTTTGGTTAGGTTGGGATTATTAAAATGGTATAAAATACTTAGAATTAAGTAATGATAACGATTTGTAATTAGCTAATTATAGTCAAATACTAGCTTATGTGAATATTTTATTTGATAATCATAATAATTGATAATAATATCATTTTATACTGACAGAAATATGGCTATTAATAATTCAATACGCAATATATTGTATCACTAATTGATAAATACTTGTTTGTCGGTAGATAAGTATATAGCTTTTTTCTTTTATATGATCAGAAGCTTAACCTTTTACCTCTATGAATATAGATCATAAATTATTTTAAACTCAATATGCATTATTAAATAAACCGAAACACTCACATTAAGGCAGCGGAGTGTAAAACACTATCCGAGGTTATTAATATTTATAATGTGATGCACATCACTTCAGTTCATGTGCTTTGTCAGCAGGTTGAAAAGTTTGCACTAAGTTATAGTCTCTTAAAACTCTAATGTATTCATAATCTAATGTATTCATAATCTTTACTTAAAATATGTAAATTAGAACTATTAAACGACTTCTACAATTATCTGGTAATTAAAATACCTTGATTATTGAATTAGTACTTTCTTAGAGTATTGAGTATCCGATAGGCCGATAATGATGATGATTAATTATTAAAATGAAATAATTGAAACGTCCAAGAACACATATATATATATATATATATATATATATATATATATATATATATATATACATATGTATGTATAAACGAAATTTGTCATTTTATATCAATTATTGTTATTGAAAAGCAATCACTCATAAATAATGTTCCAAACTATCTGAACAATGGCCCGAAGTTAACACCTTCGAAATTTGTTCTAGAAGTTCTCGTATCCTGAAATTTAATCCATTAATCTAAGCTATAAATTACATCGTGCTAAACAACCCACAATTTGAAATAAACTATTTATTGTAAAACGAACAAAAAGATAAGACATAACATCTTATAAAAAGTTTTAATACTTATATATTGCATTGATCACAATACTTAATTGATTTGTCAATAAGGTAACTAATTATGAGAAATTATTATTTATTTATTTTTATTGTTATGTTAATACTAAGAGTATCAAAGCCCGACATACAGATTCATTTATTCAATGGCAAAGTTTTTTTTTTACTTATTTGAGTATTGTTTTTAAACAGTAAAATAATAGTATGAAGGTTATGGAAAATAGATTGAAAAGAAATATGTAACTTTCTAAAGATGGATCTTATCATTTTCATCCTTTTTTTTCTCTCCTTATTATTTTTTTTGTATATAACAAATATACTTATGGGCTTTGCAAGCGGCGTGGTGATATAGAATTTCTTAAATTTAATTAAGTTTCAAGGCTGGTCATCCGAAAAATTTTTGATTTCCCAAGTTATTGCTCTGAATGAAGTTTCCAGTGAGGCCTAGTTATCTTACATCAAATTATTATTGCAATAAATTCTCAACTCGCAAGTTGAAACACAACTTGGCTAGTAAGTAGTGCTAAGTGGGGACTGCAAAGACCGATAAAAGTATTATTTTGAAGCGTTTAAAATGTTTCTAAGTGTTATGTCGGTCTCCAATGTGCTTATACAACATAAAATTTATAAAAAAGTAGATGTACTATATTTTAGATATGTAAAAATTGATGATTCATTACTATTATAAAAATAAAGTACGCTAGCTATTACAATGTTTATAATATCTGTAGTGTAGTGTGTGAAAAATGGCATTTATTTAACAACCTTTTATATTCTTAAATTAGTTTAAAACTTAAACTTAGTCTTAAAGAATGTCAACATTTATTTTCATATCTTTACATTCAATATGGGAGGTGAAAATGTATTTGTGTTAATTTTTGTTTTCTTACAAAGTAAATCAGATAAAAAGGGATCCGTTGCAATAGATGTCTAGAGAAAAACTAAAAACTCAGCAAGAAAAATACTTTATAAACTTCGGTTCTGTTAATGGAATACTAGGAGTCGAAATGGTGAAACAAAGCAAGCAAAAAGTCGTTTCTTTATATTAGAACTAATTTAAAGGAATCACAAAGCCATTGTTACCGTAAGCCAGAGATTTCGCGTCCATAAAACTGTCTACATATAATTAGAATTATGTTATGTGTTTATACTCGAAGACTTGTAGGTATAAAGATAGGACATTTATTTTTTACTATATAAAACAAAAACAACACTTCAAAAGTTAGGCTGTCTCTTAATAAAAAGTTTCATGGCATTCACATGGCATTTCAAGATATTTACATGGCAGTTCCATACAAAACACTAACAAAATGAACTGTATTAAGAAGAAACTAGAATTTGCCGTTCATAATTTGTCAGTGAACATTGACATTCCATCTTAATAATAATTAGTAAGTAAACTATAAACTAAGTAATTATTTTTGCATAACCACAAACAAAAAATTCGTTCAACAACATACTCTGTATATATATTTTTTTATAAATTTAAGCTACACGACATTGCTTTTTGCTTAATTTCAGTTTCTTCCCCTCAGTAAAAAGTCATCAATTGATTGTGATTAAAAAAAAGTATAAACGGTATCATTTTTAAATTGTGTTGACTTAGGATTTTGTTTTTTTCTTAGTTCTGAGGTGAAGTTCCTAGAATAGAAAGAAATATTTTTACATACTCCTATCCTATCCTCCTCCTAAGTTTATGAAATAAAATGTCTTTTGTAAGTCCAATTTAAAGTTCTAAATAATCCATTACTATCTCTAATCTATAATAAGTTTTGTCGTCAAACAAATGTCTACATAAAAAATATCCTTAATACAAACCAAATTAATAACAATTATATTTTAAATATCTGGTTTAAAGTTTTAATCTCTTGCATAAAAGTCACTTCACTTCAGACATATTTGCATAATTTTATTGTTTAAAGTACATATTCACATCGGACATATTGTATTTACAAAAACTGAATTTAATATTATGAATATTTAACATCAGTCCTCTCATGCGAATCACCGCAAATGTGTCGTAAAATCAATATAGCGATAATATGATTACTGCATTAACGATAACGACAAATAACCAAGGGATAATTTATATTTTAAATTTTAATGCAAATATATCGTTGATTTTCAATTTTAGGGTAAATTTTTAACACTGCCTCTTATCAAGTATAAGTGCTGAGAGCACTTTTGAATTCGTGACCCAGTATGCTTTTAGCGATGGCTAATTGAAACTTTTATGTTTCACTCGCATTGCTTTAAGTGCCAATATTGAATCCGTAAATGGTTTTTGATATCTGACCTTATTAAAGCATCACAGTTTAAACAAAACTATTTGATAAAACAAGTAATCACTCATTTAGAAGCATTTGGCAACATAAGATCTCAATAAATATATTCGTAAAACATTGTAAGTTTGCTTAAACATAAAGTTTTACTGTGAATATTACATTGGAATATTGATTTCAACATTAATTTAATATTATATAGTTAAGAGAAAATCACTTTTTATCTCTGAAATTAAGAATTTTTTGCTACTGAAAATTAAAATAACAATAAATTTTAGTCAAAGTTTTATCTAGAGGACATCATTTTTGTACCAAATAAATAGAAGAGATAAGCGTCTCTCGGGATGTTGAGGTTTGACGACCCATTTATGTTCAAAATTAACACTTTATAAGCAAAATTTGTATAATCAGCCGGTTGAAATAACTTTTATGTTCGACTGTCCTTCAATTATATTTATTGCAATAAATTGAATATGATTTATTCGTAAGATAATTATTGAACAAAGTTATCCTTATATATTACATGAATAGTTTAAGTTTAAATAGTTCCATATGAAAAATATATCTATAAAATAATGAAAAATACTTTAATATTAAATTATTACATTAATCGAATGTTGTCAATCATAAACAAAAAATGCATTTAAATAAATCATGAACAAAATTTATGCAGTCTTGTATAAATAGAATTTAATAAACTGAATTTTATTGACAATTAATACAAAAAAAGAATTTAGTTTCTTGTATTTTATTAAATTATTTATCTGAGCGGATATCCTTCGGATACATTTCCATTCATCATAGTCCAATCGTAAAGACCAATTCCTTAACCTATGTCGTAAAGTTACCCAGAACAAGGTTTTACTATCAGATAACACTAGAATGATGTAACATCTTCATTGTTATTCTGTGACTTTATATTAATTGGCATTGTCCTTGATAATTATTGTTCTTTATAAAGGCTTTTACAAAAACGGTTACATAATATAAAAAAACTCCTCGTAAATTCACAAAGATTTCAATCATTAAGATTTCTTTTTACATGTGATATTAAAATAAATAATTGAAGATTTTGGTTTTATGATCTCTAATTATTATTTATTTTAATACGACGACGACTAAAATAATAAACATTAAAATTTAAAAAAGTCGAAGGAAATTATAAAAATAATTATAAAATAATCAGGAGTAAATTTATCAAAAGACATTGTTTTCCTGATATTATAATTGCAAAAATTGCTTCGTGCGAAAGATATAAACGAATTTTGATAAACTTTATAGTAATTTATATTAGGTTCAAAATAAGAAATAGGTTAGGTTCAAAATAACTAGAAATCATCTCGGAATTCCACGTATTTTGGGATGGATCACGGCATCACAACAGGACTTACGTGACACCAACTATAGATGCCGTTGACGGTTGGCAGCCATATCTTTTAAATCACTATAATTTTTTTCTCTGACTTTAATTCCATAGACTTCGCGGATAATGTCGCGGACCAAAACCAATAGGTTTGTATTCATTACAGTACAGAAATGTCAATTATCCTAAAAAAAACATAAAATGTTATTTAAATGAAACTAATATGTTCGCATTAATATGCGTCTGTATGTTATCGTTTTTAAAAACTACATACTCCCGAGGTTTCTGCTACTTTCCAGAATCCGAAAGTATTAGTTTTATTCAAATGAATACTCTTGGAAACTTTAGATCTAATTATAAAATGTTATACCACATTTTTTATGTTGATAATTTTTCTCAATTAATTAAAATTAAAAAGTGATGTATTATACAACTCTCTGACACACTAAAACAGTTGTAAGCTATGATTAAACCTATAATTTTTATTTCAAATAAACTTTAAGTAAATAAGGCCTCAAGCAAAATTTCCATTATTGCATACGACGGAAGATCTCTCGGGAGATTAGATTCGATGTCTTGGGAAATAAAATATTTTAAAAGAAACGTACTCTTAATGTGATCAGTTTTAAGATAACAATAAATAATTATTTACCATGTATTAACAATTTTTTCGATTCAATTATTGACGAGATTTATCTTATATGCTACAAAACATTGAATATGAATGTATGTATAATGTTTTTTATGATATATTAAAAATATAACTTTATATTTCATAGTGGAAATTTACAAAAATATTATTATATTGAACTGTGCACACAAAAGATCGATATTTCATTAGAAACACAAAAGCGTTTCCTTTGAAAAAAAAAACGCTCTATGTAAAGCTAAATTTCTCTTGAAGATGCCCTCACAAAGGAATTCGATCAATTCGGAAGCACTTTTGACTTAAACATTCTCGTATTTAAGAATCCATATGGGAAACGATTGTATTTTTGCCGTTTATTACGAGTTATAAAGAAAAGTAAATAATAATAAATACTTCATAGTATCACAGTAAGTCAGGATAATGGTGAATTATTGAAATAGATTTAATATATATATACTTTGACTTTAAAGTTAAGTTATATTCCGTTAAGATAATTCCTTGCAAAACAATAAATATATTGCAGATACACATAGAATTTGTTAAATGATTCCTTCTGTAAGCTTTTCAAATGATAACTAAAAATTATAACGTCCAAAGAAAATCACGCAAGTTTTTTTCAAATCATGAAAATACGATGATAATAATATGAATATTATATAATATGAATGAATAAATGAATGTAAATACATTTCATTCAACGCACAATTATAGAAAATTATAGAAATTATTGTGTTTATAAGTCTTAAGAAACAGCCAGCTGTGTTTAAATACGATATACCGTAGGATTATGGGCACGAACTCTCAGACGTTGATTGATGCATTTCATTGTTAACATTGCTCCCTGATCACGATAGGGTTGTATTTTTTATAATAAATCCAGTTTTTGTTAGAAAATTGTTTGGACACTTTTTGTAGAATTTTCTCCGTAATAATATTCATAGGAAAAGTTTTGGGCGAAAAAATCTTGTTTGCCCATTGTTTTCGTGTCCGTTCTTACTTAAGTGCCAATAATAAAATCAATGTGTCAAAATAAAACTAATAAAATTCTTCTCTGACACTGAATATAAATTTGAATACTTATTTTAAAATAAAAGATCACTCTAATTGACTCAATACCTATACTTGCAGAGGAATTTATTTATATCAAATTTATACAAAACAGTTACGCAAACCTTATTTTATAATTAATATACTTTTCTTACAATAATAATCCCTTCTAGGCCCGTAAAATGAAAGAAGTTACAAGTTTTGCCAATTACTCCAAATTAAACGAAGGATAAAGTACACAATGTTTTAAGAAACATTTTCTGTAATTTATTCACGGCCATTATGGTTAAGCGGTTACGACTGTTAAGTTTTGCTAAGTCTCAGAAAGAACATATTGCGATAAAATTTGTATGATGAAAAATATTAAAAACTATTTTATATCTATACTAATTTCGCAACCGTGACCTTACTTAAAACGACACAGTATATAACTTAAAAAAACTATATTCTTAGATGTATTATTTTCTTTGTTTGGCAATGAATATGATATATTTGTTACAGATATTGAATCTAAAAAAACCTTTAAAAATTTATTATACTATAAAATTGTTAATTAAATAATCATATAGAAATAAAATATATAAAAATACAAAAAAAAAATAATCGAAAAAAAAGTCGCTTGACTTATACAGTTATAAAAACATAAAACTTTGATGTAAGTTATTTTAAGACAGCACGTTCAATATTTAAAATTATTTAAATGGTTGCTAAAACTGTCGTTTTCAAATTCTAAAACTTTCAAGTTATGAAAATACTTATTGTATAGGTTTACGCTTAAAAATAATTCAGAGATCTTTTGGGTCATAAATATATAGAGATATTTACAATTTAAAAGTGACACAGGAAAATGACGGAACATAAATATTTCATTATAATTAAAAAATGTTCTTGTCAAGAAATGGACATTTGAATATTTATAAATGTATAAAAAGAAAACACTTATTTTACACACAAGACAGCTTATTAATACATTTTATATTTTAATTTAATAAAATGCGTACCCGGATAGCATCAAAATTGCAACCAATAGAAAAATTGTAACTTAAGGGAGGTTTATAAAAAATTCTATCAAAGCTAAATTCATACCTTTTCACATTTGGGTGAACATTAGAGGTTCGGTGTGTTAAGGAGCGTTGATTACAAAGAAAATAAAATTCATAGTAAGAATCTTCATATATAACAGAATCAAAAAGCCTGGACTATCATAAAAAACCAATAGATTTATAAAGGAATCCATTTAATTTACGTACGCACTTAAGGAATTTTTTTTTTTTGAAAATAATCGCTTACACTGAGACAACACTCCTCACCTTGCGCAGGCAAGTGTAAATATGACATGACATGACGACTCAGATGAAATAAAGTGTGCAATCTAAGGCATCGTTTGTTGTTACCTCAGGGTGCGATATGAAAATTTAGACTATGAAGAGCATGGAGTAGCTAATAAACAAATATATCGACTAATAGGTTTAATTATTGAATTTATTTACGCTGTTTGAATATAGATTTGTAAGAAGCTGGTGCTAATAACTGTAATTTATCGACTCTCTTACTTTACTAAAGACTTTCACATCTTAATGAATAATTTTATTAAATCAAAAATTTACGTATTGAAAGAAATTCTCAACCTGTAAATGAGAAGGATAAAGGTGTAAACTTTGTTTTATAAATAAATACGTTTTCTTAATATACATCAAAACACAAATTTTATATTATTGAATCTGTAAAGGTTCAAACATACACAAAGAGACATTCTCAAGAGATAATATGCTCTCATTTTCTGAAGTGATTGGGCAGTTATCCCAAAAATGTATCGAACATTCGATAATGTGAGGATATACTATGTTTTCAGATTCAAACACTTAGTATTAAGTATTTAGTGTTCATAATTATAAAGATAAATTAGAGTTTTATTAAAGATTATTATTTTTTCAACACATCAAAAGTTTTCTCATTTGTCGTCTTCATCTCCACACGTTTTCTGTTGTAACTCTTCCCATTACTTCATTCTATTATACCGCAAAGTAACACTTGAGTATGTAATAAAGAGAAGTACAGACTGTATTATATCGTGAGTCGAGAATTACGACACAACCCGCTTTGAACGGAAATTGTCTTGAATTACTTGTAATTTTGCTTGGCTGTAAATTTTTGAAAAAACATACATATATTAATGAATAGTTTGCTCCTTCATTAACAAAATTGAAGTATAATGTTGAAAGCATATTTTTATGTTATATAGTAATTAGTCGAAAAGCTGAATTTCTTTTGAACTCTTCATCATTTGAACTACTTCGATTGTTAAAACGTTGAAGCTGTCCGTTATCTTTGTGTTGCATAAAGTTTTTGTTAGTTAAATAATAATTTTCATTCCGTTTAAACTGCTTTAAAGAACAAATTAACTTGATAATTTCAGTATAAATGAAATTGTTAATTATTTGTAAGTTTCAGTAATGAGCACAAAGAAGTTGTTCAAAACCTACTGAAGTCATCCGTAGTCCAAAGCAACTTTGGTATAAAGACAGGACAAAGCTGAACGGAGCTGTTGTAACAATTTAGAAGCAACTCCGAAGTCTTTCTGGGATTGAGCTTCAAATAGCCGTCGCAGGAATCGTAACATTCCCAACCAGAAATTCCACAGTGATTGTATATGGAATGCAATTCATCGAATTAGGTAAAGACGTGATAACTTAATTAAGAAAGCAAATTTAACACGAAATTCCGAAGGTTTGATCCTGCTCGTGTCGATGAATTTTTCATCCGATGTTTTCAATATTTCATAAATATTAAAACCATAATTATAAGTAACTGAAACAAAAAAGTAAAGTTAATTAGTAAAATATTTAAGGCGTAAGCTGTAGCTGCAAATAAAAATCACTAGATGTATAGTAACAAAACGTAAGATTTCATGTCTCCGATTAATTAAAATAAAATTTTTCATTTGTTTGCATATTTTCATCTGACATTTAGAAACTCCATTAGATTATTAATTTATCTTCACAACATTGGCCACTACTCAAAAATCATTTATATACATAGTACGTGGCCTTAATTGTATTATAAAATCAAAAACAAATTTTTGTCCCCAGTCACATTCACAAGTAGCACTTTTGCTTGATATTTAACATAAAATATTAAAGGCGATCTCTTAGTAAAATATTAACAGTCTGAGAAAACTACTTTGAACAAATTAGTAAAGAGATCAAGATTACTTGGTCGACGAGATAAATTATTTAGAAACGGAAGATCGTTATTTAGAACGAATATCCTTGTCTCAATCATTTTTGCGGATTGTTTGTTATCGTCCAATTTACAAAGGGCAAAGGTATAAAAGTGATTAATTGTTTTATATACATTCGAATATTTTATTTCGACAAGGGCTTAATTTTTTATCGGATATCCAAAAAGCTTTCCAATGCATTTAAGTCAGTGATGCTTATACTCGTCAGTAAATTTAAAATAAATCTTTTTATCTCTATAGCTTTATTTTTCATATGAACATCTCTTAATTTTCCGAATGACTTTTAATGGACATCAAAAGTAAAAACCTATTGAACCAAACATAATTAAATAAAGAAAAAATCTGAAAGATATAAAATAGATTGCTCGTTTATATAAAAATTTTTGTAGGTTCAATCATCCATATGAATGTAGTGGTCTTTTATTCGGGGTTATATACATTTTTATAATGAGTGTAAAATTCAAAACTCTTAATAATTTCCACAATACGTCATATAAATTTTTCTTACTCAGATCTATATTTGTAAACGAAACTAAACCCATTATTTAAATTACATTGTTTTATTTCACTTATAATTTAATTCAGTGTCTATCAAACATCTACATTGACATATTTAAATGCATGAGAATTTGGACACAGTAAAATATCTCCTGCTTAAATAAAATCTCCGGGAAAGTGTATATATCGTCTTAAAGACAATAATTCTATATAAAAACATGCAATACATTGCTAATTTTACTTATAAAATCACGATGACTGTGTCTAAAGCCGATTTATTAAAAAGGTACAGATATATGAAAAAAAAAATGTATTTAAACACTTTTAAAAAAATATCCAGCTGAGTTGCTAACAAGAAAGAATATTTGGATTCCGTATGAAATCCTTTAATAAATATTTTCTCACTTTTTAAATGGTTACTTTTAAAAGCCATCCCTTTTTTTATATTAACTATTTTAAAAATATAATCTATAAAAATTGAATGGACTTTTAGATTAAACTAATTAAATGATGATAATTAAATAAAAAAAAGCAGTCAATAATCATATTTTAATATACATAGCGTTATTCATTATTAAATGGTCACTAGTTAGCTAATTTTGATAATCAGTTCAGTTTGATTTACATCCCAAGCGACGTCTCCGCTTTCAACTAATCGACACCCAAAGTTTACATCATTTCATGTTCCACTTGAATAATTAAGCTATCCTATCGATTTAGTTATATTGCACGCTCAATTTGTCATCATAATCCGTATTAATATCTATAGCGTTCTCAGTATATTCTGAGACTCATAAAAGTCTACAAATATTTAATGTTAGGAAAGTTTCTAAAACATGTATAACAGTAACAAATGTGTTATAAATAAAATAACAACTAGATTTACATATAAAGTGTAAAAAAAAAACATAAACTTAATTGTATATTCGAGCAGCAACTTATTCTTTCCAATAGTTATAATAGTTAATACAGAAAAAGCCCATAAAGTGCATCTTCAGTAACTCAATTGCCAGCATAAAAAAGTGTTATATTTGTTTGCAGTCTGTGGCCGGGTGTGACGTGACGTTCCGTTACGCATGCGCATTACGAAACTCTGAGTAGGATCCACTTGTTTTAAGAAATTATCGGTTTTGACAGCTAGCTCGGCTTAAACAATTTGATTGTCACATCAAAGTTTCATGTAATGTAATGCATGCAATGAACTGTATCTATGTACAAGAGATGACAAAACATTATAAAAGAAATCTCATACAATTCTTAAGTTCTTTTTATTCGAAATAATTAACGATCATCTCTAATAAGATAAAAAACAGTAAAATGTAAGAACAATCGAAAATTTCTTTCATGCTATGCGAAATAAGTTGTTTATTTTATATTTTTTATATAAATATTTTATAAAATTATAAACATTATGATAATATCAACATTGATGGGGAAGAAAAGACACTTATTAAATTAAGTATCAGTGTTTTCTTACTTCGTAGTCATAAACTCTCCAAAAAATCGGCCTTATCCTATTAAAGCCTCCCCACATGTGGTCACCCTAAGTGCAGCCTCCAGTACCCGAGGAGGTTTCATATTGACCTATACGTATTATGAGTACTCTACGCTCTTTCAGGCTGTGCGAGCGAGAAAGGTTCTACATCAAGCCTAAAACCTCTTCGGAGTGAAAGAGAGAGCTATTATCAAAGACACGGCTGGGTCTACACTGTTCAGTGTGTTCTGGACGCCGGTGAAAGGCGCGACGTTCTATTCAAAATACAAAACTAGATTAGAATATCGGAAGATAGAACGCGTGTGAACTGTACCTAAAAATTATTATATAGTGTTAATCTTAAACTTAACTGTTTGAGCAAATAATATATGTGCCAGTGTGGTGTATGTGTTGTGTTATAATTTTTACATTTATATCCATTGGGAGCCCTTTGCACTATGTGAGTAAATTGAATGGCAACATTTTCATATAAATTTAGGAAGCGATTTTGGTTGTATCGTAGTTGGAAATAATCCACCCCTTCCCATACGTTGACATCGAATATCGACTCTACGTGATCTCAATATTAATGTGAGGATAAACTAAACTTTCGTGTTTTGATGTCATGTTATGTTTGCGTTACATAAATGAGATTTCTGATTCGGGTTCATTCTAGGTAGTTAAACTGTTTTCAGAGACATAATTTGTCTATTTTTTTGTTTGATTACAAAACTTTCATTGATAGAAGGGGTTATCAATGATGATATTAAGCAATTGAAATAAACGTATAGATTTTATTTAATTTTAAACAGAATGAAGGTTATTGCATACAGTTGCCAAAAAATATATTTTATAAAATTATTTAAATAATATTTTTTATTTGATATATCAATACTAAACTGAATGTAATATTAGTATATTAAAGTGAAGTAGTGAAGAGAAAAACAGTCATAGTACAAAGTTTTTCTTTACCGTTCATTTTACGATAAATTCATATTAATTCAGATGACATCGTCATTTTAATAAAAACTCAAACGGGAAACGTCAAAGCTTTGCTTCCCATCTATAACTAATGGCATACAAATAGACGGAAATCCAATTAGTGACGCTCCAAGAAATCCAGTTCTTACGGCAAAGAACTGGGATTGGATTGGATCTTGGACGAACCCAAACCTTTACAAGGTACGGTATGTTTAAAGTTTTATATGAAATTAATGTTAAATTGATTTCAAGAAAACTCCTAGCAAAGGTTTTTTTGGGATACAAGAGATACACGTTTTGATGTCAGCTATGTATAGAATATACTTTGGCAATAATAAATATAATCTTAATTGATATTAACTATATGCTGCCAACTTAAAAATGATGTTATTATTTTCCACACAAAAACCTGTCTAGTCGGACATGACGTCTAAATTGTAATATGAAAAACTAAGCTATAGGACGGTTTGTAAATTTCTTCACCAAAACTGTTCCTCTACTTTCAAATGCAAATAACTGCTAGGAGTTTGGAGTTTCAATTTCCTAGCTTAACTTAACTAGCTTGTTCCCTTGGCTTTACTCGGGTAAATTATTTCAAATCTGTGTATTGTACTTCAACGTTATTGGTCTAATTATTATTTGCATAGGTTTTGGTCACGAGGAATTATCAACTTTGAACGTTAATAAAATAAAGTTTTCTATAAGTTTTAAGAAACTTTTGACATCCACGGAATTCAAATATTTTTGAAATATTTTTTTTCTGCCATTTACCTAGAGTCCTGTAAAATTAATGAAGCAATCTAGAGTTATAAACTGGGCCAGAAGAAAGTCAACTATTCCAACATAAAAGAGGAAGCCTATGTCCCTATATTATCTGAATACCTAAAACGCAAAAGCAGAAATCAAATTACACTTTCTCAATATATTATGGTTTTTGTCTTCATGAGCAGACACTACAATTTTGTTTGTATGTATAGATGAACATTTTATTTCTTTTCACACGTTTAACCGAAATGAAAAGGATGTTATGAAAGGAAATAACATAAAGAAGGAAATCCCGTTTTCGGAGTTTCATACGGAATAATAACCAAATGCTTTGACGGATGGCTCGCTGGCACGTATATGACATATAACAGTTCGTGTGTAAAGAATATATACAATTTTAATAAAGACACGAAAAGTTCCGTAAATGTCCGTACGTTGAATACACGGAAAATTAATAAGACGTAATCATGACATAGTTTTTGAATAATAATGTCATTAAATTTAATTGTTGAAAGCTTTTATCAAGGTGGGAGTTTCTTTGTTACGAAGCGGAGAACAATATCATAAAATATTGAATTCAAGCAAATTAAGAATAATTAAAATTTTGCGAGAATGCTTTGAAAATATTTAAACATTAAATGATGGATTAAAATTTAACAAGGACATTCTGTTTCACAAGTATATTGCTTTGAACAAAGAATATTTTTCATATACACAAGAGACATACGTTGTTCTGTAAAACGTTCCTTTGTTTTGACCGCAGCACACAAGAAACATAAGTTTTAGACATGTAACACCTCGCTACTTCGTTATTTATACTACATATTATTTCAGCTTTAAATTCTACCTTAATGATGAAACAAAATACTTTGTAGTTGTTCATTATAATACAAGATATAAAAATATATTTAAATAACAGATGAAAAACTTGATTGCGAAGATTAATGAGGTTTTGTTTTCTAAATAGATCAATTGATAATAACTCATATTTCATTTTAATCGATAAAAATAATTATAAAAAAATTGTAAGATATTTCATAATTTATACAAATTCACAATATTTAATATTAAAAATAAATATTTTATAAAAGTAAACTAACAACAAGTATTGAATTATACATGATAGGATAAAATATTCCAATTCAATATACAATCCTATCTTTACATGCAAGTTAAGCAACCTGATCTTCAATTTATCAAGGTTCAGTACACCTACGAGAACGAAAAGGGTCCTTGTTAACATGACTTAGTTTATTGAAAAGGTCAAATATATCGTTTCAATAATTCCCACGATACTTAGTGTACCAAATGGATTAAAAAAATATATGACATAAATTATAAATTATATCTTAATACTTAACAATTACTCGTTGCCGAGGGCGCGGGTTCAAACCTGGCAAGTACCAATGTGATTTTTCGGAGTTATATGTACTTTTGGAGATTATTTAGACACCACTGACCTAAGGTGAAGGAAAACATCGTGAGGAAACCTGGACTTGTAGTTTCACAATTATAAGTTTGAAATCACCAACCCGTCCTGAGCAAGCGTGGTGATTAATGCTCAAACCTTCTCCATGTGAGAAAGAGGCCATTGCTCAGCAGTGGGCGTTGATAGGCTGATGAAGACTTAAGAATTTTAGTATAAGTTAACTTTACTCAAATTGTTCAGTTAATTCATATTATTAAGTCTTCAAAAGATATTTAATTAGAGCTGAAAATATCTTATATGTAATGTACATAATATCTTTGTAGTACAATATGCATCACCGTACCAAGTTTTTTTAAGAAAATTTTAACTGTTAAAAGATATAAAATGTTTAATATATTTTTTGGGCTTATTATTTATCGGGAGTAGTAATTGGGAATAAATAACTTATTTTATACCAATAGCTAGAAATTACACAGCTTGATAATTTTTATCTCAAGAACAGAGGAAATTTGTGAAATATTTATCTTAGAATTACACTGAAAGGGAAAGGAGGGTTAGGGCTTCCTACATTCTCTGACATCACACGAAATGCTGCTGTAATTGTTACTTGACGCCGATTTCCTGTAAGAAGATATGACCGGGTCAAGGAACGCGTATTATTTTTTTTTACTTCTTGCCAATCAGATTATTTCATTAAATAGTGTATGAATGTGTGTTAACATAGTCGAATAGAAAAAGATTGTCACCACATCAAAAGCCCTAATATTTTTATTAAAATAATATGAAACTAAGAGGAAATTATTCAATTCACCTTTATATGTATAAATTTGGAACTAAACTCAATAGGTGTGTTAATTTATATTTATCTTTCTAGTTTTGGAATATGAATAACAGGTTAATGAAATCAACGAATAACATTTGGTTTTGTTTTCACATAAATAACCTTAATTTCCTTTGAATGAACTCCAATAAAGAATTAACCTAATTCCGATCTTAGTATAATATTCTCCACACGAAATGCTTTCACAAGAAAAACACGCTGAGAATCCGAACCCAAACCGACCCTGTAACAGCAGAACTCTCTAATTAGGCCGGATAGGGCTTTGTTAATAACCCTTCATTCGCTGATCGTAGGCACAATGAAGGGATGTCGGACTGAAGTAATTTAAGGAAAACCATTGACTACCAAAGCCAAACTGACACTTCAACCGATCAATTTTGACGAGATTTATTCAATTTACCCTCGCTTAGGCAGATGTCAATATTAGTTCTAACTATCATTAATTTTGATTGGATTATTTAGGATCAGATTTGTGACGTTAAAGGATTACTTCATAATTTTGTAACCAAACTCCAAGTTTGAAAGTATTTTTTTTAATTTTAATATATAAGTTATAAAATTTTGTTTTCGATAATTTACATTATACAGCTGCGTGCAAAAGTATTAGGCACCCCTATTGTTAGTCACTATCTCATTAGGTAGCGGTCAAATGTGTGTTTTATGGTTTAGCTATTGTATTAGCGGCAATTTTTAACCAAATTAAGATAAAAGAAAATATTTATGACATCCAGGTGTGCTCCTAAGCGGTGTTTCTTCGAATTTGCTTTTTTTGCGTTTCGGATTATAGTGTGTTATCAGTGCTTGCAGTAAACATACACGTCTTCTACGCAACTATTCCTATCACAATTCTTAAGACTAACATTTAACGTGTTAATCATACCGAAAAAATCTGAACTTAGTGCTGAACAGCGTCTAAGAATTAAGATTTTACATGAAAAAGGCATGTCTCAGGTTAAAATAGCCCGAGAAGTGAAGTGCTCGCGATGTGCAGTTCAATCTGCTATAAATCGCTTCAAAGAGACTGGCACCCATGAAAATAGATCAAGAACAGGCAGAAGAAAAGCTACTACTGAACGGGAAGATCGATTGTTGATTAGGCAGTCTCTACAAAACAGGAAAAAAACTGCTTTAGAGCTCGCTGCAGCATTATCTGAGGCAAAAGGCAGCTCAGTGAGTGTTTATACTGTGAGAAGAAGACTTTTTAAAGCTGGATTAAAAGGATGTAAAGCAAGGAAGAAGCCGTGGCTGTCAGAACACAATAAGAAAAATCGGTTGGAGTGGGCACTCAAACATAGAGATTGGTCAGTGGAAGATTGGTCAAACATACTGTGGCCAGACGAATCTAACTTTGAGGTATTGTTATTTATTTTATGTACAATATTAAAACACATAAATGTTTTTAAAATAACGTACTGCAAGAAAAATAATAACTTTGAAAATAAATGGGTTTTTTTCGTTTGGCATAGGTGTTTGGTACACCCGGTGTGACTTATGTTAGGCGAAGGGTTGGCGAAGAATACAACCCAGAATGTTTGGTTCCCACTGTTAAGCATGGTGGAGGCTCAATAATGATCTGGGGCTGCATGGCTGCCGACGGAGTGGGCGAAATGGTGTTGTGTGAGGGACGAATAAATAGTGTTAAATACACTGAAGTTCTGGAAACAGCACTAGCAACGTCGATAACACAAATTTTCGGTGATACAAACACCGATGGCCTGAAATTTCAGCAAGACAACGCCACTTGCCACAAGTCCGCGCATACCATGAAGTGGTTTGCTGAAAATCATATTGATCTTTTGGACTGGCCACCACAATCACCAGACCTCAACCCGATTGAGCATATTTGGTCCATTTTAAAGAAAAATATCCGCAGGCACTCGATTAGCAATAAACAAGCTCTATTGGCCGCGTTACAGCAGGAATGGAAAAATATATCAAGAGAAGAATGTTTCAGACTGGTAGAGTCAATGCCAAAAAGAGTGGCTGCGGTTATTAAGTCAAAAGGTAGACCTACAAAATATTAATTATTTTCTTAAAATAAACCATTGTAATCATAAATGCAGTTTTATTTACACTCGCTATTTAAAAACACCCTAAAACTTGTCTTACTGTAGGGTGCCTAATACTTTTGCCCGTGGCTGTACTACAAAAA
Source organism: Danaus chrysippus (assembly GCA_916720795.1). NCBI lineage: Eukaryota > Metazoa > Arthropoda > Insecta > Lepidoptera > Nymphalidae > Danaus > Danaus chrysippus. The sequence goes on along the minus strand of CAKASE010000074.1, from coordinate 13,218,310 downwards.
CGATTCTAGTTTCCCATTGGCTCAAGTTAGAGGTTTTTTATTATAAGATATTAATTAATTCTATCACAATTTCATTAACCACGAGAATTGCTAATCAAAGATGATCTGTCCTGGGAATGCTGAATTTTAATTCATTTATGCCTATCTTAAGCTTTAACTAGAGCAACGTACATTTATAAGGAATGAGTTTTTTATATTCCTATATTTATTACAATATAATCTTCCGTCATAAATTTTTGTTATCGTCAAAAATAAGAATAAATTATATTACCTTTCTATTTATTTAACCACTCCAACAAAAAATACATATATGTTAATATCTATAGCTAACTCAATACATATAAAAAAATAATTAAATTTGACCATATTTAGTTTCATATATTTGTAATTTTCTAAATAAAAATTATCAAAATATTGTTTTTCAACTATTTACGTAATGCAATAAATAAGGCCAAGCACTAATTTTATCTTATAAATTTCAGTACGCTATAATTATAGGAATCAATAAGCAAAAATATATTATTAATAGAAGTATTCTTCAATTTGTTCAAAATAAATATAAAAAATCAACATTTTTTTTCAAACATGATAATTTTAATGTTAATACTAGAGTCTTTTTTTGTATTATAATCCAAATACAATTATTAGGGCTCAGAGATAACACCAATATCTTCTTGGCATTATTTTACATTATGCTTTTGTGGTCAAACAAAGTCATGACATTATAGGCTTGAGTATAAATATAAAAACGACAGCAGAAAACCGATCGTACGTAACGGATTATAGAAGAACTTCCTGTGACGTGTCACAAAACAGATATCTCACGATTTATGAATACAAACAGTTTGGTTCTGAGCTTTTTCCAAACCTTATCGCATCTACAAACATTTTTATGTAAATAGGATGACTGTAACTATATTTCAGCGGAATCTTTTTTATCGACACGCCCCTGTAAGATTTTCTTGAGATTTTTGCGGCCCTAGTGGCTTTTATCTCTTTTTCAAAACAAATCAAACTGTCATCGACTACGCCTTTGTGGTTCCGATTGACGGCTTTTAGGTGTCACGTCAACCTCAATTTGTTTAAGTATTTCATCTATCATTGAGAGTTCTTTTTTATTAATTTTGACATTCAGATATTGGAACAAATTAAAGAGATTTATTATTTTTGGTTTAACACTCAGTACATTCATATAAAAAATATCACAAAATGTTTTTCATAGCTGCTGGCAATATTAAACAAGTAGAAAATAATATTCTATTCGTTGTCAAGAAATCTAATGAAAGTAAAAAAATATATGATCATTTAATAAGTGGAAATATTTAATGTGCTGAAAAATTCAAATTCCCTCTGGATTAAGTTATTATTAATAATAGACTAATGCTTAAGGCATTTAAATTAGAAATCAAATATTCATTTTACCCTTTCTATATAATCAACCCTTACTTGTAATATTTAAAGTTCAAAGAGAACTTTCCGGAAATTAAGGTCCTTCTCCCACCGGTACACCAAAAAGCTACACAACAGAGCTGATTCAAATAATATTATTCTAACATGCAACTCAATCAAACGGGTTTCAACAAACGACGCTACACGAAGTTCAACTTAACATTCTAGCAACTTCGACAATGTCTAGTAAATTTATGTATAAATTTTTATACCAACTTTTTGTTTATTATTTCTCTTCCAAAGAATGCTGATTTAAGAAACATTAAACAGTATGATAATATTTATTTAGCTCATTAGCAAATTTCGATATTTTCCCTTTGATTTCTTGTGTGTTATTTTCATCATTTGCGTTAATTGAAAAACAGACAAAATCTATGAAAATTAATAATATACATAGATATGGGATCAAAAAGTCACACAGAATATAACGAATTCAAAGTATTGTATTTATGTTTTTTTTTCACTTACTTCTTAACCTATTGAATGGAGGATTAAATGCATACAAAAACAAACATTTTATTTTTTTAATAATGTATGATTAATAAATTAGTTTTGGGTAACAAACGCCCAACTTAATCAAAAATGATGTATGATATCCCCTCACTTCCATTGAGATTTATGTAATAAATACATATATCAAGAGACTCAAGAAACCATAGCTTAAATACATTCTTTAATTATAATTGAACAATGACCAATTTACTTTGCCGGTATATCACATCAGATATTCGCATTATTGAGGTGCAATTTTACGATCATCAGAAACCTCTCAGAATCTGTAATTACTTTTCTGAGAAAAATAGTGAAGCGTCACAAATAAAAGACTCTATCCCATCGAATTTCGTGTAATATGTTACAGTAATCGTCTTACCTTTATAAATTGCTACGTTGTAGTTTTTGCCCGGACGAGAGTGTTCTTGAAAAATCACAATTCAGTGCTGGCCATAGCTATCCCTAACGATCTTCATTTTACTAATGCTTTTTACTTTTTTGGGATAGACAGCGAAGGATTTAAGGCTTCTAATCAATATATATTCGAGATAAGTGAATTTTGTAATAGAATTAATGTAACCTAAATTCGATTTTTACATTTATTTTCGTAAACTATGTACTTAAAACATATCAAACCTTTATCTTACTTTCGTCCTTTTTAGTCGAGAAAAAGTATTATTGAGAGTATAATATTAAAAGAGTATTACTCTCAACCAAATTAACTCAGAGGTATATGTTGTACTTCATTAGAGGCGCTGCACTGAACTATCAATTCTCGACACTCTTAGACCTGTAATTATTTGATAGTTTTAAATAAACATTAGTACATATATTGATTACATAACACAAAAAAGTTATTATTTATCAATACATTTTAACTTTAATTTCCTTTTATCATAGTACATTGTTGAAGGTTAAATTATTATAAAGAATTATTGGCTCTGTTTTTTTTTTATATAAAAAATTATATAATGAAGATATGTATTATGTATGTAATAAACTATTTGAATGCATCATGCTCAAAAATGTTCATCGGCTTTCAGTACTCAAGCATCACAAGAGATAAAGTGATTTACAAAGAAACCAAAAAGTCATCAAAGTTATTTATAATTTGTGCAGTTGTAATTATACCTAAAAGCTTCAACAATAATAATTCAGACTTATTTAGGAATCCTGGAAAACTAACGGATATACTGTTTCGAATATGTATATGTATAATATTCGAGTTTTTCTTGGAATAATTAAAATTATTAATAATAACGACCATAAAATCGTCTTAGTGAGCAGAAATGGTGAGTGATTCTTTTGAATTGAACCTTTTCGGATATTGAGTCCCAGTTGTTGCCACTTAAGGAATAGTGCCTTTACATGAATCAGTGGGTTACATATTCTATATCATTTATTATTTACTGTATTTTGTGAAATATTTTGATTTAAATCTATTTCGTATTGGAATTTATAACACTCTATCTACATACTGTATGTAGCGTAAGGCTGTATATTCACTTTTATTTTATTATTTCACAGTCATAAAAGCGTCAGCATGTTTCCAGTCCATATTTTCGTTTTTCCTAAAATCCCTGTTATTGTTTATTTGTTTATCGTATTTACAAAAATGATTTATATGCCCTCCGTGTTCCGTTTTAGGTTTTATGTAACATTGGACATTAGAATAACAGTAAATACTGATTTATATGATGTCATCAAAAATGAATAATAACACATTATAAATTATGTACTAAAATTGGGTTATATGTTATACGATTTACTATGAAATTGTTAAAATAATTCTATACGAATTTGGTGAAAAACAATTTCGTAAATTTAATATTTTGAATTTTTGAACAAAGAACCTTTAAAATGTTGAAAGTGTTTCGAGTCTGGTATTAAAATGTTGTTCCAAGGTAAAATTTTTGCACTACACGATGTATAAAGTAGTCCAATTCATAAACGAAATAGAAAGCTTAGAAATTTTGTTCATTTATTCATCATGAGTTGAAGGTAACAGAAATATGAAAAGGTCACGGAGACGTCTTCTTTTAAAATGTGACATTTTAAAGATAAAATAACATTATTCATTGTTATCAAAAGAGATAATAAGAATGTAACGTAAACAAGTTTATTTTGTGGGAATAACAAAGTAAATAAACTAAATGGTTTTTACTTATATAACGTTAAAATATTTAAGTTTGGTCAGAATTATTCTTGTTGTTTTAAAATTTAAGCGTTAATATTTTTTTTTTCAAAGAAAACTAATTTGGCCTATTGTTTTTACTTCGTCCAATAACTTCTATTTTAGTTTATTTGCTGTTTTATTTGTAACTTAGTTTTAATATAAAACAAGCTACTAACCATCTCTTTAGTAAGATAAAGTAAATATTTTGATAGTCTTGTGATTTTTAATGTTTGAATATTCGAACTTAAAAGTTTTGTTTAAAAACCTTCTGTAATTCTCTCTTTTAACAAACTTAATTATTATCTATCTAACAATTTAATATATTTTTACTACACATGGAATATTATAATTATTTATTTATTAATAACAAAAATCAATTAAAACGATTTATTTGTAATTTACGATCACTACGTCTTTGTAATAGGGCGGAGCTAACCCATTAATCAAGGATCCAAAATAAAATTTATGAGTGCCATTCCGAGTTACATGTTCAAATCGTGAGTCACGATTCTACTTCAAATGAGCGTTACGTTATACCAAAATATAATTACTTCTAAAACAAACATGTAATAATTTTATGTGGCGCAGTAAAATAAAATTGTGTGCTTCAGACTTTTTATAGTTTGAGAGTTTGGTAGTAAACGTTAAGTAAAATTAAAATATCATTATCTTTATATAATGATGGATTTCTTCATTTTGCCTTCACCAACCTTTTGTTATTTATCGTAAAACAATAGACAAAAGTTTTATTTATAAAACAATGATCGTCAAATTACTCATAAATTTTTACTCACATTTGAAACAGTTGTGTTCACAATTACATATAAAATGCTGTCATTATAAATTTATAACGTTAATTATAGATTTAAAAAACCCTATGAAAATAATAGTATTAACATAAATAATATTTTTATAATGTGAGTGAAATTTTCACACATAAAAACAAATGACTGGTATATTTGTTAAGAAGCAATTGCGTGAAGGAAAGACGAAAATAGAGACATTCGTTTGCCTTTCATAATGATAATCAAACATGAACGAGAATAATTTCTTGTTAAAAGACATACCTTATCTAACTCACGTTGTACTGATAAATTGTACCATAAATTAAGTGACGTCGACCCCGGAGGTTTTTTATTGAAAATTACCGCGGCCATGTTTGCGAGGGGTTAATGGATCGTACCTTTCCTGCTCCCCAATTCTCAATTTTAATTAGACTGAACCTTAAATGTATATAACTGTCTATATGTTATAACAGGAATGATTTAAATTATTGTTTTTTATATATTTAATTTCAAAATATAACGTTTAAAACATTTTCTAAATAGATAACTGATCTTTAGACTTTTTAAGTTTTATCCTTTGCAATATTTTTTTTCAATTTTGATGAAAATCTCTTAAATATAAATTTTACTCGTTATATTAACTTTATTAATAATTTCTTACAGTTAAAAGATAATTAATTTAAGTTATAAATTATTTATTATTATTACTTTGCTTACTTATGTTAGATATTTTATTTTGTTTTTATAGAATACTTGATTTTCCGAATATTTAAAATAGGTTGAAATGATGTGAGAACAACAACCAATACTCAAATGGATTCAAATAATTATACAATAATTAATACTATGAATATTAAGCCCACAAGACGTATCACCAGAACGTACTTTGATTAGCTCTTAAAAAATATTTTAACGTAATTAACTATTTCAATTGAGAAAATTGTGGGATAAGCTTTCATTTTTATAAGTAATTGCTTAGGATTTCTTAATTTAATATTTTATGTAAGTGTAGTTTATTCGATATTATTTTTTTAATTACTTGTGACATATAAGTTATTAAAAGAGATCACTTTAAATAGACTTCTTGTCGTTATGTATGAAATATGTCTGGGCTAATAAAAAGTACTCTCCAATGGCCCATGTATTTAATATTACGAAACCCTTCATATGCGAGCTTTGACCGCAATTGGACGTTTTTAATTAAGCCTGATGTAATAATTACATGATATTTAGATGTGAGTTTTCATAAAAAGACATTTCTCATTATTATATCTTTACATGTTAGTTGAGAAAACAACAAAATCATGAGTGAAGTGAAGTGTTCCATGTTAGTAAACTGTAAACGCTCTTTTTACTTTTGTGTTATATATGCATAAGGTACATATGATAAAATAGCAGTATGATGATAAAATAACAGTATAAGGATAACGGTGGCTTAAAAAATATTCGTTCTTTTAATATCATCATGTCATTAGTAACTAATATTTCACTTTTCCTTTCTCATATAACAAGTGTGAATTACCATTTACTACCAATCAGATATTTGCTGGTTCTGTCATGTGAATTATACCAAATAACACACACACGCACTCCAGTTCTCTCAGGCCTACTTTGGTGACTCCTTTGTGTATGCACGTATACCTGGTTATGAAGATTGCCTTCAAATCAGCAGCTCCATCGAACCATAGGTAGATAAATTGTGTCCTAAATTACATCGGATATTTATATTAACAGAAGTAATATATTGGAAATTATGCATAATTTCATGATGCATAGATGTCAACTAAGTAGGAAAGCATACAAAAACTGCAAAATTGCTGTTTTATGAAGAACTTCGTGTTATAAAATAATATTTAAAGTACAGACTGAAAAGGACAGACTTTAAATTCAATAATTTTTAGATATCTTAACAATATTTTGTTTTGAAGATCGTCAATAACTCTTCATAAATGTTTCAATATATTTTGTAATAAAATATCTCAAAACCATATCTTCAATATGGAAAAGTTAAGACGAATTGGGACAGCGGAGACAGTTCGTAATATCTAACTGATAATTTATGGATCTACTTAGGCCTTTGCGTTTTACTACTCAGATAAAATCGGGAAACTGGTTGAATCTTATAAAAGTTTTTATGATCCAAACAGACGTGAGTGACTAAAGGAATATTAAACAGATGAAATTATAGATTTATCAAAGTTTAGTTTCGAATATTAGAAACTCTCTTCTTATAGGAATTATTCACTAATAGACATTAGGCTTTTATTATGAAATTAAAGTTCTATTTAAAATAATAAAATATCTGAGACGTCTTACATATTATAGACGATATTTAAATGATATCTTCAAGATAGAAGCGACACAATTTAACCAATGTAAAGCTCGGGTTCTACGAAAACAATACATCAGATTTCATCATGGCAACAATCACAATAGATGTTACAGTTTCTTCAACATGCCACGGGTGGCTTGGTTTGTAAAGATAATTAAAAATGCTTCTCAACCTTTATTATTAAAGACACTCTTTGTTTGGTTAATGGAATCTTTCAGTAATATGAGCTCTGTTCCTTAAGAGATGTGTCAAATGACGTTAAAAATAAGGCATTGTTGTTCTTACATGATGTGAACTGGGATATACGAAGCACATTTACTTTATTTAAAAGGGCTCTTGAGAAACTACATCTTTAACGTTTTTAAAAATATAAAAATCGACACACAAATTATTAATTATAAGTTATATTATATTTCAGATAGAAGACACAATGAAACTGTCCTAAATATTACAATGTTTAACGTTGCTTCGAAAACAGGTAATCAAGAGAAGAAATAATTAAGGGAAGTAATAAAAACAGGGTAACAGTCTGTAACTGACATTCCAGATATGAGAAGCCTGTCACAATATTTCAAATGTGAAAAAACATTACAAAATATAACGTTAAAACCGCTTAGACTTAAAATGGGGTCGAAGCAATAAAAGTGCGTTGGAAATAGGGTTGGCACGATTGTCGATAGGGAAAATTTATTAGCTAAATATTTTATCATGTGACTAGCCATTGCAGTGCAATTGTTGTTTTTTATTGAACGCCGAGCCAAATTTCTGTGATTTAGTCATTTTTTCTGTTATTTTTTAGCACAGATACTTTGTTTTTTTATTATGTTATCATATTTGATTTACAAATATACTCAACTTTATATCTTTTCAATGGTGTTAACCTTTTTAGTGTAAGTACATATTTCATATATAATATGAAAAGAAAAAAAGACTGACTACTATTATTTTGTTACATTTTCTTATCATATAACTTACTCGTTTGCCAAATACTTCACAATAAAATTTAATAATTTCACAAAGGCCTTTGAATTTCCTAATATGACGTTTCTTGTAACTTAAAATGAAACAACTAATTTAATCCTTTCAAAGTAATCAGCCAAGATTCTGCTGTGTCCTATTTTTAATTTTGGCAACCCTGACGGTGTGTCTTGACCCGTATTCAGTACTGCGGACACTGGGGAGATTTTTTCTGCAGATATTAACTAAGATCTCTTGTTATTGCTGAATTTACTGTTCGTGATTAAACTAGACAGTTCTATGAAATGTAATGGAGTCGAACTGCCTTTTATTTTCGTGGCAGTTTTTACAAGATTAAATACGGTTTTCTTTTAAAATATTATGAAATGATATTTTTATAAAGAAATACTTATTAGTAAATATTACTTATTATTATAATATATGAGTTTGGTGAAGTAATATGTTTTCCTAACATTATTTTATTCTTTTTTTTCAACTACTGCACTTAAATAAGTATAATAATAAAAGTACCACTGTATCGAAACAAATTGCTGATTATAAAAATTATGCTTGACAATCCAAAAACAAATAGGACCACATCTCATTAAAATAAAGTAAACATTTTCTTGCCTTCCCTATACCTACTATTCTTATAAATTGCACAATTGTTTATGGCAAAATAAAAAAAATAATCCAAATTGAAATAATAATTTAGCATCCTTAGTTTTAATTATATAAATCATTTATAAGGGTCACTTATTTTGAAAAACAATACATTGTGAATTACGACCCCGAAGCAGTGATTATTGAACATGAATTTTAAGTCAGATGGAGTCCGAAAAGGAGACCAGGTTAAAGAAAATTAATTAGAGAATGTTTTATATATGTACATCAACGGCTACTTTTAATTATATTTACATATAATATTTAATTCATTAAATTTACAAATAAAATATTTAAATTGACAAATCCTTTTAAAATTAAAACAAATTTTATAAAAAAATCAATTAACTGTTTGTGTAAAATGAAAGTAAAATCTTTGGTTTATGTAGTTTTTGCAATAAATCTTATAAATTTATTGAGAAAATCGTTTGATTTACGAATACCTAAGTATTCTATTACAAAGTGATAATGAAAAGATAGTGTGAATTCTTTTATATGCTTATCAGAAAAATTATCTCGTCGCCTTCGGTGTAATGAATGCCATCACTTCGGGTGTAATTAGGAAACTGAACGATTGCGTTCGTAATTAGCTCTCAACGCTAGACAAAAAAATTAAGTCTTTAAATTGATACATTTACTTAGGAACCGATTACGGCTTTTGGGGTTTTCATTCAACTTTTTAAAAACACATGTATGCGAATTTTAAATGAAATATGGATATTTTAGAGAAGAAACTGTGACAAAAAACCAATGTATAAAAAATGGAGACAATATTATATTTAGTGTAAAAACGTAGACTTATAGTATAAATACTAAATAGCAAGAAACGAAAGATGGAAGCAAAACAATTATTTAACACTTCTGTATGTATAAATTCTATTAAACCGAACAATGAAGGATGGATAACAAACATAACTCATAGGAAAGTTGGTTGTGGGATGAAAGGACCGACGAAGTTACTGTTCAAACGTCAAAACAAAAACGGATTCGAGATAAACAGAACTTTTGTACAAGTCTTTATTTTTATAAATGCATATACGTACATACAGTGGTAGTATTTTTATTTTCTTCATTACCTTATCATTGAAACCAATTTTGTTTCCATATCCAGAGATTGTAGTATTCTAATAATATTACACTGACCAATTAGACCAAATAGACGACGTATTTACTTCGTCGTTTTTATCTCTGTTCTTGCATACACAACATATGTAGAACAATGAATTGTTTGCAACATATGTATTACCATTCATATTTGATTTGGAGCTAAATATGGATATGGACATGAAAATTAGTTCATCTTCAAAATAGAGATATCTTAGTTAATCTTATATAAATAATATTATGTATTTCTGGTACAGTTGACCTTAGGATATCATAAAATGTTAAATTTCCTAAAATTCAAAAAGACTTCACAAGATATATTTATATGCGCACTTACATGAACATTCCCATGCAAAATAAATAAATGTCAACTAATACATTCTGAAATAATATGTTGTTTTACATTATTTTATTGCAATTTTAAGCAGTCATAAAGCTTTTTAAAAAGGTCAATGTATGACGAGGTACGAAGTATGTGAAATGATAACGATCACTCTACGAGCTTTTTACGGTAAAAAGTCGTAATTGGTATAAGAACATCGGTTTTAGTTTTCCTATAATTATGTAATGTACTATTTACGTGGTGTTACAAATTCCTCGAAAGAATTTAATAAGAATACTCGTCTGTTGTTCTGAATTCTTTAAGATATTCAGAACATTTTATATGGACGTATTATTATTAATGAATTCAGCTTACAGTCTTTGCTTGTCAGAATCGACCATATGAGACACATATAAAAAACTGGAGCATTGTAATAATAATGACATCTATATCTCGTTGTTCTTTTTTCTTTTTTCAGTTTAAATGATTTTTGTCTACAGTCATTCTTATATAGAAATTTATATAATATACTATACCACATTGTTCAGTTTACTTGCTATATTTTTTCAAAGTTCTCTAAGTAAAATGTATTCAAAATCTAGTAGATATCAATGAATTCATAAACGTGACATGTCCCTTGCGATTTTTTTTACTCCATCAGATTCTATAATTTCAAGATATGTGAAATACATCTATTTCTCTTATTTCATTTCTTTTAAGTAACACATTTTACTACCTTTTAACATTGTTCAGATTCACATTCTTACTATATTTTCATAATCTTCTTACCTCATAAGAAATCAATGTCTTATACATTCTACTTTTAATAATTAAATAAACATCTAAAACCTACTATGAAATTCAATTTGTTCGGACTATCGCACAGGAATTCTTTGAATTTTAATTATGTCCAAATGCGACAAGGCAACAAAACTTAAATTATATGGTTTTATTTTCTTATTCAAACAAATGTTTTATCAAACTAGCAAATTTTCTTGTGCCATAGAAAATTAAACAAGAACAAAGATTTATTTACCCAAATGTGACAGAAGCATCCCAAATAGGACCACCTGCCGCCAAAGATAAGATGGAACGAAAACGCATCTCATCTTAACCTGTGACTTGTAACGTCATATTCGACTATCAAAGCAAAAGTATCACGCGGCGGGCATGTTTGTAGAAACAAACTTAACCACACAGGGGCAAGGGATTTCAGTAGACTCCAAAAATGTAATATTTGTTACTACAATTATTTTACTAGGTCTTTTAATATATTTTAAAAGAAAATGCAAAGAAATGTTCAAACATTCAGTGCATAATTTACTCCAAAGCAATTATTTACAAGTGTGAGCTAAACCACATACCAGACACTGGTACAAACACTTATTAAACTCCAATCTACCAAAGCTAATTACAAAGACAAATACATCAAGGGATCAGTAAACGGGATTTAAAGTGTCGTTTGATTAAGATACATTGCTTTTGAAATGTGGTAATTGATTTTCAATCATCCTTAGGGAGCCGACTTCTATTTATATCTCATCTTTCAAAGTCTGTAATATATCAAAAGCTAAGCGTTGAACTGACAAGATGATGCAAATTTAATTGAGGATATATGATATTAACTGATCAAACTATCTATATATTATTAAACCTGTCTGTATTGAGAGTTAGGAAAAAATGTTTTACTTTAATACTGAATTTCTATATAATAATGTTTGTTATAATAATGTGTAGTGAATAATTATCAAAAATTAATATTGCAAACCGTTACTTAATAATGAGAATTATAAATCATCTAAAAACATATTTGAACTTCAACATATTCGATTTTGATATCAAAGTCAGTTCAACGTTAATAGATGATATTGATTTATCGGGACCCTCGTAAGGAATATGAAATGAGCTATTTGTCATATTTCAGACATTCGGGGATTGGATTTCGGGTATTTGAGTCAACTTTTCCTCCATTTTCTTAGTCGTTAAATAAACGATGGCACCCATCCTTTAGTTTGAATTGTGTTTCGATAATGGACTAGAACAATGCATGTAGTTTCTCTTATAATACATATTATCATAGTCAATTTCGAATTCCTAAATGGTTTAAAAAATAAATGTGAACAAATAACTTTAAAGATAAAATCATGACCAATAATTATAATCACTTGCAGTGAGTGAAAGATGTTAAAATAATGATTGAATAATTAACCAATTTAAACAGACTGTAAAAAGCCATGTTACTTGTAAAGAATATATTTATTTTTACATTACCTTTACTCAGCAATTTAAAGTAAATTCCTTTTTTATATCATCCTCTTGTTGAACGAATACGTGACAAAAGACTCAATATTTATACGTGCAAATCAAAAACGCTTTTAATGATTTACTACTCTTTAAATTAAAACATTACTTTTCACTTTAAATGATTCATAAAAGTAAAACCAATAATATTGCTTATATGATTTCATGCAATTTATTTTCAATTACTTAATCCGTTTTTATAATTAAATTTAAATGGAAACAAAATCTAAAAGCAGCAAAATTTTATTCCTTCGTATTTGCAATGTTAATATTTTTTCACGGAAATCGGATATTTCACACGTTCATTAACAGTAAGAACCGGTTTCATAAAAAAAAGGTTTTTTAAATAATAAATCAACAAAAACGAGCGCGGACTGAACGTTAGATCCGGTTTTTCTTTCCTGTTTGAAATTTCAAGCTAAGTACAAACAATACGATTATAAATTCAGAAATCTTTATTCATGTTGTAATTATTATTTATTTTACATCCCAACAATGGTAAAGATCACGAAGAGGATAATTTTGTTACCGGTATTAAAAATGCTAAATTTAAAATTCTTTGTACATTTTAATAATGCGAGTATAATTTGATATTATAATTTCCGTGTCAAGGAAAATTTTTTTGAGCTTTTAACTGGAAATTGAGCTCAAGAATCATGTAAAAGCTACCGTCGTAGCTACTCCACTATGTAGCTCAAAATTAACTTTAATTTAGTTTAAACTTTGACGATTTGAAACGGACACTTGACTGATTTGACTAATTAAGTTTTAATTTAATTTAAACTACTCCTTTGTTTCAGGTACAGTGATGGGCAGCTCAAGCAACAATGTTATGCTAATTATGAATATTCATAACATTTTGAGGGAAATTGTATTGCAATGACTTTTGATTGTGATATACATCGAGTCCAGTAAAGAAATGTGTTTGCAAAGGTGATATATGAATACAATGGCCATCTATAAACTGCCATTACATATTTGCAACTCCATAAAGCAGTACTGGTTAAATATAGGTATTGTAAAAAAGCTAGAAAAATCAAGTAAGACGAATGCAGTGAAGCGAAAATGCAAACTCGAAACTCAGGAGAGATTTTCTTTAGTGATACTATTTGTGTTACTGTTAAGTGTGAATTCTAGTGGCAACAGTTTTAGTGGTGGTAGAAATTCTATGCTAAGAACTAGAATTATAGGTACGAGATACGGAAAATTACAAGGTGTTATACTACCAATGGATCAACATAAGTACTTAAAACCTGTGGAAGCGTATTTAGGCGTTCCATACGCTACACCACCTACAGGATCTAATAGGTATAAATTATAATTAACCTTTTTCCCTGTAAATAACAGTATATTTTGTTGTACTTAAAAGATTTTATTTACTGACAATACATATAATTTTAAATTTAAATATCGACTCGTGTAACATGTGTTTAAATATTTCATTCCCCTATAGACTAATAAGATTAATACTAAAGTTTGGGTCCAGTCTCAATAGAGTTTGGAATAATTTATAGCTCTGGGTTATGAAAATAAATAGAACATGTGAATATTAAAGTTGCTCCTTTGTCATACATTTTGTATTAAATTATTGTTTATCAAAATTTCAATAATTTCAATACATATAAAATCAATAAAAAAAATACTTCTGTTTCTTGAGTATCCTAAAATATAGTACGTCAATATTTCCTAAATGATCATAATTACTTCAAAGGTTCGCTCCAACACGAGCCCCAGCTCCATGGGATGAAGTAAGGACAGTTGACCAAATGGGACCAGTTTGTCCTCAACGTCTGCCTGATATCACAAATGAGACCGTCACTTTGGAGAGGATGCCAAAAGGCAGGCTCGAGTATTTGAGGAGATTGCTGCCGAGACTAAAAAATCAAAGTGAAGATTGTCTTTATATGAATATTTACACTCCAGTTCAAGGTATTTTACTAGTTTTTTATGTTTTTTATTACATAATATTCAAGTAAATCGGCCAATACATTAATTCTAATCAGGGGTATATAAAAAAAATTAACACAGAAGGTTAACCAATCAGCAAGCGAGGGCACATCACGAGTATTGGATAGAATTCATTTAAGTAGCTTAAGTTTAATTTCTTATACACTTTTCACATATGTATAAATCTTACAAAACAAACATGTTTAAATTTTTCTAGATTATTCTATATTTTTGTTATATGTTTTATTTAAGTTTTGTTTTCCACATACATATGAATAGATCAAACGAAGAGTAAGTAGCTTTACTTAGCCCTCCAAAATAATATTTCGTATTTTCCTTCATAAATATTAAGGGAGTTTGACACTTCTGTATGGACAAAAAACAAAACTAAACAAAAATGTTTTGGGATAAGTGCTATAAAATTCATTTTCAGTTTTGTGACATTATTTTTAATAATAAATTAATGTTTAATCTGAATGAAAGTGATTAAATTAAAAACTTTGTTTTCAACCTGGCCAGATTTTAACTAAGCATCTTCATAATTTTACAAGGATTTTACCTTTAACTACTTAACTTTGTAGCATGAACTTGATTTGTATTTCACTATTTTCAGTAGCTCAAGTTATAATTATCCTCATACATCACGTAACACCGACTTGGTTTTAAGTATTTAAATGTCTGAATGTTATTATTTTCATTAAGTAACTGGGTGCCTTAAATAACAGAATTTCATATTTGGTTACTAAATTCACGACATACTCTCAACATAGTCCTATATAAAGCTTTCTCCGTACAAAATATATGGTAACATAAAATTTTACATGTTTTCTTACATTGAGCGGTGAACTTTAACACAATGTATTCGGTATCGCAAATACGCACAATTTCATCTAATACTTTCCCACAAACAGCATCTAACGCTATCTTTGAAATAGAAAATTTACGCATCGTTGACTTTATTTTTGAAAAGCAACTTAGATAAAGCAGAAACGGTTTTGATTCCAACACAGCTGGACTTAGAAAATACATGTAAGAAACTACGTACTATGTATTATTCCTCTAGGAAATGCGAAGAAGTTGCCACATATATTAATTCTTTTTAATATGTTTATTCTGATAATTATGTCTCTGAATTCTTAACTAAACTGTGATACGGAGAGATTTGATATTAAAAATCATAATATTTTTAATTATAGCACAGAAAATTTAAATGGAATCTACTTTATCGAAAATTTCAACCGAAAGATATTTTTACTAGTACAGAATTTCAATTAAACAAATATTTAAGTTTCATAAAATTGAATGAAAAATTTAAATTACAGTGTCATTAATAAACTATTTTAGCAAATTCGTTTAAAATAATTAAAGTTCTTGAAGATTAATTAAAAAATTAAGAATATGTTTATAATTTTGAAGTTTTTTCAAATCAGATGTAGTTAGTGACTAATCATATAAGATTTTTTATGTTTTTTTTACCTTCATCATTCGAGTTTAATATTATATTACGTCGACAAAAATATTATTTGGCAAATATGTACATGTATACAAGTATATGTCAGTATTTCGAGTTTCCTTTGTTGAAATACAATATTATTTCCAACAATCATAAATTACAAATAGCTTGCAATTTCGTTGATTGCTTGTCGTGAAAATATTTTATTCTGTGCAATCTAGTGATATATTACAAAATTTTCTGCTTACTGGTAATTTTTACATAAGCTATAAATAACAGCGATGATATATTTATATTAAAATACTAAGATGCATGCATGATTATGAACTAAGCAAGTTTAAAGTAGAAGAGATTTATTGATATTAAATTATAAATAACATGTATAATTTGCATGTCCTCTCTTAATTGTTTTATGCTTTTCAAATCTAAAATAATCTAATTACTGAAATCGATTTATAAGTAAAGCATTTCGCTTATACATGAAAATGCATGCAGCATAATTAGTAATTTAGTATATCAATGTTTATTTGATTGTGATCATAATTAGAAACGGTTCGTTTAAGCGACACTATCCAGATCAGAAAGCTAAATCATATAATTACGTCAAATCCAGTTCCAGTCAGTCGTTGGAATTTAATACAGTGATATGTGAGAGGAAACGTAAACTACGTCTACAGCTAGACTCATCTGCATACAAATATAAACCGTCATATCAACGCGACCCATATTTCGTTGTGTATGGAGTGCTTTGTAGCCAACCAATTACGGAAGAGGTATCACTATTACATATGATTGTATCTTTTAGTTGTTTATTTTTGTGCATATGTATTTGAATAAATTATATAATTATGCATTTATTACCTGTATGGCGTCTTTTTCAATCAGGCGTATTTTTAAAATGAATACTATTTTGAATAGTGAATAAATGGTGAATTTTTGAAAAAGCTTTATTTATTTTTAATTCAGAAATGTTCTCTCGTGTTGCAATTGTAAGAAAATAACTTTACATATTATTGCACGCGCTTGAATTAGGTCATGACCTGAAAAGAGATTACTCCAAAAATATATGTTAGTAGCAGTTAAGATAAAAGTTGATTTATAAAAGTTTTAAAGTATTTATTTTATTTTTTATAATTAAAACATTGTGAAAAGTAATCAAAATACCAACTTCTATACAACTATTTTTAGGTTTATGAGGCACAATGAAGGTATGGTATTTCCTAAGTCAAATTATTAAAGAAATATATAATAGAATCTCTTTTTACTTTATTCGAAGGGTAATTTCAATGATATTTCAAAATCGTTTTACCTTTATTTCCTAACTGAAACTGTACTTCTAAGCAACATTCTCTTAGGTAACGTGTCACTGAAGCATATTAACCCATTATTCATATTATATCAGAATGACAATTCTTAACCTTAATACCTAAAGTTTATCAAAAAAAAACTAAAGATTTTCACGAAACTTTTCTGGAACGGTTCGAGAAAATTCTCGTTAAATAAAGAACTTAAAAACAGTAATCACTTACGTGAAAGCTGGACCCTCATTGTACCTTTGCAGATATCTAAACTATTGTAGCAAATATCTACTATTGTAAACTGTGATTAAAATCTCACAAAGGCGGACTCCGATAGTATATTGACATTAAAATTTAGTGCCGGTTGGATTCTTTCATTACGATATTTTAATTCATCCACGGTTCGACAATGGACGCTTTAGTGAAGATTTATTATATCATGAATTTACATTAAACATTCTTTTTTATGAACATCATCAATAAAGAATAATTTTATTAATAAAGTATACATACTTAATTTATATAACGATTAAGTTTTAAAACTTATCATGATTAAGAATAAACAAAAAATTGGGAATTAGAAATATTTTCTTAATAACATATTAAACCTAAATACTTATATTATCTATATATATAATATTTATATATATATATTCTTAACTACTATTTTAATCAGCTTTGCTAAGAATAGACTGAAAACAAATGTGTAGTCACGCAGCAAAACCTTCAACGCCTTTTGTAAAACACTAGTCATAAGAAATAAAAGGTATTTTATTGCGTATTAGAGTATATAAATGCAAATACATATATAAATCTACTGATGTATTCGTTATTTGAACATATATTTTATGTACGCTATAGAATTTTATGTTTCAATGTTATGCTTGGAAATAAACAAAGTAGGGCAGGACAACACTGCGTTGTGACGACAGTACAAATATTTGTTTTACATTACTGTTCTATCTAGGCTTCTTTTAACTTGATTTATTGTTAGGCAATTTGTCACACATCATATAAATGCGTTATACTTTTAAATAATTCTATTTCATAACTATACATATCTTAAACCGTATAATAATAAAGAGTAGTTATTATAATAATTAATTATCAATAATGAAATTGTGTTATTAGATCTTAAAAATGATAATATTTATCAAGTATAAACTGGTTAACATTTTCAAAAACATACATATCGTTTATAAATTTTGTATTTGGAGTTATCCAGTAAAAATTCATTGAAGTAACTCACGTCAGTGCATCGAAAAAAAATCAGCTGTATATTTTTATTTTATATCAATACAGCGCTTGATTAAGTGTACAGCTTTTGCCGTTTATTTCAAAATATCGCTGAACATACTATATAAAGAGTTTTCAATATAATATAATATTGAAAACTCTATAGAAATTATTTAGATCCGTTGTTCTATATTTTTTATCCTATATGATGTCCTATAATATTATAAATAATGTGAACGGCATTCATATTCAATAAGCAGACGTTTTTCATATTATTGGAATGTTTCCAATAGTTTATCATGAATACTTTGACTCTTGTCATCCGAAACAGTAATAAACAAAGGTGGCTTTGAAGACTCGGGACTGGCTTTTATCTGGGTCGTATTCGATTTAAACGCGTGATACTTTATCGGATTGAAGGTTTCTTATAGTTTGCCCCGACAGTTTTCAATTGAAACCAGGTAACTTATTGAAAACGGTTCATATTCACGATTCTAGATTTAATTTCATATGAAATTATTTAAACTAACGTTAGGTATTACTTTTTATTTAATTTGTTTTCATTATGAAATTGTTGCTAATTTTTTTTTTATGTATATACATACATGTACGATAATACAGTTGCTTTTTAATATGATCCCAAAAATTCATTACATATATCTTTTCACTAGTATACATAAGGGATGTTTCTTATAAAATCTTATTATAAATTGTCAGTGCAACACATTTATAAATTTCATTCAGTTGGTCCAACACTTCAAGCCAAATACCCTGTGGTGATATTCATTCACGGGGAGTCGTTTGAGTGGAACTCCGGGAATGTCTACGATGGCGCCGTTCTCGCCAGCTATGCGGGGCTTGTGGTCATCACTATTAATTACCGACTAGGCATATTGGGTATGTTTTGTTTAAATATTGACAACATCGTACTCAACTAATAAATTCAATGAACTACATTTACGACATCTTAAATGAAGTATCTTTTTTGTTTATAGATATTTTAGAATTTTCCTTAAACCAATGTATTGCAGTAATACCTTTCATAACTGTCTTGAAACATCTTGTGATAAACTGTTAACATAACCATGAGTGACGAAGTATGATTATGTCATATGTTTCCTTAAAAAACTGTTTCTGCCTAATTTTTATACAGTAAAATAAGTTTTACACTTTCAATCATGGTTTGCTGCTATTTAGTAAATATGAATATGCCTTATTATATTTCAAACAAAATTTTAATACAATAAGAAGATCATTCAACTCCCTCAAGATATAACACCCTAAATGCACACGTACCTTGAAATATGGTGAAAATGAAATCATTAAAACTTACAGTGAATTCACCTCTAAACCAAAATAAACTTTACAAGAGAGTCATAAGGTACTGATTTGTATGAATATAAAAACATTAGTTGACATTGAAAGCGCTACAAGAAATGTTTAATTAAGCAGAGTGAAACGTGACGAAGCTATCGCACAAGAGCTATGCATAATTAGATTGAAGCTGAAGAAAATTAAAACAAAGTTCTTTTGTTGTTGTGATCCTATTAACAATATGTGGTTTGTCTATAATGGAACAAAATGTTTCAGAACAATAATATGGAACAGAAACGATAATAGTTCAATATTCATTGTCTCATTTATAAATATTTTTAACATTTGACATATTATTATGTGAATAAAATTAAATGTATAAATTTCTTGGAATAAGATGCTTGTTGATTTAAAAATGAAATAAAAATTGTGTTTGTGAAATTGATTAAAATAAAGCTTACATTTTCATTCTGGTTAAAAGTCAACTGTGTATTATCAGGATTCCTTAATGCAAACCCAATACCACATTTGAAAGCGAGAGTAGCAAATTACGGACTGATGGATCAAATAGCGGCTTTACATTGGGTTCAACAGAATATAGCCCTATTTGGAGGTGATCCTGGAAATGTAACTATGTTGGGACACGGCTCAGGTGCTGCATGTATAAATTTTCTTATGATATCACCAACTGTTATGCCGGGTTAGTAAAATAATAGATAACTTTTAAAATAATTAAAAAAAACCTCAATAAAATGATTTCACAAGAATGAAATAAAATACATATAAACGTAGCAAATAAAATGTTTTAGGACTTTTCCATCGAGCAATCTTACTATCTGGGTCAGCTTTGAGTTCTTGGGCACTTGTAGAAGATCCTGTTAGTTATTCCGTCCAACTCGCTAAGCAGTCTAATTGTACTCTTCCCGAAGATATCGTCAAGGACCACGAATTGATCGTAGACTGCCTTAGAGAAGTACCATTACAAGAATTAATGTCTGCTGAAATAAGCACCCCCAGTTATCTCACAGCATTCGGACCTTCAGTTGACGGAGTTGTTGTGAAAACTGATTACGCGAAAGAATTACTAACTTTCTTCATTCCAAATGATCTGCAAGGGTTCACTAGTGTGTCCGGTGTCAACAATGTGAAAATGGACAAAAGAAGTGGAGATAGGATTTTCGGGATAAGAGGCGGGCAAAATAAATATGATCTGTTATTCGGAGTAGTAACGAGCGAAGCTCTCTGGAAATTTTCGGCTCAAGACATACAAAATGGATTTGAAGGAGAGAGACGAGACAGAATAATAAGGTAAAGATGTTTTTACAACAAATGGGTATTCATATAATTTTAATAACACTATTTTTGTTTGTCTATGAATTAAATTATGTTTTTAATTGTATGGTATTTAATAGTATGGTATTTCACAACGTCATTTTTTTCAGAACTTACGTAAGAAATGCCTACACATATCATCTAAGTGAAATATTCTTTACTATTGTCAATGAGTATACTGATTGGGAGAGAACGGTTCAGGTAACATTTATTTTCTTATTACATCAACAATAAATTGGACCAGACCAAAGATTGGCAATTTCTTTTCGGTCGCATTATTATTTTGATCAGTATTTCGGCCAGCCTCTACGTACTAATATACGTGATGCGAAAATAAACGAATATAGATTACAAAACTTTTCGAATTGGAATAAAAGTTACTTAGTTTTATTTTAAAATGTTTACATGTTTTTAAATATATATTAAAGTAAAACATGTTAATTAATGAATTATGTTCAATTTAATATTATATACATTGCATACTACAGTGTGATACATATAACGAATTCACTACTATCTAGTTTCAAAGTGCAAAAAACTAAAAAACAAACAGTTGGAATAAAACCTATAATCAATTTGGAAACACTATCACTATCCTAACGGAGGATAAAGTTTTTAGAAGCAAAACGTAATAGCACCGTTGTCGCTATATTCGGGAATATAGCAGTAACGGTGGTTGAAAATCTAGATATGGTTGGATTGATACGATTTCCATTTGAATTAGATTTTATATTGGAAACGGATGAAACTTCAAACAAAAGTCATTTGGCACCAATTTAGATTTCGAGCTTAGCCAGCTTATAGAAAACAACAACAGAAACTCACAATATATTTATTTAAGTGAACTATGAATCAGTATTATCTCCTTAATTATTTTGTCCCTTACGGAGCTCAGTTTTCTATTTAATCTCTTAGGACATTTAGACAAAATTTTAGCTTTCGTGTAATCTGATTTTAATCAAAGCAAAACGTGGTGCTTCCATAATAACCAAGCGTTATTTAATAAATCTCTTTTAAGGATACGGTAATATTAATTTTACTTGGATCCATTAAGAAAAAAAAATCGACGTAAAACATGCCGGAATATTAAATAGAATCTTCTAAACTACTTTTTGAGTCCCATTAATTCAGGAAACGTTTGTCGGTAGCATCCAATCAATACTCGGGATGCGGCAGTGCTAGCGCTATCAGATGCCCAATATGTTGCTCCATTAGTTCAAACGGGAGATTTTCTGAGTGTTAGCAAAAGTTCTATCGGGTCTGGACCAAATACCTTCTTTTATGTATTCGATTATCAAACGAAGGACGGTGATTACCCGCAGGTATGTGTGAAATTGTTTTGGATTATTTAGATTGCTTTCGATTTCTATCTTTAATATATTTGTTTTTATACTTTCTTTTGTATTGTACTTTGAAATATCATTTTCATGTTTATTTAATTTATTCATTTCTTAAATATCAATAAATATATTTTTATTCAGGTTTTAGAAATAGTTTGTATTCATCATTGTTCTTTGAAAAAAAATATTAGGAATGACAAATTTTATAATTATAAAGATGATTTGCATTTTTTACTAGTATTCCGAAAATTGCTTTATATGTACGCATATATTGACAAATATATAAAACCTATTTTGTTAGGTTTAAAAAACTGGAGCATATGTGAAACTGCTCTATTATTTATAATCCTTGAAAAAAATAAAAAAGTTTGACCTGTTTTCTCCATTCGCAAATGTATTTTCATTATTCACCGGAACGTAAATTGAAAGCATTCGTCATTTTAGTTTGAAATAGTTCAATGAATGTTACAATTTTCAAATCGATTTGGGAGTCTGAAGATACGGAAGACTGATTGATGAACCAAACTGGATTTTCTTGTTTCATTATACATATATAAGAAATTTAACGAACTTAACTTCATAATAATTTCGACACAATTTTAAATTACTTTTCATACAAACGTATTAATTATAAAATAACAAATAAATTTGTTTTGAGAACTACAGCTTCAAACATTGTTTGAAATTTTTAAAAAGCGCTATTGTGAAATTATTTCTTGTAGCGTATGGGTTCTGTACATGGCGAGGAGCTGCCATATTTATTTGGAGCGCCATTAGTAGAAGGACTTGGACACTTTCCCAAAAACTACACAAAATCGGAAGTGGCACTATCTGAAGCTTTCATTCTCTACGTAGCTAACTTCGTCAAGACTGGGTGCGTATAAAACATTATAATTTAAAAAAGACTAATGTCATTATTTTCATTTTTCATTCATTAAAAATAATAGTAATATATCTTTTTAGAAGTCAACGTCGTTAATTATTTTTAAGCTCTAATACTTACATATATTCTTTTCTATTTTTAGTTCTTTTATTAAAATGTTTTGTTAAAGAACTGTCCAATAATAACAAAACAATGAAATATAAGCTAACAGTCAACTTCCCGTTTCGCTTCGATGGTAACAAAATGGTAAATTATTCTCCGGTCTGAACTTTGTTTGGTTCGTTGCCTTTGTAATAAAACAAAAGAATTTATATTGACTTGGTATCTGCGATTTTTTATTGTAATATTACTTAAGGGAATTTAATGACTTCATTACTTTTAAATTGTTTCATATAAATTCAGCAGTTTTTTAATGATATTGACTGAATAGGTGAATGAAATTGAACCATGGGCTCGAAAGGCGAAAGGAAATATATTTATTTATATTTTGATCGGAAAGGGAACAGTCTAAAAATATATTAGCTAGATGTCATATAAAATTATTATCCTTATTATCAGTCTACCATACAGCCTGACCTCAATGTAGAGGTTGGCCGCGCTTAGACCAATATAATACCATTTGTGCCACCGGCGTTTATACACAACTGTTGCATTATGATTATTAATATATATTTTATAATTATTCCATTCCGATCCTCGTATTCGCTTCTAACATGTATAGTATTAAATTAAATGTAGTTTTTTTCGGATATTATGTTTTTTATCATAACAAAAAAGCGTTGTATCCGAAAAACTTTGTTTCATTTAAATGGGTATGAGTACAAATATTATATATTCTTTATACATAGTTTTGGTTTTTACTTATAATAAGTATGTAGAAACATAATGTGATTTGGAAAACATCGTATTACTGTTTTTTTTCTTAAAATTTCTACAAGATACTATTATAAATATGATTACTTTTAAACTATCTTAAAAGATTTTAAAACCGGAATATCTGCCCTTCATTGATTTTATATTTTTATGAAGATATCGGTAGATAAAATGCTCAAGCCGAATATAAAGTGGACATGGTCACAATGGACACTTAACTATAGAGCTTTAGATAGCTGTGTTATCGAAATTATGATAGAAGATTGTCGTTTCATATATAACTTTATGTATTATATAATTTTAATTTACAAATTATTTATTTTGTAATGTATAGTCCGTAATGGATCTTATAAATATAATTACTTTTAAGGAATCCCAATGAAGCCCAAAGGCAGGAGGCTGTCTTACCGATATCAAGAGAGAGAAACAAATTTAAAAGCATTTTCTGGGATGAGTATGATACGTTGCACCAAAAATATTTAGAAATTGGTACTTTTTTACGATATTTAATTAAACAGTAGAATTTTTTATATAAATTAGTCAAATAATTAATCAGATCTCATTGTGTATTTATAAAATTGTATAAATAGTTGCTGTAAATTAAACTATAATAAAACGACATTGATACATAATTACTTAATAACGTCAGCGCTGCTAAATTATGACTTTAATATTCAAATATATAATCACATGTTTAAGTATTTATTATATTTAGGCTCAGCTTTCTTTATTGTATTGAATTTTATTAAACCAAATATAACTTGAAAATTATTTTGCAGGAATGAAGCCTCGTATGAAAAATCACTATCGTGCACACCAACTATCTGTTTGGCTTCGTCTCATTCCTGAGATACATCGCGCTGGAATGAAAGACGTTGTCGCTAAACACAACCTCTTCCGTAACCACAATGATCCTGAACTATACGACGGATTGGTTCGACCCGATCCACTAACTCGCTATAACTATTATGACCCCACTCTTGAACTCTACAGACGTCCAAATCTTACATTATTAGATATACCATCCACAATAGAAACTTACGTTACCACATGCGTCAGTGTCATGTCGCCCCGACCCGACTCGCTTGTCACTCAAAGTCAGACCAATATATCGCATCCGCAAGACGTATCCAATTTAGAGGTTGCTGGTTACACTGCGTATTCCACAGCTTTGAGTGTCACTATCGCGATTGGCTGCTCCCTGTTAATTCTAAACGTTTTGATATTTGCTGGCGTTTATTATCAGCGTGATAAAACAAGATTGCAAGTGAAGGCGTTGCAGCAGCAAAAGAGAAATCAGAATTCGACATTTGACAGTGTATCATCGAAACACCCTCACTATTTCGTTGGGCATTCACAAAGTTCCAGCACAATAGTGGACATCGATCATCAAGACAAGAATGCTATTATCTCTATGACAAACCGTGTTCACCATTTTACAAATCAAAACTGTCCGAACGTTTGTCACACTGGGATACAAATGTCCAATTTGGCTCAGAAACCCAGTCCGACTAATAGGGGACAATGCACGACATTGCCAAGAAAAGTGGGCTTTAGTTATCAGAATCAAATTTGTAACCCATCCAATTGTATGACTTTACCAAAAAATGCAACGTTCATGAGCAGTAGCAACTTGCCAGACGTACAAGCACAGACAGGGCAATCTCAAACATCAGGAAATGGCTCGGTCCCTTCCTCTTCTCCACCTTCTCAACATTTCTCTCAAAAATCCCGAGTGCCGCAAGCTGCTATGTCCGAAATGAACGTATGAGAAATGGAGGATATTTACAATTATGTATAAAGTGATGGTGAAAAATTTTCTCTACTCACTGTACTGCATGGTTGTAAATATCGCGAAGTGAAATTTTGTGTAAATAAACTTTTACGTGTAACTCGAACGATATTAACATTTTAAAGTTTATAGATATATAGTGATTTAAGTGACGTCATTTGAATGTTGGAAAGTCCTGTATATACGGCAGTTACCATTATGAATGGATGAAACATAACATGGTTACATAATGTCACTATAAATTTAATCTGTAATAATTTTAATCGCTAATAACACAATAAAATACTAATTGTTCTGGCTCTAGTGTAACGTCATTTAAAATGACGTCATTGTACATAGTTTAGGACCTAAAGACTGTATCATTGTAAAAGTAACTAATAAAAATTTACGTGTCAAATTTCCTGTAATAACCTCGGTAGAGGATTTATTTCCAATTAAACTTGATCATTATTTATAATTGAAATGTAAATTCAGAATTTTATTATTGAATCGCGAAGTAAATTAAAAAATGTACCTTATGAGTTGTAAAATGTCAAAAATACAATTAATGTTCGACGCTTTAATACTTAATGTGTATTATTTGTTTAATTCTTTTAAATATGTCATATTAAATTTATTCTTGTGTGTATTCAAGTAATGGTTCATTCATTGTAACTTTCTTTCATACGTATATCTAAACGTTACCGTTAATACGAATCTTATGACAAGTATGAGATAACGAGTGTAAGATGAATAAAATCATGACAATTTGAAATTATTTTATTTACAAGCAAACCCATTGAGCAAAACCTATACATTTATCTTTTTCTAGTTCAAATAGTAAAATAAGTTTTTCCAGATTATAAAGTCTGCAAAATTGTATTATTGTGCCATAAATTTATTGACCTTTTTATACGTACTCTAACTAACTCAAATACATAATCGACAAATAGTTTCCTAAATTTTTTTTTTTAAAGAGTGATTAAAGTCGATTGATTTCTATTTATTATAAAATATGAGATATAATGAGAGTACAAATATTACATTATTAAACTTAACATGATGTTTATAAAGTTTCGGTAACATTTGTTTAAAAAATAATAATATTTTTATGAAATATATGTATTGTTTCGAAAAAGATAGAATGTGTAATTTAAATACAATACAAAACAAGTTTGTGAAAAATTCATCCTTTACGTGCTCAACTGTAAATGAATTGCTGCACATAACACGCAAGTACAGGGATAATACGAAGCACTTCAAATGCTTAACAGGTTTTTTACTTAGTGATCTCATTTACTAAATAAATAGATTTTACAAAAAGCTTTATAATTTTATTAATATTTGTAAATTACTTATGAGAGTATAATTTTTAATAAAAACCTTGATAAATTTACGTATGAAAAAACGATTCTCCTCAATAGTAAAAGTTTGTTGAAATTTAAAAACCTCTTGATATAAGTATAATGTCCCACAAAATTTAAAGTGAAAAAATTGAAAGGATAAATGAATGTATTAGAGAGAGACTGCTTTTTCTGAATACACTGAAAATGTAGCCTTAATTTTCGCCCCGGCAACATAAAGCCAGGATTTAATTTCACTAACAAAAAGAAAGTATTTGAGTCAAAAGCCGTTAATGATCTCGTCCTTTAAATCTAAGTGCTTTTAGAAACTATTTTCCTTATAAAGTGAACGCTGTTCTATTTTATAGTAAATTACAATTGTCTGTTACAATCTTTTAGCCTTACAATTGACATTCGAAGAATAGAAACGTATTTTGTTTCCTGTTCTATTCAATAAAGAAAATACATAAATATAAATTTATTAAGGTGATTTAAAATATTTTTAAAATAACATAATTGAAACTTAACTTTATCTTTTACGTAAAGGAGTACAATTTAAATAGGCTCTTAAATAATATATCAATTCAGTTAGATCATTTCTTAATTTTTCTATCTCTGAAGAAATAATCATGTATACGTAAGTACTACCAAATGAAAGGTTGTATCGCATATTTTTAAACTAAGTCCCATGTGTTCGAAGCAATTCTGCTAAAGAGCTAGTTTACTTTTCGTCAAAGGAAAGCTGAATTAAAAAGGAAAATATATGTATTTGTTCGCTAAAGTTTTTCTTGGAGATGTCTTTATGAAACAAAATGGGGCTTCTTTTCAGCTTTAAGAAATGGAATTGTGTACATAAGATACATAAGAAATGTTTAAAGTAGAACTCCTATATAACCAATGGTATTATAAACTTTGATGATGTTCCTTACTTTGAATGAATGAATGAATGAAACTTTGATGATAATATGTGTTTTTTACTATATTCTTTTGTATTAACCTTGTTTTATAACATTTGAAAGTAAAACTTAAATCGTGTTATTCAGTTAAAAAAGGAGAATCCGTAATCCTGGCTAGGTTGAGAGATCAAAAATTGAGTTAACATTATGTCAATAACCAAATCGAGGCTTAATGAATTATATAATTTATAAATATAGCATAGATAAAACTTGAACTGACCCAAATTCAGACCCTTATACTAAGAGTGCTCTGAATGCACCGTGTGCACTTTACAAGGGTTGCAAATTGCATCGTAAACAAATTTTCAGTTATGTACCGTAGATTATTATGAATAAAAATATAATAAGTATCTATTTAAAATGAATAAATCATCTTTTCATTTTAAAATTAATATACAATCTTAACTTTTGTCTTGATATGTCAGTCTATATAATGTATAAAGGAAAAATTCACGATGACATATAGACGCACACACAGCCGAAACACTTTAGGCAAAAAAATTAAATATCGACAATTTTTTTATTAAAAATGTTAGCACACATTAAGGACAAGTCTTGAAAAATATTAAAGGAATTGAATAGGGCTTGAATATTCAGGAAATGATCCTAAGGATTTTAAAATAGTTAATTGTAATAGAACTCATGGCTTTTATGGAATAATAAATTTCATAATAACTCCATACTACAACTACTGAAAGATGATAATCACGGTATTCCTACAGCTATTATAATTTATTTTGCATTTAGTATTAATATTTATTTAAAATAATAATTAAAAATGATGAATACTCTCGTTTAAAGCACCAGCAATGGTTACTATATAATATTTGATATTGAAATAAACAGTTTCAATATTTTACGTTATAAGAATAACTTGAAATCAATAAAGGGATCTTTAAATAAAATGACAAAAGTTGTCGATATCAAGATAAATGAGTCTGAATAACAACTCCACTATAATTTATTTACCACCACAATATCATCATTGGCAATACAATTTTCTATTTTTAAATCCTTACAGTCATCGCATTGAATTATTTGCAAGAGCAAGTGACCTTTTTAGGACTAGCTAGATGACTTTGAAATAAGAGATAGACTTAAAATGCTGTTATTACAAGAACTAGCAGAAGAGATGATTTAAAATCTTTAGTTCCAATTGACTTACTAAATTTCTTAAACCTCTAGAATAACGAGCGAGCATAATATCTCGAAGATCGAATTGAATATTCTGTATTTAAGTTCCCCTTTCAATGCACTGTTTCATAAAAAAACATGGGCAGACAACCTTCACAGAAAAATATATATTTACCAAATACTTCTTTTGGAAGAAATTAAGTGCAACGGAATTATAATCGATGTTGTGATAACACTGCTATTATTCCCATTTTATACCTGGTTCTTATCTTCGCCGTGTAAATTAGATCAGAGACGATATTTCCGAAGAGCCTGCTTATTTCGTCCAAAAACGCGATTAACTTATAGATCTGTCAGATAAGGTAGATGGGTTGCTTCGCTCATACTCCTTTTTCCTCAACAACCACTACCATCCCAACTTTTTATGGGTTCTTGTAATAACTTGATAGAATATCCTACAGAACCAGTTTCGTTGCCTTGCTAATCATAAGCAGCAAAGTAACCGTAATATTTCCACTTTTCACCATTGAAACTTAATAAATTCTATTGCCATTGTTTCCGTGTCAAATTTGTCATAGCTGTGACACTGTATAAAAGATCTTTTAGCTTTATAGCAGGCCAGCCGATGATCAGCAATTCCAAGCGTCTACCAGTCAACAATATGACACTGGAGCCCGGCTTCGCGAATGCTGCTTGAACAACTTCATGGCGTATCTCTTACTGGAAGAATTGGGATATGCCCAGCATTGATAGATGTTGCAAGTTGACCATGAGATAGTCCACCTTGTTTCGGACTAGAAAGGAAGATGCCGAATCGGGTATACCCAACTCCAAGTCTGACGTCTCCATAAAAGCTTAATAAAGGAAATTGTTATAAACCTCTACCCCAAATGGTCTATTACACGGGTGAAGTCGTTGTCAGATTCTTATTGAAATATATTCTATGAAGATTAATTACAAGTTAGAGTTAAGTATATAATAAAGAAAAATTACAACAGAAATATGAGCAATATTAAGGTTTTTAAATTAAAGCACGACTCACTGTTTATATACAAAACAAGTTCTTAAAATAATACAGGTTAACATTTATTTTTAATCTAACATCAAAGTAGCTTATTGAGTTAGAAACAAAGTAACAATTTAACACGCTATAAAGTACGGAGCACTGTGTTATTTTTATTTTTACACTTCAAATAAAATCATTTATAGCGAAGTTACTTAACTTGCCTTTGCTTAGAAACAAAGTGATTGTAAATTTATTCTTCGAGTAATGGTGTATGTCGAACAGTAATTTATTATTGAAGGTAGAAGTATAATGTTATGGTATTAGTGATTTGTTTACTGAGTAGTTGTTCTACTGATCGCTATATATTTTTTTAAGAACAATAAATGCTAAATCATATCTTAATTACATAATAAATATCTAGGAACTCAGAACGTAATAAATTTGTATTCAATATTAATGTCTTTCACGCTTTTCTATCACATTTTCTATAAAATATTAAGTTACAGTGTAAATATTAAACGATTTCATTATAAACATCGAAAACCTATGTAGTGACTTATGACTATTTCATTAATTAAGATCATTCATCATAATTTAAAATTGAGGATAAGGAATAAGCGAAATGGCTTTACAAAAAACACACATTTATATTAGAAAGATTACGAGTACACAGTAGTGCGGAGGCATCCCAAGAGGAAACGTTTCTAATTACAAATTAGAAATTATAACGTGATATTAACAATAGAATAAATAAAATTCGTAGGCAAAGCTAACTACCATACCATTTCATATAAAAGATATTACTAAAGTTTTCAAGAGAAAGAAACCCAACATTATTATTTTATTATTCATATAATATCGTCCTTGAAAACAAAACATATTAATTTTGTTGTGATCATATAAAAGTATACGAGAAATATTATACTAATTTAGGAAATTATGAGTAAATAATCGTATCTTTAGAATTTGAAGGTATTTGAACCAGCGTTTGTTGCAATTTAATAAGCTAAAAATATTATAAAATTGTACTTTTGGTATGACACATTCTTTAGTAATCTCTAATACAGAGATATTACAGAAATATGATGAAATTCAAAAATAGTTTTATATAAATAGCTCAACAGCAAAATGAGTCCCGAAAATACGTTACATTCTAAAAAAGAAAAATATTTATGTTTTAATTGATTTCATTTGAAATTACATAAACGTGAGAGCTTCAGTAGATTTCAAATGATTTAAGAAATCTCTAAGCGTAAGAACAAATAGATAAGGTTGGGGATCTGCCAGAAATGGAATTAAGAAGTGGCAACAATTAATGCTAAATGAATTTCAAAGACTGACAGACTATTTTGTTGACTGGATTCTGATTATATTTCCTTAATGGAAAATTAATAAAACATCAAAAGTGCTTATTTTTTTTAGACAGTTCAACGATTTCACGAATTAAGACCATATTTGTTGTTATTTCACAAGATAAACTTTCAAAAAATCATTTTTATTATTCACAAAACATTTAAGAAATTCAAATTTATGAAGAACAATATAAAAAAACTTCCTACTATGTAATACTAAATGCAATTGAAATATACTAGTTCGTACTTCATGCTAAAAAAATAAATCTCTGGACAAAATATCTTTAAAACTAAGCTACGATGGCATTACAATATTTTATAAATCTTCGTTACTCCATATTTTTTTTATATTTCACCCTGACCGTTCGTTGAAGCATAAATCGATTCTTTTTTTGTAACTATATATATAACTCAATTTTTAAAACGTACTATTATAAAGTAAGTAACAAAACAAATTGAAGATATATATATAATGTATTATATAGAAAAGATAAATAATTATTTCAAAAGGATTTCCTAAAACTTAATTCAAAGTGTGATGTCGTAGTAACTTTAAGGTTTAAGAAAGGAAGGGAACGAACAAAAGGATTAGTTTAAAGGGGAAGTGTAAGACAGGAACTTCCATACTCCAAAACTCAGTTATATAACAAACCGTATTAATTGCTACGTAAATACATGCTTAGGTTGGTACTTTCGCGGTTTAACCACCCAACTAAAATTTATAATTTTATGGTAATTGTCTATTGTGATGGGGTAATGATATACATAAATTTAAATATATATAAGTAATATGTATATTTTATACGCATTGTTTTAAAACACTTATGGAATACAGTCCATAAATGTATTATACGATTTATTATACATATAACAAAAGATAATAATCAAACGTAGCATGATAAAAACATGTCTTAACATAAATCTCTTGTAATTAAAAATGATATAAAACAGATGTAGTTTAATAAATGCCTAGCGCTAGAACAATTCAGATAATGGTCGTTGTGAACAACAGAATTAGCGCAATTTGTAGGACGACCGACGCTCATTGCGAATGATTATGTTTGCTTCGTGTACATTACTCTCAAACTGTCCTTGTAAGTGTTTCAATTTTCTTTTAATAAAAAAGTTAATTTTATTCTTTCGATGTTCTCTACAAGTAATTATTACTTTTATTTATTATACGAATATGAATGAGGTTTATGTTTCACTTTTTCATCTCAAATTTGTAATTTAAAAATTGTAAAATGATTTTGAAATACATAGAAATATGTGATTTTTTTGTCGTCAACAGAAATAAATACGATTAGTTCATTGCAAAAAAACTACCTTATCATATTTGCAAAAATCACAAAAAGTCAATAGTTTCATAAAATAAATTTAACAATAACACATAGGAGACGTATAGTTCAACGAATTCATGGAAAATATGACATTTTTATTACTATTTGTATTATTTTCCTACCATCATGAAATTTATATACAACAATAAATAGTTTGAATAAATAAAATAAATATTATAAGTGTCCATTCCAACAAAAAGGTTACGGTTAGAATTAATTAGATTAATTGCTGAAAGCAACCACACCCACCTATAATTACTTTACATCAAACTGTTTTGTTTTTCCTACATTAAATTCCTAACATTATTTGAAAGCAATGCCAGGAAGAGATTTTACGTTAAAACTCATGACTAAATTTCAAACTATAAAAAAAACATATATCGACAAAGTAAGAACAATTATGACACCTTTATTGCCATACAGTTAAGAATGGTATTAGTTTGCACTTTCTATTTGCCAGGGTCTGGTCGTTTTTCATTGTATGTACGAGTTGAATTGAGTTGTGAAATATTTTATTTCACAGCTCTGTTTTGTGTTTTTCAAAACCAGAACTAAGAACTTGTAGTGCAACTTTTTAAATTAGCCCTCGAGGTTAGTTCGTCGAAATTGTGAGTTAAATGTTATATTAAAAAACAAAGTACCGATATGATAATAATGATTTAATAGGATAATATTTGTTTTATATTACAACCAGACCTTTCGATTACTTAGTAACTATATTCACAGGGCGATAAGAATATAATCAGAATGGGCTATGAAAGTATTAATAAAAACATTTAAAACACATACAGTGTAAACTCTAAGTAACGATACTGAAGAGACTGTGCATTTTATGGCGTTAAGAGAGTTGTCGTTAAATAGAGAGAAGAAAAATCAGAATTAGAAAAAGACAAATTTTATTTCAGACTAGTGTTAGCACTTATGTACATAAAAAAAATGTTATTCGAACGCTATTGCGTATAGTCTGTTATTTTTGTTTGACGTCTTTTGCTGCACCAGTAATGTTGTTGTATTTTTTTAATTATTTTATTCATATCTTGCGAAATTGAGTATCTTGGTAAAGAACGAATTTCTTAGAAAGTTCGGTATGCATGATTCCGACAGTCGAGTTTATTGCGGGATAGGATAACAAAGCGACAAAAAACGTACACAGTTGCGCAGTTTTTACTAATTTGATACTTAAACTTAAAAGATACTTTTTATTAATTAATTGTTGTCGTTATTGAGAATGGGTGTGATGCATATGTAAAATGTATCATTGTATAGTAAGCAAGCTAAACCACCCAAAGTCAAATGATTTCGACGCTTTAGAGAGATTGTCGTTAAATCGAGTGACGTTAGATGGAGTTTACACTGTGTTTCAATGGTGCTTATAAAATTTTAATAAGAATTAAAATAAGGGCATCTAGTAAAAATATATTATTTATGATAAATTATGTTCCTAAAAATGTTAATAAAAGGATTTATATTTTATATTTCTTATGATAATTCTTAATTTTCATGGTTACGCTACTTTTAGAAGGCGATACCAATTTTATTCATCTTTTTAATGTTTCCTCATAATTCACGGAGGTTTATATAGGGAAAATATAACAAAAGTTGTACAGAAACTTAAAATTGTAATAAAACTGGACAACTGGACTTTATTACAAAACTTTACAGTTTACTCTTTTCTTAAATAAGATTGAAAAACCATCAGTTGTTCAGAATTATGGAAAAACATCAATATCGTTAAACATACAAAGTGACATTGGCAAAATATTCCACGACTAGCTGTGCCCGCGACTTCGTTCGCGTGGAATAGTGACTATGAGTAGCGTTTTTTTGACATAACTTTTTTATTTATGAACTGATTGACATGAAACACTAAAGCATAACTGAAGCATACCACAATATATTCGTGAAAACCGCATTAAACTCGGATCAGCCGTTTCTGAGATTAGCGTGAACAAGCAAAAAAAAGTTAATCACATTTTTGGGTTCGACATCGACATAACAATAACCCCTGCTATTTTTTTAATTTTTATTTTAAATGTACAGACAGCACTTTTCTACAATTTTATTATATGTATGGATTGAAGTGCAAATGAAGTCATAGTATAAAAAAGCATAAAAAGAAAATTACGTCATATTATGCTTTTGCTTTAATTGGTTGCATTGATCGGTATAAGAGAATTTATTATAGAAATCCAAGGCCGGCATTAGGAACGAATTATGACCCTGACCCAGCTCCCTGGTCAAAATGATATCTTTGACAGGACAGGATAACGTCTGTCAGGTCTACTAGTATAAATTAAAATAAATAAGTTTCCCCTCTTCAAAATTAATATCAAACTATTCAACTTTATCCTTTTTTTTAATATAACAATTATCTTATTTAGTTTTTAGTTATTTAATATTCATTTATAATATTTAATAAACATTGTATGATTTCAAGTATTTTTTTAGTCAAAATGTAATTACTTAAACGTGGAACAAACCCCTAATTAAATAGGGAACATTGGGTATTAAAATTAATACAATATAACCTTAAATAAATGATCGTACATCGCGTACTTAGTTAAAATTAATGACGATTTGACGGAAGAATAAACTAAACCGATCCTAACACAATAGGTGTCCAATTATTTCAGTCGAATCATTCACAAAGGTCAGAAGAGAGTCCATCGACACTGAACAGTCGTCTATGTTCATTAATTTAAATTACGAACTAACTTTATGTGTTACAATTAAGATAAATACTTCGAAATTACGAACATTAACAACAAATATAGTCTTAGTTTGACACATATTTTATTAGTTCAGAAATTTAAATATATGAAAGTTATGTACATTACTTAAATTTTCTAACCTACAGGTAAAGGCACTTCAGCAAATTGTTCTTCTTTAGATCGATATCCTAACTTGTGTGAAGTGTCTACTCCAGACGTATTAATGATGTGAAAAACGCTATCGTAATAAGGGTTTTCATAAGAATATGGTTATCATTTCTTTTAACTTTTCATGAACTAGTAATATAAGAAAATTTTTAAAGGTATGAGAGACATATTTCTATATAAACAAAATATCTACGAAGCAGTTTTATTTAAATATGTTTAGAAAACCCGTACGCAAAAGCTAACTAAAATGTTTGAAACAAAATTACAAAGAATTAGCTGTCGAAAGCGCTAATGTAAGTAAAAGTCGTTGCAGGCAACGCCTACAAAAGTTAATTCTATATAATCCTATTTCTAACTTTTGCCTCGTGTTATGAGGATTTTTATTACATAACAGCCAAATGTCTATTTTGGAACTAAAGCCACATATATATATTATAATAATTATGTATATTAATACACACTTTCACTATGCATAAATTTCAGTGCTCGTAAAATTTGTTTTGGTTTCATCAAATCATTTTATTATAGATGGTAAAGAGTTCTTATGACAAATTTATTTAGAAAAAAATATACAACTACTCCAATAAAAAAGAATTCAATTTGTCAATTTTGTCTCAATAAACTAGATATCTTTTTCAGAAGAAAGCCTATCGGTTTATTGCGCGTATTTCTCGAATTGAACTAATTGCTTGAGTACACTTGTACTGAATCTTCATTTCGTTCTTATTTAACGAACAATTAATTGATTAATTAGAACGTTACAATCTATTGACTTCAAGCTTATAACTACAATATACATAGTATGAGATTTATTCATTTATAGTTTTTGATAAGAAAATAGTAAAGACTATTATCGCCTATAATATTTTTTTAGGAAACTTTAGTTCGCTCAATGTGTTCTCATTATATTCCTTCAATAATAAACGTGAAAGAAATATCTTGTGGTATTCTCGATATCCCCTGGTAACACAAACAATTTCATCGAACGAGTCATTTCCACAGTATATATGCGAAATCGATTGTAACATTACTTTTTATTTTGCCATTTGTGGAAAGTGGCTTATCCCATCCGTCCCAAACTATTCACTAATAGTCACGGAACCGATAATACCACTTGAATGTAATTGCGTTGTCTGATATGAAATAAATAATGCTTCTATAAATAGCAGGCATAATTAAGCTATTACTACTTATGTTACAAAACCATTATTTTTTATTTATCTACTTTTATAAAACAGCTATATACCAATTTGTACGAGGTAATGTGTATCCATATAAAGTATGTATATTGCTTCTTAAGTATATTTTAACCTTTAAAAGACTTTTGCAAATTTGATTTCCCATTAGCTGTTTGAAAAGCTGAATGCAAAAAACTGAATGCTATTCTCATTCAACTTAAATAGCCTCGTCTAGGACACATAGAATGTACGAGTATGCAATTATTGACTTTGCCCTACAAATGGTATTTAGAATATTAAGAAATATATTAAATATGAATTTTGTTGATATGTTTAATTCAAATTAACATACTTTTATTCATAATATAAAATATCAAAAGTTGGTAAACTTCTGTTATCGACAAAGACAAATCAATTAGCTTCATATTGTACGTTATAATTTCCATTACTTTGATGTCGAACTTCTATGATCAGTTTTTATTTTATTCATCGAGATTGAAATTCAGAGGTGATTTTTCAAAAATGTTAGTTATTTTCAGTTAGCCCGACAAAGAGAGAGAAATTGACAGCTACCTCAGTGACTTTCATGATGAATTTAGTTAAGACCGAACTGAAAAATTTAATATTTTTCAAAAATATAAATTCAGGCCGAATACAAACTTAATTTTTAACTGTCCAAAATAAACATTTTAAAAGATAAAATTTAATTTGATAATTTGAAAAATATTGAGTCTTTCAAACGAGATGCAGGATCGTGGAAGGAAATTAACAATTTTCTTTTTAGTCATTAATATAAAAAAAATCAAATAAGTTATTATGCATATAAATTATGGTTTCTTTTGAAACACTTTTCTTAAGACCGTTACGTATCTCTTTTGATGGCGCGGTGCCTAAATAATAATCAATAATCATATGTATTTCATTATAACCATTATATGTAGCCAATAAAGGATACAAATGTAACAATATGTATTGAATACTTGTCTTCTATGTAGTTTTATGCTTTAAAAAGTTTTCCGTTTTAGCGTTCAATCGTTCTCATTGTATTTCTTATAAAAAATCTCATCAATGAATCATTTAAAAGCTCTACAAACATAAGTTCTAAACAAGATGGGAGGGTCTCCATGATGCTTTCCTTTGTCGGAACCAATTATTTAAGTTAACAATCACAATTGTCGCTTAAACTCATTTGTCTGTTTGTGGATAGTAATTTTAATACAATGCTTGTACTAATCATTGTAATAATAGCGGCTTAATATATTTTAAGAAGTAAAGAAAATGACGTTAATTCTCTACAATGATTTATATATTATTGTTTAAAATATTGTTAATGCTTTTCCTTTTATTTTACCAAAATTTATTTAACCAAATGATGTTGGTTTAATGTGAGAGTACATAATATATGGAATTTAGAATAGCATTACATATTTCAGTTGTTTAAAATTTTAATTGTTAATCAAAGGGATGTTTTGACTATTTAACAATTCTCTTTATTCTCGAATGAAAAATAAATAGTTCTCATTTTGTTAAATTATACCACATAAGAGTAATTAATAATTTTAATATATATATATATATATATATAAAAGAATAATAATAATATTTTTTCCCATAAAATACTATTGTGTATATTTAGGAAGTTCATTGGGGTTTTGTTTTCATTAGTTATTTAAATAGAATAAGTGAGTTCGCAACATCGTGTGTAGTTAAAATATCAAAGTTTTAGCAAAGTCCATTCTTAGTAAAACACTGACTACGCTTCATTTTTGTTGCTTATAAATTTTGAGGGAATTTTTGACTTATGTACGAACATCTTGATGACGCAAAATCAAAAATAATTTTAATTAGTAATAACATATAGCACAAGTAAAGGGAATTTTACGTATAGTAACTACTTAACAGAGTTCTCGTTAATTAATACTCCTAAACTACATATTTCTCAGATTTCAAGCCAATTATATTTGGTCTTTTGTGCCACTTTCCATTATAGAATTAATTTTATTAGTATTTTACAGTTAAAAGTGCTAACACTTACGTTTTTACTGCACCAATAAATTGTAATTTGATTAAATTAATATTAAAAATATATATCTGAAAAAACAATAGGGCTATATGCCTTTTTGATTCAAACTGAGATTATTCAGTTACTAGCTAACCCGGCGAACTTCGTACCACTGTATAACCAAGAAATATCTGTTACTTTTTTTCTCTGAATGAAGTTAATTTCTTTATTAAGTTTAACTGACTTGACAGAAAAAATCTGTCTTCGTAACTGCCATTATTGAATTATAATTTATAAATCAAAAATGTCAAGATTGTAAAGGTATATTAATAAATCAAAATTATTCCAAAGTGTTTATTTTTTGAAACCTTTATGATACACAATATTATTAGTTTTATTTTCTTACGTGTATAGTATAAATAGTGACAAATTATCCTGTAGAAACCAATGTGAAAAATACACTAAGAAAAGGTAGATGAATTATGTAGGTATCTTGTTATTATAACTTCGACCACAGATTAACTCTGACCGATATACATATTTGCAAAGAGTATGTAAATTTGTTTTAATTTTTTCTTTTTTTAATTTCGATTACGTGAATATTTCTGCCAGTGACACATTATTTTATTAAAACAGTAAATTCTAGTATTTTTTATAGTAATTTTCGTATTTTTTTCTTCCATAAGAACTTTCTCCTAATAATAACCAACTCAACATAAAAAGAAATAGTGAAATCCGTCCAGCCATTCAGTCATAATGCCGTGAGCAAGGGAAAATAGGATTCATTTTTATATATACTCGTACATATGTCGAAGCATCAGGAGTATGCTTCATGGCAGTCTTGATTTTTCATATGCGTTGTGACGATTAGAACTCATAAATAAAAGCACAATTATACTTTACAATATATAATAACTATATTTCTTTACAATTGTATTTAAAAATTACATTTAAATAATGAGATGAAAATGGATTATGAGCCAATAGGTTAGTCTTGTGCACTTTGTTTGACGGTTGCCCATAGCATTCTGGCCGTCCTCACATTCAGTGACAATCACTACCCTATTCAGCACTGGCCGCTTATAATTTTTATGGAACAAGTCAAATTAATTCCTTAAGAAGTTTATTATTAAACTAATCCATAATCGAAGCGCCGTCATATATATGTATACATATATGTATTTAGGTAGAATCCTTCACAATAAATTGATTTTATGTTATTCTTGCTTTTATTTCATTGTAAATATATAAAAACGTCTAGTTAAGGATTTATACAAAAAACTAACTAGGGCGTTCTCTGTAAAATTATACGTTATATGTTATAGTCTAAGCATGTTATTTAACCTTCATTGACATTTTGTATATGATACACGTATTTTACTTTGTAAATAAATTATTGCCTAAGGAAATAAATACGATAATAACTAACCTTCAAATATAACTTTACCTGACTTGACATTTTGTTTTGTTTTATTTTATTATTTTATCATATTATACCAAAAATGATGGGTTTGTTAACCCAAAGAGACATCAGTTGTTGGGTTTGTTTGTTACTGTTGTATACTGGTTAAAACTTGACTGTTAAACTGTCTTTTCTTTCAATAACAATAACGAAAATATCACCCTAAGCGATATAAAGGAATCCTTTAAGGCTAAAAAAGTACAAATTAATGCTAGCTTTTCTTTAGAGCTAAATATACGTTTCGCTTATGGAGTGTCCATTCATAACTTATTGATAGCAAAATAATGTGAGGGTATTCAAATTATAGTGTTTCCAGCTAACAGGACGTTTTATCATAATTTGAATATATTGCATTATGTAAGGATGGTCTATAATTATGAATAGTAAATTATCTTTCTTGGAAAACGTTTGCTGTGATATGATACACCTTAATGTTATATATTGGTTTTCTTTCATTTTGATATTGACTGTAACTTCTTATGAGCTCATCTTACGAACGTGTAATGATATTCCGCATTAATCTTTTAGTTTTCTTGTAATTTGAATCATGTAGTTTTAATTGACTTCAAAATGGAGGTTTCTCAAGTCTCCCGGACGTTTAAACTTTTAAGTGGGTTTTTAGAAAATCTACCATTTATAAACCGATTGTTTTTTCTTTGATTAGAAAGTCCACATTTTTCGGTGATATTATTAAATACAGTAAAGATAATTAAATACGATCTAGGGATGGCGTCTTAGCAAAATCGATTAGAAATGAAACTAACCTACCTTCATCAATATAATGATTATTAAATAACAGTTAAAAATCTGTTGTTTAATAATAATAAGCATCTTCTACAATTTTCCACATCCAAATCATTGTCTGGATTTCAAACTATCTACATACTAAGTTTTATAAATCGATCCACCAAATTTAGAGTTTTCATAACCTTTAACTGTTATTTATAAATCCTTATTGGTATTATCCTTTTAAAGTCTACTCTACAAATAAAATTATGAAAGATTTTTTTTTACTAAAAAAACAACAACAGACTAAGAAAGTAAAAGTTAATTATAATTTACTCCATAACGAGCAATAGTTATTATCATTTAATCCAATTGATGGCTACAACAACCTTTATAAAACATCAAATTATTAAGGTCAGACAATACTATTAGATGTGACAAACAGAATAACCGTATAATTACAGTTTTAAAAACGTATAGGAGTGTTTGAAAATTACATTGTACATACTTAATTTCAAAGTATTTTTTTACACATTATTCTACCTAAGTCATGTCTTACTAATTTATAGTCATAGAAAGTAATTACAAAAAATAAACAATTTTGATTACCTACAAATATTATTTTCAGTTGTTAGAAATAAAATCTGAGTTTTGTTGTAAAAATAGAATAATGTGTTAAAAATATTATGAAATTCACATTTTTTCTTTCTAACACTTAAAAAAAACTACAGCACTAATTTTCAGAAAATCTTATACCAGCTGTTATTAAACTTTTCTACTTAAAATTTTAAAAAGGATAACCGGATAATGATAAGGTAAAAACTAATTATTAGTAATAACCCTTAAAGTTAAAGGCATCTCAATTTTACCTCGTATCTCCGAATCTCTATCTCAGTCAATGTCATCCCTTAATTCTGTTTTCAATCTTCATAGGTTCAGCTTAGTCCTTTTAATACACGACTTTAAAAAGCTTACTGAATAAATTTTTGCTCTCTCTCTATATCAATCTTATAGTGGAGTCATATAATAATTGTAATCTGATTGGACATTTCTAATTAAATGGTAACTGAACCGTTCAATATAATATTTTTTATACACCTAAAAATCAAATACATAAAACAGATTCGATGGAAAACTTTCAAGGATACGTCTACTTTCCAAATAGTTACACGTGTTAGTATTTATTTCTTTCACTACTGAAGAATTTAATCCTAAAAGCACGTGTGTCCCGAAATAACAATGAAAAAGTAGTTATGTAAACTGTATGTCTAATCTATATATGTATATTTAATATTATCTATCTATCTATTCTCTGTATCTATAATGTAAAAGAACACTCATATCTGTCAAATAAAACGTTATTTCCTGATATTTGAAATTACAGTTGAATACTTCTTGGGCATGCCTCTAATTCATTTCGATTGATTCATGGCAATCAATCGATGAATTATTTCATACAATAATACAGTAGATTCCCTTACACATTGAGCACATGCATCAAAAGGGATGTCGGCTTGCTATCATGATCAATGTTTGCACAAATATGTTAGCTGTGTTTTCCTGTCTGAATTGCATTTTCAATTAACGGATGGATGCAATAGTTCCCTTCATTCAACATAGTAACGACATAATATCAGCTTATGTTTAAAATATTTTATATAGGTGCTATTACAACAGTTGGAAGTAAATGTTATTGCTTTCCTGTTTGATTCCTAATTTCACGTGAGTAGAGCTTATAATAGTATAATTATGAAGATCTTTGATATAATTTCCCTATTTGGAGGCGTGTTGATTTACTTTTTTCTTTAAAAAGGAAACACTATTTTCTACATTATACATGTGTTAGAAAATGTATTAAAATATTAAAATAATATATAAGAAAAGGTAGATTTATATACATATTATACATATTTAGAATA
Source organism: Danaus chrysippus (assembly GCA_916720795.1). Taxonomy (NCBI): domain Eukaryota; kingdom Metazoa; phylum Arthropoda; class Insecta; order Lepidoptera; family Nymphalidae; genus Danaus; species Danaus chrysippus. Next base: position 13,174,985 of record CAKASE010000074.1, on the reverse strand, counting down.
AAACAATTCATTAAAACATCTAATAACATTTTATTTACTGGACATGTTATAATTTTACAAAATATCGTCTTTCGTAAAGGGAAGCTATACAATATAATATACTTATCTCGTCTATATAGTCTTTCAGTAATTGTTTCTTCAAGAGTCACTGTTCAATAGTTTCACTATAACCACAGGGTTTCAATTGAAGTTCTGGCCCAGGCTGCTGTCCGATGTCAAGTCCCTTGCCTCGGCGAAGAGCAATGTTTTATAGGTCCTCCGAACACCACACGATATTCAAGATATTTACTTTTTAATTGTAACAAAATATATATTGAAAATATAAATCTTATATATAATGAAAACATAACTCTTAAATAATATAAAATATTTTAGTACATAATATTTAGAAAGCGGGTTCCAATTTAACAGTATATTAAACACATATTTGACATGTTACCGCTTTTGTACCTAAGTCTTATTCTTACTTTTTAATAATAATTCCTTAATTATAAATGAAATAATATTCTAAATACAATAAAATATTATTTTAAAGATTTAACAGTTTTTAAACAAAGCTGACTCCAATATAATTATATAATAATATAGCGTATTAGACATTCGTTTGACAAATAATTGACGACAACACTTTTGTAAGTCAAATCTTAACTATTCGATTATTTAAACTGTAAATAACAAGATATATATTTAAATACAAATAATATATTTAATAAACATTGTATAATTATAGAACATATATCCTTATACGGCCATACTGACATGTACTTCGTTCTCGAAGTACACTTAAACTCTCAACTCATTAATTTTCAACATACAATAACAAATTTTGTACTATTATATCTACTGAATGACAATCCTTTATATTAACTGCATTCTTTGGGCTACATATGAAGCTTATCTATTAACAGTTCTTAATCGTTATATAATAAGCAACAATATAATCTGTAATAAACACGGTATATTCAATAGCAAGTTATCCTTACTTTGCCCAACCATACACCCGCTGTCGGTGAAGTTAAATCACCCGCAGTCAGTGAATGCTGAACAACGGTTAAGTCATCTATCTCAAGTCAAGTCAATTATTCAAGTCAAATCAAGTCAAGTCAATTATCATATAATTCGTTTTTTTTTTCTTTTTCTTTTTTTTTTTTTTCTCTCTAATCACCTTAAGTGACTTTCTCTCATAATCACACCTTACTTTGAACGACCAAACACCCGCAGTCGGTGAATCTGAATCACCCGCAGTCAGTGAATGTTGAACAACAGTAAAGGCGTCCATCTCAATATTATCATAAACTCACATCACCTTAAGTGATCCTCTTTAATAATCACACCTTACTTTGCACGACCAAACACCCGCAGTCGGTGAATCTGAATCACCCGCAGTCAGTGAATGTCGGCAACAGCTAAGGCGTCACAGTATTATTACTCCAAATACTCACGAAGCTAGTAAGTCATCCTCCAAAGCAGAGTTTTGTTCCACCCACTCACCAGGCCATACCTGAAGTTCTTCTTTAGCAACTACAATATTTCTTAAGTTGCCAATGCCTCTTAGTGAGAATCTGTAACTGTCTAAATTACCCGTTACTACATAAGTATACCTACCCGTTACTACATATTCTGTTCCTAAAGACATGATCAGAACGCTCCTTGAATTTATCAACCACAATTTTATGACGTTATTGAGCTATGTTTTATAACGATACGTTATATGGGAAAACACTTGTAATGCTCGTTACAACGGTAACAATACCCGATATACTTAAACGGGCGGTATTTATACAAAAACTTCTTTACCTAATTTAATGTTAAATTTGCAAACTTAAAAGATAATATTAAACATTGTTTATCTTAATTATTCTAATGATTATTTACGGACAAATATTATTTAATAATACAGGATTATGTAACATTAAATATTAAAGATTAATATATTACACTGGAAGTTGATGAGCAGCAGATAATCTAGCCAAATTAGTAAAATAAGATTCTAGTAGAATAATCCTTAAATTATACACAATAAAACAAAACCATTATAGCATTGATTAATCGACATAATTTGAGAAAATATAAATAACAATAAGCACTATTTATTAATTGCGCCGGAAGTATTAATTGATAACAGTTTCTTTCAGCTGTTACATCTACAATTTCAATTTAATTATTATTTATCACTGTCTAGTCGATTTTACATGGCAGGAATATTAGAGATTCTACCGATAACTATTGACATAGGAGAAAAAACCCGTCGATTTTAAGAGTTTTTGTAATTTTGGATAATTGAACTTTCCATAAACCGCTCGGCCAGTCTGACACATCAGTAAAAAAAAATGTATTAATCATACTTGTAATCGTTAAAATATATTGCTTTACCTGACCATTATAACGTGACGTGAGGGTAGACAACATCATATGGTGTCTAGCTTGCCATTCGTTAAATAACTCTTGCATTGGTGTCTGCTTCCTTTCGAAATGATCAAAGTGTGGCAGAGCGACATCATTATGCCGCTGACTTACTGAAATTGCATCGCTGATGACCTTCAACAGACCTTCCAGTAGTGTATTCGATTCCATAAATCTGAAAACAAGTTATAAGTTATTTAATCTATAAATAAATCGTTAATTAGATTGGGCGAAGAGATTTTGTGATCCCACTTCTGATGTTAGAAAATGTATTAAAATATTAAAATAATATATAAGAAAAGATAGATTTATATATATATTTCGAATACAAATAATATATTTAATAAACATTGTATAATTATAGAACATATATCCTTATATAACTCTTAAATAATATAAAATATTTTAGTACATAATATTTAGAAAGCGGGTTCCAATTTAACAGTATATTAAACACATATTTGACATGTTACCGCTTTTGTACCTAAGTCTTATTCTTACTTTTTAATAATAATTCCTTAATTATAAATGAAATAATATTCTAAATACAATAAAATATTATTTTAAAGATTTAACAGTTTTTAAACAAAGCTGACTCCAATATAATTATATAATAATAGTATATTAGACATTCGTTTGACAAATAATTGACGACACAACACTTTTGTAAGTCAAATCTTAACTATTCGATTATTTAAACTGTAAATAACAAGATATATATATTTAAATACAAATAATATATTTAATAAACATTGTATAATTATAGAACATATATCCTTATACATGCTTATAAATATTTCTTTAAAAATGTACAATGCAGTTTTACTGGTATTGATTTTACTGACTGATTACTTGTTTCAATCAAAAGATCTGGTTGTTTCAGTGTGTAGTATGAAAGCTTGTTTCTATATAAAAACAAACTTATTGTTTTAAATGAAAACGCTTTGTTATGTTTCAAAGGCCTGGTTTATTTTAAATACCGTTTCATTTAACTGGAACGTGGTGCTTACAATTCTTAGCAACATTTTCAGTTTTCGCGTATGACCTATATATTTCAACGTATTATCTCTAACATATGTAGTTCTATTAATAATTGCGTATTAAATTAATGTATAATCGATATGAATTTAAATAATTGAATAATCCAAATTCAATAACATTTTATTTGAATTTGAACTAATATCGTCGAAAAGAAAATTAATTGCATATTGGAAACACACTTCGAAACACGCATGTCTCTTATCAAATTGGATTGTGTGTAACTTTTAAACAATATTATTTTTAGAAAATAAGACTTTAATTATTTCGGTTAATAAACATTATAAATTGAAATACAAATATAAATTGAAGCTAATGATATATTATATAAAAATATTGCGCGTAGAATCTCTGTTTTTCGATATTATTTCACATTATTCACATACATTTAAGCATATTCATATGTAGTGTATTTTTATTGTAAATATTTGTTAAGTATAAAGGTTTAATTATGATTTTACATTCGGGTTTTCTATTGGAAAGTGCCATTTAGAAAATTGGACATTGATTTTTCTCCCCGTTATAATAAATAGATTTGTGTACTAAAAGGTTGTACTAAGGATAATGTATAGTTCATCGGACTCACCTTTCAGACGAACCTGCAAATTAATTAAATTTTACTATATGTATTTTAATTTCAGTATACTCTTTAAGTCTTTTAAAGTGTTTGTATCAATTAGGATATAATGGAAATCTTGATTAAAAATAACCAAGAATATATTTTATCGAGACAAGATAGTGTACATTGATTCAGTCGTCTATGTGACATTACTTCTTGATAACAAGAAACTTAAACTTGGGCGAAAATTTAACTGAAATAATTTACGTTTAATTTTCATCAGTAATAGATCAAAGCATGATTACATTTTATGAATTTCATCTGTATATCCTACGTCAAATTGTAGAACTTGTCGATACCTATCTAAACGTCAACAATGTTTAAACATCTCTTATTGGTTTTTAGGTAATATATACATATTTATAAGTAAGGTACCAAAATCGGAGGCCGTTTTAGAATCTTTAAGGAGTCCTAAAACCGATTACTTCCTAATAATTTTATTTTCTACAGCCTTTATAGCTGGTTAGTAGTTTGCCAAAATGGATATTGTTTTACTTTTTATTTTATTTTTATAACTCTTGTGTATAATTATCAATTTATTGCGCATTACTTTAAAAGGCTACTACTAACTGTGTAAAGAAAATATATTCTTATCTTAATTTAAAATTCACAAAGAAAATAAGAATAAGGAATTAATATTAGCAGGAATTGAAGCTCCAACCTTAAGAACAAAGCAACTAGACCGGGATTTTTTTGTATATTTAGTTTAATTTTCTTCAACTGCAAAAGTTAAGATAGATATTCACATTTTGGTATAAATATATAAATAAACTAAAAGTATCAGTATCGTGTTCGTAAAAAGACCCTTCGCTAAAGTGTGGTCGCAATTGTCCTGTCCTTTTCGTTACCATTGCCAGCACCAACTAACCCAGTTTTGGACAACTTTATTCCATTTAATTTGTTTGTTTATTCAGTTCATGAAAACAAATATGACATTTAAATACTCATTTTTAATAAGTTTGAACATTTTTATAATTAAAATGAAGTTAAATTCTTAGAAACCTTTTGTAACATATAAATTATGTAAAGATGTTAAATATGTAGTAAAAGTTTGAAGATATTTTTGGGTTAAGTGCATTTAAAAAAATCTTATGTTTAAAAAAATACCTTACCATTTCGTATTTGCCTTTTTAATTGTCTTTGGAGATGCTTTGTCGAGTTATTTTTAATACACCGCTTGATTTGATACCCATAATGTGAGTGCCACCATTGTGAAATTAAAATGACGCTACAAAATGAATCATATACTGATATCAGAACAGAAAAAAGTTTAGTTAAACATTATATACATATATACATACATACATAAATACATACATACATACATACATACATATGAACATGTAGACATTTGCAAATACGTTTGATTAAAAATACTTAAATTTTTATATGTCAAACAACTATTGTTTGTATCATTTGTGTTATTTATCTGAAGTACCGTTAAAAAATTTTTTCAGTTTTATTTAATACCTAGTTTTTTTTGGGTACTTTTAATAAATAGTACACCTTTATAATGTAAGCAGCAAAAAAAGAAGGATTTTTCATATTAAATACATTAATGTATTCTTTATGAGAAATAATGTCTTCAAACTTATTCGTGAAAGTCAGTAACTTCATTTAAATAGTAAGCAAAGTTTTATACACGTTTGGATTTTATAACAAAATTTCTTTTACAATTTTTGGATGGCCTTTAAGTAAACTGAATTAACATAATATGTAAATAACAAAACCGAAAAAGCGATAGGGATGTACGTGCAAATGTATGTAAATCTCTTTCAACATAAATTGGGAAACTGCTTTTTCGTAAACCAAAAGTAATTATGCGTAGCTTTTATAAATCGACAATGATGTTTAAGTTTTCAAAGTATTAATAAAAATATTAACACTATGACATGATCTTTCAAGTTACATGACTGTCCCGCCTAGCTTTAAAAATGAAGACAAACTTTTTATTTTGCAGGATAATTTTAATGGATTAAACCCTTTTGTTAGTTATAAAAATGTGTAGAGAAAGTCTCCGTTTTGCAGTTACAATTTTTGTTTCAAAAATTCTTTATTATATTTTAAGGAAACGATAGTTCCATTAACATAGAGGTATGGGATTACATATACCATATTACTGTCATGGAAACAGCTCGTTCATTGTAATTTGTCTATGTTTATTTATGCATTGGTATGCTAAGAGATGCGTGTAAAGCAATTATTGATCTAGCGTGATCGATGCTATTGCAGGCTAATGAATGCAGTTTACGCCATCCAAGTATTATACTCACCTATACATCAATATTTTAAATTACTGAAAACATTTATAACTAACTGCATATATTTGAAATAGTACATTTATTGATTCTGACTAAAAAATAATTATTATAGGATAACTATTGTTTACGAGATGTTTTATTCTCAAACTAAAGTTTTTAACGAACCAATTAAATTGAGTTCAATTTTTAAAAAAATTGCAATTAAAAGTATTTTGTTTCCAATATTCTGATGAAAGAAAATAATGAACATATAGAGGGGCACAAAAATATTGGTCTGTATTTTTTGTTCATCCACCATTTTGTCTCCAAAATTAAGTTATTCTATTACATAACATATTCAATTTTAATCCTATTTTATTAGTTTTAATACATATGTTTTTACGAACTGTGTGAAACTTAAATAACATTTATAAACCCTTCAAGTCATATAAAAAACTAAATTTTAATCAGGATTTAGCATGTTTGAATTTTTTTTTAATGTAGTCACTACTATTATTGTATTTTATTATCGCTGGTTATTCTGGGAAGATCAAATATATTTTCATGAAGAACCAGTTTTAATTCCAAACCCTAAATCAAAATAACCTGATTTTTAAAGTAATATCTAACTATACTTAAAAGCAAGCAAGGAAAAATACAGAAAAGGAGATAAAAGTGTACAATTCCGAATTGTTTTCGTATCTAAGTTGTATTTATCTCGTCTGATAAGGAGATTTGTCATACATATTTGAAAAACTAAAATTTCGTCCTGATGTGCATAGGTATATATTTAAAACCTGTCCCCTTTTTAGCTTTAAATCAAAAACTATGTTTAAATAAATCAATATCTATACGCATTGATCTCAAGATATGTATGTGTATCACCACACTTCATAACTATAACCTCATTGCAATTTTCTGTTGTTCTTTGATTTAAAATTTCGTGTTTATTAAACTTTGATGCTGAATTAATGAGCATGAGATAAAAAATACATGTATTCATCACAAAATTAATTGAGATAAAGTGTGCTGAATTCACGAAATGGTATTTAAATTACAAAACCCGTATCCTATTTGCGTGTTACTCTTTTCGAAACAAACCAAGCCTTTGACTCAGAACAAAACTTTTCATTTCAAACAAAGAGAAATTATACAAATGTGCATTAAGCATCAATACAGGCCGTTAAGGTTCTTTTTATAAATTTTGTTATAACTGGAGAATTTTTTGTAGTGGGATAAATACATACTCGTTTGTTGTATTAATAAAATACAATTGTTAATTTTTTTGCGTTTATATTTTAGTCTAATATATACGATTGCACGTACTTAAATATTGTTTATGTTCTATATACATATGTATACCCTGGATTATTTTTTATTTCTAACGAATATGGTGAAACAAAATATTATAAAAACAATAATATACAAGTATTAGCCAGCAGATACATACTACCATTTAACAGTTACTTATGGTTTGAAATTTTAGGTACTTTTAAAATATAAGTACAACATATCTTAATAGAAAATAAGGGCTTATATTGTGAAACGGCGTTATTATGCTCAGATAAGTTACTTCCAATATAAACCCTGGGCAGTTATTTATTGAATTATCCGATTTCCACGATCTACTGAACTTCAAATTTAATGCGTGTTTGATGTAGAAATGTTAAACGACTGTAGTTATTATTTTATATAGACAAGGTAAGCATGTATACACAAACTAAATAAGAAAAACTAAAGAAAGCTCTATAGCAAACTGAGTTCAACAAAACCCTTTATTTGTTGAGGACATCAAGCTTATATTTTGTCTTAAACAAATGTAATGAATGGGAAATGCTTTCAGCCATTGTATGTTATTTGTTCACGTTGAGACGGCTTCATGGATTTAGATGAATGATTATATTAAGACAGAACAAGATGGAATAAGACTTGGATTAAAACTAAACCTTGCCGTATATAATAATCTTCGAGGAAAAGGAACCAGTAGCAAATTAATTAATAATTGTGAATTTATCATAAAATGTTATAAAAAAACCATTATTCCATTAACAATTTCAAAGTAACCCAAAGCTTTTGTTCTTTTGAATACAGTTTTCCTTTAATTTAGAACGTACTAGAAATATTTGACTTTGGAAGCTTGTCAGCAGTAAATTTGTAACGTAAAATAATCAGAGTTTTATTTATTTCGTTTTCGCGAATCTAATAGAGTTTGCATTGAAATTTTAACTAAAAATTAAACTAAATACAACTAAGACAAATACAGCATATAAATCAATGACAGAAAAATCTAAGTGTTTTCAAGAGTGAGTCGTATTTACTATATACTAGAACTCTTGTGATTTCCTAAAAAATAATCATAGTATTGACATGACAATTCAAATATTAAAATAATTAGAGTATATCCACAAAAAGGTTTGAGAACACTTAACGGTAGCGATGCCAGGAGTTATCATTGTACTATATTTCGTGATCTTTAATATCACGTCAAGTTTTTCTATAGGTATTTCCTAACCACTTTTCAGAAGCAAAAAGCAAATCAGTTTGATAACGGCGTGAACCCCACTTAAAACTTCGTGATTCTCAACGGTCATTCAGCTCTCTCGCTCACAGAAAGGTCATGTTTTGTGACAGGGTACTGGTTCTGGTAGGTATGAATAAGTACATTCTTGCCTACCAATACCAGATAAAACAGTTTTTTTACGCAACTAAACTGTTACATGCCACAGAATTATTGACATGTTTTTGGTTTAATTCACAATTTTGAAACTTTATTTTGAACATTAATAAAAACACAATAATAACAAGGCATTTTAATAACGTTTGGCTTACATATATTTGAAGAACAAATACCAATCAATGGAATATCAATTGAATTCGAAATAGCCTTCAGTAGTTCCCTCAAACATTAGACACATGACTGCTCAGCTCAAAGCATATCTGGTTGCATGCGAACCCAAATGTTTTAATGAATTTCAATACTGTGGGAATTCTCTTAATCGATTGAACTGATAGGGAAACTAAATATAGAAAGTCAATAGCTCATCAGTCCATTGAAACGTAAATTCATGTTATGTTTTACTCTATTTTATAGACTGTGTAAGCTTAACTGACTGTTAGAAATATACATTTTATTCTTTAAATGGACTTTTGAGATGACTTTGCAAGATGTCATTGAAATGCATTTTAAGTATTTTTTTTATTAAAATTATTATATAATTACTGATTTCATGTAGTGTAAAAGAATGATATGCTTTCTTACTATGAGATGAGATGTGTTAACGACTTTTATTAGTTTAAATGAACACCACTCATATTTAAAGTAAACCATCTTAAACGGATAATTCTAACATTATGGTAATTTCTTGTAACGGGTTTACATAAATCTAGTTCAGTTCATGCAAATTCCATGGTACCGTGCAAGCTAAATCTAAATTATGAAGATACTACCGTCAAATATTAATTTATTGCTACCACTTAATATGCTATGAACTATACATAGTAATATAATTATAATTGTTCTACAATGTTAAGTGTTTAGGAAGAAATTGTTCACTTGGCTATTTTACCACATACTTTGAAACAATTCATGGGAAAAAAATTTAAATATTCCTCAGTTAAATAGAAAATGCCTTTTCAAGGAATATTATAATAAAATTAAACACTTAACTTTCAAGTATTATAGTTAAATCAACGTCTTTAAAATAAAATAAATTCAGAGCTAAGCACAAGAAAACTTATAATGAGGTAACAAACTAAAAACTTAACCCGTGAACTTTCTACATCGATTTAAGTTAGCTTTAACAGTTCTAGAAAGGTTTTTCAAGCGTATAACAAGCTCTAATAATTTGTTTCCTTTATTAAAGCCATATTATTTTATTTATTACCTGTGCAGTAATATCTCTTTCATTTCAGTGGACAGCTATCGCTCACCAAAATAAAAGAGGTATTAATTGATAATTCTGTTTGTATATACGGGATTATTTATGTTGTGGGCAAGAATATTTTAATATTAAATTTACCATAAAAATATTTGTGTATGAGTCCTACTTTGAATATTTATTTTTTTATACGTAATTTTATATATTATATTTTATCACTGGCTTAGTATTCGCTTATTGCTTTTAGATTTTCCTGTAGGCATTAGAATATAAATACATTGAAAACTCATCTTTAAAAAATAAGTAACTGAATCATATTTTCAACCGATTTCAAAAAAGGAGGAGATTATCAACTCATTTGTATTTTTTTATGATTGTTGCCTAATAACTTTTGAGTGCGTGAAGCGATTTAAATGATTTTTTAAAGCTGGTGTTCTGTTGGTCTCAATTTGGTCAAGTTCTGAAAATGGCAACAGTGAGGAAACCATATAAGTCTAAAATTATCATGAAGTATGTGTGCAAGAAATGAACGAGTAACTTCAATAAGAATCCATTTCAATTTATTTATTTATAAGTATTAGTTTAGTAATTAGTCGGTTTTTATAACTAAAAATATGAGAATTTTTAATTGAATTTTGCTGTATGAGTAAGTAATGGTGGTCAACGCACTGCTTCATCGAGTAAATCCTCACCGCAAATCTACTTTTAGCTGCACTTTAACGATCTGCTATTACCTCGTGTTTTTAGTTAAGTAAATGACAAAACAGTTATGTAGTGTTATTAATCCAACTCTGAAGTCAACCGGGATCAAATAAAGTTGTAAAAGAAGCCATTCTAGGCAGTGTCGGTGAGGATGATACAAATGTCGTCAAATTTACTATTACTTCAACCGCTTGCCGTTATAAGTGTTGGGTATTTTTGAACCTTAACTTTGAGTGGTATATTTAGTCAAAAATAAGGCTACTACATGGAAACTTGGTGAGCTTACAAAAACGCTTACGACGCAACAGAACAAATTCTTTTTTTATAGATGTCACAGGTCCGGTGGTGTGTGGAATACTGGTGTCATATTTTAGGCAGCCTCTGAAAAATGTCACCCAACAGCTTAGGGCTTCGCGGAGAGACTTGGAAAAAGCCATATTCTTGAGCACGACTGTGTTAAAAAAATCTGACTATGTCCAACATGTCCAACACGACACATTTCAGACAGTGTACATAGAAATTGCATTGCCATTCAGGCCGATCCTACATCATTCGAGATACAGGACATAGACTGTTTCTGTTTATTAGTCAAATCTTTATTTTTACCTGTCAACAGGTGTAAAAACAGTTAAGTACTAACAAGTTGAAATAAACAAAAGGAAGAAGGGAAGGTAACTGTTGGAATGGGAGCGAAAAAGGAAAGGGTAGAAAAGGATGGGAATAGGGAAAGGGAACAGGAAACTTTAATTGTTTCCTAGATTTTAAAGTTTTTAATTTCTTCTGATTTATTAAAAAGGTATTGAAAAGATTTCAGCTTAACACTCTTGGAACTAATAATTTGTATACACGATTTAGGCGAAATTCGCTCTTCCAAAATTACTTTTAAGAAAAAAACATATTATAAAAATCAGGCAGACAGTACAGCTGTAAAATAAATAAATTTATTCCAACATTTATATAAATGTTACATATAATTCGTATATTTTGTCTATGTTGATAATGATTAGTTCTTTTTCATTAGTTCTTGTGATTCTATTGTAATATTTTTTTGAGTCACCAAGTAATATTTATTACTTATATTTTATTATGTATATATATATATTTAACTAGACTTTAATAATTTTCCCTCATTAAAGGAAAGTGGTACAAACTCGTATTAACTACTCGTTACCACAACTGTGTTGGGCTAATCTCTGCCAGCGACATAAAAGTTTCATTTTGACACTCTGCCAAGATAAAGTAGACAAGACTATAAATTAACTAATACCTAATTATATAATTAAAATCAATCTTTGTTGACAAGGTTTATATATATTAGCAATTTTATTTGTTTAATTAATAGTTCAAATGTGTAACCCTGAAGCACTTTAAGCTGGTAGTTTCGTAAAGGGGACTGACTTTCGGATGTAGCTTTAAATGCGATGCGAGTAAACTTTCCACAGTTGCTAAGTTTAATGACGGGGATAAAACAGTCGTTGTACAAACATGGTAAAAGTAGAGACAATAATGAATTAGATATTATTTAAAAAAAAACTTTAGTATTCTCAAGATACTTTTAAAATGTATTGTACATTTGCTGTTAGAATTTATTTAATTGATGAAAAAGAAGAAGAAAACTGATTTAAATATTAAACTCATTAAAAACTTGAATCTTTTTTGTTTAGAAATAATTATTGGACCAATTACAATCTGGAAAAGCTCTATATCTATTACGACGGAGCAAATTCTGTTCTGCAATAACAGTTGTTAAGTGGACATATTTTCAAACATACAAGAGAAATGTATATATACATGTACATATATATATACACTTCCAGGTTTTAGCGGAGTAACTAAAAGATACTATACTGTTTTACCACTGTCTTAAGCAATTTTTTTTTGTGTAAAAATTTTTTTTTTTTTAACACAAACATAACAACAATCAAAAATTAATAACTGGATAATCTTAGTGTAACGGTAAAAGATATTTTGAATTATTTAAAGTTTCTCAGGAAATTAATAATTTAAAATAAAGGGAGGTTGATTATAATATACGTAATATCAATTGACTTACACACTTCTTCTTCCTGGCAATTTCCCAGCTTAAGCCAGGGTCTGCCTATCAATTGACTTACTACTTTATAAAAACTATTACCAACTTTTAATAACATTTGCAAAAAAATACTGTTAATATTTAAAAAAAAATTAAAATTCAATTTATTATATATTCTGACTGAAAGGTATAGTTTATCTTAAGTATATAATAATCTTACATGAAAAGAGGTAACCTTTTAAAATCGCTCTGCTTGTTTTGATTAATATCTGAATGTGTTGTGTGAGAAGCAGTACCTCAGACATCAATTTAGGTGACTTTAAAAAGTAGCAAGTTGTCAATATAACTACATGTTTATTACACCATCATTAAATTTTAATCAAAACTATGTTATCGTAAAGTTCCAGGGTCACGAAATAAGAATCTGATGGCGGGACCCTCTGGAAATAAATTAGGCCTTATTATGCTAACCTAAAAACGTTTTTAATATTATGAAACGGCTAAAACGATTTTGATCCAAATTAAATAGACGTTAATTTACTAGCAATGCTTCCTCAAAACAATTTCAGTCAATATTGAAGTTAAAAAAAACTATTAATAAAAATCATACTCGTATAGTGCCAAAAGAGTTTGATATCCACATACGAAATAAGTGACGTAACGTTAGCTCCCTTCATATCAGAAATTTTATTAATAAAAAAAAAATAAAAAAAAGCATACCGATAATACGAAGTCGCGGGCAGAGCTTGTATGGAATACATTATCTTAGTTGAATGTAGAAATGATACCCACTTTAAATAAAACTTAATTAAAATTTTGGGAAGTTATGTAAAACATAAAAATAATTAATTGCCTTGCAGCAGTCTAGATACGTTTTACAGATTTAATTCTTTGAACATATTCGGTTTTCAACCGACTTCAGAAGAGGAGGGGGTTCTTAATTTATGAATACTTTTATGTTTGTTATCTCTCAACTTTTAACTGTGTGAAGCGATTTTTTTTTAATTTGCAAGGTGTTACTTCCTTTTTACTCCCATTTCAACTTGAACCAGTTCTAACAATGGCAATCATGAGAAAAACATATAAGTCTAAATGAGTATTTCATGTGCGACAAAGAAACGAGTTACTTCAACGCCAACCGATTTCGATCTATTTATTTATAAGGGTAGACATCATAGCTGGTCCCATGATGATAAGAACAAGACTTGATAATGGAATCCTGAGAAAATTGAGGAAAATCCTCACAATGTGTAGGTATATATCATTCACCATAAATAATGGTATTACTTAAGGTGTATGAGCAATAGGAAAACATCTTAAAGAGCAGTGTAGACAGGGACTAAACTTCAAATGAAATAGGTTCGTTACTGCGTTTCGTAATATATGCACCAGTATCTGTTAATCAAGTAACATACAATTATTATTCTATTTACTAAGAAATATTACCCATACAGCTGTTGAGCTATAGGTCAACAGCTAGGGTAAAAATATAAAAAATGATTTGATATTTAAAGCTGGAATTATTTAGTTATGTATTAAATAAGATTTTTGTAAAGCAACCAGAAATAATTTTCGAATTAAGATGGGACATAGTGTTTGAGAGTAAAATTATTTTTTGCTTTTTAGTTTTTTTTGTATGTTTTTTTTTCATACACGTTCTTTCGTCAATTCTAAATTTGGAACTCACAGGTTAAAATTACATTTTGAAATCAATAAATATTTGTTATTTTCCTAAGACATGAATGGGAATTAAAAATCTGTCTGTAAAAGAAATTCTCGTTACTGTAAGAGTCATTATGGTTCCATGATTTTTTTAAATTGGGATACCGTCAGGGGTAACCTAACCTAATCTAACAAAAACTATAATTATGGTGATTTTTTACTATACAGCATAACATTAAGGTACATATATACATATCTATAGTGCTTTTAGGATTAAAATTTTGTTATTAATTTGACGTTCACTAATATCGTAAGTCATTAAATTATTTATTGCATTAAAAATACTGATAATTATAACGCATGTCTGAATCACGTTATTCAAATTAGTATGGTAATTCAATACATCTTATTTCTTTCGTCAACCCTTTTATTGTCCCTTTGATTTCAATGATATATAAATAAATATAATCGAGTTTAAAACAAATATTTATGTATTGAAATATCTTAAAGCTATGTTAATTAGAATGTTAATACTAGATAAGTTAATGAAAAATAAGAAATCTAATTATATTACATTTTTAAAAAGGTTTTTTCTTTTATATAACACGACTCTGAACGTACTGTCACTAATTGTCTTGATGTTTGGGTTATAAAAATAATATCGCCTTTTTTAAGGGCCATAGTTACATAAACATCGATTTTAATATACATATAGATGGTCCGAAGTTTGACAGAAGTGTTGTCAAAAATATATTTTTTTTTATTTTGGAATAAAAACTCTAATTATACAACAACGAGATGGGTACTTTAACATTTAAAATAGAAAGAAACGTTAAGAGGTTACACGAATACATATAAAATCTTGTTTAGAGTATAAGTTTGAGTTTAGTAATGATATAAGATACGAAGATATCGTTTTAAAATTCAAATATGTATTTCATGATTAGAAAAATATATGTAAAAGTTATATTAAAGAACTTATAAAATTATTATTCCCTTGACAGAATTTTTTTCTTAGTCCTATAATTTTAGTTAAAAGTTTCGAACAGGAAACACAGGTGCCGGATTTTGCCCAATCTATTTAGGAACTATATAACTAAGCGATCTTTTAAAAGTTTCTTAAAATTTAAATATTTATCGTAACAAATAAATAAAAAAGTAGACTCTCAGTGTAACGACATTTATATATTATACTGATTGATAGCTCTTATTTTCGAGAAGCAGTCAGTGCGGTAAAAATCCTGGGATATTATTAAATCATATATAGTTCTAAAGACAGTGTTACAAGTATTATCTGTATAAAAAAGGACAGCAATTATCATTTCATATTATGTTCCATTTATTTAAACATTCCCTGTGATAGGGATGCAACATTGTAATATTATTTACATTCATACTTCAAGTATTCAGGTCATATGTAAAGTCATTTAAAAAATATGTATATATGTCACTAAATATAAAATGTTAGATACCTAATTATAACATTTTGTTATTAATAATGGAAGTTATTTTTGACACAACTCAATTACATTTCTTACATACTCATGTAATACGCACATTTGCAAATCAAACTTTTATTTTCTTATTCATATAGAAACATACTCACTTACATTATTTTAAATTCTATTACGTTTTAATAAAGCACATAATAAAATTCTTCCTGCTAGTAAAACTTATTTTTATGATCTATATGTATAAGTACATTTTTATAATCTGTTGACATTATTCTCACTCTTCTCATATTACAAAGTAATTTTAGTTAGAAACCTAAAAGAAAGAAATAAAACAAATCCAAGGATATAAAAACTTCTTTATGTAAAAGCATGAAATATTGCGGGAAACGATTTTGTTTATTTTTCTTAAGTTATCTACAATCTATTACAGTTTTATTTTAACGCAGTAGCGATAAACTTTTGTATTTTACTACAAAAAATATTTCATTTTACTTTCTCAAACATTTCGATCTAATAGAAGTAATAAATTATTCATCACTTTATCCCACTTCCAACGAAAGCTATTAAATATTATTACGCAATACTCGCTATAAATATTTTCTGACTATTTGCTTTGCATATAAAGCCGTTGGTTTAAGAAAATTATAATATCTTCCATCTTATGCAAATCTTTTATTGTTATCATAAATTATTGCATCCGTATACAACCTTGCTCGTGAGGGTTTATCTCTGTAAGCGTTAACTAAAATATTTAAGTAACTTGTTGAAGTTAGAAGTAAAAACTGATTGAAAAGGTGTTTATTTTATTTAGAAAAAGGAATTAAGATTTTCAACTCATATTACTAATAATAAACTCGACAGAGCTCGTTCAATAATGTCAAAGACATTATTCAGAAAAAATCCCAAACAAGCCGTCAATAGATTTTGTGAGAGAAGGCATTAGGACTACGAAATGAAACGTAAAGTCTGATTCTATCATTAAAGCGGCTCCGGATTGGATTATAATAATGAAAGCGTATGAGAAGCAAAACAAATTCCAGAGGATATTTGTGCGTCGGCCTCTAGACCACAGATATGTATGTATTATGTATTCCCGAATTTTAAAGCACGTTTTACTTATAGATCTCACGGGCCCTTGGGAAACCAATATTTCCAATAAAAATGCCATCGAGTATTACGAGCTCAGTAACAAACTCACGAAGAATAGGTTCGTTGTTAATTTGTACGTTGTAGGTAGGTGTATGGAGCATAAAAAATGAAGGAGGCTGCGATACCATTAAGGGCCACCTACATATATATAGAAAGGAAGATAGAGATAGAAATAAAAAGAATGAACTTTTTGATTCTGATTCTTATATCCTTTGACAAATATAGATTGATTGCCCCCTGAACATTGGTTGGAAATGATTTCTATACCAAACTGTGTATAAGACAAATACAGTATGTTTTATATAGTTTTCGAAGTTTTAAATTTGTGTGGTTGTTTATATTAATGGTTGAAACTGTAAAAAGGAGGTGTGTTCGACGTTGCAATTAAATATTATTGAGATACATGAACTTAATGTAACGTAAATATTAAAGGCGATTAAACATGATTTTTTGGAGGTTTAATCAATCAATTTTTTTGTTCCATGCAATGTAGAAGAAATGTACATTTTTCTGAAGTTATTGAAGTCCTTAATGCAAAAAATTAAAAAGCTGTTTGGTCAGAATATTGAAGTAGAAAATTTTTATTAATTATCTTTTATCGATAAAAGTATTTTAACATTTGTATTATGTAGTTGGATATGTTTTCCCAAAAATGTTGTATACCATACTGCAACATAATCGGATTAACTTGGCTCAGAGCTCGGATTTAAATTTACATTTTACCAGATACCTGCAATAGTCTGTAACTGTCAGAGTATTCTAATCCGTCGTTGAGTTTCGCTTTGATGTATAAGCTCTGTATTGTTTCCTTAGATAAAAATAAATTTGATATAGGTGATAGTCCGAGATAAAACCCTAGTTTCAATTTTGAATCAAACATAATTTTCGAATAACTTTCTCAAAAACTTCTTTTTTATCTGAATGCCCTTAAATAATAAAAAAATAATTATATTATATATTTTCGAGTGTACTCATTGAAATGAAATGAAGGTTTTCGGATACTACTACGCACTTATGTGTGTGACACTAGACAATATTGTCTCACAATTTCATCTCGTCTGCCATTGATCACGGTTCCTGTAAAGGAACGGAAACGTCGGGATTCTGCATTTAGAAAATAATCAAAAACTCGTAGTGATATCTGACAGCTTTAGTTTCATGTAAAAAAATAATTAATACTATATTATATATACTGTACTGATTGTGGACTATGATTAGAAATAGGCATGGTCTTTTGAGGTTTATTGTAATTATCGAACATACCACGATTCAAGGCTTTTAGAACATCTGCTTGGTTAGTCAAGAACTTATTGAATTGTTCAAGTGTTGGAATCTCATTTAATGAATTTCGTAATTCTTCCCACTTCATCAAGGTGCTGCTGTGCAGCTTAGATGTCAACATAAATATTACAAGAAATCAGTCAGTGGGTAGTGCAAGACTAGCTAATGCTCGAAGATTCTTTGTAACGTGGTCCACTAAATATTTTAATGACCGTTCTGATTCGGTCGCTATAGGTTGTATGTTAAATAATTCAGTTAAATGATATTTAATTAACAATCGCTTATTATCGCACTGCTCGCAAAAGCAAAGACCAGGCTTCTTTGTAGTTAGAAGATGACACTTCGACATTTGCAATTACTCATGACGCATCCCCTCGAGATACGAAATTAAATAATGATATTTATGAATATCGGATAAATGTTCGTTTTCGTGCACTACAGTTTGAAAGGTATCTCGTAATTCCAGCCAGCGGAAATATGCGCCGTCAAATTTAGCGATTTGAATTTGTGGCAACTTAAAACCAAGACTGTGATGATCATGATGGTGATGGCACGAGGTTGCAGGAGCTAAAGATTTACGTCGCGCTTCAGATTGTATTTTCGCATTTTCAATGAGAATTTTAGCTGTTGCTATGCAAGAAATAATTTCGCTTTCGATGCCATCTCTCTCATTGATCTCAGAGTCCAAGTTTTGATAATTTAATACTTCCGTTTCAGTTAGTAAATCTTCAAATTAAGTAGATAAATTTATTTAATTTTAAAGATAACTCTGCTAAGCTAGTACTAGATAGTTGAAATGACTCTAATGTTGTTAAATAATTTTTAAATTTTGTAATCTGGCCTTTGATGGAACTAGGTTTTAAGCTTAACTCTTTATATTTAATAATAGGTTTATCGGAATCAGTAGCCATGACTTCGAATATTAAATTAAGTTAATTTATAATATTGAAAATTCGAAAAGTTATTAATTTATCCCACTTAGCTGCACTGGAGTAAATTAAATGCGTTACTCTCCTCCCTTCGGCGATACACCCAGCAAAGAAACCGGTTTTGAGTCGCTAATAGCTCTGCGTCGCTAATAGTCCTGCCAAACACCTGAAAATTTCAGCAGAAAGGATGACTAAAAGTGAAATAGTATGGTGCTCTAAGAGTGCAGCTATTTAAATAACTGAGAGTATGACTACATATTGAACATGAACACGTGGCACTTTGATTAAAATGTATAATTATTTATTTATTATACATAGTTTTAAATGGGAGATATTTTGTAATATCGTAATTGTTATAGCTTAGATAAACTTTTAGCGATTTATTTGAATTTAGGTAAATATAAAATAATGAGTTAATAGAAATTGAATTGTTGAAATAAAATAATCAGTTAATAGAAATTTGAAATAAGTTAATAGAAATTGTTTAAAATAAAAAGAAAGTATGTATTTTTTTTAATATTCGTAATAAGAAGTTGAATACGTCTATGACCTTGAACTTGAACTCGTTTGACATTTGTACTTATGACGTGTCGGAACAAAAATAGGCATTTATTTCTGTTCATTATTAGGAATTAACACTCTCTGTTTTGGAATAATTAATTGGAAGGACAAAGGAAGGACAGTTATCTTTTCGTAGAATGCTGCCGGAGTCGTGGCGAAGTCTTACTGATATTACTTCGCTGCCGGACTCGAAGACAACCAGAAATGATGAATTCGTCTTCGTCTTCGATAAATAATGGATGCGACGCCGTTAACTTTTGATAACCTGGCACGTTGACACCTCGTATCTTGATTTTGTTGATTTTCGTATTTATACGTCAATCACGTCAGGGTCACCAATTTATGTCTTTAAATGAGACACTTGCGAGTCTTATTATATATATATCCTTTATTGCACTAAAACAAGACAGAAAATAACGTAATAGAAAAAAAAACATACAAAAAGGCGGACTTATCTCTAAAAGAGATCTCTTCCAGTCAACCTATGGAAGTGAGTGATAAGAGTAATACAGCGGGCAATACAGTGCAGACTAAAAGGAGATAGTTTTAATATACAGTAAATAACAAATAGAACAAAACTTCTGTTTATATACTTGCATACATTATAAAATAATATTTATATAAATAAACATACATAAACATACATACACATATATACATAAATTAATACATATCAACCTATACATATATAAGTACAAAATAAAGTAATACATAAAAACATATATGGAGAGATCAGTTTATGAATAAGGGTAAATTTGGGCCAGGAAATGCTGTCTTAAGCGTTTTTTAAACATATCAGTAGTAGTACTTAGTCCAGTCATTATAGTAAGTTCACCTCGGAATTCGAGATACCCAGCTGTAAGTCTGTAAATAGTTGTATATTGACACCCTAAAAGTTGTCTCAAAACCAACATATGGTAGGGTGTAAGCAACTATTAAATTTCATGGTCAAAGGTCACAAAAATCGATTTTTTGCGCTTTTTTTGGAAATATCTTATTTCCTATGGGTTTTTTGCTATTTGTATTTATTATCAATATTGTAGAATACTAAATTCTCTCCAAATTTTGTTTCAACATTTTTTTTATACGGTGTACCGTTTTCGAGATAGAGGGCGGAGAGCGCGCGGTCACCGCATCACTTTAGGTCAACCGGTACCTCCGGTCGAAAACGCGCCATATATAGTTGATGAACTATCAATAAATCAATGATTATAAATATTTGTCAATTTTTATTAACTATTATATTATATTTTATCATTTTCTTCATGCATTAAATCTATATCTATTCAAACCTTATTATATATTGGCACTCTATAATGCTCCGAAATCTGTGAAAAGTCTCGATCATCTTCGTTATACGCATTTCGTCAAGTCTACAAAACTTAATAAACCTGTGCAGCTTTCAAATATTCCACCAACAAGTGCAGCTGCTCATCAACATTTCAACCGTGTATATTATCAAGTTCAAACTTGGTTAGGACATGATTTGGAACCCCTGGTATGGGGTTGGGCAATGCGAAATGATTTTTTGAAGCCTATCATGACAATTTTACCACCTGCTCCAGAAAATTTGCTAAATACAATTTTCTGCAACTGCAAAAGTGGTTGTGTTTCTCGATGCGGATGCAGGAAAGCGGGCTTGCAATGCTCTTTAGCTTGTGGCCAATGTAATGGGCAAGCTTGTCTCAATGCTCAACCATATCAGAGCGACATTAACGAAGATGGAACCTTTGATCCCAAAATCATGGAAGAACTTGAGACAAATGTCGTTGAAGATGATAATGAAGACCAGTTTGAAATTTACCAGCAGCCAGAAGACGACGATGAAGAGGAAGAAGATGTTTAAAATTATAAATTGTAGTTTTTGTACCCCTTATTCCATTTTTTACTTTCAATAAAAAATAATTTATTCAATGATATTTTTCAATAAAAAGATTAATTCATAATTTATTTGTTTTTTTTTCATCATGTAAGAAGTTATTAATATTAATTAGGTTAAAATTCAAATATAATTTTTTCAAATATAATTGTTGTTAAATAAATTAATACTGAATAAAAAGTGGATAAGTTAGGAAAAAAATGATAAAATATAATATAATAGTTATTAAAAATTGACAAATATTTATAATCATTGATTTATTGATAGTTCATCAACTATATATGGCGCGTTTTCGACCGGAGGTACCGGTTGACCTGAAGTGATGCTGTGACCGCGCGCTCTCCGCCCTCTATCTCGAAAACGGTACACCGTATAAAAAAATTTTTGAAACAAAATTTGTAGAGAATTTAGTATTCTACAATATTGATAATAAATAAAAATAGCAAAAAACCCATAGGAAATGAGATATTTCCAAAAAAAGCGCAAAAAACCGATTTTTGTGACCTTTGACCATGAAATTTAATAGTTGCTTACACCCTACCATATGTAGGTTTTGAGACAACTTTTAGGGTGTCAATATACAACTATTTACAGACTTACAGCTGGGTATCTCGAATTTCGAGATTCTTACCTAATTTAAGCTTAAATGACTGGACTAACTGGCCTGTATGAATTTAGGAAGTTTGTTCCATAGTAGCGGAGTTCGTACTGTGAACGACCGAAGTCGAAATTTGCTGTTACTCTGAGGCACATCAAGCATCGTAGTGATGCAAGAACGTCTGGAGCAGGTCGAAGGAGGAAGCAGATTAAGGCTCGATCTGAGGTATTCAGGAGTAGTAGGGTTTGTAAGAATATTGAATAGGAACGAAAGGATGTGCATATCACGGCGAAATCGAATAGGCAGCCATTTAAGTTGAGCGCGGAAGAGGGAAACATGGTCGAACTTACGTAGCCCGAAAATAAAACGAATAGCTAGATTTTGTAAGCGCTCTAACTTATTAAGCTGCTCTTCTGTCACATCCAGAAAGCAAACATCAGCGTAGTCGAGTATAGAGAGAAGAAGAGATTGAGCGAGCATAATTTTGGTGTTGTAAGGGAGAAAATATTGGAGACGTTTGAGAGAGTGAAACGTGAAATGCATACGCTTACTAACATCGCTGAGATGAGAAGTCCAAGACATGTTGCAGTCAATGATCAGGCCCAAGTTTTTTACACTTTCACTATAGGCTATTGGAACCCCAGCATACTTGATACAGGGCACAAATGGCCAGTCAATTTTACTCCTTCGCCTGCTGCTACCAATGATCATAGCTTGACATTAGGAACAAAACCCGAAAATCTTGTAAATCTTGTTTAATTTCAGTTTCAATAGACAGTTCCGTTGCATAGTACAAAGGCGAGTTATAGAATACGTTTTGGACCAAGAAAAGATTTATATTGTAATTATGTGTTGGGATAACATTAGAAAAAATGTCAATAGTTGCGCCTGTGTAAATAAGATGGTTCACGGTTGTTGACAACATTGCTCTGTGAGATTTAAGAATTTGTATTCGTTTGAAAATGAATCGATAAAGTCAATGACATCAACATTCAATTTACTTGTTTTTTATAAGTATCGATACAAATTAAGTAATATTTGTATAGACAAAGCATGAAGAGCGTAACAATACCATATTTTTTTTTAATAAAAAATTTGTGAAAATATTTTTAGATTTTCTCATCAGTGTCCCCTCATTTTACTAACTTCCTATCTCGACATTAATAAATTACAATATTCTGTACTGATAATAAACTTCCTAGGTTTGTATAAACGCCATAACTTAAAATTTTGTATATTGAAATATTATATATAGTTGTATTAAATGTTGCAAAGATTAAGACTTCAAAAAAGCATGATGAATTACTAACCTATCCTATGGTCACAGTCCGTATATTAACGAAAGGGATTAAACTATTAAAAATACTTTTTCACTACGATTGTGACATTTTAAGATACACTACTATAGCTGTTATTACTTATTACTGAAGTCGTAATGAGAAATACCTAGATTTCTTTTCTAGCTTCCGATAACATAATATTATTTGATATATGAATAAAATGGGTTTTAGTTTAGTTTTAGTACATTGATCACCTTACTTGGTGTTCCTTTTTTACAACTTATTTGTTTGAGTAAATAAACATTATGATATTAGATCTACTGTATTTGCTTTGAAAAATCTACTATCGTATCATTTTAAAGGAATTTGAATTAATGATAATAATCAATTCTGCGTTCGTCCATGTGCGTTTAAAATTATTTCAGACCATACCTTCACTATATTTAATATTTTGAACACGATTGCATTTTTTTTTGTTGTTTTGGAATGAAAGTAATAAAGATGAGAATTTTGAATATAAAGTCTATAAATTGTATGATTTTATAATCCCTTGTCAAATATATACCAACAAAAACAAACTCAAAAGCTATTTGAATCTACATATTTGGATAAATTTTATATTTTCTACGAATAACCGAGTTACTTAAAGTATAAAGTTAAGAAAAAGTACATAGAAAATATCAATGAACATTTCAAAAACTTGTTTTCAAGTACCTAAAACATTTCAACAGTATCACACAGAAACAACTATCAGGGATTTATAAGATAAAGGATATAAAACGAATGAAAAATATATCTTTATTTATACGTTGCTTTTTTATTGCTTATTTAAACTTATTGTGTTACTGTAGATAAAGTTATTAATAAAGTTATACTTGTCATAATCTAGAAGTATCAGAGCAAAACAAACGATTGTTGTTAATCCATTCACATTTTTATCTCTCACGTTTATAGTTCGGGGAGCCCCAGATACATTCCCGCTTAACGTTGACAATGTTATAAAACAGGTAGCCCGACCATAAAAACTTATTTATGTAAAATTTCCAAATAATATAGATTATGACTCTGTTTGTCATTCATCTAGTAAAATTTTGTTTCCCCTTTTGTATCCGCGGTTGAGACCCATCGTGTTAAATAGATTTTATTGTGTAACAGGCTGTAAATTCTCTACGTTTATTAATAAAAACATTTTTGGTATATTTATTTATTTCTAAACACTTAAAAAAGAAATAACAGCGATATGCTGAGATATTATTATTATGTTTTCTAATACACACTAACGGATATCATACTCTTTTTGTTACAACAATGTAAATGTCAATAATAATAGTGCCTGCTTAGTTATTTTCTAAATTATAATTAATTAAAGAACTGTCATATGGTAATTGCTTTATTGGTACCTGAAATCCATCTACTGCTAACTAGCTGAATGATTCAAGCTTGCGAGTGTTTACGGATTGTAGTGAAGAATTATTATAATTTGATGTAAACGTTTATTAAAAGTTATTTAAAAGAGTTTTGATATATTATTGAGAACATAATTACCGTACTCAGTGGGAGGAACAATATACTATAGTAGGTTCTACAACTTCTTCAATGGCTGTCTTGGGAACGGTGATTATTAGATAAAATACTTTTACTCTTCATTAACAGAGAAAAGTTTTTATTCATAATTATATGTCATTACAATATCTGTTATGAGAACTTACGTCCTCGACAATTACATTATATAAGTCGTGTGTCAGATTTTTAATGAGCATAATAAATTAGATGATAATTCCTACAACACGATTATTTATCTTCATTATTAATAGACATATCAAAAGACACGATCTAAAAAAAAATTGTTTGTTCTATAGAACTACATATGAGATCGAATCTTTCAACACGACAAAGTTATTTCTTAAAAAGCCAATTTTCATTTTGATCTTAAATTGAGTCTCAGTATCCATACAATTTTAGGGTCAATGCAGCAACAAAGTTTATTGGTGTTCCAATAAACGTATGTTTTCTTTTATACGACTTATTGAAGAGTGAACTGGTGAAATAACATAAATCTTTTAAAAATATAATCTTTTGTTAATAATGTGAAAATATTAATTCAAAAATGTTAATTTATCTATATAATTCTGTGAAGATTTTATGAATGAAAAAACATAAAGATTAACATATGGACAGTTCTCTTTAAGCGAATGATTGCAGATTATAATCTATTCTCATAGGAAGTTTACAAGATGAGACTATACATACATAGCTTTAGTACTGTTGTGTTCTCTGACATTAGCTGTCACTAAATCATTAAATGGATTAAAAAAAAGGATGTAATTCTTGTAAGGAATACTTTTCATTATCTAAATACAACAAACTCAGTTTTCTAGTAACGCGTTGGATTTATTACATTTTCTAAGTAACTATATTTTTCGTTTCCATCTCACGTACCACTATGAATTACACTCAAATATATAATTTAATAGCACCATACGTAATAATGTTAGCTACTGGCTCTAGTGAAAAGAATGCTAAGGGTAAATTTATTAAGATACTATCATACTAAAGTTGCTTTCAGTATTTCAAAATTGTATTTGTACTACAGAAAAACCATTTTTCTAATATAAGGAAATGATTGAACATACGCTACTTCATATGTTGAACTATGAATCATCTTATAAAATAATGAATAGTAATAAAGAAAAAATGTCAGCTCAAAACGGAAACCTGATGTTGCTAATAAATAAATCTTTTCATTACCAACTGTCCTTTTGCTTTATCAAGAATGACACAAAACCTTTGAACATCGCAATTTTTGCATCAAAGTGGTATAAAAAACTATAACATAAACATTTCCTAATTGCACGACTATAAGGGACTCCTTGAGATAGATTATACTAACTCGTAAAATCATGCATACACTTATTTTTAAAAAAATTACTTTATTTAACAGTTATGAAATTCTTGCCATAGCTTTAAAATATTTGATTATTTTAAAAACTGTCTGTACGTACGTGTGTCTCTATGTGTGAATCATAGCTAAGGTTACCGTTAACGACCTTAAGATATTTGAGTATTTTTTTAGCCTTCAGTATAATTAGAAATATAATACTATTTGATTCCACGGTCTGATTTGATCGTATTAAATTGAAATTAGATCAAATAAATATAGACTATTCTATTAATTAAATCTTTACCTGGAACAATGCTTTTGTTTAAAAAAATAAAAGCAACAATAGTTACTGCAATACTTAATTATTTGAAATGACGGAATGAGGGTGGAAGCTTACGAATTATTTATTATTAACTCGATTCCCAATGATCATTAAATGGCTACCTCTTAAAGAGTATCTAAAAGTCCAAGATTGTAAAATAAAAGAAATTTTAAATTTTATATGCCTTTTCTACACTATAAGTTTTAAAACCTATTTATAAATTTTATAGTTTAAAGTGATAATCAATTCAAAACTTATAACTAAATAGGCTTTTAGTGAATGCTATAATAAATTGACAAATGAAACTGAGAGCGTCCAAGTACTTTTACAAATAATAAAAATATTTCAATTAACAAAAATAATGAGTTGTGCATTTGGCTATTTATATTTATGTTTATTTTTGGAGGCAAGATGAATGATAATAAAAATATCCAATATTTTTCATGATGAATTTCATATTACTCGGTTTACAAGTTGGAATTATAAAGTTTTCAAATATTCCTCACGGGGCGAAAGAAGTTATATTTCCACAAGAAACTTTTAACTGTGTAGGCTGTTTTCGAACAATTCCATTTGCATATTCTTGAAAAATGGTGTGAATATTTTTTCTTTATATTTTATTACACTTATATATTTGTCTTTTAAAAATATATGTTATATAAAGATAAACTATGTAAGTTCAATGTATTATCTTTTAATCGTTTATGATAATTTTATTTTTAACACTGTCGTGAAACTAGGAGTTATTGAATGAAATCAGAAAAGCCGAAAGACTAAAATAATTTTTATATTCTTACTTTTCCCTTGTCTTAATTCACTAACATGCCACGTGCCATTTTTAAGGTGGTAGATATAGTCTAGCAGTAGTCATGTACCGATAGAGGGAATATTCGCTGGCCTAATCGGGGAAGTACCACCCTTTCTTTGAAGTTGTCTTCAATGGCTGCGTTTTGTACGATGAGTGAGAGAGCCGCATGCCCTTTCCCTATTCCCACCTTTTGGTGTCCTTGGGCAAGGTGACTATTGCCCACCAACTAAGCCGTCTGCTCATTTGCTACCTTTCACCAAAAAAAATATGATTTCCTATCTCTTTAGTATTTTCTCCTTGACTCTTGAATTGGTTTCTGAATTATTGTGTCAAATTTTCAAGTTATTGCCAAAAAAATCAATAAGCATTATTATCAGGATATATTCCACAGAATTTATAATGTCATTGTTATAAAAACTCATCTGTTTTAAAATGTAGCAAAAATTTAAATAAAACTGTGTATTCTGTTTTAATACTCGTATTGGTTTACATTTTAATTTTAACGGTAAGTTGAGATGAAATTTTCCCTTGAACAGTGTTACTGCAAAGCAATCAATACTTCGAGTTAAAATTACAATGTAAGATCTTACATTAAATTAAATTTGACAGTATTTTTTATTCGAATCTTATCTAGTTTTCACCTAAAAGTTTTAATATTATATTGTGAGAACACATATTAATTTTAACAGGACTTCCATTCATAAATTTCATAGATTATCCCATACAAACAAATTGACAGGTCAACAGGGAAACGAATGTTTCACAAAAGTTTGTACATATGTCAATGATAAGAAGTATTTTCCATAACTTATATGTTTTCTAATCGTAGAAATATTCACATGAATTATATACATACATATCTCATGTAATATTCCTTCTACACATATACTATATGCATTTTCGAAAATGATTCGAATAAAAGTTCTTACAAAACAAAAAGTATTCAATAGCCATAAACACAGCGAAGGCTTGGCTGGCAATTGATTGTTTACTGACCGTAGGGTATTTGCGAATTGCAGATGTACCGCAAACTAAGCATCTGCAATACTGCATTCTTCGCATTAATTCTAACACGTGTTTAATGCCTTCATATTAGTTTTCATCTGACTGCGGCGAAGCCAGGAGAGGAGTATTAATATACATATTATGAAATTTTGTGTATATTTACGTGTATTTATATGTTTATCCGTCTTAATGAATACATATTCCTTAAATATGGAAATAAATAATTCCCTCTAGAATACAAGAATTTAACATTATTGGTTGCGTTTCACGATATAAAATAGTTTCACGAACGATGGCACGGTTTTACATTACCCATGTATTTAGTTTTATTTTATTTTTTGAAACAGAAGAATATCTTGCATGTTATATCACATGTTTTCTCTATGTCTTCTGCTTAGGACATATACAAAGTATTGAAACGAGATAAGGCGTTTAATGTCCTATGTCCTATATGTAAGACATTAGCAGATATCAATGTTACAATGTTTTTTCTTTTTTTCATAATTAAAAGATAAAAATACATTGGATGCCCCCTATTCAACACTGATATTGACTGTGGAATTCAGATTCATGGAACTGGCACAATTAACATTAATAAACAATTAATTAATAATTATTATTAATTGTCAATCAATTAAAAGTTAAAACAAGGGTTTGTCTGTTGATTTCGATACCAAATTTTATTTTTTTATAATTTAGATAGTTGTACTAACTTCATTGTAATCAGTTTAGAAGAAGTTATTATTGTTTACGAGTTAATTTTTGACTAACAATGTTAACTCGGTCTTGAAATATTTTTATATCTGTTGATCGATAAAAAATGGTTTCTAAGACAATTTTGTGCTTTTATGAATATTGTTTTAAGAAATTGGTGAGTTTTGTTAATATAGTAATTAAAATGTTTTTTTTTTCATTTCAAAATAAATAATGTATTCAACAACTTAAAAGTGCGTTGTGATAATAGAGCTTGCGGTTCCGCAGGAAACCAACATACCCAAAGCCATCAAGGTTAATAAATATTCCGAGCGCACTAAAGTACTCACTAACGAAATAAGTTTGTCGTGTATTTGTACCCGGTAGAAGTGGTAGCGAGAGGTATAACGAATAAATTTCTCTTCCACCTACTGAAAGACTTGGGCCTGTCCAGAACTAATATAAATTAATTCTTGGAACGTACTTTGAAGCCAGGCCTACCTTCTTTTCAAATTTGGTTATCTAGAGAGAGGACCTTAGAAGGTGGAGGTGAGTATTTTAACGCGCGTAAGATAGGGGCCTCTTAAACCTACAACTCGGTCGCAAGTCGCAGGCACTCTTAAAACTGCTCTTCTTGTATCACGATGGACTCGGCACTTGTTCCGTGAATCCAAGGAATGCTGAGAAATTTCCTTGTGTCTCTGTTTTAACCAAAACTGATCCTAATTTAATAAGTTTCTGGAAATAATACATAATATATTTTAATAAATTGCTGAAATTTGTTACGAAATATATATTTAATTATAAAGAGTTATGTACTTTATTTGCCAAGAAATAGTTTCTTGTAAAACGCATTATAAATATAAAGATTTCAATTTTCAAAATATTAATATTTTACGATAACCTTTTCTTCGTATTCGGAAACGTCTATCAACTCTTGAAATTTTTATTTTTTTAATATTTAAATATTTGAGATTACAGGTTTGAAATTAAAAAGAAATGATAAAATATTAAAAAAAAACATTTTTAATTTATGAACGGATCGTGGTTCTTACAAAAATGCACCGTAATGTTAAAGAACGTTTCTTAGGATTATTCAGTAACGACTTCAAGTAGCTTTATAGCTGGTTGAATTCATAATTGAATAGGTCCAAATCTAAATTTATAATCACTTTTTTTATTAAATTAATATTTATATCAATGTAAAAATCCTTAATACGAAGCCTTAATAAGAAAAAAAATATACTTCAAAATGATTAAATGTTCTTGTGAAATCAGCATTACATCGAACCCAATAATTTTGGGATAAGTTCTTAGGCTCATATGAATTCAGCATTTTCTCAAACACATTGATATTGTGGATTATTTTACTTATTCCAATAAATGTCGATTAAGATACTTTGAACACGAATTTTAATATTATAGATATGGATATAGGTAGTAAGATTTTAATATAATTGAAAAATATAACATATGGTAGGAACATTCTAATGATTAGAGATCATGTTCGTTAGAAATAGCCTTTTGAGACAATGGGGAAATCTGTTGTAATTTATGTTTTGTCATATTTACATAGAGTCCGAGGTTTTATAGATTTTGTTTCGAAATACTCATTACTAAATAATTATGTACTGTGCAGCTTTGAGTGATTACGAATCTTGGTCAACCGATGTAGACTTTTCAGAGATAGTTTTATGTGGAGAAATATTAATATATCACATATTATAACATTTTCATACTAATACTTGAGTCGGCATATCGTCTGCCTAAGAACTAAACTAGTAAACCTCAAAGATTTTTTTTACTATACCTAAGGTGTTTTTGATAGAACGGTATCTTTAAATTTCGCCACGATGATAAAACTCAGATTCAGTACAAAGCTTTCTGTTATGTCAAAAGATTTCAACAGCCAGCGTTCAAATCACGATTTACCTCTGATATAAACAACCAATCATTATGTATTTGGTTAGTAACTTCTACAATATTATTATTAAAGAAGTTACTTATTTATTATCAATAATAGTTTTTACAATATAAACACATCTTTGTGTGAAATTTTTATAAGATTACTGGTTGTCTTTTTCTGACTGTTCCAATATTACACAGAATGTGAGAAACAAGAGAACTTGACCGCTGACGAAGACGATCAGTTGTACTTTTAATGTCTGAGTTAGTCGCTGGTGCTCGTTCGGTGTTAATGGAATTGTTATTGTCAATTATAGAAAGCAACTCAACAAAACCCGAGAAAATGGTAAACCCAAGATATTATTAAGAGCTTCTGTGTATTATTTAAGTGTGATAATTATTTCACTTTTGTAAATACTAAAAACTAGAATAATTTATTTTATAATCGTTAAATTTTTTTAGAACTCTTTGTAGTACTTAGTAAAACATAACTGAACGGAAGTCAAGCCAATAATGAATGATGGGTTTAAATAGGAGCAGGAGTCCACCTCTGTCATGGCACGTGAATACTAAGGGTCACGAAAGATATGAATTGGTGATAGGACAGCAAGAAAGATAAAATATAATAGGCAACAGAATGCCTATCAAATTGTTTTAGGCTTTCAGTAACAGTCAAGTAGTTTAATATTTAATATACTACTTTGGCTTCGTTGGCGGAAAAGCTCCTTAATTGTAACTTGTCTTCTTATTAGTTTGTAAAGAATGAGATGGAATTTTTTTCATAATTTCTTTATTTTATTTATTATTGATTTAGAAAAATATATATCTAAAACTATATTTCCTTACAACTTTTTTGGCTTCCAGTAGAACTCCTTTAAAATACTATAATATATATAATTGTAATTCAAAAAGGACATAAAAAGTTTAATAATGTATTTAAAAGTATATAAATATAAGAATTAGCAAACATAACTAACATTTTTATTTTAATGCTGAATTGAGAGATTAATTTGTCTGACAAACCATTTGAATTTTTATATATATAATAAATTTTGTATTTAGCATATATTATATGGAAGAGTAGAGTTACATAATATTGATAAAACAGTTCCTTAAGAACTTGATATACGTATGTTTTAAAGTTACCAAAAAATCAGCCAATGAACTCTCCAATAAACCTTCAAACGGTATTGTTTTGTTTATTTTTTTATTATTCTAATTAGTATTAAGTTTTACACCAAAAAGATATTTATTTTCAATAAAGCTTAGTCAGATTACTGGTTCTTAATGTTTTCATACATTTCCAAGAAAACTTATAATAATTCATTACTAGCTGTGCACTATTTTACAAATTGGACTAATTTTCTATTGTGATCTGTATTAACGATTTAATTACGATTAAAATGATATTCCAATTATACTAAGCGCTCACGTTCTAACTCATTTTGATGTTTATTACATTCCATGGGTAGATTAAATTATTAAATAAATTATTTTACAATACAATAGCAAATCTGGAGCTCGCAAACAACGAAATGTTTTTTTTTCTCATTAAAATTAAAGTGATTGTTAAAGCTATCACCATTTCATGTAAGGTGACTAACTGAATATACAATTTTTCCGATAACATTTTTTACTTTTTTAGGAGCATCCGACAAGAGGCATAAATTGTTGGAAAAAAAACATTGATTCTTTTTGCAATTTATTTTTAGTCAAATATACTCTGTCAAATCTGTAAGGACTTGATTAAATTTGATAATAATATTTTAACTCGTCAAAAGAATTACTAGAACTTTTAAAATAATTTCTGTATACTGTGTCCGCGATTGACCCTCTATGGACTTTGGAATTACATTTAGAGAGAATTAATAATGTGTGCGTGAACAACTATAAATATTTTGTAACCAACTCGTAAAACTTTCTATCTTCTATGTCATATAAATACCTACTAGATATATTTGTGTTATGCTGTTAACCTGATAAAAAAACACTGAGTATTAGAGTATAGACAAATAATCGCTTTCATATTTTTTTGATGCATAAGCTACAATATTATATTATATTATATAGGTAACTAAATAGTTTTAGTCTAGAAAAATTCTAATATTTATAATTTTTATTTTCATACAGAACTTTCTAATTTGTGTCATAATCGTGTAGAGTCGTTATTATTCGTCCCGAATGCTTCAGTTATTTATCTAGGTAAGACTCTAGGCGAAAGGTTCTAGAAAAAAACATATAAAAACCAATTAATATCATATGAAAAATTATGAATCTAAACCATTACATATTTATATTCAGCAATGTCACATGTAATCTAATATTTTACCCACAGAATTGTATTGCCCCAGCCATGTTTGTTCAGATAATGGCAGACGTATTGCGTCGGCACTGTCTGTTCTCATAAATAAAAATATTATCAATACTCTAGGAAGATATTGTATATATAAATATATTTTTTACTACATATTATGAAAACTGTTCCCACAAGTGGATCATACTGAATCTTCACTGATAAGTATAACAAAGAAAATCTCTACCTGATTGTTTGCCATAGCAGAGTCTTTTATTGCATCGAGGAATGCATCTTTTCAAAGTGTAAATTGTTTGAATGAAAAATGTTATTAAAAATTCATATACCACTTGAGTATTTTATAAACAAAGAATAAACATTAAAGTTACTGAATAGGCTAATTTAAACTCTTTTAGGACTTCATAATTTCGATATCCTTTTGAAATACTACGTATATTGATAACTTATTTGAAAGGAAAAGTTACAATTAATTTTCAATTACATACATAGAACAAAGCAACATACTCAGTAAGTTAGAACTAAATTATTTATGGGATGCACCTAAAATACAAATGAATTCCGTATGTGTAATCATTTGATGAAAGTTGTTAAACAGTTATTAAATAAGACCTTGGCTATGCATAATTTTCTAAATAGTCTAGTAAACGTTTTAAATCTTCGTTTAATTTAAAATAAATTTTAAAAACATTTCCATTTAAAATGTAACTGAAATAAAAATATATAAACGTAATAAAAACAAAGTATAAAAAGCATTAAAAACATCACTTTATTTGAGAGTTTTGCTTTCCGCAACAGATAAAATGCATTTAACAGTTTCAGTGTCCGTAAGAAAGTTCAGAGTATAGCTGTATTCTGTAAAATTTTTACGCAAAATAAATATTTTATCGTGCACTTTACCCTATACTTCTTTTGTTAAATAAAAATTCAGGAAATGCAAATCCTATGCTCCTGTATTGTGTTGCATAGCCTGTCTGGAGCTTCGACATAGCGCTCGGATGAACTTTATTTAACTGTCAGTAGAATTGACTTGTCGTGTCTTTTGTGTTTAATAATGAGCATGTTTTGGAAGTTGACTTTTGTATTTGCATAATATCTTACATAGTTTACATATAGCATTGCTAAAATATATTATTATGACGATATATTTTCGGTATAAAATACCTTCTTCTTTACAGAATAAACTTTACACTGTTTTTTTTAATGAAATGTAGAAGAAATTACTTTTCACGAATAAATTGTATTTTGAAACGAAATTTTCATCATCGGTATAGGTCATATTTGCACCTTTTCTGTAATATAATTAAATAAATATAATTTAATAATTGTATATAATTTAATAAATAAAAGAAAATTTCTATAAAAGTTACAATTCTTTTAATTAAATATTTATAAAACTCTCCATCTTTGTTCTTGAGCGTCAATGTAGTATGGTGTTAGTTAATTATTTTAAACCATTTAAAAGCAAACACATTAAGAGTCATTAGTAAACAAAATAGTTTTCATATTAAAACATCTGCTGAGCGTTCGATAAAAGCTTACTTTCTGTTTGTTAGGTTAACATAATTTCTGAAT
This sequence comes from Danaus chrysippus, assembly GCA_916720795.1. Classification (NCBI taxonomy): domain Eukaryota; kingdom Metazoa; phylum Arthropoda; class Insecta; order Lepidoptera; family Nymphalidae; genus Danaus; species Danaus chrysippus. The sequence continues at coordinate 13,139,780 of CAKASE010000074.1, read as the reverse complement.
ATTGATATTCATTATTATACAACTCTCACGTTAATTTTGATTGCGCAATTCCGAAATGAGATTAATTAATATTTAATATCATATCAAACTTAAACCATAGACACAATGCAATTATTATATATCGTTGTCATAAGTTAGAATTAAGGCAGCACTTTAAACTAAAGAACGTTTTAATTGGAAAATATTTATAAATTAGTTTTTATTTCATCGTAATTTATATATTTTTTGGTTCTTTTAGTATTTTACGTACGGTATAAAGGTTAATTATATCAGTTTGAAACGTAGCTCTTGCTGTATTAGAGCTAAAGTATTTTTGGAGATATCCTTGTTTTTGTAAATAATTAATTATCGTGAAAGAAGTGAAAATTAAAAAAAAATTCTTCATAGCTTTTATGTAATTTGATAATATTATTAATTTCCCACATCCGGGAAGTTTACGGAAAAGTTTGAAAATGTTGGTTCTAATATTTTGGTATTATCATATTTTTTTAAAATTCGACTACAAATATTAAAGTCAATAAGAAAATGGTAAGGAAAAAATTTTCTATATAAGCATAAAATGAGATGATATTCAAAAGAGTTATTTAGAAGAGAAGATCTACAGGTAATGAAAAATATTTCTATAAAAATGATTCCGTAAATAGAAACGTTTGAAAGGGATAGAAAGATTTAGGGTACAAAATTTAATCAGGATGCAATTTTGAAAATGAAATTTAAATCACATACAGCAATTATGATATTTTGGATTAACATGACTAATAATAATTGATTAGTTGCAAGGAGTTTATCATTTCCTAATTTTAGAAGCAAACTGTCAATTAAAGTTGTTTGATATTTGTTTGCGACATAATATATCCATTTGATTCAAGCTGTCTGATTTAAACCAATAAATAGGCCAGATCATTTTATAGCAACGCCTATATTAGTACTACGCATTTTATATCTCTGCGATAGAAATAATTGATTACACAATAATGAAACTTGTACGTGTGGTCATCTGTAAACTAAACTTTTGAAATTACACAATTAATTGTCTACGATACAGGCCTAGCCTAGTGTGGACGTCAATGTTTCTTGTAAATTGCATTGCAAAGTGTTTTTATAACTAGGTAAATAAATGTATAGTCTAAAGAAATACTAGTAAATTGACAACACTAAATAATTTCGTTAATTATTTTATTAAAACTTGTTATCATTGTAAAAGTTAGATGTTATATATGAAGAACGTTTAGAGTAAAGGCAGGTCAATTATCAACTCTTCACACGTAGTTAACGAAGTGAAGCAGTGAAGTACAAATATTGAGGGATAAAGCAATGAATGCTGTATAATGACTAATTACATTTCTTGATTGCACAAGCTATATTGTACACTTAAAGACAATTACACTACGTATATATTTTACAAACAAAATTAGCTTTTATACATATATTTTTTTTTATTGATAACATTAATAAATATCGAATACGTATGCAAAACTGGTGTCACTATGTAACAGAAGCAGAGAATACATTCGTTGTTTAAATGTACATAAAGAGCATCAAGAAATTTAATTTTTATCTGGTAGCTACTTTAATAAATCTTGACGTAAAAACGAGTGGTATTGTAAAATAAATACAAAAGTTCCTTTTTACTTTAATTTTTTTTTTATTGAATCAGTTATTTTAACCTTGTAATATTGGATAAGGTGTTTATGCGCGTTGAAAAATTATTGCTTCATAAACCTCGAAGACTTTCTCACTTTTATATTACACTTTATCTACATTTTATTTCTAAGAAATCCATCGAAAGATTTAACTATAATTTAGTATACAACCAAAATTTTATTTATCCGTCCAGTATTAGACACACTAAAAAAGATGGTATAATAACTTATTGTTATTACTTTAAACGTATTTGAGAAATAAATTATATGAACTATAAGTTGCTAAAATTTTAATATGAATATTTCCTAAGCTTTTATTTTCACAAGTGTGTTGAAACATCTCTTTTGTTTACATGGAGAGTATAACTATTGGAATTTCTATGAGCAAGAAAATAGTAAGTAATTTCTTCACCGTCTGGGGGCCAACTGCCTAACGACGAATTGAATGATTTTTCTATCGCACATTAAATCGATAATTTGTAGACAATTGACGTGTCCCACGGTTTTATTTTAGTCTAGTCTATGCATATGTTTATAATTCCCACGACTGTATCTATTTTATAATTTTTTGGTTTTTAGTACATTTATCTTAAACATTGCAAAGTATGTTTCACGAAAAACCGTTAAACTTAAAGAGTTTTTTACCTATTTTTATTTTCTAGTTTTTAGTTTTTATTTCGCATTGTGTTTAATTTATTTGTGCTTCATTATTGCAAGGTTTCTTGCCCGTTAGTTTATTGTAGTCCAACTACAAGTAGGATTGATAAAATCTACGTTATCTGCAATATTGTAGCGGCCGCCATCTTGGATTTCAATTTTTTATAGTATATTTTATTCTGCTTATTGAGCCCTTTCATTTGAGACCCATATTGATGGGATTGATAAAACGTACGTTATCCGCCATTTTGTAGCGGCCGCCATCTTGCATTTCAATTTTTATTGTATTCTGCTTGTTGAGCCTTTTTATTTGATACCCATATTGATGGGATTAATAAAACATAAATTGTCCGCCATTTTGTAGTGGCGGCCATCTTAAATGTATATTGATAATGAATACACATAATTGTATTGTCACCAAAATCCAAAGTGTATACAAAATTTCAGATTAATCGGTTGACAGGAAGAGGGTGAAATTTGAATTACTAAATTTGGCCCAAGAATAAATAATAAAACAAACGGGGTGAGCTAAATAAAACAGTTTAATAACTATGTATTTCCGACACTCAATACATACTCAGTTTTTAGAGAAACAAGTTTTTACTTTTAGAGCACAAAAACATACAAACAAAACATACATACATCAACAATGACGTATAGGGAGATATATCATCCATTCTTTTAAAAGCGCTCTCTAGATTTTTGGAATCGTAAACCTGGTATTGCAGATCGAGCATTATTTTCTTTATATGGGAATGATGAAAGGATTTCATAATATAGACAGAAATAAATAAATGCGAGAGTGATGGATTGGGTCTACCGAATGTTTCTTATGGTAATGTTGAAGACGCAGCCACGAGAATATTAAGCTGGAAGTTAGAATAAAATAGTACGTTCAAAATAAACAATAAAATAATATAATATTAAGTTTTCTTATACATACTTGTAATGTTACGGCGTTACGTTCATAGATTTTTCGGTGTATAAGCTTATTAATATATAATCAATAAAAATATAGGCTATTTAAAAATTTAAGTTTAGTTGTTGCTGTTGCTTATTTGCTATTATGTTAAAATATTCAAAAAGACGTCTCATAATCATTCAAATAATTCTTTTCATTGAGAATTTAATGTGTTTTAACGAATTTTATTAACAACCCTGGATATTTTGTCAACTGGTGGATCGATGAAAGTACAAGTCCTTGTCCCAAAATGTCTAGAGTTGAAATAAAAAGTATTAAAAAATTAAACTTTTTGTTGGGGTTAATCACTACTTACATGTATTATGATTTATTCCTGACAAAAACTATACTTTTTCGTGCATACAAGTATTTACATTAATTTTACACCTGTTACATATTCAGCTACCATTTACATTAATAATTAATATAAAGTGGTTTTCCCATACATTTCATTTTACAACGAAGTATGTCGTACAGTTCCGTTTGTTAGAAACTCTAAGACATTAGCTCTATTGCTTGATTAATCTGGCTGAAGATTTATCCATTTTGTCTTTGACTATTATCGAATTCGCTTTAAGTGAGACACAAGTAAATTTATGAAAGTGTACAAAATATTTATTTACGCAAAACTAATATCTAGTATTGTCAATGTTAAGTTGTTGTTATTTAAAAACTTGTAATAAAAATGACCTTGGGAAAAAATGTAATTAATATCCTATTAAAAAAAAACATATTTTTTTTAATATCAAGTTTAAAAAATTCATCCCTTGAATTTGTATTATTTTATTAACAATTTCTAGAAATTATTCGTAATTACTGTCGATAATTTAATTTTTTATGATACTCTTTCGCAGAGGACGTACTTAAGGAAATAGTTATATGCATTTGTGGAATTGTCCATATATATTCGCCAAATATTCCAAAAAACATCCATGTAACACTGAAGTTTTTACTCTTCATGATGAATACAAAGAAAGAAGGATGAGGCGATCATTATTAATGACTTAGTTGCTATGTACATCTATCGACTTAGCAACATTTATTGCATAGTTGAATTAAATATCATAGGCACAGAATCATCACCGTTCTTACCTCGTTATATTGTAGATACCCAATTCAGAATGAGTTGACTTACGTTACAAAGTAGAATACATAAATCTCGTTAATTTTAAATAATATCAATATAAGAATCGATTTAAAGAATCTAGACCTAAGCTTCGTTTACATCAGACTTCAAGTCCTTTAACTGAGTCGATTCAACTTAAAGCGCCTACGAATTATCAGACTTAAGGAGTTAGGAAACGATTTCAAAGGGTTTGTTGACTGATGGAGCAAAATGTACGAAATTTTGCTTCTATTATAAGAGACTTACGGGCTTTCATTCTATTTCATTTAAATCCTAGTATTATGACATCTTTTGGTTTCCCAAGTATTCAGGGTATTATATAGTTATTTTATATAATCTTGCGGACTGTAAAAAGGGAATATTGCTATTTTTTTGAATTAAGTAATCATATATATAAAAAAATCTTTGTATATCAATCGACATGATTTGAACTGAATATTATACATACAATTACATTTATTATACATATATAGTGCGTGTAATTATTATTTTAGTTATATAAATATAATGTAGCATTTTGACATTTTATTTAATAATATTAAATTCTCGTTAATCCTATTATATCCGTTTTATAAATTTTATCCGTTCCAAATTTAGATTTTATCTAATTCACCATTTTATTTGGTTTTTTATATGTTTTCGCTCAACGTATTTACAGATTCTACATAAAATAATGTTGATGTACTTTAATAAAAAATAATAAATGTTATATTATATACAACATTACTTTTTAAAAGGTTTACATAAAATGGATTTTATTCCAATAAATAACTAAAATATTTTTCTATAATAAAAGCTAGTAATACTTCATTATTACAAATAAAACGATCTTAAAAGTGCAATATTAGAGTCATTAAGATAGGAAAGGCGCACCAGGAGCTCAATTAATAGAGCTACGGTACTGTTTCTCAAGACATATAGAGTAAGGTTGACGTCATTCCTCTTCTGTTTGATTGTCATCTATAAAAAGTTAACTGTAACATACAAGACATAATTTTATTTAAACGAATACAAATTTATACAAAACCTATTCATAGATTTTAGTTATAAATCTGATAGAAAATAAAATTTTATGTTTGATTAAGCCAAATTTTATTTTATCTTTCATTCCAAATTTTATTTTATCTTTAAAATAACAGTGCAAAAAAGTTATGATTCCAACATAAAACAAACATCAGAACCATAGTTTACTCCAAATATTTTCTTATATAGGCATGGTTTTAAATTTCAACTAAGGCCAGACAACAATTTGCTGTCCAGTGAGTTAGTTGTCAGCTGGTTATTTAAGACTTTAAAAAATTCAGTCGGGCCAAGTTGTGTTTCAACGGTTGACAGATATGGTTGGTTCAAAGTACCATATTTGAATTTAGTACTATAGTCCAGTCATTTAAGCTTAAATTAGGTAAGAATCTCGGAATTGGAGATACCCAGCTGAAAGTCTGTAAATAGTTGTATATTGACACCCTAAAAGTTGTCTCAAAACCTACATATGGTAGGGTGTAAGCAACTATTAAATTTCATGGTCAAAGGTCACAAAAATCGGTTTTTTGCGCTTTTTTTTGGAAATATCTCATTTCCTGTGGGTTTTTTGCTATTTGTTTTTATTATCAATATTGTAGAATACTAAATTCTCTACAAATTTTGTTTCAAAAATTTTTTTATACGGTGTACCGTTTTCGAGATAGAGGGCGGAGAGCGCGCGGTCACCGCATCACTTCAGGTCAACCGGTACCTCCGGTCGAAAACGCGCCATATATAGTTGATGAACTATCAATAAATCAATGATTATAAATATTTGTCAATTTTTATTAACTATTATATTATATTTTATCATTTTTTTCCTAGCTTATCCACTTTTTATTCAGTATTAATTTATTTAACAACACTTACCTGTCCATGTAATTGCAGAATTGTTAATGAGAATATAAGAATTATATTTGAATTTTAACCTAATTAATATTAATAACTTCTTACATGATGAAAAAAAAAAACAAATAAATTATGAATTAATCTTTTTATTGAAAAATATCATTGAATAAATTATTTTTTATTGAAAGTAAAAAAATGGAATAAAGGGTACAAAAACTGCAATTTATAATTTTAAACATCTTCTTCCTCTTCATCGTCGTCTTCTGGCTGCTGGTAAATTTCAAACTGGTCTTCATTATCGTCTTCAACGACATTTGTCTCAAGTTCTTCCATGATTTCGGGATCAAAGGTTCCATCTTCGTTAATGTCGCTCTGATATGGTTGAGCATTGAGACAAGCTTGCCCATTACATTGGCCACAAGCTAAAGAGCATTGCAAGCCCGCTTTCCTGCATCCGCATCGCGAACCACAACCACTTTTGCAGTTGCAGAAAATTGTATTTAGCAAATTTTTTGGAGCAGGTGGTAAAATTGTCATGATAGGCTTCAGAAAATCATTTCGCATTGCCCAACCCCATACCAGGGGTTCCAAATCATGTCCTAACCAAGTTTGAACTTGATAATATACACGGTTGAAATGTTGATGAGCAGCTGCACTTGTTGGTGGAATATTTGAAAGCTGCACAGGTTTATTAAGTTTTGTAGACTTGACGAAATGCGTATAACGAAGATGTTCGAGACTTTTCACAGATTTCGGAGCATTATAGAGTGCCAATATATAATAAGGTTTGAATAGATATAGATTTAATGCATGAAGAAAATGATAAAATATAATATAATAGTTAATAAAAATTGACAAATATTTATAATCATTGATTTATTGATAGTTCATCAACTATATATGGCGCGTTTTCGACCGGAGGTACCGGTTGACCTGAAGTGATGCGGTGACCGCGCGCTCTCCGCCCTCTATCTCGAAAACGGTACACCGTATAAAAAAATTTTTGAAACAAAATTTGTAGAGAATTTAGTATTCTACAATATTGATAATAAAAACAAATAGCAAAAAACCCATAGGAAATGAGATATTTCCAAAAAAAGCGCAAAAAACCGATTTTTTTGACCTTTGACCATGAAATTTAATAGTTGCTTACACCCTACCATATGTAGGTTTTGAGACAACTTTTAGGGTGTCAATATACAACTATTTACAGACTTACAGCTGAGTATCTCGAATTCCGAGGTGAACTTACTATAATGACTGGACTACTAACACATCACTGTTAAGATAAGTTATTGAGATTGGAAAAAAATGATTGTTAGTAAGGAGGTATTTTATTCTAACTCCTAACAGACGAGAATGCGATACAAAAGAAAGAGTTCTACAAATTATTTTCTGTCTATATAATTCGCACTTTAGAATATTGTATTCAAAGACCTAAAATTGAATGAAAATATAGGTTAAAATAATCATAGTAAAGACTGAAATAATAAATAGATACTAGGAATATAAAACGATTTAAAAGTAACACGTGGAATATTCATCTATTGTTCAATTTACTTATATAAAGCAATAAATATGCGTAGTTGTATTTTATTTAGTGAGAATTCTTAAAATGTATTACATCTACAAAATATACATGACCTCAATCTAGTAAATTAATTTAATTGAAGAATCTCAAAAATAGTTTGTTTTTTTTTTATGTACTAAAGTCATATGAATGTTATTATAGGTCCTTGCCCAGGAATTTTAGAGTAAAAATATGTTCATATATTGTGCTATGATTCAATATTTACATATATCTTCAATTTTATGAATGTATCAAACAATTCCTTTAATGTTTGGTTGAATTATCGTCAGCGAGTATGGGATTGAGTTCAAGGTTCCAGATGAGAATAGATACGATGTGGAGAATAAGTTCTTTGTAAAGTAAAATTACGAATCCGAGTATAAAGTATGGATTTCATGAATTTTACATAAAGTAATAAAAATAAAAAATCATTGTGTTTCCTTAGTGTATTGTATCATTTCCATGCATGAATATACATCTTTCTTCAAAATAAAATATCTTTTAAAAAATTTTTTATATTTTTTATAGAACCATATTAAACATGGATTATTTGAGTATTTCAAGGAATTTTTCGATTTGTCTAAACTAGTATCCACATTAAATTTAAAGCTCTTCAATGGAAAGTTTTATACCGAGCACATTCAAATAGAATTGAAAGTAAACATTCTGTTATGTTTGAATGTACGAGTAGAAGCAGGTTCGTATATATGAAATAAATTCTCCACAAAAGCAAAAATATTCCCCTTTTAAAAGCACGTCAGCGATATAAGACGACAAAAGGAAAATTCACCATTTTCTAATTCCAAATTTTCTTTGTTCCTTCATGCAATTTTATATCAATATTTTTTTATAATCTTTGGTGTTTTAGCAATCACGTTTTCTTTTCATGCACATGATTGAAACAAAACATAACATGATGCCATATTTTTCAGTAAAAAATTTAGTATTATACTTGAAAATCCATTTATGTAATATGTATGCAAACCTAAAATTTTCTGTATAAGCTGTAAAATTCTGTTTGTGGGATCTTGAGTTACTATTAATCCTCATAAAATTCTAGCCATCAATTGTTTATTAATTCTCCTCACGTAGGCGACAAAGTGAAAGCTAGGGCACAAATAATGTAGGATTAAGCTCATTCTTTTGTGTATGAGCCACCAGACTCTGCAAGAGTGTCGAGAGCGATTATAATGTTGGCTTAAGTTTAAGCCTTGATAATAATTCATCTCTATTATATATAAAAATGTTTTAGAAACTTCCCGTTTCAATGGAAAGTGTTGTTCTGTCAATGAATTTGATTTAAGAACGCGAATTTACAGCGAAAATATTGCTTAAAATGTAAGTTGGGTAGGAAAACCGTAACGAGATTAGCATAGTTATGAAAGTAAATTCCTTTATTGAAAATCATCTTACAAAACTACAAACAAGTAGGTATTCATGGTATTGGAAATCCTAGATCTAGGTTCAAGTACTTTGCTAGCGAGACTTCTGGACTTTTATTGAAATTCTTACCTGTATGTCGAGAGTTGGTATTCGTTACTGGAACTGCAAAATTGTTGGGTTTGGAAAGTTTTGTACTATTAATACAACATGAACTTAGAAATATGGCATATATAAGTATAATGTATATAATTATAGTAATGATTTAGTAATAAATATCATTACTTATTTAAATATTGGGGTACAAAAAAAAAAAATTGAAAATTTTCTATTTTATACTTTATTTTCATGATCTGACATAACATTTTAAAACATGGATAAATTGAAACGATTGCTTTTTATTAAAATGAACACACTTCGTTAATAATTTGACAACAAAGCTCATAAAATATTTTAGAACTTGTATTTTTTTTACCTAAAACCCATAAAATATAAAAGGCAGCCCAAAAAAGAAATCAGTACAACATCAAATTTAATTGTATAAGTTAAATGTAAAAAAAATGCACTTATATTTTTTAAGTTGGATTATAATATGTACATAACAATTGTTATGTCACATCAGTTAAATGGGTAGAACTCGTTTGGCTAACGATATCAATTTTATTTGGACTATAAAATAATAAACATAATAAAATATATTCACTTTACTTTACTATATTGCAGTACTAATCCATTAATCGCATGCAAGATGAAAATTACATTTTTCAGGGTTATAACTTTACCGCATAACTAGACGTTAATTAAAATTGTAATTAATTACAAAGTAAAATAATTGTTACCTCAAAATGAATTCAAATTGTTTCACACATTATTTACTTCTTTAAAACACATTTTCAAGTCTTTTACGTGAAAATATTATTGCTATATAATTCATGTTAGAAGGCTACAAATTAAACGGTCGTGGCGACAGAAGGTTAGTCATTAACCATATAACAAGTTTTATATAAATTTTCATAATAAATGCAAAAACTACAGGCATTGTAATAAAAATAAATAACGCTTGAGTTCAATTTATTACGGATGGATTTCACATTTATCAACTCATTCCTAATACCAAAGCGTTTGACTTTAAAAATAAGGTTTATGATTCATGAAATTCTTTACAGTCTTTGACGTTTTAAACTGAAAATACAATCATAAACCGGTTCAGCTATTTATTGCGTTATTATTTTGACAAATTCTTTTTCAATTAAATTTTGTAAGTACTTTATGACGATGAATAAAATCAGCTGAATTTTATTTTATGTGCATTACATTGTTGCAGTTTTCGTTCCATAATAATGAGTTATTGATTTTCATAAAAGAGAAACGCAGTATAAATTTAAAGTTTGAGTCATCAAACTTACGACTTATATTCTATAAAATCTTATTAATAACAATAATAAGTATATGTTAATAAATTTTTAAAATATCCTTAAAACGCGAATTAATTCGGCTCTTACTTTTATAGTGACACTGGTGAGTTACTTCATATGACAATGATAATAATTTATACTTATAAGTTATATTTGGTCTGCAATGAACCAAATATTTATATCTATAATACAGAGATCCAAATACGGTAAATAAACTATATGTATACATTAAATATACATAGTTCAAATATATATTTCAATCCAAAATTAAAATATATAAGTAAATGTAGTATGTTATCTAAGGAGAAGAAAGATGAAATAAATTTTTACTATAAAACGTACCAGTATCTAAGTAATTCCTATTCCAGTCGACTTACAAAAAGATGATTTGAATAATCAAAATACAGTACAACACCCAAGCGAGACGTAAATGTTGAATTGGAATACAGTACAAGTTTTCCATGGTTTCGAAAAGGTTCTTATATTGACGCCGAGCACTTAAGAGGTTGCTTTGAAAGTAAATTTACAGTACATTCGAGACCGGTATGCCTGTGTTTTTGAAATTAAAAATACAGTATTTATTTGACAAATAATAAAATGAAATCTTCTTTGGAATATATTCACTAATATAAATTGCATTTGTCATATAGTACCAGTCGGGTTTATCTTAACAAAATCCAGGAATTTAAATAAAGTTACATTTGGCTCATGCCAATTATTACAATCATTTGTAACTATTTTTCGAAAAAGCAAGTAAGTATATGTCAGTTCTCGAGCAAAAAATTTAACTGGGAATTTAAATCCGCATTTGTTTTTAATTATTGTAAGGCTTATTGGAACTTTATTGATATAATAACATTAGATAGATAAACTGCCATATTTATTTAATTATTACCTACATGCTTTTTATCATTGTATAGCTAAAATGTCATATTGCCTGCTTCTCTCTTTCATTACTTGGATGTGAATTTGTAAGCTATTTTTGATATCATGTAGACAAAACTAAATCTTTGTTTTCTTAACATCAAGTACATGGGTTAAAATAAAGTTTTGATTTACATATATCGATTATTATATAATATTATTAAATTGTAATAACAATGATATTTTTTAATTTATTATTCATCATATAAAACTTTCAGTCCACTTTATAACATAACTCTTATCTGTAATTTTGAGTCAGATAAATAATTCTGTTAAAAATATTTATTTGTTTTACCAGACTACCATTAAGGTAATGGATTTAACGTACGATTTATGCATGGAAATATATATCGGATGATGTGTGAGATATTTATAGGTTAGGTTGTGATGTGATAAAATAAATATAAATAAACTCATACAGAAAAATAACTATTCCTTTGATTACATAAATATAATTTATAACTTATTGTTGAGGATATCTATTCTAGTATTAACTACCTATCCATGAAATCGTCTTCAATTTAAAAGTCTTTCAATTAATATCAAAACCTTAGGAGAACAAACTAGAAAAATAACAATAGCACACATTTTTAAATCATGTAATCTCATGTACCAAGCTACAGACTACACATGACAATTCAGATATCTTACATCGATATAATTACAACTTCTTCAACTCTAGATATTCAAGACAAACGCCTAAACGAACTTAAAATATTAAAACATAAAGCTCACATTTCTATGGTTAACTGTCACTTGGTATATGACTCGATGCGCTGAGTTCCTCTCAGTTAAGACCTTTAGAAAATTGCGTGTTCTGAAGCGTGTTTTTAATTAATTACCATTGTCTAAGAACGAACGACGGAGATAAGACGTATTTATAAAGTCAGTTACTTTATTAACGTACTAATTAGCAACTCCTGATGTATGATATCTTGTTACTTAAGTGTAATTGTTCCCATATACAAATGCATTAAGATTACATACCGTGAACTTGTTTGATGTGATTTCAATGTGATATTTTTTTCATTGCAATGCTTATAAGAAACGAAATAGAAAAAATCATCAGAAATTAAAAGTAGCTATTAGAAGAATCAAAAACTAAATATTCCTTGTGCAATAATTTCATTATTGTTAAACAATGTTAAAAAATATATGTACATTATCACCATTGCAGTTGCATGGATGACACCCCCGATCACACCTTGGCGGAGTGCCTTGCGTGGGCGATAGAGCGTCGCCAGCTCACCGCGGTGGTTGGCGCAGATCTCTCGTTGCCGGCAGTGGTTCAGGCCATGGTCGGTAGCGAGAGTGCCTGGGAGGCGGTGGTCCGGTTCAGCGAGTGCGTCATCTCGCGGAAAGAGGCCGCTGAACGAGCGCGGGAAGATGACCCCTCCTCGGCGCCCCTGCGTCGACGAAGGCTGGGTAGAAGGCAGCGGGCCTACGCTCGCCAAATGCCTCCCCAGTGAGAGGAGCCTCCGGGCGTTGGTGGGGAACCGGCGTCCGGGCAACATAGGCTGGAGTGAGAGTGGCGTGCTTGGCGTTCCCGGCACGCTGCCCTGGAGTCGGAGGGGAAGTGTGGTGAAGCCACTGTGACCCCTGCCGAAGACGGAGTCCATGGGACTCGTGCGTAGTGAGCGGAAGTATGGCTTGCCGTTCCCGCTCACTAGCCTACGTACAGCGCAGAGAACGCCGAGGAGTTTAGTGGGTGGAAATCCCACACGCCCCCGCCGTGTTTTCCCCCGCGGCGGGAAGTCTTTGAAAGATTCTCCTCGTTAAAAAAAAAAAAAAATATATATGTACATTATAGATAATATTCAATTATAATGCCTTGAATCGCTATTAAAGCTTTACATAACAACTATGAAAAGGAAACATATATGTAAATATACATTTAAATTGTATAAATCATGAAATGGGAGTCTAATATCACACATAATATTAATTATCAAGTTTCCATAAGGAAAGTATAAAGTCAAATTATACTGACAGAATAAATACATTTATGACACGAATCTGATATTGAGTGAGTTGCTTGTTTTCTCTACCTGGACTGTTACTTACTTATATATCACTCTTGGGACGCCCGTAACTACATACCTCCGGGCTATGGGCTATTTCATGTTAACAAATGTTTCCCAAACATATGTCTTAAAATATTACTGTAAAATATATGAACCCATTTTACAAAACTTTCAAATATTAAAGAAGTATACAATTTTATAAAAAATTCTTGATTTATTTTACTGATTTTGTCTTTATCATTCATCATCGATAAATACGTTCAAATAATTAACGACGATCCATGTCAAAAAACGATTTTTGCTTTTAATACTTTTTAACTATAAATATTATAAAATGCCACAATCAACAAAAATCAACATATTGAAAATATTTTTATTGTCTATGAGATTATTTATCATAAATTAATGTCAGAGTGAAATTTATATTTATATGTAAGATACAACAGAAAATTATATGGCATCAAGTCGAGTATGTTACATAATGTTTAAAGCTAGAGACCCGTTGGTTTTTATCTTCAACTAATGCCTCTTTTGTGGATCGTAATTCACAGTTTATACATTCATTTAGAGTTAATACAGCTTTACAAAGAGAGAATAATAAGGCTGGCTTCTTTTTCTTTGACAGTCCTTCGTTTAATATCCGGAACGCAATTGTAGAAGCGGCAGTCTTACTTTTGCCGGTCAATTATGGGGCTGAATAATCTGCCAGAGTGATATAATTAGTTGGTTTTATTTTTTTCTATAGATTACACAGAGAAATAAAAAAAACTGTTATATTTAGCTATATGAATTTCTTGTAATCAGGTAGGCAGTCTAAGTTATATTAACATTTTTTTAAATATTATTATTTGTAAATTCGTCTAGTGCTTGACTTAAAATCCACCCTTTGGAAGGAAAAATGAAATCGTATGTAGTGAATGCACTATCTGAGTACAAGCCTATTCACATTTTTTGAAGACAACCAAATTTTAGCTCGAAGGAAACACAGACTCAGGCAAACTGTTCCTATCTCTCGCTGTGCACATGTAGAAGGAGGGGGTGTATCGCTTTCTCCGAATACGAGGAAGATGTACAACGGAGGGATGGAGGCCCACCGTACATCTGGTAATGTGGTAATATTAATCGAATAGGAAATATGTAGCAAGGAAGTTGAACGAGTCTTTGACATTATTACCCAAAAAGACAGCAGAGATTCCATGTGCTCATGGTGGCTTAACCTGGAAACTGCGGGAATACCAGAATCCTCGGATCCTCTTATCTGGTCGCTAACCGGCACGATGAAGCCATCTTGTCATAATACACAGTTAAGGGGGCAGCCTTTCTTGGGTAGCTATTAAACTATATGGACCCCGTACTGACTGCAGAAGGTAAGCGGAGCGCCCATCTTCAGATCCCGCTACCCTCTATGACCAAGAACCCGTCTGATGCTCGGCTCAAATTACAAGTCATCTGTTCAGACCCATTCTTCATCAATATAATTATATTCATTGCAAGTTATAAGTTACAATGGACTGAAGAATGAATAAAAAAATAATGCCTGTTAACAGAAAATCAGATTCAAGTAGATATTATAACTGAGATTATAGCTACAATTCAGACGACATTAATATTACTGTCTCTATTGCTTCAACTTTGAGGAATTTCAAATGAATCATTTGAAGAATGTTCTGCTTATTTTTATCAATATGTTATAGCAAATAATTTAAAAGTTGAAGTTACTACAATAAGATTATAAACGATACGTAGTGTGGCACACAGAGTCAAATAGTTCATTGATTTGGTAACTTAAAACAAAATGCTGCCGTAATTCAAAATACTGTTTATAAATTACATTATATATATATATATTTTTTATATTATGTTTCCACGACTTAAAAATATATATGAAATTGGAAACGATAATCAAAATTTCTATAACGTTCGAATTCCAACATAAAATAGTATAAGAAAAATAAAAGAATTCCCCTTATTTTAAGGTACTTTCAATATGAATGACAACTGAAAGATTCGAATAGATGCTGCGGTTCTAAAGCTTCCATTCAACATATCGACATAAAATTGGATTCTTTATTTAAATACGACCTTCGCCTACCTAGTACAACATACAATAACTTTTATTAGCAAGTATGTATGGACGTCTTTGATTTATATATTTATATACATTAAACAAAAGTTTCCACAGCATTGTATCTATTTCCGTTAAGAGAATCGTTGGCTTCTCACAGATCTGGCTTTCAAATTTTATTTTACGATTTGAAGCGCTCATAACAGTGAAATGCTATGTATTGACAATGTTTAGTAAACAGAAACATGCAAAATAAATGTAACTTTTATAGCCGAAATAAAAGGAGAACCTTTTTTAAAATTATATGTTACTTTACGTAATGTATTTCCATTTCATTAATAGAAAAATAGCATCATCTATTTTGTGTTTATTTACAAATGATATATGATGTAGTTTAAAGAATAAAGTACGACCAATTGCTTGAAACACATTTGATTTTTTCAATAGTAATTAATTTAAATTTTATTACAATTAAGTAGAAAGTAATTAAATAACAAACATTGAAATGATATTGCCAATATCCTTGCTCCTTACTGGTAAAAAGGCGTTATATAAAATAAATTTATAAATTCAACTAATTTGGAAACTGATAATATATAATTAAAAATTTGTTTTATTAATTACGAAAGAATAAAAGATTGGTATAATTATATTCATAGCACATTTAATGAACTTCACATTATTTTAATTTATCTTACTACAACTCTCGTCGTAATAGGACGGCTGAAACGTTCTGTCGTACATCACTCTCAGGCGTGTTAGCTGCGCAGTACTACGTTGCTCGGAAAATTGTCAGTGTTACGGAAATCCTAGAAATTTAAGCATTATGCATGTAGGATACTGTGTTAGAAATAACCTCGTAGCTTGAATATATAAAATGAACGTTAACAAACATTATCATTTATATTCATAGGAGTAGTTATTATATCCAAATATATTTAATATTAAAATATTTTGGAAATATTCTTATAGCAATAATAATCTTTTTGGACGGCTATTAAACATACCATATCTTTGTTATCAACCAGAATATGGACGTTTCTTAAAATTATCTTCCGCACATTTCACACACGTCAACCCCTGTTAATTATGCCATCATAATAATTATAAACAAACTGGGATCTACCAAAATATATAAAAATGAGCTCTTTTGTAATTTTAAACTCAACAAAGTTTTGTTCTTTCAAATCTCATGCGTGTTAATTCATTTAATGTATAAGTATATATAAAGGTTTCATGCACCCGTTTTATTTCAAATTATTTAATACTGTTAAGCCTGTAATTGAAAAATATGTGAGGTATAAATAGTTTCTTGACATGCAAACAGTACAATAAATACTTCCTTCAAACATAAAATGCTAAAACATCTGAAAGACATATTGCCGAAATGAACTTATAAAACAATCTATGATAAGAGATTTTTCTTTAGTGGAAATTATATTATCACTTAATCACAAATTTCTTGAATCTGAATTATCAAGATATTAATTGTGAATATTCTTTGGTCATTTCTATTTTCAACAATTAATTATAATACCCTACCAGCAATACTTTTTGAGGTCCATATGACATTTATAACATATGAACCTATTATGACATATGAATGTTTACTTGTTTATACTTTGATTTACAATCCTTCTTTGCAGAAAAATTCATTCCAGAGGCAGGAATTCTAATTGATAACTATAGAGATGTATACTTTGGACATTAATGGTTGACTATTTCGTCTTACCAAAACATAACTCTTTAAATAATATAAACTAGATTGTATCTTTATGTTCGTGTCGAAGTTTTATACTAATTCCTAAAAAATAACCTTTTTTAAACATGAATATTCGTGTGTTATATTTATCAATATCTTTAAAAACTGACCTGTGATCTAAAAAAAACATGTAAAATGTCCGCCCTTTAAATGTTACCTAGTACAAACAGAAGTTCTATACAAAGTCGATAAATACAATTCATTTTTCGTATAATATGTTACTTTTATAGTCGACAAGTTACGGAGACCACGAATTGGAATTCAAATGCTTATATGAAAGAATATTTTTAAATAAATTTTAGGTATTTCTTGATACCTCAGTAAATTTATTCCTTTTTGCAACGATTACCAACCCTATTTACAATCACAAAAGGAACCGCGCTCAGGGCACGCCACTTTGACATTCATCATTTACCTTCATACGACTACACTATATGAATTAAACTAATTACTACTTTATAGCGTACTTTAATCATGTAATAAGTATTCCATATGAAGAATGAAAATATAATTGGAATTATTATTAGGGGCCCCTTTTTTTAGTTAAGACTTACAGAAAATAATTTAATTTACTCGATACTAATAATGACATTTAGTTTTTTCCCATCAATATTTGAATTTGAATAAAGTTAAAAATTCTTAAATTGGAAATTTAAATAATTTTAGACTTGATTTCCATTTGCTTTTTTGAGAAGGACTCCACCGGGAATCGACTTTGGGTAAAAATGTTCTTGCACATCACCCTCCCCTTATTATGAAATACAAATTTAATGAAGTCCCCATTATATTTATTTAGAAGGAAGTTTAGGGACTTTTTGTTTTTGAAACATATTTTCTCGAACGTTATTTAAGTTAATACGGTATTAAAGCATAACATGCGATTTATAGATTAACAACGATTCGTGTTATGGGCTACGATATTTTTGTATGAAATTAATATCCACTCCGGCTTCGGTAATGAATTTACGAATATTAACTTCTTATTTATCTTAACTAAGATATCCACGTCTCTAAGGAAACTGATTTGTTTTAGATCATAATAATTCACTAAGTAGCATATTTTTATATTTCATTTTGCACACTCTAACGGGGCACAGAAAAGTTTATCATAAATAATAGTTATTAAAACCACTTTCATAATTGAATAAATTTTCAATAAGTCGATTGAAATCAATGAATAAACCTAATTTTCATCATAAACTGTAATCTTCTATTTAAATAAACTGTCAAGAGCCTGCATTTAAGTAGAAAGGTGAAATAAATGTAACGCTGGCAAATTAATTCCTAACTAAGAGGAATTAATTTACTTCCTGAAGAGATTTATTTCCATGTAATGTTGAATGGATTGAGTTTTACTTCAAACGTGAATTTGTAGTCACAAACAGCATCCTGAATGATGTGAATGTGCCTCTAAACTCAATAGAGTTACGAAATACGTATTTTTTACAATATAACGTTTAAATATGAAAGCGACAGTAATTTTTTTCTATTTGATTTGTTAAGCTGAAGACAAATGGAAAATAATATTTTTTATTTATTTGTGTTGGTGAACTAAAATTTCATGTTATCTTTTTATATATTATATATACATAAAATTGATATATAGATGCACAGCCTAGCCACGTATTGTGGTGACATGAAACTCGGAATATTTTATTAATTCAAATTTTCGATACAGACTTAGAAGTGATGGAAACAGTGATGGCAAATTTTTATTAGCGAAGATATTAATAACTTAATTTGAATGAAACTAATATTGTCGGATTTACTACGCGATTTTTATTTTTGATTATAAACTACATACTCCCGAGGTTTCCGTTACTTTACAGTAATCGTGATAACGGGCAGATGAGATGTAAATCCGAAAATATTAGTTTAATTTAAATGAAAATCTTAGATCTCAACATAATTTGAGTTTAAATTTTGAGTTTAGAAAAAAATATGTAAAAATCTTTAAGTCACCATATTTTTACATAAACTTGTAATACAAAGTGTTAAAATTTTTTTTTGTCGATTTTTGACATTCGTTGTTTTGTAGCTTAAAAAATGACTAAAGGTTTCTATAGATAATATTTAAAATCTCTTTCAATTTCTATGAAATTTATCATCAGATGTCTTCGTATAACTGAAAAAGTATATTTACCTTTTCTTTAAATACAACCGCAAAGTAACAATAAATGTTCATTGTTTGTATTTCAAAATTATTACCAATATCACTGGTCTGCAACGAAAAACTCCTTTAAACAAAAATATGATAAGTATGAAGTATTGAATATCCTGAATCAATATCTGTTTTTATTTTTTTGCTATCAGGTATATATTCCTTACAAAAATTTTTTTTTGAATAGCTTAAAATTCCATATATTTTACTGTTGTTCATGCGTTAGCGCAACTGTGTTTAATTGTGTTAGTAGGTAAGCACAAAAAAAACGACTCCTACTGATAGAAAGAGAGCGAAAGATACCGATTGAGTCATTTTTATACGAATACATTGAAAAAAAATTAAATATTCACAGTATATGTGGAATATTTGCGCTGATATTAAAATTGTATCAATGTTAACTGGCCTACAAGGAGGATATGCAAAATATTGTTGTTTTTTGTGTGAGTGGGATAGTCGGGCGACAGATAAACACTATGAAGTAAAAAGCTGGAAACGAAGAACGAATATGATGCCTGGTTTCAAGAACATTAATAAAGAACCTTTAGTTCCAATTGAAAAAATTTTTCTTCCTCCACTCCATAGAAAGCTGGGTCTTATGAAAAATTTTGTCAAAGCTATAAATAAGAATGGTGAAGTCTTTCTGTATTTAAAGACAAAATTCCCCCGAATTAGCGAAGCAAAATTAAAAGAAAAGGAATCTTTGTGGGTCCCCAAATACGCGAGCTTATGAAGGACACAAATTGTACAATAAAACAGAAAGAACCCGAAAAAAGGGCATGGACTGCTTTCGTCGAAGTGTGCTATAATTTTCTAGGAAATAAAAAAAAGTGAAAACTACCAAGATACTGTCACAGAACTTATTTCTTCGTATAAAGACCTAGGGTATAGCATGTCTTTAAATATTCATTTTTTGGACTCTCACTTGGATTTCTTCCCACCTAACCTTGGAGCAGTATCATGGTGAGAGGTTTCATCAAGATATTATGCACATAGAGAGACGCTACAACGGAAAATGGTCAGAAGGAATGCTTGCTGATTTTTACTGATTTATTCGGCGCGAAATTCCACTTCAAACTTCAAAATATAAAAAGAAAGAAAACTACTAAGTAAAATAATATTAATAATAAGTAATAAACATTTTGTAATACACGTTTTAATGTTTTTTCATGGTCTGTATCCAAAATTATGATAATAAATAAATATATGATTAAAATATAATGATAAAAAAGCTATTTTATTTAAAAAATATATTGTAAAAAAAATATACGTGATAGAAAAATTTTGATACCATATTTCTATTTAGTACTATTGAATCAATAATAATAATTCTTAGTTTTGTAAAGGAGACCCAAAAAAATTTATTTTGCAGACCAGTGTATTTAAAAAGATGTAGGGCTCCTAAAAACGATATATTAATAACTATTAAAATCAGATTGTCTGACTATTAAACACTTACGTATATGGGCCCTTAGTACCATGTTTACAAAGAAAGTAGAAGAATTTTTTAAATATTTTGTTTCTTATAGTTTATTTGAGAATCAACTTATTAATTTTAGATTTCTAAGTTAGTTATATTTTAAATATATGAGATTCGTATTTTTGACTATATTACGATTTAAGAGAAGGTAATTATACATACCTGTTGGGTCGTGTACTATTTTTTTGAACAATTTTCTCAACAAACAGTTTCAGCTCGATTTATAATTATCATGTTTTGATAATGAAACAAATGGTATTCTATACTTTACATTCTAATTGTTTTGTGAGCAAATCATGCACAATTATGTTTACGAATTACGTGACTACTCTCAGGTAGCTAAAATTTTGTGCTGCCATCATCTTTTACAAGAAAAACAATATAAAAATATATAAAAAATATAGAATACAATTTGCTTTAAACAATTATATTTAACAAAAAAAAACATTTATTTAAATGGAAACTAATTAAATAGTCACAAAGTAAGTTTTTTATCAAACATATTAAAGCTTATTAAGAAATTAAGCAACATAATACCTATCTCAACTATAACCCAGAAGGCACAGCTAGGTCTGACAAATATTTCTGCCAGAAAACTAATAAAGTTATTAAGTATGGCGACACAATTCTTTATAGGTTTTATCCACAAATAAAAACGTTAAACTTTTTGTATAAATATATATATATTTATATATATATACTATATATATATATATATATATATATATATATATATATATATATATATATATATATATATATATATATATAAATAGTGTACTAAATACCTGTTTGACAGATTATAGAGTAAAACTTTTGTTTACCTTCTATACGTGTAAAAATAATGGTTATTGTATCTAAATACAATAAACTAACAAATTATTTTAAGAAATATTAGTTAAATAAATAGCAATATTCTAACATAAGCATGTAAGATCAGAACATACTGTGACATATGTATGTTTATTATTTTGGTCAACTTGACCTTGTTATTACTTTTATGTGCAATCTTTGGTGGGAAGGTATTGATAAAATTTGGCTATCTGTTAAGAAGTCATAGGATCATCCCAACTTGATTGCGAGAACATTTCATCATAAAATTTTGAAGGTAATGGAGATTTAATTAAAAGGCAAGATTTTTGAGGCAAAAATTGTTTAATGTGTTGAGAAGAACAGCCTAATCGTGCGCTAAGCCATATTTATATTTTACTTTGATATAGCATACAATTAGAGCTCTGAGAAATCATAAATGTAACTTGAAAAAGGCACATATAAAGTCACACGTAATAGTATAATAAGTAAATAAATACTCCATTGATTTTCAGTGATTTTCGTAATTAGATATTTAACACAGTTTATATTCGGTATTCGTAGCATAGTATCAAGCATTCATTCACAGTCATATAGCAAACACTGCGAATGATTCGTTCATGGAACCGATGTAATATCTAGTCATTGTCATCATCAGACTTTTACTTTAATTAGGCCAATTATAATCAAATTTAAATTTTTATATGAGTTATTGGGGATGAGATGATGTTTAAGATGAAGAATAAGAAGGTATTCAAAAGTAGGTGCTGTTTTGCAAAAGTAGCGTTACCATTACAATCATCTTCGACTGCAGTAACTTTGGTATCCTTGACTTTTGCCCTCCAGTTTATCAAAATAACTGCGATTATGGTGTTACACCAACTGCCAACTCAAGAAGTGTCCTGCGAAGATACTCTCTATAGCAATCAAGAAGACCTCCCCCAAATTTTTTAAGTCACATTGGTATTATTCATGTATGTGTTGCCCTTACCCCAAAGGTCTGATGACTATGTAACTCAAATAATTACGTAGTTTGTTTAATACATACATTTACTATGTATACTATGCGGTCTACTTGTTTTCCTATCTTATAATTTATGTGCTTAGAGCCTTTGGAGGTTACTAGAAAATATCGAAAGAAGAGATATCTTTACCCAAATATTTTTATATATTTTATTTTTAATACTAGTAATTTATTTGCTAATAGTAAAAACAAATTAATAAACGAAAGAATAAATAGCAAAGTAAATAATTTATTTTACAAAACAGGAAAGCTAAAAATTACTTTTCCTATGACGAAAAATCTAAATTGAATATTGTGTTTAGGTATATACATAAATACTATTATGTAATGAACATGTAATAAAATTATTTCTCCATTTCAACATTTGAAGAATTGTATATGTATATCTCTGATTTTTTTCTATAGCACCTTTGAAGTGTTTTGAAGAGAAAAAAAATATAATTATATTTCTCGTAAAAACGTAATGTAATAAGGAAAATTTGAAAGTACAGTTTTCATCTTACTTTAATAGTCTTTGATGTCAGAATCAATTTAGAAATAGATTGTTTACAAAACTCTGACGTTAATTTTAAGCATGAGCGACCACTTTACATAAATTTGACTTTCACACCTCTAATTTTGTATCCAAGGCTCTCTCATTACAGGTAAATATATAATATTATGTAGAAGGCGGCACTGTTATTTAATTAATTTTAAAAGACTTATTGCTAATAAAAGAGCGAGTATACAACGTCGGATGCTTTATTTGTCTACTAACAAAAGGAAAATGATTTCGAATGTGTCATCAAATCCCATAGAAACCGGGATAAAGGAACGCATCGGTGAAGGATAATAGGTAACAATTTTTAAACTTTTCAAAAATACCAATAAGATTTTCTAAACATTATTGACTGCTGGTTTAAATTAAAAGTTTTTTTTACTTCAATTATGAAATCTAGAATTATAAAAGAAAAAACAATTATTTCTTATTTATCATTTTCAAAGCTTTGAAAATTTTTTAACAATTAAATTAATAATTCACAATCAAATCCAATTTTGTAAAAGAATATAAACATAATAGTTATAGCTAAGCACTGAAAATTTAGTACTTTTCAATACTTTCACAAATTAATGCTTTCAGACTTGTAGCCTAAATAAACAGTCATGTGTACAGAATATACAACTTGTCATATATTGCTTGTGTATAATATCTCCCTGCGGATAATGACAAAGGTTCTCCTTTGAGTGTTCCAACAGTACCTTCAATTTAAATAAAAAAAGAATATTTTAAAACATCTCACTTAAATAATTCAATAGCCTACTTAATAAGTATGTATGTATATTTTAGGGAGTCAATTAGTCTGAATGTTTAATGTTAATTAGATTTTCTTTTTTAAATTATTATAATTTTTCGACGATTGATGAATGTTAATTTAAGATTACATTCATTTTAATTATGAAACTAATATTTTATTTAGGCTAATTAAGGCGTAGTCTAGAAATATTACGATACTGTAGACATTTTTAATGATTATAATTAAATGACAAAAGTACATTTTATATTCTGGGAAATTTCTTTGACAAATACAAAATAAACACGTTGGGCCATGTCGGTAAAAGAGCTTCAGATACATACTTAATATATCTTCAAAAGCAATTCGATGTTTTCCTCATGTGCAAGAAATAGATTCGGTGTCTTTTTACATCATAAAGAGTGTAAATTTAAGGTTCTTTGGCGGTATATTTTTATATTTGCATTACGTGTTTACCCTAAAACTTAATAAGCTCATATATTGTATATAATAAATAAAGTTTTAATATTTGTTCTATGAGATATGTCAGGTTTCCGTACCGGTGCCAGTGCATGCATGGGGTTTTTATGGGTGCGAGTGTTTCAAAACGTCTGTATTCCGGTGTGTATCTATGATTATTCGTTTGTAAACATGTGGATGTATTTAAATTAAGTAACAGATCAAATTGTACTTTTGTTACTACCGTACTACCTAAATTATACGTGATAAACGCTTTATTTACAGTTAATTGGGTAAAGAAAAGTGAACACAAAAATATAATAATGATATATACTTAATAGAACTGTACTATACATATACTGTAAATTTGTAAGTTATAAGTGGTAGGAACAAACCCTGTACCAATCCAAATATCATCCCCACTTTCCATTGGTAAACCCTACTAACTAATGGACGAAGCTCAGGAGACTTGCGACTGGGCCGACTTGAAGGAAACGCAATGGATAAAAATGAGAACTGGAGACATTGGAAAGGTTACAAGCTTTATTAGTGTGGAAATAATGGAAAGCGGTATGGTATGGGAATTATATAGTGAAATCAAAGATTGTGTGGCAAATGGCAAGAAAGTGAATTATAGGTTGGTTGTTATATAGGCAATAAAATAATGTGAATTGTTGAATATGTATAAATATCAAGGAAATAAACCCTTAAACTGGATGTCAGAAGAGAAAGAAGTGTTGTGTAAGAAGGAGGTGATTTAATTTATGTGTTATATGTGTATTTATATGTTATTAATCATTTAAGTTCTATATGTTTAAGCAGGCTGACCCTGGGAGGGGTCAGTTTCAGATATGATTTACGAAAAATAAGATTAGGATGGGGTAATGAATCTGAAAGGTATATAATATGCATTAAAATGTAGGCCATGAATGTGAGCTTAAAATACAATTAAAAAATAAAGGATTTACTTTTTTACCTTAGAAAAAACAGATTGATTTAGCCTTACTTAAATATTCTTAGCAATATTAATATATGTAAGTATCTAATAACTATACAACAAATATCAGTGACAAGCAACAGTAAAAACTTTAAATTTAATATTAAAAGTACATATGTTGTTAAATATTTAATATTATTCTCTGAAGGGCTTTTTAATACTCAGGATTCCCAAAAATGTAATAAAGTCTAATAATTTAGTAACAATACAAAATTAATATTTTCGTCGTAAAAAAATTTATCTTTCAATAATTCAAAACAATGCATTTTAAAACGTCAAAATCTAACATGATTGAGATATCTTAACCAAAAGAGAAATGTTTGCTTTGTTCTTGCTGATCATTTCTATTCTTAATTTGTTAGAAGCATTATTTTAGTCACAAAATATTTAACAAGACTTTGACAGCTTTTATAATTATAAATGTTATAAGTCTGTTTGACAAGTTTAATGTTTTGAATTAACTGCCTTATTTATGAAAAGTCTTAGTTTAAATGTAGAAAACATTCTCGAGATACCATTTATTATTTATTCTTGATAAAAAGATTTCTTCGTGAGAGAGACGTTAATTGGAAAGGAAACGGTAAAGAAAATATTTTAAAAAACGTTCTCTGAATATTGGATTACAGGTAGATAATATTTTTTTAATAAATTAATATGTATAGAAAAAAATACACTTTAATTTAAACTTATCAAACCTATTTCAATTTGTATCATATACATATCTAAAGTGATCAATTTAACCTTTACTTTATAAAAATAATGAATATTCAAAATAACTTTTTAAAAACATGCCAAGATACTCTTTATTATTTGAGTCAAATAAAGAGATGCCACTTGACGTTAAAATTAAATTAAACCTCAATTTCAGAAGGAGTATTGAAAATAATTATAAGCTCAAGCTTGTTTACACAAATTTAACTCTTATTTCACACATTTAATTTGCCTCACAAAAGCAAGATTACTTTTCTCAAGTGAAATATACGGCGTGTTCAGAAGCGTGTAGTTAATTAATTAACATTTTAACAGTGTAATTGAAGACGATAAGTTATATTTGTAAAGTCAGTACGCCCTAATTAGCATTACAGTTCACGTATGAAGTAATTTTTCGGTTCTATAAATATTATATGTACATTACATAATTATTCTTATAAAATATTAATTGGCCTTTATTATATGTAATATATTCTTGTCTCCTATCAATTTGCTAAGTAATTCTTAATATACATGAAATATTGTATTTTTAGAAATCAGAAGCAGATATATTAAAAAAGAAACAATTTCAACACTTGACCTAGTTATTTAGTCTCGTAAAGTAATTTTAACATTAAAATTAATTAAATAGAAAGAACAAAATCCTAAACTTAATAATTATTAAACGCTTTAACAAAACTACACGACCGGTGTTTGCATTACGAACGCCAAGAGCCAAGCGACAAGTGACAAGTGGCGGTTTGAATGCTTCTTTTATAAACAATCGTGTGGGTAGTTCTTTTATAAATAATGACGGTTGTAAGCTGATTGCTTATACGGCCTCTCCTGACATAGTGGCGTCCTCGACACGAGCTTTTCATTGATCGTCACTTGATCCAGCGCCATCCGCTTCAACGTCTTCGTCCAGCAACGGTATCGAAAGACTGACCCCTGGCTGTGGTATAGAGCCGCTGGGACCAGCGACGCTAACGGCTCCAAGCTTTGAGTTCTCATTGAAGGAAGGCATCGAGGGTCCTATCCCCGAAGATAGTGCTCTGTCCGGTGACTCGTCTTCACTATTATTCTCATCAGCAAATCTGTTACTGTTATTAGGAATTAAGTTTAGTCTGTGTGACATTCAACCTTACAAACATTCCATCCATCGTCATTCAATCAATTCAAACTTCATCTATCCCACAATCATAGCAACACGTATTCTGCCACCCTTTAAATAATAACAGAGTCGTTTCTTAAAACGACTAGTTGAGTATAAGTGCTCTTCTTCACGGCAGTAGACTCCATTCCATATAACTGAACTTTCATGAACGCCTAGACAGTATGTCTGTAGTTCAACGAACGCCAAGACATTACGTCTGAAGTTCGAAATAGACGCCAAGGCCTTGAGCCTGAAGTCTCAACATTGAACGCCAAGGCCAAGCTGGCCTGTAGTTCTTACATCAAAGAAATAGACGCCAAGGCCTTGAGCCTGAAGTCTCAACACTGAACGCCAAGGCCAAGCTGGCCTGTAGTTCTTACATCAAAGAAATAGACGCCAAGGCCTTGAGCCTGAAGTCTCAACACTGAACGCCAAGGCCAAGCTGGCCTGTAGTTCTTACATCAAAGATATAGACGCCAAGGCTTTGAGCCTGAAGTCTCAACACTGAACGCCAAGGCTAAGGTGGCCTGTAGTTCTTACATCAAAGATATAGACGCCAAGGCTTTGAGCCTGAAGTCTTAACACTGAACGCCAAGGCCAATCTGGCCTGTAGTTCTTACATCAAAGAAATAGACGCCAAGGCTTTGAGCCTGAAGTCTCAACACTGAACGCCAAGGCCAAGGTGGCCTGTAGTTCTTACATCAAAGAAATAGATGCCAAGGCTTTGAGCCTGAAGTCTTAACACTGAACGCCAAGGCCAATCTGGCCTGTAGTTATCATATCAAAACTCGTGCATACTCTTAAAGAAGGCTGCACATGACTCGGGACACCATCACCACGCCAAGGCACCATGTATCGTGCCGCAGTTTGTGTAGTCTCCCCGTAGCTGCCACTCAGTAACTTGAGCTCATCGTCCGTTCAATAGAGCTTTCACGACTCGGTAGGGTCCTCGCATTCCATCTGAAATACCCAGCCAGCCCTAAGAACTGGCGCACCTGTCGAACACTTTAGGGGATCTGTGAACTTACAAGAGCTTCGACCTTATGTGGGCTCGGCCCTACCTGACCCTGACTTACATCTCGTCCAAGATATTCAACCTCCGTAGTTAAGAACGAACACTTACGTAGGTTTATAGAGAACCCAGCGGTAGTAAGCGTTTGGAGGACTTTTTTTTTAAAAGAGAAATACTTTCAACGATTGTGGAGCTCATTATGAGGACGTCATCCACGTAAACCAGGACCTGACCTGATTCTTCTGGGGTAACGAACCCAGTCAATCGATTCAAAACCCGAAAGCCAACGCATAGGCGGTCCAAACCATCCTTTTTCTTAACGAGTATGACCGGACTCGCGTACTGTAAGCTTGACTGTAAGTTTGACTCCTGATAATTCCTTTTTCCAAAAGCTCGTCTATAATTTTGCGGACTCGGAGATTTTCATCGTAGGAAAGCTTATGGGGTCGGTAAACCACTGGGGTTGTATCCGTTAATTGAATATTCATTTCGCCGGTGTTAACAGTAGTTGTAGCTGTTCCAGCGATAAGAAACTCTGAGAACTCCTTTATGCTTTTAAGCAACAATTCATAACTCCCTTAAGGGGCGTGTTTATCTCAAGACACCGTAAAATTAAATAGTGTTAAATTGAATAGGGGAATCAGTAGACCTCGTCACATATTGATCATCTTTAGTGCGAATATACATGATACCATCGCGATTTAGTATATCCGTTCCTGCAATAATCGGTGCGTTCATACACGAAGAAGGGACTATAAGCAGATTCACCTCAATTGAAATTTGACTAAACTCGAGAGTAACGGTCACATAAGCTTTGACTACTATTTCTTTTTCGCTTATACCCTTTAAGACACAGTTGATAGACTCTGGTTGGCTGGCAAGGTACCTCAGCACGTCCGAGGAAATAAGTGACACGTTAAGAGCACCGCTATCAATGATAGCATCCATGGGAATGTCATCTACCACAACAACAACAATATCACTTGCACCCGCATTTTTAGAATTATTCTCCGCGCAAAGGTTAACGTTTCTCTCGTTTCGCTGTTTAGAACGATTTTTAGCAAAACAATCTTCTTCCTTGTGGCCCGGCTTTTTATAAAAAGTGCATGTAATACTGCTCGAGTTTCTAGAGGAAAGTGTTTTATTATCTGTGCTGGGCTTTGAGTGACAATAACGGCTAATATGTTCCTTACGACCACACACGAAACACTTCTGTTCGTTACGATTTGGTTGATTAAAATCTCTATTAGTTACCGAAGTGTGGGTGGGTAGTAGTTTTCCACGACCTGGTTTAGTATAAATTGATAAAAACGAAACTATTGTTTCCGGATTCAAATGTGCATTAGCAGCGGCAGCTCTTATTTGAGGATTGTCAATACCGCGGATCACGATTAAAGTCATAAGGTCCTCACTTAAACCGTTAACTATTCGTAAACGTAAAAGAGTCGCGTCGTGCGTATTCTGCATAGGTAACGTACTTATCAGATGTGGTATTCATTGTTTGAAAAAGGATGTTAGCGTAATCTAACTTGCGCGGGCACAGTGATTTGGATTCGCGTTTGAAATTTGTCCACGTGCGATCGGTCGTAACCCATTCGTTTTTCGCCAAATTTTTGCGTCACCCTTGAGACACGAACCAATACGAGATAGACACTCAGAATCAGTCCAACCATTTGCCACCTGAGCGCGATCAACCTCGTCGCACCATGATTCTATGTTACGAGTAGAAGGATCAAAATTTGAAACAAAGTAATTGTGTGACCTGATTCGTTGCAACAATTTGAGAGCATCTACTAGGGCCCTGGTTGAGTCGGGCTTGTCTGACTCTAAGTTACTTACTTGTGGTGTAAATGTGCGGGTATACGGTAAACAATTTTTAGTTCGTGTGTCATGGGTACTCGCCTGAGGCTCCGGCGTGTAGCACCTGGACATGTTTGATTGTGATGTGTTCAACTTGCCCTCGGTGGTATTACACGTAACACTGGGATCACAACGCACAATTGTTTTTTTTTTTTTTGAAACACTTGTTACGCAATTATTTTCTATCGACGTTAAACGATTCATGATCGAATTCAGTGTATTCTGAATAGAAACATCTGTGGTATTTTGAATGCGCAGGGACAGCGACCTATCGTTGTGGTGATTACGGTGGCGTACACTATCATGACGCGACGTATTACGAGTTCGGGCACGGTTTTTACTTCGAATTCTACTGCGTGAACAACACGCTGACCGGCGGTTATTAATTGTGGCCTTAGAACAGCTACGCGAGCGATATCGCGATCTACAACTCGTACGGCTGCGAGAACGATGTCGCGACCTACGCTCATTACTGCTAGATCTGCCAGCCATATCAAAATGAACACGAGAACTAAAAATATGTGTAAAAGACTTTGTTCCTCCTTTCTTGTGGGCAAAAAGTTACTTATCCCACTTCTGATTTTAGAAATCAGAAGCAGATATATTAAAAAAGAAACAATTTCAACACTTGACCTAGTTATTTAGTCTCGTAAAGTAATTTTAACATTAAAATTAATTAAATAGAAAGAACAAAATCCTAAACTTAATAATTATTAAACGCTTTAACAAAACTACACGACCGGTGTTTGCATTACGAACGCCAAGAGCCAAGCGACAAGTGACAAGTGGCGGTTTGAATGCTTCTTTTATAAACAATCGTGTGGGTAGTTCTTTTATAAATAATGACGGTTGTAAGCTGATTGCTTATAGTATATATATTCATTAATTAAATTTAATGCT
Source organism: Danaus chrysippus (assembly GCA_916720795.1). Classification (NCBI taxonomy): domain Eukaryota; kingdom Metazoa; phylum Arthropoda; class Insecta; order Lepidoptera; family Nymphalidae; genus Danaus; species Danaus chrysippus. The sequence goes on along the minus strand of CAKASE010000074.1, from coordinate 13,108,564 downwards.
GTACAAAAACTCACCTTTTTTATCTATTTTTTTTGAGTTATACCAATTTCCATTTTTTTTTTGAAGTATCTAACATATCCTGCCCTTTCCCTTTTCCCACCCTTTCCTACCATTTCCTTAACCTAAACCTACCCCTCCCCGTCCCTAAAAAACAAGGTTGGCAACGCATCCGCAAGATGTCCATGGGCGACGGTACCTACCTTCCATCAAGTGGGCCGTCTGCTCGTTTGCCACCTTTCAAAAAAAAAAACATGTTTAGAGTGAACCTCATATTATGTTATTATGGATGATATGTTAGTTATAGTTTATATAATCTTTATAAATATATGCTATAGCTTCTTACAATTTATAATAATAACCAACATTAATATTAAGATGGAAACTTTTTCAAAGTTTATTAACCCGACTCCAATTAATAAATATATGTTAAAAAATACGCATTTACTTTTTATAGTCGTACCGAATGGCTTCTATATTTATATTAATTTACAATATTTGGTACGTTTATTTAGCCTGCGTTGGTCAATTGCGAAGGTTGTTAATATTAGTTATTTTTATAATAGTAATTGTAATATTAACTTGAATTTGAAAAGACTAAATAATAAATATGTAAGAGGCATGAGTTTAATTTGATAACCTACCCATATCATGGGTATGGACTATTGAACATTACGTAGCTGTTTCCAATTCGTGGTAAGAAATCACCGGAAGTCATGTATATATGTTGTAAATAATTAATTTTAAATTTCAAATATTTATGGGCACATGAGATGAGATGAGAGACTTTATTTTGGCACTGCCTCAAGGTTAAGCATTTTCATATTCGCGTTACCAATATATTGTCTCTATTTTGAATTAAAATAACATATTGTTCTATCTACTTGCATACAGTTTTATTCGTTCACTATTTCTGTTAAAGATTTCACATTCTTTTATCCTCCATGTGTTGATCACTGTCATTTCTCTGTACCAACGAGTAGTTTATTCATTTAACGTTAAATCGTATTTTAAGTTTTGGGTTGTAGTTAATTCTCTTCTATGTCGCCGAAAGCCAGCGAGTGCTCTATTAACTAACGCTAATGGTTTACACTGATATACTTATTCTGTTTTAGTATCCAGTCGCAAATAACTGACTTTATATTGACAACACATTAGCCTTCAATAAGCAAAAAAGTCTTTGATATTTTTTATGATTCTGAGTTTTTTAGAGTAAACTTTCTCCGTGAAATATTTTTCATCACAGCCTTTTTGTTCTTCATCTAATCATTAATCATACACTTTTTCTATTACACAGTTTTTATACGAGTTATATCATAGCTTAATTTTTTTTTAGAGTTATCACAATAATTTTTTCAAAGAGATATATTATGAGTTTCATATCACCTTACTTTTTAGGACATAGAAAAAAAAATTGTTTTAAATATTAATTTGACTGACTATAAATTCTATCTCAGATAAGTGGTTACAAAAGTGACGTAGCATTGTTTTTCAATTTCATGCAATATGGTATAAACATGCTCTTTGATATTTGTATAAAGATTCCAAGATAAATGTTTATAGTTGTGTGTGATTTATACTAGCTTAAATAAAGAAATGAAAAAAATAGACGCGATTGAATTCTGAGATAGAGTTTCATTTATAAGGTTAAAATAATTCCTGCACTAAATCATCAAATACTGACCAAGAGTCTTCCTTCAGCGAAAGATAAATATTTTTCAAAGACAAACTGTTTTTACGCTCAGCCGTAAATAAACAGGCTTGTTTACTACATATCCTACGTCAAATAGTAGAAATTACTTACGCTCTATGTTATACATAATATATATTCAGAATACATATGAAGCAAAATTATTCATGGCCATGACATGAAATAATATTTTCATTATGTATTTTTATTGAAATAAAATCATTGGTACATTTTTCTCACGTTGTTTCTTTGAAAAAGAAAATGTTCCTCACGGATATTTAGTGTAAGAGATGATAAAAAGCGTAAACCAAAATATTTGTTTTTATAAAAAAATATATGGCGGAATAAAGAGAGTTTTACATCAATATTTACGGTATTAATAAATTATCTTTTTTTCTGTGGCTGCCAGACAAATATTTAATATAACATACCTCTGATAATATATCTATTGCTGAGACCATGTTCCCGTAAAAGCAGTCTCGTGTATATGCCCTCAAAATCCTCCACAAAAGCTACTTAATATCTGTTTCTTATTTTACATGACTATATGGCTTTCCAGAACCCGTATTTAAATATGGGTTTATATTACTCGAATATTTATGTATTAAAAATTTCTACTTTCACAGACATTGGCAATTTTTGGGTAACTTATAAAATAAACTTTTATATACATTTTAATAACAAATAGATAAGTCGCTATAGCATGAACTACTTTTAAGCAAACAAACTACGAATACGGAAATAATACAAACGGTGAATCACTGTACGTATGTATTCACTATTTTCAATATGCCAAAAACCATGAATCTTTTAATTAATTTATTTTTTGTTATTTATCCATAAACGCTTACAATAATAACATCAGAAAATTTTAAAATAATACATACTAAAAGGTAAACATACCAAAGGTGGTAATTAATAATAGTACTTATCAGCTAGACTGTTTTTTATTATGCGCGTGCGAGCGTGTACGTGTGTGACTATTAGTCTCTGTGTGTGCGTGCGTGCGTTCGAGTTTCTAAATAAAAAGGGGTTTGATTCATTTAAAAACTGTGATTTGTAATTAATTGGGGATTTTTGTCAATGATAGTCATAAATTCTTAAAAGTAACATATAATTTTATAGCACTCTTTTTAATCACTTGTTATATTTTCATAGTTTTTCGATAATGCTTGGCATTTCATCGATTTAAGAGCGGACAGTTATCAGTGAAGTACTCGAGATATTTAATTTTAAATAAATTACTGGATATCAAATTTGCTACTTACGGCTATAAAAACACTGACATTTAATAAGATGTTTAAGTTGCATATAAAATAATAATTTGATAATTTAAATCTCGTGGTTTAATGAAAAAAATATATGATTTGCACCTAACAACATGAAACAGTCACATGTTAGTCTATCAAAGCTCTATGGGATTAATATGCAAATTACATATTTGTATTTTATTTTTCAACATCATGTCCGTGAAATCAGTATAATTGATATAATTATTTATTTCACCGTCAACTTCAACAAACCACCCCTTTAAGCTTATATTTTATTAAAAATATTTTAGTTCTCAAGTATTTTACTCGCATTTAGCAATACTTGTACTCAGAATGAAAATGGACATTTCTTAAATAAATATCACGTCTGCAGTAAAAGTCGTCTTGAATAAGTACAACCGCAGTTCACGGTGCCATTTACTTTTAAGACTAACTTTTACTGCTACAAATTTTGCGTTCTCGAATTTCCATCACTAACGATTCTCATTACGGTGCAAGATTTATATAGCCAATTATTTATTTATATTCTGACATGTGTGTGTTCCATTCTGTTCTTACCAGTGTTGCATTTGAGAAAAGAGCTCTGAAAATTATAAAAAAATTATTTCATATTGTGATATTTCTAGAACCATAATAAGATGATATAAAGTTTGTAATTTGGAGACCGTCTACAGAGTTTCAATGACTTTTAAATATTTTGTGTTTTTTTTTAGATTTGACTTAAAACAAAAATTGAATGTCTAGTTTGTATTTTTTTTATTTTTTTTTATCTGCTAATAAAAAGTTTATTTCACTAAGTTTAATTCAGATAAATTAATAAAACCATTAATATCAAAATGAATATCCCACTGTAGCAATAAACGTGAACAAAGTTAAAGTAATCGGCAACACATTTATTAAAATAAGGACCAAGTATATGTAAAAGTGTTTGGTTTTACATGAAAAATTGTGATTTTTAAAAACCTATTTATATTTTTTTGTGAAATTATGTAATATTTAAGTGACATTTATATTTTTATAGCACAATATTCTTTATTATATTAAAAAGAACTGCGTAACTTCTTACTACGTTTGAAAGATATAATTTTATTTGCTCATCTGCTCATAAGTTCTTTAGTCCCAAGTATTTTAAATATTACAATTAGGATTTTTCACTTTTTTTTAACTGATGCCTTCAACAAAAATAAATTTATTTTTGATAAACTCATATGAAATAGTGTCTATTTTAAAGATATGAGAAAATTTAAAAATTTAAGTCTAGACAAAAGAATTGTAAGATAAATAAGTATCATACTTCCAATATTAAAGAAACTTAAAGATATGTTAAAATTCATTTATTGAGGTTAATTTTGATTTTATTAACATATCTTCGATTATGGAGCGGAAGTATGGTAGTATGTTCCCGTTCACTAGCCTACGCACAGCGCAGAGAACGCCGAGGAGTTTAGTGGGTGGAAATCTCACACGCCCCCGCCGTGTTTTCTTCCGTGGCGGGAACTCTTTGAAAGATTCTCCTCTTTAAAAAAAAAAACATATCTTCGATTATATTGCTTTATGACATTTTCAAGTAGGCAATATTTAAATAATGAGAGTAATCCCAGCGGTCTTGAAAACAGTGATAAATATGGATTCATTTTCTATTTTTCCAAAAATTCCTTTAAAAATTTAGTTAAATCTATGTGGAATTTCTTTTGGTAAAACAAAAACAAATATTATAAGTACTCTTTATTTAAATAAATATAGTTTATTATAAAATTCTTTCTTCATTCATTATAAATCAATTAGTACGTAAGTCATAACTTATTGTGACCATTTATAAGTATTTGATAAAAAAAAAAGTACTAGAAAAATATTACAACATTGAAAACTTTTGTTATATCAAAAATACTTTCCCAGTTATTTAAATTGAATTTACATTTTATACCAAGTGGCATAAGAAAACTACAAAGTGTCCAAATACAACTCAAAATAGTATCGGAAATTAAGTTGGCCGTGGCGAGGAAGTGCTTCATTGCCTTCAACTGGAAAATATATTCTATAAATTTAACCAAAGATTTACGATTCCCTCTTTGTGAAGAAGGGTCTCTCAGGAAATATTTCTGTCTGAATATCAGTTTTTTTATCTCAAAATTTTCTTATTCTAGTATGATAAATTAGCAAAACCATTTAATAAATTATTTTTGTTACATTTTTATTTTCTTGTCAATTCTGTGATTGTTGTATTATCACGTAAAATCAAAATCTTTCTCCTTATCAATGACTTTATTTCCAAACACAATAATTTCACTTTATTTCATTTAATTTCACTCAATATAACACAGTACAACAATAGGTACTCTTCAGAGCAACCAGTCCGGTGAACTATTTAATCTTAAAGTAACTTTGACTGATTTTAGCTTCTTAAATACCCAGCTAACAACTAACTTATTAAAGGGTATGTATGTAGTTATTAAGCGATAGGTGCAAAAAATTTTACCTTCTAAATATATACATATATTAAAGTTATAACTATTATTATTTTATTTATATAACAGTTGAAAGATTCAACATTTAATGTAATTAATAATTATTTTTCACATATAATACGTAAACCTGAAAATTTTTACATTTATGTAGAACTTAAATATCTTGTTAAACAATAACATACTTATTTCAGATATAATGTTTACGAGTAAAATTTTTAAAAACAGCTCACATCTAAATTTTATTTTTAAGATAGTACTTTATTTTCTGACAGAGTTCTAAATGAGATAAAAATATTCTTTAAGAAACAGTAGACGGCTCTAAAAATAGCATAAAGAAAATTTGACGTTTATCTAATTATTAGAAATGTACGACGACTCTAAATATATCTTTGATGAATCTTATTATGTTACTTCACAAAATTCTTTATCATCAAGTAAAGATCTTATGAAAAACAGTTTGAACATTACATTTTGCCCCTGATAAACATTGATAAAGACACAAAAATAAAAGGAAATTTGTAATGATATTATGCCAATGACCATGTAGGTTCATTTGGAAATACAATTGTTTTGAAATCACAAACAGATCATTAATTTCCGTTTGTTGATGTAGATATGTAGGTACATTTATAGTAAGGAAAAGATATCATTATTCTTAAATTGTAAAGAAATAAAATATTATATTTATAAAAATAAAATAAGTTATAGTGATACAGTGTATAATTTTATCATAATTAATTATTATTATGCCTTTGCTGGGAATTCTGAAGATAAATTTAATTCATTAACATTTTCTTTTAATAACTGACGGAGATATGGCGTGTTCATAAACCAAGCTACTTTACTGTCGTACTAATTAGGAACGTCGCGTGTTTGGCCAAAGTTATTTTAAAGTAATAAGTATATATAAATCATTAGCGAATATTCTAAGAATGTATTTGGTTACCAAAATTGTTGTGTGGGAGTAAAGTTTCTAAAGTATACATTTTAAATTAATGTTGACTCTTATTTGGTACAATAATATTTAAAACATATCTGAAATTATGCAAAAGACAGATAAATATTAGTTACATTTTTCTATATAGTTTTAATTTAAAATATATTATAATATTAACACTGTATTAACTGAGAATCTTATTATTTTCTAAATCTGTATCTCAAATTGGAATATCATAGTATTAATTGCTTATTATTCACACGATATACATAGTTTTAGAATGTAAATAATGCTATAAAATTTTCAAATTTTAAGCGAATTATTCTACAACTCCACAAATTATTGATAACAGACCTATACCAAAAAGACGGTTAGTCAAAATATATTAAGATGCTTGTTTATTTTAAGGTTTGATGTAAATCCCTATAAGTGGGTGAGTTTTATTTCAAAGTAACAAAGCGATAACTAGAACGTGTTTAAACTTTGAAATTTTATTACTTACATATTTTTATAATTTATGATTTATTTATTTATTTATTTACACACACACACTTACAACATATATATTGAATATTTACAGTTAAAGTGACTGTATTAAAACATTAGATATGTACGTCAATGACAAGTGTACATAACATTTACTAACTATAAACAGTGCTCGATTAAAAAGTTTACATACTTATTTAAAGATAAAATAAAAATATTACGTAAAAATAACAAAATACAATAAAAAATATTACTATATAAACTTAGGAAAACTTTAACTTAGAAAAAAAATAGTCAATATTGTTTTGTTTAAATACATAAAATGAATCACTAAATAGGTCTAGACATGGTAATTTTTTGGAAATGTCATTATAAAATTTTCCTAATTTCTCTACGGGAGACTGGGATCCTAGATTAGTTTGTGTGAAATGTGTTTGGAATGATGTGAAATGTGTTTGGAATATAATTCCTTGGTCATTTATGATTACAACATTGTGTTTTATTTCATGTAGATTGTTTGAAAAAAATTAATTTTAATCACTTGTATATATGCTTTATTTATAACTGTATGGTCAAATACTATGGTTTAAGATCATTTATAAAAACTTAATAATATCTTATATTATAGGACAGAAAAAATTTAATAAATTTTAATGACATATTAATTATGGAATAGACTACAAACTATGATTTCGAATAGTTTAAGAAATAAAATCATAATATGGGAGAGATATTGAGATTGAGTTTCACAACTTGAGGGGCAAACTTTTAATGAAATTGGTTAGTTCTTTGGAGTTGTGTGACGTAAAAGGGATGTGATACTATTTTTGCTTAACGTTTACGTATAAAACAGCAACGTTGATGCTAAGGCCGATCGAGTAAAACTGAAAGATTCTTCTCTATACTACAATAAAATAACCTTTTTATCCTAAACTCTTGTAAATATAAAATTTAGAAAAAACTTATTTGATTTATTGTAATGGGACTACTTTTTTATGTTCTACCATATTTTTTTTATTATTTGATTATAAGGATGAATAAGTGTAATAATAAGTTTATTAAATATCATTTCAAAGTGGGGTGTCATAAAAGAACTCCCATACATTACCCTAATTTAGTAACAGGAACTTTTTTCGTTGATATAATTTTATCACTTAACTGACTTGATTTATCGTTTGTTTACTCCTCCATCTTTTTTGATTATACTAATTACCGGGACAAATTAACAGATTTTTAGCAAATATTAAGAAAAAAAATTGTAATTATATATTTAAACACAAATTACGTAAAGCTATGGCTGACAATTAACAATTTCTTTATAATGAATTTCGTTTGAGTTATAAAAACAATTTGAGATGTATTAAAAAAGTGTTATATAGTTATTAAATCCGATGATGAACTTTTGCTCAAAGAAACTATCCTATATTTTTATCTCAAACTAGACCTCTCTAAAAACATATTTGCCATTCAAGGTCAATATACCAAATAAATTTTAATACAAGGCTTTACGTTTATTGCATTTCATAATTAACTTCAACAAATGAGGAGATGATCACTGTGACAAGAACAACAAATCACATGCTGTTTGGATTAAGTTATACGCTTAAATTACTATTTTAAACATTGACTTGCTAAGTTTTAAAAATCACGATAATTTTTTTGATACCTACAATATTGTTGGATCCATCCTTATTTGCAGTATTATATTTATCAAAATAGATTAACTGTCCTTTTAAACCAAAAATATAATAACATGATTTAGTGGAAGCAATTAATTCTGTATGCCTTATAAACAACTTATACCATTCGATGAAACATAATCCCGCCCTCATACATCACTCTGAAGCACATTGACCGTTTTAATGAATTGCCAGGCAAGTTGTGTGTTTCGGAAATGTGCGGTGATATAAACATAATATGCCGGATCCCATGTTTAATTAGTTTCTTGAATTATCTCGATATATTAAATATATTACTTACAACAACCACATAAATTATTAGTATCATAAAGTTACAAGATTATTATTGAATATATTGTGAGACCTACAATTGTTCAATTTACGATTTCTGAAGATAGGAGATCGCTATGCTTTCTCATTCTTCCAGAGCAAGACATAGCAGTGACACATTTTATCAAACCGCATTTACACAGACACACTTTTTCATACAGTGGAACGATGTTTTTAAAAACAATACGCTATTGTTAGTTATTCTCTTTTAAATATGCAAAAAAAGAGGAATTTCCGAAGAAATGTAAAACGGATTATACTGTTAATACAAGTAAACTTCTATAGAATGTATGTAACGTAACATGTGAGAAAAAGAATTTTTGGAGTGAATAAATACTTTAAAAATAATTTTATTAATAAAAAATAAATACTTATTATTATAAAACATCAATAAATATAATTCATACATATTTTTAGTCTTCCAAGGTTCAATTCTATTTTAATATACAATTTTTTATACACGATAATGAAAAATTAAAATGCAATAGAATTCTATATAATAACATAAAATGAAGACCAACTAAGTTAGTATTCAGAAAATGTTCTCCGGTCGATAAATTACTTACGTTTTCGCACCATTTTCCCCAAAATATATCACTTCGTATAAATGTATCATCTCCCATGAAACTATGATTTATTTTTCGGAAAGTAAATGAGAAAGCGGTGAGATTAAGAAGACCAGAATTAAGGAAGCGACATGGAAATCCCGATATTCTCGAGCGAATTCACAGATAGAAATATATATCACAGATAATATTTGTTAGAGTACATCCAATTAGGGATGGTTAATTAAGTACGATAGACCTCTTCTCCGGAGATGGAAAGTTTTGTTCTTCATTTAAGATCGTTTAGAGGAATAACATATTGCCCTAAATGGAAGACTTACTTTTACATTATTGAAGTTTTTTGTTTTAAGTGACTACGGTTATATAATATATATTTTTTTATTAACAAATATGTGGACGATTCAATGAGACAAAACATAAGGAGTCCTGAAGTTAATCAAAACTTGCATTTCTCAGAGACTTCTATATAAATAATTTATTATACTTTTCTCTATTTTAAGACATTCTTCTATAAACCAAGTTTCTCAGAATAATAAGACGATATTTCATAGTATTCATTATTATTCCTTATTAAGTTAAATTCTATGAAATGTTTAATATTAAAAACAGTCTTTGGAATTTAAGCTCTACGTGTATAAAAATAGGAGTTCTGCTTCTATGGTTCATCATTAGAGTGGACATCACACAATGCCATTATTTGGAGAACACAAAGACATCTTGTTAGCAAGATCCCTTCCATAAATGAAGTGAAGAAAATTTTATATAGCTATAGGGTCGTGTATTATTTTCTTATTAATAAATGTAATAAATGTAAATATATGAAAATAGACATGAAATAATATTAGTTATAGCAGAGTTATAGGATTATGTACCTATCTTTCATAATTTTGAATATGTACCGAGTTTGTTTCATTTACGGACAAGACAGACGTATAAATTTCTTTACTTATTACTAATAAAAAGTATCTATATAACTTTTCATAGTTCGGTAGTTAATAAATAAGTACCTTGACTCTTCTACCTTCATCTAAACTATTTACAAATACAAAAAAAAAATATAAAGCCTATATGTTAGCTCAGTTTATTCTGATAATATTGACGTTTTTCATAAATTGTGTAATAGCAAAACCTAATGATATTTAATAATGTAAAAAATAAACATTGGTTCTGCTTGTTTCACAGTTAAATTACTTTTCGTGGCATTTGAAATTAAATACTATATTTAATTTATAAACATTTATTTACATATAAAACAAAATTAACAACGATTAAGCTTCGTATAAAAAGTGTTTTTACCAACTAATCTTAAAATATAGAAGGAACAATGCTAACGTTTATAAGTATCATTTTAGCAAAATCAAGTTAACATGGTAATGTCTTTGTCAAAATAGCAAAAACATAATAATATTTCAGATGTATATTTAGACTATTAATATAGCATGTATTATATTCCCCAACCTGCATGGTTAACTGTTCAGCGACAGTGTTTCGTAGTTATTTAGCCACAATATATGGAAGCTGTTAATTTTAGGGTAAACGCTATCACAGACTGCGGTCTGCGGGGAAATACTATGAAACTTATACAATATGTTCTCACATAATACAAAATATGTCTTGGCAGAAAAATCACAAAATAATTCAATTTTATTTTAAAGGAAAACGAAAAGAAAACTGTTTTAAAATATAAAAAAAATTGTTGTTATATAATATTTCGGCATATTTAATTATAATAATTATTTACATTTACCTTGTAAAATTAGAGCTACATATCAAAATCCGTGCCTCCTATTAATTAGCAACGATGACTTATTTATTAATCAATAATAATTACAACGTGCTCGTGTCTAACATACAACTAATTAAAATTATGTAATACGCCAGTAATATCTGCTACTGGGATTGTAATTCCTGAGGTAGATTTGATTAATTATGTTATATTACAAAAGTAATTTAGTTTAGCGATCTCATATGTATAACAAAGCTGGAGGACTTTTATTTTTCCACATATGAAATTCGTTTTTCGTATTAAAGTTGTGTATCCTAGAAATATGAAGATAATGTTATAATATTTAAAGGAGTTAAATTTTATGGAGACGGATAGTTTTTTTTTCATACTTTAACAATAATATGCTACGTATTATTTAGATGCGATCAAATACTAATCGTAAAAGTAAACCTTTGGTACCTAAATTGATATGTTAAAAAACAAGGATTTGAATATGATTTAAGTACTAAGATAACATGATTCAGTCAGTGATGGCCTTGAGTCACAATGTGAATGAATTTCATCTTTCATGTATAGGCTTTACTTGAGCAAATTTCTTAAGATTGAAGTAACCAATTGGTAGTTTTTTCTCATATAAAGTAAAGAAAAAGTTTTCTGGTTTAAAATTCATCTTTACTGATGATATAGGCTTTACAAATTTTGCTTGATAAAAATGCTTTACAAATATTGCTTGTATATCTTTCACGCGAGAAATATTGAATGCGAAAAGATGTAAAATTAGTTTCATCTTAGTGTATGCTTAAAAATATATTTGTTGATTGTTGCTAACATGTGTTTATTATTTTAAATAAAATTAAAAATTTATATATGTTTTTATCATATTTTAGAATGAACCAAAAGGACTTATAAAATCAAATTAAATAAGTTACGATACTATTATAAGTAATGAAATGTATGCTTTTTTTTCAATTTCGTACCAAATCATTTTTAATGGAGACAATATGTGAAAGCGTACATTTATTTAAAAGAATTCAATTTCAGCAAACATAAAACCCCTTAGGTTATCCGAGGGTTCAATGTAATTGTTTGAAATGGTCCTTTTATCCTCTGAAGGCACATGATCTGTTGACTACTTTTTTGTCTCATTTCAAGAACAACCTTAAAAAATATTGCTTTTTTTTCGTAAAATCGTATTATTTGTCATTTCATTTTAAAACAAAATTCACATAATGAAGCTGAACTTTTTTTTCCCAAAACATCAATAATTTAAGTATTTGCACAACTATTTAATACTATATAAAGTCTTAATACATTATTCAATTCAAATCACGTAGTAACAATTGAAAGCGGTTTTCGTCACTAAATGAATAACAACTATGAGATATCGTGATGTGAATTAGAAGATGAATAATAAAATAAGATATCGTCCTATCTTATAAGATCAGAATGGTAAAACAGATGTTAAAATAAAAATCAATTATAAGATAATAAAATGTCTCAATTAAATATATTTGATGATCTTTAAAATTGTTTTAATAAGCGACCTGAAGGAAAATTCGTTTGAATGGTGATAAACAGTGAACAATTTTTGGAGCTCAAACCGAAGTAATTGACTGAAGATAAGAGCCGTTATAAACATTAGACGCTTCCGAAGCGCTTTAGTCCTCATAAATAATTGTTTTGTTAAATGGAAGGCAAAAACGATTTTCATTTTTAATGTCCCGGAGGAGAGGCGATGTTGTAGCCCTGGTTCACTGTATAGAAATTTTTAAGCTTTGGTTCATATAAAATTATCATATTCAAAGAAAAGAAATCATAAAAATACATGTTTTATAATAACCACAAAATATTTCTCACTTGATACAAATAACTTTAACGTTCAAACTTTATTTGCAGATACTAAATTTATTGCGACCTATGTCTTTATCTGGGGATCAAGTTTTGCAACAGTAACTTAAAGTTTATTTCTCTATTTTTATTTTGTTGAAGAAAAGTACGGATAAATTCTTAAATTATTATATAATTTATTATAAAAATACTGCAGTTAACACATTTCCTGTTATCTGTTACATAAGTGGATATTTAAACTCAATATGACAATTTATTTATATATAAATGAGTTTAAAATCAATTAAAAACTTACATAATCTTTAAGCATCTTAAAAGTATATGGAGAGTCCAATGTTATAACGCCGTTTTTTGAAAATCTGGTATTGTATGTACGTACATAATACGTTTTTTATTTATTGAACAAGTCAGACCTGAGTAAAACCGTTGTATGGATAAAAATTTATAAAACGAGTTCTACAACTGACTTCGCCAAAAGAGAGAAAATCAAAATATACCAAATAAGATATACAATGGGATAACTGTCCTAACATAGTACAATAGGTTATATGGTTTAGAAATATAATTTTTATTATACACGTTTAAGAAACTTTCGCAGTTTTCCTAGAACATCTGGCTGGCCATAAACCGCTCCCTATATAACTTGTTTCAAAATGTTTCTCTTCTTCCAAAATAGAAACATCATGACGATGTTAAGAAACACATTTTTAGTTTTGAGAACTTCACTTCAGCTTGCACTCTAATATCACAAGGGACGTAAAGCGACACCTCAAAATATTTCCCGAAAAGAATACCCGAATAAAAATAGTTAACTTATCGGAAAGAACCCAATGTTGGCGTCAACATTTCCTACATTTCTTTTTTTTTGTTTATTGAAGTAAAATAAATAGGATACATTATTAATTTAGGAGCTCGGCTCATTATTAACATTTAACTCTATCATATATTAAATTATAAATATGATAAGCATGTAACGGGTAATTCTTTAAACAAGTTTAAATTTAATCAAATAAAATCACCAGAATGTCAAGTCAATAACAAAATAATCAAATTAAATGTAATTTGAATTTTATTGTCAAATTATTTTCACTGGTGAACTTTCATGATTTATTTTAATAATACATTACATTAATCAAACCAATCAATTGGATCCGAAGAGCTGTCAGAATTAAATGGGATTGTGGTTAATTATAAAGTTTCATTTCACGTTGCCAAATGTTCTGGATTTCAAATTAATTCGTGGATTTCGCATAAGTGCTTTTTTGATTACCATCACGCATTTGTTCCATTGTTGCGCCAACTAAATCTAAATTCCCCTTGTTATAAGAACTATTCGGAAACTTAAAAAGATCTGTTTCTTTTAAAATGGATCATTATTAAAAATATGCATTTAAACAAGTAATAATTTGATTGAAACCCTTGATACTTGCAAAAATTTTGGTAGTGGAATGATCTTTAATGTATGAACATTTCATTGATTATGACGAAAATGTTATATAGCTAGACCTGATATGGATTATGTTAGTGTTGTATAAAGAGCAATTAAAATTGACATTGCCACAAAATTAATTGACCACTTTGCATATTTTACTTAAAAAACTAATTAATCGGAAATAAATTACCAAAGCTGGTACAGAAACTAAAATATTAACCTAAGATAATCGTGTATAAAAATGTATACAATAATTAGAAAAAAAATATTCTTTTGGGTTTGATGTAGATATAAAATGTAATAATAAAGAGATATTGTTTCAAAATAAATTTATCCGAAGAACAGACAAAGTAATAATCTTATATTGTCAATAGTAAGTCACTGGGACCTTGGAGGCCACAATATTGGAAAAGATATAATCAAAAGCCCTTTCCTTCCAATAAACTGGAAAATCGTGAGGCCCCCCAATAAGTGAAATACTGATGTCACGTTCTTTGTATGGAAACAGTTTTAGTTACATCTCTCTCAGGATTTATTAAACTGTTGACATAAATCACTGATTAAAATAACGGTAATTAAATATTAAAGGTTTCGTTTTAAGACTTCAAGATAATTTGATCAAAGTTACACAAATTCAACTAACACAAATTGGTTTCTATCTAGTAATTAGATAAGCGCTTATCGATTTTTTAATTCTTTGAAAACAGAATATTATATGAAAAAGATAATAAGATTTTTGAACCTATAAAGCTTTTTGATTTGTGATTAATTGATTCATGATTTAAAATAATAAGCATCGTAACAGGCTTTCCAAAAAATATTTTTATGTATTTTTATCTAGGAGTTTTAGTGCAAGCACACATAAGTATTAAATTTCTTAATGAAAATATAATATATGCTAATAGATTATTATTTAATTATTAAATTTAATCATCTGATCAAACAAAAATATATAAATATTTATATATATACACCTCATATATTTCTCTAACAGGTTGTCCTAAATAACTATAATATACCAGCATTGTCCAACAATACGCTATATGTTTAAGGCGAGAGACCTTGAAAAGCCGACAACTGTATAATATTTACATGTACATATACTCTTATCGTCTGATTTTCTATAAACATACATATTTGATAATCGTATACTAAGAATCCGGGATAGTATATTATATTATAAATATTAGAAGGACAAGTGCCGTCTATAATACTTGAGGTTAGAATAATATAATATTCGGCTTAATATTTAAAATGAGGTCAGTTCAACAAGTTGCTTTCCTAATTGGACCTTTGTACGCCTAATTGGATGGCAATGAATTTTTATCTGGTCTCATAATTTAAATACTCATTATAAAAAAGTAATTTTTCGTATATTTTTATTATACATAGTATAGATACATCTTTCTACAATATCTCCGTTAAATTATAAACTCGACGTCATTATCTTTGTGTAGTTTTCCTCTTTAGAGATGTGTTTTTGTAATTTTATGAAGTACATAATAAAAATGTCATGAAATGTGTTAAAAGTTTACTCGTTTTTTTTTTACAAAAGCAAAAGAAGTCTTTGAAGTTAGATATTTTTGTGTGTCATTTGTATTTCCCTAATTTTAAATGACAAACGAAAGGGAATTTCTCAATCATTGAATATTAAAATAATTTTCATCATAAATTTTATGTTTATTGAGCTGAAAGATATTCATTAAGCTGTTAATAATAACGATCAGAACATCAAATGGTATATATCAAATATTTTCGTACAAGCTAATTTTAATAATTTTACCCTGTCACTTAAATATGTATTACAATCATAAAACAGTTTTTTCGTTTTAGATTGCTTACCTTATAAAAATTCAATTATCCGGATTCCAAATACAATTAATATAAAATTTATGACCTTCAGGATGATTATCATTATATGTATATAATTAAAATATGTCGGTTTTCCTTTTTCAGAGTACATATATTATAAGTATGTTCCGAAATAAACTAGCAGCTTTTAAAGCAGGCCTGCTACTCGAAAACATAAAACCTGACACTTAGTCGGTCTTTGTAAAGAGCCTCGATGTTAGTGTGCATTAAGTTTTATGTGATAATAAAAAACCTTTAACGAAATATTAACTTGAAATGATCTTTTTAAAAAATGCATAAACTTGAAGGCGCTTGTTTCATTATTTACTGAAAACTCAAATATATACGTTAATGTAAATGAAAATTGATTTTTACATATCATAAAATATTGTCCCCTTATATTTTTACATGTTGATTGATTAGTCAATGAATTGTTTAAACGTTTAATATATTATTTTGAATTATTTTTTGATACATTTTATACTAGAAAGCTCATGCTTTCTAAAGAAAAATTTTTCTTTAGATATCCTATATCTCTAAACTGGAGATCATTTCAGTATTACCTGCAAAAATCATTTATGAAAATATCATATAAAACATATTTCCTATACCCATAATGTCACTGGTGTTAGATTACGTAAAATACACACGTATCTATGAATAACTTTATTAGTTGGATGATTTTGACTATATTTTAATTACAAATATTTAAAATATAACATTGTTTATTGCCATATCTTATATCACGTTTTACTAACAGTTAATCAATTTTATAGGACGAAAACAATCCGATAATTAATAAAACGGAGAAGAAAATAAAAAAAATCAGAGCAATAGTAAGTAGATGCGTTCTTTTGAAAATATTCTAAAAAAGTAGTTATTTTATTATATTTTTAAACCACAAATATAAACTTGGCACTGCCAACTGTAGTTTACCGCTGTCACTAAAGAAATAGATTACAGTACACATCGTTTGAGTTTGTAATATCTATCATTATTAAATCTGTTTTGCAATGCATGAAAAATATATTCTTCGTTGTTACGAAACATAATTGCTATATACTCGTAAAGTCCAGATCGCAATGTGTTTTAATTTATAACAAATAATTATCCTTCAGACTTCATGTAATATTAAACAGATGAAAAACATTTAGTTCTAATTATATTTCCGAGGCTGGTTGAAAACCACTGTATGTAATTGTGGCTAACTTTCAATAGTTGGACGATGTATCAACAAGTCAGAGCTCAGTGAACCAGTTTATTCAACGAAGCATGAGGGAACGTGTACGTGAACGGGTGATCGAAGAATGGAACTGAACTGGAATATTACTCTTTAATCTATCAATAAAAATCCTACGAGTTATTCAAAAACTATCACATACTGACAGCAATGCTTAATTAATTTACGAGAAGTTATGTATGAACAGAAAATTTTATTAATTCCAATGACATAAGAAGAGTAATGTAACAAAACCATTCCTTCAAACTTTAACTGTATATGAAAATTATTTTCCAATGCCATTGTAAGTAAGATGTGGTTTTCATATGTTACTTGTTTGCTCAATATTCCATTCGTTCCTGGTACAAGTGCCTTTTTAATCTTTTGAAACCTTTGTATAGTCCAGTTTTCTATTTTTAAGCCGTGCATAGACTGAGCGACAAAGATAATCCATAGGAAAAAGTTTTGCTACACCGGATTAAAGCCCTCCTCTTACACAGTCAATTTTTTTATATACACCTTTAAACGTTGTTAAATATATACATTTTAACATAAATGGTGAAAATTGTTTATTTTTTTGATTTACACGTCGGTAAACGAAGACTTTGATTGTAATATTTTTTATGACATTTAATTTTACAAGTATATAAAGGCAATGCAAAAAATAAAGGTCTGTTACTACAAGTCATTAACTAATATCGGTGTGATAGACGGTTGAGATGAATCCACCCCAGCGTGATATTAAAGCAGTGTCCACGCAACCCACAGCTATGTACCTTTGTACTTTGATTTAGCTGCGATTACATTTTTGCCCTTCATTATGAGACCGCTTATGTATACTTGAATTTGTATAACTGTCGCATATAAGGAATAATAATACTCGTATCTATCTACTTTCAATATTTCAACCTCGAAAGTTTCAGAGAAATAGGTAAAAGAAATTGACATCTAGTATCCAAGTATCATACATATTTCATATAGGGCTCAAAGCCGGTTTTCTAACATACGTACCTTTCCGCCAGAACTGTTTATCTGTAAAT
The DNA here is from genome assembly GCA_916720795.1 of Danaus chrysippus. Taxonomy (NCBI): domain Eukaryota; kingdom Metazoa; phylum Arthropoda; class Insecta; order Lepidoptera; family Nymphalidae; genus Danaus; species Danaus chrysippus. The sequence continues at coordinate 13,090,027 of CAKASE010000074.1, read as the reverse complement.
AAAATATCGCCCCAAAAGGGGACAAGTTGAAATATTTAGCATCCATTACGTGTAAAAAATGTTCTCTGTCCCCACTTTGTATGATAATACTACCAAACATAAATATTTTTTATCAAAAGAGTGACCTTATTCTCAGTTGTTTTTAGGACGTTTTGCCCTTGGCGATTTTAGAAACACGGAAAAGATTTTGATTTGAATTTAAAATATATATTCATTCAAGAGATAAAAAATTCAGATATTTTGATTTTTTTTTAATAACGTATTCTGTATTATTAGTGTACATGACTATATCATTTGTGTCATTTACATTTTTTAAAAGAAAATACTAATGAGTCATTGTTTTATTTAATTATTTTATACAATTAATTAAAATAATTGTACAAGGATTATTATGAATTTTCTTTTGTTTTTGTCTATTAAATTATGATATGAGTATAGAAAAACAAAGGAGTCGGTTGCTAAGGTTTGTTTGTTTTGTCCCTTTTTGTCAGAAAGTTAGCAACGTTTGTTTACTTCGTAGATTAATAACCGAGTTTTAAAGTTGTGCTACTGTTGTTTTATTTAAAATAACATATCTTTTTATTTTTTAAACATTTAAAATGTAAATTGTGAATACTACACCATCATTATATAGTTAAGTAATGAGCTATTTATCTAAAATAAAAAATCTATGTTACTTTAAACATGTTAAGACTATTCTTGTGAATTTTTATATTATACAGCATACATGATTAATTTTTACCTCCTCTCTTTTACCAGTGGAAAACAAAGCGCACGACGGGTTTCTATTCAACCTCGCAAAAGGAGGAAATAATACACTTTCTCCTTTCTCATTGAGCACTGAAATGATTTGAATAGTTTAAATAGTTGAACTAAGTTTTGTTTATATACACTACCCGGTAAGCACTAAATATCCTCCTACCATCAGAGGACACGATAGCCATGCTTATCAAGTTCTTATTAAAGAATAAGATAGTTAGTATATAAAAACTTTCGCGTTAACTTTAATTGCAATACATTTTCACCAAAACTGTATCAATATTACTTAAACAACAGTATTTATACGCTTTGAAATTAGAAAATAATAATTAATATTAGTGATTATTATTCAGAATAATATAAATATTTTAATATTCTGAATGATATAATAGTGTCGGGGTTGTAATAAGTAGGATTTTGAAAGTGGTATTTACAGAATTTCACAATTTTAGCTCAACGAGAAAACCCCTATGGGCTTTGATATCCTTGCGAGTACCAAAATATCTGAAATAAACGGAGCACAAAAGGCGATTATCTGTACATTACTGTGACTTAAAAGTTTAATTTTTCATCGATACAAGACTTAACATATCTTAATATGTGATATTAATTACAGAGTGAAAAAGATTTTGAAATCTTATAAAGGTTTAACTTTTACCAAAAGAATAAACAACAACTCGAAAGTTCTAACAGTTTTTGATAAAAAATCAGGACATTTTTAAGAAGGTTTATACCCGTGGTGCGATCTTTTTATAGCAGTTTGAAGGCATTGAGCGACAGGACAGTCAACGTTACGTGAACTACCAGAACCTTCAATGCAATCTGAACTTTCTATGAACGATACCCGATACACATACAGATAATTTAGAACACAAAGCATCATCCTTCGAAAGAGGATATTAGAGTTTATGGATATGAAGAAAAATCTTTAGAACAATATACCACAAAATGCCATCAAACATAACTATTTAACTACTATCTTCTTCTACATATAATATACTTTGAGTTTTATTCTAGTGCATAACTTTTCAAGGTCAAGAAAAATTGTTGGAAGTTGCATGAACTTTCTTTTCTTGGTTAAATAAGTACAAGACGTGTTCTCAGTTTAGTTTCTACGTCATAAACCATCAAATCCACATGGATAAATTTTTTGTGTTCTTTGTCGAATAGTATAATATGCTTGTAACAAAAACTAAACACTTTAAGGAGGTGAAGTGAGTTTTTATAAAATAAAAAAGGATTTCTTCAAATTAGTAGTAATAACAGAAAGTTTTCAAATGAAACTAAGATGCTTACCCATATGTACGTAAACTCTCAAACAAAAACGATTTTGCAACTGTCTGATTATAATTAATTAATGTCGTCGATATCTATGAAATGTTGTATAACTGTTTGTAATTCAAACATATTTTGAAAAATTATTTTGTATTATACATAAGGGGCTATAACTAATTGAGTTCATTATTATTTTATTGATTTTATTGTTATTCTTTGAAGGTTATAAAATATATCACAATAACATTAAACAAATGTTGGTAGGACTCACTCATATATTCTTAATCTCTATAGTTTTTGGTTTTAAATATTTTTATATACACTTCCATGTACTAAAATGGTAATATCATTAGAAGCACCAACCGAAAGTCAGGTAAAAAAAAGTAAATTAACAGCGAAGATACTTCATTATTATTATATATACATAACTAAACTAAGTTACTAGAATAACATGATATAAATTGAAAAATTCTTTCAAATAACTTAAGAAAGTTGTATAATAGCTTAGTAACTCAAAATATATACAGATAATTTATATGACAATAATCATTTACAATTTATTATTCTGTAAAAACAAGACTTAGCACAGCGTAACAAAAGAAATTCTAAACAACTCTGTATTATGAAGCAAAAATAATGTGTTTTTAATAAAACGATTACACGTCTAATGAAGGAAAGTTGCAAAGTTATTTCAACGCAGACAAATAGCGGTAGATTTTACATAATACAAGAAAATTTAATATTGTGGAAGGAGAAAATGAATTATGACTTGGCTGTGTGTATTTAATTGAAATTCTCTTCAGACAATTTGGAACAATTTACATACAATTATTATATTTCATAATGTATGATTACTTATTTCTTACTAAAAAATTCAAACAATGATGAAGTTAATATACACTTTCAAAGTCATCTTAGTTAATGGTCCAAAACATTTGGTCCAAAGTTGGAACGGATTTCTCGCCCAGTCATTCGTTCCGCAGAGATTCGATTTAGAGATCAATGCTATCTGTATACGAGCTTTCAACAACGCTTAGTACAGTGTGTTCTGTAAAAAAAAATAATATAAAAAAACAAAAAAAAATAAAAGATGAAACATACTTAAGTAAAATTATACGATCTTACATTGTCAAAGACATTGCGTCTTAATTAATCAACGAGTAAGTAGTAAGACTTTCAATTATGTAAACTTATCAAAAATGTTATATTTTTCCATTTTAATAATTTCCTACTTTATCGACCAAAAAGTTTAGTTTTAAACCAGCTAACCAAAGTTATGTACATGGAGTTCGAATTTCGAGCACACTGTATAACGTCCTAAACAAATATCTGCATAGTTCATGTGAATATTTGGCATTACATTGGAAAAATTTCTGCCGTATATGAGACTACATTTTCTATCAGTTATGATAGGGAGAAAATATACGTGGAGATATAAAATGTTCACTTGATCACTTTGTTCATCCTTGATTGAAGTCCTAAAATATCATGCTGTATAATGAGCACCTGGTCCCTGGATCACATTCTTATTAATTCCGCAGAATAGAAATTGGATTCCTTTATTGGAAGAACGATTATTCCGCGTTCCTCATTCGCGCTCTCTAATTTATTTGATATAATTGAAGAGCTGAATTGAGATCGAATTTGTATGGCTCGGATAAGTGATTGGAAAAATACCATAGCATTATTTCTATGGGATTGCATTTTCATATTACTTTCATATGACATTCGGTGTTGTCGCTAAATTCTTTAAATATGTTTTGGAACCGTTTAAATTTTATTTTGCGTAAACTTTTTTGTAAGGGTATATAATTTACATTTCGATCAAAATAAGCTTCAATTACTCTAGCAATTCATTAACTATACTATTCTTGGTTATTTTCTTTTTTGTCTAATTTTGAAGTTAAGGACAAAACTCAGAACTTTGTAATTATTTTATTAAATATTATAACACCTATAAAATTAAACACCACATAAAATATCTAATAACAGATCTTGGACTGCTCCTGTTTTTTTATTCCATTTCTATTACAATGTATAATTATTTTAGTTCCCAATAAAATAAACAATTTTCATTTTGTAAGTAATTACCCAAAAACGGAAATATTTTTGTTTGTCTTACAAATCTTCAGAAATTAAAAGATGTTAATTTGTTTTCAATTGGTGAGAGGTTTTTCTCACATATTTTTTTTATCTGTTACAATTTTATCCATTACTTTATAACCAATTATTATTAAAATTAAGTTGATTAAAATAATATTACTTAATGATAATTAAGCTCACGTTTTGCTAAAGACACACATAATAAAGTAGGTGACACATTTCATATAAAAATCTGGTAGTACCACTCTTTTTTTTCTTTACTATGCAGCAACAGTGATCACGGGCAGATGAGATGAAATATTTTCATCAAATTTTCAACCGCAGTTTGTACTTTAAACTAAAAAAAACGAGTAGTTATTCCGAAAATATAAGTTTAATTTATGAATACTTGCAAAAGTCTAAGATATTATCATAACCAAGTAGGTGTTAATTTTAATAGTAATATATGGTCGCCATATTCCTAGTGAACCTTTATTTGTGCTGCTGTGATGTGAAGACAGCTGACCTGGTCTGCCCTTCGTTAATCCGTATTAAAAATAAAAAAATAAGTTCAAAGTCATATTCTGACTGTCTGTTATGTCGTAACGAATAAAAAATTATATCTAGTTCCAAAAATAAGAAAAATAAGCCCATTGACTCCACAATATCCCATCATGAAAATTGGCTGCATTCGCAATTTGCAATTCGCAAAATTAATATTATTTGTTGAATATTTTATAACATTTTCTCTAATTTTCTCTTAACTAAGAATTCTAAACTCTAATATCTGCTAATCTTAACACGCCAAAAGCAAAGTAGTAGTTAGCTATGAAAATATACGTTATTGGTTGTTATATAGTTATATACATTAATTTTTATTACAATAAGTAAGGGTGCAGTGTGATTTTTGCACCAAAAACTAATTGAGAAAGAAATATCTATGAAATTTAAATACTTTACTAGTATCTACTTTGGCTATTGGCGGAGTTGATGAAAAATCATTGCAATTATTAATCACTTACTTCTCATTGACCTAAACGGCAATATCAAAAGCGGCTCTTGTAGCGTTTGCGGAACGCTTCATCGTATGCCGGGGCATTTAAGTAATAGAACTCAATACAGAGCACAAACAAGTCTGTTTTAAAGAAATAATTAGAAGTGAAATATTTTCCTTCCACTTCTTATCTGCAAGTGCATATAAAGAAATAATAATTAATAAATAGTTCATTAGAAACAAAAATTATAAATTATAATTAGTAAAATAACAGTTCGCAATTAAGTTAAATACGATAAATACAAACAAGTCAGAGCTGTCACACTTGCTAATAGCTCTGTACCAATACAATAAAGTTATGATATTAATCATTTCAATATTATAATATTTTTTTTAGATCCTATATTTTTTTTATAAAAAGGGTCGGAATCATTAATATTTTTTTTTATAAATTAGGTACATTGTTGAAGTGTCTTTAGCACTGTGAAAGGTTTAATTCTCTTCTTTAAATTATTTTCTTAAACTATCCAGCCTAATGATTTTGGTGATCTCACATTTCATCCATCTTAATGATGTTAGTTCGGTTATTTCCCTTCTATTATATTCTACTTTTATTTATAGTTCGACTGTTTTTCTCCTTTATTTAAATGATCTTATCAAAGTTGTTATTTTGCTTTAGAATTAAACAGTTTAAAATCGTCCAATAATTGCAAAAGAAATAAATCGATTAAAGGTATGCTACTCAACAAAAAATAATAATCTGTGTACATACATACACTATCTCAATAATTATTATGAAAACATTGAGACTGCGAAGATCTTTAAAATCTTTGATTTCGTTCAACGATTACACATATTTCATTATCACAGGTTTTAATAGAATTCCCACGAGCTCGTTAAGATATTCAGTCGATAGGCTGAATTACTAGTTAACTCAGTAGTTAGAAAAGCTCGTTATTCTCAATTGGTTTCAGTTCCTCTGGGAATTCATGCGTAATCAGCAGTTCCTGTAATTAACCACTAATAAATTTTGTTAAACTACGATCTTCTCGTAAAAAAGTAGCTAATTTCGAGTATAAATTCGTATGAATAAGGTTCAGAAAATTTTAAATAAGTACGATTTTTATTACTACATGGTTTTTAAAAGGCTATTAAAAAAACGGGGGTCGAAATATACAGTTCTTTAAAATATAAGAGAGGATATAGTAATTTATCAGGCAGGTGTATTTATAAAAGGAAGCCTTCTCTTTCAGATGATTAGTTAGTCAGGAATATTTCGGGGTGACACTATTGCGCAAGGGGCTATGGCCCTTTATATAATTGATGTTATTATCATTATTATTTAAATTTAAATTATTTATATAAGCTACACTCCATTACTCACAAAAAGAGGAAATGTCTCTTTTATAACCTTTACTTCTGGTTCTATTAAAATATCTAATAGTCAACTTTAATATTTAATATCAAACAAAAATAAGCCACTCATTTTAAATTAATAATTGGACTTTATTAGAGATCACACCTCTACAAAACGCATAGAAATAAATATTCTTTCAATTTATTTATCTTATTGTTTTAGGTGGTAGAGCCTAGCTGAGGTGAGTTACTACAGCTCGAACATGGGCTGGCTCGACCGGGGAAGTACCACCCTCTCACAGAAGATCGGCGTGAAGTAGCCTTTAAGGCTGCGTTTCGTCTGATGAGTGAGAGAGCCGGTTGCCCTTTCCCTATTCCTACCCTTTCCTTTCATTTCCTTATTCCCACCCCTCCCTACCCCCAAAAAACAAGGTTGGCAATGCATCCGCAACAAAATGTTGCGGATGTCCATGGGCGACGGTAACCACCTTCCATCAAGTGGGCCGTCTGCTCGTTTGCCACCTTTCACATAAAAAAAAATAAAAAATATTTGTTTCTTAACAGATTGTTCGATTACTTTGCGGTTTTGAGTGAATAAAAGAAACGAATTTAAAGTGAAAGTCTAGGATGTGTGTGCAGTAAGTTAAAATTCTATTATACAATGTTGTATAAAGTTTTGTTAATATTTTTTTAGGTAATTCCATTAAAAACGAATTGGCCTTAAATTTAAATACTAAATACTCTATATATTTAGACCGCAATTTATTTAGTTAAATTAAAAACATTTTTATTTGACACACATTGTAAACGTCAATCCAAAAGGTTTTTTCGAGCAGTATTTTCGCTTAACACAGTATAGTTTAATTCTTTCACGGCATCGGCTTTCCTGAGATAATGATCGTTGACCCGTCCCATTAAAATAAAAAAGAAATGCAGTTTAAATATTTAAACGTTTCCATAAAAACAACGCCAGATGTATCATTTTCATAAAGTTTTATTTTTTTTACATATCTGTGCCAAAGAAAGAGTTTTTTTCTTAATTTTTAATTTAAAGAATCCACTAAATTATTGTATAATTATACTAACTATATTATTTTAAAATAAAATGTCCGATTTCCTTTTAATGATTTCATATGGTTAATATTAAATCTTTTATTTTTGGGATATCGTAACGCAAATTTTACAAAATAAAACTTGAGACAGTTACAAGATTAAAATCCTTTTACGTAATACAAAACGTTTAAAAGATTAATTAAGAGAGGTCAGAGATACTTGTTACTGTAAAAAAATTCGCTAAATGGATTTGTTTTGCCAACACTCTGAAAAAGTTTTAATGAGATGCTCGGAGAAGTTAGGCTAAGCGGTGTTTCTTGTCGGTTTCCAGCAGTTACCTTGCTTTACGGACCGCAGGAGCTTAAAATTGTTTTGAAATTAAGATGTATTAACCATGTTCAGATGCTATTAAAATTAAATTGAATTAATGAATAGTTTTACTTAGAAATATGACATAATAAAGTTCATAACTATCCAGTAGTATCATTAAAACCTGTTTTGCGGTTCCTTAGTTGACAAACTTGCATGGAAACGCATGCAAACGCTTGTTGCATGTAAAAAGAAAGCAGTTGTACTTAAATTTTCATAATAAAATTAGTTACATTGCAGATTTATTTACTGACATTAATATATTATAGGGCTACAAAATCGCAATTTGCAAAACTTCTTACAAAAGAGCCCACTGAGCTGAATTCTCATTAATTATATATCAATAATTATATTAATAAGTTTTTAATTAATGTTTTACACCTACTTAGAAAATGTGTGTATACGTCTTAGAAATACATTAGAAATTCCATTTTAAAATTAAAAAAATAAGTATCATAATGAATACAGTCATTAAAAAGTAATAATTAATTGCCCTCAATTATAGCACCAAAATACAAAGATACTATTAAGGTTAACCACGTTTATATTTGAGATTGACTTGATTTATTATCGTTAGTATTCCGTTATTGATAGCTTCATGCAATAAGTGTTTAAAATGGTTTTCTATGCATTATTAGTAATGTTTTTAATTTTATTCGGATATTATTACAAAACCGAGAAGTTAAATTACTGGAAGAAACGAAACGTTGTGCAAGTAAATCAAAATACGTGGCATTTTATTTTCGGAAAATATTCGCTATGTGAGTTTTATAAAAATATGTATGATCTCTTTGAAACCGAAAACTTTGTTGGAACTTTCGTCGGGCTTAAACCAGTGCTTATAATAAAAAATCCAGAAGATATTAAAACAGTGCTGCAAAGTGATTTTCAAACTTTTCATAGCCGTGGGTTCAAGACAAATCCTAAAGATGATTTAGCACAAAATTTGTTGCTAATCGATAACTACACAAAGTGGAGGCTTATAAGGCAGAAAATTTCCCCAACTTTTACATCAAAGAAGTTGAAAAATATGTACAATATCTTAGAACGATCTTCATCAGATTTCGTCAAATATATTAAAAGGAATCCTTATATGAAAGACAAACCTTATGAAGCATTACATAAATTCACGTCAGCGTCGATCAGTGCATCAGTGTTTGGAATCAATCCGAATACCAAAAACCTCATAGAGTCGCCATACGTAGATATTATTTGGAATGTTGCAGATTCGTTTGCATCATTCAATTTTAAATTAGCACTTGCAAATATATTTCCTAAACTACACAACTTTTTTAATCTTAAAGTCTTCGGTGCCCAAAAAGATGTTGTAGTGGATGCGATCAAAAATATTTTGAAGTATCGGAGAAATATGAAGGAAAAATGCCATGATTTTATCGATACATGCATGGAGATGGAAAATGAAGGCATTATAAAAGACAACCTTACCCAATACAAGTTAAAAGTTACTCCAGAATTTTTAGGAGCTCAAGCATACTCTCTCTTTTTTGCCGGAGTTGACACAGTTGCAAACTCAATGCACTTTACATTATTAGAGTTGTCAAATAACTCTGAAATATTAAAAAAGGTCCATGATGAAATTGATTATGTATTTGATAATTGTGACGGATGCATTTCGTTTAAGGATATTATAAATTTGAAATATTTGGAAATGGTTATAAGCGAATCTTTAAGAAAATATCCTCCAATTGGATTAATGCAACGAGTATGTGCTAATGACACGTTTTTATCCAATAATGTAAAAATAGATAAGGGTGGTATAGTGGTTGTTCCTATTTATGGAATACATCGAGATCCAAGGTATTTCCCTAATCCAGACAAGTTCGATCCCGAAAGATTCTCACCCCAAAATCGTATGAATATGGCTAAATATTGTTACATGCCATTTGGTGAAGGAAATCGGATGTGTATAGGTAAGTTGCATACTAAAATATAAGAGTGAAGGGAAAATATTGAAGTTATAATTCTTAAAACAAGACTTTAAAAAAAATTGGTTTAATTTCAGGAGCAAGATTTGCAATGATTCAAATGAAAAGTGGACTTGCATGGCTTCTCAAACATTATACTTTAAGGGGATATAACTACATGCCAAATTGTTTCGAGCCAAGTCTCTTTGTTATTCGAGATTCTAAAGCACGATACGATTTAATGGCTAGAAACGAAAATGTAATTAGTTAAGTATAACCGTGATTACGTCATAGCATTCTGTATCTCAGTCAGTAAAATCTAGAAAAACCTATTTATAAATAGAATAATTGTTATTACTTTAATTATTTTGTAAATTATACCTATTGATTTAAATAAAATAAATATTTTATTAATATTTTTCTATATGACCCACCTTCTAGTTTAATACTCTTAATATATTTTTAATTACTTCTCCAATTATATAATCCCCACCGCTTAAAAATGTATTAACAAATTAATGAAGCTTCTTTGCAGTCACGTGTTTGTCATTTTAGGTCATACGTATTCATTTTAATAATCTTTAGCCCGCTTTAAACCGGACGACTAGTGATAGTGGTCAAACTTTCGCAAGACCCCTGTTTCCGTATCCTATGCTTTAGTATTGCAAATAAATATTATTTATATATAGGCAAAGAAATAAAAGCATTGTATGTATATTGGTGCCTTTAAAATATAACTCCGTCTTTTTTTAAAGTTCATATTTGTACAAATGTAATGTGACATTAATATGTATAATCATTGGGCTCAAGTAAAACAATGAAAAAGTTATAACGTCTGACAGCGCACAAAATAAGCGCTGATGTAACGACGTGATAACCCTTTTTTAAGGATATTACTGTAGAAATGCCTTCAAGATTAATCTCTGTTCCATTTTAATTATTAATTGTAAAGTTGACCGTAGTAAAATGTGTTATGTGAAACTTTTCGTATCGATCTATTTTTGTTCAACGTCCCTGTATGAAAGGTCACGTTTGACACTGTAGTATATTAATACATTTCTGTTTGATATTTTATGAATAACAGTAATGACAGCAATATTCAAAATCATAGTTTATGTAATATTTTAACTTAACTTGTTGATTTACATTATTGAAATTAAGCGATTTTTGTAGCTCCCCGTTGCGAAATAGATTAAGCGACAAAATTTCTACGTATGGCAGTCCAAATAAAAGCATATTATCTATGTTATATATAATTGAGTTCTGAGAAGATTGCTTTTTATTATTATGTAAATATATACAGAAAAAAAGTATATTCTGTCGCTAACATTGACTTTAAAATATTATTTAACATTTTTGTGATCCAAAATTTCCCTTTCGTTTTATAAAGTCAGGTAAAACTATTAAACAATTTCTCGTTGTTGACTGTTAGATTTTTTAATGTAATGAGTTAAATTTCAAAAGTTTTAGGAATTTTTAATTGAAATTACAAACATGGGGATGTAAACCTCGTTAGACGTTAGTTTTTAATGAAGTAATTAGCACTAACACTCTTATTATTAATAAGGCTGAATTCTCAGTGAGTCAACTCTTATGAGAATAGTATATTAGGAGATAATATTTTAAATCTCTTAATTGGTGAACGAATCTTTTTTATTTTATTGAAAAATTGAGGTCAAATCAACTTTAGGTTGAATTTTGCTCAAATTTCTAAAAAAAAATAAGTATTTTATTCCAAAAAACATATACATATATCGGCATCTTATACTCTCAAGTTAATCGAATACTGTTTACAAGAAGCCTTCATTTATTATCATTAGAAAGCTCGAGTCTTGGAAAAGCCATTTCTTTTCCGTAACGAGGTTTCTGCTCATTTATACTTTTACATAAATTTTTCTTTTGGAATTTAATTTATTACACCTACATACTACATACATCACGATACATCATATAAACTTTTTATCCAAAACATTAATGCTAAATAGTAATAGTTGGGAATATTTTTATCAAACAAGTTCTTTGATTATAACTTAAATATTCAATACTTTGTACATGATATTTTAATTCAGAGCTTAAAGAAAATAAATCTTCAATAGTTTGAATATTAAGATAACATAATATGTAATCAAAACTCTATAACTTGTCATCAAAACGAAAAGAATTTGCTATAGAACTTAATCCGCATTTCACAGAATAGAATAGAAGATCTTGTATAATATGATGCTTTTAATATAAAAGCAATTTTGAACTTATACTGCAATTCAGAATTAAAATGTATAATGTAATAATTCATTAGTGTTTTGAAACTATAACCTGGGTGCAACAAACTGTAACACCTTCTAAAGGCACCTCCGGTTGTTTTAAGATGCCAAACAAAGAAAAATAGGCGTCATAAATCAAATTAAACGTTAGAAAACAAAACACGAACAAATATTTTATACATTGATTCTGAAAAAAAAAAGAAATTTTAGAGCTACTGATTATAACTAGCAGATAACATGACAAGAAAATCAAGTTGCTGAAATCCTATTCACGTTTTAAGAGCGTACCGTAAAATTAAACCATTTTGTATCATACAACCTGACATTTTATATTTAAATTTTGTGAAAAATATGCATTCGAAATAAGTTAAAGTTAAATTTTCTTTACAGAAGCAATCTAATTATATCAAAGCAGCTTCTGAAGGAGCTTGCGGGTATAAGACGGTAGAATGCAAACTGCATATGACAGTCGCTGCAATACGAGCATTGCAAGAGTCTTAATGACTTCACGCCAGCGCAAGACGGTTATTATAACGTCATGTCTTCAAGAATGGCGCGAACATTTTGGGAAACGAACACTCTTGTAAAATCTCTTGTAAAATTTGTATAATAAAACTAAGTAGTACGGCAATAAGGTTGCCTATTAGTGTCGATTACTAAAATTAAGATAATAAATTTAAATAATTTTAGCAGCCCGACTATAAGGGTTGAGAAATAAATTAAAATTTTGAAGGTTATTAATTTTTCTAGTAAAAAAGGTAATAAATTTTTCTAATAAAAAAACAAAAATAGTAATATAAATGTTATAAACGCCTTTTACTTCGTTCTACAAAAAGGTAAAGATTTCGCTTGAGAGAAACCTTTTAATATTGTTTAAAGTCAACATTTTAGTTAAGCCAAATCACGTTTCAGCTCTTAACCTACCTACCTCATACGTGCAATTTAGTAAGCCTGCAAGTCATCCCAGTATAAAGTTGGTATATATTATACATAAAAAATTGCAAAAAATTACTGTGCTGGTCACTTCAATATTCTGTCATATTTTATCAGTTTTTTTTAAAGCGGTAAAAAATATATTTTTATTTTCCACAGGGGTATCGAAGTTACTTTTTACAGACACACACACATACACACAGGACAATTTATCACAGAACCTATAAATGCTATTATGAAAAATATTAGATCGTTTCTTTTTTCGCGACATTATAGATTTTTTATTAGAAATGAATTTTTCATGAAATATTTATATTCGATAAATATAGAACTAAAATTGTTCTTTAATCAGTACCTCCTGTAAGAGTTTTATTAGATGTTGCCTTAAATGGTTATTGTATTAATAACTGGCATGCCGTGACGATTCATTGCAACGCCTACAGCCATTTTCACCCACCGCTCAATAAATATCAAAAGCGCTATAATATGACTTTGCTTCTTTAAAAGTGTGTAAATATTGTAATTACGAGTAAATACTTTCTTACTACCTGTAATCATGAAAAATATTCTATTTTGATACACATATCTGTATAATTTATAAAACAAATAAATAAATGCACATTTGCTCATTAAAACAGACATGAAAATATGAATAGTTTACATAAACGACATAAAATGTTATCTTTAAACACCCATGCAAAAGAGAGTTGTTATATGTTTGATGTCGATGTTTGTTTATTTGTTTGTGGATGTAGATTTTAAACAAATCAACCGCCATCAATATGCTTTTTTCATTTAAATGCCAGTTTACTTGAGATAGTTCTTAGACATGTTTCTTCAATATTGGTCTAGTAGAATAGGAGTATTAGCTTTTTAGAAAATAATCTAAGTCTTTTATGATGTATCTAATCGAATAAATGCTGCACTTTTATCAGTATAATCGTTAAATGGCAATTAATACATAGATGATTTTTAAAATTTTGTTCATTTAAGTATTAGCCTTTTATTTATCGAATTGATAGAAGTTTAATTCTATGATATAATTAGTTACAAGCGAAATGTCTCACCCCCAAACGACATTTACCCGTAAGGGGTCGGGATCATCCGTACAGGTGCTGCCATTCCCATATTTTTTCCTGATTATATTTAATATCGCCATTAACAACTTAATTAAATTTATATATATATCCTTTATTGCACAAAAAAAAAGAGACAGAAAATAACATAATAGAAAAGAAAACATACAAAGGCGGACTTATCTCTAAAAGAGATCTCTTCCAGTCAACCTATGGAGGTGAGTGATAAAAGTCATATAGCGGGCGATTTAGTGCAGACTACTCTTTATATACTTACATACATTATAAAATAATATTTATATAAATAAACATACATACACATACATACACATATATACATAAATAAATACATATCAACATATACATATATACGTACAAAACAATGTAATACATAAATACATATATGAAGAGATCAGTTTATGAGTAAGGGTAAACTTGGGCCAGGAAATGCTGTCTTAAACGTTTTTTGAAAATATCAATAGTGGTACTATCCTGTATGAATTTTGGAAGTTTGTTCCATAGCAGCGGAGCTCGTACTGTGAACGACCGAAGTCGAAATTTGCTGTTACTCCGAGGCACGTCAAGCATCGTAGTGACGCAAGAACGCCTGGAGCGGGTCGAAGGAGGAAGCAGGTTAAGGCGGGAGCTGAGGTATTCAGGAGTATTAGGGTTTGTAAGAATATTGAATAGGACCGAAAGGATGTGCATATCACGGCGAAATCGAATAGGCAGCCATTTAAGTTGAGCGCGGAAGAAGGAAACATGGTCGAACTTACGTAGCCCGAAAATAAAACGAATAGCTAGATTTTGTAAGCGCTCTAACTTATTAAGCTGCTCTTGTGTCACATCCAGAAAGCAAACATCAGCGTAGTCGAGAATAGGGAGAAGAAGAGATTGAGCGAGCATAATTTTGGTGTTGAAAGGGAGAAAATATTGGAGACGTTTGAGAGAGTGAAACGTGAAATGCATACGCTTACTAACATCGTTGAGATGAGAAGTCCAAGACATGTTGCAGTCAATGATCAGACCCAAGTTTTTGACACTTTCACGATAGGCTATTGGAACCCCAGCATACTTGATGCAGGGCACAGATGGCCAGTCAATTTTACTTCTTAGCCTGCTGCTACCTATGATCATTGCTTGAGATTTGACAGGGTTCACCAGTAAACCAAAAGATTTGGCCCATAACTGAACAGCCGAAAGGTCTTCGTTTAATCTGTCAACAGTCTCAGACAACTCACTCAACTGACAATGACGATACAACTGTAAGTCATCTGCATACAGATGAAAGGGAGAAGAAATGACACGGGAAATATTGTTAATGAAAACAGAAAAGAGAAGTGGAGAGAGTACGCCGCCTTGAGGAACACCGGCAGATAAGTTAGACCAATCAGACGATGAATCTACAGTTTTCACGCACTGCCGGCGACCGAAAAGATAAGAGTGAAACCAATCAATGGCAGAGGAAGAGATATTAACCGCTCGAAGGGTACCAAGAAGAATGTCAAAATCTACAGAGTTAAAAGCACTGCTGAAGTCTAACAGAACAATTACAGTAACTTTGGTGGTATCCATAGCATACCGAATGTCCTCAGTTATATTCAGCAGTGCTCCAACAGTGCTGTGAGAGGGACGGAAACCGGATTGGAAAGGACACAGGAGGTTGTTGGTGGTAAGGTAGGAGTAGAGTTGTTTATGAGCCACAGACTCAAGGACTTTTGAAAGGATAGGCAGTATCGATATGGGACGGAAGTGAGAAAGAGAGGAAGGATTAGGGGACTTCGGTAGCGGAATGACGTAGGCGTTCTTCCAAAGTGTTGGGAAGATATTGCACGAAAGTGAAAAATTAATAATGTGAGTGATCACAGGTGCAACATCCTCCAGCACAGGAAGTATCATGTCCAGGCTGAGATTATCGCTACCGATGGCTTTTGTGGAGATAGATTGGACATTCCTCCTAACAGTATCCTCCGAGACTGGTTCAAAAGTGAAAGGGGGCAGGTCTGGTGGGACAAGATTAGATAAATAAGAGAGTGTAGCAGATTTAGTGTCAGGATCTAAAGTTATGGGTGGCATGATGAAATGCTGATTTAGTTCATTGAGGTCCACGGTAGCTTGAAAGCTATCCGTGGTTTTGCCCACACCTAATGACCGTAAGAATCCCCAAACTTGCGCTTGGGAAGCATTCTGAAGTCTACTATGAATATAGCGGCGTTTAGCGTCCCTACACATTCTGTTGCAGATGTTACGAAGTTTTTTGTATTCGTTAAGGTTGTCCTGAGATGGTAGTTTTTTGTTTCTAGACTTTGCTCTGTCACGTTTAGCCATAGTTCTTCTGATCACTGGCGTTAACCAGGGAGCAGGTGCGTGTTTCATCCGGACTGGTCGAGCGGGTGCATGTTTATCAAATAGTCGAATCAGCTCAGTAGTTAGTAGTTCAACCATGGCATTAATATCATTAGCTGAGTATAGTGACGACCAGTCAATACTTTTCACGTCCTCTCTCAAACGATCCAGGTCCATATGCTTAAAATCGCGTAGAAGACAAATTTTGCCTCTAACCTTTTTAGGACGCACATTGTAAGTGAGGAAAATTAAGTCATGGTATGAGAATGGAGCAGTCATTTGACCGTGGGAGGAAACAAAATTAGGGTTAGAGACAGCAATTACATCTATTAGGGTTGGTCTACTGTTCGGAAAATAGTGTGTCGCAGAGGACATAGGGAGAATGTTTAAATTAAGTGAAGAAGTAATCGTATTTAATTTATGTGCCCTAGTGTCGTTCTTTAGTAAACAGGTGTTTAAGTCACCCATGCATACGATATGGTCATACATAGGGACAAGATTTTCCAGAACACCTTCTAGCGTGTCAAAATAATTTATTTTATCATTTGGACTATATAATACACCCAGCAGGATCTTCTTTTGGTGTGAAACTATCTCCAGGAAAAGATATTCTAAAAATCCATTTATTTGTGAGGAGGAAAGAGAAACTACTCGGGCAGGAATGTCACTGCGAAGGTAAATACCAACGCCACCCCCACCCTGATCAGTGCGGTCGTTACGGAAGAGCTGGTAGCCTGGCAGAGCACAACTGGTGGATGAAATTGACGGTTTTAACCAGGTTTCAGACACCAGAATTCCGTCAACCACGCCGGTGCTAAAGGATGTGAGAAGATCGGAGTAGTGAGCAACTAAGCTCTGCGCGTTAATATGCACCAAGGAAAGGAGATTCGAATTATTAAATATTTTCGGCAACTTGACTTCAAGTGGTTCTGAGTCTGAAGTCGAGGTGTTGCTGCTACTAGAGATACTCATAAACTCATCTGACGAGCAAGAAAAATATTCTTCATCTAAAATCATTAAAATAAAAATATATTATATAATAAAAATATAAAATAAATACTAAATACTAAAAATAAATAAATTAAACAAATATAAAAAATATATATATATATAAAATAACAACTAACTTGAAACACACACCTCAGGCATAAGTTGACTGTAAAATGAGATTTACACTTTAAAAATGAACACAATAGAAAACCAACAATAAAAAGTAGTGTTAACAATTAAAAATTAAAAGTAAATTAAAATAAAGATATACAAATAGAAACTATTAAAGAAACAAAAAATAAAAATAAAAAGTCAAAAGTCAAAAGTATTTTTACGACTCAAAAGACTCGAATCCAGATTTAAAAACAGTGTGGTCTGACAGTGAACATTAGTTGTCAGTTGTCACTTATCACTTTAACCATTATGACAGGGGTAGTTAAAAAATAAAATTATAAAATTCATTTACAAAGTAAAATAGTTAAAATTAAGAGTTAAACAAGTAAAAAGAAAATTAACTATACCCTGCATTGCAAATGTCAATATCATCGTGATATAAACCGACCAAATTGATATGTAACCTACAAAGTACCGGTGTTCACTTGTTGCTCTTTGGATACTGAGCGACTAATTGCTTGAGCTCGGACAATGCAGAAATCTTCTTACGAGAGTTGTCAGGAAGAAGAATGACAATTTCACCTTCAGCCGACCAGCACTTCTTCATCCCAAAGTGTTTGCGAGCTTCTATGAAGACACTTTGACGGGCCTTTGTCAGGAATTCTGAGAGGGTTATTTTAGAACCCCTGAGTGCCGACTTGGCATTCCATACTCTAGAACGGAAGCGTACGGAGGCGAATCGAACCAATATAGGCCGAGAGGCATCCCTCTTTACACCCAAGCGATGACAGGAGTCAATTACTTCAGATGTAGCATCAGACATCTTCAAATGGCCGGTTAATACTGCAAGTGTTTTCTTCAGGACATCTTCACCTGGTTCCTCTTTAACTCCGTGGAAGAGGAGAACCTTCCTGCGACTATGAGTCTCCATGCGATCCAACCCCTGTGCGACAAGCTCTATTTGGGCTTTCAGTAGTCCCAGCGATTTCCACACAAGAGACTTAAATGCGTAGAACTCGGCTGACAAGGACTTGATTGTTGGGTTTGTAGGAGCAGAGGCGGTGGCTGGCATTAAGTTCTTTTCAAACTCACTCATCCTCTGGCTAAACATTGAAGAAAGTTCCTCCATACCTTTGACCAGCTGTTCAACAGGAGTGTCCATTTCTTAGTGTTGAAAACTTGTGTGTGAATGTAGTGATAGCCCACTAATACAAAGGTGATATAAGTTTTAAAACATAAGTACTTTTGTAATTATAATATTTAATAAAAGCAGAGCTTCAAAATGTATGTCTATCTGTTTCAACGTCTACCCGCGTCTACCATTATATATTTCAAGTTTTATTTGGTAAAGACCTTTTAAATGTGGAAACGAATTACGTAAATAAGTGTCTTAAGTAATTAAGAAATTATAATTGTAAATGTACTAAAATAAGTATTAACACAATTAAACAATTTCCAAAATTATTTATAATTATTGAATAGTCAGAAGATTTTAACTACATATTTTTAAAGAATGGCATTTAGTAGTATGATAATACGGGATTGTCGATAATTTCTTCAATATTCTTCCTGAAACGTTTTGCGGTAGACAATCAGCATGTTAACCATTTTTGCATATCAATATACAGTAACTTCTTTTTAAGGTTAATTCCTATCTTTACCTCTCATTCGCATAGTCGAATAGCGTACCCTGAAATACTATTCTATATTATACACACACTCCGTATTACAGATTAAAGGCCCGTAAGAATACCAAAGGAGACCATGTCGATTATAATATTCATAAAAAAACATCATTTGTAACAGAACTTATAGCTGGCCTAGGTTTATGATATAAATATATACCCTCATTTATTAATGTAATATCTTTGACATCGTAGAAGCTTACTCATAGAACTAACTATATTTTAATATATAAATATGAATATAACCGTATTTATTAACATCAAAATAAAAACAGTATATAAGTTTAACATTCGCATATTTTTCAAGAAATTTCTGTAAAGAAAACGCAGAAGTGAAATATTTCCGAGTAAATCCTATTAATGCTCTATTTCAATTGATATTCATATTTTATATACAGTATAATATAACATATAAATACTAATATATTCATAACATAAATATTGTATATGTCTTATGAAACGTTTATCAATTTCCCATAATGTCAAACGGAAAATCCAGCATTTACACTTGGATTATTCAGTTTGCAATAAGAAATACGTATCAAAGTATTTTGCGTTATTTTCCTTATTATGGGAAAAAAATATTCGTGAAACACAATATTCATTTATCAATATTGTATTCCTTTCGTTCATTTTTATATAAATAAGCAAATACCAGAATTATTATCCACTAGTGTGTACCGCGGAAATCGGTTTTAACTTCATGAAAATAAAATACACGTAGAAAAATACATATATACAATAGAATGTTAGAACAGTAAAAATAGTACAGTGGGTTTCAAAACAGGAAAGTATGAATTACAGCCTTAAGTGCAAAGTCAGTTTCTCCTAAGTATATAGCAAGGGCAAATGAATATGTATCTTATGACATAATTGAAAAGACGTTTAAACTGGTACGTTACATTCAAAAAGTTTTACTTATGAGTATACCTTCTAAGGTAGGTCAGAAGAAACATGAGTTTTGATGTAAAACCATCTACCTCTCAGAGTTTCATTACTGTGGGTGTCGTGAGTTGCAGGGAGAGGAGCTTCAACAGTGCCTGGGGCTTGCGATCCAGGTGAAGCTGTAAGGGGCCTCTATTCAACACCCATTAAACGCTTACCTCCACTGTCCAAGCTCCTCTTCCTACCTAATCAAATTTGACAAGAACCTAACAGGGCTGCCTTCGAAATACGTTCCTAGAATGAATTTAATATGAGTTCTGGACAGGCCCAAGTCTTTTAGTAGATTGTAAAGAGATTTAGCTGTTATACCTCTGGCTCCCACTTCTACTGCGTATAAATTCACGACGAAACTATTTCGGGTGAGTTCTTTAGTGAGCACGTAATATTTATTGACCTTCATGGTATGGTCTTTGGAGATGTTGGTTTCCCAAGGAACCGTAAGCTCCATCATCACACTGCGTTAAAATTATTTCCAATGAAAACACTTAATGCAAGTTAAATTAAAAAAATGATCGAAAACCATACCTGACGTGTAAACATTGATTCCGCAACGGCAAACATTTTTCTTATATTATCAAATACATTGGTCTAATTTTTCTAATTGGTCTAATCTTAACTCATAACAGATGCACTGTAATAGACATTAAGACTTTTTCATACACTTCATGCACTACGTTCATACACTCGTATTATATTTTTACTTTTTAGCTCGAAAACTTGTTTTAGCTAAAAACTATTAATATTTACAAATATTGAAACGTTTTCTTCGATTAATTTCTTGTCGAGGTTATCAAACTAATTTATTTGTTATAATAAATTTACTGGGACACTTCTTACAAAATTGTAGAGGTTATCAATTGTTTTAGTTTGTTCAGTAAATTTTTGTCGATGTTAAACAACACATTTGTATTTTTTAAAGTTTATTGGTAATTTTTGATTACTTTCAAGCAAATGGAGCGTACTACCAATGATAAAGTTAGTAAAGATAAAGTTTGATATCATCAATCTATAAGATTTTAATTTCCTAATACAGAAAACGCTTCGATATATACAAGCATTCATAAATAGAAAAATATTAAGGCAACGTTATAATAGTTTCATTTTATAATTTCATCGTTATAATAGTTTCATTTTAAATGTTTTTTAAATAACAGCATAGAAAATAACTTCAAAACAAAAATTACGTAGAAGAACAACATTCCTTTGTATTGTTCTTCAAGTTTAAGAAAACTATTACTTTTTATACTGAGAAGTAAAACAAAATTTACCCCAAGTAAACGAAACTTGTAACTGTTTGTTAGTAAGATTTAAAAATCTAGACACTTAAGGATCTTTTCATTCAGAGTGAATGGGTGAGTGAAGTTTTGTCAACCATGGACACTTATAGAGTAAATCTTCTCCATATGCGAAGAAGCCTTTGCTCAGCATTGGGCTCCGGCAGGCTGATGATAATGGTGATGGATATTTATTCATTTACTGACTGTATTTTCTTACTATAGAGATTATATGTATTTATTTAGTTTAGGTTGGTTTCAGCTCTGTTACTCAAAACTTCAATCAAAAAGTTTGTCAGGTGAAAGTGAAATGTAGCAGTCATCGTATAATTATTTTATTATTTAAAAGATACAATAAATTATACTATATATTTTTTTTAACTCATTATTTAACATAAATAATAACTCCATATTTCAGTTCGATACCTTTTAAGAAATATTTTCCACCAACTAACAAACAAAATTGTAACGAATTACGTTTTTACCTGTGGTTTTGCATAATCATTAAAATAACATTGAAATCGCGTGCTTAGATAATATGTTGTCTAGTGAAACATTTTTATATGAAACCATAAATAATTGTATACACATATTGTTTTTATAATATCCAAAATTTTTACAAAAAACTAAGTTCTATAAGTTCATTTAAAAAAATATTATTGCTAAATATTTAGAAGATTATTATTTAATTTAAACTTATATTGATGAAAATAAAGGTTAAATTTTATCATATCATTGAAAACCTTAAGGTTTATAGGAAATACAGAATTCTAATAATAACATTCAAACACAAAATTTTGCAACTTTATCATTACTTTAAATTATCTTATAACTTTAAAATATAAAAAACAACTTCTTCTATGTTTCCTAACAAGATAATCCCAATATTTTAATAATCTGTCATTGGTACAACTTATAACCATCTGCTCTTGATTCCCTTTAGGACATTCCTTACTTAGAATGAATCTCCTCCAGATGATGGAATAACTTATCAAGACAGCTTTTTACGAAGTAAAAGTGTTACATATAAAAATTCAGGTCATATTAAGAAGGATATATAGTTTTTTTATACAAAATTACATTCAATAAATTATAATTTTGTTTTCTTAAATTTTAATATTCATACGGGATCTTTTTTTGGATAGCGACAAATAGGCACTATATAATTTGATTCATAAAACCATTGTAAATTTAAAAAAAAAAACTAATTATATTTAAATAATTGCAGGTTAAAGTATTTTAGAATTTTTTAATCAAAGAGACAGTCTTCCTATTTTTAAAAGTGCCTACAGAATATGTTCTTTATTTACTTAATAACTGTACCTGATTTAAGTTCTTGTAGGGATTGTGTTCTGTTTTTTGCTTTAGTATTGTGTATTCCTTTTTTGTTGAGAGAATAAAACATAAAGGCATAAAGTAAGGCATAAAGTAGCTAAAGACAATTCTTTGATGTATTTTTCATCAAAGTTTTATATAAGTTTCTGGGTTATAATTCCAAACCAGTAATTATTGTTACAATTATACGAGCTTATATATAATATAACATTGTATTTTGACATTTTAATGAAAATATATTTATATTACAATAAACAATTACAAAAAAACGGTGATAGTGAAGAAATATTCCAAAATTCCCATATGAATGAAGCCATAGCAAAAAATAAAACTAATAATCACTACATTTTTTACGTTTTGTCTGAGACTGTACTACTATTTATTGCTTAGCAATATTTTTGGTCTATTTGCTGGAAAATATGGAGTCAAAACTAATCAAAACAGAAAAAATGTGTCGTCAGGAAAGCATGAAAATAATTAATTGGTCAGGTATATCGAAGGGTTGACCCAGCCAAAATCAACAACTGCCAACAGATGCATCCGATGATAACAATTATACTGTACGTTCAATGTTAAGTTGTGCAGTGAGTGTTTTTAAATAAGAGGGAACATTAAGTAAAACTGTTATAAATCTTAGTCAGAAAGTTATCGCCAAAGTCAGATGTCCGTTGTTCTGAGTTCTGTCAAAAGCTGGGAAAGAAATAGTATTTCTTTCATTCAAATAAATAACTGAATTGACCACCCATCGAAACAATATTGCTAGAGATTATTCAACTTAAAACAAGTTTTCAATTTATACTGATAGTATAAAGAGAAAACATACATATTTTGTATTCTCTTCTAATTGGTAAGAAGATAGTTTAAAGTTCAAGGTATAAAATATTATACGAATTTGGCATAAGATATTTTAATTCTCTAAATTCTTGGGAACGGTAACGACGTGTTCAAAACCATGGAAAACTAATGGTAGTTAGTTCTACTATGTGATTTCCCAATTAGCGACGATTTACAAAGGTTCTCTTCGATGGAACTGAATTGGATTGAAATTGTGAGGGGACGGTAACACTAGCAGACAGGCAAAAATTTTTATGGCTTTCAAAAAGATTACAAAGGTATTTTTAGTAGAATAAAGCTAGAGATGGAAAGGAGTGAAAGCAGTTTGAAAAATTTTATGTGTTCCAAAAATGTGATGACAAAACCGGAAAACTAATAGTTTAGTTAATCTGACTTAGATTAATAACTTTTCACATTTTGTTTGATTACCAAAGTACTAAAATTGACAAATCTCTAAACTATAATCTGATGTTTTCCCGGACCTTAAAAGTTATTGAATAAATTATTTTAATTTATAAATTTAAGTCCTTTTACTTAACAAATCTGGTGTTTACAAAGGACATGTGGCTAACCCTCATCCATCCCAAATGGTCACCGTAAATAATTCCAGCCCCACGTCCAGCTGCGTTTAAACGGTAATAAAGGTTAACGCAAACTACTTACAGTACTTTATTTAATCTAAGACAACAATGAACTTCCTCAGTAACTAAAGGTACCAAAATTTAACCAATCTCTTTCTTTTAAGATATATATGTAATGATATATCAAATTAATGAAATAGAAAAACCAAATGCGAAATATGTTTTTTGTTAGTTTTTTTCTAATATGAGGGAATTAGCTATACTTAAAATAGTTATGTGTATTTTTTGAGATTTTTTAATTAATAAATTGCTTGTTTTAATTTTCTATTAAAACTTACTATATTGGCACCAATTTTTAAAAAAGTTATTTATAATAATGTTTAATACATCGATAACTATAATTATGTAAATATACATTTTTGTCATTGCTTTTGAAAGCATTA
Organism: Danaus chrysippus; assembly: GCA_916720795.1. Lineage (NCBI taxonomy): Eukaryota > Metazoa > Arthropoda > Insecta > Lepidoptera > Nymphalidae > Danaus > Danaus chrysippus. The sequence continues at coordinate 13,065,397 of CAKASE010000074.1, read as the reverse complement.
TATTTCGGTTTATTTAATTCTTCATTTAGTACGTTGAGATTATCTTTACAAAGCATTGTTTTGAATGGGAGGATATAAAGTAGGTCAAAGAGGACGTATGCAAAGGTAAAACAACGCGTTCCAAATAATATCAAGCTGTTAACCTTAAGCAAACATTTCTGACGTATGTATGTGTACCCAACTACTACTAATTAGGGTTTCACAGTAATATATAGATAAAATGCAAGGTAAACTCGACTATATTCTGTTTTGTGTTAGGTAAATTTTTGATGACACAAAGGAGCCAAGTTAAAGGTAAACATGGAAACTTTGTTTTGCTGGATCGTTAGATTTATTTCTTAATTGAATAACAATACTAAATTAAAAGTTAAAATAAAATTTCACACATTTGACAAGGTATATTAACATAAAAATCAAGATAAAATATCCACTTTATTTTATAATTGGAATCTTCATATTCGGAAATAAGGTATTCCAACATTTTCTTTAATAATTTGACCCTTATATAAACTAGATAATTAAAACCAACATGAAAAATGACATTTTATATGAATGTTATTACATAATGAACATAGCGTAAATGCCATACAATTTTCCATGCTAATTATAAATGACTTTTATACAGTGGTGGAAACATTATACACACACACAGAAACAGTATATATATATATGCTATACAATACAAGATTTTTAAAACCATATGTAGGATATAGACATTTACGTGAAATAAATAAAGAATTTTATTGAACTAACCTTCTTTAAAAAAAAACTGTTCCTATTGCTAATGACCCGTAATCCATGTACATATTATTTCAGGTATTGTGTAATATATAAGCATTGTATGGATACCACTTTAGAAAGCACATTAAGGAACAAGACCTGCATTTCAAGTAGAACAATCGACAATTGCATAAAACTTAAGTACTTCTATGCATAATCAAGCTTTAAATCAAGTTCATCCAAGTACAAGTTTGATACAAATTAGGTTAAATTCAATTTATCATCGATAAAACTATTGTATCGAAATTTGTCCACAATGATGCTAAATATTTTGGTGTAAGAGCATTTAAATCAAAAATTTACTTTACTCAGAGCCTTTTTATAATATTTGTAAGAATGTCTCACATATGTAATATCCAGAAATAATGAAACTCTGTTAAATCAAATTTATTTCACTATTGAAAACAATATTTATAAATTTTAAATATCAGTAATTACACCAAAAGAGTATGTTTCTAAATTTTTTTTTAATATTTAAAGAAATTTAAGAGATAAACTAAAAAAGAAAAAAATGTTTATTTAATTGAAAATGAAAATAAAAATAATATTGCAATAAAAAATATTTCTTTCAAAACCTTTTACTTCCTAAAAAATCTGTTTCATTTAAAATAGAATAGTTTAGTACCATTCGATTGTAGGAATATTGTTTATTGTTGAGTAAGATGAAAAATATTTCTGACACATGCCAGTTGTTTGATGTTAGTACAAAAAGGGTGTAATAAAATAATCTTCAAAGAGTCTTTAATAGAGTTTTTTAGTTAACTCAACAATCCTTTTATTCACATCAGTCAGTTTCACAGAATTGGTATCGAAATAATATGAAAGGTAGCGATTTCTACCAGACAACCTTATGGGCTTAGATAAAATACTTATCAATTTGTTTGGTATTATTATTTAACTAGTACTAATATTAAGTCTTCAATCTGTTACTTTTTTTAGCCTATCAGAGCCCACTCTGCTGAGCAAAGGCCTCTTTCTCTCATGGAGAAGATTTGAGCATTACTCACCACGCTTTTTCAAGACGGGTGGTGATTTCAAACTTATAATTGTGAAATTATAAGTCCAGGTTTCCTCACGGTGGTTTCCTTCACCGTCTGTCAATGGTGTCTAAATACATATGATTCGGAAAAATCATATTGGTACTTGCCAGGATCGGATCCGAGACCTTGGCAACGAGAGGCGAGCCCTTTAACCACTAGGCCACCAATGACTGGTTTGTCATACATTCGTCGAAAAACAAGAAGAATAAGTACAAAGGACAAATCAAGTCGTTACATCAAGTTTTGATAAATCAGACTTTAAGATAAATCTACGAAGTTATTTTTATATTTAAATAAATTGTTAAAAAGTTAGTTAGCGCATTCAAGAAGAGTAAGAAATCGTAGGTGGTAAAAATCAAAAAAATGTAGTTTAGATAGATTAAATAGTTTTTTATTTAAATATAAACATCATTGAAGGGAATAAAGCAAAATCATTAGAATAAATTCTTGAATGAATGATTGACGAAATGAGTCATGCTTTAGTTACGTAACTTTGTAAACACTCTGTGTTTTCAACATAAATCACTGAGAACAATCGGTTTCGATGAGTGCTTTTATATTGAGAAAGACGAAAATCATTTGTATAAAAAAATAATGCTAGCAAAATCATTTGTATAAAAGTATTTGTACCTAATTTGTTAAAATTTGTTTTTGTTTCTTTCAGATACAACAAAATTTAAGAAATGAAATTATATGATTTATTTCTTGAGTAAGGCTAAGTAACTGAAATTGTTTAAATCAAATTAAAAACATATATAATTTACGTATATATAAATTTCTATAAATGTATTACTTAACATGAACTGAAAATATTATACCTAAATACGATTTAATCTGAGCGGTCCTGAAAATTTAGTTCAGAAATTTTAAAACGTTCCCTATTTAATGTAAACTGTGCACCTGGACATCATCTGAATAAACCAGTATTAGCTTATTTGCTTTCAAACGAAATTTTATTCAATAAACTAAAAACAATCTGATGCACCTACTGTCAAACGAGCAAATTGAAACTCAAAATGAGTGTATTTGTTGCTTTATTTCGTGTTAAAATGACAAAACTATGAAATATTTTTTGTTATAATAATACCAAACATTCACGATTTCCAATTAATTAAAACTTTAATCCATTGAATGGTAATAAGCTTAAAATATGTATGCATAAGGTAAAGCTATAAAGTTTAATATGTTTGTGCAAGGGATATTAAATTAAAATAAACTTAAATTTGGCTCCAGAATAGATAAAACAGTTCGTTTATATATATAAGTATATTGAAATTGAAAATGACTGTAAATTACAACACGATTACGTTCAAATATAAAAAAAAACATGAAATTCATGCGTCAGTAAATCAAAATTATATCGATTACATAATTATATACTGAGTTTATTGAAGGGAATTATGTTTTGAGTTTACAAATCACGCTACTTTATAATAGTCACGAAAACGTATAACACTCAAAATTATTTAACAAGTAACTGTACTTCAAACAATTACTAAAAATACAAAACTTATGATCTTTGGTACTAATTAAAGAATATTAATTAATATCATGTTGATGTACTATACCTATATTGTATTGTATATATTGTATTTTAAATGAATTTTTATATTTTTTAATAACATTTATCTGGACGTAACGTAGTTTGTATTTAAACTATGATTTATATTGTATACGAGACTTATAAGAGCAAGTAAATATACCACAGTGTAATCAGTATCTGCGGAATTTTCAGCCGCAGACAGCGATGCGCATTTACGTTATCCAACTCATCTTCAGCTGTGCATTTTGACGCTGTTTAAGATAAACTAAACTTATAAAAGGAATACCAAGTTTAATAAATAACGCTCTAATTAAACATGAAATAAATAAAACTAAATTTTCTAAGAAAATAAATACTTAGAATATTTAAATACATTAAAATATTTTTTAACTTATTTATTAAATTGTGAGATTGCCATCATAACGACATCTCAATAGTGGCATACGTCAAAATAATTGTGTAGATAAATATAAACATATTTTTAACAAGCATGTTACAGCATTTTGGTTAAATACCACTCTAAGCTATTTTCTACCTACTACAGGTTGGTTTGGTAAAGCAAAATACCACAAGTTTATTTTACGTTCCTATTTTAGTTACAAAAGAAATCACAAAATATCATAAAACCTGATGATATAGAATATTTGAATTGAATTTGGATAATTACGATAACAGATAATATAGTTTTTGGTGTCTCCGATAGAAAATGTAAAAATGAAATTTGTAAAAGTGGTAAAAGAACTATCGTTATCAAAATATAGGATTAAAAAGTAAGAATAAATGAAAATAAATACTATTCTGAAATTAATAATTAATATATATATATATATATATTTTTCATTTAATATAGCTATCTATAACTCTCAACAATTATCTAAGAGTAAAAATAGTAATTTTTTTTCTCTCTTATTTAATAATCCCTATGGCATCAACTTCTTATATTTAAATACACTTAACACTATTTTATATTCTTACAAATGTATATGAATTTACACAAGTTAAATTTATTATATAATAAAATAATGTAAAATAATGTTTAACTAACTGGGATATAACTTATGTACCTTAAATAACGACGCCTTTCAAAAAGGCATCTCTAAATTTAAGACGGGTATACGTTATAATGAGATCTAAGACATTCATTTAAATGAAACTCGTATTCTCGGATTGCTCCTCGTTATTTTATTAATTAAAAAACTATATACTCCCGACGTTTCGATTACTTTGCATCAACTGTGATAACATTGATCTCATTTTACGTTACGTACAAAATATTAAAATTGAAATGGAATAATATGTCAATTTTATCTTTTTTTATATACTTTTTAATAATTATAATAATTTGCCTTTCATACATATTTTTTTAAAGTTTAATATAAAAAGAAAAAATCTACATAGATTGAGAGGTTTTAAATAAATTTCAGTATGTGAATAAATGTTTTAGATCACCCTTGATTTATTAAGGTAAACGTAACACGAAGCAGGGATCGCTACATATATTAACTGTATCAAGTTGTTAACCTCTAACTAATATAATTTATGAGCCAAGCAGTTCTGACGTTGTGTACTTACATACAACTAATTAGGATCCTTTAGAAATGTTTACACTTATAATGACACAAAGAAACTTAACCATATTTAAAGGACCAAAAGGTTAGTTTTTGACAAAGTCATTATCAACAAATGAAAGTTTTATGTGTCCGAGACAACCGATTTAGGGATATCTTTTGGTAATATTATACCCCGGAATTAAGATGCAATATTAAATTTTAAGATTTATGTACATATCTTCGATTTTATGAATTTCGGGGAACATCTTGAAACTTCCATTTCCAATAAATCGTAACTTGTATGATTCTTAAAATGACAATTCTTATTTAATTTCATACAGGCGATCAAAGAGGTTCTTTATTCATAAAATAATAGTGGTTAAAGTCTCCTTTTGCTGTAAACAGAACATCCAGGTAAGAAGTTAGCTCGCGTTGAATAAGTAATACTTCACACTATTATGGAACTAATATTATTTGATAAGATTACATAATTATAAATGACAACAACTTGAGTGATTAATTAATGTTTTTTTTGATTAATACTTTTTTTCGTGAATATTTTTAATGATAACTCATTCTTAAGTTTTTAAAAAATAGACAAATAAAAATAGGGAATTAAATTATTTGCGCTTATTTTCTATGTATGTACAATAATCAAGCCCATCAACGCTGGCGTGCCCCAAGGCTCAGTACTATCACCAACACTGTTCATTCTGCATATCAACGACATGCTGCATACCAGCAACATTCGGTGCTATGCAGATGACAGTACTGGTGACGCTTATTACATGGGCCGAGCTAATATTCCTCGTGACCAAGTAGAAGAGAGCAGAAAGAGACTTGTGTCTGAAATTGAGACCTCCCTGGAGCAGGTTTCCGAATGGGGTAAGCTGAACCTTGTTCAGTTTAATCCCAAGAAGACACAAGTTTGCGCGTTTACCACTAAAAAGACCCCATTTACTGTAGCTCCAAAGTTCCAGAACATTCCCCTTAAGATCAAACAGAGCATTGGGATCCTTGGGGTTGACATAGCGAACGACGTTCAATTCCGGAGTCATTTGGAGGATAAGGCTAAACTAGCATCAAAAAAACTAGGGGTACTGAGTAGAGCGAGGCAGTACTTCACACCGGGACACTTGCTTTTGTTATATAAAGCACAGGTTCGTCCCCACATGGAGTATTGTTCTCACCTCTGGTCCGGTGCCCCACAGTACCAACTTCTTCCACTTGACTCCATACAACGTCGGGCAGTTCGTATAGTCAACGATCCCATGCTCACAGACGATCTAGAACCCCTAAGTCTCCGAAGGGATGTAAGCTCCCTTAGTGTGTTCTATCGTCTGTACAATGGGGAATGTTCCGAGGAACTGTTTGATGTAGTGCTATCGTCTACATTCCACCATCGCACTACTCGGCGTAGGGTTGGATTTCACCCACATCATCTGGATGCATTCAGTTGCAGGACTGTACGTGCGTCGCGATCATTTTTTTCACGCACGTGCAGGATGTGGAATGATCTCCCGCCCGAGGCTTTTCCAGAGAGCTACAACATGGGGTCTTTCAAACATCACGTGTTCAGGTGGCTCCTTTCCAAACAAGGCCGGCAACGCATCTACAACACCCCTTGTGTTGCAGATGTCCATGGGCGACGGTAACCACTTACCATCAGGTGGGCCGTCCGCTCGCTTGCCCCTTTGGGCCATAAAAAAAAAAAAAAAAAAAAAAAAAAATAACTCCCCCAACTTAAATATATTTATTAGTAAAAATTATTCAGTTATTATTTCATATGTACATTGTATATAAGTCTTAAATTTAATTCGGGAACACAGTATTTGTTTTTCCTACTATAGCGATAGTCATTAATATTTTTTATAAAAATATATTACAAAAATAGATAATGGTAATTACTTGTGATGCAGTTATGTCGTAAGGCAGTATGTTAATGGAAAAGTTTAAATTATACATAAAGTTTTTTTTGACTGATTATTTTTATAACAATTATGAATTTTTGATTCACTTAGGGGAACATTAGCAGCAGAATTTTATGCAGTGAGGAGTGAAATATTATTTAGACCATTTCAAATATTTCGAAGTACCAATAGAATCTAATGTAGAATATTCAAAATTCACTAGACCCTCGATTTTATACTACTTTGGAGTTTTGATCACTTATTTAAAAGGAAAATGTGAACTACTGATTCAGGTTACCGAATGCTTCAAGCTTAATAAAATTGTCCTAAAATAAAAAAGAAAACAAAAAGGCAGAGAACGTATTGACATCATTTTAGATCTTTTTTTTGATTCATATTATACTGAGGGAGTCTACACTGAGGAGTTTCGTCTATGTTGTATGTGCAAATAAAAATGAAATAAACGCGTTCACGAAGTGTCACCTAGCCACTTCATAAGTAAGACTTCAGCACTTTCATTGTTGTGGCAGACAAGCAAGCAATCCTGAAAAAAAAGCGAGATAGTCTTTGCTTAGGACAAAACTCTTCTGCATCGTTTAAATGCTCCAAGTCCTTACAAATACAATGGCATTATTTTGGGCCCCGACAAGTCTCTGATAAGCATTGCAAAATAACTATTACATTCGATGGTGTACCTCACAGTCTTCATAGGACCTGGTCAGAAATAAGTAAAATGCTACCTTTAGAGATTAATAAATTCTTCGTAAATTAAAAATAAATTTTCCTTTGTCACTATACTAGAAGCTGAAGCGTTTCAATATCGAACTAAATCTAAATCGCAGCATTCCAGACCTGTAAAAATTTGCCCTAATTATTCGATTACCGTCAAACTACGATAATATCTTAGGTACAATTAAAAAAAAAGTTTTGTTTGTACCGGCCGCGGCCGTGGGTATTTATTTATGATCTAAAATTACCTTGACGTCAAGTATATAACCAAACATTTTTCCTAGAACACTGTAAGTAATCTACCAAATATGTGTTTTTTGTCAATTTACTGAAGGTAGACTCCATCTTGTAAATATATATCTTTATAAATATTTTAAAAATATTATAAATCTCTAGTTGAAAATTTAAATGCAAGTTCATAAATAGCTAGAAGCAACCACGGTTTAATTTGGGCCAACAGTTCAGTCAGCCGCAAACTGCAGGCTACGATGCTTATGTACCTTATCTAAGCCATCTTCATTTAAGAGTTCGTATTATTTTAGCTTGAAGATAATCAATTGTTATTTCTTTTAAAGCAAGAAAAATATATAAAAATATAGTTAGTTATACATATAATTATTTTTAAACTTACATACATAAGTTACTAAGTTTGTATTTTTTACAATACAATAGCGCACATAAATATAATCAAACAATCACTACATCAACAAGTTGTTTAAATGTTTTCACTTTGTTTGTATCGAAAATTATTAACAAGAAATGTAGTATTCATGTCCATACAAAATTTGTAACAGACTTGGATTATTTTCTTATAAGATAACATAAACTTGAAAAGAAAGATCAAACTAAATAAAGCTGTGTTTTGACCGTGTATCAAATAAGATTGGATAGCACAGTTCCAGTGTTTGCGACTGTTGTTTACCTTTTCTTCGACATAAGAACATTCGCAAACCTTGTTACCAACTTGTTTTTATATATTTTCTTTGGGTTGTACGTACAAAGTTTTATCAAGATTAAAAATATTTTTTTACGTTTTAAATAATATTCAAAAACATATTACTATATGTAAAATATTTACCACATGGAGTGTTTTAAACATTGTGGACTTTTGAGGTTTATAATCATTACAAGGCATACATTTCCATAAATATATTACATTTATTATTGTAGAAATAAATTATTACAAGAGAACATTTGAAAATATCTGAAGTACTCATTAGTTCAAGTCATTATCTTACATAATTGTAACAATTTATTGAAGAGTAAGCTATTTTCTTACGACCATTTAGGAACAGAAATCCCACTTAATGTTAATTCAAACCTCATCTCCGATTTCAGTCCTGGTTTGCATACGTCGACATAGCATTTAAAGAGTACATTAGCGATAATTTACGTATTTTTACCATTGTTCAAACTCAGTTAATGTACGATTCCACCAGCAATTATAGAAACTAATGCTGTTTCATAATTTGTTCTAAGAAGAGATTTTGGTGTAATATATAATTTTATTGTGATTTTGTTATATTAATTCAGCTGTTAAAATAAACAAATGGAAAAATAAGCTATAATTTTCGGATTATGATGCATTTTAAACGAGGTTCTGTATACTTTGTGGTTACCATGTTGATGGTTAGATGAGATGAATCTCATCTCAAAAGTCTTAGCCATCTGTAACGCGCATATTTTCCAACGATTATTGCAACTACTTCATAAAAAACTCGAAAATTATTTTTAAACATAATACAAATGTTTTATTTTGTATTGAGGTTCTTGTGAAATAACATTGCGTTTAATTTTATTGAGTGCTTGAGAACTTCAATTTCGTTTTAGGACATCATACAACACTAAAAGTCAATAGAAAACTTGGAAGTAATAACTTAAGGTTTGTAAGAGAAATTGATTTAAATAGATGTAGTTTTTATCAATAACACGAAATCTAAACCAAATGCTCTTGATATTTTTTTATACTTAATACCATATAAAAGACATGCATTTATAAATTACAGAAATAAAACTATAATAAATAAAGAACTTCCTAAGTTCAATACTGTTATAAAAATATAGGAGAAAATAAACATAACATGTTAAAAATTAAAATAACTACTTTTTTAAAAACTCTTCTATTAAATTTTACTTATATGAAATAATAAATTTGAAATCATATTATTTAATATGTACCTGCACGAAATCACTAGCACGCCAATTCAGTCCTCAGACATAATATATTAAGAAGGATGTCACTAAGTAAATACTGCATTAACATCATCCTCAATTTTGTATGGAAAATACTTTGTAAGTAGTTAATAATCTATAGCTTATGTCAACTTCTACATTTAAAGTTAATTTAACAAAAATATATTTAAAAAATGATTTATATACTAACGATATATTAATTAAAGATTTTTAATGAATTACATTAAAATCATACATAGCGATAAGAGAACTTATCGGTATCTGGAACCATTAATCAGTTTCCAAACTAAGGTATCGAAGCTATTCACCAGAGATGGGAGTCAATCTAGCTGGGAGCAAATTAACTTATCTCTGGACTAATGAACTATCTTAGGAAACTAGGTGAGTTGACTGCAAACGAGTATCTTACAAAGTAGATATTTACCACCAAACACTACTCCCACAAAAAAATACGTCCGGAACGAACTAATCTCATTCGATTACAAGTTTTCCTAATTACTAATGTTGAATCTCTTATTAAGTTATAATATATCCTTTACAAATGTTTTAATTGAGTTACAGAGTATAATTTTAGAGTCGTACACGAAATACATGTTTTTTTTATTTTCAATAAAATAGCATAATTATCATTGTATTAGTGAAATCCTTTGGTTGTTAAAAATATTTAATATAAACTTTTATACAGTCAGTTTTAAAAGCAATTTAAGTCGCGTGCTTTATCCCGAAATAAATAAAGAGGTAATTTCCACAGTAAAATATCTACTCATTCGGGGAAATAGATCTGAGGTGTCAGATACGATTGATGATTTGGACAAGTACGTGCTGAAAATATTTCGAAATGTCACTGCAGTGGAATGGTTGCAAGAGGTAAGCTATAATCTGAATTTGAATAATAATATTCAAATAAATTTTAATTAAGTTTTTATTACGTCATAAGTTCATAATATGAAGAAACCAAATCTTTAACGCTTATCTTATATTCCTATTATATATTCTTGCACTAAGAACATTTACTAGATTAACACGAAATCAATTGTTATTTAACCAAGTGATTATTAAATGATCTGTATTTCCAGAACCAGAACCCACTTTTTACTAATACCTACATTGCACGGATACTTGTTCTGCGCTAGTGTCGGAAATGTAGTAATTAAGTATTTCACTGTGGCACAGTAATGCTATATAAAGAACAACTGACCTGGAAAATTAGAAAGGACGTTACAGATTTATGTTCATTATTACATTTTTCTAAGATGTAATGGGTTTTAGGTTTCTACCTTCTTCTGTTTTCCTTGTAACATCTACAACTTTAATTTTGTATACCATATGATCTCCGACAGTACAACATAAAGGTCTTACAGGTATTTTAAACAACCTTTTAAATTTCTCAACTCTACTATAATATTTTTTATCTCATTTTTATTACTTCCGTCTGAGGACCTTTTATATATTTCTTTTAAAATTTTAAAGCGGTCACTTCGTGTTGCGCAAAAATAAGTTTCATGTATTTATGTGAAGAACGAGGTGCATTTTGAAGTTATATATGTAATAAAAACAAAGAATATATTGATATACGTCATCTTAATTGTTTTGTAAGAAGAACCGGTTTATAGAATAGTTTTTGATAAAAAGCCCCATATTCCTAGGTACTTATACAATATCCTTGCTATAGCGGTGTATGGATATCATTGATTTTATAAATTTGACTTTTGTTTAACATCCTTATTAAAGTTGTATGCATGGATACTTTAATTGCAATATGTTGTTTTATCAAAATTACTATTTAGGTTACACATAAGTTATTATGCCAAAGAAAAGTCTCTATAATCAGACGTTGAGACAAAAATAGTTTTCCTTTTTGCTGAACCACACAGTATCTATAAAATTTACTTGTAAGTTTTTATTTCATTTCATGAATCTTTGCATTGTCAGACAAGTGGCAACATTGAATTCTATATTTAAGACAGGCCGAGTTACTATTAGGAGTGATTTATTTGATTAAATATACTTTTTCGTTGAAGATTACTTAGGATACATACACAGAAAATACATAAAGAGAACATCATTGTTGCAAAAACTCACTCACTTAAAAAGTTAATAAAACTGTTAGTAATTATAAATATCAAAAAAACATTATGTATATAATAATTTTTATCTAATATTGACTATATTCAATTATAATTATAGGTAGAGAAGTTTGTCATTAAATTGCGCAGCTGAACTAACAAGTAACTTACTTTGTATTCTTAATTTGCTTAAAGTTAATGACTTTCTGATTATTATCATATACAAGTCTAGCTTATTCAATTACCAAACTAAGCATTTTAAATGTTTATTTAGTTTATTAATACTTATTTTACAGATATATACCATTAAAGTGCTATAATATTACGTATTAAATAAAATTGTTTCATGGGATATCAAAATAACGTATTTTTTATTAGGCTTCGTAAGCTTTTCATATCAAATCACCTTGATTTAGATGTCGATATTTTTTTAAAAGTTGTTTGAACGATCTAATGCATTGAAAAACATCAACTTCGTTTCTCCTTATGCGACACGCATCTGAACGCATCTGAAAACGTTACGAAAGATTCGGCTGGTAAAAAACAACTGTTTATAATTTTTGAAGTGATAAATTCTTATGGTAGGAAAAGCCGCTTTGTAACATAACGGGTTAAGGCACCAGTAAGTCTGGCTTCCCTTTTCCTCAATCACAGGGCAGAAGTTTGCAAGCTGCTGCTCTCTCATTTTCACCCACGGTATAAGAAGTATTTCGGACAAACGCTTCCCCACTCTCTACTCAGAATTCAGTACCAATGTTATAGACATACTCTTGAAATATAATCAAAAACTACCACTGAAATTGTTTCGACAGTGGTTATAAAACAATATAATGGAAGAAGTAGAATATGATCATCGGATCATAACAGAATCTTCTAACGAAAAGGAAGTTTAATAATATATATAACACGATTTAGCAGTAACATTGTGAACTTATATTAATAGTTGCTTACAATCTTCAAATTTTATTTTGAAAACAAAAAACATGCAATGGCTCTGTAGACACGTCAGTATTATATATTATATTAATTTATTAATTCTATTATCCTATTTTAAAAGTTCTATATTCGTTTACATTTCATTCTTTTAGTTTAAGTAATTACTTCTGTTTATTAAGGAGTAATTTCGAAGTCTTTATTTGTTTTTCCATCTATCTTTTGATTAATTTTAATGTTTTAGTTTTTTAACGTTCTCCCAAGTCAATTCATTATTTATGATAAAAGTCATAGCACCATATAAAAATAAAGGAAAAATACAGTTGTATCGAAGACCTTCTTGTTTCACGTCAGTTAGTTAGATTAACTTCTATTTATCACTTTTTATTTACTTTGTCACGGTCTTTATTTCAAGACAAATGTTTTTTTGGCCCTTCTCTAGAATCCGTTAAAGTGAGATCCACTGTTTTATTATTATAGGATAGCCTAATGGACACCCCATAACTGTAACAACTATTATTTTTCGCTTTGAGGATTTCTTTCTTTATAAAAGCACTCAGCGGAACTCAATCGTTCTCTGTAATTTATGTTGAGAACGCGACATGTTTATAAAGTTACGTAACTGAATCGCGATTCATTTCGTCAATCTTCACTCAACACTTCTCTCTAACGTTGCAAGTTTTCAAGCGTTAATTGATTCTACAATATTTAAAATACAATGAAACGTTTATTTATCTTTGAAAATATTGCAGATATATATATTTTTTTTAATAGAAAACAAACTAAATTAAACTGAAACAGTCGATTTTGTGTCACAATAAATCGTGATTAAAATTTTGAATGAATAATTTAAACATTGAGCTCTTTTAAATGGTTAAAAGTGACGCATGTAAAAATTACCTTATTTATTTTATTTTTTTGTTTCGAATTGACTCAAGATGTTAGCCCTAATGACTTTCACAGCTTATTTATTGTAATTTTATTTCACCTCATAATGTTTTTATTGTAAGTGCTTTCAATGCAAAATTATCATTTATTATAAAAACTTGTGTATTAAAGTGAGTGTAAAATCAAAAATATACATTTGAACAAACTATTACTTGGTATTCATTAATTAAAGACGAAAACAATTTCAATTGTTTTACTTCTGTTTTAAATGTTCGAACTCTTTTTTGCATTAAACAAATTGCTAATTTATAAACTATATTCCACAACTTTCTTAGAACACTTAAGGATTTATTGTATTGAACTTTCTCCAGTTAGGAGGGAGTTCAATACAATAGTTTCATCCAAACTTAATCCTTAACGAAATCGCACTTCGCTGTACGTGATTTTAAGCCAGGTTTTGCACAACAGTACTAAAGCTTTATACACTCGAACAGACAATTGTTCCACTTGAAATGCAGGTCTTGTTCCTATACATGCAGCTAAAGCGGAGCGCATACAAAAATGTTAGATAGATTAAATTATTGTATAGAATGTATGGTGTTGCTATTTAAAAAACATGTATGGATGGATTTGAAAGGTATACAATTTGTATGCTTTTTTAAGACACATTTTTAAGACGATTTCATCAATTCTATTAATTCAATAAAAATATACAAGGAATACTGTTTCAAAATACAACGTTATGAAAAAAAAATATTTCAGCTCTATATTGATACTAATTTTGTATTAATTCAATATTACTAAACAAGAAGTACGAGTATGTAGGACTGATTATATGAATTGATAGAATCTATTACATTTTCTACGTTTTTACCTTTTACATGCCGTTGGCAAATTGTCGATCCCAAAACAGTGGCTTCCCTGTGACCCTAGTGAATAAGTGGTTTTTTTTTCTTCAGGCGCTACTAAAGTGTTCCTAACGTGTTTCTTCGGAACTATAATATAAGACTCATTAAGAGAGAATTTAACAAGTATTTGAAGATTACAGCAACGCGCAAGTAGTAGTCCTGGTAGTTCAGTAGTTAACCACTGAATTGATATGTAAGAAGAAACAGAACAACATCACAAATACAAATACATAGGTTTTTTCTAGATATATGTGAAAGTTACGTATATAAATTTTTAAAACAACGAGTTTTTAATGAGAATAAAGTTTCTTCCTCCCTATCGTGATAACTTTTAAGGAGTTGAATTTAATTATATATTTTCAGACTGCTATAATCAATAAAGCTAGAGCTTTGACGAGATGACTTTATAATTTCCTTAAGTTTATAACGCCAAGACTGTTTAATGTCTTAACATTATTAAGTCTTTAGTCCAAGCTAATATTACTTTGGCTATTAACATAGCGGTTATTCAACCATGTTTTTGATTTTCCTTTGAGCCCACCAGATGTTTATATATAGACTTATATGTTGTGTTATTTGTTTTATCAGAATATTGATAATAATATGTGCTAAAATTTTAATACACAATATAAATGACATTTAATTTGGATCTTGAATAATACACTTGAATTAAGGAAATATCTAGAAAATCATACTCCAGTTTTTGTTAATTAAACAGAATTAATGACTTAAAGAACCAACCTGATGCTTATAAGTTATAAGTAAGAACTTTCATTTAGTCTCACCCAGATATTGTCTTAAAAAAAAACTTTAAGTTATTATTATAAATAAATATATCTATGATCACTATGAAATAGAACTCTCTTATTATATAAATTATCATTTTGGTACTTAAGTCGAAATAAGTACTCTTAAGTAGTGTGTGTATATCCTTATACTATTTAAACACAGCTGGACGTGGGACTCGAATAATTTATGACGACAACTTGGAATGGATGAAGGCTAGTTACATATCGCATGTAAATACCAGATTTGTTACCAAATTTAAAATTAATAAATATTTATTAGAATATCTTTATAATTAATACTTAAACTGATAACTTAACAAATAACACATAAAAAAATATAATTGAAAAAATATCCCTACTTCGAGGAAACTACCTTATTTATTTATTTCTACATGTCAGACTTCCTCTGTAAGATAATTGAATATATCTGACTTCTTATTCACTTTACAGTTTGTGCTCTCACATTAATCAAAATTATTATAACTTGAATTATGCAAATCTTAATTGTTTTCATGAAAAGGGATAATTAATGTAACAGCTGCAGAGCTACTTATGATAATTTTTTGACTTTGAAATAGGATGATAAATAACTATTTCGTAAGTTTATCAACATTCTAAAGAGAATATAAATATATTTGACTTCGCTTTAACAAGACCTAAAATACTTTATGTTTTGTGCTCGTATTCATTTTTCTAGGTAAGTTGATTTGAATGAAATTATAATAATATTATTAACAGTCACTTATTAGCCCATAGGCTAATTTTACATAATAAAATTTACTAAATAACTGAAATTATATATATTTCAGTCAGACTTAGGAGATATAATATTCTGGACAGTAAAGCTATAAATATGGCCTAACAAACACTTCTATTAAGAAATGAATGTCCAATGGTTTATCTGTACCATTAAATTAAATCCAAATTTAATCTTACCAACCGCCGTTAAGTAATTTTTTTTTTCAATACAGGTTAAAAAATAAGCAAGTCTTTCTTTCATCTTAAAGTCTATGATATTAATTAAAAAAAATATTAGCATATATATTAGTTTTTCCTAATATTTGAAAATTTCACCTACCTAGCTTTATAGCGAAGTGTGTTTTAACATAAAATTTTCAAATAAGATTTTTTAACACTCTCAAAAGCAGGTACCTCCTCAGAGACAATCCATTAAATGTCGAAAAAAAATCTTTGAAAATTTCGTAATAAATTTGATTTGAAGCTGGGTTTTAAACTAATTTAATTTAAAAGTTCGAAAATGAATAGCAAATATCTTTGCAGTTTTTAATGTTTTTTGGCTTCAAATATTAACAATTAGTGAAAAAAACTTTGTTTTATATTAATAATTTATTCGATTTCAACGGAAACATTTTATTTTGATCTAAATTTATATATTTATATTCAGAAACCCAACTTAAAACAAAGCTAGTTCAAGTACCAAATCTAATTTTCTTCACTTAATATAGGTATTGTTTTATAAAGCTGTCCATTCATTTAAGTGTTGGTTTTTCAACAAGTATTTCACTTTACCCTGTTGAACAGATGATGATTTTATTGTTGTAAAATTTTCATAATCAAATCGTAGCGTGCATCGTGCTCTTTCTTTACTCATCATTGTTTTAATACTTAACATGACAATTTCAAGAAAAATAAAGTACACAAAGTGTTTGAAATTAAGTTTTTGTTTTATCGAATTAACTGTTACAGAAAAAAAGAAATGGCATTCACGAGTGTGGTGGTGAGGTGACTGGGAAACAATATATTTTTATTAAAGTCAATCAAGATATGATATATATTTTAAAAGTTAATAAAGACAAAAATAATGCACTAAAACTTTCAATTATATTGAAATTATTTAATTAATTAATTGATTTAATAGACAATAGTCACTATCAGCCAGGTACATATGTATGTAATATAAGAGATGTTGCTGATGCGTTACTGGTCTTGATTATCAAAGAGAATGGAAAAAAAAGAACAAGAAAAGGTCCACCGGCTCTCTCACTTATCGGACAAAATGCAGCCATTACAATCTACTTCACGCCGATCGTCAGTGAGAGGATAGTAAGAGCGTGTGCACTTCCCCGGTCGAGCCAGGCCATTTTTGAGCTGTTACTTGACCACAGCCTGCTATATCACTTCTTTAGAAAATAGTTAAGATATAGAATAACTTAAATTTCAATATTCATATTTCTTTTTGTAAAGTCTAGCTTAAGTTATAATCAAAAGAAAGGGATACTTTTGCCAGAAATATACATACAATAAACAATAGTAGTTCAAGTTTCTCAAATTGTGTAGATGAAATTTTAGTCCTTTATTTATTTAATAATAATCTTTAGTCGTATAAGAGTTAACATTTATTAGAATACAACAGATTTAATTAAAACCCTTTTTTTTATAAGGATACACGATGCTCGCTATATATAATTTGAAGGCTCCCAATTTCCATTTGCCAAGAAGACATGAAAAGGTTAAACCAACTTTTACTGTGTAGCACAAAAGTAATCAAAAATATTTTGTATAAAAACAAAAAGGAACCTAAAGAAATATTAAGACATACTATACCAATTATTTATTTTTAACTACATACTAAAAATAAAACTTGTTTCTATGTATCATCTTCTGTATTGGATTGCGGTAACAGGAATCAGGCGGCTGTAATTGCAAACTCTGATTTACAGGCTAAGTCAAGGTAACTTGAGTAAATAAATCAATATCATTTACATTATAAACAATATATAAGGTAAATATGTATTACAAACATGAAATAATTTTTTGGTAATTACTGTAGCATCTTCTGTGAGAAGCAGTTATATTTTATTTCTTAAATATGTATATATCGGTATATAAGCGAATTAAAATTCGTAAACCAAGAAGGTACATACTTTACTAGATGAATTGAGACCAATTTCAATAATATTACAAAAAAGCAATATTACAAAAATTAATATTAATCATATGATATATATTTTCTTAAACGTGACAAGCAATATATTCCATGAACTAACCTCCCGCTTACCTCGAATTGTTTTCGAAGCCTTACAAATACTAGAAATAAATTAACTTTTCAAAATTGGAATATTTTTGTTGATATTCAACGTAGATGTGATTTTGTACTTTTTTTCTAGTTAAATACATATATTATATATATATCTATGTCTAAAAATAAGTGCGACAGTGCATGGGTAATAAACTGTCTTTCTTAAAGCTTAAATATGTTTTAAGTGTACCAAAGTATTATTATATGTACTAATATAAAATTACAAAACTAGGCGTTAATGATTTCACTTTAAAATTATATATTTTCGTAGCATGGACACTTATAGAGAACAAGTTTTTCAAAAGTTTCTTTGACATTTTAATTAAAAATTATTTAAGAAACGCTTTTTAAAAATTTTAAATTATCTTCAACTCTACTTTGCTAAATTATGTATTCCATTTATTTAACTATCACAAGATGACAAAGGGCCTTCAAATGTAATTATTTTTATAAATTGGTAAAAGTCACGTTTTACTTGAACAATCTAAAAAAAATTAACTTAGCTCGCATCATCGAAATGTACATAATTTGTTTACTTAACAAAATGTTATTCCTTCTAGGAATCTAAGAACATTAAAAAAAATCACTAATAAAAAGTAAAAAGTCATATGTATATTTGGAAAAATATATATTTTATACGATCATTGTATGAAAATTATGTCTACAGTATCTAATACAAACTGCAACAAAATATCGTCAAACGCAGTCGATATTTACTATGACTTCTACCTATGTCCATAACATCCCTTACAAGAACACATAGAGGATTGCTTCAAAAATTGCTTTAATGCGATTTATTTCACTGGGTATTCGATTATGGACTTACGACGCCAAATTGGGCAATGTTATTTGATTTATGACTTTAGCGTATAGTCTTTCAAGCTGAAGCAATAAATAAAATTGGGCTATCAATCTAGTGACGTCCATTAGCTTGCAAAAGCGTGTCCAAAAAATGTTATTCCTATGACCATCGAAGAACTAAATTTATTTTGATATATGCTTTATGTACATTGTATTTTATCTAAAATTTGCTTTAATTTTGTAGTGAGGATAATATAAAAAACGAAAAAAGAGGAAAATTTACACCAACCGCTCGTACATACATTCAGTCGTTCAAATATATACTGTTGGTTTTGTATGGGTTTGATACCACACACCCTTTAGATATGATAGTTTTATGGAGACCAGCAAGTTGTGAGTATCGCGTTTAGGTAATGAGAACGACCTGTTTATTTGAACGCTTTATTGATACTGACTAAATTATGACAATGCTTACATTTATATATGCTTATTAATGTGTACGTACAATAAAATTATGCTAATGTATGGGTGAACCCATACATACTCTCGACAGGAAGAAATACAAAGAAGAACTATAAATGCTATGAATGTATACAAATTATGGTATAAAATAAGATATAAGTAATATTTAAGAAAACCAAAAAACTTATATAAAATAAAGATAAAATGAGACAATATTGATAATAATTAAAACTTTACAAGCTTGAAGTGTCTATCATTATGCTTGCATTATTTGACCTATTGCACTTGGTACACATCGGCAATGTTGCTTTGTTCACATAACGCGCACAACGGGATTCACTGCACCTTTCACTATAGCTCGACGCCGTCGGTGGCGCCTCGGAAGGCACTGCCACCCCAGCTCGCTCCATCTTCGCCGTCTGCGCCGCTGGCCCAGGCCGGATCGGCCTACGAAGACGCCTCCAGCCGAATAACAGCGCAGCAATTACTATTATGCTGACGCAAATATATATAGCAGTATAATGATGTACATCATGAAACGTTATTCTGTCTAGTAAAGGTTCAGTTTTCTTCATGACTTCCAATTTGTTTTCAATGCTCTTAATTTGCATTTGAATCTCAGAAGAGTTGGATAATGTTAGGGTTGGTATTGATATATTTATAATATGATTTATTGGTGCTATCACCGGTACAAATATCTGTGCGTTTAAGTGCATTTCGCTTGATTTTATGTTATGTGCTAATAACGTAAAATACTCTGACTTAATAGTACAATCTCTGTCTAATGTAAATATGCCAGCGCGCGTAAACTTATGAGTCGTAATTTGATCACCACATATAGATCTCAGCTGACATTCGTTACAACAAAAGTAAATATATGTGTTTGGAGAATAACTCTCAATCCACTCTCGATTGAACCAATTTATAAATTTTATTTGTTTGGGTATGTATATTGGGTATAGGCAAGGTGACGTCTTTATATAGTTGACTAGCTATGTTACTAAGTTGCTCTCCCCGCGTTTAAGAACCTTAATTTCAGCTTCAATTATAGAAGTTTGATTTTTCCAGCATGATGCTAAGTTTAATTGGTTAGTACGAAGTAATGTGATATCTCTTTGATATTGTTCTGCGAATCTTGCGTCCAGTACTCCGAACAGGCTATTTGCAAGATAGCCGACACCGTTAATAAGACCTCGCCGCAGCCTTGCCGACGAAGTCAAAATATGCTGACCAAGTAACAGCTGATTGTAATATTCCAGTTCGTCGCACCCGTGACCTAATTGTAATAATAGTAACTCGCATCGTGTTTGCGTTCTTATTGTTTTGCAGGTTTGTTCGAGTGATTGTTTATACTAATTAATGGCGGCTATTCCTTCCCAATAAGGTTCCATATTGTAATATAGAATAAGTTTCCAATCGTCCCGTATTATTTGCATATCTCCAAACTTATCGAAGTATAAACCTTGATTGTCTCTAAATTTAGTTACATTTGAAGTCGAATATGTGCTGGATATAGTGATCATTAAGAAAAGCAAAGTCATGATCGTAGAACTGAGTCCCCGACGAGTTGTTATTCTTGTTTGTTTTTTCGTCGGTTCAGAGGATTGTTCCGATCGTATTTTTTCTGTGTTACTATCCCAAATTGTGCTGTTTACGGGCAATATTGATACCTTTGTAATTGGACGTTTGAGAATGCCATTCTTTGTTTTTAACGAGACGACGCGCACGAATCCGTCCGTCCCGGGATGTAAGTCAACTACTCTGCCCATTGACCACTTTCCAGGCGGGATATTATCTTCATGAATAAGGACTACGTCATTTAATTTTATGTTTTCCTTAGAACGTGTCCATTTGCTTCTGGATGTTAACTGTGTTAGGTATTCAGCTCGCCATCTTTTCCATAAATCATTAAAAATCCTTTGCGTTAATTGCCATCTAGTTCTCAAATCCCTTTCTGTTTCGTAAAGTGTAAGTGTGGGCCCGTTAGTTAAGAAGTGGGATGGAGTTAAATAATTCATATCATCCGGATCTTCCGATAGGGGACATAATGGTCTTGAATTTAATACCGCTTCTATTTGGGTTAAAAGTGTATACATTTCTTCATATGTTAATTTCTGTTCGCCGATTACACGTCTAAAATGATGTTTAAAACTTTTCACTGCTGATTCCCACAAACCTCCTGCCGAAGGCCATGATGGGGCATTAAAATGCCACTTTATTTGCATTTCACATATTTCCTTCATAAATTCTTCGTTAAATATTTTCAGTAATTCTTGATATTCCTGACGCAATATTCTGTCAGCACCGACAAAGTTTTTACCGTTATCGCTGTACATATGCGACGGAGTTCCTCTACGCGCCGAGAATCGTCTCAGGGCCGCTAAAAATGATGATGTGCTTAAATCTGTTACTAATTCCAAATGTATCGCTTTTGTCGCCATACAAATAAAAACTGCTACGTATCCTTTAGTGGATCGGATTCCACGTCCTTTACTTGCTTTTATGTAAACATGCCCTGTGAAGTCTACACCACAGTGTGAAAAAGGACGAGATGGGTTACTCCGTGATTCCGGTAGATCTCCCATAATTTGATCCTGCATGTAAGGATTGATTTTTCTACATTTTATACATAATCTGATTTGCTTCTTAGTTGCTACATTACCACCAATAATCCAATATTTTTGCCGTATAAAACTTAAGGTTGTACGGGCTCCTCCGTGAAATGTTAACGAATGTGCTTGTTGTATTATTAAATCCGTTAGGCGACCTCTATGAGGTATTATTATAGGATGCTGCATGTCTGTACTAATATGAGAGTGTCTTAATCTTCCCCCAACTCTTAGTATTCCATTTTCATCCAGAATTGGGTTTAAGCTTAATATTTTGCTTTTAGAGTTTATCTTTAATCCCCTTTTAATGTCACTTATTTCCTTTGCAAACTCGTCTGCTTGTACATGCTTTATTATTTTATACATAGCCATTCGATACTCTTCTAATGTTATGTATGATGTTTGTTTGGTTTGCTTTCTTGATATAAATCTAAACACCCATGCTAATGTACGTATAACCTTTGTAAAAGAGCTATACTTAGTTAATAACATATTTATGATGCTACTATCAGTGGTATTTTGCTGAATAACAACATTTGCTTGCTTTTTAGTTTTTATTTCTTCTTGCGTTGAATATATTATTTTCCGATTTTCGTTGCTGCTTGTGAAAGTTGATAGCCATGCTGGACCTTGCCACCATAAGGGATGATTGATCAATTGAGATGGCAGCAATCCCCGAGTGGCACAATCCGCGGGGTTTTCTTCGGAACTTACATAGTTCCAACAATCAGAAGGCATGATATCCGTAATTTGTTGAATTCTATTTGCTACGAATGTTTTCCAACGACCGGGATCACCATTTATCCACCCTAAAACGGCTGTTGAGTCGATCCATCCGTATACTTTTATTTCATAATTTTCATATGATTGCTTAACTTGCGACATTAGATTAGCTAACAACAGTGCTCCACATAGCTCCGAACGAGGCATTGATAATGTTTTGCTGGATGGTAGTAATCTTGCTTTTCCCGCCACAACGGTGACTGTATTTTGATTTTTTATTTTACAGTATATCACACAAGCGTACGATTTACTTGATGAGTCACAAAATCCATGTAACTCGATGCTACAACCGGGCTTAGTTTGTAGCCATCGTGGTACTGTAAACTTGCTAATGTTCGGAATGTCTTCCTTTATTTTAACCCATTCTTTGTGAATATTTTCGGGAATTTCTTCATCCCAATTAATTTTTGATAACCAAATGGTTTGGAATAATATTTTTAATTGCGTAGTTATAGGCGTGAGCCATCCTAATGGATCGAAAAATTTTGAAATGTCCGATAAAACTAATCTTTTCGTGACTCTTTTGTTAGTTGAACTTAATTTTGATGTAAATGTAAAAGTATCCTGTGTTGGATTCCACTGTAATCCTAGTGTTTTTCTAGATTCTGGTTGCTTAAAATGAAGAGTGCTTTGTTGATTTTGATCATTAATTTGCCCTTGTAACAAATTAGGATTATTTGATACCCATTTTCGTAAATTGAATCCACCAGACTTTAATAAATTAATTAAGTCCCTTTGTAGTTCCTTTGCTGATGATAAAGTATGTGCTCCATGCAACAGATCATCCATATAGAATGACTGCTGTGCTGGCTGCTATGCCCGAATCCCGATGACAGTATATTTACTGCTGTTCTGAATGCTGTGATTGATGATTGTATGCTCGCTGCTATGCTTGATGCTGTGCTGAATAACTCTCAGCTCTGATAATATGCTTGCTGCTATGCTTGATGCTGTGCTGAATAATTCTCAGCTCTGATAATATGCTTGCTGCTATGCTTGATGCTGTGCTGAATAACTCTCAGCTCTGATAATATGCTTGCTGCTATGCTTGATGCTGTGCTGAATAATTCTCAGCTCTGATAATATGCTTGCTGCTATGCTTGATGCTGTGCTGAATAATTCTCAGCTCTGATAATATGCTTACTGTTATGCTTGATGCTGTGCTGAATAATTCTCAGCTCTGATAATATGCTTGCTGTTATGCTGTTTACTATACTGGCTCCTTATGATGTTATGATATTATGCTCGATGTAAAATTACTATGCTTGATGTTGAATGATTGTCACATAAAAGTGGATATAAATCGCCTGACGGTCACTGTTCCACACGTTAAAGTCAATCGCCGTGCGACACGTGGCCTTAGTCTCGCACTTTGACCAACCCGTGCGTATGGTCAATGTACTCGGAGGATGGATAATCCGCAAGTGAAGTTGCTCGAAGGACCAAAACGATGTATGGGTTTGATACCACACACCCTTTAGATATGATAGTTTTATGGAGACCAGCAAGTTGTGAGTATCGCGTTTAGGTAATGAGAACGACCTGTTTATTTGAACGCTTTATTGATACTGACTAAATTATGACAATGCTTACATTTATATATGCTTATTAATGTGTACGTACAATAAAATTATGCTAATGTATGGGTGAACCCATACAGGTTTAGCTATCTGCAATAGATCTTGTATCCGCGTTTCAGTTACCATTTTATCGAATTTAAAAGTTAAGCATTGGGTAATAGGCTTTGACATAGCGTAATCAAAGACACCAAAAGTGAAAAAGCTTTGCTGTTGTAGCAGGGCGTTGCTTTTGTGGCTTGTCTGACCAATGCAGTACTATCTCCTTACAAAAAATCGGCTTAAAGTAGTGGAGTAGCAACATAATCAGATATCCTTACGCTCTAGTCAGGTCTTTATATATATATATATATATATATATATATTAAAGACTGTTAAGGCTTAAGTTGTTAAATTTAAACAAAAACAGCTTACTTGAACACTATTCAATTATTGTGAATGTTAACAGAATTATGATTCATTTATGTATGTTTAAAATTTCACAAAAGTATGAAAAATAAGAAGAAATATCTAGTGGTAGGGAGGGAAGTCAGATGTGATTGAGGAATTTTTGGGCAAATTAAAAAAAAAGCAGTATATTTCTGCAAACTAGATTTTGCATTAAATGGAAAAAAATTACAAAGGATTGGTTTTCATCGGATAACATTTTAATTTTAGTAAAAAGTAAATTAATGATATACAAACTCAAATTTTGATGCAAATAATTTATTGTTGCAAAAATAAGGCTATTATTTTCTTAAAGTAATTATAAAATAAATATATTCCTTGTCAAATAATGCTTTGTACATAAAAGTTCGCTGTTCTAGAATGTATTCACGTCAAAAACATTTTTATATTGTTTAAAATTCTATTATATCCTAAAATGAATTTTATTAATTAGACAAAAATGAAAATAGGGAGGTACAATAAAGGACAGAGAGTTTAATATATCCACCGAAATATTGAAATAAAGTATCATTAACTAAACTTTTAAAATAAAGACTGTGGCAGGTATGGTTTTTTTCACTTATGATATTTAACTAATACAAATATTAACAACTTCAAATATTTGAAAGTGTAATCTCTTATAAATTTATTTTTACCATTCACCTTATCAAAAAATATTACATTTAAATAAATAAATAATATAACAGAATTGGTAATTCATCTTCAGCTTGTTAGACGCCCACTGCTGAGCCAAGGCCTCTTTCTCACAGGGAGAAGGTTTGAGCATTAATCACCACGCTTGCTCAAGACGGGTTGGTGATTTCAAACTTATAATTGTGAAACTATAAGTCCAGGTTTCCTCACGATGTTTTCCTTCACCGTATGTCAGTGATGTCTAAATACTCTCAGAAAGTACTTATGACTCCGAAAAATCACATTGGTAATTCATAATTAGTTTTTTTTTCAAAACTTTGGGGAACCACAAAAATTAGTTTGTTTTAAAAAAAATTGTTTGATGCCAAGTAACCTTAAAATTGCATTGAATCCTAGTTAGTTAGTTCAAAAAACACTAAAATATACCCTGACGTTAACATAAATTATTCGGTAATTCAGAGTAGCACTTAGCACTTTCTTTGAATATATTTCAATTAGGTATTCAAAGAGATATTTATTAAAAATTTATGTATAGAAGTAAATAAACTTGAAACATTTATATGCAAACAAAAATTCTTTTTTGTAAAACTACTCACAGCATGTAACATATGACATAAACAATTATATCGTTTTTATATTATACAGTTGTATATTTTTGTGTGTTATTGTTTCGGGATAAGACATTTGAACTTTTAAAACGACTTAATTGAAAGTTTCGTAGGAGGATAAGAGAGTTTGAGAAGTATGAAAAAGGAGGACTTGAAAAATATATGTATGCCAAATAGTATTCTGAACTTACAGATTTATGAAAAAAAAGTGTCGAGTTGTTATGTTTCACATGCAATAATACGTAGAAGAGTAGAGAGTGATAAGGTGTTAATGGAGCTTTAACAAATATTTCTTTTCAAGACGGTGAAGGACGATGTTTAAATTGTAATGTACGTTTGAAAATCCGTATCAAAAGTAAAAGGAGAAGTGTTCTAGAAATTTTTAATTATTATCTGGGCTTCATAAAATTTTAGCAAGGGTAAATTTCACGATGTTTTCCTATAACTGATTCTGGGTTTTATTGGTACAGAGAATTAAAGTTTCCTGACGTCTCCTGATTTGACTGGTGATTTTTTCTGTATTTCAAAATATAACACTATCGGGTTGTTTAATTTGACTCGGCCAATTTTATCGCCGAGCTAGCATTTTTTCACTTTCCAGTTTCTTAGACAAAAATAGTTTTTAGATATCCTAACATCGTCGGATATCTTAACATTTGATATACTATTTTAACAAGCCTTATTTGCCCATAGCCTATATTGCCAACAGGCCCAACACATGTCTATGAATCACTCCGAATTTTCAGAAAAAAGGTCGTCCTTTGAGGTAAGGACTTATTTTGTGTAAACCAGAAAGAGTACTTAAGAGAATTAACAAATATTTATGACATATTTCATTGAATACTCTTAGACAGCCGAATTATACCTTCCACAAAAAAAAAAATATTATTCCAAATAATAAAATTCCAAAATATTATTCCACCTGGTATTAAAAAATATACGTAAGTGAAAAACAAAAAATAGTTCTCCAAACTGATTTTTAATATTACCTAAGATTTAACTTAACAAATTCGTAATATGTTTAAATTTAATTAGGAAATGGAAAAATAAAATTACTACATACCTTTTCTTTCTATTTTAATTCATTTCAAAAAATTCCTAAAACTCGGAAGAGAAAGTTTGCTCTGTTATATTAAAAAAAATAGTTTGTGCAAAGTGGGATGCAATCTTTTTGCAAAAGACCTTAACAATAAGAAGTCATAGAGGAAACTCCGTTTGTTAAAGCAATAAATACTGAATGCAAAATCGGTTGCTTGTTAGTGCAGATGCTCGAATTGGTAACAATAAACTTTTGAACATAATTGAAACGAGATAAAAGTTATTTCTGATGAAATTTTACAAACGGCATGACGATTTCTTCAGTAAATATAATTTTAATTTAATCTATTTTACTACGCGTATTTCAGTGACTTTTTTGAAATTAATACCATACCACATATAGGTCTTATACCATATATGTATAGGTCTTATACCACAATTTCAATTCAAATAACGAATATAATTAACGCCTATATAAGAAACATTTTAATTGGGTTTCAAAAATATTAATTCCTAAAGATTACGAAGAACAAAATTATGTTGCATTCAAAAAACTTGTTTAAAACTACTTTTTAAATAAGCAAAAGTGTTATCATAAAAACTAAACTAAATATTTACCGAAATTGTAAACTATGGAGAACAATATTTCTTTATAAAATTCATTAATTAGAGATGACTACAGAATGAAGCTTCTCTAAGAGCAAGCAATGTTTTCAACTAAAATGTATATATAAAACCTTCGAATACAAAGCTATACCTATATATGTATGTATTAAATTGGAAGTCGACAGCTTGTTAGTGCAGCTGTGCATTTATTTACAATAAGCTTCGGTGCATATTTGAAACTAGATAACAGTACATATTAAATATTAGTTATCGTTCGTTGATTCCGAATAACCAAACTTTGTTTGGCTTGCAATATTTGAATACAAGTGGATTTTAATTAATTAAATGCAAAATTCATTATAATTAATTATTTTGTATTTTAGTGAATATTGTTTATATCATGTGGTCTTAAAATACATATATGTATGTATGTTCGTTTGTGTGTGGGTGAGGAAGATTTGGAATAATGTAATGTAAAATTTTCCTCAGCATTCACCACTTGATGTTATTTAATATTTAAAATATGAAAGAGGGTTCAGTCTAAAATTAAAACTAAAATTTTGTGGGAGATTCCACCCTTGTCCGAGAAACTATTGAATGAATTTTGAAATCCTTGATCTTATAATTGTATATAAACAAAATCTCTATATGTAGTTCGTGGAATCATTATATGTATAACAACTTTGTATTTTGTATGAAGTTACGTGACATAGACTAGAGATGTTGCTACGAGCTACTAACGTTTCATATATTTAATCGTATATTATTTACTCTCTTAACACAATTCCTATTATAAATTTAAATTGCCTTCATCAGTGATTGTCGAATTTTAGTTTTGTCCTATATATTATACAAGTTTTTGCCCGCGACTACGTCCGATTTGGGAATACACAAGTAATATATGTATAGCTGACCGGGTGAACTCTATTCCTTCTTCCGTTTTCTGAAGTGCGACAGAATGATTGACATATTAGTTAGTTGTCAAATCGATGTGAAAACAAAAGTTTGTATCGGAAATAGAAAAGTTCTGTTTTTAGGGTTTTCCCGGAAATGAATAATTTTTTTTCAGCTTTTAAACCTTTCCTGAACCTCCACGAATATTTCAAGATTAAGATAAGATAAATCCGTTCAGCCGTTCTCGAGTTTTAGCGAGCCTAACGAACAGCAATTAATTTATTTATATATATATAATATAAGTGCATTGGATTTCATAATATCTTTTTAAAACAGACGTACCATGTATAGAGTTATGTATATAATTACAAAAATTTGGAAATGTTACGCATATTGTATAATTTTTTATTGTCAATTTGTTATATTTTAAATCCATTTCTCATTTTATGAGTGTAAAAATAAAGAACAAAATTGCTATAACTCAACTTTTAATGTTTTTGTGTTTACATTTAAGTTTTCAGGTGCTTATGTGAAAAGTATGGGATCATAGTACAAACTTTGATGTGTTCTTTATATTAAAGTTTTTCGTCGTACCAATATTCCATATAACAATTATACAATTTATGTCACTCATTGTTAATGATATCATATCTAGTTAGAGATATGATTCATAAAACAAACAGAATCAACTGAGCTTAAATTTCAATCACATACATTTATTGTTTAGATACTATAACTAGTCAAAGATTTATAAGCATTATATAAATATTTTTTCCATTTACAGCTGCTCAAAAAATATGAAGTATATTTTGAAGTTATAATTTAAGAACAGATTGATATCTGTGTATTTAATTTTATCTAAATCTTTTTAATAAACATTGGATGTAATAAGGCATATCTAAAAAATACGAATGGAAGCGAAAACGAAGTTAACAACTTTGAAAAAATTTCAAACCAATTTCTCACAGCGAATTAAAAGTTTGAGACGCAATCAATCAAATTAAATTAAAGCTGCTTAATCAGATGTGTGTGTGTGTATTTGATTAAGGCAATCTTTTTTAATACTAATATTTATCGTAAAATGTATGTACATTTTCATCCCTTGATAATTAGGTATGAATTTGAAGCAAAGTTTTTCTCTTGACATTGGTAATGGTATATTGTAATAGGTCAGAAGTTTTTTTTTAAGTGTATTATTATATTTTGGAAATGCCTAGAACATTCACATTTGTCCTTAATGTTACTCATGACATAGTACGTCTGTTTAAATGGGTAGCCAATTTTAATGGTATTCTTTAATTTATAAGGAGAAGAATGTCATTCGTATGCCACAAAACCTGTGCCACTAATCCGGTCATCCAAAACGATGAAAGAAGTTTTGGAAAGGTTTTTTTCATCTTAATTTCGTTGTCTTTATTAAGACTTACACTTGACATTTACTACAAAGATTCATCCTTAACAGAATAAACTGAAATTAAACAGTAAAATTAGAGCTTATATCTGTTTTCGATATTTAACATAAATTTTATACAGGGTGACTGGTGAATTACTATCAATATTTAAGGAGCATAGTCGGTACATGATTCTCATTCGAATTATGTAAAAAAAATAGGTACTTAATTTTTGACCAAATTTCCGTATAAATAAATAAAGTGTGTACACGTTCCAAGTGTTCCTAGTGTGGACGCGTGCGGCGGCGTGCTGATACAACAACACGCCGCCGCGCAAACAAATCCAATAGATTTGAAAATTTATGAAATATTTTAATAATTGAAATCTCTCTGAATCACACACTTCAATAACAGATGAACGTTTATTTAATAACATGAATTAATTCATACTAAATAACGTATTCATACTTTTTAAGTAATACAAAAACAATTTTAAGAAGTATCAAATACTAAAGTAATAATTTGTTATGGGAGCTTTTTAACGATATATTTTGAATAAACTAACGACCTACTGTAACTCTTTAATGATAATTTCGTTAACAACTAGATAAATAAGGAAACCTTACAGAACTGTCAGTTTTCTATTTCTTTGTCTATTTGTCTGTAATGTCCTCTGTCAGTCTGTCAAGAACTAAATCTCCGATTTCAATTTATATCAAATTTCACCTACGGGTTCATGAAATTAGAAATTCATCAAGTCAAAGTTATAATCCCTCGACAAATTTCGAAGAGATTCTTGTAAAATATTTAGAATTAATAAATAAATATATAGTATTAATTTATGGTCAGAACAATCTCATACAAAAATAAATATTAATATCGATCTTGAATTTCAATTTAATACTTTAAATCGCTTATTAAACTTCACTTATAAAGCACATACAAAACGCAACTTCAAAACACTCTTACGCTAATGCCTTATAATTTAAAATGTCAACACCATACATTATTCAACTCTATTAAGAAAATTCCTTATAATTTTATTCACTTTTCATGTAAATAAGTAAAATTAGGTAATTAATATTAGGTAATTAGGTAAATTAGGTCAAAATCACTTACTTTGAAATCCAATAAAACCGATATTTTGTCAATTTATAAATTCAATAGTAATTGTGTCTTAGAAAATAAATTTAATATCTTCGATTATCTTTTTATATTTTAAATATTTTGCAACTAGTGTTATACTGGCGCTTAAAATAAACAGAATAAGATTAAAGTAAACAAAATACACATTTTTTTTATTCCTTAAAAAATCTCAATATAGATTTGAATGGTTCAAATTTGTAGTCCTAAATAAATAACAAATAGTCAAGTCGTTTAAGATTTTCATGAATTGAAATTCTAAATAAAATTGCATATTATCCTCTGGCTGGGATGGTCTTGGACATCTGCCAGCCGACGAATATAGCAATGTTTTACTTAGGAATTGAATTCAAGCTGTAACAGCTAGATACAGTTTCATATCTGCTCGACGTCACGTACATGTGGTAGTCCGCAGACGTAAAATCAGCACTGCTTCAGTCGATTCTGGTCATTTAAAATAAATGTTATAATAGAATTTCGAAACCTATATTACAATCTATTAAGAAAACAAACAATTTATATTCGCTTAAAGGAATTTAAGAAAAGTACACGTTTTTCGTTACCTCATAATAGTGCCGTGACCACGCTTAAATTTTTCTCGGTTCTCAGACAGCATCAGTAAATATTTTTTAATTTAAAGTCACGTTTCAAGATCTTGATATAGCTAATAAATTAAAAACTGTAGCCATTTACGTAATTTATAACTCTTGAATGGTACTTTCCAAAATACTATGCATTAAATTCTATGCGGAACCATTTTAAAATCTTGAGGACCTAGTAAAGCATGCTTTTATCTCATTCTCGTTTACTTTAATTTTTTGTCATTTATCTTAACAAACTGTCAAAGAAAGTTCTGTCTAAGTAAATATATTCTTTCAAACAGTTTTCAATGTGGTATTTTCTTCTTCAAGAAATAATGTTTGCTGATTAAACGGCCAATTAAAATTATAGTTTACAGTCGTTTCACAACCTTTATTACGTTTTACAATTATAAAAAATATTAATGCCATGTGTAAGCACGCAGAGGTTTGCAAACTTTAAACTTAGTCATATCTTCATAAACACAAGAAATTTATTCGAATAATAATAACAACATTTTTCATATACACTTGTGTGCTATTTTGTTTATACTTTGATTTTAATGTCGCAATAATTAAAACATTATATATCTTTTATATTTCAAAACTTATATTTTGTTTAAAATTTCCATTATAAAGAGTAGTTTGTTATCATGATATTAAACACCATGGTAGAAAAACTATTTTTTTATTTAAACATAGGTTTCATGTTTTGACAAACTTATTATTATAATAATTAGTTTGCGAGTTATTTTAATGAATTCATGATTAAATTAATCCAGGAAATCACGCGTTAAAATTTGTTTCGCCATGAGATTCACGACATCAATCAGCAAAATTAAATTAAAGTTTTTTCTGAGGATGTTGAAAGTTCTTAATTTCAATTTAACTTTTATAACTTTATTTATTAAGTTGATAACAGATGGAAATATAGGTTTAAAGGTCAAATATTAGTGACCATTGATTTTTGCTCTTATTTGCTTATAGGTTTTTAATAAGGTATTAAACAAAAATTTACAAGTATATTAATTTCATTTGTTGCTTTAATAGTTAAACGTTTTAGGTAAAACATTCAAAACGTTACTATTGTTATTTTTTTTCTATTGCGAAAAATAAATTAAACATCCTGGCACAAAATTCATTTCAACATAGGAATAAAAATCAATTTCACAGGTTTTTTTACAAATAGTTTTATATTTACTTGGATAGATTAAAAAAATTTTGCCAATTAGTCCAATGTTGGTTCAAAACTAAATTAAAATTCAATCAGTCATTCGAATACATTCAGCGATTTAAATAAATATAATTGAATATATGATAGAAAACTAAATTTTGCTTTATTACTCGGGAGTGTTTGTTGAAAAGCTGATATGTTTTTAATATTTGTTTTATACAATCAGAAAGATTTTTTTTTATTTCTAGCAGTATTTGCTTAACCTGAATTTGTTATTACTCGGAGTTAAAATGGACGATAAAAATTATAACAAATATTTTGAACTGTAATAATATTTTTTTTCTGTAAAATTCGTTTTAGTATCAAGACTATTTTTTTATTTATTTCAAAACTTTTAAATATATTGTATTTATATTTAAACGTTTTGAAATAAATATAAAATTTGATGCTAAAGTTTAAAAACTTAAAAAAAAACAATTAATGATTAACAATTAAAAAATCATAAAATGTATGAAATAACCACGTAACAAGTAATGCACTACGATTAGCCATGACGTCGCAATGTTAAAAGAATTTGAAGATAATACGGTGTCAACAGTTTCTATCAATATATCGGCTATATGCTACAATAAGGAGAAATTAATATTATATTGCGACGTTACACGCGGTCGGGTTTGCTCGGGAACTGTCGGCTGTTTTCGGTAGTGGATTCAACAATATATTTTTATTTTCATATAACTTTCATAAATATACCGAAAAAAAGAAACAAAAATAGGTTTGCTATAAAATATACATATCACCTTTCCATTTATCACAAACAAAAATTTTGTTCAAAAACACAGTTGTAAAAATTAATAAAACACTTTAAGTTAGCCACAATTCTTCTAAGCCTTCAACATACCAAGACTGTAAAAATCTTTCTTCAGTACTTTAAAATGCTAATACATAATTTGGAATATTTAAACAACAACCAATTCTTTTATCTCATACAATTATATATCACACTGTATAAGTTTAAGAAAAAAATGTTTCTAATTTATATTTGATTCAAGTTTTATTATCAAAGACTGTAAAAAAAACAGAATATCGGTTAGCTAGCTAACTTTGTCACCAATAGTCTCACTCAATTCAATTTCTTTCAAGCACTCCTTCGAAGCCAGTAGTTTACTGTTGTACATGCGTAAAATAAATCTAGTTTATTACTTATTTCTTACCTTTTCCTTGTTAATTTTATTAAACAAATTGTTTTACAAATCTTTATATATATATATAATTCTTCTGTGCATGTATATGTGACTGAACTTCTCTCAAACGAGTGGACCGATTTTTGTTAATTTTTTTGTGTGTGTTCAAGGGAATCTGAAAATTGTTTAGATTCACAATTTTGTCCGCTTGACAGTGTTTTTTTAATTAATTTTTAATTTATTAGTAGTTGTTGATACAAACGTTTTTTTTTGACATTAGATTTGACAACTAACTAATATGTCAATCATTCTGTCGCACTTCAAAACACGGAGATTTATGGCTTTAATAGGTAAATAAATCTAAATTGTCACAAAATATACAAATTTATTCCGATCAAACAGTGGCTCAGAAAAACTATATGAGGTATCTTCGTTCTGAACTAAAGCGAAGAGAAGATTCAGGTGAATATGACCTGGCTATAAAATACATAAATGGTGTACCTAAAATAATTATAATTAATAATGCTCCAAAAAACTAGTACAATCAAATTTACAGACAAACAACATAAATAAAACAACTGACCTTCAACACTCCGTAACAAATAATTATAATCATCAGAAAATGATGCGACCCAGAACAAATTAAATACTATACACATATCTACAATTATAGACAGAATTGTAAAGGTGGCGGAGTTTTGATCTTTATTAATACGACGTAACTGAAAATTTACATGAAAACTATAATCACTGTCTATGGATATATATACCAAAAATGTCTTTAAATATAGGAGGTGTTTACAAACCAGGTAACACTGATTTTACGAATTTTTTGGAGGTGTATACAATGCAAATTGAAAGAAGGAAGACGCCAATTGTCTTTGGTGATTTTAATTTAGATTTATTGAGCACAAACAAATATATCGAACAATACTTAACCAATCTCCATGAAGCGGGGTATGAGATAATGAATAAAAGTGATGAAAAATGTTGTACTTGTGAAACTTCAAGAACAAAAACTATTCTCGATCATGTGTCTACAAATATCAGTAATAAGGAATTCAAACTTTCTCTAATTGAATCATCATTAAAATAAACTTAAAATATATATATTAGACAATATTAAGTAGTACTAGCCATTCCATGTAACAAATATTAACGTATGTGTGTAACATTATATAATCTCATGTAAGTGAACCTATGTATGTTCTTATGAGAATAAAGATCTTTAACCATTAAACTCCAAAAATATAAATAAAAAAACGTACCAGATATTTCTTGATTATAGGGAGATACGAAGTTCGCCGGGTCTTCTAGTACAATATAAAACTTCTATGACATTAAGAAATATTAAATTACATTTAATAAATCGTAATTTTTATAATTAATTCTCATCGTTGAACGTTTAAGTAGAAAAAAAAAAACGTTAAACGTTTAAGTAGAAAAAAAAAGATTTTTTATAAATTACTCGTAAACTTACTCTTAAAAATCTAACATTCATAAAATTTTCATATTTTTTTAAATTATATATGATATTTTACTATTACAGGTAAATTTCATATTTTTCTAACCAGCATTGGCGTGTTTGTGGTCAATGTTCACCACATTCACAATAACATGATAACCTGACCAAAACATGAAGATTCCATTAACCAATATAAATCAAATTTCACATTATAATGTATATGTACAAATCACTGACTTTTCTAGATAAAATGGTTAATATACATATAATTTAGTAAGATGGGGTAAAAGTACCGAAAAAACTTGCTGTATCTGTGGAAAGGCAGTTGGAACTGCTAAGCATCTGCTGGTAGGATGAAAGGTACTCCTGGATAGCGGTCAATACTCGCGTCGTCACGATAGGGTTCTAGAAATCATACGTGAAGCGGTTAGCCTTCGGTAGCCAGAGCGCAAAGGGAAATAACCACAAACGAACGATCAGTAAGTTTTGTGAGAGAAGGCACTAGGACTACAAAATCAAATGTCAAGCCTTACTCCATCCTTAAAGTGGCGTCGGATTGGACTATAATGATGGACACGTATGAAAAACAATATAAAATCCCCGAGGATATTTGTGCGTCGGCCTCCAGACCGGATTTATTTCTGTTTTCGAGAATTTTAAAGCGCATAGTGATGATAGAGCTTACGGTCCCTTGGGAAACCAACATCCCCAAAGACCATACAACGAACTCACTCAAAATAGGTTCGTCGTAGATCTGTACGCGGTAGAGGTAGGAGCGAGAGGTATAACAGCGAAATCTCTCTACAACCTACTAAAAGACTTGGGCTTGTCCAGAACTCACATTAATGCATTCTTGGAACGTACATCGAAGGCAGCCCTAGTAGGTTCTTTTCAAATTTGGTTAGGTAGGGAGAAGAGCTTGAACAGTGGAGGTGAGCGTATAACGCGCGTTAGTTAAGGGGCCCCTTAAACCTACACCTGGGTCGCAAGTCCCAGGTACTGTTGAAGCTCCTCAACCTGCAACGCGATGGACCCGGCACCCGCACGGTGAATCCATTGAATGCTAAGAGGTTTCGTCTCTCTAATATAATATTTTACAATAGGAGCTAGGTTTAATATGAACAAAGCTATACATTTAGCTGTGAAGCTTAAAATTTAATAATTTTATCGACTATTTGACTACACGACTAAACGAACAGCAATTTTACTGAGAAACATAATAAGTTTCTTGTTTACTCTTTATCTTCAAAAGATGTTCGTTAGTCTCGAGATAAACTAATTTAGCGAAAACGAGGTTGACTTACTTCATTTATAAGTATCACCTGGGAGAGAGCTACCCATTTAAATGATGGTAACTGAGACTCTTAGTTAAACCTCTTAAAAAATAACTCTATAAATAATTGAAGGACATCTTTAATTTCGTTCAAAACATTAGTTGGAATAGAAAGTCTTAATTGCAGATCTGTATATGTTTTTAATAATGAATTAAACAATTTGGAATGTATTATTTTAACTTTATATTGCAATTACACATATGTCTATAATGCATTATAGTACATTTATGCAAAAATCATAAAGTAAATATATGTACGTTTCATTATATATCGCTTTCTTTAGTGATTGTCACTTGAGTAATCGACATAAATTTTATTTACAATTGTTGATTTGGTGATATATGGAAATAAGAAATGAAATCGTATTTGTGGTCTGTATTAACGTTAAGACGAATATCCAAGCTCAACTAGAAGTAGCAAAATAGGTCGCAGAAATAAATTGAAGCAATTATAAGGGATAACGGTTTTAATTAATGATCGTTTCAAACTCCCTTATTTTTTTGTTTATCCATAGTAAATGCTATATATAGATAGGTATGTTAAATAGTGTAAGGCATTCCAAAATTCCTTTAAATATGCAAAATTCACAAAATTAAATATAGAGGTTAGTAAATATGTCTTATTTATTTAAATAACATAACGGTTACCATTACACAAACATTAAAGAGATAGGTTTTTAAAACTTTCTTCTATTAAATAATAACTTATCCGCTACATAATCCGGTTTGTTTAGCATAATGTGTTAAAACTCGTCGAAAAATATAGTTAATTACTTATCGTCTGAACTATTTTATAAAATTAACTGTATTACATAAGATAAAGGTCAGATAACGATTACGAAACGTTCCTACTAAAATTCCTTCCCCAATTCCCTTTTACTCTTTAAAATGTGAACTTTTTATAAGTTTTGTATTAAGCTAACATCTTAGGTTACAATTTCTGGAATTTTGAAGGTTATTTTTTATAGGTATATAAGTTCCAATAATACTTGTGAATTACAACAGTTTTTCCATAATCCTGCTATCTGTTTATATAGTCTATGCTTAATCGATTGCCATGAAATTTTGCAAAGAGCAATTAGTTTAAGTGACTTCTCAGGATTATCCAAGTGATGTTGTTCTTACCTACATATGAAGCACTACAATTTTCATTTTGTGTATACACTATACTCCCAAGATAAATAAATTAAAAGAAATGGACTAGCACTACCGCAAAATATAACTAAAATTGAATTGTATCGTAATACGTAAAAGATAATAGACGAGTAATTTTTTAGTTAATTTAATTTAATGTGATTTAATTCAAAAACAATTATTTTCCGTCTTATATATTTAGAACAAGGAACTTTTCATATTTATGTCTGTAGCATATTTTTTTTAAAGAAATTAAACATTGAAATATTATTTTTGTTATATATTTGCAGAGTTAGTAGAGTATAGCATTTCTTACTTAAATAACTGTCGGGTAAAAAGTAAAATCATTAAATTTTTTGTTGGCTTTTATCCGTTCGCCTTGGCTTAAAGTTCAACGCCGTTCATTTATAGCTAAAAAGTTTGAGGGCCGTTATTGTTCACGTTTCATCAATCAGGGCATTTTCCTTAAAAGCTAAACTTTCTGTAACACTTTCACACGAACAAAATGTAAGTTTAAAAAAATTAAAAATGTCTTAAAATACAGATAAGCTTAGGTCTTTATTTTTTCCCAAAGATTATACTCTCGGAAACTAATTATTATAAACTCTTGAACATAAATATTAATATCAAGGAACAAACAAACAAAAAACACACGAATAACTTATTATCAGTTCGAAATATCATTTCATTAAAATGTGCATTAAATTACTTCAAATATTTTTTTCTTACGTAAGGGAAATTATCTGTAAATTTATTTAATTTACTTTAACTATTGGCAAATTTTAGCGGAGTCCTATGTCATATACATATATATGTATTTGTTCATTTTATTTACATATTTAAAACAATGAAAGATTTGTAATGATTCCATCACAAGTATATTGTACTATATAGAAAAAGAATCCTTTAACGACTTTTCCTTAAAGCATATTATTCAGAACTTTGTAAAAGTAAGGATTAAATCCAATCACTCTGGGTTGCTTAATGTGTTTTTATGAAATGAAACCGATGAGCGTTTGCCCTTTATAAGACTTTTGTTTATTAAAAAAGTGTGAATGTCATACTTTAAATTACTTTACTACAAATAAATGTTCTTTACATTTTAAAAGATATATTCAGTATCATTATCGTATCTCCCTAAATTATAGCAATAACTATATAACTTACAGAAAATAACATATTATATATATCGGCTCTATCAGCTTTATAACGGATGCGACATGAAAATAGTTTGAGGCTGTCATCAATTCTTATTAGAAGTCATGAGTATTAAAAGTAAAACGAAATCAAATATTGTTTAAAAGGAGAATAGAACTATGTTTAAATCTTGGTATAAATATGACGTCTAGATGCACGACGGCAGACTTCAGAGTTCAGTGAGTATTAGGAGCATTAAAACAATGATATTTTAAAATTTCATTTTGAAATATCATGGAACGCTCTTGAAGAAGTGACATAAGTGACGTCAGCGAGGCTGGCGTCTCTCTCTTTTAAAACAACGAATGTATAATAAATCCGATATATATGTACATATATAGGGGGCAACCCTTAGCATAAAAAAACTTTTCTGTAGAATTAATTATGAGATATTGTTGACGTTTAAATGGAAATAAAGAAATAATAAATTTTTATAATTTCCAGTGCGTTTGTATTAACTGAACCTAATTTTATTGAAGTTCATCGGAAAAAAATATAAGTAAAGATATAACTCGTAGTAAGTTTTTAAATTTCTCAAGTATTTTAGTTCACGTCCAATTTTTATTGTTAAAAACAATTATTTTTTCATAATTTTGGGCTAACATTCGAATTATTAGTAGTTGTTAAAATCCATTGAATGTTATAAGTTTATTTATTCTTACTCGTTCTTAAAAATAATTTGAAAATAATGGGGGCAAAGATATATCAAAGAAATTAAGCAAGAGAGATAGATTTGACAGAAGTAACATTACATCATAATACTCAAATTAAACGTTTCATCTGAAATTATTGACTGTTTTTATTTCAATAATTAGAAACCAATTAATAATACATTAGGTCCAACTAAATAAATAAACTTGTATTATAAATTATGCTGGCCCTGATGACAGTGCATACAGTCCACCGCAAAATGCTACGTCTGCACTTTGCGGCGGGTGATACCCAAGATTCGTTTCAGGAACCATCTGTGTTCCACAAACACAGCAATACAAAGAATTCTACTCCATCGACCACCTGTGTTCTCGGCCCTCCTTGAACTAATCATTATAATATATATGTATAATAATAAATTAATCGCTTTATGTAGTTTTAATGTAATGTTAATTGGATAAAAGTAAGTTAACAAGGAAAATCTTTTGATGCAACTCTCAGATAGAAGACGGTGGTGTCAACATTGCGATGACCAACCAGAGGACACGGTGGAGCATACGGTGGCGGAGTGCCCAGCTTGGGCTGAGCATCGCAGTGTTCTCAGGGAGACCATCGGCGGCGGCGACCTCTCGCGTCCGCCCTTAGTTCAGGCCTTGGTGCGAAGCAAGAGGAACTGGGAAGCAGTCTCCTCCTTTTGCGAAGCAGTCATGTTAGCTAAGGAGGAGGCGAGGGCGTGAGGGAACGATCCTCCTCACGCCCCAGCCACCGCAGGGGACTCCAGGCGTTGGGGATCCCGAGATGATCTCCAGCCACCGCAAGCGCGGGCGCAAGCAAGGGTAGCTTGCCGCCCGATCAGAACCAGACCCGAGCGTACGGCGCGTAGCGTACCGCGCGCGCCTCAAAGAGCCATCAGACCAGCACAGATGGGGCCCTAGAGCCGATGCCTGGCCAGGTCGCGGGTGTAAGCGCAATGATGTACCATGGCCAGGCTCGAAGCAGGAGTAGGTACGGGGGGTTTTTAGTCAGTAAGAGTCTGACACTCCCTCTTGCTCCACCCAGAGCAAGAGGGGTCATTTGATGATTTTCCCCTTTAAAAAATTAAAAAGATAGAAGACGGTATTAGTTTCATAATTGCTTCATGTATAAAAGTAAATATTTCATTAAATTCATTTCGTGTTATTTTAATAC
This sequence comes from Danaus chrysippus, assembly GCA_916720795.1. Lineage (NCBI taxonomy): Eukaryota > Metazoa > Arthropoda > Insecta > Lepidoptera > Nymphalidae > Danaus > Danaus chrysippus. The sequence goes on along the minus strand of CAKASE010000074.1, from coordinate 13,024,133 downwards.
ATTGGTTATATATAATCTAATATAAGGAGTATGGGAACATTTTTTCCTCTATACATTGGAGTCCTGGATAATCCAACCATCAGACAGAAGAAAGATAGATGCGCTGCAAATGTAGTACATATTAGAAAAGGATGCTCCGTATACTATGGACTACCAAAAGAAGCAACAAATCAAGCTTGGATCGTTATTACCGAAGAATTCTTACCTACTTTAGTTACATCGCTCAGCGCGAGCCCGTTAACCTGCAAAAGTTGATTGTTGTGGGTAAACTTGAAGGGAAAATACCACTTTGCAAAACACCAAAAAAGCAATTAGCCAAATGAAATGAAAAGATGTAACGAAAAAGCGTCCAGAATCTTTCAGGGACACGACATTCAACAATGAAAAAGACGACAAAGAAGAAGATATGCATCGTCTGTTAAAAAAATATCAGATCTAGTACCGTTAACGAATTTGCCAAACCTTAACATATCATAAGTTAGTCATTTTAACATTAAAAGAATTATAACAAAACGATTTTAAATTATAGGTCTCCTCCTATAAAAGTTAGACAATTAACTTTGTAATGTTTTCTTTGTTTATGAAAAAAGTGACTATCAAATGCTTGTTGATAAATTAATAAAATATGTTTCAAATTACAAAAGTTTTGTTATAATAATTTTAAAATATAATACCTAATCAATCGATAAAAACTAAACGACCAACTAACCATCTAGTAAAGATATAATTAATAATGTGTATATTGTAAAAATAAAGGAATCGTTATTTCTCTGCGATAATTACAAACTAGTCTTATTATTTCGCATAAAATACAGAAGCAGAAAATACAACCCAATTATTATAAAACCAAACCAGCGTAAGAATGTAATTTAATTACGTTCGTAACTATAATTATTATATGTTAGACGCAACTTGTCTTAAACAAACAATTTAATTTCGTTTGAGTCGAATCAAAGTAATGTATGAAATTTTTATGAGCATTAATTTATGCTGAGATTCACAACAATACAGATGAAGGTGCTTAGATGAATATATCAACAATAAGAAGAGAAGATTTAATTACGAAAAATTGGAGGTTTTCAATTTTTTACATTATTTTTTATGTCTCGTTATAGGCATTATGTTTTAGAAAAAATACCAATGATATTTCTTTATATATTTACAATTCACTTCGAAATACCTAAGGAAAACAGAGGATGATTATTGTTTGAGCCAGCATGATTGTTCATAGAGTAGTTGAATTTTGATATTTTTCTGTTGCAAAAAAAATTTGTTCCCATATTAGTTCCAAATATTTTTTTTCCTTCGAGTAAGAAAACAAGAGGTGATTAATTGTTATATATTGATTCTAATTGCTTCACCATGTACATATAACGTTATTCGTTTCCAATGAAGAAAATACAAGTAACTGTCCAAGTTGGTTTTAAATGAATTTGGAAAAAATATACAATTTCGTTATTCCTACGAAAAAAGGGAGTAGGCAATTTTAAATAACTATGTGTAATGTTGAAACACGCGTAGAATTGTTCTGAATAGTCCTATTATAATTTTTTACACTGGTATACATAAAATTTAGTTTCATATAAACCAGATTTATAGATAAGAAAAGTAGGTTAATTAAAATGATATTATAAAAATATAGAATGAAAATAACTTGGTCTATTTATAATATTTTAAGAACTTGGTTTAGAACGTTTAATTAATAAGATTAATTAAACTCTATCTGTCGTTTTTTTTTTTGGGAAAAAAAATTAAATGTAATATAAAAAGGGTTACCATCTTCTATCAGAAAGTTCATCTTATCATTTTTAATTTGAAATATACGATAATTACCTAAACAAAACAGTTAATCAATATTTGATTATTACGTAATGTGTTACATAAAAATAAAATATATTATTACAATAGCTTAGAAAAGGTTTAATATTTTTGTTTCATTTAACTAAGATCCAGCAAAATTTGTTCTTAGAGCTAAAACTCAAAGAAATATATATAAAATGTTATAATAAACGATAAAGTTTGTTAATTATAATAATATACTGTGGTTTTAACAAATTTAAACAATCAAAACTTCATGGCATCAAATATAATTGCGTATCATTTCAAAGACTGTATAAAGTCCAAATTAAAATGATGTATTTTAATATAGGAGAACAATGTCATACAAAGTTAAATGAGGGTTGAACCTGGACAATTGTCTGTGTTACAGTCTTCATCATCGCTATCAGAGGATTATATTTAAAGAAGTTGAAAACAAGTATTTTATCTGCTAGACTATGTCTTAACATTGATAACAGAATATAAATCTGTAATATTTTATAGCAAGTATTGTTTATAAAATATAAAAAACACCATTTAGGATAAATATACTACATATATCAAACATATTATGCATTGACTTTTTGCCACCTTCGTATCTTTTGGGTTTTGTGAAAGACGAATTAATTTAACCCATTTATATTTTTAAAAATAAGAAATATAATATCATAGCAATTTTTTTTTTTTTTGAAGATGTAATTACAAAAATTATAATTATATTTTTTCACATATGACATTCACACTCGTATATTGAATGAGCAACCAAAAATTTTCTTGAAAAAAGGTCGTTTTATGTTTTGATGTTTACTTATAACATTTATTATTTGTTAATATTACGCTTTCATCTCAAAAACATTGATTTGAAACACGACCTAAATGAAAAAACTTTTTCGTGTTTTAAAATAAGGTTCTGTGCGTGTTTCAAATAGAAATAGGTTTTTGCTTTATTCTCATAATATTTCGGCCTGAAAATTGCTGCTGTCAGATAGTATAATTCAAAATGTTAACGTTGTTTCTTTATTATTTAGAATATTACTCGTCTTAAAAAACACTTTAATATGTACAAAATATACGGTTTTGTTAAAAAAAACCATAGGAAACTTAGCAAAATTATCGCTCTTCACGTCAAATAGAAACATTTCTCCAAGAATCTACCAAAAAATAAAATTAATATAAAGGAAACTTAAAATAAGTTTCTGTCATTTTTATGCCCCTTGAATGTCCTCTATCTAATATTTTAGTTTTACGACGACCGTACATTACCGGAATGTACAGCTGGCTCATACTCCTTATACGGAGGGCCACGTTTACAATTGTTTAATGTAAAAGACAAGTTCTTAGAGACATACATGTAGGTATCAGAATATATCTCGTCATGACAAAATATATTTTTACAATAATATTTTTACAATGTATTCATGTTATAGGCAAGCTACGAGTATATATACTCAAAATATTGAATAGGCGTTACTTGGATTAAGTTATAATAACTTCGCTTAATACCCTGTGAAATTCATGGAAGGAAGATATATAATAATGACTGACTCAGCCATAATATACATACATATATAAATTAACATAATCATGAATTTGGATGTTTCTCAATGATTCAAAAACATAGGCACAGTTTTGATATGTGCTTAGAGGTGTATGTTGAGTAAGGACTTAGCTAGTTTTAATTATAAGATAACAATCCTAGTTCTATATAGTGAAGTATTCAAAATAATTTTTTATAAGAAATGTTTCTGTATGGACTATAATACTCAAGTAACGCCTTATTTTATCTTTATTTTACTATCCCTTTATGAAGTGCAGAAATGGATAAATAGTTTCTATAACCTATAATATTATTTTAATGTCAAACTTTTCTAACATAATTTTTATTATTCATATATAGGTATCACGTTGAGTACAATTTGCAGTAGCAGTATAAAAATAGATGTGATTAAAGGAGAAGTTCAAGCTATTATGCGGTTGTCAATGTCTCCGAGTTTGTGAACAGAAAAGAGTTCTTCCTACTCATTCATGCGAATGCTCTGTGATATTTTTTTAGCTTGAACACTGAACAGTCATTGCGTAAATAATTATGTATTAGTTCTCAACTCATAATTATTGCATTTATAATGTATTTCTTACACATATTTCTTTTAAAATTTATAGTTGGATATCTCGTTTTCCATTAATTTTTCATCATCATTCCCATTTTCCGGTCATTAGGAGATTGAAAAAGTAATTTTTGACTCCCGGAATAAATTGTGAAATTAAATACCTCTAATCTGAACACAAATTTCACTTGTTTCATGATTTTTATAAAAAACAATACAGTCCTTTTTATTTTCGTTTTAGAAGAGAGAAATTTATCTAGTGATTTAATACAGTTATTAATTCTTAAAAAAAATAATTTGCAAGCTGTACAAAATATTGCTTTGAAATACATCAAAACCAATAAGCAAAATACTATTTTCTATTTTATTATAATCATAAATTTACGTTATTTATAAACTGATAAATATTAAGAATATATATTAATTTAAATGAAATTCAACGAAGGTTAAATTACTTCACTTGTTTTAGTTAGTGTTTCAATAGTGAATTCAATGTGAATAATTTATAGGGAAACCGGACAAATTGTGAAACATAAGTCTTCAATCAAGACCACTTAGGGACTTACCAAAGCTTCATAAGGGCTTCGTGTAATTTGCTATGTGAACTGAAGACCCGCAACAACGTCAGGACTCTTGCATACAAAAGGTCACTGAGTATTATAAACTACAGTTTAAGTAAACGTAACACTGTACTACTAGTATACATAACTTTGACTTATATTGATTAAGTCACTTTATACAATTATAGTTTACACTACAACTTTCACTTTATCTATCGTGGTCTGCGTGGTAACTATTCACTGTGTCCTTACAATCACAAACTTTTTATATGCATTCATAAACAGACCTACTAAATTAAAAAGTATCAATTATTTACACAACTAAATTTGACATTTTTTTAACAAATGTCAACTACCATCATGATGACAAATTTCTGACATAAGTAAATTAAATAATAATAATATACGAAATACCAACTTACATAAAATATTGTATATGTCTGGAAAACATTAAAAGTTGAAACTAGTAACTGATATCTTATCACAATATATAATGGAATAAATACGCTTATTGTTTATCATATTTTAAGAAGCTGCTCACCTAGAATAAACAGGTCACTGAAAGACATTCACGACACTTTAATATCCATTCATTAATATAATCTTTTAATTAAAAAGTGTCAAATTATAGTGGATGTTGTTAAAATCGCTAGTTTAAAATAATTATAATGATTAAAAACGGAAGATTCTTTTAACACAACATCTTGTCCTTAATTTTGAAAAGTGTCATTGTTGTTTTTTGTGTTCTTTTAAACGGTATCTAGTACTTTGTATGTTAACGAACCTATAAAAGTTTTTAGATCAAGAGTTTTTAAATAGGTCTAAATATGACTGAATCTCCGCTTCACAAGTCATACATACTTTTCACTCGAACTTTTAAATGGTCCATGTTACAAATCCGTACATGATTATAGAAAGTATTGGATTGAGCACGTCCTACACATATATTAGTTTTATTCCCTTTTTTGCTATATATCAAACTTTTGATCATAGTGATTTCTCCCTTTTTACATTTTTTTCGTCCACTACTTCTTATATTTTTAATTTCATAGCTAGTGCGCTTTTCCGAATAAAGACATGATTTTGTATTTTACAAGATACATATTTTTAAATTGTATAAAATTCCGTATGTGTAAATAATAATATAAGATTATATAATAACTATTTTATTGTAGCAACAACCCGTCCTCTAATATTCTTAAATCCTTCTGGCTCTGAGAATTATCCCTTATTTCAGTTTCAATAATGATAATTTTACTTTTTGATTTGCCTATTTTAAAACAATGTCCATAAAGAACTCTATACTATTCAAATTTAAAATCTTACTGGACAATAGTTTATTAGAAAATCTCTCAAAAAATATTTGTTTAGAATCTGCATTGCTCCCGATAAGGGGAATGACAATGTCTCCTATCATCTAGTCTTACTATCTATATTTAAGAAACGATCACAATTCTGTTGTTGTTTAAGCACAATACATTTATTATCTGTAACACTGTGAAACAAATCAAAAGAAATAAATTTATTCTAATACATTTATAAATACAAAAGAAGCATGAATAATAGAGTACTATATAAACTAAAAAACTCAGGGGAATTATTGGAAGGTAATTTTATTTATTTCATGTCAAGTTTTTCCCAAAGGAAATCCCCGGTACTGTACAGTTTGAAATGTCTTCTTTTCTAGATCTCACAAACGTAATTTAAAAACGCTAAGTTTTTAAAATATTATTTATATAGGCATTATATAGTGAAAACAAGCTGGATTTGTTTTTTTGGCAATTAAAAATTTAAGGAAACTAAATATTTCGGAACTCTTGCTCTTAAATATTAAACTTTCCGAATAGTTTCAATTACATATACATATGTTATTAATCCGGGAATCCGCTGGATGCGGGTGGCACAAGACCGGTCGTCGTGGAGATCCTTGGGGGAGGCCTATGTCCTGCAGTGGACGTCTTTTGGCTGATGATGATGATGATGTTATTAATTTGCTATCCGACATTTCTTTACTTCAAATGATGCGACATTTTAAATATTAATGTATACAAATGTTTTCAGTTCTTTTAAGGCTCAGCAAAACTTACACGAATTAATAACACACTTTTATGTACAAATTCAACGATCAACAAAAATCTAGCCAGATTATTTGATGCAAATTTTAAGAGTAAGTGCTACTCGCCACGCCGTTGCTTGATTGCCAGTGTTTTCGTTCGCTGACAATAAATTTTTTTTCTACATCAGTAATATACAATTTGCCACAAAACTGCTAACCACTTCTTTAACACAAAGAACAATCGCTACTTAAAGTTAAATTAAATATACATAAAGGATTAATTTATTACCAAACCATATCCACCTTTTTTATAAATTATTTACCATCAAACTTTGACACAGGATTTTTTTAATGTATTTTTTTAAGTTCTAACATTTTCATAACATTGTATGATGTTAATACGTCTTTTGCATAAGACATAAGAAAATTATAATTTATGCTTTGTAACGTCTCTTACTTCTAAAAAATTCATTTTCTATAAATATACATATATGTATTAAAGAAATTATGCACGTATTTTATTTTATTATTCATAAAGCAAGATCACCGAACTTGTGAGAGCTTTAAATTACTGTGGCAATAGCATACTTTATTTTAATTATTCACTTTAAATTCAGACGTTTCAACTTGCAACGCTAGCAATAATATCGTGACAGTAATAAACACAGATCCAGGTGCAGCTTAATTGATTTATTACTTATTATCTATTGAATAATTAATCTACAGCCTATATACTATTATATTACTAATCATGTGTTACATAATTGACTACCGTTGCTAGTAAATCTAACTACCAAATTAAGATGATTATACTATTTGTTAGTCCTAACATAGTATAAGAATTTACTATCCGTAAATTGATGTCATATAATGTGTTTCATATAATTTATCTTTACGCATTAATTACAATTTTATTTATATTTTAATATTTTTGATATATGAAAGTAACATTCTTATTCATTTATGATATTATTTGTTAAACCAATATTTGATTTAAAGTGTTAAATAACTGTCTTTTAATTTCGAAATTCAATTTAATGAATATTTTTAAAAACATTGTATTAGCAAATTAATTATTTCATTTTATTTTTACAGTGAGCCAAATAATTACATCCGAGGGAAAACTACATACATATCTCCATAGGAATTCTAATTAGGATATTCTACTCGCAACAACGTGGGAGTTAAAGACAAAACTCTTCCAAATTTTTATAAGAGGTCTGAACCCAGCATTTTAAGATTATAGAGACGTTTTTTACTAACCTCATAAAAATTATTACACTTCAGCATTAAATCTTGTTAGTCCAATAGCACAAATGATTCCGCAGCCTCTTTTTTGTTCATTATAGAAAAATCTCTTGAATATATTTTTTTATTTGTTTAATCATTTCTATAATAAAAAAAATAATTGATTGATTATTCTTGAGATTAAAATAACTCTAATTAAACATTGTGTCAGACGTCCATCCGATCGTTTGGTGACAATATCACAAATAAAAAGCAACCACTGACAAATATCTTACAACTTATTATATTGTATTAATATTAAAATATTTAACTACTTTTCTTAAATTAAGCACAAAAGAGAACTAATTGACAATGAATTCAAATATGCAAATCTGAGCAACGAAATTATGAAGTATAACCGTTCACGTTTCGGTCTACATTTGACAATATCGGGACTATTTTGAAATATTATTAATAATAAAAAGTTGATTCTGGTATAGTTCTATGGCAAAAGATATTTTCAAATATAATTGATATTTCAATTGAGAACCAATCACTAAAAATACGTTTTACAAAATGAACTAAACATAAATACATACAACGTTTAAATCTTAATATGAACCCCTTACTTCTTATAATAATAGTGCTTCATTATTTTTAATAGCAAAAGGACGGCCAGCTAGAAGGGTATTGCATAATTCTTCAGAATATGGACTTGGGAACAACTTTGAGTACAAATCAGGGACATTAAATTATAACTCTGTTACCTGTACCGATGTAACTTTCTTGTCTTAAATAAACAAACATTAAATGTTATTAATTTAAAAATATGAGTTATGAAGACTTCACAACGTAATTAAGTTAAAATTTGCATCAGGCACTACCTGGACAGAATTTATTTTAGTTTCCAAAATGTAACCAGAACAATTAATTCCTCAGAGACTAGAGTATTATTCGTGAAATGTAATTTTAAATAATGTTATTTAATGTTTGAATTTGCGCTGGCAGTTCTGTTTTACTTTTATAAAATTGTGCTTTGTTAGACATTTTAGTTATTTAAGTGACTTAATACTAAATTAGAGAACACTAAATTTTGTTGTGCACCTCTAGTAAAGATCGAAAATGTGTTTTTTTTCTTCTAAAATATATTTCAATGAAATTACCCGTACACCAAGGTACAAGACTCCGGAACATGACTCATTTCTTTTGAAATAAAGTTATCAAAAACATGAAAATTTCATGCAAATTTTAATACATTCTCGTTTCGTAATTTCAATACTCTTTTCATTTATCCTTGGTGTAGAACGTCAGACTTTATACAAATTGATATCCGTAAAACTCCCAAGAAGAACATTAGAGAATACTACTTTGCAGCGCACATAGAATGATGTCAGGAGATTACATACATACATATTACATTATATGTTTTATTATATTGCTTCATGACATCTAGCAATAATTTGAATTTATATATTTTTAGGTAATATTTAATAAAATATTCACTACCGTCAATATTAAAGAAAGTATTCTGATTGAAGCTTATATATTAAATACAACCAATAAATTAATAAATCGTTAGGTTATTGCCAAATGTTAACACACATGGTAATCGAATGCCTATACTTACTAACATATGTGAATTTATATTTTTTTTCATAAAATCAAATGAAATACTTGTGAAATTGAGTTTTCAATATTTCGACAATTGAAACAGATCTCATAACACAATATCAACAAATTTTTCTTCTGAGTTAATCAGAACAAAATTACTTTTAACCGCAATTAATAATATTGGTCAAGATTATTAACATCAAAGGACGGGATAAGTCTGTCTCCAACATTTTTTTGTCATTTGATATTAAAATATTGGCAACCCGATGAAAGGAAAAATGTGTCTTTATTATTAAATGGAGTGATTTTTTCTTTAATGATGGAAATTTTATACAGTTAAGATAAATATTTAAGTGACCTAATGAATTTGTAACTGATTTAGTTTCATCAACCTTTACTAGAACTAATCAAAGGCCATCATTCAGTATTCTTATTATATCCCCAAACAACTACATAGGAGCAAGAGTTTTTTAATAACATAATAAAAAAAAACCTTGAACCTCACTGTCATCATTCTAAGCTGTAATGTCATTGTCTAAGATGTGCCAAGATTTTGCGTCAATATGATCATCGTCTCCCATTCAATCATTTTCACAATAAGCTAGCAAATGCTGTTTTTGTTATTGATCAACACGAGAACGGGTTTGTGGATTTTACGGAAATTCGTAGAGCTCCAGACTCTTCTAACTTCGTCACGATGAAAGACATGTACTTATTGTGTTTATAAAGGACTTAAAATACGTTTTAACAAATATGCAAAGTTAAAATTGTATCGTACTTTGCTTTAATAATTACATTTATATAAATATATTTTATATTATAAAAATAAACGAGTTAAATAAATAAATGTACATAGTTTTACTAATTTGTTACAAAATTGGACCTAAATTTGAGCTGCATTGTAAATGCAACATTTATCTGTTCGTGTATATCAGATAGCGTATTGTTGTGTGGAATATAAAGTGAAACGCAGTTAGTTAAGGATAGAGTTTTTGATCCAACTATATCGCATCGAACTTTGCCAAGATTGTACTGAATCTTTTAAGTATTCTAAGCAAGTTTCGGTTACTTTGTTGGGAGAATATAGATAAATACTTGTTTTTCAATACGTTTAAAATGTACACTTCTTTAACAATGTGTGAGTTAATTTTAAGACAATATGTACGCAAAAAATACTAACTATACTTAAAAATATATTTCATCCAAATAAATAATAATTCACACACAAATGTTGCTACAGGGCATATTAAATTTTATAGTAAAGAAATCCAGTTTAAATAATTTGTTATATTCAACAAGTTTCTAAAATAATATTATAATATACGCCCGTACATTTGTTTAAAATATTGAAAACTTCACCTATGAAAACTAGGATTCTTCACATAATCTACACGTGTAAATAAAATTAGAGATAATTAAGTTTTTGAAAAGCTATTATGTCAATACTACTTATAGATTTTTCAGCCTGTTATATATCTTGTTCTCGTTATTAAGGATATATGAGATTTTTATTAGAATTTGTCAATTTAGAAGATTAGTGGATGTAGAAGAAAGCGAAAGAGTTATTTTAACCATAAAAAATACAGGATTAATAAAATGAACATTCAAAATTAAAGTAGATTGTCTATCATGAAATAAGAAATTGCTTTTAGACTAATGAAATTGTTGACCATGTCGATCTATTACAATGAATTAAAAGATATTTAGTCCACTGGTCAATAAACACATAAATCTATGGCAAAGACGTAATCTCAGCCGAGGGCAAAAGTTAGTCACAATTAACTTCTGTGTTCTTCGACTTACACTCTTAATTTGAATCTTATCCCCGAATGCCTAATTATCTCGGATAATAATTTAACAATTTTCCTTCGTTATATTTAAAGATCTAGAAAATTTATTGAAAATTTGTTTTTTCATAGTTGTACCCATACAATTAAATTAATCTTAATCATATTTTACATTTACATTGCTGAAAATTATTATTGTTTTAAAGGTGTGAACAGTTATACAAGAAAGAAGCATGATTCAGTTAATTGTATGAGCCATTAGAGTATATGAACCCGCCTTACAAATGTACTATTTAGTTCTCGTAAGATTTAAATGTTTAAAGTACTGTCTTATTAGTTTATGTTACTAGTTTTCTTTGAAATATGCAATACATAGTTTTATTAATTTAATAATAGCATTATAAAATTAAATTAACTTTAAATTAATAAAATTTTAACTTAAAATTAACAAAACTTTAACTCGTTTAAATTAATATGATTCAGAATTAATTTATTCCAAAAGATTAATTTAATTCCACACAATTCATATTACATAAACATTGCTTTTACAAATGTTACCAATATTTAACTGTTACCAATATTTTTCATAAAGCCGATTTAATATTTAAAAGACCATAAATACAGCTAAGTACAGAATATATAAAGCCATGGTAGACGTACTTTAACTCGTAAATGTTATAATATATTCAACACCGTGAAAAATTTTAACCTTTTAAAAACATAAGCCAGCCACAAATTACATGATTACTGCCTTATTTTCAGGCTATCGTGGGAATACATAAAACATGATTACACTCTATTATTTAACCTTCGTTAAACATTTCATGTTTTTTATGAAAGGTATATATTTATTTTATAGTATTTACTCCTGCTACGTGACAGCTAGCGGCTGTCTTAGAAATAAACATATGGTTCTTACCGTACACTTTATACGGTACACTTTATAAGTTTTTTTGTACTAAAAAAGAAAGTTAATTCTAAGAAAATATATTAAATACAAAATGTATATAGAAAATATGAAAACTTCATCGACAGCAGAAATCGAACCCGCAATCTCCAGAATACACTCCCTTCACTTGACTACACATTTGATATTAATTTTAAAATTTATAATTTAAATATTAACTCAACATTCATTTAATGTTAAAAACTAAATTTCTCTATCATACCTAGTTCGACCAACTAGTTATTAACTAATAATATATAATTGCTTTCGTTGATCATAAATAGAGGAGGCTTATTTAAAATTACCATAACCTAATACATAATGTAATGTTCTTTCAATCAACTATGAAATTACCTTTTATGGAAAATATTTTCATTATATCTAATTTGATAACAAAATGTAATACCTTAGTAATAAAATGGATTATTTATCCTTTAATAAAATAAATTCAAACGCTTTTAATATTATTTGAGTATAAAAAACCTTCCAGAGCCATCAACAAAAGTAATTAAAACACTTGTTTCCAAGAGAATTAATCCTGAACGAACAAACAATAATTATAACCAACAATGTTCTAATGAAACTTCTTGAAAGTCAAATGAGGTACGTTGTTTAATTGTGGAAATTTAAATTAACGGTTTATCGACGAATGGATTGCTGAGTTTCAGCGTTAATATCCCGTGTATTGTTTCAAACACAAACTAAAATACCTCTGAAACAGACTTTGAAACTTTTGTACCTTTGATGTAACAACTATCATTGATTATAATTTAATAGTTTTGTTTCATTATTTATATCCAATGTCCATAGGCTCAACGGTTTATAATATAATCCGAATTAATATGAAAAATCTCATCCTTTTTCAGGTTAAATTAAATTTTTCTCTGTAAAAGTATACACAAGAATACCTGACAGGCATACTATTAATATAAATCTTAAGAATATATTTCATAATAACAAATTTAAATATAATTATTCACATATAAATCAGTAATAGTAATATATACCTACATTATTCATAATATTAGAGAGAGGCAGAACTAGTTCAAATAATATAGCAAAAATTTCTACGTTTAGTTAAGTTTTAATTATACATTGTGGCCCTAAAACTCAAATATCTCTCTTTCAGTTAAAATGCGCAGTTTTTATACAAAGTAGTTTGTAATGTGTACTTATCTTAGAATGCTCAGGTAACTAAAACTTGTCTGCTCTACGCAATACAACATAGTTAACAAAACTTCGGCCCTCAGCGACTTAGAAAGTATCAAAAAAGAAACTTATATTTTTTAAGTATACTAGGAATTTGTTCGAGAAAACCTTAACAATTGCTATTACAATAATTTCCTTCGGCTTTTATAAAATAATAACTTCAAGTGAAAATTAAATCTACTCTAAGATGTCATCTTATAAAGTCTATGTAATTAGAACTAAGTCATCGATTTTATTAAGTTTTTAGTTTAAATAAATTTAAAACATTTTTTAATTGTCATTTTATTATATACACATTAATACATCATGCAGATGCATTTGTGTCAAAAAAAAAATTTTATTATACTTAAATTAAAATAAAACATAATGAGTCTATATTCTATACGTTAAGACGCTTATATGTTAAAATTACTTTTAATAATTTCATTATTATATTACTTCAAACACTCACTGAAAGCAACAAGCAATAAATCAGTCATATTGTTGTCCTTCGTATGAGTTCCATTGTGATGAAATGTAGTAAGCGCATTTAATCTCCTCATTATTTCTCTTATTACTGTAATATATCTCTCTGTAACATCAAATTACTCTAGTTGTATCCCGGTTCGTTATTTACATGCGCTTGATGCGATCTTATTTGATGTGTACTGTTGTCGACAATTTGCATAATGGTGTACAGGGCTTTCATATAAGTGCTTATAGCGTAAGCATTTCGAAAGTATTTAATTATTATTAATAAAAATCATATGTTATGATTTATTGATATTTTCAACGACGTTATAACTTTAGCGCGTTATAATTTTTCACTGTGTTTTTATAACTATATTTACATATTTTATTTGATTAAATTGCAATTTATTCACCAATTGCGTCATCTAACAAATAATACATAATGATTAAACTTGATTAAAACGCTTTGATACCATTTCAATAAATCCAAGTTATTTTGATTATCAACATCGCTTTAATGTTATGCATGCATTTACACACATTTTCGAGCTAAATAAAGTGATTCTGCTTCTAGTGCACTTAAGCAAACGACTGATTGATGCACTCATCAGTAATTTGAAACTCGCCCGTTTTCCTCTGTGCACCAATATATTACGAGGGTTCGTGAAATAGAAAATTTATTTGTAAGCTCACTAAATTAAAAAATTTGTTTGGTTCTTCAATTTATTTTCTTTTCAATCTCACAATTGATATGAAATGTATGTATTTTGGTTGTTCCTATTTTCATTAGAGACAAAATAGACAAATTGTGGTACAAGTCAGGAATTGTGTGTAAAATTCTAAAATAAAAATAAATACTTCTATAGAATAACGTTAGCTAGCAAATAACACGTTCCTAATTTTATCAAGGACAGATTTTTTTTATACATATATTCATAATAATTTAATTTGAACAATTCTAACGTTAGGAAAGAAACAAATACCTTTTGACATATCATTTTAATGAAATATTTGTATCTTGTAATAAGAATCCATTTTCATCTGGAACTTTCCAGTGATTGGTTTTTTATTTAATATAAGAAATTATTATAAATATTTTTATCTCTTACGGGCAAGTAAAAGGAAACTATTTTCGTTAAGCGTGCGCCTCAAAGTGCATAAAAATTATTACACATATGTATGATCAGAGCGATTTATTTATAGTTTAAAGTAGCAATTGCATAATTTTTGGCTAGTTAGTGTTATTTATTATATACGATCATACATTTGAAAATAAAACATATATAACATATTGAGAGGAATTATAACCAATTTTTTAACATCGTACAATTAGCAAAAAAATAAATTTTATAATTATCTCACTATTAATATTTTGAAATAATTGCTGTTAAGACCTACTAAAACTTCTGCTTTAAAGAAAATTAACGTAATTTCGTATAAGTAGTGGAATGATAATGATTGTGTGCGGAAAACGGAGACAAATACTACTTTCCTCGAAATTTTAAGTAGATCATTCAGTGCAGGTTATCGGAAAAAGAGACCTTACCAAACAAAGGATATATCTCATTCTTTAAAAACACAAGTAAAATTTCTATGACTATGAAATTGCCGAATAGGGCTTTTTCACAACAAGTAGAAACTCGTTTGTTTGACTATATTTATAATGTGCTAGAAGGTTTATGGTTAACGAGATGAAAATAACAACTACTCACGTTTAAACATGCACATGTTTTCTCTAGCATAATTAATTCGTACCAGGTATAGGTTGACGCGGTTGGTTGAAGAAAAAGAGACTATGACATGTCACTTACTACATAGTTATGTGGGATGTCGGTTTTATAACATCATACATATATTATCAAACAAGCTAAGAGGGTTTAGTATCTGTCAAAGTTAATTACAGTTATTTAATTTTTTTATTTTATTACTTTGACCTAAAGCTTTATCAATTCTAAAACCAACTATTTTTTTTAAGTAACTTGTATAAATAATACGTATGCTTTAGTTAGTAAGTAAAATAAGATTTATAATTAAATCAACTGTCATACAAAATCCAAGTTATTATATGTATTACATTGTATGTGAACAAAGTCCTGTAAGATAAATTGGGTTCGGAATAGTCCTTGAAGGTCTTGAAGGTCTAAGACATCGTTACAACTGTTACTTTGTCTTTTGAACATCCGGCGTCTGAAGGAAACGGTAAGGACTAGTTAAAGTTGAAATCCTTATCTAAGGTTTCTTTAGCAGACTTAAAAAAAAAATAAATGATTAATTTTAAAATGTATTCTTAATATTTCTATTTTATCTCAGTCCTTAATCTTCTGAATATTTTTCTGTGAAATTTGCTATTTTTATATGGCTTAATAATAATTAAAACAGAAGACCTTTAGATTCGTACCGGCAACGCCCGGAAGTTATTTTAAATACAATGTTCCGGAGATTGTGGTTCTCATTACTTTTGAGATTTTTTCATAAAACAATGTTTCTGTTTTTAGATTTATAAAGAAAAGATATGAATCACATAAAAACTGGACAACAGATGTATTAAGGCTTAATATCTAGTAAATTTATTATATTATTTAGAAGTCTAAGATCAGTACATTAAGGTTTTTGACACGAAAGTTAACAGATTTCAATATAATGGTAAGTCAATATAAATATAAGGCTTGATGTAATATTTATATATGAAATATGTTCTTACTTTGAGTACAACGCAATTAGACACATTGCATCCCTACACAGAACATGGACTCGAACGATCTCAGCATTTCAAGTTGGACAATTGACTGTTCAAGTGTGGATTATTCAAGTCGAACGTGGCCTTAAATCACGTACGGCGAGAATAGCTGCCCTAAAGGTCAAGTTTTGAATCCACCTACTTTCTTTAAGTTCATCAAGAATTCTTTCGATATAGGGTAACAAATTGCAAAACTAATAACTTCACTTCTATTATCTCCGTGTGGAGTGGGTTTTTCGATAATAATTTTAACGTGTATGATAATATTTTTTATCGTATGTTTTTGTATGGCATATATACTACATAAATGCTTGACCGATAGCTTTTTAAAAATATCCTGAAAACTAAAACTGTAAGGAACTAATTTTGTATAGATCTTAATATTTTAAAGGCTAACAAATAAGTAAAGTTACTTAAATTAATCAAAGACTTTTTTCTTTGTGAAACTTATGCATTTACTTAAAAAAGCAACTATTGTTTATACAGGTGTGGAGAAAAATGCATCTAAAAATCATATCCTTGACGTATATGTTAGCCAAGTAAAAATCTTAACAACGAAAATAGAATAAATTTTTGGGAACCTACTAAAATATTTAAAATTGAGTTTAAAACTCTGGCATGAATGAGTAGAACAAAAAACAAATACATACACATACATCAATGTATAAATTTTTTTTTAACTATGTAAAATGAAAGAGATAGTTAGTGCAACATTAAATTATTCATGCCTTTTGTTGTTAAGAATAGTTTACGAGTAAAATAATGTAATTTGCATGCAATTTAATTATGCATATAGGCTAACTTCCACATATTACTTTTCTGTACTATGTGTTACTATGATGGTTTCTCTAAATTTTCTAACAGATAACAAACTTATTTATTAACAAACGAGAGACAAACTTTGTATGAGAAATAAATGGAGTTAAGCCATGTTGACATTCTCGTTTGTTAAAAAAATACACTCTAGTGAAATAAAATAAAAATATTAAAGTAAAACACACGAATGTAAATTGGACTGAACGTTAAAAAAAGGGAGAATTTAGATATAATAAGAGTTTATTGATATAATTATGTCCTAGGAAAATATTTCAGATATATCAATTTAGATGGCTGTTCACTAATAACTTCACTTCTATTACCTCCGCGCCGTGAGGAAACGTAAACCTTCCCCCATAACGTCAGCTGACATATAGCTGTTAGCAGCGACCCTCCTTTGTCACATCATCGGTATTTCATTACCATTTTATTTAAATTTATTCTTCGTATATAGTGTGCGTTCTTATAACGTTGTAAACAATTGTGATAATGGGTATCAGCAAGAGCGTAGCCGTTCAAAACAGCATAAATCTTCTAAACGATGCCAATCTCGCAGCCGATCTACCCGCAGCTTGCGGTCTAGAAGTATTTATTGTATATCGGAAACACGTGGATCATTACGAACTACAATTACTGGGTTAAATGTCTTTGAAGATAGGTATTCGGCGACAGCGTCCCTTATTAAATTCTAATTTTAGGAAATTATTAGCCCTATTTAATCCTTAAAATCTACTACGACCCAAGATTATTTTATGTCAGATTGTGACACATTTATATAATGTTCAATGAGGTGGATCAAGAACGAAGTATAAATTAATAGCGTAATTTTGGATGCTTTTCTTCATTAAATTATAGCAGTGTGAGGATTGGGCTACCACGAAACGCTT
Organism: Danaus chrysippus; assembly: GCA_916720795.1. Lineage (NCBI taxonomy): Eukaryota > Metazoa > Arthropoda > Insecta > Lepidoptera > Nymphalidae > Danaus > Danaus chrysippus. The sequence continues at coordinate 13,005,924 of CAKASE010000074.1, read as the reverse complement.
ATGGAATAATTATAGTGTATGTTATTACCTGATATGTAGTAGGTAAATACTTAGACCTGAGCTTTATTTATCTAGATCAAGGCAATTAGAAAGCAGAAATATTTTTTTCTTGTGATGTAAAATACTAATCTCTTTTTCAGCCTATCGTGGGTCCAAAATGTTAGCTACGCCGTATCACGGCGTCACTGAATTCCTGTCATTTGAATGTTGTCACTTTCATCAAACTATAAGCAGCAACGCCAATTTGATAGACTTCTGCTCGAGACATTGATAAAACGGTGTAGTTGAAGCAATAGTTTATATAGGAAAAACACGGTCTGACGTAAAATTAAGGTAATACAATTTTTTTCTAAGTATAACCAAACATTGAAACGATTATGTACTTGTTGATTCAAATATTATTCTGAATATAAGGTTTTGTTGTTTTTTATTTTAACTTATTTAATAAAAAAAAATACATTAATAAAAATATAACGTTAATTAAAACTACGACATTTGGTGACATCGTAACAGAGAGAATTATTATTTGTCCTCAAATATCGCGCGTATTTTAAAGCCACTGACAATTCTGTCGCGTATCACTGTTCACTTGCCGCAGGAGGTGAAAAGCATTAGTGCTAGGACTACCGTAATACTCGGTAAAAGGGGAAAAGACTGTTTAGTTGTAAAATTTTCTAATAAAGCCTTCAAAGTTAAAAACATTCTAAAACCCCGATATTTTAATTAAACATAAAAGTAATTTTCGCTTAGAATTTGCTTCATGTCTTATTAAGAAAATTGATAATTTTATATAATGAGTGCAATAAAGTTATTGATCATTGCATTTGTATAAAATAAAAATACAAAATAAAACAGTAGTTTTCAGAAAAATATTTAATTGTTACTAGAATGTATAGATATTTTTAACAACCAATATATAATAAAATAGGTACTAACTACTGTTCGGAATTCGGATCGACGCATTATGGGAAAATCGCTCAAAATCGCTCAAAACTCCGTATCTCAATTATTTCAAAACTAAATGATCTGTAATTTTGCACACATATACGTGAAAGTATAAGGTTTAATAGAAAAAAATAAAGATCGCAATACAAACAAATATCTTGACAGCGGTAAAGGGTTAAGTCTCGTTAAAAAAAAGTAATCTTAAACTATGTCGCTTAATTACAATGTATTTTTTTTTTATATTATTTAAAAAACGTTATAAGGATGTTATAAAACGTTATAAGCATTTCAAAAATATATAATACCTATATATTTATACCAAAAACTTTCGAGTAATGTGGTGTTGAATTGTAGTAATGATTGTGTCAAAATCACATCATTGAATATGAGTAAGCTTTGATGCCTTTTTATATACATTACGGTTTGCAAAAAATAATTTCAAAATATATAAAAGAAAGTTTGTTTATAAGACTAAATTAATAAAATAGTTTTACTACATTACAACGACTTTCATGTGAAAGGGTTTTGAGACGGCCTTGTATGGGGCTTTCCCATAGTGCGATGTTGTGGTCAGCCATATTAGAAAAAAAAAATATTTTCTTTTTAATTACATATTTTGCGTTGATTCAATGCTTGATTTGTTTTTTCCTTAACTTTCTCGTCTTCTTTTAGACACCGACAGTTAGTGGTTACTCTCCTTATTATCGTCGTTTTTCGGAAAAATTATCATAATCTAATGAGTATTATGTAGCAAACGAGTTAAGTATCTTGTCTAATATTTTCATAAAAAAAACGAAAGTTTTTGCTCGTCTTAACCATATTTAGTACTTTATAAATTATAATTTTTGATCATTGAAAACATATCAGAAAAAATACGAAACATTATTATACACTCAACACATTTCAAATTATGTATAAATGAAATAATAGCGAAAAAATATAATAAGCAAAATTAAAATTTCATCCAATTGATGCCCAACCTATTTTCATAACACAACTTTGATTGATAATTCGTATGAAAAATCTCAAGGCGTATAAAATTATATATTATAGAAAATAATAATATTATGCTTATTAAGCTGTCAAGTTCTAGAATTTACACTCATATATACCCATATTTTACTAAGAGCGGTGACACGTAAAGTGTTAAACTCAAAGTATGAATATGAGATTCATCTGTGCATTCATGTATAGTCCGTTTAGTTTTGCTCTAAGTGCGATAAGTTGTCAGAGGCGAGACTGTACGTTATATCATATCTAATTAACACTAACTGCAAGTACTGTATTTAATATGTTATATTTTTTCTTCGTTCTATGTATTATCTATCTTAATAAAAACCTATTATTATTAGATGGGGTTATATGAAAACTATAAAAAATATCCGTTGTATCCGGACGAATATTATGTAAAATATTATAGCCACAATTGTTAACTTCACTTTGGTCTGTGTTGGCATCGTCGTTAAATGAATTCTAAGAAGAAGGGAAGAGAAATATTAAAAAAAGTTTGGACTAATATTCATAATGATGACATTTGGAAATGTTCCGTCTGTTTCTATTAAATGATAAAATTACATCTAGAGTATTAAATATAGTGAAATCTCTAATTTGTTCAATTTTTCTTTTCCTTTATATAATGCTGAATAAAAGGAGTACTTAAGAAGATAACCCTCCGATATTATATTATATTATTTATATAAATAGATCAGTAACTCTTTTTTTATCATACGAATGAAGAAAATAATTAATTTTAATTATATGATGCCTCTACCAATGTTTCTGTAGAAATTCGAATATTTTGGGTAATTTAATATGAAATTTGACCTCTTTTATATAAGAAATTTAATAATTCATAAATAGGTTATTTGACAAAATATTTTCAGGTGTTGTTTGATGAACTATGTCCAGATATGTTGCTTTGGATATTTTTCTATTCAACTACAAATTATTGTATAATTCATAACTCCAAATTTTATTTCATATGGTTCTTTATTTTATTTGAATGACATGCCATTTTCAAAGGAAACAATTAATATTAGTACAGGGGCATGTAAACTCAATATCTTATTCATAATCTTGAGCATTTTTAAAGCAACATTTTCTTATTTACTTTGTTTAATTTATTTGAAAGCCAGTTTCATATCAACACAGCTTACCACTGTATTTTCTATATATGAATGTACCTACACATTACAAAGTTCGATTGGATAAATCACGATGGTTCTATAAAGTACGTTAATAAATGCCTGAATACCAAGTGAATCACTGGTTGAAGTGCATAATTAGGTGCAGGAGCTCGTTAGCGTTCCACTCGTCGTGCTCTGATATCGAACTAGCTTGTGAACTGGTGGAGTGACGATTTTAAGCTATAAACGATCGCATAGATTTACGAATAGGATTCACAAACCTTCTACAATTTTATTCCTATTTTATAACTCTATCCTCAGCCATAAATATATGTATATTTGTTCATGAATATTGATGTTTCTGGATAATATAAATATTTAAGCGGGAAGGATAATAACACGACAAACAAAGGTGTATTCATCATTTAAAATTTAACATTGTTTGCTTGAGGATTTCACTTATGCAAATAAATTTAAATTATAATGCGTGATGGAAAATTTTGGTTTTAAATTTGCAGTTTGTGTATGAAAATTACATTACCTCTTATTATAAAATAAATTAAATACCTGCCGTTCTTTGTATATAATAGCCTTGGCTATGATTGAAAATTGATATAATATGTTCTTTTATGTCAATTACTTGTAAGGTAGATAAATATACTAATATACATATACATGATTGAACAATTTATTTAAAAGCTTTTCATTTTCATGTCATCAAGATAAAAAAATATACGTAAAGCTAAAAAATAAATAACCCAAAAAATAATAATAGCTGACAAATATATTCACTCGATTTTTGAAATGTTCGCAACGAAATATTTCTCTTCGTGAACTTTTAGTCGTATTATCAGTAATGATCTGGTTGAAACTTGATATAATTTAGAGAACCTTATTTTTTTATTATAACGAGCCAATGTAACTGAGGTGGGTTACAATTTAATATAAGCAATAAAAGATTTGAATTCAGCTTGATTAAAACCCCATTCATATACGTAATAAAAATAATGTATGTCTATATACATACATATGTATATATTGTATTAAAACGATAACAAAATAAAAATTAAATAGTTCGAGATATACATCAGACCGAGAAGCTACCTATTATATCACTTTTGTTCTACCAAACTATACGTGACCGACGTGAGTAAAAAAGATAAAGATAAAGAAAATATTTTTTAAGTCTTTGTTAAATAAAAAAACTAAATTATCGGATTTACTACGTACGCGTTATTTTTTATTTATAAAACATACTCCCTACTTTTCGGCTGCGTACGTCCTAATTTTAAATATCAAAAAAGACAAAGTAATCCGAAAATATTAGTTTTATTTAACTGAATTCTCGCGAAAGTCTTACATCTTATTACTTGAGCATTATTTTTTTTTTGGAAACGAAACGATAGCTTTAATTTATTAATTTTTTTTAATAACATAAAGAATTGATTATCTTTCTACTCCGTTAATACGTTATTGTTTATATCTTTTACTTAAATTTTACATAAAAATACATTAGTATTATAAAATAATATACTTCAATTCCAATTTAATGTCAGGGTTCTTAAATGTTCAACAGACATTTCAAGTTTGACATATCTTCGCTCTGGCTATCCCTAGTTAAATATCAGCTCACAAATATTCGATGTTATATTATTTTCAACATTATAACTCACTTAAGTAAAACCAAAGTCTCTAAATTATTACAATATTTAGAATTATTACATGTGTAATAACATTAATTCGTCTTTGGTACAAAAACAGTTTTTAAAGATTGTGATTTTTTTTAAATAAAGCGACACTGAAATTGAAGAGGTTAGGATAGCACTTGGATTTGAAGTCAAAAGAATTGAAAACTATTAAAGTTTCTCATATCCGATAGTTCAACTTCTTCGAATATAATATTCTATAGTAATACTTGGATTCAAAATTGAATATTTTGTTTTACTGTTGGTGATTGTTTTATTTAATATCTCTTCTTTTATTTTTATTTAATAAAGAAATGAGTTTCACCTTTAATGTTTGAGCATTAACTTTGAATAATTTTAGTTATGATTTAACGATATCTACACACATTAAAGAACAAATTATCAATATCGTTCCTGGACTCAGACCAAAACGGTAGGTGGCAAAGTTCTGCAAATTTTCCCTGTCACTTCCCGGTAAAAAACTGGAAAATTCCGTTCAAGAAACCCCTAAACTGTGCACAATTTACTATATATATTGAACTTTTGAACTGTAAACTTTTAACATCAAATGAACCGTTTACTAGTTATCAAACTTAATGGTATAAAATAAAGGCACAAAAATAATATTTATATGAGGTATATTTGATTCTGGTATCAAACAATGTATATCAGACAAAATATTTATTAAAACACTGTTTACTGGATTAAATTTTTCTTGCATTTGATTTTTCACGAACATTGTTTAGTACTCCTACCGCAAGTACCGTTATGCTACGTATGAAGTGGTTTTCATTTTTTCATTCATAAATCTTCGTTGATACTATCATGTGTGACGATTTATGAGTATAAAACTAGACATTGTCCGTATGTCTGGAGACGATTTAAACTCCTAGAAGCACTACAGTTGGGACATGAAGAGTTAAATTATCTATTACATTTAATTGAGATTGCCGTCATGAATTCTTTGCACTGTATTTATATTTTGTTGAGTATCCTATTAAGGACGAGTAACATAATTAATATTGAAAGGGCAGCATCAATATCATATAACGAGTGACATTGCTGACTACTGAAACGAACACCTGGCCTAGTGAACACGATCCAGCACAAGTAATGGAATGCAATGCTATGCTAACTTCGAAGCAATAATGTAGTAATATAGGTGATAAATTTTAATTATGTAACTGTTAATGTATAATATACATATAAATAAGCTTCATAGTTTTACTGGAACCTCTGGAGCCTGTGAAACACACTCTAAATAATTACTCATTCTCTTTTTATTTTTTTATAAATTAAGCAATGAGAAAAGTAGACTAGAATGCCTACATTTAAAAATGGTTTCATTCTCTCAGATACTAAATAAGAAAGAGGTAATATAAATTTTAAGCAACATCTATTTATCACAAGAATGAATACCTAAGTGAGTTTAAAGAATAAACGTAAAAGCCAGACCGTACACGTACTTGAATATATGAATATCATAATATATTCATAACCACGCAATATTAACACGTTTTAAAAATATAAAAGTAAACACAGCTTATAAGATTAGTCCGTGTTTTTGAGGGTATTAAGAATAATATGCATTACGGTCAGCAAATTAACAAAATAACTTTTATTTCTTACTCCTTTTACAACAAAAACTGTTTATGAAACAACTAAACGTTTATCGCTTTAAATTCAACCAACCTATTTCAAGATAACTAATTTAATTTTCGTAACATATCATTGTTATTCAACAACCAACAAAAACATTTTTCCATGTTAATCTCTTTCATTACACAATTACGAGGTATGGTAGTTAAATTGTAGAAATTAAAATAGTGGAAAGTAGACTCGTGGAGTGAATTAACATTTGTTTAGTTGAATATCTAAAAGTCAAACTCACCATTCGAGGGCAAACGCGGAAAAGCCATACAGGGATCGCATATCCAATTCTAAAGGGTAATCATGCCTGGATCACCATTTACCTTAAGTAAGCACTATATTTATAATGAACATTATTGTTATAACAACTATATATATAACTATAACTGGCTGACTATATTTACTATTATTTTAACTACATTAAAATAATTAATTGGTAATAAATTTTACTTGTGAATATTAGTTAATACCATTGACGCATTACCGTAATAATACATTCTGCGTGACTTTTGTTGTAGTTTTAATTGAATTTAATGTTTTGCTAAATACAATATAATAGGATAGATAAAATTGAGTTACATTAATTAAATTATTAGGCTGTGGAACAACAAAATTTGTTTTAAACAGCAATGTAAAACAATTTATCATCCACTTTGCAGCAGCAAAATTGGAGATAATACAACAAAACATATAAACCTTTGTATTGTTTACAAATATAAAAGAAATGTATTTTCTTAATGGAAGACCATATCAGCATGGCTAGTACATGTAATGATAAGAAAGTCCTTTTTCTTTTATTTAAAAAAAATATATATTCCCAGCTTTCCTAAATTAAGATACAGATCTCTTATACATATAAAACGTCTAGAACCTCTCTACAATGACTGTTATAGTCCTAAATCTCGAAAACTTGCCAATAGAGCTCCTGTGTCTAGGAAAGAAATAGTGCAGAATTGGCCAATTATCTTTCGATTTCAATGACCTCCATACAAATGAAAGATTACATAACGAACATAAATTGAACAACCACCTCCTGACATAGCAATAGTATATTTCACTTCTCACGGACCACGAACGAATAAAACGAATTCCACCAAAATTGGCCGAATTTGAATTGTCTGTTGCATATCAGTAATTTATGTAGCAAATGTCTTGTCTTGATACTATGGTCCAATGACCTTAATTTGAGGGTTTTATACATCTTAGCTATCGTGTTTACGAGTAGTTGTTAATAGCTGTTCATGTGAACCAATGGCTGTCCACACAGGAGTTCCTAGGAATCTGTTTTATTTGGATCTCTTTCTTTGTTACATATTAACAACCTGCCTTTACTGGGTGTATATCATTCAGTATTTTATAAAATACATTATAACACAGAATCAATACAGCTGGAAAACAAGGTCTAGAGCGTCTTTATTTCACACTTCAGGCTTTTTGTCTTTCAACTACCAAGAGGAACTACTCTTTACACTAAATCCAACTTTTTAGAATGTATAATTAGAATTGACTAAGCCCCTTCAGTTATCGGGTGTTTCGGTATCCTAGAATCTTAACTTAAGTCAATAGTCAATATGAGCAATTTAATGAGTCCAAGTCAATAGTCCAATAGCTGAAAGAAATCTTGGCGCCTTAACCAATATATAGCACGGGAGTATCTTACTCCAATTTAGAGTGTTTATATATACAAAGATCAGATCAATTTTTTAGACAAGTGCTGTTTATAAGTCAACTTATGACTATGAACACTGTGTAAAAACGGGAAAAGTCTCACTAGTAACCACGACTTTGTTAAAAGTCAGTAGTCATTCTTGACCACTGGCGTCAAATTGACAATCCATCCATTCATTGTGAATCTTTCTTTTTATAATTAAGAATTCCATGTATATAAATATGAGAAAGCATCAAAAATATGTTTTATAGTCGCTGGCTTTCTTTCCATGTTGGGTTTTACACTGCTATTATTAGTTATTTAGAAATGTGTCATGTTTATGTAGCCTAAAAATTTGGTGATCTCCTGTTTTTTTACATAATAGAAGAGAGATAAATAATAATAAAAAAGTTTTTAGAAATATATTTTTGACATTTAAAATAAAACTTACGCTAAGCAAAACCTTAGTCCGACCTGTGTTACAACTGAGTCAATTTTGTCATAAATAATAAATTTATCTTATATATGTAACATTTGTAAAAACTTTTGATATCAACCTTAATTAATATATTAAAGTACTTTTTTTATAACTAAAATCTGGTATTATTTTCAAAAATTATATGTTGCTTAATTTGAAAGTTCTTAGTATTGTATCTTATTTATAATTTTCTTGGAACAATTCCGCAATCATAGATGTCTCCGTACTTAAAGAGAAACCGGGATGGATTTCCTCGCCTCGGAGTCGTAAGGTTTTATTTTGAGACGAAAAATAATGTAAAAAGAAATACGAAAATCGTTTTTAAACGGAACATTTCCAAATGGCGACTAAGTGTTCTCGCAGTGAACGTTGGTCTATTTCTTTTTTTTATCGAAGGCTTAATGGCTTACTTTTCAATTTAAAAAATAAACATTTCATGTACTTTAACTTGGTTTTAATTATTTTTTAGTAAGCTTTAATATTATTTTCTTGTCTAAAATACATTATTACACAATAAATAAGTGTCACGTGAAAATAAGAATTTTCACATCCATCGTTTTTTTTTCGATACAAAAAATATAAATAAAACTTAAATATTTTATTTATATCTTTTTTTAAATATACGTGTAACACAGTGAGTGCAATTTATTTCCAGTCACTGCAGAAATATAACTAAAGCAAACAGCTCTTAATTTTAAAACTTTGAACAAAGTATGAGATGTTGCTACATTTAAGTTTTGTAGGTTACATAAAAATCTTGAATTTATTGTTTTAAAGAACTCTTCTTAAATCTTCCGGTGATTTTTGAACTTGGTCGTAACATTAAATATAAATCCAAACTTAGTCTCTTTATTTAATTATTTTCAATTATTTCCAGGTTACTTTTACGACATCTAAGATATTCGCAAGTATTAATTTAAATAAAATTAAAATCCCTGGAAATATTACGCATTTTGATTATTTTTGCCAACTAAACACTGGTTTTCTGTAGACCACCTGATAGACAGACAATCACAAAGTATTACTTTTTTAAGGCTACTTTTGTTTTCAATAATATAAAATTTTTACTCTGAGACGTATCCTTTAGATATAATTTTATTATACATTACACCAAGATTAAATGAAGTAAAGTTTCTACCTTGAAATCCCAGAAATTGTTTTGGATCACTGTGGTAAGCAAATTAAATACTTGATGGATTTGAGGGTATTTTTTAGCCCTTCAATAAATAAGTAGTTTTGGACTGAAATAAAGTCAAAGTAACTTACAATAATGGAATTAAACCATAAATCGAATTAAAGTTCGTGTTAATGAATCGTTCTTTATATATTATTTATTTGAAAGCTATTCTAACTACAATAATCTTTAAGGAAAAAGTTACAAAAATGTAGCCAGAAAGCAAATATTTTTTGTCACAAGCCAAAATATCGCAGTTAACTGTTTTAATTAATTTCAATATCTGTACATATTAAATTGGTTCAATATTAATCACCGAATAAATAATGATATGTAAATAACTTTAATAAGGTATCATAATAATGTGGATGTTGACTCTAGCCTGATTAATATTGAAATACAACAGTGACTTTGTTATGAGTTAAATACGTCGCATTATTTTCAAGGGTTTGATTAGCAGTGAATATTTAAATATTTTTTTAATGTCTCAAAAAGATGACATAAAATGATATCCTATATAACAAAATTGCATTTAGCGTCATAACTTTTACGAAAATAAATTCCGCGAAATATTAAAGTACAGCCTACTGTGTCAGTTACTACAGCTGGCACACGGGCTATTTTGACCAGGAAAGTACCCCCCTCTCACAGAAGATCGACGTGAAGTAGCCTTTAATGGCTGATTTTCATTCGATGAGTGAGAGAGCTGGTCGCCCTTTCCCTGTTCCCACCCTTTCCTGCCAATTCCTTATTCCCTCCCTATATCCATGGGCGACAATGACTACTGCCCATCAAGCAGGCCTTCTGCACGTTTGCCACTTTTCTCATAAAAAAGTAAATAAAGTCGTTGAAATAAATAGTTTCTTTTTAAAGTTTTATAAAAAAATCTCAGTTATTCGTAATAAATAAAATGAAATGCTTTATCAATAGACTTCAGTTCAATTGATCAAAAAAAGAGGAAGTTGAACAAACTGCGTAAGTTCTTTTTGATGAATTCGCAATCGTAAGCTTCTCCAATAAAGCGGTCTGTTGGAATTTCGATTCTCATTTAAGTGTCCGAATTATTTTTTTATGGAGAGAAAAATATATATTAAAATTTTTTTGGATATATTGTAGTAAAATAAACATTTATAAATGATTTTTATAATATTACATAAAATTAATCTGTCCCTTTCATAAAAAAGTATATACATATTTTGAATAAATTTATGTTAACACGTGTAAATGTAGAACAATGTTACATGTACTCTTATTGTAATTAAATAAATAAATATCAATTATACTATATATGTCTTTGTCAAAATATTAATGAAATATTATAAATAATATCAATATATAATACAAATTATCCTAAAATTCCACTTAATTATCCGTGTTCCGTTAAGTGCATTTCCAGCGAAACTGTTGTAATTAATTTTTTTTAAATAAAGATAATTTAAAATCTTGGATGAGATTTAAAATACTGTTATTTTATAAGCCATGAATTCCATTTTAAAAGGAAACCATTTCAACGAGTATAAGTAGCGGAGCGTTCATGTCGCTGCCACTTCAGAAATGTAGTAATTAAACACTTTAACGTGACTTGAACTAGATTACATTTAATTTACTCTCTATTCCGATTTACTCACAATTACTTTATAATTATATGAAATTATAGAACAGTATCTATGAAACACGTGTTTTTATTTCATTTAAAATGATTTCATTAAGAAAACTTTACTTTAAATCGTTCGAGTGAATAAGTTATTTAAGAAATAACTATTGTAAAAAAGTTACTCTTTCCTTTAGTTAATAGTTGTTTTAATATTAAATGAACTTCATTACTTTTATTTAAAAATATGCAAAATAAATCATCATTAATTTTAACGTTGTTGTTTTTCTTTCTTTTAGTTTAATGGTTGTTGACTTTCTTTCTTTTAGATCTTATTAGTAGAAATACGTTGTAACTCTATAACGCGAATTAATATCCTAATAATAATACGATATTAAATTAAAAATACAATATTATATTTGTTAACAAAAAATCTATACCTTAATTAAAACATTATATATAAGTTACATTTAAAATATATAAGGGAATGAGAAAACAATATTTGTTTTAAAAACTACCCTAAATTTTAAATACAATCAACATTATCGTGTAGATAACCTTACTTATCTGAGCCGCATACTATCATATAAACTTCTCCACACAAGATTGTTAGCTCTAAAAGATTTTATCTGTTTTGAAAATTGTAAATTGCTACAGCTATTACATAATTTTGAAACTTCGAAGTATGCAACTTTATTACACCGTTGGGTAGTTAAGTGCATCGAATGTGAGGCATATATTATGTGAATCGAAGGAACAAGTTAGTTTTATATGTTCATGATCTTATTATAATAGAAAATGTAAAATTTGAATTTAATTCCATCTTTCTTAATAATTGATTTGCAAGAAAATAAGTTATAACTACACACTGCACATTTTATACTGATTTAGGAATTCTCAAGACGTTACTATATTTCTGTGATATACGTCAAAGATATTATTTTAATAAACACTTTTTGTCACTATTTCCTTGTCTAGTACAATTGTCTATCATAGGAAGTCGAAGGAAACGCAAGTTGAACTGTTTACTACACAATATATTTTATGTTCATCGACATTTGTAGTACTATTGTTCTTTCGCCATCTTCTGAGACTGCTATCTCCACATGTGCTGGCAGAGTTAATTGAATATCTAGAGCTATTTGTTGGTATTCCTATAACACTTGTCTTAAGAAGTCAATTAAGTAATGTTCGTTTTCCGTCTGACGCAGGTCTTAACCGGGCACGGATTCTTTGGTTACTACCTGTGTCGGACGGCCAGGAGAGAGCCGGGAGAAGGCTGCCATGAGTGCGGCGCTGTGGTGAACTCGGCCCAGCACATAAAGTATGAATTTAATAGCGTTACATTTTTAATAGTGTTAAGTGTGATGCCACATATACTGTATATATTTCTTATATTTATTTGGTAATATTACACCTTCGCATAATATATAAAATTTTAGTTATCTTTTATTGCTAGGCGATATTTTTACTGAATTTCCAATACTAATACATTTTTATACTTCACTATTTTAAAAATCTCCGGGCTTCATTAAAAACAAAGCTAAATATGATATGTATAAAATGACAATATAACTTTGTAAATAATAGAAATTTGGATTAGAAAAAATGTTTTTCTCTCTAACAGATATTTTCAAGATAGTATGTGCTATGTACTTTTATTAACAAAAATATGATTCTTTGAGATCGCTAAAATTTAAGGCAGAAAACCTAGAAATAAGTACGTAAATTTTTGTCACAGGTGGCTCTTCGTGACCGAACTCAGCTGGTTCAAATTTTTTTGAGTGGCGAACACACCGTGAGTGTTAATTTTATAACACAATTGAAATATGTCTGCACACATATATTCTTTATTGCAACGTGAATATTTGGTTATGCATTATCTTAACTACATATTTATAAATGAAACTATGTTTGAAATTTGACATATATATTTATATATTAATATATAGTAGGTATATAAACTTTTTGTAAAAAAATAAAGGGAATACTAAAACATTATTAATTATAACCCCAATAGTCGTATATTGATGAATTTACAAAAATATACCGGTTTTTTATATTGAAGTATTATCATGTTTAAAAACGTACAAAGCGAACTTAGTCTAAAAATCGATGAGTTTACAAAAGTTATATTTTAAAAAAGAAAACTCATTTAAAAAATATAATCCTAGATCCATGTACAGCACAAAACAATCCACGCCGGCAGTCGTTTAAGTAAAGTTGGTGTACGAGACAATGTCGTCACATTATTCCGGACCATGAGTTTCGTTCCAGCTACAGTTTTATAATAACTGCGCAAACTATTCCAATGTATTTTAATCAAAACTTCAGAACTTTCTTTATCTTTCATTCTCTTTATAAAGTTTTTATGTTCAGTAAAAGAAATAAAGACAAATAAAAATTTACGCTATACCATAATAGACATCTTTCAAATATTGAGACTCGTATAAGTTTAACATTAAATTCAATGCTTTCATAGAAGTTTATTTTATGTAAAATTTTAAATACAATTAATATTGGTTCTGGTAAAATAACAGTGATTCTCAATGATGTGAAATCAACACGGCTCTAATAATAAAATCCTTTATTTAACTCATATATTTGCATATCGGATATGCTACAAGTGAATGTTAAAATTGAATGACATTAATTTCAGATAATTAATTTTATTAATCAACTTAATTGTATCATTGAAAACGTGTTGTTATTTTGTGAAATTCCTGAATGAAATTGATTAATACATAAAGTCTGAGATAGCAAAAATATGTAAAAGTATAGTGTTAAATATTATTATATCATTGGGTTAAAAATAGCTGTGACATTTTTCAATTCCCCTCCATTATTGTTACGAGAAAGTTATTTAACGTTGTTAAGCTACGATGTTAAACCACATACTTATACGTTGAGAATGTATAGTAGCTATTAATAAGTATATATTTTCGTTATAAAATGTTTAATTAAGACCTATTAAAAGTTAACCTTTTCTTTAATTTACCTCTTTTAGATAATAAAAAGTACCGCATGATTGGGATAAATTTTCAATTTTACAAAAATGCAGCACTTGAATAATATATACGAAACGATAACGCTCAAAAATACCGTAAAAAAATATTTCACCTCATAAAAAGTAGTTTCATTCATTTCTCTTGCTTTAAATTGGATAACAATAAACTTTACATATATATTTTCAGACAACTATACTCCTTTTTCGTTAAAATTTAACCTTAACTTATCCCTTTCTTAAATGCGCTTGTATAAATAAATAACGGAGTTAAATATCCTAAGAAAGAGTTATGTAATCTTCGATGTAATTCAAATAAAATTTCAAACTTCTCTTCAAAATGTCGGCCATTATTTAAGTCCAGGAGTTTGTCTTCCAACATTCACAAAATGTGAAAAACGTTTAAGACATTTCGAATAAAGTTTTAACACTTACTTATTTTCATATTATATTAATATAAGGGTGCTTTTTAAATTTAAGTATGTATCCTAGTAATTTTTTTTGTAACAAATACATATAGTATTTATTATATTCTATAAATGATGAAAATTATTTTGACTTTAAATGTAAATAGATCTTGTTAAACCATGACTTCAGTTTTTTAATCTAAGAATACTGTCGCTTCCCATGTTACATCAATTTAATGTCTCATAATATTTTTTTTATTCATGTTATGTTATTTATACCGCTTGATCCTAAAATAACAATAAGTCTTCGTCTAGACATCAAATACTTATAACTATTTTGAAAACAAAGTTCTTAATAATGTTTTTCAGAGTATAAAAATAAATTTAAAAAGTATCAATAAGATATTAATTATTATATTTATCTTCATGAAGACTGTTTTTTTACTGAGGCTTTTACAATAAACAGAGGCAGACAACATTTAAAATCATATATATAAACTAAAGTCGTGGTTTGCTTACTAAAGAGTGAAGAATATAAATGTAAAATATAGTATTTGATGAGAATAAGATTCTTCATTTATATATAAAAGGGTTCATAAATATATAAACATGGTAGCGTCTTAAACTTTAAATGAATACTCGCGAAAATCTTACATATAATTATTAGTTTTTATTTTATTTATCAAATATACTAACAGTGCATATGTCGGCACTAGCGCGCCAACTAAACATAACTATAACCAACACGTGCACCGATCACGCCACCGAGCGCGTGATTCGATGCCCCACTCTCCACGACTAGCTGTATAAAAGACGTGCGCGATTATTCTACAGGAGTCTTGGCTCTGACGTGGCGCGGTGCACTAGTTGTACTTAGCCTGTTAACCTTGACTCTTTGGATAATTAATTTGTGAAAACGAATTAATTATTATTCTGGTGTTGTAATTTGGTCCTTGGACTAATTATATCCGATTTCAACTATTATTCAGTTTAAAAGAACTTCATGCCTTGAATTATGGCCCATCCATTTCTATCCATTTCTATCTTATATTCCTACACATACATAATTTTATTAATGATACCCTTTAAACACAACATAGAAACAAAAAAGATCTTCATGAAACAATTATTATTATAAAAATTAAAAAGGAGAGTGGGTGTGAGTAAGCAATGTAACAAAAAATTAAATAATTTCACTTTCTCATTTTAAAACAGAAAAGTTTCATGCGATGATTTCTTATATAAAGCCAGCTCTTATCTTGAAAGTTATTTTCTCACTATAACAATGGACACCGTAATTTAAGAACTGTAAAGATTTAAGGAATGTATCCGACGATGAAAGAATTTAAATAAAATCTCTGGCTTCTCGACTCGCATTACAAGTGCAGGTCCAAGTTTTAACATAGAATATTTTTACAGTAAATTTATAATAATGGTAGAATTTTAATACTTCAAAACTATGATATTATAATTATTTTCTTTATAATTGATTCATTATGTAAAAAATATATAAATAAACGCTTTACATAATAAAGGAAAAATGTTAAAAGATGTTTGTTGGTTCGTTGATAGTTAAATTATTATTACCGTCAAAGTAAAAAGTTTTTCTTTGTATAAACGAAGCTGAGTTAAAATTAATTACATGAAAAGTATAATTAACATGCACAAAGTCTTATAAGAATAAAATAAGCATTAAGTAAGACCACAATTATCATAAGGATTTTCTTCTAAATGCTTATACAATAGGGTCTGGTGGAGTACATGTTTTAAATTATTTATTCAGATACGCACTTTTCCCAAGTGTCTTGTATTTCGAAATCTGTACAGATAAAAACAATCAATATACACGTTTTCAAAACAAAATCAGGAAAACAGTTTCGGATCAGATACTACATTGCTGTTCTTTTTAGAAGTAAAAAAACTCCACCATTCTTATCCTTAGTAATGAAAGAAAAAAAACGGAGCAGAAACATTTCAAGTTCTTGCGTAGTAAAGTCCGTAAAGTAGTAAAGTCCGGTGATTTGGTAATCTAAATTCTATTTAGTATTAAACAGACAACGTTAACAAATGACGATCACTAACATGTTATAAAATAAAGTAATTTATTTCATATGGGATAAGTGATGAAAATTAAGAGGCAAATAAATATATTTGTTTTTGTCAATTACTTGATGTGATATTAGTAGAAGCTTTATTAAAAACTAAATGGAGTTAAATTTAACCTTTTTTAAAAAAATAATCATAGATATAATAAAAATGGTACTAACAAGTATAAAAACAGAAAATTATCTCGTCAATTCCGATAATCAAGTTTCTCTAAAGATACCAACCGGTTTTTCTATTTTATATTTATTATCTACGTGACTATACATTTTCATACTTACAATTATACTTTAACCTATTTAAAAATAAAAAATACGTAAGCGATGCTTATTTAAATTTTAGATATATCTTCTATATATATAAAAATGGATTGCTGTTCCTTAGTCTCGCTAAAACTCGAGAAAAGCTGAACGGATTTATCTTATCTTAGTCTTGAAATGTTCGTGGAAGTACAGGGAAGGTATAAAAGCTGAAAAAAATTGATTCATTACTGGGAAAACCATAATAACAGCCCTTTACTATTTCCCATACAAACGTTTTTTTGACATTAGATTTGACAACTAACTAATATGTCAATCATTCTGTTCGATTGAAACAGGAGAAACCTGATTATTATTAATGGCCTCTAAAACGGAATAGAGTTCGCCCGGTCAGCTATACATATATTACTAATGACGAAACTAATGCAGACGAATTCGCGGGCAAAAACTAGTACTTAATAATTCTATAACAAAATTCATATAATTATAAAAATCTACACGACATTAAAAGGGCACACTTTAAACTAATAATTGCCTATATTAAATTATTAGAGCAACAGAACAAAATGTGATAGGCATATAATATTGTTAAGAATCGCACTCTTATTCTTCTTTTAATTATTAATTTGAGTAGTATGATAATTTAAAACGCTTCATAAACTTTCATATTTATTCGGACAATTGACATGCTTTACTACATACAACGTAGTAAAAACCTGTACAATAATTTCGAAGTGTTGCCAACAGGCGTCCTTGGGTTGAATATAAGTGAAATGCGTCATTCTACTGTCATCCTGAATACATCATCCAACGTATTCTGATCCGACTTCTTGTTTACACCCACTTGATGGGATCTTGTGTGATGTGTACAGTCCCAGAGAATTTGCATAACACTCCACTACTTCATATACATATTTGTTTGTGTAAATAAATATAATATTATTGCTTCGTTTGACATACTCAGCCTGTAAATAGTGTTATAAGAATAATATATAAATAGTATTATTATTCTTTGGTCCACCTAGTAGTAATGATAAAAGTTTTGAAAATTGTTAACAAAAAAAAAATCAGACATTTAAAATTTAACGTTTTGAATGTATAATAAATTTCAAATTTTAAATAATTTATAAAATTTGCCAGGAATATATATATTGCTCTTTCACCCAACAATAACTTCATGGAAATTAAAATTCTGTTTTTAGCTGAGTTAAAAAAATAAACAAATTCAGTCAACCAATTGTCATTAAATTATATCTGGAATATAGATAACATTTTAAGAGTCATCATTAATTTATTTCCAAAAAAAAATACATACATAAAAATTTGGAATAACAAAATTACCATTTAAGATTCTGATTTGGTAATTGAAATGTTTAAGGAGAATATAATCCAATATACATATATTTCAAAGCAAATCACACAATTTACTAACAAGCATATTTGAGGAGATGGTAAATTAAAAGTTCCTTTGACTTTGAAATGGATTCATGTGTCATGTAAATAAGTTACGTAGGGAGAATGAAACTTGGTAGCCAATATTTCACTGTTAGATCTTTTGTTGTGTGCATCAACTATATTATATGTATATTCTGTCTTATTAATAATCTGAAGTAAATTACTTATTGTAAATGAATTGTTAAGAATTTTTAAATGTATGACAACTGTATTAACACAAAATTAAGATGAACAATACGGATACATATTGTATCCGTATTGTTCGGTCCGGGCAAGTACCAATGTGATTTTTCCGAGTCATATGTACTTTCTAAGAGTATTTAGACATCACTGATTAATGTTGATTCCCAAAAGAGGGTTGATGTCAGGCAGGCGGCCGGTCGTAAAAACAAATAGCCAAAATCTATTCATAACATGTAAGGCAGACCCTGGCTATAGCTGGGAAATTGCGAGGTAGAAGAAGAATACGGATACATATTTGAAGATGTTTTGTGAGGAACGAATATTAATTTTCATTTTTATAAATGCATTTCAAAAGATTACAGAATACTTCGATATTTTAAAAGAGCCCTTTTGTTACGGAGGTCAATAATCAGATAAATCCTTTTCAATGTGCATGAAATTCTTTATGTACAGTTCAATTTATTTAAATTATATTCATATGAAAAAAGAGAGTTTATTTTTTCAATTAACATAACACGTTTAATATAAAAATCAAGGGTATACAGAAACAACCTTATTCATTTTAAAACATGCTTTTAAGTTGTGGTCACCATGTAGAAACTGCTTACATCAAGAAAAGATTAAAGGAAAAATACGGAAATTTAATTCTTATTTCATTTGTTATTTCTTCCCTTATTTGACTTTGTAGATATTAAAATAAGCATGTTTTTATATTATTCATGTGGTGTTGGTAATATTCATGTTTCCCATAGCGACGTGAGCACCAAGTTAGCAACATAGCACATTTCCCCAAAACATAGTGTTCCCTCGGCGATGTTTATTGACTGTTAGTAAGGTTGTTTCGTTTATAATTTATCCCATTTTATTATAATCTTTATTATCACATAAAAATAATTTATCTAATACAAGTACTTAATATTAAACACAAACTTAAATAATATTTAACAAGAATAAGTCTTAAGATGTGAGTACGTACACTGTGCAATTACATTTGTTAGCTCGTATTTCTCATGAGATCCTCTAGATTTATTATTACATAGTCTACACTAAAGAGGCATTTTATATGCAGACGCCACAGCTGATGTCTGCCAGTAATATACTCGTGATGTTCGAAGTTTTGAGAACGTACCTACACATAATATTTGTTCTTAGTACACTTTCTTCTAAATTAATTACTGAATTTAAAGTTGTTAAGGGGCTCGAAATGAATTAGTTTAAAATATGAGCACATATAAAATATAATACTATTCAAGAATTAACATAACGTAGAAACTTGAGGCCTTTTTTCTCAATACTGAAAAGTTTTTTTATATTTTATAACACTAAATTATTTTTTGTTTTAATTACACGATTAGAGAATTCTGGAAGCAAGCCGAGATGGCCAGTTATAATGAAACTTTATAATTGTAGTCATGAATAAAATATTAATAATAATCTATATATATAAAAGGAAGTCGTGTTCGTTACTCCACTTATAACTCAAGAACGGCTGAACCGATTTAGCTGAAAATTGACAAGGAGGTACATAGTTTAGAACCCAGAAAATGACGTAGGATGACATAGGCCTTTTATCCCGATCGACAGCATTCCCGTGTGGCTTGACATAAAACGTCAGTCACTATAAAACGTGGAATAAAGAAACACAATTGACAGCTATGCAATTGACGTATATTGACAGATATGTAATGAAGTATGGACGACAATTTGATATTTGTAAGAAATCTACTACGTAAATAAAAATAAGTCTGGTTTTCCATCCTGACGCTATAACTTCGGAACGAACGACCCAAATTTAGACGGTTTTGCATTCGTTGGAAAGGTTTCAGGCTCCGTGAGGTTTATAATACAAAAATTCAACAGAAAAGCAGGAAAATCTTTTTTCACATACAGCGCCATCATACATAACATGTATTACAAATCAATATTTTAAGTAGATGGTGCCGGTGCATGATACATTGTTTGACAGCTACACATTGTTCTCTGCTCAGTTAATTTCATGTGACAAACCGGTATTGTGTTTGTAGTTTGAACTCTTAAAACCATTTAGTATTTGCGGGATAAATTTAGAAAATCATTGTTTTTCACATGGGCGTTATATTTTGTGTCACGAGTTTGGAAACCATCCGCTTTATTTGTGTTAAAGTGAGACCAAAAAACAAAAAATGTGGTTTACAAAGAAGCACTTCAAAGAAACGGATAATTTGCGGACACGTATAACGCTTCGATTCGGTATCTACTTTGGATTCACTTTCATTTACTTAGAGAAGTTCAACTAAATAACACTTTATTTTTGTAATCGAAATGAATTCATTACTGTTGTGAAACGAAATAAAAATTTTCCTTTTCAAATATAAAACAAAACAAAATTCTTCTCCTTTTAATCACCAAACGAAATTTTATATAAAAGCCTTCTGGTGGCGAAACGGACTTCGCCGGGTTTACTAGTAATTTTATAGGAATCAAGAAAAAAATACTTCTTACAGTATTTTCCCTTATCAAATGAAACAGCTGTTCTCAATAATCTTCTATATATATAAAAATGGATTGCTGTTCCTTAGTCTCTCTAAAACTCGAGAACAGCTGAACGGATTTATCGTATCTTAGTCTTGAAATATTCGTGGAGGTTCAGGGAAGGTATAAAAGCTGAAAAAAATTTATTCATTACTGGGAAAACCATAAAAACAGCCCTTTTTTATTTCCCATACAAACGTTTTTTTTGACATTAGATTTGACAACTAAGTAATATGTCAATCATTCTGTCGCACTTCAAAACATGGAGATTTATAGCTTTAATAGGTAAACTCCAAAAATATAAATAAAAAATCGTATGCAATAGTTATTTCTTGATTATAAGGCGATACGAAGTTCGGCAGGTCTTCTAGTATTTTATAATTTCATTGTCAAAAACAAAACATAT
Source organism: Danaus chrysippus (assembly GCA_916720795.1). Taxonomy (NCBI): domain Eukaryota; kingdom Metazoa; phylum Arthropoda; class Insecta; order Lepidoptera; family Nymphalidae; genus Danaus; species Danaus chrysippus. The sequence continues at coordinate 12,984,298 of CAKASE010000074.1, read as the reverse complement.
ATCACATCATTTTGTTCAAATAATATAAAATAATGTAATCGTTCTTCGTGGGAAGCAATTAAGTCTGTCTTAAATGTCTTCTTCAAAGAGAAATCAGAATTATTATAATTGACATTTTATCACATCTTGCTTCACATTCAAACCGTGTTCGCTCACGGCAACCTGCCACACATTATCACACATAAGCTTATATAAACTTTATAATACAATGATTACATTAACTTTAGTTGAGCTCTTCTTAATACTTAGAAACTTATGCAAGCCTTTAATAAACTCGGGAATATCGCTTCACTGACAATTATTGTAAGAAAATTACCAAAAGAACTATTAGTATTAAACAATCGACAATATATATAATTTAGAATCCTATCATTTATTCATACTCATATGAAGACGTTAACACAAGTCGACTATTAACCTTATTACAAGAAAATTAAGCAAAATAATATTATCCTTCATTATAAGAAAATAAGGAAAACAATACAAAATGAATGGATAGTAATATTTATTGAAAGATAATTAAATACTTTGAACAATAGTTAAGGGTGACAATTCTTATACGACAAATGTCATCATATTCACACTTGTTAAATTTGTTGAAAACATGCTGAATGTGGAACTATGAGCAGTTTGATGAAACTTGAAATGCAGGAAAAAATTTTATGTAATTAAAAAATAAAATACTCTTACGAATTATTGTTATGAAACGTAATAGGATAGCATTCTTATGTATTAAACGTTTATACTAAGCTGCAATATAAAACAATGTAAAACTAATTAAAAACTTTCTCTTCAGGTACAAAATATAACGAACATCGCTTTAATAAGGCTTCTACCAAGTCAAACGAGACACGCGGCTTAATTGACGAAGTTTAAAATTACGCATTTATCGTAAAAATGTTTGTGAAGTTTTCAATTAAAATTATCGTTTATTGTTTCGTGATTGTGAAATGAATGTTTTATCGTTTTATTAAATATATATTCTGTAAAAGACATTGATGTTTTCGACTATAAAAATAATTGCTTATTGTGCTTACATATATCATTTTAAGTGTTTGTATTAAAAGTGTAACAATTTTAATTGATCATCAATAAAAAAAAGATAGAAATAAGTGGATAAAACGTATTGGTTTGTAAATTCAAATATTTGAAACTCATATAAATATTTTCATTGAAAAAATTGTCTTCAATTTTTTTTAAATGCTTTAACAATCAAAATTAATTGGATGACGGTCCAAACTAATATATACTATAGTAACATTGTACTATCGTCAAATGATATTCAATTAACACATATATGTACATATATGTATTAACAAACACATAATTTTATGAATAAAATTGAACATAGTCGAATCTAACAGACATACATGAACCAAAAAACATTTCGAAAATTTGAAGGAAAAAAGTATTTAAACAAGCTTTAGGATATTTTTTTCATATCAAAAGGGGAAACGAGCAGATGGCCGACCTGATGAGAGGTAGTCACCGTTGCCCACGGACATCGGCAACATAAGGAATATTACAGATACCTTGCTGACCTTGAATTTGGAAGAGGGAAAAGAAAAAGGTAAGGGTAACCGACTCTCCTACTCATCGGACTATATGCATTTGACGAATTTCTGTGAGAGGATGGTGCTTCCCGGTCGAGCAACAGACCATGTTCAAGCTGTAGTTACTTGACCACAACTACGCTCTACCACCATAAAATTTAAGGGGAATTTAACATAACTTCTCCCAAATCAGCAACATAAATTCAATTCTCCCAAATCAGCAACGTAAATTCAATTGTTAAGCAAAGAGTTAAGTAATACCAGACAGTAAGAATATTTGATTTTTTCACATTTACACAATTCCAATTCCTTTTTATAGAATAATCCCTACGATATTCAAAATATGTAGTTTTTAAATAAACTTACAGCTGATTGCAGAAATTTTAACCAAAGTAAAGAACGATTTGCATTATTAATTATATATCATTATTTATATTTGTATTGTACTGAATGGTCTACATTATGGAAATTGACAACGAATGTTGATGTCAAATAAGATCGAATTAAGCTCATGTAAATAACGAGTCACATTGTTACAGGCAATAATTTTTTAATGACAAAAGATTTAAATAAACAAAAATACAAATATTGTCTCTCATCGAATTATGTTCTATCACACGGTAATATACACATTATTGCTGTCTTATTTATCGTTACTTGAAGAAAATATTGTAGTTATATGTAGTTAAAAAATGTACAATAAAAATAAGGATTTTCCCAAAAATGTGCATACTATTCGCACTTCGGTTATTTTAAATTACGAAAATTTTAATTGAATTTCTTAAAGGAATCAAAGAATGTACCCTTCTTTGAAAGTATTTAAATGAAATCTCCTGCTTCTCTACAAAGTGTCGTCACATTATTCAACCGAGTTTTGTCTCGCGACATTTTTACGACAATTGAAGAAAGTATTCAAATGTACTTTAATCAAAACTTTCAATAATTTCTGTAGCTTGGTCTCACCCAGATTGATGTTGAACTGAAATTATTTCATCAGTCCGTATTTATTTGCTTATTTTTTTTAATCTTCTTAATCTTATAAGAACAATTGGTTAAAGAGAATTATTGTTATTTTATATGTTAAAAACATATATTACGCATTGCTGAGTATAGGGATGTGTTGTGTATAAAAACAGAGATGTTATCTTAGTTATAAAGATTATGAGCGATAAAACGCTTAATAGATTGACATTAATTTGACCCATCTCTAAATGCATCTTCATTAAATCCACTCGATGTAAAGTTGCGTCATCCTCCGTCTAGAGACTCAGGTGTGTTGCCGTTCTATTGGAACTTTGAAAACAGGGGAAGGAACTAAATGGTAATGGAAAGAAAGACTTCAAACTATGACTTGATGAAATAAACTTTAAGGTCCATGGGCAGTTTATGCTAGGATATCTATGTATTTATCAACCTAAAAGTAAGTATACCGATTATACAATGTGGGAAGGAACATATGAAAAAACAAAAACAAAAATAGGTTTGTTATAAAACTTACATATGATATTTCCATTTATCACAAAAAAAATTGTTCAAATACTTAATTATAACTAATAAGTCTTTAAAGATTCTTCGTTTTAAATATTTTTGTCTAACTTTGTTTTTGAATAATTCAATCAGAGTAGTACTTGAGTGTTGACATTAATCAAGCCTTTTGTTTTATGAGTATTGTGTTCATAATTTTCAACTTTAAAGTAAATCATACATGTTAACAACGAAGCATCATAACCCAAAGCATCATAACCCAAAGTTACGTCAATTTGAAAGTTTCTCTTTGACTTTGAAATTGATATATGTTTCATGTAAATATATTTCAATGGGAAAGTAAATTTCGGTCCCCAGAAATATATTATAAGCAATTTGACGCATCAAAAGTTTCATTGAAATTATGTTTACACCAAGTTATTTTAAGCTTTTGAGATTTTCCTTATTTTAGGTTTTTGTTCGAAATTTTGACGTTACCTAATCAATTTGATTTCTACAATTTAAAGTACAGTACGTTTGAAGTTGATATCGCAGATTTTCGATGATCTTTTATATTATTTAAACTAAACCTAAATTTTTAAAGTATATGAGTAATGTCTTTAAGTCAATTACATTTGTTGGCTTGTATTTCTCATGAGATGCTCTAGATTTATTATTACATCGTCTACTCTAAAGAGTCATTTTATATGCAGACGTTACAGTCTATGCCTGCCAGTAATTTACGAACCTTCAAAATTTTCAAACGTTTACATCTTATCTTTAGTAACTTTTGTTGCAAGAAATGTTTATTATAAAAATTCTTTCATCATCCCGACTTTCCCCTAAATCTTTTGCATTGTCCTTAAATCTGAACATAAAAAGCAAAAACTGATAAACTATTCATATTGAAGGAGCAACTTCGTATAATATATTTTAGTCATAATCATCACAGAATGCTTTATGCGTACTTGGTGCTAATATTTTTATAAAATGAATTTGTGTATAAGAAAATATAATGTTATAATGCTTAGGATTTTTAGTGAGTTTTGTATAATGTTTTTATCTTCCATCGTTTTGGTTGGACGTCGGACAAAATATATAAAACTAAGTTGTCAGTCTCGTATAGTCTAGTTCAAATAAGCTCTAAGTCCCTGACTATATCATGGCCAGACATCAGCTGTGTCATATGAATATAAAACGCTTCGTTAGAATAACTCCTTAATAATAAATCTCAAAGGTTTAAAGTGAAACACAGTTTGCCAGAGTTAATTGTTTATTATATGCATTATGTAAAACATAAATTTTGCTACCAAGTATTTTATATGTCTGAGTAATTTAAATGGTTATAATATATTGTGATTTTCATTTCGAATGTATTATTTTAATAGAGGTGGTTATTTCAGGAAATAAATAAGTACACATGAAATCTTAAACCAACCCAGGTAAATACGAGAAAGTAAATTCTAAAACGACTTCAAATTCGGTAATATTTGACAAATCGGGATGGACTAGATAGGTTTTATGTTTTTGTGTTAAATTATGTATTATATTCATCTTCCAGAACCATTCTTTTGCTTATTAAGATAGTTATCAAGTTACAAGCATTATTAGTTAGTACAAACATTGCGTATAAGGCTTCAGTGTATGCAATGAATACAAAGTGTTACGACTGACTTGGTAAGAAATGTCAAGAGTAAAGGACATCAAAAGGAACACGTATGTTTACTTGTAACACTTATAATGTTTAATTCTAACAAAAATATATTAGATTTTACTATCTATTGGTGTTTTTCAATAAATCATTGCAAATATTTTAGTTGCTTCTATAAATGGCAGCTAACTGTAATGTTAAAATACCTTGTTAAGAAACAAGCTCCCACTGATAACTTTGAGACATCTTTGAAATTCATTAATTTAACTGTATTTTTTTAATTTATACATATATGACAACATATTAATTTTAACATTTTTTTAAATTTTAAAGAGACACCTATTGAAAACTTTTTAACAGCTATATATTTCATTGTTATGGAGTTTCGTTCATGTCTCGGTATATGTAGAAGAGAATCAAAATAAAACGTCGGACCAAATTTTGTAAAAAGGCAGCGTCAATTCGCATTGATGAGGGTATTCAAAGCCCTCAACGGTGTAAGCTGACAATTTTTTTTTGCATATTATAATATTGGACAACAAAACCATTAAAATGAAGTACTTATTAAATCGGCATACAAAACTAAAGTGTTAAATAACATTTTAACACTTATTTTATATGTCATGATTTTCTTTAATATTATATTCCAAACAAGGGAAGAAAAATGTGAAACGAAAAAGATATGCATAAATTTCTATGTAAGTAAGAATTATATATTTTAAATTCACATTTATATGTATATAACGGGACATCAAATAACTGTTTCAATGTTTATCACCAATCCCAAATAAATAAAGTTAATTTTAAATAACTATTCCAAAACTGAACTGAGAGGATCTCTTTTCAATTTATCGTAAGCGTCCCGAATTCCGCATTCAATCGAAATTGGGAAATGACATTTTTTGTTGTCCTTAGACAGACATCTGTTATGCTTGGATGGAAATAAAAGATTTGATCTTGTACATATATGCATAAAATGTTTTATTGGAGTTTTATTACAATGAAGATTTTTTTTCAATATATTGAGTAGTAATAATTGATAAGTATACTTATATGTGCAATGATTTTTGAACAATTTCACTTTTAAAATTTAAAGGTTAAACTTTTGTTTTAGTTTCAAAAATCTAAGGATTTATTTTATTTTCATTAGTGATTAAAATAAAGATTGTACTATTTTATTTATTATATTTCAACGCTAATTTCTAAATATTATATATTTTTTTAAAGTTTGAACACAATAATTTATTATTTCAAAGCCTTTGATCTAATGTAAGTGTAACTTGTAACTGTAACTTTACTAGTAAATCTAATTTTATGATTCCATCCAACTATCTAATAGTTGATACATTATTATTCAAATCATAATATGAGAAGAGATGATATCCACATATTCGATCTTACAATTTCTGAATCTTAAACAAATACCACTGTAGAAGAGTGTGGCCATCATAAATTTTGCTGAATTTATAAAAATCAATTAGTATCGAACATAATGGACCAAAAATATTTAGGATCAAAAATATAAGATATTGAACGCCTAAAAACACTTTCATCAAATTCATACAAATTATTTTTTTAAGAAATATTACAACTAATAATTCATTGAAAGCACAAAGGTTAATAGGAATAAAGACTTAGAATTTAACATTGTACGAGTAAAGCTTACTGGAGCTAAACCGGAATGTTGTATTGTAATTTCTATGTAATGCTGGCCAAGACTTCTTTGTTTTAAGAACTTTGTGACAGTTTCATCTCGTCTATCCGTGATCACTGTTGCTGTAAACTTTACACTGTAATGGAAACGAAAGTCAGGATTATATGGATTATAAAATAATAAAAAACTAGCAGTAAAAGATTTGCTTTCTTTGTGATTTGATTATTAATATCACAAAGTTCAATTTTTATAATCAAAATCGTTTATTGCAATACTTAAAATATTATGAAATAATGCAGATACTATTCCGTCATAACTGTTTATGTCACAAATATACTCTTTGAAATCTATAGTACTTCTTTTATAGTCTATTTAATTTTATTATGCAGTTACTGACTATGAAATAAAGTGGCAACTTACAAAAAAAATTAAATTGAAACATCTCTCTAATATTTTATACTTCCTTAATGTTTATAGACAAATAAAACAAATCACATGCTCATAATAAAAGAAGTTAACTCCGTTAACATAACTGACTGAATGTATGTATAAGGTATTTATAAATAGACAAAATATTTTATAAACGACAACAAAACCTACGAATCTAAAAGTAGCTACGAATGTAATACTTAAGAAGATGTTGTATTAATTAACACATTAAAATGTCGATATAGCAAATGATTAACAAAACTGATTATTAACAAGGTATTCATCAATTTCAATAAATATATGTATAATACTTCAGAATTCAGTTACAGCAAAAATATAAATCTGCTCTCAAACATTACTACTTGAATACACAATTCATGTAAAATAAAATTTAAATGATTCTCAGTCAATTCGTCAATGTGACCACTATATTTAAACATTTAAGTGTGGTCGAACATATTTTTTGTTAAGGCGTTTAGGACACGTATCTACATATAAAGTAGCTTAGAATCGAAAATAAAAATTATTTGAAAATTATTATCATTAAAATTGAATATATATATATACATATATATCAAGTATATACATATATCAAGTACAAGTGACTATTTAGAACATTTCTTTTAAGCAAGCTAAGCCTTAATTGCAAACTGTAAGAAACCTAATACGTCGACACAGTGGAAGATGAAAGAGGAAGCTAAATCTCTGAAAAAGTTGTTTAATTCAGATAATCTTTCCGACTGAACTTCTAAAGCTTTTAGCCAAATTTAATCTGTTATAACTTATTTCGTATAAAAAGGATTATAGCAAAGTTTTTATACTTTAACTATTAGTGTGTTGATTTATCCGAAGCTGGTCTTTATTTTACTATTTTTTTATGTTTTAAACATAACTGAAAATAAATTGTGATCTCATCTTTTAATAACAAACTTTCATTACTCATATTCGTGTATGCTGTGATATATTATACACTCATTTATCTTCAGTTGAGAGGGACAAAGCGTTGCCCGAAGTCAATGTAAAGAATTCTTATAACTCTCTAGATAGCGTCTGTTCTAAATAATGTCTTTGTACTTCGCTTGAAGCAAAACTTCTGTTTTGTAGTAATTGTATAAGTTCAAATATTGGCATTCAGCATAGGATTCATTCCAGTCTCAATAAATCGTTTGTTTATTAGTTACTACACATTTTGTACTATAACTTACATAAAACTAATGTCCATTGACTTGAAAAAACATCATTAATCTGCATATACATGTCTCCACCTTCTTGTGAATTCTTTACAAGTAGAATATCAATTTAATTAAAAGTCAAAACAAACAAATGTTTCATCCAAAACCTCTAACGAGTTATGGAATATATGTATATTCTCAATCAATTTAAATTATTTTTGTAATTATTTTGACTTCAAAAAGGAAGGAGACGCTTCCATTAGACCGTCTCTTTATAATTAATCCTTAACAGGCCGATTTTGGGGATTTTTGTTTTAGTTGCAAAGAAAATATCCTAAGGAGGGTTCCCTTTTAAGAAAACCAAGATCTAATGATGAATTTCTATACGGACACCTTAGTAAATCGTAGCAAATACAGAAATATTTTTGTAATTTTACAAAAATATTTCTGTATTTGCAAATACAGAAATATTTTTCAATTATTGTTATTATTGATTCCGTACAATTTTCATAATAAAAAATATATTAATTTGTATTATATAAATCATATGTTTCTGATACTGTAATTAATATTTTGTGTTATTGATATTTTGATATTTCATTGAGGTTGGTGTAAAACTTATTCCATTTTAAAATACATTAAATAATTTTGGAATAAATTCACATTAAATAATTTTCATTTTCTATTTGAAGTACATTGTGAATTCTTTTTTTTTGCTAAGACAACATACTACTTAAACAGAGATGGACTTATTGCGTTTTCTGATAAAGAAAAAGTAGTGTACGCTTTATTGTAGTCTGACTCCCATCAACTGATTAACGATAAGATGTCGTCGGATGTAATTGCATTTTCTTTTGTCATAGAACTTTTCTTTGACTTTATGTCCAGACATTGGATCCTGTTAAAACTGCACTTAGAATTTATTTATAAATAAAAATGAATGATTTTATTAAGTAATTATATTTTAATTTAAACTTAACGTAACTGTGATTAAACTTAACCAAATTTGTGTGAAAAAATTTGAAGTTTGTAGCTAATATTCCATTACCAAAACCATTAAAGATAGGTAGATATAGAGAAAAAATAAGTTTAAATATATATGTTAATATAATTTATATTAATATATACAGTGTGAACTTTTCAAATACATAAATATTTTTTTACACATTCATCAAATATTTTAAAAATATCAATTAAAATCACGACGATTTATTTATAAATTCCACTAAGTGCAACTTCTATACTCATTGTAAATTCTGAAATAAAAACAATTAAAAGTCTGTTTTAAAATAAAAGGAAAAAAGGTACATATCTTTAATGAAAAATAATTATTATATTTCGTTTGCCTATTCTTTTTTCAAAAAAATATAAACTTTTATCAACTATCAGGGCATATTTATAAATCCAAATAAATCAAGAGTAACGATTAAAATAAGATCTGCTACAGATATTTAAATATCTTACTTATATTAACAAATATAAAATAGAAATTACTTGGAAATTGTTTAACCGAAAATAGAGGAAAGGGTGCCCCGTCACTTTGATGAGGGTATTTCAAGCCCTCAATGTAATAAGCTGACAAAAATTCTTAACATCTATCAATATTGTACTGAACTCAACTGAAACTTCAAATAAAAAGGAGTTTATAATATTATGCAGAGGTTTACTGAATATTTTATTATAAATAGTGTGTATATTTTTTCTACTTTCACTCAAAATTAAGCAACAACAATACTCATATACAAAAAATAAAACACAATTCTGCGTTTCAAATAATATTTAATTACATTAATTAACTTTTCTACATAGCGACATGTTCATATTTATTTGTTTAAATACATTTAAATAAGTACTTGTTCCGTTAATCTATATGTAAACTTAAATTTGATCTAATTCTACAATAGATATCCATAACTAGGTATGTCTTAATTTTACTGATAATTATGTTGACCTAGTCGTCTCATCGACCTAGATTTACTTGCTGATTCTAATTAATATAATTGACAATTTACTGTAACAGATTTAAACATACACTTTACAATTAATAAGTCGTATACCGGAGACATGTTATACTATCTTTAATAATTACAATTCAAGTTCATTCCTAACTCGCTTTTTTTAGAAATTGTTTTGTAAATACTTCAAGCACTATTTTGTTTAAGTCGAAATTTCTTTTTGCAAAAATCATATTGGTTTGAGATAAATACTATTTTGTATATTATATCAGGCTGTTAAATAAAGAAATTTTATGGAAACATTTCACTTTATGTAGCATTAAAAAAAGCGACCCTAAATTCCACTAGCATGTCGTTCTTCGGAAATATTATATCCTTTTTACTGAAGTATAATTTTGATGTCCCAAATATTTATTTTATATCATATCTATCTTAGAATTTAGATAATTGTAATCTTATTTCCATATCAAGAAAATATATACATAAACATTATAATGAGTTTGTCAAACCATTTCTAATTTTAAATGCTTAGTTTTTTTTAATGTATCAACTCTTATTTTTAAATACAACACTACGAATATTTTACTGTAAGTCATATTTAAGCCGTTCAAAAAATATATAATCCCCAAAAATTTTCTTATATGGAGGATGTAATTGCCCGAAGCTATTTGAATCCCTCAAAACTTTTAATGAGAATACTAGTTTTGCAAAGTATTGTTGATTTGTAATTATCGTTTATTTGAATAAAACTTTAAATGTGAAGGCTAGTTATGCATCAAAAATCAGGATAATAAATTTTCCTGGTTTTTCAGTGTCCCGCAACTATTTTATTATTAAATAATAATAATTATGTATTTCAATATAACTTATTTTCAGTATAATATTTTATAACGAGAATATGACAATAAAAATATATTTAAAAACAGAAACAAGCTCATATAAATTTATACTAAGATTCTATTACGATTAATTCCAATTTTTTCTTTTATAAACAATTAAAATAATATTAAGGTTTTCGGCACATTAAGCACTGTAAGTAATACAACCAGAAACCCCATATAATCGGAATCGTTCACTGTGGATAACTTCGAAAAATTTTTAAAACTTCGAAACTCACATGTCAATAGAAAATGCGAAAACTTTTCCGGGTGAGCGGATGAAGAGTAGCGTGCCAACGCAAAATAGATAAAAATGGCGAGTCACAGTTCTCAATTTAAAATGGAATGCTGGGGACACTGAGCAATGGATGCCATTGATAACATCGCGGGCTTGCTATAAGTATATTTTTATACAATGAAACTAACTCTCAACTTGATTGTATCAACCAATAAAATAACAATAATTTGTTCATAAATCGTATAAGAAATTAATAAACGAGTAATTGGAAACAAAAACAAGTTTTAATATTTTCTGACTTGGAATGGATAGTAATTAATGTGATTAAATACATAGTTTTCACCCATTTATTATGACTATTATTATTTTTTTGTTATAAGATATCAGAAAAATGTTTAAAAATACACTTATTAATTTATGAACAACGACCCATTCAAAAAATATAAAGTTATAATTGCTCATGAAGATAATCATAATCCTTTTGAAGAATTAAAAAAAGAAAAACTTCATTCAGAATTTTTTCAAAACAAAAAATAATATTATTTTTTATAAATTAAAATTTTATTTTGTTAAAATAGCTAAAATTTTATTTACAGCAGTATAATTTTTTGTAATTAATTCTAATCTATAATTTCTTGCGCTTTAGTAAAAGTTATGCTTATAATTAATTCGTTTTCAGTTTTTCCTTATTATAGATTGCAAACGACATACGGAGAAAATATGTCCCAACTTACTACAATAGTACGCCTTAACGAATTGGTCGACTTTGTGGGACTATTGTTATCTTCATACTCTTATCAGCATCAGCATCATCAACTCTCATCACATGGATATATATATTTTATCAAATCAGAACATTTTTTTTTATTTGTAATAAATGATTCTTTTTTGATGAATATTATACAATATATGAAATTTTTAGATTATGAAAATATTTATTTACTAATAATAATTATTATAATTGAAATGCGCCGACATGCTTTATACAAAAAATAAACACGTAAACACTATTTCTTCATTGTTAGTGTTGGTAGATGGTAATGCTATAGTAGGGGTAGGTAGATTCAGTCTGATTTCCGCCTTCAAATTATTTATTTGAGATAACAAAGACAGAGACATTCTGATGTGATCCGGTGATATTTGCACAAGGAATGAATATATTGCTTATTCCGCATCCAAAGAAGGTCTAAAAAGAAATGTTGGAGTCTCGCCATAGGTCTAGTTGTTTGCTATTTAAAAGAGGAGTAATAAATTATATCATGTGGTACTATCCGGAATATCTTATCAAAAAAGTTATAGAGGGACTCTCTGTTTTTGCCTGTGCTCAAATTATTTTGAATGGAGATAATACAGACAGTGACAAAATGATGATGCTGTCACAGATATATTAAGATATTCAACTTACTAGTGAAAAAAAATCCTCACCCATGTCCACCAGCCTTCAAACTAGAAAAATTGGAGTTTTTCTTGGCAACGGAGACGCTGAAAAAGATTGTCAAGAACAAAACACAAAACAGTACTCTATGTAAAAAATAAAGCAATGAAGCCTACGTATCCGAATAACACGAAGATAGATCTTCCCCCATATCTGACCGCGAGTAAAGTTATGAGGCTTCCAGCAACGTGGCTTTCGTGATGCATGGAAAGACATAGCAAATAAAATACGAGGACTTCCAAGATAAATGTCCGACTAGCATTATAAATGTTTTTTGAAATCAACAATATTTATTCTTCTTAACTTCGATCTTGTTCATTAATAAACTTAAAACGTGTATGTCATCATTTTGTAGTAGTAAAGACTTAGTTTATCTTTCAATTCCTTCCTTATTTTATGACATGCTTTATTTAGCTCTGGGAAAAATATTAGGTAAACTAAGAAAGAGGCAATAAAATTGTTAGCTTTACTTTATCACTTCTGGTTTAAGTGTTGTGGTTTTAAATATTCAGTTAACAAAAAACGTTTCTTAATATTCTACATTTTAAATCAGGCACTTTATGTGCTTCATAATTACTTCTTCTGTTTTATAAAAAGAAATTACTATTTAAAACAAATATGTATTTTGAAAAACCCATATCAATTATGTTTTCATACAAAAGTTTTTGTTATAACGTTCATACATGAGTTCATATACGATCTTAATAACTTAAGTACATGTTTTTTTAAAGTAGTTCAAACATACATTTATAAGAGGTTTAGGCATTTACTTTTGTTTTTGTATATAATTACCACATGAGTCTCAAATATGTAAGTCATCAATATTTATTATTCTTTAGAATTGTTAATTAATTTATTCATCAATGTTTGTCTTTCAATATTTGTCTTCATCAAAAGATCTATCAAAGAAATGAAACAGAGAATCCTTATTAAAAATTGTCAAAAGAATGATAGAGCCGCGAGCAAACCCATTAACTGTGGGTTTCTTGTATTCATTTCAGATGCTTGGTGGAAATTGAAGACTTCAAATTGAGTTGGACCTCATTACATGGCGTAAATAACAAAAAATGACGGCTCCTTTGTTGTTATCAGTCCAGATAAAAAGGAAAAAATATGGCTATAGAAATCATTTGGTTATAAAAAAAATAATTAGGAGATAAGAAATATTTTGCATAATTTATTGCATAAATTGAAAATCAAATTTATTCTGGGAACACACGTATGTGTTATATGAATTTAAAAAAAAAAATTGTTATAATTTATGTGTTTATCGTGTGTGATATTGTGTCTTATCGTAATAGGTTTCGACTATTATAAACATTAACCACGTGGAATGATTGCTATCAAAACTTCAAATAACCAGATGAAAATAGCACACAGGTTATTAAAACTACAACTATAATTTAATTTGTTAAATATACAGTCAACATTTTAAATTAAAGAAATAATTAAGTTGAAGTCAGAAGACTTATTTATCGAGGACTATAAACTCCATAGAATTCTATTTGCGTATTGACACAGAGCTCACAAATAAGCGCTAAAGGCAGTTTTACTGAACAGAAAATGCTCTTTTGAAAATCCTTCAGAAAAATTATAACCTTCTTATGAATGAAACAGAATCACGGTGCTATTTAAACGATTTCAATAATTTTCCTCTTTTTCAAAGCTATAATTTTAGTAGCATTTCACTTAAAGCTTTGAGGTTAAAATAAAATAAACAAATTGTATATACTTCATAACTTTTATTTTGTTTTTGTTTCTCAGTACTTAAAACCTGTTTTTAATTTATTGATTGCCTACATAGAGTATCAAATTTGGGTATTATTCGTATTTTTCTGACTAATTGATTTTTCTTTAACTAAAACTTCGTTAATAGTTTTATAAATATCAAAATTGTATGTTAAGTAAATATATAAAATAAATTAGGTACAAAATTTTTGGACCGATAAATGAAAACTATTAATTTCATATTAAAATATTCACCTTCGGAAGCTTATTTAGGAACTCAAGATATAAGGAGCGTAAACAGATTGTTTGGAATATTCATGTAAATATTAGTTGTTAATTTATCAATAAGGTAATGTATATATATCTAAATTACTTCACAAAACTCATTTCCATGATACACGTATCAAAATTGAACTTGTTAAGAAACTTTACTCTTACCAGGCCGTGTACATATTTGTTCATGAGCTTATGAAATACTCCAAGAAATTGATATATTTACACAGTGATTGCTCCTTAGATACTTGATTATACAACCTCAATCAATCACTCAAAACTTCATAACTAGACAGTTGATTTTTAGTATTAAGATATCAGAAATTATAAAATTTTTCCGATAAAATATAAATAACCTTTCTTTGGAGTATGTATTTCCAACAATATTGAAGATTTTATTTAATTAAGGCTAATTAATAACATCTTTTTTTATCTTTTAAACTCAAAATTCAGGTAGATAATTACGGTTAAAATTTTTCTCTGAAACTGAATTTACTAGAATAAGATTTATATTTAAAAACTAAGTCATTGTCAATTTTCAGATTTCAATATGTTTCAAGATAATACATAGAATTATTACAAACCATTTGCTACAATATTTATCTATGTTTTGACCTACTAAATAATTATCTTTAAATAAAATATATAAATCTTAACTTTCAATTGCATCACACACAAGTGATAAGTCTAAGAATACATATAAATAGAACACAAATCGTCGCAAAACAAAACATTAAAACTGCAATTTTTAAACAACGTATCTAGCTTCAAATAAAAACTGTATCCTTATTTTTGTAGCACGTAACATTCTGCGACCATTACACTACTCCGGACTCTACTTCATTACATTAATACTGCATACTCGTACATAAAAAACAAACATATGTAGTTTATTCACCTGTACCTTCCTTTGAACATTGACTTTAGTATTCCGTTCATACACTAGCTCGGAGCTCATAAAAGCCACCAAAGACTTAACTCCTAGACTTCACTGAGCAGAAAATGTTTTATAAATCTTTCAGGGTTACCGTTGGAAGTCATCTGTTTAAAAAAATTCTAAGCTTTCAAAGAACACCGAATATATGTGTACATATACGATTATGTATTTTATCGTTATTTTAATGTAAATGTATATAGTTATTTCAGTATTTTCGCCTTAATATAAGATCAGATATAAATCAGAAAAAGAAATCCTGTTTCTCAATTTCCGCATTGGCTCGAGTAATGTAACACAAGCAACGTAACGACGGATGATACTAGAGAGTTCAGGATAGGAATAAAATTAGGAAAGGGCGGTCTGAGAGACTAAAGCCGACACACATCGAATGCAACACAGCAACGACAGTTACTTCACGCTTATCTACACTGAGAGGGTGACACAATATCAATGCTGACCTATATAGCACTATACGTATCTTTATCTAGCATTATATATACTCTGAATTTATACTACTATGTATAAGTAAAACTTAAAAATAATTATACAATTCTAATATAGAAAATAAAAGAGAAGAAAATATGTTTTAGATAAAATTCAAGAAATATTATTATATATATCATATGAAAAAAAAAATCGGTTTCCCCGTAAGCCTGTGTGACGTTTATAGCACAAAATCTATATATTGGACCGGTTTTGTATGTTATTGGGATATGACATTTTCCTCAAGAATTACAAGTATATTTCTGAGAAACAAACTATAAAAATACTACTCTCAACGTATACTTAACATGTGAATTTTTACAATATCCACATAAACAAAATATCTACAAAGACAGCTATAATTTAAAAGAACTTTGAATAATAAAAAAAGGCATTAGGCATAATCAAATAAATTGGAGCAAGTGTCAAAAGTCCTGATTAGAAAAAGTTCTCCCTTTACATATTTTGTTTCTTTTTCAAATCCCCAAGGATTCAATGGTTTTTTAACTTTATGGCCTTATGAAATACCTTATACATATTTCAATATCACTTATAAAATTATTCCGAGAACGAATTTAGGATTTGTGAATAATTAACAAATAAAACTCCATTTATTTTCATTGAAGAAATCATTTAATAGTAATCCGAAGTGTAAATTTGGCATTTCAGCTTTTAAATAGACAACAAGATAACTTATACAGAAATAGAATACGACTCAAAATAAACAGAATTATTATTCAAGGAAAATTTAAGACTGAAGAAAATTATTTAATATATTTTTTTGTAGTTGTATTTTTTAAGGGTTTATTAATAAAATTAGGCTCCACAATTTAGATTTTTTGTATATTTTGATAGAAATAACAATCTTATTTAGTTTATAACAAGTTATTAGATTTCCATGGCCTTCATCTTGTTTATTTTGATAAAAATCTGAAAGTGATCAATATGAATTCCACGTATAAAATTGATTTAGCCCGCGGCATTTTCATTCGCTTGAAAAGTTTTAATGAGATCCCTCAATGAGTTTTTCTTTTGGTCTATTAATAAAAATAAAGAAAGAATATTATTTTATTGTTGAGCCCTGTGTTTAAAAGAGTGAAAGTTAATTTAAATTTAAAAAAGGTGTTTTATAATTCAGCCTTTTATATTAATTATTACATCCATAAACAATTATATGAGTATACTTGAACATACTTAAATTGATGTTTAAATTATTTGAGAACAATTATAATGGCATATCACTTATATGTATGATATGTCAGAGCGAAAATTAAATATTAACACTTAACATTAAAAAAGTATTATTGTACAATTTATTTTGTCCAATTAATAAACAAGTTAACAATGTAAAGAATTTCTTTCGTTTGTAACTGTGGCCTGTAATTTTAGGGAAATAAGGATGACGGTAATGGTTATAGTTAGTGTTATTTCTATAGCAAAGTGTTAATATAATAATATTAGTTAATTCTGTTGCTTGTACTTTCAAAATAAGCGTGAATATTTGTTTTTCGAATTTCTAAATTATATTTGCTTTAATATACGAGATTCATAAAAAAATAATCTAAAAATATGTTACGGTTTCGGTAGCGTCTAAATTATTGTTCATTTTATATAAAAAAATACTAGTTATTCAAGCAAATAAAGTTAGAAATACATATTATCAACTCATTCGTCGTAATGAGTCTTTTGAAATCGTCTACGACTGGCTGGATCGATGTCATCTCCCACGCATGAGGGTAGTTTGTTTGAAAGGGAACTTTGAAATATATAATATAGGGTAAACTTTCTGCTAAGTTTAGAGGGAATTTTAATGATTTTGATGAAAACAAATTTACTTGAGATTATAGAAGAACGAAAGCCGGTCATGACAATTATACAGCAGTTGTGAAGGTTTTAATTACAAAAGACTAACGAGTTTGTACTATTATGCAATTCCATAAAAAAATAATAACTTCTATCTGTATAATATTTCTAAAATAAGCTGAAAATAAAATAATTAACAACTAAAATAACTATTACAAAATATTTACCAAACATATAATAATTTTTTTGCTAAAAAAGACTCAAAAATATATTTATTTACTTTTATTTATTTCATTATTTTATAACTGGTTCCTAGGCATGGGTAATGTGAATATAATATTTTTGGAGAACTTTTTAGAATTCTCGTCTTTATAAGCAGTTTTCGATTTCAATCCCTGGCTAAGCGATAAATATGAGAACGGATTTCTTTAGCTAAAATATAGAAATGGCGTTAGCGGATCACGTTTCTGTTTTCTTTTTTTTTCTATACAACGTAATTTATTTCTATATCATTTTATAGTTAGTCTGCATAATACAATCACAAATGCAAAATATTATTAAAAACCTTTCAAACAAAATCTTGACCATTCAGTTGTTTTAATTGACACTTACGTAAATGTTTTGATTGCTTCGTCTTGTACATATCTACGTATATAAACAGCGTGGAATTTTGACAATGATAGCTTTTACTAATATTCGTATAACTTTTCAACTCTATGCAAATAATTCAGAGATATTCAAAATGAGAGAGTTGTTTTAGTTGAAGTTAACTAAAATTTCTTCTTTGTTAATGATGGATTTTTTTTTCATTTCCTTATGGTGGTTTGAAAAGCAAAGATTATGAAGGTCTTTTTTATATTATGTATGTAAGTAATAACTTTCACTTCTTTTAATTTTTTAATTTCCTGATCCTCAATGTTTATTATATATTTAGATATTTCATATTTTTTCTTAAATCTAATATTATGACATAATAAAATAAGCGATTGAGATGATGCGATATCTGACGGGAGGCCTCCCGTATAGAAGATAAAGTTCATTGGGTGGCGTTTTCATCACAAAGCGTTTTTTTAAGTTTAAATGTTTACTTCTTCTTTTATGTATATGTTAACAATCCTTAATTATTACACG
This sequence comes from Danaus chrysippus, assembly GCA_916720795.1. Classification (NCBI taxonomy): domain Eukaryota; kingdom Metazoa; phylum Arthropoda; class Insecta; order Lepidoptera; family Nymphalidae; genus Danaus; species Danaus chrysippus. Next base: position 12,965,514 of record CAKASE010000074.1, on the reverse strand, counting down.
TCCTCTCAGTCTTGTGAACTCTTAATCCAAATAGTGTAAAAGATAAGAAATCAAAATATTGCAAGAAAAAAAAATTACGCCGTTGTGGAACTTTTATAGATAAATGTGAAATTATGAAAATAAGCTGAAGGTTAAATTAGTTGTATATTCAGTATCAAAGAGTTATATGAAAAAGTTTGTCAGCTATTTTTGTGGTGGTTCCGTTTTTTTAAAGTATAGTAAATTGTAAACTTGAAAAAACGTTTTATCATGCTCTATACAAATATTTTGATCGGTAAATAATGTTTTTTTAAACATAGGTAATGGATATGTCGGTATGGTTTTATAGAATGCAATGTTGTTTTTTCACAATTAAGCATGTTCACGGTATGAGTTATAACCGAATAAGGTGACAAAACCCTACAAAAATATCGCCAATATAGGTCAAACTATTTTGAATTCCTCAATAAATCTAAAAGATACTTATGTTTTACTTTACTTGTGATTGCGTTTGATTACAATTTCGAAGATAAATTAATAAAAATGGTATTTACTATAAAGTAGTACATAATAAGTATTTTTATAAACATAATATTTATTATAAGAATTAAGGTACAAATACAAAATACTTACTGAAAAATGTCAAAACCTGTAAACTCACACAATAAATATATTAGGCCATAGAAATAAATGGAAAGTAAACTTCAAATACACATTAAACTGTCTTAATCTTTTTGTGACTGACTATTAACAAAATATGTGTCAATATATAATAATAATTGAATAAATTCCTTTATTCCATTCGTCAAATTCCTACGTGTTTTCTCCACACAGTAGTCAATATTATAATTCGTCCAACAAATAAAAATGTTGACATTGGCAAATTATTCCATCACTTCACTGCGAATAAAGCCATACCAAAAAAAGATGTGTGGCAGAATTCAATGTATAACAGATTATAATTTAATCTTTACAATTAATAGATATTATTTTCATAGTTTATAGTCATGCTTAATTCAAAGCAGTTTAATATCATCGACTTATTTAATATTGAGACGTATCATTCATTGATCTAATTGATTCAAAAGTTCGCATTATGAATCTTGTTAAGAAGATTTTTGAAACAAAAACATGATTTTTTATACTACTTAGACTACTTACTTTAAAGATTACATTACAAAATAAAAATATCAGTATGGATTATCAACGTCTTTAATTGTGAGCCTGAAAATAGAGAAACTTAAATAAATTTATTTCATACAGGCAATTAGATATAAGAGTTAACTGAACTCGCTATCATCCAACAATAAAAGGCGAAGGATAAGAGGCGAGGCCTTATCATTTTCCTGGAATATGCTAAGTTAATAGTGGAGAGTCTCTGAAGAGGAATAAATGTAATGGCTCCAGTAATGGTCACTCTATGTTCCTTTAATAAAAGGCTGGTTGACAAAACACGTATTATTTGCATGGAGTTTCATTTAGGTAAAGAGAAAATTAAACATTATAACATCTCCAATAGTCTGTTTTATATTTCATATTTATACAGACATTAAAATTATTTATTCTTATTTATTATTTATAGTTTGATTTGGTTAAAAAACAAATGCAAGTACAAATAAGAAAAAGTAAGGGTTTTTTAAAAGCAATTTTTTATGCCTGTATATTTTTCTTACCTTTTAAAATATATCTGTATAGTTGTGATATTTAAAATATAACATCTTTGTGATATTAATTTCCTCAATATCAAGGATGCTGACAGTTCATATACTATCGGAAGGAGCTGACAAGTTTGATAGGTTAATATTGTCCTCCACTCACTTTGATCATAAACATCACTTGTTGATAACTACAAAATTATTTACTTTTTTCTCAGAATATTCGTTTAGCATTACCATAAATTAATTAAATTTTGATGTGGTTTATTACTTTAATTATATATATTTTAATACTATTCATAATTCCTTTTAAAAAATAATTTCTGTTATAACTTACTATGTATATACATATGTTCTTCAAACTGAACCTGAATAAATTAAGATGAAAATACATAACTCGCTCAAGAACATCATTCGCGTTGTGATTTCATATGAACTCATCCACACTTATTGCAAGACACAGAGAAATTTATGAGAAATAATAAGTTAAAACCTGAATAAATAGAATATTATTTTAATAAAATAAATTTTCGTTGGTTAGAAGACAATTTTAATTGCTCAGTAATTTTATAATTCTAGCCGAATCATAGAGGCTGGTTTTAATTATCGTCTCCCTTAACTGGTCAACAATGATATTTTTTTGTGTTAAACATTCTTCTTCTTCTACCTGGCAATTTCCCAGATACAGCCAGGGTCTGCCTTACATTTTGTGTATAGTTTTGGCTATTAGTTTTTACGACCGGCTTCCTGCCTGACATAAACCCTCTTTTGGGAAACAACATTAATCAGTGATGTCTAAATAGTCTTAGAAAGTACATATCAGGCCAGGATCGAACCCGCGCCCTCGGCAACGAGAGGCGGGCCTTTTAACCACTAGGCCACCACTGACTTTTGTGTTAAACATTGAACAATTAATTAATAAGACAATATTTTCTTAAATGAAAGAAATTCAATATAAAAATAATATATATTCTTGCAAACAGACCCCTTCCTCGATTTCAAATTAACTACATATTGCATCTTACTTAATACTCTTAAAGTCTCTGGTCAATACTTAAAAAATATCTTATATTAAATGATGTTATTATTAAATAATAACAAAGATAACTTTTTTAATAAGACGTTTTGTAGTATGGTGTATTTAAAATGTTTAGGTAGCCATCATAACTTAATGTCTAAAACCTAAAACTTCAAAGTTAACAAAGCACGTTTATCATACTCAAGTTTGCTACTTATGTAGGCCATGTAAGTCTTCGTAACTGCTGTAAGTTTTAAATGAAGCTTATGTTAAGTTAAAATATAAAGAGTTTGGTCGAAAGACTTCAACAAAATATTGGTGACGTTATTTACCGTTTTAGTTTTCTCAGTTTTAAAATAATGCTTTTTAACTTATAAGCTAGAATATTGATAATATAGTTTTATGCAATGTGATAATATAATATTTCAAAGTAACTTTAAAGAGTGTCAAGAACACCGGTGTCCTAATACAGAAACTTTATTCACGAAATTCTTAGAGTAGTCGTCAAGAAAATGATTAATGTGTGCTGTCAGATATCCAACTGAGGTGTTATAAATGAATTCAGATCTTATAATCTTCTATTGTATCTTAAAAAGGCCAATTATCTACAGCTATATATATTTACTATGTGTGATGAAATCAAATACGGAACTTAATTGTACTTATTCATTAAATTTTAATGAAAATGATGTACGTACGAAATAATGTATCTGAATTAGAGCGAAATCTGAAGTGTCAATATAAACAAAGTTACAACACAAATCCCGAATTTGTGACAAAAGATTTGGGAAAATTTTAAACAATAATGCCTCTGTTTTGGAAACATTATTTTGCTTTAGTTATGTTTTAAACAATATCTCAAACATTATACGCTTCTACTGTCTTTAATACTGTCTTTTGTTTTGTTCTGTTATGTGTAATATGGATCAGTTTAAAAATTTGATTTATAATACTTAAAACGTTCAAATACTTGTATTTCTAGTAATCTAGAGAAAGTTTTTTTTTTGAGTTTTGCTGTTTGAATGTTTGATTCTGAGAAATTGTTACCTGTTTTTCTACAAGAATTAAAGCCATATAAAATAAATACCAACACGTTAAATATCTATTCATTTTAGGCACTCATAGTTCCAATTTACCAGATAGACCAGCAAAGGGTTGGGGAACTGATATTTGTCATAAAAACTTTTTGCGGGAATCAAAATTGCTCCGGGCAACGGTTTAAACTTTATCCAGGATTTAATATTTTTTATCTGATCGCTTTGGTATTGTATTGATTAAAGAGTACAAAATCCCAGTTTGAAATGAAAAAAAAATAGTACTTATTACTGTGAAAGTATCCTTACATTGCTTGAATATATTTAAATGAATAATAGCCATCTATTCTAAATATTACTTATGTAATACATCATTAAAACCATAGCTTTTTTATTATATTCCTGATACTTTATTACAGATATGACTTGTGATAGTAATAATTATTTATAATAATTTAAATTGTTGTCTACTTCACAATGCTAAGCTTAACGTAATTTATATTCTAATATTTATTGATAATTCTTATGATAGTTAACTAGCGCCATCTGCATATTTGTTATAATAGTGTAAATTTATGTTAATAATATTTCTGTACAGTAATTTAAATATCCAAATACTTAACAATTGGATTTACAATATATAATAAGAGCCTTAGCATGTTATACATAATGTTACTAGTTTTATTATTTAATGGAAACTCTTATGAGGGGAACTAGCACCAATATTATAACTTATCCTTACCTAATGTTACCTTTGAATATTATAAATAGGATACAAGTGTTAGACTGGTGATTCTGTTACGAGTTGTGGAGCTATAGGCATCTAAGTGGAAGTACTGCCGAATTTATTTCTAAAGCTTACTCTATCGAAGTCCTATCATTTTCGTTGAAATCAATTATTTCAGAAGTAAGCAGTAAAAAATTATTCAATAAGTAATGTGAAACAAAATGAAATAATTACTTTTTTGCTTATTATTAATAATAAATATCATTATTTCTTTACTTGGAATGCATATTCAATAATGTTCACTTATTGTAATTTTTTGAGCATAAACTTTCTTTTTATACCAAAACTTATTATCACTTTTGATTTGATTAATATTTAATATATGTATTTTTTTAAGTATCAGTAGGAGTATATTACAAGCGAGAGCTCTCTAGTACTCTCTTACATATACATATATATATGTATAGTATAGTATTAGAGTACTTTGTAAGTGATGTTGTGAATTTACAATAATTAACCAATCATTACCGTCAAAGTACGATGTTTCAGTAACATTATCAAACACTCCACATCGTTTAGGTAAAATATTGAACATGTTCCATGCAAATATCACTTTGTAGTACTTGTTTCAACCGCACGCTGTGGCTAACTAAATCATCTCATATCGACAGATGAATAAATAATGGAGCACTGTCGAGTGGATCGGTCAGTCTAGTTGAACATTACTAGGTATATTAATTTGTACGTTCCTGTAAAATAAACATCAGCCCAGAAATAAATTATTAAAAATTCCTAATAGTACTTATAACAGTCCTTGAAAAAATGTATATAAAACATTTCTGTCTATCGTAACTACTATTCATTTAGTTAATTAATTTATCAATATGGACTTAAATCAGGTGTGAGTGAATTAATTATCCTTGAAATGTCATTATGGGATCTCAAAAGGAAGTCTAGAAACATAATCATGCAAGTTTCATTAGCACGGCAGCATGATTGCATGGCCCTTGCATGAATCATTATGCAAATTAAAGTCAGCCGGCAACTACACACATCAAATAAGATCGCATTAAATACATGCAAATAACGAGCGGGATTATAAACGGATTAATTTGATGTTTGATGAATATTTGCAATAAAATTACTAGATCGACTTAAAGGAAATGACTACAGCTTTCCAGATTGTAGTTTGAAATATAAAAAATATACCTAGGAAATGGAAAAATACTGTTTTACATTATTTTATGTATTATATTGGTTTTACGTGAACTAGTAACAGAGGAAGGTCATTATTTATATTTGCATATTTTAATTATTTCACAATTTTAATTTAGTTAGGTATATTCACGTATTTTATCAATATATGTATATAATATTCTTTGTAATAAAACAATATGATAGGAATAAATCTTTCTTGGTACAACTTGCACTAGGCCTTAATTTTGCAAATCAATTAAAATGTTTGAAATACAAACAGTTTCCGAAGCATATTAATTTTGGACCTCTGGGCTAGGGGATAAAATTACGGTTTTGAAATACCCGATATAAAGGAATTGCTATTGGGTACTGCTGTTCCCTTCTCAGTTTTCAATTTAAATCAAAGTCATAAAACGAAGAAGTTATAGTTCATTTTACAGCGGGGTGTTTCATACCCTTAACGATAACTTCTTTCAATAGGAGAACAAGTAAAGAAAACTTTAATTCATAGCCATTAAACAATAGATGAAAGACAGAAATAATCTTATATATTGCAAAATAAGTCAAATTAACAACTATAATGTGACTACAGTAATTACGTCACTTCGTTAATAACACATATTATATGTATGTACATTCCTAAAAGCTTATTAGCTTCTATAATATCTTCATGTTTTATTTATTTTTATAATTTACATAACGGAATGCCATAATTTAAAGATGTGATCATAAATTAAATCAAATAAAAGTTTTAACAAATCAGAAAATAACTTAATAAAATATTGTTAATTCCAATAGTTAATTTCAAAAGGTTTTATAGTAAGTTTTATTATAAATCCTAGAACTATCATTTACTGTCAGCTCATCTTTTTAACTTGTCACATTAATTGCGATTTGGGAGAAAATTAAACAAACTCAATAAAAAAAAATTAAAATACTCTTCCTTACATTAATCAATTATTAAAACTATTCTAGATGTGAATTATTAAAAACTCCATATATATATATAGTATTTGATTAATTAATAAAATTAAATCTCGGTATTCAACGTGGCTGTAGCGAAGTAAAATATTATAGAAATAAAAATATCTGAAGTAACTTAAACAAGTCTTCAATAATATTAAAATACTCAGCGAACAGTTCAATAAATCTGTCACCAACTATACAGAAGCCTCCGCTCAACAACTGTTGTTGTATGTAAATTTCAAGTATACATTTTATTCTTTATACGAGTTTTATATTATTTTGTAAGAGATTTATAAACATTTCTTATAGTATAAGATAGGTGATGTATTAGAATTATATTACAGTAAATTGTGAGGCGAGTTTAAGTTAATACTTATTATAATCGATTTTTCTAGTTACTCAACTCCAATTTAAAATATTTATTGCATCAGTTATAATATCAATTCGATTGAGAGAACGATTGAGAGGCTATAGATATTATCCAGGTACTACAAATTTTTAATGTCGTTTGAAGTGGTAAAGACCAAAATAGCATAATCTGAACCTGTTTATAGAAAAAAATATATATTAACGGACTATACAAAGGAGTACTAAAAAACTATTGAAACGAAGTACTCTTGGCTACATGACTTTCAAATGTCATCAACTTATTTTACCTTAACTGCTATTCTATATAGAAATAGTTTTCAAATTCAATGTATACATAAAAATATAGGCCTTTTATGGATTACAATTAATCATGATCCCTAAGATCTTGAGTTACGTGACAGGGATTTGTGGTGATAGCTGTAATTGCGATAACAAACACAATCACATACTGACAGCGTTAATGGCGCCTCATAGCTTTGCATATACATATAATATTATAAGATGTCAGTAATCATATAATTACGAGACTCTTTATATTAGACAACGTACTGATTAAAAAATTATTTTAAACAGGCTATTTCTTAATCAAAACCATTGATTACTATTTGACAATATACCAGTGGTTTTGTATTTCAATAAATTTGGAAAATATAATCGTGAGCCAGTAAGCCAATAATAGTATGCACAGAATCCAAAATATATACATTTATTGGTTTATTACTTTATTATACAGTCAGATATTAAACATAGCAAAAACTAAGAAAAGTAAGTACGCAAAATAAAATGACTTCAAGAATATTTTCTCATGTATATCTTTATTGCAATATGCGATTGCTAAATGTAAAAGCCAATAGAGTACAATTTATAGCGAAATATATCAACGGGGACTAAAGCTATCGTAAAAAGCCATTTTTTACATGAATCTTGTCGTGATTGTATCGCATTTCCATGTAATATGGATTTGAATAACGGGGAAATTTATATTTTTTTGTCATCATAAGGTACTTTAATCTAGGGTTGACTTAAGAGTTTACTTACGGAAATAAAAATAAATGGAACTCAAAGAATCTTGAGTAATATCTTCTAAACATAAATCAATGTCATCATTTTTTAATGTGTTTTTAAGTGTGTCTTAGTTGTAAGAATCTAACAGTGCAAAATTATTTGTTCTTAATTATATATTACTATCAACACGATTTCCATATCCAAAATTATGTCATTCACTTTGTCATCTTGAATACGCCAATAGCTAGTAGTAGATAAGGCCGTATTATTTTACATTTTAGTTGCTTTGTCTGTACTTTTTTTCTCCGTATTTTTATGTATGTATGCCAAAAACAATGAAAATTTCCAGAAGAAGTAAGAAATGAAAGCATTAATTATGATTTTCATTTATAAATATAAAATATATAAGCTGAAGTTTGAAACACGGACTATAAATGGATGGTCGTAAATAAATATGGTGTTAAAAGCAGCAATTTCCACGTCAAAATTTATTTATGACTCTATCTAGTCAGGCTAATACATACAAAGAACAATGTATAAAACATACTCGTATTTCATCTTACACTAACAATAAGCACGTCTGTGTATCGAAATCTCTATAAAACAAATAACTAATTGGTTCTTACGTCACTGTACATATACGGGCAAGAAACGACAAAAATTTTCACTCATTGGTAAGGTTATATGTAAAGATACAAAATTTAACTACATCCGTAAACTTATGATTGATATTCCTTTTACTGATGTTAACTTCAAACAAAACATACTATAGCTGTGTCTTTAGTAGGGATTTTTTCTCATTTTGATTTAAAAACATTATAATTTTACAATAAAGACTAAGTTTTAATTGTTCCATCATGCACCCTGCTTTTTAATCTTATCAAAAAGTTTATTCTCCCACACGTCGGAGAGCTTTAACAGGGCAACACTAATTAAAAGCGCTATTGTTCCCTTGAGGAATTACCTCGGAAAAATGTACACAAAATATTACGAACAAGGTTTTTACAAATTTTCTCCGTAAAGTTGAACGTACGTCGCTTAATTGTGAAAGTTTTAACGTTTATTGAAAAACGTTGAACGTAATATTCAAACTTCTATGTATAGAATGTGCTCTTCGTTTAATACATTAATATTTTCACTCTGACAGCAACTATGGAGAGTATTAAAACAGGTTTCATATTAGTTATAACTTATAACTAATACTGTTTTACTTTATATTATTTTCAATATATGTAAATAATTAACAAATACAAGCAACTTATACAACAAAACATAATTTATTGGATCTTAAGCCTACTTCTTTAGTTTAAAACTTATCTTTAAGATATATTTTAAATGATTATGCAAAAATATCGTAAGTAAAATATACGTTTTTTTCTCGAATGTCGTTCCCATAAATAAAATGAAGTTCTAATTCGCTCTAATTTTCATGTGGATCAACCTTTTTTGGTATTTTTTATGTGTTTATATTATTATTAAATTGCAAATTATGCAGTCAAGAACACTCGTGAATTAAGAAGTTTATTTTCCAATATAATAAAAGGCTATTAGAAAGAAATGAAAAAAAACATGATAAGGTGAATAACTCACTACACAATATTCTGACTACGTAATAATACGTGAAATTATTTGTAAAACATATTAAATATGATTGTTACATATCAAAAATTTATTACATTATTTCTAATAGTTAAAGTCTCGTTAACAGTCGATCCTAATAAAAAAACAAGCATAATTCATCCATAAAAACAATTTTATTACAAAATAGCTGAGCAGACAAATGTCATTCTGTCGAAGGTAATAAAAAAAAAGGTAAGAATAAAAATTAAATAAATGTAACGTTTTTCGACTAATCATTTCATTTACATCCCAACGATAATCCAAAATATATATTTTTTTCATTTTGTACACCAAAATACAAACTTGATGTACTCATCATAAAATTTTGTGGTATACAATATTCGTTTTTTGGTTACTTGGAGCGTAAACAACTAATGCTTATGATTCCCAACGCGAGAGAATTCAACATACAACTTTTCAAGAGAGAAACATGGATTTTCCACGTTAACATAGTAAATACTTCAAGACTGACCCTGTGATTTACTTATGGTCAAAGTAAACCTCAGTGGAAATTGCAGTCGTTTTTACCTTGCGTTAACACTGCAATACATAACGTTTTAACATATTTAAAGCACATTCAAATAGTCTAATCAACTTGAATGTAAATTCTATAAACGCACATTTTTTTATACTATATGCTGACCTTTACAATTTAAGCCAACTGTTTGACAGACAATTTTACTAAAAAAATATTTTTTTACGACTGTCCATGTTTTTTTTTATTTTGCTTATGCGCATCAGCAATATCCATTTTCATTTATGGAGGTTATATTTTTACTTACATAATAGCAAGGAAAAGATGATCTTATTAGAATCTAACCCTGCTTTATACGATAATAGAAAATCCAATATACAATGTTGAGAAAGCAATAAACTACACAAATATCTTAATAGCCTTAACAGAAACTTGGAAACTTCTTCAGTAACTTTGTGAATCTTGCCTGCATCAGCGCCAGCTTGTGAGTTTTGAAATTTTGCCTGTATGGTTCCATTACTTAATTTGGAATATTGTCGGTTTAAACAAATGGTCGAAGTGTTCAATGACTGTTTGGTATTATGATACTAATATAAATATTACACCATAATTAATTAAATAAAATGTTGCTAAATACTTAAAACTGGATCCTGATAATCTAGTTTTTAACACATTACTCATGAACGTTCTGGTGTTTTTTTTTTAAATTCAATGCTTATAACTTTTCTTTTAAATATAAATTTTATTTCCTTTATATTAAGTTATATCCGAGCAAAGAAAATCGTATAAGTTAAATTTCCTTAAAGTTATACTGTGGCTTGTGTGATCGACTCTTTACAGAGTTCGATTTTGCTTTTGATATTTAAATATGTTTTTGGTTTGAAATGCAGCGTGTATTTTTGGACAGTGAACACATCTTGAACACTGTTTCTATCATAAAAAAATACAATTTTTTTACCATCGGTTATATTATATGCTTGTTCTCGGCGGAGTGGATTTGTCGCTTTCGAGTATCGTGGAGAAGATGCTCAAGAGTGATAGGTCCTAGCTGGCGGTGTCCTCCTTCTGTGAGACGGTCGTGTCCACGAAGCAGGCATCTGAGCGGCAATGGGAGGGTGCGGCTGATGCACCCTCCCTCCGCAGACGACGTACGGGGTTGCGACGGAGGCGATTCCAACGCCTCCAATAGCACCCCTGTGCTCCAGGCCGGAGTCGGCGTGGTAACCCGGCTCCAATGAAAGCCCGGCTTCGTCGGGGTGGTCCTAATTGCCGGATCGCCCCCATACTCCGAGGGAGTAAGTCCAGTCTTTGCCAGGACCGGCCAGTCGCTGGTGTGCCCTGTCGCTGACAGATCCGGGGTACACCGGGGTTTTAATGAGTAGGGGCCAGCCCAGGTCGAGTCTTACACATCCCTTCCGGCCCCATCAAGGCCGATTGGACTACTCATAAAAAAAGTTTCCCTGCGTAATCAAAAAAAATATGTTTGTTCTGGTGAAAGATTGAAATTGAAAAATTTTCACCAGTTTAAGTGAGCTTACAGGAATATATGATTCAGATATCAAGAAAAGCTTTTTGAACATTTAAAAAATAGTTTGCATTATACTTAACTCATGTCTAACCAAACCAAGAACAATATGAACTTCTTAATATTTTAAAACAGAAATCTGTAAATTATTTTCCAACTTCTTCGTTATTCGCTCACAACTTATTATTTAAAATAAATTTATTAAGCTACATATATTCTACAATAAATATTGAGTTGACCTAAATATTAACAATCAACATTACAAGTCTAATATAACGATTGTATATAAATAATCTTAGTTGTAATATATGGGAGCCATTAAATCACAAACTATAATAATTGACTGGCAGCCCGAATACCGACAACAGAGATAATTAATGGTTTTGTATAGACCAGTTATAGTAAACATAGAATGGAATAAACTAGCAATTAAGGCAGCAGATGTATTATTATGTAACGGGTGGTACAATGATATATTGAAATTTTCTTGAAATGTACATGTTTGTAACGTTCGGGATAATCCTTAATTTAATCTAGCTTATTAATTATATAAGAATTATTGGTCGATATGAAATTAAAAAAATACTTGAGGATCTTTTACAGTCATACCAGCCAACCAAACAGCAGTAATTAATGCTGCTTAGAAGGTTTTGAATAAAAAGGTGTTTTGTAGTTCTATAAATAAATAAATCTTATACACAATATATAGAAGGTATACCAAATATTTTTTTACAATCATTGTCTACCTGTTTGTTCTGGCGAATCTGTGAAACTACTGTCTGAGACTTTAGTAAATATCTGATGTCATAAGAAATAACTTATATTATTTCTGCTATATAAAAGTAATAAATTTTCAGTAACACTCATTTATAATAAAATACACAAGTTTTTAAAAAATTATAAAAATCATTAGTACCATTTAGAGAAGATTTTTTAAAATTATGTTGATATGTTTAAATCTGTTTATATTTCCAATTACTTATGAAATGGAGAATTGATTAAAGATATGAAAAGATACCGTCTGTCAGCTTGACAAGGGTCTTTAGTCCCTCAAAGCAAAATGTTGACAAAAATTCTCAACATCTGGTAATAACTTAGAGTAAGGAACTCCATGTGAAGTCATATTTTGACTGATATTCGGTTACAAATATTAATTACAAATAGTTTAGTTAGATAATAAATGGAGGTAAATAATACAAAAGCTAGTTTTTCAAATGTTATCTTGTAGTAGTTGATTTCTAAAACATTTTTTATATTATTTTTAATTGCTTTCTTAATCATTACAATGATTATGATTAAATAATTATTTAAGTAACTATTTGATATTCATTTTCTTTATCTGATATTTGAGACAACATGCTTTTTATAAACGTCCTTTCTCCTAATGTAGTCTATTCACTTAAAGCGAGAAACAGCTGAAAGTTTAAGAAAAGTTATTTTTATGGAACCAAAGTTTTGCAAGTCTTAAATCGGATAAGAGATTTACTAAATAGTTCAGAAATTTTGCACTATTTGTACAAAACTTTCAAAAGTTTCAATATTCAAAATATTTCAACAGTTATCACTTAATTGCTGCTGTCCCCTTTATTGTGCAATAAGGTACTGTCAGTTCTATCGTATCGGTTAATAAATCGAATATATTTGTGTCATTGACGATTTATGAATGAAAATCGGTGAAGCTGTCCTTGAAAATAGACGATACAAAGTCTCTCTGAGAATACTTACTAATTTATGAGGTAATTTTTAATATAGGAAAAATATACAGTACGAAGAACTTTTTCGTTTCAACTTCTTTTTTATTTATACAAATTTTTATATAAAATTTAAGTCATTTATTCCTTTGGTATTCTAGCTGACGGCGTAGTAATTAAGTAAGTAGCTCGACACGACAACCAAGGTAAGTTTGTTACCACAAATAGCTCGAATCAGCTGACCGTTCTGCCAGATTGATACTGTCATTAATTCTATTTGATTGGCGTTTTAAACTTATTTTGAGTTATTTATATTCGTCTTTTATCTGTATGATGATACTTATGATTTAAGTCACAAATAGAAATGGTTTAGTGAGCTGGTTAAAACGATGTTTTCATAAACTAAAAATAGATATTATTTTTTAATGTTCAGCCAAATGCCTAAGATAAAGAAAGTTAATCTTCTATATTGATTTAATAAAAACACAAAAAATTTTCATCCTTTTCAGAAATTCCAAAGTTTAAAAGTGTTGTATGTAATATACAAGATCGATCTAAGCACAACTTAGCGCTTCAGTAATAAATACCTATACACTACAAAGCGAAGAAATATGGCGCTAAAAGCCGCAATTTTAACCTCAAGACGTTCTTATTTATGTCTACGTAAAATAAGGATAAAATAAACTTAAGCAAGGCTTTCAAGATGTACATCGAGGCTTTTTATGTAAAAGTCTTTGGGAGAGATATTACGTGTTACTAAATTATGTCTTAAATAATTATAAGAGTATTTGTGCCACAATGAATACTTTTTAGAGATAACATATGTATTTTTTTTTTAATTTATATAATGTCTGACACATCTCATAATAAAGCTTATCTACTCACATTACGACAAATACGTAATAAAAGAATTAACATTTAAAATTAAGATATAAAAAGTCACCGAAAAATTGTAAAGCTGATTCCTTTAGAATATGCGCCGAAATGGTGGGATGAGATTTTTCTTGACAATGTAAAAGAAATAGTATCTTCTGAATCGAGTTGGAGGAAAGGAGGTTGCCATAATAGCTATAAAAAGCTATAGTTCCTATGATTATTAGATTGATAGGTAGGTAGATATGATACTCACACATACATAATAAATAAATCCATACACAACATTGCCAGAGTCTCAAAGCTGAAATGAATGATTCATTACTCAAATTCTTTGATTGCTAAAAAGTTACTTAAGCAATATCTTAGAATTCGTCGCGAATAACATAAACATACTAAGTGCTTCTTCGTAAATTGCAGGCAAGTGATTTATTTGACTGGGGTATTCGATTACGGACTGGCGACGCCGAGTGGTGCAACGCTATTTGATTTACGACTTCTGCATTACATTAATATTAATATAGAAGTTATATTTTTCAATAATTATTTTCACTTAACGCTAACGAGTACAAGTAGATACCACTCCATACTTAACAGAGTATTAAAACAGATAAATAGGAACTAAAATATTTCACTATCACTATAATAAATATTGAACAGAAAGTTTTACGAACAATTTTTAAAAAATGTAACCATGATAAAAAGTATTTTAAACAAAACTTAAGTATTTTTATCATTATACTACTTATAGAACACAATGGCTATGGCTATTAATTTATACTTTTCATTGAAAAACACAGTTTTAATTCTATTATGAACACAATTAGCAAATAAGTATTTTGTTGAGATGCAATCGGATGATATTGTTTTATCTAAGAAGCAAAAAGTATTATCAGATAGCGACGTAAAAAACATTGTTCTCAACAAAATGGAAGTTTGTCCTTAAGAAGAAATGTAATGTTCAACCAGAACCGTCGGGGGCTTTTTATTTGAGTTTCTTATTCTTTGCCGACGGTACGAGCAAAGTTTTTCATAATATTCTACTTCCACCGAAGAAACGTAGATTGATTAAAATGAAGAAAAATTATATAAGAAATGAAACATTATAGATACATCAAAGTAGCGAAATATTCATGTTTTGTAATAATTATTAACATAAATCAAAGAAGCACGGTCTAATATAGCTTAAAAGCAAGAACTGCACAAGAATAAAACTTCACTGTTTTCAATTGTCTTAACAATCTAAAAGTCATAACAATAAAACAACTCCGAACGACCGTTTAATGTCGTGATTAGAAAAAGTTATCCTCTTACAACTTTTGCTTCCACAGAATCGCTATATCTTATTACAATGAAACAAATTTTTGTTTATATAAAAAAAATCTCAGAGACATCTGCAACGGATTCTTTGATATTTGGTTTGTGTTCAAAGAAGAATAAATCGCTTTATACTTATGACCATTTTCGTAAATCGTTCCTTTTCTAATCTCCAATAATTGAGATGACAATCAACAAAGTTGGCTTACGTGACTACAATGACAAAAAAGAAGATTGTTATATTGCATTTCATATTTTCCTTTCTTTATGGTCTGTATGATTATATTGTTTATTTATGTTCCAGTTATAATCAGTACTACAAAATTTTATTTTTTTTGATTTACGGAAAGAATATTTATAATTTTAAGCCAAAGCAAAATCACGTTTAATACTACCAAAAATTCTATGTAAAGATTTTTATGATGCCGTCAAATATCACCATATCCAAAACCATATAATATTATAGCACGTCATAACATATATTTATGTCTTTTTGCCTAAACAGCCAAAAACGATTATTTTTTTATACAAAACGTCACCGCAAAATGTTACACAAGATGCCAGAACTAAAGAAAGAATTTATACTTATGTATATGTATGTTCAAAAATATAAATTATATAACAATTTACTTTACTAATTCAAATTGTCACACAAATTCATGTTGAGATAGCAAATAAAACATTGTATTTTATTTTAATTTCAAAATCTTTTTAAGCAAAAACTTCAATAATTAAACTTCTTATAACAATAGTAACCATTTTAATATAATAAAACTTAGTCTTATTTACCTTACTTATAATTACATAAAGTATGTATATTATAATTAAGGTATGTTTATTTGATTTTATGAATAATGTCTGGAATAGAATACATTAGCCTTAAATGACATTAAAATGTCTGGACACATCTCTAGCACTCTGGAAAGTAATCCTAAATCTACATATAACTTTTATTGCTATCGTTTAAGTGTCTAGACTAAAATGGGAGAAAATTTAGCTGAAAAATTACATCTAATAAAAAATAATATATACATACAACTTATTAAGAATGAATTCATTTTAAAATCTACATGTCATAATAAAAGTGAAACATAATAGTAAAATTATTATAAAAATAAAGTAACAATATAATAATAATTGCATAAATTTAATAAGTGCGTAGTTGGATGTAATATCGCAATTCATTGTTTAAAGTATTTTATATGGAGAGCCACGATAAAACATCTAATTAGTAATTACCTGTTAGAAGCATAATATAAAATTAAAAAATAAATACCATAGCTGTAGAAAATACATCTATGTATATAACTATGCATATACCTATATAACAGAATTATAACATCAGCAAATAAAACAATTACAGAACAATACATTTACAGCACAATAATCTTGTATGAGAGCATCAAAGCTAATAGCATTTAATATCCTACTTTTATACGCAATATCGCCATAAACCGAGGGTTATCATTTTAGCGGAGGCTTCGACACATTTCACCGAATCCAGATGTTTGTTATGGCGGACTTAATTTTCCTCATGTTATCCTAAACAACTCTATGTTATATCAATTACGTTAAGACTTTTGTAAAATCTTTGCTGTATGAAATTGATATAAAAGACTTTATTTTCTTTTTGCTAGGCTTTCATAAAAATGATTTCATTTAGATTACGAGTAAGTGACAGCGAAATCAATATATAAAAAGATTGCCAACCCATACTTACATGTTACAACCCATACATATGTTAGAGTCATTTTTGACTAACGCAAATAAAGTTTTTGTTTGTTTTGATCGAATTTATGATAACATAATGATATCTTTATTTTCCTAAATCGTATACGGATTCACTATCGTTATATTATTGAGTATTTGTTGTGAGATATCAAGTTTACGTAAGAAGCCAGTCGAATTAAGTTGTTGTTCATCCAACCACTGTTACTAACTAGGATAACAAGCTTAGAGTTAACTTTGTTGGCATTACATCGGTGGTTTTCAAATAAGAAGTCATATAGGATGCAACTGCACACCACAAGATTATTTTTTTTAATTAATGGGAATTCACAAAGTTTTGCATTTGGAAGTTATTAGAGGTATGACCCTAGCTCTTCACGTCATCCAATATCACGATAAGTCAAAATGTTGTTTGGAATATTTTTAGTGTGTTCTCAAAGGAAAGTTAAATAAAGCAATAACGTACATTTTGCCCTTAGTGTAATGCAAAATGTTAAGTGAATGAAAGAAAAAAATTGGAAAGAAAACAAAAGAAAATCCCATCAGTTTTATTGTGTAAATAAAATAATCCCAGGTTTTCATTAGATCATATATGTAGTATTAAAAGAACATAAAGAAGAGAATTGCTGGCGTATTTAAAAACAAAACATGAACACTAGATATAATATGTTTTTAAGAAATTGAAATTTAAAACACGTTATAATTGAGAAGCTCAGTGTTTCTGAATACCGGTGGTAGCATTCTTCTCCTTCCCGCAAATGTTTTCGGAATTTACGCCACAAAAATGGGATAAGTGTGTCGACCATTATTGAAACAAAACATGACTTTTGAAAAAGTGATACATGATTTTTTTTTTTATTATCTTCTCATCTACCTTAGAAATGTGTTCGATTCAGGACGAAGCGGAATTTGGGACATGTCTATTAAGAAAGAAGTTTTGGATAATTTTTTAGTTTAAATAGCGGCTTCTCCCATCTCGTACGGGTGGATATAATTTTTTTTTATTTATTTAGATTTTAGGTATATTTAAATTGTTTGATATTTCATGTGTAATTTATTTTTAAGAGTTATCCGAAGGCTCTAAATTTTTATATTTATCTAAAGCTTTGTTTAAATCCAACGGTTGTTACTTTTATTTTACAAAACCATTTTTCTAAACGTTCATTGTACTCTCTGGCGACAGTGGTTTTGTAAGTGATAACAAAACATATTGATTTTGTGGAGACCCTACTCGAGAAGTATATAATCACCTGTGAGATTAGGACTTGTTTAAATCGATGGCAACATTCGAAAACTTTTGCTCTTGTGACTATATATCTTCAGAGGAGACTGCAATCTTTTAATGAATAATGAACAGAATTTACGGAATGTCATCGAGCTGTCCTGCCGTGGGCCCAGTAATGATTTCTGCTATGATCACCTGGTATTTCCTTTATCAAAAGCCCTGTGAAATTACACATACTAAGAGAGCTTATATTTCTGAATTGCATAATTGGAAAATCTCTTTATAATTTCAGTTCGTAGGATTTCAAACCGGCAGTATTGAGCGGAATTATAGCCTCCTATGGGTAGTGGCTTGTTTCTTTGATGCAGTACGCGGAGTCGACAAATTTATAACATTCAAAATCCCTCGGTACTTTTGCCATAATCATTCTAAGTATCTAATTATACTGAGCTGTTTCTCGGTGACATTATCGTCTTGGAAAAAAGCCAATTAAAATTTCTTTCTGTAAGACTTTCGATGTCAAGATAGATTGTGTCTATAAAAATTCCTAGACAATTTGTGCCAATTAATTGTCTAACAATACTTTCGGGCTATTTGAAGCTGCGGATGGTAATTATCCATTTCTAAATAATAAAAAAAAAACAATTTTGATTAATACTTCAACGTTGTCTCATAATTGTGATCAAAATAAGATTTATAATAAATTGTCATAGAGGTGATGACTTGATATATGTACGCTATATATATGTACATATGTATACAGGCATATTATTAAATTCATTTTCTTAATCAGATAAAATCAGAGAACTTTGGTTAAATGCTTACTATTGAAAAAGTAAGTACTTAATAGACAGTAAGACGTGGAAGAATATTTTATAAATAGCTCTGAGAGTAACTTTTTATTTGAACAAACACAGTCCTCCTATGAAGCAGTAGTGGTAGAAGCAGATTCACATGAGACCAACCAAGCGAATGAAACACGATGATAGCTATTTCATAGATGTGCCCACCCCCCTCCCTGCAGAGTAGCTGCCGCTTCAACTCATAGCTTATCTGTGCCTTTTTAAATTCCTAATAGCTTTTGAATGAAATATACGACTTAAAAAAGGCGAAAAGTTATGTGCAGGTATCAAAACAATTTTTAATACGAAATACTTTATTTGGATGAGGATTCATAAAAGCGAATGAATAACACGTGCAACGAGATAGGGTTTTTATATTTCTATTACTTATTAAATTATATTCTATCAATTGGAAGAGCTGATTTAAATAATCAAGTAGTAATCTAAACATAACATGCTTTAATTTTGGTTGTGTTTGCTTTAATTTTTATATAAAGTTTTAAAATATAAAAAGTAATTATTGTGACATAACAATAATAGTTGGACATATGGTTAGTCAGTGGTGGCTTAGTGGTTAAAAGGCCCGCCTCTCATGCACAAGGGCGCGGGTTCGATCCTGGCTCGGGCAAGTATCAAAGTGATTTTTCCGAATCATATGTACTTTCTAAGAGTATTTATACATCACTGATTCCCAACGAGGGTTGATGTCAGGCAAGCGGCCGGTCGTAAAAACATTTAGCCAAAAAACTATTTACTGGCTAAAGCTAGGAATATTGCCACGTAGAAGAAGATGGTATATGGTCTTCGGGATGCTGAAGGCTTTTGAAGATATTTATATGTTCTTTAATATTCTAGATTCAATTCTAGATAATACTTTCTTTTTCAAACACCAATAGTTTCCTCGTCGCATACGATGAAAAATGCTTTAAGGCACTTTTTTACACAATGGATTCCGTTACTTAAGTTTAAGTAAGAACTCCTCATCATTTCTAACAATAAATATAGCTTATATTACTCAAGGCGAATATAACTTTTAAATGATGAAAGAATTTTTAGATCGACACTAGTTTTTCAGTTTATTAATTACATACAAACACAGAAATATATTTTTCCCGCTTTGTAATATTATAGTAGATATAGATTATGTATGTATAGTAAAGATAATAGTTATATTTATTAATGAACTATAATATTACATCAATTAATACAGATTGTAACTTATTTCTTGTGATTTTTTTTTATAAATCCCTTATAACTACAAAGTTAGTAAAAATCTTATTTGATTTACTAAAATTAGTACAGTCATGGATTATTATCTACGTAATAATTTCTAATAAATACATATTATAAATACTAGGTACCAAAAAATCATATTAATACATTATATTTTAATATATAATTAATTTGAAATTCTATACATTGGTAAATTCCATTAATAATTTCCATTAATAATTTCCAATTGAAATTATTTGCCGAAAATTATATTGATTCTTATCCCTCTCATCTTACAGTCAAAATTCAACAAAATACTTATAAAACAACAGTTGTCTTGCGATGACTTGAGAATATTGTTTTAGCAGAATTTAAATATGTATATATGATCCAATCAGAACTGTGTTAATTTTTAAATATTTAAATTTCCATCATTTGATGTTGATCTGAACAATAAAATTTCAAAATATTTAAACCAAGGCAGCTTCTACATATAATTTTTTTTTTTTTGAACGTATCACATGCCAATGCAAAATATGTTTCTTTTAACTAAGAGTAATTAAGTAAATACAAGAATTCATGCTTTTTTTACATTATTTTATATAAATAATCAAGAAAAAAACAAACACATATTTATTGTGTATACTACATATATTTTATATACTTTTAACCGAGACCTATTTAATCAAAAGAAACATTCAGTTTATTTAAGTGTCATATCGGTATTAAGATGACACAGTGTATGGGAAGCCACTTTAAATTCTGACAAAGCCTGGAGATGTGGTTATATTTGCGGAAGCAAGGCATCACATGTTTTTAGTTCTCTCTAGCTTATTAAATTATTCTTTGCAGACGAGTCAGTCAATTGTAGCCATAAATCTGGCTAAAGTGAGATAATATATATTTACATTATTGTAAATAATAGAAGGAAGAATTCGTTTATCAATCCTTGCCGTCATACTAAAAGTCCAAATAGTAAACAATCACCTAACATTTATCCGGACTTATTCAGACGTCTTTATGAGTTTAACAAATGGGAATTATCACTGTGAATGGGATAATTAGCAGTGTAAACAACAGTACATATTTTTTTGTATTCTAGCTAGGTTAAAACGGTATTTTGTTAATTTTCCATCGCTCAGCGATTATCATCGGCAAAAACTAATAATGAGATTTTAGTTTAAAATTTTTGAGATTCACTAATAAAATAATGTATTTTGTATCACATATCTAAAGCAATATTTAATAACAACCAGTTGCCTAAGATATCCAACTAATTATTGCCTCTCTCTTAGCTTGTTGGCTTAGATTAACTGATATTTTAACCTTTAATTTGTATTATTTTAATAGGTCGTAACAATCTTAACACTAAAACAAATAAAACAATTCTGATTTACAAAGGCAAATTTTTTGAGTTTAATTTTCATACTCTACAAATACAGCCACATTATTATCAAAAATATAATTGTTCGGGAACAATAAAAATATAGCATTTATTTTAAAACTACAATATTAATAATAATTAACTAAAGTCAGACTTTATTAGTTTTGTTTCTTAATTTACGCACAATCCTTTGTTTACTTTTAAGTGGCGACTTTACGATAGGCACAATACGACAAGTGGTACTTGGGACGTCACGAATCGTTTCAACCTTGGCAGGAGTCGTAGGTATAATATTTTTATCTGTAATACTTAACGTTTTAATTTCAACTTCTTCTGTCATAGCTGTTGTCATTTGAGTGGCTGATATAAGATTCGATACATTGTTCCAAACATCCATACCTTCAGTATTACCAGTTACTCGTTCCATCATATCCAAGCTTACTTTATTTTGTTTATCAATCTCCTCCGACATGAACGCGATTACTTCTAAATAATTTTTCTCATCTGTCATATTTATGTTAGGCATATATTTGTTTGTATCTATGGTTTCGTTTATTGGTTTTGTAGAAATAATCTTCCCATTATTGTCACGATCCTGTTTTATTTGATCTTTGTGCTCTTGCATATTCATAAGATTGATTTCCGTAATATCATCAATATCATTTAACTTACTTATATTGGAACTATGTTTGTTCTTACCCAAATCTAATGTATTTTCTATCAAACTATCAATTAATGTTTCAAGTGAATTTGCATTCTCCGTCTTATATAAATACAGACTTTCAACTTTAACACCGTCACTATTTTCACGTTTAGTTAAATATTTATCGTAAAATTTTGGAGCATAGTTATTTTCACTGGCCAATTCTGGAAACATAGATGCTAAAAACTTGGACTTTCTCTTCTCATTATTTTTTTTGTAATGTCTTATTCCATAAATAGGTTTCTTTCCGTGTAACAGATGTTTATTTACCGGCCATCTTGTTTTTGAAACGTCTATTTGGTCTCTTTTTAATTTGTCGTATTTCATATTCTTCACCTGCTCTCTCAAATTATATTTCATTTGTAGTTTCGGTACTTTCTTATATTTTAGAACTAATTCTTTAAATGGATTTGTTTTATATGACATTTCCATTGGTTGTGTTTTAATTGTCTTTTCTTCTGAAATGAGACACGGTTATTTAAAAATTTAGTTAATTATTTACCAAATATTTAATTGCGTTACTTACCAGCGTCGTGATTTATGTTGTCTAAAAAATTTTTATGACTCTCAACCAAAAACAATAAAGATTTTGGTTTCTCACGATTTTTTGCATTTATGCTATCTACGACCGGTTGGGATCCTGTGCATTTCTTTTCATTTTCAGTTCTTTTTAAACAGCCATTTGGGTAGCAGTACGTGGGTTGTTCAATACACATTTGAATGCATATACAGGCGGGTGGAAAGTTATGAAATTCAGTAAAAACCATATTAAAAAATTGTTCCACTGCCTCAGTGTTACTTGGAATTTCACAAGGATTTATGTGTCTTGTAATTGTTGTGTGACATACTGAAAAGCATTATTTACCTTCTTAATTTGTTATTAATTATTAACAACCATAAAACCTTTATATCTATGTATTTCAGTAATCTTTTTACTCATTATTTACTAGCAGACGTAAAACTCACCTTGCAAGGATATTAAAATTACACTAAATATGAAAAGTCCCTTAACATTCATTGTGAAATATACTTAAAATGATAAGTAATAACAGCAAAACTTAAGTATGAAAAGTGAAAAAATATTACTTCCTCGATATATACTAGCCGAAAAAGTATTTAACAAAAGTCTATAAGTTGCTTTTCGTGTTAAAAAATCAATTGCGACTGAAGCTTGTTAATTCCCAGAACTACTGTGTTTTTACTCCAAGACAATGTCAGTGCAAAACTTCCTGTTTAAAATGCATATCCTAATAGAAAATGCTTGTATGTAAAAAACATCCCGTTGATGTTTATCAAATATTTTTAGTTCAAGTTGTTGACAAAACGTATTTTTTGATGATTTCGACTGTATAGTGCTTTGTGCTTCTTCGCTTCAAATTAAATGTCTTTCAAAGTAGTATTATTACTTTTATTTTATCCCAGATGCACTCTATGGAATATAGTTTGTATGTGAACTGACTTTATCAACTAAGTTTCACACTGTCAGAGCTATCCGAAGTAACAAACTTTTCCTTACGTCTGAATTCCATCTTATCTAACTACAATTTCAGCTGATTCTATCAAAACCCGGTCTTTATGACTATTATCTTGAAAGTACATAACAGCGCGTATAGCAACTGTATAACATATGAATATATATACATATATATATTCATATGTTATACAGTTGTATGCAATTAAGAAGTTATGCAAGTTAAAAATTACGAATAAAACGGAATCTATGTAAATTCAATAAATACACTTATCATGAAAACTTCATGTAAACGTCACTTTTAAATTTCGCTATTCCTTTTTTTATCAAACTTTCTTTTGACTCATTTCTTTCCATCTCATAATAGTTATCATTTCTTTCCATCTCATAATAGTTATCATTCTTTAAATATTTACTAAGTACTTATTAAAAAATATTTATTGATTATATAATTTCTTCAATCTGAGTAACAAATCAAGTACCTAGTTTTATAATTTTTCTTTATCATTTTTAATACTCTCCGATGCAATACTTAAATAAATATACTTCTATAATTCTTAGAATCGCTCTGTAACGTTGCTATTAAGTGAGACGACGTTCGTGTTCAAACTACTTATGTCTTCAATTTAATCAATGACCTCGTCAATTAATCTGTAATCTCCCGTAGTTTTTTATTTTGTTTACATTTCTTATAGCAAGCAGCAAATAGTTAATTTATTAAATTATAAGTTAGTAATATAAATAGTAATGGTCAGTGGTGGCCTAGTGGTTAAAGGGCCCGCCTCTCGTTGCCGAGGGCGCGGGTTCACACCTGGCAAGTACCAATGTAATTTTTCGGAGTCATATGTACTTTCTGAAAGCATTTAGACACCACTGACAAACGGTGAAGGAAAACATCGTGAGAAAACCTGGACTTATAGTTTCACAATTATAAGTTTGAAATCACCAACCCGTCTTGAGTAAGCGTGGTGATTAATGCTCAAACCTTCTCCATGTGAGAAAGAGGCCTTTGCTCAGCAATGGGCTCTGATAGGCTGATGACGACGACGACGACGAATATAAATATTCCATATTATTTTCTCTATGACTCATACAATAAAAACTATTTTTAGATTTTTACGTACACATTGACACTATATTTTATCATCAATCTAGTATTTTTTAATAACAATAATAATGTTAATGAAATGAATGACTTAAAAAAATGTATATTCTGTAGATGATGGCTATAAAATAATTATTTAAAGTTTATCTCCGGAGTTATTGAACTTAATTTTACCAAAGAGCAAGAGCAAAATAATGCAGATAGTTTTCTGTCTTTAGTGTCATAGTTTAAAAAACACTTGGCCAATTTTAACCCTAACAAAAATTCTTACTTTACAGATAGTCTCAAAATTATTAAAATTGTACTAAGCGTTCAAAATCTTTAAACTTTTGTTTTTAATATAAATTTAAACTTAAGTCATCTACAAAACGGATTTTTTGTATACAAATTAGTTATTTTGATAATAGAGTTGCAAACTTTTATGTAAATTCTTGAGAGTTCTCTCGGGCCTAATGTCTTGAATTCGCTCTTTTTAAACCCAGCCTTAATATCTTTTACTGTTTTTTGAGGACTAGGTCAGGTCAGCATTAATAAATTACGATAATAAATAGAAACTCCAAAACTTATTTTACCGGAGTAGTCAACTGTTGCCCTTGTTATCGTAGGTTAATAAACTCATATTTACAAAAATACAGATCCATTTTATTTAAATTATTCAGCTTCATTTTTTTATATAGAATTTTAATCTGCGTTATATATATATTTAAGTACAAAAAAATTGCATTCCTTTTCTTATTGGTTCGTATAAATATTGACAAGAATACATTTCGTAATATTACTACATAAGCATAGAAATATAACATTATAAAACAGCCCTTACAATGAAAGACTTATTACGACATCGTTTAGAAGATAACTACATGCATATAAAATTCTTATATAAACAATCAAGCTAATTAGTTTTGTTATTCTTGGAGTTCATTTCTCGACACAAACATGTTGTTTACTGTACTAATTGTTATCAGTACTGTGATTGTTATTACTTTATACGTCGTTGGAAAATGTAACGAACGTTATTGGAAGAAACGTGGTGTGACTTTCTATGAGAAGAACAGATTGACTGGACCCTTCTTAAATTTTCTTACTGATAAAGAACCGCTTTTTATTCATCTTTATAAAATTTACCAGCAATATCCTAATGAACCGGCTGTTGGAATAGGTGGATTCTTTACACCTACACTTTATATAAGAGACCCCGCAAATGTGCAAGCCGTACTTTCATCAGATTTTAATTCTTTCTATCACCGAGGCGTTGAAATTAATGAGGATGATGTATTGGCCAACAACATCTTGTTTCTAAATGGCAATAAATGGAAACTTATAAGACAGAGTATGACACCTCTATTTACTACATCCAAACTGAAAAGTATGTTCTATATTATTGATAAAAGTGCACAAGATTTCTTACAGTACTTAAAAGAGAACAAAGAAATCCAAAAAGGTGACGCCTTTCATACCTTGTCTACATTTTGTAGTGCTGCCATCTGTGCTACAGTGTTCGGTGTAAATGCAGAATCAATATTCGATTCACCGTTTTTAAAGATTGCACGGGGAAGTTTTCGCTCAACCCTCATAACTAACATACAATTCCTACTTTCACATTTCGCCCAAAAATTTTGTCAAATATTAAATATAAAAGCTTTTAAAGAATTTGAAGACTTTTTTGTAGGAGCCATAAAGCAAGTTATTCGTCAGCGTGAGATTGAAAATATTAGAAGACATGATTTTGCTGATATTTGCATAGCTTTAAAGAATAGTGGGAAACTTGTTGACCCTGATACTGGTCTGGAATTAGATCCAACGGATGAGTTACTCGCTGCACAAGGATTTTTCTTTTTTGTTGCTGGAGTAGAACCGATAGCTACAGCAATGTTTGCTACTTTTGTGGAATTGGGTAAAAACCCAGAAATACAAAAACGTGTTCAAGATGAAGTTGATGGCGTTTTCGAAAAACATAGCGGATCAATATCTTATGATATCATTTCTGAAATGGTTTATCTCGATATGGTCATCAAAGAAGCTATGAGATTGCATCCCGCTATTGGTTTCGTAACAAGGAAATGTGTTGAGGACACCGTTTTACCAGTTGGTAACATAAAAGTTGATAAAGGAACAAAAATTTTTGTACCGATATATGAATTACACCATGATCCGAAGTATTTTCCCCAACCAGAGTTGTTTAAACCAGACCGATTTTCTAGTGAAAATAAACATAACATCTTAGACATCACATATTTGCCATTCGGTAAAGGTAAAAGAATTTGTATTGGTATGAGATATGCTCACATGCAAGTCAAAACTGGTTTAGTTCATATATTAAGACATTTTAGTATTAAGACAAATATAAACAAAGATGGTATGAAGTATATGAAGCACCAAATTCAAGTGAGATTGGAAAATGTAGATGTTGAATTTGTACCTAGATAGATGTGAACGACTATTTATTTGTAATAAATAAACTACAATCATATTTTATGATACTTTAAATAACGAAAGCTAGAAGTATAGATTAAAACAGTCTTTATATAAATAATATATCAAACAATATGTTCATTGTCTTAAATATTAGTAGCATTTAAATACTAGCTTGTATTGAATGTATTGAATGATGTTTGACAACAAACATTCTAATGAATTACTATGTAAATTGTAACACCTAATGAAATGTAATGAATTATTTTGTCATATATTTCAACATATGTTTAATGATAAGCATTAACAAATATCACTTCTATTGTAATTTTTGTAGTGAACTTAAATAAAGTTTATTTTAAAAAAGACGCTTATTTCATTTGTGGTCAAGGAACTATGTCCAACGAAGGTGACTATTTATTGGATTTAAATAAATAATTTCATTCATTTTACATACTTTGGTTTAAAAGAATTTCATTGTCTAAAGTTCTAAAAGATAATATAACAACGGTAAAATTTGTATTACCGGCTGTAAGTAATTAAGATTAGTATAATTTCTTACTGTCATAGATATCCAGCATCAAGCTGGTTGATATTTTCTACTTATCAAAACAAAACACGTATAAGTATATCTCTTTTTTTAATATGAAATACATACAACTTATAAGGTTTAAAAATCTTATACAAATAAGAAAAAAATATTTCATTCATAAATTATTTTGTTAGCATAAAGGCTACTTTTGGGGGGCTAAGAGAAAAACAATAGCTCTACTCCCGAAATAAAATCGAAATATAATAAAATTAATGTTGATGATATATTTTTTGTTCAATTTACATATATTAAACATAAAAAATTCATTACAAAATAGTGAAAACCGTTCTATGAGTATAATATGTCGTCAATCTTTTAACTATATCGGAAATATTGATTGTTTGTTTACAACAAATGTTCAATAACTACTTGAATGATAAGAAGTCATTTTACATTTTAACTTCGTATCTCAAGTGACATGACAATAATTTTCTGCTTGTATGTATATTGTATAGTATTCATATTAAGGAAAGGTTATGCTTACGTTAATTATTTAAAGTTCATTATATGCAAAGTATGTAGTAGATGTTATTTGGGTTAAACTGTTTAATAAATTACTGTAACCCAAACACAGATTCTGCAAAGTATTCCGTAATTGGAACAATAATCTTTCTTTAAGCAGCTTAATGGAATGTTCTACATGGATATAAATAATTCAAAAATTAAATAATATACTTTCAAATGATAACTTTAAAATATTTTTCTCCTCTATATCCTATATTTTATTATATACAAATAAACAAAACTTAATTCAAAAAATTAAAACCTCTTTAAATTTAATAACAAGACAGGTTTGTGGCATATTATAGAAATATATAGGTATTATTTAGTAATATAATATATTATGATATAATATAGAGCACCTAATGTGCATATATTTGTGTTAAAAATAAAGTTATCACGAGCATATGGCCTTAAGTGATAAAACAACAACTTCAGATTTACTAGTCACGATGATAATTTATTGCAATTTAAATTATACCACTTGGTAATAGGCTATTTATACATAGTATAATATTATTATTAAATATCCATTACATATATATAATTTAATTCAAATAATACATGATATACAAATTCATGCATTTATAAAGTTAACTTTAAACATTTAATATGTTCCCTGAATACTGGGTTGCACATCCTTTTATTAGAAATTTTAAAGAAATAGATATGAAATACTAATTTATTACAAACATATCGAACTGGCTTATAATCATTAAGATATTCATTATAAAATAGGAAGTGATAGGCCAATTGATAATCACATATGTAAATGGCTGCACACTTGTTTAATTATAGTAAATAATTAGTCTCAAAAATGTTCTTCTCTGTGCTAGTGATAATTTTTGTGATTTTATTGCTGATTTACATTATTGGCAAACGTAATGAGAATTATTGGAAACGACGTGGTATAGTTTTTCACAGCAAAAATAAGGTATTAGGCCCCTTTTGGAATGTTTTCACTAGTGGTGAACCGTTTTACCTAAATTTGCAAACCATATACAACCAATATCCTGATGAAGGTGCCGTGGGAATCGGAGGATTATTCACTCCCACTCTATATGTAAGAGATCCTAAGAATGTGCAAGCCGTACTGTCAACAGATTTTAACTCTTTCTACCATCGCGGTTTTGAAGTAAATGAGAATGATAAACTAGCTAACAACATTTTGTTTCTAAGTGGAAATAAATGGAAACTTATACGACAGAGCATGACACCTCTGTTCACTTCATTGAAACTGAAAAATATGTTTTACATTATGGATAAAAGTGCCCAAGACTTCGTTCAATACATAAAAGAAAATCCTGAAATCAGGAAAGGCAACAACACTTTTCAAACAATGTCGACTTTTTGCAGTGCAGCCATCGGCGCTTCAGTTTTCGGTCTCACTACAGAATCGATATTTGATTCACCTTTTTTAAAAATGGCCCTAAAAATTTTCAAACCAACATTTCAAACAAATATACGATTCGCTATATCCAATATGTCCCAAACATTATCTAATTTACTAAATATACAATTTTTTAAAGAATATGAAGATTTCTTTATTGGTGCCATCAAACGAGTGGTATGTCAACGTAAAGAAGAAAATGTGAAAAAGCATGATTTCGCTGATATTTGTGTGGCCTTACAAAAAAAAAACGGAACGCTTAAGGATCCCGAAACAGGATTGGAATTAGAACCTACGTATGAATTACTTGCAGCCCAAGCATTTTTCTTTTTCATTGCTGGGGTGGAACCCGTTGCTGCAGTAATGTTTAGCACATTAATAGAAATTGGTAAAAATCCAGAAATACAAAAAAAGGTCCACGAAGAAATTGATGACATGTTTGATAAAAATAACGGAAAATTAAATTTTTGATATGATTGCTGAAATGGTTTATCTAGATATGGTTATCAATGAGGCGATGAGAATGTATCCACCTATTGGTTTTTTATCGAGGCAATGTGTTGAAGATACTGTACTGCCATCTGGAAATATAGCAGTCGAAAAAGGTACAAAAATATTTGTACCAATATTTGAATTTCATCATGATCCAAAGTACTTTCCTAATCCAGAAGAATTTAACCCCGAGAGATTTTCACGTGAAAACAAAAGTAAAATGTTAGATATTACATACTTGCCCTTTGGTAAAGGCAATAGGATTTGTATTGGTATGCGTTACGCTCATATGCAAACAAAAACTGGTTTAGTACACCTATTAAGAAATTTTAATATTAAGACAAATATTGGAAAAGGAGGAATAAAATATATGAAACACCAATTACAAATGAGACTTACTAATGTAGATGTTGAATTTCTAAATAGATAATTTTTTATACTATTATTATTACTCTTATGTTGATTGTCCCTTATAAAATTTAGGTTGTTGAGTTTTTATATATTCTTTAATTTATTATAAATGATGAGAAAAAAATGCAAAAGTTTTTAAGCCTACAGCCCGATTTTTATTATTAATTTATGAACCAGTTTATCTTTACTACTTTTTATAAGAATTATTGATCCAAGGAAGGAATTTGAATTTATTATTTAAAAAAAGACTGTAATGTTTTAATAATAATAATTAAGAGTTTCGCTTTAAGACGTGTGTTTTACTTTCAATTAGTACTTTAAGCATTTATAAAATGCCTTCGTTGATTTGACAATATTTTCTATATTATTGATAACATTATTAATATGATAACATTATAAAAACTTATAAATAGGACAATAATATAAACTTATTCAAAATTTAAATTGTTAATACGTTTCAAATGATACAAAAAATATTTATCGTAAGCTTATAACAAATGTATATTACAAGTTTTTATTCTTTCTTCGGTACTAATTTTTATACTAGGCTATATGACAGACCGATTTTATGACAGACCGACAAATAGCATTCATGCAACCTATATTTCACCATGTTAAAGTAAAAGATTCTTCATACGTATTAATAAAATTCATCCACATACCGCCCTCTACCTTTTGAAATTTTTATATCTCTCAATCTGGTATTAAACTAATAGTTTATTAGTAAAAAAAATATTTTTTACTTTCATGACACATCATCTAATTTAATATGCAAAAAAGTACAAACAATATATAAAATATTTTTATTTCTTTAAGCTTATAGAATTTAATAGTTTTTTTTATAAAGATTTTAAAAGTGATTTTATATGCGTAATATTTTGTTTTACTACTTTAGATTGAAGGATTTTTCTATGAATGTAAAAATTGATATAACTGAACTGATTTAGATATGTAGTAGGACAAAGTTAATTTGTACTACGATGTATAAATATAGTAGAACATGTATGTATATTAAAATAATAAGAAGATAAAAACCTCAGACTTTGATAGAAAATAAAAAAAATATATCGGATTAAAGATAAATAAAACTTATAAAACAAATAAGAGCAGAATATTAGCTGAGTTTGTTGCAATAGTTAGGTGAGGGGTAAATATTAAATATATACATTACAAACTTAAGCTATTTATGATGTCACATAATGGTAGATTGCAGACCCTGGCTAAAACTGGGAAATTGTCAGGAAGAAGAGGGAAGAAGAAGATATTCTATAAGGACCTTTAAAGCTTGATATACTATGTTCAAATAAAGAAACGATAAAAAAAACCAAGCAAGTTACAGCACTTAAAAAAATATTTCCAGTAACGATGAGGAGAACTGTATTAAATCTTCCTTGCGTTACCAACATCCTTTGCTGAATTTTTGTTAAATGTTATTTGTTATTGCACTGACATACAAAAATTAAAAATTATTTATCAGTATAAAATAAAATTTCTATTGCTGCTGATTATTCATTTAGTCTCAAATATCTTCTACGTTCAAAAGTCAAAGGTCAACGATCTAATCTTTTAAATATAATGATGTCAATTAAATGTTTATTATTTAGGAATAATATCTCCAATTTCAAAACAATAGTTAAAATTGGCTCATGAACTATCTAAAACCCGAGAAATAAATCAAAGTATATATAATTAATATCTTTTTTCTATCAAAACGGAAAAAAGCGAAGATTAAAAATAATTTATAGTCAATGTCTGAACCACTAACCTGTTCCTTTTTTTTTTTTTTTTGATGACGTAGTGGAAACTCTTTTTACGAGCCGTCCAACCGACCTTGGTGGGGCCGGAAGGGATGTGTGAGGCTCGGCCTGGGCAGGCCCCTACTCACTAAAACCACTGCGAAAGCCATCGGCCGCTATGTCGGTGTACCCCGGATCTGTCAGCGACAGGGCACACCAGCGACTGGCCGGTCCTGGCAAAGACCGGACTTACTCCCTCGGAGAATGGGGGCGATCCCGGCAATTAGGACCACCCCGACGACGCCGGGCTTTCAAAAGGGCCGGGTTACCACGCCGACCCCAGCCCGGAACACAGGGGTGCTATTGGAGGCGTAGGAATTGCCTCCGTCGCACCCCCGTACGTCGCCTGCGGGGGGAGGGAGCATCAGCCGCCCTCTCCCTTTCCCGCTGAGATGCCTCCTTCGTGGACATGACCGTCTCACAGAAGGAGGACACCGCCAACCAGGACCCATCACTCTCGAGCATCTTCTCCACGACACTCGAAAGCGACAGGTCCACTCCGCCGAGAGCCGCCACAAGGTCTTGGCGCTGCGCAGCCCATCTCGGGCACACCTCGAGGGTGTGCTGGGCCGAGTCCACCGCAGCGCCGCACTCATGGCAGCCTTCTCCCGGCTCTCTCCTGGCCGTCCGACACAGGTAGTAACCAAAGCACCCGTGCCCGGTTAAGACCTGCGTCAGACGGAAAGTGAGGGGTTTGCGTTTCCGCCTCATCCAACGCTCTAGGACCGGGCGAAGCGCTGCCGTTGTACGTCTACCGTACGGCTGCTCCGCCAGGTACTAACCTGTTCCTAAGGCATTAACTAAGATAATAATTATTTAGTTTTTTGCTGTTTGATTGTTAAACTACTCTGCATTTTGTGGGTAATTTAGATACAAGCACGTTAATATAGAATTTTAAATACAGAATTATATATCTAAAAAATAACAATTTTTATTTTAAAATCTTCTATTATTTGTAAACAAAATTTCGTTACCTTCAATTTTTTTATAATTTATTCTAATTACAATTTTATTATTACATTTTTACATTTCTCAAGGAAATCCACAATACATCGTTCTAAGTTACAAAACAAAGGTTAGTGTCAAGGACGTAGGTTATAATTTTATACAGATACAACATTAGTAGCTTCAACCTCTTGTTAGTGAAGTACGTGTTGTAAACAAATTTTTTATCGGAGTTTTTGAGATTGGCTTTGATTTTTTCTCATAAAAATATACTGTGTGTGATACCTGCTGTATATAATAAACTTGATTATTATTATAATAGTGCACACTTTTTTACATTCAAAAATGTTATTGACGATATTGAGTTTTGTTACTCTATTACTGTTATTATTTTTGATTATTGGATGGTATAATAATAACTATTGGAAGAAACGCGGTGTTGTTTTCTACAATGGAAACGTATTGAATTCAATACTTTATGATTTTTTTACTGGCAAGAAACCATTTTTCATACACCTCCATGACATCTATAAGAAGTATCCAAACGACCCGGCCGTTGCGGTTGGACTATTCTCTATACCAGTTCTATACGTGAAAGACCCCACCAATATCCAGTACATATTATCATCAGAATTCAACTCGTTCAATCACAGAGGTATTGAAACAAATGAAAGTGATGTTTTGGCGAAAAATACATTATTTCAAAATGGCAAAATATGGAAGCTTTTACGAGAAAACATGACGCCTCTTTTTACTTCATCTAAATTAAAAAACATGTTTTATATTATGGATAAAAGTGCACAAGATTTCGTGAAATACTTAAAGAATGACAGGGAACTAAGACAATATAACACTTATCAGAAAATATCGATGTTTTGCTGTGCAGCTATCTGTGGAACAGTATTCGGTATTGGTACTGATTCAATTTTTGATTTACCGTTTTTAAAGATCGCACAGAAAAGTTTAAAGTCAACTCTGAAAATCAATATGCGTTTTGCATTATCCACTTTATCGAAAACTTTATTCAATAAATTTAAAATACACTTCTTTAAAGAATATGAAGAATTTTTTATTGAAGCCATTAAACAGGTCATACATCAACGTGAACAAGACAATATAAAAAAACATGATTTCGTTGATATTTGGTTAGCATTACATAAAAGTGGAAAACTTAAGGACCCAGACAATGGTTTCGAATTAGAAACTACAAATGAATTACTTGCCGCCCAAGCATTTTCGTTCTTTTTAGCCGGAGTAGAACCGACTGCCACAGCTATGTTCGCTACTTTATTTGAATTAGCTAAACACCCAGATATACAACAAAATATTCACGCAGAAATTGATAGTGTTTTTGAAAACCATAATGGTTCATTAACATATGAAATTATTTCTGAAATGGTATACTTAGACATGGCTATAAAAGAAGCTATGAGATTACATCCATCTATTGCTACATTATCAAGAAGATGTGTTCAAAATACTGTGTTACCGACTGGAAATATAGTTGTAGAAAAAGGTACAAAGATATTTATACCGGTATACGAACTTCATCACGATGAGAAATACTTTCCCGATCCAGAATCATATAAGCCTGAAAGATTCTTAAGAGAAAACAAACATGAAATCTTAGAATTTACTTATCTGCCTTTTGGTAAAGGAAACCGAACTTGTATTGGTATGCAATACGCAAATATGCAAATAAAAACTGGCTTAGTTCACATGTTACGACATTTTACTGTCCACACTGATATCCATCAAGGAAAACATAAATATTTGAAACACCTAATTCAATTAAGATTGGATCATATAGACATAAAATTTTTAAGAAGATAATATTTTAAAGATACGATCTTTTTATAAGCTTCTGATTTAATATTCATTTTTAGGTGAGAGGGATATAAATTAATATAACTTCATGCAGTTAAAACATTTTAATTAAATAAAATCTTTATATAAAAATAAACAGTAAAAAATCACAATTAATCGTTTCGTTTTTTCCTTAATTCTATCCGTAAAAAGGTTGAAAATTCAAGTCTGTGATATTTTTATTATAAACGAAAAAACCTTGGATCCTTATAAACGACTATGCAAGAAATTGTTCAAGTTTTTTCTCAATAACATAATAATAATTATATAAAATTATTAGTTATTGTTTAGATTCAGGGTATAATCTTTTTGCACAATTGGTTTATTCAAAGACGACATCCTTTAAACACTTCCTCCACTATCACTTGATTCTTTTACTTTTTTATTTTGTTTAAATACTAATAATAATTTGAAATCTGATTTTTTAATTAAGATATTTGCAGATTACTCATTTTTACTTCTCAGCTTGGAAATGAATATATATAAAAATTTCGTGTTTGTCCGCGATGGACTCCGAAACTGTTAAACCGATTTTAAATTTGATTTGCATTCTGTGGGCATTTTGATCCAACTTGAAAGATAGGATAGCTTACATCTCAATTTATAGTCACAATATTTTTTTATTGCAAATTATTTGTCTATTAAAGAAAATTATTTGTCATTATTACAATTATCTGTTGACTGAGTTAAGTATTCAATAGATGGCGCTCTGTTAAAAATACAAACGTCATATATGAGCGACTATTTAATACATAATAGCAAAACCACGTCGTGTTTCTGAGGCTTAGGTATAACCTAACCTTATTTATTAAAAAAACGTAACAGATATTCTTGATTATAGGGCGATACGAAGTTTGAAGTATATATATATATATATATATATATATATATATATATATATATATATATATATACTTCGAACCCTTTCATAAGCTATTCCTATTATATATATATATATAATAGGAATAGCTTATGAAAGGGTTAGGATAGCATAAAGAAGCTAAACGATGCTTTTAAATTATATTCAGCGATACAATTAGCCTCGCCGACCACAGTGCCAGTAGCTCAGGCAGGCAGGTCAGCTGAGTCCCGAAACTGTAGGAACGCTTTGTTGGTTCTTACACAAAGATTTCACAAACATAAAGATAGATTAACCTTCCAATTTATATTTATATGTCTTCTCTGCAATTTGGTCTGCTTGGATATTAAGAAATAAGATCAGAGAAATGTGTGAAGTGTGTTAAATCATTAGACATATTAACCAACCCGCCGCGTACTATACAAGTGATATGTCTCGACACTGCCATACCTAGATCGAATTAAAAATTACAACCTATATCAAATTCTGAAGTCTTAGTTTCATTATTGTAAGGTTTCACATAAATCTGTTTAGTAGTTTTTGCATGGATGATTAACAAATATTCATACAACCATACAGCAAAAACATCCTTACAAAGTTTTGCACATATAATATTAGAAGGATAAATGTTTACCACTCTCATATATGAATTATACATTTGTGTTCTCTAAAATAAAATAAAGATGCCTATTTAGATTGACATTTTAACTCCAAGAAAGAAAAAAGGTACACCTATTTTTTCTTTTTTTATTTCTGTGAAGTCGCTATAAAGTAATAAGTTCTTTTATCTGCTCCTCATATATACTTAAAAACTAATCTTATGTAATTACTTTTTTCTTTTGGCTTAAAGCTTTAAAATAGTCCGCGACATATTTCTAATCTTTAAAAAGATCATAAAATGAATAAAAATAATGTGTTACATATTTTTGTTTGATCTTGCAGTATCTAAAACAGTAATTAAAATATGACTATTCACTATTTTGAATACTACGAGTACCTTTAAATATTCCCATTGTACTGTGTACAGACAATAGAACACACAGGGTAAACCTACATACTTGTCTAGAATTAATCTTAAGAATAGTCTCGGAATAGAAGTGAAAACAACGCTTTGTATCGTACTAACTTAAGTGGGTTCCACCCAAAGGGTACCACTTTCTTTCACCTATAAAAACTGAACATCGAGCCCAAGCAAATAAATGTCTATTAAGGCGATGATAGATGTATGATTTATGTAAACATAAAACTAGTTACAATTAAGTTAATGAAAATCCTATGGTCTCAGCATCTCATAATTATAAAAGTCATCAACTTGAGTAGATTTGTCTCTTAAACAAGTTCCAAACCGCTTGTTAACATACGGCTGTATCATTAGTATGTACTCATCCTGATGTCATAAAGATATAATTTTTATTACCACCTTATAGAAAAGTTGTTAATCAGATTACGAAATAAACCCATTGTAGTTTTAATATAGACTTGTTTTATTGATATGCAGATAGAATTTGGTGAATTAAAATTTCAAATTAAAAGTACTCGTCATTACATTACATTCATATACATATATATGACGGCGCATTTATGATTTTAGAAATTAAATTGATTATTTTTACGATATATAATAGGACCTATTTAGTAAAAGCGAACGTCACCAACGGAAGGAAGTGACAGTCCGCTTGACGTAACTCGGGGAACTGGATGTATGGTACTAAGATCGGCGAATTGAACCGCGGGGTGAGGCATACACCACCTTGTCCGCGGAACGTCGTGTGACTTCGATTAATACTGAATACGAACTTTATAATTGAACCATGGTTATTGAGTGTAGTTAATTGTAGTATGTGCTAATTAATAGTTTAAATTATAACGTCGGTAACCTATACGTCAAATGTCAATTATTTTCCTATTGCCCGTCAACCTACGCCACTATAGAACAAGTAAATAATCATGATAAGGGCCAAGTTTCTATATATATATGTATATATATACACATATATACATATGTATATATATAAATTTTCTAATTGTTTTATCTACTCACTGAGAAAAGATCTGTATAAGTGGAATATGGATATTCAATTAACTTCTGTTACTCTTAACAGAATTAATAAATATCTGTCGGTTTTAAAAAGAAGGCTTGCAGCGTCTGAAGTCTTATTACACGTGCATTAGCACATGTTATAAACAGGACTTTCAAGGATAATAAAATTGAATTTGTTTTTAGAAAATCCTGTTTCACGTTATTCTTTTAAGAGCCGTTACAAGCAAGTGTAAGATAATTGGGTCAGGAATGTAATTTCACAAGAATAAGTAAATATTATGAGAATGATAATATCCTAAAACAAATAAGGAAACTATAATGAGTTATGTTCAGAGAGAAAATCAGTTTATGGGTAGAATTAAAGAATAAAATAATAAAAATATATCATCGGTCTTATAAATTCATTGATATTATAAGTAAAAAGTTGTTGTCAGTAAAATAGGATATATAACAATAATGAATCATTCAAAACTCCTGAGCTCAAACAAAATAAACATTAAAATATATGGAGACAGCTAGATGAATTTTCACGTATTCAATATATACCGTCTTGCTATTAATAAAGATAAAGTGTATAACTTTGTCGGTACGCTACTTCTCTGAAACTATATGTAAAATAACTTGTTTGAGTAACAACCCGGGTTTGATTAACAGAGAACCAATAAGAAATAACAATACTGAAGATTCTAGTGTATAAATAGGATGATTACAACTATATTGCGCCTCTTGTTTAGAACAAATGCTCACAGAGTTCTCTGTAATCTCAAACCCTAAAGGCGTACCTGAATACCGTACAATACAAACATAAGATGATGACTGTAGCCTATACGATATGGGATTACGTAAATAGGATTATATTATACAACCTGCATATAGGATTAAAGTATATGTTTTACACTGACAGTAATAGTAACATAAGACAGCGTAAATTTTTACTGATATTAAGTTTCTACTTTCACATATAAATATATTTGAAGAAAATTTTTTACAGATTACTAATTGACTAACCCAAATCAGGGCAAGATAGTATCTTCTATATATAT
The DNA here is from genome assembly GCA_916720795.1 of Danaus chrysippus. NCBI lineage: Eukaryota > Metazoa > Arthropoda > Insecta > Lepidoptera > Nymphalidae > Danaus > Danaus chrysippus. The sequence goes on along the minus strand of CAKASE010000074.1, from coordinate 12,926,045 downwards.
AAAAATGGATTGCTGTTCCTTAGTCTCACTAAAACTCGAGAACGGCTGGACGGATTTATCTTATCTTAGTCTTGAAATGTTCGTGGAGGTTCAGGGAAGGTATAAAAGCTGAAAAAAATTGATTCATTACTGGGAAAACCATAAAAACAGCCCTTTTCTATTTCCCATACAAACGTTTTTTTGACATTAGATTTGACAACTAACACAAAACCCGGAGATTTATGGCTTACAGGTAAACTCCAAAAATATAAATAAAAAAACGTAATAGATATTTCTTGATTATAGGGCGATAAGAAGTTCGCCGGGTCTTCTAGTAATTGATAAAATATCTTGTTGTAAGTTCAAACCCTAATCGGTATGTTAAGTTTTCAATCTATATTTTCTTTGGACTTAAAATCAAGTATTAAGAGTTAATTGGTATAGAAAATTATCTATTAAAAAGGATAATCATAAGAAACAATGCTTTTAATTTTATTTTTTAAAGTAACACATTAACTGGAACCGAATATGTTTATTCGAATCATAATATAGAATGAGATTAATTTCGAAGTCCGAGTAACGAAACTAGTAAAACACAATTTCTTTCTTCAGCTTGTTTTAACCACTTCAGGAGAGTAATTGATTCACTTTACTTTTTATTACACTTTGCTCTCTTCTCTACCTACAAGGAGGGACCATAGGATCTAATTGAAAACTAGTGAATATATAGTATTATTGCAACGGTGAATTTTCTGCACCGACTCCTTTAGTATTTAAAGAATCTTAAAGAGAAATTTTAGAACAAAATGACGCTAGACATTGTCCAACCAATAGGAGGAAGACATCTTGTACTTTTCATCCTCTTGTAACTTATTGCTTAGTCTACCAGCTCATAAAAACTTTCAAAAACTACAGCCAATCCATCTGAAAGAGCAGATACAAAATATAGGTGCCAAAATGTTGCAACACTAATCAATTGCCTTCCCTTTATTTATTATTTTTGAAAATATAAATTTTCTGCAAGGAAAACATAGGACATTAACCGTTTCTTTAATATAATTACAACGTTTGCTTTGAACATAAAAATATATATGAATAAAAAATATGGTAATTATTTATCATGAAACTGTTAAAACTTTTTGCTATTTTTTTTTGGCAACGTGCATTTCATCATTTGACATAATATGGTTACGGTATGGTGTAGCTCTTACGGTATGGTGTGGCTCCTCGGCACCGTTGTGCCGACGAAGGCTGGGTCGAAGGCAGCGGGCTTATGCTCGCGACCTGCCTCCCCAGTGAGGAAGCCTCCGGGCATCGGTGGAGAACCGGTGTCCGGGTAACATAGGCTAGAGGAAGAGCGGCGTGTTTGGCGTTCCCTGCTCTTGAGTCGGAGGGGTGGTGTGGTCAGCCACTGATACCCCTGCCGAAGGCGGAGTCCCTTTCGGGACTCGTGCGTAGTGAGCGGAAGTATGGCTTGCCGTTCCTGCTCACTAGTCTACGCACAGCGCAGAGAACGCCGAGGAGTTTAGTGGGTGGAAATCCCACACGCCCCCGCCGTGTTTTCCCCTGCGGCGGGAAGTCTTTGAAAGATTCTCCTCGTTAAAAAAAAAAATGGTGTAGAATAAACAGCATAAAGTAATTAGGATTTTCGTTACATTAAACTTATTTCTGTAAAAAATATATCAAAAATGTTAAAATTTAAATAGTTTTCTGATTTCAGTATGAATATTTATTAAACAGACTTCGTATCTACTCAACTATAAATGCAAAGGAAATTGTATTTTCTAATCCCTGAAGAATTTCTAGTTTGCTTGTGTTTTCGTAGCTTCCGTATTGTTATCTGAAATTTATGTAAATCTCCATTGTATATAAATCTTTTAAATATATTCATCATCAGTGTTGGGTAAATGTGTTCAATCAGTACGATTCAAAATTGTTATACAAGATGGATAAGACGATACAGAAATAAATGAACCCACACTTACCTGACTAAATTAAAAAGAATTCCATATAGAAAAATATCTTTAGTATTGCTTGCTTCAGTCACTGAACAATATTTTTGAAATGAAACTTCCAATAAAAATTTCAACAAGGTTTGTTCAACGTCAAGCGTTCAACGCTTCTGGGGAAGGAATAATAGAAAGAGACGGAGCGAAAGTAAATCGGGGGTTAATTATGAATGGCAAGCAATATTTATAAATGAAACTTAGATCTTATTAATGTTTATAATGTTTGTCTTAAAGAAACAATATTTCACTAAAAATGGACTGCCACCCCTTCCTCTTTTCTTTTCCACATTACAAAGGTTCATTTCTTCCGGGCGGAGGGACTCCACAAACTTTTTTTTGTTGTTAATTGTATTTTTAAAAACCTATTTCTATTATCATGTCATAAATACAATGTCTAAAAACTCAGAGACAGTAAGTAATTATAAATAACATAGGCTATATAATGATGGTTTCGCTTCACCTACCTGCCATAATGCAAGCAAGTAATATTTAAAGTAGTGCAACTTCATTAACAAAACCTTTTAAATTGCAATTTTAAAACAATTTAGACGCCGTGAGCAACTTTTAACGATACAGCAAATCGCCGCCAGTTGTAAGAATTGGTGAGATTCAGATTATCACTCTCAATGTTGCAATTATTACGAATTTGAAAGCTTTATTGGGGAGAAAGTCAACGAAGTAACAGTAAAAATGCGACACTCACTTTGTGTTAATAGTATTTACGAAGCAATTTGTTTACACAGCTTCAGAATAAAGCTATATGATTATATTGTTCACACAATGTCTCAGTAACCCATCGCTACCAATTCACACATTTTTAAAGTCTCAGAAATAGTCCAGAAGTTACGATAAAAGCAATCAAAGCAATTTTTAGGTATGTGGTGCACATATCGAATATTTAAGAGATTAAACGAGAAATGTTTTCCATAGATTTTATTAATTAGGCTATGGAATTTTCATATATGGATGTCATGTGAAACCTTTGTATTCCCGCTTTATCACAGCTAAATCACGTGATATTTATTTTATGACATCTTTTTTTTTATTTTTTTAAAGTTTTTAAAACAGTAATTTTTGATGATTCCAAAATTATCTGAAATATATGTAGAAAAGTATGCGTGTTTATAATTAACACAGGAAATATAACTGGTAAATAAAAAAACAATACTCATTCATTGTACTATTGTAAATAAATAGATTTATCTTGTTAGTGTGAGTGATGTGTGACTTGCGATTTGCTTAAATATTCGTACGTCGAAATTTAATATTCATTGCTTCTCCTACGGTTTAGTGTTGTAGTGGTGTTATAAAAGACATTTAAGTGTTACTACTATTTTTCTTTTATCAACAATATTTCTCTAAAAAATATATCATACAAATATTTGAAACAAGGAATACTTCCTTGTTTTTTTAATTACACATGGACAAAATAGGTTTTTTTACTTAAAGATGGGTTTTGTAAGAAAATGGGATTCTTCATGTCCGCGGGTCTACGATAGTTGGCACAGCAATGGTGCCAAGTGGTCGATACAAGACCTCCCGCCAGAAGACGATAAAAAAGCTCTGCATCTTCTGATTAACTACCTCATTCCTGATGAACCCCTTTGTTCTCTTAGCAGTAGGTTCATTTAAGAGTAGACACTCTATTATTTTTATGACCTTATAAGAAGTAAAATTGTTGTACTTTTTAATGTAATAAAAAACACAACTAAAGTTATTTTTTGCACAACACTACTAGCGTAATTTAAATCATGTACATATGTTACTTTTGGTTTTACTTTCCAATAGTAAAAAAAATAGTTATAAAATTTAATAACCGCTTGATTTCATTGCTAGTAAGAGATCCGAAACGTAAACTTTGAAAAGTATAAAATAATTTAATAAAACATTTATTAATTTAGAGTTCATCGATGATCCGGAGAGTTTAAAATGTATAACTGATATCTGGCGAGAATGTTTAAGGCAGAGAATGACACTCGCTTGTTATATTGAAGAAGAAGGTGAGAAAACTTTAGCAGCCCTAAATGTTTGTATTGTAGACGACGTTGACGAACGATTTCCAACAATCAAGGTCAGTTATATGAACAGGTATTAAATAATTTCTTTTAAGGAAGCATTTTATTCCATAAGCAGATAGAAAGGCCTCAGACACTAGATTTATTAGAAATTAAATAAATTTTTCATTCAAATCTCCCTTTATTTCACATGTCTGCGAAATTGTTTAACATGTCCAAAAGGCTGTTATTGCATTTTTGTGTTGTTCATTCCGCAAAGAGACCTTAAAAAGAATGTTTTAGGTGGAAGGTGAGGCCTGGAAAAATGTCTTCTCTGCGATGGAGTATGTGCAGCGAAAATGTGATCCGTTTAAATATTTGGGCTGTAGTAGAATACTCAATGCCTTTGGCTTGGTAGTAAAGAAAGAGTATAGAGGTCAAAAGTTAGGAAGCAGGATTTTATCAGCAAGGTGAGATAATCTACTTCAATATTGATTTAGAGCATGTAATTAAAATTTCAAGATTCCAACTACTTGTGTATAAATATTTTTTATTGTTAGACCTATGCTTAAAATAATTCCACAATTTACTGATTGAATCATCTAACGAAATTTAATATTGTTCAGAGAACTCCTGTGTCATCCTCATGGTATACAAGCCACTTCTACAATATTCAGTGGTCCAGCGTCACAAATATCAGCAGTTCGATGCGGATTCAAACCAATATCTGAAGCTTCTCTAAAAGAACTCGCCGAAAACGGTTTGAAATACCCTCCAGATGAGAACAGGTCCATAAAACTGATGGTCAAGAGCTTTGTTTGACGCTATTAAATAGTAATAACTGGTCATATAAAAAACTTATTTAAACTAAATAATCATATTTAGACCATAAATAGAATTTTTATTTAATATCAAGGCTAGTGTAAACATGTGTTGTGTAACAAAACAAGTTCTTTGTAAGAAAAACAAATTAATAATTATTTTCTGATATTAATAAATTTGTCTATTTCAGTTTTGTTTTTTGTAGGGCACTTTACTAAAATGAAAGCAATTGTTTCCGTTGTATTAACGATATATCTTTTTCATAATTATCATTCTACTTTTACTTATTTTAACTTAGCTGTGGGCGTAAAAGATCCGTTAGCCAGTTAAGATAAAATTTGTATAAAGACGGTAAAGTCGTCTTAGTAAAATAGATAACAATCGTAAAATGTTTCATAACATTTAGTAATCTTTGTAAATAGTAGAGTTTTCGACGAATTGAATAATAAAATGTTATCAAAAGTCAAAAAGCATCATTTATGACAGCATGGCGCCCAAAAAATCCAGAACTAGTTCGACGTTACTTTTTACTCGTATCAAAGATTTTCAAAAGAATTATTACTCTCCAGAGAACTTAATGTACAAATTTTATTATTTGTTTAATATTTTCCTTGAAATTTCCTTTCTATTACAAATCTGTAAAAGTACACGTTAAAAATGGCAAATATATGTGAAGCGGTTCTTAGACACTACAAGTTCAGTAAAATTTTATAGTTTTCATATTTTTCCTCTACTTGTTGTATTTGGCCAATATTTGTTTGCTATATAAACGGCGTATACTTTTATTAATAAAAGAAAGACAAACTGAAATATAAATATAATGAAACTAATTATTATTCACTTGATTTGAAAACTAGTTCATTTATTAAGATTTGCATATACGAGTACTTCTTATTATTTTGAATTCGATGTGTCCTAAGAACTAATTGTAGTAACCTTTTCATTTTTGTTTTTATTTTAGGTTGACTAATTTCATAAAGATTCATGTATATTGTTTATCCTCTTTTGTCTATTATTTCATTTTATAAATCCTATGTATAGTGTTTTTGCAATTTTTGAACTCTTTGTATATAAGAGAACTTAGTTTAGAGGTATATATATTAATAAGTATTTGGTCAACAAAAATGTCATGAATGTGTTCACTCTGCTATAATAAGTACATTCTGTTGTTTCCTTTGACTAACTCCTAACGATATAATATAGAATTATCCATGTAAAAAACTTAGATAACCAGCACACTATTGATAGGAAGTTAGCATTACTAATTTCTTACAAAGTAACTATTATCTGATATCTCCTTAATAGTAAACAATGAATTTTAATTAGCAGAATTATAAAAACATCTTCGAAAAAAAGCTATTCGTATGTTAATTTATTTAATAATACCGGAAACGTATCTTTAAGAGAAAAAAAATATGGTAATCATTACTAAAGGCTCGTGTTAGTCAGGTTTAAAGAACAGAGCACAAATAGATTGTTAAGAAAACGAATTTGCTCTTTCGGACTCATTTGGTCATACATAAAGCATATACTTGTGTGTAAAGTTTTATGAGAATTACTTTAAATACTATATTTGTTTTACGTAATAAATAAAGGCTGAAACTAATATTTTCGGATTTACTACGCGATTTTTTATTATAAACTACATACTACCGACGTTTCGGTTACTGTAATGATCACGGGCAGACGAGATGTGAGTGTCTGTCAGTGGGTCTTATTATTTTATCACCTACCTATTTGTATATCTTATTTGCTTAACTTTTAGATGCCTGTAGCATATTTTATACGTATCCACCGATTAACCAGGTTCCATGAATTGAAATGGAAATTTCAATGAAAATTAATTGGCTTATGCATATTGAAACATGAAAACAACTTAAAACTATATCATAATCCATGCCGATGAAAAACAAAAGAAAACTTAACAATTAAGATTCATACTTAAAAAATTATTGGTACACATTTGCTTCTAATATTGTGTTCATTTTTTCGGGTCTATGAATATTTAAATATTATCCTTTTGATTAATATTTAATACATTGAACATGAATCTTGAATTTAATATGAAGTATAATCTGACGAACATCTTAAGGCCTATGACATTAAAATGAGATAAGACTTGACTATAATTGATGTAAATGTATGATTAACTATCTTCTTTCTAAGCTTCTTCTTAAAATGTCGATAAAAAGGTACACAGTTATAATAATGCTGGCCTATTTACCACATCTGAGTAACTATTTCGCGCGAGCTCTCTCTCTCTCTCTTACTTCGGTATGTATATACATCTAACATTTGCTTTTCATGTCTTAATTACAAGAAGGTTTTACCTATCATTATTATCAGTAGATAACGCATTGCTACTGTATTAACCAAATAAAAGCAAAATTAATTATTAAAAATATCCTTTTTTACAAATTAAATCTAAATCTTTCTGTAGTACCTAATTTATTCACTGAACAAAAATATCTATTGCAATTATTGCTATAGTTATGAAAAGGTATCAGCAAAGTGGTTGATTCTTTCTCTGCTTCCAACATATGAATGGATTTAAAAAAAGGTATAAGCTGTTTTTTTTATGAAACACAAATATGATGAAATTTAAGATCTATTTATCTCGTCTGCCCCTGATCGAGACTCAAGACTTGAAACCTCATATAGACTAGTTTTTACTTATTTTTACTGACGTTGATTAAATGTTCACAATTATATGGTTACATAAAGCAATAAAAAAAATATACATTGCGTAGTTTCACATATACTGAATAATTTACTTTAGTAAAAAAACATCATAATAAGACTATTTAATAACAAAAGAAATGGTAATCACAAGACTTCCCTGTCCGTGGTTCCATCTTCTACTTCAAGAGGTTTCTCATTACTTGAGGTTTCAAACTAGCTGTTTGAATATTTTAAAAGGTGGTAGAGCCTAGCTCTAGTCATGTTACTACAGCTCGAACAAGGGCTGGCTCGACCAGAGAAGTGCCACTCTCTTACAGAAGATCAGCGTGAAGTAGCCTTTTAATGGCTGCGTTTCGTCCAATGAATGAGAGCACCGGTTGCGTTTTCCCTATTCCCTCCCTTTCCTGCTCTTTCCCTATCCCCACCCCTCCCTTATTTTCCTCAACAATCAAGGTTGGCAACGCATCCGTAACATCTATGTTGCGGATGTTCATGGGCGACGGTCACTACTGCCCATCAAGTAGTCTGTCTGCTCGTTTGCTTCCTATGACATAAAAAAGAGTGCTTATACTTTATAGACAAGAAAGATGTGGATCTCCGATTCCATTTTTTCTGGATCTCTTACAGCCCCCCTTAAGCCCAGCAGGGTCCACAAAAGGGGCGCTATTACCCACTTTGGAAAAGGTTGTCATAGATTAAGAGACCGAATGCTTAGTTTCTGTCAAAGACCAATCTAAGGCTTTATAACCATTTCATAACGTACAACACCAAATGCTCTATAACGTAATCCAGACGTTTATTTCTTAATGATATCCATAATCTAATTATTATTCGGATAAGATTTGTTTTCAGAACAACTCTGTTTTATATTGAAAGTATTTAAAATAAGACACAATATTATCGGATAAATGTAGAAACGTTCTCTTCTATGATGTAAATTTTTTAACGATGCTTATGATTGTTTTAATAATTAACTTGAACATTTCCTATACGGTCAATTAAGGTATATTAATAATAAAGTTTAAGTCTACAGTCTCCACCACGGGATTAAAAGAAGAATTTCACGATCTTGTTCCTAGTCTCATCAGAAATAACTCAATATATCACAATTTTTATTCGTCTCTTAAAGTTCTTATATCAATGCCATTCTATACATGTACGACTTTAGTGCAAATTTACGATTCCATACCCTCCTATTTTATCATAATTGATTATTTCACATGGTGTCGTTATCTCTACAATAGATTTCGTTTTGTGATATATCTACTGTTGATATATCAAATATATTTAGATAATAGTAATTATTGTGTCAATTCTAGTAAGGTCATTATAAAAGTGCAAAAAATATATAATCCATATTTATATCTGAACTCGTATTCATACTCTTATATTATAAATTTGTTCTTCAATAAGTAGTTACTTTACTGCTTAAACCTTTATCCTTTTTTATGAAATTCCTTAAAATACTCCGGCTCCTACAATATTTTTAAGAGAAGACAATACTTTTATTCTCACTGAATATCGATTCTAAAACCTTAATTAAAGCGTCTGCCACATATGGGAACTGGACCTCTGTAAAAAATCAGCACTAACAGAATTACAAACCAGGTATCCATTAACAGAAAGTGATGGTATATCGTAAGTCAGTTAACACATTTCTATTCTAAAGACAACCTAAAAATTGCAAAAAGTTTGTTACCTGCATCAAATAAAACTTAATATGTCTTAAGATATTTAGGCTCTTAACAGCCGCCTTACAGGCTAAACTGTGAGCATATTAAGCTTTTATGACAGTGAAATATGTTTAAGATATCACTTTGCAGTTATATATGAGTTATAAACAATTTTTTACCACTTAATCGTTAAGAGCAATAGAGGAATAAGGAAAGAGTCATGTTCAAACAGAACAAGACTCTATATCCATTTACAAGCAGTGATTAAACAATTTTTCAGAGTCTGTTCTGTGTTTGTCAAGTATATCTCGCATGAAACCATCTGCAGTCATATCAATTTTAACAATAACCTTAATGTAATGTCAAACGTTTACAATCATAACTTCTCGCAGAGTTGAGAGTGACGGTTGTGCGTACAGAACATATGCATATATTAAGGATCAATATTTAAAATAAATTCGTAAGTTTTCCTTTTAAATACGTATTTCTATTACAAAGTTTTCATCTTTTATATATCGACCATATATTTTATTTTCATAAAATAATAATTTATTATTTTTTATTGATTGCTTTGGCTTATATCATTTGAAAAGACAAATTCATTTAAATGTTTTTAAGGTAAAATGAGGTGAACAGTCACTTTTAAAACAGTTCTTAAAATCTTAAGGTGAACTGGTTGTCGCTAATGGGAATGACCTCCATCAGGAAATTAGTCATTAAATTTTGCAACAAAGTTGCGATTAATATTGAGCGCAAAATTATATAAGTGCTTTATTATATATTTTTCGTTCCCTTTTCATTTTAGATCTTCACAAATTAAGAAGTTTAATAAATCATTCACAAAACTTATTTTCTTTAAAGTCATCATCATCTTCAAATAGGACTTTGTTTACAATATCTTGTCTTATATTCGCAAAAGTATAATTTGATATTGATTTCCATAAATTGATAATGTAATCTATAATCATAATGGCATGTCGTAGGTCCTGTCAAAAATAAGCTTTTATAAATAAAAATGGGTTTTGTAAGAAAATGGGACTCTTCATGTCCTCGAGTCTATGACAGTTGGGAAAGCAATGGTGCTAAGTGGGTGATACAGGATCTACCTCCAGAAGACGATGAAATAGCGCTGCAGCTTTTGAGGGAAAACCTTATTCCTGATGAAACCCTCTGTTCACTCAGCAGTATGTGGAATTTCATAATATCATTATTAAATTTCAGTCACTAACTGTAAAATAAAATTTTAACTATCAATTCCAACATCTGGTCAGCCATACATAAAATATATCCATACACTCACTAATGTAAATCAACTAGTTTACATTACTGCAACGCTCTTCTCCCTGCAACACGATGGAAACGGCACCGGCACAGTGGATCCATTGAATGCTAAGCGGTTTTGTCTCAAATTGACGCATTAAAAATGTTTTATTTGTCATTTTAGATCTCAAAGATGACCCGGAAAGTTTTCGGTCCATATCTGATTTCTGGCTAGCATGTTTTGCTCAGAGAATGAGCCTCGCTTGTTACACGGAAAAAGAAGGAAAGAGAACCCTAGTAGCGATAAATGTTTGTGTTGCTGATACAATCGAAGAAAGAGTTCCAGAAATCGAGGTTAGTTTTAAGCCTTAATAAGGAATGTGCTTTGGTTTGCAAAGTTCTAAAGTTATATACAGGAAAATAAAACAACTAACTTTAACCTAGTCTTTAAAAAAATCAGTTTATTTTTGAGAAAACAATTTTTATCCATCATTTTAACGACTGTCATTATTTAAATTAAAAACGTGTTGCACTAAAAGTCAACCTATAATTCTAGATTGAAGGAGAAGCTTGGAAAAATGTGTTCAATGCTTTGGAGTATATAGAAGAAAAATGTGATGCTTTTAAATATTTTGGCTTTGATATTCTTCTTCATGCACTCGGTTTGGTAGTGAAGAAAGAGTATAGAGGTGAAAAGTTAGGAAGCAGAATGTTATCAGCAAGGTGAGAAAATGTTTTTAAATACAAAAGGAATATTCATTCTATTACAACAATATTTTCTATATCTTGTTTATACCTCCGTGGAGAAAACTCGTAAAATTTAACTGATATTTTTATTTAAATAAGTTTAATTCAATATCTCTCGAATATAAGTAATGTGGAAATTTTGTTGTCTAGGGAACCCTTAAGTATTCCACACGGTATAAAAGCAACAGCTACAGTATTCACTGGTCCAGCATCACAAATATCAGCAGCTCGAAGCGGATTCATATCAATATGTGAAGTTTCTCTGAAAGAACTCGCCGAAAACGGTATGAAATACCCTCCAGATGAGAACAGGTCTATAAAACTGATGGTCAAGAGCTTTGTTTGAACTATTAAATAGAAAAAACCGAGCGTATAGAAACTTATTTAAATGAGACAAACGTATTTAAGTTATAAATAGAATTTGGTATTCAATATCAAGGCTAGTCTAAACTAGTGTATGACGCTAGAAGTTTCCTAACTACAGTACGAGTATAAAAAACTTATTAATTTTTTTTTTCAACGACTTGTTTTATATCAATTTATTTTTTCTATCGCAGCATTGTTTAACGATGTACAGATATATTTAATTTAGTGATATAATATGTTTTTAATAAAAAATATTGTTGTTATAACCGTAAATTCGTTTTAATGTTTTATTTGTACAAAGGCTATGTTATTAAAAAACACTTTTAGCTACTTACGTAAGTGAGGAACAATCAGACTAATATGGTAATCAAAGATAAAAAGTCAAAGAGCGTCAATTATGTATTATCAGACGATGTGACGTTCGGACAATCAAGGTCAGAATGCTTAACACAAGTCTGCATCGCTTCTTATCCAACATCTTACTCTAATTTGCGAAGATTTATCAATAAAAAACTCTTAACTATCGATATGTAGTGTGACAATGCTAACCTGGCGTAAGAATAGACGCTAGTTGAATGTCTGATTAAAATTTTATGATAATAAACAATTTTTTAAAATAAGATTGTGTAAGAACATAATTGATAAGAATCAATTATATAAATAACTTTTATTAATACTTAGTTTGTTTAGTTTCCCTAATTATATAGAATAAAGGCACTACTAAACGCTTATACGCTCGTGAAGAGTGAACAATTTATATAGGTATTTACTTTGTTTATCAGTTTGTTCAGTATTTGGTGGATTTATGATATAAAAAGGTTACATATGCATTACAAAACATCGTACCTACAAGTGTAAGTCTTCGTTAGCAGATCGAATAAATCGGTCGAGAAAATCAAATAAATGGATAAAATAACAAAATATAATTGATGTACTCAGCGTAGGATGTGAATAAATTATACTTTGACTGGACCGAAATTTACTCAAACATCATTGAGGAATACTATATTCTGTCCGGTTCAGCGAGTGCGTCATCTCGCGGAAAGAGGCCGCTGAACGAGCGCGGGAAGATGACCCCTCCTCGGCGCCCCTGCATCGACGAAGGCTGGGTAGAAGGCAGCGGGCCTACGCTCGCCAAATGCCTCCCCAGTGAGAGGAGCCTCCGGGCGTTGGTGGGGAACCGGTGTCCGGACAACATAGGCTGGAGTGAGAGTGGCGTGTTTGGCGTTCCCGGCACGCTGCTCTAGACTCGGAGGGGAAGTGTGGTGAAGCCACTATGACCCCTGCCGAAGACGGAGTCCATGGGACTCGTGCGTAGTGAGCGGAAGTATGGCTTGCCGTTCCCGCTCACTAGCCTACGCACAGCGCAGAGAACGCCGAGGAGTTTAGTGGGTGGAAATCCCACTCGCCCCCGCCGTGTTTTCCCCCGCGGCGGGAAGTCTTTGAAAGATTCTCCTCGTTAAAAAAAAAAAAATACTATATTCTGACAGATACTTAAACAGAATTTTTAACATGATAGCCAAAAGAGAAACATGCCAAGGAATTTCTCGTAAATAATATAAAAAATAAAAACTATCCTTTAACTTTAGTTACGTTAAATAATAAGCTTCTTGTTTCATAAGCGATTAATCATACAGAATAACATCGCCACTTTGGCGAAACTCCAAATATTACTCGAGGTCCGCGCCTATACGCCTATATATATTCTCAAGTCTGCTCTATAAGCCACTGGCTAATATATTTAATAGTTAAATGAAAACTTAAGTAACAGATTAAAAGAATGTAAACAAAAATATACTACTCTTTGAATTGTTGGTGTTTCCGTAGATTCATGAACGTGCAAGGTTGTGAGTTGTGACTAGACTAGGGCTTAGTTCCTGATAAGACTATTAAGGAAAAAAATATCGTGCCAACAGTAGAAGGCCATCTAGATTTAGATTTATTTTTTTGACTGCAACATTATTTTTAATGTAACATAAATATTTCGTAACAATAAACTTATAACATGTCGTTATTTTATAAATTAAACTTTATCCATCGGTATGATTACTGTAATGTGTAAGCAAGAATTCCATATTTTTATGGATATAAGAAATAAACATTAAAAAACATAGAACGCCAGAGACCATAATCACACATACTTCCTGTACATTAATAGTTTATTAAAAAGAAAAAAAACTCAACATGTGGTTTGCTACTCTTATTAAAAAGTTGTTTAAATTATGAAGAGAAGGTAAAAAACTGTGCTTTGCTGTCTTTATGATAAGCCTAATAGCTGGATACCCTTAAAGTGACCATACTCAATACGCCGCCTGTTCGTCAATAAATATAAAGTCATGAACATACTTATATATCAAACGGAAAGGCACTTTCTTTAATGAGAAAAATCTTTATAATATCTGAGTCAAGTCTTATAGTTGATTACATTCTCGAAAATATTGTATCTTGTGAGGAGGTCACACCGCCACAAATATCATTTAACTCATTATCTTGACCTACTTATAAAAATCCTAGTTTATTTTTATACGCGGAACTATTGGCATTCTCTAATCTAAAACAATTTACTGCACGCATGTCTCTTTTTATTCCTATACAAAAAACAAAATACATATCTATAAAAATAAAAATATTGCATTTTACTACCTTTTAAAGCAGCTTTGCCAATGTAGACTTCAGAATCAAAATTAGACTCATCTAGTTCTATGCGGAATTCAATACGAGACGTTTGTTTGTGAAAATATTTAACTACTAATTAGTATTCATAAGTTGTTCAGTAAATCGTCTCTCATACAAAATAGCAAATAGGATATAGTATGGCCATGACTATGACACATCGCTATACAAATACCTATTGTATAAAAATATATTAAATAACTAAATATGCTTTGCCGTGATGACATTGAAATCATTATTATATAATAATGTCTGTACCATTAGTAAGATGAGACACAACATAAACATTTAAGTTTTTACGTTATTCGATGTGTCAGAATAACATACCTATCTAATCTTAATTATAATAAAAAAAAATGTCTTGATAGTTCCTTCAGAATTGATAATTATTTAATTATTTTTTCCTTTTTATTTGTTTAATACCACAGTATTTTTTAGATCTATCATAAATCTAAGTCATCGGTTCTAAGAGCGCCTGCTAGAAGTAAGGCTCAAACTATGAGATTAGGATGTCAGGAAGTGACTGAAGAATTACTAGTGAAGTCTTCTCTCAAAAAAGGACGAAAGGAAAAGTCACATTATTAACGATTTATTTTAGTATTTTATTATATTGTCCACGCTATTGCTTCGAAAAAGAAAGAACTAAACTCTGTATAATTTATGAACGAACGAACTCTATAATCAGGTTGTAGAATAAATGCACAGTGACACTAATGATTGCTGTTAGTCAGTGGTGGCCTAGTGGTTAAAGGGCCCGCCTCTCCTGCACGAGGAGGCGGGTTCGATCCTGGACCTAGCAAGTACCAGTGTGATTTTTCCGAGTCATATGTACTTTCTAAGACTATTTAGACATCACTGATCAATGCATTCCCAAAGAGTGTTTATTATATAAAAATATTGACATTGGCACAAAATCCAGTGTCATTGAAGTCATAGCAAAAAATTAACAAACAAAATAATGAACAATTTACATTTCTTGTACTCGAGACAAAGAAATACCATCTAGTTAAAGTAATTACGATGTTTAGGACTATACGAAATGAGTATTTAAATACCATACCAAAAAGCATCGCAACGTGAAGCTAAACTATATTAACGTTATTGTTATACGAATATAAAGAATACAAATATTTGTAAAGAAACGGAAGCCTCTTTACATTTGTATTTAAAAACTCATTCTTATCTTAAAATAAATGGTGAATTGTTCTGATTTTATTCTTTTGTTTCTTCGGAAATACTGTCTATATTTTTAATTGTGTATATACGATAAATAATACAGCGAATACATACTTTACTAACAGCATAAAATATTAACAAAACGTTTATTAGTCAGGTGATATACGAGAACTGTCTTAACTTACCAAAAAGCTAAAATATAACATCTTTTATAAATCTGTCAGCATCCTATTTCTGTAAAACCCATTGTCAGTAAAAATATTTCAATACAAACATTTTAGATGTTAAAATATAAAGAAAACTTATCCCACAAATAAATGCAGCATATTGTCGTTCATGTTTTAGTTTTAATAATTGTTTGCAGTCCATACATTCTACGAAAATAATAAATGCCCGTTTATAAAAAATGTCTGAATATTTGTAACTATTTTACGTAAAAACTACGTAACGGATTTTGATAAGATTTTACAGCAAGATAGTCTAGACAGCAGAATAAGATATAAGCTAAAATAATGAATAATGTATCCAGTCTAGTACAATCAGGATCATTACATAATAGTTGTGTTGTCTATGAAGGCCTCTCACAAACTATAGATGTCGCTACGAGTCGGTAACTATAATACTATTTCTATTGTAGTATTTCCCCCATGTCCAATTCCCCAGGTTACGCAAACTTTCCGTCATGAAGTAGAATAAATAAATTTGCATGAATTATAATACCAATTAAGAAAAGTAATTCAGAGACAAAATTTTAGGCTAACTTTAGTATAAATTCAAGTTAATTTTATTATATCTCATAAGTAAACAATTCACTAAGAACCTTAAATTGTCCAACAATATATTGAAATTATCCTTCGTCCAAACACATGAAGTAGCAAATATTTAGTCAACACCTAATGGCATTTCATGTCATCTTTATTTCGGTATAAATATTATTGCATAAAGATACATATCTAAGCGCACGGTAGTGCGCCGGCCAAGTTCCAGCAACAGGCCGCGCGCATGCCGTGCACTATTTACACGAACCGTTTCGACCCACTTTTTACCCCCCTGTAGCTCAGTGCCTGTTACAAGTACAGAGATAAAATTGTACCTACGTAATCATATACTAGTACTAAAGCAGTATGCCAAATTTCATAGATAAAGCTTCAGTAGATCCTGAAATATGACCCTGTGAAAATAGCTAATTTTGACACTGACTCACTGACAGGTAATCAAAACCTTTAGGCCACTTCCCATTGTTTTAGCATTATGAAATTTGGTACACAGGTTGTGTGTTATATGTAGATTAACAAAAAATTAAGAAATTCAAGAAATCGGTCAAGCGTGAGTTGCCTCAATTCTAGAATCGAATTTTTAATAAAAATATTTATGAACCAGTGAATACAATGAGAATACGAAGCGGTGGAAATGGGGGGGGGGTATAAAATATGTAATAAAAAATCTAAGAAATCGGTCAAGCGTGAGTTGGCTTAATCAAATATCGAATTTTTATTACACGCTGTATATTAGCATCACTTGTATGTTTGTTTGTTTGTTTGTTTGTTTGTTTGTATGTAACTCTCCTTTTTTTTTAACACGCTTCTTTTGCACTGCTGTGATATGGGTATCAAATGAAAGAGGTTGAGGAAAAGAATATGAAGATAAAAATAATGCAAGAATATCGGGACGATAAAATATTGGGACGGCAAAATATCCAGACCAGGCGAAAAAATATCCGGACGACAAAAAGTTTTTCTAAAACTATAGAATAATATATACAGGGTGACTGGTGAATTACTATCAATATTTAAGGAGAATACTCGGTACATGATTCTCATTCGAATTATGTAAAAAAAATAGGTAGTTAATTTTTGACCAAATTTCCGTATAAATAAATAAAGCGTGGACACGTTCCAAGTGTTCCAAGTGTGGACGCGTGTGGCGGCGTGCTGATACAACACTACGCCGCAACACGTGTGTGTGTGCGTGTGTGTATACCTAATCTGTAGGGTGTTCACACGATGCGTAATTAATTACATAACTTTTGGTTAACTTTACTTAGAAGTTTATTAATATTTATGTTATATTAATTTTTATTTTGTCATATATGATCGTCAAATATCACGTCCTCAAGTATCGATAGTAATTCACCAGTCACCCTGTATATATATATATAGGCGCTCAGCTCAGCACAATAAAATACATAATAATGAAATATTAATAATTAATAATAGGAGTACATCTATCAATCGGTGATAAATGATACAGTTTGCAGTTTACACGATACAGTTTGCCGTTTACACGATACAGTTTGCAGTTTACACGATTCAGTTTGCCGTTTACAAGATACACGATACAGTTTGCAGTTTACACGATACACGATACAGGTTAATTTAATTATATAAATAATAAATTAATGATACAATTAATTAAGTGTTACGTACAGCACGAAAACCTGCCAAGTTCAAATTTAGAAGTATTATAATTTTAGATATTTTTAACCAAGCACCTACGTATTTTTACAGCTATACCATATTTTAAGTTGGGTGTATGGTAAAGTGAATTTCGGCCAGATGGACCGTTGACGTGAATAAGGTGGCGGGTAGTGGCTGGATGTGGAAGGCAGACTGGGTGTGGTGGCGAGTCTTGGGAATGGCAAATGTTTACCAGTGGATCATGCTGTTGATGAAGATGATTATGATCGATTTCAAAGTGCATCTAAACTTGGCATTAGATTGGATTTCAATCCTTTTTTAGGCAAACAATTAGCCGATTGGAACTTGGCCCCCTTTTTAACAGGCATGTTTTTGGTGAGTATGTTAATTGTTACAGGGATTTACCTATGAACCTGCACATACCTGACGATAGGATCATAGAACCAGGTAGGATAATTCGTAATGTAAAAATTATATATTTTCAGTTATTTAACACTTTCAACTATAAATTTCTATATATTCTATTTCTATATAATTATATGATCGCATCTCCCATAAGATACGTTTACTCAGAACATTATTATCATTAAATAAAACTAAAGCAACAACCCAACCCACTAAACATGTGTATGTCAGTTCAAACACACAATGAAACACATTAACAGATCTATGTATATTTATTTAAGGTCTAAAGTTGGGGAAGCAGTGTTGTAATGGGTCGGGGGGCGTGTCTTCGGTGAGGTAGGAGCTCAGCAGCACCGGCGGGCAGACCGGTGTCCCGCGGGATATGAACCAAGAGGAGTCCCTCTCAGACAACGGGTAGCGCTTGAGGTCCGCGAAACATACCGTCACGTTCACCTCGGAGTATGGAGGTCTGGGGACAGATATTTATTTATTTATCTTATCCGCCAACATTTGTTCACATCATCACATAAGTAAGAAAAATATACAATACACATAACTTAAAACTAGGTGTGACAAACATTTATAGGTAGATACATAAATTAATATTATATGTATCTTCAAATTTGGTTAGGAGAGGAGCTTGGACGAGCTTGGATGACCGTTTAGGCGTTAGATAGAGGCTTGAACCTACACCTGGGTCGCAAGTCCCAGTCACTGTTGAAGCTTCTCTCCCTGTAACGATGGACCCGACACCCGCGCGATGAATATATCTTCTATCTTCTATATATATAAAAGAAAGTCGTGTTAGTGACTTCACTTATAACCCAAGAACGGCTGAACCGATTTAGCTGAAAATTGGCAGGGAGGTAGTTTAGAACCAGGAAATTGCAATAGGATACTTTTTATCCCGTTCGACAGCATTCCCGTGGGACTTGACATGAAACGTCAGTCATTATAAAACGTGGAATAATACAATTCACAGCTATGCAATTGACGTATAATGATAGATATGTAATGACGTATGGATGACAATTAGATATTTGTAAGAAATCTACTATATAAAAATAAAAATATTTAGGTAATGTGTTTGTAGCTTGAACTCTTAAAACCATTTAGTATTTGCGGGATAAATTTAGAAAATCATTGTTTTTCACATGGGCAGTTATATTTTGCGTGTTCACGAGTTTGGAAACCATCCGCTTTATTTGTGTTAAAGTTAGACCAAAAAACAAAAAAATGTGGTTTACAAAGGAGCACTTCAATGAAACGGATAATTAGCGGACACGTATAACGCTCCGATTCGGTATCTACTTTGGATTCACTTTCAAATAAAAATTTTCCTTTTCAAATATAAAACAAAAAATTCTTCATCTTTTAATCACCAAACGAAATGTTATATAAAAGCTCTTGTGGCGAAACGGAGTTCGCCAGGTTTACTAGTATACTTATATAATTTTAATTTTACATTAAATCAATTCGATATAATAGTCAAATAGAAATTTCAGCAAGATTTGAAGCTACATCTTCTTAATACCCCATTCCAGTATCATTACAATTTGAGTTATAGTGAACTAACTACAATCGTTAAATTAATATTATATTCTGGAAGATCTCTTAACTTGTCTTAATGAAATTGATATTCTTATATAATGCTAGAAGACCCGGCGAACTTCGTATCGCCCTATAATCAAGAAACATTTATATTTTTGGAGTTTGTCTATTAAAGCCATAAATCTTATGTCAAAAAAACCGTTTGTATCAACAACTACTAATAAATTAAAAATTAATGAAAAAAACATTGTCCAGATGACAAAATTGTGAATCTAAACCATTCCCAGATCCTCTTGAACACACACAAAAAATTTCATCAAAATCGCTCCAGTCGTTTGAGAGAAGTTCAGTGACATACACACTCACAGAAGAATTATATATATGTATAAAGATTTTAGTATGTATACTAACTCATCGTCAAGAGCGATTCCGTCGCCAGCTTCTAACAGCCTTGCTAGTAATCTCTTCCTAGCGGCGGGTACGTGTAGTACAGCCCTCATTCCGTCGAAGGGTCCTCGCCCCCCGGCCTTCCTAGCCGCCCGCCACCGGTGCGCGGCCTGCGCTAAACTCTTCTCAGCTCCCGTCAAACTAGGCAGACATGACGCTTTAGGATTACCCCACTCGTATTCTTCTTCCTGTAATAATATATATATTTTTTTATTTATTTATTAAGGCAAACACAACAGGTCACAATCACATAGAGAATATTTCTTAAACATTAATACTATCGAACAGATTATAACCCTAAGGGTGCATGCACAACATGACGGGATTGCCAATTATTACAGTTAACAAATTCCAATACAGGAGATAACTATGTATTAGTACTAAACAATAACAACAGTAGGTATATCAAGACCATAATAAAATTAAATTACATGGACTAAACAAAAAAAGACAAAAATGAAATATTAAAAGTGATATTCAATGAAGTTACACGAATTAAATTATATATATATTAAGAAAATAATTAAATGGTATAATAAACAATTTTCGTTTAAATTTACAAAAAAGACAAAAGAAATATAATCGTTAATAATTACAATTTTATATATAACATTTATAAACCAAAATAGCATATAAATCGTGTTTGGGATCAGCCTTTAATATATGTGCATCAGTTTAAAATGATTTTTTATAATGAAGAGCATCTTTCAACGTTAATCCACGTTTAAATGATCGGTCTATATAAGATTATGATTAATTCTTCAAGCAATGTGATTCGTCTAAAACAAAAAGAGAATCCACAATTAAATGTTCATGCTTTCCTTGGGTGAAATTTGTAATGTTATCTGTCATTGTTAGATATCAGTGTCGATGTCAATCGATGATACACATAATATATTTTGACTTCATATTTTCTCATAGCCACTTCCTGCTTACAGAGTATATATTGACCTAATATACTCGTTGAAATCCTGTCTTCGTCCACACTCACCTCGAGAAACCTCCCAGCGGCTCGACTCCTTGATATATAAGCGGGATGTAGGATCCACTTGCCAGCCGCCACCGAGCCCAGCATCTTCTCACTCCGCCCCGGCGCCGCGCACAGTAAGTGTGTAGCGAACAAATCTAGCTCAGGACTGTCTGAAACTTCTCCACCAAGACACTGGATCATAGCGGCGATCTCTTCACGATTCTGAAATTAAATTAATAGGTATACAACGAATGTTGATTACATTAACGTAACATAAATATCAGCACATATATTATGTTCTATTTTGCTTGAAGACGTCTGACACAGATAATTAATTAGTAGATGTCGCTACTGGTTAGTTACCATATACATTATTTGAACAGACTGTATACAGAGAGAGCAATTCTAAAGTTCAGACTAAAGAAGACACGTTTCGAAAACTATTATATTTTTCTTACAAAAACCTCATTCTAATTCAAAGCATAGCTTCATTATTTTATCTTTTTTGGATTCACAATGAAAAGGAAATAAAAATTCACTGTTATCGGGCCTCCTTGGACAAAAGCAACAAAACATATTATAGTTGTAACTTAATTATAAAATTATTTACGTCAACATTCGACGACAACATAAACTTCTTGACTGTCTGTTTGTTCGTATGTTCTGTCTTTCTGGAGGTGTCGTCCCAGCCAACTGTGTTCGGTTGTGACTCAGGGGCCGGCTCGCTGTCTTGAGGCGGGGCTGGGAATTATAACATGGCAATATTTACTAATATAATAATATATTTTACTATATTATGACGAAGGGTAATAGAAAAATATTTAAAATGATTTTTTTCATCCATTATCGCATGTCGCATTACAAGCGGTAGCAAAGTAGGAGTGAAATGGAAGAGGCTCTTGACTAAACTATTAACCTGTTCTGTACTTAAATACATTACTATCAAAATGTATAGTTGGACAGTCTGCTATTAACTCATACTGTCATAGCCAGTGGCGGCCGGTGGGTAATCGAACCGATGGTGCACATTACTCAAATATTAAAATTAGAAAATGCAACAAAACATAACGAAATGTCTATCACGGCTCAATTCGCCATACATCGGGTGCTCTCGCTAATCTTCGGCCGCTCGTGCGGCGCTCGAGAACCGACTCGTTACTCGGTACATTTCTATGAACTATCTTTTGTTTCACGCGTCAGGCGTATTAATATGCGTATCTCATACAAGATGTATTAGCAGTCCTCGTGCCCTCGCCGAAGCGCACGATATGAGTTTAGTAAAGCGCTGAATTTTTTTAACCATAATTAGGAAATTTAATTTTTTATACGTTTTTATATGTTTAAAAAGTAATATTAAAATGGTAATTTAAAAATAAAGATGAAGTAAAATTTTGTAATTATTAAATATTTTGAATTGGTGGTTCAGCGCACGAGTGCACTTAAGGTACAGCCGCCACTGGTCATAGCCAATTTCCGAATACTCAGTGAAGACAATTTTTTATTTCATATTATAATACATACGCGGATCGCTATTATGTGAAGGAACTGAATCTCTAGTTCGTTTCCGTTGTGAACTCAGTCGGCTAGCGAGTACAGCGCTCAAGCGCTGCAGCTGTGCGTCGACCACCGGCGGTAATGTTGTGCTCTTCGGCGTCTCAACTGTTGTAGCGCTGACAGCGCTTTTAGAGCTGTCGTTTTCTTCGGATATGTTCATCCCACCCGCGCTCTGGAATGATAGATAAATTATATAGGTTATTATGAATGAGATCCTATGAGTATTCATTTAAATGTAACTAATGTTTGTCGAATTAATATGCATATTTTCTTATTTTTAAAAAACCAAATATACTCCCGACGTTTCGGTTACTTTGCAACCGTGATCAAGGTTATCTCGTCTGTCTAATGATATGTAGTTTTTTAGAAATAATAACATCGTGTAGTAATCCGAACAATATAAGTGGCATTTAAAAGGTTATTATGTGAATTTATAATACCATTTTATGCAAAAATCTCACCTGATTTTCAAAAGTTTTCGCCATTTTCGACGGCGGTGTTTCTACTTGTTCCTGTTAAAATAATAAAATTAGAGTATATTGTCATTAATAATTATTATTTATACTCGCAAACCAAATTACTATTTGAATGAAATAAAATTATTTATATGATTAATTATTAGATAAGCTGATAAATAAAGTAATACCAACGTTCAAGTGTAATTTCCTGGGCACAGTGTTATTAGTCACGCCGCCATCTGTTGGTGAGTCGTTGAACTGAGACAGAAAACGATTCCTGATTTCTGATAGTGGCTGAAATATATAACATAATATAAATATAAAATATATGTAATGATATTCAATAACTATAAATGACAATAACTTAGAACATACTATGCAATCAAAATCTTCAAAATTCATTATTTTTTTTATGAAAAAGGTTTTCGGGCAGAAATCTACACACAATTTAAAATCTAAAAATAAATAGCATCGAATCGTCTGTCCGCGATCGTGATGAAGTAAACCGCGTCTAGGAACATTTTCCACCAAGTTGGTGTCAAACATACAAATATTAATAAAATATTTGTTAATTATTGGAGATCAGACCGTCCTGCCAAGTCACTAACCGTATGCGACCTCGCGGCGGCCGGTGTCCCGCTAGGCAGGCGGTCCACTAGTGACCACAGCGTCTTCCTCGCTCCCGGAGACAGCCGTCCGCCAGCCACGCCCGCGCAGAACGAACTGTCCGGAGTACACGGAACACGGGGGACTGACCGGACATGGACATAGAGATTAATGTTTTTTTTAAGAGACGATACTTCTCAGCATTCCATGGATTCACCGTGCGGGTGCCGGGTCTATCGCGTTGCAGGGAGAGGAGCTTCAACAGTGCCTGGGACTTGCGACCCAAGTGTAGGTTTAAGGGGGACCTTAACTAACGCGCGTTATACGCTCACCTCCACTGTCCAAGCTCCTCTCCCTACCTAACATAGAGCTGTGACTGAAACTATTATTCCACCTGATAGATAGCTAGAATGTAATTGTGTATTGATTTAATAGAAAATATACTAAAACATACTAACAATAAATAATGATAGCTGAATATAATATTGAATTTCGTAGTTAAGTGTTTATGTATTATGATTGTATGTTTTTATAAATACATTTTTATTTATTGACATTTAAAAACGACTTATAATGAATAGCTAGCTAACAAGATAATCCAGGGGTTTATGAATTAGAAATACCGGTTGGTGTCGATGAAATTTTACTTCTATGTTTCTCATATGAAATTTGATCCAATTATTTTTACAACACTATCTATGATAATAAAAAGTAATAAATATAAGTTCAATCAATATAAAAGTTGTTAACGTCGGTTTAGATGAACGATCTAGTATAGAAAGTCATTTACCCTAACTCTCTTCCTCGATCAAGTTTGGCAGCACATCCGCAAAATTATTTTGCGGATGTCCATGAGCGACGGTACTATATCCAACAAGTAGGCCGTATGCTCGTTTACCTCTTTAGTCATAAAAAAAAATAAAAATAAACCTACATGGGATCTAAGATTTTTGCGAGTCTTATTCATTTAAACCTACATGGGTCAGTGGGTGTTCTTATAGGGTCGGAGGGCATCTCCCCCCTCCTGACCGCCTGCAGTCTGCGACGAGTGGTGGGACTTAGACCCATCAGGTTGGGAGTTGACAAGGCGTCGTCTAACTGAGGAGTGCGGACTTGGACCTCGGCTGGTGAGAATAAATAATATACATTACTATGTTAAACTTTCATATAGAAACTGTATTTTACGTAATGATATCTAAGACTCGTGAGTAGGTATTCATTGAAATAAAACTAATATTTTTCGAATCAATCCGCGTTTCACGTCACATTGATTGATTGATTGTCATCTTATCTGCCCGTGATCACGTTTAATGCAAAGTAATCGAAACGTCGAGAGTATACATATAGTTAAAAATTATAAACGCGTAGTAAATTCGAAAAATATTAGTTTCTTAAATGTATTTTATTCATTAAATTGTCGGACATGCTATAATGCTGCCAATACTTAATGACACATTATTTAATTCTGTTTTAAACCATATTGCACGTCCAACCTATTAATCTGCGGGTAGACTAGTGTTATATACTCATACTAGAAGACCCGGCGATCTTCGTATCGCTCTATAATCAAAAAATATCTGTTACGCTTTTTTTTTATTTATATTTTTATTTATATTTTTGGAGTTTACCTATTAAAGCCATAAATCTCTTTGTTTTGAAGTGCGACAGAATGATTGACATATTAGTTAGTTGTCAAATCTAATGTAAAAAAAAAAAGTTTGTATCAATAACTACTAATAAATTAAAATATTAAGTAAAAAAACATTGTCCAGCGGAAAAAATTGTGAATTTAAACAATTCCCAGATCCCCTTGAACACACACAAAAAATTTAATAAAAATCGGTCCAGTCGTTTGAGAGAAGTTCAGTGACATACACACTCACAGAAGAATTATATATATAAAGATATAATAATTGTATGCCTTGTTTATCTCCGTGTCGTTGGTGTAACGTCTTCGGCGTGTCCTGTGAGTCTCCCCCTAGTAGTCCCTGGCGCGCCATCGCTATGTACCGGGATGCTGGGGACATGTCCTCTGTGTCTGTAGCTGGAAAAAATAACATACGAACAATCAGCTTATACTATCCTAGTAATATTATAATTGCGAAAGTTTGTGAGTGTGTGTGTGTGTTTGTTACTTCTTCACACTCAAACGGCTGAACCGATTTTGATAAAATTTTGTATACAGGAAGCTGACGTCCAGGAATAACACATAGGCTACTTTACATCCCGGAAATCTCGTAAATCCACGGATAAGATCGCGGGGCGCAGCTAGTAGAAAATAATTGTGTTATATGTATATTACTTATACTTATTAAATATGTACTGGAAAAAACAAGTATAATGTAGGTAGATCACTTTATTATATCAGTTTGTATCATAGTCTTACTACTTAGGAGGAAACATATTAGAATTTAGTATAATTTTATTTAATACTACAAAAGGTAAATGTGACTATAGAAATTTCTGCCCAATGACATACAGATATACATAATGGAGGAGAAATTTTGTTAGAATTAGAGAAAGTGGGATTATTCTATAACTTATAAGTATATATGAAATACATATATGAAAGTAATTGCTACCAAGACACAGCTGAATATGTTAAGTTTTGATTATAAAAAATAACGTATTCATTTAAATGAAAATAAGAAGATAATTCCTAATAATTCGAAAATATTATATTTTTTCGAATTGTCTTCTTATTTTAAACTACCGTGAACACGGCCAGGCGAGATGTAAATATCTCATTCAGGGAATATGTCGTAATACAAAAATATTAGTTTCATTTAAAAATAAAGGCATTTTCATTGTATGTATGTTTCATAGATTAATGTCCATACCTTTTATAATCTGTTCGGGTATGGACCCTCGTCTGGGAGCCGCGTCAGGAGGTAACATAGCGTTTTCTTTGTCCGTGTGTTTGTTCTCTACACTCGTGTCATCACGCGGCTTTTCTTGCTCTTCTCGTTGATGTTCCGGAGACGGCGGTGCTGTGAAATTTTGATTGAAAAATTCTAAAAGAATCATATATAATAAAATTTCTAATTAAGAAGATTGTATGTTCTTAGATTGTAGGTTCGAGTCCCATTCTCATTCTCATCTCATATAGTCATTACTATCATTATCATCAGCCTATCAGAGCCCACTGCTGAGCAAAGGCCTCTTCTCACATGGAGAAGGTTATATAGTCTCTTCTTCTTCTACCTGGCAATTTCCCAGCTTTAGCCAGGGTCGGCCTAACATGTTGTGAATAATTTTGGCTAATTGTTTTTACGACCGGCCGCCTGCCTGACATCAACCCTCTTTGGGAATGCATTAATCAGTGGTGTCTAAATACTTTTTTTACAAAGTACATATGATTCGGAAAAATCACAATGGTAGGTAATTGCGCGGGCCAGGATCGAACCCGCGCCCTCGTGTATGAGAGGCAGGCTTTTTAACCACTAGCCCAACACTGACTTTTATAAGTTTATATAGTCTAATCTAATATATTCAGTTAGTGTCACTCACCTTTAGTTTCCCCTACTAAGTATTTAGTTTCTCTCGTTCGAGTTCCAGTAGTAGCGCAGTCTAGGAGCCAGTCAGCGGTGACGGCGGGCAGGCCCCACTTCACAGCGCCTTGATACTTATCGCCCGACGCAGTGGGACATATGAGGTGAGTAGATGCCAGGGCGTTGGCTGTGTTACGGCGACAGAAGCGAAGCTGAGTACTAAAGATATTGAGAAAAAATCGTATTAGTTATAACTCGAAAATGACTGTACGGGTTTAGATGGAAATTGGTGGAGATAGCTTAGGATCAGGAAAAACACATTCGATACTTTTGATCAATAACTTGATCAAATCCATAATCGATCTTCTTATATACTTTCTTTAAGGAGGAATAGAGTTCGCCCGGTCAGCTATGCATTACTAATTTTGAAAATAACATAGACAAAAGTCGCGGACAAAAACTAGTATTATAAGTTAATAGATAGGATGAAAATAAAATATATATGTTTATGTTTACTAACGTGGCGCCCAATAGTTTGGCTAGTTCGTCTAGGAAGGCCCTCTCGAACCCACTATACGTGCTCAGACTTGCCACCACTCCTTCCAACGGAGCCACGGTCCATTGAGGCAGTTTGACGGGGCGATGATAGTACTGTATCTCTAATAGTTCTTGTTGCGACAAACAATCTTTCTGGAAAATAAATTTTAAATGCTATAAAAAAATGCTCAATATATAAAAGACGCTCAACATGTGTTGTAAATATAAATATATTATCAACCTTCTCATTCAATTGGGTGCTTGAAAAATTTTTTACTTTGAATAATGGAAAGATATGTAAGTTTTATGTGAAAACAATTTTTATTTTTCGCAATAATTAAAACGTTATATCAAAATAAAATTTTATTTTTTGAATCTTGTACCGGAGACGCGCCACAAACTTTCGAACAAATCCGAGCGCATGTGATGACATAATGTTAGTTTTTACTCACAGTATTATACAGAGATTAGTACATTGCTTTGAGCCTTTGAGCTGTGATTTTTTCATTCTTTCATTGTTAAATAAACAAAAATATATTTAAAAAAATATATTCATTTTTCTAAATCTCAATCCCATAAAGCCCTTAAAAAACATAAATCCACGATTGTAAATTATCAAACAGACTGGTATAAAGACAAGTGACGTCATGTACTCACAATCCAGAATACGGTAACAAGCTCCCCATCTCCATCAGTATCCCCATCCCACTCTAGCGGCACCAGCACATAGGACCCCGCCCCAGACCCGCCCATCGCCCCGCCCATCGCCACGCCCCCCGCCACCAGCACCCCGCCCGCCGCGGACACCTCCGCAGCTATCTCAGTAATCGCCTCCTCATCCAGACCTCGAACTTGTATTGTTATACCTGGAATTTATTGCTGCTGAAGTACGTATATTGATATTTTCATCACATTTGAGTGAACTATAACAATTTAAAAATAAAGATACATGTATTTGAATTTAGTTCATATTTCTTTTACCCACTCAGATATATTAGAACACATCTGACTAAAGGGTATTTCCAATATAGTTTCTTGTATGTCTTTTCTCTTTAGTACTGTAACTTTAATTACCATTAAATACTGTAAATTAACTTACCCTTAAATAACGTAAATGAACTTACCCTTAAATATCTGCTCTATATCTTCAGAGGGCTCATCGAGGTCATCTGTGACATCTGGTTGTTCCGGCTCAGCTGGCATCACACGTTCTGGAGTCTTCTCTTGCTCTTGTCTTTCTGCAAAAAGGTTAATGGAAGATAATGTTATGTAATTTTCATTTAAATCATCTACTTTTAATATACAACTAATTGTCGTATTGACTATAATATATACTAACGACTCAAATAATGATGAACAATTTCATCAGGCGGTTCCTCCACTTCGGGTGTGGGAGGCGGCAGATCCAGGGGTCCGTGTCTCAGTAGCTGCATGTTTCGTTTGCTCATCGGAGACGCGGCTTCGACCTTCGTGCGAGCTTTGACTGGTGTCGCGGGTTTTGTATTTATTAAGAACTGAAAAGGCATAAAAAAAACATCTGTATTAACTAAAATCACCTGCGTCTATACCCTACGATCTATTTCACTTGCAGGTATAGGCTACATCAACTAAAGCTATGAGCTACTGTGTCTATACTCTAAATATAAATGTCACTGACCTCAGCCTCTCCCAGCGGCCGTCCAGCCAGCACGCTCTTCACCAGCCACAGCGGCTGCAACACAGGTACACTGGGCAACGCAGCACTGGCGCTCACAGCAGCGGCCGCGGTACCGGCCAGTGCGTGCGTGACGCGCTCGTGTGGACAGTCGTACCGCACGCCGCCGCAGCGTGAGATACAGGCGGCGGCGCGGTCGCGGGCCGGGCCCTCCACACCCGTCAACCAAATCTAGAACACACACACACACAAATATAGTTTAGTACTCGCATTTTACTGAGAGTTATTGTTAAACAAATACGTCGCCAAATTTAATTATGGACTGACTCAGAACAACTAAACTATGATGAATCTCTATATAAAGCTATATAAATGAAATTTATATCCTTACTAATAAAGAGAAACTAAAAGCTTGGTAAGTATAGACTTAGAGGATTAGAGTTTAAGAATGATAAAATAACTCACACAGAATCCATCAAATATAGGTCCGGCTTTTTTAATAGTAGTCATATCAAGCTTCTCAAAATGTGATAACATTTCCTTTTCTGTTGAAGTCTCATTTGATTTTTTTGTTTCCTGTGAGAACTGTAAAAAAAAATGTAAAGAACATTTTTTCACCAACAAATTGATCAAAATCATTATGAAGTATTGTCATAGTACTAAATACTAACCTTCATTCTACTAGACATAGTCGAAATATCGACGGCTCTGCTCTCATCAACAAAATTACTGGGCGGTCTCAAATTTGTTATTCTTGAGAAATTCAAACCTATAAACAGACATATACAAGTGGTTATGCATTAACACAAATATATGTAAATCATATTTTAGTACACTCACTCATATCTGGTGCTCTATGTTCCGATAGAGGTGATGATGTAGAAGCTCCAGCAACTCTATATTTTGATAAAGGCAGTGCTACACCGCGGGCAGCGGAATCAATGACCCAGGATGGTAGAACACATGCCTTACCATACTCTAAGGCTGCTTTATATTTCTCACTCCCTATACTGTCCCTAGAAGAAGAAAAAAATAGTATATTACATTTATATGCATATAAATTGCATTATAAATAAATACAAGCTCTCTTTTATAATGTTTATTCAATAAATTTTATCATATTTAATTTTATATAACTGCCATGAATGTAATCAAAAATATAATGTGATACAAAAAGTACTTCTACATAGTGACCTATGTCAAAATAACCAAAACTTAATATGCCGTCATGTTTTCTATCAAATTATGAATAATTTATGTTACTATACAAACTCACTTGTTGAGAACAACAATATCTGTTGTCTCGCTCTGGAATGCTCCGGAGAATGTACCACCATTTTCACTCACAAGCTTCATTACCAATGCCTTGTCCTTTTTAGTTATGCCAGTTGTGGTGACCTAAAATCAAATATAAAAAAAAGAAACTTGTTTCAAAACACTGTGTAAAAAGAGGTTTTATTCATGATAAACATCCACAAAATAAAAAAAATTATCATGGCACTAAGTTTTTGTGTTTTTTATTTAACAGTAAAAGTACCTGTAAGTTTGCAAACGGTGGTAATTTATGATTGTCAAAGTCTGATGAGGCAGCGTTTATATTTAGCCGAAGCGATGACTCCCAGACTGCTTCAATCCAAGTATCTTGCATCACGGGTAAATTCCTTTCTACTGCTTTCTATAACAATTTATATATTGAATACATGATATTGACATTTCCTTGATAATTCTATAAGGACAATTACTTAAGGACAATTAATTATTAAAACTTTCTCCTCTTGCCAATATAACAATAAATGCTACTAAAAAGATACAAAATTAAGTTTTCTTTCATATAACAATCATTTTATTTTGCAAGGCTTACTTATAATGGTATGCATTTATGTGTTAGTCCGACTTTCACTTTGACAATAACTTATAAATATATTACAATATGTATTATAAATATATTACAATGTATATATCAAGGTACACATACAACATATTTATCAGAGAGCACAGTGTCAGCTACAAGGTGTGTTGTGTCTTCTGTCAGTACTGTGCTATATAATCCTCCCATCCAATGAACTTTCTTCTTGATGTTTTCCTGTGTACATAACAAATGGTTCTTCAAATTTTATGTATATAAAAAATTATTACCAGTAATATTTGCTTGATAGTTAATTTTACAACCAAAAGAATTACTTTGAATATGTTCATAGTTACATGTAAGATAATGTGATTATAAGAAGACTTGAAAACCATTTCAAATTTATATAAATAAATGCTCTTACAAAGGTCAGAGAGTATGTTAAAATATAACACTCATGGACAATTTGAACAAATTATAAAATATATTGTCTTCAATGCCATAAATTGTTTTAATCATTAATCTTCCTACCTTTTGTTGTTTTGAAAGACCGCTGGCTGTGACCACAAGACCTCTCATGGCTATAGTGAATACTGGCTCAGGGCCTGATGGTATTGATATGCCCTCTGTGAGACAACACGAAATACATCGAGGCCCTACTAATCTAGAAATTTCGATTTATAAGATATTTTTCTGCTCTTATAATGTTAAAAAATATTTCACAAAGCAAAACGAATACCTACAAACATTTGGTCAACCTGAGTCTCTCAAAAAACTCTCCTTGAAACTCAGACACAACAAAAACATCTTTCTTTGTTAGTCCCACAAATTTCTTCCAAGTAGTTTGGGCTTGCCACTGCGCCTTGATACCTCCCCCACTGTGTTGCTCGCAAGCCTAAAATTTAAAATGATTAAATGGAACATTACGAAATACGAAGCATTTGATTGAGAGGACTGTATTTGACGGAACACTATACTATTGACTGGTTAAAATATTATGAAAAATTTAAAAGCACTAAGTAATATATTTGTTAATTATATTCAAACACTTACAGTAAAAGCCAGCTGCATTTCCTCAGAACACTCATTTTCGTTTCTACACTCCGGAGGAATAATAAACGTTACATTTATATCTTCATTCATATTATTTATTAGTCAATAGTCTATAAAAAAATCGAATATTATTTACAATTAGAGTATTATAAAACCTTATTTAACATATTTATACAATTCAGCGAGCCACAAATATATATTTTAGTTTATCAGCATTGCGCGCGATTGTTTACAACTGTCATTTGTCATTTTGAAAATTTTATTTTTTAACACACGTTATTGTTTCAATACAATAGAAGTATTGTAATAATTCGTCTTTTAATAAAAATAAATTTTTGAACAGAAGTGTAAAAATAATCAAAAGGTTTTTTATTCTATTTATTTAAAAAAATATATTTTATATATACGTAAATTTCTTTTTATAATGCAATCAGTCAAGACTGAGTTGAGTCTTGACTGATTTATCAATATTATCCTGATAATTGTATAGAAATCTTCTAATCACTAACATACTATATAACTTTTAAGATTATATTTTCTCAATTTTCATTTCAATTTGCAATCAAAATCTTTCAAACACAGATGTCAGTTGTCAGTATCGACTGCTCACTAAATACTAATATCTTATTAACATGGATTGACGATACTTGTATAGGTTATAGGTATTTTGAATTTTATAATAATGTGTGAAGATCGATAAGTGTAACAACATCATAGGACTGGAGTGAAAATTCAATCGTTAAAATGTTGTACGACGATTTTAAGCCCATTGTTGATCTTGTTTTCAACAATTGGACTGCTTTACAGTTGGCCGTAGAGCATGGAATGGGCGCTCCGGGCGGTGAAAAAGTAAGAAGTTATATTAATTATTAATGAAAAATCTAGTAAAAATCAACAAGAGCTCTTATTAACACATTATTTCAGACAGCTCAACTGATGTGCGTTTATGTAGCAAGATTTTGTGTAGAAAATGTAGTCGACCAGGACGATTTAACAGAATTACTAGAAGACTTAATGGATGAAGAATTTGAGACAGTGTGCCACGATAATTCACCTAAAGGTAAAAAATATGTTTTTAGCAACATTTTTAACAAATAACAATATTATAAAATAGAGATCTGACTAGTAATTACTTCCAATGAGAATTGTGTTATTTTTAGAGGTAGCATCATTACTATTTTTCTATCTTGGCCTTTTAAAAGAAGGACGTCATGAAGAACTCAGAAATCATATAGAAGCAATGCCCAAATGTCAGAAATGGTTGAGTGAACCAATACATGAGTCTGTACCGCCTCAAGTAAGTTATTTGAATGTAAAATGATTTAAAATATTCAGCTTTATCAAGAAGTACATCATTAAAGAGGTTGTTAATAAAAAAAAAACAGTATTACACAGTAAATAAATATTAGGTTATATATTTTTGTAGTGTCATGGCAACCCTGATGACGATACAACAAGCAGCGGCGAGGACAACAGTGATGAAGAAACTGAAGCTTCAACAAATGCAACAGCATCAAATAATGAACCTGAACCGATGGATGAGGACGTTGAACCTGGTTGGACAATGGTCAGGAGTCGGCGAAGGAAATAAACTATTAATTAATATAGAATATGTATAACATTGTAACATAATACAGGAAATTTGTAATACAACTTCATTATATCTGTAAAATAGTATTATAAAGAGTAAATGACTATTATGGTTAAAAGTATTGTTGCTGGCACATATCTTAGCAAGGTTTCGATGTAGGTTGAATAAGTTTGTATGTAAGTTTGCAATAAAAATTGGTCACTTTTGATGCTTATCAATAATACAAGCTTGTTACAGTAACTAAAACCATCTGTTCAGTTAAGTGGTCGTAAGTGTACTTCAGAACAAATATGTACTCAGAAACATGGGATTTCACAGTCTCGTCCCTTGCGCCCTACATTATACCTAAAAATCATATTCTACACATCTATTGTCGCTTGCCAAGTTATGTGCCGGCTCCAATAATATGTTTTAAATGTTACATCATTGTAGGGTTTTCTGAATAACTAAATGTTACAAATATCTAGCAATATGCATTTCGGATTGGAATTTAATGATTCATAGTTTTCTGCTAAATTTTAAAATACTTTTAATAGTGAATTTTCTAATAATATATAGGTAGATTTAAACAAATATTTCTATTAGGAAGTTTTAAATAAGGAACTTGTTTGTGAATAACATTTTAAATTAATATCAACTGAATGGTTCATGTGTACTCTAAAAATATTACTTTTGAAAACTATGCAAACGTGAATATTCTTACCATAGACAATTATTATAAATTATTCTATTGCCACTGGTATTGTGGGTTTTAAAAGAAATCAAGGTATCTATATATAACAAGAATAAAATATATTCATTAGTTTTGTAATTCACCAGTTTTGCATTGTTGGATAGAAGTTAAAAAAAAAGTAGCAAAAATAAGTTATAGAATACATATATACAGTTTACTGTGAAGTATTTAAATCTAAGTATAAGGTTAAACAATTACATTCTTTGAATCTATTTTGTACTATTTAAATAAAGTGTTGTTAGTTTATGAAATACCTTTAAAATAAATGCAAGGTGTTTTTTCATTAAAACCCTACTTGGCCTAAACCTTACATTGTTACCAGGAGATAGATAATACTCCCGTTGTCTTTTGCGAACAGATTTTCGAAACTGCAAAGCTCCGGATGTTAGTTCGTAAAAAGAAGCCCTAAACAAATCCCTGAAAATTTTGCAACCAAGAAGTAATGTATCGTATTACTGCTTATGATGCGTATTGCGTAACTTATTAACCTTCCGACTGTAAGTCCCTTCCTTCCTCATTGGCTAAAACTTATTGTACAAAACAAATGATAAAAAAACTTTTAAGTAAATCGGTTTTACGTGAAACATACATTGCAATGTTTAAGATAAATGTACCTACTAAAAATCAAAAAATAATAAAATAGATACAGTCGTGGGAATTATAAACATATGCACAGACTAGACTAAAATAAAAGCGTGGGGCACGTCAATTGCCTACAAATTATCGACTTAATTTGCGATAGAAGAATCGTTTAATTCGTCGTTAGGCAGTTGGCCCGCAGACTGTGAGGAAAATTATTCAGATTTGGACATATTACATAATGCAGAATATAGACAATAACGATGACCGAGTCTTGACAGTGTGTCAAACAATTATAAACAGTGTTGGGTGTAATGAACTTATGTTACAAGAACGTAAATAAAACGCTACCCAAAAGACAATACATGTATTTTGTCATAAAAAATAGGAGTACCTATGTATTGTATAGTGTTCTTAGAATTAAAGTGATTGAATAAAATGATTTTTATTTTTGTGTATTAAATTTTGACTGTGTTTAATCATAAACCTCGATATACGCGAATTTCAGTTAACGCGATTTTCTTCGGATCGTATCCCTCGCGTAAAGCGGGGTATTACTGTATTTTCTTGCTCACGGAAATTACAACTGCCTAATTATAGTGTAACATTACAAAACAAACATTTTAGTCAACGATTGTAGACAATTAACGTGATTTTTTGTGATCACAAATTGTTTTGAATGTATCTTGCTGCGGTTGAACAATATCACCGGGCCAGAACTCAAAAGAGTATCAAGCTCAAAAAGAATTTTAGATTGTACCTGTAACTTCAGAGCTTAATGGTATCAACTTAACAAACAAATTTCAGATTTATAATATTGATATATACAAATAATTGAACGTATCATAAATTTTGCGAAGAGACTTTTTAAACTAAAAATAAAATGTGATATAATTTTGCGATATTGCTTTTGTTCAATTACATATGAAGTTATTATTAAACTGAAAAGTAAACAAGTAAAAATTGAGAATATAACTATTATTTTTTTAAAAGCAACATTTTAATTAGCTTTTATATTTGATATGACAGCTGACAACCGCGAACCGATATCGTATTAATGTTATGTACCTAGGTACCGAAAATAGGATTTGTTAATATTAATAATTATTAAATACGAATTTACGTTCGATGAGGTAGTACGTAATATTTAAATCAATAAAATAGGACCAATGCCACTTACTGCCCGACAACGAAGTATTCACAATAAGAATGGAGCTAAACGTACTGCTAGTTTTACTAAAGGCAGAAAATCGCGGAAATCTAACGAAGGGTAAGATTTACAAATAAGCGGTATTTTTAATAATAAATAATCAACTATAGATAAATGTAATGCAAATGTTATGATAATAACAACATATATTTTTAAATAACCTCTCAAAAAAATTTTTGTCTTATAGAGAATATCTGTTTACAAATGCACCATCGGACCTTCGAAGTATAGCATATCCTGGAGGAGCAGTGGCCCTAGCACTGCTCCTGTCTGCTCGCCTTGCATCTGCTTACTGGGGACAAATAGCAGACTGTGATGAAACTTACAATTATTGGGAGCCATTGCATTATTTGGGTAAGTAGTAGAATAGGTGTATGACAAAAAAATTACCCTTTCCGGATTACTACGCATTTTTTTTTCATTTTCATCTCATCTGCTTGTGAGCATGGTTGATGCAAAGCAACCAAAATATCAGAAGAATGTAGTTTCAAATATTAAAAAACGCGTTGTAATATGAAAATATTTGTTTTATTTTAATGGATACTCGCGATAGTCTTAGATCTCATTACATGTGCGTGACAGTATAGTATAACTTGCAATTTAAAAATGTTAAAGAAATGAGACAATATACAAATTGAATTTTTACTAACAATATCATAATTTAAAAGCCAAATGGTGGAATGTTTTGGGTTACTTTAAATGTTTATTACAAAATTATAATTTAAATTGGCAATATGTTTATAATGTAAAAACATTCATATAGGTTGCTACTTAAATGTTACTCCTAAAAGTAGGTATCAATAATTATTATTATGACAATGCACACCAATGATTTGTTATGATTTTATCGCATGTAAAATTTCCTATACATATAAAATTGTGTGATATTTTTCACAGTGTATGGCAGTGGTCTTCAAACATGGGAGTACAGCCCACAATATGCCATTCGTTCATATATGTCCCTCTGGTTGTTTGCTGTTCCTGCTAAAATACTATCGTACATAATGACTCCTGTGTCTATATTTTACACTCTGAAAGCACTACTGGCAGTGTTGACGGCTTGTTCTGAACTGATGTTTTATAAGTAAGAATATGTAACTATAACTATTTTCCATTTCATGTGCTAACAAAGTACTATAATAGTTCAAATTTTTATACTTTAAAGGTATATAGATATGCTTTACTATTGAAGTAAACATATTTTGGGTTTTGTACCAAAACTATCTATAAGTTTAATATGGGAAATATATACCTATAACGATAAATCAAATAAAATGTGATGATTAGAAATATGCAATGCTAAATATTATCCATTACAATTATATTCTACTAAGCTCTTGGAATGACTAAAGCTTGCATTATATGTTGACAAAGTATATAATTGTATCTTCAAATATCTGAATACAGATATAATGCTTGATATTGAAAATTTTAATACATTTTTTTATTAATAACTAGATAGTTGTATAAAAATCAGAATTAAGGCAAATGCATTCTAGAATTTTCTATCCCAACAGAGCTGTGTGCCACGAGTTTGGAGTCCATGTTGGCCGAGTATGGTTGTTCCTGAACCTTCCAGCGGCTGGCTGCTTTGCTTCATCAGCTGCAATGTTACCGTCGTCTTGGAGCTCAGCGCTGGTGACGGCGGCCCTCGCTTGTTGGTGGCGACGAAGATATCCGCCTGCTATCGTCCTTATTGCTGCCACTGTACTACTAAGTGAGTAAATAGTCTTTTTTTTTAATGACAAAGAAGGCAAACAAGCATACGGCCTACCTGAGGTCCGGAGAGGTAATCGTGGGAAAAGGGAAAACGCAGGAAAAATTGTGAGAAGGGAAGGGCATCTTGCTCTCTCACTCATCTGACGAGCCAAATAAAACTACTTCACAACCATCTTCTGTGAGATATTCATATCTTTATGAGTTAGAACAATGTCTCAGTTTAAGTCATACTTAAGTTTCAGTATCGAATAAAATACCTACCAATTTCCAAATATTTCTGCATGTAATGTTATATCGTTAAATATTTTTGATCTAAAATTCTACTATAATTTTAATTTTATCCATAATATGTAGATTTTCTGCTTTGACTATACTCCTATATTAAAAGCATATAATGTTATAACATTATAATAATATTATGTATACCTATATAATAACATCTTTTTTGTATGTGCTACATATTTTTTTCAATAATTCCATTTTTTATTTCAGGTTGGCCATTCACAGCACTTTTAGGTGTACCAATAGCGGTGGATATGTTGTTATTTAAAGGACTTTATAAAGAATTTATTAAATGGTCAATTATATCACTGGTCATAATTCTTCTCCCTACCGTTGCTGTGGACTCGTGGCACTATGGACGTTTTGTGATCGCTCCATGGAATATTGTAGCATATAATATATTTACCGAACACGGTCCTGATTTGTATGGAGTTGAACCGTGGACATATTACTTTGTGAATGGATTCCTTAATTTTAATATTGTATGGGTGAGTGTAATGTTATACCATTAAATTAAAAAGATTTAATTAACAATCAAGATTCATTTAAATGAAACCACTATTTTTCGGATATACTATGCGGTTTATTTTTGATAAAAAACTACATACTCCCGACGTTTCGGCTAATTTTCAGCAACCGTAATCACGGGCATTCACATCTCGTCTGACAAAAAGAAACCGCGTAGTACATTTGAAAAATATTAGTTTCATTTAAATGAATAAAACTCGCGAAAGTCTTAGATCTCATTATACTCATCAAGATTATAAACAAAGGTTTTGTATATCATTGCATCCGTATTAGATTTTTAAAAATTAATTTACGAAAGGTAAGCAGTCAAAAATGTTACCATTAAAAAATATCATAATTATTTATCCAAGTTATTTTCAATTTCAATGTAGATATGGCAACTGTATTTTAACAAAATACCAAAATATACACACCTAATTTTAACTTTTTTTAAATAAAATAATTGTTATTTTTCCCAGGTATTAGCTCTGTCGTGTCCCCTACTACTTGTCGCGTGTTCTCTCATATCAACTCGATCGTCGCGTGCGTCGTTCTGTATCCCCTACTGGCTCAGTCTGATGCCATTGGCCTTATGGCTCGCCGTGTTCATGATGCAGCCTCACAAGGAAGAAAGGTCAGAATAATGTACCGATATTATGATATCTTCTAATTTATCTTCAGACTTATATTAACGTGCTTTAAATTCTTGGAATATAACATCATGCAAATCTGAATGATTTTAAAATCCATGTTGTATTTTTGTATGATTTTGTCTAAAGATTACATTTTTATTGTATTATTTTCATATTGAAAATTTCAATTCGTAAAATAAACGGAATTCTTTTTAAGTGACACTAAAATATACTTAATGAAAAATTCTATTAAAATTCATTTTTATATAACACAGAATATAAAATATGTTTATAATTTTGTTTATACATATGTAATCTGTTACAGGTTTTTATATCCTGTGTACAGTATGATAATACTCTGTGGCGCGATTTCCTTGGACTGTCTTCAAAAGATGACCTTCGCTGTGGGAACTGAACTGCTTCGATGGAGGAAGGAGAGGGAACGACGACATTATCTAGTGTACACCGGGCCACTTGTAGTCATGTGTGTCTTATTGGCTGGACTGTTGAGTTAGTACTGATTGGAACATTCTAGATGATGATGATTTATCTAACACATGATAGACTTAAATAAATAGTTTTATAGTGTATATAAGGAAACACAGTGAAATTAAAACTAATCTCATTAGCATTTATATGACAATACAATATTTGTTTGGTACTAAAACATAAATGCAAAAAATTATAAATGTGTGGTATTTTCAGTAATTTCACGCAAAAACTACTGACTTTATTTCTATAAATCTGTCCAATAGTAGAGTTATTATATCAAAATAACATATTCTTTAAGTTATTTTGGAATTCTGTGTAGTAACCTAACAGTTGTATTGTATGTATGAAGTCTCGTGAGACGGGCAATAGATGGCGCTGTTTTTAAATTACTATAAATTTATACGATATTTAAATAAAATTTAGTTTAATATATAATAATAAAGAATAATTTATTTTAGGTATATCCCGTATCATAGCGCTACACAGTCATTACGGCTCGGTTTCTTCTTTGACCAGTCACGTGGCCCCTACTACTAGCGCCAACGACGTCGTGGTGTGTTACGGCAAGGAATGGTACCGCTCGTCTTCGAGTTTCCTAGCTCCTGGACACGTGAGGTTCATAGCTAGCGAGTTTGATGGACAACTACCAGCGCCATATACTTACGGAGCTAATGGTAATGGTAATTATGACTATAGCGAGTTTTTTATATTTGGGCGATATTACTAATAATTTGTTGAGAAGGCTGGGTCCGTTTCATATGTCCTTAAGCAAGTAGGGTAATGATTTTTAATGAATTACAATCAAATTGTCCCAAAGCGTGATTATTACGAAAGATTCCAAGTTCTTGCACTGCTACTTTTTGCTGTCTGATATTTGAAATGTTTGTACAAAATATTTGAATTCATATAATTTATTGCTTCATAAAATTTTAGACATGTACCTACATCTACGTGTCTTAGTAAAGATCTTATAGAGATCTTAAAGATCTTATATATCTTATATAATCAATATTTCGTATTTCCAGCAACCCGCGTGATACACCCGTACTTCAACGACAAGAATAGAGGCGATAATCGCACGTACCTACAACCGTCCGAATGTCATTACCTTATAGACTCAGACACAGGCAAACCGACGAACCTACAACCACATTACCACAAGAAAGACGAATGGGAGATAGTAGCAAGAGTCCCGCTACTAGACGCTAACAGATCACATAAAATATTCAGAGCCTTTTATGTGCCCGTCTTGACTAACAAGAATTGCGTTTACGCAAATTTGTACTTGTTAAAGAACAAGCTTATAGAGTTTTAGGTGCAATTTCGATTGAAAGTATCTCATAAGCACGTTTTAGTTATCCTATGTTAAAAGAAACTTTTAATTTAAAAAAGTATTTATATTTTTTATATATTTATTTTCTAATGCATTTAGAATACACATATTTTTGTTGTATTTATTTTTTTAGTAATTATATAGTTTTTTTTAAAGTGTTTTTTATGTTTTTATTCTTACTATGAAGCTAGTCATACAAATAGAGCCTTTTAAGCATAAATATCTTTCTTCACTCGATACACTCGTCTCTTATACTATTTAAGTAATTTCTATGGTAATTATAAAGTAATAAATTTAATAAAACATAATCATATATTTGACACTGTTCATCATTTTGTACTTTAATAGGTTGTATTGTTACATATTTAAATAATATGCAATGGTTTATTAATAAAAGCATATACTTACTATACACATTGTTATAAAACTTCTAGTTCTGTCGCTAAAACTACATACTGTCGGTTTGATGTGTTCGTAAATTTATGGAAACAAGTTATGAAATAGCCACACTTATGCAAGTTATATTTAAATTAAGTAGTTGACATAAGTAAACATTATATAATAATAAACTGGTCGATTCAAATAATATAAGCAATATTTGTAATTGTTAAAGAACACCAAAAATAGTGTAAGGATATTTTTTATCTTTATAATCACTGTAGGTAAGATTTTTAATAAAGATTATATAAATGAGTTTGTAGTTTCAATACATTTTTATAGACATTCAAATTTAAGAAGATATTCCGTTGAGTTCCATTTTCAAAATACTGTTTGTGTACACATATATTTTTTATAAGTGTCAATACTGGTGGCCTATCTCTTATATTGTAAATGACAATGTTGCCATCGTCGCCTGATTTACTTTTTTTGTAAATTATGTTCAGAACTAATACAGTTAGGAATTTAATTTAATTGTATCGGATTTTTGACTTATTTGGAATTCAAATTCTAGTTTACGGAATGAAAAAGCCAACTAGAATTTTTCAATCGCACAGCCGCGATGAAAATCCACTCATTTATTACTTTAAGTTAGTTAGAGTAGGTAGCTTAATGTAAGGTATTAGTTATTTTTGTGAATAATTATTTTATTTTGTATAATTTTTTTATCAATTGTGTTTAATTGTTTATAAAATTTTCCGTTATTATGAGGGAAATCGTTCACATCCAGGTCGGGCGTTGCGGAAATCAAATAGGATCTAAGGTATTATGGAGGATAATACTGAATACATTAGATTTGCTTCAGTTAGCTTTTTATTATAGGAAATTATGTTTCTTACAGTTCTGGGAGGTAATATCGGATGAACACGGCATAGATCCGAATGGTTGCTATGCCGGAGATTCTGATCTACAACTCGAACGTATCAACGTGTATTACAACGAAGCATCAGCTGGTAAATACGTGCCTCGAGCTGTTCTGGTCGATCTCGAACCTGGGACAATGGATTCATTACGGGCTGGGCCGTACGGACAAATTTTTCGTCCCGATAACATAGTTTTTGGAGTGTCAGGAGCTGGTAATAATTGGGCTAAAGGACATTATACAGAGGGAGCGGACTTACTCGAGTCGGTGTTGGATGTTATTAGGAAGGAAGCGGAAGGTTGTGACTGTCTTCAAGGTTTCGAACTGATCCACTCGTTGGGAGGCGGTACTGGCTCAGGTTTAGGAACCTTATTACTGAATAATTTAAGGGAAGAGTATGCGGATAGAATTATTTTAACGTTTTCTGTTGTCCCGAGCCCTAAAGTTTCTGATACTGTCGTTGAGCCATACAATGCCACGTTGTCATTGAACCAGCTGATAGAAAATTCCGATCAGTCATTTTGTATAGACAATGAAGCTTTGTACGATATTTGTTTCCGCACGTTGCGATTACAGACACCCACATACGGTGATTTGAATCATTTGGTGTCGGCAACGATGTCTGGTGTCACGACGTGTCTTCGTTTTCCCGGGCAATTAAATGCGGATCTTCGAAAGCTTGCAGTCAATATGGTACCGTTCCCGAGGCTACACTTCTTCATGCCGGGATTCGCTCCGCTCACAGCCAGGGGCAGTCAGCAGTACAGAGCACTGACCGTACCAGAGCTCACTCTTCAGATGTTCGACGCCAAGAACATGATGGCTGCCTGCGATCCACGTCACGGACGATATCTCACTGTGGCTGCAGTGTTCCGCGGTCGGATGTCAATGAAAGAAGTCGACGAGCAAATGCTTAATATACAGAACAAAAATAAAGATTACTTCGTGAAATGGATACCCAATAACGTTAAGACCGCCGTATGTGACATCCCACCACGTGGAATGAAGATGTCTGCTACTTTTATCGGCAATACGACCGCCATACAAGAGATATTCAAAAGAGTTTCAGAACAATTCGCCTCCATGTTTCGGAGGAAAGCTTTCATACATTGGTACACCGGCGAGGG
This sequence comes from Danaus chrysippus, assembly GCA_916720795.1. Taxonomy (NCBI): domain Eukaryota; kingdom Metazoa; phylum Arthropoda; class Insecta; order Lepidoptera; family Nymphalidae; genus Danaus; species Danaus chrysippus. Next base: position 12,882,170 of record CAKASE010000074.1, on the reverse strand, counting down.
TATGGACGAAACTGACTTCACCGAAGCCGACAATAACCTGAGCGATCTTATTTCAGAATATCAACAGTACCAAGACGCGACAACAGAAGATCAAGAGTTTGAGGAAGAAGAGGACGAAGCTGCACCGAATGATGAGAGTGACGAATAATGAATTTATTATGCATTATTTATTTTATATTATATTTAAATATTAAAGACCTCGTACAATACTGTTTTTATGACCTAAAATTTAATGCTCACTGAGCCATAATAATGATTTTTCCAATAAGAAAATTATAAATATTTTATTGTACACAAAAACTTAAATACGTTGAAAACTTAAAGGTAGCTAAATCATATCACGCTTTTTAAAACTATCTCTACAGAGTTAATTGGGATTGAAGCATGGATTATGGTTATTTGATCAATCATAATTTTATATTCTAATACATATTGCGTCGAATATAATCGTAGGTATTTCCCGTGTCTGTTTATTATTTAAATCAAATTAAATACGAAAATGGTAAAAAAGTGTTTTCACAATGTTTAACCTTGCATGTTTAGAATTAAAATGATATTAAAGCTATTGATATTTACTTCTTAAAATCTGGTTTGTATTATGTTTAGATTCGGAGGCTGTTGTTTTTTTTTGTGAGCATTAATTTTGATTGTGTGAAACCTTTTTCTTGATTTGCCCACATCCTCATTAAATTTTCATTGGTATAATGTAACAGGCAAGCAATAATATAATTTTAAATAAAGAATGTACTCCATTCCGTTATTGACAACCCAATAATTGTAAATCATTATTCAAGAAAATTTCGTGTATAATGCACGTGCAATAGTTTGCATGTAGATTTTTTTTACACATTTTTTTCTTATGTAAAGTTTATCAACGTAAATTTTAACTTTCTAGCTTTTAGGCTCTAAATTCTTTGTGATCCAACAAAATGAGGGAAATCGTCCACATCCAAGCCGGGCAATGCGGCAACCAAATTGGGGCTAAGGTATTGTTGAATAATTTTACGGCGCCTCATTAAGTTTTGTTTTATAGAAATAATCTTTTTCAATTTTACTAAGTATGCTTTTGTTTCTTCAAATGTTAAGTATTTACTATAAAATTACTAATTTATTTCTTCTTTACAGTTTTGGGAAGTAATATCAGACGAACACGGTATTGACCCTACAGGAGCCTACCAGGGTGACTCCGACCTGCAATTGGAGCGCATTAATGTATATTATAATGAGGCCTCCGGGTGTAAATATGTACCGAGAGCCGTTCTCGTCGACCTTGAGCCTGGCACCATGGATTCTGTAAGGTCCGGGCCATTCGGACAAATATTTCGCCCGGACAATTTTGTTTTCGGGCAATCTGGTGCCGGTAATAACTGGGCGAAGGGACACTATACGGAGGGGGCCGAGTTAGTGGACTCGGTTCTCGATGTAGTCAGAAAGGAAGCGGAGGGTTGTGACTGTCTGCAAGGATTTCAGTTGACGCATTCTCTTGGCGGTGGTACAGGTTCGGGGATGGGTACTTTGTTGATATCAAAAATAAGAGAAGAATACCCCGACCGGATCATGAATACATTTTCGGTTGTACCCAGTCCGAAAGTGTCGGACACTGTTGTCGAGCCTTACAATGCTACGTTATCAGTCCACCAATTAGTGGAGAATACGGATGAAACGTACTGTATCGATAATGAAGCGTTATATGATATTTGTTTCCGCACACTGAAATTGACTACACCGACCTACGGTGACTTGAATCACTTGGTATCAGCGACGATGTCTGGGGTCACTACCTGTCTACGTTTTCCCGGTCAACTAAACGCTGATCTCCGTAAACTTGCTGTCAATATGGTTCCATTTCCGCGCCTACATTTTTTCATGCCAGGTTTCGCACCGCTCACATCGAGAGGCAGTCAACAGTATAGAGCATTGACTGTTCCAGAACTTACTCAGCAAATGTTTGACGCTAAGAACATGATGGCGGCGTGTGATCCTCGCCACGGTCGGTATCTGACTGTAGCTGCTGTGTTCCGCGGCCGCATGTCCATGAAGGAAGTGGACGAGCAGATGTTAAATATACAAAATAAAAACAGCAGCTACTTCGTTGAATGGATTCCCAATAACGTGAAGACGGCCGTTTGCGATATTCCACCTCGTGGACTGAAGATGTCCGCCACATTTATTGGTAACACAACAGCTATACAGGAGCTGTTTAAGAGAATATCTGAACAATTCTCGGCCATGTTTAGACGAAAAGCCTTTTTGCATTGGTACACTGGCGAAGGGATGGACGAGATGGAGTTCACGGAAGCTGAGAGTAACATGAATGACCTGGTGTCGGAGTACCAGCAGTACCAAGATGCGACGGCCGATGATGAAGGGGAATTTGACGAGGAAGTGGAAGAATAGTGTTTGTCCTGTCCAATGTTTTGTGTTTGTTTTGATGTTGTTTTTGTTTAGTGTTAGGCGTACCAATTTAGATGTTTCTTTTAATGATGCAAAAGAAATAAAAAGCATTTATATACATGTTTTCTTTTTTTTCTAATATTGAAATTTCAATATCTAAGGCATCTTGAACCTGTATTGTATGAAAAACCATTCATAAATCTCATTTCATTAAAGCCTAGGATAACTAATATTTTGCTAGTAGTGCATAATTTTTAGTTTTGTATGTGCCGTGATCTTAACGCAGGAGTAGATGTTTCGGACGTACTTTATTACACACTAGCTTTCCGCCCGCAGCTTCGCCCGCGTGGAGTTCGGTTATATCGCGTTACAAAGAAAACCTTTTAAATTTCGTTAAAATCAGTTCAGTGGTTTAGGCGTGAAAGCGTAACAGACAGTTATTTTCAATCAATCAATCAAAACCTCTTTACTTGGACACATCTTATGCAAACAATAAAGAATACAAAAATAAAGATGAAAAATAAAATTAAACAAAACAATTTGTGATGCCCAAATTGGTAAGCCACTCAGCATATATTATGTTGAAAATCATCGTAGTAATGAGTTTCAACGCTGATATTCTGGCCGCTAATAACGTACGTTGCGTCGCAGGAAGCGAAATATGTGATATACCTAATAAGAATTGAAATAGTGGATATATAATTTCATAATAATTTTTGCATTTATAATAAGTACCTATTAGGGATTTAAATAGAATTTATAACAAGTCTATTTGTGAGACAAACCCCTAATCTTGCAGAATTGTGAATAAAAAGCCTAAATTAAAACCTAGAGAGAATATAGAAGCAGTAACTTTAGATAATGCATTGCATTGAAAAAATATATAAAAATGTAGATACCTAGTCAGGTTTACATTTACCAAAACCCTTCTGTCATTATATCGTTTACTTTTGGACATAATTAAATGCTACTTTGATAAAAACTACAATTATATGTCAATATTTTTATTTTTAAACAAACAAGGACATCACAAAATGAACACCTAAACATCATCCCTCCAGCCCTTCACCCTCTGCTTCCTCATCAAACTCTCCCTCATCGTCCGCCGTCGCGTCTTGGTACTGCTGGTACTCAGAGATGAGGTCGTTCATGTTGCTCTCCGCTTCTGTAAACTCCATCTCGTCCATACCCTCGCCAGTGTACCAGTGAAGGAAAGCTTTCCGCCTGAACATGGCCACAAACTGTTCCGCCACCCTCTTAAATATACTCTGTATAGCCGTCGTATTGCCAATAAATGTCGAAGCCATCTTCAAGCCTCGAGGCGGTATGTCACATACTGCGATCTTGCAGTTATTTGGTATCCATTCAACAAAATATGTACTATTCTTATTCTGAATATTCATAATTTGTTCATCCACCTCCTTCATTGACATACGACCTCTGAAGATTGTAGCTACCGTCAGATATCTCCCGTGCCTCGGGTCGCAGGCAACCATCATATTCTTCGCGTCGAACATTTGCAGCGTCAATTCGGGAACAGTAAGAGCTCTGTATTGTTGCGCCCCTCTGGACGTGAGCGGCGCGAAGCCTGGTGTGTAAAAGTGGAGGCGTGGGAAGGGAACCATATTCACAGCCAATTTCCTTAAATCCGCGTTCAACTGACCGGGAAAACGAAGACACGTCGTAATCCCGGACATCGTAGCGCAAATCAAGTGATTTAAATCGCCGTATGTAGGAGTAGTCAGCTTTAATGTTCTGAAACATATATCATACAGCGCCTCATTGTCCAAGCAAAACGTGTGGTCCGTATTTTCAACCAACTGATTCACTGCTAGAGTGGTATTGTACGGCTCCACTACACAGTCCGATACTCTCGCGCTTGGAAAAACTGAGAAAGATAGTATGATACGATCGGGGTATTCTTCTCTAATCCGGTTGATAATTAACGTGCCCATGCCCGACCCCGTGCCGCCGCCGAGCGAATGACTAACTTGGAAACCTTGCAAGCAGTCGCATCCCTCTGCTTCACGACGGACAACGTCCAGAACCGATTCTAATATCTCCACTCCTTCCGTGTAATGTCCTCTGGCCCAGTTGTTAGCACCGCCACCCTGACCGTACACGAAGTTGTCAGGTCGATAGAGACAACCGAACGGTCCAGAACGAACGGCATCCATCGTAGCAGGCTTCAGATCAATCAATATAGACCTCGGTACATATTTACCGCCAGAGGCCTCATTGTAGTAAACATTAATACGTTCCAGTTGAAGATCCGAATCCCCGTGGTAGCAGCCGCTAGGGTCGATGCCATGCTCGTCAGATATTACCTCCCAGAACTGGAATCAAAATTAAACACTGTTTAGTCTAGTCGTTAGATACATCATATGTCGGTTGCAACAGTAATATATAGAAAGTTTTCAATACCTTCCCTCCAATCTGATTTCCACACGAACCAACTTGAAGAGTAATGATCTCCCTCATCTTGAAAATTTATCAATCTTCGCCTCTGGTACTTGTAAATTTCTCCAAAAATATCAAATAGTGATTATATAATTGAAGCTTAACATTAGCTTAAAACTAATAAAAAAAATACAAAAAATCTCTTTCAAATTCCCACTGTACGCATCTTACGTTGGATTTCAAGTAAATGAAATCAGATTGCAGAAATTTCTATTCTAACAAATTCAAATTGTAGTTCTAGAATTCTTCTACACATGTATCAATAGAAAAAGTTTGTAAGCTTTAAAAAGTTTTTATTTCAACGTTTTAATACTACTGTGTGCATCTTTTCCTCAATGTTTTGAAAACATATTAATAAAATGTAAAATGTAGGTATTTAGTATATATTTTAAACATTATTTTACTATCAATATTAAGTATATCTCAAATTGAATGAACCCCCTGATTTTTGTATCCAATAAAAAATTTATATAACGTGTAATAATTTAAGCGCATGTATTTTTAAAAATTAAGTAATATGCCGTGAAATCAAAAGGATCAATGTGAGTTTATAATTAGCTGTAAATTAAACAGACATTTGAACCGAAAATTAAAATGCTGGACTAGAAGAAAATGGCGCCACCTAGATAAATTTTTCGTATACACGTCCATTGGAAAAACTTTCAAGAACATTCGGTTGCTTGTTCAAATTTGTACTCATAGATGTCGCTAGCTCTGCTCGGCTTGTTTTGTTTTCCGCAGCTATTGTCACAATAGTCATGGCGCTCGCTCGAAATGTCAGCGAGGTAGCGAATTAGTGTATGTGATTTGTTGGTTTATCCTGTATGATGTAGCCGTATTTGATGTGTTCCGAGTGTGAAGGGTGCGAGCGCCGGCGGCGCGATGTCAATAGCTGAAGGTAACGCGACCGGCCACGAAAGGAAAACAGCACCCGGAGAGGATAGCACGGATAGTGACAATGAAGCTGAGAGAAGAGCTCTTCTACGCAGGATATCCACCAGTAAATGTGTCGGCAGGCTGGTGAGTACCGTTTGGCTTCGAGGATAAGTCTAGGTCATGGTAATAGCTGCTGAGTATGGGCGTGCCATCTGTCAGTTTTCGGGGTGAGGGGAGGGTGCCATGTGCCCGGGCAAGCGGTTGATATTTTTTCAACGATACACTTTGTTTGGTTTCGATAATTAATTTTTGTGTACAGAAGTAATGAGGTGTGGAGCTGACCTATTTTGTACATAGAAACGAAGCTCTGTATTGTTTCACTTTTTCCTTTGTTTCTGTAGATACGGTGCCACCGTTTAATATTAATGATTCATCATTTTTAAAAATAATTTTAAATAGACTTCTTTTACGTTTATATTTAATCGTTTGACAATTATGTTTTAATGTACAAATGAAAAAATCTTATTAAATTGGTTTAACGTGAAAGATATCGCAAAATTATAAAGTTCCCGCCCGTTTTTTAACTTGTTATTTGGGAAGTGATTTTATAAAGAAATTTTAACGATTTTCAGAGAGAATAGAATATTGATATTTACCATTCATATAAGCACTGTTCCCTTTGTTTATTTATATTGTTCTAAACTGAAAAATTACTCCCATTATTACCGCTGAGGTAATGTTTAACAATTAAAATAAATACATTATAGTATTCCATTAAACGAAATAAAAACTATTATTATCTTTATATTTGATATTTTAAAGAGCCCTCGTCGTATCATATTTCAAAAATGTATCTTCTACGTATACTCAAGAACTCTTTCGTTACAAAGTAAACGTACGGAGCTAACAATACGTCACTTAATTTATCTGTGCTAATGGATGCTGCAGTATCATTATCCCGTGGTTTTAACACTCGACGGCCAAAAGCCTGCAATTAAAACTAAAAGCCTCAATTACGGGTACATTACGGCTATATAATATATATACGTATATATACTTTTAAATTTAATAGCTGGCTCGATCTTAGCGTCTAAATACTAAAATTTGTATCGTATAACTTTGTTGGAAATAGCTTCTGTGTTTATTATAATATAATGTTTATAGGTGTAAAGGTGTAAATATAGTTTGTAATATTAATGTCCAGTATTATACCTTTAATACGTTTTGCATCAGTAATTAATATCAAGCAGTTTTTTTCAAATTGAAATTATGTAAGTAGGCGATAATAACTCGTTACTATGAGTACTAGAGTACATTGTACTCGAACTATAATGAAAATATCCACTTAACTAATATTACTAACACAGCTATATTTACCATTATTTATATTAATAACTTGACTATTTTTTATAAAACGTATAAAATTGTATTATAATGAATATCTCTTGAAAAGTTGTTTGTTTGAAAATTTATACGTAATCCATATTGAATTTCGTATTTATGCTATCTATCTTTGTATAGAAACAAACTTCCTAATATACAACAAACAAAATCCTAAATATTTTACGTATAAATCGACTCCAAGGAGAATTATCCCATATAAATATTCTTTTATAATACAAATAGTAAAGAAAACAAATATAGCCTCGTAATTGGTATAGCCGACCACCGCCGGCTATGTTTTCTATTGCAACATATTCCTTTGTACCTTTATAGCAACGCCAGAAGCATCTTCCTTTAATAATTAATTAATGTAAATGAAAACAAACGTATTATTTTAGTCTTTGCCAGATCAAAACCATAATTCGATACGATTTATTTTCTCTTTGTGTGTATACAATTAAAAATGTTTAGCTTTATATTTCAAAGTTAAAATGTATTCCCATCCCTACTTATATTATAAATGCGAAAGTAACTCTGTCTGTCTGCCTGTCTGTTACGCTTTCACGCCTAAGCCACTGAACTGATTTTAATGAAATTTGGCACAGAGATTGAGTTGACCTTGAGAAAGAGCATAGGATAGTTTTTATTCCAGACTTTTGAAAGGTTCTCTTGGAAACGAGATGTAACCGAACTTCACGCGGGCGAAGCTGCGGTCGGAAAGCTAGTAAGATTATAACAGCAGATGTTGTTCCGTATATAATTTTTCAATAAAAATACATTTACATAAAGTATTTGTAAAAATTTCATTTACATCATAGTATTTTATTTTTCTGTCAAAAAAATAAGTTCGTTCCAGGTTTTAAGTTTTAATTTTTGATACTCGAAAATGCGGATACAGAAATATGTATATTCGACGTAAAAAGTTTTACTAGAATTCAGAAATAGAAGCTGAAAACATTTAAAAATCAAATGTAAGTAACATTTGCGAGACGAAATATAATACGTAATTAACTTTTCCGCTTTAAACTTCCCAGACCAACTGACCCAGACGTTTCTCGTATACGTACTGAGAACTTTTATTTCTTTTAAGTTTCAAAGCCGTGATACTTGGCTCTTGTACGAGTTTCCGAGCAAACGAGAACTTATAATTGTATGCTACAGTTTCCAACGGAATTTTTTGTATAAAAAAACCTCTAAACATAAGAAATTGAATGAGAATATCAAAGGTTAAAGTTTAAAACAGGTGTATAGAAAAAAATAATTGATTAATTTTTGAACTGAAAAGTTTTCATACGTATATATGCAGTATAAAAAAATAGGTGTTGAGGTATGTAGTGGTTTTTATAAATATAGTCATATTGTCTTGAACTTCCTTTCGTCAGCAGCGTGCAGGATGTCCGGCTGTCAGTCGTTCATTCGTTCCTTCATTCACTACACTGACAGGCGAGTGAAATAAGACCCTGATAACACAAGGAGATGAATGATTTTTCGAATGACACGGCGCTAACAATCTTCTCGTTCAAAAATGTTCTCGAATATTTTATTTTAGAATTATCACATATTTCACGCATCATTAAATATAAGTACCGATTTTTATTTCAACGGACCGCCGAATAAATTAATCATATCCAAAAATATATTAATTGTTAAAAGCCCCGCCCATATAACAATATAGTGGCCATTCACCTGGCAAACACCTATATAGTTCCCGAGCTTCGTATAAGTGAATTAAATTCATCTCGAACTGTGTCAGAAATAGCATGTTTATAATGGGCCTATGAATGGTTGGAATAATAATATGTTCTGAGCGTTTGTTTATCTTTTGGTATTAACTCTTGCTACAACTTCGTATCGTACTATTGAAAGTAGTTAAAAATATTAAATTTTAAAATAAAATATTGAATTCGGTTGATTTAATACATTGAATAGCTTTTTCCGCAAGCTAAATACTCTAACAAAGCTTGTAGCTAACATCTTACACATAACAATAGCTCCACATTGTTTATTTTGTTTTCACGCCACAGCACCGCTCACGTAAATGGTTTGTTTTTTGAACAGTCTCAGCAGGCATTCTATTTTCTTAACGAGTGTATGAAATAGAAAATGTTTATCGATTCCATACATACTAAGAGTTCGTTATTACTACGCTACTTAAAAGTATATGGTTTTTATACGAAAATTACACTGATGGCTGTTTCATCGTTAATATTTATTTGTTAATATAATATAAAAATAAATCAGCTGTTGAATGCTTGCTTAGGATAAAAAGAAATCCAAAAAGTTTTAATAGTTTTGTAATCATAGACAACTATTAAAAACTAAACTTTAAATAAACTTTGGAATTAACGGAAAGCGGATAACTTACATGTACCTACATTTTTTATGTTCTAGAAAATTTTACTTTTAATTAAAACCTCTTTTATTACGTAAAAACATGGCTATCAATATTTAATTCTATGCAACATAATGTGTCGTGGGTAGACAGGCTACAAGCATTCTCTTATTTCTCTATTGTCACTGTTTTGATAGATGTCAATTTGACAAGACAATTTGAATTCCAAGACAATTTGAGTGACACGTGTTTGGAGATGCTTTGTTCACAGACTCAATAGAATGTTACAAATAAATTGATTTGTATAATATTCGTAAACTATTTTGTAATATATGTAGATGAGTAAAGGAGTATTATTTGAGTCCTTTGAATATGTTACAGTTTCTTTATAACTATATATCTACTTACAAAATCATTATTCCTACTAATTTATATAAATTTTCAATCGGTATTTAGAACATCAGTAATTATTACATAATTTTATTGATGTCAATATTTATCTTTTTGTTTTCCTTATCGATAATTACTTAATTAAATGAACATTTTTTTTTGTCTTTGCAATAGTTACTAATTTGGAAGGTCTGAATTTTTTAGGCGAATCGAAAACAATATCGGTCGAATTAAAATGTAACTAAAAAAATTTAAATTCCACAGTTATGAAATTCATATGAGTATTCCTTTGAAATGTAGTTCATATCACGGTCTCAGGTGGACTGTAACTGTAATGAAAAGCTGTCTTCTCAGTAATTTACCTTTTGTAGCAAAACGTGTTACTATGATTTGTGTTATACTTAATTATGTTTTATTTTCATTGAAAATGTCCCAGAATATTACAACAGAGTTATCTCTATATATGTGATAAAATAATCGTATTAAACTTAGCTATTTTGTTTGATATAAAAGTGAAATTAATATCTTATATTGTTAAAAGTATTCTTTAAAATGTTTTGGTTAAAATATATTTCATGATAGGATTATAATTACAATGAAGATAGAAAGTAAGTTTTTGTGATATATATAACATTTTTGATGTTTTATACATATATCACAAAAATATTAATAAATTAGATAAAAGTAGACAGTTACTCTCTTTATTTTAAATAGTCATTTCATTTTTTATTTTGGCATCCCTTTGACGAGTGTATAAGTTTATTTACAGTTCAAATTGAATATTAAATTTATTTATATTTTTTTATGATAATAATTTAAAATGCATTTACAATGTATGTCATAATATTTCGTATTTCATTGCTTCACTCGTTTTAACCGCATCGTTTTCCGATCGCCTCTGAGGTCGTAGAACTTTGGTTATTATTATCGAACGTGCATTGGCACTTGGCCAGCACATTAATTTAATATACGTTTTACTGTTTTACATTGACTGCATTTAAGATGACTTCTATATAACTAGGTTTAATGTTGATGGCTCTTAATTACTTAATATGGGACTTGCGACGAGGTTTTGAACTTTTATTTTATTAGGTAATTTTTCATTAAATACATATAATCGTGATTTTCTGGTCGTACTGTTTTTGGTAAGAGGAGCTTATTTTTATCTAAAGTTCCCAACTATGGGATTTAAGGATAAAATTTAAGCGTTGTTCGTTTTAAATTTTTTTGCTCTAAATACAATACCTAGGTCATTTGTTCATTGTGAGTGACGAACCTTAGATATGGCACTGTTTTGCTTAAAAATTAAAATTACTTAGGATACATACGAAACATTCTATTAAATGCCTTCCATTCATAAGATGTAACAGTATCTACACGTTTTTTTTTGTAATTCAAATCATCTTGCGTTTTATTTATATAATTTACCACAAAATGGCGGGAATTATTGTTATTCCGCTTCAAGTGTCTAAAGCAATATTCAGTTCATTTATATTTTTTTTCACCAATGGGGAGTATTCAAAATATATTTCGACAGTGACACGTAGAAGAGAGGACACAAAAAATTCTTTGTTAAAGAGCTTATTATAAAAAGATAGTACACTGAAGTAAATTTAATAGCAAAGCCAGTTATAACATATATATTTTGGTTCTATTGCAATACAAATGAGATCATTCAGTCTATATATTTTTTACTTGTATTATTCATATAAAAAGCTATTGTTATTCTATATTATTTAAATATTTTATATATGTTTTAGTTTCTTTGTATCGTATATTAATTATAACTGTTACATAATAATGTGTGTCGTAGAGTGTTCCAGATTTTAATGTTACAATCAAATAGATTTAACTTCAGCTTGGCACCACGCTCGCATTAATCTGGCATCCATACTAATAATCATGAACCAACTCAAGGAATTAACTATTCACATTTAAATCGAACTGTTCTGAGATTGATTATAATATATATGTATGTATAAAAGTAAATTGTGTTAGTTACACTATTTATAACTCAAAAAAGGTTGTAGGTATGTGGTTGAAAATTGACGGGAAGACAGCTTAAAACCGAAAGACGGACATATGATTATGTTCGATCGAAAACAAAAAATTAAATTTATAACTGGTAATTTACAGCCAATTTCTGGTTATTTACAGCCTCTAGGGCAGAATAGACTTCGCCTTGTTATCTATGCATATGTATATTACTAATTCCGAAATTAACACGGACAAAATCACGGGCAAAAAGTAGTATTATATAAATGTCACGAATTCCAACATGTTTGTTGTTCAGAAATTCTAGCAATATTTTAAAATTATAATCAGAACTCTATATAAATGGAAATATATTATAATAAAAAAATTAATAATTTAATAATATTGAAATGTAATTAAACAAGGTTTACCTTTCAAAGGCACAAAGCGATGTCAGCAAAATACATTTATTCAAAATTATATTTTCCTATATTTCGTTCTTAATAATAATTTGAATTTAACAATGGTGTAATAGTATTTTTAACGTGCACATACACACACGCACTCACTCACGAGCATACGCACACATAATATACACACACACACATACGTCATACATACACGCACACATGCATATGTCTTTGGTGCTAGAAGGGTAGTTAAGAAATAAGTTGTAAAGTAATACAAGTTTTTTCCATAATGTCTGTTCTTGTTGTCTTTGTAAGATAAAGTCTATCTTGACCTTCAGGAGATACAAAGTAGGTCAGAAATAAAAGCAACACAGAAAAAAGAAATGAATACCCGTTGCAACAAAGGTGGAAAAGAAAGAGTGAACTTTGAACTCATTGTATGAAGTCGGAATATTTGTTGTATTTATGGAAATATTATCACAACAGACAAATGTTTTTAATTTTTTTTGTACTAAAACTAATTAATATTTAGTTTACTTCATAGATTAGACATCAGGATAGGATTTAGACGATATTTATGCCCTTATTCCGTTTACTGTCTGCGACCATAACACTTGTATGTAGATGAAATGAGTATATTATATATGTCGTTAGCGTGTATTGTTTTAAAAGATTTGGTACATTTCCTTCTTAGTTTTATTCGGAAGTCCAAGTGGACAAACCCGCAAGCAAAAACAAGTCATTTAAATTTTTGCAATCATCAAGACATTGAATATTAATATTATAAATCAAAGCAGAAAAAAGTACTATAATTTTATTATCCGTTCTAATTTCACTCTATGGTCGATAATGGGTATATTACTTAGATTTAACGGCGTCTGCTTATAGGGGGCCATTAAGTCGCCGCAATAAAATTGTAATTAACAAGATAGCTGTGATGACGTCCTTGAAGTCAATATCAGATAATACAAGAGTTTACTACAGCTGTTATAGCCTATAACAGGTTATGGCATGCTCTTAATTATTATGCAATTAATGTCACTCAAGATTTAAGTATAAATAGATAAGTAGGAATCATTATAAAAGGTTATAAACTAGTTAGAATAAATAAATTGTTAATTAAAAACTTCTAGTATCGTCGTTTGTATACGTAATGAATTTTGTTTTTATTTTCACGTTGGAAACTCGTGGTAAGAGAAATGTAGTTTTAAGATTTTTCATTCACAAATTGTCAGCGATTCTTTCAATGACTAGTAACAACTATAACCCATAACGAAAATGTAGTTACTGAACTTTCAGTAATGCTAAATGATTATTGTATTATTTTCTCTACGATCCCATATCTAAACTTATATATTTTCTGTTTGTAGCCGGTCGTGAAGGAGGGTTACTTGATGAAGCAGACACGAAGCTTCCAGAGATGGCAGCGTCGTTACTTCAAACTGCGAGGTCGGACCCTCTACTACGCCAAGAAGAAAGACGTAAGTAATTAGATCTAAGACTTTCCCGATTATTTATTTCAATGAAACTAATATTTTCGAACTAGGTACTCGTTATTTTATTATTATTTAAACTACGTTCTCAGCACGTTTCGGCCACTTTGCAGCAACCCTGATCACTGGCAGACGAGATGATATTTTCATCTAACAATAACGGGTAGTAATCCGAAATTATTAGTTTCATTTAAAGACGTAAGTAATCTGATTGGTTTTTAAATAAATTCTTGTAATAATCGATATAACCCTTTATAAATATCATGTTTTTGAAGAAAATTGTTCTCATTAAAATGTACATATTTTATAATAACATTAAAATTTTTAAATGTTCATTCATATACAAAATTTTACTTTTATAATAAAGAGGTACAGTTTCCAAGTATATATATATATATATATATATATATATATATATATATATATATATATATATATATATATATATAAGTTTATATCAAGGACAAGTTGAGGAAAGTAACTAGTAAACCGATTGAAAAGATAATGATCCCGTCATTTAGGAAGGGACTATGAGATTGACATGAGATAAGTAGAAAAAATATATAAAATATATACATTACAATTTACTATAAAACAAAAGTTAAATGAAAGTCTTTCCGGGAAAAACTTTACGAAAAGAATTCTTCAAAGTAGCATTAAATACATATAAATGGAAATAAAGAAATGAATTGAATAATGAAAACTGTCACAAGTATCAAAACAAGGATCTTTAAATAATAATTAATTTGAAGCAACCAGCGAAACTTACAGTTTTGATTTACCTTGAACTTGTCTCAGGATTTAAGTCATCGTCAGTCCTGACTCGCTTAAAGCAATATTTAATAGTATTGTAGTTGTTTACACCATTCTGAGGGGAAATAATTTCGAATGTCGATGAAAATTTAAAAATTACTAACGAAAAATAAACACCGCATCTTTTACTTAAAAAATATTTACATTTAAAGAGCGTAATATATTTTGGAGTACAATAAGACCCAATAAGGATGTACATAATATGTAGATAACTTTTTTCACTTTAAAACTTACTACTGTATTGTACTGTACTGAAGCGACTTTAGCTTAAATTTACAAGTCAACCAACATGTCAGAATAGCGTTAAACGTTGTATTGATGTAGACTTAACCCTCGTTTGATGATCCACCAATTAGTGATTATCAAACTAACCCAAATCAATTTAATATCTACACATAAGACGCTCTCAAATATATTTGCCTGTGTTAATTAATTTTATCATCACCCACCAATATACTTTGACATCGGCCACTTGGTTTGTCATAGACAGAGACATGTGTGGTTATTGCAATTATCCACTATAATTGAGGACATTACCAAATTACGTTTATGAAATTTAACCACCAATTTACTAAGACATATTATGGTCTTGTAATTTATCATTTGAGTTTGATTTAAATAATATTTCATTAAAAGACGTCGTTGTAATATAATCGTACTTGGTAGCTTTAATATATATTAATTTTTTTATATATTATGGTATTCCGTCGTTTTATGACCATTAATAAAATAATAATTAATTGAATTTTGCAGATGCTTAGATTAAATGGGGAAGGTATACATTATATTTTACAAATATTCTCCCTAAATATAAAACACGTGTATACTTTAAACATTTGAACACTTCAACAAATTGTTCATATTTTCATTGTCACGTCCCAAATATGAAATCATGTCAAAAATATAATTTACAAAAGAGTGTCATCCAAACTTACCTTCAAATGGGAATGAGTGTCTCGGAAAATGATAAAGTCATCCTTATTCCTTAGTATATTGTGAGACATTTTGTTTTTGAGAATAATGATGTAATCTTTATAAGAATTTCGAAAAGTGTCGTACTCCTGATAATATTTATGCGCCACGGTTACTCCTTTTAAAACGTCCTTATTTAATATTTCCAAAATAAACTTCTTTATCAGAATTAGACCTTTGTCCTGGTTTTTATTGGAGCATTTCTTTTGAGAGATTGTATCACCGTGGTATATATTTTTTATTATATCAATTATTTTCTGCTTTTATCTTTAAAAAAATATAAAAACAATATTTTAATTTTTAGTATTTATTTCTTTTAATCAATGTGTTTGGTTTTTGCACGTAATAAAAATTTTCCATCAATATTTTTTCCATATCTATAAAAATAACAAAACATGGATGAATCCACGCAACACCGCTAGTACGCCAAAAATTTTCAGAAGCCAAAAGTACTTTATTCGTAAATACGATCTAACCTTTTCTTATTATTTTATATGGACACAAAATTATTATTGATCATTGAAACCGACTTACAGAGAGCTTTTAGAATGTAATAAGATTTTCATCGGTCTCGATTTCCAAATAAAAAACTCCTAATGCTCCTACAAAGTTTACTTAAAAATAAATGTCGCTTTCAATGTCGATAAGAATGTACTAACTAATGTGTACCGTGAAAGTGTAATTAATTGAAGTTTATCTGTATGCGAGGAATTCAGTATATCGGAGCCTTTTATTGGGTGGGGATACCTGGCTTGAGACCGCTGGGCGCCTCACCAAGACTCCGTGAAATCTGAATTCAAATCGAGTAGCGCTTCGAGCGCCGAACAGAACACTCGTCTCCGCGTCGCTCGCTCACAACAATACCGCGAGAACTAAAACGTAATATTAACAATGAAAATAATGTTCAATCGACTTGAATATTAATGAATATGTTGCAAATAATCACATATATTTATATAGTGGACAATTAGTTTGTATGTTTGTTTATGATGACGGTTGATTGACCTGCTTGTAATCCACGCACTCCGAGTGCTGTCACAGATGTGAAGGAAGAGTTTTTTTTCTCTCGTAAGTATAGTATATTTTCAAAATTACTTTGTGTACAGTACAAAAAAAACACAATTTTGAATATATATATATATATATATATATTTTTAATTATTTGTGTATTCGAGAATGTAACATGTACGGAGGTTCTTTTAATCGTTCGGTATAAAAAAAAAACTATTAGTTTGATTAAATAGTGAAAGGAAAAATGTTATATAGAAAAAGTATTATCATAAATCATTGTATTTATATTAAATCTTCTAGACAGAAAAAAGAAAACAAAAATAAAAAGCTTAATTCATATAAATAAGAGATAAAAGGTATTTTTTCGAAGACATTAATTATATTAAAGTAAAAACTAAAACAAACAAGATATTTCTTTGAATAATATTTATTTTACTAAACAGGTTATATTTTGTCATTTATTCAAATGATCAAACAATCATAATAACCCAATATATGTATATATGTATATATATATTATTTTTATTTATATATACTAATACTATCATAAGTATTGTTATTTAAATACACTTGTAAGGAAAAGATTAAATTTTACTTTTCGACTAGCTTTTTACCATGGCTTTATTCGAGCATAGGCTTTCGTCATTCAATATTTATTTTACAATCGCTAATGGTAATCTTTTAATAGACTAAGAGCTTTTGAATTAATAATATCGAAAGAACCTCTAATGGTTAGGAAAATAATTAAAACTTAAGAAATAATTTTAACATGATTCATATTATAAAACAAACGTTACTACTATTTATACACATAGATAGTTTTGCACAACATAAACTGGATATTAAGTTTATAGTATGTTATGAGAATAAAATTAATAATGGAATAATTATAATCAAAAATTTAGAGTCTACAATTAGCTAATTTTATATAAAACTAACATTAATATGTGTCTATCAGTCTGTTTATATGATATATTTATTAAATCAATATTTAATTAATACCCATTTTTTAAATTATTTTTGATACCAGTTGGATAGGAATAAAAATAATCGGAAATTTAAAAAATAATGTTTTTTGTAACATGAGGCAATTATAACGAAAACTTCACACAACCCCGAAAAAACCTCCACACTTTAATCATACTTAATTTTCAAAAATATTGGATAATCTTTAACTACTCGACACATGTCAACCAAACGTAGCTAAAAATTACTGAAAGGAAACCACATATGAATCAGTCAAATCGTTTGTAAGCTACGATGCATATATGTACACATACACAAAAAAATCGACTTTTAATGCACGACAGAGGATCTTTTTGTATCGGGTTAAAATAATCTATTTAATAACATAAAATTGTCTTTTTATTAATCGTCATTTTGTTGCATAAACAAAAAAAATCATAGTTAGTATTATTTGTTCCAAATTCTTCATACTACATAAAACTTGTAATCAACAAAATACATATATAACTCAACATTTAGTACAGTCAAACCAATTCACTTTCAGGTTTTATTTTGATCATCAAGGGCTTATCAGCTCAAACACAGGCATAAGTCTATTATAATCCGATCCGAATATAAAGAAGAATAAATGGGCTTGTGATTTAGAAAAAAAAATAAATCAAGGATAGAAATAAATATACCACATAAATATATTCTACTCTAATTTATGTTGAAAGTTTTTTTGTTCGTTAAGTTAGGCAAAAGATTTTTTCTTTAAAATGTTCAATATAATTTTCTTATGTTTAAAGATTACAATACCTTCGACATACGAATAAAAACATCCCAACATATTTAATATAAAACAATTTGCATTTTAAGTTTTGTATTTAACACTGCTCTTAAGATCCAAACAATTTTTTTATGTTTAAATGTCTATTTTTTCAATTTATTAGCAGATTATATTACCAGAAAAGCACTAGGTTTTTTTGAATAATACATAAT
This sequence comes from Danaus chrysippus, assembly GCA_916720795.1. NCBI lineage: Eukaryota > Metazoa > Arthropoda > Insecta > Lepidoptera > Nymphalidae > Danaus > Danaus chrysippus. The sequence continues at coordinate 12,863,715 of CAKASE010000074.1, read as the reverse complement.
TTTAAAGCATATATAGTTTTTTTCATATTCAAAAAGAATATTAAAAAGTTTGTAACTCAAATAGGAAAATGTGATATAAGATAAAAAGGTAACGCCGTTCATCTTATCAAAATGTATAGCGCCTTAGTTTTAAATCAAATTTCTTTGTCTTTTTTCGTTTTTAGTTATATGTTTATTTTATATAAAAGTACCTTATTTTATTATCCAATCGATTAGGTGAAAATTTTGAGAAGTTACTCCCAAAGTGACTCAAGCCTATCAGTCACTGAGACTAGATAACAGTTTGAGAGATTGTAGAGATCTGCTACTCTTTGGATTGTCTTGTTTGTTAGGATTGTGATAACTTAGTAACCCGCATATCTGATAGACAAGATTATATTGATGTTAGTATCCTCTACATTTACTTAATATACAATTAGGTTTGAGGTTTGGTTGGAAGTCGAGAACTTTTGACTTTGTGTGGATTGAAATATAAGACTTTTCTTTAATTAAACACAGCCAGACTAGGTTTTATATGGAAAATATAAAGCTTAATTAATTATTTACACATGCGTGTGCTATAAGTTTCCCCACGGTAAATATCATGTCATTGTTTTGAACACGCGGCCAACAATTTTAATATCTGAGCGAGGTACGCGTGCTTGTCGAGCCTCGAACTTCAGTAATCCGAAGTCTAAACCATTTCGTGATTAGATTGTTGCCTGGAAGAGACAGTCATCAGTTGCGGTAAATAAAATTGTAGTAAGCTCTTTATTTGCTTGATTTGATACGAACATTCATATGATTGCTGAATCATTATTATATATGAATCATAAATTCTAATTCGATAATTCTAATGTATGAAAATAATGTAAGCCTAAGAAGTAAGTTGTACTTTTGTATGAGATAAATTTTTGACTGAAACTCTATTTGAATGAAAGTTAAAAATATTCCTAAAGGTCAAGTAGATTAAGGATATATATTTTTTTGCAAAACTTAAACTGTGTACACTTTGGTTTTTACAACATTTTTCAAAGTTACTTTTCTTGGTCATTTCGTTATGATTTTTACATGAAAGCAATTTGAAATAAATGTACTTTCCAAAACTAAAATATTTGAATAATAGTCAGTATTTTCCGACATTGATAAATAAGAAACAAACTCGTCAGCCTTATCATTCTTGTATTCATACTTTACCTTTAAGTCTCTATAATAAATACACCATTATAATCATAGTAAAAGTTCCTATTTACATAAATCTTTTTTTCTGACTAAAAGCTTTTGATCAGTTTCTTTCGGCAAAGTAAGTACATGAGATATAATAAGTCCGAAAACATCGGATTATAGGAATTAAAAGCCAACAAACCCTGTGATCTTATTTCGTCTACTTTATTATAAAACTTAAATACGATCTATTTTTATTTAAATAAATATATATTATATAAAATTGACTATATGTTTTAATGTATGAGAGTTTCGTTGTATTTCAAAATTAAGCTTTAAAATGTAATACCCCAATTTATATATAATTTATTACAGCAAAATTCGTTAACTAACTTTGTTTTATGCACCAAAATATTAATAGTGAAAAAGAAACAAAGCTGCTGTAGTTCAGGTATATAAAGTTGTATAATGTGTAGTAAAATTTAAATCCTTTCGATGCTGGAAAATTACAATATTAACCATCCAGGTCAGGGGAAATGTTTTTATATTTTAAAATTTATAAGTTGTACATTGTTACTGTGTAAAAATTAAATTCTATTCTATCGTAATTCGAACTATTCATTTCATAAATGAAAAAGTAATAGATACAATTGTAAGTAATATATCCGCTGATTCGGGATAAAATTTCGACTTAAGATGATTTAACAAGTAGGTTTGAGTTAGGAAAATGTATTACATATAATTTCAAAAATTATTGAAATCAATCTAAGTAAGTACGTTTAAAATAATTTTAAAACAGCAATGGATTCAATTAAATTTAAACAAATAAATATAATATTTGAACACCATTTTTGCCTAGATTCCTTTCATATAAATTCTAATAATAAAAATACATCAGGCTATATAATATTGTTTCAGAAAATATTTCCAATAAATTGTCACGCTGTTTACATAACATGTAAAATAATTTCTCTATTTCGACTACAATGAATATATGTTTTAATTAAAAAATTCTCTACTGATGCTATGTATGGAGCGTATATAAGTTAGACTCTGATACGTCGCGTCACAGACAGTCGGCAATACAAGCAATTAAACAAACAGCTCTGCGTGTTTACTAGGTGTTGGTGACGGTTCAATTAATTAGAAATAAGTGCACTATAGAGAATTAAATTTATTTAAATGAAACTAATACTTTTCGGATGTACTACGCGATTTTATTTTTGATAAAAACTACAAACTAACCAACTACTCTTGACGTTTCAGAGACTTTAAAGCAACAGTTCGATTTTTTAAAAGATAATTTTAATATCAATGTTTGCAACTCTACGACTCGGAAGCGGATGAAATGTGATTAATAAAATTATAATGTTTATGGGATTATTGTAACAATATATATGTATATCATATTTTCATATAATCCTTTTGAACATTGACCTTCGTTGTTTGGTCATTTGTGTGAATTCATATGTCGTGGCTTCTAATCAGTCAATTAACATGTCTTTTTATTTTAATATGATTCTAAGTCGGAATTTCTGATTATTATCAATGGAGAAAAATGCTTGACAAATTAGCTCAGTCTAAATTTATTTTAATCTCATAGTAGACTATATTCACATCATATGGTTTTATTTAAGTTTTAACTTTCTAAGTGTCTAGTTATTTTAATGTTCAACTCCGTATAATTACACACGGTTTCCCAATTAGCATATTTTTCGTTCTGTTTGAGAATTTTTCCCTTTCATAATTTTCCGTCGTATATGTTTATTTTTGACTTTGAAGTATGTTAGAGAAACTTTAACATATGTATGTTTATTAAAACATTGGACTGATGTTACGTTATAAATGTTTTATTGTAAAAATGAAACGATAATTCGAAAGTAATGTATTACAGCTTTGGCTCGTTATAGTAAAGTTGAACGGGAACAGAAATCCCTGTCGATGTACTTTGAAATTAATATTTTTTTTCCTAACCTTATTAACATGGAATCAAATATATACAAATCTAGTTATGATCGAAGTATAAGCTGGCTGAGTGATTATCAAAAAATACTGTCTTTGGATTACACGTTAGATAGGAATTATCCCTACTAATATTATAAATGCGAAAATATCTCTGTCTGTATGTTACGCTTTCACGCCTAAACCACTAAACTGATTTTAATGAAGTTTGGTACAGAGATGGAGTTGACCTTGAGAAAGAACATAGGATACTTTTTATCCCAGATTTGAAAGGTTCTCTTGGAAACGCGATATAACCGAACTCCACGCGGGCGAAGTTGCGGGCGGAAAGCTAGTAGGAGATAATTTGTCCGAAGATTTCAATCGAAATTCTGATATAAACATTCGCTCATACATTAAAATGAGATTATAAATGAAATTGTTTAAATACTACATTAATTAACTCTGAATAAATTAACTCTAATCACACTACAAAGGTGAAGATTAAAAGATTTAAATTTTAAAGGATTTAAAATAATTATACCTACTTAAAATAATATATTTGTTTTCAATTGCGTTGTTAGTAATATCAACAGTAATTAATACTTTTTTGAATCTGAAATTATCTGTGGGGCTTTCACAGAAGTTGAACAAAAGTATTGTTCTGACATTATATCTGATGACACGAAACGAGGGGATGTTATTTAATGAAAAGTATATATTATAATACAATACGTTAATTTAAACAAAATGTTTTAAAATGCCAATACATTATTTAACATCGGAAACAGGTATGTTGATCATTGCAATCAATTTTTTTTTTAATTAATAAAAAAGTATATTTATTTTATTATTGTTATATATCATGTGTAAATATTTCATCTAAAATCGTATTTATTCCAACGAAAGAGTAAATATTTTTTTTTAATCATGTTACGTTTTACTGGAACTTATGATAGAAATAATTAATTTATTAAATGACTTCGGCGTTTTACTATGGGTTTATGGCTAAAGCGGTATTGTCAGATGATATTCTTTAAATATATGTATATATATATATATACATAATAGATATGGATATGATTCTATTAGATTTTATCGAGAGACAACTTCTAGGGAATACAAACTTGATGAACAAGGCGATATTAGTACGTTAAGATTACGTACAATAACATGTTAAATTGTGATCTTATTTCAATATTATTTTTCAAACATACCTAGAGAATATTAGTTTCGTTTACAAAAAAGCTGAGTTGAACGTTTTATGTAAAAGAATTATGATTTAAAACAAAACATAATGAGAATAACTTGAATATTCCTAATCTCTCTACAATCCGATGAAATCCATATTAAAATCTGTTCAGCCGTTAAATGACTAAGGAATGCTTCAACTTTATTTCTACAAAAAATGTCTTTTTTGAAAAATACTGTAACAAATATTTCTGATTTAATTCCTATAGTTATGTATTATATGAAATTATTTGAACACTTCATTGCTTGAAAATTGAAAAGTTTGTGTCATGAGTTGGTATCGAACTTACATCCTTAGTAATATCGCCTTCCAATTACTTTGCCTACTAAGCTATCGCGCCTTGTACTACGAGTAGAACATTTTGTACATTTAAACTTTACCTCTTACCAAAATCTTAACCGCTGTTTCGTAATTATTGTTAATAAAATTTTCTGATTTAAAATGATTTCTGGTTCTTAATAATATATTATATTTTATAACATGGATGCATTAATATCAAACAGGGTCGTCTCCGCGGGATGTATTTCAAATTGTAATTTGATTTTAAGATGCTACGCTTGGTAATTTCATCATCCTGCAAATAGAATATTTTCAATGTACGGAGTTGGTTCTTGGAGTTTTATTCGACTTGGATATTTAAATTATTTGCGGTTTTCTTTCATTTTTGGAAAACTTACCAGATTTTAAGTGGTAGGTTGGTATTTTGCAGTAACATGAAATCTGTTTACTAATTGTGTGCTATAACAGAAATATTATAAATATTTAAAATATTACGGTAATTTTTAATTAAATGATATATATATATATATATATATATATATATATATATATATATATATATATATATATATAATTATTATTAACCAAATATAATTTATAATTTTTCCCATGACGATCTAATATTTGTCTCGTTATTAGCTCAGGATTAGAAAAAGACGATATAAAAGTATGCATGAATAGTTATTTTACGATAGTTTACTTGTAAATTATAATCTTCTTACCAGATCCATGAGAAATAAATTTTATTTCATGTAATTTAAACATCTCTTATCTCTAATCTTTGAGGTGATATAGAAAAATTGTGTCGAAACGGTCTCAATTTTATAAATGTAGTGAGATTTATAAAATTTTAAATAACTCCATGAACGTGGTTCTGTTTTCTGAGTTATATATTATGAATGCTCATACGCTCCGTTAAACCACGAGTATCAGGTAATCAACGATTAAATCACATTATATGCCACATTGAGGTCACAGACAATTTCGCCCCAATATCATTATTAATTAAATTTTAAGTAAAACCTTTTAGGATTTTAATGAGACAGTTTAGAGCGATCTTATCTATCTAAAATGATGGAAGAAATTTTCATGTTTTGATATCGTAACTAAAACTTTTGTATAGAAACCGAGAAGGAATAAGTTAAAAAACAACTCTATACAAATATGATTAATTGAAAGAATATGTTAATATTGACAAGTGTATCATGAAATATTTGTCTAATAAATACTATACACTTGTAATGAAAAGTCATCTTTAAACATAAACGAGAACTGATAAAATTCGTTGTTTTCATTTTACTTTAAAGAACTACACTCCTTATTGAATTGTTACATCGACACTAAACAAACTCATTACAAAAATATGCCTTTCACTTTTAATTAACAAATATTATATACAGATATATTTTGTTGTATGTATTATAAATTTTAAGGGAAACGCTTTTAAGAGCTTAGACGTGAAATAGGCGTAGTGGGTCGGACTAAAAGCTACACTTAAGTAAGAGGCTTGACGGGGAAGCGAATTAGTTAATATTATTATATGAACGTTGCAGTAATTTATTTATATAGATAAACCTAACATTGACATTACCTGTGCCAGTTTGGATGAAAACAAAATAAATTAAACTAATATTTTTCGGATTATACTAAGCGTATTTTATTATTGTAAAAACTACATATGTATTCCCGTCAAGTAAGTAGTTAAGTAGTCATCATCAGCCTATCAACGCCCACTGCTGAGCAAGGCCTCTTTCTCACGTGGAGAAGGTTAAGTAGTATAATCTGAAAAATCTTAGTTCCATTTAAATGAATATTCGCGAAAGCCTTGAATCTCATTCTGTGACAATTAATATACTATGTAGATCACTCTTTCTCACGTGGAGAAGGTTAAGTAGTATAATCTGAAAAATCTTATTTTCATTTAAATGAATATTCGCGAAAGCCTTGAATCTCATTCTGTGACAATTAATATACTATGTAGATCATGTGAAGGCTTCAAATTAATATTTGTTTCTATATTGTTTCATACTAATTCCAAATGGAGATGGAATAGATGAGTATGATGTAAAGTGTAAATTGACATTTTGATTCCATTATCAGCTAACAATCATTTCATCACAATTATATAAATAGCGTCCGTGTTTTCAACATCCATTTATACAAATGAATTTTTTTTTTCAAATAACGTAAAATTAATTAATTCGTTTTTTCAATTGAGATTTGTTTTTTAATCCGAAAATGTTTTGTTTATTCTTTTGTACATTTTTTAATAATGGTTTGAAGTTGAACGTTTTCTTACAATGGGCCTATTATAAGTAAATATACGTTAACAAGTAAGGATAATTTGCCTCCGGGGAGATCCAAAGAACTCGAGTAGCTTAAGGTTAGAAAGCTAATTATTTTCAACGTTAAATATCTACCTTATATTCATTACATTATTTCCAAGTTAAATAATCACGATGTAAAGAAAATAATTATTATAAAGGCCCTTTATTTATAAGAGAGCTTGTATAGCCTAAAGGAAACGTTGTTCTAATTCTTGATGATTTATCTTTTTATAGATTATAATTATGTGATTTTTATGTCAGATTAACAATAAATTAAGATAAATAAAGTCTCAATAATTATTATAATGTATGTGGTTTTATAAAAATGTTATACTTAACTGCGGTAAACTGAGAAAATTATTAATATAAGAAATGGTTGACGTCAAAGACGCCGATTTGAGTATTTAACAATTGATTAATCCCTACTAATATTATAAATGCGAAAGTAAATCTGTATGTCTGTCTGTCTGTTACGCTTTCACGCCAAAATCACTGAACTGATTTTAATGAAATTTGGTACAGAGATAGAGTTGACCTTGAGAAAGAACATAAGATTGTTTCTATCCCAGACTTTTGAAAGGTTATCTTGGAAACACGATATAACCCGAATTCCACGAGAGCGAAGCTGCGGTCAGAAAGCTAGTTAAAATATAAATTCCTATGTTTTAAAACTATTTATAAACTTTCATATGATGCTAGAAACAAACAATAATATTTCACATCATAAAAAACCAAAGTGATATTCGAAATATTGATTATTATATGTATTAATGGTTGTCTCATAAAAAACTCAGTAATATACTCGTAGTAATCTGTAAACTCTGTTAGGTACTCTCGCTGATAAGTACCAGTTGAGTAACCAAATACAATTTCGGTCTGTTTTTTATATCCATGAGGATTGTTATTTTTAGTGAGTTGTGCTAATGATGGAGACGAGACGTCTTTACATCCACCGCTGCAGTTAACTGTAAGAGATCTGTGCAAAATAAAGCTTTGAACGTCCCTCCTTACTGATAGTTGAAATTTTACAAGTCTTACAGAAGTTAAGAAACCTTTTATAAATGCGAAATTCTGTGTATGTTTTCTTTATTAAATTATTCATAAAATTAAACTCGGTGATATTAATTTTACGTTCCAGATCAGTTTCAATGTTTATTCTTATTTTCCTTTTAAATTATACATTATTGAATCAAAATTAATAAAACATAATTATATGTAATTTATTTTATCTAACATCGTTTTTAACATACAGCAATGAGATATATATATATATATATACACATATATATTATATATATATTATATTTCAACAAACAATATATGAGGTGAAGGCGTCACGTTTTAATGTCCGCTTGCCGAGACCCAAATATTTCCCCACTTTAGTCCTCAAAGAGACGGTGTTTTTGGGACTTGGGATTCTCAATCGAGACGGATTCCTAACATATTTTAGTAGACAATACCTCTATACCTACCCACTGTGTAATTCAAGTATTAAATTACTAAAATTGGTTGGACTTATTCCAATAATTGCTATATATGAAATTTTATATTTTATATATAATTATCTTTAACTATGTCTTTGTAACGAGAAGTTATTTAAATTTATAAGTAAAAAATTACATGTCTATATTATGAATACAAGTGATATTGTTGTTATACATATATTCACTTACGGCAATACAAACATTCTAAAATAACATCCTATTCGTCCATCTTTTTAAAACAGTAATGATAGAAAGGGTCAGAATTATTTTGACAAGCCTTCTGCTGATACCAAAGATAAGGCAAAATTTTATTATTTTCTATAATTTTATACCAAAAAAGAGATATCCTGGTAAGACAACAGCAAGTTTTTCATAAATAAATTATATTTTCACGTTTAGAATAACTTTTAATATATATAGACAGGGTATCAAGTTCGATGTAAGCTCAGCAGCAGTATTCAGTGTCACCTTACCACCTAATTGTCTCTGGAATGGCCAGTATCAAATGTTACTAGCCCTCTTGTACCTGAGACTGCTTTAAATAGAACTGATATTATTAGAAAGTTTACTCCTGTTTACTATATAACATGATTACCTAGGACCATCACCCTTCTTATTCCTATCTTTTTTGCCTGTTTTTTTTGTTTTATTCCTTCTAAAAAAAATTCTAAAGACCAAAGTATTAGTGAAATTGAGTGCTGAATTTACTTCCAACTTCTTAAAATAGCAAAAAATCACGTATATATGGTGAATAGTTTTTTTTTTCATTGAAAATAAAGATTTTAGCTTGCATTTCGTGAAAATTTTAATTGTATTTTGAGAAATATTACTATTGTGTTTTTATTATCAAAGATAGTCGTGATTTGGATGAAAATTCTTGGGTAGCTTAGAACCAAAAGACATAATATGTACCTACATAGGATACTTTTCATCAATCTACATTTCTAAGTCTGAAACTAACTCAGACGAAGTCGCTAACAAGAACTAGTTAAAAGATGAAATAAAATCAGTTTATAAATTTAGTCTTTTTTATACACAATTTAAATTTTCAAAAACTATTAGTCACTTACAAAACTTTTCCACTATTTTCTTTTAAGTCAACTGCATAAATATATTTTAATACTAAACTTATATATTAAGAGACAAGCAAAATACTATCCACATGAATCAAATGGTCTTAAAACACTATTGGCAAACGAGCCAAGAAAATACGAGTATTTAAGGGAGATTAATGTATCTTCTTTGCAAAACCTTAGAAGAATTTAAATGATATACAATTTTTTTTACTCTGAAAAATGACGATGATATGTACTGTGTGTTTTTGGTTATAATTTGTTTAATATATTTAAGGAATAGTTGCATTTTTATAACTCTATCACATAATTGTAACACAACATGTATATTAAGAAAAAATATTCAGTGTAGAAGTGAAAAATAAATGTCGGACCATACTATATTGTTTATCAATCTTATTGTACTTAAATACTTTTATCATTTATTTTAATATTATTATTATAACTTCATATAGCCTTAATACATTTATGCTTTGCAACTGGTTAGCTTACTGACGCCACATTGTATTCAAATATTTAAATTTCAGTAATTAAGTCTGTTTGAAATATCATATCACTTGTTATATATATTTAATAATTTTAAATTGAATTTAATGAATAAATGACAAAGCCTAGAAATGGAATTATTTGTCCGGATTACTTGATTTCCTTTTATGTAAGATCCACGTTGGCTTCTTTTCGATTAGTGAAGATTTTGAAGCCTTCAGTTAGTTTTATTGGTAATCTCATTCCTCCTAATCATTTCTAAAACACGCCCTCTATAGAAAATCATCTGTAACTTGGAGACGACTTGGTGACCAATTGCTTAAATTCCTCATTTCTAACAATGGAAAACAATTTTTAATTTTATGTTGATACCTACAACTTCATGATTATGCAAACAATATTATATTTTGATGTTGTACACAAATATCCTTTATATAGACAAAATGTAATCATACATTAATTAATGTCAGTATTTTTATTTTTGCCTTTAATTTAGAAAGTATTTGCTCATATATAATATTATTATTACGACACATTGAGTGGGTTCCAAATGAATTTAATATATGAAGTGTGCAGGGAAAAAGAGAATTGAATTACAGTGAACATTCTTGTAGGTGTCTGTATTAGTAAAGATTTATAGTAAAATTATGTAAGGCCTTATCATATTTCTGAATGAAAAGACTATACATTATTGTAATTTTAAGATAGAGAATGTTCAGTCTTTTATTATATCCTTGTATGCTCTCCTATTTTTAAAGATTTCCATGGAAATGAAGAAAGAAAACTAATATTATTATAATGAAATGTTTCTTTTGTAATGTTGTTTGTTTAACTTGATATCGAATGCTCTCTCAATAAAAGGATATTATAATTTCTACTTAAGTAACAGTTTACCTCGTACGTTGCATTATTTATCTATTTTAAATGACTTTTACTTAATTATTTGTTAAAGTTTCTATTTTATATGTTAATATTATGTATTCTAAACAAAGGCTAGATACTTTCCTCGTGTTTCAAGTTAACAAGTTTCTTAGGTTACAGCTATTAGCATCAATTAACCTTCAAAAAGTATCCGAAGTTATCTTAGGTATCTCGTGATAGATAGAACGTGATTTCAAACGATTATATAATAATAAATGAAAATAAATAGTTTTTCATAACAAAATAACCATATTTTTTTCAACATTTACTAATAATATTTTTATATTGATTGTATGAACTGAACTGCTTTTGAATGATCTTAAGTTGACCTTAGAATACTTTATGCAATGATAAATGAATGTTCCATTAATGGAGTTGTAGGCAAATGATAGTTTACTTATACTTAAAAACTGTTACGATTTTTCTGCTTTATTTTAACGTCTTTACTACTATGTACAATATTCTATTTTCAATATTCTATTTAAGAATTTTCTAAGAATCTTTTCGACTTCTTTGAGAAAAACTCTTAACTCTCATTGAATTTGTTTACATTGTTAATTTTATATTGTATAGCTGATTTGTAAAGTTATTCGGCTTGCTAATTATTAACTTTACAAAAACAAAACTTACTATAATAACGGCGGAGCGTTAATTGAGAAAGTTAAATTCGCTGTACATCCTAGTGGGTCGTGACTCTGCTTTCATTTCGCTACTTGTTTGATGTTTCGGAGATCAAACATGAGTACAGTCTGTAACTAAAGTTGCTTACAAACTATTTCTTAACATCAGTTCTTGGAATTTATATTTCAGTAATTACAATAGCTTTGAAATAATTTGCTAAGCAACAGGTATTTTAGGCGCAATCACCAGAACGGGTTGTTACCTGGATTTCTGAATGCCTAGAACACAACACTTTGCTGTCGGAGAGCTTAAAATACGCTAAGAAATGCGATAGGCAATTTACAAATTGTTGAATAGATTTAGAGAACGTCGTAGGTCGATACAACATGATGGCATAAGTTCCCAATAGTAGTTAGTGATATGATCGTGTCATATTACTCAAAATTAAAGTGTTCTATGATAACTGAAGAAGATCTTTCAAAAAGTTAAAATTACAATGTAGAACTATTCAAAGCTGTTGTTTATATTCAATAATATTTAATAATGTAATTAATATCTTAGAAGATAAACTAATAAGTGGGGGAAAAAAAAGCGGTAATAGTAAAATATGGAAAATGGACTCGGATCTCCGATAGTTACCTAACATCACGTTTTAATTGGCGTTTCCTCGTCTTATAATTTTAATAAAATACTTTTGTCAAAGTTAGATTCTAGTGTGATAAAGATATTGAAGTTGTGGCTCAATAGAAGTATGAAGTAACTGTGTAGGGTTAGAAATCAATAAGTATCAAATAAGAAGGCCCAAAAAACGATATAGTCTTTTATAGGCAAAACGAGAATGCTAAACATAAGATACATGCAATGAACTTAGAAATGCAGAACGAGTGGTTAGACAAAGGAGGTTATTGCAACCCTTAACCACTAAAATGGCACACTTTAATTCATGATTTGTCACCAGCACTGCTAAATTTTATCTCAATGCGTTCGAGGTAACTCTCCTAGATCAGATTAATTTAGTTAGATGGGGTGAAGAAACCGAAAAAACTTGCTTCAACTGCGGAAGGCACTGATAAGCATTTGCTGGTGGGATGTAGGGTACTCCTGGATAGAGGTCAATACTCGCGTCTTCGTAGGGTTTTAGAAATCATACATGGAGTGGTTGGTCTTTGGTTAGCCAGAGTGTAAAAAGAAATTACCACAAACTAGCGATCAATAGGCTTTGTGAGAGAAGGCACTAGGGCTACAAAATCAAACTTCAAGCCTTACTCTGTTATTGAGGCGGTTTTGGATTGGACGATAATGATGGATACGTATGAGAAGCAATATAAAATCCAGGATGATATTAGTGCATCGGCGTTTAGACCAGACAAATTTTTATATTCGCGAATTTTAAAGCGCGTTGTGTTAATACAGATTACGATTCCTTGGGAAACCAACATCTCTAAAGACCATGCCATCAAGGTGAATAAGTATGTATAACGAACTCACTAGGAATAGGTTTCTCGTAGATTTGTACGAAGTAGTATTGGGAGCCTGAAGTACAACAGTTAAATCTCTGCACAACCTGCCAAAAGACTGGGGCCTGTCCAAAACAAACACCAATGTTGTTGGAATGTACTTCGAAGACAGCACTATTACATTTTTACCAAATTTATTTAGGTAGATAGAGGACCGCGAAGGTGAACGTTTAACACGCGTTAGATAGGGGCCTCTTAAACTATCCCTGGGTAGCAGGTCCATGAAAAGTTTCGTCTCTCAATACTGGACATATGTAAAATAATATCTAATGTATATTTAATTATTTCTTGTTAAATGCTTACCATTCTTGACTTTTATATGGAATATTTCGTCTATTACATATCTGTATAAACTTATTCGCTGACTGTACAGTATTATGAACGTACACAGTCTGCTTGTTAACAGATTAGGGTTGTTGAACATAATGAGTATTATTTATTTCTATACTGTTATGATTGTACGTACATATTACATAATACTGTACTCTTCAATTATGGTATTCACAATTGTAGTATACAGGGTGACTGGTGAATTACTATCAATATTTAAGGAGCATACTCGGTACATCATTCTCATTCGAATTATGTAAAAAAAATTGGTTCTTAATTTTTGACCAAATTTCCGTATAAATAAATAAAGTGTGGACACGTTCCAAGTGTTCCAAGTGTGGACGCGTGCGGCGGCGTGCTGATACAACACTACGCCGCCGCACGCGTTTGTGTGTGTGTGTACGTATACCTAATCTGTAGGGTGTTGACACGATGCGTAATTAATTACATAACTTTTGGTTAACTTTACTTAGAAGTTTATTAATATTTATGTTATGTTAATTTTTATTTTGTCATATATGATCGTCAAATATCACGTCCTCAAGTATCGATAGTAATTCACCAGTCACCCTGTATATATGTATGTACTACTTGAATCTAAAGTATTTGATTACTACTAATAAAAATTACTGTGATATCGGGATGGAGGTGTAATCAAGTAGTATTTCTTAGTTAAATAGAGATTTTTTAATATAAAAAGAATTCAATGATTTGAGTCAGAGCATAATTAATTAGTTAATCAAGTGGAATGCAATATTCCGGGAATTGCAGATGAGAATCCTGCTCGCCTCGATGTTTTTTTACGTATTTTTTATTTTAATTTCAATTTACTTAAATGCTGAATATTCTTTTTATGGTACAAATATAATTATATAATTTTATTAGACTAAATTTAACAACAAAAATGATAAAAAAAATCGAATTGAAAAACGGGTTCCGGACTTTGAATCATTTTACCATTTGTTTAACGCTAATAGTTTTTATATTTTATATTGAATTATACACGTCTTTAGATATTTTCGTACAATTCAAGTTTTGTTCAATTTTTTAAACCTTCAACGAAATTTCTTCCAAGCTTTCAAATTAAATTAACTGGGTCAGCTTTCATTACTAAAAATAAATAGTTTCGTAGAAGAAATAATAGAAATATTAGTTTTTAATTGCGAATTCCGATCTTTTAATGAAAACGTTTGAAGTGTTTAGATTTTGGTCTCGCGTTATACATTTTTGGACATCAGCCAGGCATAATTTTCATTTTATGATAAGCCATTGTCATGGTACGCTTAGTTTTGTTCATTTCACATGTATTATTTAAAATCAGATGTCTTTTTGAATTTACGATAGCGTTCTCTGTCTAGACGCTGTAAATACTGATACGTTCTCATAGTTATATTTTTATCTTTTTCTATAAAAATATTCAAATTTTGTTTGATTTGTTCCATTTTCTATTTCTGGTTTTATATTCTGCATATTATATAGGAAATATTTTTAATAGATTGTGCATTCAATGACAATGAACCAAATTTTCTGTGTCATAAGATTGTTGTATTTTTATTTTTACTCATAAAATGTTTTCAAATTTATATTCATTTAATGTTAAAACAGTAAGAGTATGTTTAAAGTTATGATTTGTTGGTGAACGTGATATTTTATTCGATCTCCCAAATGATTTGACCCATTTAGATAAGGCTTGTAACAAGGGGGTTGTAACTCATCAGTTTTATTTAGTGTTCCAGTGTCTGACAACTTTTAAGTTGACTTTTATTTTGATGTTATATCTTTATGTGATCAAAAACCTATATAATTTTATGAAAGTTATTATTTGATTACTAATAAACACCACAATCATACAAAATCCATGTTTTTTACAGTAATTTCTAATATAATATTCGATCGCCGTTACTTAAGCATAATATGGATTTTTTTATTTTTTTTTATTCATAATATTGTCATATTAGGTACATTGAAATAGATATTTACTGTATGTTCTCTGGATATTTTTTTTCATAAAAGCGCTATATTGGAGTTGGCGATAATCTGTAATGCAGCCATTCGTCAAAGGAACTTCGGATCGAATCTCTTGATGTGGGTTCGACGTGATGGATGTGTTTAGTATGAACAGACAAAAACCTAAAAGGATCTTTCATATAAATATAGGTGTTAGGTTAACAAATGTAAGTCTCTCAAACTATAACAACATGCTAAAACAAAAAAAAACGAAAATTATTCCTTATTTACTAAATAGATCGATCTAGTTGATATCAAAGCAAAGAGTTTTTTAGTTGATTTTATTTTATAATAACCCTAAATATCTGCAAGTTACAATGAGATGAGTTTCCTTAAGTTCACAATTGTGAATCATTTTATTTTTGAACATTACAAAATTTTAATGACGTATGATACTAAATAAATCATATGTGGTAAGTTTATTATTTATAATTGTCATCAATATTAAGTAATAGTGTCACTTTGTTACAAGATCTAATTTTTAATTTATTACAACTATTTTATTAATTTCTGGTATATTACCAAACCAAATATATTTACCTGCATAAATGGGTAAGATATTTGAGATTCTTTATAAAAAATATTTACAAAATACAATGATTATTAAGAGGCATTGCTTTAGGAAATCATGCTCTCAGATTTAAAAGTTAGATTTTGCTTAACACTTTGAAATAACACAAAGAGCAAGATAGTTGGCATGAAAAAGAAATGAAGATGTGTGAGAGTGTTAAATATTTTCAGATGACATCAATTTATCTTTTACCTAGTGATATAATTGCTTATAGTATGTTTTTCGTTTAATTTCTGGAAGAGACAGACGAATGGGAAAAAATACAAGATAAGAGGATAATGAGTATTTCTTTAAAACATCCGTAGGGTATAACTTAGTGAGCGCCTTAACAAACAAAAGAAAAATTCGTCCAGAGTTGTTTATACAGATAAAGTTTAATTCAACGATCTTTTAATGGATAGCTTTATTATATTTTGTATAAAATATATATGTCATGATTAATTATGAGTTTAAATTCTCTATGAAAGGGTTTTAAGTCTTACGTTGAGTTTGAATGATACAAATAATTTGTAGAGACCATTTATAATTGAGTACAATGTGGAGTGCGACACAGAGTTAGTGAGTTAAACTGACAATCGATTCTAAATGAATTAGTTACAATTTTAAACGTTACCGTAATACTAGAGACGAAACTTCTCAGTATTCCATGGCTTTACCGTGCGGGTGCCGGATCCATTGTTGTATGGAGATGAACTTCAACAGTGGCTGGACTTGTGACCCAGGTGAAGGTTTATGGCCTTATCTAACTCACGTTAAATGCTCCCCTCCACTCCGGTTAAATATTGTTTTTTCTCGGAAACTAATGGATTGAGTCAAGTTTAATTATAATTATTCATATCTGCTTCAATTTGGAGCAATTATAGGATCGAACCTGAAGCCTACGTAATCTATATATAGTTATTTATGCTCCATTTATTTCGTATATTTTTAAAACTGACAAACCAAACCCTACAGGGAATCTGAAATTAATAGATTTATTGAAAAGTACGAAAAATAATAAAAAAAACTATATTAATTTCTTAACATTTCCCTCATTATAGTCTGTTTGTTACCACCTATTATTCATGTTAACATCTTGATTTGATAACATCATATTATGTTTAACAGATTTCTTTAACAAAACGATCTCAGCTTTACAGTATTTTAGTTCTAGAATTTTTGGGAGGGAGATTTAGTTATGAGAGAAATATTGTAGTTCTAGAGTCAAGAATTCATCTCGCATTTTGTCTAGTTTTTGACATAGGAGTATATATGTACAATGAAAGTTACCTTTATTTGTTTAAATAAAACATTTGCATCTAGTTTTTACTCGACGTTTAAATTACTTTACTGTAATTGGAATCACAGACAGATGAGAGGAAAGTACTTACTGTAGCTTTAAGGTATCAAAGTTACTACTTACTTTTTGTTATTGGTATATACATATGTTAACCTAAAAACACAGGTACCATATAGTTTCTTATGCTATATAATACGCAACGATTTATGAATAAAAACCACGAAAGAAAAAACTCGTTCGAGGCGAAACGTTGTGTACGACACTCCAGAGTATTGGAATTCTGAAATGACATAAAGTTACAAACACGCTAACCGACGTGGGGGAGACGAAAAATATAGAAGAATATCTAAGGGATTACGTGTATAGGCAGGGGTAATAGCTACTTCACGGATTTGTAAAATGTTATCGTTGATATAATAATATAACCACCTTAACGTCTTTCTTAAGTTCTACTCGGGGGAAATCTTGCGAATCGCTAGGTCAAATTTTGTCTATTTTGAACACAGTCTAATATGTATGCATATGTATACGTTTTGAGAAATTTTAATTTCTATGTATGTCAACTTGTCCGCCACTACATTCATTGGGGCGGATTTCCGAAACAATTAGAGGTTTTTCGATGGGATTATAGTAAGAGATGGCTCTTGTAATTGAAAAAAACGAAGGTGGCAAAACGTTAGGTAATGTGTTCAGATATGAGAGGAAAACTCATTTTAAGAGCAACGAGACCATAGGAAGAAATAGCTTTGAATGTATATTGAATAATTATTGTAAACTAGTTTTTGCCCGCGACTTCGTCCGCGTTAGTTTGGTCAAGAGTAATATATGTAGGTATAGCTGACCAGGCGAACTCTATTCCGTCTTAGAGGCCATAAATAATCAGGTTTTTCCTGTTTCAATCAAACAGAATGATTGACATATTGTTAGTTGTCAAATCTAATGTCAAAAAAAAAGTTTGTATGGGAAATAGAAAAGAGCTGTTTTTAGGGTTTTCCCGGCAACTTCCAATTTTTCTCACCTTTTAAACCTTCCCTGGACTTCCAGAAGTATTTCAAGACTAAAATTAGCCAAATCGGTTCAGCCGTTCTCGAGTTTTAGCGAGACTAAGGAACAGCAATCCATTTTTATATATATAGAAGATAATGAAATGTTTAAAACACGAAGGTGGAGTGCGAGATTTTCTCAATATATATATTATCTAGAGTTACTGACTCATCTATTACTAAAAATATAACTTGTTGAATCTAAAAACAGTTACCAAGATACCTACCATGTAAATGAAAGTAAAATAATAAAAGTGAAAAAACAATGCCGTGTGTGATAAATTTATTATTTTTTTAGCGGCAGTCTGTTTCCTATCTCATGTAATGTATGGAAAGGAGTTTTCTTTACAACCCTCGTTTCGGAGTTTCATTACAAATTTATAAAAGGACAAAACCTCGCTTTCATGTGTGTTTGATATACATCAAAAGAATTATTCAAATGAATCCTGTGTTTCTCGTAACAATATTATTCTTATAATATTTTTGTATTTCATATACGATGTAAGAATGTTCAGATTAGTGTTATTACCTTTAACTTAAAAGCTGCTTCCACAGATAACAGTTATGACATAAACTTTTGCCGTTCAATATAATAATCTATTTAAAGATATTTATATGCATTACACGAAAAAGTCAGCGAATTCCTGACCATCCAAATAATATAAAAACTTTTAGTTACAAAAAATAGGTCTCTTTTTATTTGAAAACACAATATAATATATGAAAAAAGGTCGAAACTCGAAAGATACAACTGTACAAAACGTCGATTCACTTTTTACAGCGTACCAGACCTAATACGTCGTAATGGCTTAGTAATCGGCTTGAAAGCTAAAATTATGGCCGACCAATAAAAAATTTAATGCGAAGAGGATCACATTAGACCCTTTGCAATACTCCCGAATGAGGTCAGTGGGGTCAAGCTGCGGACGGCTGCCTCGTGTGAAGGTCAGATATTATTCAATGCACCCGTGATATGTTAACATGACGTTGCTGTTACATATGTACATATATCCAATGTTAAAAATTAAATAGCCTCTACACAATATATATTCCAATATTGTGAAAAATTGTTACAGTTATACATATATTTCTTGTTATTTCAATGTCTAACATTGTAAAACAAGGATTGTTTTACTTGTATTACCTCGGAAAATGTATTGATTCATTGTTTTAGATTTCAAAGTTAATTACACTCACTACATAGAGGTACATATGCATGCAATTTCCTCGATATATGTAAAATTTGTTTCTAATTAACAGTTGACCAAGAAAAGAACGTCATTCGGATCTAATTTTCTTTCAAGTTAAGTTTATTTTTGTTTGACAATGGAAATGCAAACACAAATCGTTTGCCAATAGTTTAAATACGTCTTGAAATATTTGTGTGTATTGTCTAGCTTTTCATTTCAACCTTTTTCGTTGGAATTTTTGTACAAGTATTTGTGTTCTAACGTTCCAATGCTAGAAACATTTTGTTTAATCTTAATCCGACTTTAAGAAAGGCGCTTAAGTAGAAAGAGAAGACAACGACCTAAACGTTAAGTGATTTCGTATCAAGTATCTCTTTCCAATGTTTTGTTGAATGGAAAAATAAACAACTGTACTATTCTGTGCGGAACAGTTTTGTTTATACACTGTACTGTATTTAACACTTAGTAATATTATTCTCAAATTTTTAGTATTGAAGTAACTTTTAATATATATACCTTCTACTTAATAATAACGAAAAACTCTGTTAACTGTAGCATATGAATGTAAGATGTGTATTTTTATTATTCTTTACGCAAGGGATTTAGAACTCTTTTATTTAAGAGTAACAAATTTGTTTGAAATAAAGTGAGATAAAATATATTTGTTTGATTAGATCGTGGATACAAATGTGAAGCTTCTTTGTATTTTATTGAGATCTCTAATCATTTAACATTTCAATATTAAAAAATCTGTAGTATCTTTTGGAGGGATTTAGTATCCTCACAAAAATAAGAGTGTCTTAAATTCCACTCTCATCTCGGGTCATTGAACTTGTATTGTAAGATTCGTGTTATTTGGTCACGAATCATTCTTTGTTGGAAAGTCGATATTGCTCTCAATATAAACTTTTATATATATTGAAATAAACACCCGGAAGATACGATTATAAAACAAAGTTTCAGTGAAATATATGAATACTTTGAATGTAAATGGTTAATGTATTCATTTATCGTTCTGTGTATTTTGTTTTAAAATATAATACGTAGTTCATATTATTACATAATTAAAGAAATAATATTGGTAGTCATTAATACTCAACTATTTTTAAAACTAAATGTATATATATTTTTTCGTTCCATCGAAGTTTTCCGTTCCGTGTACAACATGAGTATACATTTTCCAGTTGACGTTAAAAGTTATATGCAACATGCATCTCACAAACCTGTGTTCCGTTACCCGGCCTCTATCTACACTGACCCAGTTGGAATGACGTCCGGGTAACTTATATCAAAACTATTTTTAGTTACGTCATATATAATTTGATAAATGTCACTTTCAAACTTCACTCTGTCTTGCCTTTTGAGCTGAAACGAGATCGGAATTAAAACATTGTTTAATATTCGCGTATTACGATTTAAAGTACGTGTCACATCGCGTCACGTTGATGGGCTTTGTTTGTCTTATCCATAATTTAAATTTTAACATAGGAAATTAGGGCGAGATGTATACGTTTCATTCTAATTAGATACATTGTTATCTCTTAATCCCTACGCAATATAATAAGACCTTAATAAAATGTAAGTTAATATATTGTTAGTGTAAGGGACGGAGACAATGTTTGCCACAGATTTTTCATCTCACCTATACAGCCTTGAGGAAGACGCTTCAAATTGATCGTAAATTGTTTTACGAGCTAGCTTTATGTCCATTTATGTGGTTTCTGATGACCTCACAGAGAAGCACTTGCTCAAACTTCGATTGATACATAAACGAATTAGAGTGACATGGACTAGATATAGTTTAACAACTTTATAGACTTAAAACGTGTCGAATAAAATATGCTTTATAGGGAAAGATTTTATTTTATCGGTTTATGACTTTTTTTTATTATTCCCTGAGGGTGTTAGAGGTTCCAATGAGATGCCGTAAGTGTAAGTAAAGAAACACAAACATACAAAATTATGCAACATAGCAGTGAATTTGATTTTACTTTTATACTTCTATATATGTTTAGGAATGCCGAGTATTGATTGATTATTATGATTGATAATACAGTTTTAATTATTATTTTTAATAGCTATTAATTTAGCATAACGTCATCATTATCTCGTCTTTATTTTAAAGTGAATATAAAACTGTAGTTAGAATGATAGGATGTGTGAAAAGTGTATCAAAATTATTTTATTTTCTAAATTATATGTAGTTTACATATTAATATAAATATTTCCAATCCTTTTTTTATTAAATATCCATACTAACGAACAATTAAGCAGTACTACAAACTCTATTCTTATAGATGTCGGAATGAAAAAGTTTTTATATAATTCTCTAAGTAATCGATTATATACCTATTGCTCCTTTTTATTGCTTATGGATAGATGAATTATGTTTTTATCTTATGGGACGAAAAAATGTCACCTGATCCATCAGAATGTCAAAAATGTATATCCACATTCTCATTTCTATAGTGCTTAATGTATAATTTAACTCACAGGAAGGATTAAGTCAGATGAATAATATTATTTTTAAAATCTTTGCACTTAGAATGAAATAAGATTTTAAAATATCTCATGATTCTTTTATTAATAGTCCTAATATCTCAGGGAGATAATTTTATCTGTTCTCTAATAAACCACTTCGATTTAGGTTAGATATGAGAAATACTTTAGTATTTTTTAAAAAATTTCGAAAATTTTATCTCGTTTGTTATAAAGATTATATGGTTTTAGTTTTCTTTCTTTTAATTTCGTATAAAGATATATTTGTAATACTTTTATTCAAATACCTCATTGTGATTTCACATAACAAATAAATAAAAAAATATGTTTTTTGTTCGGGACTAACTTATTATTTACGTACATAAACGTTCTCTACGGAAATTTAATAATCGTGAAAATTATTAGCCGTGAATTAATCAAATCTCAATATTATTGCATAGCAAATTCAACAGGAAAATATATAACAACAACAAAGCGGTACAAATCCTAATTGTTTTTATGGTACAAATTTTTATAATTTATTTATACACACATAATAATTTCCTTAAATCATTAATATACCTAAACATTTTATCTTAAATTTGGTAGTAAAATATGTAACATTGTGACTACGTATTCCCTTTACCTTCGCCTTATAAATGTAATATTCTCTCCGACAGCAAATAAACTTGTCAAGTACACTCGATGTTGTGAGCTCCGAGCACGTGGTGTGGCATTTATTTAAACAAGATCTTATCATCTGTATATATATTGGAAATATCTGAAGTTACGTCACGAAACGTTTGTCTGTATGGCAATGAGTTAAGTAATGAAAAACTTCACTGTAGTTCAATATACGAAATTAAATGGTAAATTAAAAATGCTAGTGTTTAAATGAGAATGCTATGAAAATGTTTCCGAATGAAATAACTAATTGTAGTATTTTCTTATGCTTTTAATTTATATTTCATAATTTCTCTTCATTTTTTAAATTAAAATTGTCGCAAAATATATACATGTACCTATATGTAACTTCTTTTTTATTAAAAATACATTACCGACCTTCCAATTATTCATGTGAATGTACGAACTCACCAAATGGTTGCCTTGTACGTATTCACATCATAATTTCTGTTTAAGCCAGTCTGAATTCAGCACAATAATTCATTCGTACTAATAACAACGTACAGACCGGACGTTGGCTTTAGACCCTCGTTACACAACTATGTAACTATTTTTTTAAAGAAATGGTTGGTGTATTTTTAAATGGTACCTTAAATTATTGTTTTATTTTATATTCATTATACTCAAATGAGAACAATATTAATATTTGATTTCGTTTATTATTGAGGTTTTATAAAGATTTTTTAAGGTAGTAATAATGTGGTAAGCTTGAGGAAAAATCTCTTAAACAGCTTATAAATTTTCAGTAACGTGTTTCATCATTCGAATAATATTGTATAGTAATCTCTTGTTTCACTGTGTTTTGAGACAAGTTTGGGAAACGTAGTCTTAACAAAAAAATAATTATAATTACTATTTATTATAAATATGTATATTATCAAGGAATTATAAAATGTTACGACGCTATTGAAATAAATATTATACTTTAAATATTCTACAAACTGCAGTTTGAAAGAATTTTCACGAGATTAGACAATTTAATTGTCAAATATACATTCTCTTTTAGCCAAAAACATATATATATATATATGTGATCATAATTTCGTAGAGTCTTCTTTAAAGTTTTAAAAATATATAATACGTTTAAATAATATACTCGTATGCTTCGATATTTCAAAAGAATTATATTCGTATTCAGTGAGATCGTCCCGATACTAGTTCTAAAAGCGTACCGTTTACTCGTCCCATTATTACTGTTTACACGATGTTAACCAATATCTCTCCTAGCTTTATAAACGGTGCAATGAACTCTTATAAACTGTTCACTATACTCTTACACCACAATCATCTTTTATTGGAATGTAATATTTTTAGATAAAACTATTATAAAGATATTAAACTCAAATTGCCAGTGAAAGAATCATACTTTTGATATACACCAAATGGGTTTTTTTTTCATGTGAATCGTATGAGTTGTTAGAATATTAAGTCGCTGAAGTCACTACTAAATAAATGTTTGGTTATTCTATTTTTCTGTACTTTTTTTTAATATGTAAAGGTAATCTATATTGTACATATGTATAGTTATTGTTAGTACAAAAGCAACAATTACGATATAGTTTAGTTCAAATGAATGTTTGGAAATAGTGATTTTGATGTTAATAATGTTCTTTAAATGATAATTTTATTTTAAAGTCTAAATATAAAGTATTCTTCTATAGTTGTCAGATAATAATTTTTACTCTATTGTAATTATAATTTTGTTTATTGCTTGAAATGTGAATATGATGCAGCTGTCTTTAACTTTATATATATGACATATACAATATTTACAATACTATAGACTTTCATATAGTATATTTTATTATGTATATATTTAACATTGTATCATAAATGTATTTATTCAAGCAATTTTTATATACTTAGCGTAAGTATGCCAGTTGTCTTACGATTTTATATATAAAACTCAAACAATCTTTCATTTCCAAAGATAACACTGACTGTAATTTTTTATTTAAAATAAACTTCACCTACATAATTAATTCTATATATAATGTTATCAAGAAACCAGTCTTCCGCTCTTTCTTAACAATAAATAAATTAAATCTTAATTTCGCCTATCTCAAATTCACTGTCTACGTTACCTTAAATTAAGATGATTAAAAATTCTAAAGTAAGATAATTACCGAAGCGGGAGTAAGATAAGTAAGATAATCGTGAACAGAATTATGTACCACCATCAATATTCACAGCGGGCTGAGCTGCAAACGGAGGCGTTTAAGGGTGACTTCAGACGTAGCCCTTACGAAATATATAAACTCTGAATTCAGAGAAATAACACTTTAAGTATAGTTTGTTTAAACTAAGTCTGGAAGAGCCTTAAGCTTCAAATAAGAAGGGTTCTTGCATGCCTGTGTGATAATTTATAGGAATCGTATACATATCTTTATATGTATATATAATTCTTCTGTGAGTGTGTATGTCACTGAACTTCTCTCAAACGACTGGACCGATTTTGATGAAATTTTTTGCGTGTGTTCAAGGGGATCTGGGAATGGTTTAGATTCACAATTTTGTCCACTGGACAATGTTTTTTTTTAATTAATTTTTAATTTATTAGTAATTGTTGATACCAACGTTTTTTTTTGACATTAGATTTGACAACTAACTAATATGTCAATCATTCTGTCGCACTTTAAAACACGGATATTTATGGCTTTAAACTCCAAAACTATAAATAAAAAAACGTAACATATATTTCTTGATTATAGGACGATACGAAGTTCGCCAGGTCTTCTAGTTATTAATTATATCCATTAGTGCATCATCCATTAATAAAATAATGGGAGTGATATTTTCACATAAAAATAAGTTAAATAACTACAGTTATGCGAGGAAAGGCTTTTATTTTTTATTTTACTTGTAGTCAAAACTTGTTGCTATCGAGGTGTTTTGATGCAAGAAGTGTGTGTACTGATGAAGACAAAATCGATATTACCGGGAACTCTCTACTCAATTTATGTCTTTTTTTATTTTACCATTATCTTATAAGCATAAACGAGTTCAACAACTGATGGTACATGTACATACATACTTATACGTATAAATCGTTTAAAAAACAAATAAGTGTATATATTTGTTGATTTTTTAAAGTTATCATACAACTTAATAAGACTTTTTCAGGTTTCATAAAGTTCCAATAACACTTCATCTCTATTTACCTTTCTGTATGCTATGAGTTAGAACATTCCTGTTATTTTCAAAGTAACAAAATACAGGTTTAAGTTCTGATGGAAATTACTTTTGTTACTCCACAAGTTACGGAAACTTGGTTCTGTTACTTATAATTTTCTCAGTTTATTCTAAAGTATCTCTATGACAAAAACACAAAATTTAATATATATTAAATTGAATACAATTCATAACTATTTATTTAAATGAAACTCATATTTTTCGCATATACTATGTGACTTTTTATATATTTAAAACTACATACTCCCGATGTTTCGGTTACTGAAAAGTAATCACTGGCAGACGAGATGTGAATTCATTTAAATGAATAAAACTCGCGAAAATCTTAGATCTCATCATAACTATTTACTTAATTTGCTTAAACTATTTGCGTTAATAATTGAAAACGTATTTTTATTAATTCAATACATACTAACAATCATAGTTCGTGTCACAGTACCTATATATTTTTTTGTTTTTTTTTCTACCTATACACATGTTTCAAAAACAGAACTCTCGTTTGGATCTGTTATGATAATATAACAATAATAATATCTATAGTTTAGACTTCCGAAAGTCCAATTCAGATCAATCACAATATCCTCAATATATAAATGACGTCATCAAATCAATGGCTTCCTCCAACAATCGAATAATAATAAAAATCTCATCGAGTGTTTATTATTCCGATAGTTTACTTCTAAGACGCCATAAAAAGTGTTTATGGCGCACTAAAACACAGTCAAGTGGCGGTAATAACGTTACCCCACGACGTCGTGCGTCCGGATATATATATTTATATGAAAACAAAATTAACACGACCAAAAATAAATAAGATTTATTGAACGTAGTCTTGTTTATTGAATATTGATTGATTATTGTATGTATAATAGAAGATTAATTGAGAAAGAATAAGAGAGTAAAAATATGATAAGAGAAAACGAGATCGAAGACTTTCGCGAGTTTTATTCATTTAAATGTTTAGTTTATTAACTAATATTTTCACACACACACACACACTACGCTTGCTTTATATTTCTAAAAAACTACATACACCCGACGTTGCGGCTACTTTTACAATACTGTAGTATATCTGAAAAATATTAGTTCCATTTAAATTTAAAGTGTTTGAAAACGTGTAAAGATGTTTCACTAGCATTGGATACAAAGTCTGATGTAACACTGGTACTTAAATTTGTGAGTCAGTATTGACTATTCACATGCAGATTTCAAAGGAATTTCTATAAACAAAATAATTTTTCTCTGTAAACAAGTATGAAATGTCGTTAGTATTTTAATTCAATTATCATACTTCAAGGATCTAAAAGTTATTAAGTGATAGAATCGTTTTATCGTCCATAATATAGTATTGATAGGAAAATAATGGATCTCAGTATTGACATGTAATAAAGGTTCAAACTATTGTCGTTCTGGACTCGTTTATGGCCGTCAGGATCGTTACGAAGTATTTTAAGAAGAGATCACATCACAGACGAAAATCTACAAGAATTCAAAGTATTGTATTAAAGAACACCGTTGTATGTATAATTTGGAACGTAAATGTATACAAAATATATTTATATACTATGTATATTTATTTATATTGACAGTTGTCGAATTCATTTAAATTCATCTGACTGTAAATTGGGAAACCAATGAATTTAGTTAACTAGTTTCTGTTAAATGAAATATTAAGAATCATATTTTTAAATAACACTTTAAAAGAAAAAGAAATAATATTATCAATTTATTAATCATTTTAAATATATTGTAAATACGTGTGCAACTTCATAAATCCAAGATGGCAGAACATCTAAAAAGGCTGATTAAAAAATGAAATAAAATAAAAAATTAAAGGTTTTGCATAAGTAAATAAAATAGGAGCAGGTTTTGAACAATATTTTTTCTATAATAATAGTTATCTATGGCCAGTTATTCGTCAAGTTTGTTAGTTTATATGTATTTACTTTCATCAATCATTGAATATTTAATCATTTGACATGAAACTCATGACGTTTGTCGTAATCGATGTATCGTTTACATATTTATTGTATATCGATTTTATACCGTTCGAATTGACTCCGTCTTAAATGTGATAGCGTAAGTTTACTTTGGTTTATGTAAATAATTGTTTATTTATTCATGTTATCAATTAATACATGTATTATATAATGGTATATAGGTACTCATTTAAATGAATAATGGACACTCTCATCTCATCTTCGTGATCACATAGGGATTATGTAGATACAAAAAAATAAAAAAATCGTAGTTTACGAAAAACTAAGTTCCATTTAAATTTATTATATATCAATTACAAGAAAATTTTCTAAGAGTTATTTACATATGTATACAAAGTGTTAATTCGATTAAAACTATTTATTTAAATAATAAAACTATTCAAAAATTGGTTCGTGGTGGCCTAGTGATTAAAGGTCCACCTATCGTACATGATGGCGCGCGTTCGAAACCTGGTTAGAACCAATGTTATTTTTCCGAGTCATATGTACTCTCTAAGAGACACCACTGTCAGATTTAAACCCCACTGTCAGACGAAGGAAAATATCATAAGGAAACCTGGACTTATAATTGAGCAAGCGTGGTGATTAATGCTCAAACCTTCTCCATGTGAGAAGAGACCTTTGCTCAGCAGTGGACTCTGATAGGCTGATGATGAACATTCAAAAATACTTAAACAATATATATATATATATTATTGTTATATTGTTAATAAATTATATAATTATGTATATTAAATTTGACGCAATATATATTACAGTACCGTGATGAGTACATAGGGAACATTTATTCAGTACAATTCTGTATCGCCACAATCTCTCGTGAATTCTAACCGTTGGAATTGTTTCAGCAGTTTGAAATACACTCAAAGGTCGCGACGTAATGTTTATATAAATTTTTTATATTCATTAATTTGTTCTAAGTTTTTTTGTTTTTGTTTTCGATGAGAGACGTTTCTAATTAAATGTTCAGTGTGTCGTCACAATATTTTAAAATAATCTGAAGTTTTCAAAGAGAGATTTATTTTGTTTTTGTATTGTTAGTGTTTTTATAAATAAAATAGTAAAAAAAAATATATATATAATAAACAGCTCAATTAATATATTAACTCTTGAATGAACTTTAATAGACTTATAATTGAAGTAAAATGAAGATAGCATTTTTTTATTAAGACTACTTGATTAAGAAAGTTTTGTAAGGAAATGGTAAAAATCTAGAATATTTAGTTTTTTTTTATTACCAAATATATGAATTTCTATACAACTATAGATATTTTAAGAGGAGAAACCTGTGACAAAACTACAAATATATTTTATCGTCTTAAATAACTCTTGATTAATGTAGAAGAAGACAGTTTATAAAGTACCGATACTAAAATGTTCTTTACCGTGTATTTCATTTGAAATATGGTTTTCATCTAACAGGTACAGTTAAAATAAGACTCTTTTCTTAATATACATAAGGTATACATTTATGTAACAAATTATTGTTTTGATAAATACGTCACTATGGCAAAGTTACCGGTTTATTCTATACAAGCTGTCGATAAATAATGTGAATAAATAAAGAGCTATCATTTATTCAGAAAGCTGTTGGAGTGTAGCTCGTAGCTTAAACGGCTACAGCGTAGCAAAGAGCTACGATGTAGCTACTAGCTACGAGATAACTCCGCCGAATTTAAATTGTGTTTCTCGTGTAATAATTTTCATAAATCAGAAACTGTACATAATAGTAGAAATGTATCGTTTATTTTATTTTAATTTGTTGTCAGTAAGAACACTTTCAAAATGAATTTCTTAAGAGTATTTATTTTTTGTCCCTTTTCTCCGTTTAGCGAAATGTCTTAAAGATTTTGATTTATGAACGCTAAAACAATAATGAATATTAAAATAAATGGAGAAAAAAAACATGCTGCTGTAAAAATATCGAGTTGGCGGAATTCCAACGGATTGTGCTTGTGGTAGCAATTTTAATATGGACATTTTAATATTAAATAAATTTATGTTAAGCTCATTCCACACTGGTAAAAGTACTAATTGTGCAAATCCAATCACACATTAAAAGCTTCTAGAACATATTGATATAGTGCAGAGAGGTGCCTAATACTTTAATGAACCATACTTAGGTTACCAGTGACATAACTGTGAGAAGCAGAACAAAAAATGTTGTAATGAATAAAATTATATATCTGTTTTATATGTAAATGGTTAGCATACTAATTGACGTCCAGACAAGGAGATATTATCGAATTTGTACTCCGCGAATATAATACAATTAAAGGTGATCAATCAGTATTGAATTATGTATATGGTTGATACGAGAAAAGTACCCGTTACTGTTATCAGGAATATTGAAGGTACAATTTAACTGCATATAGGTTATTATAGATGTGTGCGTGCGTGTGTGTGTGTGTATGTGTGAGTGTGTGGACTTAAACACATAAGTATATAAACTCATGTTGGCTTAATATTTATAACACACCACCAAACATACAAGTTTTGATATAAATTTCAGTAATAAATATGAGAATAGTGTTACCCGTTCCTAACTCACATATTTTTAAATTTAAGGCGAAAGTTTGTATCCTCCTATACATCTTAATGTAAATATTACAAAGTATACTTTGTAAACATTACAACATTATTTGAAAATTATAATTTATTATTTGTTTTCCGTTGGAAATAAAAAATTAAGTCCCGGTCGGTATAAAAGGTATATTATAAAGCTGTTGCAGTATAACTTTCAAGAGAGAATGTATTTAATGCAACATATAAATGGCTATTAAAATAGATGTGAGTGCTGGCTAGGTTTGTCATACACACACACGCACACAAAAATACTCACACACACGCACAAACACGCGCACATGCGTACACGCACACAAACACACTCATGTCAATCTAAGGAGATGACTGTCATCAATTTCATCTCTATTACTTTATAACATTATAGTTTTCTTTTGCTCTTAACTTTAGGTATATGTATTTAAAGTACTATCACGTACCTGCATGGCGATATCAAAATAAGCACTTTCAGCGAATAGCTCATCCGAATATGTTAAGCGGATTTCTTTTCGCAATTGCATAATCAGTACTGCTGGGGACCAAAATAAAACTCTTTCTTATGGAAAGCCTTATGATTTTTGCAAGTATTCATTTAAATAAAAGTAAAGGTTTTCGGATGTACTACGTTTTTCTTGAACAGACTAATCCACGAGGCTATTTATAAACATCCCAATTTCAATACAGAAGATGTAATAGCGTGTTTTCTGATTTATCAAACGTTGACGCGATCAAAACCGCGGTCTAAAGACGTTATATCTATAATCACGCCGGAGTCCGGAGCTCAAGTCAACAAACCTAACGATATAACCGTATTGGTCGTTCCTAAATCAACAACGAAATCTCTTTGGAATCAATATAAGTATAATTTGTCCAGCTTACGCTCTGGAGCGTTTGTTTGTTGAGGAACATGACCTTGGCGGGGTCGCGCTTGAAACGATTTTGTGCAATTAAGTTACATACTTTATAACTAATTCAGCAGTCTGAAACACAAGCAAAAACGGTTATACATACAGTATTGTATAGGATACTGTTTGAAAAGTGGTCATAGGTTTATGTAAGTTAATTACTTTATCTTTTTCACCATTTTTCAACCAGACGCATGCAGAGTCCCCATTCATACATTGTGAATCTTCCTCACATGCGTCGTAAGCGATACTTCCTACGTCCTTATTTTATTACATTGCTATGTATTAAAGCTGTTGTTAATAAAAAAAAACTTGAGATAATGGAGATAAAGCAGAACTTCAAAGTCGCTTGAGCAACCTCGACTAAGGAATTTTTACTTGACAACAGATGATCATACAGATTATTAGCAAATCAGTACTCACTAACAGGATTGAGGTCAACATATTTCAAAAGCATCATTATTATTTAGCACAATTTTTAAATTTTATAGCTTTCGAAGTATTACCTAAAAATTTGGCATGTAAAAAATTTAGTTGTTGTATTATAATAAATTTGAAAGGACTTTTATATTGATAAAATATTTAGTAATTTTATAGTTAATTTAAAATGTTTTAAAAAAATGTGGTTTCCCTTTAAGTAATAATTTATAAATATAAATAGAGAAAATGTATAACTATCTTGTTATTTAAGTAGAAATATATAAAATGTGTTTTAGCATAAATTACACCAATAGCTTTTAAAAAAATATTTGTTATGAAGTTCATCAAGTTTGTCCTAAGATCTCATTATTCCGACCAGCCGTGACAAGTCACTCGGTACTGACATCTGTAGAACTTTGTCAGGATGATTTCGGACAAGTTTTAAAAGTTGACACGGCTCTGAATAACGGAGCGAGTCTCGTTAAGTTTTGGTTATCGTTATAATAATGACGGCACTGTTAATGTCATTTGGATTTTGAGGATTATTACGCACTAATTGGATAGCAAGTTTGATGGATGGCTCTAGTTTTTTTATGTGATAGGTGGCAAACGAGCTAACGGCTACTTGATGGGCAGTAGTCGCAATCACCCATGGAAATCCGTAATTTATCTGTTGTGTATGTATTGCCAACCTTAGTTTTGGAGGAAAAGGGAAAGATGGGAATAAGGAAATGACAGGAAAGTGTGGGAATAGGGAAAGGGCAACCGGCTCAGTCATTAATGACTACTTCACGCTGATTTTTTATGACAGGGTGGCACTTCGTCGGCGAAGCCAGCTCATATTCGAGCTGTAGTTACTTGACCACGGCTAGTGGTGGTGTTAGTGGCTCTACCACCTTTAATCTACTTTTATAATGTTAACTTCAAAGGAAATCCTGATTTTTTATGGATCGGGAAGCGTCGTTTGAAATCACTTAACGTTATCTGTGAGTACACTGAGGTTTCGTCTACATAGCAGCGGAAACCTAACGAGCCGCCCCGAGTGAAATTTACCCAGTTTTATAGCTGCTTTTATAAGCGGAGGCGCAAAGTCAGCTTTGTCTCTGGTTTAAGTCACGAGCTCATTACTACATACATTCTTTTATACAATTTTTATGTACATTTTTAGTACACTATTCTTTGTTGTTTTTGTATAAAAAAAAAATAATAAATTAGAAGAACTTACAAGAAAAGAAATCTTCTCCATATGAGAAGAGGCCTTTGCTCAGCAGTGGGCTCTGATAAGTTAATGATGATACAAGAAAAGAAAATATTGTTGTTTTCATATTCTTAATTAGTATTAGACCAATATTATAAATTAATATACTGATGAGAATATAAACTGGAATATGAAAAATAACGATCTAATATTCGCTCGTTCTTGTGCCATAGTACTCAATACCTACAATGCCAAGGTTACTATATAGTGGCCTTGTGACTACGTGCCTTGAATCTCGGCCGATATCTGTGTACTACGATCCTGATACGGACTGTTTGTAACTAAAAATGTTTTATAAGCAACTCTTAATCGTACTATTGATGTTTTAGACTTTATTATTTTTCGTGTGACTAATTTTTTACTGTTAAGATTCTTCTCAATCAACTTATTTTTTTTGTTTTCTAAATATCGTTAAATTAAATATTCGCGAGAAACGACCAATTCCTATATAAGAACTCGTCTACTTTTGATGTAATTATTTAAAATTTACAATCCTCCAGAGAACAGATCAGATTCTTTCACGAAAATACCAGTAAGTCAATAAAGATTACCATAGACGAATATGTTAAGTCAGAAATTTGATTTAATAAACAAACACAATAGAAAATTATTTCTACATTACATTAAATAAAAAGAGTGCTTTTATTTTTCTGCACTATAATCTTAAATCAAGTCATTCGCTTCGTTCCTTTACGCTGAGTTTACCGGGAGTACGATATTTCTAAGTAAATATTACTTGTAAATGACAAAGCTCTGTACAATTTTTACTTTCACGGTATTTTGCTCGAACAAACACTAGCTAGAAACAGGTTTTAAATTGATAAGGTACTTATGAATAGTCAGTATATTGACTGTATGCTTAACCTACAATGAAAGTTCTCTCTCACTCTCTTTTTTCTCTCTGTCTTTCACTCTTTCTCCCTCGCACACATTAACACACAATTTTTCTAACCATTACTCTCTTCTCGTCCTTAATTTTAACACTTTCTTGTTAACTTTATTTAAAAAAAACATCATTGAAGTTGACTGTAGTAGTAGCATTTCACAGGCCATTAAAAAAATGCACCTGAAATAGATTTACTACCATCAAAATATAGCTGAATTAAGAAATAAATAAAAATATCAAATCATTTCTTTATAGTCGTTTAGTTTAATAGATGGTTATAGTTATATACGTATATATATACTTGCCTATTTAATGTTATGCCATTACCCTGAGAGGAAGATCCCCCGACACAGAGGTCTCATTACAAACTCAACTGTTATAAAATACATTACACATTCTAAACCTATCTCTATAAACAGTATAATATATACATGTATATGAAAGTAGACTACATGTTGTAATCATTTAACATGTATTCTATATATTAGTATCAAAATATACTTCGTATAAATATATAACAGTCCGTAAAAAGCGTATCAATGATTATATATTTACTAAGTAAATAACAAATTAATTGATTTTATGCCAAGAAAACATAAGTTTAAATGTAAAAAATATTGAATAAGAGTTGATAAATTTAAGTTTAACTTGTAATTTCTTAGAATATCGACTTTTAAGACAAAGACAGTGTACACAAGAAGCCCATTATAACTTGATATTACAATCTAACTTATTTTTTACGATTTTTGTTTGACCTTTTTCAACATTATAAAATTGTAAACAGAGAATTTACAGTGAAGGTTTGTTTCAAATATATATAAATACATAAAGAATAAATAATATTATTAAATTAGCTATTTCTTCAGTATATTATGTTTATAAAACACGAATCTTTTTGATATATACTTTTTTTCTATCATCAAATTAGCCTCATCTTTAAAATAACAATTATATCGTATTTCAAGGAATCATTTACAGGAAACATAAAATGTTTTCTTTCAATCTTCTTTACCTTTTTATATACATAGATATTTCATTTATACAGAACTCAAATATTTTATTAAATTAATTATCAAACTTTTAAATGAAACTAATATTTTTGCATTAATGAATGTTCATCTCGTCTGTCCGTCACGATT
This sequence comes from Danaus chrysippus, assembly GCA_916720795.1. Classification (NCBI taxonomy): domain Eukaryota; kingdom Metazoa; phylum Arthropoda; class Insecta; order Lepidoptera; family Nymphalidae; genus Danaus; species Danaus chrysippus. The sequence goes on along the minus strand of CAKASE010000074.1, from coordinate 12,828,727 downwards.
ACTGCAAAGTAACCGAAATTTCGGGAGTATGTAGTTCAAAATAATAATAATATTATTTATATTTAAATAAATTCTCGCTAAAGTATTAGATTTCATTATCAAACTGAAATAGTTCATCTAACTACAAGAAATATCCCATTTATAGTATTTGTAAAGTATTAATATCATAATAATATAAATTCCTTTCAAATCTTAATATTATAATCTCTGACGTCATATTTATTATCTGGAAAGTAAAGTTGGGTTTGTGTTAATATTTTGCTAAACTAATTCAGTGGGTCAAATCGATGTTAAGTTCCTTAACAACTTTTGAACAACTACTAAGGTTTGAGGGCTCGGCTTGTAATTTAATGAGACGGTTTAATCTTGAACAGACCATTAAAATCATATCAAGATTTCTCTTCAATATGTGTGATATACATTAATTAAAAGCCGTACTAGCTGATATACATATTACACATATATTATATCCTAGTAGATATATGTATATGTGATTATTAACCAAACAAAACTTACTCGACCGTAAAATGATCAATTAGGGACAATATTCCCTGGCGTGATTATTTGGATTTAAAAGATTTTTATTTATTGCTATACGTAGAGGAATTAATACAGAATAATCATTTAAAAAACAGTAAATATATCAAACAAATGTTACTATAAAAATTTCTATTGAATTTCGAATAGTAAAACCAACATCTAAAACTGAAATCAGTCGTTGAATAAAATAAGAAGTGAAGCGGACGGGCTGCCTCATGTATTATTCACGTATCGGTGACGCTATATACTATTTGAACATAATAACTCTTAAGTCCTATAAAATAAGTCTCATTTTAAATCGCCACACACACAAGACGTATGTTCTCATACACTCAGGTGAGCCGGTAAGTTATGACATATTATTATTTGATATCGTACGGTGCGGTTTGTTTTTTATATCTCTGAAACGCAATTTATTCACATGTCAATATTACTTGTATGTTAATATTGTAGTGGGTAAACGAATTATAAGCAAAAGTAACGAATATATATAAAAAAAAGATGCTTTTAAAATTGTTGAGTCAAAATGTACGTTGTAACCTGGAACGGCTTCACTTGTAACGAATGTAAGTGACGTCACACTCCTTGTATATGAAAATTTAAAAGGAAAAAGCATACTATACATATAGATACTATGAAACAAATAAAAACGACGTCCTCACGTCTGCAAGTTAAATATAGTATTTGTATTCTATTCAGAATCATCAAAAGTATAAATTATAATAATTCTAGTTATAGAATGGAAAAAATATGTTCTATATTTAATTCACATATTTTAAAGTAAATTATTATGAAAGAATATGATAGGGACTTTTATATTTCATAAATGTTATAAAAATGATCCGTTGGGATATGTGTGATGTAAGACAAATGTGATGCGATGAAGCTTTCCCTTCGATGAGATACTTGAAGGATGCTACTAGATATTACTGATATATAGATGTGTAATATTGAAGTAAAGTGTAAATATATACACTAGCTTTTGCCAACGACTTTGTCTACGTGACATCAGAGTTGTTCTAAGAAAAAAAATGTACTCGTATAAAGTGTTTTATAAAAATACACATATAATAGTAATTTACCTTCCTTTTCATTTTAAATAACTTACATACCTACTGCAGCGAAATAAGTAAACTGGTATTTGAATCGTAACCCTCTGGGGCGCCTCCCAAGTGCATACAAATAAAATCAGATGAATCGGTCCAAAAGTTTAGAAGGAGTTCAGTGACATAATATACATGTAGAGTGGAATTATATATAATTATATGGACATACATGAAGATATTGTGAAACAGATACTTTACTAGTTACTTAGAAATTATTTTTACATTTTGGATATAAACTTTAAGTGACGTCGTAACTTTGACCATAGTGGTCCAATTCAATAGCATTGAAAGTTGAAAACAATGTCTGCCTTTGATAATCTTTTATGGTTGAATGTTCTGCTCCATATTCTGTCAGAACTTAACCGCAAAACTGTTGGTATGGCTTTAGAATTAACCGACCATTTTCCGGTACACTATATGATAATACACGCCAGAGACTATAGGCTTCCCACAGACGAGGAACGTGGACATTTGGTGTGTGGCCAAATATGAAGCGACAAATTAATTATAATCTTTATTTAAAGTCATGTCGTTTTATAATTAATTTGTATGGAGGTAGGTGTGAATATCGATATATTTAACATGAAATTTTATACAATTCACATGACCAATAAAATGTTAGATTTTATATCTGAAGCGCATTATATTATTTTAGGTCGAATTGTCGTAGCAGCTCTACGACACCCGCTACGACTTCTGCTACGACTAGCGCTACGATAATTTTGTTGAGAATGTAGCTTAAAAGTCGCGAGGCTTGAAAATTGAGCTGATTTCATTAGTAAAAAACAAAACTGGGAGGATTTGTTATATCTGTACTAAAATTATTATTTTTTTCTTACTATTAGAATCCGTTATAGCCTGAATGTGACAGGATATTTAATATATACATACATACTTAATTATAAATTTATAGTGTAAGATATTATTTGTCAATATTTTTTTGTTCGCTTAATATTAATATTCTAATGTATACATATTCATTAATTTAACATTTGCCTTAACGCCTTTCATACAATGGAACGATTAAGCCTCAAAGATCATTTCTTGCACTTTCTTAGTTATATCATAGACAAAAACAAAAAAAAACTAAGATACTTATCCTGTATACTTAGAATTTAAGCTTGAAAAACTCAAAATAATAAAGAGCTTGTAATTATTTGAAAAAACTTTTCTTATAATATTGTAAACAAAAATATTAGAAAGTGAATGCCATCAGAGGACAATTTATTTCCCTGAAGTTCAAGAAGTTTTAAAATTGTTTTCAACGGACCTACCGTCGATGCAGTGAAACAATTCCTTTGAGCAACAAGACTTCCTAAACAAAACTCTTTGTGTAATTATCTTAAACAAACTCTTATCTCTTTACAAACGGACGAATGAAGATCACCACAAGAATGAAGAATAAAACATTATTATTTTTAATTTCGTGATGGACAAAAGCAATTTTCTCTGAAAGGAAACATTTTGGGACGACTAAAAAATATTTTTGTTAAGATTTTTTTTACTAAAAACATTGATTACTCTTACATAATTTTTTTTCAAGCTGGAACATGGAACTTCTTTTATTGGCTTGTTATGGGTTATTATGTGTTAGAAAGCTGTTTTTCGGAATTCTACATTGCACAAACTACTCATAGTTGTGCTCTTCCCACCGCTAATAATTGGTCAAAAGATGAATTAAAAATGAGAACTTATTTAATTAGCTTATATATCTAATATTTAAAGATTTGGCTTTATAAAGTAAAATTCCGAAAATATCTTACAAGTCAGCCTTTGATGTATAAATATCAATGTTCACGAATCGAAAATAATAATAAGTTAAGAGGAAAGTTTAAAATGACTTAAACATTTCGATCGTTGTCTGGAATATCCCGAAAATATCCACGAGCTGAGGGAGATTGTGGTCAATGTTAATAGTATTTTCCCTCGTCAAACAGAATTGACAAAAGTTAGTCGATACAAACGTTGTAACAAAAAGGACAAACTGAACAAAATGTCGCAGAACTGGAATATTTGTTGCTATTTTCCTGTAGAACTTGGCCACTATATGAGTACATATTATTTTACATTTGAACAAAATTACGATAATCGTTTTAGTTTTGACAACGTTCATTAATATTTATTGTATTGTTGTATTTCACTATCATTAAGACGATATAAAAAGAATACACTATTTTTTTTTACTTATTACTACAATTGCGAAGTTAGGTTTGAAGACCAAGATTTCAAATAAAAGTTCGAAGATAGTAAGAATATTGGTTTTTATGATACCGCGACGTTTTTTTCAGTTATAATATAATATTATTTTTGTCTTAATTATAATGAAAATGTGGTGTAAAGAACGTTTAACTGCTTCAATAAGTTTCAATTAAACGGATAGGTTTGGATTCCAACATACGTGCCTTTATATTAAATAGTATTTAGACACTACTGGCAGACGGTGAATTTGAAATCATAAGTTTGAAATCACCAACCCGTCTTGATCAAGCGTGATGATTAATGCTCAAACCTTCACCATATGAGAAGAGGCCTTTGCACAACAGTGGGCTCTGATAGGCTGATGATGATGATATTACCGAGCAACAAAAAATTGTTGTAAAAAAAAAAATACAATATGTTTATTTTGTGACTAATTATTATAAACATAAGGCTTTTTACAGAATATTCAGAAGAACGTAAAAATTTTATTAATAAATTATAAGGAACAAACTAAGTATTCTCGTTGCCTGTAAATAAATTACCTCGTATTATGGAATGATCCATCTTTCTTGCGTTAATGCTTTTTTACGGTCTTTTTACTTTTCCCCGCTCTGGTTAGAAATATAACAATGTCTTTCATACTTATTAAAATTATACTACTTTTTCCTCAAAAACAAAGGTGAATTTGAATGTTCCATTACATTTGTCTTTGAATTTATTATATTCATTTCTATTGTTATAAGCAAAATTTTTGTGTATAATACGAGTACTAAGGGAGTAGTTGCTTGAAAATTTTACGTATAAAATTTAAATATAAGCTTATTTTCGACTCCTAGTATCCTAATATTACTTTAGAGAGGTTTAATTGCAGTATTAATATTTGTATAACGTTGTTACAGAGTCAACTGTGGGACGAGTTCGAACTAGAAGACGCGACGTATGCGGAGTGTAGCACAAACAACGCTCAGAACAGCTTTCAAGTTAGTTAAATGATTTATAAACTATGTTAAATACTATAAATAGTACATTATATATATGTTTAGACATAGAAAATTTAAGTTACTTAAAATATTATATTACTTCTTTGATGTAGAACAAAAAAATGTTCTATAAAATGAGAACAATACAGCAATTTTTCTTCTTATTTGGAAATTTTCCAGAAGTTTTGTCAATTGGTCTATTCATAGATTTTTGAGTGCTCTCGCTACATCACAACTAGGCCACCTCGTTTCGTCTTTGCTTCAGCAATTTCCATCTTGGACAAATGATGAGCTACTGCAGTTTTCGGCAATATCTATCTTACACTTATTTTAGATATTAAACATTAATATTCATAATTCTTCCAAAATTTATACGTGAAATTCTACATTTCGATTGGCGATCAAGCAACAAAATTAATCAATCCACATTATCATAACAAAAGAAATAAATATGTTGTTACATATTCATGTTATTGAATACTGAAAGCAAACCATTGTAATCGTTAAGGCATGTTTAAAAATGCATTATTATGCAAAGTCTTGTGAACGTGAGGTTTTGAACTCACATTAAAATACTCTTTAAGGAGCACGTACAATAAATGTATTGATTCAAAATAAAATGGTCGGTCATCGATAAAATATCTTTTTATATTTACATCGTAAAATGGGACGGAAGGTTTTGTCGAAATTGCCTTTTAGGTAACAAGACGGCAATCATATAGAGTACGTTGTATCTATACAAAAATCAATTCAAACAATTTTTAAAAAGCTCTTTTGTAATGTCCTCATTTTTAAACTTTAAGTATATTTTGTTCAGTGAATTATTGAACAACACTTTAATATCTTAATTCAGAATATTGAAGATATGTTTGATTATAATTAAGTTTTTAAATTTTTAAGCCATGTTAGCACGTGCATAGTGAAATGTGATATAATTATAGATCGCCCCTTAGACGTAAATAGGTGAAAGCTAACTTGAATGTTTCACAGTTATATAAATAAAACACTTAATTCATGTACGCAATCTGTTGAAAGAATATAAAGATTGTAGTACATTAACAGTTTTATGTAAAGCATCACATACATAAAAAGAGGAACTAATCTCAAACTCTGTAGTTTGTGTATCTGTGTATAAAATAAAACGAAAAACTTCTTGTTAGATTCATTTAAGTTAACATGAAAAACTTCCCCACTGAAACTAACAAAATTTCATGTATATAGATATGAAAGATAGTAGCTTGATTATATTCCTAAGACATATTCTATAGCACAAAAGAGCTGCTTAGGCTGCATAATTATGGTCCAAGAATGATTACTATAACTTATATATTTAAATATGTAAGCAATATAAAATAGAATTTATAATATGAACATGAAACACAAATTTATAGTCAATTCATAGATACACTCTGTATAACTATTTGACTTCAACACAACTCCAAGAGGCTTTGCGTTAGTTCGTGTAGCTTGTTTATATACTTAAGACAGTTGCACTGAGATATAGTGCGTTTGATTTAAGCTGAGCTTTGCATTTGTGTGAGTGCACACGGATAGTGTAGGTGTAATGTCAAATTTTTGAATGCCACGTTCTTTTCTAGTTTTGAACTGGTGTATTCGGCCTTTTCTCCTACCCACACCTTCCGCACTTCACCCTTTGTACTGGTAGCAAAATCAAATGTTGAAAACGCAATGTCAAGTGAAGAAGAATTTGTATAGTTTTTCAAAATTTTTATTACTTAATAATAATTTTTCTATAATATTCATAATATTTCCATCTGGCTTTTAACAAGTTTTGCTTATTTTAAAGCACTTATGTATCTATTTAAAATATAACAATATTGAATTCTAAAAGGTTTTTTTCTAACTCTATTTTTACTTTCACTCACACAAATGCAAAGCTCAGCTTAAGTCTAACGGACTATATATATATATTTAAACCTTATGATATGTTATTCCAAAAAATAATAATATAATAACCATAATAGAACTATAATCTCGATGTCTCTGGCCTCACTTTTTATATATTGAAACAGAAATGAGTACTGAATTGGTATTTTAATGTTGTCCTTTATCGCGTTGCAATGACAGTTACTTAGTAATACATAAGCTGTTTACATTATTTATAAGCTCTTTGACATTACAGCTTAAGTTCTTTCATTGGTCGTATTTTTTTCACTTTAAGCAGACTGAAACTAAAAATACTGTCCAAAAAAATTCTTCGGAAAAAACAAAGATAAGATAAGATTCAAGTTCGTGTTAATATTAGTGTGTAGCGCTGTTCCTTGACATTAAACCTGTCTAGACAAAGATATTGTTGAAACCAGCGAGTGTAAGGCAACGTGTGAATCAGACGACAATGAGTTGCGACAGTAACTGACCTCAATAATATCCAACTTCATTTAATGGGTCACGAGGGTGAACGGAACCGTGTGTGAAGTGAAGTAGGTTTAAAGTAAGAGCAACTCTTATAGTCTACGAGCTACTTCGAATATGCATCGCCTTTTAAAATCTTTCTTTTTTTCTTTTTGAAAAAAATCTTGCTAATGTTGTCAAGAAATACCGATGTGTTTCCTGAAATCGTTTAAGCAATTCCATTAACAGCTCAAGGCTTTCGGAAATAGCGTCAATATTAGTTTTGGCTACCAAAAAGGCACGAAATAGGATTGTATTACATACAGCGCTGCTAATGATGTGTATATGTATCTGGACATTAACAATACCTTTAAATGAACCGCTCCTACAAAAAACCGGAACCCTTTCTGAAAAAAACTCGTTAGATTAGCGACCTTAATTTGAAGAGACCGGATACGACGCCCGTTTTACCCTTCTAAAGTAATTAGATTGTACTTTTTTATACATATATTTACAACCTGTGTACTTGTAACTCCTCCCGAAGCCGCACCAACATGACCGCCTTAGATGTCAGATGATGATACAAACACTTCTCTTTTTCTTTAAGACTTTCGCGAGTATTCATTTAAATGAAGCTAATATTTTTCGGATTATACTAAGCGTACTTTATTATTGTACAAATCTTAATACTTTCGAGGTTTCGGTTATTTTTCAGCAACCGTAATCACGGGTAGACGAGATTTACCCGTAGTTTCATTAACATCGATTTGTGTTAGTGATGATTGCAATAAATTTTGATTCCCAATAATATAAATCTTTGTATGTATTTATCGATTTGCCGACAGTAACGGGGTTAATGTATTTCATACTTCACATAAGACACCCTCCGTCAACAGTGTGGGGGCGACCTCATTAGTATGACCGGTGTCATCAGCATATTGGGTACGAAGGGTTCGAACCCTTTGACCAGACAAGAGAGGACAAATGTGAATGACGTGCGATGACATTATACTCGTATATTTGGAATTATTTTTTCAGGTTACGAGGATTATGTTACAGCAATGTATGTATAGTGAGGTGATGCCGTCACCTTATTTAAAAAGTACGTCTCTAAAGCAAAAAAATATTTTTAATAACATGTAACAAAAATACAATTTTCAAATTATTGACCAAAATTATTGCATAAACGAATTATAAACGTTTCACAGCCAGTAATTAAATAAAATAATAGGTCTTTTTATTTACTTCATATATACATATACAGTAATACCCCGCTTAACGCGACCCCGTTGTGCGCGGTTTCACTATAACGCGATTTTCAAAAATTTATTCAGATTGGGACATTGCAGAGTATAGACAATAATGATGACCGTGTCTTGAACGTGTGTCAAACAATTAAAAACAGTGTTTGGTGTTATGAACGTATTTTACAAGAACGTAAACAAAACGCTACCCAAAATACAATACATGTATATTTTCGTAAAAAATAGGAGTACCTATGTATTGTATAGTGTTCTTAGATTTAAAGTGATTGATTAAAATGATTTTTATATTTGTGTATTAAATTTTGACTGTGTTTAATCATAAACCTCGATATACGCGAATATGAGTTAACGCGATTTTCTTCGGAACGTATCCCTCGCGTAAAGCGGGGTATTACTTACTAGTTTTTATCCGCCAATCCGTCTGCGTTAGTTTCAGATTTAGAAATGTTTAGCTGACCAGGCGAACTCTATTCCTCCTTAAAGACAGTAGATAAGAAGATTTTGGATGTGATCATATAATTATTTTTTTCTTTTTCAATCGAATGAAAAATATCTTATTACCTTTCCCTTGTTCTTAGCTATCTCTCCACTAATTTTCATCCAAACCCGTACAGCTGTTCTCGAGTTAGAAATAGTGAAACTGACACAACTTTCTTTTATATAAAAATATAGTATAGATGTAAATAATAGTATGAAAACAAAAAGTGCAGCTGTGACGCAAGCTATGCCGGGAAAATTGCCCAGAGGGCAGACACTATTGTTCCCAGTACACTGACTAATGGAACATCCATTCTTTCCATTCAAGAGATATCGAATTGAAAATATTACTATCTGAAATTGAATTATTAAAAATGTTTTATGTGACATCTTTAATATCTTTGTTATTTAACTGAAAGTATAAAAGATGAAATATATTTAGTACGTCGAGGTTCACCGTCTCAAGAATCAGGTCAAATATTATAGTAAACAAGTCGGAATAAAAAACACAATACATCAATACAATGAACAATTATAACGGAGAGGTACGAGTGCTTCTGTGACAGCCTTAGAAAATGTAAACCTTTTTTAGGCTATTGTGATTTATGTAAATCCAACCTTTTATATTACTAACGACAAAGAAAGAACGAGCTATAAATATAAAAGTACTTAACGTTACATTACCTTCACAAATATAATATATGTATTGTACTTAAAAAACTGACTTTGTCGAAGTTTTCTATTCAAAACATATTGAATCAATGATTATAATAAAAACTTTTGATCTTTGAGTTACCAAAATCCTCAAGTTAGGCTCTCTTAGAAAATAGTGAATAATTTTTTCGAAATTATTTTCATTTGGCTTCCATAACACGTAATATATTTTGTTCTGTATTATTGAAAAGAAATAAAATGTTGTAATATCAGAACTAAATTTAGTTTGTTTATCAAGTTTTTGTTTATCAATTGTAAAAGTTTCATTATTTAAACATTTAAACGACGAGAGTTTTCTTATACTTTAACTGTTTTAACCTGCAACTATTTTTGGATGAACGCCAATTGGGTCCAAAACTTTCTGAAGTTATGAACTTAAGCAATAAAAATGTTTACCCAATGAAGAATAATGATATAACTTTAAAGTTATTTGCTTACAAACGACTCTTATTTAAATTTTAAACAATTTTGTACCTTGGGTTATTTAAGTAATAAAGTTTGTAAAAACACGTTTGATTTGAATACTAAAACTACATCTCCATCAATGTTCATATTAGTAGTATATGTATATACTAGCCACAAAAAAGCATTAATATCTAGAAGTCTATAACAAAATCAATCATTTCCCAATCAATTGAGTATCTCACGAATAAAACATGCATTTCCATTACCCTTTTGACGTGAAAGAGCCAAAAATACATACGACATTTTATCATATTGAATTTTCCGAGATAGCTTCATGCTAACTCAATAAAATGTATTTACATGGTCCATGTTGTAACAAATTTGTAGTTATATTTGTTAAGTGATATGCCGAAGCAACATTATGTAATAATAAGAACCCCTTCTCAGAACCAGATAATCAAATGCGAGAGGCGACCTTCGTTGATGAGATTATCTTGTATCTCCGTAACTAAATTTAGTTTTATATATTCAACTGCGACTGTAGCACAAAGGCGCTAAAGGTACACGGGCGTCTGCAGAGAATTTCTCGGATTCGATTTCCTTAACGGCAAATATTTGTTTTAATGAATCTATATTTCTCGAGAACTGAATATAATTTTGTTTTACTATCGAGAAAATCTAAATTATTTGACGACACATTTTGTATTAAACTGTCCATAAACGTATTGTAGGCCTGAAAAGAACCGAGCATGGTTTTTGGACTTATATTTATTATTTTTGTTCTAAACACTATGTGTAATTGATATATTTATAAATCATCTTGTGTTTAAAATTATCAAACTTATTCCTTGCCTTTTTTAATAGAATCGCTAAATTTGTTTTTAGCAGAGGCTTTACCTACCGGGATTTCAGTAATGAAACCAAAAGTAGCTGATAGGATTAGACGAAGGTAAACAAAAGCTTGAAGAAGGGAACTTAAAAATTTAATTTAAATTAATTCAGTATTTTAACTTCAATAGTAACCAACAAAAAGATAATCTTTTTTATATAATATTAGTATAGAAAAGTTAACACAAACTCCAACCTGTCTTTATGGATTTGCAAAACTTCAAAAAGGACTAAAAATAATATGTAAAATAAATATATATAGTATAACATAGTGCATTTCATTTGAACAGATAAATATTTGTTTTAAAAATAAACATAAAAGGCGGACCTTGAAAGTTGTGTTATGCGTTGTTTGCATTCCACTGTTCTGAAAAGACAACACTTACACGTCCACTGTACAGTTTTCCAAAATATTTTGCTTACAAACAAGCTCTCTAATTACGGCACGTTTTACCAGCTATAATGGGATATGATGTTTGTATTCTGGGTTTTGAATTTTTGTGTGGGTTAAAACGAACGGTAAACTGTTTGGTTCATAGTTTACAAAACATGAATGACGGTGATAAGGAAAGTCAACATTTTATGAGAATAAAATTTATTATAAATAGAGGATAGATAGAATGATGGAAAACACCGTGAATGAGGTGCAGGAAATTGAAGGAAATTTTTGATCCAGGAGCGCAGCTGACTGAAATTTATTAAAAGCAAACGGTTATCTTGATGTAAGATAGCAACAGCGTACCTAGCCTCAGGTACACTCCGTCTTCAGCAAAACCTCTGTGAAAATAACGTGAATCTGATATCCTTTAGTGAAGTCACAACACTGCTCTCAAAGGCGACTTAATAGAATTTGTATACCCTCACCTGCAGCAAAAAGTTTATAACACATTTCATAGGAAAAAAATATTGTAATTTGAATCGTTGAAAAAATGTATGCAACCGAATACTATTCAATATATATTAATAAAGGTTATACCAAAGTCTAAGCAAATAATCCGTACTATAATATTATAAATGCAAAAGTAACTCTGTCTGTCTGTCACGCTTTCACGCCTAAACCACTGAACTGACTTTAATGAAATTTGGTACAAAGATAGAGTTGACCTTGAGAAAGAACATAGGATAGTTTTTATCCCAGACTTTGGAAGGTTCTCTTGGAAACGCGATATAACCGAACTCCACACGGGCGAAACTGCGGGAGGAAAGCTAGTTTCAAAATAAATATTGCTAATGTTGCATATTTTGTTCGAATTAATTGACAGTCGGTTCGCGTGCTGTTGAAAGTGTCGTTACAAAAGTCTCGTATGGAAATGTGCGTTGCCTTGTTGGAGTCATTAATAACAGAAACTGGGTCACGTTTTTAAATCGTTCCCACTATGTATTTATGAGCTAGGTCGGCCTTTATGAAAAATTAACGGATTTAACTCTTTGAACATTCATCTACCTTCAAGTTAAAGTTTATTTCACTAAGCGAAGCTTTAAAGAAAAATATGTTTATTGATCATAATGTTTTTATTAATTTTATCCTATTAATTTTTAGTGAATAAAATCGAGGTTCTGAAAATAAAATTCAAATGTTTTATCAACATCTCTAACGGCGGAGCATTAAATATTTTTGTTAACACGACCATATAATTCTCAGGTCACATTGTCAGAAGTCTCAAACTTCTTTATGAGAAGCTAGTGACTATAATATGTTTAGTAATGTTTTCTTTGTGTATGTTTTCATCTTGCTTATTCAATAGTTAATAACAAGAATAAGGATGTCGTTTGTAGTACCTTGTTTTAAAAATAAATCAATATTACATTAGTTAGTTATTATTTTTTTATCATTTGTTATGCTTCCAACCAATTTCAAGATATTAAATTTTAAATAAAAGTTAATACTACTGTTGAATTAGTATTACAAGTTTAACGATCTTTTCAAAACTATAATATTTGTCTACTTGCAACTTGTTCATGTATTACTTCGGATATAAGTGTCCGTTTGGGTCGAAGGAAATAGAATATTGAAATGAGAAACATTACCGAAACAGCTTACGTCTTTACAAGTTCCACTACAATATTTCACAACAAACAAAAGTCACATTGGCTTAAATATGAATCCGATACACGTGTGTAATATTTTATTGCATAACAATGTTACAAACTCGTGTATTGAGATACGTACGAGTAAATCTTTTATTGTTACGTAAATATATAACTACAATAATATAATATATATATATTGTACTTGATTGAAATTAACAATACTGATAATGTAAATCAGAACTGATATTCAAGACGTGATACAAGCCTAATTGATGTATGAACTAATTGGATACAACATATGCAATTGATATTGATATCATTTTGATATTATAATAAACAATACCAGTATTACAATGACGAGTTTCGGTTGCTATAAATAATAATATACCGTAAAATGATTTAATTTTTTACCAATTCAATATTAATTTAATTGACATACATTGAATTTAGATTGACGTTTTATTTTAAGTTTTTTTTTTCATTTCGACTTTATTTAGCAATACTTTTACAGTGATGTGTTAGTACTTTTATTTTATATGTAATATATATTGGGTTCCCAGCTAAGTCATCGCGGATTTTTATTAGAAAAATAAAGACAATTTTTCTTGGAATTACGTAACTTTATTCAATGAAAACCAGTTTTGGCACTGCCGTTTTTAGTGAGCTAGTGACGCGTTTTTCCCTTTGCAAAAACAAAATAATCCAAAAATGTTCCTTTTCATTTTTCATTTATCAACGAAGGCCAAACGAAAACTACGCAACCGATCAAAAAACTTTTTTACTGATTGATAGCTGTACTGCCAGGTATCAAATAATAAAATATGTTTTACATTCAACTAAAGCCGTCTATGAGTGAAATCCGCAATTACTTAGTTGCCAACCTATTATTTTTAAACCTGTTTTGTATAGATAGTTCATCGAGTGACGGCGTTAACTTCGTCGACGACATTGATAGAACGGTTAAACTGTTAACTGACATCGTAAGCACATGTCTCTAAGAAAACTTGCAAGCGTTGTAACACTTTTTGACTGATGTTTATTATGTGAGAAATATCATATATATTTTGTTGTATAGGTAATAACACCGAGCCGGTGCCTAGTATTGTGTGCAGCCAGTCGTAGCGTCATGGAGTCTTGGGCCAGTGCGTTGCGAGGAGCTTTACATCGTGGTGCAGAAGTCGCGGACCTGGTCGCCAGTCTATCATCAGGAGATCATCACTGGTACGAAAATATATAGGAGTCGATATTTAGAAAATGAAAATAAGTTAGAAATAGTTCAAAGTTAACTCTCCCATGGAATGAGTAATTGTCCATTCTATGAATGTTACTAATTTGTTTATAGGACAGTTTTTTGATTGTTAATATAACATATTAACAATCAAAAAACTATAACATATTAACAATAAAAAAAAACAATCAAAAATCTTACAATATAGATTCAAAGGAATAGAAGTAGTTTACCTTGACAAAATAAAAAGATTTAAAGATTTTTGTTTGCATTTGCAAATATTCTTGTAGATGTAGTAAAAAACTTGGGCAAAAATTATATTATTAGAGTCTCCTTGTTTTTGTAAATGATTTTTACTATGAGTCTGCTATCTTAGTTGTAATGTTGTCCAGGTACGCGGCTACACACGCGAGGCCCACATTCTGTAACGTATGCCGTGAGCCACTCGGTGCTCTGGGAACAGCTCATGCCCTCGCCTGTGAACTGTGCAAATTCAAGGCCCACAAGAGATGTGCAGCGCGGGCACCGCCTTCCTGCAAGTGGAGCACGCTGGCCTCGCTCGGACCACACCTAGTTGAGGATGCTGACGGAGTAAGTTTATTATTTTTCTATGACAAAAGACAAACGAGCAAACGAGCAAACGGCCTACCTGACGGAGGTAATAGCGTCGCCCATGAACATCCGCTAGAGCGTTCTTCGAATGCATTGCCATAAATTATTGGGGAAAGGGGATAGAAAAGGGCAAGAAAGGTTGGGAGAAGGGAAAGGGCAACCGGCTCTCTCACTCATCGGATGAAACGTAGCCATTAAAGACTACTTCACTCCGATCTTCTGTGAGAGAGGTGTAGTTCTCCGGTCGAGCCAGCCCATGTTCGAACAACAGTAATTTGACGACAGCTAGGTTCTACCACCTTGGATAGTTATATGTCTTTATGTATTACCATCATCTATACATCATTAGACTTAGCGATCGGCCATTGCTAAGGTATAAACTAAATATAAACATTTAGAAACCATTCAACTAATTACTTGTGTCATAAAATCCATCGTAATAAATTATTAGTTTTGAAGTACATATTGTTAAACAAAAGCGTTATCTCAGAGACAATAAGACATTCTCAATAGAACCGATCAATTAATAATAACGACTTATAATAAAATGAGTAATCTCAGGGAAGTACATCAAGTGTATTAATTCGTTTTACGACTCAATATCTCTCGTAACTTTCATTTTACGACACTCTCAAGTCTAGTGATGTTTAATGCTTGTCTATTAAAAAAACTATTACTAAATGTTTTATATGACATTGTGTTTAACTAACGGGTGTCCCATCTAGCGTTTCGAATTTGAACTAACGATAATTTGACATTGGAGACGTCAACTGTCATCGGAGAAGTGTCACATATTTAGTAATAAGTCTGACATTTACGAAATGGGTCGCTATTCGCTTGAGGAAAGCTGGGAAATATTAAAAAATTATTTCCAAAGTGGTGAATCGCCAACGCAAACTGTGCGAAATTTGAAAAAAATATTTGCCAAAAAAGATTTGCCATCGGAGGCATATGTGCGGCAATTTGTGAATCGTGTGCGCGAAAACTGGATCACTGTTGGATAAAACAACACGTAAACGTCCATTTCCAGCAAGGTCAACCGAAAACATCGCTGCGGTGGAACAAAGTGTTCGTGAACGGCCATCCACATCGATTCGTCATCGAGCGCAAGAGTTGCACCTTTCTCGGTCAACTACGCACCGAATTTTGCGCAAAGATCTTGCCCTGAAGCCATATAAAGTTCAGTTGGCCCAACAGCTGAAGCCAATTGATCATCCGAAACGTCTACGGTTCGCAAATTGGGCGGAAGATCGTTTGGCCGAAGATGGTGAGTTTTATCGAAAAATCATCTTTTCCGACGAGGCTCATTTTCACCTCGGCGGTTATGTAAATAAACAAAACTGCCGTATATGGGGCACAGAAAACCCGCACGTCGTTGAGGAGAAACCGATACATCCACAACGAGTGACTGTTTGGTGCGGATTTTGGTCCGGCGGCATCATCGGCCCATTTTTTTTTGAAAATGATGAAGGAGCCGCCGTAACCGTCAACGGCGAGCGCTACCGCGCTATGTTAACTGATTGGTTTTTCGGTCAAATGGAAGAGTATGATTTGGACGATATTTGGTTTCAACAGGACGGGGCTACGTGCCATACAGCCCATGCTACGGTCGATGTTTTGCGCCCAATCTTCGAAAATCGCATAATCAGCAAAAATGGTGATGTGAATTGGCCTCCAAGAAGCTGCGATTTAACACCATTGGATTATTACCTTTGGGGAGCGGTCAAAGACGTTTGTTACGCCAACAAGCCAAGCACGATTGATGACTTGAAACATGAAATTGAAGTTGCCATTGCTGCCATAAGGCCGGAAACAATTGAAAATGTACTGAAAAATTGGACTGATCGAATAGGGTACTGCCAAGTAAGCTGTGGTGGACATTTGACCGAGATAATTTTTCACAAATAATGTCATGAATTATGCTTTCAAATAAATGTTTGATCATTGAAATCTATCGAGTCGTTCTTTTTTTATAGCCTTTTTAAATTCGAAATTTTCCGTGAGACACCCTATATAAAACTGACGGTCGTTGATTTGTCCTATACTAGATTTAAGGGAAATATTATTATTTAGTACGAAATTCAAGATAACTTTAAATATTTAATGGTTTTTGTATAGATCGAAAAATTAAAGAAAAAATTTGTTCAAATCATGATTTTGTAATATAAAAATAGTCGTCAAATATCTTTGATTTACACTAAAAAGATCTTCTAAAATGTGAAAAAAAGCGAAGACTGAATAAAACTTACGATGTAAAGTATGTTTTTATACGTATATATATATAAAATAATACGACTGTAGATAATGAATCTGTAAAATGGTTTTAAGTCAGAAACCAAGCGATGTTATTATGATAGACTTTTATTTAAAATATAATCACGTTCAGCTCGACTTGTATTAATGAAATAGGACCACGATTTACGGAATCCGAGTAAAAATTTAATAAACCCCGCGTTTTAGATCCAGCGAATATATATTTTTTATGAAAAGAAATTGGTCACGTACACCGGTGTTATATCACACTAATAAATAATAAATTCACTTTTATAAACGGCCATTAGAAACAGGATCTTGGTCATTTTGTACTCTAATTGTTTTGTTTTGTACTATAGTAGAATTTAAATCTTATTATTATATACATTTTTAGACAATTTATGCATTGTCCATTATTAAACTAAGTAAAAACAAAAACAATTTAGTTTGAGTACGCCGTAATAGTATAGTAGTAATAGAGTACAGTAATACCTCGCTTTACGCGAAGGATACGTTCCGAAGAAAATCGCGTTAACTGAAATTCGCGTATGTCGAGGTTTATGATTAAACACAGTCAAAATTTAATGCACAAATATAAAAATCATTTTAATCAATCATTTTAATTCTAAGAACACTATACGATACATAGGTACTACTATTTTTTACGAAAAAATACATGTATTGTCTTTTGGGTAGCGTTTTGTTTACGTTTTTGTAAAATAAGTTCATAACACCCAACACTGTTTATAATTGTTTGACACAAGTCAAGGCGCGGTCATCATTATTATCTATACTGTGCAATATGTCAAAATCTGAATTTTTTTTTTAAATTCGCGTTATAGTGAAACCGCGTGTATCGGGGTCGCGTTAAGCGGGGTGTTACTGTAATCTATACAAATACATAAAATTGTAGTGTTTGTTTGTAATATTAAAATAACCTTTTTTACCACATGCTTATGAATACGTTACATACACCAAAATAACATTTTTTACATTTTTTGTCTGTCTGTTTGTTTGTTCCGGCTAATCTCTGAAATGGCTGGACTAATTGTGACGGGACTTTTACTGGCAGGTAGCTGATGTAATAAGGAGTAACTTAGGCTACTTTTTATCCCGATCCCGAAATTAAGTATTATAACGCGCGAGTGGGATTCAGGACGTACGCGGCGCTTAAAAGGTTTTTCATTGTTAATTTTTAGACAAGGTCGCGGGTTACAGCTAGTAATATATAAATATAAATAGTAGTAATGAGAACTTTTATTCACAGAACATTATAATGCCTCATCAATGGCTGGAAGGCAATCTACCGGTCGCCGCAAAATGTGACACATGTGAAAAGACTTGCGGTTCTGTGCTCAGGTAAATATATTGTATGTAACTATACTCAGTTTATATAAAAATATTGATTGTGCCATGTATATTTCTGTTTATTTTATTTCAAACGAACCGTAACATAGTACGGTGTAGGACCCATTAGTTTCTATCAGAAACTTTACTAGGCAACTAATATGTAGTATTTTATTGTTAGGAAACCTATTTACACTATTTTGCGAGTTCCAAAATCTAATATATCTTTATCAAACCATTTTCAAGCTCTTCTAAATAGTTTTAGAAATAATTTAGTGTTAAATGCTTTTAAAATTCAAAGCTGGTGAATAATTAAAAACACATTGATAAATATGAAAATACGGTACGAAGAGATCTTCCATTCATTCATCTTTTCTATAGAAATCTCATCTCTATTTTAATTACATTCTTTTTAAGCTGTTTTCCTCGAACATTAATTCCTACTTGATGCTATGTTAATGTTCTACTAAATATACTCGTATATATTATATGTTATCAAGATGAAGTTTTTGTCTAGTTATTAAATGTGTACGCCATGAAATGCCATAAGTGTTAAAACTGTATGTTTTTGTATGGATTCAAATTGAGTATGTATTTGTTTTAATATTTTTGATAGAGCGGTGGTGTAGGCGGTTCTTTGAAAACATGGCTTCATTATATATAGTATTGTGAAAAAAATTGTTTGCGTGACATCGTTTTACATTTTAGTTTGAAGGCATTTTTTTATTGTGCGTTTTAATAAATTTGCTTTATTAATTGGTTTGTGCTCATTTGGTTAATCATAGTTAGAAATCGCAACAAAATTCTCAAATAATAATTCAAAAAAATTATTAAATATTGTTCTACAACTTAGTAGCTTTTAAAAAACTTAACAACCTTTTTATAAATTGATAATGAAATGAGACAATAATCATTTTCTTAAAATACATATACTATGTATGTAAATACTGCCTTATATTTTGATTTTATCTTACATACCGTATATTGAATGTACTCGATAAGAGCACATTAAAGCTAGAATTGGATTCTACTTCACATGTAAGGTATGTGTGTGGCTCGGGCGTGAAACGATCTCCGCTTTAAACTATGCAAATATATCCTACACGGGTACGTCGATATGTAGAAGAGCAGTTAAGGGGTAGCCTATTTACATGTAGAAATTACTTACAGCACTAGATTTGTTCGGGATTTTTTCCTTTAGCTCAACTACACCTTAACTTACAAGTATACATTGTAAAGAAGCCGTTTTGTGTCTCATGATCATCATATCATCAGCCTATTTTAGCCCACTGCTGAACAAAGGCCTCTCTCACTTGAAGAAGGTTTGAGCATTAATCACTACGCTTGCTCAAAACGGGTTAGTGATTTCAAATTTATACATAATTTGAAATTATAAGTCCAGGTTTCCTCACGATGTTTTCCTTCACCGTCTATCAGTGGTGTCTAAATACTCTTTAAAAAGTACATATGACTCGGAAAAATCACATTGGTTTCGAACCCGCGCCCTCATGCACGAGAGGCGGGCCTTTAGCCTGTAGGCCACCACGACCACTTTTTTTTGTGTTCGCTTATACATAAATATGAATCTATTTCATTTATTTTTTCATTTCGCATGTAAATTACTCGTTCAGTTTAAATGACCATTCGACGTGACAGAATTAAAAATTCCGTTGCGAATGTAATATGTGCCGGATTGTATGAAACATTATTCGTTTGTGAACCACGTAAATGTGATTTAGATGAATTTTAAATTAAGTTATTATTTTGTAAATAATATCAGGGTTCTGTTTTAGTTTTATAAATATTATATTAAAGTTTTCGTTTAATGATTAATATAGAAATGGTTTTAATGGTTTACGTAAAAATAAAATACTATATTCTTTGCGTTACGATGTAACTTTTAACCCGTAATTAATTGACGACTATATTGATTTTTTAATTAAAAGCTATACTTTCGTATTTTTTTAGAGTTAACTAACGCACGTCTGTTTAAGAGGTTTACGCAATAAAAAAACAGATATGTACATACAATCTAGGAATAGGTCTAGCTATTCAAGTAACAAACAATATATAGGTACTACAAATATATAGAAATAAAATATTATAAAGCACGTTGGTAATATATTTAATATTATTTATAATCTAAAACATATGCATATACAAGATCAGCTTAAGATGAATACAATACATTGACATGTGATATTTTAACTAAAGATTTATCATAAATTAATGTCTATTACACGTGCCGGTAATACGTAAACAGTAAAGTTAGTCCTAAGTGCGATATGTTGTCGACCTGCTGTGTATTCATGAGCACATCAATAATATTCGATTAGAAACTCTTCATATATCAGCATTTAAAACAGTATTTATTTATCCTGTTTCTCCTATTATAGTTAATAAAAAAAAAAATTCTATCTTTTTATTATCTCATTATTTTCATTCGTTTATATTTACAAGTAAAATCTCGTAATTAAAACGTATTTAGCTTAACAAAACAGTTATGAAGGCGCCTAAACTTAGGGTATAAGGTATATATATATAATCTTCTTCTAACAATGAAAAGAAAGATATTTTCTTCATCATTTTGTTGATGACCTATTCCGCTATACTTTTAATTCAAGTCAGAATTATGTGTTTCTAAATTTTCTATAAAAATATATATAGAGTAGGATTTTACCCCGACCTTTTCTAAATGTCAAATAAAAAAAGTTACGGAATAAAGACGCCAATAGACGGCGGTCCGGAGATGACAGGAAATTGGACGAGAAACCGCGATGGACGGTTCCCTACATAAATATAACATATAGACAAACATACAAGATGGATACTATACTATATACACATATATGTATACAGGATATAATATGGTCATTCATATATTTTGAACAAAACGACATTATATGCGTCAAATGTTTTTATTTCCTTAATCGTTTGAAGCCTATTTGTTTTCGTTTGATAATAATTGTATTATATCAAGTATATAGCTGGTTGTATGAAGTTAGATAATCCTGGTGATTGAAATATCTCTCGAACCAGAAAATGCTTTCTCAGAACACGCGACCTCCCGCTGAACTCATCCTGTAAGGAAGTTTCTATGAATTTATATGTACTCGTATATGTAGTGTATATAACTGCATAATATGGTAGTTAAGTGGATAAAATTAGAATATTTTTAATAAATGTTACCATTTGAAGGACTCAATTATATTTGATCACATTAGGTAAATTATTTGAGAAAATATTTTTATATCATTCAATAGCAGTAGCAGTACGAATGGACTTAAATATGATGAAATCCACCACAGACTACAAGACTTCCGCTGCATCTGGTGTCGCAAATGTGTCCACGCGAGCTGCAGACCTAGCTGGCGAGCTCCTTGCTCCTTAGGACCTGCCCGTGCCTCTGTCGTACCACCGACACGTCTACACTCTGTGGGGCCCGACGATGGTTGGCTGCCAGATAGACCGCCTAACGCCTCGCCGCTCATTGTATTCGTTAACTCTAGATCTGGTGAGTACTCACTTATAATCACCAACCACGGAAACGCTTAAGCCATAACATGGTAGGGTCGTGTAATGAGTATGAATTTTTGTTAAAGGTGACAATCAAGGGGTGAAATTCCTCCGTCGTTTCAAGCAGCTGTTGAACCCAGCCCAGGTATTTGAGCTGAGTGGAGCCGGTCCACGGTTGGGTCTACGTTTGTTCAGACACTTCGCGCCTTTGAGGGTGTTGGTGTGTAGCGGAGATGGTTCTGTAGGGTGGGTGCTGCAAGAAGTGGACAAACTTGACATGCATGTGAGTTTAGACCAGTTTAAATAGAACTCTTTCGTGATTATCTCAAAAAAAAAAATTTCTATTAACATCATGCATATAAGTTAAAATCAGCTCAAATAGAGCTCTGTCGTGATTGTGTCTTCAAAAAATGTTCATTAACGTTTGCTGAGAAATACTCCCCCTAATTACGGAATAATAATCACCACGTTTCTAAAACAATACATCAATAGTACCTTAATTAACGATCTCGTTTCTCTGGTCTTATGTTCAGCGTCAGGTTCAGACGGCTGTACTGCCGTTGGGTACTGGTAACGACCTGGCGCGTGTGTTAGGTTGGGGCGCCTCCTGTGATGATGCAGCCAACCTTCAACAGCTGCTCGAGAGATACGAACGAGCTTCAACCAAGATGCTTGACCGGTTAGTGGAATATCTTTAAAATACTTACAAGTACAAATCTGATTAAGTATGACGTATTAACATGGTATAAACGGATTGATTTTTATGAAAGGAAACTAGCTATAAGAACCATCTTTGATATTTCCGTAGATTATTATGTACTAGACTCTACAGAGTAAAATTTGTTCTGAAATTTCCCTAAAACAAACAAGCCTGTAGCAAAATTTTCTGAAAAAATTACAAAAACTATCACAGTATATCCGACCTCATTATAACAGTGTAATCAATATGAACTTTTTAATTAGCCAAATAATTACATATATTTATTAAAAATTGTGTTTGTTTTGATTCGTATTACGGATATATTTTAATGGAATAAGCCATATATTTGTCAAAGAAACACACGCTAACAACATTATTAATCAACCATTGAATGCTTAATTAATGTTAGTTTAAAGATTTATAAAGAAAACAACCATCGATACTAATTTAAACATTTTAAAGAGCTGATATTGAATTGACAAAGGAGTGTAATTAGAAAATATGTATTTAAAGAAATATTTGCTGGCTTTATACGTCTGTTCGTAAACATATAAAAAACTAAAGATCAAAATATGTATATTTTCCTTTGAACATCATCACTTTATGTTTTGTTAAATTGATAACATCGACTGCAATTTATTAGGGAGTTCTGTAGCTCAGGCTTTGCGGGTGATGGTTTTATGAGGTTATTAAGTTCTACTAAGACTGAAGTCGTCTCTTTAACTTATAGTTACATTTAGTCGTTTATTTTTTAAAGTAACTGACAATCTCCAAACCGACGATTTATTGATGTCCTCAAACAAAACAGCTTAATTGAAATAACTGGACCTACCTCGAGTTAACACCATCACACTGAAAACAGAGCGTTGACAGTTTTTTAGTAACAAATCTTCTTTCATTATTATATAGTACTAGTATTGATCAAATACTAAATGGGTATTGCTTAGGGTGCCTTGTAGAAACATATAGATAGAGATGCTTAGAGAGCTTTAAACTCAGCTGCAAATCAATCTTCCTTTTCCGAAACTGATCTTAAAATTTTGAGAACCAATATTTTAATGACAAAGTTTGAAATAAATATTATTATTCAATCCTTGTCTAAGATTAATTAAATTATATTATACAAAATAAGGAGATTTTAGTTCGAATAATAGATTTTAATGTAATAACAATGGGTCGTGTTTATAATAAAGATTGATGTGCCTTTTTGGGTTAAAAAAATGATATCATAACTAACAGTGTCCTAAAATTAATACATTTTCAAACTTACCACTACTATTCCTAAACATATGCAAATATATCCTAGTAAATAAAGCTAATCTCTCGTCAGATCTCGGAAGTGAATCTGAAATCATTTCAAACGACTGCTCTGGATATTTTAATTTATAACATCTTCAAAGAAATGTAAGATTAAAGCAACTTCATCACTCCTAGAATAAATTATATTCATATAAATTATACAGATTCTTTAATTTAACTTCTAATTACTTATTTCTACTACAATAATGGCGCCTGTTTTGATATATATAAAACTTTTAATTACATAATAATTTTATTTTTATGATATCACGAAAAACAAAGTTTTCCGAAATATAACATTATACAATAAAAGAATAATTTCCTGTTTAACTTATTCTTCGTGACATCGAACTTTTTAATACTCAAAGAACATACCTAATAAAGAAAGTTATAATAGGATTTCGTGTGCTACAAATATTTTAATCAAAATAAAAAAAAAGGTAATTAGTGGAAATTTATTTATGACAGATTTCCTAATACTAGGTATGTATAAACAACTTCTTCTACTGTACTGTAACTAATACACTTATTTTAATGTTGCCATCATTATCACCACAGCTAAGAACATCTCTTACTGACTTCTATATAATATAACGCTCTATGGGCTGTCTGTATAGGAATTGTAATTCTTACCTCCTTTCTATGTCATACGTCCACATGTCGCCGATGCAAGCTGATGTCAAACCTTATAAAAACTACGGACTTGAAAAGCGTAAGCAATTGTATTACCCGTGAAGACAACTCCGGATTTTATCTCTCAATAACTTATTCTGCTTAAAGATATTAAAATGATATCCTTAAAATCTGATAAAGATACCACCAGTTCTGGCATCTTTCATAAAAAAAGGGTTCTTGGAGATTCTCATGGCCTAGTGCAGCTTAACTTTGAATATGATCTTACTTATATCAATACTAGGCCAATTTATTTTTCCGTTGTTATACAATACATTTTAAAAACATCAATGACATAACAAATAGCTACTCGTACAACTGGGCTGTTCATTAACTGAAATTGTATCGCAAAAAAAATATTTTAACGAGCAGTATGTTCTTATTTATTGTCAAAATAATTGTCTATATCTAAAAATTTCTCTGAATCGTCTTCAAGTGAAGGTTAGTTTTCAAACTAATACATTAAAATCAGTGTTCCTTGCATAAATAATGTAATCATAAGAATTTTTGAAGTTTCCAAGTTCAAGTGGTCGGGTATAAGTATTTAGATTATGAAGAACTATCAAATAAAATTGCAACTTTTAAATACGACTACTTTTGATATAGATTCGTCTCAAATTACGCAAATAAACAAATAAAACATACAACTACAATTTTAATATGAATAATATTTTCTGTAGACTTTCGTCACAAATAAAGAGTATACATATATTTGAAATAGATCGTAGAAAAGTATAAACTCCAAATGCCGTATCGGAAGTTCGTATTTCGACTTCTGAGTCTATATAACATATTACACAATATGTTGTCTTCCGAATTACATGGCCCCATAGCCTAACAGTGCATATTATCCATAATCTATTCGGTTATTTCAGGAGCTTTTATTTTACACAGCAGTATATTTATTAGTATGTATAAGAAGCTTTAAATTAATTATTACTTTACGATAGTGAATTCATTTAAATGAAAGTATACTTTCTATTTAAAGCAAACGAATCATCAGTTGTAATTTTTTTTATTTCTAAATAAATGAATTCTATTATTGTCCTTTTTATTAATAAATACGTGTTCAGAGATCGGATCCGTCCTTAATTACCGCTGATTCTTTGTTTCACTCATTCTTTGTTTCACTCATCCTTTTATTAAGTTATCAATGATAACAGCCTTGGCTATTGTTAATCACGATGAATTACGAGAAATCCAATTTATCAATTACTGTTTGATGTTTGATTGTTTCTAACTCGCTGAAGTGGAACCGAACTTGAGTTAAGATGATAAATTAAATTTATTTGTTTGTTAGTTACAGCTGATTTGATAAAAATATAACGAAACTTTGATTGATAAACATTATTTCAATTTACACCCGACACAAATTTACCTATACAGTCCTGGCGTGGTAGAAGATATTTATTTTTACATAAATTATAATATTAACGAATTAGGTTACCAAAACTTTTGTAATTCAATACTAATTACATTTTTAATATGTAATTTCAATGAAATATTAAATAGTACGTGTTGTTTGAGGTCCATCAACTCTTCGGATGACCAAGCCATAAACCGTCTTAATTAATGTAATAGGTAAATTGATATATTATACTGTTACCTTTTAAAATATTTATATTAAAATAATTAATATTATTCCATCTTGACACGTCCTAAAAGATACATTTTGATTGATAACGAGATAACGTCTAAGAATTTCGCGAGTATTCATTTAAATAAAATTACTATATTTCGGTTGTACCATCGCGTTTTTTATTATTTTGAACTACATACAAAACCGTGAACACCGAAACGTCGAGATTTTGCAGTTTAAAAATATAAGAATCGTGTAGTAAATCAGAAAGTGCTAAGACTTTACTAATATTATTTAGATAAAGGATAGACCGATGATGATCCTGCAGTCGCTAATAGTAAGTTTAGAGTTTTGTCCTTATTAAATTATTCAAATATTATATCAATACTTTATTTCCTAACGGGAGATTAAAATTAAAATAAAATGTTTCTTATATTTTTAACTGCTATGGCTTCATTCACACTGGATCAGTGGAATATTTTGACGTTGTTATATTGTATTTTCCATTATTTATTTAATAATAAAGTAAATCAATTGACTTAATATTATTTTTGGTATCAGTTTTTGTCATTCCGTCGATACCATTGTCTTGTCAGATTTTTAAATATGTAACAATAATATTGATGTATTTAAGTTTTATTGATGGAATATAATATTTAAATTACCTTCTCATAAGTATTAATTTATTCTATTCGACAAAAATGCAATTAGATTACAGCGGCAAAAAGTAATTTTACCAAACTTCAAGAATTTCAAAAACTCATTAACAACTTTTATCTTTGAAACCGACCGAATTTGTATAACTCGATTGACATATATTTTTTTAATCTGGTTAAGTAAAGGCTTGTTTATGTACTGAAATAATATCTTATGATTCCGAGGGACTTTATATGAGAACTTTTTTATAATAAATGATAATATTCAATTCGTAGATGGTCTATAATGACGTTTGAACGCGCCCTCTCAGCCCCCCCACCACCGCCGGCGCCACCAGATCTGTTAGAAGAAGGACCTCTACTGAAAAATCTACAAGAAATCGTACAGGTCTTAATATTTTTCATTATTTATACATTCTATATTGTTTAAGGATTGTTCATTTTTGTCATAAGTCTTTATTGTATTCTTCTATTCAGTACGGTGGTTGTCATATACACAAAATATATTATATAACTTGTGCTTTTTAATTGTATCACTTATTTCCACTTTTTATAATGGGAGGAACCGATTTCGGCAATACATTAAACTGAACTAAATTATTTCGTAGACAATAATTTTCCATTTTGAATTGAAATGACATTTGATGGGTAATGAGATCGAATACTTTCGCGAGTATTCATTTAAATGAGACATTACTGTGCATTATTTTATTAATTCAAAACTCCCGAAGTTTCGGTTACTTTCACGATTGCTGCAAAAGTAACCGAAGCGTCGGAAGTATGGAGTTTGAAATAATAAAATAACGCGTTGTAATACGAACATATTCATCATCATCACTATCATCATCATCATAGGATATGGAAAGGCCTTTCTCACACGGAGAAGATTTGAGCGTTAATCACCACGCTAGCTCAAGACGGGTTGGTGATTTCAAACTTACAATTTCAAATTATAACTCCAGGTTTCCTCACGATATTTTCATCAAAACACATTAGTTTCATTCACACTTTATATGTGTATTAATGTATATATTATATATTAACTAGGCTGGTGAGTGTGGTGAGAGTGAGTGTAGTACAGCCCGCGCGTCTCTCAGAGCGGGCTGCGCTAGCCTGGCGGCGGCGGGGGAGCGGGCGGGGGGAGGGGCGGCTCGAGCAGCACACAGACTGAGGAGGGCGCTATCCTTACTGCTGCATGCGAGGACACACCTGGCTCACGATCATGCGAGATGCGAGTAAGTATTCACGGGTTTAAGGGGTTCGTATACACGGAGTTAGGGGTTCGCATGCACGGAGTTAGGGGTTCACATGCACGGAGTTAGGGGTTTGCATGCACGGAGTTAGGGGTTTGAATGTAACATATATGTAAATGAATGTCAATTATCACATATAAATGAATGTCAATAGTTAGTGTGGACTCTGTGTGTTATGCAATAAATGTATATGAGGAGTTAAATTGAACCACCACTGGCTATTATACAAATACACACGGATAC
Organism: Danaus chrysippus; assembly: GCA_916720795.1. Lineage (NCBI taxonomy): Eukaryota > Metazoa > Arthropoda > Insecta > Lepidoptera > Nymphalidae > Danaus > Danaus chrysippus. The sequence goes on along the minus strand of CAKASE010000074.1, from coordinate 12,800,412 downwards.
ATATCATTTAGTGTGGGTTTTATAAATGTACTTAGATGAGGAGTTACATTGGAGTATTAATGGCTAATTTTTGGATATCGAAGTTTAAATTTTTGTATATCGAATTTTGTATAGGGCAATAAATTATGATATTGATTGTTTTATATAAAGTCTATATTATGTATCAGCACGTGGGAACCGATGGACGGGAGTGACAGCGAGCCTGAAGCAGCTGAGAAGGGCATTATAGAGAAGACTGAAAAGGTATCCAGTAGATTTATAAACTTCGATTTTAAAGTGTATTCAATTTTGAGACTTGTGTTATACTAATAAGATCCATTATCCAGGAACAGCTGAACTGGGCAGCTAGGGGCTGTGCGTTGGCAGGACGAGCTGACAGCGTGCGACGAGCCTTGAGGTCACTACTACGAACCCTGGCACAGTTACAACCACCACAGGTACTAATTTGTACAAAAATTTCAAATTACCTATGTATTTTATACCTCAAGGCTAAGATTATATAAACTGAATAAATTTCTTTACTCTTCTTTGATTTTAAAAAGTGAAGTTGTTTAATTTATTTACCATTTTAATAAAGATTCCTATGTATGGTTATTGTTATCTATCAGGCGTCAAGTACGTCAGAGGGCGCTCTACCGGTGCCTCGCGCCTTCGCTGATAGTCGCCGTTCATCTGCCGCTTCTGCTGTCTCCGCCGCCTCAATGCAGCCTGAAAAGTCAGTTTAAATATCGGATTATATAGATAAAACTAAATTTTCTCCTCTTCAAAGTCCTATATTTCAAAGCGATGAATGTTTTAGAAATGCTCATTACATATGTACATAGATAAAATTTCATCTGTCGCTTAGGCTTGGTTACCATTTAGATATTTTTTTTCTTTTCCAGCATTCCAGACGTAGATGAAGACATAGCTAAGTTAATAAGTTCAAATCCACCAGATGTAGACAGCTTGGATATAAACAAACGAGAGCGGAGTAAGACCAGCTCGATCTCACCCTCCCTGCTCTCGTCGTGTGACAACAGCTCGTGCAAGAACCTGTTGAGACCGGACGTGGAGCGTACTAGCGGAACATACAACAGCAGCAGCCTGACTATACCTAATTTAGTCATCTCCGACGATAGTGACAGAAGAGACTCGTTGATACAAGGAGAAACATATGAATCGGACCAACTGACCATTATAGACATCGACAAACCTTACACGGATGACGTACACTTTGATGATATAAACGAGCGGTTGACGCCCGTCAGTGGGGAATGTACACCGGATAGAAAACTATCCTGCGGTGATCTGGATGTAGATGGAACGACGTCAGAAGGATCCAACATCAGTGATGATTTCAGCTTGATATCTGAAATAATAGATACAAAGCCGGAGGACATCGAGGAGGGGACGGGAATAGGACATATAGACTCACCAGAAGCGTCTGAAACATACATGAACTCTGAGACTATTCACGGAGAGTCGATTATGGATGATATTAGTTCGATGTTAGGACAAGAAGTTCTGTTAGCGATGATGGGAAAGAATGGCGAAAACGAAACATACACTGACGATACGACGCTGTTCACCTCAGACACGGTGTCCGATATACCAATGGACAGCAGGAATCCTAGCCTCGAAAAACACAAAGAGGGGAAAATGAAATACATATCCAAAATAAAAAAGCCGATTGATAGTGATGTGGAAAAGTTTGGTTACGAAAACAGAGTGTTTTACATCGAGAACGCAGCTAAAGCAGAGGAACAAGTGAAGTATTGCAGTTTGGCACACTTCGAAGAAGGTAGTGATATCGCGAGGAAATCCTTTCGAAAACAACTACGGAAAAGTGTGAAAAAGAGGGTCGCCGATGAACCTAGTTTAAAACATCTCTTAACTAAGACAGCAGAGGAAGATTCGAAGCAGGGTGGAATCGCTAAAGAAGATAAGAAACCTGAGATAAGACAACAAGTTCCAGCTTTTCCTCAAGTCAGTGTAGTAGTGGAACCGCCTTCACCGTCTCACAGCGAAGACAGGAGTTTGAAGACTTGTCAGAGTCGAATGGCGTCAGTTCTTAGTGACATTTTTGAAGGAACCGATACACTGAGTGTCCATTCCCCAGAACCAACTATTCGGGAGAGAGAAAGACGTCAATCGGATAATCCAAAACTGCTGGCAGATCCTGAATACGGCCAGTTTTTAAGCTGTTCTCCTGCTGCCACGAGACGAATATCATGCGGGAGCCTCTTCAAGCCCGGTGAACCCGATAAGTTAGTGACTAATTTTATTATAAAATATGTAAGACTAATCCTTATTTAACTAACGTTTTCTCATGTAGCAGGTTATCAACATCAGTGTCATCGATTTGGGGGGAGAGTGGGGCCGGAGGTGGCGGAGGAAGTATTACCAAATCGGAATCCAGTGACCGTGCTAAAAAATTACCGATCATCAATCCTTTAGTACAGTTACCTGCCTGGCCGCATGTGACACAAGGATTTATAAGTCAGTGTCTGTTAGCTAACGCGGACGCTCTCTGTGCGGCGGTCAGCCCCTTAATGGACCCGGATGAGACGGTTTTAGAAGGTTTCTATGAGAGAGCCGTTATGAACAACTACTTCGGTATTGGTATAGATGCGAAAATTACTCTCGACTTCCACAACAAAAGGGAAGAACACCCAGAGAAATGTAGATCCAGAGCCAGGAACTATATGTGGTACGGCGTGCTCGGGTCGAAGGAGTGGGTTAACAGAACTTACAGGTACTAATTAATTTTACGAGTTGTATTTATTACTTGATACATATTTTAAAGTTTTATTCCATATCTACAAATATTTTCTTGATTTTCAGACATCTAGGTCAACGTGTTCAACTGGAATGTGACGGCCAGAGAATCCCACTTCCGGAACTGCAGGGTATAGTTGTGCTGAATATACCTTCTTTTATGGGAGGAACAAACTTTTGGGGTGGCACAAGGGGAGATGATTTGTTCCTAGCTCCGTCGTTCGATGATAGAATTCTTGAAGTGAGTATAACAAAAAATATGTGCACATTTGTGTGATAAATCTATAAGATCTGGATTCAGTAAGTATAACGAACTCACTAGGAGTAGGTACGAATTAGTAATGGTAAAGAGAGGTATTACAGCTAAATCTTTCTACAACCTACTAAAAGAGGCAATGCCCTAGGCATGTGTAGAACTAATATCAATTCATTTTTGGGACGTACTCCGAAGGCAGCCCTAGTAGGTTCTTTTCAAATTTGGTTGGGTAGAAAGGAGGTTGGACAGTTGAGCGTTAGATAGTGGCTCCTAAACCTACACCTGGGTCGCAAGTCTCAGAAATTTTTGAAACTCCTTAGTCTGAATGTATTCACCACCCGCACGGTATATCCATTGAATGCTAAATAATTTCATCTCCGTGTGTATAATAGCTCCGATGAAAACATAAAGCCTATTATTTGTAAATATATTTTACTAGTGTCATAACTTCTGTATCAGGTAGTTGCTGTGTTCGGATCTGCTCAGATGGCAGCGTCTCGTCTCATCAATCTTCAGAAGCACCGCATTGCTCAGTGCCGCGCGGTCCAGATCAACATCCTCGGAGACGAGGGCGTGCCTGTACAGGTGGACGGAGAGGCCTGGCTCCAACCGCCTGGCTGTGTGCGCATCATACATAGAAACAGAGCCCAGATGCTGTGTCGATCACGGGCACTTGAGACGAGTCTCAGGTTAGTGTGAAATATATTAATGGGCATTTATACAAAAAAATAGATTGCGTTTTGATACATGTTGCCATATAATTAAGGTATCACTTATACAGTTTCTTTGACAGAACTTGGGATGAGAAGCAACAGCAGAAAGTATCCACGCTGGGCCCGACGAAAGCATTGTCACCGGCAGAGGCCGCTCACCTACTGGTGTTACTGGATGACATCAACACTATCGTTAAACATGTAAGTTTGTTCTAGATACAGTTTCAGACTTGAATGTTCAATGTTATATCAGTGATAATCAACGTATTATAGTATATTATAATTAGAACGGCATAGATATTAAGACGGTTGTCTATCATGATCAGTGAATAATTTCAGTTACTTCTCCAGTACATGTTATTAAATTACTTCGTTTCCAGGTGAAGCTGTCCTGTATAAGTAACGAGGGTGCGGGCGCGTCGCTGTCAGTCGCGCGGCGCGTGTCGTCACAGGCGGACGCGCTACAAGACGCCGACGGACACTTACTGCCCGCGCCGCAACTCAGGCGCATGCTCGCTACTCTGGTGATTGTTGAACTAAATTAAACAAAACAACATATTCCCAACGTTTCGGTTCAAACTCAAATAACTTTATTCAATATAGAAGCATTACACTTATTGATGGTCACTTGAGACTTACTTTGCAGCAACCGTAATCACTTGCAGACGAGATAAGAATATAAAATAATAAGATATTTAAGAAATTACTAGTAGTAAACCGAAAACATCCATTTAATTTAAATGAATACTCGCGAAAGTCTTAAATTTCATTGTGTTTGTTGAACCGCTATCGTATTACTGAGTGTCCACAGATGTTCTATATTTTTTTGAGGAATTAAAAGTATTATATATTTGCCAAACAATTTGTATGTAACATTTATATAATAATACTTTCGTCGACAGGTGGAGAGTTGTCATGAGTTACTAGAGGGCGCGCCTACAGGAGCAGCGGCCGGGGCACTGAGGACGCACCTCACGAGATGCTCCGTGAGGGATGGACTGGCATACATTAATACGGAAGAGGTAAACGAACATACACACGCACACACACACACACACAACACATGTGTGTCTATATAGTATATACACATACAGCACAGATGCAAGAATATGTTCCTTAATCTAGTTGTATTTAATCAGTATAAGTTGACTTTAATTCTATGATGTTACTGATAAAACCAATTATTTCCTTACTCCTACATCCCAGCCAAGTGCGCATACACATAAAGTTAAAAGAAAACAAACATCCATAGACTGTCATTAAATGACTTCATGTAGATTTTATTTTCACACCCTGTACTTCTATATCTGTCTCTATTCTTATCTGTCAAGTATTAATTCCAACATTCCCCGCCCGCCCTAACCATTCTGTCATGTTAGGCTCCAAAGAAAGGCAGTAGATGGCTGCGAGGGAGACGCAGCGTGTCTGAGGGCGGGGCCTCGTCCGGTCAGACTCAGGTCCGGGCCTGGGGCATCAAGGAGGTCCAGGTGTGGCTGGAGTCTCTCGAGCTCGGCGAGTACTGCGAGGCCTTCGCCAAGCATGACGTCACAGGACGCGAGCTGCTATCACTGGCGAGGCGGGACCTGCGGGACCTCGGCGTCACCAAGGTCGGCCACGTCAAGAGGATCCTGCAGGCCGTGAAGGAGCTGCAGTGACGACGACGTGGTCGCTCCGAAGGGAACGGCCACGTGTAACGCGTTATAACTCATCACGGATCTATGGACCAAGCCTGCCTGTAATGTGTATACATTTTTTCTCTTACGATATGATAGTATCGGATGACGAAACGACGTATTTATAAATTTTACCACAACTTTACTTATTGCACCCTCGATTTTTATATTTTTAATGTATCAGTAATTTTTCTTAGTTGGATCTCTCAGACGTTGTTGATAGGTGTAAGCAATAATTCTAGGTTACTCGACGAGGTGAGCTACTTTTCGAATACTACACTACAACTTACTAATACATACAATAGAATATATCTGAGTAGCTGTCAGTTATTTTTCTCCACTTTTCTCGTGGCACATCGAAGTTTCTACCTCTCTCACTCTAAGTTCCTCTGCCAACGAAAATTACATCTCTTCTTGTGTTTCTATCCCTTGTATATAGTTTAACGTGTATATGTATGAACGAGTACGATTTAAAATAAGTATAGCATATATGACGTCACAGAAACTATGAAGGAAACGTGCGCACAGATAATACGGAGTACGGATAGAGCTCTCGTGTAAAGATATAGAGATGAAACGAATTAAATAGGGATCAGTATGGCGAATTTACTAGCTAATTTACCTACTTATATCTTACAGTATATTCACTTAAATATCTTATTAATCTGATATTCAATCTCAAAACGATAATACTGATTGTAGACCTAGAAGTAAGCATTTAAAATACTTTGACAGTACGGAGTTCGACAGACCACAGAGTATTACAATATTAAATATAAAAAAAACATTGAACGTCAGTCGACATTTGAAACATAAAGCAATAAAATATAACGGAATTTTAGATTAAAAGCTTGGAATCTTTTAGATGTTTTGTAAGTATTTAACTCTAGTCCAATACTTAAACTTTCCCATTACGCTTACAGCGGTTCATTTGCTTTCCGAATGACATGCTATCATTTGTATGGCAAATGAATCGAAAAATATTTGATAGTAAATATAGTTGAGACGGTAGATATGTTAGAATTGATAGATATACATAGATTTCTCTGTGATGAGGGATTATACATTTCATTTGTTCTTCGTATTATAGTGGAATCGATTGATAGATGTTTACAATAGAAATAGACTAGGAGTTTACAGATGAATTATTTCTCTTATCAACAGAACGAAACATCTTTAGTATTAGATGGTAAATGAATTATTAACTCGATATGTTCTCTCACATTTTACGTGATATATAATACGTACAATACTTATTCAATCTATCCCATATAATTAATTCTCAAATTAAAAAGAAAAGTAACAAAAAAAATCGTATCTATTGATTCCTTAACTAGCAAATAGTTATACGTTAGTGTTAGGTCGTTTGTATATCTGTTAGATAGTTTAGGAGATTTGTTTCAATATGTTCGGTGTTATAAGACCGTCGTTGATAGTGATTGACAACATTTTAACTATCGAGCGAGCTCCTCCCTTGGATTTATCGATTTTGGTTCATAGTGACCGGTAGACAATCACTCGTAGGTGTCTTAATCGCAATTTAATATTCTAAATATAAATAAGCAATTCGATGACGTTCGATCTATCGTTCTGATGTCATGTAATAAATATTCTTTATATAAAATGTGATCTTTGTATTATATCTAGATATATAGGGACCGCGTTGGATTCATATACTATATATATAATAATAATATTGTAACATTCGGCATTGTAATACAGTACAATGGCTGCGAACAATGTTGCCAGTACATTACGTCTTTCAAACGCCATTTTGTGTACAAGCTTCTCCCATTAACCTTCTAATATGTGATAAATATTCCCTTTGTATGTTTGAAGTCAATTCCGACGCGGTCGCTCTTCCTTAAAGGATCTGCCTTATAGGTGTTTTTATAAATGTACCTCCGAGTTATTTCTATTTATACGTACTCATGCGTGAGTGAGGCGTGCGTCTACAATATTTATATTCTTATATTAGTCGTAACTGTGGATGAGTCGTGTGTGGACTTAATATACTTAGATGTTAAATACTCTCCCGCGCACTGCGGTCATATTGCCTTAGAACTCTAGAACTATTTTAACATATACTACTTTCTTAAAATCGAAATATTAATATAATGGAATTATAGAAAGTGTCATTTTGTTTTTCATCATATCTTCATCTTATTTTCTACTCGTTGATCCGCCGTGTGATTTAAACGTTTAGTAATTTTTAAATATTAAAGATCCTTGAAACGATTTAATATAATTTTTGTAATGATAAGCGTATTTTTACTCATAATATATTGGGTGTTTTATGACTGAATGCGAGACTGTCGTTTCCGTGTTATTTGATTTTTTCTATGGAAATCTAATTTCTTTTTTATGACAACTTACTCGGCTATGATTTTTACAGTATTATTATTCATTTAGCGTTTTGTTTCTACTAAATTAAGTTATCGTATAAATGTTGCCATATCAATTGTCTAAGTAATCTATTCGTGATATTATTATTTATTTTTATATATTTGTAAGTAGCAATAATTTTTATTTTATTATTAGTTCAGTTTGTTATTCGCGTTTCATTAAAAATGTGTTGAAATTGATGTTTATAACTAGTCTATATTTTAAGGCATTGTAAATTATGTCCTGAAAGGTTCAGAAATAACATTTAACAAAATTTTTGGCCTATTTCTTGATATTAAATTTCTAATCGAAATATATTCATCAGTTAAAACGAATAATCATTTTGCCATGTAATATTTTCTTGTGATTTTTGGATACAATTTCTTTGTATAAGTCGTTTTCATTAATTTAATAATTTTAATTTTAGTGCTGCTCAATGCTCAACGTAATATAAGTTTGTGTGTGAGTGGAATATGATGATGTTGTTAATTTATTTATAATTCAGTCACTTTTATTTGATCAGATTTCATGGTTATTAATTATTCGCTAAATAAAGATACCATGTTTTTAAAAATCTATATTTTAATTGTGTAAAATTGGTAATGGAAGACTTAAAGATGTTTTACTTAGTACTTATAGAATAGTTGAAAATTTCATTATTTGAAAGTGTTTATTAATAATATCTGAAATACATAGATTATACTGTCATTACAAAACTGCATTTCCAAAAGAAATAAATATTTTCTTAATTTAAATGATAAGTTTTGAAACAAAACCATGTTGCAAATGTCAATATGCCTCACATTATATATGGAGCGTTAACAGTTTTTCATTAATAAATTATAGTACTACCTACATAGTATTACAATATTATAATACCTATCAACGTACGTTGTTGGAGAAGAAACGGAACATGCTTCATATGTATTGTGTTATTGTAAACTTTGCCGTTTGAAACCTTAAAGGCATAATTAAAAGATAATTATAAAAGTACCTATGTATTTTCGATTATATTAATTTTTTTTTGTTGGAAATGCAGTGAAATTCTTACTGTCTTATGTTTCAAGAAAATATAAAGTTCAATGTTTATCAAATCAAACAAAAATTATACTTTCTTTGACTATTTACATATGTCAAAGTCTTTCAATTTAAAATTTTTCATGACGTATTTTCTTTCATTGAGTCATTGGTTCGTTGGTGACATTTTGAATTTAATAATCATTGTGTATTTTTCTCTCAACGTTTATATTTGGGAATTCAATAAATTATACTGTTACTCATGTTTCCGTGTTTTTATTTCACCCTGGTAGGAAATATCGACTGTTTAATTTACGAGAACTCCTCGAAGCTATTAATTTCTAGTTATATTTATTATGTCCTTGTATCATCAAAATAACAAAAAATCACCGTTATTCCTTTACGAAATTTTAAATATAAATAAATTCTAACATTTTTCATATGGACACATTTAAACACTGCCTACGCTTCTATTAGAGAGTATGGCAACTATAATATTTAAGTAATGTGTGTGTGTGAAAGTCCATATTTGTGTGAGTTAAAACCGAATAGAGTCAACTGTTACTTGGATATGACCGTTTTCATACAAACTCGTTTTTGACAGAAAATATTTGAACATCTCTTTTCAAAGAGTTCCAAAATTTAAGTGTTGTGTGACAAAATTAAAAGTGATTTGAATCCGTAAGTGAAATTTTATTCAACATGTATCTACTACTACCCAGATTAAATATTACCGACATACAATTTCCTTTTTTCACTGTTATTTGGGTCCATAAGAAAACATTAAGAGAATTTTATAAATAATATACCAAAGGATTCAAACAATAAAAAACATGTGTTATCTTAAGACAGCTTTAATTCTTTCCAATGACTGCACTTTTCCCAATAGCTGCATCATCTCCGCTACAGACGGGCCCTCGTCCAGACCGCTAAGGACCGATCTCAGCGACTTCATCAGAACAGGAAACTTAACTTTCTTCTGTTCCGAAAAAACTCTCAAATTTTCCTTTATCAAGTCCTGCTCGAAACGTTCCAAGCCTTGTAGACTTTCAAGCAATCCTTCCAGAAGATTCTTGTTAACTTCTACATCTTTGGATGCGGGGAGAATCCAGAGGAAGCCGAATTTTTTGCCGACTAAATCTCCTATCCTCGATATTCTCGCGGTTGCCCAGTTTAAAACACTTCTGATGTGATCTTCAGAGACATTAAGCTTCTCATTTGGATATTTTTCCATTATAATATCTCTCAGACTGTTAATCATTTCGGTAGCTAGTTTGTCGTCTTTTAATCGTCTCTTTATTTCCAAGCGGTTACATTCTTCTAGTATCTCCAAGTTAAGGCGGCTCGGATGGGACGCGACCTTCTCGATTTGAAACTGTGGAGAGATGATAGCTAAATAAAAGAAGACCCATCTTTTTAGATAGTAAGTTTGTTAAACTCACCTCATCAGACAGTTCTTTAATAGTCTTGAGCCTGACTCCCTCCCCCACCACGTGGTTAAATCCGCCCCCAGATAGTGTTATGTAATTAACTAATGCCAATGGGTATATACCTGGAAATATACATATGTTATAAGATAGAGCCCATAACAATTTTTTTTACCGTACACTAACAAATCGACTAAATATTCATTCATTAATATTCATTATAAGAACTCTTTATAATACATTCTTAATACTACGGACACACTCCAAAAAGACCGTACCCTCGAAAAAAAAGGTATTAAAAAAACATTTTTTTTAAATTATCACCTAATAATCCCAATGATAGAAATGTAACCATCTCAAAGTAATAAATTTAGTAATAAAATCTCATTCGACAAAATATGTAAGTACAATTAAGTTATAAAAAAAAATATTTTTAAAACATTTTGAATAATAAATGCCATGGAATAGCAATAAAAATTTAAGTTCATTCACCCTTGTTCCTGTAATCTTCAACTTTGACATCATTTTGTCTCTTACTGAGTTTAGTTCCGTCAGAATTCACTATCAATGGCAAGTGACCAAACTCAGGAGGTGTCCAACCGAAGGCCCTGGAACGATTGTAATTTCGCTCTTATTCTTCTAAGATAGTTATTTATAAGCACTATTGACGTGTGGTTGATATCAATAGAAACATAATATACAGTTAGATGCAGACTTAGTCTATTGCATCAAATATATCCACAATAGGTGGAAGTTTTTGAACCAATATGTGTTGTTATTAGGAAATATGGTCCACAAATCAATAAACCCATACTATTTTTATAATTTTTTTTTGAGATATTTAATATTGACTGACACAATTTTGAAAAATGTACATTTTTGGGGACCAACTGATGTTGGAGGTGGTATTATTAAAAAAAATATCGAATAGAGAAATAACAAAAATATTTTACTATTTACAAACCAACAAGATGTGTTTGTAACGTCCTTGGACTAAATATTGAAATTATAAAATTAATATCTTTAGTTACAAATTTTCTTAGAAATATATAAAGTACTAACTCAGTTTGGTACCTAACTGTATACTCCAATTTAAGTCAAGAAGTTTTGGCAATCACTAATTACCTTTAACAATATTTTAATCTTTCATAAAAATTACATTTTAATCTTGTGAGGAGTAAGTAGTTTAAATAATAAAGTTCATGTAGTTTCCAGGAAACTTAGTTTCATGTAAATTTATACATGCGAAAATATACATAATGATCTACTCAGTAAGTATTGAGAATGAAATTCAAAATTAATGTTTCATAATAAATAATCATACTTATATATCAATAGATGTTTAGTTGTTGAGATCTGCCACTCAACTCCTCTCAGTACATGCGACACTCCCATCAGATGGTCATCCACAACATTAGCAAAGTGGTACGTCGGGTAGCCATCGGACTTCATAAGCACTGGGTCACCCTCGTTTAAAGATACATCATATGCTATACCTCCAAATATAAGGTCTTCATACGATTGTATATCTGACGACAGCTAATATTATTTTGCTTGTAAAAATATATATAATAGAATAATCAAAAATGAAATAAAATATTTTTTTTACATAACAAGTGCAAAAGAAATATATTAAAAAAAGGAGTTAAATTGTATGTAAAATATACCTTAAATCTAATACAATATGGAATCCCTGCTTTGGTCTTGTCTTTTATATCCTGATGTGATAGATTACGACATTTGTTGTCATACTTTGGTATCCTCTGACTTTTAACAGCATCCCGTCGGAGAATGTTCAGTCTTCTCTCAGTACAGAAACATTTATATGCTGAGCCATTTGCTAGAAGCTTCTTTATATGCTCCCTGAAACAATACATATATATACAAGGTAGGTTTTGTATATCTCTGTAAGATATTTATTATGTTTTTCCTGTTCATATTAACCTACTGGTAAATATCCAATCTTTCACTCTGTATATATGGCCCACAAGTTCCACCTCTGGTAGGACCTTCGTGACATTCAATTCCTGCCCACTCTAAATCACTTATTAAGGCATCAACGGCTCCCTCCACTTTCCTAGTTTGATCTGTGTCTTCTATGCGTAGAATAAAAACACCGCCTCGCGATTTAGCAAATAAATAATTATACAACGCAGTTCTTAAGCCTCCTAAGTGAAGATATCCTGTTGGACTGGGAGCAAACCTGACTCTTGGTACTAATGTGTTCAAATTGCGATAAAAATACCGTTTAGACACGACATAAATACGTCTTGCAGTAAGGGAAAACATTTTTGATTCATACACAAACAAAATAAACCCCACACAGTGTCTACATTACCAATTAATTGAAAACGTAAATAAACAGATATATTTTATTCATATCTCAGACTGTTTCATACACAATCTAGATGTATCCATAAAAAAAAACCTAATAACAACCTTATAAAGTTGAAGTCATAATGAAACACGAACATCATGTCATCATCAGCTGTTTATATGGAAACCATTACATAAATTGGTCAACTTGCCATTCTTTATTACATTTATATTATAATGTAGTAAGCATTAATGTATATAAAAAAAAAATACAGCCTTAAATATTCACTTAATATTATTTTTTTTATTTTTCAGGTTCTCTACTGGATCTCAAGTTGTTATAAAATACCCAAGAATAACGTTATAATATAACTAATGCTTAAATATACAGAGAGTCAAAATATAATACGTATAAAAATATTGGTAAAATTACTGTTACTGATTTTTTGGTAAACACATTTAATCTATTTCGAAAAATATTTTTAATCTTGAGAACGCAAAAATACTCAAATCATTCATACGTACTTATATGACAATTTCTATACGGCATAAAAAATAAAATTGTCTATGATGGTCAGTTTTCATTTTTATTTCTGATGTCGAAACAACAGTGAATTTGGTGAAAGTTATTATATGATATTTTTGAAAATCATTCAAAAATGGTCAGTATTAACATTCGTGGTGCGTTTTGTAGAATAGTTCAAAATGTATATTTGTATAAAATAATCTAATAAGCAAACCAAAATATTTTTGACAGCTCAGCGAAACTAAGGTTATGACATTACTGCGTTTTCTTTTCAGAATAAATTAAAATCATCACAGAGAGAAATAGTTAAGAAGTTCTTAATGTTTACACAAACGAGTGAAAGCACTGCCATATATTGCCTCTCACAGAATGATTGGAAATTGGATCTGGCGAGTGACAACTATTTTCAGAACCCAGATGCCTATTACAAAGGTTCCGTCAAAGCATCGGTAGATAGAAAAAAAGTAGAGCAGTTATTTAACAAATATCGTGATCAGCAAGAGAACGATAAAATCACAGTGGATGGTGTTATGAAATTTCTAGAAGATCTTAATTTAAGCCCTGAATCTATATTAGTTCTTATAATAGCATGGAAATGCAAAGCTGCTGTTCAATGCGAGTTCACTAAGGAAGAATTCATGACGGGGCTCATAGAGCTGGGAGTGGACAGCATAAACAAATTAAAGACTAAATTACCAACATTAGAAGTAGAAATAAAAGATCCAAATAAATTTAAGGATTTCTATCAATTTACATTCAATTACGCCAAAAATCCAGGCCAGAAGGGTTTAGAACTCGACATGGCTATAGCATATTGGAACATTGTGCTCCGCGGAAGATTCAAATTTCTAGATGCGTGGTGTAAATTCTTAACGGTATATTATGATTTATTATAAATACTTTCAAATTACTTACATATGTAGAAACATATTTATGTCTGATTTATAAGTTTCTTAATTATTTTATATAGCTAAATACTAACTTTGACCTTTTCATGTTTTATTAATCTTAAAGTACATACTTTCATTTCAATATGCCTTTTACAATACTACAAAAATAATATATGATGACATGTAGTGATCTTATGTATTATGCTTAACTTTTCAGGATAACCACAAACGCTCAATCCCCAAAGACACATGGAACCTTCTTTTAGATTTTGCCACACAGATTGATGATGGTATGAGCAATTACGATGCCGAGGGAGCCTGGCCAGTTCTCATTGACGATTTTGTAGAGTGGTGCCAGAAACAAGAGCTGACGGCCGATGGGGTCAAGTCTTTAGAGCCGGCGTCCGGCTAGCTGATGCTGAACAGCTTCCAGTATGAAGCGAGTGTACAAAAAGTTTGTACAAAAACTGATAAACCCGAGGAAAGTGTTTTCAAACAGTTGCAGTTGATTTTTTATTTAATTTTGGCTCGCTTTTTACTTTTCATCCTGGATCTGTGCACCGGGGAGGGTTTAGCTATCCTTATTATTTACTATTTTTGTAGATGACTAAATTAAGAATGTTTGTTTTTGTATGTGTACAACAAATGAACATTTTGTTCAACGAATTACATGTTAACAGAAAGTTTATCACAAAGATATGATTCTCGTCCGTTAGTATAATATACTTTAGGCGACCTGTTTCCTAATGGTGTGTAGTAAAAAATAATTTGAATTCAATATTTGCATTGAAAATGTAGGGTAAATTGAAATATTTGATTTTAGAATTCTTAAATCAGATTTAATACTTGCGTTATAGCATACTAATCTGTGAAAGTATAAAATTAAGATGTAAATATGTATATACATGTTAATGATATTATTTTTTTTATTTTTATTAAACCCTAGATCTCTTCCTGTTTCTTTTTGTCACCAATTGTTAACTGTTTTCAACCTTATTATAATGATCAGAGATGCAAAAAGGATACACAACTCACGGTTGGTAAATAATGCAGCATGGTTCAGAAATGTTAGCATATTTTATCCAATTAAAGAGTGTCAGTTGATTGTATTTGTCGATTTAACAAATATTTATGTATAAATTAATAAGTTTGGGACTAACAGTGCCTCAATAACTACAGATTGTGTTACAATTATAATGTTAACTGTGATTGTCATTTTAATAAATTATTTATATTAAATTTAACTATAACTAGTTCATGTTGATGTAGATTGACAGCGACTTTATTTACTCTCTGATTAGTTAACAATAGTTGCGTGACAATGTTAGTCGCGGATATCGAAATATTTAAAACAAATTTGGTAAACTATCAGTATAAGTTTTATGAGGAAATTTCTAATATTTTAGCTGAAATTGTTACTTCTGTGGTTAAATTGAAATATTGAAACTTGATTGTTTGGTACTTAGATTTATTGTACAAAAGATAAAATTAATGTATCGAGTATTATAACTAAAAATAAATTGTTGATTAAATTGACTTTTGATACACAGTAACCCAGTAGAGACATCTCGTTTGTTGTACGAGTATCATCCACGCAATAATGTTTTCTACCGTCGTACCTTGGAAGACGTGTAGTGCTGATGAGAAATGTTTTATGTCACAAACTTTTGAAATTTAAAAATCTTAATGTGAAGATTTATCCCTCAGAAGTAAAGACCATAACTAAAATATATAACTGGAATTATTCATAAAGCATTTGAATTAAACCAATTTATTCCTACAGCGAGCCTTTTTAAGTTAGGAGGATAAAATCTTAAAAAATCATTGTCTATGGTCGCCAGCTGTCCTTAGGCGCCTCTTAAGTCTGTTTACTCCGTTTACTTACTACTACCTTGTACTAACTTGCTTGGCTTTAGGTGAAGCAAGAAATGATGAGGCGGAAACGCAAACCCCTCACTTTCCGTCTGACGCAGGTCTTAACCGGGCACGGGTGCTTTGGTTACTACCTGTGTCGGACGGCCAGGAGAGAGCCGGGAGAAGGCTGCCATGAGTGCGGCGCTGCGGTGGACTCGGCCCAGCACACCCTCGAGGTGTGCCCGAGATGGGCTGCGCAGCGCCAAGACCTTGTGGCGGCTCTCGGCGGAGTGGACCTGTCGCTTTCGAGTGTCGTGGAGAAGATGCTCGAGAGTGATGGGTCCTGGTTGGCGGTGTCCTCCTTCTGTGAGACGGTCATGTCCACGAAGGAGGCATCTCAGCGGGAAAGGGAGAGGGCGGCTGATGCTCCCTCCCCCCGCAGGCGACGTACGGGGGTGCGACGGAGGCAATTCTTACGCCTCCAATAGCACCCCTGTGTTCCGGGCTGGGGTCGGCGTGGTAACCCGGCCCTTTTGAAAGCCTGGCGTCGTCGGGGTGGTCCTAATTGCCGGGATCGCCCCCATTCTCCGAGGGAGTAAGTCCGGTCTTTGCCAGGACCGGCCAGTCGCTGGTGTGCCCTGTCGCTGACAGATCCGGGGTACACCGACATAGCGGCCGATGGCTTTCGCAGTGGTTTTAGTGAGTAGGGGCCTGCCCAGGCCGAGCCTCACACATCCCTTCCGGCCCCACCAAGGCCGGTTGGACGGCTCGTAAAAAGAGTTTCCACTACGTCATCAAAAAAAAAAAAAAAAAAGGTGAAGCAAGAAATATGAAAAAACGGTATGCTGCGATACCCTTGATGTGCGAGGACTACTTTGAACTCTTGGACAACAGGATATAGTCCACAATAGTGCTTCTTGGATGATGAAAATATAAAAGACTTCCATGTAGGACAATTTATCTCATTTAGAAGAATATTATTAGCATATTTTTAATATGAAACCTCACTAGTAATAGGTTTCATAAGTCCTATTTTTGAGCAAGGATCTCCCCTCCCCCCATCTTTACAGGGTTCGTGACTGTTAATAAACCGTCCAGGTCAACTTGATGCTAACTTTTCGTTCGTCCCACATATCTATGTTTATCTTAGCCGAAGATTTGTTAAGTAAGCTTCAGGTAAATTAACGAGTATGTCCAACCAAGTCTCACTTTAGTTCATCCTAAGTTGGTAAACCTTTAAGCACGACTTCCTACTTTTCCCAAAGCGCCCTACGCATTTTAGGTACGTATTGTGACCAGTTTATCCTTGTCTGCACTATAAAAAGACTATATGGCAAAAGTAAATCTACTCTTAGGCGTAAATTATCGCCAATCGCGCCGGTTGCTAGTAGTGAATGGACATAAGTTTGACATGCATATTATTTATCTCCAATTCCAGCTCAAGCACTGCATTGCTAAAGTGTTGTAGCTTAATTTATCAATCTGGTGCTGAGAAAACAAAAAGCTTAATATCATCAGCGAATAGCAGATCGGTCATACGTTCCTCTGTGACAAAGGTACCGTTACCTTTTAAACCTGCTGTGAGCATTAACAAATTATCCTCGAGAACGCTATAGTGAACAGTTCAGGAATACGGAATCATACGCTATGTATGTAGCGGATGCTCGATTGTATCAGTTGATATTAGGAGGGAAAAAGATGTCATACAGCAACGGTGGCAGTGAATCTTCAGGTCAATAGGTTCGCTGTTCATCTATTTACAAAAAAAAACTAGACAAGCACTCTGGGTTCTTAGTCCAAACCACTTCACTAAACGATCATAACAAGTTAACTCATTTAGAATTAAAAAAAAATCAAGTCTCAATAAACAATATTCACTTTGTTGTCAAGATGTTTGTTTAATAAAAAATCATCAAAAAAACTGCCTTCGGAGTTATAATACATGTTGTAAGTACTAAAAATGTTTAGACATTATGTTTCAAAAGATACTTTTTGTTGACCTTACGTAATATTTAAAATCAATTAGTGTGCTTTGGTAAAGTTGATAAGTAAAATTAGTTATTTGGAACTACGTATAACCTTGACTTTTTTTCGATATCTTGTTGTAATATTCAAAAGACTTAGGTTTATTTATATATTTTTAGAAATAAATAACTGATGCAAAAAACGATACGACACAGACGGCGAAAAAGACATATTTTCGATTTTAGGTACTTAACCTCATCGATCGATCTTGAAATAAGAAATATACATCTCGAACACATTATTTTCAAATACTTCAGGTTTTCCGCCATTCAATATACAATATTTCTATCTCCGTCTTTACAGTTTACAATAAAGCAGAATGAATGATATCAAGATTATCTCCAAAATTACAGATGATACAATTTCGGTTTTAAAAAATTATCCCTATGAAAAATAAATATTGTAAAAAAATATATAGGAAGATAATGGGACTAAAGTTCTTATACGAACTCTATGCTTTAATTTGCACAAGAAAGTCAGCTGTACATATGTCACTGTCAACTAAATATTATTCTCAATAACGTTGTTGTGTGTTGTTGATCTCAACTTTAATTGAACATAATTTTCAGTACAAGCAACGAAAATAATCAATAATGGCTGTTCGTTTCGCCGGTGCTCTGAAGGAGCTTAGAATTCACTTATGTCAAACTAACCAACAATCCGCTGGTGTTAGGTACGTTTGATTACATAAACGATATTTTAACCTTATTATTATAAAAATAAAACAATTTTTAATTCTATCAAGTTCTACATATGTGTAAACTGTTTTATATTGAACAAAAATTTAATTATTGTATTTATAAATTTACAGAGACTTCATCCAAAAATACTATGTGGGTTTAAAGAAAGAAAATCCTAAGTTCCCTATACTGATCCGCGAATGTAGTGGTGTTCAACCTCGCGTCTGGGCTCGCTATGGTAATATTGTTTTTTCTGATTTCTTTTTACGATTTTCAATAATTTTCTGTTCTATGAAGACTCGAAATAAATATATAAGAAAATCTTTACCAGAATTAGTAATATTTAATTTACCTAAACTAATTTCAGACAAGGGGGTTGAAATGAGTGAATCACTTAGTGATTACAATTCCGACCAAGTGTTGCAAATTATTCAAAAACTTAACTCAGTGTAATGTGTCCTTAATATTTTAGTAGTATTATTTCTTTTAGTTATTATTTTTTAATTTCTTAGCCAAAAATTTGTTGGATAATTTTTTTTATGATGCCTTACAAAATATATTTATATATATTATATTTAATAGATCTATTGTAGCAGAATAACAATTTATTTCTTACTTTATATTTTCTTTTTAAAGGCATTTTGTTTTGTTTACATTATGTACCATGATAATTTAGTTATACACCAATTATAAGTCCTATTTTTTTTTCAGACCGAGGTTCTGAAAAGAGTGCATCTTTGACAAACCTATCTTCAAATGATGTACTATCCACCATTAAGCAACTAGTGAAGTGAATAAACAAATTTATTGTTATAGCATAGAAATATTATTTAAATAAATAAAAAAAGCACTTTATTCCAATATTTTATTGTACAATTCAAAATGACTACCAACATCAACTAGAAAAGTAGCTAAATAAATTAATTTGTAAATGTGTATTTTATAAAATTACTCTTATGCCTAAATTAGTAAAAGTTATACAAAAATACACAATTTACCACAGACTAAAATTATGCTGGGCTAATACGAACTACTTGGGTATGGCAAATGCCTACCTATTATAAAATTCCTATTTCATTTGTAGTATTTATTGCTACCGCTATACAACATTAGTTCAAGATATTATGACAGAGATACTAACAATATAACAGATATGTAATTTATTTTTCACTTAAAAAACCAAATTCAACAATCTATTGTCCATTCTCTATATTTAAATACAATGACTACCATCTGGTTGTAACTACAAATTTTCAGTAACTACTTTTTTTAAAATAATATCACTGAAATGGCGGTAGACCAAACATTTCTGGTTGGAACTTTGCTAAAGTAGGCAGAACTATAGTAGCGTGGGTCGTCAGTCTTTTGTCCAAGTGAGGATCTGGTACCATGACCACTTGCATGCCTGCCTTAACTCCCGCTGTGACCCCATGAGGAGAATCTTCAAATACTAAACACTAGAAACAAACGAAAATCATCACTACAGTCATTATTTATGAGATTTGAATAGTATAAGTCACAATTTTATTGAAAAATAGTTTTTAGGCTTTGTTTGGCTATGTCAATGATGATCTAGCCATATAATGTAACCACAATAACTTAAAAGAGGTTTATCTACTAAAGATATGAGAAAATTATCCTTAATTTGTGATAAAAATATAATGAAATTGTGATATAACTATTACCTTTTCCGGTTTCGGCTTGTCGGGGAAACGTGATGCAGCAACAAGGAATATATCAGGATGGGGTTTGCCAAATTTGACTTCCTTATCTGTACTGCCCATAACCATGTGATTGAAGTAGCTGAAGAGTTCCTTATATGGAGCTATTTTAGTCTTTACCGATCTTTCACTGGATGATGTTGCTAAAGCAAACGGCACTTTTGTGTTATGAAGATGGCATATCAATCTTTCGGCACCTGAAAAATTAAGTGTTAAGATGTAATATTATGTTCACCCATGTTTTTGAGAGTAAATAGTATTTTATCAGCTTTTAAAAGACAAACCATCTAACATTGGAGTTCCCGCCAGCATTTTATCTCCCATTTCTAACAACTCGTCACGAAATTCTTTAGGAGTTACGGGCAAATTTAAATCCTTGCATAGTATTTCCGACAACCTCTGCTCAGTTCCTCCTAAAACTTTCATCATTAATTCCTCTGTATATACATGTCCGTACTTAGCACAAAGTTGTGTTATCATCTTCTTATAAACTTGCTCGGTGTCTGAAAACACAAGTCATCAATGTCGTAGTGCGTTACAAATAATAGAAATTTACATAACATCAGCTATTTATATTAATAACTAACAAACGTCTCATTTTATTCCCACCTAAAAGTAAACCGTCCATGTCGAAGATGCAATGCGTAACTTTTTTCACATTTCTTGTAGAATAACATTGTTTTCTAAGAGAATTCGACAAAGTTTTTAATAAAAATATCCTCATTATGAAGCCGGTAGGTTAACTTTAGTATTTGTCAAACATTAAAAGTATGAATTATTATAAAATTTATTTTTTTTATCAATAAAACTTGTTATGTAGTATTTGTTATTATATAACTTTACTTGCTAAAATACGTAAATATAAACACTAACTACCTAACTAGCCCTCTACTTGCCAATTGATTATTGATCAAATAAAAACTGAAACTTCTATTTGACATTCGAAACTTTGACGTTTTAATATGTATTACTAAAATAAATTGCGTTTTTATAAATATACAAAATTCTTCCTTCTCTTTCTTTCTTACATAATTTCTATTCGAGTATGAAGAGGATGGTAAATAGTATTGCTACTTTTTATAATCCACCGTTTCCCTATGTAAAAGAATAAATAGGTACAAATTTTAAGTACAATTTTAATTCACATGCGTGTGTTCAGCTGAAAGTGTTTTAAACAGTATCCATAATTAATTGTTGCGAGTTTGCTGGCAACAATGACATAAGCAGATCTCTCGCTTTTAGCGCACTTCATTCGACGCAGTCTTGCTGCGGCCGTCATGGAACGCAGTTGAATCGTCGTTAGTCGCTTTTATGGCGAATAAACTGTTCAAAGTTCCAATCAAAATATTTTATTTTCACTTTAATTTATAAAACATTTAGTGGCTTAGAATAATCTTCAATAACTTTTAATTACAAAATTATACCGCGAACATGGCTGTGAACGTGTGTTTTTGTGTAAAACTGTCGCCTAACAAAAAATCGATTTTTGGATTGAGAATGAGCACCCAAATCCTTTATTTGGTATTGTTTGCCGGTTTCTTGGCGGCCAAGGCTGCTGCAGACACAGATGCGACCTGTGCTGATGTGAAAAATATTTTTGAAAAGAAAGGAATGTTGTTAATGATCGATCTTCAAGAAAAGCCAAATTCAGGTAAGAATAACACGCTCTATTTACACATTTATAACAAGATAGTAATAAATGATAATAATTTATCGGATCGTACACTTCAAAAATAATAATAAAAGTCATAGTGATAGTACGGTGTTAGCCACTGATTTGTAAATTTTCAAATAAAACATCTTATTTTTTTATTTTGATTTTGATTAAAATATTTATTGAAGCATTTTTTACTTATCAGTAATTTTTGTATGCATCTTGTTAGTAGTCAGAAATCATCAAAGATACAACAAAACAATAGTTATTAGTGTGATTTAAAACGAGTATTGTATTAATACAATAATAATACAGTCTCAGGTAAATACCTTTTACAGCGGTCAGAGATTACTGAAGTATGTGTTAAAAACAAAATCTTTGTAACGAAAACAGCATTCGTCAAATTCAATTAGTATATCAAGAAAAAATATTCATTATAATTATCATGGTAAACTTATATATTAATATTTTACAATAAATAAAGTTCGATGCAACCAAACAGTTTGACGGCAAGGTGTAGTAGCTATTGTTTTCATACAAATTATAGGACCCCCGCCGTTAAAGAAACGCCACACTTTACCTGTCCGTGAAGCATGTTGAGACAAGAAGTTTTAATATCTTGAAACCTTTTAATAATACCACGACATTTTAAATAATGGAGCTTTAAATATCAATTTCGTGAAATTCTCTGTCAACGGTAATTGTTTAATAATAATATTTAAAATTCGAATCAGTATGTAAACTTTTTTTTGTTTTTAACAATTTAATGAGTTTTTAAAAATGGAATGCCTACAATGATTCCGACTTTGGCGTAATAAGTAATAGTTAAATGTTTATTGAACGTGGGTGTTGAATTTGACGCGTGGGCATATTATGAAACTGTCGATGGCAACAGAAAACGCCCGATGCTTCTGCGAAATATAATAAAATGCATTAACTCGATGCGTTTTATCTCAAAGTCGAGTCGAATTAAGCTGTACGTAAACTGGAGTCGGCTTTAAACAGGTAATGTTGTGTGGGCCGAAGACGCTCACGTATTTTAGTGAGAGCTGTAAAATTTTATCAAATATGTAGTAGCAGTTGATGATGAAGGCTAGCTTTCTGGTTTAATGTATTATAGTTTGACAAACATAAAGTTGATTTATAGCTAAAGGAAGTTGTAAATCACTGGACCCGAGCTAGGTTTATTTGGTTTTGCAGCTGAATAACTACTTGTGTCCGAATTTATATTAGTCGGTTTTAAACAACAGATACATAAATTACGATTATGAATTATGATATAGTGTGTAGCCGCGACTTCGACCGTCTTGTCAACTGTTATTACTGTGAATAGTACAAGACAACGCATATACTTAACTGAAAATCTTTACGCACACTCGGTAAATAGCATTTTAATAAAAATATTTTTCTTTTAAGTTAAACTATTGTATATGGTTTTTACTGGGGAAATAGTGTCCAAGGAATATTAATTAAAATAATATATAATTTTATTTGTATTCAATTTATTAATTTTGCAACTCTGAACAACTGTATAGACCATCCCGTAATTATATATAGGGTGTATTTCAATCGCCACCTACAGCGTGTTGAAGATTTAGTCAGATCCTGTTTCAACAAGGTGTATTAAGAAGGTTAAAGCCTCAGTAATCATCAACTTACTATGTAAACTACCATATTATAAATCTGAACAAACGAGACAAGAAAATAAGGTTTTAATATTTACTAGCTTTCCTCCCGCAACTTCGCCCGCGTGGAGTTCGGTTATATCGCGTTTCCAAGAGAACCTTTCAAAAGTCTGGGATAAAAACTATCCTGTGTTCTTTCTCAAGGTCAACTCGATCTCTGTACCAAATTTCATTAAAATCAGTTCAGTGGTTTAGGCGTGAAAGCGTAACAGACAGACAGAGTTACTGTCGCATTTATAATAGTAGGGATTGTTTTCAACCTCGCTAGGATTAGTTAGTTATTTTAAATATGGTAAAACAGAAACGCGTGTGACAGAATGACATTTAGACTTATTTTTTTATAATGATTTGCTTATAATGATCTGTTTGCCTGTCCAATGTTTCCAGTACATTGCATACACCATCAACCATTTTTCATTAAATAACTTGCGAAGATTTAAGAATAAAATACTTTTAACGCTACGTAAGTAGTGTTAGGACTACAACTTAGTATAATGCAGATGAGTTTATGAATTTAATTGATATATTATTAATATTGTTTTAAACTTATCTTGTCATATATGTCATGTATGTGGCACCGCTGAGCCGTCTTGCATGTTCTTCTAATTAGTATTCAATAGTCGATCGTTTACTAACTGGCGTCCGTGTGCAAAAAAACATTATATTCCCTATATTATGTGTGACACGTCAAAGGAAAAGGATATATTTGACGGTTAGCGTTATTATAATATCCGGATATATGATTCAATGCATACATTAATTTTGTATATAGCTATTTAACTTGTTTAAGGATTTTCAAAATCGTTTACATTTAAAACCGGTTAACATCAAACTAGATTTTTTGAATATCTTACAAATTTTTATTTAATTATGCAAATTAATAAATCGAAAATCGTTTAGAGCTTAATGAATTTCGCTCACCGGTTGTTACGTTGTTTTTTTCATACTAAAATATATTATGTATAAAATAACTGTGCCTTAATTTGTAAGTAATAAAAATATTCTGAGCCGACTGCGCCTTAATTTCAGATATTTAAAAGAAAATGAAATAACTGTGCCTTAAGTTTAAAAAATTTTTGGATAGCCTGTGGCTTAACCTGAGATATATTTAAAAAAAAATGAAATAACTGGGCCTTAAGTTAAAAGAAATTTTGGATAGCCTGTGCCTTAAGCTGAGAGTATTTAAAAAAAAAATGAAATAACTGTGCCTTAAGTTTAAAAAAACTTTTGAATTGCCTGTGCCTTAAGCCGAGAGTATTTTAAATTGTTATCGTGAAGTGAATGAAATCTTGATATAATCAATTTACTTAGTGCGCGCCTTCAAATATAGGGATGCACTTATCACGAGGGATATATCCTGTTGGTATAATTTTTTGAACTCTCTATCTATCATGTCGCAGGTACATCTATAGATAACGAACGCCCACGCCGGGAAACAAAACTTGATTTAAGACGAAACGACTCCTGACCATCGCTTTATTTATATACTTGACGTTTTTTAAGTTTATTAATAGAAATTATATGACAGCCTATTTCATTTATATTTATACTTAACACATTTTATAACTTCGATTGGCAGCACTGTTTTATATTTCCTCAGCTAATATAATCAATGAATAATATAAGAATATTTTTGTATTGTTTATCTTTAGGTTGGCAGTATTTTTTCATATATAATCAAATTGTCAAAGAAGTATATTTCATTTGTCAAGTCCGGCCAAGTAAACAGAGAGTTCGTCGACCTGTTAGTTAAACTTCCACGTGATATAGTTATTACCGATTCAACTTACCTGCCGGGAAAGTTACTGCATTCATGCTATTTACATGCACTGCAAATACCTGTCCTCGTGATACGCGCTTCGGGATTTATTTATTTTTTAATTTGAACGAGACCATTATATTAAAATAAATGGCCAGTGTTGAATAT
This sequence comes from Danaus chrysippus, assembly GCA_916720795.1. Taxonomy (NCBI): domain Eukaryota; kingdom Metazoa; phylum Arthropoda; class Insecta; order Lepidoptera; family Nymphalidae; genus Danaus; species Danaus chrysippus. The sequence continues at coordinate 12,774,903 of CAKASE010000074.1, read as the reverse complement.
GGAATTCCATCGACCAAAAAGTATTTATTATCCGCGCTTTCACATGAACCCTTTCAATCAAATTAACTGAATGGGACTCCATCACTCACAGGCCTTTATGAGTTGGTAACGTAACCTCTTATTCTGTAATTAGGCCCTTAGATTCTTCTGGAAACAGGATGCTTCGTTGGCTGTTTCTTATTTTATTTTTTTGTATTGGCAACATTACTAATATAACTGTGGGAATATTTCGTACAATATTATTAGCTGTATGTTTTTAACGCTTTTTTTGTATTTTCACAATGCACTTGTTTCTCGGGTCGTAAACAGGAGTGTATTAATATTTATTGTTGCCATCCTCTCGGAGGTCGCGCCTCGTCTGACGCAAGCCTTCAATATGCGAAATATGTCCGTCGGGCCCTAACAATATAACATACACTATATAATAAAATATATTTAGTTGGAAATAAATGAAAAATGCTATTAAAAATGTATAAAAGTCGAGGACATTCCGTGGGTGCAGGCCGTGCAGGTGGCCACAACCGGTATAGCGGAGCCGCTCTCAATCTTTGTGCTATCCTTTACGTGGATTTTGCATAATGAACATGTTTATATTAAAATCTTAAAACCGCCTTTTTAATTGCATTCTCTAAATTTAAAATTGTTTGACGTACATATTTTTTGATTTTCGAATGTTATGTCAGCTGCGAACATAAAGCCGCATTCAGTAACATTGATTCGAAAATCGAACACAAAAAAAAAGGAATAAAATTTAAATTTGGAATGTTTTGGTAACCAAAGTTGTTTGTAATACAAACATGTATAACTTCTGCATGAATTATAATGGCAGGGATGTTATAGTGTCAACGGACCCGTATTATTATTATGTGAAAATGTACAAGTATCGATTGCATATGGACGCGTGAACACATACACGACATTATACAACGAATTATATTAAATATTTTTTGCTTTATCACAATTTGTAAGTGTAGTGAATTGTTAATTAAAGATAATAATATGTAACCTGATACAATGGAACTCGTTAAGTATGACTTTTTTTGTATCTTTTGTGTATGCAGAATCTGAATAATTGAGCCACTAACGAACTGACTTGAAATCGAGTTATTATTGAGATTTAATATTTACTATTTAATACAAAAAGTATGTTTTTTATTAACTTTATGAGTTTTTTCATCACAGTCTACATGTTTTTACTGTAATCTTATAATGTTTTATTTTTTAATATTATCTGAATGCTCAAGAATAGAATGAAGCTTATACTATTGATATTAAAACCCGTATAATAACGTTTAGTAGTTGTTCACATGACTTAGCGGAAGTCATGTGTAATTCTATCAAGCAATATTATTTTTATGCATTGAAAATTGGTTTCCTATAGAAAGTTTCCTCATAATCGATTAATAGATACAATTATTGATTTATTTTAATTGATTGATTGATTTAAGATATAAAAAAACGTTTGAACTCTTTATATTGTTAGCTTTCAACTATAAAAAGAAGAAATCGTTCTTCACGCTGAATCTGTGATTTTTCGGTACATTTGTAAATTAAATAGATTTTGAAAATCTTATAATCAATGGTTGTTATGTGCAAAAATCTGTTTTTATCTAGTATAAATTATTATTAATCTGTGGTCAATAATATAATAATTATATTCTGTATATGTTTAATAGTGTACATATCAAAGGATTATTCAAAGTGTTGACATTAGCGATTCGATTGTATACGAAAATATGATACCTTTCCTCGGCGAGTTATGACGTGGCGAAAACAGAACGAGTTGGAATCGATTCCGTGCATTCCACGGACACACGGATTCCACTGTAAGAATGCGACCCCGGGCCCGCGGGCCGGTAATGATAATAATATCGATTCGCTGATCGATTCGTCATCCTCCGATTTACTTAATGGAATATCTATCGTGGGAAACTCTTTCAGATAAAAAAACAATAAACGTCAATTTTTTTTTTTTAATATGACACATTATATCGAATCACGTGTTTTACGCATACAGCCAGTAAGGATTTATATATATCAGATATGGAAGCCGGGGTCGCCGGTTACGGTTATATAATAAAAAGTGTACATTTTGGTGAGTCCTGGAGGTGGTCGGTCGCATGGGAGCGGAATGCGGTCCGGCGGGGGCGAGGGCGGCGCGGCCCGGTAAGGCCCGGTAAGGCCCGTTTTCATTATGGCCGGCGTCTCCTTACTAACACTAATTTACTCACCGTTTTATGCTATCTTATATTTAATGTTTTATATTTGCAATTTATATATAATAGATCATATACATATGGTAAAATTGTAGTTTCTTAGTATATTTTATCGTAGTGTTCGTAATTATGAGTAGTCAGTAGTGTGAGGCCGATCACCTCGCGCGGACGAGACCGTGTCGATAATCACTGTTGCGGATTGCATGAAAATGTACGCCATCACACCGAGACAATGTTTTTGTCATATATACGAACGGCGGAGTCTGAAACAATGATGGCACGAGACTATATAAAAAACTATTGATACAACACTATGCGTATTAATTAATAATTATACTAAAATTATGACTATATGTTATTTTTTTGAACTCAATGATATATTATGTCAGTTGTCATATTATCTTTTAGCTATATTGATGACCGCAGGCGATGTAGGCGGTACAAACATAATACACAAGAGATGAAATAAAAAGTATTGTATGTAGAATAATAAATCCTTAACAATACTATGCTTTGTTTTCACAAATGTTTCCTTGTTGCTGTCATACAACAGATGTATCTTGAGATGTGTCTTTAGATGTTTGTGTCACTTAATTATATATATTGTTCTGATACTAATATTATTATTCTATTAAGTCTCATTTGTTTTGAATATATAGAAGTATAATATTCTAAAGAGTTTCTATATCTTAATTTTATTATTATTTCGTTTTTTGTCTTATTACGTATACATTTTTATTTTTTATATTTATATAATGTCTGCTAATGTCGTATTGTTAATGAAAGCTGATGAGCGAAGTCGTGTGCCAGTGTCTAGTTATACGTGAGGGTGTCAAGAACAGCGTCACGTGGGGTTATGAATGAAAGTGGACCCCCAGCGGTGGGGTGGTCGGAGGAATTCCAAAAACTCGAGTGGCCGACTCACACCGACAAAAAACGGACCTCGGGCCCGGGATCGAGCGCTTTCATATTACAAATTGATTTAACAAACTCAGGCTTTATATTAATTTGTTAAATAATACGTTTTGGATACGTAATCCGTTTATTAGACACTAAATAATTTCTAATTGTGAAAAAAATACCTTAAAAGTCATTAATATAGAATTTTTTTAGCTCAAACTCTCTTCTGCTTCCAATGTAGATACGCGGAATTATCCAGTGCTAGTTACTGAGATTCGCACTATCCCCGACGATATACAGGTTGACTGGTGAATTACTATCGATACTTGAGGACGTGATATTTGACGATCATATATGACAAAATAAAAATTAATATAACATAAATATTAATAAACTTCTAAGAAAATTTAACCAAAAGTTATGTAATTAATTACGCATCGGGTGAACACCCTACAGATTAGGTATACACACACACCCACACATACGCGTGGGGCGGCGTGGTGTTGTATTGCACGCCGCCGCACGCGTCCACACTTGGAACGTGTCAACACTTTATTTATTTATACGGAAATTTTGTCTATAAGTACCTATTTTTTTTACATAATTCGAATGAGAATCGTGTACCGAGTATTCTCCTTAAATATTGATAGTAATTCACCAGTCACCCTGTATATAATATTCATTTGTATGTTAGTTTTCATGTACGTGTGAGTTATTAGTTGTTCGTTGTTCAGCATCTGTATTTGCACTCAACAGAGCGACGTTTGTTCCAAATGCACCTCAAAAGCCTCTCGTAACAAGCGCTCTCCCGCCAGCCTGCTCTACTTTACGTACATTGTTAATGTGCTGAAATATAAATTGAGGCTATTATTATGGACTTATAACTAAAAATACATGTTTTAATATTTAACCTATTACCCTAATTAATTCAGTTGTTATAATAGATTGGTTAGTTCGGCAATTGTTTTTGATTGATTTTAGACTTTGACTTGATAGTAATTAGGACGAATTTCGATTACTTTATTATTATTTTTTTTTGTTTTCAGTTTTCACACACATTGTAGATAGTATTCAGCTTATCTAGTATACTCAAGCCATTAACTATCTCTCCATCTATACACTAGCTAATGAGCATAGTCTCGCTTTGTCGCCGTCTGCCAAGGGCTGGCTTCAAGGGCTGTTTGTCCACGCAACGCAAATGTTTGTCACTGCTTGGTTTTGTGCCCGCTGTTCCAGGTGATATACAGATACTCCAAATCGATTTTCAACCGTATCACTATGAAAATAAGGATGGTATTTCTTTTCTTTTTCCATATATAAATCTTAGTTTTTATCTCAAACGTTATGCATCAAAGCGGTATTACTGGAATGAGTTTTTTTATATCGCTTGCAAGACAATGTATGAAAGCATTGTATACATAATAAAAATAATTTTAATATTATTATTATACATATATATAATAGTTATTATATGTATATATAATCGTGTGAGTGCAACACTCACAGATGATCGCGTCATAAGTAACACTAAAACTGTAGTTTTCTGTTTAGGACCGCTCCGGTAATAAAAGCCTACCTGCCAATGTAGATGTTATCTCCTTCAGTCAAAGGCGCCGACGGAGCTCCCTATAGAAACACGCTATACAGAACCTTATATATAATGAAATAAAGTTAATTTTTATTCGTTATTTTTGTCATCTTTTGTCCGATGGTTTTTGTTGGCGGCGCATTAGTCATAAATGATATTGTTCGTCTCTGTGTTATGAAATGTTTGTGTGCACAAGGACCGAACAGCACAGACCCGCACAAACACGCCTGTGCAGGTTTTAGGCTAATGATGCTAAAGATTTGAATTTAATTAGTATTGAAGAGTTATTTTGAATTTAATATGTTCAAAACTTGTTATATATGTGATCGGTGTCATCGTAATTAAATATTTTGCATAACAAAATGTAGCGTAATTTGATAAGACTTATTTTGTTGCTTGTAAAGTAAAATTAAATAAATTATTTATGTATAATAATTTCAACCTTTGATGTGTGATGCATAGGTTGCCTCAGACGAGATGAGTAACTTAAAAGCTATACAAAAATAAAACGCGAAGTAAAATCCGAAAATATTAGTTTCATTTAAATGTGTACTCGCGAAAATCTTAGATCTCATTATTAAAAGCTATACAGTTTTTACAGTAGCTACGTCTTCATCAAAATATTCCACGATTCGATATTTTTTGTAGAATAACATTAATTTATTCGTGCAAAAAAATCTATTTTTAAAATTCTGCAGACTCATTTACAATAATATTAATATATAACAAAAAACATTAAATAATAACTACGAAGTTAAATATTATCATAGCTTAATAACATCGTATTGGATACGAGAAAAAAAATATCCCGAGATGCGGGCTTTCAATTAACGAAGACATTAAAACGGGTTGAAACGAACGAAGCAGCTGTATTCAGCCGATTTGGGAAAGGTTTGATATTGGAATTGTTAATATTAGCAAGGTGATAAATCATTTATTATACTAATTTTATTATTAAAAATATCGGTTAACCTTCTGGAAGCTTTAAGACTGAGCTAGTTACAGCGGATGTTCTATTAATATTTGGCCACATGTTAGTCTTCCTGTATACACTTCGCGAGTATCAGCTGATCATAAAACATATCTACAAGGTCTTACAACTACACTTCAATACAATTAACACTCACAAGATTGAAACAGAATGTTTTGTGTATGTTCCTGTCCTTTTCGAACCCCCTGTATATAAAAGACTTTGTATTTTTGTCCTTACGAAGTATTTTTCTTTGTAATTTTCGTTCGAGAATCACAAGAAGTGTATGTAAAGTTGTGTTGAATGTTCAAAGAAATTGATCTGGAATATATTTTCCTTAAATACTGTACGTCTCATCTCCGATGATTCACTTGTTGTCGACTCATCCGTTGTGTGAGAGTTCTTGTCACTTTAATATTAACATATGACTGGTTTCATTCATAGATATTTTCCTCTAACACCATACTCGGGTTATCGGTCTGTGTGTTTGTAAATTGTTGCATTTCTTCCTATTTTAGACTATCATTTCATGAGTCACATTATTGGTAGATATTCAATGGTATATTTCTATTTAAGGGCGCGGGTTCGAAACTTGGCAAGTACAAATGTGATTTTTCTGTGTCATATGCACTTTCTAAGAGTATTTAGATATCACTGACAGATGAAAGAAAACATCATAAGGAAACCTGGACTTATAATTTAAAATTGTAAGTTTGAAATCATCAAATCGTTAAGCTAGCGTGGTGATTAATGCTCAAACCTTCTCCATGTGAGAAGAGGCCTTGGCTTAGCAGTGGGAGTTGATAGGCTGATGATGAAAGCGACTTGAATGTTTCTGAAGTGCAGTTGAATGTGACCGAATCGCGAGCATAACCGGGTGTTATGATTAGTTTATATATACATATCCAAGAAGGAAGGTTTGTTTTGATAGTGTTTCACGTTAAACGCGTTAGCTTCGACGAACTATAATATAAACATACAGTCACCAAGTGGCCCTCTCACCCATATAATATATATACAAAATTATTTTAAACGATAAACTACCAGCTTAATCGTATACTAATAAACTTAAAAAAAAAAAACATTGTCTAATATGATATAATATTGGCTTTGGAATTTTAAATAGTGCGTAATATCAAGATTTTTATATGTATGTGGACAATTAGTTATTATGAACACGGATCGCGTGAGTACAGATTCCGTCAGAAAAAATACGCGACCATCCAACCGTTGTTAACGACGGTACACTGATCTTAGTAAGGGTTTCACTTGACGACAACTTACAAGTACGAAGTTAAACGAGAATGGTAACAAAATTATGTGCTCAGTAAATGTTGCTCAGTTTGGTATAACATCAATCCCTACTAATATTATAAATGCGAAAGTAACTCTGTCTGTTTGTTACGCTTTCACGCCTAAACCACTGAACTGATTTTAATGAAATTTGGTACAGAGATAGAGTTGACCTTGAGAAAGAATATAGGATAGTTTTTTATCCCAGACTATTGAAAGGTTTTCTTGGAAACGCGATGTAACCGAACTCGACGCGGGCGAAGTTGCGGGCGGAAAGCCAGTATTGTATAAATACAAAATTCTGGATTAATTGTAATACTAGAAAATATATTTTCCATAAAAAACGGGTTAAATCTCTCAAATAACATATGTATATACCTAATTTGTATAATGATTTTTAATATTTGTCACATGTTTTAACAAACCTTGTATACAGAATACAATCAATGTAATCTTTCAATACAACAACGATTATTTCTAGTAATTATAGTATCAATTATTATTATAACTTGATACTTCTATTAATTATCCCTTTTAATAGTGATTGTAAACAAGTTATACGTGTTATTCACTCAGAAAGGGTTTCATAAATGTATTACCTTATCACATAGAAAACTTCAATGTAAAGAAACGGTTTAAAGGAACACTTCTTAAAAGATAAGTAAAGATAAGGTTAGTTTCACACGATTCACTGATTAGTTTAGCGGCTATTAGTATAGTATTCAGTAGCTTGCAAAACTGATGTATAATTCAGTTAACTATTAAGCGAGGTTGCCTAATACTGACTAACAGAAATGTTGATTTAAATTTTAAACCGCACCTACTTCGAATTATTAATTCATATACCAAATATATGTTTAAATTGTTATGTATAAGTGAAACAGAAAAAGAACAAAATTTTTAAGATAAAAAATTAAAATTAAAAAAATACAACACGCGACATTGATTTTTATAAGAAATGAACTCGCTTAACTCTTCATTACATGAAAATCAGACTTAACAGCTTATACACAAGCTGTTATATTGTAAGCTTTTCGATATATAAGTCATTTTATTCCACCGGTCGTCCAATTAAGCGAATTATTCCATACATGCTGTATACGATTTATTAGCGCATACCAAGGACTTATGCTGATTTACCGACGACAACGGCGCCGCGACTTGCTCTTTGAATTTTTATTACTTATGTAGTTAACGTATGAATTATTTATGAAATATTCAATATAAGCTGTGTTAACATCTACTAGAAGACTCGGGACTGACCAGAGGTAATATCAATTCATTCTTGGGACGTATTTCGATGACAGACCTAATAGTTTTTCATATTTGGTTAGGTAGAGAGAGGAGCTTGGACGGTGGTGAGCGTTTAACGCGTTAGATAGGAACTTAAACCTACACCTGGGTCACAAGTCACAGTCACTGTTGAAGCTCCTCTCACTACAACGATGGACCCGACACACGCACCGTGAATACATGGAATGATGAGAGGTTTCATCTCTAGTATATATTGAGATAAAGATAGATGTAACAAAGGATTAATTATTATTGATAGATTTGTTGATCGTTTTACCTGTTTTAATGTCTTTCTGTTTGTCCAAGTGTTTTATATATATGTACATATATTGGTACAGTTGTATCGAAGCATTCCGGTACAGGTTCGTATACCGAGCGTTTCAATTAAGGAATGCATTCATATAAATTCGTTTCCCCTTTGATCGCACGCCACCGCTTTTAATGCTATTTGTATTAAATTACATATACACGTTTATTGTACTGCAATAAATGTATGAGTATAAAAATTAATATTTTTCATATAATTTATAGATATATATTATTTGTTTCGTTCAATATAATTTAAATTTCACTACCGCATTGGATAGAGTTAATACGGGTTTTAATATAGTTGTAAAATTTTTACTTCTAATTTTTATATTGTACTGATGGAACAAATAACTAAGAAATATATATATGTATAATACAGCTTGTATATCTTTCTATTTTGTAAGTCCTCTAGTCTAGTGTGAACTTGGTGGTATAATATTGAGAAACTGGTGATAGTGTTGTCTGTATGGGATAATAATCCACAATGGTGCCGTACTGTTTGCACACACAAAACAAGGTACAACTTAGATGCAGATTAGATATCACATAGAGGAATTCGTTTAACACGACCGACTCGAACATTACTTTTGAACTCAGAATTTATAGCTCTGTTTGTATTTACTCTGTGTTATAATTATTTTTATTGTAAATGAAACAATTAAATGTATTCTATACATAGTTAGAGTTATAAACAGTAACTCTCCTAGTTTTTGTTCCGCTTCACAAAGCCCGTGCTTTAATAGCGTAGCGAGTGCTCTCCCAACCCTCGGCGTCTTGTTGTTGATGTAAACTTCATATATTTCTATAATAACCGGGCCGGTTCTCTCAAGACTCAACCCTTTGTACGTCATCCCAAACATATCTATTTGCGGTGGGATGTTGACCGCACTAGCTGTCTTTGTTTACTCTACACCTCCGGAACGCCGGCTAAAGATAGCGGTCGGCGCGTTACTATACGCTTTAATTGTCGTCCGGTTACTATATGTATATTTATTTATTTTTTTTTTTAAACCGCTCCATCTATGTCGTCGGCCAGTATTAAAATGTATATCCAAGGAGTTCTTATCTGTTATTTTTATTGCGAGTGTATTATACGTGTATATACTATATATATATTTTTTTTTTTTTTAAACCGCTCCATCTATGTTGTCGGCCAGTATTAAAAGTAATATCCAAGGAGTTCTTATCTGTTATTTTTATACGTGTATAATGCCGGTGGTTCCCCATTCATATATTTTTTTATATCAAACCGTCGGCGCGCTCATATTACTTAGCGATGGGCTAATAAACACCGTTTCTATTCATACATCGGATCCAGTCGTGGGGTCCCTTCCTGTTTGAACAAATATTTTGTAACTTTCGCCCCGGCTGGGAATGTGCGGCCGTTTGAAAAGGAATACATACATACATACAACTTATATAGACGTATTAATTCTAATATAGTTAAATAACTATATTATGTATGTAAAAAGAACATGTGAAAGAAACAAAAAAGTTTTTTCTCTAAGTATTTAATTTTTACGTAGACGTTGCAGTTTGTGCGTTAATCTCTTTGGCCTTAATACTTGTACTAAAGTGAGTCACATTATCTATCAGATATCGTCATTCGATTATAACACGTAAACACATGAGATAAGGATGTTATTGGCGTGTACTTAATATTTTTTTATTCTTACAGGTAAGGACGTGCCTCAATTCTTTAAGGGATTTCGCTTTGTAAGGTATTTGGAATGCGTCACATTTCCTTTAAATCGGATATTTTTTTTACTTGTTTTATTATAAAGTACAAGTAAAGTTAAGTACGAGTAAAAAAATAACATTACTATGGAGTAGAAATAATGATTTGAAGTCTCCAGATATTATCTATAGATAGAAATAGTTTGTAATCTATGTTTTATCTGTTCAAAAGAATGTTACGTATTGAATATTTTTTTCTTGTTTATTATAAGAAGTTTTGTGTGTGTTTGTGTACGTAGCAATAACTTCGTTAGTTAGTTTGTTTTCATAACTTAATTTATGTTATAGGAATGAATCCTTAAAGTAAACATGGCCGACGGTTGCCCTGTAACGACCGGCAATTCAATAAAATATATAAATTTCTATTTATTTATATATTACTTTTGTAGACGAAATCACTTATATATAGATTTTAGAAACATTAAAATTGTTGCCAGTTTAATAATAGAAGCTGGCGTTCATTGTAAAGGTTCTATACATTCAGCCACAAAGACTTTACAGTGGCACTTCACCTAAATGCTTGGCTCCAAGCGTCGACCCCCGCCTCTACCGAGGTTATAGGTCGGACGAATAAAACACTAAAGAAGTAAACTTTAAAAGATATATTAAATCTATCTTTCTATGTATATTTTTTAATTAACGCCAAACCGTCAAAGTTAGGTAATAATTTCGATCGAATATAATCTTCGTCGGTTAGTTTAAGAGGGAATTTCATTTCGTGCAGAACTTTCTGACAGGCGACAATAGCGGAGTTTTGAAATAATTTAAATTTAGAACAGTCCATTAACTTGGGACGCTTTGAATTTATAATATCTTGTAACTGGCTGGCATATAATGTATTGTTCACAAAAAAAAAACAAAAGAATATTTTAAATTCTTCTTACATATGAGACCTCTTTGTTCTAATTATACTATACTTTAGTGATGCTTTTTGACATTATCCGGCAGTGATTTGAAACGATCTCCCGAAGTGACATATCCGAGTGTAATTAAAACACGGGGGTCAACGAACCGTGTACAACGCTGAGTCCTCAGCTTTTGCATACTTGCATATTATAATTATCTGAAGCATTTTAAACTTTACCATTAAAAAGATCGATGTCTTGATCAAGTTTTTGAGTTCCAATTTCAAATTTGATGACGTCACTATCTAATTGGGTTCTAATTTCAAATTAAATAACGTAAAGAAACTGTTATTCTTTTATTATGTGAAAGTACATAGTTGTTTTGGTTATTTTAAAAGAAGATGAGTCTTTTAAAGTACTTGTATATTCCTCTGACTTTACCTATCGTATACAGCAAGTGCAGTCCGTGTATGTATGCCGTAGTGTCCGTTGTGAGTGATTTCAGAACAATAGCTAATAGAAATTCCAATAATAAGTAGCTCCCTTTCATCTTCGACACCGCTTTGAACGCAGCTTCACAGACAAATGCTTGAAATTTACGTAACGTTAGATACAGCATGCTTACTATGAGTCTTGATTTTGATACTACAGACTATGCGTTTCCCGTTTCTCATACAACGACCTAGATTAATACTGTCATGTGTCATTTATAAGTGAAATACTCTAAATGCTCCGTATGTGTGACAATACGAACTTGTGGTAAGAATACTGATTATTAACTCTTGAGTTGAACGTCCTACAAACTCGCGAATAATATCCACTAAATGCAAAGTAAACATTAATATACAAATTAAGCAATTAATTCTCTAAAACACGTAAAACACTAGCCATTATTATGTCAATATATTCACACAATTATTGTTGAAATGATACAAACAGCTCGTCGTTAGCAAACGGACGCTAAAAGCTTTTAGTGTGATTAAAAAACTACTTTGTAAATAGGTCTTGTATACTGTAACTTGACAGAGAAAAGTATTATTATACTAGAATTATACAATTTTTTGTATATTTAAGTTAATAATACGTCCAATTTGGGCCATTGTGTGGTTGTGTACGCGATAGTTAGTACGTCGGATAGTGAGTGCAAAGAGCCGTCATAAATCACTAGTGTCACTGATAGTAACCAATTGATCTCATTCCGAGGCTATATTAATTTGGAACAATAAACAACTGGACGTGTTGACTACCAGCAATAATATTTAATTGAATTTTGTACCACAAATATTACTATGGATATAAATCTGTTCAATAAATTACATAACGTATATGCTTGAGTTAAAATACATGTTAATCTAAATGTACCGAAAATATTAAAAAACTAGGTGCTTATGACCAAAGAATGGTAGTTAAATTGAATGTCCCGGAATGTAGCTGACTCTGCATAACAATAAAGTCTGCTTCAAACAATAACAGGGTAGGGCGGTCCGAATGGGGCTGAAGTTTGGTGGAAATACGAAGGATTATCACACATAAAACCTAACCAGTAAGGGCTATAGTTGCGCGGCGGTATAAGGCCGGTGTCTGTGCCTTGAATTTGTGTATTACGTGAGATGCTTGCCAGATTCATGGGTCGATGTGTCTAATGTCACATTTCACACGTGGAGATATTTGGGGGCGATGTTAGATAGTCAGAGATCTCTATATGTGATAACTTACGCGCACCACACGGCTGAATAACGAAGTATTTGGTAAAAATTGAGGCATCAACAGTAATACGTGTTCCTGTTAAATGTAACAAAGGAATGTCTCGAGTCGTTTTTGGATATCGCAAGTCTAAAGTGCAGTCTTCTCCATAAAGGGCGTCTCTTGGATGTGCACTTATTTGATTGCTCGGCATCCCGCCCGCTTCTCCTTACTGTACGCGTGTTATGGCTCGCTATTGTTTCCATCATGTTTTTCGATTAAGGCCCACATAAATTACATTAACATTTACGCTCGACATCCGAAGCATGCCAGTGAACTAAGATTTTGTACCAATTAATATTTTTTTGTGTCCCAAAACATGCAACAAAAATCCGAATCGTCCGAATTCGGGATCGATTTTCAGAATTAAGTTTCTGCATGTCGGTGGTGAGAAAGATTTCATGTTGTAACTTGTACGTCTGAAGCGTATCATTAGTATACTATTATATTATCATCTGAAGTGTTTATCTTTTATAAGCTAACTGTATTCGATCCGTTATACCTTAATTAAAGCCTTTTTGGTCCAAGAACGATCAATCTCTGTTGCTGCGAACCTTTATTTCGGCGCGGCTAATTAAAGTGGAGTCCACGGCTGCGTCATCCTATATTTATCCCTGATCTTGTATCAGGTTTAATAAAATAAAAGGATTTTTATATTATGACTAACACCTCGGTATACTTGATGAAAAGGGTTCAGTCGTGTGTTCAGAAAATGGTACCTTACATGTGTTAGGTAAAAGATTTCAGCTTTTAGAACCTGTATATAGTTGTTAATATTTTTGTTGTGATCAAACAAAAGATTGTAAAAAACAATTTGGACACCCGACGATATGTTATACTCAATTCAATAGTCATAATCAAAAGCTATTGAACGCATTAATTTGATGTTCCCCAATTGAGTTCCCCGTATGATCAATGATAAATTATGATTGAGATGTTCATGTAACCGAAAAAGAATTGCTTTAAAATATAAATTCATAACTAATTAATGATAAAAATTAATATAAATAAGAAAGAAAGAAAGAAAGTTTTTATTTGAGACACGTATAAAACTTATGACTAATTTACTATAAAACTTATGACTAATTTAGACCAAAACATGAGAAAAAAAAAAATAAAACTACGATAAAAAAAAAATCAAAGCAAAAAAAATAAACATTAAAATACATAACGCGTGTCCCAAAAAGGTATACCATTCAGCGTAAAAGGTGTTAACACACCTTATGCTGATTTTAATAAAGAGTAAATTTTAATAATTCTCAGTATAAGTCACTGTCTTGTAAAGTGAAGTGTGATGGTCCTATCTCCCCGGATATTAGCCACTTCATCAGTTGTCGGGAGCTTTGTATAAACAGTCGTGTGAAATGCGGGTTAAGGGCAGATAACGAGGATATCGTGACATTTTAACTTACCTAACTCGTTTCATCACTTTTTTATTCGTGAGGTTCTATACAGGGTGACTGGTGAATTACTATCGATACTTGAGGACGTGATATTTGACGATCATCATATATGACAAAATAAAAATTAATATAACATAAATAATAATAAACTTCTAAGTAAAGTTAACCAAAAGTTATGTAATTAATTACGCATCGTATGAACACCCTACAGATTAGGTATACACACACACACACATACGCGCGCGGCGGCGTAGTGTTGTATCAGCACGCCGCCGCACGCGTCCACACTTGGAACACTTGGAACGTGTACACACTTTATTTATTTATACGGAAATTTGGTCAAAAATTAAGTACCTATATTTTTTACATAATTCGAATGAGAATCATGTACCGAGTATGCTCCTTAAATATTGATAGTAATTCACCAGTCACCCTGTATATTGTGAACCTCCTTGGTTATTTTTTTTATATCGGCTGTATAGTGTGCATATTGCATATTAATTAACGGCCAGTATAATATTAAAAACTTCCGCTCGGAAGAATCGTCCGTCTGTGACCGAGTGAGTTTCGCTCGTTCCGCACAATTATGCAACATAACGTTATACAATATTCACTTCTTTAATTATTGCAATAAGGACTAGAATTGGATGTGCTATTTTTGTTTATAGCTTACTTATAAGTGTTCGTTTAGTTGAATGGGACGAAGTTTTTTTATGGTCATTTAATTAGTGAATCTTCGTGGTTCCCAAACACATATAATTTAACAACATATTATATATATCTAATCTTTATTTAATTTCATATCCATGGTATCGTCAAATGTATTTTTAAATATATGAATAATAGTTCTAGGTGACATTAGTTGAGTATCGTAAGTTTTAAGTGTGTATAATCCTGTAAGTCTTATTGATGACTTCATTGTCCGTCATATACTGTGTGGGGTCGCGGGTGGCCCACGTAATTATTACTCTATTACTCTATGGTCCCTCCCAAAAAGGTTACTACCGCATGCTCTATTTAATCTATGGTTTATTCCAAAGAGTTTATTATGGTTAAGGCTAATTTCAGAGATGAATTAGTTATTCTATGCTCGATTATGGTGGTTTCGTTATGAACATATTTTGGTTTTGTTTTCGGATTATTATTTCAAAAAATATATTGTAATTTCTTACCTCAATTATACCTAGGTTTGCGTTCTTTTATTTTATTAAATGTTTTACTTATTTATTTCTAATCAGAACTATATGTTTTTTTTTTAACATGGTTCCCAAAAAAGTATTGAAATATCGCGTTAAAAATATAAACTTTAAACAATATAAAGGCTATTTAAACCGAAAATATATTTTATTTTATTCAACTATATTTATATATAAGATAGAAGGTTCTAGAGAATAATCTCAATATCGTGTTACTGTGATAGTCTCATACTATTGAGTATTGTATACCAACGCCGGTGGTCTGTTCGTCAACTATTAATTTTCTCAAATATCTGCTGTTGTCATTGTATCACGGCATAACGGCGCGGTTCCATTGTTCCTTAGGGTCCGTCATTATCATTTGTACGTCCATCTTAACAGAGGTCCACTGGAATTAGTTTTGATACAAGTTATTCTTAGTATATAAACTAAATGCTATATTTCATACAAATATGGTTTCAGTAATAACAAGAAACCAGCCAGATGTGGGTTACATTAGAAAGCTCAGCTTCAAATGGATTGATCGTGTCTGGAAGTAACTTTTAAATGGCACGGAAGTATTATGAAAAAATGATTTACCCTTCGATGAAGTAATAAATATAACTTCAAAGTGCTCGTTAATTTACATAAGTCAGAATCGACACCTTCGAGAATGGGGGTGTTTTAAAATTTGAACCGAGGGTCATGGGTTTAGGATGAGGGAAATGAAATTATTGGCTCTCATAGCCACGCCTGAAATATTCTTTTAACCCACAAGTACACTTCGTTTCGCACTAAGCTGATTCTCTTTGAATGAGTATTTTCGCATGTTCTAATATAAATTTTAGTTATAATTTCAACGTTGTATAGTAGTGCCTCCAGGCGTTGGTTTCCCTTGCAAAGAATACAATCAAAGCAGATGGGGTTCTGCAACACTGCAATTATATGAGATGTCTAGCCGGGAGGGGCTCGGGGACAGTGCATGTATGTTTAGTATATAGACAAGAATGGAGGAACAAACAGAAATATATACATTTGTTATATCATAGAGAATAGACTATGGCATAGACAATAGTAAATCGTTTATAATTTGGTGGTTATTTTGTAACCAACAGTCTAAATGTTGAGACGCCATGTGTTTTATTCTTGGTTTTGTTTGTTTTTTTCGTCGAAAGCAGGGACGGCTGTGATAAAAGATATTTGTTATAATTGTCTCGTTGATTGAATTTTAGGTATACAAGAATGTGTCTTAAATCGTACAGAAAAATGTACATATGTATTTATTTTATTCATTGGCTAATTCTCAAAAAAAGTCATAAATCTCTTTATCAAGTTATTGTTTTTTAACTCAGCATAAAATTTAATCTTGATTAAGTTGCAGTTTAGATCTTGTTTGATGAGAATGCTAGAGTTGTCTCCAATTTATTTGAGTTTTAATTGAATATATTTAGGTGCAATGCCGAATATTAAAGTCAAAGTAATTCTCAAAAGTCCGTTAATGTATTATAAGTAGCGTGTTGTTTACTTTCCATTGTTTATTTAAGTAACATCACGCCGAGATTAAAGAACACTCTAAATCATGCAATGCGGTTCTATTTGTGTGTGTTTATCGTCTGTCCGTACACCACTGATAAAGATTTTAAAGATTTTACTTACGCTCAAGGCGACGCTTGAATATATTTGTAAGGTTAATAATAAAATAGATTTTAATTACTATGGGTTTGAATCAAAACTAGACATACTTTGCACATGATAACAACATGGGTACGTAAATGAAGACTCAATACTCTCTGTAATAAGTTTGCCAAAACTTGTGTTAAAAATGAAGAAGATAACATTAAAAAACGCTTTTAAAATATATAAGAGTACATTTTAAAATGAGATTTTATTTATAATATTCTAGTGTAAATGCAAAACCAATAGAGTACGTACGAATACCCCCACAAGCACGTCCCTTCTGATTCATATATTAAAATATCAAAAGCCCTTGTCACCCCCAGATTAAAGACAGCTGGCCCAAGTATAATACTAACAGCGATTTCAATGAAAATAATAATAAAATTATATTCGCCTAAAGTACTCGTATGTGTGGCCAAAGAAAAGCAAAGTGTAGACAAAATATAAACATCACCAGTCATAACTCAATGCCAAGAAACAAAATACGTCACTGTGGTTTCTTGGAATGTATAAAAGTATTGTTTCAAATTACCACACATCTTAAAGTTTTGTTCGTAATTCATATAGATTATTATTAAACAGAAAATAGATAAGTTTGTTATATAAATATATCAAATTTTTTATGTAAAATTAATGCATTTTTTCCAATAATATTATTATTTGGACTTGTCTTCGATTAATCTTATAGTCATTTCGGGTTATCAAATTATATGACAAATAATAAGTTCATAAATGTCTGTCATTTATGCCTTTAACCACAGTTTTAATTGAGATTGACCCCCATGTTTGTCATTCAAATGATTTTAAACCCTACCTCCATAGCTCTAGAGCTAGAATCGTCTATATACTATCTTTGGTTACCAGTTTATCCAAGTCTTACCACGGAAAGCACGTCTCGATTCACAGCTTCCTAATATCGGAAGGATTAATATTGATTATGATGCAATTGTTTCAAAACAATACGCTGTGTACATAACGTAGACCATTACATTTAATAGTTCCTCAAATATACTAGAATATAACGAAAGACCTCATTTCTCGTGTACTTGTAACACGTTTACTATACTTGTTACATAATAAAATCTATACATTTAAACTTATATATAAGAAATTGAAAAATAGTTATGGTCAGAATCTGCCTGCATACAATGTTTTAGTCAAGTAGTCGGACACTTATTTAATTAAACTTCATATGCCGCTAGTTGATTTACTAAATTTGCCTGAATGATCATTAATGAATTAATAATAAATGAACGAAGTCGGGGTGAAAGCTGGTGTTTTAAATAACTTTTTTATTATATAGATTCCACCTACGTATGTATGTGTAGCTCTTGATCTTAAATTCGTCAAACCTCATAGTGTACTCAACCTCGGGGACCAATAATGTCTTTGTGGAGTACATTTATATTGATGCCACAGCCAGGCTCTTCCTGTGTATGTATTCATCACATCCCCAAGATAACGTAATGCAATAAGCAACCCTCGACGGATGTTTAAACTTATTTCGGCCCCATTCACCCTCCATGGATACGACCACGCTATAAATATAAAGCAATTCAGATCGATTTATATACCTCAGTATGTACGCTGTTTGATTCAATTAATACGTAAAGAACATAGATTGATTTCATCATCATCAGCATAGACTATGAGAGCCCACTACTGAAAGGCTTCTTCTCACATGGAGAAGGTTTGAGTATTAATCACCACGCTTACTCAGTTATAATTTGAAATTATAAGTCCAGGTGTCCCCACGATGTTTTCCTTCACCGTCTCTCAGTGTTGTCTAAATACACTTAAAAATACATATGACTCGGAAAGATCACATCGGTACTTGCCAGGTTTCGAACTCGCGCCCTCACGCACGAGAGGCGGGCCTTTAAAGACTAGGTCACCACTACCTCATTGATTTATTCAATGTAATTTAATTTAAAATGTTTGTTATGTTTCTCAGATGCCGGCGAGCTTTGTCTCAACAAAGGATGCTGCGGTGCTGGGGCGAGATCTCGTCTGGTCACACAGGCGAGGACACAGTTTGAAGACGCGCTCCGGAGTGAACTGAACAAACTAGCTCAAATACTGTCCAACAGAGCCAAGCGATTTGATGGTGAGTGTATATTATAACGGAGATTGAAAGATAAGTCTATTTGACGTAATAATGTCGTATATAATGCATTTTGTTAGGATATTTTTATTAGGTTCAAGTTCTGATCACGTCTCAGTAGTTTTTTATTAACATTATTTAAGATCTCGATACTCTCATATACATAATAATTTGATATATTAACCATATCAAGAGGAATTAAAAAATGTTTAATCGCCCTCAAGAGTTACCTTTCAAAGTATGAAACAAATTATTCGTGCATAACACTTCATACTAAAAATCTTACGCAATATATTACGGTATAATTATATAAAAAATTAAGTGCATTTCTTCATATAATATTTTACCTTAAAAATCGCTATTTTATTTGCTAACGTGAAATATTAAATTAAGATAATTAGACGTCATAAAAGCTATCTATGAGACCTATTTAGTCTTATGAAAACATTTAGTTAATTAAATTATTTCGATATCAATGAATGAATCCTTGTATCCATGTTAATGTAATTCAACATAAAACAACCATCTCATTTCATTTAATACAGTAAACATAGAGGAATTCATTAAATAAAATATTCATAAACATGCTCAAACCGCACACGGTTCCGTGGGCGTGGATCGTGGGCGTCCATCTGCGACCAGATTCTATGTAGTTACCGATTTCATAACGATAATATCGATCTTATCGATGTTTATAATCGATATACTATCGCTATATTGATTATGAATAAAATTGGATTATACTAAAAATATTAAATTTTAACTTCAATGAATAACAGTGTAAATTCTTACTGGCGAGAAATCCTTCCGCAGCCATTAGAGTGGTCTGGTATAAATAGAAGTGCGCTCACTCTCGAGTTATCGCGAGAAAACTGCACTTGAGAATATTAACACGACTATATTAAACGAAAGATTTGTTTAAAACAAACAAAAAGACTTTATTCAGTATATACCGAAATTATTATAGTGCTAGAATAAAACTAGGTTAATTTTTAAATAAATTTCATTAGTAAATGAAACTACTATTTTTCGGATTATTACGCGTATATTATTATTGTAAAAAGCTACATACTTCCGACGTTTCGATTATTTTGCAGCAACCGTGATTACGGGCAGACGAGATGTTAGTATGTAGTTTATAAAATAACAAAATCTCGTAGTAATCCGAATAATATTAGTTTCATTTAAATGAATACTCGCGAAAGTTTTAGATCATTTCATTAATATTATTTTCATTGCAAATAAATACTCGGAATAAATTATATGAAACCCAAGAAGTTATTATTGTATATTGAAGTGCATTGAAACTGTTCTATCACAAGTGACTAATGTGAGTGCTGACTTCACAGAACGTTGTGTAAAGAGACATGTCTCAAGATAAACTGGGGGTTATCAGACGCTGCTGGCTCCATTGTTTAATGTAACAGACAATAATAAACATGGAATTATTATAAATATACTATTGGAATTCACCTAACACTATATATACTTTATGTATATAAACTAAATAAGATAACACTTAAACATTTGTCTTAGATACTACGAAGCTTTTGGATGTAGAGCAAACATTTGTTTTAAATACTAATTTCTGCTTGCGACTTTGTTCGTGGATTTAGGAATCGTATTGTCAAAAAAGCAGCGTGAATGTTAGTGCCATTTTTGAAGGAAAACCACGATCTTATTTAAAATATAACTGTTCTGTTGCGTAAACTATATTTAAAGTGAAGTTTCATTGCAATAAGTTTAGTATATTTTGTGTAAGGGAGTAACGAACATCCAAATAATATTTTTCGTACAAGTAGGTCCCATTAAAACATGTATGTACTCCTTCTACCTATGTACCATTCGAGCTGTATGTGTCATGTTAACAGTGAGTTAATTCAAAGTCACACAATCTCCTTCGTTCAATATTGACTCGTTCACTTTCCATTCACTCATTCAGTGAGTAACAAAACTCTCACGCTGATGAACCGTCCGTCCGCGGAGCTCTGTTGACATTTATCATTCTGAACAACTACATAGTCCATACAGTTATTGACCATTCTTTCACATCTTCATATGTCGTAAGTTTAATATTCCGTTTGAAGTTTCCAAGACTTAGGCTTCTAGATTAAGGACTGAACTGAAAGGAACCTTTAATGTCTTTTAAACTATAGAAATAATTTTACTCGTTAACTAATTCCTTTACATTTTAAATGTAGTTTCATAATTAAAATCACAAAAACTTGTGTACATTGTAAATCCAATTTAGTTTGAAACATTTCGATACACTGTTCAAAACATTCGACATAAGCCCCCTTACATTATTATCAGTATCATAAAATGCTCCTAAACAGAAGTATGTAGACAATTAAAGAGGCTGTGTCCGGCCAATCAATATGAAGCCGGAGTTTTCTCAGCGGCGGCATAACTTTCATACAGGTCGTAAGTAATCAGGCCTTATTTAGACACTGGATACCCGTTCGCCTCAATCGATGTCTTTTAAGGGCCACGGCACGACGGCGATCCGATAAAGATGTTACACACCTACGTCGTTATGCCATACAGTATACACATTCACGTGGAAAAAATATAATTGATTTTTTTTGATCATTTGTATTGACGACATCTTAATTTTTTGTTACAATTTAGCGAAACAAGTCGATATATTGTTCATCGGTATTCATTTACAATCCAAAATGGCCGCTGCCTAAAATGGGGGGGTAAATAGTTTAAGTAAACAATACACTATCTTATTTTTGTGATCGTGTAAGTCGACCGTTATATTCTATTCGCCCACCAATACAATTATATGTGACCTGTACGACTACAGTCCGTTGTATCCGTGATATTTTCTGGTTCCTTTCCAATGATTAATATCTAGTAACTCATATTATTTAAACTTCCCAATATCTCCATGTAACGTTCTTCTATCAGTATACAACCAAGTAAACAGTTCTTTCCACAGCTGACCCGATGTTTGATATCTCAAGATCTCTAACTCCGGGGCCATCTGTTATATATCTTTCATCCGAAATAAAGATGCACGTGTGAATGTATATTTAGAACGCATTTCGGTTTGCTCCACCACCTACCACTGACATTCAATGAATTTCAAATCACATATTGTTTAGAAAAATATGCCTAAATGTAATATTCTTTCAATGATCAATGTGCTATAGTTGTTAATTCCACTACAGATATACATAATTGGTGAAGCGTAACACTTCAGGGAGGCACTTAAAACGTAGTTATATGATAACAATTTTAAGTTAATTTCGTACAGTTGATATCATTAACAATTAAGCATAATGTAATGAGTATATTATTTTTTTAGCGAAATTTGTCTTCTTCAATTATATAAAAATCTCCATACTAAGTAGATACTTAAACCTCCATATTAACAGATGCTGGCGTTGTCGAATACACGGAAAGTAAGATAGTTTACATGTATTAAAAAAATAGAGACTTTCAATGTACTTTCAAAATCGCGTATTATTAACACTCCTATGGTAATGATATAAATTATAACAATCAGATGTTATAATATAATTAATTGTAACAATAATAATTTCTGGTAGCATTATACCTAGGAACTATCTACCTTATACAAATATATATTAACAATTTAATATCCTAATAGTGTATTAGATGTGATAGTTTGTCAAGATGTATGTTGCTATATCAAACAAAAACTACTAAAGTGATTTTAATGGAAAATAATCATAATGTAGCTTATACATCAGAATGAGACATAGGCTATAATTTGTCCCTCCATTCGGTATAGTTTCTTCGAAAATCGAAATAGACAAAATCGCAGTCAAAAACTAGTATTAATTAAAGCACGCGCGTCCTCATACAAAAAAATATTGGCCTTCTAACATATTAAATATGCGAAATTAATCTCAATAACTATAAAGTATCTCATAAGTTGTTAAATTGATATTTTATTAACATTAATACGTGACGTTAGTTTGAAATGTCAAATGTCAAGTGACCGAAATAGTACGATTCATTGCTAATTAAGCCCAAATATAGAAAGAAAATCTTTGTCGATTGGCATATTAAAAAAAAATTAATAATCTATGGTTTTTAACTAATATCGTTAATATAGACGTGTATATAAAAATTGTGTGTTAGTTCGTCAGGTCCTCGCACGCGAAGTAATTATAAGTGTAAGTATCGGAATACATGCATTTCTAATATCTACACGAAATAACTATTAACACTTTAACAATCTACTTTTTAAGACACTCTACTGATTATTGTGCATTTTTATAGGACATGTGTATATATAATTCTCTTATATAATAGTGAATAATTCATAGGGCTTTTTTTGCCTCCAAAATGCTTTTTCGAATACCGCCGACTAGCATCTGTCACGATGACAGCAGGATATGATCGAGATATTTACAAAAAAAAAATAAACACCTGCATACAGCTGAAAGACGTAATTTAATTTAAGAGAATTGTAGCATAGACAATACCTTAAATTTTATATTTTATACTACAATTTTGTTATTTCAAGTTTAATGATTTGTTTTTGATATCTTAGTATTCCATTGCAATGAGAATTTTCATTTACCGCTATCATTATTTCAGGGTATAGTGATTTTAATCACGGAAGTACATAGAATTATTTACGAACTAATCAAACACGTATAATAATGTTTGCTTCGCTGGCATTCGAGTTATTTTGCAAACGCAACCGTAATGGGAGACCGTTATTTCACGATGATCGGCAATCACCTACAAAGGAGCCGCTGACAGTGACGCCGTGACAGTTATGTTTGACATTGACGTACAACATCAAGCGGGACTATTTACGAGCGTTTAATTATTATTTTAATATCACATCTGCATTAACTGTTCTGCCAATAGTTTATATGTCCTCTAAAAAATAATTCCAATATTATGTCACTATACAGGGTGACTGGTGAATTACTATCAATATTTAAGGAGCATACTCGGTACATGATTCTCATTCGAATTATGTAAAAAAATAGGTACTTAATTTTTGACCAAATTTCCGTATAAAAAAATAAAGTGTGTAAACGTTCCAAGTGTTCCAAGTGTGGACGCGTGTGGCGGCGTGCTGATACAACACCACGCCCCGCTCGCGTAGGTGTGTGTGTGTGTGTGTGTATACCTAATCTGTAGGGTGTTCACACGATGCGTAATTAATTACATAACTTTTGGTTAACTTTCCTTAGAAGTTTATTAATATTTATGTTATATTAATTTTTATTTTGTCATATATGATCGTCAAATATCACGTCCTCAAATATCGATAGTAATTCACCAGTCACCCTGTATAAAAAGGTGTGTGTTTAATTACTGTATATAAAAACGTTAGGAAAGACATCATCACTTCCCTAAAAGTAATGTATACAATCAAACGTTTCCTCATACCGGTCGTGAAATTTTCGAACATAAATTCAACGTGTTATTTGCCGTGCCGTGTGATCGTAAAGCAAAAAATATATAACAATTCAACCGTTAAAATGTTCGTATTAAAAACAAAACTCGCCAACTTTACATTCACATTTCCTTATTTCCTTCGCGTATTATTTAAATGTTATACCTTAAATGGAATCGCTTCCTTTCATACTTGTTAACATTGTTCCTGTGTATTTTGATGTAACATGTGACATTAGTTTCTTTTAAGAAAACTTCTGCTCTAATTCATTAAAATTGGTCACTCGTTCATGTGAGTAATAATAATTTCTTAAAAATGTTTTTCTAGATGAATAACCTACTATGTATGACTTTTTTTAAGTTATAAAGATACAATGAGCTCTAAGACTTTCGCGAGTATTCATTTAAAGGGATATTTTCAGATTACTACTCGTATTTTTTTATTTTTCACATATCGTCTGCCAATGATCACGATTGCTGAAAAGTAACCGAAACCTCGACAGTAGATAGTTTTTGAAAACAATAAAATAACGCGTAGTAATCCGAAAATATTAGTTTCATTTGTACATATATTTGAAAGCTGGTACATGATTTATAACAGCTAATTGTATGAGAATCTTGAATGAACGTCTCAAGTAAACATAGAACGAGCGTGTTATATGTATGTGTGGGAACACTAAAATAGTGTAGGCGTACTAAAGTGAAATGTGTTCTTTTCACATGACGGGATAATTTCCACAGTACTTTATACGCCAACCGAGTAGAACGTACCTTGTGGTCATACATGAAGATGTTCAATTAATTTGAATCGATTGTTCTAAAACCTATAAAAAATTTATTTATCATTACCAATCTATAATATGGGAAATTCTGTTCGTAAAATTAAGATAAACGCTGTTCATTACGTCTATACGGTTGTGAACACTCTAGATATATTTTAATATTCTATTCAATTAGGAAGACCCTGGCTAAAGCTGGGAAGATTGCCACGAAGAAGATTCTATTCGATTACCATTTCTGTTTGTCTGTCTGACTGTTCGTGCTTAACTCTGAAACAGCTTGTCGAGTTTAACGAAACTTTCGCTCACAGATTGATATAATAAGATATAACTTGGACTATTTTTTTTTTTGTTTATTACTATTACTATAAAAAAATATCTTTTCGCGTAGACGAAGTCGCGGGCATAGCGTAGGCAATATTAATATTGTTTCGTCACTAACAGACGTGTTAACTTCTCATTAAAACAGCTCACTATATTTTAGGGTGAAATGTAATTCTGATTGAAGTCAGTATATTTCTTAGAACATTCAGTCAGCTAGCATTATAATGTTTATTTTCCTCATTTCATTTCGTCGTGTTTTCTTTACTTTTAGCAAATAATATAACTATTAATTTTCAAATTTTTGCTTTAAGCAATTGTGTATTTTATTAATATTATACATTAAGTAGAATTTATTTTTAAAGTGTCATTTACATCTGTAAAATTTGCTCAATCGAGACAACTACTTAATGTTTTGTATTGTAATGACTAAATTAATATTTCTTTTTATATTTCAAATATAACATAGGTCTACAAATAGTCAAGTAATCCTCTTATATAAAACCCCATTCATATGTACGAGTAGTATCTGCTACCAGGCATGTTTTTTTTGGCATCGTCTCAACACATTACAAAGTCCAATACAGATTTCATAGATATAATATAAAATGTTATGTAACCGTATAACTATATGTATATATTTTATATTTAATTATATATAAATATGCATTTACGATCGAAAATAAATTTTAATGTCCAATTAATAGAGAGTGAAATGAAAGTGCAAGTGGAATACGTAACTTCGTACGACTTTTTTGGATAAATAAATTATTTATATTCCATGTTTCAACCTGATCTAGATTTTTCCATGCCAGACATTCCTAAACGGTGTCGTTTCAGTAATTACATCGTTAAAATATAACAAAGAAATACGTCTCGTGATAATATTATGGTTTAATGTTCGTTAAACTGGGGCGTTGAATATGTTTATATAGTTGATGAGGTAAATTTTTTGTTAATTTTCATTCGATACGAAATAGCTTATGAAAAATAATTCATGTTATATATAATCATTTTTGTTTGTTTTTATTTTCCGTCTTTCGATATCACGTACTTAAATTAGAAAAAAAGTTAATGAATGCTCCATACTAATTACTATACGTGAGTTGTAATTATAGGTCAATATTTTATGATCGACCACTCCATCGAGAGTGAAACTATTTCAAGTACCCATGAAGAGTTCGAAGCTCAGATTTCCATAATTCAATACAGTGGGTTTGAAATTCGCAATTATTAAGCGGCGAGTGTAACCAACGCTTAACGATCTGTTCCCATACAAAGTGTATCGATTGCTCCGACCATTGTAATGAAACCACTACTTGCAACTCTCACGACTGACCGCGTTCATGTTACAACTTGTACGATATTAAGACCCATATACTACGTCGAGATATATGGAAAATAATATGGCATACCTACTGTTTCTATGACAGCCATTCTATGCCTACTTAATATTATATATGCGAAAGTCACTCTGTCTGTCTATCTGTTACGCTTTCACGCCTAAACCACTGAACTGATTTTTATAAAATTTGGTACAGAGATATAGTTGACTTTGAGAAAGAACATAGGATAGTTTTTATTCCAGACTTTTGGAAGCTTCTCTTGGAAACGCGATATAACCGAACTCTGAAGCTGCGGGCGGAACGCTAGTACATTAATAAAACAAAGCTATTATTATTTCAGATTTCTTCCGAAAGCTCCTTAAGTTATCCAGAGAGGAGTTCCATGCTATGTTCAAACGAACGTACGGCATGATCTACGAACAGCATTCATATGTCTTCGAGCAACTCTTTGAACAGTTGGAGAGGTGAGAATCCTTACTAAATTTACAAAAAATTAGAATATTTATCAGGGCTGCCAAAAGATTTTGAAATGATGATGATATGAAATGTTACCGATATATTATATTCTTCACAAGTAATAAGTGTGTTCATCCCTGTTTCCTTATCAGGGCTGCCAAAAGAATTTGAAATGATGATGAGATTGAATGTTAACTAATAATAATGTATAATTATCTAGACCAGTAACTAATGTGTTCATCCCTGCCTCCCCTGATCAGGTATTACACGAGAGGAGACAGCGACTTTGACGAGATGATGGACAGCTTCTTTGGGATCCTGTATCAGAAAATGTTCGCCGTTCTGAACTCACAGTATAACTTTGATGATAAGTGAGTGCATTTACAGTCTAATATAACTGAAAACCCCTTTTATCTGTCGTAGCGGTAAAGTTACTGTTTCTAACACTGTAACCACGTGGACGGCCCATTAGCCACATAACAGCAGTATAATATGACACTTATACTTTTTATATCGTCCGTAGCCAACACTTATTGTTGTCTGAAGGTTTATTATAAACATACTCGCGTTTAAATATACTGCTCAAGTTGTGAGATATAATCATTATAACTACACAGCATTATGACCCTTATGGAATAACAATAAATATCATAATTGTATGCTTATTTTGTTTTCTATAATAACAATTGACAGGGGATTTGGAATCATACTTAGTATTCTTGGTGTATTTTTTTTGTAGCAGTCGTTGGTTATATGATAATATTGTACATACAAATGTTTTTACATTAAGAGTATCGTAATCTTCTCGCCTTTGGACGTTTGGTCTCTGATCCTTTTAACTTTTTGCTTCCACGAACTTTGATAAAACCCGCCGTTAATTAGCGATGCAAAAATCTTATTTTATTTTAAACAATGATAAAATAACTTATCAATTACTATATTTTTATAAAAAAATATTATAGACGCATTGAATTTACATTCATTTTATATTTACGTTTTAAAGACATCTATAGGGACATAATTAATAATCAATAATTAATTTTTATTCGTAAGTAAATTTTATTTTCCTCACTTTAAAATTTAGTTTTTGAAAAATCAGACATAAAGCACGTGGTCATAAATTTAAGTTATCAATAGAAATAACGATGTGTCGGTTTTATCTGAAAGCAATATAACAATAATGTTCGAAGAGCCAGAAACAGGCCGAATATAGTCTGGTTACAGTGTAGGAGCGATAAACTATAAATATTATAGCTACGATCACTTTAACACGTGGATCCTTTCCCCCCAGGTATCTGAAGTGTGTGAACGAGCACATGCGTGATATTCAGCCTTTCGAGGACGTGCCATCAAAACTATCAGCTCAGCTGAGGCGAGCGTTCGTCGCAACACGCACCTTCCACAAGGCGCTTCGGGCAGGAGCTGACGTTGTCAGGAATATGATGCAGGTGAGAATTAGGAGCTTGGACGATGGAGATGAGCGTTCAATGCGTTAGATAGGGACTTAAACATACACCTGGGTCGCAAGTCCCTGGCACTGTCGAAACTCATCTATATAACGATGTACCCGGCACCCGCACCGTGAATCCATTGAATGCTCAAGTTTCGTTTGACGTCAATGAGGGTTCTATCAGATTAGGGCTATCATAACAGTGATAAGGCGGCAACCACACTAGGCTTACCCTTACTCTGTGACAAACTATGTATAAAAAAACAGGTTTCAGTAATAATTTCGTTTGTCATAATTATGCTCTACCGGTTTCGATGAGCCGGCTCAGATTGCGGAATGTAAAATATTATCAGATAAATATGTATGAATTTTATGAATTGTCATTATCTATAAAATTGACGCACTTGAAAAATATTTGATAATAAAATTTAGGGTAATACCAGATGCTTTAACTTTAAAATTTATAAGAGAGATATATTAAACGTGAATATATGATTACCTAATTAACGAAATTGTTTTCAATCAATTCTTACGTGTCAAAATATGTTGTAATATTTTAGGTTGCTATTGTTTCTACTTTGTATTTGAATATACAAATGAAGTCGAACGATTTCATAATATAAGACACCAAATATAAGCAAGAGGTTACTAGTTACGGCAATGTCCCAAAAAGGCGTCCGTAATGGCCTATAATTTGCCATATGACCTTCACGGACCACCTCGGATGTCGCGATCTTTTTGGTCCGGCCGCTTTACATAGCAACTGTATTGTATTCGCACTTAGCAATCATTATGGAGGACAGCATGCATATGCAAATAGCATGCGGAATTCGGCACTGAATGTAGAAAACTTCATCGGTATTCAATTCGGATGAGTGGACCATCTAGGGAACAAGTTCTTGGACTGTGACTCACTCGTGCGTTGATCCCTTATGGCGCCAGATGACATATGAATTGGCAATTAATATTATAATTATACAGTACACATTTCGCGTCCCGGACATATTGAATGAAATCATTATGTTTTTCACACATACGCTCGCCGCGGTGATGTCACTCCGACGTTTGGTCGCAATTTATTTTAAACTTGATATATTGATGATGATTGCGAAAATTATTTCTTGGAATTCATTATTAATCTTCTTCTTCTTCTTCTACCTGGCAATGTCCCAGCTATAGCCAGGGTCTGCCTTACATGTTATGAATAGTTTTTGGTTATTTGTCTGCCTGACATCAACCCTCTTTTGGGAATCAACATTAATCAGTGATGTCTAAATACTCTTAGAAAGTACATATGATTCCGAAAAATCACATTGGTACTTGCCCGGGCCAGGATCGAACCCGCGCCTTCGGCGACGAGAGGCCGAGAGGCGGGCCCTTTAACCACTGAGCCACCACTGACTTAATTCTTGGAATTCATTATTAATAATACCGAAAAATATATTTGTATTAGATTACGGACAGTTTTTTCAGTTAATACGTTCATATGTTGTGGCCCATGTGTTCGTAATTATGTTTACGACAAAGAAATATAGCGATTATGGCCTATTCGTATGTCACTCGACAACATTCCACTTAAAGAAATACGTGCGGAATGCCGATCAGCGTTTACGTCTTAAATGACCCATAGAACAGAGATCAAGGCATTGACACGACCGAGATTATGGTTAGATCATGGGTCTGGATGTTTGAGAATATCAATCATCATGATACGGAGACTTATTGTTCCCTTACATGCATCATTAAAACATAATATGTAGAGGACGTGTTAGTATGCTTATATTTCTTTGTTTAGAGCTAAAAATAAATGAAACAAAAACTAATAGTCCTTTAGACACTGAAAACACAAATTGTCCTCATAAATAATGCCTATATAACTTTTTAGTTATTTGGATCTGTATTTTATCCATTAGAAGGGCCATTAATTATAGGAGTTTTGTCAATATATGTTCAGGTGGGTGTAACCCAGGAGTGTGTGACCGCGTGGGCTCGTCTCCGTTACTGCGGCTCGTGCGCGGGTCACCAGGTCCCTGCCTGTAGTCGCTACTGTCACAACGTCATCCGCGGCTGTCTGCCGACACACGCAGACCTTGGGGACCAATGGGACGCTTATGTTGGTGAGTTATATAGGATCTCCTTGCTAAACTACGTTTATGAAGACTTTACACTTCAAAAACGGTATAGATAGCCATAGAAATTGTATAAAAGATGGGGAAACACCCAAAAAAGCACTAATGTTAATATAAACTTAATGAAGCTTTCGGGAACAGTTGTTTAAGTTGCAATAACGTATAACACAAGGTCCTTAAATATAATTTCATTTTCAGATGCTGTCGAGAAGGTAGCAGATCGGCTACTCGGACCGTTCAACATAGCTATGGTCGTGGAACCGATTGACATTAAAATATCCGAAGCCATCATGAGCTTCCAGGAGCGTAACCAGGAGATCTCGCAGAAAATCTTCTCTGGTTGCGGGAAACCTGTACTGGGGGGTGGCGGCAGCACGGGGCCGTTTTTCCCCCCGGGCAGGAACAAACGTTACGCCCGATCGATACCAGACTTCGATTGGAATCATAAATCTAATGATGTCGACGATTTTGAGATCGAGGCATCCTTTGAGAGTGTTGTCAACGACGACCCGTCGCTAATGAGCCTCAAGACGCCCGAGAGTATTCGTAAAGCGACGGAGGAAATGGCAGAGAACGCCAAGTCGAGGGAACGGTTCCTCCAATACATGAGGGGACAGATACAACTAGAAGAATATGAGGAACACGAGCGGAGGAAACGAGACGCGGACCCTGAACCCGCGGCGCAGGGCGGAACAGAAATAGACTATAAGTCGTACGAGTTTGACGGGAAACGAGGCTCCAAGAAGAAGAAGCTGGCGGCCGCTAAGACTGAAACAGGACACGGTGAGTATTAACATATCTAGTTATGATACTTATTGATACAAAATAACAACCAAAAAATACCACTCATAAGACGGTTATAATGTAATGAATAAATTAACAATTTGAGTTTATTTAACTTTTGTGATACATTGATTCATTTCATAATAATATTGATTGTTTATGCGTGTCCGTGTACATAGTATAGATTGTCTATGCGTGTCCGTATAAGTGTTATCTATGGTTGTATCTATGTATGTGTGTGAGTATTCAATATGTTTGTTCTACAGGAGCGGACTCTGGTCCCGAGCTAGAGAAGTTAGTCCGCGAGACTCGTTCCCGTGTCCGAGCGTCCCGCCGCTACTGGCTCCACCTGCCGGCGCTGCTCTGCTCCACAGCTAGTGTTACCACCGCGCCCTGCTACAACGGCAGTCATGTTGCCAGGTATATACATAGAAACTACTCTCATTACCAAATACAGCGACTATATGTATTGAATTGGGGTTGTTACCAATTTTTAGTTAGTAGGGACCTGCCCAGGCCGAGCCTCACACATCCCTTCCGGCCCCACCAAGGCCGGTTGGACGGCTCTTAAAAAGAGTTTCCCTGCGTCATCAAAAAAAAAGGGGGTTGTAACCAATGATTTGGTCTCTCTTTGATTCATTACACTATAAATATTTCGGAATAGCTTTTTAGGTATCACGTTACGTAAGGTACATTATAAAACCAATATAAATTGAACTGTGACGTCTCCATAGCTATACGTCGATAGCTGCTGGTGACGGGTCAGCGGCGCTGGCCTCCAACCCGGAGGTCCGCTCCCCCCCACCGCCCCCTCCGCCCGCTACTGACGTGTCGCCGCTGGAGGCTCTCCGCACACTGACCGGGCGACTGAAGGACGCTTACAACGGAGTCGAGGTGCACTGGATGGACACAGGTGGGTTACACACGACGAACACACGTGACGTCACTTGACACGAAAACAACACGTCACGACACGAATATTTTAGGTGGTACAGCCTAGCTGTGGTCAGTTACTACAGCTCGAACATGGGCTGACTTGGCTGGAAGTACCACCCTGTCACAAATGATAATCGTAAAGTAACCTTTAATGGCTGTGTTTCGTCCGATGAGTGAGAGAGCCGGTTGCCCTTTCTCTATTCCAACCCTTTCTTACCATTTCCTTATTCCCACCTCTCCCTATTCCTAAAAATCAATTTTGGCAACGCATCCGCAAGAAAAATGTTGCGGATGTCCATGGGCGACGGTAACCACCTTCAATCAAGGGGGCCGTCTGTTCGTTTGCCACTTTTAACATAAAAAAAATAAAATAAAATATAACAATAATATATAATACATCTTCAATTTATAGCTGAAGACCTGCAATCAGCGGCCGCGTCCCAGAGCGAGTTCATTGACAACGCCGGGTCAGGGTCAGGGTCGGGAGACGACACGGACGACACGGAGGACCTGCCCGACGACGACGAGGACAGAGACCCCAGCAAGGACTATGAAGGTAGGATAACAACAATACTATATATAAGAAAGTCGTGTTAGTTACTCCACGTATAACTCAAGAACGGCTCAACCGATTTAGCTGAAAACTGGCAGGGAGGTAGTTTAGACCCAGGAGAAGGATATAGGATACTTTTAATCCCGTTCGACAGCATTCCCGTGTGATCTCAGCCCTTTTCTATTTCCCATACAAACATTTTTTTGACATTAGATTTGACAACTAACTAATATGTCAATCATTTTGTTTGATTGAAACAGGAAAAATGTAATAAATACCAATACCTGGTTATTTATGGCCTCTAGGACGGAATAGAGTTCGCCCGGTCAGCTATACATATATTACCATTGAAGAAATTAACGCGGACGAAGTCGCTGGCAAAAACTAGTATCTTATAAAATAAAAGACATACACGTGTCAGCTCTAACGAATCATTGAAAATTCCAGGCTCCGGCATCAGCGAATCAACTATGGACCCGATTGACATCGACACAGAGAAGCAACAGCCGACTGAGACCGAACAACCGGTAGTGCCGAGTGTAGTGAACGTGCCCGCCACCAAGAACGTGAACCTGCCGGCCGCCATCGACGCGGGCGAACAGGACGCGCCGCAGCCCGCCGCCGCCGGCGCCGAGCGACCCTCACTACAGAGCGCGCTCTTCACGTACGCGCTGCCCGTCGTCTGCGCCTGGTTCGGCTCCATCCTCACCGACCTGTTTTGAATTTGGAACACTCGGCGGGGCTCCAACTGTGAAGCGTGACGTCACACCCGGTGACGTCACGCCTCGACTAGTCAGTGTCAGTGACGTGAGCGTGTACAATCAAGGAACAATGAATGTGTCGCGTTAATTTATTTCGACGTGTGGTCGACAATAACAAGTGCGGTTATTATTCTTTATGTATAACCGAAACAATTAGCTCGAAAACGTTTAGGAACAGCCAAATCGTGTATTTATTTAGTCTTGTAAATATAAACTTGTAAATTATGATGGTGTTAGATAGCGAATGTTTCTTTTTATATTCTCATGATGTATGTCGGGTCGCCGCTCGTGTAAATAAAGCCCGCGGCGAGCTGCAGCTTCGGAAGAACAAATATTTAAAGTGTACATATTATTGATGGTAGACTAAGTTAAGACTGATTTGCTCCCTGCGATACGATTGTAAGAACAGCTGACACACTTGTACATAATAAAATATATGCAATATAAATGATATCAAATCGTTATACGGTGTGTTGAAATAATTTAAATATGCTTAAAGATACGTATATTTCTTATAATCGTATCGTACGATTTTCATTGGACTAAGTTTAACTGACTGACGTATACATAATGTCGCTTAAATATTTCTATTTTTTTTTATTTTTATTCTATGATGCAATTTATGTTTTACAGCTTTCAGCTTGATTTTTATATGAAATTAATTTACAATGTATTACGAATATATCCAAGTATATATTTTTATCAGACATAATAATGAATTAATTGTTTCTGTAATGTATATAATTGTCGCTCGGTGCATTGTGAACTAAGCTTATATGTTTACAGTAAGTGAAACCAGTGTATAGTGAACTGTCTACATGCCATACTTAGTCTTATAGATACCAACGCACAATATTTCTATAATAAATAATCGATTTTTAATAAATTCGCTACAGATTATTATTATTTTTTTATTTATATAATAGATTTCTAACTTTATTTTAAATGAAACAATTAATTTTTTTAGTTTACGTTCGCATGTAGATTGAAAAAATGAATTATTTATTGGGACCAAAACTTCTCTGGCACGATTTTAAAATTTTATTTTATTCATCTTATCGAAATTCATGAAATTGGTTCTGAAATCTTAAATACGACGTTCATAACAAACTTTAAGATAACTTAAAAGCTGCTCTGGATAAGGTGTATTGATATTTTTATAATAAACTAAATATTTAAATATATTAAAATACTACTAGTCTTAAATATATTAAAATACTTAACATAATTTTCGGTACTATCATGTAAGTTTTGTAAGTTTATCAATTGAATAGAAATTAATAAAAAAATCATCACTCGTGGTTTATAACGAGAACATCGCGTATATACGGATTTCGGTACGTTCAAACGTTTGTTCTAGATATGACAGGGTACTGTTAAATAATTTCCTCTGAAACTCTCTGTATACATTAAAAGGTGACTCTTAATTAAAAAGGAATAATGTTTAGACATATAATGTGATGTTAAGAAAATATAAATTACAATTAATAGAAACGTTGTATGTTGTATGACAATTTTTGACGTTCAGAATCTGAACCACGATTTTATAGTCAATGCTAGATAGAAGTTAGCCGTCTCAGAGAGATGTTAAAAAATAACTTTCTAATGATACATTTTAATATTTGGATATCATCGACTCAATAAAAAAGAAAACTAATTTTGAACAATGACTATTATTATCTGCCAAATGACATTAACTGCCAAAAAACATATCAATGTTCTGCCAATTGTCATTTCAATGTGATTTGTAACGTTAATTTGTCATAAAACGAACACATCGTGTAATTGTTATTGAAATGTTTTAATATTATTTTGTGTATAACTAGAGATTGTATCAATATGCAATTTATTATCTTTTTCAGTGCTTTTATTTTCTTCAGTGAATAAATGATTTGAATGACTTATTTTATAACTGATGAATATTAATGTAATAAATAGTGAAGGTGATTTGTTGCTTTATAGTTTATTATTTAAAATGATTATACGCAGCACACAAATAATAACATCTATATAAATTATTAACCTATTGGTTTATTTGTGAAATGGAAATATAAAAGATGTAATAATGTAGCCTAAACGTTATATATTATGTAGACACAACACATAGTTAATGTGTAAATAAACTGTCATGTCTATTGATTTAATTGTTTTATTTAAAAATTTAAACCCGCTCCTGCTAATTCCTATAAAATAACACTCCATCTAAACTTGCAAACACGATTTTAAAATAATGAATTAGTGCTGATATTTGTTGTAATTAATTACTTTAATAAGAACGCCTGTGTCGATTAAATCAAATTCAATGTTTTTCTAATATTAAAAATATCTTGGTAACCATGGTCACAGATATAAGTTAAAACATTTTCTCATAATATTGTGTTTGTGTAGGGCAAACATGAAATTATTTCTATTATTAATCTATCTTAATAATTATATTATTATCAAAATAATTATACTGTCTTAAAATGACCATTGACCCTAAACAGTATTATATTTATCAACCCAAAATAATTTTCAAGTAAAGTATTTAATTTTTGATAATATCAGTATTCTTATTCTAAGTTTGTGTAGTCACACAGCATACAAAGCTCTAACAGGTTTTCTTTCATGAATTTTCGCACGTAACAGTACTATCGTAGGTTATTAAATGAGAAACGGGAAACGCTTCATTTATAATTTAGCGATGCAAACTTAGAACAAGCATAGTGAAATATATCATATACTCGTTAGATAAAATATATGAATCCATATTACTCTTTATGGCTGTGGCTATAAAAAGAGACAGGGAATCTTTGATTCTTTAACGAATGCGGGCAAACAATTGTGATTTGTAAGTAATGTTAATAAACTTTGTCTTAAAGAAACACTTAAAATGCCTTAAAAATCAATTTCTACTCTTTCCTGTTTTAAAACATTACCAAGTTTCACTTCTTCTATAGTGAGTGACTCCACACACAATAATTTTTACTCAAAAACAAATTGCTGAAGTACCTACAACAACTATACAATTATTTTATGCAGTTCATTAATATTATGAGACAGCTGTTTTTTAATATTATTTAGCTGGTAATTTGAATTGGATAAGTTCAACTTAGACACCACTTTGAAAAACAGGCATCATCAAAAAAAGAGAAGAAAAGAATAAGAAAATTCTTTAAACATTTTATTTATACATCAGTTTATAAACAATAAAAAGTTTATGCTTAATACTACATATTATTAGAGTTATTTGTTGTCCGGTCAAATTAGACATTCGAGGTAACATAAATTCCCACCAAGCTGAAAATCGGTAAGATTGTTTGAAATATGATTAAAAACAAAATTTGAAAGATCCCCATCCCCTGTAAGGAAAAAAATATATTCAAGGTCAAAGGTAAACAAAATGAGTTATTCGCGATTTTCAGCAAACGGTAAGTTTTATCATAAAAATATCTCGGACAAAAATTGTAGATCATAAAATTATCTACAAAGAATTTATTAATACTTTTTTTTCTACGAGCCACCGTTTTTGAGATATAACGATACAAAAAGTTGTAAAAGTTGTAATCGTCATAATATGCACACGTTTCCTCGCCACCTTTGAGGTAGTGTACTTAGCTTTTTTTTTGTATCTTCCCCAGTAGGTCTATTCCACGGGTCAGTTTTGATCTTGTTTAATTTCAAACTATTGATAAATAATGGATATTAGCACAGATTGAAAAGATAAAAGCAATTTAAGTAAAAAAAAAGTAATGAAATTTAATCGTCCGATGTCGTCCGACTTTTTTGCAACCACATTTAGCACTACAGTTTTTGCAGTTGCAAAAACTTGAGTTCAGCAGTTTTTCCGGCGCAGGTGGAAGTAAAGTGTAAAAATATTTTAACATATATTACAACTATACAGATGTACAAGCAGTGGCGGCTGGTGGGTTATCGAACTGGTGGTGCACTTTACTAAAATTTTAAAATTAAAAAATGCAACAAAAAACCAATTGACATAAAATTTGATTATTTTTTATACATTAAATCAATGCGACGACATTTTTCTGAAGCGAAATATTTGTCGGAGTAGCGTGCTTCGGATTGCTTTAGAAATAATACCACAGACTTCACAGTAACAGATTTATATTCAAACTTCGAGAGTTTCAGCTTACAATGTTATGTCACTCGGTACAACCAATAGAATGAATGCTCACTGACAATGTTCGCCCTTTTAAAGACTGTATTTAATATTTTTAGAAGAGGGTAGCACAAAGTGTTACAAACTCATTTAAAGTTAAACAAATAACAATATACAATTTTATAAATATAATTCGGTATCCATAACCGCGCCCATACGGCCATTCTGATCCAGCGCGCTCCCCGCGCTGTTCCTCCGGTACCTGTGAACAAACTAATTAAATGGCTCACCCACTACGGAGGTCTTGCCAACACACGGCTCACCCATTACGGGTTCTTGCCCAGTCACGGCTCACCCATTACGGGTTCTTGCCCAGTCACGGCTCACCCATTACGGGTTCTTGCCCAGTCACGGCTCACCCATTACGGGTTCTTGCCCAGTCACGGCTCACCCATTACGGGTTCTTGCCCAGTCACGGCTCACCCATTACGGGTTCTTGCCCAGTCCTGGCTCACCCATTACGGGTTCTTGCCCAGTCACGGCTCACCCATTACGGGTTCTTGCCCAGTCACGGCTCACCCATTACGGGTTCTTGCCCAGTCACGGCTCACCCATTACGGGTTCTTGCCCAGTCACGGCTCACCCATTACGGGTTCTTGCCCAGTCACGGCTCACCCATTACGGGTTCTTGCCCAGTCCTGGCTCATCCACAACGGGGGTCTTGCCAACTCACGGCTCACCCATTACGGGTTCTTGCCCAGTCACGGCTCACCCATTACGGGGTCTTGCCAACACACAACTCACGGCTCACCCATTACGGGGTCTTGCCAACACACAACTCACGGCTCACCCATTACGGGGTCTTGCCAACACACAACTCACGGCTCACCCATTACGGGTTCTTGCCCAGTCCTGGCTCATCCACAACGGGGGTCTTGCCAACTCACGGCTCACCCATTACGGGGTCTTGCCAACACACAACTCACGGCTCACCCATTACGGGGTCTTGCCAACACACAACTCACGGCTCACCCATTACGGGGTCTTGCCAACACATAACTCACGGCTCACCCATCATGGGGTCTTGCCAATACATAACTCACGGCTCACCCATCATGGGGTCTTGCCCATACGGCTCACTCATCATAGGGTCTTGCCCTTATACAAGGTAAACAAGTATACTCTTCACATAATTTCGTTTTGAACAAACAAGTATAGTACAAGTAATCTTTCAATAATTGTTCTTTCCAATTAATACTAAAACAAGAAAATATGTCACATACAAAGTAGCTTATCACTTATAATTAAAACATATGCTCATCGTCTATACAAGGTAAACAAGGATACTCTTTACATAATTTCGTTTTGAACAAACAAGTATAGTACAAGTAATCTTTCAATAATTGTTCTTTCCAATTAATACTAAAACAAGAAAATATGTCACATACAAAGTAGCTTATCACTTATAATTAAAACATATGCTCATCGTCTTTATAATCTAATCATCATTTAAAAAAAAGTCATGGCTAGCGATCTTTTCACTACATCCTTTAAGGTTGAGGCGTTTCAATTTATAACGATCGTTAAGTAAAATTTCTAGAAT
Organism: Danaus chrysippus; assembly: GCA_916720795.1. Taxonomy (NCBI): domain Eukaryota; kingdom Metazoa; phylum Arthropoda; class Insecta; order Lepidoptera; family Nymphalidae; genus Danaus; species Danaus chrysippus. Next base: position 12,735,037 of record CAKASE010000074.1, on the reverse strand, counting down.
CTCCATAGCACGTTCAAATTTAGAACCAAGTTTTGTAGTGTTTCTTTCATGACGACGCATGGGAACAAAATCCCCGACTTTAAATGGATTATTTTTTGCTTTACTTTTACCGAACCTTAGTTTGTCCTGATGAGATCGCTCGGCCATCCCTTTTTTTTTTACAAAGAAGCTTTACACAATTTAAATTTTCTATAGGTTCATCATCATCATCAACTTGTAATAGTTTAATAAGCGGTGGCGAGCACTTTTTACTAATTAATATTTCTAAGGGGCTTTTACCGGTACTTTTGATATTGTGGAATTTATTGCCAATTGTAGCTCTTGTATCGCACTAAGCCACGGCTTATTAAGTTCAATTACTGACAAATTATAATCTTTAATGACCTTCACAATTAGTTCTAACTGTCCATTAGCCCTACTGGCGCCCCTGGCGCTATGATGTTCTATACCGTTCTCATTACAAAATAGTTTAAAATACGCGGAGGTCATGCTGTCGTCTTGGTCGGATATGGGACGACTAGGGTATCGAATATTGAGATAACGTTACGTAAACATTTAATCGCGGTTTCTGTCGTGCGGTCATTTGTATATACGAGATTGGCGTATTTAGTGAAACTGTCATTAAACACAAACGCATACTCAGCCTGGTTACGTTTACCGTTCATACGACCTGTAATGTCGACGTGTATTGTATGAAAAGGGATGCTGACTTTATCGATCGGATATAATCTTATTTGCTTAGCGCCTGATATTCCTTTTCTAACACGACAACTAACGCAATTTTCTTCGAATTTCCTAACCAACTTTGACATATCGGGGAACCAATATTGTTCTCTGATTTTAGCTAAAACTTTTATCAGGCAAAATGTTGTAAAGAATCATGATAATGGGAAATAAGACTCCAACGATGATAACGGGATACTATAATAATCAGTTTCAATGTTTTATTGTCTATTTGAATTTTTACGCCTTAACAATTTATCTTTTAAAATAACATATGTATCCGCTAATGTTTGGGGAATTGAATCCGATTTTAATTTGACAACAATATTGTTTTAAGAAAGGGTCACGCTTTTGTTCTATGAGAAGCCAATTATGATCAATAATTTAAATATTTATAGATAAATTAAATGGTAGAAAATCACCGTTTTTATCTGATACAAAAAACGCTTACGCTAGTTTTAAGGAAAGAAAATTTGGAAATATCTATTGAAAAACCCGCATCGGACAATCTGTGTAATACTAAGTTTAAATTTAAGTATAACCTCTTCAATACCCCGTGACGTAATCGTGACGTCATCAACCTAAGCGAGGGTTATTTTATCTTTATAGTCACCTAAAGCTTTATTTATAGCACGCTGGTATACCGCGGGTACATTACACAATCCAAAAGTCATACGTTAATACTCAAATTGTCCATCTGGGATAACAAATGCGATTTTCTTAATAAAGTGTTCTCTGATTACATACAATTCCGTGAAAACCGGCCGCTATATCTGAACACGTAAAGAATCGCTCCTTACCTAATTTATCAATTTGGTTCGCGATTAATGGTAGTGAATAATTATCCCTTACAGACGCGACGGTCAGACCCGTTTTTATTCTTAACTAAAAGGATCGGGTTACTAAACGGGGTAGAACTATCTCGAATAATACCTATTATTATTATTAGCTTTTAGGTCATTTATAATATTTTTAACAGTTTCACGTTCTAATGATGACATTCGATACGGTCTACGTTGAACTATTTTATCTAGATTTTTCAGTTTGATGCTTAATTCGCCCGTTTTAACTACCGACTCTAAAACTGTGTTTAAAGGTGTCAAGAGTTTTTTTTTAATTTCGATAATAATATTGGATCTTGAATATCAGTATTTTTATTAAAGTCATCAGAATTAGTAATGGTGACACTTTCATTTATAATAAAACTACGTTTTATCGATATACCCTCTTTACAAAAAGTAACGCTTAGACCTGGGGTTTTAATATCGTCGAAACGTTAAAAATGTCAAGCTGAGATTGAGTATCGCCGACTGCATAAAATTCTATTTCAGTGCAAACGTCGTTCTACTGTTACTGGACACCCGCCTATACCCATAAATGACACACTAACGATTTTTCACTTGTTTCGAATAGATCCCGCGAGTTTATTTCTAATTAAAGAGCAGTATCGACCAAGGCGCAATAAGTCCGACCACCTATCTTTATATCAGTTATACTACGATCCCTTGAAATACACAAACCAATACTTAGATAATTTGACTTCGAACACTCACTTTGTTTAAAGAAGCAATTTTTATTTTTTCAACATGACCTCGCTCAAGACAGTAACTTCATTCAGAATATTTTATTATATTATTAGTATTATTTACAGTATTTAAAGCCAATGGACCTCCGGATGTAACAGTTCTTTTATTTTCACAATCGCGAGCAAAAATGACCGGGTTCATTACAATTATAACAATTACCATACGATTTACTAGCTAACTGTCGGCCATGTTCTTTTACATTGGTTACTATTGCTACTTTCGATATTATAATATTTACTCATTTTATAAGTTTATATATATATTTTTTTAAACAGACACTAAGAGAGGTAAAGAACTGGATATAGTCCTTAATAATTCACTTCTAATTTAGTCACGATAAATACCTGTTAACAAAGCGTCAATAATTTTTCAATCACTCGCTTCCGGCCTGACGCGCCCGAACAGCGTCCAGCCCGTCGTTGCGCGATCGGAGCAACCGTCCGCCCGCTCAGACGTGTAACCGCGCCACCTCTGGACGTCGCCAGCGTAGCGGACCTCCTTCCCAAAGGCTCGAATGAGGTCCTCCTTCACTTGCTGCCACGAGGCCGACTGCAGCGACCACGCGTCAGCCCAGATCTCAGCCCTTCCTTCCAGGTGCAGCACAGCTCCCACTCTTGCCTCCCGCTGCGACATACCGCCGGCAGAAATCACCTCATCCACGCCCGCGTACCAGTCTTGAATGTCGTGTGAGCGGACGTCCGGGTCGAAGGGTGGTAGATAGAAATTGCCTCTTAACGTTCCTGAAGATAAGCCAGCTCCTAAAGCAGTAGTCACGGCGCCCGAAGCTGCTTGCTTGCTCATTGTAGAAACTAGACTCATAACCTCTTGCATTGCTAAAGTCTGGTCGTTTCGACTCCCGTCCCGTGAGCCTCCCAAAATTGGCGAATGGGATCCCACCGCTGCTGTCGGAGTAGCGTGCTTCGGATTGCTTTAGAAATAATACCACAGACTTCACAGTAACAGATTTATATTCAAACTTCGAGAGTTTCAGCTTACAATGTTATGTCACTCGGTACAACCAATAGAATGAATGCTCACTGACAATGTTCGCCCTTTTAAAGACTGTATTTAATATTTTTAGAAGAGGGTAGCACAAAGTGTTACAAACTCATTTAAAGTTAAACAAATAACAATATACAATTTTATAAATATAATTCGGTATCCATAACCGCGCCCATATATTCAATCACCTTTTTATTAAAATCGGGTATTGTTTGTATAATTATTTTTTTCAATACTAAGCATAGAAAGTGCATTTAGCAAGGGCATGGTATTTCGTAGAAAAGTTTTGATTCTTTTCAATTCCAATTCGTCATACATCGGGTGCTCTCGGTAATCTTCGGCCGCTCGTGCGGCGCTCGAGAACCGACTCGTTACTCGGTACATTTCTATGAACTATCTTTTGTTTCACGCGCCAGGCGTATTAATGCGCATCTCATACAAGATGTATTAGCCGTCCTCGTGCACTCGCCGAAGCGCACGAGATATTAGTTTAGTAAAGCGCTCAAACTTTTTGACTATAATTAGAAATTTAATTTTTTATACGTTTTTGTATGTTTAGAAAATAAATATTAAAATGGTAATTTAAAAATAAAGATTAAGTAATATTTTGTAACTTTTAATTCTTTTGATTTGGTGGTTCAGCGCACGAGTGCACTTAAGGTACAGCCGCCACTGTGTACAAGTATACAGGGTGACAAGGGTATTACGCATCGTATGAACACCCTACAGATTAGGTATACACACACACTCACACAGACGCGGCGGCGGCGTAGTGTTGTATCAGCACGCCGCCGCACACGTCCACGCTTGGAACACTTGGAACGTGTACACACTTTATTTATTTATACGGAAATTTGGTCAATAATTAAGTACCTATTTTTTTTACATAATTCGAATGAGAATCATGTACCGAGTATGCTCCTTAAATATTGATAGTAATTCACCAGTCACCCTGTATATACGTGACTTACTCATGACGATTACAACTTTTTGTATCATTATACATATCTCAAAAACGGTAACTCGTAGAAAAAAAAGTAGTATTAATAAATTCTTTGTAGATAATTTTTTGATCTACAATTTTTGTCTGAGATATTTTTATGATAAAACTTACCGGTTTGCTGAAAATCGCGAAAAACTAATTTTGTTTACCTTTGACCTTGAATAAAAATTTTCCCTTTCAAATTTTGTTTTTAATGATATTTTAAACAATCTTACCCATTTTCAGCTTAGTGGGAATTTATGTAACCTTACTCTTATTATTTGGTCTAATTTGACCGGACTATTGTATGTCTATTCATCACCGGAGTCATCACTGTCTTCTGTTCCACTCTCCGAGCTTGTTTCATATTCTGAATCTGTTCCGAGCCAGTCTGGAAGTGTTGGCTGTTCTATGATTGTCTTCCATTCATTTAGTTTGTGTAAATCTGAAAACAAATATTATGTAAAATTATTTATATAGCTATTTTACTTGTTATTGAACCAAAATATTGTATTGTAGTTGAAAGATAACATAGTATTTTGTATTCACAACTGTTATGTATTAGTTATACTTGTTTGGTATTGTTAAAATAATAATATGACGTCAAGTGTAATCTAGATACTTTACACTATTAGTTGCTGTCAATCATTTTGCTACTTAGCACAATACATACATGATTAAATTAATATAGTTTTATTGAATACTACAACAACCATTGTGTTATTAGTTTTCAATATTAAACTCATTAATTTATATTGTCTTTAATCTCACCTAAGCTGTACATATCTCCAAGATAAAACTGTTTGTCATCTTTTTCAAGTACACCTCCGTACACATAAAGCACTGATCGTTGTACAGCCATCATAGCAGACATACGAGCCGTTGGGCCTGAAGACACTCTTTCTGTTTGCTGAACTGGTGTGGGCGACTGTAGACTTGGGGCCGTACCGAGCTTCATAGTGAACACTTCATCTGTTACCACTGAAATAGAAAAATAATACTTATAATAATAATCCAATTTGAAATTACAAATATTTCATCCATACAACACTTATTAGACGATGGAATCAACAATATATTTAAATATACTTATAATTGAGTCAAATAGCTATGTTTACATTAAAGTATGTAGTGTAATATTATATTATCGTCGGGGATAGAAAAAATCCGTCTAATTACCATCTGATAATTCTCCGTATCTAAATTGGAAGCAGATTATCAGAAGTTTAAGCTGAAATATTTTCTTTATTACGACTTTTAAGGAAATTTTTTCACAATTAGTTATTATTTAGTGTTTAATTTATTACCAGTAACAGCTTCCTTAGTATCATCTTGTCCGTGTGTATCCTGTGTCGGTACACTCTGTGCTTGTGTCTGTGTTTTCAATATGACTGGATGCCACCGACATGTCTCTAGATCCAACACTTGAAGCTCATCACTCATCTCACCACGAAGTTCCTCTTCAGTTTCTTCAACATCCTGATAGGAAATTAATTCTATATAAATTTTGTAAATTACTCCTATATTTAGTCCTAACTAAATAATTATCTAATATTTTCTTAACTTAGTTACACAATAAATATTTACTAAAGACCTTGAATTATAAAGTAGAATCTAGATTAACTAACACATAGAATCTAGATTAGCTAAGGCTCTACTCACACACACTCCTCCAAAAACATATCCTCTGTTACTATGTACGTTAACAGCCGCGGCCAGTCCGGCGCGGGCCTTATTCCCGCCGGAGAGTGACCGCCACGTGTGTGAGTTGCCTTTGATGCTCAGTTTGAACATATCCGTATGTGTTTGTGTGCGTTCAGTCCGTCCTTCCCGAACTCTTGAGAAACCTCCGTATATTACGAGCTGGAAAGGAAATTTACATGAAATATTTGTGGTTATCATAGAAAATAGAATATAAGTTGACAAAATAAGATTATTCATAAATGTAATCATATATGAAAGTCTGTGAAGATTGATCTAATTGTCATTAATAATGATGATAATGACTCATACATCAGCATAGTCATTTATAAAACCAATTTCTATTTTTTGAAATTCTTATTTTTTAATGTGTTATAAGGAAGAAACAAACAGTAACTTACAGCTTCATTCCCCACGGGTAACATAATACAAGCGGACCTCGCACAGGGTCCCCTACCACTGACTGTCAGTTTTGTCCACGTTCGAGTGTCGAGACAGAAGTGGTAGAGGTCGTCGAAGTATCTACACTCACGTCCATCATCATTATATCCACCGAAGACGTATAGCTTCCTTCCAAGTTGGACCATACGGTGACCGGAACGAGGGGAAGGACCATTTGGAGCTACAACCTTAAAGAAATAGGGATAATGAGATGTAAAACTTATTAGAGTATTCATTTAAATTAAACTAATATTTGGGTATTACTGCGTGTATATCCTGTAATAATAAATAACAAGGCCAACAGACAGACATTCACATCTCATCTGACCGTGGTCATGGGTGCTGCAAAGTTACCGAAACGTCGGGAGTAGGTAGTTTAAAAATAGTGAAATAATGCATAGTAATCAGAAAAGAGTAGTTTAATTTAACGGAGTAGGGATATTTGCTGTACTTAAACTGTTCACTAATGTGATATGATGTCTGAGAATATACTCTTACTTAATATTTCTCTCATATGGGGCTGTTCAAGTATTACGTAAGCACTATGGAGGCTTTGCTTTGCTTATTTTGGATGACATGGGGGGTAGGGGAGTCTTGATGATGATTACATCATCGGTAGTTGTTTACTTTTTTCATCATCACATCGAGAAGATCCATAAAAGAAATTAATTATATATTTTTAAATGGATTTATATTTTATATTAAAAAAAAAAAATACAGTAATTGAAAATGTTTACGTAAGCATGGGGGGGGGGTAAATAATTGTAATAAATCTGCTTACGTAATACAGCCCCTATTACATGGTTTAGTTTAAGAAATTGAATGACTATCACCAAAACTTATATAGTAAAGTTAAATCTAATTATTCAGAACATTGTAATATATCAGATCAAGTTTGGAACCCATCTCAATAAACATATTATTTCTCACAGAACATTAAAATTACTTCTGGCCACATTATATGATAGTTAATAATAAGATGTTCAGATAATCTTTGTTTACCTTTTCCCATTTCTTCTCAGCAAGTGAGAAACACCATAAATCTTTATAATGATGAAATTGAGTTTCTGTTGGACTGGTGAACTCTCCCCCGAAGATCCAGAGCTCTCCCCTAGAATCAAAAGAAAATAAGTAAATAACATATGAAACCTTTTTTCTTAATAATATAGGCTGTACAGCACACCAAACTCACTAAAAAAAAAATTTATAAATTTTTACTTCATATAATCTCACTTATTTGATGGAATAGCTATAGCCTGGTGTGCACTTCGAGGAGGTGGCGCGCCAGGTGCCTTCACTTGTCTCCAAACACCAGTGACGGGATTGAAAAATAATAATTCATTGTAAACTTCTGTCTGAAATAATAATTAAGTTTTATAATTATTAAGTAAATTTAACAAATATAGGCTTTTATAAATCTAATGTTATACCTGTTGTCCATTGTGAAATTCTCCTCCAAACACAATAAGTTCATTGTTAGTGGGATGCGGCGTCAGGCTAGCGTAAGCGCGAGCAGACGGTGGCTGAGGCAACGTCTTCTCAGAAGCCGCCGCGCGTTTCGCTTCTTCTTTCTCGATTTCGGCTATTACTTTAGCTATGTCTTCCTGCACAAATTTTATTATTATGTATTAAACTTCAAAGAACACATTTTGTTATTAAAAAACTTATAGAGCCGGGAAATCTTGTTGAACTAACCTCGCCTAAATTCGCAAGTTCTTTTTTTAATTTATTAGCCAACTTCTTCTCTGTTTTGGCAGCAGTTTTGACTGCACCGCTAACCTTATTTTTATTTTTCTTTTTACCCATGATTAGATAATGTCTATAAAATTTGGCCTTAATATCACAACAAACTACACAACAATAATGTTTTCATTTGAAAATCCCACATGTAGCTAATGTCAATTGTCAAATGTGATGATTGGATAATTCTGTATGCATCTGTTTTCTATTATAAAAGCTATAGTTAAAAAAATATATAAAAAAGTATTTTATGATGTGGTTATTTATAATAAAAAAGACATAATATGAAAATTCAGTATTTTTTGCTAGAATACAAAAGGTTAGGGTAACAATTGAAGTAACGTTGAGAACATTTTGGTAGACTACCCATGGCATGTACCAAGTGACAATTATAATCAGCTGTCAATCCGTCAGCTATATAAAAGTTACAGTAAACTAAAACAGTTAATTAAATACTTATATAAATAATATTTATATATAACAGGGGACTCTTTTTTTTAAGAGACTAAGAATATGACTTGACGTATTACAGAGTACTATTAGAGAGTACAAATAGTACAAAAGGGTGAAGGAGTAACTTACTCTAGTACTTTATTTAACATAGTATCAATACAAGACTAAGATGACGACACCAGGAACTTCAGTACGTATTTCTTAATTTGTTCAATGATATATTCTTTGGTATGTACATATATGTTTATATACTAAATAAGATACAGTTAAAATTTAAAGGTTATATTACTATAAGTAATTTTATCGGTACTGTTAATATTAGGCAAAAATTTAGTACATTTCATAATATATTATAAGATCATTTTGACAATTTAAAACATGCTTATGATATTCTACATAACTTTCAGTAATGTTATTTTAAACATTGTTGTATATACATATATTTATTGCATCTCATGTTTGAGCTCTACTTGTATAAGTTATATATTGTCACAAGTCACCCTGCAAGTCTTTACTGTCTATAAACTTGATGCACTAACAAAATATTGAGGTTGCTTAACTACTAGCAACATAAATTAATTTGTATAATGTTAAATATTGTCTAATAACCGTTTATAGATTCGTTATGTTATGTACTTCTAAATTTCGCCTTCAAAACATTCATAATTATCATTAAGTCATAAGCAACAACAAAATTTACTCCTTTTCTATAAAAGTTATGATTTTTATATATTGACACTTTACTTGAAGATATTTAAATGATTGAATCAAAATACAGACACTATTTTTCAATAAACTTTTCTAGATGTCTTAGAATTATCAGACTATCTTTTTACTACAATTAATTTTACAATTTCATAGCTTGTATATTAAACATTATAAAGGATGCAATATTTAAGTCTCTAAGAAGAAATCTTGTTTGCCTCAACAACAAATGATTATAAGTTGATGTCTCTCAATTGTCTGATATATCAAAATTCTTACTAGCCAGTATTGAATTTGTCTGTAAGGTCATAAGATTTTTTAAATCTCACAGTATAAATAGGGAAACTATTGGTCCTCTTATATCTTTTTATCATTACTAACATTAATTTATAATACTATTGGCATTCAGACCCAGATAATACATTTTCATCCCTTTAATTGTATGTAACATGGTACTATTGGTTCTTGTGTATTATTAAACATTCCAAAATTAAGTCACAGTTTTCAAATCTCAGCAATTTGAACGTATCGTAATTATAAAATCGTGTAAATTAAACATGTCCTCTCTTATAGCAACCGGCCACTGTACAAGAATTCAAAATCAGGGTGCCAAAGAATGTAAAGAAGAAATACCATGTGATGAGATTCAATGCGACTCTCAACGTGGACTTCGCAAAGTGGACTCACGTGAAAATGGAGAGAGAGAATAACATTAAGGAATTTAAAGGAACTGAAGAGGAAATGCCGAAGTAAGATATAATTAGATGTTACTTCTAATCGGACTGTAACTTAATGTGAGAGTATTATCAATGTTTTAGAGGAGGAAGTTAAGGTAAACATTGGTATTTTTAAAGATATTCTGCTTATCATACCCTAAATATCTGTGCATCCCTGAAATATATGATATATCTCATATATTTGATGTTCAAACAAAACAGGGCAGCAGTGGTGTGCATTATATACATATAAATAAGTAGTACATATCCTAGACCCTACTCATGATACAGTTTTAAACTTACATTGTTAGATTCTTACCAGAATGCCTTAACTCACACATTACTCAATACATGTATACACAGATTTATAATTCCATTCCATTGATAGCTTCCTTCTACCCTTAAAGAACTAGTGTTCAACGTGCCATCCAACGAAGATAAAAAAGCAGAAATAGCGCTTAAACTACTTTGAAAGCTTTAAATGTAATAAAGACATATCATCCAGAGCTACAGATATTTCTTCACAACTTTTTCCTGTAAGCTTCTAAGAATTGTCTGCTCTTAGTCGAAAAATTTCATCCGACTCAGTAGGGCCTACTAGCGTTTCAACTTCCAGAATGTTCTATGCCTAATGCCTAAAATGCTAGGCCCATTTTCCTTTTAATGTGGGATAAAATCGATGATTTATATTGCAATATACTTTGTACATTCTATATTTACTCCGAATGTATGGGTTCTTTTGCTAAACAATATATGTATTGGACTTAAAATTAGTTTTTCATATCTTAAAGGTTCGGCGCCGGTTCAGAATACGGCAGGGATGTGAGGGAAGAGGCTCGACGGAAGAAATTTGGTATCATCTCCAGGAAATACAAACCCGAAGATCAACCCTGGATACTGAAAGTAGGAGGGAAAACTGGCAAGAAGTTAGTAATATTTTACTCATTAGTAGGTATATATTGACCCATGGTTATGAGACGAAACCTCTTAGCATTCAATGTATTCATATGCGGGTGTCGGGTCCATCGTTGTAGTGAGAGGAGATTCAACAGTGCCTGGGACTTGCGACCCAGGTCTAGATTTAATTCCTTATCTAACGCGCATTAAAAGCTCTCATCCACTATCCAAGCTCCTCTTTTTCTACCTGGCATTTGCCCAGCTTTAGCCAGGGTCTGCTTTACATGTTGTGAATAGTTTTGGCTAATTGTTTTTACGACCGGCCGCCTGCCTGACATCAACCCTCTTTGGGAAAGCATTAATCAGTGATCTCTACTAATATTATAAATGCGAAAGTAACTCTGTCTGTCTGTCTGTCTGTCTGTCTGTCTGTCTGCTACGCTTTCACGCCTAAACCACTGAACTGATTTTAATGAAATTCGGTACAGAGATAGAGTTGACCTTGAGAAAGAACATAGGATAGTTTTTATCCCAGACTTTTGAAAGGTTCTCTTGGAAACGCGATATAACCGAACTCCACGCGGCGAAGCTGCGGGCGGAAAGCTAGTGTCTAAATATATTATCCAAGCTCCTCTCTCTGCCTAATTTTGTTTTTGCCCACATTAGGTGCAATATTCATATGTTCTCGTCTATATCACCAGGTTCAAAGGTATTCGCGAGGGCGGTGTTTCTGAAAACGCAGCGTACTATGTGTTCACACACGCCGCTGACGGAGCCATCGACGCCTACCCTCTACAAGAATGGTACACTTACACACAACAATCATAGTAAACTTGACATGCTATGGTTTAAATATAATTCGTTCAGAAATTTATTATTCAGTTATAACACGATTATAACTCAACTAGTTTCAGATGTACGAAATTCATATCATATGAATAAAGTTGTCCTAGTTTTAGAAATTTAAAATCAATGTCAGATTGTTGAAAAGTATTATAACTAGATGGCGTTAGTAAAAGCGTGTAATTTTATACATATGATAAGATATAAATGTATACTTATTTTAATATCTATTTATTTTCTGTATTAATTTTTCAGAAGTTTACCTTAAATAACTTTTATATTATTTAAGGTACAATTTCCAACCGATCCAGCGCTACAAGGCACTTTCCGCTGAAGAAGCGGAACAGGAATTTGGAAGGTTGGTCATTAATTTTAAACTAACAGACTCCTCTATATATTTATTGAGGCCGCGGATCTGTCTCGCAGTCGATATTTTCTTATTATTTATATTAAAATTGGTAAATAACAGTTCCTTACTACAAAAACTAAAAAACTATGTTTCAATTGAAGCTCGGGTATAAATCCATCTGTTTCAGAGTCTAAGTAGAACAAACAAAGAAATATTAAATAAAAAATGGTATAAGTGTCGTGTACATGCATAACGTATATTATAAGCTTATATTATTATTACAAATAATTATACATACATATACGTGTGTGTGTGTGAGTGTGTAATGCCACTCTGTGTGTGTGTAGACGTAACAAGGTGATCAACTACTTCTCACTGATGTTCCGGAAACGTATGAGAGGTGACGATGCGGCTGACGAAGATGATCCCGATGAAAAGAAAACCAAGGGGGCGAAGGCTAAGAAGGGTGTGTATATACTGTATGAGTGTGTATATGTATATGGGCCTTTATATTGAAACTTATTCATATTCTACGTTTTATTAATATACTAGTTTATGCACTGGACTCTGTTTGGTGGACTTCGGAATTTATTTCAATGACAGATTAATTATTAATTTAGGCTTTAATTGACTAGACATGACAACCAACTGACAACGCCATCTATGATCGATATGTGACTTCCTATACAATACATTTCTTCTATGGAGTTTTCCTTAAATAAATACACAGTTTTCTTATAAAATATAATGTATGTGTCTGATGTTTAAGCTACAGCCCTGGAGAGTTTCATTCAAAATCTGTTCAGTAGTTTTTTGCTTTAAAGAGTTACAAATATCCATATATGCTAAACATGTAAATTAGAATAACTTTTATCGAGGGAAGACAAGATATATATCTATAAGATAGACAAGATATATAATTAAAATTGATTTTATACTTTCTGTATGTCATTTATTTTTATACTGATTTATCATAAAATGTTATTTCTCTTAAAGATCTAAAGATCTCTGAAATGGACGAATGGATAGACTCAGACGACGAGTCTTCAGATTCTGAAGCAGATAAAGACAAGGAGAAGGAAGATAGCGACTCCGGCACTAAGAAGAAAAATAAGAAGAAAGGTACTTTAATATATTAATATATACAAACAACTTTAGACTCTAAAGCAATGGAAGAAGGTACTAAATTGTATACTATAAAATGTTATGTCCTGCATTATATGACCATAGAAAAATTTTCCTTAGAATTATATTGTAAATAATTAATAATTAATTTTAGGTAGACATATAATAAAACCATGAAAAATGTGAATTGCTATAGCTACATGCTACTAATGTATGAGACTAAAGCTTAATATTATAGGAATGAACGGAAAAGATATACATCTTTTTATCTTATCTTATCTTTTCTTTATATTTTCAGCGGTGCCTAAGAAAAAGAAAAAGGTTAATGATGAGGCGTTTGAAGAGAGTGATGATGGAGACGAGGAGGGCAGGGAGAGGGATTATATATCAGACTCGTCGGAGAGGTATATATATATATACACAAACACACACACACACACACACACACACACACACACACACACACACACATATATATATATATATATATATATATATATATATATATATATATATGTATGTATGTATGTATATATATATAAGACTAGCTTTCTGCCTGCAGCTTCGCCCGCGTGGAGTTCGGTTATATCACGTTTCCAAGAGAACCTTTCAAAAGTCTGGGATAAAAACTATCCTATGTTCTTTCTCAAGGTCAAGTCTATCTCTGTACCAAATTTCATTGAAACCAGTTCAGTGATTTAGGTGTGAAAGACAGGCAGCCAGAGTTACTTTCACATTTATAATATTAGTAGGGATATAGTATTGTGATTTGGATGACACAATCAATTTATGGATTAATGAGTTCCTCTGTAACAAAAGGTGTTGTAAGATTTTCTGCTAGGGTGACAATTTATATTAAGTTCAGAATAAAAAGTTTACAACACTAACCTGTAAGAAAAGAAACAACATTTAAAGCTATTGATTTACAATATCAATGCTAATATAAAAATTATAAATAATATGATCTATTTTACAAGTTCTTGGCAACCGTTTCATATACGAGTATGTTATACATTTTAATATGAACCACAGATAACATTATTTGGTGTTTGTCTATGGCACGTGAAGAAAATTATATTTCTTTACATAAATACTATAACTATGTAATAAGATGCTGAAAATATTTTAATATTCAGTATAATCGATTGTATTCCTTATTGTCAGTGTGGAAGTAACACAACTACACTCTTATCTCTGTTATAGTGTAGAGGCAGGTGGTTTATATCAATTATGTGATTACATGTGTGTAGTTAATGTTGTTTTTGTTTACAGTGAGTCTGATCACGAGACGAAAGCCAACAAGGAGCTGAAGGGAGTCGCGGAGGAAGACGCTTTGAGGTTAACTTTATACAGAGATATTACTAGTTTTATTAGGCTCAAGGAAAAATATACACAATTTCTTATAGCAAAAAGTGTGGTAATTGGCTGGCGGAGACGTCTATAGCCTATGTTATTTGACGTCATACATATACAAGTGTTATTCTGTTCTCCCGCGAGAAACCCGGATATATTTTAGTCGATATGCGACCTTGATGTTTAACTTACATCACTTAAAGGTTTCATCATAATCGTACATTCGTCCATACTGATATAATTTTGCATTTAGTATTAGTAGGAAGATAGTATTTAAAAACTTATATATATGTATTATATGATAATGTATATATATTTCCAGGAAACTGCTGACATCAGACGAGGGTACGGACTCGGAGCAGGAACAGAAACAAGAGTCGGAGGGAGAAGACGAGCCCACCAAGGAGGGGGAGGAGAGGGCGAGTAAACTGACCAAGAAGAAGAAGAAGGATGACGCTAAGAAAGGTATGGAGACAGACAGAGATAGATGTAGTGACTGATAGAAAAACAAAGGACGTGCACTGATTAATTTTATAACTTTCATCTATTGCATATCTTCTTCCACTGCATATCGTCTGCTTCATATGTTATAAGTAGTTTTGGCTAATTGCTTTTACGACCGGCCGCCTGCCTGACATCAACCCTCTTTGGGAATGCATTAATCAGTGATATCTAAATGCTCTTAGAAAGTACATATGACTCGGATAAATCACATTGGTACTTGCCAGGGCCAGGATCGAACCCGCACCCTCGGCAACAAGAGGCGGGCTCTCTAACCACTAGGCCACCACTGACTCCTACTTTTATTTGTCTATATTGTCTACAGGGTGACTGGTGAATTACTATCAATATTTAAGGAGCATATTCGGTACATGATTCTCATTCAAATTATGTAAAAAAATAGGCACTTAATTTTTGACAAAATTTCCGTATAAATAAGTAAAGTGTTGACACGTTCCAAGTGTTCAAGTGTGGACGCGTGCTGATACAACAACACGTCACGACATGCGTATGTGTGAGTGTCAGTGTATACCTAATCTGTAGGGTGTTCACACGATGCGTAATTAATTACATAACTTTTGGTTAACTTTACTTAGAAGTTTATTAATATTTATGTTATATTAATTTTTATTTTGTCATATATGATCGTCAAATATCACGTCCTCAAATATCGATAGTAATTCACCAGTCACCCTGTATATAGACAGATAAAAGTAGGAGTGTATTACAACTTCTGGTATATTTATCTATGGTATCTATTTATTTGTCTATTTACCTGTTCCCATAAATCTTACCGTTTCTGACTGGCAGATAACTGAATTAGTATAAACAGTCATTACTATTGCATACAAAATCGCGCTCTCAGCTAATATAGCATAAGTGAACCAAACTGATCTATGAACAACAACAAGGAATGAAAACACTTTTCAGACATTCACAACAGATGTTAGAAATTATTTCTAAAGTAGATAACTCGAAAATAGAAGTAGAAGATAATTCGAAAATAGACGGGACATACCCTCGTCAAATACGAGATTTCATATTTCATCTAAATCTGTTACATATAAGTGTATTCTTCATCAAATAGTGTTTGTTAATGTGTTTGTGTTGTTCCAGACACCAGCAGCGACTTCAGCTCGGACTCCGACACCGACCCCGAGAACAGCAGCAAGAAACAGAAGAAAGGAAAGAACAACGACTCGAAGAACAA
The DNA here is from genome assembly GCA_916720795.1 of Danaus chrysippus. Classification (NCBI taxonomy): domain Eukaryota; kingdom Metazoa; phylum Arthropoda; class Insecta; order Lepidoptera; family Nymphalidae; genus Danaus; species Danaus chrysippus. Next base: position 12,718,710 of record CAKASE010000074.1, on the reverse strand, counting down.
TAACGCTGGTATCATATATATTATAACATCATATATTGAAAGAGTCTTAAAGAATTTGATTACGATAGTTTTTTATTTATACAAATCGATGGTTATTTTGGTTTGAAAATTGTGTTTTTGAAGGCATTAATAGAATGTCACCAATAATTCTTAATAGAATGTCACCAATAATTCTTCTCTAGATGAATGTCACATACATTTACTCTTTAGTGTCATGTCACATATAATTACTCTCTAATGTCATGTCACTTATATTTACTCTTTAGTGTCATTTCACATACAATTACTCTTTAATGGAATGTCACATTTAATCGTCAGGTGGTAGCGCTAATACGTCTCGTTCGTGTACCCCCACGCCGTCTAACGCGACGTCCGCGGTGGCCGCAGCCAACGCCGCTAACAACCAGCCCGCCAAGAGAGCGAAACTTGACCCCTCGTACACGTGAGTAGAGAAATATCCTATTATATACAAAAAACAATGGAACATCCAGAAGGTATGAAAATAATTAATTAATAAGCATTATAGTTCTAATACTTTCTAGTGCTTCTGTATAGTATAGAAATATGTACATATATGTTACTGATAATAACTATACAACTACAATACCTGGAAGTCATGAGAAAAAGAATGTATCTTGTGCTTAAATGCTTATGTTTTCTTTTCTTTGATGTCAGCTCTTGGTTAGGTTAGTTCACAACTATGATACGAATGATTTAAGAAGGTGTTACGTAAATAAAATTGTTAATGTTATGAAAGTTATGTGTTGTCCAGAAACAGACATCTTTATTATGATTTTTAGGTAACATAAAAATAGGGCGAGTAAACAAAGTAAAGTGAAAACATCCTTAAGAATGAAATATTACATGGAATTTTAAGACTTACAAACGACATTCTCATCTTGTCTGTTGCTGCAAAGTAATTGAAACGCCGGGAGTATATTGTTGAAAAGAGACGAAATCGCTTAGACTTAACGTTACACCTCTCGCTCCCACTTCTAGCGCGTGCAAATTCATGACGAAAATATTTCTTGTGAGTTCGTTAGACAGCTCGTAATATTTATTGACTTTGGCGGCATGGTCCTTAGGGATTAAAAACTAATAATTCGAAAATATTAGTTAGATTTTATTCATGTTATATTATTAATAACGTTACAGTGAGTGCGGCGTCACCGAGGAGGCAGTGAGGCGTTACCTGACCCGTAAACCAATGACCACCACCGAGCTGCTGACCAAGTTCAAGTCTAAGAGGAGTGGAGTATCTTCAGACAGACTCGTGGAGACTATGACGCAGATACTCAAGAGGATCAACCCCGTCAAACAGAACATCAACGGAAAGATGTACCTCAGCATCAAGCAGACATGACACTGATTATGACGTATAAAAGATTGTTGACATACATGCCGTTTTATTACTTAACCCTTGTTTACTGATTGGCACAACACTATTCAATGTGTTATGTAATTACACATAACTACTGTACTCTGTAAATAGAAAAGTCTAGGGTGTAATCTATGAAAAAATCACGTTTTCTAAAATGTCTGCTGTTATTCTTTTAAATATTAATTTTATCAGGTCATGGGCCCAGATCCATGCAATTGTTCTCCTCAAATATATCCTTCCAACTGTTTTATATAAAAACATATTTTAGATATTTCAGTTCTCTTTAAAAGTTTGAAATTGGAATGTAACTTCTTTTTTTAAATATTAAGGTGTTTAAGAGACGGAACTGACAGATGTGTTTTTTTCTCTTTTTCTCCTACATTTATTGTTATATAATTTCTGTAATTATTACTTTTTTGGGGTTGGGAATAAAATAAAGAAAAGTTTTGATGTTAAAATAATATTTACTATTATAACACAAAATGCTTCAATATCTAAAAAATGTATCTTACGGTATAGTAATAAAATAAATTACAATTATTCAAGTTTAACTTTTAACAAAATTGACTTTTTATCACAGAGTATCCATCATACACAATTATATTAAAAGTTATTTCATACGAGACGAGCATACATCGAGAGGTGTCTATAGTGCTAAGGAATCATTCATCTGGCCGATCTTACTCAATACAAATATTTACTAACAATCTAAACATTACAAACATAAGATCTATTTAATACAAAGAAATATAATAAATAACAAGCTTTTGTATGGGGTAGTAGAATACTACGTCTGAAGCACTCAGTTCATAGACTCAATCAGGCAATTATCATAATTTGTACCCGTCTTAATTATGTTTTAGAAATAATTCGAATTATGCGACCACTTGTACGGAAATTAATATTATATATAAAATGCATTTCCACAAAACATATCTGTGTAGATAATAATTGTCATCTAATATTTGATACTTAAAATAAACTAAAAGTTCGAATTGTTTCATGTTTTATAGTACAGATAAAACTTATACCTACTAATTAATGCTAAACTATTTACGTGTTTCTAAGTGATGAGAGCCTTCTCTTTCTCGTTTTGTTCTGAAGTTACTTCTGAATCTTCGACTTTTCTGTAAAATTTTATTAAAATAAATCAACGAGTCTAAAAGACGACATATTTTCGCAACATTCAAGTATTAAGAGTTAATTATATTGCTTGTATGTGAGATATTTATTTCAGAATCGATTTATATGTATATATTTACCCGCAAAGTGTGTAGCTTCGTACAACTTGTTCTCCTTCTTCTATTGTTTGTGGCATCGGCCGGCCGTTAGTCTCCGGCACCATCAAAGAAACTCCACTCGCCACCAGAGACAATGCTCCCAGAATGATAAGCGGCAGTAACTTCCACGCTCGCTCCTATTGTTATTGTTATATCTTTTACTTTTTATATATTTATTTAGGGATTCCCTTGTATCCAAATAGCTAAACAACAAAACTTCTAGAGTCTATATACCAATACGTGCTGTCGTTCCAATAATAACTCATTATTTACCTAAAACTTCATTTAAAAAGAAAAAAGTTTTCTGAGGAACCCAAAAACTATTAAACTGATAATAATTCATTCAAAGGTAAATTTTTTATTTCTGATCTGTGATGTTTTTGTTGCTTACAGATCGACAGAACCATAAGTAATACAGAGTAACAAACAACAAAACTGAATAAATTATCAAAAATAATAATACATATACAACACCACCACTTGAACAAAAAACCAAACAAAAGTTATATTAATGTTATTTCATCAAAATATCTCGTTAATATCTCACCGAGTACACGACGAATGGTGAGACGAGCGTGGAGACGTATCCCATGACGTGTATGAAGGAGGAGGCGGACCCTCGCACGGGGGTCGGCATCAGCTCCGCCGACCACTGGATGGCCGCGTTGTACGCCATGTTGATCATGAACCGGGCCATGATAGCCAGGGACACTTGAGGTATACCTACGAGGGTAGTTAACAGATTAATAATAATAAACTTTATTGAAAAAACACAATGCTTACATAATAGATTGACATATGACACAATGATCTTGACTTAACTTAAACTATCACAATGTTTTCCATTGGTTGAGGTGCGTTATGGTTTAAGCAATTTTAAAATTTTGATTATCTTTGGACCCCACACTAGGAGACCTGTATCGTGGGGCCCGAGTTGCTATATCTAATATATAAAATTCTCGTGTCACAGTTTTCGTGCCCATACTCCTCCGAAACAACCTGACCGATTTTGATGAAATTTTTTGTGCTTATTCGGTAGCTATGAGAATCGGCCAACATCTATTTTTCATCCCCCTAAATGTTAGGGGTAGTCCACCCCTAAATTTTTTTTTTATTTTTTAGACAAAATTTTTAATTACTATTTTTTTATGATACAACGTACAAAAATACATACAATCCTAAATTTTCACCCTTCTACGATCAACCCTTATTTTTTAATAGCTATTTTAGTAATTTAATCATTTTTCATCTCCGGTCGATAACTGATCAATCGTCATTTAATAAGTTATCCCCGCCAGATATCTACAGGTGTCACTTCTGACCCAGTAAACAGCACGGAGTAGGGATGAGAACGAAGCCGGTCTTCTGTTTCTCTCACACAATTAGACTTCTCTCACTCCCTACACAGTTGTCGGCCATCGTTATTGTTTGTGCATCAAGTGTAGTAGTAACGTTGACAATTATTATTTTGCTAGCTCAGTGTAACTCTCATATTAACTATTAATCATTCCTAATCACTTCAAAACACGGAGATTTATGGCTTTAATAGGTAAACTCCAAAAATATAAATAAAAAAACGTAACAGATATTTCTTGATTATAGGGCGAAACGAAGTTCGCCGGGTCTTCTAGTATAATATATGTATTGATAAATGAAGTCCGCCATTATTAAAATTACATTCAATAGTCGATTAAATGAAACTAATCTTTTTGGGATATATTATGCGACTTTATTTTTGTAAAAAATTACAAACTCCCGACGTTTCGGCTACTTTTCAGCAAGCGTAATCATCTTAGATCACATTACTCAACAGTCGTTTTTTGGAATATCTTTTCTGTATGGGTAACAGAACCCCTCACATGTCCAAGCAATTAGCAAAAAATTTTATAAACCCATGTTGCAATATTATTAGATTCTGATTGCCATTATTCCTTGTTTTTGGACATTATTATTATCATATTAGTTTTCTTTTTAACATTGTCATGATGTAACAACACCTACCTCTAGGTACAACAGTAGCAATGAGTATCAGCGTTCCAGATACCAAGAGCGGGACGGCGGTCAGAACACGACGACCGAACCTATTAATAACATAATTACTGTAATCTTGATACATTCACGAAATTAACACTCCTGGAAGAAATCCAACGATAAATATACTAATGTACAAAATATCTGTGCAGCTGTGTCAAGAACAGGGCTAGCTGTTTATAATACGTAAGAAAATTTGGAAGTATCTGTTGCGATATCTTCATCTTGAAATTTTGAGAATTTTATAAAATGCCGATTTGTTTCTTTGTGAATCTATTAATTCTAGTAAATCAATTGAATAATATTAACTATTAAAGTATATAAATTACGACATAGTTTTCATAACTGGACTACAACTACTTGACATACAGCTACTTAAGATAGGACTACAGACTACCCTCTCAAAGAAGATAGACGTTGAGTAGTTATTGCAGATACGAGTATTAATCCTTTAATATACAAGAATTGTGTTCTATCTTCTTTTTAGGTTATTCCTTTTCCTTTTTCCTTACAGGTAGCACATGCGTGATAGTAACTCACTTATACTGTCAACTACTTTGTCCATACAAACATGAAAATAAAAGTAAGTTCATAGATACCTGTCCAGTACTAAGGCTAACAGCATGACTGAAGGTATCTCGGTGGCAGAGGTCAAAGTGAAGGTCACGAAAAAGTCCAAGCCGAGGCCTTCCGACATACGGACCAGCCCGTCGAAGACCAAGGCACATGTCATGTATACAATTACCATACGAGCGAGGAGACCACGTAAAGCTGAACTCTTGAATACATCCATTATAGACTCTTTTGTACGACGAGTCTGACTGGCTGATACCTATAGAGAAAAATAATACCAAAATAGACCACCTTGTTTTAAGCATGGTAAATTTTGATGGACTTGGTGTGTATGAAAATAGTTAATCTATTTCATGATGAGATTTGTTTTGAAATATTTGATTATTGCAATACATTCATTGTATCCAAGTTGAATAACCGTTAATGTTTTGTTTCCAGTCTTTTGTTGGATACAAAACATAAATGATTCACGTAATGTTTGTATTGAAACTGTGTCAACTTGACGCGACGATAATAACGATTAGTATAGATAATTAATATTTACTGACGATAATAAAAAGGAAATTAAAACAAAAGACACTTCTACTTTATAATATATAAATTAACTCAATTATAGACGTATCGTTTAATTAATTATTTAATTGCATTAATGAACATTCGAGGTCAGTTTCTAAGGTAGTCAATTTATTATTCAGTTTTTATTAGAACAGTTTATTGTAAATAATATAAATGTTAATAGTAAACTTACAATAAACTCGTCCATGACGTCATCAGGTATTTTCCTTCCATTGACTGTTTCGAATCTTCTCAGAACTTTCACAGCGTCATTAACGCGCCCCCGAGATGAGAGCCATCTGCAGTTTGAAATTAAATAATCATAAAAAAAAATTTTACGAGTATTACATAAAGTAGATAGAGTAAATGTTAGACTAAGTAAGCATATTTTTTTCACATCACCTAGCGCTCTCAGGTACAGTGAAAGGCACAACTACGACCAGCAACATGGGCAGTGAAGTGACCCAAAGAAGTGTTCTCCAGTCTGATACCCAAAGTGCCACCCAGGGGAGGATGAGGCAGCCCCCACCGAAAAACAGAGCGATCGACATATTCGCTGCCCATGTCCTGTATTTAGGACCAGTGTACTCCATCACTGTGAAACACAATTATTTGGACGTTTGTAACCAAATTTGCAACAAACCAGCTATTTACAAAGTTGAAGCTTTTTGTAAAATTAATAAATAAATTTGTGAGAATCACCTAAAATATACATGGCCATGAAGCAAGTGTCGTAGGCAGTTCCGACGATGAATCGACAGAACGCGAAGTCCCATATCTCCGTAGTGTATATTGTTGCTATACCACCGACCAACGCCATTAAGTTGGAACCTAGATATTTTTTTAAAATTAAATTTAATTATTTAAGTTTTTTATATGAGATTTTTCTTAATATTTATCTTAACTCTTTAGTTTAGAAGTTACATTTGTCAGCAATTGACCTCTCAGAAATTTTTTTCTTGAAAACTACATAAGTACGAGAACACAATAGGATTTTTAAAATATTTCGTCAAATATGAAGTTATTTTTTGTTGAAATACAAGGAATAAACAGCACTTAATGTAAATCTTACCAAACAAAGCTGGCACCCTTCCAAAGTAGTCGGACACCCATCCAAAGAATAAACCTCCAAAGAAGGAGCCGATGAAGAAAACAGTCTGTGTGAAGGGAGTGTAGCCGGAGTTATCACACACCCAGCCGCGCTGCAACAAGTACGGTGTTTTGAATTAAAAACCTACATGCAACTGCATACAAAGTAATAAACATTGAAATAAAACTAATATTTTTCACATTTTTTACGCGTTTATAATTTTTTTTAACAATATACTCCCGACGATCTGCCCGTGATTTATATTGCTACAAAGAAACCAAAACGCTGTTTTCTAAACCCCTAATTTCTAATTATTTCTCATAAAAAAATGTGCAGTACCCTCTATAACGACTCAGAAAACAAAACAGCCGCATACATGTTACAATGCTACAAGTATTTTGTTATTAAAAAAGTACATAGGTACCTATATGTGTTTATGTATAAATGACACATCTCTGTTAGTTTACTGTTTGACAATGAATGAGTCTAACGGTAATTGAAGTTTGTCTCTCAGTATTAATATTTCGTATACCTTTAGGCATGTTGTAAGAAAAGTCAAATAATCTTTATTAAATTCAAAAACCTATCACTCAGTCGTTGATAATATTAACATAATTATATTGACACATCTGCATCGATTGATTGATAAGTCCTTCAATATATTTGTTATATGTTAGTTTATTATATACTTACTCATATATAACATACTTATTTAAATATTATTTATTTTGGTGACATATATGACCTTTAAGATATATAGAGTATATCTAAATTCTAAATATTTATGGAGAAAAATATATCCCTAACTTTGTACGTCTTTCCTAATCTTGTATACCTTTTTTACAAACATCATATGTTCTGTCTCGAAAATAGTGATAATAGTTTATCTTAAAATATAGTAATCTGTAGACATTGGATACTAAAGATCACTCAAGATAAATAAATATTGATAAACTCAAGGTAAATGATCGCTACAAATGTAGGTTCAATACCAAGTAAGAAATACATGTTTTAATATTTCCCTTACCTCGCTAACTACAGTGTGGTAAGGTATATCTTTTAGCTCGAACTCCCAGCCGTTCTTGCAAGCGGTGATGGGTGTCCCGGGATCGGTTCTGTTGTTCATTAAAACTTCGGTCCAGTTGGCATCATACATGAAGCAGCGGTTCCATTCCTCACCATCAATACTTGGTGGAGGAGCTGTTAAATTCCGTCTGAAATTAACAATGTTATAGGCTTATAATTATCAAAGATTGTATGTATGTATGTATAAAGTTTGTTTTGTACACTAAAGGTAGTGGTTGTGTGACGTCATTCTAGATCCAATATGGCGGTACACCTAAGATGATGGATTCTGGATATTTACTACTCCTTCAATATTGTTAACAAATTGAAAAGATGCGAGAAAAAAACAAGAATTAAATCTATATAAAATACATTTAATTTTATAGAACACGATGTTTATATCAAATGTGTTTTTAAATGGATATAAAATAAATAGGAGTTGTTTAAAATCAAGACGGCTTGGTTTCGTAAACTGGGTTTCAAGGATAGGATAGGTTTTGTTTATATTTTATAATACACGAACTTGACCCACAGAACCAAACAAAGTAGTAGTGTCTATACAGTATACACAAATTCTACAATTTCAAAGAAGAAAATAGAAAATTGTATATACATTACTGATATATTTGTGACTGATGATAATTGTGTTGAAGTAAATATACAAAAGACTATTTACATTTTCATTGAAAGAAAAATATGCGCAGTGCGTAAAAAATAAAAGTAAAATTTGGATATGTTAACACGACATTAAATGAAAAAACGTTTAATCCTAGCTAGTACTTTAGAGTATGTGAAATCAAGTAAATCCTGACGTTAAATAGAAAAAATAAACTTAAGAGCTCAATAAGTAAATGGAAAGAGAACATAATTTGTAAATATCGACTGTCTGACCGACGATTAGGAAGCGGCAGCGTCACGTGACGTCATGTCATTCGCAGTCATTTATTTAAAGTTTTCTCAACAAACTAAACAACTGTATAAGACGAAGAAGTGCGGCTTCAAAGGATCCTAGCGGAACATTGACCTTGCGGTACTCTAACCTTGAAAATATAATCAAACCATAGATTCCCACACTTTTCGCATGGACCACTTTAAGAATTTTGTTAGTTCCGGTAGATACCGTGAAACTATATTTTAATTATAAAAATCCAATGAATATTTGTCCATATATTAACTTGGTTCCTCCTACGTTTATATTATATGCCCAAAACATATGCACAAACTATTTTAGATACCTATAAGATCTAAATTATTAAAAAGTACACACCGAAACCGGGATTGACTAAATTTCGTTTTATTCTTAATTAGTAGGGTGTAAACCATATATTTTATACGTTTTTCCAATACATATTAAAAAGCGCAAGGAACATTTCTTATGAGTTATTAGTTGCAACGACCTGTTGTGACTTGAAAAGGATTATGTTCTTTGACCACGGCCGACTGGTTCATACTCAGATAAATTGAACAGGTTTAACAGTAATTTTATGGAGTATGCTATTAGTATCCCGAACAGTATTCGTTAAACCATCAATTAGCGATGTGATCAACAGCATTTTAGTATATATTATATCTTTACTTTTAATTAAACAGAGGCGATTATTTTCGATTAATGACGAACGCTTAGATGTAATTAACAAAACCAGTTTAAAACAGAAGTTTAGATAACTTTAGTTCACAGCGACGCCAATACATAAGTCTTATTTTTTATATTTTCTTCTTTGCTAACTTCTCAGCCGCTAACTTTAACCTTATTTGAAGACAATGTGATAACAGATCAATATGCTTACTAATGGTTTTGTACCGTTATACTACAAAGGAAGGTTTCTTATTTGTTAATCAATAATCTACTTTAATACTATAATGTGATAAGATCTATGAATGAAAAACTCTTAACGCGTCGTATGTAGTGTGACGATGTCAACTTGGTTATAAGTAATGTATATCATATAAAAAATTAACCATCTACTTTTCTTATTCACTTTAATTCTATTAATAGTAAGATTCAGTTCACTACATAATTATAGAGAGAAATAATTCTTAAGCGTTTCTTGGTATACCTTTTTTTTTTTTTTTTTTTTTGTGCGCACTGGGATAAAAATGCTTTACGCATCCCCTCTCCGTCGGGAGACGGGGAGGGGTATGTGGGACTCCCCGGGAAAAGGATTCCCGGTATACCCACTAAAACAACCCAGTGGCGCTCCGACCTCGCCTGACTGACAGGGGGCTGGGAATCCGGTTGCATCCAGCCCCCCGCCTGCGATTGCCCGCCTTGTGGCAGACCCCTCACGCCCCCCCTTGTGGGGGAGGGCTCTGTTGTGGCCGGAGCGCACGGCCAACTCTGGCCGTCGCAGGGGCGGATGAAAGTGGACGCTGTGTGCGCCGCCTTCCGCCCCTCCTTCTTCTGCGAAGCTCTGGAGCTCTCTCGCGCTCTCGCTCCGCCGCCTCCTTCTGTGACATTACGTCTTCGCAGAAGGAGGCAACTGCAGTCCACGCCTCCTCACTCCCCAGCATGGCGGTGACCACACAAGGGAGCGAGAGGTCGCTGCCAATCACTGCCACCAGTGCACGGCGGGGCACGGCCCACGATGGGCACACCTCCATGGTGTGCTCTGCCGTGTCCTCCGCATCTCCACACTGGTGGCACGACGGGGACTCCTCTCTCCCGATCCGGTGCAGGTACGATCCGAAGCAGCCGTGCCCGGACAGCACCTGCACCAGACGAAACGAGAGGGAGCCATGTGACCGACTGAGCCAGTCTTTGAGGACGGGCCCAATCGCGTCCAGCGTCCTTCGACCGAACGTTGAGGTGGCGAGGTCCTCTGTCCAGTGTTGGACGACCGCGTCCCTCGCCTCCTCACGAACGGCTCCCCTCTCAGCGACGCTGGGGCGCTGGCCAAGCGCCCGCTGCTCCACTCTCCACTCGTAGACTCTGGCGAGCACCCACGCCTCGAGCTCCCAAGGAGGGGTGCCCGCCAGAACGCACGCTGCCGCGAGGCTTACCGTGCGGTAAGCCCTCGCCACCCTCTGCGCAATAGCCCTTTGGGGCCTCCGGAAAGCGGCTGCGTTTTCCCTCCTATGGAGGGAGTCCGCCCAGATTGGGGCCCCGTAAAGGGCCATGCTTCTAAGTATGCCGGCATATAATCGCCGGCATCGATTCCCGGGTCTCCCAAGATTTGGGAGGAGCCAGGATAGGGCCCCCGCGGTCTTCAACAGGCGCGTCGACAGCCCGCTAAAATGAGGGCCGAAGCGCCACCTACTGTCGAGTATCAGGCCCAAATATTTCATCTGGGCCTGTACCCCGATGCGGACGCCCCCCACAGATAGGTGAGCGTCGGGCGGTTGGCGTTGCCGAGACCTATGGAAGAAGACGGCCTCTGTCTTAGATAACGCCACCGTTAGCCCCAGGCGGGAGATCCTGTCAGCTACCAAGGATCCTCCCGCCGAGGCCAGGCTGGCCGCCGACTCGAATTTTCTCCCCCGAGCAGTCAGGAGGGTGTCATCTGCATAGCAGATGACAGACGTGCCTCGGGGGAGGTTTCCTCGCAGGAGCCAGTCGAATCCGATGTTCCACAGGAGCGGTCCTAGAACAGAACCCTGTGGGACGCCGGACTCGACGCTGTACCGCCGCAGTCGGCCCGCCCTATTTGCGACGAGGACCGAACGGTCCTCCAAATAGTTTGCTAGGAGGGCCCGCAAGTATGAAGGCACTCCATGATAGCGAAGTGCCTCTAGGATGGTGGAGTGGGGGATGGAGTTAAAAGCGTTAGCTATGTCAAAGGACACGGCCAACACTCCATCTCCCGCTTCCATCGCCTCGCTCACCTGATCCCTCAGACGGGACAGGGCGTCCAATGTCGAACGCTCAGGCCGAAATCCAAACTGAGCGTCAGACAGGTCTGGGCCAATTGTGCCTAGATGGTCCTTGAGGCGGGTGGCCAGCATCCTCTCGAACATTTTACCGACCTCATCGAGTAATACGATGGGTCGGTAAGCCGAGGGGGAGTCCACTGGCCGACCCTCCTTTCGTAGAAGGCACAATTGTCCCTCCTTCCATACCTTCGGGAACCTTTTGGACGCCAGACACGCTCCGAAAAGGTCCCGAAACCTCGAGCCCATCTGGGAAACGGCGATGGCCACCACCCTCGCAGGGATGCCGTCCGGCTCTGGGGCCGTCTTCTTCTTGCGGAGGCAGGCGATCGCCTCCTCCAACTCCTCCTCCGTAACAGGGGGCACCTCTTCCACCGTTGGGGCCACACCGCGCGGCGGGTTCATTGTCGGAGGGGTGAACCTGTCCCTGCGGGGAAACAGGGACTGTACCACCCCATCCAGCAGCGTCGGCTCGAGGGTCTCGGCAACTGGGGGACCGTACGGGCGCAGCTTGTTCCGTGCCGCTTGGAACGGTCTCCCAAAAGGATCGTTGTCGAGACCCTCCAACATTTGCGATCTCGCATGGTCTCGGGCGGCGGCGAGTCTCACCTTAAACGCGTTTTTCGCCTCTACGTATGATGCGTAGAGGCGATCCTCCATGGCGAGATCGCGGGAGCGCCGCCGACGGCTCCTTGTGTACTCTCGCCTGGCCGCCACACAGGTAGCCCGAAGGGCTGCCAACTCTTCCGACCACCAGTACACAGCGCGGCGAGGAGGCGGACGGTGGGACCGAGGCATGCTGGAATTGCATACCTCGGTCAAGGATACCCTCAGTTGGGCTGCCGCGGCGTCCACGTCCTGGACGTTGACGGGCGGCGTGAGCCAGTCCTGGACGAAGGCCGCCTCTTTGGCGGCCCTCTGGTCCAGGCGGGTGAGCGCCCACCGCGGGAAGGGTGACTGGCCCCTCGAACGGTTCCTACCCTGGGAGCCCTGGTCGGAGATATCGAATCGCACATATCGGTGGTCCGATAGAGTCTCCGTCAGCTCCACCCGCCAGTCCACGACACAGGCAGCCAAGGAAGGGGTGGCGAAGGCGAGGTCCACTATGGAGCCCCCCTCTCGCCGCACGCAGGTGTGTACTGTCCCTCTATTTAGGAGGGACAGATCTGACGCCACCGACCACGACTCCACCTCGCGTCCCCGTGCGTCCGTGCGTGGGCTACCCCACGCCACTCTTGGTATACCTGACATAACTCTGTGACATACTGTTTATAAGAAACCTACCCAGATAGTTTAGACAGCCATGCTTTGTGTAAAAACACTTGAGTGTGGCTGGTCAATACATTGGACAAACAAAGCCAAACAATGGTTTAGATAACATACCTCGGACATTTAAAATATAATGTGTTAAATCACAATGGACAAATCAAATAAGTTAAATAACTCGCGCTAAATGACAAGACTAACTGGTAGACGGGCAGAAGAGATGAACATCTCCTCTGCTCGTGTGTCCAGAAAAATAACAGTTTCATTGATGTATAAGATCGATAATGATTTCTAAGTAATAAAATCCCATTGAGAACACATAAACATAAATAAAATTATTGTAGAAATAATCTAAGATTTTCTCTACACATTTATTTTTTTATAATATAAAGTTCTATTGATATGTTTAACACATTTTAAATTGAATTGACTTCAATAAAACAGAATTTCTAGAAGCAGATCTATTGAAAAAATCACATATACATTTTTAACAAGAATTTTCATTTAAGAATCCTTCATGTTTTTCCTCCTTTACGGAGAACATTTTGAAATTTTATATCGGAAATATTTGTTAATAGCAATTGACTAAGTTATAGTTATGTGCTTTTATATTTCCTTGTAAAATGTGGACAATAGTATGAAAAATATATTAAAAATCATAGTTAATTGTATTGAATGTTTTTACTACGAAACCATACATCGCAAAAAAAATAAGGAGGAGGAAATATTGTGGGTGTAATATATACCATACATAGATTTAAAAATAACAGCAGCAAAAAAACTTTTTAATCCAATACCATAGACTATTACTAGTTCATTAAAATAACTTTCTCGGTAACAAAATGTAAAAATAAATACCTAATAACAATACAGTTGTCACACAGCCAAAAAACTTTACCTGCTTCAGTGTGAGTTGTTTTTGAATGAAAAATATAAAAATCAATTTAAGTAATATCTTATTAACATGTGCTAAAAGTTGATATACATAATAATGTATGTAATTGGAATATACTATTATTCCGCATTTCTACAAGACAAAATACCTGTCCTAACTTAGAATACGAAATGTTCCTAAATAAAAAAATTAAAAACGTAGAACGTTCTCTTTAGATTCTTCTATATATAACTTCACAATCTTTGAACCGCTTCTATTAAAATTGGTACATTAGTAGATCGAACCTCCAACAAAGACAAACCCTACGTTTCGGAACGAATACGAAATTTCATACGAAAAGTGACAATCCAAAAATTTTGTAAGTCAATTAATAAAATTGTAACAAACAAAAAAAACACAAATTAATATTAATTTGTATGTGGCAAGTGACAATTAAGGTTAAATTTTTCCGTTGTTATTGTTATTGGACATAAACAAGATGTTTATATAATTAAAGTGTGATAAAAAAAAAAAAAGACGAAATGGTTCAGAAACGAACAGTAAAAACTGTTAATAGCGACCAAAGAGGACCTTGACCGGTAAAGATCCTGAGATTACAATTATTACTGTAATCGATAAGCATATAATGAAGTGACGTACTTTTGTTGATACACTTGGAATTTTAAATAAGCGTTTTGTTACTCCTTTAATTTCTAGATAATAACAATTTTATTTTTAATTCTTGTACTGGTGCTATAAGATTTATGAAATTATAAAAATCAGCACCTAATTTGATATTTCATATGAATAAATCTACTTTCTTTTGAAGTATTGGTTCAACAATAAAATAAAATTTAAAACAGATTTATTTGTTGGTTTTATTGAGACTTTTTGTTTCTAAGACGTCTTTTTACAGCCAGTATGTATATTAGAAATCACTGTGACTTTTTTAGTCAGATCATACAATGTAATTAATCTATATCTATATAATGTATAAAATGTATTGCTGTTCCTCAGTCTCGCTAAAATTCGAGAACAGCTGAACGGATTTATCTTATCTTAGTCTTGAAATGTTCGTGGAGGTTCAGGGAAGGTATAAAAATTGATAAATTACTGGGAAAACCATAAAAACAGCCCTTTTCTATTTCCCATACAAACGTTTTTTTTTGACATTAGATTTCACAACTAACTAATATGACAATCATTCTGTCGCACTTCAAAACACGGAGATTTATGGCTTACAGTTAAACTCCAAAAATATAAATAAAAAAACGTAATAGATATTTCTTGATTATACGTTATACGAAGTTCGCCAGGTCTTCTAGTGTACAATATAAGTATGAATAATTTGTAAAAAAAATACATATAACTAATATTTAGTCTGGATATTATTTTGTTGGATTTAAAGAAGTGAATGTGTATGTAGGATCTCTTATACATATTATGTTACATTTATTTCAACTGTATAACTAAAAAGAGAAGGACGTGTCTTTTTATAATACTCAAGCCCTTAATTCATCACTTTCAATTAATATTTATCGTCCTTCTAATATCTACGATAAATTATTAATTTATTCAATGGTAAAACCCTCTAATCACATATCACCTATGAAGCAGGAAGCTATTGATCTGATAAGTCAAAATAAGTTATAATTCTAAGCAATCATTCTAGATATAATTTTATTTTGCCAAAACACAAAAACAATTAAGTTTTATCAAAATCATCAATCACGTCTTTGAAAATTTTTCTTTTCTCTACTAGGTGAGGTCTGCTTCTTTGCACGTGAAATATTGTATAATTTTTATGTATTTAAACGCATTAAACTATATTTTTCACATGGTTCGGTATAAGTATGACTGTAACAAAATAATCGTTCTTACAAAGAAGGGTCAGGAGACCTCAATCTATTTCTTCATCCTAAACAATAGTAGAGTTAAAACATTCGTATTAAAAACGGAGATGAACCTCGTACTATATTTCCGATATTTTTTTTATGTCAAGGACCACTTATCGTAATAATATAAAATGGTGCCAAATACAAAGGACGTTTCTGGCCGATATCTTGGAAACTATGTATTGTAGCATAAAAATAACTGAGTCTATAGACTATAGAGCCGAAAGTTTAGCAATTTTAGTTTATTGTCAGCAATTTTTTAAGTTTTTTTTCGGAATTTATGGCCAGTTTACAATAGATTACATTTCTATAAATACAACTAAAGCCACTGATATAACTAGGTAAGTATTTGAATGAGAAATAACCTGGTTATTTTTTTAATTATCTAACGCTTTTAGCTTTTAACCGTGTAACTGGGGAGGGTGGGTAGTTTGAATGCGACCTTGAAACTCGCGATCGAAGGTCTAAAGAAATTAAAATGCCCATCTTCTTACATAAAATACATGTACGCATTGATGGCGTTAACAATCCGTAGTCATGGACTATCTTCTCGTTTATTTACATTTAAAAATATAAATAAGATTTTGTTATTTTTCTTTTAAATAAACTTATTTTTTCGGATAACGATTGAAATTATGTAGATGTACCAAAAATTACAAAACAATTCATTGAATGTTAGGTAGTTGTTATCAGTGTTTCACTTCTTCTCATCAATCTAGGGCATTGATCAGACAATACTAGAATATTAAACTATAAGGCCTAACAAAACCTCAATAAATATGTAACAAGTATTTGTGACATTCCAATCAGTGACTGGTGTTATTTGTGACATTGTTACACGCTACATTGATTAATTTTTTACTGTCTCATCAAATATTATAGATTTACAACGATAGCAACAATATATTATACGGTACGGTCATCAAAACTAAAAGTGTATAACAAAAATTCTAATCTATTGTTCAACTGAAAATTGGTGACGTTTCAATCATTATATTACGCAAACAAATGGGTCAAGCTAAATAAAACAATTTGAAAAAACTCACCTCAGCTCTGGATCTAAATGATTTAGTTCTGGAACTTTACACCAGTGCCGTTGGGGGGTAGCGGCTATGAACATTTGGACGAAATATACGAAGGCGAAAAACACCCCCACGGGTAACATCCCCAGGAACAACAGCTTCTGGTAGCGTCCGAACTGTCCTATGTGTACCAGAATATTTTCCAGAGCATCGCTGTCATTGCTCTTAATTTTCTCATCTCCTTTCTTATCCTGGGAAAAACAGATAGATTTTTAAGTCAAAAGTCATATAGTTTGAACCTAAAATTAATAAATCATCAAAAATTATGTATATCGTGATGATAAGCGCGGAAATAATTAGAGGAATTTCCCAAGATTACGTCAATTAGGTAAAGAATGTTGATGGAAATATATTTAATATACAGGGTGACTGGTGAATTACTATCGATACTGAGGACGTGATATTTGACGATCATATATGACAAAATAAAAATTAATAAAACAAAAATATTAATAAACTTCTAAGTAAAGTTAACCAAAAGTTATGTAATTAATTACGCATCGTGTGAACACCCTACAGATTAGGTATACACACACACACACACACACACACGCGTGAAGCGGCGTGGTGTTGTATCAGCTAGCCGCCGCACGCGTCCACACTTGGAACACTTGGAACGTGTCTACACTTTATTTATTTATACGGAAATTTGGTCAAAAATTAAGTACTTATTTTTTTTACATAATTCGAATAAGAATCATGTACCAAGTATTCTCCTTAAATATCGATAGTAACTCACCAGTCACCCTGTATACAATGTAATTCATTTTATTGATTATAATTGTTTCATTAATTACTAAATTATCATTAATCAGTCTGTATTCAACTTAATAATGAAATTAAATCTTAACTTATTTCCTAAAACCTTCCCAAAGCTTTTTATCTAAAACTTTTCTTACGCGACATATTAAAATGACGCAACAATGAAGCAACCAATATTACAAGAATACTTTATCTTAATGTGGAAAAACAACAATGTTTGACATAAAAAATTGTAATTTGTGTCCCTAGAGAGGGACTGATCGATAGATATTTAGAACAAGATATTTGGGTGTCTTTATTTTTCACTATAAAGAGAAGTACTTATGTCTAAACCAAGGAGAAATAATAAAATAATCATTAAAAAAGAAAAAGGAATTCCTATCAATTAAAATAATAAAAAAACAATTTATGAAATTTAATGTAATTATTTAGTTGTGTGACGTAAAACTTTAAAAATGACAGAAAACAAAAGCAAACCGATATATTGCTACATTCGTCAAATGTCGAAACGTAAACTATACCTTCGTGTGTTGATCTCCATTTAAATCGTTCAATATCATTTTACACAAACACAGAACGGAACAGTTGTTAAACACCCTCGCTGTAACAATACCAACTAACTGGCCACCGTCGCCTATAAATCTAACGTGATAGAGATAAAAAATGCCCAATATCTTGCCGTATCACCCGCCGTTCGATGTTTTTCGTAATCAATCTTTGTTTTACGAAAAAATATATTTTTTTGTACAAAAACTTTTGCACACTTCCTAGTTCCAACCAGGATAATTTTAGGTTCCAAGAAGGTTGAATATATACAAAATATTAAAAAAATGTTTATGTATGAACAGTCCAGTACATGATCTTTGTAATACTATAGGAATACCATGACAACAAAATCAGATATCAAACAAGTTGATACAACTAATTTCTATATGGTAAAATTGATTTTTTTTTATCTTTATAATTAGAGCATAACATAGATATTTCAAACAAAAGATATATTGACGTATTTTGTATTAGTAAAAATTATTATTAGATCTTTGGTTCCATGTTTTTAAACATTCCCGAATATTAACAACCAATAAATTTTATTTAAATTAAGTCTTAGTACGTATTTACACAGCGGAACAAAATGCTTAACAAGCGTAACTCTTAATTAATGATTTCTTTAGTTTGTATCTATTTTAGGGTGCAATTAAAGTGACTAGCGTATATAAACTGTTCTTATTATAGAACTTGTATATATAAACATGTTAATATTACTGGTTCGCTTAATCAATTAAATATTATGTTGTCTTTAAAAATAAGGTCCCATTATGTTTATGGAAAACATTTCTTTATTACTGCAAAGAAAAATACGCCTTTAATTTAATTTTTGATTGATTTCTTTCCCCTATATTTAATTTAGTTCCACAATAGATTTGCTTTCAAACTATAAACATAGTAAATTTGGTGTTAAAGAGGAAGGATCTTGTCTACTACAGGTAAGTAATATTTTGTAACTAATCTTTCGGGATTTTTCAGGATATAGACAAATATATAATTCTTAGTTGGCGACAATATTTTTCATTTTGTAGGGACTTATAAGGATAATATATGATGTATGATGATTGAAAAACCACTTTATCTATCGCCCAAATACTATATAAAAGAATATTACGTCCCGTAATCTATGAGAAATGATTTTATAATAATTTATAGTATAAAATTTCGTGTCATATGAACGTTGAAACTTTAACATTATGCATATTCCATCAAAGACTTATTTACCTTTAATATTATCAAATATCCGTTAATGTTTATAAATCAAACCATCATCAACAGATAACAGAATTGTATTCAAAATGAAGTTTATGTCAGTTCCTATGAGAATGTGCACACGGACGCATCAAGCGTGATCCACCAGCAATTCATTAAATTAAGAAACAATCACGAAATAAAAGTACCATAGATTAATTATACTTGAAATATACCACAGATAAAATATGAGGATTTTTTTATAATAAAAACAATTGTACCCTAGAAAAAAAATGACATGTCAATTTAAAAAGTCTTGCAGGTTAGGACAGTCTAGAAATTTCAACTATTAATTACGGTTTAAACTTTCAATTAATTTTTAAATATATACAGACTTCTTGTAATAAATGTAACAAAAATAGTGCTATTTATTACCTTTATTTAATCACTAACTTTGCATGCTTGCATGTTAAGAGCGATACTGACTTCGCAAACGGTAACTTTACCGGGTCACGGATAATATTTTTCCTTTAGAATTCTGTCCTTTCCTGTCTGTCACAAGACAGAAATCTTAAACGAATTAGATTTTTGCAAACTATTTCCAGATCTTTCTTAAAAATAAAAACATCTCAAGGATCTTTAAAATATAAGTCTTATAACAAATTGTACTCATAAACAATCTCAATACATACGACTTATAGAAAAAAACAGTACTGACATCGTAAAAATATGGTATTAACAATAAATCAATAAGAAATATACTTAAGACACACGTGAATCGTAAAAAAATAATAATAAAAAACGGTTTCCACCACATCTTAGCGTGATTTTCAATTCACGTGCCGGGATTATGTTGAGAATATATGAAACCTATTAAATATGAAACAAGATGGATTCTTCAAATAGTTAAGTCGTTGCTTTATGTTGTCATTATCATGTAATACAAAATCGTGATCAATGAATGTGATAAAAGAAGGACAATTAAATGTAATCGAAGTAATTTATACATGATAATGAAGATGCTATTCATTTTTATTACAAACATAACCGCGACACAATAGATGTTTGTTTATGTCTCAAACTTTATTATATCCTTTAAATGAAACTAATATTTTTTGATTATACTACGCCTATATTGTTATTGTAATCCCGACGTTTATACAATAGTAAAATATGCGTAGTATAATCTGAAAAAAATTAGTTTAATTTAAATTAATACTCGCGAAAGCCTTATCTCATTATTATATCATAATCTCTAGGTTTCCTTATTTCTCTCAGAACAGTTGTCGTAAAATTTTAATTACATATAATTGTATTGCAAACTAATGTAATGATAACATTATAAATAATACAAAAAAGACGCGTTCAAAACATAAATTGTATCTTTTGCTTAAACCAACCGCTTTAATTGTGGATTTATTAAGATTTAGAATATATTTTGTACTTTGTTTAATAAGATATCTACAGAATTTCATACAATAATTAATAAGTCGACAAAACCTTTTTTACCCGTGTGATTATTATCGGATAGTCTTTACCGCTATTTTATATAAATAACGTTCATATTGTTATTTGAAATTTATTTATTATCATGAAAATTATTTAGACATTATATCATGACACGAATCATAATACCTTATCTTAAATTATGATCGTTTTGTGTTTATAAATATTTGAGTATTTGGTAAACTAACCACGTCCTTAATAGATGAGGGAAGTCAAGTGCTACAATCGCAAACAAGTTTTACCTCAAAGATCATCAGCCTATCAGAGCCCACTGCTGAGCAAAGGCCTCTTTTTTTCATAAGACCTCGTTTTTCAAGACGGGTTGGTGATTCCAAACTTATAATTTGAAATTATAAGTCCAGGTTTCCTCACGATGTTTCCTTTCACCGTCTGTCAGTGGTGTCTAAATACTCTTAGAAAGTACATATGACTCGGAAAAATCACATTGGTATCTTTATGTAATTATTACCATTTTGCTTTTATAAATATTTGAGCCTTTTGTAAATTAACCACGTCCTTAATGGATAAAGGAAATCAAGTGTTACAATCGCAAACAAGTTTTACTTCAAAGTTAAGTTTGTTCAAACTTTTCGTTATTTATCTTGACATAATTATTTCATTGTCATGACTTTACATATTTTTCTTGAATACGCTTAACATAAGTGGTATAATTGCAATAAACGATTTATTTTTCACAGCACCTCAAGTCGCCTTAATTGTATCCCCTACCTTAAATTATTTTTTTAACCTTCCATCATGACTTTATTCCCATCACATTAATCTTATAGAAAAAAATGAATAAAAGACATATAAAGTTATTGTGTCAAAAGAAAACAATACTTTAGACAGTTTTTGTTGCAAGAGACCGTACCTATGGATCAGTATATTTTCTCATCCATAATTCTATATAATAAGCCGTCTTATTCTACCTGTGTGATTGTAAACGGTCGGCACTTATCAGATACGAATGCTGACTTTAATCTAGAAATTAGTTGATTGAGTTCGACATGAACATCTCTTTTTTCAATAAACCGAATACTCATGTACCTACAGCTATTTAAAAACGCCCATTCTGTGTATGTATATTCATATCAAATTTCTGTGTGAATAAGGATTTGCTAGTTTTGGGTCATAGTTTGGACCTGAAATATATATAGCAAAAATTACTTTTGAATCGTTCAATAGTGAGATCATATTACACCGTTAACTTTCAGAAAAGATTTTACCTCCCTTTGTGTGTTCTAGTGCCCTTATAAGGGAATTTCTTTTGAGGAAGTGTTTGACGGGACAATAGTTATTATTATATCATTGCACCACTAGTTACAAATTAGGAATTTATTCCCACAACATCGCTTCCTAATCATCACCCAGTTTCATTTCAAAGGAATTTCACTCGATTAACGCTACCTACAAAATTCCTGATTTACCCAAAGGATTAAAGTATGGCGCTATGCAGCAGAGGAGTATTTAAAGATTCCGCAACGAGTAAGTAATGCTCATGATAATGGCGGCAAAAATATATAAAAAGTACAAGATGAATTGTTAGTATGTTGAGACATGCGATAAGGTACAATGTACTACATGATTATTTATTTAAGACTACGTGGAATATTTCACACCATTATATTAAAGCCTTGATAATCGGTATGTTACTTGAAGATAGTTCGGTTTAAGAAACGAAACATGATTTTTGAGATTATTTATGATTTTAATATTATCTATTTTTCTTATTGTTTTAAACGAAGACAGACTTATAAGGAGATAATATCGATTTCTCTAAAGTATATTCACAGTGGTGATGGGATAACGTTGTTAAGATTACACCTACATATGTTTCGATGACTTATTACTCTGTTTAAGACGCCAATATTTTTTTTATTTTATAAGCAGTTTAGTATATTCTATTGTATTCAAATTTCTTTTAGAGTACTGACGAATACTCGTTTTATATTCGACATCTGTCTCGCAACATGTTAATACAATGACCTCAAGATTTAAACGAATTGAATTTGAATCACTTCTTTGTTATTTACCGCTATATTTAACCATTGATAGTGCTTTGTAAAGTTCAAATTATTTGTCAATGTTCGTTATATTGTAACTTTTATCGAATAAAGTCATTTCCTGATATAATTGTGTTGAAACTGACATACTTGGGACAAGTTGTTCTTGGAAAGTCTTCTCGGAACTACATTCCACATCCAGTTAATTTTTACACGACAGTTAAAGAGCCTTCACAACACTTTACTCAATAAGTTGACTGTTTTTTCTTTATTGAACTTATTTTATTTTGTGGTGTAAATAGTAAACATGAATTTTGAACCTTTTATCAAATCAACTATAAATATCATAAGGATAATGTAGAATTATCGTCATAATATTTTACAACCTAAGTATTAAATATTATACGACTCAACTTTGATACTTAATAGAGATGACTAATATAAACCTTAAACAAAGAAATTAAACAGTAACTACATATATATTAGATATATATCATGTTCGTAATACTTGTGTCTTTTTGATATAATAATATTTTTAATTAAGTATTTATCAAATTGACAGATTAATATTTTATATTCAAAATGTTGTCATTAATGATTTTAGTAATTAAATACTACATACATTCGCCATTAAATATACACTTTTGTACCACAGCCAAAACTCAGTTTGTCATTTATTTGGTGTTTAATACTTTACAGATGTCTTACATCAACGATATTATTTTGCGGAAGGAATCCTTAGTTTATTACACAATTATTTAATCTATGTACCTATATAGTATTATTATTATATTAATCCACAGATTATACAGATATGACTTAGGTAGAAGATATATGAACTCTTTCCCGCCTTAGTCAAGTTTGAAATTGACATTATTTTTATTATAAGGACAAAGACAAAGGTCCTTGTTAGAAAAATTTATCATTCTAATTAAGAGATATTTTAATTATTTATTTTATTATTTGGTGTTAGATAAATTTTATATGTTTTTCTTTCGTTTTCCAGTAAAATGAAACTTTTGTCTGCCTTTTAATCGTTTTATTGTAGGTCAGAGACATTTTCCGTTACTTTATTATAATTTTTTTAATTACTTACTTGTATTTAAAAATATAAAAATACGACAATTCCTTTTTCAAAATTTCCAACTTTGGAGATAACCAACTTTTTTACTTTTAAATTAGATACATATTGATATTACTGTGCTTTAAGGAAACATCGAGGGGAAACCTAGACTTATAATTTCAAATTAGAAGTTTGAAATCGCTAAACCGCCTTGAGCTAGCGTGGTGATTTATGCTCTAACCTCCTCTATGTGAGAAGAGGCCTTCGCTAATAAGTGGATACCAATAGGCTAGTAATGATGTTGATTTTCATGTTGTTCTGTTTTTTCTAGTGTATGTTGTCTAATTTGAAATTAGTAATTAGTAATTTCTTTCGATTCTTGTTATATATACTTTATGTTCTTTATATATAAGAACATAAAGTATATATAACAAGAACATAAAGTATATACTTTATGTACTTTAAGTTACATATAGGTACATATACTTTACGTTTATTTTAATCATGTATATCGTCAGCCATTTGAAGACCCTACTGACCTTACTAAGGCACTTAATTTTTGCAATAGTATTACTATTATTAATACCACTATTATATCTTGATTGGTTTGTGTTTAACGATAATAATAAGAACTATCAATTTCAAGCAAAAAGTGTTTGTTTTGTGATGCAAATAAACTAATTTTTTTTATTTTGTGTAGCTATAATTATGTAAGAATATTTAATCTCAGTTATTGTTAAAACAAAAACTAATACGTTATATTAAACAATAAGTCGTCTTGAAAAAACTCAAGTGTATTTTCTACAGCCCTATTCAGTTAGTCTTGGACCTATATTAATAATTAAGTATTTTCTACATCTACACGAACTGTACTGTTTTTATTCTCCAGTCAATTTCGTCTCAGTGTTCTGATTATCATCACCCGGACATCCCCAGTCACCTCGTCATACAAAACCTCAAGAACATTTTCTAAGATGCTTGAAAGGATCAATCTTTGTCAACTTTTTGTATCCGAGGGTTTTTCCTTAACATCATCATGCTATGGTACTCTGTTTTATAAATTATAATACATCAAGGTATTCTTCTCATTGAATAATATCATTGCATGACATTGGCACAAATTGACACAGTGACATATACACTATACCTTCCATTTTTTTAAGAGCATCTTTTTGAGTTTATATGTATACGATTTCTGCTTTTATTTTTTTTATGGAAATTGGGGCTAACCGAGCAGACGGCCTACCTGATGAAGGTAGTCCCGTCGCCTATGGACATCCGTAACGATATGTTGCTAACGATATGGATATGTTGCCGCCCTTAAGATACATATTATATACAATAAATCAAGTGGTATTTATATTAGCGTTTTTATCTTGACTCTTAAATCAAAGCGATTAACTAAAGAATGTTGCTAAACAGTTTCAACAGTAAAAGTCCTTAAACGTTTAATTTTCCTCATTTTAAACTATTCAAACAACTTATTCTATTATTTAAATGCTTACAATTAGTTTCCTTTAAACAGTAATCAAGTCTTTAAGTTGCGAAATGTAATAGAAAACGATTAGTTAGTTATCCTTAGAATAAAATAAAAAATAAGTGGAACAAAACAATTAATAGAACATTAAATTGATAACTTCATAGTAGATTATTGCTTTAGTAACTTATATTCACAATGAGAATATTTATAATATGCCAATATAACATGGTAGATCTTAATTAGGCTAAATAGCACTTATTAGGAAGTAACGGAACCATTGAAATTACCATTGACATATTGACACAAATAACTTTGATGGAAAATAGTGTATTATATGGTAAATAAAATTTATTTGACATAATTATATTATATATAACTGGAACATAGTTTCATTCTGTTAAATAAGTAAGTGTATTTTATAGTGAGTAGATGTATAAAAACATAATCTTCTTAACAGCTGTTTTATAGGTAAGAACCTTTCGCCTTTATCGATTTTTTGTCAAAACTTATAAATTTTACATATGTATATTGTATATCTAGTAAAATACACATATATACAATACATATGGATATGTATAAGTAAAGCTGGTTTTTTTCAATAGTATGTGAATCGGATTGCATTGTCGAACATGACTGAGATTTAAAATATATTGAAATATGTATTTTATTCGTTAATATAGTTTCTGACGTAATAATATATATTTAATATAATGTTCCATTGTATTTTAACGAGTTATTGATAAAAGAAAAAACATCGACTATACTAAAACATTGTTTTTAGAGCAACTTTGTGATGACTTGTAAATAAATTATATATGATTAAATTTAACAAATAAATTACATGTTAGGATTCTTGAATGAACTAAACATATTTCTCTTTCATCACAATAGTCATACTTAAAGATTCATTAGCTATTAAAATTATTAGTACCGTAAACTGTATAGTTCTTAAGGTTTTTTACTATTTATTTCTGTACAATAAGCTATTATATTGCAAGAACAAAAAGAAAAACGATCATAATTTTTTTACTGCTAAGTCTAGGCTTTGTTTGATCATATTTACGACTTTTCTTTAAAGTTCTGTACTAATAATAAATTATTTTAGGAATTTATATTTAAAATCATAGAAAAACAACATTATCATTAGGTCCCTTAAAATGTATAATTATTAGTACTGCATAAATACAATTTTGTAATTTGAAAACGTAATGACTTCTAAACTTGCATGACTCAGGTAATTTATAATATTACATAAATTCCGAGTATATCGTAAAGGTCAAAGGTCACTTCTAACATTGAATTTGTTTTAACATTTTAAAATTTCAAGAATAAACCTTTTATATAATATCAATTGTTTTAGTAAGTAGTTTAGTTAGTATTTTATTTGCAATGCATAACAATGGCTTGTTAACTTAAGCACGTGTTAAAGATTGAAAGATTTTCCTCTAAAAACAATGAAATTATCGCTGAATTTATGCATTTCTGTATTAACTTGAGTTATACAAAATTCCTTTTATGTATTGTCTAGTTACATGTCTCAAAGATTAGACTCACGTATAAAATTATATATTTATATGATAATGGCGCTATAAACTATTTCCAAGATATTATTTTGTAGTTTTTTAATAACATATGTTTTATGTGCGAGATGAAACATCTAAATCCAAGGGTCAAAATTAAATATCCGTCAATAATAGCTATTTTTTAATTTAGCTTATCGGAGTCGAAAGTACAGATTCCAAAAACTAAAAATCATTTTTAGATTTTTCATATAATATTATTCAAAAATCTCTACAATTATATTCTTATTTATCACGAATGTATTTTTTCAATTTAACTCAACAGATAGAAGCTATATTGGCAGTTTTTTATTTTTTGTTCACGTTCAATGAAACTCCAACCAAGGAGGTTTTAATGAACCATTTTATTAAACTTAATATATAATTATTTTATCGCATTACTCAATCTCGACTACGAGGGTAGCCTTCGTCCTCGGTATTACGGAACTAGCTTTACGCAAAAATCGATAATATTCAAACATGACCTTTGACCTTACAATAAAAAGAAATTTGTACACGATTATCAACTAAGTAAATTCTGTTTATTCAGTAAATAGTGATCGCTGTGTAGCTGACCGTGCTACATTATTCATTACTTTGCGCTTAAACGCTGAATAATTAATGTTTTAATTTTTATTATCTGCAGCCACAATATGTCTACGTTGATAAATATTATTTATAACGTTTATGATTATTGAGAACATAACAATTATATGTATTAGCATTAAAAATATATACGTGTTTTTTTAACGATAGTAGGATCAAGAATCCAAGGATCTCATAGTTTATAATGAAAAATATGAAATTGTATTTGTTTAGATTTAGGATGTAAAGCCACGATATAAGTTATTATAAGATTTAAAGAAATAGTTATGAAAAACAAATACAAATTGTTGGTTTCCTACATCTTGATGCTTTTTACCAAACACAAAATAAAGAAATGCAATTAAAAAGTATCATTATAATTAAAACCTCCTTTCATAAACTGACCTTAATATAAATTCTCTTTGAATTAACATTACTTCAGCGAAAATACATATGTTGATAGAATAGCGTCTAATATTGCCACAAGTTTACATCATGAAATAACGTAGGAAGCTGTTCCCGTTTCTCATTTTATAATCTGTTTTAGTACTATAATGTGGTGAGATTTATGAATGAAAAACTATTAATGCTACGTATGCAGTAATACACACTAGCGGTAATCATAAAGAAGCACCAAGTATAAATGAAACTATTATTTTTCCTATTATACTACGCGTATTTCATTATTGTAAAAACTACATACTCCCGAGTCCCGACGTGTCGGTTAATTTTCATCAACCGTGATCACGGCCTGACAAGATGGTTTTGAAAAGTTTCACAATAATAAAATACCCTTGCATAATCCGAAAAATATTAGTTTCATTTAAATGAATACTCTCGAAAGTCTTAGATCTCATTATGTACTTAGTTATATAATATATAGTTATGGTATAGAAGTAAGAAAATTTTATAACTATTTTAAAAGCATCGTAAACAGCCGATATCTCAAAGGAGGATAATAATATAAAGTTATAAATTATCTGTGACATAACTGTGTTAATCGTACTCTGTTGGCGATGTTTAATGGAGAATGCGAATTTAAATTAATATCGATTGATCTATGTTTATGGAAAAATGCTAATTCAGTTCTAAAACGTGGAAATACAGCGGTGAGTATGGAACTGTTTACTCGTTCATATAAGTTGTACATTTAGACGTGAAAAAAAGGGTTTTATTTACAGAACATATGGAAGTGTTCACATTTTGAGTAGTTATATGTGAGATTTTATATTGTCTGCGATGTATTGTAGAAGACTGTTCTCAGTTCTTCTAAATCTGAACATTCAACTTCAGTGTGCTTACCAAACGTTTCCATTATCACACGATACGTTTCCCGTCTCCTTCAATAACCTACATTAATATTATAAAGTGACGAGATTTTTGTATTATAAACAGAAAACTGCTAACGCTCCGTAAGTAGTATGACAATGTAAACTTATTGTAAGCATGCTTCATGCAAAGGACAATAAGATTATCGAGTTCGTCACGATAATCGTTAAATATTTATTGAGATATCTTATTAACATTGTGTCGTTAAAAGTATAGACTAATATTGAGAACTAAAAACTATTTTTAAATAAATGACAAAAAAAATATGTCAAAACGATAATACGCCAACCATAGACAATAATATTTTTTTTATTTCCAGCTGTTAAGTGTCTGTTTGACATGACAACAAAGTTTTTTTTTAAACTAAACACGTGTCTGGTAGAACATATTAATCCTAGGAATTATATTCACATCTGCAACATTATCTATGTAAGTAAACTATGATAAACGTTTAAACATATTCATCCGATACAACTTTATAGTGTCATAAATATAAAAATCATGTACCTTTTGATTGTTGTTACGTAATAACACAAAAAACTTAATATATGATGTAACCCGACACTATAAATATACATATAACATAAAAGATTAAAAAATATTTTTTTTTGTAAATTTAATCCTAAGTCCCAAGATATAAAGACGATATTCCTTTAATTGATGTTTAATATATTCATGCACCTATGTTAGCGGTAGAAAGTTTAGCTGTCAAACAATTATAGATAAATATAGAAAAAATATATATAAATACTATATCTATCGTTTTCTCTTTTAATAGAAAAAATTAATGGATTCGAGGCGTTCATCATTTTTATTTATATGTAAACGAAGATTAACCTATTAATATAATTATAGAGAAAGGAAATCCTTTTACGAACTAACTTCGGAATCGACTAAATAATGATTAAAAGTGTTAAAATTACCATGCGTTTGCAACTACAAACTAGATACAAACATTTCGCAGTTTTTCATTCATAAGTCCTCATACATTATGCTCACAAACTGGCTGTCACGTGACAGTGTAGTACAAAATTATAATAGATAATATTAATTATCATCACATGCTAGAAATTTTATATTAATTTCTATGAAACTCTCGTATCCCGTAAAGGATAACAAAAGTCGATATATTATCACAAACGCCGCCATTAATATAATATAATAGCGGATTATTAAAATTATTTGTCCATCATATCAAATTCATACTCTCTCCTTGATTAGTCTCAATTCGTCCGTAATGACTAATTCATAAACCGCTTTGACAAGCACCGAATGCAGTTATTAATTTCACAGATAAAATAGGTTTCAATTTAAGTCACATTTTAGACCTTCATTTTGAATATTCTAATTAGATACGCAGAATATGATGTTTTTTAATTGTATTTAATATAAAAATATATTACAAATTACATATACCTATTGTGTATGTCGAAATGAAATATTTGTTCAATAATGTGTTTTTTTTTTAATTTATCAATCGTATTAGGTCTGAGGTTATCAACAAAAAGTTTTTATAACATTACGCTTTATACGTTGGGTGAAGGTTTTTCAATAATAATTATAACAATACTACATTAGATAAGGATTTTTTTTAATATGCTACGAATAAACGTTTTAATCTATAAATAGAGGATTTTTTTTGTATTGTAAATACAAAGTATACATATTTTTAAATTTTAAAATAAATTATTAAATAATCCGTGCGTATTGTGACGCATGCCTTCTTATCAAATTAAATTATGCTAAAACAGTTCAAGTTCATTAAGGAAATAATATTATATGGAATCGAAATATTATTAAAAGTGGAAAGAAAGTTGCAGGTTATGTAACATATTTACATTGTGATCAGTAAAATGATCAAAAGTTTGTGTCTTGATAGTTTTTGGCACGACGCCAATGGTCGAAATTCTTAGTACGCGTCAGTAACGTACGTATAAAACCTAAAGTTTCAAGGTTATGTTTCCATACTTTAGTATCGTAGAATATTTATGAATTAAAACCTAAACATAACGTTTGGTTATTAGGTTCACGATCTAGACTTGTACTAAGACTACTGGATGGATGCCAAAAATTATCAAAACAATTTCAAATATAATTCAAATTAATTAGTATCTTCACAAAATCCTACACAATATTAAATAATCTAATTGAAATTAAAACAAAATGTCATTACCTATTTAAAAATTACCGTAACAGATTATATTAAAAGATGCAATTTATATTAAAAAGTAATCTTAATAGAATTTTCGAAACATCTTTAATCAGTCATTGACTTCGCAACGGATTAACGCATGAACTTATATTATATACAGAAACTTGGATTATCTTACCATTTTATTCGTTAAACTGTTTTCATTCACTTATAAAAACTCTTTTGTATTTCACAACTTACAACGTAAACCTTTGACAAGCATTAAAAAAAACAAGAATAGCGTCTGGCGCGTCCGCCCGGCGGCGGCACGAATGTGTACTGCCGTCTGCCATATGGTTGTATGAATGAGTTCGACATCATTTACTAATAACATTGTAAATCATGCTTTGAAATTCAATAAATAAAGTTCATATCGGATTTATAAAATATTGTGAAGAGTTTATTTTAAATAATTTCAGTTCAAAGTTTTTTCATCGTTGTGACTTGTGAGCCCGAAGTACGCAGTGCGGCATGCTATGAACATAACGGACCTCCTTTTTATCGACGATCCTGGTTCATACAATGACAGAATGAAACTTTGTTGCATAATAAGAATAATTATGCTTTCAATCTGACAAGATAAAAGTTTGTACTATTCGGAAATTTATTTATTTTTTGTAACAGTTGAGTAATTATTTAATTAACAGCTGTTATAATGAGTTTACAAGGTGAATGAAATTTATATTAATCGATGAGTGAAAACAATGGTCGTATATGTTTGTTTTATTATAATGTATAATTAAGTTTTTGACATTATGGAAACGTTGAATTAGTTTTCAAATTAAAATTAAATTGAACAAAATATATATAGAATGAAAACATCAACAGAATATAATCTTGTCAAAATTTTAATGATGGTCTTAAAATATAATTAATCATATTCATGAGTATAATTTTTAAATAAAAAAATATAGCCGCGTCATAATCCACATAAAGTTAATTACAAAAAAAATATTTGTACCATTGTAAAACATGAACGTGGTATTATCTAAACAGGAAATATATTACACTGATGTTATAATTACTTGTTAGTTTGATATAAATAAAAAACCAAAACTTTTTTACATTTTATTTTTTTATCGCGTTGTGAACACTTGATTTATGGAGATCTGCTGAATATAGAAACGATTTGTTTTGAAGATAAAGAACACGCAAGAATGCCTTCTGACGACCGCCGTTGACTGACAAATTCTTACAATTAATTTACTCATGTACAGCTTTAAAAGGTGAGAGTTGATGAAAGTGATAAAATATATCTACCCTCATCAAATATAGCGAAGAATAGTAAACAAGGAAATATCAAAACGTAATGATTAGAAAAGATAATAGCGGAATTATTACTGTTTACTCAGAAACTGTGAAAATATAAAGAAAGATACATGAGTTTATTTCAATTATGTTTTATGCTTAAAAAATTGTTTCTCCATACAGCCGTGTTTGATATCTCAGTTCGAATCCCCGTTGTTTTTTAATTAAATCTTTTTTTATATTATTTATTAGGTATAAGGGAGTGACAAATCTGACGTTGACAATTACTGGATAAATTAAAAAATGAGGTTTTATTCATCGACATATACTAATGGACATGCCGTACGCGTATAATCTGCAGTAATTTTTGGTTTGAAAAGAGTGAGAGAGATGGCCTATGCTTTCGGCTCATAACGTATTAAGTACGGTACTATTTTGAGAGAGATAAAGATAGACCGAAACTTTGTTTCCTCTCTTTCTTTCAGAGTGCCACAATTCTCATCTCCAAGGCATGTCCATAAGTATATGTCGACGGTTTTATTCGTTCAAACGAATCATTTAAAAATAATGTTTGTAATTAATTTTTAAGAAATAATATCGGTAGAAAATATATCATATATTATAATATGTTTGTATAATTTCAGTATTTCCGTTAACGAAATAATCAATTACACCACTACAAACTAAATGATATTTTTATTTTCCTTGTATTTTCTACCTTCGCCAATGATCGTTAAAAACTTTAAACAAATATGTATGTATGACCTACAATGTGTAAAGTGTTTTAATATTTCACCACAAGATGGCGTTACCTAAGAGATACAATGCCGTTATGACTCGAGCGATACCATTAATATTTCAAAATATGAAATGAAAAATTGTTATTACTTATTAAAACAATTTTTAGTAAGCCTTAAAGTACACGTAATTAAAATTAATATTAATACAAAGCTGAATCGCAATTAAACATAATAACTGAGAAGAATCAAAACACTATTTGACTGCATGTTGAAATTTTAAGGCTAATTAAAATATATAAACAAAGATGTAATACATCTGATGAGCCTTCAATAATCATATTTGTAGGAAAGCAGGGTAAATGCAGCTATCAGCGAACAATCGAAAAACCTGTACCGAATCAGGTTGGATTGCATCAGTTTTTTGACTGTTCCTTTTTCGAAGGAGGTTAACGCAAAAGCTTATATATGTAAAATTTATTGAAAATAAATACTGTAAACTAATAGACAAGATCACTTTCTACGTATTTAGTGCAATAGGACTAAGCTTCATAAATAAAAAAAAATCGCCCCCCACGTATTTACCATATAATCTTTATTCTTAATACTCTAGTAAAAGGTATTTTATTATGTGCAAGTTCATTTTATTAAAATTTTTAAAGATTAATTTTTAAACAACCCACATAACGAAGGTTTTAATAAGCCATTCCAATTATTATTTAACATGCAAATTCTTAGTCTCAACTATTGATTATCAAGAATGATTGAGTAACCCCAATTATGATGCAGAATTAGTTCACGTTTACCATAAAATACAAGTATAGCAAGTTTCCTAAAGGATATACGTAATCACTGCTGTACCACAACCTAAAGATTGCATAATAATAATGAACTGATATTCCTATAACACTACCAATCTTAGATAAGGATTTTCTATAGATTATTCCATTTAGCTGAAGAATTGAAATCATAATATTATACCCAACCACTTGTTTCCATCGCCAATTCGTCGTACATAATATATTAATGAAAGAATGTAAATGCTAAATATTTAGTGTGAAGATTGAAACTTGTGATAAGGATACAGATTATATTCCAACATAATTATATAAGTAGGTATAGTTAAGAAATTAAAGGATGATAAACACTAAACTCGCTGATAATTTTTAAGAATAAGAATTTTACACATCTACTAAACATAATTTCACTGCTCTCAAAAATGTGTAAAAACATACAAAACCTGATCAGAGGAACTAGAAATAAGAATAGTATCAGAAATAATTGCTATTATGAGCGGTTCCAAGTGATTACACGAGTTATTTCAACAAGCAATTTTGGAGAAGACTTTGTAAATTTAATTTACTTATACAATAATAAATTTGGAGGATTTCATTTGTATTCACAATCATAAAACATATATTCTTAACTAATAATCCAAGTCTTAAAATATAAACTAGTCTTGATAATTTACGATTATTTTAGAAAAGCGCTTAGAGAGTCGCTAATAGCATCATTCACCTTATTTGCTTTTCCTCATTTTTTGTTATATCAATATAAGTATATCGCAAACATATGTTAAGGCGATGTATATCTAACGAATGTAGCTGTAACAAAACAAGCCATAATTTATATAATAAAATACATAATCTCTTTATATCTTTAATTAAATATAATAGTGTATACTTTAAATATGGTGATGCTATCGAAGAGCTAAACTAATGTATTAATATTTACTATGAGGCTCCATAGTACATACTAACTCAAAATTAACATTTTCACACTATATGTGGAGCGTTACAGCTTTTAATCGTAACTTTGAACTTAAGAGTATGTTATTGAATGAGAAACGAGAAACGCTTCGTAAGTAGTAACGATACAAACTTGTAGTAAGCAAACAGAATTCTTACATAAATCAAATTGTGATAAAACAATTCTTTATACAAGATTCTGTTAATTCTACTTCAAATATAAATGTACTTAGATACAATGACAGCAATTGGAAGAAGACAATAGTTACTGTCTGTGTTGTGCGTTGTTTTGCCTAAAAATCGTGATTTCTGAATCATAAAACAATAATTTAAAACACGGGTGGCAAGTACCTACCAATGTGATTTTTCCGAGTCATACGTACTTTCTAAGAGTTTTTAGACACCACTGACAGACAGCGAAAGAAAAAATCGGGAGGAAACCTGGACTTATAATTTCACAATTATAAGTTTGAAATCACAAACCCGTCTTGAGCAAGCGTGGTGATTAATGCTCAAACCTTGTCCATATAAGAAACCTTTGCTCAACTGTGGGCTCTGATAGGCTGATGATGATGATGATGATAATAATATCGCAAATATTTTACTATATATCTTGCAACTAAATACTTCCTACATTAAATCTCTAATATAAACACGATTATCGTGTATCTATATAAGATAATATTGACACTATGATAATGTCTTAGACTCGAGCACATGTTTGAAACAATGTTTTTCAAATATATTTTATTTTCACTATCAGACAGTCACTTCCATCTCGTTGTCTGTCCTCACGGTCGCCGTAAAGTGATCTGAACGTCGGGAAAATGTTAAATATAATAATAAAAGCACGCAGTATATCCGAAAAACATAGTTACATTTAAAACATAAACATTTCCAACTGAAAGCGTTTAAATGCAAAAAGTATTTTCTATGATTTTGTGGTTCGAAAACATAAAAACCTCTTTGTTAATTCGTAATCTTTTCATAATCTGATGTCGTGTGATTGTTGCGTGCCGAATTATAAGAAAATGGGTTTTAAGCGATGACGTCATACATATGAAATGAAGCTTTTGTTGTTAAACAAAATTATCAATCTAACTTTTGTCATTGCGTCATCCAAAAAGTATCTTTATTAAAATCTGCGAAATCAACTTAGAAAAAATAGTTAGCAAATACTTAATTTAATGATTAAGAAATGAACATATGTAATATTGCAAATTAAATAACTTTATGAGGTTCTACTTTTGAATGCCTAATGAAAGGTAAAATAATAATCAAATAAAAGTATTATTTTGCTTTCTTATTTTGGCCTTTATTTTACTTTGACATAAGAAGTAGTTTGTGAAATATCAGCTAACTTCCGTTGTGGGATGCACTTCCTTCTTTCTGCAAAGAAACAGTTACATTTGCTATTATAAAACATTATTTTGCCATAAATAGCTACAGATAACATTATGACAGAAATAATCCTTCCCAACATTCGTGTCAGTTGATTGTAATACTTAAAAATATTATTGTTTATTATAAAGGCAAATCCAATATATATGACTGCAAAAAAACATATAATTCCTTGTTATCTACTACTATAAGTCCGAAAAATTACCCAAGATTTCAATTTTCCACAATTTAGCAGTAAAGTTTGACGATCTCAACAAAATAATAATCATTTTTTAAAATAGGTAATAGGATTAATAAGAATTGAAAGCTACGAAGCCGAACTACGTTTTTTCATTACTATCTAATGTCAATAGGCAATCCTTTTCATACATTTTATAATCCAAAAAAAGTCACAAAGTGCAGACCATAAAATGTACTTTCTACTTATTTAATTCAAATAACTCATAATACTTGGGACATCAAACATATTGTTTCACCTGGAGAATATAGTGTCATTATTGATCGTCTTCCAGTTGTCCATAGTCTGCGGCATGCTACGGCCCTTCGTCTCCGGCACCAGGAGTGCCACACCAGCAGCTAACACGCCTATCACACCCACCAGGATTAGAGAGAGACCCTCCCATACACGATCCTGCAACATTAACATGATATCAACAGTTGCAAAAGATGAAGATGTATATTGTATAAAGAAAAACATATCTTCCAACATTCTAAAAATCATAATGTGTATGAAGTACTTTTTTGGTGGCAACAATTTAAACAAAGTACCTAAGATAACTAGCAATTATTTAAACTCTGAGTATTGAGTTATTGGAGACGCATAAAAGAGTATATATAACGAAAAAACAATTTAAAACAACTTGTAAAAGTGAGT
Organism: Danaus chrysippus; assembly: GCA_916720795.1. Taxonomy (NCBI): domain Eukaryota; kingdom Metazoa; phylum Arthropoda; class Insecta; order Lepidoptera; family Nymphalidae; genus Danaus; species Danaus chrysippus. The sequence continues at coordinate 12,681,528 of CAKASE010000074.1, read as the reverse complement.
CAAAATCATTTATAGTCTATTGCTTGTATTGCTTAATAAGAACAAATATTAATTTATAATCTGTGATAATACCTCAACGGTCCTTTGAGAATGCAAACATAGACCATGTTTCAACTGCAGGCACAAAAATTACCTTTATTTTTCGTATAACCCGATTTTAATATGATGCAATCAGCACATGAATCAACATTTGTGCATATAGTGCAATATTAATAAATCAATATTTGATGAAGATTGTTCCAATTTAAATAAAATTATATTACTCACATTATTTGCTCATCAACCAGTGTATAACTATAATCTGATTCAAACAACATTATTCTTCGTGAGCTTCATCATTATGTTTCCCAGAAAATAATAGAGTCTACTTGTACTCACAGAGTATATTATAAATGGAGACACGGTGACTGCTGCGAAGGCGCTGATGTGGACGAAGGATGCTCCAGAGGCTCTCATCGGTGTTGGCAGCAGTTCTGGTGTCCATTGGATCACAGTACCATACGCCATGTTGTTGAAGAAACGAGCTGTTACAGCTAAAGCGACTGATGTTACACCTGTGGAGTAAATCGTAGAAAAAAGAAGAATATATATATTATGGAAATAGAAATAAAACTATACAAAGGTAATGTAATTGCACGAAGAGACCTAAACTCACTAGCATACGTAAAGAGTAAAAAGCAAAGCAATTTTTACTTTTTAAGTTGTAATGTAAAGAGAAGTGTGTATTAATACGTAATTATATTTATGTATGATTTATAACTACATACATACCTATGTACACTTGGTTAATTAAGAAACCGAACAAAATATGCATTTATATATAAATAAAGGTGAATGTTTCCAACAATTCTTATTCACAAAGAAACTACGCTACACAACCTATCAATAGCACACATGCTAATAATTTGTTTTACATGACATTGTCATTCTCTTAAAAAATATTGTCGACATACCTCTTGGTACGAAGGCAGCTATTAGTGATAATATACTGGCAATGAGCATGGGACCCATTACCATGTACCGGCGACCTAATCTGAAATGAAAAAATATTTTATATTTAATTTATTCAAAGTCAGATATCATCAAAATTTCATAATATTAAAAAAAATCCTCTTACACTTTTCAAACATTGATGTATTTTAATATTTTGTTCTAAAGATATACATATGTAAGACTTTCTTATATTAAAAAAATATAAATAAAAACAATGTGTTTAGCGTATGTGAACCTTCAAAACCTAATTACTTCCTTTAGTATCTCGTTAAGCTATCTTGCACCTAAACTTATAGACATCGTAATTCGTAATCAATGAAAAAGTAATTTCTCAAAACATTTTATAAATAACCTGTCTAATAAGAGGACCAGAATAAGAATCGATGGAATCTCCGTAGCTGACGTCACAGTGAAGGTCAGGAAAAAGTCCAAGCCGAGGTTTTCAGAGAGCCGTATGATGCCGTCGAACACAACAGCAACTCCCATGAAAGTTATAATCAAAAATATCACCGTAATACGCAGCGACGGAGTCTTGAATATAGTCAACACGCTTTCCTCCTCGTTCTTGGTTTTACCTGCAATAGACTTCAGTGAAATGGAAAATTATTCAAATACTTCCAAAATATCTCTATACTGTATTGCAATTACGTAAACATGATATCTTCTCCGTGTCCAAAACATGAACTGCTAAGTAATAGTATATTAAAGATGGCTTTACCTATGAAGGGCCATAAAAGTAGACGAAACTTACAACAAATTCCTCAAGAACTTCGTCAGGTATCTTAGACTTGTTTATCCTCTCAAATCGTTTCAGCACCTTCACTGCTTCGTCAGTTCTGCCTTTAGACACTAACCATCTAAAAGAGTTCTAATATAATTAACATGTCATCAAATACACAGTGTATATTAAGATAAACTTATTACCGCGCACTCTCTGGGACAAGGAACGGTGTTAACAAGACCAGTAACGCGGGCAAGGAAGTGGCCAGAACGAAGTACTTCCAATCACCGATCCAGAGAACAATCCATGGCATCAAGAGACATCCACCACCGAAGTACATGGCAATTGACATATTCGCTACTAGCGAGCGATATTTTGTCCCTACGTATTCTAAAACTGAGGTGAGAGAGATTAATATACATGTACATGAATGTATTGTACTAACTGAGGCTTAAATCTTGCGTATAAATGAAACTAATATTTTCGGATTTTACTTCGCGTTTTTATTTTTGATTATAAACTCCATACCCCCGACGGTTCGGCTACTTTTCAGCAACCGTGATCACGGTTGCTGAAAAGTATTAGTTTCGAGGGATATTAGTTTCATTTAAATGAGTACTCGTGAAAATCTTAGATCTCATTAAATCTTGCGTCTAAAACTAATGCCTTCTCTTCATTTAATCAAGGTAAATGTCATCACGAGCGTAAAACGCTTCCATACATTGAATACAATTAAAACAAATGTTCATAAATATGTGTATATAAACATACCCAAAATATATATCATTATGAAACAGCTGTCACATGACATGCCCACTATGAATCTGCATATAGAGAAGTCCCAAAATCCATTTGTAAACATAGTGCCAATGCCGCCTACAAATGCAAATATATTTGACACTGCAAAGAAAAAAATAATGATTAAATTTTAACATAAAACCATTGGATAATACTATAACTTCACATGTAATTTCTTAATTCAATAACAAGAAAACTGTACAAAGTTTTAAAGATTTAGTTTTCCTTAATATTAATTGTATAATGTTTTCCTTAATAATAATTGTATACTTACAAATTAAAACTGGCAATCTTCCATACCTATCAGCCAAAGTTCCACACAAAATTCCACCGACGATTGATCCAAAGAATCCGATTGTTTGAGACCACGGCACCAAGTTTGATCTATCACATACCCACTCACGCTGAAATTATTTATGTAAAGTATGTATTATAAATAAAACATTTAAAATTCACATACTAAAACTGGAAATGTTATTTCACTCTTCCAAAATCCACAATATATTATAATATTTTTTTAATAATTCAAGTAACGCTATATCATTTCATAAAGAAAAATCTATGTACACCATTTTTATATTTTTTAATGAACATTGATATTATTTTACTTTAACTACATTAATGAATAACTTAATATGTTTTTTTAATAGCTACAGACCTCATTAACGACAGTAGAGTATGGTATGTCTTCAAACAAGAACTCCCAGCCATTATCACAAGGCACAGTCGGAGTTCCAGGGTCCGGCGGGAGCAAGGTTTCCAAAACAAGCGTATAATTAGCAAGAAACCGGTTGCAATTATCATACACGTTGTTAGAATCCTTCGGTGTTGATAGAGACCTCCTGTTTATATTTAATATACTGTTATATCAACGTGAGATTATTCCTTCAATAAAAATATAGTTTTCGTAATCGTTAAGTCACTTAAATTTAGTATTTAGTATCTATCTTGGTTTACCATTTTAAATTGTTATGTCCTCAATGTTTACAATGTTTAGGTCTCTTTAAGTTTTTTCACAGGATTAAAGCAAAATGAGTATATTTTCCGATAGCCTTATAATGCGTTGAACTACCTCACACTATATCAAAACTCAGGGCAATCATTCTGTATGGTATTCGGTAAAAATATGCAAAAAGAATTAAAATATAACAAACAGCTTACCTAAGATCGGCATTCAATCCATCTAATTCTGGCACCCTGCACCAATGTTCTTGGGGAGTTGCAGTTATAAACATCTGACCAAAATAACCAAAAGACCACACCATTCCAAAGGGCAGCATCACAAGGAACAGCCATCTTTGATACGTCCCCAGCTCCCCCACGTGACTTATAACTTTCTCTAAAGCGCTACTAATGTCTTCGGTTTCAATAGAATTCTGTAAAGTATATACAGATTTTTGATATCAACTATATGTTGGTGATTATCATTCCACCTGTTGGCAGATGGAAATGAAGCCGATTGCAATAAAAATATCTCACTAAAAGTCTAATTATCCACTTTTGAAGACTATCCCAAATGAAAAACTAATTTTGTCGGACTGAGCTTGAAGAGCTCTGTAATTTAAGGCTAACCTATCAAAAAACTAATTCAAAAACAGTCATTATACATATAATGTTGTTTCTAACTTAGCTATAAACTATATTACCGCTTTATTAGAGATATCCATTATAAGCGATTTTCTTCAACGTATCCTATAAACTTCAAAACGGCACTAAATACAAACCGATAATTTTTTTCTTATCATTTATCAGAACGAATGATTTAATCGAAAGGCCAAAATATTCATTAGAAGATAAGTTTTTGTTTCTATACGACGAGACTATAATACAATTTTTTTTTGCATACTTTTTTTACTAAAAAAGGGGTTTATGTAATAATATAGGATTTTCTAGAGTACACATTTAAAAAATACTAAGTTTTTTGGATAAAGCTTTTTTTAGTATTTAACAACTGCATAATCTCGACGTTTAGCTTTCATTACTGCAATCCTGATCAGGAACACACTAGATGAAAGTTGAAGTTGAAGATTATTAGAAAAATTAAAATTATATATGTATAAAACGTGTAGTATTTGAAAAACAAAGTTTAATTTCGTAGTGGTTTATAGTTTTTTTCGACATAATACAATTTTATACATATACTAGTAAACCTGGCGAACTCCGTTTCGCCACCAGAAGGCTTTTATATAACATTTCGTTTGGTGATTAAAAGATGAACAATTTTTTGTTTCATATTTGAAAAGGAACATTTTTATTTCATTTTACAACAGTAATGAATTCATTTAGATTACAAAAATGAAGTGTTATTTAGTTCAACTTCTCTAAGTAAATGAAAGTGAATCCAAAGTAGATACCGAATCGAAGCGTTATACGTGTCCGCAAATTATCCGTTTCATTGAAGTGCTCGTTTGTAAACCACATTTTTTGTTTTTTGGTCTAACTTTAACACAAATTAAGCGTATGGTTTCCAAACTCGTGAACACGCAAAATATAATGCCCATGTGAAAAATAATGATTTTCTAAATTTATCCCGCAAATACTAAATGGTTTTAAGAGTTCAAACAACAAACACATTACCTAAATATTTTTATTTTTATATAGTAGATTTCTTACAAATATCTAATTGTCATCCATACGTCATTACATATCTGTCATTATACGTCAATTGCATAGCTGTCAATTGCGTTATTCCACGTTTTATAATGACTGACGTTTCATGTCAAGTCCCACGGGAATGCTGTCGAACGGGATAAAAAGTATCCTATTGCAATTTCCTGGTTCTAAACCACCTCCCTGCCAATTTTCAGCTGAATCGGTTCAGCCGTTTTTGGGTTATAAGTGCAGTCACTAACACGACTTTCTTTTATATATATAGATAGATTATTGATACCATTTACATATATGTATAAGATATACATGCAAATTACGTTAGATGTATGAATGAATGCTTATGTCGATTTTTATTTAAAAATTATTATTACTATTGGAAGGAAGGAAATACAGATTATAAATGATGCTGAAAGTGGGTTATAATAATCTTGAGCACATACAGTAGTATTTTCGTTTTTAGACTTCAAATGAGAAGTAGATACCTACTCATAGACAAAGTGGCAAACTAATGCTAGTATACTATAGTGCATATTTAATATTAAAAATATAAACCCATTTGAATTAAATTTTCATTAAAGAGATAAAAACAAACAAGAAAACCTTAAACGAGAATAATCCTAAGATTTATATTTGGGAACATAAATGAGATAGTGTATTGAACCATTGTCTTTATACCACTTAATATTGAAAAAAGGGACCAATAGAGACTTCCATTATCAAAACGCATATTCTTAAGAAAAATTTAAAAGTTTTTAATATAAGAATTAAAGCAAAATATTTTACAACAGGACTTCGTAATATCTGTTTATTACATTTGTCATTTACCTAAAATGGACGGATTACCGTATAATTAAATATTGATACATAATAATTAATGGTCCAATTAGCAAAGCTGATATAAATTAAGAGAAACCATAAACTATATTTTTATACTTAGATATCAAAGTAGTACTATAAATTGTATATTACTATGTTCCAATGTCAATATTATATAATTATCTTTTATTAGATATGTAATAAATAGTCCTGATATGAATGATAAAAAAAAAGTCGTTAAAGACATTGCTATATTATTGTCTCGATCTTAATCGTTAGAAGATAACGTATTACTCAATTCAATCGATATTGCAAAAATATACATATGTACATAAAAAAAACTATAAATATTTATAGAATTTGAACGAACAGCACAAAAAATTTATAGATAAGAAGAATAATGTATCCTGAGAAACTTGGACAAGAAAATTTATATTTCTATTTAAATTGGAAACCTTTCCACAAGATAAATGGCCGGTGTTGTAAGTTCTGTTAAACAAATTATTTCTTGGAAAGTCCATAAAATACACCCATAGATATACCATTCCTAAATAGCAATCTAAAGGTAATAAAACTACTCCATATTTATGAGCGAAGATGATTTATTTTTCCTTATTTAATTTAACCATAAAAACCTTGATAAATGATGTATATGGCTATAAAAAAAGTTTATGTTTTATAATTACGTATGTAAATTTGGACTCATATAGGGCATTACTTCTAATGAGGAACAAAACTTAGTCAATTAAAACTTATAAATGCTGGAACTGGAGTCTTAACTGGTGAATTTGGAATTGATGCTGATAAAAGTGTTATCGAGCGAAGCAAACTGAAGATGAGAGTGAGATAAGATAGTAATAGTAAGAGAGTTGGGTTTTATATACAGGGTGACTGGTGAATTACTATCGATACTTGAGGACGTGATATTTGACGATCATATATGACAAAATAAAAATTAATATAACATAAATATTAATAAACTTCTAAGTAAAGTTAACCAAAAGTTATGTAATTAATTACGCATTGTGTGATCACCCTACAGATTAGGTATACACACACACACGCGCGTGCGGGCGTAAAAAAATAATATCAGCTACAACCTACTACAAAGACTTGGGCCTGTATAGAACTAATACAAATCCCTTCCTGAAACGTAATTCGTTGAAGCTTTAGTAAGCTCTTTTCAAATTTGGTCAGGTAGATGAAAATGAGCTTGGACGGTGGAGGTGAGCGTTTAACGCGCATTAGATAGGGTCCCTTAAACCTACACGTGGATCGTAAGACCAAGGCACTGTTGAAGCTCCTCTCCCTGCAACGACGGACGGCGGACCCGATACCCGCACGGTGAATACATTGAATAGTGAGAAGTTTGATCTCGCTTCACTAAAAGCTAGAATGACAGTTTATTCTAAATAATTATAAAGACCAAAATCCACGACACTTGGTATGATTTAATTATTATTTGCTAAAAATTTACAATTACCTACATGGGTTAAAAAATCAATTTGAAAATACTCATTGTTTTCCTCAAATCTTCGATGTAGGTATGTGAAATGGGAAAAAAATCGGTTTCATGTGAAAAGGTTTAAAAGAGGCCGTAGTAAGCAGATGTAATGGCAGATTACTACTAGTTTTAAAAACAAAAAGAGTTCCAACATAGAGAAAAAAATAGGTACAAATAAACAACCATATTTCATAAGCACTATATTAACTTATTCAGAAAACAATAACGTCTAGCACTGTTCAATAAAAATATCAACACATTTCAAGAAAACCTGTTTCAGTATATTCATTACAATAAAAGATACATTTGTAATTAATAACGTAAAAAGACAACATTGCTTTACATATTATAATAGGAGCAATTTATTAGAGAAGATAATTAAGATCATTGTATTTGTACTTTTGATATTGGCTTTTGTTTTATTTTTATATTCTTTATAGTTTTCATACCATTAAGGAATATTTTAGGTCATTTTCTAATAATAATAACCGTTGCTGTCACTGAAATTCAATAACAGGTATTAAATTAATGGATTTTGACTTATTTATTAAAATATATATTAGGTATTTTATAAATAGTGCGATAACAATAAAACTTAAGAAAATTAATATCGTAGGTAATTGAATGAATAAGGTTAGTTGATAACATTTCTCATGTTTTTTTATTATAATCCATAATCTTGACAATCTGATTGACTGAAAAACGTTAATTCTAAGAAGTGCTTTAGTTACTTAATTTCCATGTGAAAGTTATTTACGTTTTTTTGTTGTTATTTAAATGGTTTCACGTTTTTAACATAAAAAGTATATAATTTTCTCAATTTATAACAGAATAAGCGGAGAAAATTGTGCTACAGTTGATAACAAACATTAAGAAATGTAAAAAAATATCAAAATCACAATCTCTCAGCGACCGAACAGAAATGCCATTTATAATTCACCCATCGTGCTCCAATTCCTTATTGACTATTGCCACTTGACACTTTGTAATTATAAAACGAAAATTAACAAACGCATTTACCTTTAGACTAAATATACATATTTTAAACATTATAAACAGATTTTTTTTGCAATAACTACATACGCCAAATTTAAAACATAGCAAGATAAATTTATTTATATAAACTATAGTAGTTTAACAAATTATGTAAGCCATTTTAATTTTGAGAAGAATTTAAGACAAATATTTTTTTTAGATAGGGCAATTGTGTTTACGAACGTAACGCCACTGACATTTAATTTGACATGATTTTTCCGAAGTGTGAATCAGTCGTAGTTTTAGTTAATTTAATTCTTAAAAGATATTGAGAAGCACTAGGTGCTATTTCCAAAATATATGTGCTGTGCTAGTTTATAAATAAACGATTTTCCCTTTGTTATGGACTAAAGAAGATATCTAAATATATTTCTATGCAGATGGTGTAAGTACGTTTGTTTGCAAATATAAACGGGACTAGTTGGAAAAAATATAAATTGTTTTTGCACGTGATTCAAGGCCGACAATATGTCCTATCAAGTATTTAGATGAACAATACGCTTTAATTTTTAGTCCTTTGCCGTACACATAGTTTTACATGAATAATTCGTAATCAGTAAGTCATTGTTTTTTGTTACGAAACTTTGGTATAATATGTTTCCTGATACAAAACTGAGCTATTTATACTGCATTTCATAATCAAATTTTTCTCAAAAACTCTACAAAGCAGAATAATTCTTATGAAATAATGTTATTTTTTTGCAAAAAAAACTATATGACCTCACAATACGTGTTTTGAACACTATTAAAGATAGTTTTGTTTTTATATACTGTTGCTATTTGAGATCTAGTTTTAACAAAACCCAATGTTATGTTTACAATAAAAAAATCCACATAACATTTGGTTTAGTTTTGTCATATGATTTCTAATTCTAATTTAACTCATTATCTGAAACGGGACTTTAATTAGTATCAACATAACTATTATGGAGATAACTAATTGTATAGTATATAACTTTTCACTGTCTGTTCTGCAGCCATAAAAATTTAATCAGAATTTATTGAATTATCTCTGCCGGTCTGCATTTAATAATAATCTGTGTTAAATCATCAACTCATCATCTTGTATACAGCCAACAAAGGAACAATTAACTAGGCACAAGAATATAATCATTCTGCTCTTACATAAGAGAAACCTGCATTAAACCTTTTTGTTTATCTGATTATAATGGATTTGTTGAAGTATGGTTTATATTGATAAATTTACATTTTCCTAAATAATTATAATTTTCCGATGTTACTGAACATATGAACCGTGTTCCAAATAATCTTAATTATAATATCTATTATTTTATTTCAAACTGAACTCTTCCTAAGATAACTGTTTAAGTTAAATTAAGGAAATCTGTTTGTTTCTTGAAACCTGTTCAAAGAACTCCAATTATTGTCATAAAAAATTTGTTGCCTTCACAACAATGCAAGCTATTTATAAAACAGCATTGGTAACTTAAAGAATAAAAAAAATCATACTTATATCTCCAGTTTGGCAAATTATAATTATGTTTTAATGTATGTGAATTATCTTTTTATCTTTTAACCCCTTAGTTGAGTTATCTTTTTTTAATCAACCAGACGAAGTAATCATTTCAAAATTTATATTAATTTTAATGAAAATAAGTGTCACAGTACTTAAAAAAATTAATAAACGGTATGCATGAATAAACAGTAAAAAAATTATTACTTATTAGTAATTTCTAAATAATATGTCTTTTTTTTTCAGAACAATGCAAGGAATGCTGACGGACCTATATCTAGGGATGTAAGAATATTATTGGTGTTGAAGTAATGCTGGTACAATGCAGCACACATCACATTTGTGCCTGACGGCCCTGTTCAGTGTTCTGACCTCCGTACACGGCAATGTTATAGTTTATACACAGGAACTACCACACACGGTGAGAAATACTATATAGTACTTTATCTTTTCTTATAAGATAACAATAGTTTATCTTTTTATAAAAGAAAATATCTTTTGACCGATATTTAGGATGACATAAATAGATAATTATATAGTTTGATTTAAATGCTTCTAAAATTTAAAAAATATTATCTTATATCTAAATGAAATTATTTTGTGACTGAATTTAGAATAAAAATATTTTAATCTTATTAGATTCTAAATAGCTTCCAAAGATTCTAAATAGATTCTAAATAGCTAATAGCTTCCAAAGTTGAAAAGATAATAATTTTTATATAATCTGCATTAAATCTGTCTGAAATAAAAAAAATATTAGGATTATAACTTTTTTATCTTTCATTGATAATAATTATACATGTCAAAGTTTTTTTATGGATACATTTTTAAAATAATTACATCCCTAGGTAATTAATATACAACCTCTAAATGAAACAGCACATTTCAGACAGAAACAAATCTGTTTTCCACTTCTCAGGCGTTACATTGTCATTTAAAATATGCATACAAATTTTCACCTCAATATTGCAAATGTCCTCAACAACATATGTAAATACATAATGTATTTTGAAGCGGCCCTGTTGTTTTAAAATACATAATTACATTACTACTTTCTAGTGTCTTAAATATAATATGTAAAGAATGTATATTGGATCCTACAACTTTTGTGCCATATTAACTATTGCTCCAAATGGTTCCTTCTAAGAATATGCACCATTTTTTTTTGTTGGCCGGCACTTACAGAAAAGGCCTAAAAATGTATGAAACCTGAATGATCTCCTTTAGGTATAGATCAGATTGACCTTTGACTCTGACATATACTATGTTAGTGAGATGAGTTATTATTGTATGAACAAAAATAAAGCTAGGAATCATGATACATTATATATGCATTCCATAATGTAACATATGGGGGGTTATAAATATTCCAGCTATTTATGTGTCTTTGTTTGATGAAATTTTGCTCTATCTTTTGCACATTCTATTTTTATATTTAAATATAAAATTTAAGTTCACTCTAATTTTTTATCCTTATGCTTGATAATTGATATTATTAAGTTTTTAATTATTTCAAACCAAAAAAAATTGTTGTGACATAATATGTCAAATAAAAAAATGACATTTAACTATGTCATTTTTTTTATTTGACATATTACGTCACAACAATTTTTTTTGGTTACGTTTATTAATCGTTATAAAAATCCTGTTATTTAGTAACAAAACACTATACTCTATGTTATTATTTTTCCTATTGATATATTATCCATTGATCGTCATTTTCAATCAGAATAAAGTACGAAAACGTAGGACATTGTAAAGAAAAATTGATGTACATTTCGCTAAATACGTTTAAAATAACTGTCAGTAGATGAAACTTCTCGCACGATTTTAATATTATTTTCAAACATCGTGTAATTATGGAGTAACATTATATTAGCGTTAATTTATTGTATTCCTTTATATCAAAGACTGTTTCACAGATAAAAACGGTCGGTATGTAGAATGAATTACAATCCTTACCCTACACCAAGGTCAAAATGATATCTTTGACATGACAGGATAAAGTTATGGTAGGTAGTCTAAAATAAAATTTGATGACATTGGTCTACCACAGAAGATTATTTATCGTATAGTAACTTGTTCCTATGGATCCTATGGATTTTTGGAATAAAATATTTTAAATAATTAGCTTACAAATTTATAGTCGATTTGGGATCTTTTGTTTTGAACTCGTTTCAAAAGTAGCCCAAATGACTCAAGGATATTACTCACAAATCACTAAATATCTGCGAGCGAAATTCCCATCATAATCGGTCCAGAGATTAGCCGGAACAAACACACCGATAAAATATTTATAAACATGCAGTTCTCATATACTCCTGAATTATACTTTCGTAGGCGTTTAGTAAGATCTGTTAATTTAATTTTACTGCCGCACAAATAAAAAATTGGTTGTTTTTGTAGATAAATAAATGAATAGATCGCCTTACGACATTTTATTATGTAAAAACATTTTAAAGTTTCATGTGATCGGGTTTGTGTAATAATGAATATACGAGTATTGTTTTTGTTTCAAATTTTTTTAATGCTCGTCTTTAACAAATCTTTTGTATATGATAATTTATTTTGTATATGATGTCTTACTTCTTTACGTAAAATATTAAAGATATTTGTTAAGTTAAAAACAAGAAAAAAAAAATACATTTAAATTCAAAAATAATTATCTTCCAGCGACAGTAATTTGTTCTGTATTAGTCACACTAATTGTGCACTTAAATCATGATCGTACAGGAAGCAACACAAATAAGTTACTGAACAAACAAGTTAAACCTAAATTGTTCTTCCGCTATGGCGTTAAGGGATAATTTCCCGCAAATGTATTTGCAATTAATATATTGAATACTTCAAGTTATTAAAGTCCCACGCGTCTCGTTTCCACGTGTTCATAGATTGTATTAGATTATGTAAATGTAAATAAATGTACTACAATTCGACACACTTCAGCGTTTCTCAATGATAGCTTATCTTGTTGGAATATTACCGACTTTGGTCGACAAATGATTTGTTTGAAGCGAACAGTTTAAAGTGCGCGGAAGTCGGGTGAAGTTGTTATATTCGGATTTTTTTATATGTAATAGATAGTTTATTTGTTTAGAATTCGATTTTATGAAATTCTTTTAAATCTCTTCAAAAGAGGTGTTATAAGTTGGACTTTTCATCGTAGCTCCCAAACGGATAGACCGATTTTGATACGGTTTTCTTACATTTAAAAGTTATTTTGATCGCGATGGTTCTTAGCTGTGTTTGTGATTATCGATCGTAATTAAAGCGTATTCCCGTTTTTCCAAAAAGATTTGTTTCGTTTTTGGTCTATGACCACTCGGTTAGGTTATTTAAAATGACCATTGAATTGTATTTTTTTTTTTCTAATATAAATCAAATTTTGTTGTTTATAATAATTAATTGAATCCGCGTGTGTTATTTTGATGTACAATTCAATTGATTGACCAAATGTCCGTGTCTTAAAGGGCGATAATCGCTTAATATCTTTGTACTAAAATAATACCAGATTTTTATTACTTCATACCTTCTCGAGTTTATTTTTAGAATATTCTTAAAATTGCGTATACTTAAAACTTTGTTGAAAGTTATTTTTGATGTTATATTGCTTTTTACATTATTTTTAAAGTAAAGCGTCGACACGAATATCCGTTTTTAACTTTCAAGTAAAAGTATATTTTTATTATCAATCGTCCTTAGTAAGGAATTACGTCGTTAACTTAATACTAACAGTCACAAAGTTTGTCATTAATAATCTCGGATTATAAATAGAACGATAAATATAACATTAATGAGACTGCTATTTATAGAAACACCTCGAATCTGATACAGAAAAATAATTAGTATATTTATTTAAAAAGAGTTATATGAATGTATGGTCAATACGAGAACTACCCTCACATACATATATGAATACCGCGGATGCGTCTGTCAGCGGTAGATGCGGTGTCGGATGAAATTAAATAAGTTAGTGAGAAATAACTGGAGATAAAATGATGTACAACTCATCAATCAACAGTATAATAGTGATGCATATAATCAGTATGCAGCACTTCGTAAGTATTCATTATTAAGGTGCAAACCTTATTGTGACACTGTATATTATATGATGGCCTTGTTTCATATTAATCTATAGATAGTATATTATCTATGAAATATATTTTAACACTCAAACATACCCACGAATAATAATAGGAGGATAAAAACTATCCTATTTTCTTTCTCAAGATCAACTCCTTCTCTGTACCAAATTTCATTAAAATCAGTTCAGTGGTTTAGGGATGAAAGCGTAACAGATAGACAGACGGAGTTAGTTTCGCATTTATAATATTAGTAGGGATGTCACTTAATGTTGTGCCCTAATAAAAATTCCCCCGACTGCAATTCATATAGAAGACTGGTTTTTGACTGCGGTTTCGTCCGCGTGGTTTTCGTAATTAATCTCAAAAATATATAAAATATGGGCAAACAAGACTTATGTTAAGTGATCTCCTGACTTCATGCTAAATACAACTTTTATTTTCGCGAACGCTAAACGAAATGGTATATGATTCTATTCTGATTTGAGATACGTTTCTATAGAGTTTCATTAAAAATTGTCTTAAAGTTTTTGTGTAAAATATTAACGAACATCGATACATCCTATAAAAAAATTATTTTTTTATATTAGTATGATAATAGTTCTATGAATATTCGCGTCAACTGAAAGCTACGTTAGTATTTTTGTGACGCTCTACATAACGAGAACCACATAATTATGATGATTCATATTATGGGCGTTTATTTAACATGAACCTTCCCGAAAATTGTAATGTGACATCTCCCTTATCTTAGAGAGCTGGTCCCTGAACCAATTAGTTAATCAGTTTGCTTATCCTAGAATTGTATCGTCATCACACAGAGCTATTCCCGTTTCTTAATCAATAACTTACTTTGATACTACATATATGTGACGGGATTTATGTATGAAAAATTCTTAACGCTTTTTATATATTGTGCCATTTAAACTGGTCATAAGCATATAATACTTTTATTGAACTCTAAGTCATTGAAATGAAAATAATATTTTTGGAAGTATTACGCGTTTTCTATTGTTTTATCTCCCTACTCTCGACGTCTAGGTTACTTCGCAGCAACCGTAATCATAATCCCTCTCGTCTATACCCTACAACCATGACATAATGCCTCTCGTCTATACCGTAGATAGCGGAGGAGTTTCTAGATGTGCCAGCCAGCTTCGGTCCGGAGCTGCCGGCGGATGGTCTCCGAGGGTACCTGGTGGCGGGCGAGCCCCGGGACGGGTGCTCCGCCCTCGAGAAGCCACCCCTAGACGAGAACTTCACTGGAAAATGGGTCGTATTGATAGCCAGGTGGGTAGATTTATAATATACTAGTTTTTGTCCGTGACTTCGGTATAAGTAATATATGTATAGCTGATTGAGCGAAATCTATTCCGCCCTAGAGGCAGTAAATAACTAGATATTGGGATATATTAAGTCTTATTTTCTTTCTCGATCGAACAGAATTAAATATCCTAAATCCGTCTCCTAGTTCTATCTCCCACTAATTTTCAACCATATCCCTACTACCGTTCTCGAGTTAAGAATAGTGTAACTAACACAACTCATACACAGGTATATATATAGATTTTATATTTCATTATATTAGATTTAAAGTATAATGAAAAGGTCAAATGTTATAGAATGTATGAAATAAATCGTAATACTAAAGTATGATATATATTATTATATTGATAACATACATGTTGTTTATTATATAGTTATCTCATTTTAACGGATATCTTTATGTATTGTTTATTTGATATCAAATTTTTCTTCATAAGGTATTTTATATCTTAATATAAACAGCATCTGATCGTATTACACACAAAGCTTTTGAACCCTGAGTGGTATTTGTCTGATTTCTATATACATATTTTATAGACCGGGCGAACTTCGTATCGCCCTATAATCAAGAAATATCTGTTTTGAAGTGCGACAGAATGATTGACACATTAGTTAGTTGTCAAATCAGTATATATCAATAACTACTAATAAATTTAAAATTCATTAAAAAAAGTTTGTCCAGCCGCCAAAATTGTGAATCTAAACCATTCCCAGGTCCCCTTGAACACACACAAAAAATTTCATCAAAATCGGTCCAGTCGTTTGAGAGAAGTTCAGTGACATACACACTCACAGAAGAACTTTTAGTAATGAAAATCAAAATTGTCAAGATCACTTTTTTAAGAGTATATTATACTTTTTAATGTTTATGTTTATTTTTAAGGAAATTGAAGTTTTTCCCATGGTTTGATTGGTTTGGACAATTAATAACACTTTACCCTTAACACATCTATTCATAAAAAATAATTTTTTTCCTCAGTTTTTATTTTCGACACTAAAAACCAAGTGGGCCCTATTTTGTTTTGACTAGTTTATATATAAAGATATTATAAGGCTGACTTTTTTGTTTGTACTCGATAAGCTCAGTAGATACTGGAAGAATTTGAGAAAATGTGTCAGTGGTCATAGTTCATATGTCTAGGAGTGCTATAGACTATATACACACATTTTACAATTGATATTTGAATAGTTCCAAATAAATGTATAACTCAAACAAGTTTGAGAAACTCGAAGTTTCGATTTTTAATAAGTGAATCCGAAAAATGTACAGTGTTGGTTATGCATATGCAGACTAAACCGTGGTCAAGAACTAGTTAATATATATAATATATTTTTTTATCTAAACAGGTACAACTGCAGTTTCGAAGTGAAAATCCGCAACGCTCAAGAAGCGGGCTTCGACTGCGCCATAGTACATAATGTTAACTCCAGTGAACTTGGTGAGTTACAAGGAAAGCAATCAGAAAAGATATAGCTATTTAAATATCATTAGACGCAATATTATTAAAGCACTTTAAAGCGCTTTTTTTTATAAATGTACCATGTATTTCGATCCCCTTTCCAGTTAATTTAGTACGGGAATAACCGGATTAAATTACTCATAGTATGCAAATGTACAGCCTATATATAAAAAATGTCGCCCCGCTAACAATGTATGTCATATAAACAACGGTAATTAAATCCGATACAAACTGCAACAAAAATAACTTCAGAGAAATAAACGTTAAAACATTCAAACCATTTTGGACCTTATTGCTTAGGAATAAGTGTTAGTTAGTGACTCGGGCACTCTATAGCAGATAAGTTGATTGAATGTTGCGTTATCTGGTTAAGTTCTACCGGCAATAGTTTTAATGAACTCGCCACAGACGGACGTGTTTAAATATATGAAAAATGGAGCTCTCAAACAGTCACAGTGTAAGTGATAGAACTAACACAGTTAGAAAATCGTTAACCACATTTTGTTATACTTTTTTACACTATGTCAAGCATTAAGTTAAATTTTATAGTAAGAATACTTGAATATATTAAATAAGGGTGTGTGAGTTTGTGTGTAGCCTATAGTGTAACACACACACACAGACAAATGATGACGTCATATTTTAATGTTCCAGAGACGATGTCAGCGAAGGATCCCGACACAATAACGATACCGTCCGTGTTCGTGAGCGACCTCGCCGGCATCATACTTGGCGAGGAGTACGTCTACACCAACCAGTACGTAATTTGTAATGTATAGTGAGTGAGAGAGACAGATATACATAGGTAGAGAGAGAGAGAAGTAAAATATGTCATCAGCCTATCAGAGCCCACTGCTGAGCAAAGGCTTCTTCACACATGGAGAAGGTTTGAGCATTTATCACCACGCTCAAGACGGGTTGGTGATTTCAAACTTATAATTGTGTAATTATAAGTCCAGGTTTCATCACGATGTTTTCCTTCACCACCTCTCAGTGGTGTCTAAATATTCTTAGAAAGTACATAAGAGTCGGAAAAATCACATTGGTACTTGCGGACTGAACCCGCGCCCTCATGCATGAGAGGCGGAAGTTTTTAACCACTAGGCCACCATTGACTATAATACATATAGAAATATTAATTTTAAGTCTACGCTTATGACGTCACTCTATTAGATGACGTCATCAACGGTCGCAAGTAGATGGCGATGATAGTGATGGGAAGAACCTACAGATTTATATTAGAATATTGTATACTAATAGTTTAAAGTGACGTCAGTTACATTATTATATATTGAGAGGAGGAAATGTAGTTTTTATATAATAGTAATAATTATGTTCATACATGTAAAGTTAACGAGCGTAAATCACTCCACATGTACATTGTACACACTACTAACGTTTTATAGTGGAACTTGTAATACGACTCACTCCTGTTCTTGGTATGTGTAAATAAATAATTATAATAGTAAAAAAATCCTTGTATCTTAATAAATTCGAATTCTAGCCATTGTTACTATGTTTGTAAGGATTAACAAAAAAAAATAGTGAATTTCAATGAGATAAGATTAACCCATACATCGGTTATATTTTGTATAAAATCACGTGACTGACGATAGATGTCGCTAATAGTCAGTAAAAAAAAATTATTCATTAAAGTTTAAAAGATATTTGCCTCTTTCTGTATATAACCCCGTAGTTAATGTATGATGTGGTAGTCGTAATCTAATGGTAGTACATTTGTTATATTTCCAGTTACTATATAATGGTGAACGGCGACATACCATTCAACATCAACACTCACCTACTGCTGCCGTTCGCCGTGGTGGTTGTGTTGTGTCTCGTCGTCATACTTATATTCATGGTCAGTAGTTATCATATCATACCATTATATAAGTTGTATGTGTGTTTGTTACGCTTCTATAAATATGATGGACCGATTTTGTTGAAACTGTCCTGTTATATAGATGTATGGATTGTTGAATTTGGTTGTTATGAAATAAGTAATACTTAAGTTGGTTAGAATTCAACTCTAAAAGTAATGTTGTGGAGCTCTGATTAAAAAGTTGAAGATATAAATATATGTAATTAGTTGTTTGATGGTTTTCCCTGATAACTAAATTAGTTCCAAGCACCATAATCACATTTTATCTCTAAAAGTAATACTTATTAAAAATTCTTACCAAAAATCTATAGAAATGTTTTTTATATAACAATATAATGTTCCACAGATAGTGAAGTGTATAAAGGACCGCCGGCGGGCGCGGAGACATCGTCTTCCCAACCGCTCCCTGAAAAAAATCCCCACGTGTAAATTCAGTAAGGGAGACCCTTACGACACGTGTGCCATCTGTCTGGATGACTACCAGGAGGGGGAGAGGCTCCGGGTGCTGCCCTGCGCTCATGGTGAGAACACTAACATGGAAACAATACTCTATAGTATATACTTATTGGTGGTACAATAAGAGTATAGTGTAAATGAAACTAATATTTACGGATTTTACTTCGCGTTTTTATTTTTGATTACAAACTACATACTACCGACGTTTCAGCTACTTTTCAGCAACCGTGATCACGGACAGACGAGATGTGAGTGTAGTTTGTAATCTATACTAATATTATAAAGCTAAAGAGTTTGTTTGTTTGAAAACGCTAATCTCCGAAACTACTGGTTCGAATTGAATAATTCTTTTTGTGTTGGATAGTCCAGTTATCGAGGAAGGCTGTGGGCTATATAACATCACGCTACGACCAATAGGAGCAAAGATATAGTGGTAAATGTGTAAAAAACGGGAGAAATTATTTCATCTTTGAAGCCTTCCGTTGCGTGCGCCGTGAAAACGGTTCAAGATACACAAAAAATATGTGTTAAAAAATGATAGCTCTTTTAATGATCTAAAAAACAGTCCGCGACGGTATATGTCTATCTTTTAAGATTAACTCACAAAAACCGTTTTTATGGTACCTAATTTGGTCGAAATAATTTGTTTAAGTTGTATCAACATAATAATATTAATCTTTATTCAAATAAACAAATAAATATGTTGTTGCTTAAGAGTACTTCATTGTGAACAAAAAAAACATTCTTCTACGGGAACTCGACCATTCCGAAAACCCCGCAAGAACGGGAACTATGTGGGAAGAACCAAAAATCTGCCGTATGTCACTATTCCACGCGGACGAAGTCCCGGCAAAAGCTAGTCAAAAATAAAAACGCGAAGTAAAATCCGAAAATATTAGTTTCATTTAAATGAGTATTCGCGAAAGTCTTAGATTTCATTAAGCTTACAGTGTCTTAAAAGAGCTGTATAGTGTATACATCTGTATGAATATTTTTTAAGTGAAATATATACATGCTTGACTTGAGGAGAGAGCTGGTGAAAATAATTGATATCGTGAAAAATATTATATGTCGAGAGAACAGAACAATGAGGTTTTCCAGCACTAAGGAAACAATACTCTATAGTCTATACTTGTTGGTGGTACAATAAGCATACAGTTATTGTATATGAAATATTATATACCTATGTACTGGTATAAACATATAGTAATATTGTATGAAAGTTTGTAAGTCTGTATTCATATTTTTGAAGTGAAATATATACATCTGTGAGTGAGTAAGTTGGTGGATGATATATGATAGCGTGGAAAAATATGTTATAGAGAGATAGATAGTTGGGCTTGGTATATTACTGTAAGCATACGAGAAAGTACATATATTTGATCTATCTATCTCTTTCCCTCACCCCTCCCCTTTCATAGCATTCTACATTTGAACTTCAGTAATACATAAAGCATTCTAATAATATTATGTTGTCTTTCAGCGTATCACGCAAAATGTATCGATCCATGGCTGACACAGAACCGTCGCGTGTGTCCCGTGTGTAAGAGGAGGGTGTTGGCTGCGGACGAGCGGCCCGCGGACCTCGACCTGGACCTGGACTCAGACGACACGCAGCCGCTGCTGGAGAGACGACAGGACACGCAGGTGACACAGTCACCACGATCATAATGACAGTTAGGACGTGTAGGGCAACACTCATACTCACACGGAGAGAACACTTGATATGATAATAGAGCATACACGCTTGAAGAGAGGTTCTGACATGATAATAGAGCTTTGGGTAATGGATGAGAATAATATTCGTTCTTAGGGAATACAATGAATGAGGAACTAGTCATAATAATAGATCTTCGTAATATCTTCTTCTACCTGACAATTTCTCAGCTTTAGCCAGGGTCTGCCTTACATGTTGTGAATAGTTTTGGATAATTGTTATTACGACCGGCCGCCTGCGAGACATCAACCCTCTTTGGGAATGCATTAATCAGTGATGTCTAAATACTATTATAAAGTACATATAACTCGGAAAAATCACATTGGTACTTGCCAGGATCGAACCTACGCCCTCGAGCATGAAAGGCGCGCCTTTTAACCACTAGGCCACCACTGACTTTATAATATGCAAGAGAAATATACTTAGGACATATTATAATGACTTAGAAACGACTGTATCTAATACTAAATCAGTGTTATATAATGTTGTTGCTGTTACAAAATAATTATAAGTTTGATGTTTATACAGGGTGGTACATTTCAAGAGCAACGCGAGAATCCGTTCGTGAGGGCCGCGAGGTATATATACAGACTACGGGGAAGAAACGAAACGGGCGAAGAAAACGACCCTGAGGTTAGTGAACACGAGATGATTATCATTCATTATATAACTAAATGGACATATGAATGATTTAAAAACCATCAAACACCCTATAAAATAAATTCTAAATAAATCTGCATTATTATTAATGTATTGTATTTTTATATAAATGTATTTTAGTTCCATCAAATGATTAACTATTATATTTCTCATTTTTCAGGTGGCGCGACCTACCGAAGATGGCAATACTAATAATGAAGACAAGTAAGTCCTTAACAATCTAATCTGGGTTTTTTTATAATATATATATTGTGAAAAATTAATTTACTTGGATGCATTAATCTAAATTATTATTATCATTGAGATAATACCTCAATAATCAGTGATACCCTTTAGTATCGCAGGATGAATGCAAATTTAGTATAACCTACATGTTCACAGGACACACGAAAATAAACACACATTAACGTTATACAAAAAACTGGTAGAATGCAAGTGGAATTTAAAAAATATATGTATAAACTATACTCTGAACCGATTGTAATAAAACTCTGCATTGCTGTAGTTTTAACTTTTAACATCAGAACATGTACATTTTATTAATAAAATTCGTGTAGTTCCTTATAAAACACTGCATAGAAGAATTGTATGAAGTCATGAATAGATTATAGATGGCGTTGCCAGTTAATTACTATGTTTATTTATTTACAACAAGCACACTTACAACACACATATTGAATATTTACAGTTAAAGTGACTATATTAAAACATCAGATATGTACATCAATGACAAGTGTATATGTATAACATTTAGTAACTATAAACAGTGCACAATTGACGATGTTAATTTAATTTAATTTCTCTCTGAAATAAACTCTGAAGTCCATGTGGATGAATCTTATTTTAATATAATGTTTTTAACTCCAGTGTACCGGAGACAGCTCCCCTCGTGCCTCAGTCAGAGCCCGGCCGCCGCCGCGGACGGAGGTCCCGCCGGCGTGCGCGACAACAACACACACACACGAGCGTCACACGCTCAGTCAACGACGACTCTACGGACGACGACGGCGAAATAGGTAGTGTATTATGACAAACTATAATATACTAGCTGCGCCCCGCGGTGTTACCCGCGGATTTCCGGGATGTAAAGTAGCCTATATGCTATTCCTGGACGTCAGCTTTCTGTATACAAAATTTTATCAAAATTGGTTCAGCCGTTTGAGCGTGAAGAAGTAACAAACATACACACACACTCACAAACTTTCGCAATTATAATATTAGTAGGATATGGCAACACTTTCTTCTATTCTTTTTAGTCCTACGTCCCCTAGATGGGGCAGAGGGCGTTACAGTACGCCGCCATCCCGTTCGGAATATGGCAACACCTAGATATATTAAAATCTATAAAAGAAATGGCAACATTAGATATATAATTTAACAAAACATTATTGACTCTCTATCTCCATTAAATTGTAATTTTAATTTATAATTTAAAACCTAATATTTGCATGCCTTATAGTAGAATGTACCTGGAACATATATTGCACCTTCATTTAGAGCAAATAAATATTATTATTATCTCTTTCATAACAATTAACAATGTAAGAAATGTTCTGATGTATGTTTTTCGTTGTATTTCAGTCGTGGCAGCCCTGCCAGCCCAGTCCTCCGAGCCGCATTACATAGATTTATGAATACACGTATTATAAATTATAGTATATTGACACTGACTCATGTTCTGAAACAATTTTATATCTTGATGTATTGTGGGATCGTTTAACTTGACGCTTGTATAGGACAAGGTAAATCTTCAGCCATTTATATTATTTACTTCAAATAAACTATTGCCATATTTAAAATAACTAACGATATATATTTAACTTTTATTGACAATAAAAATGACTCATTGCATGGTTAAATTAGATAGTTAACAACATTTTACTTTTATTATTTTGTTTAGTTTTACGTATGCAAGTAAAGAATGTCTTGTATCAAATGACAAAAGAAATAAATTTGAAAGCCTCCTTCATAAATAATTTTTATTTAAGTTTTAATCGGCACAAATATTGTCTATGCCCTAAAAATTACTAATAACAACTGAAATGTATCAGATTTATGTATAATATATGCTATACTCCAGTATTTATAGTTTCTGGTTGTATATTATAATTTGTAAGCGTCGAAAAAATTATGACAACATTTACTCCATAATATTTCAATTCATGTGATAATTTCATTCTCAAAATTAGGACGTGTTGTGACGGGATGTAGTCAACAAAATTATTATTGTTTAAGCTAAAAATAATATATCATAGCGTTTATATGTATAGGTTAAATTTTAGTTAGTATTTAGTAGATTCGACGATATAGCTATAAATATATAAACATAAATATATCTTCCAAATTAAGATTTAAATATAATTTGTACCTAATCTCATTTGAATGAATAATTTGCCCATACGTTTGACACAGGTTCTGTAAGCTGGCTATTATATAACATGTATAAAAGAGTAATATATACTTCAGCATAGTTGTCTTTAGAATTTATATATTTTTATATCGATTCCTCATCCCAGTTTTTAATTGTAAAAAATCGATTATCTTTGAATTGTTATTTTTTTATTATATGTATAGGGAAATGTATAAAATCCATGTATATATTTAACTGACTTCACATCGATAGTAAGGGCTTATTATTTAAATGTTTACTAATAAATATAACAATTGTTGGTAAGATAGAAATAACTATGGCTTGTACGATTTTTTTGTTATAATATTTGAAGTTATGTAAATTGCTGTGCGTTTGTACCTGAATTTCTAGATATTAAGTGATGTACATTAAAAACTATTCAAAAACAGTGCATCATTGATGAATTATTCTACTAGTTTTTGTCTTACCAACAATTGTTGTTCATTATTTGTTTGTCAAGACATAAATCGCGGTGTAAGTTAGGTGAAATTAGTTCCGGTTCAAATCGAGGTCGCTGTTATATTATAAAACCAAAGAATAAATCGTTTCACACGAAATATTGTCTTATTTACATAAAATGGACGTAGTTATGCTACGTTCCAATCCACACGCAGCTCGAACTGAGAAAATCGCGTTTTCGTAATTTTGTGGTACGCTGTTTTTTGTAACGAGTACAACGAAGTAGTATGTATCAACTAAATAAATAAACATTATTTTATTATATACTTGTCATTAAAATCTTCTATATATATAAAATTGGATTGCTGTTCCTTAGTCTCGCTAAAACTCGAGAACGGCTGAACCGATTTGGCTAATTTTAGTCTTGAAATACTCCTGGAAGTCCAGGGAAGGTTTAAAAGGTGAGAAAAATTGGAATAATTGCCGGGAAAACCCTAGAAACAGCCCTTTTCTATTTCCCATACAAACGTTTTTTTGACATTAGATTTGACAACTAACTAATATGTCAATCATTCTGTTTGATTGAAACAGGAAAAACCTGATTATTTATGGCTTCTAAGACGGAATAGAGTTCGCCTGGTTAGCTATACCTACATATATACCTCTTGACCAAACTAACGCGGACGAAGTCGCGGGCAAAAACTAGTGTATTAATATTTCTCATACAAATTATGAATTATGGCTTTTTGTATGGAAGTAGGTTTTAACTTAATTTGCAAAAACGATCCAATATCTTAACATTGGTATATTTTGGTTGTTAATATATATATTAAAAAAACATAAGTATAACAATGAAAAAACATTATTAAAAAAATATTTATTAAGAACTAGTTGTTCCAAAGCATCCAGATCGAAATCCAGCTTATTACCAATTTACCAAACCCATCGACATCGTCAATGGCGTCATTAGACGCTTTCAATGTTTTATAAAAACTAAGGCAATCTGCTGAAATAAACTGGGTTTCCCGTTAGGCCATAACTGTTTCAGATCAGATCTATGTATAGCCGAAATCTCTCCTTTGGTCGTTTTTTGATGTTATTTCCTTATAATCCTCATCAAGGGAAGTTTTCATAAAAATAGAATATAATTTAGCTTTTTCGATCTTTATCTCTTTTGCCAGCAGCCCATTTAGTTTACTTTTATTTGTGAATTTCTTACGACTTACTATGTTTTTCTCAATATCTTCAGTGCTATAAGTCATTTTTGTCCATTCTATACAGGGTGACTGGTGAATTACTATCAATATTTAAGGAGCATACTCGGTACATGATTCCCATTCGAATTATGTAAAAAAAATAGGCATTTAATTTTTGACAAAATTTCCGTATAAATAAATAAAGTGTTGACACGTTCCAAGTGTTCCTAGTGTGGACGCGTACGGCGGCGTGCTGATACAAAACCACGCCCCCGCTGCGTATGTGTGTGTGTGTGTGTATACCTAATCTGTAGGGTGTTCACACGATGCGTAATTAATTACATAACTTTTGGTTAACTTTACTCAGAAGTTTATTAATATTTGTTATATTATTTTTTATTTTGTCATATATGACCGTCAACTACCACGTCCTCAAATATCGATAGTAATTCACCAGTCACCCTGTATACTTGAAATGGTTTTTTTTTCTAGCAAATTTCATAATTTCCCTATAGGTATTTATATTATTTTCATTATCTAATAATGTTCAACGTCACGTCCAGTTGTCTTGATAAACTTCTGAAGCCAGTATTTTTAGTTTTCAAATACCAAGTGACACTTGCATATTGGCATACAATGGTTCAGTACATATTAGAATTATTAGGATCCAAGGATTATTGGACGTTATAATCAGTACAGCACAAATGTCGCCACTTGTTACACTAATCCCTAGTCAATAAACTAACAAGACTATATGCAAAATATTACATAAAGTTTCAGTGTAGACAAAGAAAGTCTTACATTGTAACTTGCAAATTGTAATTTACTTAGCCAAACAAATATCATACCTATTCAAATACATATCACCTAATCTAATACAATGCTCAAAAAACTTTTCGTTGAAGTATAATATAACAAAAAAAATAATCAATAAAACAATTCAATTTCAATTCAAACGCTTTATTCACACACTGATGTAGATGGCCGCCATATAGGTGTCCAACCCGGCGGCGCTCACAACAGCACGCAAACTATCAAGAGTAAGACAGTATGTTTTAGTCAAAGAGTCCGAAGCCCATGTCATCATCACTCTCGGATTCTTCCTTCTCGGGCTTCTTCTCCTCTTCCTTCTTGGCTGCGGCAGGAGCAGCAGCAGCGGCCGGAGCAGCGACGGCAGCAACAAACTTGCTGGGGTCCTGTAGTAGAAAGAATATAATAAAATTCTAGTATTGTAAAAGCTCAAAATTTGTTATAAGCACAAAAATAGTTTTATAGTCACTTCTGCAAGGTGGTGAATTTGTTAAAGACAATATCTAGTAAAAGGTGACAGCCTATTGTGACTTTGAAAACAATTAATTATGGAAATGTATTTACTTAATTTAAAAGCTTTTTTAATTATTTAATAGTCTCAATATTAGATAGTTAAATGTATCTTTAAAATGCCAGTGCAATTTTCACTGATAAACAATTACACTAGGATAAGTTTAAAGAAGTTCGTCTAGTCTGAAAGCGAAGCCAGGGAGTTATATCAACTCCTTGGTATTTGAACAGACATGTACTCAGTTTAGAAAATAGCTGACCTTGATGAACTCCTTGATGGTGTTGGCTTCCTTGAACTCAACCTCGGTGACGGCAGCGATAGCCAGGAGGTTCTTGAATCCGTTGGCAATGGAGTGAGGAGCAGATGCCACAGTTGGGTAACCAATAGCCAAAGAAAGAGCAGCAACATTGGCTACTCCCTCCTGGAACTTGGCACGCAAGTCCTCGGGCTTGATGTCAAGGATAGCCGGAGCAAAGATGGTGCCCGAGTCATAGACCTACAAAAATGTTAGATATAATATACCATTTCTAATAGTGACGTCATATAATCTGTATTGAAAAAGATGTTTGATTGCGGACACAGTAACAGCAATAAACTGTGTACTAAACAAATTCACAATCAAGCGCTTTCCCAAAGGTAAATTATCAGATTATAGTTACAAGATACAATCTGTACTCAACGCTTTGGTTACATCCACTAGATATTAAAACTAACAACTCAAATATTATTAGGTAAAAAATCATTATATACCTGTTTAACAACTAGACCATATGAGAAGGGCGAGATGTTTAACATGTTGAGAAGAGTTGCCTCAGAAGCTCCCACTTTGTCTCCGGGCTTCAAGATGTGGACATCATTGATGATTTCAATAGTACCTGTAAGAAACCGAGTTTATAGTAACAATGAAGATTCTTTGTAGAAAAATTTTTGTTAATTACTGCTATATTAATTACCCTTGGAAATCTTGGTGGGGATGGAGAGAGCCTGGAAGAAGGCAGTTTTCTCGGGACCCAAACCAGTGTTATGAGCTGGAATGACAACAGCCAGAGGAGCAATGGCTCCCGGACGAGCTGGGGCACGAACTTTGTTCTCCAGCAACTTGTCACGGACCTACAAACAAACCTTATTAAGTTTATATCTATATAAAACAAATAATAAAAGTACGTAAGTTTACTATTTCAGTTATAAAGTTTGTATCTTCAAAATGCCAGTGCAATTATTACCAATTAAAAAAAACACTAGGATAAATTTGAAGGTTTTCTCTTGTCTGAAAGCGAAGCCAGAGAATCAAAATGGACTCACTGGGATTATAACAGACGACTATGTTGTAAACACTATGAAAACTCGATTTGCGACTTATTATTGTGATAAACAAATTAATACATACCTCGACAAGATCTCCGCGGGTGAACACAAAGCCTACATTGCCTTTGATGTGCGGCAGGAGCTTCTCAAGGGCTGGGTTGGTCTCCAAATGATCCTTGATGGCCTTACGCATCATGGTGTTCTTGCCCATGAGCACGATGCTGCTCCCACGAAGGGAGATACGGATTTGCTGCATTTGCTGCGAGCCCACGTTGTCGGCACCCACGATGAAGCATTTTGGGTACTCGTCTAACAGTTGCTGGAAATTTCATTTCAACAATAAGCACATCGCACGGAATTAATAAAATCATATTACGAGAATTTTAAATATCCTAACCTTACATGTTTTAACCAGCTAACATATTGTATGTTGAAAGTAACAAATACTTACGATTATCTTAGTGAAGTAGTTGGTCTTCCATGTGGCCTTGTCCTCCCTACCCATCTTGGAGTGTGTAGGGACTTATACAAATTTAAGGACTGTAAAAATATGTTTAAGATAAGACGCGTCATCGCTTCAAATTGCAAAATATACACTTTAATTAAGATCAAATTCCGTTAAACCGTGAATAAACCATATATATTACGAATGCATTAAGTGATTGCTTATATATCTTACGATTAAACTATAAAATATATCAACTCACCAAGACAGAACGCAAAACGCACAGTAACCGTGCGCGGTGCGGGACAAGAGAGAACTAATGGAATTTAATTTTCCATTGACAACATAAATATGTCTATGGTTTAATTGCAGCAAAAAAATATACGTTAATAATTAAATAATTGCTATACGTTATAAAAAATATTTTTATTAATATTGTTTTAAATTATTCCATTCATTCTAAATTTTTCTATTTTTCATATTTGAAGAACCCACACCGTATAGATAATTACTTTTTGTATGTAACAAAAGTGTCACCTGTCCAATTTTCAAATGCTTTGACGTACCACTGATGAACTTTAGTGTTACGTTCCCTACTTTTTTTTGGTAAAAACTTTAATTTAAACTAGAATTATGTTTGTGTCTGTTTAGACATAAAAAGTAACATTAGCATAATACACTATCTATACATATATCAATACCGGTTTAATGTTTAGGTGATAGTGTAACAACATCATGTCCATGTTTCGTAAACCGAAGAAGATCCAGCGACGAGTTTTTTGTGCGGACGATGAAGAAGACGGCGAGCCGGAGGCACCGGTGCCGCCGCCGCCGCCGATTATTAGTAATTCGAAGAAGGAAAACAAACAAGTTAAAGTAACAACGCTATTGAGTTTCGCCGATGAAGGTATGAGTCTGCACGAATATTCTCAGTAATTTGTTTTGGTAGACCTTAAAAGTATTCACTCATGTTAGTATTACGCTCCTAACTACAGACACTACTTCAATTTACAACCTACAGCCGTTGTCGTCCGGCTTCCGCCGACCTGTCGGCATGTGACAGACCTCTAAACATAAACAGGTTATAATACCATAATAACGAAGACATGAAACTTACATTCCTTAATCGCTGAAGTTTCATTAAATTTTTTAGATAAGAGATTTTTTTTTTTATAAAAAATTAAAGTCTATAAGAAAAATATATTTCTTAATACCAATGTGTATTTTGTAAAGAGTAACAATTTCCAGTCAATACTGTTTGAAAATTGAAGTATAATTTTGAGATGATTAACAAAAACATGTATTTAAATATTGTAAATAATCTTAAACACAGTATTCACGGATTCAGTATTTGTGAGTTTGTGACATGTGAGAGATGAATATTACATTTGTTATTTGAATAAATGTTGTGACAGCAAGGATAGTTGAATAATTCATATGATATTATAGTTACTACTATCTTCAATCTCTATGTTACTGAAATGTAACAGTTTAAATCACAAACTATTAAAAAATCTTTTTCTAGAATGAGTTAAACCTATAATTTAAGAAATCATTACAATAGATAATTTTTAAATTTGCCTAACAATGTACACTAGGCAATTATCATTATGGGACAAATTTGACACAGTAATGTGTATGTATTTTGAATAGTGAGCTTAGGAGTACAATTCATACCAACAGTAAAATTACCCATTAATTAGAATTTTATGAAGTATATGTAGAGAACTAAAACTATTAGTATAACACAAAAAGGCATCTCCTATAAACATTGAATATATCTATAACACAAACATTTGCTAGTGTTGTGACTTTATTGCATCATTAAAAGATCATGAAAATAATTAAAATCTTATAAGAAATGTATGTATAGTGTTTTTTTGTGATTTATAATGTCAACAATCATATTTGAATCCACAGAGGAAGAAGGTGAGGTGTTCAAGGTGAAGAAGTCATCACAGAGCAAAAGATTAAGTAAACGGAGACAGAAGGAGAAACAACGGACAGATGGTGATAATAATAAATATGACAATAACATGGCCGAGGTAATGTATACTTTGATATATATCGACAATATTACAACTGATCATATTCAAATATAACACTATACTAAATGTGCAGTTCAAACCCATTAAGAACCTCTTTAATTCTACAAATAAGTGTAAAAAAAAATATTAATTAGTTTTTATTATTTGAATAAAGAATTTATAATGTAATAGCAGAAACCGTCAGAGGAGATAGAAGAACCGAGGAAGAAGGTTTCCCTCGAGGGTCTTATCTTATCCGGGCGGGAGGCTCTGTCTGCGGAGGGGGCCGGGGACATGTCTGAAGACAGTGAGGAAGATAACAGGGGGTTCCACACGTACCGAGCCGAGAGCGTGCGGGCCGCGCTAGCAGGCGCGGGGGGAATCCCCGACGCCGCGCTCATACACGCCGCGCGCAAGACCCGACAGCAGGTATGAGAGGTGAGGGACTCGTGGAGCACTCACGACGATGATCACAGGCCTCCGCTCCATACATTCACCTTTGACAGGGACGTCTCGGACTAATTTCATCCCATAGGATGGGATGTCTGAATATAACAAATCTCGTTTCCCACATCTCGGACTCCTTACATGTATGGGATGGGATGTCTGAATTTAACAGAACTCGTTCCCTGGGAATCATTGATTCCTCTCCAGTGTTTATCTTGTATTTTTTCTGACACTCCAGTCTAGGTTTTTTTGTTTTGTTGTAGATTTATTATCTCAACAACTAAATGTATTCAAATAAAGAGTTATTATTTTATTGGAATTAAATTCTACTTTTTGTCATTTATTTGACTCAAATATTTTTTATCTTTTTTGGTTAGTGTCTTCTTTGTTTATAAATTCTTCCATGCTAATAAAATAATATATTTATTATTTTATTATGTTCATAAGCACTTTTTGGATTCGAATATCTAGTGTTTTGGCTTCACATTTATGTGCCTTTGGCTCATTGATTTTGATAAAGTTTAAGTTTTAACTCAAAGTAAGTATAACGAAAGCAACAGGTTTTTGTTAATTATTATCAATATAAATTATTATGTGTTTGATGTTGATTCGATATTGCTAGATCTTGTTAATAACTTATTATTATTTCTTATTACCAATTTAAACTTAGAATTGAATATCTATTCATTTTCAGTGTTCTGGCAACACGGAATATATGGTGTATGAAACTACAATAATATTTATCATTCCAGGCTCGAGAGTTGGGTGACTTTATTCCTATCAAGAGTGACGGTGGCTCACGGATGATGAGAGATGATGACGCTGATGATGATGATGATGATGAGGCGGACGAGGGACGGATACAAGTTAGGGGGTTGGAGCTGCCGAGTGATAGACCTGAACGTTAGTACATCACATTCTGTAATACATAGTTGAATAGTTATAAGTATTGGTGTATACAGTTGATTTTATATCTATGAATCACTCAAAAATGTTTGTTTGATTAATATTTTTATAAATATTTTTCTGTTGGAATGATTTGTCCATTTATTGTAATTGTTATTTTCATATATATAAAATCTGAGTATCTGTTTCAAATGTTAATAACTCAAAGTACTAATTTTAAATGCATATAGGTGTATATTTGAAATTGAAAATTTTCGTGAGTATTCATTTGAATGAAACTAATATTTTACGAATTACTACGCGTATATTATTAAATATTTTGAAAAACTGAAATAATAATATATGAGATATTTAGCATCTCGTCTGCCCGTGATCATGATTGTTGAAAAGTAAAAGAAACGTCGAGGGTATATAGTTTTTTAAAATAATAAAATACGCGTAGTAATCCAAATAATATTAGTTTAATTTAAGTTTATATTTGTTACATTCATCAATATATGTTTTTTAACTTGTTTAGTTTGTTTAATTCTTTCAGGATTTTTTTTCCTCTATAAAACGAATAGACAGATTTTGAAAGTACTTTCACTGGCAAATAATAAATATTAATATAGACTTATTTTATTATAAACATTTTTTGTGTTATATACAGGTGGTACCGCAGCCGCTGCGTCTGATGATGAAGCTCAGAGTGAAGGAGAGGAGTGGGAGGAGCAGCAGATCAAGAAAGCTGTGCCTTCTATAGCTGATATCACAGGTTATATCTTTATATATATAATTCTTCTGTGAGTGTGTATGTCACTGAACTTCTCTCAAACGACTGGACCGAATTTGATGAAATTTATTGTTTGTGTTCAAGGGGATCTGGGAATGGTTTAGATTCACAGTTTTGTCCGCTAGACAATGTTTTTTTATTTTTTTATTTATTAGTAGTTGTTGATACAAACGTTTTCTTTTTTGCATTAGATTTGACAACTATCTAATATGTCAATTTTTCTGTCGCACTTCAAAACACGGAGATTTAATGCTTTAATAGGTAAACTCCAAAAAATATAAATAAAAAAACGTAACAGATATTTCTTGATTATAGGGCGATACGAAGTTCGCCGGGTCTTCTAGTATAACAAGTAGCATTTGGTGTATTATATGAACATGCTTTATGTTTGGAAAGTATACAGTATACACCCTGTATACCGTTATAGTAATCAATTCATATTATTTCATATTTGATAGAAATTAGGCAGAGTGTTAATTTAAATTTTATAAAGTCGTTATGGACTTTTTGTTAAAACTATGTCTAAAAGAGATTTTATATTTTCATTAAAATAAACTGAAGAATTAAATATTTATGTTATCGATGCCTTCTATGACGTATCACGTGTCATATCTTTATTCACTATACTGAAATAAAATAAAAAATAAAACGTCTATGTCACAGATTATATAAAACGTTAGTGTTGCCAGGTCGAAATTTTACGTCATATAATGTGAACTGTCATAAAATACCACAGATTGTACGAAGAATAAGTGTTGCCACATACTAATATATTTTTCCTCCAGGTGACTGTATCCCCCTGAACCCGTTCGCGGTCCCCCCTCCCCCGGACACCCCGCGCCACCTCCGCTCGCTCGCGCGCCCCGGACAAGCGCCGCCCGCCACCGCGCAACAACTAGTACACGCGCTAAGAGACAGGTGAGAACAAGTCTATGATAATAATAATACAGTAATACCCCGCTTTACGTTCCGAAGAAAATCGCGTTAACTGAAATTCGCGTATATCGAGGTTTATGATTAAACACAGTCAAAATTTAATACACAAATATAAAAATCATTTTAATCAATCACTTTAATTCTAAGAACACTATACAATAAATAGGTACTCCTATTTTTTTACGAAAAAATACATGTATTGTCTTTTGGGTAGCGTTTTGTTTACGTTCTTGTAAAATACGTTAATAATACCAAACACTGTTTTTAATAGTTTGACACACGTTCAAGACACGGTCATCATTATTATCTATACTCTGCAATGTCCCAACCTGAATAAATTTTTGAAAATCGCGTTATAATGAAACCGCGTACAACGGGGTCGCGTTAAGCGGGCTATTACTGTAATAATAATAATCTTTATTCACAAAAAAATTTACCAAGTATAATGAAGTCCCTGATTTCTGAACTAGGCTCAAAGACCTGTATTACAGAAATCTGTGTCCTCTCACATATTTTAGTGTTATTGTTCTATGTAAATAAAATAGAGAAATAATTATTTCTTACTGTATACTAGAGTAGAGTGTGTATGAGTGTGTATGTGTGTGTTTGGGTGTATGTGTGTAATTAGTATACGATAGACATAAAAATCTTTGTTAACTCATAGATAATAATTCATCAGCAATATCATACAAGGTTTGTCAACGAAAATTGCTATGTCATATATCGTAGAGTATAGTGCAAATCCGCGTAACTAGCATTGAATAATTCCACGTATCTACATTGGTTGGGTTATCAGAAGAAAGTTTAAGTTGAAATATTTTCTAAATTAACGATTTTTAAATTATAAATAAATAAATATTTTTTTTTTAATGAAACACCTAATAGTTACTAAATGTGAAAAAATTACCTTAAAAGTCGTTAATATAGAAAATATTTCAGCTTAAACTCTTTTCCGATAGTTTTCTTAAAATGCAGATACCGGAGTTATCCAATGCTAGTTACGCGGTTTTGCGCTATTCCCTACGATATCTAGGATTCAGTTCAGTAATTATTAAAATATTTTCATATTTATTTAGGTAACTTATCATTATAATCATAATGTTTCCAGACTGTCCGAGCTTCACGATAGTCGTAGGAGTACATCGGATCGTATGTGTCAGTTACAAGAGCGCGCGTGTACGGCGGCCGCCAAGCGCGACAGGTGTAAGGGACTGTGTTCTGAACTAGACCGACGATACAAGCGGGCGCAGGCGGCGCGGGGGTACATCACAGACCTCGTGGAATGCCTGGACGAAAAGGTAAACATATATATGTATAGTGCTTAGTCCTAATTCCCATGGTCACACTAAATACGGAAAGTTAACAGTTTTCACTTTTAAATATTCCCGTACTAGCTGCGCCCCGCGGTGAAACTCGCGAATTTCCGAGATTTCCGGGATGTAAAGTAGCCTATGTGTTATTCCTGGACGTCAGCTTCCTGTATACAAAATTTTATCAAAATCGGTTCAGCCGTTTGAGCGTGAAGAAGTAACAAACATACACACACACTCACAAACTTTCGCAATTATAATATTAGTGGGATTATTGTTAACTTAAATACTGCCGTTACAAAATTATGACGGTTAAGTATAAAAAAACCATTAAAATAATTCTAAGGATATAATACTATATTATAATTATTTTATCCTAAGTAACTGAATGAGAAATGGTAAACGTTTTTTTTATAGCATGTGGAATCAAATTTTTACCTAGCATAGAAATCATAGATTGTTAATAATTGCTATTTTTGATGTGTGACAATAATTTGAATTTTGTATGATTATATTGATCTATAAACACCTGAACCTTGTAATGTTAAAATATATTACATACAGCATGTTTTATGTTTTTTATTTTATTTTAGATACCTCAACTGCAAGCGTTGGAGGCCCGAGCCCTGGCGCTCCATCGTAAGAGACGCGACCTGCTGGTGGAGAGGCGGAGGGCCGACGTGCGGGACCAGGCGCAGGACGTGCTCGCACTCGCCGGTACACACACACGCATACGCACACACACACACACAGACACACACATACAGACACACACATACAGACACACACATACAGACACACACATACAGACACACACATACAGACAGACACACACACACACACACACACACACACACACACACACACACACACACACACACACACACACACACACACACACACAGAGAGAGAGAGAATTCCTCATAAGTCATAATTCTTATTGTAATATGGCTGTGGTGGCATTCCACAAAGTCACGTGACACAAACGATAGATGGCGTCATATATTTTTCTCTTTTAGCTTTTTTTGTTTTGATAAACCAAATTGTACAGTTAATACAAATGACGTTTAGGGTAAAAGCTAGTTTTCAATATTCGATGTGGTTTGTTGGTGAAAAAGAATACTCCTACTACACTAACTACTTTTAAGACTAAATCACATAAATACTATACACGAAATATACATAAATTACAAATACCTAAGTCTAGAACTAAACGTTATGGTAACAAAACTATACAATTTGAGGGAGCGCTAATGTACAATAATCTACCGAAATAAATATTTAACGAAAAATCTTTTTATGAAATTTAAGGCTAAATTAAAAACATACTGTCAAACTTTATAATTATATATGAATGTTTGTATAAATAAG
The DNA here is from genome assembly GCA_916720795.1 of Danaus chrysippus. Lineage (NCBI taxonomy): Eukaryota > Metazoa > Arthropoda > Insecta > Lepidoptera > Nymphalidae > Danaus > Danaus chrysippus. Next base: position 12,645,149 of record CAKASE010000074.1, on the reverse strand, counting down.
GTCACCATTAACTTTTATAAATGTTTATTATTATGTTACCATTTTAAGTTTCCTATGTAAGTGAACTTTGTTCTTAATGGGAAATAAATGATCTCTAACTACTCAATATATTTATATTAATTCTAATTGGCCTCAATTTCCAGCTCGCGCGGGTTCATCTAAGCCGGTGGACAGTGAGGAAAAGCGTCAGCGGACCGCGGAGCGCGAGGGACGGCGGCGGGCTCGGCGGCTGAGGAGACAGGCGGCCGGCAACAACACGCACAGGGACGGGGACTCGAGCGACGACGACCTGCCGCCCGGCCTGCACCACCACTGTGTACAGGAGGCTGGTCGGTAAACACACACACAGACATATGAAAACTTGTAATAGAATAATACATAATGTCAACAGAAGGCTGCTCTGTGGACACACACCCATACACACACAACATATACATACACACATACGTAACAGGACTTGTCATAGAATAATATATATGGTAAATTAATCATATAGACTACTAGCTTTTGCCGCGACTTCGTCTGCGTGGAATAGTGACTTCCTGCAGATTTTTGGTTCTTCCCACATAGTTCCCGTTCTTGCGGGGTTTTCGGAATGGTCTAGTTCCCGTTGAATTTTCAGGATAAAACCTATGTTTTTTTATTCACAATGAAGTACTTTTAACCAACAACATGTTTATTTGTTTATTTGAATAAAGATTAATATTATTATGTTAATACAACTTAAACAAATTATTTCGACCAAATTAGGTACCATAAAAACGGTTTTTGTGAGTTAATCTTCAAAGATACACATATACTGTCGCGGACTGTTTTTTAGATCATTAAAAGAGCTGTTATTCTTTAATACATATTTTTTGTGTATCTTGAACCGTTTTCACGGCGCACGCAACGGAAGGCTTCAAAGATGAAATAATTTATCCCGTTTTTTACACATTTACCACTATATCTTTGCTCCTATTGGTCGTAGCGTGATGTTATATAGCCCACAGCCTTCCTCCATAACTGGACTATCAAACACAAAAAGAATTATTCAATTCGAACCAGTAGTTTCGGAGATTAGCCCTTTCAAACAAACAAACAAACTCTTCAGCTTTATAAATTTAGTAAAGATTTGTTTTTGTGTTGTAATAATGCAGAGTATGTATTTTATATACCTTAGAAGGTATTGGTTCTTCTCAGGTCAGGGTACTTTCTTTTCCGAACCAGTGGTAGTGTCTCAAGTGACCATCAATAAGAAAGTGTAATGCTTCTATATTGAATAAAGTTGTTTGAGTTTGATTGGCTTCAAAAAATAATGAAGGAGATTCAGTGATATAGTTAGTTGTTATTTTATTAAAGATTATATTTTTGTGTTTAATATGTTCATATAAATTATTTTATGTGTCATATTTTATTAAATAATAGCTATTATTTAAGTGTAAAACTAGACTAAATGTCTTAAAAAAATATTAAGAGTTTAAAAAGTTTTGAAGAGATAACTGACATTTACATATACATACTACTTGTATTTATAAGTAGTGAGTTTCAAGAGATTTCTAAAATATATACATTGTGACTGGTGAATTACTATCAATATTAAAGGAGAATACTCGGTACATGATTCTCATTCGAATTATGTAAAAAAAAATAGGTACTTAATTTTTGACCAAATTTCCGTATAAATAAATAAAGTGTAGACACGTGCCAAGTGTGGACGCGTGCGGCGGCGTGCTGATACAACACCACGCCGCCGCACGCGTATGTGTGTGTGTATACCTAATCTGTAGGGTGTTCAAAGGATACGTAATTAATTACATAACTTTTGGTTAACTTTACTTAGAAGTTTATTAATATTTATGTTATATTAATTTTTATTTTGTCATATATGATCGTCAAGTATCGATAGTAATTCACCAGTCACCCTGTATAGTATTAATATATCACGTTTAGCCAATACTCTCAAATTAAAACAATTACTCTGTCGGAGGAATTATAGAAGGCATTTTTGCTATTTGGCAATTGTGCTAACTAGTTATTACACTTAAAGATTTGGATGGATCAGTTGTTCAAAATGATTGAAATTTATTTCGATATATTTCAAAGTAGTGTGTTGCTTAAGGGTCTATTTTTGCTTCATATATATTGTAGTAATGTTTATGATCGTATTTTCCAGAGGCGATCCGTTCTCTATCGAGTCAGTTGTTCGCGGATGCTCTACCAGCGTACCGCAGCGTGCACGGCGTGTGTGGTCGTATGGCGAGACTCAGGCGCACCCGCGGCCTGTACACGGACGCGTACGTCGCGCAGTGTCTACCGAAGTTACTGGCGCCCTATGTTAGACATCAGGTTAGATGTTATATACATATATATACTCATTAATATTACAGTAATGGAATAGTAAATTGTTATCTTTAAGTATATATAGACTGTTCTGTTCTAAGCGAATGATACGACGTACATTTCTTAAAGTCAAGTTAGTAGGAAATAAATAATCAATATGTAGAGACGTTGTTAATCCCTTCCAATAACAACAAACAAAATTTAATTACAATAGCATAGTTATATATTGTAATTAGACTATGTTTTTTTTTCATAATAGTCGAACAATTGTAAGTTAAACATTTTAAGTATATAATGTGTAATGTATCACAACAAACAGTTCATCTGACCAATTTCAAAACACATTAAAAAGTAAAAATTTAATTATACAAGAAGTCACTAAATTATTTTAATCTGTGTATCAGAACAGAAAATTCACCAAAATATATGTACATATAAAATTAGAGAAATTTGTCATGTAAATACCACAATTGTGTATAATGTCTTATAATAATTTTATGTCCCAGCTGATCCTCTGGAACCCTCTCGCTGATGAAGACAACGAGGACTACGAGAAGATGGACTGGTACAAGTGAGCATACAACATATATATGTAATAGTAGAGGTTATATGAGAATTAATAGAAACTTAGTATGCAAAATTCTAAAGTTAATTGAAAATGATAATAATGATTCAAAAGACTTCTCCAACAAACTATTTTTTTTAATAACGTTTTTGTACTCAATTCCTATTGAACTATCGTATACGCAAATAATCTTAGTTAGGTTTTGTTAAAAATGTATAATGACATAATTCATCATCGAAAAAATAATTTGAATCTGTAACCTACAGGATATCGTATTCCAATTGCTATATCAATTCATCCATACTGATATTTTGGGTTTTTTGCTGAGAATAATTATACTTGGTCTAAAAGATTATAAATATCATGTAATTCTATTCTATCATGAAGAAAGCTCATCTCGTCTGTCTGTAATCATGGTTTATACAAAGTAAACGAAATATAGGTAGTACGTAGTTAAAAATATGTAAAATATAAGTTTTATTTCATGTGTATAATATCAAATATGGTGTTTCCAGATGTCTCATGATGTACGGGTGTAAGTCGTCGCGTGTGTCGAGCGATTCGGAGCAGTCCTCATCAGACGAGGAGGTCGTGAGCGAGGACTCGGTCAGGGACGACCCCGACCTGCTGCTGGTGCCCACACTCATAGACAAGGTCGTGCTGCCCAAGATCACTGGTTAGTGGGAACAGAATACATACATGAGAGACATCGATATGTAGATGCGATGCAACTCTTTGCCTCTAAGTGTTGTAAACGATTTAGAACCCATATATTAGATGATTTCACTGATCTTGTCTAATATCACTACTGTTTATTATTTGTAATCTTAATTGTAGTTATAATTTTTAAAATTTCCTTTGTAAGCGAACTTTGTTCTTTTTGGAAATAAACTTCTTTAAACCTATGTTGATAACAAGATGAACTGCACCAGAAACGGAGATTATATACATATTGCCATCCAGGGCCTAAATAGCTGAAATGATATGTTGTAGAAGTTGATTTAAAATTTTCTACTACTCAAACGAAACCTCTTAGCATTCAATATTTTCACCGTGCGGGTGCCGAGTCCATCTTTGCGAGGAGAGGAGTTTCGACAGTACCTGGGACTTGTGACCCAGGTGTAGGTTTAAATCCCTATCTAACGCATTAAACACTCACCTCCACCGCCCAAGCTCCTCTCTATCCAACCAAATTTGAAAAGAACCTACTAAGACTGCCTACGAAATACGTTCCAAGAATGAATTGATGTGAGTTCTGGACAGGCTTAAGTCTTTTAGTAGGTTTTAGAGAGATATAGCTTTACTCCTCGCTTCCACTTCTACCGGCCAAGCTCCTCTCTCTACCTAACCAATATTAATTGCAGTTTCTCAATAAAGACATATATTTTATGTTAGCGCTTCCCGTTGCGCCTGAAACGGAATGCTGAATGTGTTTGTTGAAAGGTGGAACATGCCAATATTGTATAAATGGGTATAACTACATACTAGGTCTAATAGTGCTTAGTATGTTAGTTTTATAATTTTATAGTACTAACATTAGGTTTGAAGTTTTTTGTTACTAACACTCGGCTTTTAATGTATTTTCAATATGGATGTAATTGGTCTGAAATAAATTATTATATATTTGGTTATTCCCAGAACTAGTAGAGCACGCGTGGGACCCGATGTCTGTCCGCGCGTGTGTCCGCCTGCGTCAGTTGTTGGAGCGAGCCGGCCGCCTGCCCGTGAGGAGCGCGCTGCCTCGCCTCGCGACCACCGCCCGCGCTGTACTCACAGCATCACTCAACGCTGATGTCTTCCTACCCACATTACCGCCACAGTACGTACTAAATAATACTCACTATATATAAATATAGCCACCACTGACATACGGTGAAGGAAATGAGGAAACCTGGACTTATAGTTTCACAATTATAAGTTTGAAATCACCAACCCGTCTGGAGCAAGCGTGGTGATTAATGCTCAAACCTTCTCCATGTGTGAAAGAGGCCTTTGCTCAGCAGTGGGCTCTGATAGGCTGATGATGATGATAAATATAGCTATTTTATTTTATATATATTTATAATCCGTGCTAATAATAAAAGCTCGATCTACCTACATTCTTCTTAACTCTATGTGTATATATTCCAGTATCGTGGAGGGCCCCGGGTCGTCGTTCTGGCGTCGTTGCCTGGGAGCCGGTGTCCGTCTGCTGCGCGCTGTCTTGTGTCTGTGCGCTCCTCCGCCGGCACTCGCCGCTCATTCAGTAGCACTAGCAGTCATAGGTGACTATGTGATATCTTAAAATATATTATATGGTCCAAATTACATCTTATCTCAAATAAACTCTTCCTTTTCTGTATTGTTATATAAGTTGTGCTTCTATTTTTGTTAGATATCCGTTTAGATTTTAGATTATAAAAACTATCTTCTTAAATAATAATTATTAATAATTTGTGAGTAGGAATAAATTAATTATATTGTAATTCAAAATATATTTTTTTTCAAATGTTTCAGTGATAATAAAAATATGCAAGTGATAAGTGAGTGAGTAATAAGTAATCAAAACATTCCGAAAATCGAATGTTTCAATCCTTTTCTTGTCTTTGAATTTAACCGAACCGACCACAGACAATACAAATTATGGTTACCAATTTTCTTGTTTATGATTAAATATTTATTCTTTGACCGTGTATCCACAGAGAGTCTGTGTTGTGCGGCGGGCGCGGCCCCCGGTCCTTCAATGGCGGCGGCCGCCAGTGCTCTAGCAGAGACCCTGCCTCGCTCGGGACCGGTCCGCGCGCCCGCACTCACCCGCCTCGCGACGCTCGCCACACTAGCACTGTCAAGGCTACACAGCGACAACCCCATGCATTTGTATGACTTATATAACCACTAGTTACCCTCGATTTCCGAGATTTTCTTGATGTAAAGTAGCCTATGTGTTATTCCAGGACGTCAGCTTCCTGTATACAAAATTTTATCAGAATCGGTTCAGCCGTTTGAGCGTGAAGAAGTAACAAACATACACACACTGACAAACTTTCGCTATTATAATATTAGTAGGATTTAGAACAATTATATATAGATTTTGAATATATATAATATATGGAGTTAAGACTTGTTTGGTTAGCGATGTCTTAATTATACTATGTATGTCGTTATAAGTCATTCATTTAATATAAAAAAAATATAATATACTAGCTATGAGTTTTATATACTAGATGAACGTAATCAAAGTAACCTACTCCCACTATAATATAATTATTATTTCATAACTCTTCTACTATATATATTTTTTTATATATTTTCAGGAAAGCGTTAGAACAAGCGAGGAGTGTGATAGCGGAGGCGCGCTCTATTGAATGAAGTCACTAGACACTATCAGAGTGTAGGATATCAACAAATTGACATATGTTGTAGAAGAATTATATTATACAACAAATTACAAATAAAAAATAATATTTTTGATGATTTTATCTTTTATTCAATGGACATAAATAAAAATTCGCTCTACTTTAAATACATAATATACCTTTTTTTTCAAATATATCTTAATGAGATAAAGTTGCAGGAACTTTCTTAACTTTTTCACCCCGCCATTATTTTGTTTTAAAATCAACTATAAACTTATTAGAAAAAATAAATAAAACCACTAAAATCAGTCATTAATCAAAAGGTTCAAAGTTTAATTTTCTTTTGTAAGTAACGTGTATATTATGTGGTCTTACCCTAGTATAATAAGTCAACTTTTATAGAATGATTAATGTTTTCCAGTTCTTATTAAAATCTGAATGGTGTGGAATAATATTTACGTACTAAAGTTTCACATGTCTTGTTATTTTTTAAATTAATTATTCTTCACTATTTCCTACATCACTAATACATTAAAACCGAATTAGTAATTCGAAAGTAATTTTTTTACAAATACACTTTATATGATGACAAATTAATTATATTTATTATTGGATATCACTTAATGCAACATATGAGATACTTTGTTTGAATTGAATTTAGGATTACATTTAAACATGAACAATTATTTTCAAAGTTTTTGGGAAAAACAAAAAATGCAAAGATAATTCAACATCCAGCTCTTTATTGTTTAACCACGAATTAAAGGTTTGTATAGACATCAATATTTAATCAAAATTTGGATATACATAAAAGTTAACAGGTAAAGTCACTAGATAGTGTATGTGAGAGTATTTGGTAACATTTATAACTATGAAATGTGATCAGTTATTAACTCCTTACATCTAATATAGATCATAATGAGATCAGATGTGGCCATTACATCGTAACAGACAGCCACTATATTAAACCTACTTCAAATATCCCTACATAGTATACTCCTTTAATATCCTAAACATGTATATCCACAAAAAAGAGTTGATACCTACTTTGATTTATTTCTAATCTTCCATAGTACAAAAGGTAACTTAATGTTTAATCATCTGATGTGGTAAACCTCATTGTATAGATAATAAAAGGCATAGACAAAATAATACTGGCATCTAGTATGCAAATGAAAGCTAGTAAAATAAATGAGATAAATAAGAATCGTTGTTTAGAAAAAAAGAACATTGAGCAAGTTGGTGTATTAAGTTTGTGTATGTACATAAGCTGTCACAAAGAGATGTTACCCATATATGTTTAAATACAACAAGGGACAGACTAGAACAATCTTAGTACTATATTGTTAACAATAAAAAAATGGTTTAGACCACATTACTAAGGTACATCTATATTTATAAGTAAAAAATATTATGCAGTTTCTGTATCTATCATCAACTTGAATGATCCATCGTTATCAACACATAGAAGTATATTTGCAGTGTTTCCTTTAACCATTGGAATGCTAGGGTTTGCTAGGAATGCCAAGCTATCAACATATGTATAGAGCCGTTTTGTGGAAACTTCTTCTAAATTATCCATCAATTCTATATTGTACCAGCATAGGATAGCATTTGCATCTCCATCATTCTTTATGGGTATATTGATAACATCAGCATTCAGCTTGAAACCGTCGCCGAGTGGTACTGGGTCTGTTATTGGAGTGTAGTCTACGAGGGTTAGGTCTAGACCAAAATTCTGTGATACTTGATATTTATTAATATGTTTCGCGACCTGGTAGCCAATATTTTTGTCATCAACCCGGTTATTCGCTTCAAGCCAGGGGCTATACACAATTTGACCTATAAGTGTGACACTTGACGGCATAAATAATCCACCCTGAATTAGATGATTGTTCTTTAGAAATAATGCTATGTCTTTGTATCTGATGTCCAAATCACCTCCGAGGTCTAAAATATTGCAGAATATTGCATGGATCTTCTCATCCTTGAAGCATTCTGGTGTCCAGTCTTCAGCAATCAAGAACGTCACTCGGTCCATATCAATGTCATTGGCTTTTAAGACTGTTTCGGTGAAATTTTTATCATATTCCGTTTTAGCATAACAGAACAGAGATTTAATTCCTCGTTTTAGCATCATTAGGCCAAATACTGGGAATGGACATAAATCAATCACATTGATCTCACATATATCTGCCATCTGTCCAAGGTAAACACAAGACATGGCAATACAACTTTTGATTCTTTGATGAAAATCAGTATCATTCAAAAATCTTAACATTTCTGGAGTAATTCTTAGGATATCTGTATCATCATTTGGGACTAACGACAGCCTTCCTAAAATCATATTAAATTTATGAGTTAACACTTCATTCTCCTTAATATTTCTTGGAATGCTGTCAAAGAAGATGGCTTGTTGCCAGGCAGTAGCCCTTGTTTTCACTCTAGGATCAGTTGTGAGTGTGATATTTTCTGTCAAGTATAAGTTGAACCATCCAACAAAACCATCAACTCTCCCCGTCTCTAAAGCTTTCAATTCAACCACATATGGTTCAACACTTGATATCTTGTTGGTGATGTCAATACAATCAGTAAAGTCAACTTTTACAACTGACTTTGGTTCTGTAACAAATTTCATATCTTGATAAAGATAAACATCATCACAATCATATGTGTCATCAGCAGACATAGCATGAACAGCAAGATTGGGAATGTTGAGGTAAGATTTAATGATGGGACGAAGGTGGTATTTGGCACTAAGCAACTCAGACTGGGCTCCCATTACAAAGAAGTCTGCTTTTTGAGGTATTACATGTGCTGGTTCTGATAAAAGATGAGCCCATGCGTGAGATAGTGAGGGTAGGATATGTTCCCCGAATAGACCGGCATCAAACAACTCGGTTACTAAAAGTGAGCGTCTTCCTCCTATATCTTCACCATCCATTGTAGTAGATGATTTGTTTATAATATCTACAGACAACAGTAAATTGTTTTCCTCTAGTACACAATCACTCAGATTGGTCATAACCTCAGAACTGTCGCAGGCTACCACGGCTTTGGCACAACATTCAGTAGCGTACATAGCAAGCAGACCAGTTCCCGTGCCAAGGTCCAAGACACTGGTCTCATAAGGAGCAACCTTTTCATGGATAGCTGCACGATAGCTGTCATTACGAATTTTATCATTTAACATACGAAAATGCCATCTCTCCACCATCAAATTCTTAACAGAGTTTAAATTCTTTTCCGCATTCACGTAGCCTGCATCCTCAGATAATGCGTTCTGGAATTGTGTCCAAGCTTCTTCATAGTAGCCGTATTTAAATAAGTATTTGCCAATTTCATTTAGTAGGTATATATTTTTAGGAAAAACATTTATAGCTTTCCCAAAATTTGCGAAAATTTCTTCAATCTTATTTGATGTAGATAACACTTCATTATGCTTGAAGACGGTATCGCGGAATTCAAATTCAAATATAGGTTTTAACTCAGGACATTTATCAAAAGCAGATACATAAACATCGATTGCCTTGCTCAAACAGCCATTTGTTGAAAGCTGCCTGGCGTACGCGATATACTCTCTCCCAATGGCCGACATCGTAAAGGAAAAACATGAAGATAATAATCCTTAATGGTTAGACAACATAACGAATTAAACTTTTTCGTAATCGTTTTTTAAGTGATTCATAAATCATAATTCATATTTATCCCAACATTTAGCAAGAACTTTTGACAGCTTCCCAGATAATAAAAAACAGTCTTCTTTCTAAAAAATAAACAATAAATTTGCAAAATTGGGCTATTTATTTTGAAATACCTACGTTATTGACAACTATGTAATGTCACTAAATTGTATAATATGTATATTTCTTCTGTTGCAACTCCCATCTGCGCAATAACTATTGTCTCTTACATATCTTGATAAGCTTTACAGAATTAACTCAAATATTTTATACCAATAAATTTATTATATAATTTATCTTGGCACTAATTTGGGATACGTACATTAACGATAATAAAAATTTATTTATATTTAAAAAATAATTATTAACTGCATTTGAACGTTCATCTTCTAACGAATACGCTGTAGTCACCTTACTAATTTGACCCTTATTATAGAAGTTTTGCTTCTATACATTTTCCTATTATTGCCTTCGTTTACGTTTCAATTTACGTGCATCCCTTAATCCAACCATTTTAGGTTTTATCTATAGAAAAAATCCTAGTGAAATGGATTTTTGTGTATATCATTATAAGGTTGTTGTAATGGAAATGTGAAAAACGATATCGATGATGTACCGCCTAAAAAATTTTAAAGGTCAAAAGTCACGAAATAGTTTTTTGAAAATATCTGGCGACCTACTGCTTGGAGGTTAATAGTGGTCATTATAAAAAAAGTTCCTAGTAAAATAATCTACCAAAAAAGTGTCTTGTATTTTTCTGTAAAATCAACCTTTTTGGAAGTAGAGCCCTGAGAAAGCGACTGGATTGCTCTCGCATACGGTATTCTATTCTGTACACCAAGGCGTAAACTCTACACTATTAGTTTTTATTACATTTATAGAGGTTTGGGAACTTAGTAAAATTTACTATAACGGTTAACCTATTTAAATGACCTTCACTGGCAGATATTCCGTATTTCATTGTTCCGAGACTTCTCCCTATATACTTAAACCTTCTACTGTCTGTCGGTCGGTAATTCATTTAAATTATTTATTGGGTGTTAAATAAATTCTTTTAGTAGAAGTTAGGTTTTGTTAGTTACAATGAAAAAAAAACTCTTGGGATATCATTGTCGATACTGGAATACATTTTCTACCAACAATATACAGTGCTCCAGATTTAGAACAATCGATAAACCAATACTGTAGCTTTGCTACGATAACAAGGGAAAGTTCAGATTTAAAATATTCCTTATTACACCTACTTCTTAAGCAGCTCAACATCATGTTTATTTATTATACTTTCAAACACAAATCTGGCTAGAAAGAAAAATTTATCGAACCATTTGTATGGTCGTTTAAATTAAAACAATACAGCCACTAACGACTTTATTATTACCATCGCGATGTAAGTGGTGGGGAAATTTGTGCATTGTCATTATATAATCGCCTTTTCAGCGCTCTCGGTTTATACAAAGAAGTTTTTCTGAAGATTGACGTTTATAATGCCTAAATTGATCCGTCTCTCTTTTTTACGAGCAAAGTTATTGCTTTTTCATGTTCTCCCACACTTCAAATTTGTATCTACAATACTACAGCAGTATCACCATTATTTTGTTTATCTAATAAGTTTCTGAAGAACCTGGTTTACATGTGTGTAATTAATGAAAAACTACAATTGGAGTTAATACTGAAAATATTTTTTATATAACATTCAAGATCTCAATTATCGATTTCTAGACGTTAGTTTTCTATGTTCGATGATTTCTTTCTAATGTTATAAAGTTAAACACATGGATATGTAATTGATTTTTTAAATCGACTAGTTAAAAAAATTATCCTACCAGGTGAAGTACATAACTTGATTCTAGTAAAAAAAATCTATAGATATTAAAGGATGTACAGATTGTTGCTAGTTTCCGCAAAAACTACGAAACTGTTTTTAATTTCAATTCTCAGTTAGGTAGTTTAGACATCACAATTAGATAAAGGCCTATGATTTATCCCAGATTCTGTCTAGGTCAATAATATAATGCGGTAGAACAGTTATAATACTGTGATGAGCCATGAAGACACCTTACATAGATTATTATTAATGTGGCTCTTGGGCGATTATCATATCAATTGTTTTAACACACATTATAAAAAGCTCTCTTCAAGATTCAAAGAAGACAAAGTCCACGGCAAAAAGTAATTGCTTAAATAATCTCATTTATAATATTCTTTTATTGATTTTTACCTATTAAGAGCTTTCTTAAAACTGATGAATGGATTTGGCATAAAATGTAAAATGATAATTATTTTAACAATTTCCAGTTCTTAATTAATGTTAAATATTTAAAAAAAGACTGTCTTGTCGGGATATCGATTTTGTTTGGTATCTCATATCATATAATTATCGGATAAATCGATGTGGATGATTAAAAGTTCATTTTAAGGCCAAAGGAAATTGTTAACATAATTAATTAATATTATTTTTACAATTATACAAATTAAGAGGACTTCGACTCCGAGATGGCGCCTTTTCTCCGATTTTAGATATACAATACTACGTTATAATTTAAATAGATTATTTTACAATGGAGAATTTCTTTAAAGTTCCCCTTTTAAATTCGAAGCTATTATTAGCATAAAGATATCGAGTGTATTAACGACTTATCAAAGAAAAATTCTCTAAAATATATACAAATATTCGTTTGATTCAAGATACTGAGATATGATTTTTTGTTTTGTTTTGTTTATGTAAGAGGGTCCAAGAAGTGACAAATGGAATGAATCCTCTTTAAACACTACGGCTGTTGCCTCAAAGTACGCTCATCTCTAGAAGCACGTTAAGCAGATTTGTGATAAAAAAAAAAAATATTTCACCATTCAAATTGCATTTAAATGTACACTATTTATAGTACTGTATAATATGCTAGAGTTGGGACTATAATTATGCACCACTAATATAATGTTAATTAAAATGGAAGGTTATTGCACAATGGAAATATATATTCATACATATTTAAAATTATTCTTACTTAAGAAATAGAACTTATTACAATAAATTATTTTGTTAACTGTAATTCTACAATAGTACTCCAGGGGCCACAGGATATTTTTGTAATACCTTCATCATAGAAAACCTTTTTGAAACATTCTATCTTCTCAAATCTCTCAGGTGGTAACCCTAATTGTCCATATTTATTGCAACCCGAAGTCCAGACTGTGTTATCTTCCAGTAATAAAGCCGTATGCCTTGTACCGCATGCTATGTCTTTAACACAAAGATCAACTAGCTGATCATTTTCATCATAAACATCAACTAGTGTTGGAAGTGTGTAGTTTTTCAGACCCTTTTTCTCTTGGCCACCCTTATTTTCCATTCCTAATTGGCCGGTGTCATTCCATCCCCATAGATATAAATCTCCGCAGTCACTTAATGCCAGGGAATGCCAGCCCCCAGCGCTTATTTTGACAATTTTAATACCGGCCAGAGCCTCAACTTCTGTTGGTAATTCCAGATTTGTTAAGTCTCCATGCCCAAGTTGTAGTCTCCTTAAAGGTAAATTTATATATTGAGTAGAGCAATTTTAAACAGACTTATGTTTCATAATAATATATGCTTACCTTCCATTCCCCCAAGTATAAACTCTACCCTCGTCAGTCAACAGCATGTAATGTTCATACCCACATACTATGTCACATACTTTACCAAAACAATGTTTTGTGTCAACATAACTTGGCAGTTGACCCGTGTATACATTTCCCTCTGATGTTAAATAAATAAATATATTATTAGTTGCCACAACCTTTATTATATCATCACTAGTTCTAGGTTTCTTAGCATTTTCTATAACTGGCCTCTCAGTAAAGTTTACTGTCTCGAAAGTTTTCGTTTCGAAATTAAAAAAGCATGCAGTTCTCTTTTCAACTTCAATAAGAATTATCATATAATCGTTACCAGTTACTAGAACTTTCGACTCTCTATAGCTCTGTATAAAATCCTCGAACATAGGCAACTCCCTAAGTTGGTTCTCTTTACCGAACCATGCTCCAGAGAAATAAAACACTTCATCTACTTGAAATATATTATATGACCAAGTTGTGACGATAAGTTTAGCTCGATTTATATCAAAATTCAAATTATTTTCACTCTCAATACAGACAGTTTCAAATTTGGGAAAGATACTTTTGTTTTTAAACCACGAAAACCATTGTCCAAATAAATTTGATCCAGTTACAGAAAATATTTTATTATCGGTCATATTTGACAATTTTTATGAATAATATTATGACATTTGTTTTATTCTACGGAGATATGTATCATAGATAGATTTGTCGTTATATCGTTCTTGAAATAATAGAAGTAACAACCCAATAATAAACAAATCAATACTCGTTTCATTTAAGTCTGACAAGTGACAATGTGAAATGGTTAGGTAAACAAATAACTAAACATCCTACGTCAGTTAAGGTATGTTTTTCTTTCATAACTACATATTAAATTATTGCTAATAAACTCTTCACATTTTTTTTATTTACTTTTGTTGTCTTTTTTATTTCTACATATATATATATATATGTTAAAAATCCAGTTATTTTTTATTGCGAATATTTACAATCAGGCAACCCTAAACATTGCTATTATAACTTGAGGTATTACTAATAATTCGCGAATGGAGGATGCCGGTTTTTAAGGTATTTATAATTTTCGTTTTTGTTGATATACTTGATATTCAAAATAAAATTTATGCAAAATAAGAAGTAAACTAAGATTTGTGACCCAAATATACTTTCAAAGGTGGAGAAAAACCGTGTGAATCAAATATGATGTTGAAATGAAATGAAGGGATCCGTGAACAAATCAATATGGCACTCAAGCTAGGAAAATGCAGATTGTGCCTGAAACTGGGTGACTTCTATTCGATCTTCACTATGGATAACAATTTACAGTTGGCGGAGATGGTAATGGAATGTGCTCGAGTTAAAGTAAGTGCGAAACATGAAACTGATCGTTGTAACATGAGAGGAATTAAAAGCTTGCCTTAAACTTTAATAGCTCATTCACAACTTCTGCGTCCATTTTTCATCGTTAAATGACTTTGCATGTTGTGTTTAACATCGCTAATTTGTTTTTCTTTATAATTCGAATCTAATGCAGCGTTTGAATTTGGAATATCGTCAAACTTATCTAATTTCTTATGATGTATTATTATTGTCTTGACAAAAATGCTTTCAAAATCAAATTTAAGAAGCAGTAATTGGTTACACATTTATATTTATTTTAAAATATCTTCAACCTGTTCTGTAAACTAATTTGATTATTTTGATATAAATCAAAAGTCTTACTTATCAGTGGGTTCATAAGTACCAATTTCATAACTTGATCTCATCAGTTGTGGATTTTGTTTGTAAATGGGTGTGTTTATAAATGTTTCAAATATTGTTTCTCTAGTATCATGTTAAACTTAGATTCTCCTGTTTGCTTTTATATAATGAGGTTATTTTAATATATATTTTTATCAATATTTTGCCTCATTTTGAGAATTGTTTGATTGAACAAGTAAGCTTAATCATGCAATTTGGTTCAATTGACTCTGTTTTGCTTCAGTGTAATCTATTCTTCTTATCTACAAGTTGCACATTAATTAAAACTATTATGTTATTATATGTTGCTCTTTGCTTTTTGAGTGACTCATTCTTATCAACTACCTATTATTTTCTGTTGATGTGCTCGCTTGATGTTATTATATTAATTATTAATTTCATATTCATCATTAGATATATGAAGGTGATGGACTACCAGACAAAATTTGTAGTGAATGTATACAGAAACTTAGCAGCGCTCACATTTTTAAACAGCAATGTGAGAGGTCAGATCAAGAGTTGAGACGCAACTATATTCCACCTCCAGGTAAGTCTGGTTATTTTGGATTTTTACTTTGTGTGATGTAGGTCATGTTCCAAAGAATTTTGTACAGATTTCAGCTCTACACCTCCGCCACCTAATAGACAGAGCAGTGACTCTGCTATATCAACTCACCTGGAAGTTTCGAAGCCTTTGTCTTCAAATGACAGCAAATTGTCAATCGCGAGCAAGGTCACGCCCATCAGTCGTAACAGAAAACGCAGTAAGGATAGTATGGGTGACGCATCGACTAGTAGCGACTGTAGACCAGGCAGTTCTAAACGAGTTGAGGAATTGAGACGGACGCGCAAGAAACCAAAAATGCTCTCGAATTACGAATCCGACTTCGATGACAGCGGCTCGTTTTACTCTCAGGAAACCGATTCAGACGATCCGCTACAGTACAAATGTGAGATATGTGCCAGAGCATTCAAGTCAAGGAACAGTCTGTCAGCACATTCCAAATGTCATAAAAGAAAAAATGCAATAAAATATGACCCGGTGACCAAAGAAGTTTCAATGTTGAATACATACGTACCAGAACTATCTAATGTGAGAGACGCTCAGGATGATGACGATAAACTGAAGTGCGAAAAATGTGGGAAAGAATTCAAATTGAAGATAATGCTCAAAAGACACAACGAGATCTGTAGCAGGCCACCAATGAAAGAACTCCTGATATCTCTAGAACCGATGAACGCTATACATAAAAGAAACAGACTGGATTGCGAGCATTGTTCCTTGAAATGTAGAACAATCGAGAGCTTAGAGGAGCACACGAAGATCGAACATGGAGTGGA
This sequence comes from Danaus chrysippus, assembly GCA_916720795.1. Classification (NCBI taxonomy): domain Eukaryota; kingdom Metazoa; phylum Arthropoda; class Insecta; order Lepidoptera; family Nymphalidae; genus Danaus; species Danaus chrysippus. Next base: position 12,628,572 of record CAKASE010000074.1, on the reverse strand, counting down.
TCTGGACAAAGACAAGGTGTGCATGAGGGATCGCGACGGAAAATTATGTGTGCCGTGCTGTTACTGTGAAGAAAATATAGACGACTTCTATAAATACACCGCTCATATAGCTGAATGTAACAAGAAGAACAACGAAACGGACGTCGTGTGCCCCGTCTGCAAACAGACGACGACGAAAACAAATTACTTCGTACACGTTAAGGAGCATTTCTTTCCAACTCGAACGATTGAATCTGGTGCTACACAAGAGAATTTCCAGTGCAGAATGTGCAACAAAGAGCTGCCGAGTCAGGAGTTGCTCATCAAACACCTGGCTGCTCACATGTCCAATATAGATGACGCCGATGAGGGAGGCGACGAAGAGTCTCGGTAATATATTATATCTTATATGTGTATATATGTATTTCCCTATAATGAAGTGTTCATTTCCCTATAATGAAGTGTTTCATATCTTTCCAGAGCGAGTACGGTTGAAGACTGTGGATCGATACATTCTGAATACAGCATAAATACGCCAAAAACAACTTTGCGGTGTAAACATTGTGATAAGACGTTTAAATATAAAAAAGCCTTGCAATCTCACGAGGAAAAGCATAGAAGTGAAGTGAAAACAGAAGTTCCCGAAACAAATCAGTCAACAGATAGTATTAACGAAATGGACCAATCATTCGGACAGTATGACTCAGATACTAGTCAAGAAGACGGCGAAGACGATAACACTTGTGATATTTGTGAAAAACAGTTTTCATACAAGAGACAGCTGTTGCAGCACAAGAGAACCAAGCACCACATGACGTCGGGAACAAAGAGAGCGAAGATTAACTTGAAGGACTGTTCGGTCCGGTGCTTGATATGCGACATAGAGATGAAGGTTAGCGCCATCAACGAACACAACCAGACACATATCTCAGTGAACATCAAGCCCAGGAACCTGTACACGTGTCTGGAGTGCACTCAACAGTTTAAGAGCTGCAGCGCTCTGGCCAGCCACATCAAGCTGGTCCACCGGCTCAAACAACAGCCGATGGATTCTAAAGTGAAAGCGGATCTGGCGGATTTTTGTGAAGTCGTTGTGACCAAGGCGGAACCCCTGGACGAGCTCCAGAATCACAACGGCGTAAATGAAAATTCCGCCAGCGATGTTAAACCTTTAGTCAACATGAGCGGATTCAGCTGTCCCACTTGCAACAAAACTCTGCCCACCCTGATATCACTCAAGAGGCATATCAACTGGCACAATAATGTTGGTAAGAACATGGAAAAGAAATTGGAATGCTTTGTATGTAAAGAGGTCGGTAGGCTGTTCATCGGTTACAATGTTCCTTACCATATCTTCTAACGCTTAATAAATTGTTTCAGACCTTCCGGTTCCAATGTCATTACAAAATGCATATGCGCGATCACTACAAGGACACGAATCTAGACCCGGCGCTACTGACCTGCTCTATCTGCAACAGGAGGAGCAAGCACCTCCGCGCCGCTCAGGCACACATGAACTTCCATAAACAAACTCGTTTCCAGAGCAAGGATTACGAATGTTCGATATGCAAGAGAGTGTTCCAGTATCGGAAGGTGTACCTCTCGCATATGGCGATACACTACAAGCGAGGCGAGAGCGCCAGAGACACTGTAGTCGGAGCGGAGATGCCCAATACAATCGATAGAAGGGTGTTCGACGGAACCTACAGCTGCCATCTGTGCGGGAAGGTCTGCGACTCGAAAACCTCATTGAAACACCACGTGATCTGGCACAACTCGAAAACATCTCTGTACGGCGCGCGACACCAGTGTGATATCTGTAATTTGCAGTTCACCAACAAGAAACGGCTCGAGCTTCATACCAGATCGCATTTCGAAGACGACAACGGACCTTTCAAGTGCCATATCTGTGGGAAGGGATATCTAGTCGAAGATTACTTCAAGAGACACGTGAAGGGCCATAATTTTGACCATCAGTCGCATAAAAAGAGGATAGAGAGGCTCAGGAAAGACAAAGTGAAATGTCCGATTTGCTCGCGATACTATCCAGACTTGGTGAAACTGATTCGACACCTGAAACGGACCCATCCGGAGAGCAAAATGGTCAAACAGGATCCAGACGCCCCGGCGCCTCGTTATTATTCTTGCAAGTTGTGTGCGAAGGTGTTCTTGGACGAACGGAGGTTGCAATACCACGAGGAAGCCCATCTCAGAAAGCCAGAGTTTTACAAATGCAAGTTCTGTGGAAAGAAAACGATCTCCCTGAAAAATCATAGGGTTCATATAAAGGGTCACTTGACGCAGAAGTATATCGATAATCCTCTGAAATGTAGCCACTGCGAAGAAACATTTACACGTGGCTATGACCTTCAGTACCACCTCCGAGACGCTCACGGCGTCAACGAGACGTGGATAGCAGAGCGCGGGGTGCAGACTCCCGACGGACCGCTCAAGGAGTTCCAATGTTCCGTATGCTTTAAAATATTGGCCAGCAAAGGAAACTTTGAAAGGCACATCGACTATCACAATTCCCTCCGATGCAATTACTGTTTCGAGTACTTCAGTAGTTCCAGGTTTCTGGAAGGTCACCTCACCTTCAGCTGCGTTAAGAAGAAACTCCTCGGCGACTCCGAGATCTACCCTAGGAAGGTCAAGTGCCATATATGTTACAAGGCGTTCCATTTGCAAGTCAAGTTAGATTGTCATTTGCGCACGCAGCACGATATAAGAACGTTCACAGAAACTTTCGTAGGGAAAAAGGAAATCGTATGCGATTACTGTTTCAAAGTGTTTGAAAACGAATACGCTCTCAGCAATCACAAGATCTACCATCGAACTGTCGGGTACTATGGCTGTATATACTGTAATAGGAAATTCAATACTATAACTCTGTATAGGAAACATAAAAATCACCATTTCTCTCAACTCAATGTGGATAATCCCATTAAATGTGAACACTGCGATGAAACGTTCGTAGCCTTCAGGAAGATGATCTACCACATGAGGGACGTTCACGACGACAATAAGGAGTGGATTGTGCTACCGAAGGAATCCAAAGAGGAGAAATGCAACATCTGTAACAAAACGTTCTTCAACCTTCACAGACATCTGGACTATCACGAGGAGAACAAGTGCCACAAGTGCGGGGAGTACTTCTACTCGCGGGCCGACTTCGACAACCATCTCTGTGCCATAGACAGCGAGGAGGAAGTCACCGAAACTAACACGAACGGTGACCGCAGCCCGTACGAGGAGTGCGCGTTCTGTTTCAAACCGGTCACCAAGAAAAATTCAAAGAGAATGCATCTCCAGATCCATAGAGGATCCGGCTCTATATCGTGTCGATTCTGCGACCTCAAGTTCAAAACGATGGACGCGTTCAACATACACGCGTTTTCGCACAGAAGCAGAAAATATAAAACGAAACCCATCAAATGCAGGAAGTGCGGCGAACAGTTCGTCAAATACGGCCCCTTCATACGACACATGAAGTTTGTTCACAAGTCATTGAAGAAGCTCCACTACAGAGCGACCGTGATGCCCGAACAGTGCGTCGTCTGCAAACAAGACTTCCCCAACCTACACAACCACTACCGAGCTCATCTACAGAACCAGTGTCATCTGTGTCTCAAGTACTTCACATCATCAAAGTTGTTTTCGTTGCACCAATGCGACAAGGAGGACTCTGATCCGACCAAAGTGTTCACATGCGACGCTAACTTGACGGACCTCATCAACACTTACGTACCCAAAGACGAAAAAGACGACGAGAAATATTACGGATACGAAGACGAAGGCGAGAATGTGGATGAAAAAGTTAATGAGAAATCGGAAGTGACGTCACACGTGCCATCTCAAGACGAGGACAGTCAGAGCTCTGTGAATATAGAGGAAAAGAAATTACATTCGTTGGTGCACGCGCCCATTATATCAGACGTGCTGTCGCTGCACAAAAATAAATGTAGCAATAATACTATTCACACAAAATCAAACAAGAACAGCGTCAGTGAGAACGTCGTGGTGCTCACTGACGAAGACTCGGTGGAGTATGAATCTAATGGAGCCTCCGTCATCACAATAGACTAAGATAATACAGTGTTTAAGTTTTACATGAATTTTGTATGAAAATCGTCAGGAGTACTATCCAGTACCGACATTTATATAATGAATTTATCGTCTGGTTTCTGTGAAACTGAAGACTTAGATCATATTGTGTGTATTCAGAATTAAATGTTATCATGACAAAAATATCTCGGTTTCCGCGAATCCTGTATTTAGTTAGACATTTTTATATAGACTAAGATCTCGCGTGTAAATATACTTATCACCAGCTATAACGCTGCCATGTTGTAAATAACCACTTTAGTCTAGGATTTATATTATAGTCGTTTTTATTATGTAAGGTGTATTCCCGTGCTTTGCGATTTAGACATTGTTTTAATACATTCTAAATATTTTTTATAATGTATATTTAAGAAAATGTACAATATGTTTTTGTTAGTCCCGTTTGCTTCCCCCGTCTTGAAGTTCAAGACATTTTATTCCAGGGGAACTTACTTAATTATTTGTAATTATTTTTTTGCGGGATATTAATAGGTGTAGTATATTAATGTTTTCATAGTAAATACTGTGTTGGTTATAGAGTATTTGTTGGGATTCTATCAAACATAGTCTTATAGCTTTAAAATGTAATAGGACGGTGTTGAGTACATTAAGAACAATTTACGGAGTTAGGTCTGAGTATGTTAGTATGAACTGTTAGACCGAAGATTAAGATTAATTGTTCTCATCATATTTTTTATTTGATTTTGTTGTGATAATATTATATTAATTTTATGATCAAAATACTTTATATTTCCTCGTTCTTCTCGATCGATTTCTTATTTTGGATGAAACATTTAATAAAAAAATTACATAATTAATATGATTATTTATTTTACATCAACCGAGTCTGGGATTTTCAGGATTAGTTCAATATGGCGGCCATTGTATGTTAAGTCAAAAATTGGATGAAAAAAATGTAAATAACGATATAAAAGTAATAATCATTTATTTAGTCAACATGGTGTTTACAGATGGTTATAAAACATTACTCAGACGGCTCCATATCATACACAGAACAACAATACAAAACGATCTCCGTATTATAAAAATAGCTTTGCGTCTTAAGTTTAGTTAAATGCTACACTAACATACATACAGTTACACGTGCCGCATGCTCAGCGACACGAAAGGCCGAGGATTACTATGATATGAAGTTAAAACGGTTTATTAAATACAACTGAATAATAAATAACTATTGATTATCGCTCTATAATTATTGAATCGACTATACAATACGTAGATAACACATTCGACGAACACCACTAACTGAACGACAAAATATATAATTAGTTTATTGCTCTAATATAAAAAGGTGCTTATAAATTAGTTTCAAATTACAAAAAAAAAAAGCTACGGCAGTCGAATACCGAAATACAACTTAGTTTATCACAAATACTCGTAACAGAATTAAATATACTGTTAATATTAAATACATGCTTTAAATCACCATTTATAATCAGTCGATTATTACCTTTAACTATATACAGATATACATTGTATGAAACGGTTACAGTTAAACAAAATAACTTGTTAGTTGGAAAAATAACTTAAACGCATTTCATGCGAGTCTACGTTTTCATTTTTGATTGAATATAATATTCTCTTGAGCAGCTAATTGGCCGTAAACAGATTTTTGGCAAACGTATTAAGATGTAAATAAAAATCTTTTTAAAATATTGAAAAATAAAACAAGTTATGTGACTTCTACATAAAATAAATCAAGTGACACATTAACTTAATAAGCGTCAAAATTGTTTTTTCTGTGGTCGTTTGGTTACAATTATTTGTAAGTTACAAAATCTTATAGTTATTGCTCAGATACAATACAATATGGTGTAGGACATAAAACAGTTTTAATGTCCAAATTACTCATATGTTGGCGTTGTGAGAGGTGTCATTAACATCGATAAAAATAAATTAGTGTGTGAGTGTATCAAAATCTTAATATATTCAAGTATTAGAAAACCGAATCTTGGTCGTTTTTAATATCTTATTATATACAGCTGTTTAGCGCCAAACGATCCTGTCACATCTGTCAGTTCTAAAACGTTATTCTCGTATGATGTAATGAGTGTATGAACCTTCTCTCTCACACACTATTTCTCTCTATCTCTCTAGAAGTCCCACTCTCCGTCGCTGGTAGTATTGTCAGTGTCGTCTTCGTCGTCCGAGGAGTGTATCGCCCTCGCTCGTTCCTTGAGCGCCCTGGCCAGAGCGCCGGCGAGTCCGCTCGCATTTTCTACGTTGTTAGTAGTCTTCTCGTCGTTGGCAGTGACACTCTCTCGCCGCACCTGGTTAAATTATCATTATGTAGAAATCAAATGTACAAATGTTATAAAGTGTTTGAAATAACAACATACCGATTTCAAGGTGATCCCTTGACGGATTTCGCTCAGTAGGTTGTTTCTACTGTCGTCCGTGCTGGACGAAGACTTCGACACGGAATCTACGGGCTGGAGACGAATACTTTACATTAGTACTATTTATTCTTACAAACTCAATAATTCCATCAATATACATAGTAACATCTGCTTCGTACCCTCAAGTTCTTGTTGCCGCTCCGTATGCTCGCCATGAGCGCGGCCCGCGGGTCGCTGCCAGTGGTCGGGAGCTCCGCCCGGTCCTCGGAGCTCGGCGGGGGAGGCGCGGGCGGGGCGGGGGGAGGAGGGGGCGGCGGGGGCGGAGCCAGCGACGGCGGGGGAGGAGGGGGAGGCATGGATGGCGGCGCCGGGGCCGGGGCTGGAATAATATATACATAGAAGAGATTAAAGATACTGATATTATGTAATCCAACAGGGTGTAAAGAACATTATTAACGATACCTGGTAAACATCACATAAGACTGATTTAAAACTACATTTCATAATAATGTTATAAAAAGTGAAAACCGGGGCAAAACAAGTGAACAATACAAGAAAAAAATAAGCAGAAAATTATTACAAATGTAAACATATTTGTTGCTTTTTCACGCAAAACCACTGATTTTATATCGATGAAACTTTACTGTTATGTACATGTTATACGGCAACTACACTTTATTCATAGAATAGTTCCTCAATACTGTGAAGTTATCCCTGGATCACGGATCACCGTTGTATTTTGTATAAGATTACTAGTCATGGACGATAGAAGTCGCTGTAATGTAATCTATATTTCACTGATACAATCTTTGACAATTGTGTGTATGTGTGTGTGTTATACATACGTTGTGTGGGTCTGGGCGGCGGGGGGTTCCTTGGCGCGAGGCTCGCGGGCGGCGGGGGAGGGGGAGGCACGGACCGCGCCGGCGGCGGGGGCGGAGCACGAGACGCTGTCCGGAGAATAGAATAGAATATACTTTATTGCACACCACAAACAGTAAATTTAACACGGAAAAAAAAATATAAATAAATGGAAATGTACAAAAAGGCGGTCTTATCGCTATGGAGCGATTTCTGCCAGACAACCTTCGATTTGGGGAAATTGTGCAGCGAAAAGGTAGGTGGTGCCTATACTATTTGCGCTGTAGCATGGTGCGGGTGACAGTTTCAATAACGTTTCGTTTCACTCTTGAAAGTTGCCGCGATTTACAAATTATGACTTAGTATTTCAGCTGTACCACATTCGTAATAAATTAAATCATTAATTACTGAAGTAGTTTAAATTAAACCAAACCAGAATGTTCTAGTGTACAAATATAATCTAATGGAAAGAAAAATTAAGCAAAGTATTATGCGTTTAACGTAATGCCATAGACGTATTTAGTGATGGGATGTACTGCTACAATGGATAGTCGATGTTTTTTTTTATAATAAAAAAATATACATATATTGGCTGTAGTTCAATTATTATTGTAAAAAGTCTATAATTATATTAATGTAACAACAGATCTTATATAAAGATGATTTTATTCGTCTAAACTCATATCAGAACCAGGAACATCTGAATCGTCAGTAAATTCATCATCTGTATCTGTGACTGATATTATTAACGATGAGTTAATAATGGTGTAATTAATGTTGTTACGAAAAAAAATCATAAACCCGATTTTATTTATTTTATATAAGTACTATATTATTTATACTGCGAGTATCGTAAGTGATAAAAATGAATTACGCAACATCACTAGTCATATGGTATTGACAGATATTAACGTCATATAGGCAAATGTCACCCGCACCAAGCTACAGCGCAAATAGTATAATCCTTATATATACACTAATACTATATAAATAGACACTAATACATATACAGGGTGACTGGTGAATTACTATCAATATTTAAGGAGAATACTCGGTACATGATTCTCATTCGAATTATGTAAAAAAAAATAGGCACTTAATTTTTGACAAAATTTCCGTATAAGTAAATAAAGTGTTGACACGTTCCAAGTGTTCCAAGTGTGGACGCGTGCGGCGGCGTGCTGATACAAAACCACGCCCCCGCCGTGTATGTGTGAGTGTGTGTGTATACCTAATCTGTAGGGTGTTCACACGATGCGTAATTAATTACATAACTTTTGGTTAACTTTACTTAGAAGTTTATTAATTTTTATTTTGTCATATATGATCGTCAACTACCACGTCCTCAAATATCGATAGTAATTCACCAGTCACCCTGTATAAATAGATACATACAATACATACAAATATACATATATACATAAATATATATTCTAATAAATATATATACTAATAAATAATAAATATATACTAATAAATATAAATGAACAATTAGACATATAAATATAAATGAATATAATAATATATAAGTCGTCTCAAATATTTACGTAAATAATATAGACACAAAAGTTATGTTCCTCCGTATAAGAATAGATATTATTATACGGAGGAACATAAGGGAATGGAAATAAAATAATACTGAAACATATTAACTGACATAGTAATGACACTTAGAATTAATTAGTTGTTATAAAAATACGGTTTCTTGTTTGATCACGTGGTTAGTGATAACTGATAAGTAACTGACATGGAGAAACGCTATAGCGTTTTGTTAGTCGCGTTTATCATATAAACCTTCATTGTGATTTTAATAGAAAATATAGAACTAAATATGTTGCAATATAACAATAGTTTCATGTAAAATATATAAATATTCCTAAAATCTGTCAAATAGTCAATACTAATGCATCTTGTGACACACTAAGACTACATATTCGCCAAGGCGTAGTATTATTTGACCTTAGTATGTAGTAAGTTGACGTTTAACCAAGTTGGTGTCTACATAACATATTAAGAATGTTTTTTTTATTATGTACGTACGTGGTGCTGGCGGGTGCGGGGCGCGCGCGGGGACAGGTGGCGCGGGGCTCCGGGACTCCGCTGGAAATTAAAGAAAAATAATTAATTATATACATTGCCATTATATACATTGAAATTGCCAGGAAGAAGAAGATACGTATATAGTGATTATAAAAACATGTAAAATGCATTTATGCGGAATTTATTTCCCATATAATATAGTAATTTGAAAATTTGTAGGAGTCTTTCTTTTAATTCGAACTAGTAATTAGTAATAATTATTATTATTAAAATTCCACATATACGTGTACGTGTTAGTTAGAAATAACCACAGACTATCATGATAAAATTTTATATGAACATGAAAATTATAATCATTAATGAATATTTACAACTGAATTATACATATAAAAACGACTTCGTCTGCGGTACTTTCAGATAAGAAATAACAGAGCGAACTCTATTCCTCCTCAAAGACAGTTAATAAGAAAATTTTGTGTTTTATCACTTTTTTCTTGGTTCTAGGCTGTCTCTCAACTAAATTTCAGCCAAACCTTACAGACGTTATAAATAGTGTAACCAATACGACTTTCCTACAGTGCCGGCGTTAGGGGGGGGGGAGGTGAGGCGACGGCCCAGGGCGCCGAATTTGGGGGTACGATTAGTGGAGGTAGGATACTTATAAATGAAAAAAAAAATAGTAGCTACATAACTTTCTACGTCCACGTCGTTAGCTCTGGGTCACGCTAAAGGAAAGATGGTAGATGGAATATAGAATTCTTAATACACGTTCAGTGTTCACATTGGTTCAGAAAAAAATTAATACTCGATTTTGATTTCTTCAAGTGGGCGCCAAAATATTCTTGCCCAGGGTGTCAGTCCCTCTAACGCCGGCACTGCTTTCCTATATAAGTGTACTAACAGTAAGGCGGCGGCGGCTCGTCGGTGAGGTCCTCGTTGACAGCGTCGGCGCCCCCGTTCTTGATGATGAAGTCGTATATGAACATCCTCGTCTCCTGGTCGTTCAGCTGCGTCTCCGACACGCCCGCCTTGTCGAAGAACCAGCGGAGCTTCTCCTCGGGCAAATCCACGTCGAAACCTGCACATGGTTAACTTTATTATTATTGACTAAATAAATTCTTTTGAAATTTGCTTAGATAGAGAGAGGAGCTTGGATGGTGGAGGTGAGCATTTAATGCGTTAGATAGGGACTTAAACCTACATCTGGTTCTCAAGTCCCAGTCACTGATGAAGCTCCTCTACCTACAACGATGGACTCCGCCCCCAAACGATGAATACATTAAATGCTAAGAGGTTTCGTCTATTTATGTTGAGCGACATCTATCGCCTTTTTTACGTAACTTCATACTACTTGTAACTGTTGTATTTATTTGTAGCCTTTATAATACCTTGACTACCAAATATTTTCAAATTGTTTAATGTCACAATAACTTTACTGTGAATGGTTAAATAAAAATTAAAGTTTTTTTTATATTTGAACTTTTCATAGCCTTATAGTACAATGGTATGTATTTTGAGGTAATTATATTTTAGTTATGGTATATTATAAATCGTTTATTAATTATTAATGACCTTTGTTAGCGTCCCACCCGACGTGTGACACGTGCTTGAAGTCCTTCGGCATGCCGATGTCAGCCTTCGTCAGTTTGCGCGCTTTAGGTTTCCTACCCGAACCTTTCAAGGAATCTGTAATTTACATATATTTATTTAAATATTTTTTATGAATATGGAAAAATTAGTTTATAACTTTTTTTATGAATATGGAAAAATTAGTAATTAAAAAAAAAACAAAAGGAATAAACATGGCATAATTAATTTTAAACTTTTTAGTTACATTAGGAATTCATAATATAATGTTCGGTGTTGACAACTATAAAAAAATCGTGATTTGTGGATTAAAATTTACAGCCAATATAAGAAATAATGTTACCATATAAAAAAAATATATGTATACATTTATCACATTATATTAAGTATTATGTTTATACTCACTTAGGGTGTTAGTCTTAGTGTTTGTGGTAGTTGTTGTGGTGGTGAGCGGCGGCGGGGGAGGAGCACCGTTGTACCTCGACGAAGACTCGTGAACCGTCGAGTTATTACGAGGGACCATCATCGAACGATTGTTACGAACTGTCATACATATTTTACAAAATGGCGCCAAAATAGTAACATATACAAACTATTTAGAGTAAAATCATATTTAAAAACGATTATTATTGTCGATTTTTTTTTTGTTTTCACATAATTAGCTAATTATTCATCTGTTATGTTTTTTCTCGTATGTTTGTACACAACGCCATTGTTGGCGGGATAATTTGTCGTTTGTAAACATATAAACAAATATTAGGATGAAATCATCGTGTATTATTTTGATTGACGAGCACTAATGCTTTTGTTGAATATGTACTAATTTTGTATGATTTATGAATATATAATGAGAAAATTAATTTTGGCTAACGGGCATCGAACCCGCGTCTTCATTTATAAGTCTAGTTCACACGAGTAAGAGCATGATAACGTAATTGGAGAAGTGACTGGAACGGGATATCCCGGAAGTCGCAGATTCAATGCTGATCGTGTGAATGATAATTTTATACAAAAATATTATCAAAATTTTAATTTAGACCCCATTATTTATGAAAAATAATTTATCTTTTCATAGTCAACCATATTATATGTTATTCAACGTCGAGTGTTGATCTTGTACCCAATCAAAATCTGGGTCTAGTGGATGCTCATGTAGTATATATCTAGACTCTTTAATTCACATTCGAACGTAAAGCCACCAACCTTGTCGTCTTTGTTTTCGTAACTCAATTTTCTCTAAAAGAATATTTCTTAGCACCGTCGCTTCAACTTCGTTTGCGAAATTAAATGCCGTCATGTATTCCTAAAAGAACAAAATATATAAATTATGGATAATTATTAAGAAACTTTCTTATTTGCTAGTTATTTGTTAAGGTAATTTAACAGAAAATAGTTTTCTTAACACAAGTTTGAAACGTCATATAAATACGTAACGTGTCCCGTCTCACATTCAATAACCTACGTTTATACTACGAGAAAAGATTTATGAATGAAAAACTGAAATATATGAAAAACGACACATTTTTAATATGACAGAATATTGATGCAACAAATACTAGTAGGTAAAACATTTACCTCCGCTTCAAATGTATGTAAATATGGTCTTGGATTTTTGTATTCAATCTGCAGATAGACTTCATGTTCCCAGATCAACGACCTCCGATAGAGGCAGTAGATCCTGAAGAAGTATGATCGTTTGCTATTATCTTTTATAAGGCACAACACCCCCGTGTCTTTCTTCTTCCATTCCGAGTGATCTGGTCCCTCGGTGGTGAATAATTGAACTACAGCTGTCGCTAGACTCTAGAATAACAATTTTAATTTATCATACATACATTTTTGTCAAATTTAAATACTAATAAAGGTGTTTTTTCTTATGATCAATATACATATTATTGTAGTGATGTCACTATAGCCCAATTACCATAATATGTGGAATGAGTTTGGGTGTCCGTTGGTACCAATAAATTTATATATATATATATATTAAAATTAAAGAACTAGGGGAATTTGAGTTAAAGATTTTAAATTTGCTAATAGTTCAGTGTTTATAATGAACATTTTTATTGACAGAGCCATTACTAATTATGTGCAGTTAAACCTAATGAAATATTGCTAAATTATATAATGATGTTAATTAAATAGAAATTTGTTTTCTGACCTAATTACTTACTATAATTGAAAGTTGTCATACAAATGGCTTATACAATATTAATATATAATGTTTTTCTTTTTATTATCTGTGGATTATGTCATTCATAGCGTTATATAGTCTGTGACATCAATATGCAAGTTTGAAACCAGACAAGTGATCTCAGGAAGTTACTTGATTACTTCCTGGCTAACTTTCTCCAAGTCGTGAATACTAATGAACCAACACTTGTTACCATTGTATTTACAACTGATAGAAATTATATATCATATATTGTGTTAAATCTTTATTAATTAATTAATAATTCAAACAAAATTGTTAAAAATATCAAAAGAAATGATGATTATAAGGTTTAATTTCGATATGCAAGTCAATATTTTTGTGTCACACTTTATATGCTAAAACTCGTTAATATTTAATCTCTATATATACAATGGGCATTTAATTATAAAACAGTTTACGTAATAGTGAAATGTTAAGTTTTCTTTTTTTTATATTATACAACAAGTGCAACAAGTGTGGAATAATTCATGACATTGTCTCAGCAACTGGTTATATGACATTCAGAGGTCACATTATACTGGTGTGAGAGATTTGACCATAGATTAATTTTAATTATCTAATATAATGATTTGAATGCAAAAGCTTATGTTATAAGTCCAATATTATTTGAGTGTAGGCTAATTTCAGTTTTATGTAACTATTGATTTATTATTGATATTTATTCTACATATAATTATTTTAAATAGCTTTATTATATTATATCAAGGTGAACATTTTTTTATAATATTGATCAAGTTTTTAATGGTGTGGCTAAAGACAGTAGTGGATGTCACAAATACCTGAATATAAATTAGGTATTGTTTATTATGTAATGATACAAATACACCCATCATTAATCATCAGTGACTAATATTTTTTTAATTTAATATCTCAATAACTTAAAATTTCAAATTCCATGTACATAAAAGTCAGATAATTTATCTATCTATCACTTTGTAGTGTTGTGTGATAAAATTTTTGTATAAAGTATTTGTAAGAAAGGTAAAGTGGTAACATGACAAAAATTTCCAATACATCAACCTGTTGACATGACTATCTTTTATCTTTTCGCAACACCTCTATCTAGACATAACTGATAAACGCTGATAATGATTTTGTTAATCACCAAACTTAAATTTAATCGAAGGCCACATAAGTTCTAAGTCACTAACCTGACATTTAGCTCCGATGAGACTAAACACCAGATCGTTCTCTTCCGGAGTCAACAGGACGCTCGGCCTGTTCTCTCCCTTTGGCATCCTGGCGCTCTTGCACAAAAACACTCATAAAATCACTGTAAATAGGCACGAATCGAAGTGTCAGTCATCACCATTCCCAAACATTTTAATTTACTTATTTTCCCGTTTTGGCACTCCAGTGAATATTGTAACACAAATGAGAGCATTTCTCAAAACACAGAACTAATAATTACACCATCGGACGCGTATAAATTACTAAAAAATATAAATTTACTTTCTCTACATCCCGTGCGTGAAACATCAATCACGAAACTGTGTGTTGCAATTTATAAAAAGTATAACTGTCAATCTGACCACATTTACGTTATAGCTTTTGACAGTGACAGCAAAATATTGATCGGTAACATAATTACAATAATTTTAGCATATTTTAATATTTTTTAATTGATTTTAATCAAATTGACCATAATATAAAATTAAGTGGAAAATAAATTATATAACGTTGCTTATCAATTTAAATTAAAAGTTATTTATTTTTTGACTTTAAAATATGATAAAATTAAAAATATTTTAATACATACATGATTAAAAATGTAGGCTTCTTTGTACTATTAATAAATACTGTAGAGCAGACTTATCAAAAGATTTTGGAATATTTGAACCACAAGGTTTTTTACACTACTACTATTGACGTTTTTAAATATTTTTGTTACAAAACTAATAGAATTATTAAAAGTTGGTTAAGGGTATAACATACTTATAATAATTTGTTAAAAAAATAAATTTTAAGACACTTAAAAATTGCATAAAATGCTTGTTTAAAATCGTCTTATTTTTTCTTCATTTTTGTGCTATGACCTCATTTGCATTGAAATCGTGGAATATTTCGCCAATGTCAAAAATTCATGTTGGAATAATATTTACAACTTCCATTCTACACGACGCTGGCAGAATATGCTGCGCACGTTTTTGCACGAATGAAGGCCTAATTTTAAACAACCAACCATTATTTACAACTGTTCACGTTTTTCTTGTGTCAATTGAAATTCTTAATTTTATTGGAATGAAATAAAAGTAACGAATATGATTATCTACAATAAGGGTGAATGAAACCAAGTTTCTTTTATAAAACATGTATTTTATATGTACACAGCCCAAAAGAAATAACATTGCACGAACGTAACAAAAAGTTTTTATTTATAGATCTATTCAATAAAGGTACATTAAAATGTCTACAGATATCACTATTGCTACGATATTGTAATGACTAATGTTGTTAAGGGTTGCCTCTGTAACTTTATATATAAAGTTAAACGTCGGCGATACTAATAAAATGTATGAAAGATGTTCATATTATTGGTGTTCAGGTAAAACTCCTACTAAACGCAAATATATTATTCCTCGTTTTTATTTGTGCTTTACGAATTACATTGAAATGAATCGCTAGATTGACTGTTGCAACTATGATGAGGAAAGCTCTGAAGCTTGAATAAAAACGAAATTTTATACTTAGCCATTTTTTTTATCTTAAAAGCTTTCTCTCTGAAATTTATAGGTTTTGGTTTATATAAAATTTTATCGTAAAATTGATAGAATTTATCATTATACGTTACAAAAAATTGTGTTTAAAGAGTAAACGCCAACACGTTCCTAATAGAAAAATCTTGTAACCGTACGTGAAAAAACTAACCGTTCAGTAAAACGAGGATAAAGTACGAAAAAACGATTATTATTTTATAACAAACTCCAAAGAAACTTAAACATTTGCTATTCAGAACCTTAAAACTAAATATGTGGAACAGAAATATCTTTTTTACGGTATTTTGTTTTACATTTAAGACAACACAAAATGATTAAAATTTTGACAGATGACTTCTACGTAATAAAGATATTTTAAAAAGCTGTCACATAATTGACATAGACATAGATGTGCGTTTAAGTTCTACAGATCTTAACAATATATAGTGGCGTTAGTTATATATTTTATTATATAAATGTACTTTTACATGAAAAAAAAAACTATTAATTTATATAATCTACATGTATACAGCCAATCAAACGACGCGAGTACAGTCTAGTCGATGAATCATGAAGATATGTACAGATTGACAAAGCGTTTCGTTACAAACGTACAAAAATGTTACACTACATACAATTAATTTACATCTATTCTAGTAAATACTGGACTATCGTGGGCTACATCATGCATAAAAAAAAGATATGTTTCATAGGAGTACCTAATAAAAAGCACAGATCATAAACTATTTCACCAAAGAGTTCCGTGTATACACAGATTATACTACATAGCACAGAATATAAATACAGTCATAGATAACTCGAGAAACGTTGATAACAATTCGATGTACAGATAGAAAGGCAATTTTCGTAGTACATCGATTACAATATTAATAAAATCATTGACAGATTAACACATATATAAAAAAAAACAACTATTTTATTGTTTATATGGGTATATACAGAATCAGGACAATAAAAACATGCTTGATGTTTGAGATTTGCTATGACTATTGAGTTGGTACTACACTTGGCGTTGCGTATTCGCCGCATTTGTCCAAATATTTGTACGTAGTCCACATAGCGCAAACACGACATCCACACTTGGCATGCCAACAACACGCCTTAACGTGTTTTCGCTTATTTGTGTATGTGTCTTATTTGTGCAAATATGTCAAATGAAGACGAATAAATCATCCATACATGGTCTTATTTGGCCGAACACAACAAATACGCGAATACGCGACGCCAAGTGAAGTGCCACCTTTAGGACATAAACTATCAACTAAATATCTGTTTAGTTTTATTCATAGTATGAATGATATTTTTAATATCAGAAGATATTACTTGAATCGGCTGTTTCCTTTATGTTGTCACTATGCTTCAATCATACAAGTGACGCAAATTATATTAGCAAGAACTCAAACAGAATACTAGTCCATATATTTCTAACTATAAAGATTAACTTCTTTGGAACATATAAATCATTTATTAGATAAATTATACTATAGTTGCGTCACTTGTATGACGTCACCCGATTATAACTCAATATAATACAGATAAAAAAACATAACTTATTAACTAAAACGAAATATCAGTATCTATAATCTGTATGACTTTTAGCTGCTAACAAAAAAAAAACAATCTAAACTATTTAAATACCACACTCGAATCACAAAAAGAGTTTGTACTTGACGTAAAGAAAAAAAAACAATAAATAAATTTCAAGACAATTTCTTAACAAAACAATTTCTCTAATACACAACTAAATATATACATTTTTTTATTAAATATTTGAGATACAATGTAGCGTTAATTATTAGATTCGATTGTTATTTTCATCGAACGTGCTAACAATCTACCTTCCTGTTAAGGACATAAGAGCTACATTTGTATGCACCTAGTTCTACCCAGTGCTAATATTATATAGCTGATTGAGATTACATATAATTTGTATGGAACAGTTCAACTGCAGCTGTCTTTCTTCTCAGTGACGTCAGAGCTGGATTGTTCGAGATCGCTCTTGGAAGTGCTCGGCTGAGGATTATCTGGATCTGAAAACGAAGAAAATCTTCTTAGATTGGATAGATAATGATATTTTTATCAATAGTTTTTGGTATCACAAATGTATGAAAAAAAAATGTTGGGGAATAAAAATAGTCTATGTTAATCCAAATTTTATCATCTGTCCGCCAAAGTCGCGCCAAAATAAGTTCAGCTTTTTCACAGATTATCCGGAACAAACAGACTGATAGAAAAAAATATATATTGGTATGTATAATATGTATACATCGAAATAATAAGTTTGCTAAAAACAAGTAATTTCAATAACACAGAAATGCCATTTTATAAGTATAGATATTATATTATGTATGTATATTCCGGATGTTTAGCAGTTTAAAACCTCACATCAAGACTATCTCGAGCATTACAAATCAACAATATGGCCGTCCTTATCGGTTAAAACTTATTATCTAAAACGTTAACCTTTTGTATTCTATACTATAACACACCGCGTGTTCAAACTGTGACAAATCTAACATCTTGTGATTTAGACATATACAAGGACAGGTCCGTGGAAATGACGCGGCAAAACAATATGGCGGACGTTCAACATGATCACATTATAATGAGAAAAATAATTACTATACATTTGAATATTGCGCGCTGACGTCATACAACCATATAATTCTAATAAAGTAATAATTATAATTAAGTAAAAACTTATATTTCTAATTAATTAATATGTAGAGTCCATAACGATATATAATTTCGCTGTTTGTTTATTGTTATCATCATGTATAAACTTCTAACAACGATGACATTCACATTTCTCATGGGACCTGGTGACGTCACCGGTTCTAAATTTAAATTTCAAAAACTATTCGAATCGAATTACAGCTATTTCACTGGGAATACAACTATTAAGGTTCTTATTTCGAAATTTAAGTTTTGAAAGTATAATCTCTCAACCATGCACTCATTATTACGTATTAATTTATTTTAAGATCAAAAATACTAAGTTGAATAACGTTTGCAGCGTATTAAGAAAATTAAAATAAGAACATAATCTTTTTGCCATTACGCCTCGCCGCAGGATTCTTTCTAAGATATTGATAATCAGCTTATTGGCCATTAGCAATCAGATTTGTGTCATATTACGTCAAACAGATAAAATGGACGTCATTGCGGCTCATTCAGCCGAGTCATATATCTTTTGTCACTAAAGATAGTGCACATGATCGAATATATCCAATTAGTTAGACATTATATTAACATTAAGGGTTGCTAGCTGTCGAGTTAAGATAAGATTGCAGTCACTTGATATATGATGTAATAAATATTAATTTATTTATATTGATAGTTATGTTTGTCTGTATTTTTTTTGCCGATACTAGATACAGAGTAAGTTCAATTAAACTAATAACTCCATACATACTGTGTACCTATATGAGTAATAGTGAATGAGTAATACCCGTATAAAAAATATAAAGCAGTTACAATATTAATATTCATATTATTATTGTTTTAACCAAATTAATATAACGAAATACGATTTTTAGCAAATTCTTATTTGTTAAGTAAATTTTTAATTCATTTGATATTTTTTTTGTATAATTACTATTATACAGACGACAGTTTCATCTAATACTGGTTAAAAATTAGTATTTTTTTCCATAACAGATATTAGTATTTTGTATAGATAATCATAATTATATTGTTTATTCTCATAGACTGTTCCGAATGACCTTCCATTCGCTGTCCTTCGAGCGACTCCATACGAGAGGGAAACATTGGTTTATTTATAACTGACACCACATACGAGGCTCAGCCGCAGAATTAATAACACAATAAATGCTTACGCTTTATACCCGTGTATTGATAATTAAACACTTATACTTTTTTAACGTATTTGGAAATAAAAAAGTTAAATCCAAAGAGGTCGCACTTTATTCATTTGTAGTTGACAATTAAATCTTACTTGTATTTTTTATTATTTATTTAAATTTTATATTATTGCTTTTATATTACTGAAGCGAATTTACAATAACAAATATTAACATTGTACATATGTATATAAATAATTACTAATTGATTTAACAGATTATCGTGCTTATAAGTTGAAACGACATATTAGAATAATGCTAATCGGAAAATGAACAAGAATGCCATTTGCTTTGGATTTCGGATTTACACTAACTTTTAGGCAATAAAGATTTGAATATAAATTTGTTTAATATAAATAATAATAAATGCATATTATATTGGTAGTCTGAGAATTTCGCGCCAATTAATCTGTCAAAAAAAGAAAAGTTGTTTTAAAGAAAGCATAAGTTCTACTCAGATACAAACTTAATTTTGCCGTTAGAAAACTGTTCCAATACGTAGATGTACGTGAATTTTAATTTGCTGACTGTAAATAAGCTTGTAATCGTAAAATATTGTTTAACGTTCGTGCTACCAGAAACTGTCTTTTTAGTCGGCTTAAATAATTCTAGGCCATCGGGAAGTCCCCTATACGTAATAATCACCTCGAAAGCGATAAAATACGCAAAACACCGAGCCTGAACGACCTTAAAATACGATTGCGTCGATTTGGGATATTCATTATGAGTTATGACTTGAAAGTATGAAGGATTTTATATTAATTTAAGATCGATATCTTTAAGCGTTCTTACGAAAAGTGGAATTGATAGACAAACAGAGAAAATTATCTTAATAAGGTTCAGTTTTCGTAAACAAAATCACATAACCATAAAGGTTGCCTGCAGTGGCGGCTGGTGGGTTATCAAACTGGTGGTTCACTTTACTAAAATATTGACAAAAACAACAATTGACATAAAATATGTTTATTTTTTGTACATTAAATCAATGCGACGACATTTTTCTGCAGCGAAATGTTCTATCACCTTTTTATTAAAATCTGATTCCAGTTTCTGTCCAAATCGATTCTCCGCCAAAAATAATGCAAGGAAAACAAAAGAATGCATTAAGACGCTCACATCCACACAACCATTTCTTTCTATTATACATTTCACTTTTAAAACTTCGTATAAATGCTTTATTTTTCGATTTACACTCTTGTTTTAAATTTAAAAAGGGCCGTGGCGGCCCGGCCAATTTTATGTTCACTTTACTTTGAAAAATTTTGTTATTTTCTTTAATATAATCAATATTTATACTCATTTTCAACTAATAAAAAACACAGTACAGAATAAAAGTTCTATTATAAAAACGAAATAAAAACTAAAACGAATTACGGAAATAATTATAAACAATAACGAATTAACGCGTCACGCATACAGTGAAAGTTGAAACAAGACCAATAACGATTAACGAAATGTCAATCATAGCACCCATCCTTTCGGCCGGCCCCTTGCCGGCCGGCTCAATACGTCATACATCGGGTGCTCTCGGTAACCTTCGGCCGCTTCGTGCGGCGCGCGAGAACCGACTCGTTACTCGGTACATTTCTATGAACTATCTTTTGTCTCACGCGTCAGGCGTTTTAATGCGTGTCTCATACAAGATGTATTAGCAGTCCTCGTGCACTCGCCGGAGCGCACGATATGAGTTTAGTAAAGCGCTCAAACTTTTTGACCATAATTGGAAATTAAATTTTTTAAACCTTCTTGTATGTTTAAAAAATAAATATTAAAATGGTAATTTAAAAATTAAGATGACATAATATTTTGTAATTTTAAAATATTTTGAATTGGTGGTTCAGCGCACGGGCGCACTTAAGGTACAGCCGCCACTGGTTGCCTGGAAGAGATCGCTGTTTTAGCGATAAGGCCGCCTATTTCGATACCTCCTAAGTATACTGAGTCAACTAACAAATTTAGGTATTTTTATATTTTTATATAAACGTACGTGATAAGTCGTGATCTTAACGTTTGTGTAAAAAAAAATTAAAAAAGAACGATAATTACCGAAATAATTTCACGTATACTAAATCAACTGCAACATCAGTAAAAATCATACATTGTAAACTGATCTAACTAACATTGTACCAGTGTACGCGGGGCGTGAGGGAGGACGCGTTGATACAACTACATCGCAGCTCAACATACGACCATGGGCGTCGAGTGCTATTAGTAACAAAATGGAGTCACACAGTACTTTTTATTATAAACAGAAACTTTCTTTGTATAATTTCACAATATTCAATCTGGGATTTCGTCAGGGTTATTGTTTTTCATGGCATCAACAGACAGCAAAGAGAGGCGCTAATGAAATTTCCAACTGTGTTTTCAAGTTTATAGAAGATACGGTGGGTAATGGTTTCAAAGATTACCGGTTCTGGTCAGACAACTGTGGAGGCCAAAATAGAAACAGAATTGTATTCTTAATGTATATGTTAGCTAGTTTGAAGTTTGTTATAGATATTAGTTGTGGGTCACACTCAAAATGAAGGCGACAGTATGCACGCTTTAATTGAAAGACAGACTAAAGATAAGTTGCTTTATACGCCTGATCAATGGTATACAGCTTTTAGATTTGCTAAATCCGATGAAAAGCCACACAAAGTTACTAAAGTGTCGCAGGATTTAATTAAAGACTTTAAATCACAGCTAAAACTTATAAATAACTGGACAACTACCAACGATGGACCCAAAATGCTCTGGAATAAGGTAACGGAAGTAGAAGTTAAAGCGGAATGTCCATTTAGGCTGTTTTATAAGACGAGTTACCAAGATGATTCTTACAAGTGGATAGATTGTGTAAAAAACCTAAAGCTACACGAAATCGAAAGAATTAAATATTGATGTAAACAATATTTCTTTAGCTTATCAGAGACCCATTCCTATTGACCAAAATAAGCACAGAGACCTGATGGACCTCTGTAAGACGCTGGAAATTCCTAAGGAGTACCATTTATTTTTTAATAATTTGATTTCAACGGACTCTAATGAAGTTAACGACAGCGATTTTGACTGATCTCTAATTTGTTAAACTTTATGTTTTTTGAGCATTAGAAATGCCTTGACTGTTGTGTTATTAATTTCTATTATTTTTATTAAAATTGTATAATGTAAGTTACCATTTTTAGTTCTTATTATTTTTGGTGACGCACTAGAGAAGTACCTGTTTAGTTTCTTTTTATTGATTGCTCATTGTTTTTCTATGAAACTTTGATGATGGAACATCGATATTTTGTTAAATGTTTATTTGTTTTTTCTTCTAGCTTTCTATTGTATCTAACAATAGCGATTCTGACTTAGTTCTAATTTGTTAAGCCTTGTCACTAATTTTTGAGCATTAGAAATACCTAGACCGTTACGTTATTAGTTCCTATAATCTTCATTAATGTTTTACGTAAGTTACCATTTTTAGTTCTGATTATTTTTATTGACCTACTAAAGGAGAAGCTGTTTTAGTTTATATTTTGATTGATAATTGTTCTTTGTTTTTTATGGAACTTTAATGATGGAGCATTCATATTTTTAATAGTGATTAGTTTACGCTTAGCATTTTATAAAACAATTATTTTAAAAAGATATTCCTACTTAATTATGGTGAAAAGTAAATTATGATTCTTTAAAATGAGTTTTTTTTTTGGTTTATAATTCTTGTACTTCTTCCTAGCTTTTATTAATCGCACATATCGTAAAATATAAAAAAAAATATTAATAAAAAACCTCGCGTAAATTACATTGGTCCAGTATACGTTGAGGTTTTAAATGCTAACATTGCTAGTACTTTCCTCGTATAATGAGTCAAGTGATATAATTTCAACATTTTATTATTAAGTGAGACAGAAAACCCCGAAAATGAATAAAAGTAAAAATATATTCATAAAATGATCACCATATTTCATGTGGTTAGGTGTAAACGATGGATTTTGGTGGACAACGTATATGAATATAACTGGTAGTTAAACCATTTCACTATTGAGCCCCGCCGGCGTATACCCAGTCATCTACATAAAATGTGATTTAAAAACAAAAATCAGCAAAATCATTATATGTCAAAGGAAGTGCTTACAATTTTTATTAAAAAAACATTTTTTTTATTTCGAATTAATTTGATTTCATTAAAATATAAACGATTTGCCTTCAAATCACTCTCCTGTAAAATTACAATAATGTCAGTTGACTCATTATACTTAGGAGGTATCGATTTGTACATTTTTCTTTTCTTTGTTTTTCTCCTATTATTTTTGTCTATATTTTTGTACAATAAAGAGTATATAAATAAATAAATAACCTTAATATAGAACTTTCTAGAACAGACATAGAACTTTCTAGAATCTAATCATTGAAGATAACCAGCCTAAGTTGATCCATAAGGACGAATTATTATTAAAGTTTTAGCAACGTAGTACAATAAAGGCAAAACCATTAATCTCACCAGTAGTAACTAGCTGTTGTAGCCGCGACGGTAAGTCAGCGGTGGTCACCTCCGCCCCTTGAGGGTGTAGTATGTCCGGCATAGCGTTCCTCCGTCCCGTCCGACCAGTCTCTAAGAACTCCCGCGGCACCTCGGAACTGTTCCTATCCTGCATGATTGCCATCATTCTCACCACTGCAACATTACATCAATCAATGATAACTAATACTTGAGGCAAACCCGAAAAACATAGCTATAGTTATGTATTATGACTTATAACAATCATGCATTCATATAATTGAACACAATTTGATTTAAATGTAACATAGAACATAACAGTATGTAGCAGAAATATTGAAATTTTACATACATATAATTTGGTTCTATAGATAGGAGATTAAATATATAAGGTTGTACTGAATCAGAAAAATTAATATTGATGACAACTCAATGTAAAATCCTAGATTGTAAACATCATATAATAAATTTATAAGCTTTCAATACTAAATGCTCACTGAATAATTACAAAAACATTACTCCATAACCCAATTTTAAGGCACAGAATCTATATTTAGTAATATAGTACAAGTAGAAAGTTAAAGGCTGTCCGCCACTTTGCTAATTGCAAGACTAATTACTTAGTGCTTTCAAAAGAATTATATTCAATGAATGACTACAAAATGAAGTCCAAAATTTCGTGCGATAACTAAAACTTACAAGGGCTACTGAATGGATTCAAATATTATATTTTTAGTTTAGAAATGTATAGTTTTATCTTCTTATATATAAAATTCTTGTGTCGCGGTATTAGACAGAGAACTCCTCCGAAACAGTTTGACCGATTTTGATGAAATTTTGTGAGCATATTGAGTAGATCTGAGAATCGGCCAACATCTTTTTTCTTACCCCTAAATCATAAGGATTTTTCACCCTTATCTTTTCTTTCAGACGAAAGTTTTTGTTATAATTTTATAAACGAAAATTTTTACTTTTTTATCACTAACCCCTATTTTTTTTATGAAGCAAAACATTGTTTGCCGGGTCAGCTAGTATTATACACATTTCTTATACAAATACATAAATACATTTATCAAACAATTACTTGCTAACAAACTAAAATGTTAAATAAGAAACTATTCATATAAAGACAGTGGCACACATTCCTTGAAGGCATAGTCATAATGTTTATGCTAATGTAGATATAAATAATAAAATGTTGCCGTTTAAGTCTCAGGCATTATGCAGTGAGTAACTGTGAACGCCTTATTAAGAAGCACTTAGTATAACTGTTCAATGTTGTATAATTTTTGCATTAATAATGATTTTTTTTATATTAGTCTTATTTATCCTCCATCGATTAAAACATTAAAAAAAAAACATTAATATATTATTTTTTTTCTATTCAAGTATAACAAGAACAAATCAATTCATTATAATATCCAATTAACTTTTGGCATTTTCGGTTTTGAACCCTTGCCAAAATGTTTTAAATTTTATAAATTAAACTAGTAAATATATTTCTATACATGCTAAGACCAAACACCATGCTGAGGAGCAAAACAAATTTAATGTACAAATTACTGCAAATTCACTATACTCAAGCAGAACCAAAAAACTTAATGCATATCCAAAGTTTAATAATAACTTTTCATTAAGTGTATAAAAATAACTTATGTATTATGGAAAATAATATATGATACATAAGCTTTGCCCAATTTCACCAACCATAAAGATATATTAAAATCCAAAAAGTATTTCAAACAAATAGGTTTAATTTGTAATAAAGAGGTTTTATATCTAAAATGCGATAAATTATTGGATGATCAGAATAGTTCAGTGCTGAAATGAATAAAAAAAAAGTATGAGAGGTTGGTGAAAAGTGGCAGTTATAATCTATAATGTTGGTTAAGTACCATTTCATTCCAGAGTAGTCCGGCGATTTGAGCTTGATGCGTCAGGATTATGTGATCATCTTTACTCTCATGCACCTCAAAGTCCTGGATCAATGTGTCATTGTTAGTATTTCACATTCTTCACCACTAGTCAAAGCTCCAATTAGAATGATGGTTTTGTTACACTTTATTATTTGCTGCTATTATTATTGTGTTATATGTTTAAACTTTATTCTAATGGAATTATATAGATAAATATATAGTCGAAATTTTCAAAAAGTAATTAACAAAATTGTTACAATATCAATGTACCTATAGGTATGTTAAACTGTGGGTACATGTCCCATTGTTGTTCTAAGAATAAATATCATAGAAATCTGACTATCTTATGTCTATAGTCATGAAATAGTGTGATATATTTTATCCATAGTTAAATATATAACAAGGTCATTATGAGACAATGCTGCTTATGTTAGCTCCCGGAATTAATATTCTCGTATCTAGTAAAAATGTAGTTTACAAAGAAAAGTTAATCAGCAGCAAATAATATCGAATAAACACCAACTAATGATATATCATTCAAGCGCTACTCTATATATGCCTAAGCAAAATCATGTCCACAGTTGAAGACAACGGCGGAGAAGCACCAGCATGCAGGCTACTTTACCTGACTGACGCTTTACGCGCTGACCTCTCCGGCGCTTCGGCACACGACCGACACGGACTCCGGTCATTTTAAACTAGCCAAGGAAGATCTATAGTTTAAACAATTACCATTCAAAACAATTGATCGTTCCCTTTGCACGTTCACTAAATCTTGAACAATTTAAAATCACTCCTAGCCGGTATTCTAATGTAACGTACTAAATGAGTTTACATTCATTTACGAAGTGATTGAAACAAACAACGAAATTATTTGAATTCGTTCAGGGACGTACGGGAAAGACAAAGAGTTGAGAGCGAAATGTAAAATGAAACTAGAGGGCTCCGACTGTGACAAATGGTTTGTTCGACAGTTCGACTGTTCAGTGTAGACAGCCTACTGAGAATTATTGAATAGTCATAGACAATGTTAGAACAGAATAAGAAGAAGAATTAATAAAATAATTCATGTTACTTATTTAATTAACTTTGATATCATTGAATAGTTAATACTTTTTTATTATTTAATTTTAAGTGCGACTTTGCAAAATAATCATATGTACATATTACGTAATGTCAAGTAGTTGTCAAACTTGTCACTAGAGCAGCTGATCGAGGGCTAGGCTAAAATACAAGAATTGTTATTTATGTAATTGATTGGCTATAACATCTCTTTTGAGGTAGGTTATAATTTATAAACACAAGTGCGATCTGTCTACTGTTAAGTTAAATAATGTTATATTGAAATTCTATTCAGATGCTTCGTAAAGTTGTATTTGGTTCTGGCTTAGTGGCTTTTTTGCCAACTGTAAATGCCGCTACACCTGTGCAAGAATCACAGGAACAGGATAAGGCTCCTCCGCCGATGAAACCTTCTGATTTACTGATTTACGATGCACCTCACGCCGAATATATGGAGTAAGTCTTTGATACAAAGAAACAGTGAGTAATTTTGTTAGAGATTAATATACAATTTATATTTTAGACAATTAGCTGCGAAAGCCAAGTCAGAACAGACTGGTTATCTGCGATCAGCTCTATTGGTCCCAGTACAAGCTGTTCGTGAACAATTAGAAACTGCCTGGCAACACACTGAGTCACTGAAGAATACCGTTAAAGACAATGTTTCAGAATGGCAAGACAGGAGCGAATGTATGTTTTTAATCTCATTCTTATCTCAATTTCCTCTTTATAAATAAAAAAATATTTGTCTAATATTTATTGTACATCTTTATATAATTTGAAAATGGTCCAGGGATCAAACAGTACTTAAGAGAGGAGGAAAATAAAGAAATGAGGTATGGTGCTGTAGCGATGGGCGGTCTCACAGGCTTTATATTAGGACTCAGAGGAGGTTTTATTAAGGTGAAACTCTTTTAAAGACTCGTGTAATTACAATGTCTATATAAGTAAATGTATTAATCACTATCCCTTGAATATTTACAATGTAACTAACTTCTGTATAAAAATCATGAATTAAATTGCAACACAACATTTATAGATTAAATTAATTGAAATAATTTACAATTAATATCCATAAGAAAACTTTATTTTGTTTACAGAGAATTTTCTATGCTGGTTTGGGCACTTCAGTTATGGGATATGTGTGTTTCCCGGAAGAGACAAAGCAAATATACAAAGACAATGGAGCTGTTGCAAAGCAATACATTAATATTGCTTATAACTTTTTGTATGGAGGTGAGTTAATAAAGAAATGGCTATAACATACATTTTTCTCTCATAGGATACTTTACATATTATTAGAAATGGTGACATTGAAATAACTATTTTATTTTTATGAATAGTAAAACCTGGAGATCCTCAACTAGAGGTCAAATTCCCTGAGTTGTCTTTACCTAAAGATTTCTCAGAGTTTGTTGACCTCTCTGTATCTCTGGCGTCGTCCATCAAACAGGCTGTGATGCCTCCGTCTAAGGAAACTGATAAAAAAAATGAATAAATTAGGTATATTTAGTGGTATCTGCATGTCTTTTGTGCTTATTTTGCTTGTTATATTTGAGCAGATTTCTTTTTCTTCTGGGTATACTTGGAACAATCACTTTATACATGTTTTTCCACTTATGTCCTCTCATCAGCCTTTCATGTGTTCCCATGTCTTATACTACTGATGTTTGAATTATCATGAATATTCCTATGTTTTTTCAATATTATGAGTTACAGCATTATTGATATCATTTACTTAAAATAGGTACAAAATATTTATTTATTTATTTATTTATTTATTTTTGTACCAATCGAGTATACAGAAAATTATCAATAACAGATGTGTACAAAGGAACATCTTATCTCTTACAAGAGATCTCTTCCAGAAATCCTGATTAATGGGAGACCATTTGAAATATAAAATTTTCGTGTAGGTACACTATCAACAAACTACTGATTAATTATTATAACATTAAGGTAGACTTTTTTTTTTTTTTATACTAATACATATCCCTAACATACATACATTCAATTTACATACATACAAAAATACATATATAAAAATATATAAATATTTATATACATACATTTTATATATACATATACATACACATATATATACACATATATATATATACATATATACACACACACACACATATATATATACTTAATTCGAAAGAAGGTGTTGCTTAACTCTGATTTTAAAGGTTCTTATTGTAATACCATTGTGGAAAATACCATCTGGAAGAGAATTCCATAGGCGAGCGGCAACAACGGAAAACGAGTTACCATAGGAAGTACTATTGAAATATGGTACCTCAAGACTCTTCGATGCCACACATGCGCGCACTGGTCTTTCACGAGCAGCACAAAAAACAGAAAACGCTCATGTAGGTAACCAGGGCTTCTATGTTGCAATATATTAAAAAGAAGGGATAGTATGTGCAAGTTCCGGCGAAGTCGGATAGGGAGCCACTTTAACTGACGCCGAAATTGAGAAATATGATCAAATTTGCGCAGACCGTAAATGAACCGAATGCACAAATTTTGAAGTCTATCTAGTTTGTCAAGTAGCTCTTCATTCGCATCAAGATAGCAAACATCGGCGTAGTCCAGGATAGGAAGAAGAAGGGATTGTGCAAGTAAAATTTTTGTTTGGTAAGGAAGAAAATTCTGCAAACGTTTTAGTGAATGCAAAGAGAAATGGACACGTTTACTGACTTCGTTAACCTGAGCCCTCCATGATAAATTGCAATCCATGACTAACCCCAAATTAGTTACTTGGTCACTAAATGCAATTTGAGTTCCATCATAGACAATTGATGGTACAATGTCCCAATTAATTTTGGTACGTAACTGTCTGCTGCCTATTATCATTGCCTTTGACTTCAAGGGATTGACAAGAAGCCCAAAAGATGCGGCCCAGTTCTTGATTTTTTCAAGATCATGATTGATATCATGTATGGTCGAACACAGATTTGATAAGGTGGTGTGTCTATAAATTTGTAAATCGTCTGCATAGAGATGGTAGTGAGAAGAAATGACTTTGGTAATTTCGTTAATGAAAATTGAAAAGAGAAGAGGAGAAAGTACGCCGCCTTGCGGAACGCCAGCAGAGAGATCAGCCCAGTCCGAGGAAGCCTCATCAGACTTTACCATCTGCCGTCGACCACGAAGATAGGATTGGAACCAATCAATCACAGGCAGAGCAAAGTTAAGTGAGCGAAGGATACCAAGCAATACATCAAAGTCAACTGAATTAAAGGCATTGCTAAAATCGAGCAAAATGAGAATAGTAAATTCTCTTTTGTCCATAGCAAAGCGAATGTCTTCAGTGACTTTGAGCAGTGCGGTGGAAGTACTGTGACCGGAACGGAAACCGGATTGAAAAGGACTAAGGAGATGATTATGTGTTAGGAATTCAGACAGTTGCTTATAAACAACGTCTTCAAGGATTTTTGATAGGAGAGGCAAAATAGAGATGGGACGAAATTGTGAAATAGAAGAGGGATTTGATATTTTAGGTAAAGGAATCACATGTGCTAACTTCCAAACTGTTGGAAAGGTATTGGATTCTAAGGAAAAGTTTATAATGTGGGTAATAACAGGATTTAAAAAGTCAAGGATAGGTATTAACATATCCCGACTAATATTGTCATTACCAACAGCCTTGGAAGTGATAGACAGGATGCTTCTCTTGACTTCGCTCTCTGTGACTCTATGAAAATTAAAAGGGATACAGTCAGGCGTGATGGCGTTCGCCATCTTTAACAATGTTTCAGCCTTCGTTGAGGCTGAAATTGTTAAAGGGGGAGTAGAAAAATGTTTATTGAGAGAATTCAGATCAAATGAATGTTGAAAAGATTTAGAGTGATTACCCACGCCTAAAGATTTAAAAAATCTCCACATTTGTGAAGTAGTCAGTTTATCGATGGAGGAGTGGATGAAACGGCGTTTAGCATCTCTACACATCCTATTGCAGAGATTTCGCAATTTTTTGTACGTCGCAATATTGAGGTCAGTAGGATTCCTTTTAGAGACTCTCTTGGCTTTATCACGTTTTACCATAACATTTTTAATAGTTTGAGTAAGCCAAGGTGCAGGTAGATGTTTTACCTTTATTGACCTAAATGGAGCATGCTTGTCATACAACTTTGTTAATGAGTCATTAAAATAGGCCACCATATCGTCAACATTCGTAAACTCATAAATATTAGACCAGTCAATGATATTAGCGTCGTAACATAGATTTGCAATATTCATATTTTTCATGTTGCGTCTTAAAATTGTTTTAGCCTTGCGCTTTGAGAAGGAGAGTTTATAGTTAACGAAGAGTAAATCATGGAAGGAGAAAGGAGCTGTCAGCTGACCATGAGCTGACACACTGTGAGGGTTGGAGACAATAATGACGTCAAGAAGAGACGGAGTGCAATCAGGTGAAAAATGGGTTTCTGATAGAGGAAGAATAGTGAAGTTAAAAGAAGACACGATAGATTTTAATTTTGTCGCTCTGTGATCATTTTTCACGAGACAAGTGTTAAGATCACCCATTATGATCACATGTTCATAAGAGGGAGATAGTTTTTCAAGAAGGACTTCAAAGGTGTTAAAATAATTAATATTTAAGGATGGACAATAGAGGACCCCTAATAGGAGTTTAGAGTGACGGGAAGAAATTTCTATAAAGAGGTATTCAAGGATGTTAGGGGAAAGGTTTGAGGATTGTTCTACTAACCTAAAGGGTATATTATTTCGTAAGAAAATGCAAACACCTCCCCCTCTATGGGAAACTCTGTCGTTACGAATTAAAGTGAAATCAGGTAAAGTGTAAAGAGTGGAAGGAAGAGAAGGTTTTAACCAAGATTCAGAAACAAGGATACCGTCGACCTGCACGTTGCTAAATGATGCGAGAAAATCAGAGTAATGTGCCGGAATACTTTGCGCATTTATATGTACAAGATTAAGACAATTAGAATTGGGGGTAAAAATAGAATTTAATTGTGAATCAAGAGTCGAGCCTTCGCTCTCAATAGATTGATTATGGCTAGAAACACTATGAAAATCATCAGAGGAGCATGAAAAGAAATCATCGTTTATACAAGCATCACTTAAGTCAGACATATATATATAAAATAAATATCAATATATAAATATACTACTATAAAAATAATAATATAAACGAAATAAAAAAAAAAAAATACTACTAATCACAAACGATACAAATGATCTCCCACATTATCTGGCCCAAAAGAGAAACATAGAAAAAATAAATTTATATCTATGCTACATACAATTATACAAGCACTAAAAAAAAAAAAAAAGAAAAACTTAGATGACATAAATATTAAGAAATTCTAAATAACAGCTACAAATTATTAGTAAGAAATTTTTTAAATTATAAAATACAAAGAAAAAAAGAAACATCGCTGCTTATACAACACAAATATAAATATTACCGAACAGAATATCCGAACGCTAACCTGCTGCCAAGCGTGTCAATGTCAGTTGTCAAACGTCAGTGCTATGACTGTTGTTCAAGTTTTTAAGGTTAAATTTTACTTTTTAACAGAAAATTAAAGAATTTGACGAATTTTTAGACTACCGACTCGTAAATAAGAAAAATAAGAATAACATATTATTAATTGGCATACATAGACATGAGTGACGTAATGAGTGGCAGACAGGAATTATGGAAACATATGAGAAACCTTTACTTTGTAGTAACCTTAACCCGCCGAGATCTTGTTTTCTGGTCCGGCACACTGGAAACTTGAGGAAACTTTTCACAAAGATCCTGGAATTCGGCCGATGTAATGATTTTTTTACGGCTTTTATCTGGAAGCGCGACAATGATTACTCCGTCAGATGTCCAGCAATTCTTAAAACCGAAGTGTTTCCGAGCAGCAACGAATAATTCTTGCCTGGGTTTAGTCAAAAATTCCGATATAGTAACTCCAGACCCTTTTAGAGATGTTTTAGAATTCCAAACAAGATTCCTGTACTTTGTGGCAATAAAACGAACTAGTACTGGTCTCGGTTTTTCCTTCTTTGTGCCAAGGCGATGACAGATATCCAACTGTGATGAATCAATACTGGTCAGCTTTAATTGATTGTGCAACACGGATTGAATCCTGCTCTCCACTTGCTCATCAGTACTCTCCGGCAGACCATGAAAAAGCAGTACTCGCCTGCGGGAACGAGCTTCCTGAGCATCAAAGCCCACAGAGAGCAGCTGTAATTGCTGACGAAGCATACCAAGCGTCTTCCAGATTACTTCTTTAAAAGCGGCATAGTCCGAGGCAAGAGAATTAAAGTCTCCAAATGTAGTGGTCGGCGGCTTAGTGCTTCCCTGTACTTGTGTTGACAGTGAGAGCATTTTATCAAATTGATTCATACGGGACTCAAACATTTTAACAATGTCATCCATGTTCTTGCTGAGTTGGCTATGTAAATCCATTGTACTTGTATTAATATTGAAAATTGATTGTGAACCAGGTAATGTGGGAATTTATATTAACTTTAACACTTCATAAATTATTATTGGTAGAAAAATTAAATTTTAATGAAATAAAAACTTAAGAGCAAAAATTTTTGTTGTTGACAATTCAACCTACCCACCAAGAATCATTTGATTATTAAATACTTTGTAAAATGTGTGAAATTACTACATATAACCAGGGCATTTTTGTTTATTATACATCTTAATGGTGTGCTTGTCTTATTTCATAAAGAACCTTTTATATGTGTCTGTATTTTTTTATATCATCGCTTTTCTATTTCTCACTTTGCTTGAATGTTGTCTGCTTACTTATTTATCTATTTTATCTTTTATCACAATTTTAATAATGAACTCTCAATATTTTACAGACACAACACCCAATGTAATACAACGGGTAAATATTATTTATTATAGATTTTTAAGTTGTAAAAATATATATTAAACCTTTTTATGTATTTCTTTTTCAGGTCATAGAAACGAGAAGATTTAATGAAATATGGCGGAATTAAGAAACATAATTTATTGTTAATTCAGTATAATTATACTTTGACAATTATAAAGTGTTTTTTATTGTAATGTTGCCTACGCTACATAATGAAACTTAAGCAAATATCATTTCCTCTCTTCTCTTCTTGGTGACCACAGTACCGGGTTTGTGTTGAGCCTCGGGATGGTTCATTAACTCTGGAGGGCATGTGGAAACTGAGCTAGCAAGTAGCACTTGCTTCAGGTCATAGTATATAGCAGAATCCTCTTTAGTAACAAATGATACAGCCTTACCAGTCTTGCCAGCACGACCGGTACGACCAATGCGATGTGTGTAGTCCTCTATACTCTTAGCCATATCATAATTAATGACCACACTGACATCTTTAATATCAATACCACGACCGGCTACATCTGTAGCGACTAGTATATCCTTCGAACCATTTTTGAGGGAAGCCAGAGCGAAGTCACGTTGTTCCTGGCCTTTACCACCATGCAATGTACAAGCATTGAAACCCAGTTTCTCCAAACCTTTCGCGAGTACATCTGCACCCTTCTTTTGGTTGACGAATATAATGATCGGTGGTTCGACTCCGCGTTGTAATATCTCGGTTAGCTTCCTGCGTTTCTCATTCTCACTGATCATGAAGACGACCTGTTCTGTTCTGTCGACTGGTTTGCCAACCGATCCGATGTACACTATGGCCGGCCTGCGTAAATATGTTCGAGCGAGTCTCTCAACGGCCGGTGGCATAGTAGCCGTGAACATCACGGTTTGACGGAATTTCTTTTTAGAGTTGTAATTAGCAAGAAGTACTGATGCGTCCTCGGCGGCATCCGTGTCGGGTTTGATGTTAGACACAGGCATGTATTCGAGAATTTTTTGTACATCAGGTTCGAAACCCATGTCTATCATACGATCGGCTTCGTCAAGAACGACATAGGTGCAGCGATTGAGCACAAGATATCGATTTTCTAGTACGTCAATAAGACGACCCGGTGTGGCAATGACGATCTCACATCCTAGACGTAACTTGAATCCTTGCTCCTCCCTCGACAGACCTCCCACAACAACGACAGATGTTATGCCAAGCGGTATACCGAACTTATTTGTTTCTTCCTCAATTTGTTGTGCCAATTCACGGGTAGGTGCCAGAATTATAGCGTACGGGCCTTGATCAGCATCCTCCATCCTCTCGTTTTTAGGCAGAGACTGTATCCAAGTAAGCAATGGTATGAGAAATGCTAATGTTTTACCAGAACCGGTTTCAGCAACACCAATTATGTCCCTATTTTGGAGACCAATTGGAATGGCTTGTCGTTGAATGGGCGTAGGGCTTTTGTAGCCAACTTTGCTAATAAT
Source organism: Danaus chrysippus (assembly GCA_916720795.1). Classification (NCBI taxonomy): domain Eukaryota; kingdom Metazoa; phylum Arthropoda; class Insecta; order Lepidoptera; family Nymphalidae; genus Danaus; species Danaus chrysippus. The sequence continues at coordinate 12,593,070 of CAKASE010000074.1, read as the reverse complement.
TTCCATAATATCTTCGTGAAAGTTAGCTTCTTTCCATGAACGAATCGGATTAGGTATTCTTCCACCTTTCAAAGTAATATTATAATCCTCTCTGAAGATTCTCCAATCTCTTTCTGTCATCTCATCTTGATCTTTCTCCGACCAGTGCCTGTCATCCCATTTCTGTTTGTCTTCCTTCTTCTTGACTTTCTTTAGACGAGATTTCTCCTGTTCTTTCTCCAATTCCGTTCTCCTTTTCTCCAACAAATTGCCATAGAATTTGCAGTAGTCCTTTTTCTGTGATTTAATATCAATGCCAGCAATGTGGCCGCGTCCGAAAAATTGCACTTGATGTCTCTCCTTATAAAGTGCATTGTAATCATTTGATGTGTCTTCAGAGGCATCCCAATCAAATACAAACTTCCTATCATTTAGCCGTCTCACTCGTCGCTTTTTCTTTACTATACCCAAGTACCTCGCTTTGATAGCTTCTTCTTCTCTTTCTTTGTCTTTAGTTTTGCTGTATTCTTCATTCTTGTCTTTTTTCTCATCTCTGTTACGATCATTTCCTGACTTTCTCTCTTCGTGTCTTCTTTCCCTTTCTTTCTCTCTCTCCCGCTCCCTTTCTCTTTCTCGCTCTTTTTCGTGTTCCCTCTCTTTTTCTCTGTCTTCGCGGTATTTTTTCTCATCCTCCTTCCTTGAAGTTCCAGTAAGATCTATAGTCGCCACCGCAGCTGGTCGTTCCGCAGCTCTCATTGCTTCGACTTGTTCTCTGCGTCTCTCTAGCGCCAGGGCTGCTCGTTGTTCCTTTGTTAAAAACACTGGTTTACTTCGCGCCTCTTCTTCAGCTTTCTTTTTGGCGAGTAACTCTTCTAGTGATAGCGGCTCCCGTTTAACTGGCTTAGGTTCTTCTTCCATTTTGGGTTCGTCCTCAGGTTTTTCTTCTTCCTTTTTAGTTTTATTTTTCTCTCTGTCATCTGGCCGCCGGTCTTTTTCTTTGCCATCACGTTTACGTGGACTTCTCGAGCGGGCGCGTTCTTTACGAATCGGACTTCTGGAACGTTCTTTTTCTCTTCTCGGGCTACGAGAACGAACGTCTGATTCCTTTTTCAAAGGACTACGGGATTTCTCTTTCCTGGGGCTTCGGGATCTATCACGTCGTTTTAATTTATCTTTATAAGTATCGCGGTCATCGTGACGATCCCTCTCACGTCTATCTCGAGAACGAGATCGTCGACGTTCTGCGCTTCTTTCTCTACCCATTGAAAATTATCTAACAAAGGATACAAATAATCGAAATTAAGAAAACTCTATATGGAAATCTTCTAACAATGTTTTATTTTGACATCAATTGACATACTGCTCGACACAGTATAGGATACAAATGTATAGATAAAAAAATCTACTGTAACTTAGATTACAATTTATTGATATGTATTATTAATAATGTTAAGTAAAATTTCAATTATATATGAATATTATTTACTAATTTTAAATTGTGCTAATTAGCAATGTAGTTTTCTCTGTGTTGATTATATTGGCGGCTGGCACCAGGTGATATGAATTATGAAGGTTGTCAACTGTCTAATGACTGGAATAGTAAACATGTGAACTCAAGAGTAGAAGTTAATTATTGTTAAGTTTAAACTACTAAACATTATTGTAATATTATGTATTATTATAATATGGCAAAGTCAAAAATCGTTATTACATCGGCGATCGCTGTAGGTTTTGTTGGTATAACATATGTGGTTTTGAAATATAAGATTAGATCCCGAAAAGCCGAAGATATCCTTAAAAATCTTGATATAAATATCGTAACAACAAAAGTTCAATGTGATGAAGTGGTAAATGAACTACAGAGGTATTAATTTATACTACCCAATTGAAAAATATGCAAAAACCTATTATAATTTTGGAAATATAATTTATTTGTAGAAGGAGTACTTTACATCAGGCTATAGGTTTCGATTGTGAGTGGGTGACTATAAATGGAAACAGACAACCCATAGCGCTTCTACAACTATCCACATTTAATGGATTCTGTGGACTTTTTAGACTAAATCTTATAAAAGAAGTTCCTCTTTCACTGAAAGTAAGTACATATAATATTTAAATACACAACCATTTATTACTAAGTATTGCTACACAAAAACACTACATATTGTTTTCCTCCAAAGAAAATAAGCTATAATTTTATTGTTCTAGGAACTTTTAGAGAATAAAAATATTTACAAAGTAGGTGTAGCTCCCGTTGATGATGCGAAGTATTTGATTCAAGACTATTCAATTCATGTGAAGTCTACTTTGGATGTGAGGCATATTGTTGAACTGACCGGCCACACTACTGGCGGGTTGGCAACATTGGCTAACACATATTTAGGTATTGTGCTAGATAAGAATTGGAGGGTAAGCATTAGTTATAAGTATTGTTTCATGCCGTAGTATTCAATAAAATATATTAAATTTGTCATCCATGTATTGTGCTAATTGGCAAGATAGAATGACAGAAACTAATATAATAAAGTGATCAAGATATACAAACTCAAAACTCAAATAACTTTATTCAATATAGAAGCATTACACTTTCTTGTTGATGGCAGATTTTAAACCTGATGTTAGTTTGTTATGGTGGCTTACGTTATCTATCAAGATCAAGAGCATAAGCTTATTTTTTCAATGGCTTTTTGATACCAATCATAAAGTACTCGAAATAAAAATCACTTTTTAAAAGAAAGTTCTTCCAATGTGCATTGGTATAAAAAAATAATTGTGTCTATGGTTAGATATAATGTGGAAACAAGTACCAGTAACTAGTAATCTGTATAATTCTTAAAAAGTCGGTTTAAAAAAAAAGTAAGCAAACCCACAATGAGTTACCTTCTAAAATGTTTGAGATTTCTAAAATTACCAATTTTCTTCAGATCCGTTGCAGTGACTGGGCAGCAGAAGAGTTGACGGAAAGGCAAATACATTACGCAGCGACCGATGCTTATGTAGCAATAAGAATATTCGTTGACATTATAAATACATATCATAGAAACTTTTGGTTTTGTCTGTGGAGTGGAAACAGTGAGACACACTGGAGCAAAATACATGATCTATGTTCAAAATATGCCGATGTTGGTTACAAAGTGAAAAACATTAAAGGATCTCATAAAGAGTAAATAATATTTATTATAATTACTAATTATTTCCATAATAGAGGACTTCTATTGATTAATCTAATTATTAAAAGCTTTATATCTCATTTAATAATACTAAGTAATGTTAACATTAAAGGTATATTTTTTGGTGTTATTTGGAAATCATAAAATAAGTTCAAGGCTGGTGGGTGGTACTCTAGCATTTTATAAAATATAAAAATATAAAAATGTTAAAAAAAATTAAGTTTATAAAAAATAATACTGTTATACTAAATTATAATGTGACAACCCTAAATATGGTTTCAGAAACAAGAAAAGTAAAGACAAGACTATAACTAAGAAGTATTCTCACAGCCCTCGCTCGAGGCCGTTGTATCACAATTGTTTCATGGAAGCTCCTGACGGGGAAGTTCTCTGTACATGTGATACTAAAAAAGCTAAATGGTACATATTATGTATAATATGATTTAATAAACTCTTTTATTATTCCTGATTAAACATTAAGGCAAAGATTGTTCAAGATTATAGATGTACCTATTATACTAATAAGGATTTTTTGCCTTGAAGTGTTACTTAGCCCACATTATTCAAACATTAAACTGGCAACCCTAACTAAACATATCATAAAAACTATTTATATGACAAATATCACAGGTATTTGGACAATAAACTAGCAACTCTAATAAAGGACGATCCCCTTACAATTCGTCTTGCATTCGAACCGGCCGGCCGGTCTGTGGGGGAAGTTGGTCGCTACTACACGCTCGTGAAGGAAAACAAATGCGTTGTCTGTGGGGCCAAGGACTCTTATATACGGAAAAATGTTGTACCCAGAGAATATAGGAAATATTTCCCAGGTAATATGGTTTCATATATATACAGGGTGACTGGTGAATTACTATCAATATTTAAGGAGAATACTCGGTACATGATTCTCATTCGAATTATGTAAAAAAAATAGGCACTTAATTTTTGACAAAATTTCCGTATAAATAAATAAAGGGTGGACACGTTCCAAGTGTTCAAGTGTGTACGCGTGCGGCGGCGTACTGATACAACACTACGTCACGACACGCGTATGTGTGAGTGTCAGTGTATACCTAATCTGTAGGGTGTTCATACGATGCGTAATTAATTACATAACTTTTGGTTAACTTTACTTAGAAGTTTATTAATATTTATGTTATATTAATTTTTATTTTGTCATATATGATCGTCAAATATCACGTCCTCAAATATCGATAGTAATTCACCAGTCACCCTGTATATGACTAGCTTTCCACCCGCAGCTTCGCCCGCGTGGAGTTCGGTTATATCGCGTTTCCAAAAGAACCTTTCAAAAGTCTGGGATAAAAACTATCCTATGTTCTTTCTCAAGGTCAACTCTATCTCTGTACCAAATTTCATTAAAATCAGTTCAGTGGTTTAGGCGTGAAAGCGTAACAGACAGACAGACAGAGTTACCTTCGCATTTATAATATTAGTAGGGATTTCAACTTATGCAAGGTATGAGTAACCTTTATAGGCAACTACTGTGCTTTAAATACGAAATTTCTTGATGAAACTCATATTATTCGGATTACAACTCGTATTTTATTATTAAGAAATAGATGATCTATCTAATCTTCTCGTGATCACGGTTGCTGAAAAGTAACCGAAACTTCTGGAATATGTAATTCGAATAATATTAGGAATATTCATTTAAATGAATATTCCCAAAAGTCTTAGGATACTTATATTTCTTGTTTGTTTGTATCAGATGTAATGAAGGAGCACTCGTGTCACGACGTAGTGTTGTTGTGTAGATCGTGTCACCAGAAGAGCAACATGTTGGACCGAGGAGTGAGGACCAGCCTCGCGATACAATGTGACGCGCCCATCGCTGAACTGGGAGTTCGGTATATTGAAGACTCAGCAGCTAAGTTAGTATAACACATAATAGTATGCATTTTATAATAATGCTGATTCCCAAAAAGAGGCTTGATGTCAGTCAGGCGGCCGGTCGTAAAAACAAATAGCCAAAACTATTCACAACATGTAAGACAGACCCTGGCTAAAGCTGGGAATATTGCCAGGTAGAAGAAGTATGCATAGTCGTCACATTTTCAAGGCCTTCATCTATTTTAAATCGATATCAAAGTTTTAGAAAATGATTTCCGACAATATATAACCGCCTTTACAATCGCTTCTGTCATTCGAATATCATTATTTCATTGCTATATATAGGTCATATAACCTGCTTTTATATCAAAAAATTTCGTTAATTATAGGAAGCTCCGTTCAGCGGCGCGTGCTTTACTCTATGAGAGTAAAAAGAATAAGCTGCCGGAACAACGTGTGAAGGAACTCGAGAAAATAGTGTTGGAACATTACCCCGAGGAAGATAAAGTTACAGATGATATATTGCAAGAAGCTGCGAATATTGACTACAGGTATACAGTAAACAAATAAATAAATGTGTGCGTGCGTACTTGTGTGCGTGCGTGCTTGTTGTGTGTGTGTGTGTGTGTGTCTTCAAAAATGACATTTTAATTTATTTAAATTATTAATGACATTTGGCACACGATCCATAGTCAAAGAGCAAAACATATTTACATTGTAATGTCAAAATTATTCAATTAGATCTAATTTTTTGTTTAAAATATAAAAAATTAAATGACAGAACATTGATATAGTTAATTAAATAACTATTTTTTTAGACACGAGAAAACGGATTACGAATCTCACGGTTCGAAAGTTGTTAATTACTACATAGAAAATGAGAGTTTACTGCGGCTCGAAGAAATCTGGAGAGAACACTTCTTGAAGTCCATGTCTCCGATGTACATGCCTGAGCTGTGGTCTGTCAAGCATAATGAGGAGAGGTAATGTTTACATTATATAAAAACTCTTTGGTTTGAAAAATTCTTTTTATTGAGACGAAATCTCTTAAGCATTAAATGTATTCACCGTGCGTGTGCTGGGTCCATCGTTACAAGGAGAGGAGCTTCAACAGTGCCTGGGACTTGCGACCCAGGTGTAGGTTTAAGTCCCTAACTAACGCATTAAACGCTCACCTCCACTGTCCAAGCTCCTCTCTCTATGTAACCAAAATTTGAAAAGAACCTACTAGGGCTGCCTTCGAGGAACATTCCAAGAATTAATTCATATTAAATATTAGCCAAATTCTTGTGTTTATTTTTTTTCAGGTTGCGAGTACGTTTCAACGAAGGACGTATGTCTGATAAGGACGTTATGCTCACTGGATTATAGTTCTTCAATATTTTGTGAATTATGAAGTTGTGACAGAGTGTTTTCAAAATAAATATATTTATATAGTTTTTCAAATAAAATTATATTTACAGCATTTCTTAATGACGATTTTTATTTCTCACATCGTTGCCTCGAACATTTTTCAAATAAGGATAGCTTATTATTTATACTTAGTTTTTATGTATTATATTTAGATGGAGCATAAATATCAATAACAAATATTTCTGAACGTTGTTTTCATATTTAAGGAAATCATTTTGGTGCGAAAATATCTAATAACTATTTCTTTTCTAAAGGCTCTAGGAGGGACAAAAAACAGTTGGCTAGTACTGGTTACGACTTTTAACAATAAAATATGTTATTTTAATGTATGTATTCTACTATATAAAAATAAGTCCGGTTTTCCTTCCTGACGCTATAACTCCAGAAAGAACGAACCGATTTCCACGGTTTTGCTTTCTTTCGAAAGGGCTCGGGCTCCGTGCGGTTTATAACAAAAAATTCAGGAAAAATTACAACAGAAAAGCGGGAAAATCTTTTTTCACATACAGCGCCATCTTTGATACACAACACGTACTACAAATACAATTGTTTGACACATACTCATTGTCCTCTGTTCAGTTAATTTCGTATGACAAACCGGTATTGTGTTTGTAGTTTAAACTCTTAAAACCATTTAGTATTTGCGGGATAAATTTTTAAAATCATTGTTTTTCATATGGGCAGTTATATTTTGCGCGTTCACGAGTTGGGAAACCATCCACTTTATTTGTGTTAACGTTAGACCAAAATACGAAAAATGTGGTTTACAAAGGAGCACTTCAATGAAACGGACAATTTGCGGACACGTATTATAACGCTTCGATTCGGTATCTACTTTGGATTCACTTTCATTTACTTAGAGAAGCTCAACTAAATAACAGTTTATTTTTGTAATCGAAATGAATTCATTACTGTTGTGAAATGAAATAAAAATTTTCCTTTTGAAATATAAAACAAAAATATTTATTCTTCATCTTTTAATCACCAAATGAAATGTTACATAAAACAAAGCATTCTGGTGGCAAAACGGAGTTCGCCGGGCTTACTAGTGTATTATAAAAATACAAACACAAAAGTTAATCAACCTCAAAAAAAATGAGGAAAATATAGATACACCCCAATATTCTCATACATACAAAACAACACAATCGTAAGGTCAGTACAAAATATTTAAAAGTACGTTTGTCTCATGTAAAGTAAAAAAAATTATAAAGTTATATTATTCTGATTAAGTATTGCCAAAACAAAGGAAAAAAAAAATACAAAAATTATTAGACATATCATTGTTTTAACATGATATTCGTTGTTTCGTTGTATATATTTTAGTTAAATCTTAAATAAATAACAAGGTGTTACTTTTACGACGGTCACACACTATACATGCTCAAGAATACTAAAATGTGTGTGGCCGGCATTGAAGTACCGACCTTTGCTTAGAGAGAAGTTTATTAACTCCTGCGTTGTGCAAAGGCATTTAATATTTCTGTATACCCTTATTGTTCTTACGGTTGGACATATTTAAATTGTTAATATCTCATGTAAATATTGTAATTTGTAAACACCACGAAAGAGTCACATAAAACTATGGTTCGTTATTTGTTTCACACCTTGATGTTTGACAAAATTAAAGGAAAAAACCTGGAATAAAAGTGAGAAGAACTGGATTTTTAAACAATATCATGTATTTTACACTCAGAAACGAATACTTAATTTACATAACTAAGACATTCTGTGAAGAAAAAAAATTCTTAAATGACTAGGCTGCATAGTCTGAGATCTTTGCCGGTCCAAAAAAAAAGTTTAATAAACGTCAAACTTTTAAAAACAAGTCGTTACATTTTATAAGTTACAACATTCAGACCAGTGTTCAATACTTGTATTTGTTTTGTTTTTCATAAAAATGATTAGTGAGATCTAAATATTAATAAAATAGCTACAGAAAAAAAATCCTTCAGTATATTGTACTGGTTACGGCTGAGTTCACCAATTCTATCATTGTTCTTATTTTATCTGGTGTTGTCGTAGAGTGATAAGAAGAAAAGTAAGGTTTAATTATGACCAATCTTAAGAAACAAATGAAAATAACCAAAATATTCCGAAAAGGCAGTAAGTATTGAAAACAAAGACATGTCATTTTTTTTCAGTTTTAATTGGCTCTTTGAATATTGTCAGTGATACTCTAGAGCAGATTTGTTCAATTAAGTTAATAAGTAATTACTTATTTAAAGCATTATTAACTATACATTTTAGATACAAAACAACCAGAGGATTGTGATGATTTGCAAGAAGAGGTTCGGCAGTTAGAGGAGAAATTAAAAGAAAAACATAATGAATTATTTCAAATACAACGAAATACATACAGAAAGAAAAGTTGTCTGCCCAAAAAGCGAGACGAACCATTCGTTAGGCCTCAGGTGACTAACAACATTATCCTAAAACATATTTAAAAATACTTTTAAGTGACATTACAATTATATTTCAGAAAATAGTAGTCAGTAACTCTGTAGAAACTCTGAAACGTAATTTGGAATTGATGTCCATGTTGACTGGTATGGAAGTACAGTCATATGTATTGGACGATCATTGCTGTATAGTGTATCACATGCAACACCCTTCAGAAACATATGTGAAGCACGGTCTTAGAATTGATATGACATCAGGTATAACAAATATCTTTAAGAAAAAGCTTAGTAGCCATTAATCATTACTTTTGTTCTTGACTATATATTTGATATTTTCATGTAACAGATGGTAATGTGGTCACTAAATCATCATTGCCAGTCGGATTCAGTATAAAGGCTGTGATGGAGGATTTTGATAATGTAATGATGCCGGAATGTCTTTGCGCTGTTCGGAAAGCTTTAGTTGCTTACTATGACAGATTGGGACAATTTGAATCATTAAAGGTGAGCCTATAAGGGCATAATCAATAAATGTTGTATATTTTCCCTACAAAATTGTCTTTGTTGTAGAAACTTTTGAGTATTGAAGCAGAGTTGTTCAAAATATTGGATGGTTCTCATGTAGAAATTTCATTTAATGCTAAAAGTCATGTGGATGAAGAAGATGAACAGATCAATATCACTCTTATTCTGAATTATAGGGTGTATGATATAAGACCCAAGACTTATTGCTTCAAAGAAATTGGTAATTCAAGATTTCAATGTAAATTAAAGGTTTTTAATATTAATATGTCAATTTGGTTTACATGATTTTTTAATATCAATAGATTTACCAGAGGGAGTAGCAGATATACTTAGACAACAATGTTCAGTGTTTAAAAGGAAGCCATTACATAAAGCTTTCAAAGAGGCCTTCATTGATGGCATCGGAACATACAAGCTTGTTCGACAGGTAATAAATAAGTTTAAATCATAAAAAAATATTTTTTGTTAAGAATTCGGCTAAATAAGTTATTGATAATGCATATGTCCCAATAAAATTGATTTCATGTATTAAATTCCAATAATACTACAGGGTACTGAGATTATTATTACTTACAACTCCTGATTGATTTGTTCTAATTAGACTATATTATGAAATTAAGTTAAAATGATTATTGTATATGTTTTAGCTTGGTCCGAGGAAATCTGAGGAGCAACTCAAGAGTAAGCCAAAGAGGTTCCGACCGAATAAACATAATTATAACAATGATGACACCTTTCAGCCCGAGGATTGTAGTGATCAAGGAGAAGATGTTGCTGAAGAATGACCAGAAAACTCCTTATTCATTTGTCCAGACCAAAATAGGAGTTGAAATTTACTATGAAATAAGAATAATATATAGCTAATATTATAATTCCGGTATTAAATAACAATTCCTATATTATAATTTTTATTCAAATAAAAAAATTAATTTTTACAACACCTCATTTACATACATATCATTCATACTTATTTACTTTACAATCAAGTTATTATTTTATATCTAAAATTTAAAATGATTATACTTATTTATTAAATATACAATAATAATTTTGTGCGACTGAAATTCATATAAATATAGAACAATTTTAGTGAATTAAGGAATACATATAACTAAATATATTCTTGAATATTAAATTATAGGTATATAAGCTTAGTATAGACAAAAATATTTAAAAGGTTATTTCATATTTGTAGTACTGTCATAGTTGAAAAGACAATAAAAAGTCGCTGATGCCAATTTCATATTAATAATAGTTAAAAAGGGAACAGTAGGATAAAATCTATCATTCATATGCAAGATATTTTAAAAGTATAGTTCAGAAATATCATTGAATGTCATGGTTGCACAATATGTACAAGACGATATTAGTTAACAGAAAATTTAGAAAACCGTTATAACTATTGCATGTATTACTGTGCACGCCCATGTAGAAATTTAAAAAAAGGTTACACATCTAAACTTGACCTTACTTTATGATTATACACTTTGAGACATTACTGTTTGTATCACAAATAGAAATGCTAGATCATGTAAAGTCTGACACTGGAACCTACAAAAAAGTCGTTAACCGTATCCTGAATGGTACAATCACACCAAAATAAATACACTCATAGGAGCCCGCGACTCCGGCCGCGCCCGGGGTAAGTCCGCCGTCTCAGGGTCCGCTACTGTGCCACTACTCCGTGAATCTCTATAGTAATGTATGTTGGAGCGCACGGCTCGCCCCGTGTAAGGACCCGCGTCTTTCGGCCGCAAGTTCAACTTGCTCAACTTGATGACCTTGAAGTCTAGCTTGTGGTGTGGCGCGCGGCGGGGGCGGGGTCAGTATCACGTGGTCGACACTCAAAGGCCGCGGTTGGGCAGAGGCTTGACCTTGTAGACGCGGACCAGCCAGTGCTCGGTGGTGTACGCTTCTTCCAGTACGTCCAGATTGAAGTCCTTGTTGCCGATCTCGGCGCCCCGCACGCGGTCGTATCCCGGAGGCCGGCCGCCCTCGGTGTACACCAAGCCGAATTTGTAGTAGCTCATCTTGTACATGAGACAGTTGAGCAGCGCGGGCGCTCCGTGGGCGTCGACGCGGAACTCGCCCGCGCCGGTGTAATAGTCGGCCTCCTTGATGTGCGCGCCGCGGTCTGTACTGCCGCCGATACGGACCATCCACAGGAACTTGTTGATGTCTGTTATAGGATAGATCGATGTTATTATTTATTCAACATGGAAATTTTGATTATATAGTAAAATATTTGTTCATTAGTACAAGTTCTTAGTACATGGATGAATAATTATGAATTTTATATCGGCAAAAAATGCTGCTTTATATTAAGAAAGATCAAAAAAGTAATTGAAGGCGTACCGTCAGAGGAGTATCCCACGAGTCCTCCAAATATAACGAGCACGTAGTCCACGTCCAGCTCCCTCATGATCTCGTAGGCGTGCTCCTCACTGGACGCCATGGCCTGGCCCACGCGTGAGATGTGAGTGTTGTTCCACGTGTTGTTGTCCACTATCACCGTTCTGTTCGCCATCGCTGTTATCTGATACCCGTAGTCCCACCATGACATCACTTTCGCGTCCTAGAGTGAAGGAATGACAAAACTTGAGTTAATATTCATAATAATGTAGCTAATATAAATACTGTTCTTGAGGAAATATTCACAAATTTTAGTTCCAAATTTAAACCATCAACGAGATACTAATATGAAATATTTTTCTTCCGTTAGATAGATGTGGATTATACCTCTGGAGTGTTCATCTTGAGCCAGGTGTAAGCCTCCCTGAAGTCGTCGAATATGATCCTGGCGCCGTCGTGAGCCCGCGCAGACAACACTATGGAGGGAGATGAGTACGCCTCTGAAGTTACCCACGTGCAGTGGAACACGTACGACACCAGCAAGCCACAGAGCACCATCACGAACAGAGCCCCCACCTGAAAATTGGGTGAAAGGAATTGATAGTACAAATTGAGAATGTATTCGCAGTGTTACATGATTGCAACTATATTTTCATTTCACTGTGAATTTTATGGGAGCATAAATCAAGATATGATTGACACTTTTTATGGGCCAAGACGTTGGATATTATACATTTTTTAACGTGATTATTTCGAGCTGATGTTACCGTTAGTAGAAGGAAAACTTTTTGCAAAATGACTAATGACTGTTATAAGGGATTAAATTCAATATTCTTTGATTTGTTTGATATAAGGACTATTCTCCATCAAATAGCAATATTTCCTCACCTCAGACCTGAACACCAGATTATTTTCATGTTTCTTCTTCTTGTCAGGTTTTTCAGCTTTAGGTTCGATGTCCTTTACGTGTAGACTCAGCAGACTGGAGGCGGCCACTCCTGACACGATACACATGACGGGAGCAAGCACCAACATTAATCGGACCATCACACCCTAGAACAAAAGTACTTTCAAACAATGTTCTGGAATGTTCTAAACTCTATTCAGTATTTGAAGGTCAGCGATCAAAGTGTAAAGGTCACGGCGCGGAACTGAGAGCTTCCTCTACCAGCTCGACGCGCTCCAAGCTTCGTTAGTCATCATTGTTGTTTGGTTTATACAGGGTGACTGGTGAATTACTATCAATATTTAAGGAGAATACTCGGTACATGATTCTCATTCGAATTATGTAAAAAAATAGGTACTTAATTTTTGACCAAATTTCCGTATAAATAAATAAAGTGTGGACACGTTCCAAGTGTGGACGCGTGCGGCGGCGTGCTGATACAACACCTCGCCGCCGCACGCGTGTGTGTGTGTGTATACCTAATCTGTAGGGTGTTCACACGATGCGTAATTAATTACATAACTTTTGGTTAACTTTACTTAGAAGTTTATTAATATTTATGTTATATTAATTTTTATTTTGTCATATATGAACGTCAAATATCACGTCCTCAAGTATCGATAGTAATTCACCAGTCACCCTGTATAGTTATGAAGATGAGGGTGAATATGAAATTATTATATGTTTTTGGTAATAATCATAAATAGAAACAATAAGATAGGTTTTGTTATCAAATGGATATTTGAAGAATTGTATATCGAAGTTTTTAATTGACTTCATCTCTGTACCATGCTGAATCTATTTTTCATATATTCACGTCTTACGCTACAAATTAATGTCATTTATCAAGTGGCCAAATAGATCTTAGAATAATTGTACGTAGGTTTGTTATTGAGTTCAGTATTATGTTAAATAATTTTTTCTATCTTTTAAATCTTAGGCTAGAAATTGATGTAATATAAAACGGTTCATACCGCAAAGTATATGCTGAGTACTCCGTATAGTATGATGAAGATGTTGGCGTCCGTGAGTTTGGTGAAGCAGAAGTAGAGGCCGGCGGGGAACAAGAACACAAGCACTTGCAGATCGAAGTAGAACGACGACCATGATGTGGGCTGATGCTCGGACACAGACGCTAGGAAACAAATTATTTAAATACTAATATCAAAGAGATCTAAGATCTTAGCGAGTATTGATACAAATGAAACTAAAATATTCGGATTAGTATGCATATTTTATTATTTTAAACTCCATACTCCTGACGTTTCGATTACTTGGAGTTGCAACAGCAACCGTGATCATGGACAGACGAAATGTGTATATAACAGCGTGGTAATTCGTTTCATATATTAGTTTCGTATATTCTTAAAGACCATCTGTATTTGTGAATTTTAGACTTCCTCAATAGGGGTGTAAATTTGTTTGAATCCATGTAGAGAGAAAAAATATTTACCAATGATAGGAATATGGTTCTTAGCGTACGACGGGTCCAGTAGAGAATAGAATCTGCCGGTCCATGGTGATATTTTGCCTGCAAGAAAGATGATTCATTCATCAACCCATTTATTTGAGTATATATGTATTTTTAAGTATGAAGTTACATTCTATATGATTTAAAAGATCATTACCGGTGACAGTTAGTACTACGAGTGCCGTTCCGAGTGTAGCTAGTAGAGTAGTCAGTAGAGCCTTGAACAACAGCTCAAAGTTTGATGGAGACAGACGAGCTCGAAGATACTGAGTGAACAAGTACAGTTGGCATAGACCGAATGTGCCTAACGCCTGGAACAATTGACTAATTTAGTTGAATCCTTAAGAAAAAATATGTCATATGTCATCATTTTGTTAGTTTTCTGATTGTTCTAATCTGAATATTATTTATTCCTCCCATAATTTGGATTTTTTGTAATGTTCAAGTTGCTTGAAATATTAATTACATAAAGGAAAGACAGAACATTTATAATAAGTCAATTATAGTTTTAATAAATAGAATAATTTATGTTTTAGAAATTTAAAATCAATTATATGATGAACATAGATACAAAAAAGATTGCAATTTTTGTAGATACAAAAATATGTTCTGTTCCGTAATAAAAATGAAATGTTACAAATTCCCATATAATAGCTATTAAAGTTGCTCAGTGTTTACACTTAATAAACCATTTCAAACATTGTTGTAGGTATAATTCAACATGTCATGCTTTAATAACAGACAATAAAAAATTTACGTGAATGTAAGTGTGGCTATTAAATTTTTATGTACTTGACATGTAATGGTAGAATGAAAAACAATTCATAATACATTACCTGTAACTATGGAAACATACTTTTTCTATGACTTTCATAGAGCATATGAAATATTTGCATATTAAATCTTAGTTACATATTGAAAATGTTCCTTTACTAACTAATATATGACTAAAATTCATATAAAGTAAAATAATAATAATATATACTCACAAGCATATGCTCCGAGCTCTGTACCGGCTGGAAGCCAACAAAGCTGATCTGCATTGAAAGTACCGTTCCTACACAGTATAGAGTGCTGTAGGCTACATACACACGGTGAGAAAAACGGCCAAGTAAAATCAGAGCCAGGACATGAAGAGGGATCAAGTTGATTAGGAACACATATCCACCCCATGATGACACCTTGAACAATATACATTCATTAAAGATTGTAATAATAGCATATTTACTTACATATTAATAAATACCTATGCATACAACTATTTATTAACAAAATTGTAATGTATGATAATAAGTATAACTAAAAATATGGAATAAAAAAATGATACAAACAGGAATCAAACCTATGAATTCTAGGATATCATATACCCATTGTGTTATTCAAGGATATGCCCTAATTGCTGCTGTGTGTAAACAACAATCTTATATATTGTTATTTATTTTTTCTTTTCAAATATATATATCTTACAAACTAAATAACTGTATGAAAGTGCAAAAACAAAGAAGTCAATGATAACTAATTTGTGTGAATCTTTCATCTGAATGATCTGTGATTGAAAGAACAATATTGTCTGTACAGTACAAAACAATATGCACCGAAGTACATAGAGCTTCAATCACGTTTTTCAAGACTTACATTTGGATAGCAAATGTAATATCAAAATAAGACAAATGGTGACAATATCTACAAAATGTATATAAATACTAAATCCAAACTATGTCTAGCACAAGCCAAGTTATATGACATTTATACTGAATAATTTCATATACATATAATTCTTAAAGATAATATGATAAAATAATGTCAACATACAAAGTGAAAGAATATATCATTCAAATCACTATTGTTTTTTTTTTACAGTTTAATTATTCATCTTCTTGTATTTACCTCGTATATTATATGCAATAAAATATACAAAAAAGTAAAGTATGAAAATTACAACATTTTACTCACCATATAAAAGTATGCCAATGCAGTCATAGTGGCCCACAAAATAGTGCCAGTGTTGACGGCTTTGATCCAGAAATAATATGTTAGGAGCATACAGAAGATGGCAATACCCTCGTTATCATAACTGCCTGCGACTGAACGACTTATGTAGCCGGGGACTATGGCAATCATTGCCGCAGCAACCAACCCTGCACCTTCATCCTGATTTGATGATAAGCTCATTGAATACTCATATAATGTTTAAAGATATTTTTCAATACAAATCAATGCAATCCAGACAAATAAACACAATTGTAGTGTATGTTTTTAATATTAAAATAACCTCCATTTTATTAAACATGCATTGAACTATTCAAAGCACATATCAAATCAAATTTCATTTATTTGTGTGTCTTTCTGTCGGAATGGGCAGTTCAATCTCTGTAACAACTAGACTGATTCTGATAGGCATTTGCAAGTGTATGTACATATATCTGATGTAATAAGGAGTTCTTCTTGTAAAGATTCTTCATGGAAAAGATAGCATTCATAACTAGTAAATACCTTCAACTCCTTAGTCAGCAGGTAGGTGACAATAGTTGTGAGTGATGAGAAGAACGGAGCCAGGAACACACATACATTCCTGATGTCTATAGTAATGTTGAGGAACTGCATGATGTTGTATAATGTAGCCGATGTCACCATCAGCCCAGGGTATATTGTACCTTAAATATTTTAATTTAACAGTTAACTTGATATGTATGTGAAACCCTTTTAAATGTTTTTGTAATCTCAGAAGTTAGGCACCATGACTATAATAAAAAAATCTGAATATTTTTCAATAACATAAATCCTAATTTTGAGAATTTAAACAACAGTTACCATATAGTTTTAAAATCTAACAAAGTTCTTTTAACATTTCCATATTTTAAATACGACAAGCAAATTATCTTTTAACTAAAATTATGATGGTAATATGGAAGAACCGTGGTACTCACCACCAATAATACGTCCTAGAGGGTACCATGCTCTATCATCAAACCAATTGTGGAACTTATAGAACCCTTCTTCTGTCAGATAACGTGTTGTTCTGTAGTTAAAGTACGGGTCGAACTCATGTATCACGCTTTCGAAGCGTAAAACAGAGAAAAGACGTGTTCCAAACGCTGTAAATAAATAATACTATGAATGAAGTTAAAGATTTGTTTAAATATTTACGATACTCAGATTAACTTTTTCCTTTAATAGCTTTTGGCAGCACATTTGCCGACAGTTCTTATCTAAAGTTAGGACCACGTAATACAAAACAGTGGTAACAAAAAGGCTATTACAATTCTTTCTACTTATAAAATCTTTGATATGGTACAATTATAATGAAAGAACATTGTATTTTGCTTACATAAAATTGCTGCCATTGATAAAACAGCCAGTTTTATAAAAGTAAGTTGTTTATCGGACGAGAGATGCGGCATCTTCGTTTTACTTTGAACGTCCGCAGTCATCTTGGGATTTTTTTTGTATGGAAATTATTTTTTTAACACGTATACATTAAAGTATAATAAGTGTAAATAGAAATATCAATTCTTAATTTTAGCCGGCAACCTAATACAATCACGCCAGCGACGCAAGCAATTACAATTTTATATTTGACAACCCTGCATTCACCTTTTGACAGATGGTCAACGGCGTGGCAGCGTTGGAGTTGCCACTACAAAATTGTTCCTTAAAAAAATAACCTTATTGCCCTATAAACATTACATATTTCTTCAATATGGTAGTAATGCAATTACAGTAGTTATGTAATAATATATTATAAAGTATCTGTAAATATCACATGAAAAATAATGAAAATATGTCTATCTAAAACAAAATAGAATTTTAGCTTCGAAATTTCTTGCATTAATGTTTGAATAATGCTTTGAGCATGTTTATTTGCTTTTTATGATAGTTGTCAATTTTAATTCATTAAGTAACTTGACATTTGACAACATCTAGAACTTAATTTAGCTTTGCTACAATATTAAGCTCTATTGTCTTTCTAGTCATTTCTCTTTTTCTCGCAATATTTGGAATTAAGACTGAACTTTATCATTTAAATGTTGTGTTCTCTTTTTCATTAAACAATAAAAATCATAAAAATTTATTACTGATAAAGCCTTGTTTAAAATTACTTCCGCTCGTAGTGACTAATCATCTTAGAAGATATTATGGTCAGTGTGTTCACTTGGTGATTTGTAATGTCTGACGGGGACCCCTCTCTGGAAGAAGATATACCGAAACCGTTACTGGAAAGAGTTGAAGAGAATGTGTTCACCCCAAAGATAACAACTCCGATTTTCGCCGGGAGTGTGAAGCTGCATCATAAACCTTCAGACGTTAGTGAGACGGAGTCGTTTTTGTCTGACGCTCAACGCAATGATCTCGCGTTCCAACAGTTGTTCAACGATGGAGATGGAGACTTTCACGAAGTAAGTAATCTGGAATTATTATTTAATGAACAAAAATCTTTAAAAATAATTTCGGCTAAATTCGTTTACTTAACAGCCCTAAAGCTTCAATTTAATTAAACCTCATGTATTAAGAAGCCACGGCTTAGAATTATTATTAGACGATCTTTTATTAAGTGAAATAGTTTTCATGTATGTAACAACTGGCAGTTGCTAAACAAATATTCTTAAAAAAAACTCTACTTTTCCATGTAAATAACCCAAAAAGTAAAATGATTCATTATACAACACATTAAAAACTAATATTGTTATTAAATTAAAAAAGTTCACATAGGGACCCATATGGAATACCTACTTCTTAAGCAAAATGTTATAAATACTTATATCAACAAGTTGAGTAGTACAAAGTCCAATTTAATAACAGAATCAACTTGGTTCATGTTGCAACAAAGAGTACAGAACAAAATCTTATTAGAATTCGTCTTTAACTAATATTACCTATAAGTGTGAAATTTTGTGTGGAATTATGGATATATAGTTGAATATAAGGATGTATGGATTTTTAAAGTTCTTTCACAAAAAAAATCCTTCACAAATTCTAACGAAACTTTATTCACTAAGTCAATAATAGTACATTTATAGCTTAAAAAATCAAATCATATATTTCAAAAATGTTCAGGAATTAATAGGCTTTAAATGAATGAGAAAACAATGAGACGTAAACCACCATTAGTTTACTTTAAGGAAAATAAATGTTGGAAAATTGTATTTATTAGTCATTATAATATAAAAGATTTCCTCTTTTTCTTCAGAATATATATGACGTAAATGAAATCACACTTCATTGCTTATAAATATATATATTAAGAGAAATTAAGTTTAATCATTTAGAAGTAATCTTTATATATAAAAGAAAGTCGTGTTAGTTACCCCACTTATTACTCAAGAACGGCTGAGCCGATTTAGCTGAAAATTGGCAGAGGGGTAGTTTAGAACCAGGAATTTACAATAGGATTTTTATCCCGTTCGACAGCATTCCTGTGGGACTTGACATGAAATGTCAGTCACTATAAAACGTGGAATAACTAAATACAATTGACAGCTATGCGATTGACGTATAATTACAGATATGTAATTTAGTATTTGCGGGATAAATTTAGAAAATCATTGTTTTTCATATGGGCAGTAATGGTTTGTGTGTTCACGAGTTGGGAAACCATCCGCTTTATTTGTGTTAACGTTAGACCAAAAAACAAAAAATGTGGTTTACAAAGGAGCACTTCAATGAAACGGATAATTTGCGGACACGTATAACGCTTCGATTCGGTATTTACTTTGGATTCACTTTCATTTACTTAGAGAAGTTCAACTAAATAACACTTCATTTTTGTAATCCAAATGAATTCATTACTGTTGTGAAATGAAATAAATATTTTCGTTTTCAAATATAAAACAAAAATATATTCTTCATCTTTTAATCACCAAATGAAATGATATATAAAACAAAGCCTTCTGGAGGCGAAACGGAGTTCGCCAGGCTTACTAGTATATAATAGATTTTAATTTCTTTCCTTAGGAATACAAGTCACTGTTTTTTTTCGTGTTGAACTTCACTTTCAAATTTTTCACATTCTAGACTGAGTTGATTCGTTAGAATACATGGGTATTATTAGGTCTCTTTTTTTGGAGGATTTCCACTTTAAAAAATTAAAATGGTCTTTAAAATTTTAGTATTATATGTAAAATAATTATTAAAAAAATATTTTGGTATTTCCATAAGTAATTATATATTTTAAGTAAAAAAAAAACTTTGCCAATTAAATGTTCAGGACAAAAGTTCAACTAAAAGTTCATTAACTAATGTATGTCAAGAAAATTAAATGTTAATTATTTTTTTTATTTCATACGGGCCAACTATATTATTTGAAAGACGAAATATTTCGACATAGTTCTATATCCACATATAATTTCTTTAAGGGTTCTGTATCACCATAGAAATTAAAATGCGATCGGTTCGTTATTCGATTGTCCCTTTTAGACCCCGATGACGAAATACCAAACGACAATACAGACACAAATATCCCTATTACACAAAATTACTACACCAACACACACCGCCTTCGCCGGCGAAGACGGGGTCACATTTCATACACGTCGCTTCGGCGTTCTGCCATCGGGTGTATCATGTCAATTCCGTCAATATTATCATGTCAGTTCCCTGACCTGTTGCCACCCACCACTTCACCAGTTACATTCGGACCTTCAGGCCCGAGTTGGACGGTCTCATCTGGCTACTCATGCCTCCCAGTCACGCTGTCAAAGCTATTAGGGGTAACAGCTATCGTCAAGTCGAAACTCAAAAATAAGTTTTACTTCAAATGACTAAATAATGGAAGGAAGTGCCAAAGCTTATGACAGAGCATCTTGATATTCGCACAGCATTATGTTAAAAATGTTTCGAAATTTGTTTGGTAATTGATACGACGGTAATAAAAAATCAATGAACCCAGAATAAATATTAAGGGCTTAATTGAAGCGATGAAGTTTTAAAGCACAGCATTTGGCTCATATATTGAGTGTGAGTTTGAACAATTGTATATTTCGTTATGTTGGAATAAGTTATTGAGATCGGGACCTATTTTTTTGTGTGGCCAGCACTCTTGTCATATAACGCAAACTGATTATGTATCCTTACAGTCTAGGCCCTTTTAATATGTGGGTTTCAGCACTCGCACAATCTTTGTTTCATGTTGTCAAAGCCTCAGAGCATTTATTACAGAGAAACAAAAAAGCACAAGCGTCGAGGCCAAATCTTTTGCCAAATTGTTTCGTTTTGTTAATGTCAAGCAATATTAGTATCGAAAAAATGCAGTCAAATTTTAACTAGGTCTACGTTTCAAAATGTGGCGCCAATTACATGACACAAAAAAACTGTTAAGTTTTTATTACGTTAGTATTCGTTACAATTAAGGCGCTTACTGCTTCTAATTAATTAATTTAAACGTATAGTGATTGTGTTGTTCTGATATATTTAATGCATTTTAAGTATACTGTATGAATGATGTCATTTTTATTATATTATTTTGTCATGTTTTTGAAATCCTCTCGCCTTAGAGTATTAAAGACTGTATTATCTCTAAGTGCCATCATTTACATTTGTCACTTAACAAATAATGAGACGTGTAGACTTAGTTTTTATAACACCGTTAACAGAGCATGACGTGTTTTATAACGTTCATTATTTAATTTAATATGTAAAACTATTATTTTTTATATAGAAAATTAAAAAAAAGCAATTATTAATTAATTATTATTATATAGAAAAAGAAAAAGGTTGGTTATTATATAAATGTTAGTGACATAATGAGATTACAGTGAAATTGTTTTCGAACTTTATCTTTTTGAATGTGTCTGTATTTTATAGACAGTTAGTCCAACGTTGTATGGATGCTAATCAAACATGAATCACTCTGAGTCTGTGTGAAACTGCCAAGGTCGGTAGATTCTTAGCATTTTTATAAAACTTAGTAGTGTTTGTTGTTCAGCGGTGCGATGATAGCTAGGAGTATAGTTGACATGCTGTCGTATATCATGTACGACGTTGGTCGTGATAGGATATTAAGAAGCAGGAGAAGCAGCTGGACGTATAAAGTATAAACATATTCAACCTCTTTGGTATATGTTCTGTCAGATGTATGAAATGACGTAAATGTTTGATATCTGTATACAGTGCAGTGAGTGTCCTAATGTCACTTTTCCCGCGTTAGAAGCTATGATGAAACTATAGCAAGGTCGTTGATATCAATCAATTATATTTTTCGGCAGTCCTAAATTAAGATTTTGTATGTCATATTATAAAAAATACGATTGATATTAGAGTGTTGTTATTGTAGAAATATCATGTGAAATTGATTTTACTTCCTCTATTACTGATGAATGTGTTGTGCTAGACGGAGAAGACGGCCCAGGAGCGGATGGCTGACCTCCAGGCAATGTCGGTGCTCAGCACGTACCAGGATAATCTGTCGCACGATATGAACACCGACCGGTGAGTCCAGAACCGATGACATTGACAGCCCTGACATTCAAACTTGACACCAGGGTTGACACTAGTGTTGGGACTCGCTATTAATATTTATCGATAATAATGTTTGGTTTAAAAAAGAGGTTGTCACCAATGAGGTGTATGGGTTATTGTTCTTATGTTTTGTATGGGTATGTGATGTCATTGGTATATGTGTTCTGTGCCGTTAGCATGACTGTTGTGTGTTTGTGTTATCAATAACTATTATATTTATAACGAGTTCATTAATAATAGATAACATTATTTACATTTTTTAACAAGCACTTGATATTTTTTCACGTGAACATTATTATGTAAGTAAATTATTTCATACTTTTTTTAATGATTTTCTCACACTATTATAGACATTTCGTGTTTTTTTTTGCTTAGAACATATTTTGTTAATTCATATGTTATTATTTTGTTATTTTTCTTATCGTTCCCAAATCCCGAGGCAAACCTTTAAAAGAGTTTCTAAACCGTTTCTAAGATTTATGATGTGCATACATACATACTTGTATGTTTCTATACATGTAAAAAGTTATTTTTATACCTTTTATATTATGCTCCATTGAAAGTGCGCCAAAATCAATGCTAAAATGATTTTTGTTGCTATAGAACCGGTATGTAGTCGTGTATATTTTATTTCACTATTGAGTGTTTGTAACAGCCTGAAAGTCTAAAGAGAATTTTCTATTTTAAATTTAAGATACTTTGTAAAGCGTCATCTTTGTGATACTTATATTTGGTGAAAATAATAATTCTTATTAATATTATAAATGAAATCATTCATCAATTATGTAAATTTCTTTATAGTTATAATATTTCTTTAACGTATGAGAAAGTATATTTTCATTTTTTTCTAGAATATCTTAAATGAAATAATGATTCTAATCTCACATTTTCGAATGCAGATTAAAGTCTTATTTCAATATGGTTATTTAAAGTATTTGTTTTATAAACAATGAAGATAACCTTCCGTTGTTAGAGTTTTTTAATAGTATTGTTAGGTGTTACAATTACAAAAAGTGGAAGTTTTGAATTAAATCAAAAGTATTGAGAAAAAGAACGGTTTGATACTTCAATAGAATAATAATACAAATAAAAATATTTAAATAGTTTGAAAGACACTATGCCTGTATTTGGTCGCTTAAACCAATATGTTATACTAGATGTTGCATACGGTTTTGCCCGCCTATTAACTCCCTCTCTGAAATACGCCTCATCATCATTATGAGGTTTCCTTTATAGGTTCACCAAAAGTAACTTATTAATCTTGACGCGGTGACTATAAAACTACTACCAAATATTGGGATTATAAATTACGTTGGGTAGAAATAGAAATATTAGTTTGAACAATACATATATGTATGTATGTATGTTCATTACAGCATAACTACTGATTAGAATTAATTTACTGTTTTTAATGTTTTATTTCTTTGAGGCCTGACCTTTATCGAATATAATACATATATTGCGATACGCTTATTTGAATGTAATATTTTTAAAAATACAACTTATTTAACAAGCGTTACGTATTCATTCATGACTTTTGTACATACGAAGACTTAATATATAGCACAAAAAGTCGCGGGAATCAGTTAGTGTATGTGTAAATTTGAAGAATTAAATATCTGAAGGAGTATAATTACGTTTAGTTATTTAATTAATTATATTTTTAATTAGATCTCAAGTCTAAGGTCACCGTGACGTTTACAGGAAAATAGTGTTGGTTAAATACAACAGACTGTTATGCCGGCCACACACGCTACGGTCTAACGAAGAGGTAATCTGTGCAGTTATGCCTGCACAAGTCAACCGAACAATGGTAGTGTTCCAAAAACTGCACAGGTCTATTCCCATACACATTCCGGTCTACCAGCACATGTGGATCTCTCCGGTAGACCGTAACGTGTAGAGCCGGCGGTAAATGATTTAATTGATTAATAAACATGGTTTTGGTCTCACGATGAGACTGTTACAAGTCTTAACAGTTGATACCAATTAATTATTCATGGCTTATTTGAATATGTTATTAAATCTCATTTTATTTCTCTCCCCTTTTTTTCGCCTTTGTCGACGTGACAGATTATTGTTTATAAGAATTATTAGATAAGTGTTTAAATTTAACTGTAATTTAATTCATATTTGAAGTTTGAAGGATTATATACAATTACAGTAATATCTTTACGAGATCTTAGATATCAGGTTGTTTTTTTGTAATTAACCTGTAAGTGCTTATTACTTTTTTGAAGTCAGAATAATCTTGTAGGTTTTAATCGTTATTATTTTGAACACTTTTAATTAATTATTTATTTAATTAATTAATGTACTGTCTTTAATCGTACAAATATGTTCAATATTTTTCATTCACGTATTTATTTTAATCATTATGAATTCATTTTTATCGATGAGGGGGTACCATATAAGAATTATTTTATTTTTGTAATACGCGTACTTCGTTTTTTACCCTAAAACGTTCAGTCTAATGGCCGATGAGTTCAATGACCTATTTTACTTTGGGTGATAAAAGTGCGATCATCAATTTGCGTCGTTAAACGTATGCTAAATGACGAACACTACCTTTAATACGAGTTTTCTTTGTCAAACTAAGAACAGACAGTTTTTAGTTTTTCATACATATTCACCTTCACGTTGATCACAGGTGAAGATTTATGCATGTTTTAATGGATACTATCCGTACCTAGTACAAAACAGCAATCTGTCAGTATTCATTTCATAATATAATTTTATTTTACGTCTTCATTCACTGTAACCGAAGTTTTAATTTACTTTTTAAAATAAGTATGTATAATGACGCAATGATATCACAAACATATGTGTACACTAATTGAGTTGATCAGAGAAATCAATAAATAGCAATTGGTCCAAGGACTTTCTACGCATGATTACTGTTCTACTCTGTTCCAATACAAAAAATAGCAGCATTTAACATACATCGATTTAAATTTGAATATAACGATCACAATTCATTTATTAATATTGTAAGCAGTTCACATATAGAAGATGAATTGAATCAAGAGGTGTGTAATATTCAGGTTTTCCATAGGAGTGTTGAAAACAAATTTTTCAGGGACAATGAGAGCGAGGCGTCAACCAGAGCTGCTGAGGAACCAGTCTGTAGTGGCCTCGGCATGACGAACGATGTGGCCAACAATAATGGCAAAACTACAGCAAATCATTGCTCGTAAGTAGTAGGAATGTGACTAACATCATCCCATTTAATGTTGAAAATATCATGTTCAGAGATTCATAGTATTAGAATATCTATAAACAATATTTTCTTTTTGGTTGGCTGTTTATGGTTAAAACATTTAAGTAAATTATTACCTACTTTGTAACGATCGTCGAATACTCTCAATGTATGAATTAATGAGAAATTATGTTTAATAATAATAAGAATATATATAGATTTATTTGTGTTTTTAGTGACTAAAATAGATAGGAACTATTCACCTTAATCTATGGAGATAAGTAATGATTTTGTACGAGCTACGCTCGACATAATTACGACGTCGTATAAGTACACGCACCATTATTTTTTTTCATTATAAAATCTTAATAACTTTTACTTTACTTTAGTTCGCATTCGGTCATCAAGTATACCGGGCGTTCTCATCGATTAATCAATCATATATTTCATAATATTATATCAAATTAATCAATCTACAAGTCATTATCAATTTATATCATTTTATTTAGTGTATGAGAAAGCAAGTGCCCGTACAGATTTAAAAGATGTTGTTCATCATCTCAATATCAAACAGAGATAGTTACAATAATATTCAAACAAATCATTTGTTTCATCTACTTTATGTCTGAGATATAAGTAGATATTCAAGCATTTAACTAATAAAACAGTACTCGACGGTATACATATATATGTAGTTAATTAGTTTGTTACTGTATATATGTGTTTGAATAAATAAGAGTATCTTTAATTAGTATGGGAAATCTATTTATATATACACATTTGACTATTGACTGTAACTGGATTTTCATTGCTTGTTAATAGATAAGCAGTCGTTCGCAATGACCGAATGATTTAGTCCAAGTGATAACTTATTTGACTAATAAACTAGTTCATGTTTTAAATTAAAACCACTTGTATGGTTTAATACATAAATTATCTGATCGTTGTTTTAAATAGATCAGTGGTAATGAATTTAAAAAATACCATACAAAATATATTTATAGTTAATATATGTATACGAGGTCCGGTTTTTACGTATTGCGCCTACAATTCAAAATAGCACTATAAGTTCTATAGGTTTTTTTTTAAATATATACACACATACCTATTACTTTAATCTCATTCCGACGAATAAGGTATTTGACTATTTGCAATATTTTTTGTCGAAATTTCATTTCATTTGGTACTATTTGGTTAATGGTCAGCTATATGCAAACAGTATAAACGCCTTTAATTCATAAATCTGATTGATTGGTGTGACACAATTAGTGAATGACAAGTATTTAAACTCACTGTTATAGTGACAATGTAAATTTGTAGTAAGAAGGAGCTATAGAAAAATGTCAATAGCTTGTGAAACTAAATACTGAGCATGTTGTATGCGTTTTTCAACTCCTAACTTTCGTGCGTATGTCTCAGGGTAGCTTTCAAATGGACCGACCTTTGGTTTTATTTGAAAATGATGAAAGAAATTTGAAAATATTTTTTTTTTTCCAATGGTTCGTAGCTATGTTTGGTCAACCAGCACTGTAAGAGTAATCTTAACGAAACTAAGATTTTCGAAATATACTATGTATTTTTACTATCTTATGTCTGCATAATCCTGACTTTTCCGTTCCTTTGCAGAAAGGAAAAATGAAAAGAGAGTAGATGTTATAATTTTAGGCATACTTTATTAAGTGCTTGATTAATTGATTATGCCAAGGAAAGCGTTATTTCTTTTCATTCATTAAAATTCAGTAATAATTAACTTGTATATAAACTTTTGACTTTAACTCTTCTTAAGTAATATTTGAACAATAAGTCTGTTTCATTTCTTGTATTATGATATATTAATTGACCTTAGTTTATTGCGTGTGTGTTGTCAATTAATTGTATTTTTTTAAATTCACTAATATAATTAAGGCGTATGTTTGATAATGAAATGGGACAAATAACAATATCAGTCTAACCTAACACACACTTCCATTGGGAATTGTTCGTTATAATAATTAAATTTTAATTATACAGTCGTAGTGGCCTAGAGGTTAGAGTCCCGCCTCTCGTGCACGAGGTCGCGGGTTCGAAACCTGGCAAGTTCCAATGTGATTCTTCCGAGTCATATGTACTTTCTTAGAGTATTTAGACACCACTGACAGACGGTGAAAGAAAACATCATGAGGAAACCTGGACTTATAATTTCAGTTATAAGTTTGAAACCCGCCTTGAGCTAGCGTGATAATTAATAAACCTTTTCCATTAGAGAAGAGGCCTTTGCTCAGCAGTGGGCTCTGATAGGCTGATTGATCATGATGATGATACTGAAATTCACCTAACTTGATAGTCATATATGTTATGCTTTGTATTATTATGTCTATTAATATAATTTATCTTTTTCCATATAGGATAGTCATGGGTGGTATCATGAACAACCCGTCTCTAACCTTCAAGGATGGAGTTCGTTCCGTGGACTTTGTCCTTGTATGGGAGGCTAACAAGGATGACGCGGTCACGCCCGAGGCTTACGAGAGGAGGAAGATCTTCGAACAGAATCTGGAGACGGAAGGACTACAACTAGAAATGGAGGCGCCTGAAGATTTGTACGGACTGCATTTCGTTAAGGTATTTTATATGTGCTATATGTATTTTATACATACTATAGACGAGACGAAACTTCCAGCATTCAATGGATTCACCGTGCTGGTGCCGGGACCATTGTTGCAAGGATAGGAGTGCCTTCAACTATACCTGGGACTTGCGACCCAGGTGTAGGTTTAAGGGACCCCTATATAATGAGTATACGCTTTAAACCTCTCCCGTACAAGCTCCCTTAGTACATAACTATGGGTTGTTTAATGAAAATAATAAAGATTTATTTAATGATACATCCTTTTTAAATTAAATATCCCAAATTCAGAACTTTAAATTAAGTATGTTTGCACATTTTTACTCTGCATTTTTTTTACAGTTAATTAGATTGGAAATTTCTTACGGACAGTAATTTAAATTGGAAATTATTTTACATGTAGTAATAAATGTATATATTTTGTTTCACATTTCTATTTCAGATTCACGCACCACTTTCGGTACTTAGAGATTACAGCGAGATACTAAAACTAAGGATGCCAATGAAGGTTGGTATGATAAAGATTTTTGAATAATTTTTAGTTGAATTAAATATTCTTTTTACTATCAACAAAATATATTGAGCTGATGTCTGGTGATGAAACATGAGGTAAAATAATTACGAATTGAAGAGATTGTTTTATAGGAATACTGTTTCAGCTTTTATTAGGTGTTATTAGATTAAATGTTTTGTTAATGGTATCTAAGATATACGAGTAATTTTTAAGTAAAACTATGGTTTAAGGATTTATTACGCGAATTTTATTACATTTTACCATATTATATATAGAACATGTCTTCATATTAAAAGTAGACGTAGAATGGAGATAGCGGTTTAAGATAACACAATGGACAAGCTATTCTAAAGATTTACAAAACATAGATCCTCATTCGTAAAAACAAATATATACTAAGATAAAAGATTAATCGGCGAGGTCATTAAATTTAATAAATATCTTAATACCAATAGAGTATATGGCTAGTCATAATCTAACATCTGAGATGCCCTCATCAAAAATGAAAAGTGCCAATTCTGTGACGAAATCGTCAGATTTCATGATACAGTTAGCTCGTTCTGTGAGGATCTAAAGCAGTACGAGAGAAAATTAGGAAATCTTTAGCTGTTGTTGACAAATAATAAGACCAACTGACAGACATTTTCATCTAAATGCCCGTGATCACAGTTACTGGAAAGTAAAAGAAATGTGATATAAAATGTAGTATAATAAATCGCGTAGTGAATCCGAAAAGCATAGTTTGAATGTGCAGTGTTTAAAAATCGCCTAGTGTGTGTTTCACTTGTAGTTCTTCTATTAGTTTTTTGTTTGAAATAGTTGTTAATTAATGTGACACCATAATTCTATTTATTATATTCCTCTCTCTCTGCAATATATAGATGTTAGTAGGTTCTAAATTATTTATTTATTATTTTTTTCCTATGTATTTATAATAAACGCCTAACTAATAACATGGCCGTGTTATGTGATGTGTCACATGAAAAAATAAGGAATTGGAAATATTTGCAATGAATTGGTATGGAATTTATATAAGGACTATTCAAAATTTTAATTTATTTTACATAGCAGACGTCTACACTCTGTGATAAGATAAATCGTAGAAAACTGTCCAATCCAGGAATAATATACTAAAAAATTTCGTGTAATCTAAATTGAAGGAATTGTATTAATCTTTATCTTAATATAAAGTATATTTTATATGTATACATGCCTACAAGCATGATATCAAAAAAACGAAATAACAAGTAAAAATCTAGTCCTTTCAGTGTAAGTTATTAAATAAAGTTCCTGAATTAACTTCTTAGTTTTGATATCATTGAAAAAGGTTTTATGAGCTTTTAAAAAAAACATCTCAAAATGGCGATGTATCACAGAGTGTAGTGTAACCGTGTGTGTTATAGGAATGCAGTAAGATAAGAAAAGGTGGCCGAGCGAATACTATACTGAACGCTGCCATGTATTTATCGAAGGTACGCCGGGGTATGGGGCTGAGGCTTGTTCACCATTAATACGCTTGGGGGTGCGGGCTTAGCATCCGATATTATCGAATTTTCATTGCCATCGTATTTGAAATAACCTGTACTTAACAGCTTTGCTTGTAACAGATCGTTTTAATTAGAATCTTGGACGAAATATGTATCATTGATTTAGACTAATTTGTCATACAAACTAACACGCCTTTGGAAGGTGAGGGAAAAGGGTATATGAGTATTCATAATACTAGTTAATTCTCTTATGCGTTTTAGTTCATACTTAACCAGGCTAATTTTATTAGAAGCTGAACATAACCCTTATTTTGGTTTTATTAATTAATACCTAATATTTATATGTAATTTATACTTATTCCAGCATAGTACTGTAACGATGTTGACTCGTCAACGTAAAACGCTTCAAATATCATGTCTGTATGTCTTCGTAAATGTTCGGAAGTACTCGTATATGTTCGTAAATCTTCGTAACCATTCGTATACCCGAAAGTTTCTGAGTGAAGAAACTTTGTAACTGTCGGTTTTTCGTTTGACGAATCTAACTTAGAGTAGCTCATGTAACATGCCACTATAATATGGTAATGCATGGTAATAAAGTTGATGTAATTGTTAGAGATCGCCTCGGAGTAACGGTGAACGCTATCAATGTAGCCGCTTCAATTAATTGTTGTGGTTTGATGTGCATGTTTTATAGCTTAAAATTTAGAAATTATGGCGTCCTTACTTTCAAATACATATGTTATTCACT
Organism: Danaus chrysippus; assembly: GCA_916720795.1. Classification (NCBI taxonomy): domain Eukaryota; kingdom Metazoa; phylum Arthropoda; class Insecta; order Lepidoptera; family Nymphalidae; genus Danaus; species Danaus chrysippus. Next base: position 12,561,945 of record CAKASE010000074.1, on the reverse strand, counting down.
TCTTAAGATAGAGAAATGAATATCGCAACTAATATTAACCAAGTTTTATTATTAACGATATATTTTAATATATTATTGTTTATTTCATTTCCTTATATATAACATGTATATACCGATCGACCATACGTAATGGTGTATCTCCTATTACTTCTAGATTAATGTAATAAAGAAAATCTCAATGCTAGACCTAATAAATTCAGATTACAATTGAAACTAGTTCTTATAACAATGTGAATAGTGTTTCTTTTTATAGTTTTCAGCGTTGAAGAACGTCCACGACAAGACGAACAGTCTGATAGATCGCGTCGAGGACTGCTGGGACCGCTTCATGTCCAAGATAAGAGTTGACCCGGTCATGTTCCCGGAAAGAAGACATCGCCTCACCGCCATATACTCCAAGGATAAGGAATACCTGTTAGTAATGAACATTAAATTCTACTCACTAAGAAATATGGATCATTTTTGAAAAGCTATTTGCATACATATTATATTGCACCATATTTTATACATGGCCAATGATTGAAAAGTTGGCAAGAGCGATATTCGATTTTGCAAACTCTGGAATATCATGTACAGCATAACTGCTGCAATTTGCAGTATAACATAACTGTAATAGAGTTTTCTTCCAGTAGTCTCAATACCTCGTTACGCCATACTATCATTATCCTTCGACTTGTCTTCCCAGGTTCGACTCCTCGTCTCCGTGTTTCTGGACGCCCTCCATCCGTTCCCGTATAGTCCAGTTTATTCTGGACAGAAAGAAGTTCTCTCACTCGGAAGCAGACTACTTCGCGTTCGGCATCACGAGGCTCATTAATGAGAACACTTATAGTGCTGCCTACCCATTACATGATGTTAGTATTGCTTAGATCAGTTTTTCCCAAAGTAATAACGGCCTTTTGTGGACGCTACGCTCGTAAAGAGTGGTGGTAAGCGATACAGAAAAAAATTGGACCATTATGTAGATGTGTAAGGGTTGATTTGTAATTATGTTGAGCTAGAATAAGTTATAGTGTTTTTTTAGTAGGTGAAAAAGGGGGGTGCAAAAAAATTATTTATCCTCAATACTTTGCATTAGGCAAAACAAGTTTGGGAATCCTCGTTTTAAAGAATTTATTATTTAATACATTTATAAGTTTTAATACGTATTAATGTGTTATTAAAATATCTACCTCAATAGGAATAAATTGTATTATACGGACTATAATCGGAGTTAGACTTAAGCTGAGCTTTGCGTTTGTGGGAGTGAAAGTAAAAATAGAGTTATAGAAAAAACTTTCACGTGCTTAAACAAAACTTAAACAAAAAACTTTTACGTGCTAGATCTATTCTAGATTTAAAATAAAATAAGCAAAACATGTAAAAGACCAGATGGAAATGTTATAGAAAAAAATTATTAATTAATAAAAATTTTGAAATAACTACAAATTTTTCTTCATTTGTCATTTGCGTTTTCAACGTTTGAAGCTGCTATCAGTACAAAGGGTGCAGTGCGGTGAGGAGTAAAAGCAGAAGAGACGGGTTCAAAATGAGAAAAGAACGTGGCATTCAAAAATTTGACATCACACCTACACTATCCGTGTGCACTCACACAAATGCAAAGCTCAGCTTAAACCAAACGCACTATACTATACTAATCGAATGTTGCATTTGTTTTTAATAATTGTGTTATTTTTCAGGGTGATCTCAAAACGCCGGGCTCAATGCGCCACCTTCTGTACACCGAGTGGGCGAGCGTGTCCAAGTGTATCAAATATCAGCCGTTAGATTACGTCAAGGATTACTTTGGAGTTAAAATAGGTGGGGTTTTATATATTTCATCATTTAAATTGATTAACATAGAACATATTATATATAATATATTATGAAACATTGGTTGGAATGATTAAGATTCGAATCTGCAAGCCCCGGAATATAACGATCGTTTATTTTTATATACATTAGAATCATCATATTGACCTAAGAATAATGACGTAATAAGATTAAGCTAACAAATATATTAATATTAGTATAGTATATGGGTGTATGTCCATCTGTCCTCAGGTCTATACTTTGCGTGGCTCGGTTTCTACACGCACATGTTGATCCCGGCGGCGCTGGTGGGTCTCATCTGCGTCATCTACTCCGCGGCCACTGTCTACTCTAACAAACCGAGGTATTCCATCTGAACGTGCCCTAAGATATATAGTATAGTGTGTAGTGAGCCTTATGTATGTATGTGTTGTATGTTCCCAGTGAGGACGTGTGTAACTACAACTCGACGGTGCTGATGTGCCCTCAGTGTGATTACTTCTGCGAGTACTGGGACCTGCGAGCGACCTGTCTACACTCCAGGATAACGTACCTCTTTGATAACCCCACCACTGTGTTCTTTGCTATATTCATGAGCTTTTGGGGTGAATATATTTGTATTATTTGCTTATATGTATGCATATATTATAGAAATTCTATATATTTGTATAATAAAATTGCGTTAATGGATGCTAGTATAATCAATACAGATAAAGTTTACTCATACAACGCCTACATTCACACATAGATTTCTTAGCGCATATTTTCACTAAAAATACATTTTTGTTTAAAAGTTCAACTTGAAATTAATTATGAATCGTGTTTGTCTATTATATATCAGCCGCAGAAGTACTCAATAGATCTATTATATAAATTCAAGACTGATTATTATATTTTTCTGTTGCCTACCGTCCATGATCCATATATTATATTGTTTCCACCAGGCGCGTGTTTCCTTGAGATGTGGAAGCGTTACTCGGCGGAGATGACCCACCGCTGGGACCTCACCGGCTTCGACGTGTACGAGGAACACCCGCGGCCGCAGTACCTGGCCAGACTAGCTCACGTCAAGAATAAGAGGGTATGCACACATCTAGAGGATTTATGGTGTATATTCTATATACAGGGTGACTGGCGAATTACTATCGATATTTGAGGACGTGATATTTGACGATCATATATGACAAAATAAAAATTAATATAACATAAATATTAATAAACTTCTAAGTAAAGTTAACTAAAAGTTATGTTATTAATTACGCATCGTGTGAACACCCTACAGATTAGGTATACACACACACACACGCGTGCGGCGGCGTGGTGTTGTATCAGCACGCCGTCGCACGCGTCCACACTTGGAACACTTGGAACGTGTCCACACTTTATTTATTTATACGGAAATTTGGTCAAAAATTAAGTACCTATTTTTTTTACATTATTCGAATGAGAATCATGTACTGAGTATTCTCCTTAAATATTGATTGTAATTCACCAGTCACCCCGTATATATGAATGGTTTTGTTGGATTCTATATTATTGGACCTTAATGAAAATCATTCTGAACGCTAAAGATATATGAAATATCTTGTTTATTATAAAGTACATATATACATGAGTTTATTATTTTTTGAAGAAAAAAATCTCTAAATTCATAGCATAGTTTGGACGAACTTATAAAATGAAATGTATTCGAAATTCAAATTGACGGAATAATTCTAAAATTTAATCCTACTCATTTTAACATGGTATTAAGTGACATGTGTTCGAAATTCAAATTAACGGAATCATTCTATTCTATGATTCTTTTCAGTTGAACGTGGCATTAAATGTAATGTATTCGAAATTCAAATTTACGGAACTATTCCATTCTTGTTGCCAGTTGAACGTGGTGACCGGTATAGAGGAGCCGCAGGTGCCGTTCTGGCGCATGCGCCTGCCGGCCACGCTGATGTCGTTCAGTGTGGTAGCGTCGCTGGTGCTGGTGGCCATCGCCACGGTGCTGGCGGTGGTGTTATACAGGATGTCCTTACTAGGAGCCAACATACTCAGGAGACAGGACAACGGCCTCATAGCATACAGCCCTATAATGTTCACGACTGCCACGGCCGCCTGTATTAATCTGTTCTTCATATGTATATTCAATTATGTGAGTGGAATGTTTTCTATGACGTTCAAATATTGTGTATAATAATGTATGAATTTATATATTGGCTGGTAGATTTGCATTATAAATTTTAATTAAGCATAAAAAAACGTGCACTGAGTTTTGTAGAAAGGTAGACGAAAGTGTGATGGTATTATATTTATTTAACCATACATCAGTATATTATTGTTTATGATGAAAGAATGATTTCACGGGTTATTTTTTATATTATTTCTGATGACGTCACTAGCTAAATTAACTGAGCGTAATTACTAAACAATTTATTCACTCGCGCTCAGGAAAGAAAGAGATTACAATGAAATGCGTTAAAAAGGTTGTACTCGTAAACTAGAAATGTTCGATAAAATGTTAGATCATTCATCACGTCGTTTTTATTCAATACAAGACAATTAAATATAGTTTTAGAAGTTCAATAATTCTACATAATTTTTAGCACTAAAAATTAATTAATAGCACTATAAGTGTTGCCATACAAAATAATAATTAAATGTATCTTGTTAATAAAAATTGTTCATATGCATTTAGTGGAATTTTCCAATTGAATATAGTTTTAGAGGTTAAATAATTTTATATGTTTTTTAAACACTAAACCTTAGCACAATACCTGTTGCCATACACAATAATAATTCAATGTAACTTATTAATAAAAATTATACATCTAGATACAGTAGTAATAACAGTATTGCCATAGGTATACCAATACTTGGCTGAATGGCTGACAGAGAAGGAGCTTTTGCGGACTCAGACGGAGTTTGACGACTCGCTGACCTTGAAGATCTACCTGCTTCAGTTCGTTAACTACTACGCCTCTATATTCTACATCGCCTTCTTTAAGGGCAAGTTCGTGGGTCGCCCCGGGGATTACGTGAGGTTCTTTGGTCACAGACAGGAAGAGGTATGAACATTATGAAGTTTAATTGAAAGATTTTGTTAATGTTATTAGAAATTAAAAGAAAACTAGTCGCTTTTCATTATTTATTAATTTGTGGGGGTAGTCTGAAATAAATTATCTAATTCAATGAGTCTTTTATATTATTCTTCTTCTTTTTTGTAACGGTGCACATTACCATATTAAAATGAGATAAACTCATTTTATTATTTCTTGCTTGCGGTTAAAACTGTCAATAATTTCAACTATCTAACTACGACGGTGTTTGAAACCCAATTTATTGACATGGGCCCAAATAAACAGGCACTTAGTGACAGGGTTCTATTCCTTCGGGCACTGAACCCTTAAAAGGTACTGGAATATTATATTAGCCTTTAAATTGTTTCATGTTCCGTTCCAGTGTTCGCCCGGCGGCTGTTTGCTAGAGTTGTCTATCCAGCTGGCTATCATCATGGTGGGCAAGCAGTTCATCAACACCATCGTGGAGATGCTCATGCCTTACTTACTCAAGTGGTGGGGCGTCATACGAGCTATTGGCAGGAAGAAGAGGTATACACAGAACAGGGTCATGAGTATTGATTGTTCATTCAAAAATATATCTTATTATATGTGTTTTAGAATAAAAAGTCCCATGCAGTGGGTGAAAGACTTCAAGCTAGTGGACTTTGGGAATATGGGACTGTTTCCTGAGTATTTGGAGATGGGTGAGTCATTATCTATTAATAACATATAATTGTTTGAAGATAATGTTGTAGTGTCGTATGAAAATATATTTAATGTTTTGTTGGACTCATAAGTCCTCTCATTCTTTCGATATGACGATGTTTAAGATTTTCGCGTATATTCTTTTAAACAAAACCATATAAGGGTCACGGATATTGTTAGGCGTTTTTTTATTCTTTCATGAATAGAGGAACTCAAACGTCGAGATAGTGAAGTCATAAAATAATAAAAAATTACAGTAACATCCGAAAGTCTTAGTTTTTTCGACATTTCCCATATTTGTTGTAAATCATTCTTTCTATATATATGTTCGTACGTATGTATGTTCATATCATCGCATCTATATCGTTCATTCTATCATCAGTTCTCCAGTACGGGTTCGTGACGATCTTCGTGGCAGCGTTTCCCCTGGCGCCGCTGTTCGCTCTGTTGAACAACGTGTTGGAGATGCGCCTGGACGCGCGCAAGTTCCTGTCCTGCTACCGCCGGCCCGTGCCGCAGAGAGTCACCGATATAGGAGTGTGGTTCCGTATACTCGACTCCATTGGGAAACTCAGCATCATCACTAATGTTAGTTGTATACATTTAATATTCATTATTTTGTTTCATAAATACTTATTTTTTTTTTTGTTATTGACATTTAATAATTGTCATATAACCGCTTGAAACTTAGTAAACTGATTCTATATTTTTTGTTGGCCACAAAAATATTCAATAGCATTTTCTGCTTTTAAAAATATATTACTTATATAACTTCAGTTGAAATAAGTTAGTTCCAAACATATAGTATACATTTATTGAAAATTTCAAAATCAGATACTCTATTTCATTTTATATATTAAGATTAAAAGCGTTTCTTTATAATCACGAAACCATCACTGGTGTGTATGATTATAATCAGTCAATTCTTTTTGTTGTAGTTGTCAGCCGTGAATTATTATAGAGGCTTTATATAGTGAATTAACTTACCTTATTGTTTTAAGAACTATAAAATAACACCATTTCTAGATACTCACTTTAAAGATTCAACGTTCCAAATTTAAATTTTCTACATTAAAATTGACTAATATAATTCAATATTTCCCAGGGTTTCATAATAGCGTTTACGTCTGAGTTCATCCCGCGGCTGGTGTATCAGTTCACGTACGGCACCCTCGACCAGTACGTCAACCACACGCTCACGGACTTCAACGTGTCCGTGCTGGAGATACCGCCCCGGAACACGACCTACAAGGGAGACACCTGCAGGTGAATATGGACCTTGATGCATGGGATTATGGTGTATAATTATATGTATATTGTTGAGGATGATTTAATGTTTGTTATTCATTCACGCAAAATATGCTAAGCGTATTTTGGGTGAAATTCTCCAAAAATGTTAGGTGCCTCTAATAAGAATAACATATTATAATTTAATATTAATTCCGTATGTTTTTGGGAACACATCCTAATAGTTGCATGTAGTATGAAGTCCCATGATATAGGTCATATAAGTATGACGGTCGGTTTACCTGTCTAGTATTTTAAGCACACATTATTCATTTTCCTTTGATTCAAAAGTTGGGGCTAAAGCTAGCAAAGTCGCGACCAAAACTAAAAGTATTTACTTTTAAAATCTATACACAAAGCTCCTTTTGTTTCGATGAAGTTACTATATGTATAACAAATAACGATTATGGTCAATCACCCTGTATATGTATTTATTTGCTAGTTACCCCGGCTACTGGTACAACAAGGAAGGTGATGACTACGCTCACTCCAACTGGTACTGGCACGTCATGGGTGCACGGTTAGCATTCGTCGTCGTTTTTGAGGTAACCAAATGTTCCGCTAATATACAATTGTTGATATTCTCTTTATCTCGAAGTTTCTATACGTTCAATCTTTCTATTCTTTTTTTAAAATTCTATACGAACCCGTTGTAACTCCTAATGTATCCGCCGTAGAACGTGGTGGCGCTAGTGATGATAATCGTCCGCTGGGCCATCCCGGACATGTCGGGCGAGCTGCGGGACCGCATCCGGCGCGAGGCCTACGTCATCAACACCATCATCATGGAGGAGACCCGCGCTCGCACCGCCCGCACGCCGCAGCCCGCGCGCCTCCACCCGCCCGGCCGCGGGACAGGTGCTAAACACTCCACGCCCCTCTAGTCGGTAACGGTACGCACCAGCTTCACGCTTCATACTAAACCGCGGATAATACGACGGCTCTCAACTTCTTTTTTTGAACTTTATGTAGGATATTTTTTTTTTTTGACCAAGAAGGTCGTATATTTTACAAGTTTTTTTTTTTAATTCTCATATGTGCCAGATATTTTTTTAAGATCCAATGAGGTCGTATATGTTTTGAGAACTGTTCTAGTTTTTGGAAGTAGCTGCACATGTTCATACTAAGACTGATATCTTTTAAGTAAAAATATGTTGTATTTTGTATGAGAGCCGTTGTATGAGCCGTGTTTAAGACTGTGTTGTGTGTCGATACACTGAGTTTACATTTAGAATCATTTCATTAATAGAATTTAGTTTGTTATTTTGATTTGTGATGTGTGACATTATAGTTTTAATGATGTTGGAGGTAAGAAGTTTAACTGTTTTTGAACGCTTTAAAAGATTATAATGCTTAGAGGGAGAGCTTAATGAATATACAAATTACCTATGGGAGATAATGTTAATAATTATAGACTGATTAAAAAATAAAAATATTTTAAATTGCTTTTCGAAATTGAGCTTTCAATTATTGCAATAAGCTTGATAGTCGAGTGAATAATAAAAGAGTGCTATGCTTAGTGGTCAGTAGTAGTCAGTGTATACAAATGCAGTGCAGTCTTAAAAAGCAGGGAACATTATATTATAATATGAGCCGGGAGTTAATATTGGTTAATGTTCCTGAACGCGAGCGAGCTTCACAAAACGTTTGGACCGGATGAGAGTGAGTTTCATTAACATAACAGCATGAACATTACTTAATAACGAAGTTAACTTGCATGTGTATGGTTAAATCATCATTAAAATATCATTTGATAATTAATTAACTAAATCTCAATTAATGGAATGCTTCAATTTTTATTTTTGTTTTTTTTTCAAACAATAACCAGTCTTGTATTTTTTTTTTATTGGGATAATAATTTTCTTTTTTCTGATACATGACACTAACTGAAGAATTAGTTTTAAGTACACAACTCACAACATTAGAACACTACATACTTTATTAGTAAATTTTTTGTTACATTTTCAGTTGTAACAGTCATAGATAATTTGTTTTCAGTAGTTAAGCCGCTGCTTTGAGTTATTTCAAGTAGAAATACACAGACAATACTATTCAAATTATATATATGTGTATCTATGTGTTTTTATTTAATAATTTTGTCACTTCCAACAGAAGAGGAAACTGAATCAAATTGGAAACACATAGCATCACTATCGGGTTCAGACTTCGACCTGGCGGCTCATGGAGATCTCAACGTGAGAGATACGACGTCTGTTGATGATTGAGGAACGGTCATTAACACAATGACTGACTGATTGATTGACTGATTGACTCAAATATTAAAGACACTGACCAATAAATGTATTGATGAATTAATAGATCAATATATTTACTGTCTAGTGAACAAAATTGTCGACTGATCGTTATATGAACACGGAATTGTTAATATGAGGTATCTTATTATCAGTTTTTTTAAAGACTTAAGTAATATTAAAGCGATCGCTCGACCAACTAGTTGGAAGATTAATCAATTACATATTTTAACTACGGTCAGAGTACTTTCTTAGGATCTTTCGTCCAAATGGTCGACATATTTATCATATTATGAACAATGTCCTTTATCTTTTTCTTTGAGTTTGTAGATCAATCGGTCGATTAATCGACCAACCAATCGTCAGTCGGTTTTTTGATAGTACGAAGTTTGAACACAACAATACATGTGTTTTTTATGTTGTGATGCATTTTAACACATATTATTGAATATCATTTTTTTATTCATTTATGAGTTACCAGAGTTATATATATCATCAAATGTAAGAAGGTTGTATCAGATATGTTTTATTTTTTTTTAATCTATATTTTTGTCAGATCTGCAATCACTGTGTACCGTCACTTTATAGTGTAAGTTGACTAAAGTAAGGGATAATATTTTTCTGAAGCCGATTTATCTAGCCGATATTCTAGAGACACTATTTTGTAGTGATTCTATTTCTGGTGATCGGAAATGACGTATGTTAGTATAATGAACTCTGATATACCATTGCAAGTAATGTGTTCACGATTTAGGTCTGTCTAGGCTAGACTTAGATTTAAATAAACTGGAATTACACGGCACAAAGTACAGGTTAAGTAATCCTATATAAAGCTCCCCTATGTAAGGCTGAAGTCTTTAATAATGCGGGTAGGATAAAGAGAGGGTAGGTCGAAAAAAAACATTATTTTTCACGTATTTACTATCTAAAGACTTGCTGTGGCCGTTATTTTTGCTAAAGTCTCTTATTTTGCACAATAATATTTATAATAAATGTTATTTATATGTATAAGCTAGTTCCGTGATGTTTGATCGGTGTACTTAATGCGGACATATCTAGTGCGAACACTCGTCTGATAGTAGCGGGGAGTTTAAACTAATACAAGTTAACTATTACGTATAAGTTAACCAACGGGAGATGGTTAAAACTAAAAAAAAAGATTTACTTCGCATCGTATTGATAAGACTAAAACGAATCTCATAATTTCTATATATATATGAATATATCTCGTAAAATCTAACCAAATAAAACACATGATTATTCTTTTTAAAAAGGAATTATATATTTATTATACTTGAAAGAGGTTTCATATTTTATAAGTGTAACGTTTTGCTATTATTTAATAATTTTTATACTGTCCTATATGTTATCTGTCTCGACTTACTGTCTTTAGACAAATGCAACGTCAAGTAGTCGTCCACTGTAGATTAATAATTGCATTAAATGTTAAAAAAGTCTCGTATGTTTAATTAATAAAACAATTGAGATCAAACTAGTAAAATATATTAAAGTCTCAACTATTTTTATTTTACAAATTGTCAACTGTTAATTTGACAGTTGACAGTTGTCCATGTGAAGTGTCATTTTGTGATTGTTCTCAGAATTGTTAGGAATTTTAAAATTATTAAAAAAAGAATGTTAGAGATGTAGAAAAAAGTTTCTATATTAATTTAAAACATTATCTGTGTTGCTTAATTGAGGCACAGAGATTCTTGTTGTAACTTCTATTCTTCGGGAAATGTCAGTTAATTTTCCATTAAATATATATTATTGTTTTTGGAGATGTTAATTGAAATTAAATTGTAAAACTAAATTGTTAAACGTTGCAATATTTGAAAAGATGCCAATGATTCAACTAAGGAATGTGTGTAGTTTGAAATTTTTTATTTAATTTGTTTTGTTTTCATTTGGCTGTGTTTGGTCTTAAGCTTGTATAAAAAATAAAAATAACTACTATAGTTTCCATTTCAGCCGTGTCAACTTATTTTGATATTTTCTAAAGTATTGTGAATGAGTTATGGAAAGTTTAAAGTTTTATATGTATGTTACTTGTTCAAAGCTTTATAAATACATTTACTATGAACTACCAAAAAAATGTTATATTTTAATTCGTAGTTGGCAACACTACGATGTAGGCTGGTGCTGTCATTTAAAATGCTTTGGATGTCTGTTGTAATGCGTTAATATGATCTTAATAAATGAATCGTAATTGTAAAAGGCTTGTATTTGTAAAGTTTATACAATTATATTCAGGTTTACTGATACATTTGTTTTATTTTTCACCTACTAATAAAAAACGGTATTATGCATTTAAATTACCTTTATGTTGTTTAACAGAGACTTTGGAAACCAACTGTTTTATTCACTTTGTTAAATTTTGTATGTTATTTCAAACAAAATATGGTTTCTTTTTTTAAAAATGAATATAGGAAAGTACCTACCGAAAGAAAAAATCTTTTGGGCAACTTATACAGATGGCCTGCCCGGATCTTTTTAAAGACTTCAAAAGAGAGAAGGATCTGAATTTTATACATATTCATGTTCCTGGATAACTTTTTATATTATTAAAAGCGAGACCTACGATCAGGTATTATTTGTTTTGCTTGAGCCTTAGATCAAGTTAGACTGGTCGTGGTTAAAAGCTAACTCTTGTGATCTTGGCTAGCTGGATTAATAGTCCTGAACTCAGTGTTCCAATATATCGTTACTTCTAATTTTATTAGTAATTTTGAACAATATTTGTACATTCTAGTGATTTTTTTATCACATTTGTCTAGTAAATGTCATTGAAACATACATATACAGACGTGAGTAATACAAAACTACCTTATAATACATGAACGAAGTAATACTTCACACGAATTCATATATGTATTTCGTTCGTATTTCGACAAAGTTCTGTTGTTGTTTCGAAATGTATATGTATTAGAATATTTAATACCTAATGATATATTTGGGTCCATATTCCTCTTTAATTTCAAATTGAATGATTTTTCAAAACAATTAAGCCCTAATTTAACAGTTATTGGTTTGTCTATTTTCTGCATCGAATCCCGGAAAAGTTATATTTCAAGATCAATGATGTGGATCTAAAAGGGTTTATGAACCAATATTTATTTAGACATTATATTGTTTAAAATAAAATTTCACGTGACTTATTATTGGCATTTTTTTTTCTACTTTTATTATTACATAGTGTTTTGAAGGTTCGTAGAATTTTTGTCAACTTTTCAACTTAAAGTAATTTTCAGTGATCTTAGTCGTTTCATTTAAATAGCTTTCGTTATGAGAATTCTTTGATGGAAATATGAATTCTCCTTTGAAAATAATTAAAAGTTATATTACGTCCTTTAATTTTTTTCAAGTCAGGCGTTTTTATTTAAATTGGATTTTGATTTTATGAAAACTTTGATATTTTCTTATATTATAAAAAGGTCTTAAGATATATTCGTGTGTGTATATTTTCATGTTGTTTCTGTTCTACTACTTGTAACATATAAGAAACTAACTCTCTACTAACATATAAGAAAGACTTCCCCTGCTCTACGATATTCTTTTTGTGAATGTATATTAGATCGGTGATTTAGGTAGGTACGTATATTAAAAGCACTAATTTGCAATTCATTGATTTATAATTTTTCTTGAAGTTAAAATTATTCTTAAAACATTTCGTATTCATCTTCATGTATTAGTTGATTTTTTAAACTATTTTTTTAAGAGTAGTCGCAAAATTAAAAAAATCCAAAAAGATAATTCCACATTAACATTGAGTATTTACGAATTTAAATCAAAAATCTAGTTTTGTTAATACAAATATAATTTTTCTCCTCTTTTTGTCACAATCAGGGTACAAAATTCTGTAAGAATTAGTTAGTATGGAAATTCTTATCGTCATCAGCCTATCAGAGCCCACTGCTGAGCAAAGGTCTCTCCTCAACTAGAGAAGATTTGAGCATTAATCACCACGCTCGCTCAAGACGGGTTGGTGATTTCCAACTTAAAATTTCAAATTATAAGTCCAGGTTTCCTCACGATGTTTTCCTTCACCGTTTGTCAGTGGCGTCTAAATACTCTTAGAAAGTACATATGACTCGGAAAAATCACATTTGTACAGTTTGCAAGGGCCAGGAGAAATTCCCATAATTAATTAATTAATTATTAATTCCTAAAGCCTAATATTTAAGTTGTCATGTTAAATACGAGAAGTGTTATATTATCTTTGAAAGATGAAACATTATACAACGCTTATAGATCGTTTGTTTTATCGAAACGGGTGTCTGACACCGAGTGTCAGCGACAAGGAAGCGAAAAGATATCATTGTCGTTAAATGTTAATTTTACGAAATTACTCATTAAGTTTTTAGGTTAATCGGTCAATAATGAAAGAGATTATTTAAAAGAAATACCAATAAAATGAGTTTTCATAGTTTTGCCTTCAATATAAGTATGTATTATTAAATACCTATCCATACTTTACCTATGTGTTTAGTTTATATATACAGTTTCTTTTGGCTAATTTCTAAGTAAAAATATCTATATAAGATATCGTTTGCGGTCGCTTGGCATTTACATGAAGTTATAATTATATTATAATTGACATATTGTTATAAAGTTTCCTTATTTAAAAGGAATTGATATTTAACAACGAGGTGTCATACAATGGTTCACTGGCGAGATTTTTTTATACCTGGAACAAAATATCAATGTGAAATATATAGATTATAATATTTTTTAAGCTATAAATTATGTGACCTTCAAAGGTTTTACTATAAGGTATATCAACAACCTAGCACCGATGACTCGCACTCGGCTGGTATTAATTTTGAAGACACCGCAAACTATTATTATTCAATATTTCGTCAGAATTTTGTTTAGAATATTTAAAGAAACTAATATTCTTCGAATATAATACACGGGATTTACTTTTTGTATAAAACTCTACATTTGTAATAACCGTGAACACGGTTGCTGAAAAGTAACCGAAACATCGGGAGTATGTAGTTTTAAAAAAAAATAAAGTACTCGCAGTATATCTGAAAAATATTAGGTACTTCAATTTAAGTGAATACTTGCGAAAGACTAAGATCTCACTGGTCACTATATAGAATATTTTAATTTAACCAAATAATCTTAAAAACTATGACCATTAATCACTAAGCCTGTTTATTTACAAGGAAATACACGTAACCGGCTTGTTATGTGTCGTAAAATCTATTATAAAATATTTAAAATACGCTTAGGATCGTTTAAGATAATGTATCTACAAAGCGTTACGTTGTTAATTTATTGAATTAAATATCCATTTTGTTAGGTTTCTAATACATCTTAAACGAGATAACGAACTTAAATTGCTGGACGTTGTGACATCACAAATATTTTGTTTTACTTGTTAGTTGTTACTCTTCAGTACAGCTACCGACTCCGTACGGCCTGCATGTGTTTAATATACGGCTACAATTTGAAACGTTTGTGAAAACAGTGATTTTATTCAAAATTAGAAAAATGTGATAGAAGTATATAGCTTCTAGATTACAAATATATATTTGTTTTTTGATGATCGTGTTTGGATTTTTATATAATTGATTTAAAGGTAAGTTTTATTTTAGAATAATTAAAATTAAGTAAGTCAATAAGATTTTATTTCATCAAGTTAGTTGTGAGTTCAAATATTAAATCGAATTTAATGAAACATATGTTCATTAATCCTTATTTTGTCTATCTACAAGTTGAATATGTTATATCCGCGTATTGTATATTTTTATATTATGACTTCACTAGATTTACGAAGACAGATATACATTCACAGTAAGTTGTTAGAAAAATTTCTATTGCACATCACATTGTGCTCAAATCAATGAACAATTAATTTGTAACCGTGGGAGTTGTAAAGAAATCAATTGCATTTATTGACTGAAGTTGTATAAATGCAAATAAACTAATTATATATTTTAATAACTATGAAACTAGTTGTACATGTGTATTTTCTTTCGATTTATTTAATCTGTATATTATTTTGATTAGGATTATAATAATCTTTGGGGTTTTAAAAGAAATAAATCAGTATATTTGCGAGAGGATATCTTAAGATAACGGTTGCAGAAAAGATAAAAACTGTCACAGTATTATATAAGGTTATATTTTTGCTAGTATCATATCTACCGTTAATCCTTAATATCTTTTAAATCTTTTCACACAACATTTTTGTGTGCGTTTTTTTGTGTGGATTTTAAACGTTTATCGTGTCAAAAGTTGTATAAAAAGATTTGTTGATAAATTGTAAAATGTGATTGTTTATTTAAAACAGTTAAAAGGATTTAACAGATGTTACATATGTGTTGTTTTAACTTCATCTTTGTGGAGGTTTTCTATGTAATTAATGGCGAAATATAATACTCTTTTAAATTTCTGTCATTAAAGATATATCTTACTTTTTTATTACACTAGATTACAATTATTACTCTCAATAAAATCCTTCGTTTAGTATTATAATAAAGGTATTAGAATTATTCTATCATTTCCGTTATATTCAAATTTAAAATGTCTAGCTCACCATGCGTTGTCTTTCGAATATTTATGTACAATTTACACCGTTAAGGATAATTGATACAAAACTTACTTGAAAGATTTGTCTCGTACTTAGGTTATAAACGCGCATGTACCTTATATATACATATATAGCGCTGAGTTAATTGTAATAAACCTATATGTGAATTGCATTTCAAAGTGCTCGCGTTAATTTATCGACAATCTCTTGAAGGTAGAACAAATCGCTAAAAACCAGTATTTTTTTAAAATATTACTTTACGTTCATCGCAATCCGTTCATTCGGTTCCGTATGTTTACAAAAATTTTCCAAAATGATTTAATGCATCGAAAAATATAAGTACGAAATAAACATTTGAAACAAGTGAGTCGATGATCCGATAAGGAGTAAGCTTTCAAATGCTTTGGCTTTTATCGAAGATAAGCGCAGATATATTGATAAAAACATTGATGTATGTGACCATTACGAAGTCTCTGATGCGACCAGAATAATGTTGTATGCGGAAAATAAATACTTGGCGTTAATAGAGAATATATTAAGGAACTGCATCAAACTGATCATGGAATAAATCATCGTTGTTTATGATGAAAATGTAAACATGATAAATGTTTCTGTTTATTGACTAACAAAGGCTTTTAGGCATTATCAAAATTATGTTAGTAGTTAAAGTATTTCCTTATAAAAACGTTGATATTGGCATAATATTTCAGAACTTTGGTTGGAATTAAAAATAAAATCTGTGTTTTAAATTGTATTGGTTTGGAGATATCTTGTACTGTAGGATTATCCTGTGTTGCCAACGTAATAGGATTGAAAGTTTTTATCAGGCAGCCAATTATTTTGTGAGACAGGCAACACCAAGTCGTTATTTCATTTGTTTACATTTCCTGTTTGGTTATTTGCTAACTCTTTACCTCTAACACTGGCTCTGAGTCACAGATATATAATAGGGTACAGCTCAAGTTATTATTTCTAATGAGATATTTTATTTAGGCTGTAATAAAAATTCATATTCAAGTGTCTCTGTATAGAACATATTTAGGAAATACATATTACTTAACTTTTTATTTTATTTTGTAAGTATTGTAAATTTTAAGTAATTGTAATCTTCACAAATTTTTGTTTCATATAAGTGTCATTTCTTAATTCTAAATTAACTTAATTATTTTGTTGTCAGCAGCAATTCCTAACGTGTTTGAATTAAATGAATGAAAATTTTAAACTACCATATTGAACACAATCAAGAATTATTACAATTCGAGTCTATAATAAAATGAATAATTCAACAATAAAACTATTATTAAATGTCTAAGTAAAAGTGAAAACCAAATAATGTCAAAGATGATAAAGATAAAATGTAAGAAACAGAAAGTAACTCTAAAGTTATATAATATTTTAAGTAGTTCGACCTTTTTGTTTCCTTTTAGTTTAGTTTTTCCTTATCGGTTCATAAAATAGCTATATCTTATAACAGCAGTTTTCTCATTGAGGACATCTTGTACGCTCACAGCTCACTATGGATTTATGAGTTCAATTAATTGCAGACACCATAAATTTATAGCCTTCTATTATATGATTTCAGACTTTAATTGACATCAATTTATATTTATGTTTTAAAATAATAGCCGTAATATTATTAAAACAACATTTTATTTATGGAACACTAAGCAAGTAATATTTCAAATAGCCATAATTACTAATAATAATCTATGATAACTAGACTAGCTTGTTATAATTATAGATAAGTTTTTCCCGAAGCCATGTTAGTATTTATAATTTAAGGATCTTTAGAGGCAAAGCTAACTAGACTTAGAAGATAAGTATATTGCTTTTGTTAGATCATAGTTTTTTACGCTATGGTTTCATTCGTACTGGAATTCTGGAATATTTTGCTCATGCCAATGTCACAAAATTTTATCATTGGATGTTTTTTAAATGTTAATTTGCTTCTGGACATAATAAATTGGTCCAAATATGAGCAATGAGATAAACAAATAAAAGTCACTTGCTGCGTAATTTGTGATCATCACAATGTTGTGAAAATCACAATGTTGTGAAAAAGATTTTCGTTTCATTTGTGTGGTGATATTTATTTTATTTAGTATTCAATCAAATAATTGCAAAAAAAAATTTGAATATTTTTTGTGTAACAAATGGTTAAACTGGAGGAGATTGAGAATATTTGAGTCTGAAATACACAAGCGAAGCCCCGATGTATAAATAATATTGAACATACGTATATGTAAATAGAACTATATTATTGCTTGACAATAACGAGTGATTTATCGTATACCTACAGAAAAAATAAGCTGTACCTAAATTAAAGATGATTTCTTCTAATTTTTTTAGCGACGGTTTTCACTGACCATACTCCTTGCTCATTCCCTAATCTGTTGGACATAGGTTGAATATGTTGTGCCATTTTAATTTGAAGGCCATAAATTAAAGAAACGATTTCAATTGTATAATTACCATCCATAAACAGTATGAAAGAAAAACTTTGAGTCTTAGTGGATGCGGTGAATGTTCATTAGACTACACATTTGTGTGTAATTACTGGAACCCGACTGAAACCTCTTACAACATACGGTAGCTTGTTCTATATACACTCTATGTACTAAGAACTTTAATACTACTAAAGGATGTAATGGGATCGAGAAATAGATATATGTAATACAGATTCAACCAGACTATGTGATAATGGCTTAACGTTTAATTCCACGGGAAACGATTTCACTGTATGCAGTAGTTTAAATTGTATGCAATGAAATATGTAGATATGTACTTGTTTAATTTACTCTATATTTCGGAAAATACATTGAAGTAATGAAATTGTTTTCCCCGATGTATAAGTTACAAATATAGAGCATCTAGTTCATCAACTGTTGTCTCGTTAGCTCAGCTAGTAAAGCTACTGGAACCTTTATATTCAGCAGGTTACAGAATCAAATCTTGCTCGTGTATAGCCTTACTATAATCTACATATTATATGAAAAATTCTAGCTCATTAACTTTAAAAGTATCACTAAAATGCAACAAAGTTAGAGTGAAAAGAAAACATGATAAAAAAAAATCGAAGTTTTAAATCTAAATGAAGTGTAAATAATTCGCTTATTTATTAAAGAATCCAAATGAAAAATAATAGTATAATCCATATTTATTGAGAATAACATTTCCTGATTTTTGTCGAGCGGACCGCACGAAGGAAATGTATAAAAAATCACTTTACCCGCCGCTAAATTGTGTTCATTGCTTTCATTATAGAAATATAATTCTTATTATCGAAGTCGGGAATGTGAACACACTTCCCATAAAGACACTTAGGTTTTCGATGCGCGTATTCATAAATTTTGAAATCTTTTTGTCAATTTATATAAATTTTGGTGGTCAAATGGGGCAAAATCTCTAATCTTCAAAATTTTGATACGTCAAATTCACAAACGATTAAAGAACTAAGTAGGTCTTTTTAAATGTGGTTTTATTTTGCTAATGAAACTGTAAAAATAATTATATTTTCTTCATTACTGTCATTAGTCATAACAAGTTAATAAATAGTTTTCGACGGAACCTGTAACTTCTTATAGCTGTATACATAAAGTCATACTTATTATTATACACTTAGTTTTCTGTTTCTAAAAACATTTCACAAAACATTGTTTCAATGTAGCTCTGACGAAATGAAATTGCGAAATGTAATTAGATTTTCCTATGAAGAAAGTATATTGTATAGAACTTGATGTGACTCTGTGACATATTGATACAGTCAGCTATTATCAGTATAAGACCAGTTTAATCATGTAATAGTCGGGTTGGTTTACGTCCATAATGTTATTGGTTGCTGTGCCTTACGTAGTTTTAACTTTTAATATATTAACTGTAAATTAAACCTCATTTTACTATATCTAGTCTCGTATCAGATAAAATCGTGCTATTTGCGTCTCCGCGCTTAAAATAAAATTGAGTCAAACACTTGTGTACACAAAACAATAATGATTAAAGAATGATTCATTCATTTGTTAGATAATGAAGTCAAACAAGGCTTTTTCTCTGCATTGTTTACGTAATTGAATGTTTGGACTTAAGTAAATCTTTATAAAGCAAATTGATTAAAATGTAGGTTATTCATGTATTTTCGTCATTTTTATTTTCGCTTTTTATTTACGATGATTATAATCAAAAAAAATTCATTAAATTGTATCCGTGGAAAAATCATCATAGTCATTTTGCGTGTACTGAAATAGTTGAAAATCGGGACAGTTAATTGTTAGAAAAGTAGAACAAACGTTTTGATAAAATTTTCCCTTCTAAATTATTAGAAGGATAATGTATTAATTATTCTGTTTCTATGGAATACAGTGTCAGTGTGCTTCAAGTGAGACATCCTGTCCATTAGACTCGTGTGTCCAATGCCACAATGAGTAATTAGAAATTAGATCGTGTTAACACAAGTCTCTATGTGTATAATGCTAGAATAAAGGAGATATCCAGTTATTTCTTCATATTCCTGTTTATCGATAAATAACTGTTTTCTCTTACATATTTCATGAAAAATTCTTCAAGATATTTTTGAGTAATTATAAACCACTATGTTATAGAACAAAAAAATGTGTTAAATGAGGAATCTAATAGATTTATGAAAATTTAAAGTTTTATATCAAAGACTTTTTATTATTGACTGGCGTGACAAAATAAAGTCCTATTTGAGTTAGCAAAAATGAAAATTAATTTGATATGATTATTATTCTACTGAGTGTCTCATGTTAAGAAACTTGTTTTGCTTAAAGCTCATAATATTATATCTTTTAATAATTCTTTTTGTTTCAATTTGTGGTCCAAAACTTTTCTTCTCTACATCTATATAAAACATGTATATTAGTTTATATATACGAGTACATATATGAATATAGATATACACAGATATGTATGTACGAGTATGTATAGACTCCGCTTCCCTCCTTTAGTTTTTCGACCAAAAGTTGTCAGTACAAAGAATTTGCGTCTCAATGAAGATAACAATATAGTTTCCCAATAAGTTTGAGATTTCACTGAATGGATGAAATATGATTTCCATACATTTATTGAACCTGTCCACAAAATTTCACGAAACTTTGGTGACATATATGACTTGTGGAAAATAATATGAACAGTCGTTGGATGTATTATATATATACATATATGCTTGGTTAAGCTTAAATAGTCTTGTTTTATTGATATGAGAATGATAATAATATCGATAATAAAATGAATGTGGTCAATAAATAATAATAATAATAATAATGCCTTTATTAATCCAAAAACATCGCTTACCGTTAGAAAAAATTACATTAAGTATACAGGGTGACTGGTGAATTACTATCGATATTTGAGGACGTGATATTTGACGATCATATATGACAAAATAAAAATTAATATAACATAAATATTAATAAACTTCTAAGTAAAGTTAACCAAAAGTTATGTAATTAATTACGCATCGTATGAACACCCTACAGATTAGGTATACACACACACTCACACAGACGCGGCGGCGGCGTAGTGTTGTATCAGCACGCCGCCGCACACGTCCACACTTAGAACACTTGGAACGTGTACACACTTTATTTATTTATACGGAAATTTGGTCAAAAATTAAGTACCTATTTTTTTTACATAATTCGAATGAGAATCATGTACCGAGTATGCTCCTTAAATATTGATAGTAATTCACCAGTCACCCTGTATATATGTAAATATTATAAGCTAAGTATGTTGTGGCCTAAGTTGCCTCCATTTTTTTTGTCGGTAGCTGTTTTCACCCAGTTAGTTCTTTGCGTAAACATTTTCAAAATGAAAATTAGAAAATCATAACACTCTGTACATATACCGAATTTCATTATCTCGATTTCATAAAAGTGGAACAAACCTTAATGTACCAAACTATAATAGATAAAAGTAAATATGTCCATAAATCCACAATCAATAAACAGAAGCTTTTAAGTTAATTTGTTCCACATAGGATGTAGTAATGAAACACCTTAATAACTCTGAATAAACTAAGTGCGGAGTTAGTGAGTTTGAGCTGAACACTTAACAAGTTGTGATCGAGTTATGTCTGAGTCCCTACCTCCTACCTATTACTGAATACATATTTATTAGTGTACGCTGTGAATATGTTGTAGATACTTGTGATTCAAATCTAGTAATCTTCTTAGTAAAGTTTACCGAGATTTTAGCCTAATACTTTATATCATACTTTAGCCTTTATCATACTTTAAAGGAATATTCGTAAATGAATGAAATAAATTTTATTCCAGTTAAAATTTTAGTGTAATTTTCCTCGTAAGTTCGATTAAATAATATTTTATGTTATATTATTAACTAGCAATCCCGACAAATATGGTCCTTATTTCCGTCTATATATAGGTGTAATTAAAGTAAAGACAACAATACAACTTTACATTAGCATTGCGAAATCTTCGTAAAAGATATCGAAGGTTGAATCTGTTTATTAATATTTTGAAGTACCTAATATAAAATTTTCTTTTACAAAAGTATTTTAAAAAAAGATTACAGTTACGGTTATAGTAAATTTTTCTTAAATTCTTAAATTATTTTTAAGAAGCATCTTCTCCTGACAATAATAAGGACAAAGTGTAATCGGTCCAGCCGTCCACTCGTGATGACGTGTTCAAGGGAAATAGGGTTTCATTTTTATATATACATGTTAATTGAATGTGACAGGTGAGTACACAGCCATATGGCTTAAAGTGGCTGCCGATATCCATAAATAGCTAAGGGTTAATTGGAGATGTTTTGAATGTTTGGCTTAAAAAAAACATATGTAGATTTGACTCTGAAAAACTAATTTGAAAGAATCGAGAAGAACATCTTCAGATTTTCCTTATTTTAAAAGGAAAGCTTCATATTTCGTGTCTAAGTTTAATGTCGATTATATGCATACATCCAATCTAATGGCAAGTTTGGTATGTACCGTGTCCCTTTACCAAAAGTATGCATTGATAAACTCCATAAAGAAAGTTCCTTGTGTTCCATTTTCTCTGTTTACAATCTTCGATATACACAGTATCTACGAAATATTATGAAAGATAAACTGGATTTTATCCTTACGTTGTTTGATGATGCCAATTGTTGGTTGTGAAATAAACACTTGCTTTAGTGACTTGCGCACTTCATTTGCTGCCTCATTTTACAAATGATCCCAATACTGAACCATTTCTATCTGTCAACTCTAAAGATCCCAAAGAATTTGAAATTAATTTTGAATTCCTGAGCTACCTTTAAAAGATATCATATTACAAAACTAACAACACATGTGTTCTCGTTGGTTTAAAGTGAACCAGGTCCAATCGACTCCATTAAACAATATTTTCCAGGGAGGCCTTATAGGCCAATAGACATAAATCTAAACTTATCTCGACATCAACCTATGAAAAAATATGGTACATTAGAATTTCACCAGCGTTTTAACCAAAACAGAAACGTTTTGGGCCATCATCATTGACGAGGCTTTTTATTTAAAAAGTGAAAACAGCAAAAAGACTGGGAATTTTATTTACTGCAATTTTCCAGTGACCCATCGGTTTTAGTCTGAAACAGTAATTGTAATCTATTTAGTTTGTTAAACATTTTAATAATCCAATTAAACTGTTTAAGTCACAAAAATAGAAGCATATTCTATAAATATTGTTTTGAGTTAAAATGTTACACTAAAAAAATTGTTAGTTAAATGCTTATAGTATTTTTATAAGAGGGTGCACGCTATTCGCGACGATTGTTGAACGTTTCATTTCAATAAATTAATTTTATGTTACGACTTGAATGTGTTTTGTACAACAAATTTATAAAATATTTGTTTTTATTTCCGATAACGTAGCGTGTAAATTAAAAAGAAACTTAAAAAAAATTCGAAAATTATTTTTTTTTTTGTTCGCGAGCCCTACGCCATATTGGATTCTAAATTCTAATCATTCATCCATCCAATAGATACTTGAGATACCCAAATAAGAAATGTTTCAAATATACAAATTAGTTTTTATGTTCAGTAATATTGTATGTATAACTTAATTTTTATGTAACTTATAAATATTAGGCAGATTGTATGTGTAATAAATATACTCATACATACTAAAGAAATTCATTACTTTCAAGTTAAGATTACACAGACCAAAGATTATAGTGTAATAATTGTGAATAAACTTCTAGAGATTTTTAACAATGTTTATTAAAATTTTAAGGTGAAATTACATAAGATCAGCGAGAGATTCTTTTCATAAATAAATATATTATCTCTGTAGATACTACATTCAAAAAACTGTTACGAGTGTTTACTCTTTATCAACTGAATCATTTGTGAGATAAAAAAATAATACAATACAAATCTTTTCTCTTAGTATCACTTCATTCTCAATACAGTTTTTAATTTAGCTGGCATATATAGACATATGTATGTCATACTTTAACACTTAATAATTTCGCGTCCTTTCAAATTAGCCGTCCTCCATTTTTAATATAATTACATAATAATGTAGATGACGCCGTCATTTCATAACACAGTGTAAGTCTGTGTTTATAATCGTGATCTCATTTCCTTGTCCGTATCTTCCATAACAAGACATTCGTTCAATTAATGAATGTTAAATCAAGCCGAGTCATGTTTAGTGAAATATTTATAACGGAATATAACCGGAGAATTCTGATTGATAAAGTAGAATTAGATCTACTTACATATTATTTTATCATCAACCTAGAGCCCAATGCTGAGCAAAAACCTCTTCAAGCATGGAGAAGTTTTGAGCATTAATCATCACGCACGCTCAAGACGGCTTGGTAATTTCAAACTTAAAATTTGAAATTATAAGTCCAGGTTTCCTCACGATGTTTTCCTTCACCGTCTGTCTTTCGTGACTAAACACTCTTAGAAAGTACATATGACTTGGAAAAATCACATTAGTATTTGCCAGGTTTCGAACCCGATCGGTCATGCATAAGATTTGGACCTTTAACCACTAGGCCACCACGGCTTAATTAATTAAATATATTAATATTGTTTCATAACATTATATCCAAAATATTCAATCGTATGAGAATTTCTTCTGTCAGATTTCTATTTGAGAGTTATAATGATAACACATTAGTGTTAAAAGAGTTACTTTTTAAAATTCAAAAAAAAAATAGAAAAGCCCTAAATGTTTAAATGAATATATATGTCACATCATTAAGTCTAGTTAGTAGGTAGTTTTATTATTATATATATTTTCCGTTTAATTACAGGCTTCCATAATATTTTCTTTTACTAAGTACATTATTTAAAGATGTAATAAGACCACGTACGCGATCATGGTTTAGTAAAGTCTATTACTCCTAGTCATTCATAAGTAATAATTTTTAAGAAAACCGAATTCAATCTCGTAACTTTTTTATTATTTCCGTGAGACGGAAAAATATTGAATACACAATAAGGTGAAACTTTCTTGTTTCTGTTTGTTTAATGATGAGACATCAAATATAAAAAGTATTCCTTCTGTATACTTACTGAGATCAAATTCTATAGCAATTAAATTTGATATATGATCAATACTTTACAAAGATATTGACAATCTTCTATTTTTTATCAGTATTTTTAATAACAGTTTATATACTGCATAATGGCCTTCAATGTTCTCGATTAAACGTGACATTGGCATAATGTACCTAGTGTGCTCTTATACATATGTAGACTATAAATTAAAGAATTGAATTCAATTTATTGACATTGACAGAACTTGTTAAATCGCCAATTACATTAGTTTAGAGTAAATTTGTAGCGCATCGAAGTTTTATTGTTTTTAACTACATATTAGGCTGATTACAAATACATAAATAGTTTTTTCCTAGTAACTGTTGCTTTTCAGTTTCAGATAAAATTGAAAATGAGTTCTGGTTAAACTATATATTTTCGAAATAATAATTTCGATTTAAAAATTCAAATCAATTTATACGAGGGCGCGGGTTCGATCCTGGGCCGGAAGTACCAATGTGATTTTTCCCAGTCATATGTACTTTCTAAGAGTATTTAGACAGACATCACTGATTAATGCATTCCCAAAGAAGGTTGATGTCAGGCAGGCGGCCGGTCATAAAACCAATTAGCCAAAACTATTAACAAACATGTAGTTTTGGCAGACCCTGGCTAATGCTGGGAAATTGCCAGGTAGATATATGTACGCAGGATAGTTGGTATCAGCTTGGTATCATTGAAATACAGACAAGGAATACAAAGAAGGACAAATTTAATTGATTTAGACAATACTTTTCATTCAAAAGATCCCAAATTATTGAAAAAAAAATTGGTTGTTTGCAAAGTAGGTTTACGATCGAGATGTTTACGTGATAACGTCTTATTGGTGATATAAGTTTTAGGGAAGTAAGGAATTAATGAAGATAACAATTTTTTCAAATTTTAAATTACATCTATCGTTTTATTCACACTTTTGATGATAAATTTCGGGTGTATTCGTTTGTATGTATTCATTCGTTTGTATGCCGCTAGAGTGAGAGAGACGGAAGATCGGTCCACTCACTCGAACGCTATGCCTGCCTCCGCTCGTGAGGATTCCGCGTGACAAGTTTCAGGGAATGACTGGCAGCGCTCGAGATGAGACCGTCTCTCTCTCTCGTTATACCTGCGATCGCGCTCGTGAGGTTTTGGTGTGACACAAGTTTCTGAACATGTCACCCGACTAAAACGATTTTAAAGACGTTATCACGTCAAAAAGGAGTTTTCAACCACTTCCATTAAATTTTTTTATACTTTTTTAATACCTTTTACCTCTTTATTGCACCAATTAATAATAAAAATTACTAAAACAACCTTTTCGTGGATTACTCATGTCGCAAAAAATTTAGTATAATTTTGTCTTAAAATGCTCACGTTATTCACGAAACGAATAGGCAAAAATGGTACAAGATGACTAAAAACCGCTGCACATATCATCATTGATTGAAGACTTTAGACTACTATCTTCTTCTTCTACCTGGCAATTTCCCCGCTTTAGCTAGATCTGCCTTATATGTTGTGAATAGTTTTGACTAATTGTTTTTTACAACCGGCCGCCTGCCTGACATCACCCCTCTTTAGGAATATGATTGAAGACGACTAAATAAGTGAATAATATCAACTCCAAAATTCACAGCGACACACAAGAAGCATAGTTTTGTAAACCAGTGTCATTCTACTATTTCATATGCCGAATGCGTAATGATAATATTTATGCAAAATACAGAAGACGCTTTCACAGATTTTGAAAACTAGGTTGCTTTATAAACGAACATACATAATATCAGAACTTTAACATGTTAATTTGCTTTGGAACTGAGTTTTTGAGTGACTCAGTTTGTTTATTCGTATTATTGTAATATTATGTAAGAAGATTAAAATGAATCATGTTTTTTACTTGTGACGAGAAACAAAACTATTAGTAAAAAGTGATTAATATGGAATTTATTACTTTTATTGGAATCGGCCAAAATACTTAACAAAATAATATTATTTAAATTGTTTTAATGATTTTTTTACCATTTCTTATTTTGATAATAAATTGCGACATTTTTTAAATTGCATTTTCTACAGGCATTGATTTAGTGATAATTGAATATTAGGTCGTCAGTAGAAATGCAAATTAGTGAAAATCCAAAATTATTGATTTAAAAGTAATTTCATAATTCCATTGACATGGAAATGAAAGCAAACACCTTAAAAAAATGTGATGTACACAAAATAGTATGTATTTTTGTAAGTAGAAAAAATTGTTTCCTAAAATAATAATATTTTATAAATAGTACATACGCATATCACTTATTTGAACTTGAAATTAACATACCGTGCATTACAACAACGTAACATTATTACCTATTTAGATCAAATCCTTATCTTAATTGAAATACAGATGCCAGATAATAAATAAGCTTTATCATAACAATAAGATGTTTAAAATATTGGCAGTCTGTGCATTTCTAGAGCCGTACAATATAATCAATTTACAAGACGTCATATCAAATGGTACTTAGTACATTACTCTATTTTGGAAGCTTGTTTACTATCGACATAAAAATGTTTCAATCATTCGGATCGACGGAGCGGAATTAATTTTACACAAATATCTAACGAGCTACAGTATTTATAATGTGATGTTTTCAAATCACGTGTTAAGATGATTGAATTATATTTAATATTTTAAATAAATTAGATTAAAAAGAATTATACTACTCCAGGTCGATCAGTGTGTGAATTGATATATATGTTAAAGGTAATAATTATAGTATTGGGAAATTTAAAGAAATTTTTATACATAAGGAAAATATTACAAATAAAATGGATTCCACTTGAAATATTGTTGTTGAACAGAGCCTATTAAGGAGCCGGGAATTGAGATAGAGGACAATTTGTATTAAAATAGTTTGATAGCAAAGCATTTATTGAAAGCCATTCATTTTTATTTTCGAATAAAAATACGATTAGAAAATATAGATACATTAATAATTGAACAAAACAGAATTTGTCATTATACCTGTGGGAGGATGCTAGTGTATAGTGATAAAAAATTAAATTTCCTTATTTAAGTTAGTTCGTATCACCAATATAGTCGGGACAAGTGAATTAAGATGGCGACACTAAAGTCTAAGAACCTACCGTACTCGTAATAAACATTTACTGTACCGCTCTTTGTCATGAAACATTATGAACCTCTTTCGTGGGCAACCTCTATTTTTGTCTTATCTGTGCGATGTTTAAAGTTGCTCTTTGTTGTTTTTGTTTTTTACTCCAAATTACTTTTCCTTAAGATCTTACAAATGTAACCTGCATTAATTGTTTTAGTTCAAACGACCGAAACAAATTGCGATGTAAAAAGTCTGATGAGTTTCCCTTAACCAAAGACGATTCCGTGTAATTGCAGAAGTAAACGTCGTGACCCAGTTCAAAACAATTGAGCATTGCCATTTAATGTTGTCATTTAGCATAATTAATATATTATCGGCGATTTAGAAAGAACTTTTGATATAAAATACATATAAAAATTCGTCTCTGTGTGAAACGTAATGTAAATAAATGTATCACAAAGCAAGCAAGACGGGATAATTCGGAATATTTCCGCTTACATGCGCGGGTGACGATATTATAAAGGTATGTTTATATTCGGATCCCATAGGATATAAAAATTCATAGGATTGGATGGATGTATTCCGAACCAGTGGATGAGAAAATATCATTGGGCGTAAATGGTGTATTGACCTTCTTTGACTGGTTCAAAAGTGAATGCATGTTATGCAACAACCAGACGAAATAAATATTGATAAAGATAAAATCTGTCGAATTTTGGTAAACATCTATTTGACACTCGGGTTCCCGCCATATATTTAGCCAAGTTTTCAATCAATGCCCGATATCAGTCACCTTCAAGAGTTCGTTTGTCGTCCAAGCCATCGAACCCCGGGATTATTTCGTTTACACGATATATAATAAAACATCCTGTAACATACATTTTGTTTGTCACCGTTGTTTTCTTTTATTTAATATTTATTTTTATATATTTTTTAAAGTATATGGAAAGATTTCTCGCGGAATCAAATCCTTATAGACACGTGTGTAATATAAATATTCTTTTTTCTGCGTAAAATGTAGTGTCAATTTGAAAAAGTTTTTTTTCCAGTAATCTTAATTAAATAATAATGATTTATGTGTTATAAAATAATTATGATATAATATTTATATACACTATTATGATTAAAATATAAATGTGTTATTCTTTAATATGTTTTATATGTACTTATTTAATTAAAAGTTTATCTTTGTTATCAATTAAAAACGAACTTTAAATTACTGCTGAAAAACACACCCCTCCCTTTCGGATTATCTTCAATAAGTTGGAAGTAGGTAGTAGTATTAGGTTTCGCATCCAATCTATCGAAGTATGGATGGTATTAGCAAACAAGATCTATGTATTTATATGCAAGAATAAACAGTACAAAAATAGCAATATTATGTCTTCGCCTACGTATTTCTTCGGATCAATGTGACACTTGTCAGTTTTGTACAAAATAATGTAAGATTAATGTAATAGTTCGTTCACCTCGTAGATTACGACGACACATCAATCATTGGGTGTTAATATATATTTATATTAAATTATAAATAATGCCTCGATAGCACTTTATTTCAGCTAGTACTGGAGACGCAACGTACATTCTCAATGTATCAAAAAACTGTTTTTGATTTGGTATTATTACTTTATCATTCTTTATAGATAATTAGATATTTATCTTAAGATATAATTTTCATAAAAAATCAGAAAATTGAAATTAATATAATATGAAGATTGAAGAAGATATTTTAACAAAAATTTCGATTTTTGTTGGCGTTTTTAAACCTATTTCTAAGACCTTCTGTAATATTTGTTTATATGAGAGTAAAACCTAAACTTCTTAGTAAAATATAATAAAGTACTATCGTTTATTTTTCAATTCCCTTCGATTTAGATCTTTACAGATTTCTTTTGCATGTTTCATGTTATCTGTGTGAAAGTCAAAGCTGAGTCGTCTGAAATAAAATTTATTTTTGTCCCAAACAAGTTTAGGAAATCTTCTTAGTAAGCATTTCAAAATATAGACATATAATACTCCCTTCACAAGAGCACGGATATTAATACAAATTTTATACTCACAATAAAAGCAGCTTTTTGGTTTTATTTTACCTGGATGAAACTAATGTCGAATGTAGTAATGCATGTTCTAATGTGTTCATCCGTTTCTTAGTTTCCTTATATCTTCACAATAAATTGAAGTCCTAAAGATATGTATTTATTATTATTATTTAAGGCTAAGTGAGGTGCTTTTAAGAGTTTATTCATAAAAAGCTGTTTATCTTGCTTTTCTTAATAAATAAAAAGATAACGATAATCATGTTATGAAAATAAATTTTCCTAAATGTAATAGTTTTGTGTTCAATGTACTTTACAACTTCCTTTAAAGAATCTTGAAATAAAAGTTATATGTAGACGGTAAGGCTGAGAACAATTAGTCCAAGAATTGCTTGTGAAAGTGAAAAATTACATACCAAAGTTTGTCATAGGACTTTTTATATTTTTATAATCTAATTTCCATTACATTTATTTTCATCGGCTTAACAATTATAACCATTGATATTTGAGTGTTTGACTCTCTCCGTAATGTTAATGAGTAGATAAATACAAATGCAATATGGTTGGCAAAAATTTTATATTTTCCGGAAACGTCATTAAAATGTGTGAATAACTATTTTTCACTAAGATGTCTGGGGAGTAAGAGGGTAAAAATAAGTTCTTATATAAATAAAGATAATTAGCGATAAATTAAAGTTACTTATTTTATATTTATTTCATAATCAGAGAGCCGGAGTAAATAGAATAATAAAATCGTCAGTTTTCTGTGATGATGGTGAAAAAGAATTACAGAAAATAACTTCAACAGAGACCATCAAAGGACACTATTTTTAAAACAGTCTCAGTCAGATAATGTTAGTCACTACACAACATCTGAGTATTGTAGAGGAGTATTAAAATTAAAGATATGTCATGTCAAGTATTGTATAATGTGAAATTGCACAAATGACTACTAGGTTTTCAAGGCTCTACTAAGGCGATGAGGGAAACTGTTTTGATTTAGCGGGTAGTTAGCGTAACACCCACAGACCCCCCTCATTTTCTCTCTGTTGTAATAAGAATTATGAAAATATTCGTCTCCGTTTTTTTATTTTAAGCTTTTCAGTCAATGTGATGAATTCCTTAATACCAAGTTGGAGTGACAAAGATAAGGACGTTGGAACTTATAATGCAAGCCATACAATGTTACCACAAAAATTCCCTCTCTTTTATTTATTAAAATTATTTGACCTTGGAATAAGTCACATAAAATTATATGAAGTAGTCCTAGCGAGCATTAACTCACTCACTAAGTCAGTAAACGTTTAGGTAGAATTGAAATTAATATAAAAGAAAACAGCCTTATAATATAATGTTAAACTATTGTTTAACGTCTATGTGTTATCAGTTAGAGCCTTGATGACGTCATCGATGGAACTTGTGAAGCCAACAGTATCACGTGATGAGCCCTTGATAGGTACAAGTATGTGAAAACAATGACGCGAGCTTGTATCAGCGTATCAAAGTCGATCAGTCAACGATCGTGACTCAAACATACCCGGGGCTTTAACACCTGACGCAAACATTTAATTCATTACGCCATAATCTCATAACTAATGAAATGCTTGTAATTTATATTAAATTACTATGTTTACGTCTGTAACAAATCTGTGTGGTGGTGATTAATGCTCAAACCTTTTCCATATGAGACGAGACCTTTGCTCAGCAGTGATTGGCTGTTGTTGTTGTTGTTGTTAATGATGATGATGATGATAAATCTCTCTATATATGTATTTGAATATGTATTAATTTAACGATATATAAGATTTTCGAGTGTACATATTTATGAAACTAAGTTTTAAAGATACTACGCGTTTTTATTATTTTATATCTACATCATCAAGTATGCGTTCGCTTACATCAACCGTGATCACGGACTAATGATATGAAGCTTTCATTTTGTACCAATAAATGAAGTACTAAAATTGTTAGAGTACAAACATCATGTTGAAGTAATAGTCTATTGTGGAAACTATTTTTCGTTTTGACTGCTACATATTATTTGACTATAATGTACAATGAAACAAACATGTGTAATATAGATAATATTGTTCAATATAAGTAGTGAAAAACTACAAATGTTAGTGTAATGTAATAGGTAGTTAGCAATTATCTGTTTCTAATAATTTCGAAGTTTATGTATTTATTTTATTAACATGTGATATTTTTCTTCTATTGTCACTAATTGGGTTGTTCTCATAGCTTTGTCCTTATAATTTAGCATAAATAATGTCGGACAGTAACATGGTTGTGAAAAATCTTTTTTTATAATCAGAAGTTTTATATGTTATTTAAAAGTGGTAGAACCTAGCTGAAATCAACTTCAGTTCGAACATGGGCTGGCTCGACCAGGGAAGTACCATCCTCTTACAGAAGATCGGTGTGAAGTAGTCATTAATGGCTGTGTTTCGTCCGATTAGTGAGAGAGCCGGTTGCCGTTTACCTGTTCCCACCCTTTCCTACCATTTTCTGATTCCCTCCCTTACATGTTCCTAAATAACAAAGTTGGCAACTATGGGCGACGGTGGCTACAACCCATCAATTAGGCCGTCTGTTCGTTCGCCAGCTTTCTCATTAAAAAAAGGATTTTATTAAAAATAATTATATAATTTTGAAACATTCTCATTGCAATCTATCATCGTTACGTCTGGATGTATGTTTGTATAATGAGATCTGAGATTTTCGCGAGTCTTATTCATTCCAATGTATGTTTATTTGTATGTTTGTGTGTGAGAAATGTATCTATTTTAATAGCAGATTCAAATTTATTATAATAATTTGCGTCTATGAAACGCATCTCTATTTTATCTTAAAAGTAACAGATATGATGATGGAACGTATCATGCAGATTCTATCTTTTAAAATAAACATTTGATATAAACCAATAATTTATTTTCAATGACTGAAATATAAAAAGATCATTAATTTAATTCCTAGTATCAAATATATTAATTTCAATTGAAATGTTGTATAATATATGATCTATGTTTTTTGTGACCCGATGGTAACTTATAATTTCGGTGGTAGGTGGTAGATTCTTCATTATTACATAAGTCGATCCTTTTTAATAAAAAAAAAACATAATATTTGATTTAAAATAATTGTAATTTTGTAAATGAAAGTAATTATATCAACAAATTAAACAACCTTTTTTTCGTAATGTAACTATTGCAATAAAAAAATCAAATTGTAAAAAAGTTCGCACATAATAAAAATATTTATAGACGAATCGCATGTAATAAAACATTTGAACTACATAGCGTTATTTGTTCATACATTTACTATCTATATCATTTTAACACAGCAATGTATTTCAAACAAAGTATTGTAGTAGACATAGCTTTATGAATGACGTTCAAAGATTCTTCAGTGTTCAGTGAAACTTTGTGTGGCGCGGACGCGGACGTATAAAAAACATTTGATAAAAAAATGAGTGTCGTGTGTTTTAATACAGGATTATAGTTAAAAAATAGATCGTCTTCTCTATGGCAAGTTATATATTTTCAAACGTGTATGTAGTTTTTAATAGGTAAGAATTGGTTTGCTGAAATAAACTTTGTTTACTTATAAGCTGTTATCTAAAGTAATCCGATGTTCATTATATCATTATATATATAATAACGATTATATATATGTGCCTTTTTTATAGGATTTTATACACAATTTTGTATTCGGTTTATTTTGCATTTCCTAAGACTTTCGTGACTTTTATTCATTTAAATGAAACTAATAGTTTCGGATGTACTACGCGGTTTATTTTTGTGAAAAACTACATACTGCCGACGACGTCACGGTGCTGAAAAGTAGCCGAAACGTCGGGAATATGTAGTTTTTCATAAAAATAAATAGTTAATAGTTAATTTTCTGCGATCGAAAAAGAAAAAAATACTTAATATATTCTAATATCTGGTTATTTACTGCCTCCAAGGCGGCATAGAGTTCGCTCGGTTAATTATACATATATAAGGTAATAAGTCAGTGGTGGCTTAGTGGTTAAAGGGCCCGCCTCTCGTTGCCGAGGGCGCGGGTTTGATCCTGGCCCGGGCAAGTACCATTGTGACTTTTTCCGAAGTCATATATACTTTCTAAAAGTATTTAGACACCACTGACAGACGGTGAAGGAAAACATCGTGAGGAAACCTGGACTTATAATTTCAAAAAAAAAAGTTTGAAATCACCAACCCGCCTTGAGCAAACGTGGTGATTAACGCCCAAACCTTCTCCATGAGAGAAAGAGACCTTGCTCAGCAGTGGGCTCCGATAGGCTCCCAATCAATCAAAAGGTACTAATTCCGACATTAACGCGGACGAAGTCGGGGTCAAAATTTAGTATATGTATATAAAAAATATTTAGAAACGATTCAGAGAAAGTTATAACAGTATATGCTCACATAAGTCAATTCAAAAAACGGCCTAGTTTGTCCCTATAAATAATTATATCCAATGATAAGTTCGATCTTATAAAATTATGTCAAAAGAAAGTTATGTATTATTACAAATAACTCAATAAATAACTCTCTCTTACTCCGTTTTCAAACAGATTCGTTAAAGTAAAGACAAATTAATCCACTAATTATATTTAAATTGTTGACATATTTCTATAATTTATTTTGTGAAAACCGTCAGTTTAAGGTGAAATACAATACTTAATTATGTCTAATAATACCCACTAGATGTTGTGTGTGATATAGGGTGGTTCACACGACACCTTTTAAATCATAATGTGAACCAGCCTTTATTTGTTCATTAAATTATCATTTGAGAACTTAATTCCTTTATAGATATATAAAATACAAGTAGTATAATTATATGTATATTTGTATGTGACAAAATGTCATTTACTATTTACTCATACGAAGTAAATAGTAAAAGTAATCTTTATCTACCGTAGACATGCTACGTGTCGTAGCACTTTCTACAATCAGCTACGAGATCCGTAGCAAGTATTTTGCTACGAAAACTTAGTGTTTATTGTTTGTTTGTCTCTGGTTACTTCTTGAAATCACGCAATATTATATGCATATTTATATATATATCTGTACAATTATATAATAATATCAGCTCTTTCTAAATTAATACGTTGTTTTACTTCGCTTTCATTTTATTTAATTTATGAAACATATGTATGTCAAAATATATTTAGCCATCCCATTAAAATGTTACCTACTCTGTTCATTGAATATAAGTTATCATAAGTTATAAATGTTTTTTGTTTTAAATTAAATCTACTTTTATTATTTTATTATCTTTTATTATTTTAAATCTTACTTTTAAACATGTTCGATATTTTGTTTTTTACTTTTAAACATGATGTTTCATATAGGTACATACTGAAGGCGTACAGTTTACAGTAATTCATTTGTCTTCATTTTTGACAGTATAAGGTCCAGTATCACCAAATTCTATTTGTTATATCTAAACGAGGCATGTACTAACGAATCTTCAAATATATACAACGCACTATTAAATTTGACAGACATTAGGTCGTGGGACACTCGATACATCTAACGCCTTAACAAGACGTTATTTATTTAACATTAATTAGTGAAACTGGGTCTAATCGTAGGTATGTTTGTGTAAACGGCAAACTGACAGTATGTAGTGAAATATATCGAACACGTGCTAGGAGTACACGTACATTAATTGCATTCAATGTTGTGTACCGTCGAACGTTCTAGACTTCCTTCATTAGATTTCTGTTAAACATTAATTAAAGATCTATTTGATTTTCATGAGAACTACTACTAATATACACGACATTGGACTTACTTGGAAATCTATTTTATACATATACTTACTAGGTTTTTTTTTTTTTTTTTTTTTGATGACGTAGTGGAAACTCTTTTTACGAGCCGTCCAACCGACCTTGGTGGGGCCGGAAGGGATGTGTGAGGCTCGGCCTGGGCAGGCCCCTACTCACTAAAACCACTGCGAAAGCCATCGGCCGCTATGTCGGTGTACCCCGGATCTGTCAGCGACAGGGCACACCAGCGACTGGCCGGTCCTGGCAAAGACCGGACTTACTCCCTCGGAGAATGGGGGCGATCCCGGCAATTAGGACCACCCCGACGACGCCGGGCTTTCAAAAGGGCCGGGTTACCACGCCGACCCCAGCCCGGAACACAGGGGTGCTATTGGAGGCGTAGGAATTGCCTCCGTCGCACCCCCGTACGTCGCCTGCGGGGGGAGGGAGCATCAGCCGCCCTCTCCCTTTCCCGCTGAGATGCCTCCTTCGTGGACATGACCGTCTCACAGAAGGAGGACACCGCCAACCAGGACCCATCACTCTCGAGCATCTTCTCCACGACACTCGAAAGCGACAGGTCCACTCCGCCGAGAGCCGCCACAAGGTCTTGGCGCTGCGCAGCCCATCTCGGGCACACCTCGAGGGTGTGCTGGGCCGAGTCCACCGCAGCGCCGCACTCATGGCAGCCTTCTCCCGGCTCTCTCCTGGCCGTCCGACACAGGTAGTAACCAAAGCACCCGTGCCCGGTTAAGACCTGCGTCAGACGGAAAGTGAGGGGTTTGCGTTTCCGCCTCATCCAACGCTCTAGGACCGGGCGAAGCGCTGCCGTTGTACGTCTACCGTACGGCTGCTCCGCCAGGTCCTCCCCCCACTCCCGCATAAGGCGCTCCTCCCCCTGCCGACGAACCGCTCGGATCTCCTCCGACGAAGGGTTCTCGCCGAGTGTCCTCCTACCCGAGACATAGGAGAACAACTCGGCTCGAACCGACGCCACGAGATCCCAAGGCGGATCGCCGGCAAGGGCAGTCGCTGCGGCCCAGGAGACCGTACGGTACCCCCTAATCACCCTCACCGCAGGAGCCCTTTGCGCAGAGCGCAGCAGGGCTTTGGTCCTGCGGCTCATTGGGCGATCAGCCCAAACGGGAGCACCGTACAGGGCTATACTCCGACAGACCCCAGAGTATAGCCGCCTGCAAGCTGCGCTGGGTCCTCCGAGGTTCGGGAGGAATTTTCCCAGCGCACCTGCCGTCTACTTATACTATAGTTATACTTACTAGGTTATTCAAATGGTCTCTAAAAATTAGAAGAAATTATATATATATAAAAGAAAGTCGTGTTAGTGACTTCACTTATAACTCAAGAACGGCTGAACCGATTTCGCTGAAAATTGGCGGGGAGGTAGTTTAGAGCCAGGAAATTGCAGTAGGATACTTTTTATCAAGTTCAACAGCATTCCCGTGGGACTTGACATGAAACGTCAGTCACTATAAAACGTGGAATAACGAAATACAATTGACAGCTATGCAATTGACGTATAATTACAGATATGTAATTTAGTATTTGCGGGATAAATTAAGAAAATCATTGTTTTTCACATGGGCAGTTACAGTTTGTGTGTGTTGGGAAACCATCCGCTTTATTTGTGTTAACGTTAGACCAAAAACAAAAAAGTGTGGTTTACAAAGGAGCAGTTCAATGAAACGGATAATTATACTTTGGATACTTTGGATTCACTTTCATTTACTTAGAGAAGTTCAACTAAATAACACTTCATTTTTGTAATCGAAATGAATTCATTACTATTGTGAAATGAAATAAAAATTTTCCTTTTCAAATATAAAACAAAAAAAAAATCTTCATCTTTTAATCACCGAACGAAATGTTATATGTATAAAAGCCTTCTGGTGGCGAAACGGAGTTCGCCAGGTTTACTAGTATTTCGATAATATTAAGTGTACTGAAACGCATAATAAGGACGAACGAACATTCTTCGATTAAAAGTTGAATGTTAAAAGAAAATATTAAGGTTTGAACTGAAATATACAAACTTTAAGATCACAGAACGCGAAATCTCGAAGAAAAACATCACTTTTTTAAAATCGAATTCATTTATGTTTCATTTAATATTTCCAAAGCCCTTCAATACACGTCACAGGAGTGTTATGAGTAAATTTGTAATTATTGATAGTTTATCTAACTATTAAATAAGAATTTGATATAATTCCACTCATTAACTACCACTGCAAACAATAATTCTTCAAGAAAAATGTGAATAGGCTGTTACTGAGATAATGCGTCACTTATGCCTTCCCTTTCACCTGTAAACATTTGGCATATCAAATATTATGCAATCGTTATAAAAAATACAGAGATTTTATTATTTTTAATGATTGCTTTTATTTTAAGCATTTCTTTCAATGAATAAATAACTCGCAAATTAAAATATAATCCTAATCTTGGATCGGACGAATCACAGCCGGATATTACAATTTAGAAAATTGTTTCCTAAAAAAATGGTCACGGAATATTTTTTATAATTATGTTGATGGATTATTGATATAAAGCTTAATTAAATATATTTACTTATATATGTAATGTATGTATTACAAATTTCAACTGAAAAGGAATATTTTATAAGACGAAATTAATTGAAGTAAGATCTTAATGTTTCGGATTAATTCTTAGAATTTGCTTATATAAGCATAATTATTTAATATTTTAATATAATATTTAAAATATCACGTTTTTGTTTCAGGCAGCAATGAAATTACAACAGCAACGGATCACTTAGGTGAGTTCAATATGAAATTTGAATGTACGATGAAATACTATGAAAGAATGAATGAAAGTGAATGAAAATATTCCGATGAAAGTAAATAAAATTCTACGATGAAAGTGTGTAAAAGTATTCTTATTTTGAATAAGAATAATGTTGTTTTTTTTTAATTTAATTCTATTATATAACTGGTGCAGTTTTGGAATGATATCTACATTAGATGTCGTGTTTTCAGTGAGTGGACAGACACTATCAGTAGTACAGTTACACTCAATGCTCTTTAGACACAAGTTACTCTATTTGTGTCGTGGTTAAATGTGTTAGTTGCTTCTTTATTGTTAGAACTCTGTCGTGAAACCTTAGCAGATAAAAGCGGTCTTTGCAATAAAAAACTCTTTTTAGTTTGGTACAATTGAAATGACATTTATTTTATTTTTTTAATATTTAATTGGAATGAATTAAATGAAAAATGTGTTAGACAATGATCAAATACTGATTTTCTGAGACTGGTAATTTTTTCAGGGAATTCAAAGTACATATTTTTCAAGATAATTTTGATTTCTTAAAGATCCTTTTGCTACATGAAGGCATATAGGGAAGCTTATTCCACGTTCATACGATTGACGATATATAAGCAAAAATTATGCCATTTTGACAGCTTAGGTATACAGAAACAGAAAATAATTCATAAGGTAATCGTGAGACAGAATGCTGTCATTAATCGTCCTAAAGAGTATTCGCTTGAACAAAAAAAAACAAGACAACAATGACAATAAATGTAGTTTTTAAGATAATTTAGAGAAACGAATATCAGCGTTTGAAGGCAATAAGGGAAACTTTGCTTTGGCATATACAAAAAAGAAAGTTTTATGTAAATAAGAAAATATTGTGTATGTTCAAGGCATTAGTCAATATGTAATGATAGTGGTCTAGCTGTTGAAGAATAATATAGATTTATATACGGGTTTAAATATATGTAGCAGTCATTAAAGTTATTTTGAACGAAATAATTCAAAAGTTTCAAATAATGTTAAATATTTACAATCACGAGCGGGAATCGAAAAGGAGACTTCCGTCATAACACTTCCTAACACATTAGTCAACGGAGCTATTGTGTCCCATACTAAACACTCGCCTGCCACCTTCCAGAGATGTATAGAATACTTTTAGACGATTAGAAATCATTTTAACTATTAAGTACTGTGAACATTTAAAACATAAGAATATGTACAAATAATAAAGTATTTTTTTTTTTATATCAATGGTTTTGTTTATTATAATTTGATTTTTTGGGTAATGTCTGACAGAGGGTGAAGAAAATTCTTAATCGAACATCTGTTTCATATTCGATGTCACTGTACAATATTAAGACCTGTACTCATCTGGAATGGCTTGGAAATTGCGAAATATAAAAACTAAGCATTACAGAGGACGATAACCGCGGCGATAATTGACGGTCGCCGGTACCCCGCTGATGTCTCACAACTAATTATTTACTGTCCAGCCATTTGTTTTAATATAACTCATAGATCTTTATAGTTTTCATATGAAATAATTATTGAATATACGTTCGATGTTTCGTTGTTATCTGCTTGGGAAAAATAAAAATAATGTACTACATAGTTTGAATTGATCTGTTCTTAGGAAAGAACGATGTGACATAAATGTATTTTGAATGGCAGATATTAAATTTTTGAAAATGATTTCTATTGAGTGTGCTAAATACATGAATTAAGATTCAACTTTAAGATCGGAAAATGGAAACGGTCAAACGTGAAAGACCTATAGTAGAGACGATAT
Organism: Danaus chrysippus; assembly: GCA_916720795.1. Classification (NCBI taxonomy): domain Eukaryota; kingdom Metazoa; phylum Arthropoda; class Insecta; order Lepidoptera; family Nymphalidae; genus Danaus; species Danaus chrysippus. The sequence goes on along the minus strand of CAKASE010000074.1, from coordinate 12,521,280 downwards.
GAGACTATAAATTTTAATAACGAAATATGATAAACGCATACAAAAAAAAATGACGAAAACATATGTACATATGATTAAAGTATAATATCGAATTATATATACATATATATTAGTCAATAAAATTTCAACATGAATATCTATGTCAATTCAAAGCCTCGTCGTCCAAAGCTAATAAAGAAATAACAGAGGCTAAATCGTAGTATTTTTTTCAAGTTACATTTGGTTCGATAAATAACGATTCAAGGGACATTATTTAAATGGCTTTTACTTGGAAGAATCTGATCTGAGGAAGCATATCATCTTCAAGAGATTGACCTTATCGGAAGATTCGTTCATATGGAAACTTACCCTCAGAACATTAGAACTGTATTCACATACGTACGTTAGTGACCTATTCCTAAAAGATATTGATCTAATACCAATTTAAAGATAATAATATATGTATATTTTATATAATGTATAGGTCTAGCCGATGCAGTAATTACTTACAGTCCGCTAAACGAATGTCTTTCATCTTTATAAATTAAGCGAACATAAAAGGATAAAGTTTTACTATCAATAAACGGCCTTATGCCTGTCGAGTATGAAGTTAAAGCTCCCCATATTATAACTAATGAACAATATCACGTAATGTAGAAGATTTTTCAACGTCACACTGTGAAATATATCGGAAAAATTAAGTGGAAAACTTTGAAGAGACTTCTTATGTATTTACTATTAATTAGTAAAGAGAAATATAAAGAATAAGCTCTATATTAATATTTTCTTAAAATACATATACATATGTATATGAATATATGTAACTTAAAATTTAATACGATTTGAAGTTTCTATGAAATTTTGTACGTAAATTCATTTGTAGCTCGAATTCTAAGTAATTCCTTCCATATTTCACATCTCGGTTATAAAAGCGAGATTAGACAATTTAATTATGTCATAAAATTGTTAATTACGGTGCTATTTAATTTTCTTATAATAATAAATCGTGTAAAATTAAATCCAGATTATAAATGAGAAATTAATTAATGTTCGAAATCCCGAGAACCGTGAAAAACGTATTAACCGTTTTATACAATGTGTACTTTATATTAAACAAGTCTGTAATGGGGCTGGTTGGGGCACTCAGTATTCCTACGACATATTTAACCTTTCTTTATGGCCAATAAAAAGCCTTAATTCCAGTAAGTCACTTGATGTTATTGTACCTAAGACAAAGAATCTTTGTGTGCCCATCCCGCTACTAAATTTAATGTGTACTCACATAAAATATCCAAAAGATTAATTACTAAGTGTCTGTAATTGAAAATTAATTGTGTTATAGCTTATTCGAATTAAAATATAATTAAAAAGGTTCAGAAACAATTCGTATGTCAAGATTAAATTAATTAAAACGTGAAATACTTAATTATATTAAGTGCTTGCAGTCAGATTAATGTTTCGTAAATTTTGTATAATAGTTATCTTTTACTATTATATGTATATATATAGGGACATGAAGAAGTTAATTTCTGAAATGTATGCGAAAAGTTATAATCAATCATGAATATGTAAACGACGGGAGTGTCACCTGCTGATTAATCCGCCATCTTGTGTTCAATCTAATTTATAGTGTAGTTTAACTAGGGCTTGGATTTGATGGTTCCTACATATAAAGATATACATACATTTGAACAATAATAATGTCTAACAATGTTAACTTTTATAATACATTTATATGTTGTTGAAGGAAACAGTTTATGTAGGTAATAAAGTTCAGTTTGGTAAAGTTAAATTAATTTTATTTGTTATCTTCGAACTTAGTATATTACCAAAGCAATCGAGAGTAGACTGGAACGTTCGCGACCGCAGGACATAACGTTATTGCTCCCCAACGGTTATATTGATGTTAATACTAACCGCATGAAATCGATTAACATATGTCAACTATTTAAATTACCCACACGTCGCCTTTGTACATATTAAACAAATTTAACATTCGTCAAAATTCATTACCCTCAATTGAAGTTGCAGCTATTATATTTGCATTCAATATAGTGGAGGCGATTTAGCTTATCGAAAATCCCCAGCCGTTTTAGCCTACAGAACGTACTCGTTCATTCAATTGTTTAGTATTTTTATATCTGTTTGGTTGCCAGTAGAAGGTCCACAAACGTGCACTCAGTTTTCACGATCCCATAAAACTAGACTTGTTTGTGTAACGTAATAATTCAGTAAAAATATCTCGCGATGACGCAACGCGTTGCCAACAAACTAAGACGATTTTAGTAGTATTTTTTATAGTTTTACATTATTCTTGAACTAATGTACACTTCCTGGGCAATATGTATTTAAGTTCTACTGAAATAGAAACACGCATTTCTTTTCCAATATTACTATAGATGAAAGTATTTTTACTTAATTATAATGTAAAGGAACTTATAGGTATTGTTGTTTCTGCACGACGAGACAAAATAATTGTAACAAAAGTAATTAGGTCTTTTCTTTCGTTAATTTCTGTGTTTACTTCAATCACTGAAACTTCTTCAGTTTCAAGCGTAGTCCTATAGCACAAACTGGCCTACTTATTTGACTGACCTTCCCTTTTTCAAGTTAATCGCCTTAATAACCTATTATTCCACTCGTCTTAAATGGGATTATAATATCATTTTATTTATATAAAGAGACAATTTTTATGAATATTTTTTACTCATAAAGAACTTTTATAAATTCCCATGTTGAAGCTAAACAATAAAACAAAGAATTAAATTAAAAGTTCCGCTCTGAACTCCGAGTAAACTAATGCGAAGCGGTGAATGGGACACTGTTTTAATGTAGTTTCACACAACAATGGCTGTTATTATTGGAAATATTAACAAGTAAACAGTTTCAACTATTCTGCTGAGTTTGACAACGTCAGGGGACCTACAATAAGTATATATTTAAACGCTTACATGCTTAAATTCAAGTAATATTTTTTTAAAACTTTGTTTTCGTATCGATTTTAAAAAGACTGTTTGGTCTGAATTTTTTGTAAAGCTTAATATTCAAGAGTCTAATACAGCTAACATTGATAAAAGGTTAAAGTCTATCAACATTTTAAGCGTAATGAGATTTAAGAATTTCGCGAGTATTCATCTAAATGAAACTTATATTTTTCAGATTAGATATATGTACTACGATTTTATTATTGCAAAAACTACATACTCCCGACGTTTTCAACAATAAAATACGCGTAGTATGTTCCGAAAATATTAGTTTACATTTATAAGCATTGTTAATTTGGCATGAAATGAATAAAATTTTGATAAATGGCGCATTTTTTCCTAGTGTACACTATCAATATGGTTGTCATAGAATTTGGTGGCAAACGGCCGGCGTTCACTCCTCAGTAAACAAGGGGCTCCCAGACATGGAGCTCAACCATGTTTGAACATGATTTATATAAACGACATTAACATAGATACATACTTGAAGACACTCCTTACAATTTTCTTGATTTAAATAATCGTCATCAAGCTATTAGTGAATATGTCTACGTAGTATAAAAAACTTGTATGTGTGATATTTATTTGATTGTAAAGATTGCTGGTGAATAACTTAAATGTTCTCAATAAACCAATTAATTTATTTATAAATGAATCTACTTATATAACAGTGAGGTACAGTTAGCTCTAATAATCTAATTTCCGTATTCGATTCCCGGCTGCTTAAATATATTCATAAGAATGTTTGTATATTAAAAATTATAACAAGTAAAATATTATATAAGTTTTGAAACTGTGGAAGTTTGAGTAACAATAGTTTTTGTTTCAGATAATTTCAACAAGCATGGCTGATATACTCCATGAGGATAATTGTACGGGTCTCGGAACGGTAAGTATTAAGTACGCATTAATATATGTACTAGAATACACTCTAGAATACACATTAGAATAACACCAGAATACACACTAGAATACATAAAATATAAAATACCCAAGTCCCATTTCGTATTCCGTTGCGTTCCCTTTCTTTGCTCAAAGTTATTATAATACAATTGGTCGCTTTCTGATTGGAAAAATAATTGAATATTTTCGTTATACTTTGTTTATGTATGTCTTTTATTCGAAACACATTATATTATCCATTAAATCTCATAGTCACAAAATTAGAATAGTTGTATTAAATGTATTTTATTGTTTATATGTTATTAATACAGTTTCTTGAAAGTCGTAACTATGTAGAGGGAATTGTTTGTAGACGTAAAGAAAGTTTCGAACACTTAACGAACTGTATATTGACAAATTTAATAAGCCGTCTATGTTTCACGGTATGTCTTTACTCGTGGAAGTTATATTTTATGAACAAAAGTGATTCTCGTTAGTGTGGTCATATAATAGTTACTATAGGTTTCCCATTTTTAATTAAATATCATTTTTTATACATTTGTAACAATTTGTAACTGAAATTTTTGTTTATAATTCAAAATTATGTAATTATAATAAAATAATAAATTTCCAACGTGTCCTTAATTATAAAAGCAAAGAAATATATGCTTCAGAACCGAGTTTTTTGTATAGAAACTCAATATATTATATATTAAATAATATTGAAATATAACGCATTCATTGAAATCGACTCTAAATAATAATAAATTAAGGTTTTAAATTGAATGATTTCAAATGATTCCGTATCGAGACTCTCATCAATCCAACTAATTATTTTAATCCATACTTTAAGAGAAAGGGGTCATATGTTAAACTACTACATATAATATAGTGTATGACTTAAAATTATGATGAGATTTAAGATTTTCGCGAGTTTTATTCGTTTTAATGGAACTAATATATTTCGGTTTACTATGCGACTTTATATTTGTAAAAAAACTACATAGTCACGACGTTTCGGCTCCTTTTCTGCAACTGTGATCACGAGATGACGAGATGACGAGAAAGTCGCGAAGTATATTCGAAAAATATTAGTTTCATTTAAATTAAAATTATGATTTGTATAAACAGGTCATGTTACAATAAACGTATTTAGTGAATGTTTGTTTCTGCTAAGTGTACCTCCCTCATGTGCCCCTTTCAAGCTGCAGTCGCCTTCACCCCGATTTACTTTAATAGGTTAAGAGCTTTTGTTTACAAGCTGTTTGAACACGCGTCTCTATGTAAGACGAGATTTTGTAAAGTGAAATTCTATTAGAACTACGTTTTTACTACTCTTTTTGTTGACGTACAAAGAATGTAAAACAACATGCTTCCGTGTAATATGTTTGATGGATTTCATATTTTTATATATTGGCTTATTAAATTCTTTGGAGTCAATGTAAGTGTTAGATTCTAACATATGACATTGTCGTTTTGTATAGTAGAAAACGAAAGTCGATTTTTTAAATATAATATATTTATTTAATTGAAGTACATACGTATCAAAGATATTTATGCACTTTTGCCATGTCATAGCCCATAGGTAGTTAATTCGTCCCTTAACTTTGAAAGACCATTGGGACGGGAATCAATAAAAACTTTTACGCGCTTTGGACTGCTTCATTACATGTAATACATGTAAGAGTAATACATGATCATATAGATGTACACAGTTTCGTACTAAAATATGACTAATATTAATAATTTAGAGAACAAAAAGGAGTAATAATTGTTTTATTTCTAATGAAATCATTGATTCATATAAAATTCTCTTTCACAGAGCTCGAAGCAAATCAAACAAGATTAGGTTTACAGTTTATATTAAACAAAACGCGGCTTTCATTCGTTGGCTGTTTAAGTAATCCACAGAGCAAAGATTACAATGAAACGATGTTTATATTGCTCCGACCAGGTTTCTTAAACGTTTTATTTAAAACAAATGACAATTGTCCCAGTACGCGACATAGAAATGTTTATTTCTTCTGACCGATACTGGAGAATTTTATTGATATTTAATGCAAGAATGAAATGAATTAGGGTACTATTAACATAGTATACGAAAATAAACCCATATTATCTACATATAAGAAGAACTAACTGACCATTCTGTTGCATATTAATTAACAGGAAGAAATATTAAGTAGTAAAAATTCCATATTAAGAAATAAGAAGAAATTACTGACCAATCTGTTTGATATTATACATATGACAGACTAACACACATGACACATGTCTTTTGTCTTCTTCTCCATGGTCTAAGTTGTTTATCCTTTTCCATTTAAACATGTTTTTCGAATACAAAAAATCTGTAGAAAATATTTTTTTAAACTCATTAATTCCGATGTTTTGTTCGTTGGAGGGATTTAAGCGGATTTGAATAGCGTCTGCATAAACAAATTTTGAGAGAATAGACGGGTTAATTCATTAATATGTTGAAATACTATTATAGTATAAAGTGCGTACTTTATAAAGTGACATTCAATTAAGCATTACGTCAATTTTGTATTATAATTGTGAAAAAGGTTTAATGAAAGATAATGTTTTTTAAATAAGCTGTAAGTGTTCCAGAGGTCGAAGGTCAAGTTTCAGTGGTTATTTAATCGTTGTTTTATACAGGGAATAAATCTTGAGAGCGTTTGTTTGCGGTTCTGAAGAGATTTCTATAGTTTAGCTTTTATGAGGCGTGTGTGTGGACGTTTTTATATCATTGTGTTGGCGTCTGGTGTACACATATCACTTGTAACATTAGACGCCACATTTCATCGTCTTTATAGTTGTATGCAAATTGTATACAACATATTTGAATAATAAACTTATCTAGATTCCTAGACTTATAATTCGCGATTTATATATAACCAATCAACAAAATAGGGTTATCTGGTTGCAATACTAATCTAAACCCTATTTACTGAACGCATATACACAACTAATTTATTTTTACCTCAAACAATTCACAGGATTGTCTCTATAGAAATTTTGTAACAACATCATCAGCCTATCAGACGCCCAATACAGAGCAAAGGCCTCTTTCTCACATGGAAAAGGTTTGAGCATTAATCACCACGCTTGCTCAAGACGGGTTGGTGATTTCAAACTTATAATTGTGAAACTATAAGTCCAGGTTTCCTCACGATGTTTTCCTTCACCGTATGTCAGTGATGTCTAAATACTCTCAGAAAGTACATATGACTCCGAAAAATCACATTGGTACTTGCCAGGTTTGAACCCGCGCCCTCGGTAACGAGGGGCAAGCCCCTTAACCACTAGGCCACCACTGACTTGTATAAAATTTAATAGGAACTCATTTCTTCAGTAACTTTTACCATGGAATGAAATAAAACACAGCGTTTTAATATATTTTATCGGTTTTCATAAGAGGTTGAAATCTGAATTAGTAGTTTACAAGTCTTATTACTATTTAACATTATATATATTTATAGTTAATATATATAACGCCTTTTGTTTATTTTTTGTCTAAATGTCTGTATATCTATAATATAATGTGACTTCAGAAATAAGATAGAAAACGTCTACGCCTCTATGGTAATAAGCTGAACATGTATTATTCTTATTTACATATAAAGCATGCAAAATAACATAACTCTCCATAAGCATAGCTGATGGATCAGTGCTTACTTTCTTGTAATATAATTAAGTCCAATTCAGATTGGCTTTCACATAATTAATACACTATTTAATTCTTAACAATATAACTTGTTTTGTGAAAATAAAATTTAGGTAATTGAATTAATATCAGATTTGAGTTAAATCTTTAGAAACGATAGTTAGTAGTACAGCAAGTAACGAAACGATAGAAACAGATTTCAGAGAGATGAAAGTTTTCAGCGTTCAGTGGATTCATGGTGCGTATGCCGGGTCCATCGAACGCGCGTTAAACGCTCACCTCCACCGTCCAACCTTCTCTCTTTACTTAACCCATATTAAAACCTACAGGGGCTGGGTTTGAAGTACGTTCTAAGAATGAATTTATGTTAATTCTGGTCAGGCCCAAGTCATTTGGTAGTTTGTAGAGAGATTTAGCCGTTATACCTTACGCTCCCTCTTCTATCGCGTACAAATCTGCGATGAACCTATTCCTAGTCAGCTGGTTAGTGACCTAGTTATACATACTTATTAAAAGTAAGTTACAATTAGTTTTGATTTGGATAAAAATTGTATTTATGTTATCTATAGAAAAAATTGCACAATGAAGTTATGGTGTGTATTTATTTCTGTTTATTTAATTGTCATCAATCTAAAATAATTTTTAGTAAGAATTTTTTAAGTTTTAAATTTTGACTTGGTAATAGATTTCTAAATAAATACCAATAAACGTACGGTAAAACAAAGGTTCTGCTGACTTTCATTTGTAATATTTCATAGCTACAATATAAAATGTAATAAAATCACTTTTTAAAAAACTATCACAGCGGCTACTTTCATATCTTTGTCATCTGGTACAAAGGGCACTTGAAGCAATTTAGTTAGTTCCCTCTTTAGACATCTTTAAAGAAAGATAAATCCGAGACGAGATGTAAAAAAGAGACGTTCATATTATCATCTGACATTTTGATTATGTTACCTTTGTTAAATAGTACGTGAATCTAACAAACATGACACATTTATTAATGAAACATCGAGGTTTTGGAGTGAAAGGTTTTAATTAGTGATTCTGTCTAGCTTGTCTGTTACAAATATTATTGACAGGCCATTACCTGAGTCGTGGAAAACGATTTGTGTGTTGAAATATGTACGATTGTTTAATGTTACACGATGTATTATCAAACGGAACTCGGGAAATTGTAATTTAGTTTAATATATATGTTTTAATATGACAAATTACTATAGTGGAACAAAGAGACTTCAAATGTAAACTGGACATCCGCACATTAATAACTATTTCATATACAATACATATATATAACTGTATTTGTTTTTTTGCCTCTTATATAATATAAACAGCAGATAATTTATCTTTTCACTGATAAAATTGTAATAAATAAACATTTTTTTTTATTAACGAGGCTACGTGTCAAGATCCGAATGATCCTTCAACATGAAATACTTTGTCAGCTGTTGTAGAGGTTCTTATCAAACCTTATTTTAGGTGTTTTAATTTTACGATCAAAACATTTCAATATTTTTTGCTCGCTGTGAATTTAACTTTGTCATATAATTATTAATGTGTTTAAACTTTCAAACCAGGTTATTTTTACTTGAATAAGTTAATAACATATTAATAAAAATTTATATATACGGAAATATTGTTAAATTTTTTTATCTATCGTATTAATAAAGGAACAGTTTTATATTTTATTGCTAGGTAACGTCCCTAAGTACAAAATCAACATCGCGCCCTGTTTTCTATCGTCCACGCGTCAAACAACGTCGTTTATGTCCAATAAACTATTTTGCTGTTTTGTTCCCCATTATTTATTTATATGATATGAAACAAATCCCAATTAATATTATGAATACGCAGTGACTTTGTCTGAGTGTTGCGTTTTATAGTGGATTCCCCGAATCCATTTATCTTATATTTATATATAAAAGAAGGTCGTGTTAGTTACATTATTTTATAACTCAAGAACGGCTGTACAGGTTTGGCTGAAAATTAAGGGAGAGGAATTTTAGAATAAGGGAAAGGACATAGGATACATTTCATCCGATTGCAAAAGGAAAAAAATAAGTTGATCAAATCCAAAATCATCTACTATCTTTAAGGAGGAATAGAGTTCGCCCGGTTAGCTACATATTTCTAATTCTGAAAGTAACGCAGACGAAGTCGCGGACAAAAACTAGCGTTTTAAATAGGTAATAATGACTTCGAAATAGCTAACCTGAGTTGAGTTATATGTAAACGCAGTCAGGGACTAAATCTAATATATTAAATGTGGACCAAATAAAGTTTTATCTATCTATCTATCTAAATTAAATTTTTGAATAATTACAGACTTTGTTAAGTATTTCCTTTAAGCTAATGTAACAATTTTAGCAACCTGTGTTGTTAAAAGTCAAAAACAAAGGTTTCACTTACACTTAAGAAATAAAAATATGTATACATATATTATATGCATTTTTTTAAGTAAAATATATTATCATTTAAAGGAAGTGATTCACAACTATTCTCGACATTTGATGTCTAAACGCAATGTCGTCAACAAATTTTATTTCATCCCGAGTAAATAATTATAATAATATATTGGTTAATCTTGACATATGAAAGAAGTCCATTATAATGTTTGGGGGAATTCACGCTTAAACCTATAATTTAGCATTTCTTTATTACACTCTTGTTGATTTCTACTTCACCTTTACTTAATATGAAACTTTTCGTTTTTTTTTTGATAAAGAAACACGAGAGTGGTATTTGGAAAGCAAAGTAACATGATTATTGATTTTACAATAAATACTTACTATAAGTAAATAAAATTTTATATTGGTTTCATTTTTCACTCTATTTGAAATATTGTTATCTTTGAAACAAATTATATACCTTATTGAAAACAGAAAACAAAACTGCTCGACTTAATTTGACATGTGCGGCTTTTTGTATTTTCTGAGGTAAGCTCACAGATCGTATACGAATATATAGAACATAAAATTCTTTTATCCATACTAATCCTCAAGCTTAACTCTATATACCATATAATGAAAAATGTAACTTAAATATATAATATATTTAAATAAAATTTAGTATATTCCATATTATGTTCTTTCAGAAATGTTTAAAGAACGTTTCTTTTATAAAACAATATATAAAGAATCGTAATAGTAGGCTTTACTTCAAATACCTATACAAAATCGTTCCCCATTATTGACATCTATAAATTATGATACATAAAGTAACCATATTTCTTTTTGATTGATGTTTTATAGACACAGTCGTTGAACTGATTGCTAAGTTATGTTCGTAATTATAACGTTTACCTAATTAGTATTTTGATTGAAGTTCCCTAATTGTAGGAAAAAGTAGGAATATAAACATAAGAATTGTTAAATAAAATATATACTTTATGTATATAGTTATAGGAAAAAAAATGCGAATCTAATATGTGTCGGTGGGTGTTTTCAGAGCAATATATTTCATATTTATCTATTCAATTGATGGATTTTCTACGAAATCTATCATCACGCTCGCGTCAATTCGTTCTAAGATTATTATTCACTATGTTGAATCGTGATTGACGAATACTAAGTACGTATATACAAGATTGAATATAATATTTATAGGCTTGAAAGATATGTAAGAAAAAACAATAAAATATTTAATTACATTAATAGTACCTTTCTCATAGACTATTTTAAACGGCCGGTGAAGTTTTGTAAAATTAAAATTCAACTGTTATTTGTGATTATAGAGTTAAAAATTTAAAACCTTTTGGAAAATTATGAAACTTTATTTTCAAATTGGCTTTTAAATTTTAACTTAATAATTAGGAAACGGAAATCAGTTGATTATGAAAAATCATTAGTTGACAAGCTATCCAATGATAATAAGATCTAAGTTTTTCGCGAGTATTCACTTACACAAAACTAATATTTTTCGGTTATACTACGCGATTTTTATCGTCTCATTTCGTCTGCCCGTGATCACGGTTGCTGTAAAGTAACCGAAACGTCGGGTGTATGTAGTTTTTGAGAAAAAAAAAGACAGCTTTTCATTTATCCAATGATGATAACTTTAATGGCATATTTGTATAACTTTACTTAAACAGTCAAGTGATGCACACCATTAGTCCCGGCTGGTTCGTCGAGCGACTTTCAATTGGCTCGTTGTAATGCGACATGCGATAGATGACCTTATTTTGAAGCAATTTTAAAATTCAGTTAAGAATACATATTTTGAACATGAAACTTCCACGTAATTAATATGAAGTTTTATAAAGAGCCGTATTAGGAAGATTAAATCACGCGATGAGGAGCTCGAGTCTCGTACGATTCAATTAACTTAGAATTATGTGGCAGAAGTTTACTAACTAGTGCTTTATGGAGAGACTTAATAATGTTCTACTTGAAGAGAAGCTTTTGATTACACGCAATAACCTTTTAGACTCTTAATATGCAAGCATTTATATTCCATCGCCGAAAAAATATCTTCTATCAGTAGAAATGACGTATAAAATAAGGAAAATAGATTTAAAGGAAATCTCTTATACGAATGATAGCTGTTTGAATATTAAGAAAGTTAATCATTAAGTATTATTAAATTCTCGGCACGTAGAAAACCTATGTAGTAATTATTTACTTTAGTTATTTCTTTTTTTATGTTCAATAATCTTTTTTGAGTGTTTTACGCTGTAATAAAGAAAGATATAGAAGTAAAACTTTGAATACTTTTTTTCAGTTTCTGTACAAAACAATTTTCAAACTTTTTTTTATCAAATAATTATGTTTTAAGTTTATAAAAACGATTACTTAATTACTTACTATTTGTTTAACATTTTGGAAATATCTGGAATTGCGTAACATTTTAGAAATTTTGGAAACATCTGGAAGGTTTACTACGAAATTTTATAGATAATTTGATGGCACTGAAATTGTTCTACTCTTTAATATATTACAAACACGACTATATGCCTGTATATTCAAATTTATGTATCAAACGTATAAAAAAGATTTAGAAATGTTCCGCTTATATGAAATAATAAAAGGTGAGTTGGTATAAAAATAATGAAACGTATCTGTTATCAAGAAAACCGGGCGATAAGGGACGTATTATTAATGGGTTTACAAAGAGATATAACGAGCCACAAACACACAACCTTCGAGTGGCTCACCACCATAACGCATATACTTTTAGCATTACGAAAAATTATATGTACCTACCATAACATAACATATTTCTACCTTAATAATTGTCATAAGTATTTATTTCATTTTACAATCATTATTCTATTTGAATAGAATAAAAAATGAAGTGAAACTCGATAAGCTTGTGTCGTAAATGACATTATGTTTAGATAATTTTTTGTAAAGAAACACACAAAATATTTTAATAGAAGTCACAAATGATACATTATTGTTCACCGAAGACTTTATCTGCGTCCTTGTGAATAAAAACGATAAAAACATTTATAAATATTGTTAATACCTTGTTTCCTGTTTGTAGTAAATCAAAAGCTTATTAGTTATTAAAGTTAATTTTATAATTGTAAGCCATATAAGACATATTCGTTATATAAAAAGCGATCATTTTAAAATATCTCCAGTTAATTATCTTCCATCGCTCTAATATTGTTATAATTGTTATATAAGCTAAAATAAAGTCAAATTTTGTTTAAGAATATTAAACGAAAAGATTTAAAGTACAAATATATCGACTCTGTTATATTAGGTTTGAGTTATGTTACAATTAAGACATCGTGCCACAGAAACTAAAACCCGTTTCTTAATATGTTTTTATTTAACTTTTCATGCAAGTACTCTCATAACAACTCTTTATTATTTAATATATATATGTACACAAATTATAGTTATAATTTTCTTTTGCCCAGGACTTTACTCTTTTTAACATGATTTTCAGTAAATAATTTATATATATATAACAGAAAAGTGAAGACTTTTTAATTTAGATAAATATAATGAAGTTTAATTTCACGGAAATTTGGTAAAATTTAGTTTGATATATTTTTCACAAATGTACCGTTTTTTTTAACGATGTTACACAACACTTTTCTAAAGTAAGAATGAAAGTGTATAATTAATGAAATCTTTTTATCTTCAAATAAATATTTCAGACACCAACATGCGAAAAAGTTCAATGAAGGACTTTTTTCGGATCAAATTATGTCAACATGTAATGTGTTAATTAAAAATGGCCGAAAGGACGTGTAACTGGACGTATAATTATTATATAACATTTTAAATTCGTCAGAGGATTGTATAAATTATGTATTTAATGATATTAACCGCGAGGGGTTTAAATGTTCATTAATAAAGGGATTTAATTCAGTAATCAAATTTATACTATTAAATCAATAAACACGTTATAAGTATGCAACTTATGTTCATATATTTCGGAAACCTATATATGAAGTTATTATGTGAATTGTTTTTATATTGAAAAATTAATATACTGATTTCTAAACATATCTTATAATAGATTTTAAACGCAACAATTAAATATTGTACAGTCAAAATGCCACTACATATTAATAATTACAGTTTTTCATTTATTAAAATTCTCATATTATTGTATTTACGTAGTTTATTGAATGAGGAACAGCACTTTATAGAACTTGTTTTTTTCTGTATAGTGCCGTTGCTGCCTCAAGCAAGCTCCTTGTCACGATGTGGGCGTCGAGGAGAGTGAGCGAGTACCAGGAGATGGAGCTAGCAGCACCATTCATGAAGACCAGGTAATTAAATACTACATAAGTGAAACTGTCCTTAGAAATAACAAGTAAAGAAGGACGTATTAAAACAATTCTATAAACCTTATGTAAACAAATCAATTGGATATAAAATTTTAATTGAAATGAATTGTAAATTAAAACTCTGTTGTTTTGGTCGTTCATTGATCAGAATTTCTGTTAAATAATTTATTAGATGTTTAGTCATATAATAAATCTCTCACAGTCTCAAACATCGCTGGCGTTTCGCCAAACAGAGGATTTATTGTAAAAGCTGGAACTTTTGCACTTTATTGTCCATAAACTCCAGCTGCTTCTTAACGTTATGTTCTTCAATTTATATTCCAGAAATAATTTAGTTATCATATCACTTGTTGAAAAAAATAAAATAATATCGTCACTCACATAAATGAGATCTTAGAAAGTTATCCTAAGTTTATGGCTGGAAGTGGTTGGAACATGTTTTTAATTCAATTAGATATATGCATATGATTATTATTTATAATAGTTGAACCTAAAAATATATCAATATCGTAGTTGCGGGTCAGTGACGACGATGGATCAACGAACAGTGCTAGGAATAGCATCGACCCTTTCCGTGCGGAGAACGATCCTGGTAAGTAATACATATTTTGTTAAAACACATATACAATTACACGCTAATTACATGTGCCATTATTCCGTCAGTTGCCACGGAAGGAATGCTCAGGACGGGTCGATATTACAAAGGAATTTATTGGCCTTCAATCACTAACAGTTTTAAGGTGAGCAATAATCACACTTTTATTATTTCTGAAGGAAAGTTTGATTTAAAGATTAACTATTTATATTTCAGGATGAGACGGTGGAGTTATCATATCAAAGGTATTCAAGAAGACAAAGACAAAGGTCTCTTATAATGGTCAATGTAGTGGACTTCGCGCTAAAGGTGAAATATCGTTATTTAAATATTTAGTGCTTCATAAGACAATGTTCCATAATATTAGTTTTATTTTTCAGATTTGTTTATCCCTCGTCTATACTTTATCTAACAGAGACGATGGTAAGTTGTTTACTTTAAATCGATTCAGACCCTTACCCTTTTGACAAATATGGCAATCGTAATTTTATTTCAACCATTGGTGCTATAATTAATAGATGTTTTGATTTTGCTAAAATATTGATGGAGAGCACTGTTGTGTTTAAGTACCAACTTAAATTTGGTAACAAGGTTTTAAGTATTGCCGCTAAAAAAAGAGACACTCAAAATTTATTTAGGACCTTATTTACATGCATATTATATAGTAAGGTGTTTTCTTACTGTGTTTATTTTAGAAAAGGTAGTAGCTGATGGATATCAGATTGCTTGGACCGCTGCTTTCGCGTTGCTCAATGTAGCAGTGTGTCTGTTGGGGTGTTGGCGATGCTTCGCTAATAACTACCTACATTGGGCTGCAGCTGCAACTTGGATACTCCTTATAGCTCAGGGTATGGTCCATAAATTTGTCATAGAGACTACTCTAAATATCAAACTAACCTTGCTTTTCGTGGATTAAACTATGACAATATTGTCTTTAGGTCTAAGCGGCCAAGGTATCGGTTTCCAAGCACCAGAGAACCAGGTGTGGTACATGTTGTTCATAATATTTGTACCATACGCGATGCTACCGCTGTCTCTGGGCTGGTGTATTGTGATTGGTCTTCTGTCATCTGTATCTCATGTACTGGCAACCTCCGTCAATATGAACGAAATCATGAAGGAGAATCCTAATGCTGTGAGTAATGATAACAATTAGCATAGGAAGGATATTCTAAGTATGAAAGAGATTTGATGTACTAGTTCTCACGTCAATAAGAATAACATGTAACTCTGTATTCTGCTGAAAAAATAGTTTTGCTTTTTATAACATATATCTTTTCGCCCACTACAAAACGCTTATATCGCTACAATTTATTGAACTTAATTGACTTTATCTTAAGATAATGTTTGAATGATCTACATTTAAATAGTAAATTTGTCGCGCAATTTTTTAATATCATTTTGATATCCAGTTCCCAATTTACAAACTGTCGTCCTAAAAATTTCATTGTGGCTTTGGTATTTTGTTATCGGAAATATGTATTTGACATAAATTGTAGGCAAAATCCTGCAGCATGAGGTTGCTCGCTAGCAATGGTTTATTGTACACGGCGGTTAACTTCTCGGGGATGTACGCGAAATATCTTGCTGACTGGGGCCAGAGGAAGGCGTTCCTGGAGACCCATAGATCGATGGTTACAAGGCAAAGCACGAAGAGAGAGAGTGATCGACAGTGGAAGTTATTTCAAAGCGGTAATTGAGCTTGTAATTTTCCATAACTTTTTATTTAATATATATGTATTATTTTTAATCCAACAGAATTTGGAATGAGAAAGCAACTCAACTTTGTACTTTTTCGTTTCTCATGCAACACGACAAAATTAATTGCTATCACACAATAATTTTGTTTATATAATCAAAAATGATATTTCTTTCAGTGATACCGGACTTTTTAGCAAAAGAGATTTCCAGTTACGTTTCAAGAGTACGAGGAGAGTTTCAGGAACAGCAGTTTAACAATTTATACATTCAAAGGCACGAAGATGTGTCCATATTATACGCTGATATTAAGGGATTTACCGGTTGGTCATTATTATTACAACGCATCAGAAAGCTTTTGATAAGATAATCGCTACATAAAACCTAATTGTGTTTTGTTTTATTAGAATTATCCAGTAAATGCAGCGCGCAAGATTTGGTGAAGCTACTCAATGAGCTTTTTGCTCGATTCGACAGATTGGCTTCGGTAAGTTAGTTTTTGTTTTATAATCTTAAAGACATATTCATAAAAGATTTTACGAACTTCGCTATTCCTTTCTCATCGTGTTAAATCATTTATGTCTTTGATAATATTGACAAACTCGTGATTTTTAAGGATATTTAGAAAGTAAGATATGGACAATTAATAAGTACCACTTGCTTTTTAATTGTCGTTTATATAAATGGCTCATTGGTAGACCGTTCTTAACCTCGAGTTGTCCATAACGACAGGAGAACCACTGCCTCCGTATCAAGTTATTGGGTGACTGTTACTTCTGCGTGTCTGGTCTGGCCGCTCGTCGTGATGACCACGCTCAGTGTGCTGTAGACATGGGCCTCCACATGATACGTGTGATCCGGGACGTACGGTACAATAAGCAGGTATACGCGGTTCGTAACACTCCTTTATTTGGTACATATTATAATGAATTTAATTCATAGCATAGTAAAATGCCTGTGAAGGCTACCGTTTCGTTAGGCAAATGGAAGTGCCAAAAAATAACTTTCTCGTACCAATTGTAATTTTGTATTACGAATTTTATGATTATGAAAAACTAGGCGTTTTCATACCAAGATTAAGAATGTGATGAGATCTAAGACTTTCGGGATTATTCATTTAAATGAAACAAATATTTTTCGGATTTCGTTTGGCCGAAATGTTATTCTGTTTTCTGAAATGTTACCAAAACATCGGGAGTATGTAGTTTTCTACATAAATAAAGCACGCGTAGAATATCCGAAAAATGTCTGTTTAATTTAAATTTATAATGTTTTTAAAGCAATTGTCCTTGTATATTATATTAATAACAAAACTTGAATTCTTCTCACTGTAAATATTTTTCAATCTTGTTGTATCAGGTGGATTTGGATATGCGTATCGGTATTCACAGCGGTACAGTACTATGTGGTGTATTGGGATTACTGAAGTGGCAGTTTGATCTCTGGTCCTATGATGTATCTCTGGCTAACCACATGGAGAGCGGAGGATTACCAGGGTAAGTTGTGTTCTTTATTCCGTTGTTATGCCACGATATAATGAAAAAGGTCAGAATTAAACAAGCGTTAGTACATTTTGTAGAACCATCTGTTAATTAGAATGCAGTTAAGCTAACTTACGATATATTTTTTTATTTTCTTTCAACCTCAAACAGAACTTCCCCGTAGCTTCTTGTTGCTGCGTAATGTACATAACAAGTATTACTTATATAAATAAAGTGCATACTTCAGCAACTTAAATCTCATCAGAATATGAGAAATAGTTCGATTTAACATAAATCTTGGTCCATTCAGTCGAGTGCACATATCAGCGGCGACCATGGAGTGTTTGCAGGGAGAGTTCCAAGTGGAACCAGGCGAGGGACACCTCCGGGATCCCGTCATCAGGGAACTCAATATAACAACTTACCTCATCAAGGCTACTGAGCAACCACGACGAGCGAGACATAAGTTGAACAACAAGTAAGTCTATTGTAGAAAAGTGAAAATGTAACCCATTAATAAGTAATAATTATTTATATCAGGATATTAGGCTTTAAAAAACTGTACGTAAAAAAGGGATATTAATTTAAACTTTATAATACTTGCAAAATCAAATCCCATCAAAAGTAATTGTAAGTGTCGGAAATCATATATTGAATGGAATAAAAAACATAGTAAATTAAAATAGTATTTCAATATATTTTTCCTCTTATTGTTTATCAAAATGAACAAAAACTGTCTCTTCATTCTATATTTTCGGCTCAGTGACGATTCTGTTGCTAGAATTGCGATTCGGTTCGCATTGAAACTGGAGCGAATGTCATGGAAATAAACGTTTATTGGTCTCTATTTTTGTTATATCCTTTAGGAAAATTGGACTGTTTGTGAATTTTGTTAAAAATGCACTATTTTTATACCGAGCAACAAAACAATAGCAATGAAATCAATAAATATACATTATATATGCTCTATGTCAATGTCTAAATGATGTGGGTAAATTAAGATGACTGTAACTTTATCTAAATATGACACGGTTTCTTCCTAAGATTTCTGTTAGCTAAACTGATACAGAATTCAAAATAAAAAAGTTCAGAAAACAAATTATAACTTTTCTATTACACATAAAACAGGTAGCATTATATATTTTATTAATCAAATGTATAGAACGTAACAAAAAACTTATCATTCTTTTAAGTAATACGATTTCATAACAAAGTAACGTTTCTGGACACTAACTATACCTTAAAAACAAATGATTAAATGTAGACCAAAAAACAGAAAGACAGTTAAATTGAAAAAAATAAAGAAACATCTAACAAATTCTATAGGATTTTTAAATATACTAACATTTTAAATATTTCGTACTTTAAATAGGCTAAAGGTTTTTTGGAACATTACTCTTCTTAAACTTGTGCAATCATAATTCAAGATAAATCGTACTCAGACATAGTGGTAAGTCAATTTCACTGTGTAATATTTTGAATATCTTCAACAATATTGAGATGTGATTCCAACACACTCGTGAATTAACATATTCAATTTCATTTATGTTAACTATATTACAACGTGACGAGGAATATATACTCCAATAAAAAATGAACAGTAGAATATAATTGATTTTGTATAATATTAAATAAGTAATGAATAAGTATAAGTATATAATATTAAATAAGTAATGAATAGTAATTACTGGTACCATTTAAAAGTAATTTGAGGTAATTTCGCTTTGAAAGTAAATCATATTATATCTCTCAAAATCGATTTGATAAAAGTACGAGATTTTTTTCCACCATGTGTTTTTTTAACAACTATTTATCATTAAATTAATTAGCAATATTATTTATATTATTGTTGTTATTTTAAACAGAAAGAAAATTATTTAACATTTAATTTGAAAGTATGACAACTTATTTTATATATTAAATAATCATTTGAGAAAGCCAAAAAATATTTATTTAACGCTTTTAAAATTAATTTACTTTCGCTAACAATCAAAACCATTTAAAAATTATCATCAGCATGGCGTTATATATTTCTAGGTACATTAGCAATACTTATTACAATTTAAATTGAAAATTAGGTCCAGTTTTGATGAAGGATTCATTTTTTTTGAGAAATATATACGCGACTTAATAACATTACAGTGAGTTTTTAGAAATTTATATCAGAAACGAAGTCATAAATAAGTTTTTAGACGAATGTTAGTTTATGCTTAGTTTTCATGTGCAGTGATAAAAAGAAGATCTATAAAAGTTAAGCTCAAACCATTATGATTTTACTTCATGATAAAAATCTCCAGAAATATTTCTGCTGATGTTATGCTTTGAATTTGTTTGGTTCTGTTAATGTTTAAGTTCTTTAAATTCATATAAAGGTGAAGCAAAAAATCTATTTAAATTCGACCGCTTATACTCAAAATAGTACATGTTTTTTAGTAGCAGCATTCGACCCCAGCAGCCAACAGAGACTCCAAGACGCACGAGTAGCACTACTGTGGAAGAAGAAAACACTACCGATTGGACTCCGGAGATGCCCTTTCAAAATGTAAGCATTATTATTACGAGGAGTATTTCCTCTTGTGTTCTAAAACTTAAATTAATATATTTATTATATTTCAGTATTTCAACAGCAGCGCCCACGGACTTATACGAGTGTCACGACGAAATAATGGTGATGACGTCGAAAATGGACAGGACATGGAGCTTAGCACTATATCGGAGGTATGAGATCAGTTATATATTAGATAATGTTAACATTTCTTACGCTATGAATATATTTTTGCTGAATATGTCACGGTAGGAATTATAACCGAATCAATTAATGAGTCTTTATTTTTCTCGTTCGTTTTAGATTATTAATTTATCCATTATTTCTATTGAATCACTGACATACTTATCACCCTGTTTGATTTAAAATAATTCTATTAACTATTTATTATAAATTCCTACTCTGCGATGTATCTGGCTTATATTTTAAATTTATTATTGTATGTTACTTATAGTCATATTTAAACTGTTGTATAAATTATATATATAGATTATTGTATATTGAATGTAGTATATATATGTTTACTATATATATATATATGTATATAATTTCGTATAAGTATATTTTTCTCTTATATATGTACACCTGAAATATTTAATTACTGTTTACTATGTCCTACGTAACATGGTTGCCTGGCAGAGATCGCTGCTTAGCGATAAGGCCGCCAATTGTACATTTTGATCAAGTTTTGTAATTACTGTATAACTTATTTATTCTTTTGGTGTACAATAAAGAATACTTATACTTAGAATACTTATACTGTTCATATATTTCTTATTTGAGGCCCAAAACATTCATCAACATTGGTATTAGATTTCGATTGAAATAACTACTTCATAATAACCACAATCCATCACTCTGTACAATATCTCTTTCTCAGACATTTATAATTTTTTAAATAAAAAGATGCAGATTCTAAACGGAATGGTATTCATATATTTAAACCATACTTTTACGTGATTTCGAAGTCTATATGTAATATTTTGTTTACCAGGACGACGATATAATAAACCATTCTATCGAGGTGAGCAGTAATCGTCGTATGCGCGCCCAACACATGCGGCCGTGTTCATTAAGGTTCCGTCGAGCATCGCTGGAGACACGCTTCGCACAACTCGATGAGACCACTTTCAAGTCTAACGTGATGTGCTGCCTCGTTATATGGATCTTTATTGTGGCTGTTCAGTATATTATACATTTTAAGTGAGTTGTTTTTTTCTACAATATCGATTGTGTATTCTTGTAAGAGACATTGTTGCTTACATACTTCTGAATTCTTCTTTTTGGATACAGTTTGTATTATTTACAAAATAAAGGATAATTTCATCATAATATTTCATCGTATAGTTGTTGGGTGCTCGTGGTAACACTAATGGCGATGACGATTCCCCTCGTGTTATCATTCGTGGTGGTGATGGCGGAAGAGTTTCCTCGGGCTTTGCCGCTCCTGACTCGTCTCTCTGCTGCACTCAGTGGCAACAGGTTCCGTAGGAATCTGCACATCTGCTGCTTTGTCACCATAATGTCTATATCCAGGTAATGTATCACCAAAGTACTCTATGACAATAGGCAGCAATAATATTAGCTTAAAAATGGTATTTTTATTAATTAAATGTTCTTTTCAGCACTATCAAACTACATATATGCCAGAATTCGTTTCCTATAGATACGAACGTAACTTTCATTAACGATTCGATTGCTCTCAATATCACTAACCTTTCCGACGATGAGAAATTTGAAGAATGTTATAAACCAGAGTACGTCGTATTTACCTGGATTCTCAGTTTGGTCGCTTTGACTTCGATCTTAAAACTGTACTATTTAATCAAAACACTCCTCGCCATCATCAACGTGGCTATGTTCTCAATACTATTATTTCAACACTATAATGCAGATAATTTCAGTAATGGAGTCTATGATACGTAAGTAAATCAATTGAAGATGAGAAATCTATATTTAAATTGGTATTCAAGGCAAAGAAAACCGTCTGTTTCAGTCAGCTCCCCTTCTATGTGCAAATGTTGATTCTGATGACAATGTTCTTGGTGATAGTCGTGTATCACGCGAGACTAGTTGAAGTCACCTCTCGGCTCGACTTCTTGTGGAAGCTTCAGGCGGAGACCGATTTGAAAGAAATGAAAGAAACTCAACGAACCAACAGACATCTCCTCAAACATATACTTCCCGATCACGTGGTGAAACATTTTCTATCGAAAGACAGATGTCCAGACGTGAGTTATAAGTCAATTATTATAATTTTGTCCGGTAAAATCGCTTTTCTATTCATATGTACCTTTGTCAATGATTTCAGGAATTATATTCTCAATGGAGGGACGAGGTTGGTGTAATGTTCGCTGGGATACCAAACTTCCATGAGTTCTACTCTGAACAAAAAGCGATCGACTGTATGAGGCTTCTCAACGAGATCATTTGTAATGTACCAATCAATTTTAGTTTTATTAATTTATTTATTTTTGTGTCTGATTTTTAATTATGAAACTAAATTTCTTAACTTTTCTTTGTTCTGTATTTATTAAATAATTGAAAGCCATGTGACTAAAGAACATATCTTTTCAGTTGATTTTGACAAGTTACTCATGCAGCCCCGTTTTAAGAGCATTGAAAAAATCAAAACTATAGGAGCAACCTACATGGCAGCATCTGGCCTCAATCCTAATCATAAGGTAAGGTAAATTTACAACATACGACAGTGAAATAACATTCCAAAAGTAACCAAGTATGATTTGAGAAACCATTTTATTTGTAGTCAGCAGATGAAGATTGCGAACATCTCTGTGCGCTAGTGGACTATGCATTCGCAATACGAGAGGCTTTGGAAGATATCAACAAACATAGCTTCAACAAGTTTCGTCTTAGAGTTGGTAAGTTTTACAGCTCTTTACGGTACAGAATAATCATTACGCAACAGATTTTTATGCATTACTTCCTTAGTTAGGCGTTCAGAGGAATAAATTTCTGCCTTCGAAAGTTGTTACATTGTTGGTTCATTTTTAGGTATAAGTTGTGGTCCGCTGGTAGGAGGAGTGATCGGTGCTCGGAAACCAGTGTATGATATCTGGGGAAACACCGTGAATGAAGCCTCCCGCATGGAGTCCACAGGCGCTATGGATCGTATACAGGTCACCAAATATACGAAACAAGTCAGTATATTTACACTAAATGAATTATTACCTATGTTATACTGATCTAATATGTAACAAAACTTTCAAAGCCAAAAAGCATTCGTTCTAGATGATACGGTTGAATTTTTAAAGTGAATCGAAATAGATGCTATATATAGCATGATTTTAATCAAATTTACCTAATATTTAAACAAAGTAATAAGGTCGATGCTATTTGCTTCAAGATTTGATAAAACCCAGTCAGAAACAATTTAGCATTTTTCCACGATTGAATATTATTTTGCGAAGATAAGAATATACATATGATTATTATATACAAGAGTGAATCTTCAGGTGCTGGAGCGTCGCGGATACTCGCTTGAAAGACGAGGAGCCGTGGAGGTCAAGGGCAAAGGTCGCATGGAGACGTGGTGGGTACAGCGGGGACGGAGGCGAGCTGGACCCCTCCCCGCACCCGCACCACCCCGCTCACTCGCCGCCCTGGTGTACACGATGCTGCAGGCTCGTAAGAGGATCTACACACATCCTCTCGATGGGCCACAACCACATCATGGTAAGACACTTCATATGTAGTTATGTAATCTTGTTGCTGAATAGGCCATTTGTAATACAATTGTCTAAATCGTAGCGTTAAAAGAAAAAGTAATTTCCAATTTAACTTTAGCAACACTTTTGTTCTCTAGTAGTCTAGTTACTAAATTTTATAGTTTATCTTTTGTGTGGTTGAAAACAGCGAACGCTAGCGGCTCGAACAGCGTCCGAAGACGCACAACACGACCGGGTACAGCGAGACATAACACGGAGTGGAGACGAGCTCAGTCACGGATTGAGACTGGGTAAGAGAAGAAAATTACTGAATATGAATAATTTTGTATTATTTGTTTTTATCAGCAAACTTAATTGTGGAACATAAAAAAATACATACACATTTATTATCTACTAATGAAATATCTGTCCACGTTAAAAGACGAATTGTATTTGATGGTATTTTACAATTGGCTAGTATTTTCTTCTATAAATATTCCCATCACTAAGTCACTATCGTGTGATGAACTGTAATTTTAACTAAATTCACCACATGTCTACATAATGTATCCTAGTGTAATAAACAGACCCTTGAGACATATAAATTATTGCAATAGCACCAACGGCGACAGTTATACAAGCATCAGACCTCACTCCAGTAGTATGGTGGCTCGTCGCCCAGAGATGGCGCCACCTGTCGTGGGCAGCATGTCCGCGCCGCACACGCCCACGGCCTCCCACGTCTCACCTGAGCGCATGTTCGCGGGCCCTAAATTGGGCCTCGGAGCGAGGCTCAAGGCTGCCAGCTTCTCCTACCGATCGAGGCCTAATAGAGATCGCTCCCCGAAGATTCGGGAATCGACCGACAGTGCAGCAGTCTCTCCCGCAAATGGAGCGCCTGGATCCTTTAGATTCAGATCCGTAACAACCGCTTCATTCTTCAGAAGTAAGAACAAAGACAGAAGAAAAGATCAAGACACGAATGAAGAGAACGGCGATACAGTCACTACTCGAATGTAGGTGTAAGGTTTGATAAGCAAATCAATTGACAAAATACCTATAAAAATACCTTTTATTGTCACTGGTATCCCTTTTATTGTCCTTGCCAGTGGCAGGCTTTTTGTAACTCGTTTTGTATAATTTATATGAGTATTCAAATTAAAATTCGGTGGTTAAATTAGTAAATAGCTGATATGTAAGTAGTATGTATTCAAGTTATGTATTGGATACATGAAAGCAAGATGCCAAAAAAATGTATGTATACAAATATAATGTGTGTAAAAACGTAATTAGTACGAGTATTTAAATTATCGTTCAATTAGTGTTACTAGGGGGAGACTAAACGCTAAAGGATAGTCCAATTGTTAGTTAACTTTGGCTAGCTAAGTAGATGTTATGAATTAGGATATATAACCTTAAAGGAATTGTCGAAATTATGTACATACATATATATTGCAGATAAAATTAAAATATCAATCTTATTTTTATGAAAATGTATGTGATTGGTTTAAATTATATAGAAGTTGAATGTTTTTTATGTCTGCTTGATAAAAAATTACAAAAGCTAGCTGTAAAGATATTTTTAAATCGAGAAGCAGAAGGTAGAAAATGTACCTAGTTATGCACAAAATGTTAAAGAAACTTATTATAGAGTATATTTATTAAAGTATTCTGATTGTGTATAATCTGTCTTCGCACATTTGTACTTTTGTAAGCACAGACTATAATAATGTCTATACTTAGGCATATTATTGAACAATGCCAAAGAATTATTGATCTCTAATTAATTATAAGAGTCGACGCGGGTAACAAAGATATAGCCGACGATTAGTAATATAAGATTGTAAATATATATTTATGGAGGATTTGATGTATTTATTATATAAATATGAAATTTTATTTAATATAGTCATAGGTAAAATACTAGGAATTATGTAACAGAGCCAAATAATTTATTTTAAATAGTATTTTCAATGTGTTAACAAATATATTTAACGTAATAAACTATATATATAAAAGTTTGACTTTAATTCATTTATATCCTTGTATGGGGTCTTTGAGACTTTGAGACAAATTAGGAATGAAAGAAGGCACCGCGGTCTCTTGTTAAAAATTTCCTCATTTACACATAAATAAAATAATAAAAAAGTAATGCACACTCTAAATCTTTGCCCTGTAAGAAAAAAATAAAACAAAATGCTTGAATTAAATCCAATTTATTTATACAAATATAATAATATATATAATATGTGATGTTCAATAAATAAAACGCACACATCCCGACACACAATACATCAAGACAAATATACGAAATATTCATTAAAAAAAATATCATTTCAACGATTTAATTTATTATCTGGATTTTATTGACATAAACTAATCTTATGGTCCAGCCCCATTTAAAACATTTTTTTTGAATTAGCATTCCAGCATTTTACATTAAC
Organism: Danaus chrysippus; assembly: GCA_916720795.1. NCBI lineage: Eukaryota > Metazoa > Arthropoda > Insecta > Lepidoptera > Nymphalidae > Danaus > Danaus chrysippus. Next base: position 12,494,583 of record CAKASE010000074.1, on the reverse strand, counting down.
CATAAATCTATATATTACATATTTTTTTTTATTAAAGACGCTTTGGTACACAACATTCTGCCATACGAAATAAAAACTTTATAGACGTTTAAATATTAATTATATTAATAACAACTCGTTTGAATTGCGAATTTATTTTTATATTATTTTGTAACAATTATTACGTACCCTTACCCTGAGTCTGCATCGAAAGACTACAAACAGAGCGTTTGTAAGTTATAAATGAATAAATCTACGTTGATAGTATCATGTAGGTTCATTTAGGTATTAAAAACAAATAAATACTTCGTATGTAGTGTGACGACACATACCAGGGGTAAGAATGTTTTTAAACCACCATAATATTCTGATATTAAACTACAGTATCTACCATCAGTTTGTGCGTTCAAACTGAATACGGAACGTTTTCAATATTCTAAATTCAAATTTTCAAAATATTGAAACGTTCTATTTAGTTTGACAACGAAAACTTGTGACAGAATACCTATAAGTGAAACCAGAGGTATTTTATAGTAAATTAATATCTTCGCATAGTCACTGCGACTTAACAACTTAACCTACGTCACTCGTGTGAGTCAGAATACTTATTTAATATAAAAATTATCGTCTTTAACATTTCAAAGAGTGGAATAAATTAAATAATAATTATTAGTTGCATGTCGCGTGCATCATCCGTCACTCTATGGAATGCTATCCTACATTTCATTCCTAGCTACAATTGTACTATTCAAACAGTTCTTTGTATTTTTATCGTAGACTATACTTATTTATCGTCTTTTAAATTCTTATAATTAATACGTTCCGACATCTTTGTGCCACTTTCTCTTATCTATATTCAGATCAAAATAGTTTTTGTTTAGTTTTTTAGACTCTCTAAGTGTACTTTTGAAGTGATTCAATTGCCGTCATTGTCTGTCACACAGCCAAGGCAAGACTTTTCTGGCAAAATTAGTTGTTATGGCACCATTGGTAATTTGTAATGATTCATATTTGATTTTTAATAAAAAAATATCAGTATTAATTGATTTCAAGTGAGATGCGGTTTCGCCATCGGCGTCTGAAGAACTTCGATCCATCTGCAATGAGAGCAATACATAAATAAGTATTCTAAATTAAATACAAACTTATAAAAATTAAAATATCATGGAGTAATATATTTTCAATTATTGTATAGTGGTGAGCATAGAATAAGATTGAGACATGCACAGAATAAGATTTTTATGTGTTATAGATATGACACTGGCCCTTAATCCGAACCCATTGTTTTAGTTGTTCTTACGAGCTTTTGTTTTGTTTTGTTGCACTAAGTGTACATACGCAAACTTATACCAACTACGGCAAAATCTTGCCAAGTTACGTGTTGGCAAGGCATTCATTGATAATTTTCATAAAGACTGACCAAATAATTACAAACGAGGACTTCAAACTAAACTTCAAACTATAAATATATTACGCAACATACCTATTATAAGTGTAATGGCTGTCTGCTCTGAAGAAGTACACGTGGTTCTTGAACTGTAGCTTGAACACGAAGTCTTTGTCGATACCGTCACCCGCGGACGGCGGACCCACGCTGTACCTGGGGACGAGATGTGACAATTTGTTTATAACTGAACATTTCTCATATAAAGTTATAATAAACTTGAGATATATTCAGAAGAACGTATGGATGAGGACATAATGTATAGGTATTGGACGCGTGTGAGCACATTTCTTATTATAATCTATATATACAGGGTGACTGGTGAATTACTATCGATATTTGAGGACGTGATATTTGACGATCATATATGACAAAATAAAAATTAATATAACATAAATATTAATAAACTTCTAAGTAAAGTTAACCAAAAGTTGTGTAATTAATTACGCATCGTGTGAACACCCTACAGATTAGGTATACACACACACTCACACACACGCGGCGGGGGCGTGGTTTTGTATCAGTACGCCGCCGCACGCGTCCACACTTGGAACACTTGGAACGTGTCAACACTTTATTTATTTATACGGAAATTTGGTCAAAAATTAAGTACCAATTTTTTTTACATAATTCGAATGAGAATCATGTACCGAGTATGCTCCTTAAATATTGATAGTAATTCACCAGTCACCCTGTATAAAAATGAATTGCTGTTCTTTAGTCTCACTAAAACTCGATAACGGCTCAACGGATTTATCTTATTTTAGTCTTGAAATGTTTGTGGAGGTTCTGGGAAGGTTTAAAAGCTAAAAAAAATTGATTCATTTCCGGGAAAACCCTAAAACAGCCCTTTTCTATTTCACATACAAAAAAGTTTTTTTTACATTAGTTTGACAACTAACTAATATGTTAATCATTCTGTCGCACTTCAAAACTAGGAGATTTATGGCTTAAAGGTAAACTCCAAAAATATTAATAAAAAAACGTAACAGATATTTCTTGAGTCTGGAGCGATACGAAGTTCGCCGGGTCTTCAGTCATACATATTTGTGTGTGTATGTGTGTGTGTGTGTGTGCAAGTTTTACCCCAGTAGCGGTAAGGAAGCCAGCGGCGCGCTGTCCCTGCCCGTCTTGTAGAAGAACAGCGTGCAGAGAGCGAACACGACCCACAGCTTCTGCCAGCCGTGAGAGTTCTTGAACTTACGGAGCAGGTAACCCGACAACTGGCTCTGGACGAGGAAAGTTCAGTTACATACACAATAATAATCTCAGCGGCTTAGACTGAAGAAAACAGAGATATTTATACAGTACAAGTGATGTCACACAAGTGTACTCTTACCACAAACAACATCCAACTTAATACGGAAAGTTTCCAGTAACACAAAAGACCTCGCATCATTAACATTAATTATTACAAAACTGTCAACGCAGCGTTTTCTAGTGACGATGTTATATTAACTCCTCTCCGTGTAGTGTACGTATGTATGTACTCACCCTCATAGCCAGATGTAGTTGTCGTCGTGAGAGCGAGGTAGCTCGGTGCCAGCACACGTGCGCCAGGGCGTTCCCGGAACTAGAGGCACCCGGAGACGAACACTCCTCAGAGTTAGACGACTCTGGAAACATACAATATTTATATATTATACATTAAAAATAACACTTTCTGACTATGTTAGAAATGATATGATCAATCTGAATCTGCACATCACGTGGTCTAAACCCAGAGGGCGGCCAAAAACAAGATGGAGAGATGTAGTCAAAAAAGATCTAAAGCTTTTTAAAGTTACCGAAGACGAAGCATCCGAGAGAGCGAAGTGGAAGAGAAATACCAGAAAGGCAGACCCCACCATCAGATGGGAATAATAAATGCCACGGAGAGAGATACATATTATACATATATTGATCTTGATAGACATCATATAATGATCGCATTTAGAATGACACGACTAATGAACGTCAATGACTAAGTATCATAAAATAAATTTAAACGTATTAACGTTTAATTCAAAGGCTGTGAGTAAACAATATTTATGTGTTCTCATATTCTTTTTTCCTTTATAAATTGACCTTTCTTAATATCCTTAACATTCTTGTCATGGAGGTCAACACATACATATTGTATTATTTGAGCGTATTAATTAATACTTAAACAAATACATAAATTTAAGTTTCAGACTCACCGTAGTCCTGTAAGTATGGTGTGAGCTCGGTGTCAATGACCTTATTAATTTTGTTGGCCGTGTCTACTGTACTAGTGAGGTCATTGAACCAGCCGCGGAATTCAGTTTCGTTGCTCGTGCTTAACGTTATTACGGTATCTTCGCCTGTTAGAATAAATAACCACTCATATAACGATTATATTTCGTACGTCAATAAATAGTTTTATCCATTTCCTGTTTTATAATTTATTTCTGATAAAATTCATAGATTAGTTTTTTTATATTTTTTCATTTTTTATGAGCGGGTTTAAAGTGATTCTGATATTTAATACTACTGAAAAAAAAAAATTGCCCTTATAAGTTATTGGACAACAAGTTGTTATAAAATTCCGTGCATTTATCTTTATATATGTCAAAATATTTTTCTTTCTCTAGCGATTATCTTCCTCAATTAAACTTTTGTCCTATTTTATATCCCACTCCATATTCGTCGTGGTATAATGGACACAATCCCCCCTACTCCAAGTTCGTTACCTGTAACAGTGAGTGTATGCGTGTTGTCTGTTGTGTCCACGGCCAGTCCCTTCGTCGCCAGTACTGAGTGTGCTCGGAAGTGTCCGCTGGCGCTCTTGGAAGATAGTATGAGGATGTCGCTGAACTGTCAAATATTATAACTCAGTCAGTTAATTAGTTACATAGTGATTCGAATTATACGCTATTAAATTATAAACTCGCAATTTTGTGAATATTTATGCTTTTACATACATTGATTAGATTTTGAAGCAAAAAATATTGAACGGATTTTGATGAAAACGATGCAGTGATGTAGTTTAGACATCAGAATAACATGTATATTCTATGAAGTTCGCTGAGGAATATTCATGTTGGTTGTATTAGTATGACGTCACGTGTTACAGACTACAGATGGCGCTGATAGCCGGTTACTATCAAAATGGAAGTTAGATTTTCTTTATTAACAAAACACGTGTAATATAGAATGAAAACAAGTCTATTAAATGTTAAACAAATGAACATTCCTTACTAGTATTTCTTATAACCGCTATCATAGTATCAATAAGGTATTCCTGTACGATTATTTTGTTTTTTGATAATTTTGAACTCACCAGGAAGAGCATTCTCTGCTGAAGTCCTTTTGATGAGTGTTTGTACACACAGCCCAATCTGACGAACTCGCGGTCGGCTACGAGAAGTTTGTCGTAACCTGTAAATATATGTATAGTTCATTTCAATAGATATTTGCAATCTTGTAAACAAACGTTATCAGCTGATATTGACAAAGACTTGTCTATGCTCCTAGTGATGTGAGCACTCATCAGGATACTTTAATCTTAATTATTATATTAAACAAACAATATAAAAAATACTTCAATTTGTTCATATTTTGTTAAGTATTTATTAGTGAGCTCCTTTAAATGATTTAAGAAATGCACAACTCAAACGAGAACACGGAAGAGTTGTTTGAATCCCAATAACACTAAAAATCCTTGGTTCTTTGGGAAACTAAGGACCCCAAAGACCATCAAGGTCAATAAGTATTACGATATCACTAACGATTTAAAAAAATGACTAATTTGTACTTCCCAGCGCTACCTATGTTTGGTTCTGTCTACTAAATACTAGAAAAAATGCAATGTTGATTGATTGACTGATTTTTATGACAGCCTGTTTGAATACACTGTACTATAGTGACTATAGTATTTAGCATAATCAAATCTTTTTAGTATCTGTGAGTTGGTTAAAACAATAATGATTATAAATATTTAAAAATGAAAGTCGTGTCAGTCACACAATTTATAGTTCAAGAACGGCTTTACTGCTTTAAGGAAAAACAGAGTTCCCCCATCAGCTATACATTTATAAGTTTGATAGCAAAGTAAAGGAAGTCGCGGACAAAAAGTAGTTTATTGTATAATTATTATGTACACCACTAATTTTTCTAAGACAATTAATAGACTTTGATGAGAAAAAAATGACCGTGTCAATTTGATAAAAGCAATAAATTTTCATGTTCAAAATAATGTTATAAAATAAACATATATACACAGTCATTAAATGATGAAGAGATTGTTAAAAACGGTGGTGGGTTCATTGAGATGTGATTACTATCAGGACTGATATTCAATTGTACATAAGAACGGATTAATCGTGGTCAGTTGCTTTGTTTACAAGATTGCCAATTTCTATTGAAATGGACTATTGTATTTGTAATAAAACAAAATAATTCTACAATATATTCGTTAACGTTAGTCAAAGTATATATATAATTGTAATATAATCGTAGTCCCCCTACCTAACAAGTCTCTCTGTAGTTGGCAGAGCGTGGCGTGGTTCTCCACATGCGTGAGCTGTTCGTCCGCCGCGCGACACAACCCCCGACACAGGGAGATTGTGTCGCGACACACGCGATGCAGGCCCGGCGGCGACACGCGACACAACTCTGGAATCAAAATAGATAGTATTAACAACACATTGCATTTATAGCGCTTTGGAATTGTTGTCATATAATTTTTTACTAGTAACAGTGTATAAAGAATATTCATGAGAATAATCATCAAGTCAGTGGTGGCCTAGTGGTTAAAAGGCCCGCCTCTAATGCATGAGGGTGCGGGTTCGATCCTGACAAGTTCCAATGTGATTTTTCCGTGTCATATGTGCTTTCTAAGAATTCCCTAATGCATTCCCAAAGAGGGTTGATGTCAGACAGGCAGCCGATTGTAAAAACAAATAGAAAAAACTATTCACAACATGTAAGGCAGACCCTGGCTAAGGCTGGGAAATTGCCAGGTAGAAGAAGAATCCTCATTACAAGATTAAGTTCGATAATGTTCGATATGTTAATGAAGCAATAAATACTTCTATCTTTGTATTGTGAATAGTGAATGGTAATTCCATTTATTTGTTCTATTTTGAGTGACAGACGAAAAGCAAAATGAGTGAGACGAATGGGTTTGATTAACTTGAAGACGAGAGAACACTCTGACACAGGCACTAATATATGTACACAATGTCCGATTAAAACTCACGAGAAACTAACGGTTGGTTAGTTGTAAATGATTATAAGAGAATCACGCGACCGAGTTCCAACACGAAGTAACCGAGGCATTTGTATACATTTTACATAGAATGCTTACACTATCAGCGGAATATTGACAAAATAAACTAGCTAAGGATAATTTTGTTAGTGATCATGTTATAACTGATATATACATATCTTTGTGTATGTGTGTATGTGTGTGTGTGTGTGTATTTGTGTGTGTTATTTATAGTTAGTATATAGTAGTGGTGGTACCGTCAGCGAGGTGTTGGTAGTGATGCAGTCGGTGTAGCGGCCGCAGCAGCAGGCAGGTGAGGGGCAGCGGCGAGGCGGCGTCGAAGGCCGATGCGTGCCGGGAGCCTGCGCCCCCGCGCCGCCGGGCGCTCTCCACAAGACCCACCGTGGTGCCCGCGCTTGATATGTACGACTTGTACGCCTGGAAACATTAGTATGACGGTTTAACAAACTCCTCCAGGATTCGGTTTTAAAAAAAAAATAGACTCATTTAAGAAACTAATTGTTTATTTCATTAACTAATTAAAGTGAGATAATTCGGTGAAAGTAGTATCCCGTGAGAGAACTGGAACTGAACTGAGGATCGAGGTGGTCATGTTTTTAGAAGAAAAAGGAGCTGATTTGACAGATTTATATCTACAATGTAATGTGAACGACGTGTGAGGTCTAGATCAACAATATGGGTAACATTTTCATTGCTCTCGCGTCATATGATCAAATCCGACCCGAAATGGTACAAAATCAGTTAAAAGTGCTTCTAGGCCCATTTTTTTAATATATAAAAATGGCACCCCGATATACATATTAGTTTAGACAAATAATAAAATCATCAAGAAATGTGTTGCATGCGTTCAGATACTTGGCGGAACAACGTCTGTCGGGTTCGCTAGTATTACATAAAAACGACATGTTTCTAACAGATTATGGCTATAATGGTTTGCTTGAGAAGCTTAACTCTAGCAATATCAATCATTATTTTATGTTTCTTGGCACTTTCAGAAAAAAATAAAGTACCAAAATGATGAATCTTGAAACTTGTATAACTTCTATATCTTGGATCCTACAACTTTTGCGCCATATAAACTATTGTTCCAAATGGTTAGTTCTACAAATATGTACCATTTTTTTTTGTTGGCCGGCACTTTCAAAATAGGCCCAAAAATGTATGAAGCCTGAATGATCTCCTTTGATATGAAGTTAATTTACATACATTAATTAGTTAATGATATTAATTAGAACCATTATTGAATGTAACACTCACATCATATGTATTCGTCAGATAGTCGTGCAGCAACTCAGCAACCGCCTTGTATTCCGGTTCCTCGGTACCTGAAATATTATTTTACGTTATTATAAATATTATATAAAAATCCATAAAAATATTAAACATTAGCAATTGAGTGATGCCTAATATCGTTTAATTCTAAGATAGAATAAGCTTAAAAATACGACCACACAATGGGTTATAGCGATTTTGATGGTGTTTTATAAAATATGATTGATATGATGGTGTTGCTGTTAGCGTATTACGAGCTGTACAAGGTTTATTATTCCATGTATTGTTTATCAAACTCTCAGACTCAGTCTAAGCGTTACCGTTGTATATCGGTAAGTCTATAGAAGATAATATTCTGTCGAGATATTCTAATAACGGCCCAGCCGGTAACGACAGCAGGCCTTCCATATCCGCCTCTGTAATATCACTGTTAGTTATAGTTTGTTTGAACGGAACTCTTCTACTTTCTATATTCAAACTTTTCTCATAACTATACTGAAACAGATATATTACTTGTAGAGGGTGTTTTAGACCCTGTTTGGATTATAATGGTGTTCTACACTTTGCTTGTATTGTAGAGGATATTCTAGATATTGTATTGTAGAGGGTGTTCTAGATGATCACCTTGTATATGTTCGGGTGCGAGCGCTCGGTCCAGCTTAGCCAGTAGGGCTCCCACGGGCAGCGCTAGAGGTTCCAGGGCGAGACACGCGCGGCCAAGAGCAGCCGCCTCCGACCCTGAAGACTCCACACGACCCATAGAACTCACACGCTTTGACCACGTCTAGAAACACGATACACACATTATACAGGGTGACTGGTGAATTACTATCGATATTTGAGGACGTGATATTTGACGATCATATATGACAAAATAAAAATTAATATAACATAAATATTAATAAACTTCAAAGTAAAGTTAACCAAAAGTTATGTAATTAATGACGCATCGTGTGAACACCGTACAGATTAGGTATACACACACACTCACACAGACGCGGCGGCGGCGTGGTGTTGTATCAGCACGCCGCCGCACGCGTCCACACTTGGAACACTTGGAACGTGTACACACTTTATTTATTTATACGGAAATTTGATCAAAAATTAAGTACCTATTTTTTTTACATAATTCGAATGAGAATCATGTACCGAGTATGCTCCTTAAATATTGATAGTAATTCACCAGTCACCCTGTATAATGTTGGCAGTGTGATAATTATTTAGCATGACAATTTTTTAAAGAATTTAACTATTATTCGACGTAATAGTGAATGTAAGCAGTACATGATACATGCACTGGCGAATTGACATGAACATCAATAAAGAGCGCACCTGATCACAATTCTTGGACAGTACACATACAGTATGTTCCACATATACACTAGAACAATAAACATTTCATATATAAAGTGTATACATACAACAGTGACGAGCTCCAGGTCCCTCTTGTAAGTCCTCTCCGTCATCAGCAGTTCCTTGGCCACGTAGTACGTCACGTCCGCGCCGTGCTTCTTGCAGGTGTCCGCTGACGTCACAACTCCAGACGATATACTGTTCATTTAAATACATTATTATTATTAATATTTATTTATTTTAGGCTGGCAGTAGTCGCCGTTGGAAATAGACATCTTGCAACATCTCTGTTACAGATGCGTTGCCAACTTTGGTTATTGAGAGATGGGAGGGGAGGGGATAAGGAAGTAGCAGGAAAGCGTTGGAACAGAGAAAGTGCAATCTACTCTTTCACTCATTGGACGAAACGAAGCTATAAATGATTGAATATGCATATGTTATTAGTTGATATATAAAGGTATACCTGTTATTGTTTCTTCTCGATAGCGTGTCCCCGGCGTCACTCTCTCCTCCGCTCAAGACGTCCATGTTGTTAGTTGAAGCCGATACCACGTTAACTGGAAAGATCACATTAAACAATGAAATAAACAGAGCCGTAGCAGGTCATAACCAGATTATTTAAACTAAATCGTCGATAATGTCAATGTTAAACATCACCTCTATTATCTCAGTTTCAATGAACACCTGGCCGTGATAACCAGAAGATTCCTTTTATCACAATAGAAATAAGATGGCTAAGATGGATTCTAAGTTTTAATATATAAATTATATCATAAAGTTAGTCCCATAGTTACCTTTTTTGAATGTGAAATAAAATTTAAATGACGCGCTGGGTGCGGGGAACTTTAATACATAGATCTTATCTGTAACCTCAGTATTAAACAACTTCTTTATAATATACTCACCGTGTATATTTCCATTAACAGTGTCGCTGTGTCTTTTGTCGTCTTCATTGTCCCTGTAGCCGTTGGTGTGCAGTGGAGTGGACGCGTGTAGTGGGGCCGAGGGTAGCGGGGTCTGTGGGGGGTCCGAGGTCATACTGGGCTGCACGGGCCCCGCAGACTCCGGGGACATACACAGAGACGCTGACGACACCGTGTGCTCGTTGGTCGCATCTAGTACAGAATACATAACAATAAGATGACGTTCATACTGAACATGACGGTTATACATGAATTGAAAAACTAAGGCATAAAAATATTCTGAGAGTTTTTAATTATACAAAATGAGTATGATTCACTTTTACTGATAGTCCTATAATTCAGAGAAAATTCATTAAGAACGCACGAATTTTGTTACTTTATATATTTCGGGCTTATGTCAAAATTGTATGATATAAACATCCATTTTTTTACTTCGGTGCGACTTTTTTTTCAAGCTTTGTCGATTATTTGATTATATCATTTTATACCTTATTTTTTCCATTCATATACATAACTTTTAATCTAAGAAAAATTATATTATAAAAAAAAGAATATCAACGAAATCGAACATTTAAAAATCATGGTTGTGTATTTAAAAATAAAAATTTTCTATGAAAATCACAATCTGAAATAACAGATAAGAATAACATTACAAAAATATAAACATGTTGCCTGAAAAAATAAATGAAAAGTCATGCAATATATAATGTTCTAATAAAATTGACTTAATAAAAAAAAACAAATTATAAGCTGAAAAAAAAAACATTAAATATAAAAAAATTACGAAACAAAATGACAATCAAATGAAACAAAGGTAACAACTTCATGCCTATATAATGACACACTTACATATAATCCTGAGAGCGTTGTCTTATAAGGGTCAAACTCAAATTAAAACTAATAAAAAGACCGATGTAATTAATACAATTTATTGTAATCATCACGGCGCGAGGGCGTCGCCTGGTGTACGTGGGCCGGGGACACCGTACACATACAATTAATATATATAAATTCAAAAAATGAAGTAACATTCGATAGTCTCAAAACAATAAAATTATATTAGTTATTATGAAATCGTAACATTACAGTCTATCTGATTGTACAATCCGAATCGAAAATCTCAAATCTTAATCTAAGTGTTAATGCCAGTTTATATTGCACTGCGGTCATCGACCCCTTACAGACTACACGTGCGCTTAAACATTTAATATATAATTGAACATTCATAAACGATTATTGTTTTAAAAAGGAGACAATTCATAATAAAATAATGATAACAGATAACGTTCAAATTCAATAGTATATAAGTTGTAAATATAAACTAAACGAATAACACCTCAGTCCGACCACACTCCATAGTGTTTATAAAGAACAAATAATCATAATGATAACAAGATAATATAACAATAATATAACAGATTACGAATCGTTATTTGCGCTCTCAGTCGTTTGGCTTTAAGGCGAGAGATTCTAAGAACGTTTCTCACCCAATAATATTTTTCAATATCTACAATTCCCATACAACACACGACTACATACATAACGCCGGTTGAAACTGCTACAGCTACCCTCCCTACGTTCTACACAGACGCTTCACACGGACATATGTAGCTGGGATCTATTTCTTTATATATTCGTTAACCTATCTAGCAGACAAGCAGTTTTGACAGCCAGCGCCTAGACGACTAGTGCAGTCTCGTACGATACAGAAATATAAATAAACAATTTTCATATATAAACTATAAATTATAATTCAACACTATACATGACTACCAATTTCATCACCAATTTCATCATTTCTTAACATCATCATCGATGAACTATTTATTATAATAACATACGTCATACAGAAACACCGCCATCCAAAAGATATTTATAATAGTGAAAAAAATTGAGCAGATTTGGCACGAACGCATATTGCAAGTCTTATTGTGTATGGTTTGATGTGATACTTCCGACAAATAATTGAGCAAACGATAATAATTGAAATAAACGATCTCGGATCCCATCATACAAATAAATCACAGCCTTTATACATAATGTAAATAAAATAATATTAAACTTAACATAATCGTTACCGAATAAGGCGGAAAACGACCGGAAAACGGTTTGGCGTTCAGTTTCCTCAAATCAAAACACAAGTGACACCGATCTATTACAATAGTGTTAAATTGATTCCAGTGTTATTATGTTATATATCAGTACACATAAACTACGTCTAAACCTTAATAAGCTAGTTCAAGGTATAATTTGCTTTAAACTTACACGATAATCGAGTAGTTACGATATCAGGGGATTGGCACTATATATTTTACCTAAGTATTAAATTGAAAATGTAAATATTAATTTAATAGGAATATTAACGCCCAATACTATTATTACAATTAAGTACGAGTAAAAATTAAGATTTAGAAATGCTAATTAAAATGTATAATCCGATGTGTCAATAATTATTCGAGAGAGAGAAATTGTAAAGGTCAGATAGATCCGATAAGAAGTTTTTGAGAAGTTTCATTGTTGACCTAATCATTGTCATCATCGGAACATAGTGGTGGTGGAAGTGTGGATACGTCAAATTTCTGTTCGGGACTATCACTAGACGCCTGCGAGTCCACGTAATGACTCGAATAGAAACGTTCGACGTTGTTCAAACTGAAACGTTGATCGAGATTACGAGAGAAACGATCGTCGTTATCATCTCTCGGCTCAATATTGTACTGGGGGTAAAATTCCTGAGTCCGGAACATGTCCTCCTCGTACTGTTCTGGATATGGACTGCCTCTATATTCCTCGTATTCGTCTTTGTCTTGGGGCAAATCTGTATCGGAATAAGCGACAGATTCTCCCCGTTCGAACAAGAAAGTCCCTCCTTTTTTGGGAGCTCTTTTTATAGTATCCACCGGATAGGCATAGTCATCTGAATCATCTTTGTCACTAGGTTCAGTGTAGTAGACGGATCTCGGTTGATGTTGCCCGGAAGAGTCTCCGAGTGATTTATCGTATCCCGACTTAGTCCTTTTGAGAGACGATTGTCTGCTACTTTTATTGGAATAAGATGTTCTAGGGGGACTGCCTTCGGGGACAAACGGCGGCTCTTGGGAATCCAGATAGGGATGTCGCAACCGACCAAGTCTATCAAATCTGGGAAATCCCATTTCATCTTCATCAGCAGAAGATCCGAAACCCTGGAACTGTACAGGATTTATGTTGACAGGGAAACTCTGTGGTTCATAAGTAGCGCTCTTATATTTTGCATAACCTGCTTGCTCATCGTCCTCGGAGCAACTCACTGTTTCTGGTATGTCGTCATTTTTAGAATCGCCCTTTGACATTTCCGATGAACAAGATTCCACTTCAGGAACATAGCTGTCAGAACATTCTGAACTCTCCATTCGTCGCAGAGAATCGTCAACAGCTAGGTATTTAGCATTTTTGTATTTGTCACTTTCGGAAGAGCACTGGCTCTTAGTAGAATCCTCTTCTAGTACATCCTGTATTTTATCCTGCTTTTTACGCGCGTTAGTTACAGGTTTTTTACGTCTGAATGTTCTCATTCTTTCACGGGGATCTCTAATTACATCTAGAGAACTGTCAGTGTCGTTACCACTGGGTGGACTTTTTAAAGATATATTTCTTACAAGAAGAGATTTTTTGACTGGTGCTTTATGAGGTTGAATAGGAGGTGATTCGGAACTTAAACTACTGGAATAATATGGAGAACATCTGGACAAAGGCGTTTTTCCGGACCGTTCCACAGATCTCTTCTCTTGGAATTCTCTATGAACAGACGGTATTTCTGGGACAGTGATAACTGGTAAATCTGAGGAAGACAAATAATGTTCATGGAAGGACCAACTTTTCGGTTTACTACGATATTGTTGCGATGTCTTATATTCTTTTATTTGATTTTTAGACAGAGTTTTATCATCATAGCTGGCATGTTTCGCTAGAGGTTTGTATTCTGATCGCACAAACTGGCTATTTGGTTCTTCTCGCAAAATATTTGAAAATTCCTGACTTTGATAACGCTCACTGTGTTTTTCTTCTTGACTGTAAAGTTGAGATGGTATATCAATATCTATTTCTGACTGAGGTCCAAAGAAGTATTGGTTATAGCCACTATCTTCACTTTGACATCTTGTGGCAGGTCTTATGAACTTATGAGATTCCTCTTCATAACTATAACTTTTTGGAGGAGCCTTTAAATATCGCTCTTGGGTTAAGTCGTGAGAAGCAGGAAAACTTTTAAGTCTTTGATCAAATCTCAAAACTCCATTAGTATGTTTTTGAAGACTACTCAAAGAACTCGAACTCGATTTATCTGATTTATCACTATAACTTATTGATGAGGATTTTTCTGTCTTTGCTGTATATGCAGCAGTTAACCTCAGTACGGGTTCCGTGGATTTATCATCAGCAGGCTTTTCATCAGATTGTATAAAAGTTGCTGGGTTTGTCTTATCAGAATCACAACTTTCTACAGTAAGCGATGGCTCTTTAACTACGGTTTTATCTGATTTTGAGTTATCTTCTTCTAATTGATCCTCTTTTGCAGTAGCAACAAGGGTATGACTTGTACTAGCAGACCAATCAGATATGGACTGTGCAAGTGTAAGTGTGCTATCACTCTTGGTTCCAGAACTACTGTCTATTCCTTTTCTTGAGACCGTAGTTTCAGAACTGCAAAGCTTATCATACTTAATATTTTCAGAACTTTTATCGAGGCTACTACTTTTTGAGCCAGCTTCAATTTTTGAATGTATTTTTGATATTGGTTCAGATTTTTTGCTCGATTGTGATGCAGAATATTTTTTCGCAGATGTTTTATCGGATTTTTCACTTTTTGGTATAGAGACAGCTGAAATGCTTTCAGAGGCAGAGAGATTACCATATTGCCGAACAGTATTTGTACCTGTTGACCACTCGGAAATACTTAAACAAATAGAAGTATCTTCTGAATGTGAGCTATGAGTGCACTTTTTTTGAGGCAAACCAATTTTTACTGTACCATCTAAGTCTGTACCAAAAGAACTAGTTTCTTCTTCGGAATGACTGCTATGGCTGCATTTTTTGCAGGGTGCAGAGCTTGTAACACTAAGTTTAGTCACAACTTTGACTGTATCCTCAATATTGGTTTGCGACAAGATATCATCAATCGACGTATCCGAATTATTAGAACCAAAAGAAAACTTCTGGGTTCCTATTTGAGACAAACCTTTGTCGAAATCTGGTGAAAGAGACTTACTGTCTCCACCAAACACATCGTCTACATACAAATGATCATCATCATATATTGGACTATGGTTAGTTGGAGACTTTTGAGGTTGGCTAATTATAACTTTTTCTTCCAAATTGCTTTTTGCACTGAACGATTTATTTTCCGTTCTAGAACAACAAGTACCGATATCGCCCATCAAACACGTTGCTTTACTAATTGTCCCACCAAGACAAGACTTATTATAATTAGGTACAACACCTTTATTTAGACATGTAAATTCATCATTGTTATCCAAAGGTTCGACCATGTAGCTTGATTCATCGTAAGGAATAACTTTAGAACTTTTCTGTGAAAGGTCCAAGCTTTGTTCTAAAGATTTTTCTGATTTTGACTCTGGAATATCTTTTTCTAACTCATCGTCATTATTCAGAGTGTCACTGTCGTCATCCGATCCAAGGTGGTCCTTAGAGCTTTCCGATTGAATCGTGACCTTCATCGCTTGTTCTGGTTCATTACTCATGTAATAAATATGAACCTTTTCAACTATTGGTGTGTCCAATGTCGCAGAATTCAAGGAATGAATTTCATCGATGTCGCTAGATCGTTGTCTTAAAACTTCTGGCGTTACCTGTTTACCTTGAGGCGGCAATTCAGGTAATGGCCAATCTTCGGAATCCTGACTTTCACTAGCTGATGACTGTCTAAATGGGACCAAAAAGTTACCATCATCTGATTTCAAAGCTACTTCTGTTTTTTTAGAATCTACAACTTCACATACTTTCTTACTGCTACTTCGCTCAGTATCTTTCCGAGATTCTGAATACATGTCCTTTATTTTTGTTTGATCTATTGGAATATCTGGCATTTCAGCCGATGTTCTTCTATCTGTGTCAGATATATAGGCAACATTCGCATTACTCGGAGGATCGGAACTAAGACTTGCTTGATGATCACTAGAATTTAAAGACTCTTCGTTTATACTTTCCGAACGTGAACAAGCTTTAGTAGAGTCTTCATCAGCACTAGTCTTTTCAGATGCAGTACTACGCTCGGATATACGAGATAGAGTACGGCCAAAGTTTTGCCCATAACCGATAACAACGTCAGAGGTAGTTGATGATGTTGCAGGATATAGAAAATTCACAGGAAAATCGTTAAGATCATCCGTAAAATCAGCTTCCGTAGAATCTTTGGAAGTATTTGAAGACAAAGGAGGATTTTTTGAAAACGATTGGAAATCATCGAGTATTCTTTGATTACCATACTCAAAAGCATCTTTATTGACGGTTAAGCTTTCGTAGCCTTCATGATCTTGAGGAATCCAAGCTTCTTCTATACTAGTACTATTTTCACTACCAGAAGCCCCAAAAAATGGTCTCCATGTCGGTTTTAGCTCCTCGCCTCGCCTATAAGCTTCTCCAAGGGATCCTGATGTCGATTCAGTTGTTTCAAAAGATCCCCTTGATTCTACGCTTAATGAACCCCTAGAATCCATACTTGATTTTGAGGAGCTTTTCTGTTCGTCGAGCCGTGCTTTCCTTCTGGAAGACGAATCATCAACACTAAGGGATCCCTTTGATGGAGTCGTGGTTGTCGTAGTATCCATGCTCGATTTAGAAGAGCTTTTTTGATCAACGTCTTTCAATGCTCTCTTTTTAAGTTTAAGTTCCCTTTCAAATGAAGAAGTAATAACATTACCGTCATCATCAAAATCAACAGTCATATTTTGATCTTCCTGTGATATTGTAATGGCTATTTTAGTCTTTTTAACTGTCTTTTGCAAATCATTTTTCAGTTCAGAAGCCTTCGAACCTGCTGATTGGCTAGATTCAGATTCCTCGACAACACACTTTCCTATTTTATCCAAAGCAACCTTTCTTAAATTCGGTTTTGACAATTGCTCAACTGTCTTGTCAATACTTTCCGAGCTAGAATCTGAATCTGAAGGAGCCTTTTGTGAGTCTACTGGCCCTTGTTTTTCTAAAGTGGGTGTGGGCGATTTTCTGGTACCAAATTTCGACGGGCTGCGTGGACTTTCTATACGACCTATTTCATTTACTGGTGAAGGAGATTTAGAATTTGATTTTGAATGCTCGCTAGACAAAGTATGATGAGATAGTAAATGTTCTTCTCCATATTCCATAGCTTGTTTTAGTTCTTCGAGACATTCTCGGTCTTTTTTGTTTAATTTTTCTATGTCCTGTGAAATACCTAGGGGTCTAGCAATTGAACAACTGACACTTGACTCATCATCAATAGAACTACCTTTAATATTAGTACTTGATGGACTTGCGTCCTTCTCAATGCTGGTCCATGATGTAGATTCGGAACTCCGAGAACGCTCTGCACTTAATTTTAACAATTCTCCACGGCGCGACTTTGCGGTCAAGAGTGTTTTGTGTTCATTTTTCTGATCTGTAGGAGATATGTCATTCGCACTACCAGAGCTACCAGTGTGTTCTCCCGATTCTGACTTATGAAGAGATCTAGAAGTGCTTGAATCAATAAATGGTATATTTTCAATAGTAGGACTATTTTCTTGCGGCGGAGTTACTATTATTTTATTCTTATTTTTGAACTTTAGTCCAAGATCTACGGATCTGGCGAACTCCTTTATTTTCATATTATTTTCGGTTTCGTTATCCATAGCGAATTGAGACATTGACTCATTCTTCAAAAATTCAGCCAAACTGGCCGAAGACTCTTCAAATGTACTTTGCGCTTCGAGACCCTTTTTGCTTTTGTATGTATCAGAAAGTTGTAAATCCGTATCCATCGTATATTCATCGTAATCGACCGTCATACCTGATGCTGTATCATCACTCTTTCCCCTTTTAAACTTCATTATTTTTTCTCTTTTAGATGTTTGATCTTGATCTGATGAACTATCAGCATCTATAAATGGAAGAGATAGACCTAACATGTTACTTTCATCTGACATTTTTAGCTCACTAACTTCCGTTAAGGACTCCTCTTCACTCGTGAGACGTTTTACTTCTGGCTTTTTAGTATCATCTATACTTCTAAGATCCTGATTACCTTTCAGTTCATGAAGTTCTGATTGTTTTTGTTTATTGTATATTTCTATTTTCCTTCTTTCCAATATTATAGTTTGAGTATCATTTTCAATAACAGTATTTTGAGAACTGGTTATCCATTCAATAGACGAGTCTTCCTCGGTTTTCTCTTTATAACTATGTGTAGGAGACACATCTTTTGGTTCTAATTCTTGTACTTCCGATTCAATTTCTTCTTTAACAGTAGGATGAACGTCTACAGTAACAACCTCTTGTTTAAAATGTTTATCCGACGTTGGCTCCTTAACAGTTGAAGCAGGTGTCACATAGTTCCTGTCTAAGCTTTTTGATTTAATTTTAGCATCCAAGTGGGGATCAACTTTTCGATCGAGACTTTTAGATTTACCACTTGGATAAGGTTTCTGATAAACAACTTTACCTTCTATTTGTTGTTTAATTTCTTGTTTCTTTGACAAAGTTTTTGGAGATTTTTGCAAACTCGCCAAGTCATCATCTTCTAATGATTGACTTGTTTTATCTTCCATACTTTTTGTTATTTTAGTATTAATTTTGGTAATTTTAGGATCTTCAAAGCTTCTACTGATTTTACCCGCGAGCTTGTTATCAAGTTTCTTTGGAGATTTGGCAATAAAGACATGGTCTTCTACCTTACTGTTAATCTTCGTTTCTATAATAATTTTATCTCCTTCGGTTTTAACCAATATTTTATCCTCCGGTGCTGGGAAAGGAGGCAATGTGTCCTTGACAGGACTAACAAGAGATTTAGTTTGTTTTAATGCTGCTTCAAAAAGCATCTGCTGTTTCTCCTTGCGTTTAGCTATTTCAGTATCACTATCTTCTTGAGATTTAGTTCTTTCTTTTGAGCTGCCACGCCTTACATCCATCTTCTCTAATGATTTCGATTTTTCTTTTGACCCCTTTTTAATTGTTTGATCTAATTCTTGACTTTTGGCCCTAACCATATCTAACGGTGGTACAGTCAAGAAATCTGGTCTCTCTTTAAGGGATGATGGTAGAGACTTTTGAGTTTGCAATGATCTTACTGTAGTAGCGTTTGTATCGAGAGATCCCCCTTTATTAAGCTTACTAGCTCTTTGTCTATCCTCTAGTTTCGGTTTCAAAGTTAATTTCTTCTTTTCTTTTCTCTTTATTCGTTCAATGTCAGGAACTATTTGGTCTTCACTCAAATCTGATAGTTTCCGTATACTTCCTCGTGGAGAGTTTAGTGAAGATGTTGGCGATCTTGAGGGAGATTTAGACAGTGGTGAACGAGATATAGGCGATCTGTTCAAGGGCGATCTAGACGGTGATTTACCTTTCGATAATATTTTAGTTAAGTCATATTGGCGTTTGAAAGAACGAGGTCTTCGCTGCGCTACTAAGTCTTCTAAAAGTTTCATTTCTTCGTTATCTATTAATGCTTTCTTTGAAGGACCAGTTTCAGTAGCATTTTCCTCATCAACTTCTTCGATTTTCTCTATTTCCTTGATAGTAGTACCGTTTTTAGAAACTTTATCATCGAGCAGTGGTTTTTCTTCTAAAATGTCACCCTCTTCATTGATGTCTTCCACTGTATCGTCTTTCGATGAAAATGCATTCATCGGTGGTAGTCTATGCAGTTGTATCACAGGCGTATCCAGACTTTTAGCTCTGCGGCTAGCTGTAGGCGAATCTTGAGTAGCTTTTTGCCGTTGTAGTGAAAACACTGACCCTTCCGAAAGATTTAATCTAGCATGAGCAAAAAGAATAGGAGTACCTCCAGCTTTTCTCAGCATAGGGGAAATTAATTCATCGCGTAAACTCTTCTTAACCTCTAGTTTGGAAAGATCCTTTTTCTCAAATTGGTCACTTTTGTCATCAGATTGGGTTCGGAATCCAGTAACCTTTTGTATTTCCATGTCAACCAGAAGTTCATCGTCAGATTTTAGAAACTCGGTGCTCTCTAGAATGGGTGAAGGAATGTTTTCATTATATTCCCAAGTTGAACTCTCTTTACTTATCTGTTTTATTTCAGGAGGTTTTGGAATTATATCGTCTTCTGAACTAGGTATGGATATCGATCTTTCAGATATTCTTCTTAGTTCAGTAGCAGTTCCGGTTACGTTGTCTAAAATTTGAGGGTTGTACTTTGCTTCCAATTCGGCTAACTTCCGACACTGAGGCGGAGATCCTTCGATTTCAGTGGAACTCATAGTTTGGCCGCGATGCCAAGCTCCTGAAGTAATTTTATCGTATTCAAGCTGTAATATTGGTTCTAAATCCTTTCTTGATTGCGGAGGAGAAAATTCTAACTTAGGGGCAGCTTCTGTAGTGCCAAATACGTCGTCTGAATCAACACTCTCATCGTCCGATGAGAATGATGTTATACGAATTTTATTATTATTTTTAGTTTTGACTTTACCACTAACGGATTTCTTTCCTGTCCCTCGACCCTTAGGTCCACGTTTTGGAGGCATTTTTTCAGACTTTGACTTAATATCAGCACGCAGTTTCTCAGCAGCCGTAAGCGGTTTCGGATCTTTGCAAATGGGAGCTTGTTGTATATTACGACCATTAATGGCAAACTTTATGTCATGACCACATGTATACTGTTTTTCCTGCAACATACTATCGGTTTTTGAACTAGTAGCAGAGTCGCTCTCAATCTGACTCAATTTTGAGTTCAAGGTTTCAAGCAACGCAGAATCTAACGTTTTAGAGATATCTCTTTTCGGACTTGGTAGGTGTTGTAATTTTCCGCTTTTATCGATTTCCAAAGTAACTGGATCAACTTTAGACAAATCAATATTTTGTGTAAATAAGAAATCACGGTTTTCAACCTCTAAGAATTTTGGAGCATGGTCAGGTTGAATGCTATTTCTGGGCGATTTAGGAGATTTGGGTGATTTTGGAGATTTTGGTGACTTGGGTGATTTTGGTGACTTTGGAGACTTCGGTGATTTGGGGGACTTAGGTGACTTGGGTGATCTTGGTGATTTTGGATGATCATGATATTTACATCTTGGGTGGGCATTTACAAGATGGCGACCATTTTGAGGTGGCATTGTAATTATATCAGGGGGCGCTCTTTTATCCTCCATTGGAGAGGGAGCAGTGCCATTCATAATATGTCTCTTATGTAACACGTAAGGAATATCATAACTATCTTCAACAGCCGTTTTATTGTCATTAAAACCTGCTTTCATTGCATCAAACTCCTTAAAGTAGTTTTGTGGTAAATCGAATAACGGCCTTACTACCTCAGAATGTCGTGCCGGGAGCTCAAAATGCGAGCGCTTTGTAGCTATAGGAGGAGCGCTTGGAATTTGACGGAACATGTAATCTTCATCGCTAGATTCAGCGGGTGTTAAGTCAATAGATTTTTGATGCATAAGAACATGTCGTCTCGAATTCACGCTGCTAAATCGTGGCCTATTAGCCAAACTGTTAGGGTCACTCTTGGTTCGTTCGACGGTAGGATGAATGTATGGGACCGCTGTATCTGCGAGACGGCTACTAGAGCTGGTATCCAAAATAAGTTTTGGATTGTATTCATCAAAGTGTGTTTTCGCCATTAATTCTTCTTTCAAATTTTCTTTGCGCACGATATGCGTGTGGACTTTTCCACGCATTGATTTGTCAAAATCAGACTGTAGTATTGATGATGTCCCAGATTGCATTGCAGCAACCTTAGCTCTATTTTTAGCATACTCGATGCTGTCCATTGCCGGTAGAACTCGAACATTAACATCGGATTCATTCGATGATTCCTTAATAAGATGGGAAGGTGGATTTTCTTTACTTGTCGATCTAGTCAATGATTCAATTTTGTCTTTATCGAAACTGAAAATTGTATCTGAAGAACGACGCCTTTGATAGTTGAGAACTTTAGTCGTTCTGTTATTATCAATTTCTGTTTCTAGACCAGCAATTTTTTCTGGCCATATGTGTGTAGTACGTGTATGCATATCTTCTTCCTCCGTCGATAGTTCTTCTGATTTTTTTATTGGACTAGAATCCGAATACTGCCCGTATTGTTCAAGTTCAACATTTTGCAAACTGGCCGAGTGAATAGGTATAGAGTCTTTATGTTTATTATTGCTGGGAAATGTTGAGTACGGGGTCGGAATGTGATAATAATTAGGGGCAGTAATTAAATTAGCAATTAAATCCTCATGGGATTTGTCAAACAATGTTTTTTCTCTGTACTCAGGTTTTTCCATTCCGATAAATGTTGGTTGTGTGTCATAATAATCATCTTTATCAGAATCAGGACTGGATGATGGAGATATCGGTTCAAACGGATCAATATAAGCATTTTGAATACTTGTAACGCTACGCCGTCGTAAATTAATGTCATCGGGTTCATATAGATTCTTTTTACAATCGTAATAATCGGACTTAGAGTCTTGACTCGAGGTTCGCGAACCGGACCTATCAGAACTTTTACTCTTAAGAGTTTCACGAGATTTTTTGCTATCTGTGTGATAAACGCTATCACGAGATTTTTTACTAGACTCAGCGCTACTTTTTGAATGTTTCGAGTCGTAAATATCACTTTTAGACTCCTGGCTCGACGTCCGCGAGCCCAGGGCACGTTTAATCTCTTTGTAAAAATTACCATCCGAACGAACCGATAATTTTTCACGCGGAAGAATTCGCGGGTCGTCAATAAGAAACGGATCTAAAGGCAGATCATTGTCGCTCTTATATTTAAGATCGGAAATGTTAAGATCCGCATCGGCATCGTCTGGCTCCGAGAGGTGCGACAGCGAACGGTCATCGTCGGAGGGCAGATCGTTGCCCGAGTCCAACGAGCATGAGCGCGTGCGCACCGCCGACTGTGAACATGAGCGCACGCGCACGTAACGACGCCTCTCGGACTCGTCGTCCGAGCGCTCCACCAGCTCGTAGCTGTCGTGAGACAAGTCGTCCTGTGACTGGCCGCGAGCAAAGGGCGGCCCGTCGAGACGCTGCTCGCCCGCGGCGCCCGGGAAGCTGGACGAGTAGGCGCGCCCGAGTGTGTCCCGGCGAGCGTCCGCCGACCCGGATACGCCCAGAACAAAGGCGAGCGTGCGCGCATCGTCGTAGCGAGTGACGGGTGAGTCGACTCGCCGCCCCACAGGACAGTACGAGTCGAGGTCGGCCAGCATACTGCGGGTGTCGGGGGCGCGGCGCTTGCAGCGGCCCGCGTCGTCGAAGCTGTAGTCGCGGAGGTTGCGGCACGAAGCGCTGCGGCCCCACAGCGGGCGCCGCGGCGGAGGAGGCTCGTCCGCCTCCAGCACCAAGGAGGCGGCGGAGCGCGACGAGCGCGTCGACGGACATGCCGAGTATATGTTCGTTTGCGAGAGCTCGAACTCGAGCCGCTCGGTCGACTCGAAGGTGTGGTAGACGCTAGGGGGCGGGGAGGCGGCGGCGCTGCGCGTGGCAGTGCGTGTGTGGGTGTGGGTGTGAATGAGCGTGTGCGTGTGTGTGTGCGTGCGCGCAGCGTCCGTCTGACCTGGCGAGGGGCGCGGCCCACGAGGCGGCGGAGTGGGTGCGCGCGCGCGACCACCTTCCTCCGCATCCGCCATCCAGGTACTCTCCGGGGATGTCTGATGGTCAGAAAAACAGATATGTTATACATAAACACAATTCCACATTAACTTCCTTTATATAAATAAATAACTGTAGTGAACTTAGTGCCCTTACCAACGGCGTCGTCGTCTGATGAGGCGGAAGCGAATCCTCCATAGGAAGATGATTGACCTCTGCATGGGTCACTACTTCTGGACCCGCCTATCACATTAAATTCGTATTAAGAAACTTCATAACCGCATGTATTTTAATAAAAAAGTGCAAAATTATGATGTATGAAGTGAACAAAAGGTGCCAAAAACAAATATTTTTTGCTAACATATATGTAAACTTACATAGAAAACAAATTAAATTCTGACCTTATGATTTTACTTTTTATTTTACCCTATAAATTTTTCTGGGTCGACTTTTCTTTCTATATTATTTAGAAAGCAAGAAAAGTCAATCCAAAAATGAATTATTCTTAATTAAAAAATTTAGGAAAAAAGACAAAGTTTTAGTAAAGATGAAAATAATTTTAGTTTAAAAAATTATGATACTATGTCATCTACACAATGTACTGGTACAACGAGACAGATGTTAGCAGTGAACTAGTATATATTAAAAGTTTAACACATAATAAATTGTGAGTAAAGCCCTTACGATTTGATTGCAGTACAGTTTTGTTAGCTGAAAAGAAACAAAAAATATTTTCTAATATACTAACATACTTCACTAACTACGGACTATAGGAAGCTTTAACTGTAAGGTGTATTAATGTTCATACAGATGTACCGCCGTTAGAGCTAGGAGTCGTGTTTCACTAAACTGATCTTTATTATGATGTCTACCATGCATTTAGATTGTATATTATATGTTGTATTACAATATACTAAACTATATCTTAACATCGGAGGAGAATGAGCTACATGTTTGACTGTTTTATTTCTAATTATTTAAGAATAACAAGAGAAAATATTTTTAGTATTTGAATAACTATTTGAGTATGTGGAAGCTTGAAGGTATGCTTATGTATTCAGGGGTGTACACAAACACAAATGTTTTTTGTGTATGTAGGCATATATGTAATGGTATATAGTATGGTATATAACGTACTTTGTCCCTCGTGGAGGTGAAGGCGGTAGCTGGTGGGTGTGGGCGAACGCTGGCGCGGCGCGCCGCCACACGAGCCTCCTCCGCCGAGTAGCCCTTCATCATCAGAGAGGCCTCCAGGTAGTGAGGTTGTTTGTCCCACTCCAGGGAAATCGCTAGAACATCAGTCATCATCGAAATCGATCTCGAAATAAAGGAAGTAAAACATGACCAACGATTCTCTCTCTCGGCCCACAGAAATGGCCCAGTTGAAACACAAAAACGAGCAAGTCGTATAATTAGAATTCGATGCAAATATTAAAGATAAGACAATAGATATATGTATGTAGATATATAATATAGAGGTCAGTCCACCGTGGTGTGCGGGCACGTACCGTCCGAGCCGGGCGGCAGCGGCAGCAGCGGGTGCGCGGACAGCGCGGCGGCGAGCGGCGCGGGCGTGGCCGGCCCCGAGCCCGAGCCGGCCGCCGAGCGCGCGCGGAACGACCCCGACCTGCCCGGACAGAGGATGGTCACAGCGGGAGGGGAGGGGGGGACCCTGACCGACCTACGCGAGCGTGGCGCTGTATCTGGAGACCGGCTTACAGAGAGCAGCCCGAATAACATCGAACGGACGTACCATCCTCCGACCGATACAATGTCGTACGACTACGATTTATCGAGTTTTGGAAGAAGCGAAAGTCTCAACGTATACAGCGCATGCTCGAGTATGCTAATCACCAACGACGATACAGAACCGTTGGAAGCCTCCCGCTACACCCGCACTAGGACATGTCCGAGGACTCGTCATGCAATCCCGGATATGTCAACTTAGGGAGGTCATTGCCCTCCACGATCAGGCTCGTCCCCAGCCCATGCCAAGTGCCAACTCACCGTTATTATGTAGACCTTACATTACATTTTATATAATCACCTAAAGCGCAATTACCTTCTAAAGTTACTCATCGGATACCCTATACAGGGGCTGTTACTAACATATTGTTCCCAACAAAAACATGCATATGTAAGTTTCATTTAAATATTCGAATTCAATTTTGATTCTTTACCATATTCTCAATATATTTTTTGATAGAGTAGCAGCAGATGAGAAAATTATATCATCAAAAATACATTATATAAATGCTGTATTATCAGAAATGTTATAAGCCACTGTCGTGTTAATCGAATAACTTGACAAAATATATGTTCCTTAAACCCCAATATCTACCTCACTACGTCTAGTTGTGTACAGAAGCAGTCTTTATCAACGGTACATTAAGCTTATTATCGCATGCACTATACCAGACCCGGCTGAATCTAAATACCTTTGGAATGTTTGCCGCTTCACGTAGTTATCCCTTACGAATTCCACTATTTGCTTCTGTGTTTTACCGCTGTACCTGGAATGTACAAGTAGGAAATTAAATACGATTTAGTTTAGTTTTAGAGATTTAAACAAATGTCTGAAGGTCATACAGATGATATGCAAGTTGTTTATACAAATAAGTTAACTACATAGCAAATGATATAATGTTTGTCATAATGTCCAACATTATATTTATCTATCCAGAAAAGGGGTTCCCAGAATAATTTCGTCTACGGCCCACATTGAGAATAAATTATTTTCAAAGCTTAATGAAATTACAAATCTATACCCCCCCCCCCCCCCCCAAACAAAGTCTCCATTTTATTTTCCTAGTGATATTGACAATTAAAGGCGTGACTCATTACCTAAAGGACGATCCTCTTGACATGACGCGTGTCTTGTGTCGCGGCAGCCGCGGCACGCTAGTACATCTGAAGAAGCCGTGGTTCTCAACGCATTTCTTCCAAAAATTCTTACACTCGTTTCTACTCTCGAAGAAAAATTCCACCACGTCTCGGAAGTAGCCCTGACAAAAAATATAAAAAAATATTTATGATATAGTAAAGAAATATCAGACATTTCCAGTTGGGTGATTGCTTTTTTGTTTATATAGAACTCAAGTAATAGCGAGTAATAGACTGTACACTAGGCAGACCCTGGCTATAGCTGGGAAATTATAATAAAGAAGAGACTGTACACTCACATATCCCTCAGGATGCAGCTTGATAAGGAACCTCTTCCTCTTGAAGGATATCTTCCGTATCTTGGCCCAACTGAAGGTGTTGATGCGCGTACAGTGCTGAAACACGGCGATGCCCATGTGAGCCACCGCCAGGTTCAACGGCACGCCCTCGTGGTCCTTGGCTGAGTGCATCTTTATACCTGACAAAGTTTTTAGACCAGTTCAATGCAAATTTATTATCGGTTCCGTAGGACGTTTTAATATTGATTATTCTATAGAACGATCTTCCACAACAAATATTCTGTTGCCTTCATTGATTTTATTTCTATGTTCTCCTTATATAAATGATTATTATTATTATTAACATTTTGCCTACTTTGGCTATGAACTTTCTGTTTTTCAGTACCTATATCTGTCATTAAGGCGTGATAAAACAGTGTTATATCTTCTGTATATACTGACCGTACAATTCGCACCTCCGCGCTGTCTCTAACAGATTTAAATCAGCCTCCGCAGGACTTTGACCGCTGTAACAACAACCACAACCATTAATATATTTCAAGAATAGTATAACTTTCTGAGGACATTTCTAATATAAGATCCTTTCTCGTTTAAGATACATTTTAAATATAAATTTGCTACATTAAAACTACGTCTTTCCTTTTCATAAGAACAGCATTCGCATAGTTGTGAAAGAAATTACTGAAGGCATCCGTCTGTAACGTAGCAAGTCTGATATTGAAGTTAATTTAACTCCGAAATATGTGACACTAATTCTAAATTTAGTTTGTGTCTTCTTCTTTCTTATGGACTGCTTACTCTCAACATGTACATACATGTATGAAACATGTGTATATAGTTACTTTTTGCATTCGTTAAAATATCACTAATTTTATATTAATATGTATATCCAAGAATCCTTACATATGTTTCTTATGATTCTCCATGATTCTTCTCTCCGAGTCTGCGTCCTGTCCGGGGAAGAACTTGTACCCGCTGAGGTACGTGTGGTCAGGATAGTCCTCGGGGACAAAATCTCCGCACTCCGCTGTCATAAGACGGAACAATCAAAAAACATTAAAAAATGTATGCCTTAGAATACAAATTCAATTGTACAAAATCAAACTAGATGTAGGTATATTATTACATTTGATGTCATTTTTTCTTAGACGTCATTTTTCATTAACCAAAGTTATAATAAGTCGCAATATTTAGTAGCACAGTCTTTTTACTTGTCTTTTGTATGAAACTACCGTGACACTGCAATGATCTGAAATGCAATTTTAAGTTGCAAATTCAAACTCTTCACAAGTCAAGGAATTTTTAATTATAGGCTTTCTATCAGCTCGACTTCAATTGAATATCAAAAAATAAAAACTGTTATCACTTTTTAACAACGCAACTCTCATCGCATTCTATACATCGCCGAACGTGAAATGTTCGACCTTAATTAATTATTTCAAGTTCAATAGTAGAATAGAAATATCATTGTTTCATATTCAGTGACCATACACAGTACACACCGATGTGGATTTTTTTTAACTTATTTTCTTAACAAGAATCTTCACGGATCGACGTATACTCGTACTTGTGTCTCAATGTTAAAGAAGTGTTAAATAATTCAATGTATTTCTAATATTTTTATATAATATAAATATTTTTTCTCTATGTCCTTGTTCTCTATATAAAGTAAACTATAATTTTTCTTCATATAAATTTCTCTATATAAAAAATGTACCACACTTTTAAATTACCATATGTATTATATGTTAACCTAAATGTATTTTGTACGTAACTTGATCCATTCATTGTGTGTGGGCTCGTCATTCCTGAATAATACAGAAGCTATTCATATCAAAGCTTCTGTAACAGGCGTGCGAATATTTAAGACCCATGAGCCTCTTAGAATATTTGTTTTTATGCAAATGTTTTAGTTACTTATTTAAAATGTTTTATACAGTCATGAAAATATTAACAGAATAAAAAAATCTATATTTTAAGAGATTTTTCAGAAGGCAAATCAACTAATTTCAATGAAATTCTTATAGCTCAGTTGGACATGGTCATTTGGAGACCTAAAACCTATATTTGAGTAAACATACAACTAACTCAAGCCATGACATAATTCAATTATAAGAAATATTATTTTGGTTTAAGTGGAAGTTTGTAATCCAAAAAAATATGGGAGAAAATTTCGAAAAAAAATCTCTAATGATATTCATTAAGATTTTTTTGAGAGTCCAAGCTACAATTCGTACCAACAATTTCTTTTTTCCATACACGACATATTTTCAAAATTTGCTTAAAATGTTGATTTTCTTTTATGCCTCATGTTTTTTATCAGTGTATAAGCAAAACCTAATCTAACTGACTGACAACATCCTGACACTGATAAGAATGACTCATTCGACGGCACTTTTTATTATATTAAAACCTGTTTACACTCTTTTTTTTGGCTCATGTTTTTTTAGCTTGTTTACGAGTTCTCATTAGGAACATCCGATTCAATACTATTCAAATACTTAAAAATATCTCAAACGGAATTGAAATTTAAATAAAATGTTGAATGCGGCTAGATTCACGATAATATTTTAGGTAACCTGTTGATAATTTTGTACACCTCTCTATAATTATTGTATAGTCATTGTGATGGAATATTTTATATTTTATAGAAATCAAAACTATTTCACAGACTTTGCCAAACACTTTCAATCTCGTCGTATAGTCCCTACAATGGGGACTTCGAAGATCGAAAACAGCTTTCCCAATCTCAACAACAAATTGACTGTTTAAATTTAATCAGATAATTACGAATAATTACTAATATTAATTCAAAAGCAACAATCAACGGTCGTTTAGTTATAACCATAACGTCAAACTCTTGAACCGAAACGTTAGTTAAGGTATCGGAATTAATGGCCATTTTAGGGCAATACACATTAGAGGTAGTTGTATAATGATGTACATTATTATTTTTATTATTATTGTATCTATCTTGTTTTTGAATATGTGTATTTAACTTTACTCATCGAGACAAAATTTAAAGAGAATATAATTCAGTAAACCTACCACTAGTTGACATTGTCAAACTAAAAAACAGATAGTTTCCAGTATTTCATACATATTAAATACATATAAGTGTATGAAATACAAACTTATATCTGGGTATTCTTAGTCTGTTCTTGGTAAGAGTACAGACGCTTTGATTACATTTTTAATAACTTAAAGTGATCACAAATCTTACAAATATTAAACTTTTTGATAATTTGATAATCAAATCAAATAAGTAAGGAGAAGATTATGAAAGAAAATTTTAAGAAAACTGCGCAGAAGTAATAGAATTTAAGAAAGAAGCAAAAAAAAAGTTCAAAAGTTGCAACAGTTCTTTGTTTCTATGCATCGAGTGTCGACGAATTGTCGAACTACCCAACCAAAATTTCTATAATTGTATTATTGTTTTAAGTGAATGTAAATTCTTTTAAATAATGTTCTTAAACCAACCTTGTACTATGTAGCTGGCCATGAGCGCTGCTGTGTTCTCATTACACTGTATGCACCCAAGCATCAGGTCTCGTTTCACTTGGAGACAGAACAAATATCTGGTGAACTCCTCCTCGAGCCGCGCCGGGTCCGGGGTGTAGAACTTCACGCAGAAGCGGAGGGTCGGCTCCAGCATTGATAGACCGACCTGACGGCACATCGGCTTCTCCACGTCCAGCCAGTACTTGGAATATTATGACAATTGTTAAACAAGATCAACCGCCTTTCTATGTTGATAGACTTCAATACTTATGTATTTGAACTTTATGTAGAAATGTTTGTACTCGGGAAAGGATTGGCTGATAATCACTTAATATTTCATTTATAATATTCTTTGTACCTATTAGATTTCAATACTTAATCCCAAGATTTTTTTGCCGGCCGTTCAATTTTCTATGCTTTGAAATAATATATACTTTTTATGTTATTTCTATGTTGGCTAAATTTAGAAATATTAATTATACAGGGTGACTGGTGAATTACTATCAATACTTTAGGACGTGATATTTGACGATCATATTTGACAAAATAAAAATTAATATAACATAAATATTAATAAACTTCTAAGTAAAGTTAACCAAAAGTTATGTAATTAATTACGCATCGTGTGAACACCCTACAGATTAGGTATACACACACACACACACATACGCGTGTGGCGGCGTAGTGTTGTATCAGCACGCCGTCGCACGCGTCCACACTTGGAACACTTGGAACGTTCCCACGCTTTATTTATTTATACGGAAATTTGGTCAAAAATTAAGTACCTATTTTTTTTACATAATTCGAATGAGAATCATGTACCGAGTATTCTCCTGAAATATTGATAGTAATTCACCAGTCACCCTGTATATTAGTATCATATTAGGGGCCCCCAATAGATACAGCGTAGGCACCCAAATAAAGGATTATTCTTCCTTATATTTTAACTACGATACTCCGAGAATAAATGACTGGTTTTAGTTAAGAAATGCATTTACTAACAAAGATACTGCCTTTATCGAAGTCGGTATAAGCATATTTCTATTATAATATCACATATTCGCTGAGAGTCACCAACCAATCGATATTTTACTCCCAGCGTTTTCTAATATACCGATATTATTAGTTTACAAGTCGAACGTCATACAGACTACAGTTCTCATACAACTGCTACATATTATCCAATTACCTTTATCCCGTTAGCATCTTGATATTCAAGCCCGAAGTAATCAGCCTCCAACAAATGAAGTTGCCTGCAGACTTGATCGAACAGAACTTTACCGTGTGCCTTTGACTGTAACATGAAATTATTATCATACGACTAATGGGATTATTACTAACAAAACAACGGATTAAGGATATTTAAAGCGTAATTACTTAAGGGTTTAATAGCTGAAAATATGGACTAAAATAGTTTCTTTTTGTAGTTTGTCGTACATTTTTGCATCCTTTATCGAAAGCACCAAAATTTAATTCTAATATCTTATTGATTGCTACTCGTTTTGTAAAATTTATGTATTTATTTATGTATTTCAGGTAGACAAGTTTCAGTTCTCATATGACGATAACGACGAAGGTATGAGAATGAATAATTTAAAACTACTTTTGGTTCGTGTATGCAAAACTTGTTGATAGAAAAATAAACGTCATTTTTTCTTTATATTCCATTCTGTATTCGAGCTTTGTTTCCACGCTACAATACGTCGTATTGTATATAAAGTCAAGTGGCTTCATAGTATAATACTGAGAGTACAACTTAATTAAATTTCTTCATAACAATATCTTATTTTACATTAAACTTTTCTGAGTTCAATTCATAAATTCTCTCGAAATCAAACTGTAAAGCTGAAGTCAAGTAATATTAATGGCATGTACAATATATGAGTAAAATTGTTTTGAGACAAATATAGGAAAATATGTATACATATAATTTAATAAGTTAAGTTGTCATTATATAAATTGAAGTAAATTAATTTAAGATTCTTTTACGTAGATTAAAACAAGAGTACACCGACTACAGTAAACTTTTTTATGGGTAGAAAAACTTATGGGCACTATTAAATAATGAAGATGGATATTTTAATCAACAAAAAAAGAGGAATGAATTCAAAACATATACTACTGTTATATATTAATCGGCTAATTTAATGATTTTCTTTTAATATTATGGTTCTTGAATGAATGACAACAACATTTTCCCAGATTATTTTATTTAAAAGAAACAAGGTAACAAGGTGTGCTTTAAATTCTATTGTTAATCATATGTTGTTCCTAAAAATTAATAACAACTCAAATTAAATTGAAAAGTCATAAAGAAAACAATAATTTGAACGTTAAATCGTATCTGCGTGCGAATCAGGAATCCAATCTCGTAGTATCCGATGTGAACATTACGCTTACTCCAAGTTTTGACGTCATACTACATACGAAACGTTAACAGTTTGACATTCAAGTTTATGTTTATAATAAATCAGGTTATTGAATGAAAAACTGGATAACGTACGTATTTAGTGTGATAATTGAAACTTGTCTTAAGCAATAAGCATATACATAGTTCACGGACGAACTAACGAGAAACGTGGACTACAATCGTATATATGTGACGACCAAATAACCGGCGGAGCGTTCAATGAGAGCCTGGGGCCTGGGGGACGGGTATAAATAAAATGGTTGAAGGTGAACCGTTAATATGCATCCGCTGATAACGGATCGTGGACGACGATATAATACGATAATGATGGATCCAGTTTAAATTAAACTATGTATTGTATTTGACTAACGTATATTTTACATCAGAACATTCCAACTGAGATCAAAATTTACACGTACATACATATCTTTTTAGAGTGCTCTATTTTATTTTGTTTTCGACGTCAAATTACTCTTCATACATTTGTTTTATTAACAATTTCTCTCGGGAAAACCCGGCTTTTATGAGTGGAACTTTGGAACGAAGATTTGTTATCTGCTTTTAAAAATTGTATTATAATATTGCAAGTACTGTTACTAAAAGACTTAATTTGATAAAATATGAGTATCCTTAAGTATCGAAATTTTATTTTAAGTAAGAAATTCTTTCAACAGAAATGGAGTAAATAGCATTCTTTTCATTAAATATGTTTCATACAAAACGTTACTGAATAAATTTATCAAATTATAACACCTTATCTTAATACATTTGAATAAAACAGACGAATTACTGTCATAACGCCTGAAAACTTTCTTAAATTATAATTGTATGACGTCACAGAGACTGACAAAGTTTTTGATGTTAGTTAGTTGGTTAGTCGCTATCAAAGCTCAAATAACTGAGTAAACTTAGCAATTAGGGCAACCCGTTTTTATTTAACCCCGAGCTATTTACGGAGTAGGCTTCACTTTGACGTCGAAAAAGGTGAGAAGCGCTCGCAGCACTTAAATAGATTTTATCTCCGTCTCACAACCCTTTACTGTGAAAAAAAATAATGACATCATGTCCTTTATAACCTATATTAATATATAATATTTTATAAATGGTCCATCGAACAATTATATTCACTATAGGTTAACGCTTATCTTCTATATATATAAAAATGGATTGCTGTTCCTTAGTCTCGCTAAAACTCGAGAACGGCTGAACCGATTTGGCTAATTTTAGTCTTGAAATACTCTTGGAAGTTCAGCTAAGGTTTAAAAGGTGAGAAAAATTAGAAAAATTGCCGGGAAAACCTTAAAAACGGCCCTTTTCTATTTCCCATACAAACGTTTTTTTTGACATTAGATTTGACAACTAACTAATATGTCAATCATTTTGTTTGATTGAAACAGGAAAAACCTGATTATTTATGGCCTCTAAGATGAAATAGAGTTCGCCTGGTCAGCTATACCTACCTACATATATTACTCTTGATCAAACTAACGCGGACGAAGTCGCGGGCAAAAACTAGTACGGATTAAAACAATAATATTTGCGTAATATCAAAATGTTTAGTTTTTTTGGTTACATTGAATCTATGTGAACTCGCCTTTATCTAATGGTATGACACAGCGTTAAATACAATATAGCGTTTCTAAAAATATGTCAGGCTGAGAATGTAAGAGTTGGCCAAATAATGTTGGAGGGGTACACAATGGAACCGTTGGGGCAATCAAGACTGCCGGCTAAGCCTCTCCCTGATAAGTGCTGGCTCGTCGCCAGCTTGCAGATATAAGACTTTGTCCACACGCGCTATTAATTCATACATATGATATAATCTTTTATATCAATTACTGCTAAAGATTAGCCCTAATAAAATAAATAAACTCCAGTTTATTACAAGTTCCTATTCAATAAAATTTTAAGAAGTTATTGCTATATTGTTATCACAAAGGCTTAAAGACGCGAAAGTGAACAAAAAATATTTTTTATTACTCAACTTAATGAGAATAAACAATTAATAATTCCGAAGGGAGTAAAAACATTGACAACCATAAAACCTACAGTTTATACGTCTGCCAGCATTATAAAGTAAGCCTTACGGTCAACGATACGTTGTACGGTCATCCAATCAAGCTGTTCGAGCATTATCTCGACACGTTACTGGAGAATGGAGATTCATCGATTTTAGTCGAAAATACAGTTAGCGGGCGACAAGTATTTATAACTTCATTATATGACGTTATATGGAAGTATCTTTAATAGATATGTTCGAACAATACTGTCCAATTTGAATTTGAAAGTCGCCATAAATATCGAAAAATCGTTTAACCTATTGCATAGTAACCATCATGTTGGTTTTTTTACTCGTTCGCGTGTAATTTCCGTTTTATTCACGTGACGCCTTACAATGGTTTTCCATCACAATTTTCAGGTCCACGATTGCCAGCGACACCGCGACCCAAATACACCGCTGCACTGCGGTACCTACCCGGTTGATAACGTACTTCCTTGCCAAATATTTATACAACATCGGATTCCGTTTTCGCAAGGCTCGGTTTGAAACCAGCCGCATATGCATGTACAGAACCGGTAGTACGGAATCGGACGATCGAACATCGAAAATGATAATTTTCCAATCAACTGATATTATAATGATTAATATCAATTACTTAGCGAAGCGTATTTCGCGGTACGGAAGGCTTTTGTCATCAAAAGATAACATGTATTATGTACTATTTAAAAACATATATTCGCTTTTATAAAATAGCATCCGAATTGGTTCAGTATCATTAAATGTATTTTATATTTGATGAAAAGAATTTCTTAGATCAGACCTTTCTTAGGATCTTTAATTTACAAAGGTCGAGTAGAGAACAAATTACTATGAGAGAAATAACTACAAAAAGGGTCACATAAAACAAATGCTTGTTGAAATTTTTTGAATGGCTTTCAAAAAGGAATATAGTTTTCAATTTATCCGTCTCCAGTTATCCGAATAATTGTACATGTATGTACCGAAAGTCGCATAAGTCCTCTCCCACACATAATATATGTATATAGGGCACGATTTAAGGCTCCATTCACCCTTTGTAGGCTTAAAAGCGTCATTGTACCTAATGTGTTACATTCGTGTGTGTGTGTGTGTGTTATGTGCGTATGGTTAAGGTGTAAGTAAGACTATAACCTCTAGAGAAATTTTGATTATAAGGCTTAACTTTCACACGTCTCAATATAGAGCGTCTAGAAATATTTGTACCTGACACTGTTTAAATATTTATAAGATGATAAATTTATTATGAACACCAAAAAATCTAGGTCATATATATGATTAATTTTATGTATATAACAAGGTTAAGACGAGTTAAGTATCGGAGTGGTTGAGATGCTTTAAAGTCAGCGAGTAACAATCGCTCTCATCTTTCTAATGGAGCCAAAGACGAGCTCTCGAATCGAGATGACTGAGACTATTTTTGCTTTAAACAGCACCGGATTTCAATCAATAGGACCGATCGTGCTGACGCTTAGGGACATTAAATAGATTCCAAGATTTTACGACCTCCGGTACTCTAGCTCGATATTAAATGTGAAACAGTTAGACATCCCTTTGCAGATATAAAATGAAAATATTTTTTATGTTTATAGGCAATATATAGTGGAACATTCTGACTTTATTACAGATTTTGTATTATATATAATGTACAAGTAGGTTTTAATTTTCCAAATTTTGCTTTAATTCTCATCGGGTTCATTTTAATACATATCATAATGAAAAAACTAATAAGTTTTAACGTGAAATAATCAGTGAAAAACTAACAGTTGGAAAAGCTATGGAATTTTTATTATGAGAATTATGGAGACGATTGAGTGAATTAGAGTAATTGGTACAAATAATATTAATATTAAAAAGCTTCTTAATTGAAAGAAACACAAGATATGTTTTATAATCCATGTAATTTAACAAATGTAGATCGACACTTCTTCTTCTACCTGGCAACTTCCCAGTTTTAGCCAGGGTCTGCCTTACATGTTGTGAATAGTTTTGGCTATTTGTTTTTTACGACCGGCCGCCTGAATGACATCAACCCTCTTTGGGAATGCATTAATCAGTAATGTCTGTCTAAATACTCTTAGAAAGTACATATGACTGGGAAAAATCACATTGGTACTTGCCAGGGCCAGGAACGAGCCCGCGGCCTCATGCATGAGAAGCGGGCCTTTCAACCACTAGGCCACCACAGACCGACACTACGGATCGGTACTTAGGTTCGAAAAATACTCGGCGGAGTGGACTTGTCGCTTTCGAGTATCGTGGAGAAGATGCTCGAGAGTGATAGGTCCTGGCTGGCGGTGTCCTCCTTCTGTGAGACGGTCATGTCCACGAAGGAGGCATCTGAGCGGGAAAGGAAGAGTGCGGCTGATGCACCCTCCCTCCGCAGACGACGTACGGGGGTGCGACGGAGGCGATTCCAACGCCTCCAATAGCACCCCTGTGTTCCGGGCTGGGGTCGGCGTGGTAACCCGCCTGTAATGAAAGCCCGACGTCGTCGGGGCGGTCCTAATTGCCGGGATCGCCCCCATTCTCCGAGGGAGTAAGTCCGGTCTTTGCCAGGACCGGCCAGTCGCTGGTGTTCCCTGTCGCTGACAGATCCGGGGTACACCGACATAGCGGCTGATGGCTTTCGCAGTGGTTTTAGTGGTGAGTGGGGGCCTGCCCAGGACGAGAATCACATATCCCTTTCGCCCCACCAAGGCCGGTTGGACGGCTCGTAAAAAGAGTTACCCTGCGACATCAAAAAAAAAAGGTTCGAAAAATACGAATGAGACTTAAATGGTAGTTGTAAAACCTGCGTCGAACACTGTACAAATAGGACAGATCTTTACTATTAGAGAACTTTGTGATTACAATATACTACATCACTTCGAAAGATCACCCACATAGATTTAATTATAATTAAAAATTATATTCAGTGAAACTAGCTAGTTGAAAATGATATAGAGATAAAAATCTATTTTGTTCTAATACATATATATAACGGCTATATAAAATTTTCCTAGTAAAGACAAAGATTAATTATGAACATGAAAAATTACACTCAAATTGTTTTAAATTAGAATAATTCTCATTCAAAACCGAACGCAAAGTAAGTGTTGTCCTATAACTAACTTGTTTTTGGTATTCAGAATTGAAGTTTTTAAAGTGGAACGCTTTTTGTATAAAAAAAATGTATTATCCTAATTAGTTTATTTATCGATGTGACCAAAAGATACACGATAGTAATTACAACGCTCGTAAAATAAATTTGTTTCTCAATTAGGTACGTTCTTAAGTACATACATTTACTAATTAAGTATAAAGTTTGTATTTCACGGCTAAAAGGCTGTACCGATTTGAATTAAACTTCTCAAGTTGGTAGATATTAATTTGGAAATTGTTAGTCTTCTAGCGAACCCATTCTATACTGACTAAAACCCAATCAAAAAACTATTGTTTGTGAGGTCGTATGTATGTATAAATATAATATTGTTCGATGAGGTAAAACCGCTATACAGATTGTTTAAAATTTTTAACAATGTATAGACATATAACCTGACTTCAAAATACTGGTGATATTATAAATGCTAGTGTGTATGTATGTTTGTAGCCTATTCCAACGTAGAGAACTAAACAGATTTTGATGAAGATTTACAATAATGTAGCTTAGACATCACAGTAGGTCATTGGCTATAATTTATCACTAAATCACGACTAGTTTCCGAGGGAGCTCATCATAATAGGTCACATGAATCATATAGATTTCTCTGCGGGGTGGTTACCATGTGTATTATTTTAACACACTTTATACATTTTTATATTCGCCTAATTCCGAAGTCCACGCGGACTAAGCAGTAGACAAAAATATACAATATGTACCACCAATGTATGGTGTACTTAATAATTAGTATGTCTAGTACTGCAGTTTATCTCATAAATAAAATTTTCATGTCGCGGTTTTAGAGATTGATTTTGATGAAATTTGAGCATATTGAGTAGGTCTAGTGAGCATATTGAGTAGGTCTGAGAATCGGTCAACATCTTTTTGTCATACCCCATGATATTCATTATTCACCCTTAATTTGGTTTTTTTTCGGACGAAATGTTTTTTTTTTAATGAAGCATTAAAAAATACATACACCCCAACTTTTTTAATCACCAACTCCAATTTTTTTATATGGCAAAACAACGTTCGCCGGGTCAGCTAGTATACTATATAATTTGATTAAAATCAGTTAATAAATATAATATATCGATCTTAGATGTTAGCAATAAATAAAGTTAAATTTGGAGACTTGCCCGGTACTAAATAGCAACATTAGCTGTTCCAAAAACCAAAAAGTATATACTTCCTTATATATACTAGCTTTTGTCCGCGATTTAGTTCACGTAGAATTAGAAAATAATAGTGAATTCCTATCACATTACGTTTGTTTAAAAACCTTACTTTATTATCAGCGTGAGTGGAACTTTAAAACATAAGATAAAGGTGCTTCAATGTACATATGTACTATATATTTAAAGAAATAAAGTAAATAATTTTCATTACACTCCTTCAGTGTGAATCGTACTGTGATAGTGTTAAAGTTTTTCAATTTATTAATGAAATAAAAATCTAATCTGACGAGTAAGACTTTCGAGCTAAGACCTTCGAGATTATTCATTTAAATGAAAGTAATATTATTCGGATAACTACGCGTATTTTATTATTATTATTTTTTTAACTACATACTCCTGAATCCTGATGTTTCGGTTACTTTTCAGCACATTGACACGGTTGCTGAAAAGTAACCGAAACCGAAATACATTTTAAGATAACTGATTCATTTAACCAACACAATAATTTTTTAGACTTCAACAACAATAATATTCAGTTTTAGGACAGCATGCGAAAGTACCGATATTGTTTCGTATTAGAATTATTAATAAAATCGATATAAAAATGTTGAACCCAGTTTAATAATATGTAACTACCCTACCGCCCGTGTGTAGTGTGACGTCAAATGCTAGTATTGAATCACTAGCTACGACAACACTAGAATAGGTACGACACTGAGCATCTATTGTGTTCAACACAAACTGACATCTGGCATTGACATATACATATGTCACTCTACATCGCTATCAGTATATGTCAGCCTCAGTAAACAGATTACTGAACGTACCTTGTATAGTATAGTGTAAAATACGAATACGTTCTGAAATCTAAATTAACTGATTTACATAATAATATATATCATGAAAATTTATACAGCTGCGTGCAAAAGTATTAGGCACCCCTATTGTTAGTCACTATCTCATTATATTGCGGTCAAATGTGTGTTTTATGGTTTAGCTATTGTATTAGCGGCAATTTTTAACCAAATTAAGATAAAAGAAAATATTTATGACATCCAGGTGTGCTCCTAAGCGGTGTTTCTTCGAATTTGCTTTTTTTGCGTTTCGGGTTATAGTGTGTTATCAGTGCTTGCAGTGAACATACACGTCTTCTACGCAACTATTCCTATCACAATTCTAAAGACTAACATTTAACGTGTTAATCATGCCGAAAAAATCTGAACTAAGTGATGAACAGCGTCTAAGAATTAAGATTTTACATGAACAAGGCATGTCTCAGGTTAAAATAGCCCGAGAAGTGAAGTGCTCGCGATGTGCAGTTCAATATGCTATAAATCGCTTCAAAGAGACTAGCACCCATGAAAATAGACCAAGAACAGGCAGAAGAAAAGTTACTACTGAACGGGAAGATCGATTGTTGATTAGACAGTCTCTACAAAACAGGAAAAAAACTGCTTTAGAGCTCGCTGCAGCATTATCTGAGGCAAAAGGCAGCTCAGTGAGTGTTTATACTGTGAGAAGAAGACTTCTTAAAGCTGGATTAAAAGGATGTAAAGCAAGGAAGAAGCCGTGGCTGTCAGAACACAATAAGAAAAATCGGTTGGAGTGGGCACTCAAACATAGAGATTGGTCAGTGGAAGATTGGTCCAACATACTGTGGTCAGACGAATCTAACTTTGAGGTATTGTTATTTATTTTATGTACAATATTAAAACACATAAATGTTTTTAAAATAACGTAAATAATAACTTTGAAAATAAATGTGTTTTTTTCGTTTGGCATAGGTGTTTGGAACACCCGGTGTGACTTATGTTAGGCGAAGGGTTGGCGAAGAATACAACCCAGAATGTGTGGTTCCCACTGTTAAGCATGGTGGAGGCTCAATAATGATCTGGGGCTGCATGGCTGCCGACGGAGTGGGCGAAATGGTGTTGTGTGAGGGACGAATGAATAGTGTTAAATACACTGAAGTTCTGGAAACAGCACTAGCAACGTCGATAACGCAAATTTTCGGTGATACAAACACCGATGGCCTGAAATTTCAGCAAGACAACGCCACTTGCCACAAGTCCGCGCATACCATGAAGTGGTTTGCTGAAAATCATATTGATCTCTTGGACTGGCCACCACAATCACCAGACCTCAACCCGATTGAGCATATTTGGTCCATTTTAAAGAAAAATATCCGCAGGCACTCGATTAGCAATAAACAAGCTCTATTGGCCGCGTTACAGCAGGAATGGAAAAAT
This sequence comes from Danaus chrysippus, assembly GCA_916720795.1. Taxonomy (NCBI): domain Eukaryota; kingdom Metazoa; phylum Arthropoda; class Insecta; order Lepidoptera; family Nymphalidae; genus Danaus; species Danaus chrysippus. Next base: position 12,452,909 of record CAKASE010000074.1, on the reverse strand, counting down.
ATATCAAGAGAAGAATGTTTCAGGCTGGTAGAGTCAATGCCAAAAAGAGTGGCTGCGGTTATTAAGTCAAAAGGTGGACCTACAAAATATTAATTATTTTCATAAAATAAACCATTGTAATCATAAATACAGTTTTATTTACACTCGCTATGCTAAAACACCCTAAAACTTGTCTTACTGTAGGGTGCCTAATACTTTTGCCCGTGGCTGTATTAACGTGTGCGAATTAAAAATTCTTTACAAGCTAATAACTGCAACTTTGTCTGAATATTTTCATATAAAAATATATTTGTCTCTTAAAAGTTTCAGAACTTTAGAAGGTACGCTCTTTTTAGATAAGGGTCATGTTACATGTATCTACGTAATGGAACCTAGAAAATTACATTTATCCAAAAATTTTACCGTGAAATATTTAAATGTCAACTTTTATCGATATATCTATCTATATATATATATAAAATGAATTGCTGTTCGTTACTCTAACTAAAACTGGACAACGGCTGAACGGATTTATCTTATCTTAGTCTTGAAATGTTCGTGGAGGTTCAAGGAAGGTTTAAAAGCTGAAAAAAAAAATCATTTCCGGCAAAACCCTAAAAACAGCCCTTTTCTATTTCCCATACAAACTTTTTTTGACATTAGATTTGACAACTAACTAATAAGTCAATCATTCAGAACAAGGAGATTTATGGCTTAGAGGTAAACTCCAAAAAAATAAATTAAAAATTATTTATTAATCGATTAAGGCAGTACGAAGTCTGCCGGGTCAGCTAGTTTAAATATATATTCGAATTCACATTTACAAGTTTTTTTTTTTATTGTATGACTTCATTCACACTGACTGTACAACATTCAATGTATTTTTTTAATTTTTTGCAAGCAGGTTTCAATGATCGTTCACGTCAATGTCAATCTATTCAAATTCAAAATTAATGACAACTTCATAATGACCTCTTATTTTACACTCAGTGAGATATAATAAAGGTATATAATTGATCAATACTTATTACTGGTACATTTTTAGGGTCCGTTCATTATAAAGTAGGTCAAGTCAAGACTGTTAATTCATAAATGGAACCTTATTCAATCTAATTTAAAAATCAATTTTCATACAACTAATTACTTTATTGAAATTTTCGGTATAATGCAAACAAAATTCAAATTATACTAAAGTAAACTATGAGCAAGCTGTTGTAATATTTGCTCGAACCAATCTCTATTATGATTAAGGATGCTTTACATGATAAATTTTTAATACCACAGATTAATACATTATTGAGGCTCATACAGCCAATTTATATATTTTTGTAATCTATATTTGCAATGGATCACAGATTATAAATATCATTACCTGTATCTGGAACATTGATATTGAGTCATCCAACATCTGCACTCTGACGGCGAGCATCTTGCCACCCTTCTTGGGCGTGGCGGGCGGCGTGCGGGCGCCTCCGTCCACGCCCGCCGGCGTGCTCGCCGAATGGTGCATACGACCTACACGCGAACAAACAAACACACATGCATACACACATACTTTCATACTACGAACTTATCTTACAAAATATAACCCATGCAAATCAGATTCAGTAGTTTAAAATACATATACTAACAAGAAAACTGAATCCATATTAATATACCATATATATTTTAATATAAAAAATATGATTTTACTACAGCTCGAACATGGGCTGGCTCGACCGGGGAAGTACCACCCTCTCACAGAAGATCGGCGTGAAGTAGCCTTTACTGGCTGCGTTTCGTCTGATGAGTGAGAGTGCCGGTTGCCCTTTCCCTATTCCTACCCTTTCCTTTCATTTCCTTATTCCCACCCCTCCCTATCCCCAAAAAACAAGGTTGGCAATGCATCCGCAACAAAATGTTGCGGATGTCCATGGGCGACGGTAACCACCTTCCATCAAGTGGGCCGTCTGCTCCTTTGCCACCTTTTACATAAAAAAAAAAAAAAAAAAAAAAATGATTAAAAATACATGATTCAGCACAATCTTAACAGCTTAGGATAAATTACAAAAGAAACATTAAGAAGGATAAAGCGAAATCATTATGTAATGTAAGAATATAATTAATGGATGTTAAAAATAAAACAATATCCATACTATATAATAAACTAAATGACTTAAATAACTTAAAAATTTGAACTAAAACATAAGTGACTCAAAAATCGGTCATAAAGCTAGTGGAAACTAATTGAGAATATTAATTTGACACTTGAGGCGGAATATAATTTTTATCAATAAAAAGTAACCGTCAAATTTATACATCAAAACATATCTGAATGAATAAAACCTTCGTTAATTGTAACCGAATAAAAAAAACCTGCAGAAAATTCTCTTTTATATGGGCTTATAGAAACAGTATGACAAAATTATTATTTGTATGTGTGGTAAATTTTATGAGTATGAGTAATTAATGATGATGTGAACATTCTGAAAAGCATAAATTATATCTTAAATTTAAAAATAAACAACTTTTAAAATCTTATACAAACTTTAATACAAAATCTATACAATAATTATTACTATATATGGACTGGAAATGAAGTAAGTAATTAAATCTCTTTACAGTATGTAATGAATCATCAGAAATAATGTGCCGTCATCTCAGATATGGAAGATATTTCCATTTCCGTTCAAACATCATTTCATTCAAAATCATATTACTAAGTTAATTAAGCTTCCATCAATTCATTTATGATGTTTCAAGTTTAAAATTAAAAAAATTTAGAGGAATAATAACTGAATTAGATTCTTAAATATGATAATAATTCATAGTAACTTAAGATTGCTTCGTAATAAAATATCTACTGGAATAAATTACAAATTGAATTATTCATATATACTTTATTTAGTTTAATTGGTACAGGTCATCATTTTCTTTTCTATTGCAATAAAATGTACTTTTTACAAAGTACTACATAATTCTAATAAGATTTTTATTTAAACGCTAAGAAATGACAATATGTACACCATAGATTTTTCTTACCGGTGCAGAATTATTTAAAAAAATGTCTATTTTCTATAATGTAATGAAAACATTCTACTTTTTTTGGATTTTTTTTTAGAAACTTAAATTTCTATACAAAACATGCAAAGAAAATTTTAGTATATGAAGAATAATGAACCAGAATAATGAGAACTCCGACAACTTTAATGAGAGATAAATCTAAGAAGATATAATACCTGGCATGTGCCATCCAATAGTGGACAGATGTCCAGTCGAGTTACAACTGCCCGGCGGTAATTCAGTTTCCATTATACTTTTGTTATAAATCCACAACACTCAACACACCCCATTGTCACTACACTAATGTACCGCAAAACTTAATTTCCCACACTGCAACAAAATATTACTTTTATAAAACTAATATTTTTTTACTAACCAAAAACCTAAATCATTCAATCACAATATTAACTACAATTTTAAATATCAAATTTTGATATAAAAAATATCTAATATGTTCAAAAATATGACAAATCTGTATATTGAATCTTCCCTATGCATAAATTAGTGCATACAAAACATTAAAAATCACTTAGCCTACTGGTTATTAAAGAACATTATTAATGATCCCTCATTAAGTTTAAACTATAACACTTCACATGTATTAGTTGACTTACTATACCTTCATTTAAAATTTCTTGTAAAGAATTATGTAATCACTAGCTAATTAATTAATACAATTCATAATGTTAATATACCAGTAACAATATTTTTCCAATCAATCAAATCAACACGAAAAGACGAGCGAATCTCGTCACTGCATTTACGGTGCAATACCGGCGACCTACTCACACCCCCAGACATAAATAGTAGCCTCGATGCAACAACCAGAAAATAGGTCACACGGAGGTATAAGGCCCGGGCGGCCGATAGAGACGGCACGCCGCGACCCCTACCCTGCCGCTCAATCTAATAAGCAACCCTTGCAAATTTAATTACGCAAAACTACATTCAAACATCACAAACCAATTAATAATGTTTTAAATATAATTGAATATCTGAATCTAATTTTATCAAATTTAAATACAAACATGTAACTACACAATCGCAGATAAATGAGAGGGTCAAAACGACAGAATCCCGAACCCGACTTGTCAACCACCAAGGAAGTCATTGATCTGATTTGTCATGTGATGCACTGTTATTTTATGCACTAATATGTATGTTTTTCACTAATAATATAAACAGCGAGATATTATTGAAATTCAAACCCATATACTGTACTTTTAAATAACACTACATTGATAATAATAGTAAAACACCTTACACACCCAATGCCACTTTTACGCCATATTTATTTACTTTTACAATGTTACTATTAACTTTATTACATTAACGTTTTGGTAAATGGTAACCATTCTAAAATTCTTACCTTATACCAAAATTAAAATCTTGTTTTAGCAACATATACTTAAATTAATTTTAATATGCTTCTTAATTTAAAATTAATAGGTATTATATTTTGCGTGTTACATATGGATAGGGAATTTATTTAAATAAAAACTTAAATGACAAATCAACATATTGCCTTGATTGCTTAAAACTCTTTTGATATATTAAATAACGTTGATTAAAATTGCTTAATATGTAAATTTCAAACAAAATAAATAGTTATATGGTATTTGAGAGATGTCAATGCCACAACGACGTCAGACAGCGAAATCTTTCAAAGTAACATAACTGACTACTGTCTATCTACGTATGTGTTTATTATTATTTTGTCTTCAATTCAAATTGTGTATTATGTAAATTTTTTCCTAAAACAGTATAATTTATTTAATACCAACATGGAAACCACGCCATTACTAGCACGTCCAAAAAAGAAATCGCTGTGGTCGAGGTATTTATTAATTTTTTTGAATCATTGTAAGATAACTCAGTGGAAATGTTTCTTTGTTAATCATTGTTTTCAGGCTCAAGTTGATGTTTTTTAAGCAGCGAGAACTATGTTCTAGAGTAATATTTTTGGGTCAGCTTCCGGAAGAGGAGTATCCACCCAACTATGTTTGTAATCAGGTGAGATTGACCTCATTACTTAGTTCAGATAAAGAAGCTATTCACCCGTAGAGTCACGAGAGTGAATGAACTGATATTTAATTATACTAAATCTGCTCATAACAACATCACTGTTTTATGTTAATTAATTAAATTACACCTTTTTTTTATTCATTGTGTGTAATGAGATCACAGGTACATGATATAATTAAAAAGATGCTAGATTTAAAACGTGATATTATCTATAACAAAACTTTGCAAAATCAAAAAAAAAATATATTTTTACTGTCTGATGAATTACAATCTTAATATCTTTGAAATTTAAATAAAGGGTGAAAATTTTAGAACATTATTTAGAATATAATTTTTATTGTGTATGATATTTAGTTACAGTATATACAATTTTAAAACCTATTTTAGAAATACAACATCATCACATTCCTGCCGCTGGTGTTGTTTGAACAGTTCAGGTTTTTTCTCAACCTGTACTTCCTGGTGATGGCTTTAAGTCAGTTCATTCCGAGCATAAGAATTGGTTACTTGTACACATACTGGGGACCGCTATGTTTTGTGCTTGCTGTTACACTATTTAGGGAAGCCGTTGATGACTTCAGAAGATACAGGTAATAAAATTTACATTTATATTAAATATATATGTTAATTATGCTTTTACTGAATACTAATATTAATAAAATCGAATGCAAATTATATCACTTTTATATTCAGTGATTAAATCTTGATTTGAATCTCCAATATTGTATTTTGTTATGTGTATTTCTTATTCTAGACGAGACAAAGAAGTTAATTATCAATACTATGCTATGCTATTATGGAATACTAATCCTATGCTATTACCAAATGCAAATACTAATAAAACCAAATGCAAATTATATCACTACTATTTTCGGTGATAATATCTTGATTTGATCTCTAATATTGTATTTTGTTATGTGTATTTCTTATTCTAGACGAGATAAAGAAGTTAATCGTCAATGCTATGAACGTATAGTGTTGGACTCATCCATCCATGGCTACCGTCCGTTCATCACAGAAAATGTACCAGCTTCGTCCCTCCGAGTCGGCGATATTGTGATGTTGCATAAAGGACAAAGAGTTCCCGCTGATATGATACTGTTAAGGACTAATGAAACAATGGGTACTGTGTTCATACGGACGGATCAGTTGGACGGTGAAATTGATTGGAAATTAAGGTAAGAATTTACCTTTCTTTATATTATATACATATAAATATTAATTATAAATACATTGAAAAAAATCGATTCTGTTTTCATCATAATAGCTAATATTAATTACTAGCTTTCCGCCCGCAGCTTCGCCCGCGTGGAGTTCGGTTATATCGCGTTTCCAAGAGAAGCTTTCAAAAGTCTTTGATAAAAACTATCCTATGTTCTTTCTCAAGGTCAACTCTATCTCTGTACCAAATTTCATTAAAATCAGTTCAGTGGTTTAGGCGTGAAAGCGTAACAGACAGACAGAGTTACTTTCGCATTTATAATATATTAGTAGGGATTAACCATAATCAATCGACTTCATCCATAATTAAATGTTAATTTTTAATTATGGTTATTAGTTATATATTAAATTATTTTGTTTGCTGTATTACAATTTTGTTTATTTACATTATACACATGTGAAATGAATAAATTACAAAACTGATATTTATATTATTACAATGATTCATTGTTTTATAACATGAAATGTAATGCTTGCTGAAGTTATCAGTAACTTAAACAAAGTAATGGCTTCTGTGAATGATTGTTTAAGTTACATATTATTATGGGAAAATCAATAAGACCACCATAATAATATACATAGAATGTATCAACTAATTTCCTCTGTACATATTGATCACACTGATAGAACAGTTTTAATTATCAATATATAGGTCTTGAGAGTTACTAGTTAAAAAGTTTGCTATAAATTACTTTGTAATTAATTTGTAGATCGGCCATAACCTACTTCAAGACTAAAAAAACTTGTAATTAATTTTTTATGTAAATTATCAATACAATTATAGTTATTTACATTTTTGCAAGTTAATTTATTCCTATACTTATTCGTGCGTAATATTATTTACTATAAGTCTGGGTTTCCCCGTCTTTGTGACCTTTTGATTCGTTTGATTATGTTATCTGTATTAAACGATCCCGTCTATTATTTTTGATGATCTTAACTTTGTGTTGTTATTATTAATAATCAAATCTATCTTTGAAATGTTATTCAATTAGAATATTTTAGAAGACATTTATTAGGAGAAAGAAAACAGGAGATTCCAAGAACTCTTAATTGGCTTAAAAATTAAAGTCGTTACCCAAAATATGTACTCCGGAACTTACAGATCGCGAACTCTTTCATAGTAGACTTTTATTGAAATCAATAATAATCTTACAGGATACCTCTGCCATCTACGCAGAAACTACTGACGGACGCTCATTTATTGGACATAAACGCAAAATTGTTCGTAGATAAGCCAGAAAAAGATATACATTCGTTCATAGGCACCTGTACGAGAATGGATGAAGAAGAGTGCGATTCCTTGGACATAGAGAACACGTTGTGGAGCGGATGTGTTGTGGCGTCGGGGCAAGCAACGGGTTTAGTTATATATACAGGTATATTATGCCATTGAGAAACATGTCTCAAGTTAAAGCATTTTGAAGAATTATTACAAAAAAATATAGTGTCAGATCTAAAAATAATGAAGTAAGCAAAAGTAAATTAAAACCAAACATTCTTTAGTTCAAAGCAGAAATAGATGCATAAAAATTTCTGACCTGACCTAACTTTCTATATATTTAGTAAGCAAGAATAAAATGTTTGTAATATCTTCTGAAGGGCTTGTATTATGAACTACAATTTCTCATTAAAGCCCATAGCCAACACAGAACATTTATTAAGATTACTTCTGTCTGCAGGCTGTGAAACTCGAAGTGTGATGAATAATGCAACTCCAAGGTCCAAAGTGGGACGTCTCGATTTACGTATAAACGACTTCACCAAAGTATTATTCGGAGCGACCTTCTTCACGTCATTACTCCTTATCATTCTTAAAGGCTTCGAGGGTCCTTGGTACGGGTTCTTGTTCCGATTCGTCCTTCTCTTCTCCTACATCATTCCTATAAGGTGGGTCCGTAAAAAATACCTTATAACCATACCGTTTTAAAAATTGAAGAAACCTTCGAATCTACTTCAATATATAGTGTATAAAAACTAAATTCTCTCATCCTCGATTTCCGGATCTTGAATTAGTTTACTGTACAACAGTTTCGACCTTTTTAATGTATATTTCTCCAGTCTTCGAGTTAATCTAGATATGGGCAAGGCTTTCTACTCATGGGCCATTCAGCGCGACAAACAGATGCCGGGTACTGTGATGCGCTCCACCACTATACCTGAGGAGTTGGGCCGGATCCAGTACCTACTTGCGGACAAGACCGGCACACTCACCAAAAATGAGATGTTCTTCCAGAAACTGCATCTAGGGAACGCGCTGTTCGATAAGAATAATTTCTATGAGGTATTATTGAAGTGTTAAATGTGATCAAACATGTAAAATCTCTAGTAATAATATAAGTGCAAAAGTTAATAGGTCTGTCTGCTATGTTTTTACGCATAGACCGCTGAACCGATTTTGATGAATTTTGGTACATAGATATTATATGGAACTAGAGAAAGACAAGGGCTACCTATGATTTCGACCCCAATCCCAAAAATAACCGAGTTGAACCATAAAGTGTAGTTCAGATTTAGTAGTAGAAATGGTAGAGAACAACTCTAATGTTCACGAGGACGGAGTCGCGGGCAAATGCTAGTATTTTATATAAATCAAACTTCTTGATTAAACCTTCCTATTCTACGTTTGAGGTGGAAGCCCTGCTCACACAATACATAACAAACGACGCGTCCTCTTTACCAACCTCCCCGGTGTCGGAGGGCGAAGTCCTAGCGCCTACGCCGAGGCAGGTGTGGGAATCAGTACTGGCGTTGGCCTTGTGTCATAACGTCACGCCCGTTTATGAAATTGACGACACGCGAGCTGACGAGGCACAGTCCGGTTAGTGAAAGAAAGTTTTATTAACTTTTTTGATATTAATACAATATTAAGTTAATACTTCAATTAATATAGAGAAGAATTGGTAATGCACGGAGTTTGAACACGATAGTTCAATCAGTAAAGCAACTGTAAAGTCATATTTCGTAGGTTGCAGATTCGAACCCTGCTTGTGTTGATAGGTTTTTTATCCTATAATTTGTTGAAATTCCTTGAAACAGATTCTGCAATATGTTACGCAATAAGTTCTGTAAGTATTGAAGCTTCATAAAAGTGATGAAAACCCAATGTGTTCAAAAACCTTATACCTTATAACTTTCAGTAAAGTTTCTCATATAACATTATATATGTGTGTACAAACATATATCGCTTATTTTTCTTAGATATGGGGAGTTCTGTAATGTCGGAGAGCTGTGGAGGTGCTGTGCCCCAGCAGCAGCTGTGCGACTACCAGGCGGCCAGCCCCGACGAGGTGGCTCTCGTTAAATGGACGGACATGGTACTAAGACAACCAATATCTGTACATTTGTCATATATTATACAAGACTAGCTATTAAGAGTTTTATGAAACAATAGATGGGCGTATCGTTATACCGTCGTGATCTTCACAACATAGCGTTGAAGCTGCGCGCTGCTAACGAGGTGATGCAGTTCAACATACTGCAAGTGTTTCCCTTCACCAGCGAGTCCAAGATGATGGGTATCATAGTTCAGGTATTCTTCAATAAAGTAACTCGAATTTTTGTTTTGCTAAATTTTCATAATGTTCATATTATAAATATATTAATCCCATAATTTGCAACTGATCATAGTAATGCTAATACTAGTTGTTTTATCTAACAAAAATATTAATGTTTTAATACGAATTATTTAAATAACATATTGAATGAAGTTTTTCCAGTTTCGATAATAGTAACTAAGAAACAAGTGGAAAACAAATATATAGAAATCATACGTTATCATAACACGTGTTAATTATAAATAGTTGATTTGTTGATATAAATTATTCTGTTTCGTTGTCCTGACGACTCTAAGATTGTTTTTTAATACAAGTCAGTTTATTTATTGCTTTAGAAATACCATCGGCATATTCACAAATCATATAAATTGGAAAAAAACATAAAAAACTTGTACAGTGTGATACACCATTACAGGTATTTACATTTTACAACTTACATGTTAACAAAGGTAACTAAACACTACACTCAAAACTCAAACTCAAATTTATATATCAAATCAGTTATAAGTAATAACATATTATCCATCCAGGAGGAGAACACGCAAGCAATAACGTACTACGTGAAAGGTGCTGACGTGGCTCTGTCCAAGCTGTTACAATCTTCTTGGCTGCCGGCTGAGTGCTCCAAGTTAGCGGCCGAAGGTCTACGAACACTGGTCATCGCTAAGAAGACTCTCACCAAGAACGAGTATTTGGAGTTTGAGGTTTGTGGATAACGTTATCATAAAAAAGTAAATATAATGAAAATAAGTCTATAAATTCGTGAATAATAATGTGAGATTTTTCGTATTAAACATTACTTTTCATTTGCGCTCTCCTATACTATATAGCTGTAGCTAGTATCCTTATACGTAATCATAGCATATAGGTAATGAATTATCGGTATCTTAAACGGATTTTTAAATAATTTCTAATGATTTCAATAAATAATAACACTCCGTAACGTATACACAGAGCGAGTACAAGGAGGCCCGCCTGAGTGTGACGGGACGCACGGAACGGACCGCAGCGTGTCTGGCGAAGCTGCACCGAGGACTGGCGCTGCTGGCTCTCACTGGCGTGGAGGACAGACTGGCTGACAGGGTGCCCGCTACACTAGCCATGCTTAGGACGGCTGGGGTTAAGGTACAATATGAACTGGTGGGGTTAGGTTAAACTATGAACTGATGGGGTTAAGGTACACTGTGAACTGAAGGTATTAAAGTACACTAGATGGTTAAAGATCTTTATTCTCATAAGAACATACACAGGTTCACTTACATGAGATTAAATAATGTTACACACATACATTAATATTTGATACATGGAATGGCTAGTACTACTTAATATTGTCTAATATATATATTTTAAGTTTATTTTTAAAAGTAATTAAACATTTACATTCTTTTATGTAGTTTGGAAAATCATTATATAGTTTTACTCCATCAAAACATATATTTTTGTATCCATAATTTAAGGTTCTGACTTTAGGTAATTCAAGTTTATGTCTGTTTCTTAAGTTATGCTTGTTTGATTTTTGTGTAAATCTTATGTTTAAATGAATACTTTTAGATAGTATATAAATAGTATCTTTTCAATTAAAATACATGTGTTATAAATATATGTTTTATTTAGGTTGAATAATTTAAATTTTTTGTACAGTTCTATCGACGGTGTGAAAAAGTCATAATGAAAAAGTACTTTTATAATTTTGTTCTGCGTAATTTGTAAGATTTTAAGGTTAGACTATGAAGAAATAAGATTAAGGAACGCTATGAACTGCTGAGTTTAGGTACCCAATGACGTGCCACATAATAGACTTCTCGATCTCATTGTTTTGATTACAAATATTGAATTTCAAAATTCAACCCGGCTTTCCTTATTAATCGTTGACTTGCTTCTGATAAGTTATAATAATGTCTTCAGATCTGGATGTTGACTGGTGATAAGTTAGAGACGGCGCTATGTATCGCAAGGTCGCTTCACCTGGGAGGTAGTGGGGAGTGGCGCGTGGCTCCGGACTGTAGCTCGAGGAGGGACGCGTACGCTCTCATACACTCACTGGACAACGATGATTGCACCGACCTCATTATAGAGGGAGAGACATTGGAGGTGAGAGGGACGGAGATATATGAAGAAGATTAATACATTCACATGAAAACAAATAGATACTAAATAAGTTTCAAATAAGATTTACATTATAAACAATACATTTTCTTTGATCGTATTAACTTACATACAAATTATATATCATAGTGGGATATAAGAGTCTTATCAACACTGTATCAGACTGGGTGATATTTATTTTAATTTCATTAACAATAGCCAATTCTATTTAATTTGGTATAGCTATTTTTAAGATTCAGTAATGTCAAGCTTTTAATGTTGCAACGATGACATAATATGACATCTGTCTCTTAAAGATGTTATTAAAGGTATTAAATTCTTACAAAAGAAGTCAAGTTAAAGAAAAAACATACATTTATAATACAACTATCTTTATATCCTAATATTTCCAGGTGTGTCTCCGTGCGTACGAGGAAGAGATGGTAGAACTTCTCCAGAAGTGTACGGGAGTGGTGGTGGCGCGCTGTTCACCCACACAGAAGGCGAGGGTCGCGCGACTGTTGAGGGACAGAGATCTGGTGGTGGCGGCCGTGGGGGACGGCGGGAACGACATCTCCATGATACAAGAGGCTGATGTGGGTTCGTACCATGAAAACTTGACATATATGTATATGTATACCTGCCCATATTATAGGCTACTTTTAAAGGAAACAAATAAGACCATAACAATTAAATTTCCTAACTATGTTATACAATAGGGTAATAAATTATTGCAAGTTAGATTTATGTTATTGTAGTAATATTTTTGTGGAGATATATCTTGTTATGTACCCAAGTTCAGACAATTTATTATAGTTCAATGACTAAAACTTTGGAATATAATAACGATTATTTATTTCATTTTTTTTTTTGAATGTATTTACGATATTTATTTGAGCGAATCTCTACATCTCAGAAATAATGTTACAACTCTTATTATATTTTTTATTAGGCTATTAAGTAAATACGCTTTTCACCGCTTTCATATGTTATCTAGGTATAGGTATCGAGGGTATAGAAGGTCGTGCGGCGTCTCTGGCGGGAGACGTGAGTGTCCGGGAGTTCGCCCACGTCGCCCGCCTGTTGTTGCTGCACGGGAGACGGTCGCTCATGCGCTCCGCCGCTCTCTGTCTGTTCATTGTTCACCGAGGGCTGGTTGTATCCACTATGCAGGTAAAATATTATTTATAACCTAATAACCTTCTCTAAAAAATCAGTATAAGCTTACTGCGTTATTTTTCCCATCATCGACAATAAGTAAATGTTCTAATTTAATTGTGGCTTACAAAACGATGTACTGAATGTTAAAATTGAAACACGTGATCAATACTTCTTTGGTACAAATGTTTCATGTATTATTTTTTTTATTTATTTTATTTAAGGACCACTAGTAGCTACTACATGTTTAATGACAAATGTAAAACAATAAAATGAAAATAGCTAACATGTGAAGCTTTTTAAAGTAGCCACAACAATTACAATATTTGTTTTAAAAATACATTACCACAATTATAGCAACATGAGTAGAAAGATTTAAAAAAATAAGTTGAAATTGATAAAAATTAAAAATTATTTCTCTTCTAGGCCGTGTTCTCCGTCGTATTCTACTTCTCTTCAGTGTCTCTGTATCCTGGATTCTTGATGGTCGGTTATGGAACCGTATTCACTATGTTACCGGTGTTTTCATTGGTAAGTTTTTGGGCAATGCTAAAATGAGCTACTCTCAAAGTTTATGTATAAAATAATGATTTACGAACTGTTCCCAGGTGTTGGACAAGGATATATCGAGTACAACAGCTCTTCGTTATCCTCAATTATACAAACAGCTGACTAAAGGCCGACAGTTGTCGTACAAAACTTTCTATATATGGATCGGAATATCTATTTATCAAGGTGAAGTATAAGTATATAAGTTTCCTAAAACATATTTTTATGACGGTTAAAAATACTTTATAACACAAAGTATTACGTATCGCCTACTATCATACTTGAGGAAAAAGGTTAGGATCATCACAAACAGCGTCTTGGAGCTTTTAATAATTCTGGTTTATACACTATCGTGGATCAAGTTGTTTATTTATTTGAAACAATCAGCGAAGATAGAACAATCATGTAATGCACAAGCAGTTAGTAGAGAATAGCCTTAATTACATTCTGCCACGACGTGCAACATACAAAAAGTACCTATTCAACAGAACTATATAAAAATATATCACATATATAAATGATATCTATTTGATCAACCAACATTAGCATTTCTTCAGTGTATATCTTTTTTAGAGCTCTCATAACATTCTGCAACATACAGAAAGTGTGAATAAATAAATTAGATCTAGATACAAAATATATTACATATTTAAATGATATCTATTTTTTCAACCAATGAAACAAAGACATTTCAAGTACAATATATACCGTTTTAGAGAGTAGCCTTCATCACATACTGCCACACACTAAATGTTCGAATATACAAAATAGAACTAGATGAAAAAATTTAAGTACATATTTATATGATGTCCATTTATCTACAGGTGGTGTTATAATGTACGGGGCGCTGGTTCTGTTCGAAGAACAGCTCATCCACATAGTAGAGATCAGCTACACGGCGCTCATCCTCACCGAGCTACTAATGGTTGCATTGACCGTGGACACATGGCACCGCCTCATGGTGCTCGCCGAGCTAGTCAGTCTGCTCATGTACACCGCCACGCTGCTCATATTCACTTCATACTTCGGTGAGCTAAACTTACATATTCATAGAACATTTAACTGAGACGAAACCTCTCAGAATTCTATGGATTCACCGTGCGTGTGTCGGGTCCGTTACTGCAGAGAGAGGAGCTTCGACAGTGCCTGGGACTTTAGAACCAGGTGTAGGTTTAAGTACCTATCTAACGCTTTAAACGCTCACCTCCACTGTCCAAGCTCGTTTATCTATCTAACTAAATTCGTAACAAATTTACTAGGGCCTTCGAAGCACGTTCTAAGAATGAACTTATATTAATACTTTTTTTTTTTTTTTTTTACTTATAACTTATATTAATACTGGACAGTCCTAAGCCTTTTAGTGTTTTTAGTTTTAACAGAATAATCCGAATGCAGTTCTACTAAGATGCTATCCATACAAATAATTTGTTTCCATATCTCATATTTACCCATAAATCTCAATATTCACCTCATCGTCACTTAAATTAAGGTAATTAAAAGAAAATTATTCGAATATAAAATGATAATTTGTTACAAGTGGCGTCCTTCGTGTCGTGCTATTTATAAAATACTATAATCCTTAGAATTATTTTTATGACTGATTATAATTAATTGTGATACTGAATTATTGCAATTTTGTAATAGCACCATTTAAGTATAACCCTGTATTTAAAAACTATAAATTCTGCTTCAGCCAATTTGTAGGACATTACTGGAAGTAACGCTAAACATTAAAGACTGAAACTGTACTTAGAAGAAATTATTATCACACACATAATCAGTTAAGTTTTATATGGTATTATTTCCTAAGACGCCGACTTCATCCGTCACTGGGAGTTCTGGTGGAAGGTGACCACTATAACCCTGGTGTCCTGTCTGCCGCTGTACATCGTTAAACACATGCACAGGAAGTGGAACGAACGTCAGTACAAAAATATACGGAAATAAATATATCACTTATATTGTACAGATTGTAGAACTTTGTCACTTTATATATCACACCATACAAGTGTATGAGTACTTTGTACACCGATTGTACCTGTAAGTGTATCCTTGCTTATGATTTATTTTGACCGATAATTATCATTAGTATTTAGTATTTATATATAGTATTCTTTTTATGGGAGTTTTTAAAAAATGTTCTGATTGCTGCGAATACAGACAGTAAATGAAAGATATATAAAAATTTCTTTCATAATCTTTTTTATATCTATATTTCTTTTTACTTTCATATGTATTATTTTAAGTATTAAACAATATAGCAGTATGTAATAGTATTTTTTTAATGGAAATGCTTTAAAAATCTTATATTTAGTTTATTAAATTCAAAAAGTGAGTGCCTTTATTTGTAAAAATATTTTTTCATTATGACTATAAGCTTTACATTAAGCATGTATTTATAACCTAACGTAAAGATATAATTTGCTGTTATAATTTTTATTTTATTATTATTATTTCTTATTTTTGACTGAACTAATTCAGACAGGAGATTTTTTTATTTTATAATTATTTTTGGAGGGTATTCTCAAATATTTCTAGATATATATCTGTCACTGATTAGTAAAAACTTTTGAATTATTTTAATATCTGCTAATTATATGTAAAACAATATGATACTGTGATTTTAGATTGATTGTAGTGTTAGTGTGTAAGAAGTTATTCCATAAGTTATTCTGAAATTGATGACGTCATTTATGCAAGGTACAAAACGTGTAATTTGTGATAGATATATTTATTTGATAGTTTAAAAATGTGTTAGAGATTTTATTTAAGTTATTCTATGTGTATCCAATGTTCCATTATTTTATGTTCGAGTTAAAAAAATGTTTATGACACTGTAACCAATAAAATTGTTATTTGTACATTGTTTACTTTATAACTTATACCCTGTTTTTGGAATTCCCGGTTCTAAAGACATAAATACATATGTAATATCATGATGGCAGACCCTGGCAAAAGCCGGGAAATTGTCAGGAAGCAGAAGAAGATTAGGAAATCGTGGATTTACCAGTTTAATATGCTGTTATTTCATACTAAAAATTCTGATTCAATAAATGCGTAAAATATAAAATTCTCTTTTATAAAATCCAAGACCTTATATTTAATAAATTCTGTCTTAAAAGATAAATAATAATACCTAATTGGGCCTAAAAACAAAGGTACTATTTATTTCTCTTTAAATAATAATCTATGATTACATATTGTATAATTATTTTGTTCCCTTAGAAAAGTTCGCCAGTTCCCTGTACTAGTTGAAAATTTCTTATAGAGCCCAGGGCCTTCCGTGTGTTACGATTAATTTTAAAGGCTATTCAGTCAAGCGTAGATTTCAGTATTTTATTCACACTATGTGGTAGGTATGGTGTATGTATGTATATGTCATGAGAATAAATGTGCGTCTGTGCTTGTGTGTATTTGACTATGCGTGTGTGTTACTGACTTTTCTATAGTTGTTCAGTTTTCTCATAATTTAGGTTTTGTAAATATTCATATAACTTTCTTTTGCAATTTATTACAGTTAGGGGTTATATTTTATTAACTTATTAGTTTTATTAACAACGAAATTAGGATATATTCTACAGAACGTTGATTTGCATTGAGTGTAGTTATAATACAATGCGTGTTTTCAAAGCCAAATAACAATTGCCTAACGGTTAGGTTTGATATAATACCTCGGTTGGATAGATAGCCAATAGTTTTGGAGATCTTAACTTTGTGAATACCACGATGACCAATCTCTAGGGACTTTATTGTAGTCCAAGAGCCCCTACACAGGAAGAAATGCAGTCTTTTATATTAAAACTAAAATATACTTGTGTCATCTGACCTAATCATATTGAAGTCATGTTAGGTATAAATAAATAAACACGAGTGAAAGATTTTCTGGTCTAAGCTACTTAAGCATTCTTGCAGCCAAAGCTTTAGTGAAAATGTTCTGTAGCTGTGGATTCTATTTCTAAATACCAATATCAAATATTACTGAAAGCATATTGATGAATAAAGAGCCTGCCAATAAAATGTTCGCTCGGATGTACTACGAATTTTCAAATTATAACGAAGAATTAAACAAAAATATTTATTTTTCTATAACCTTGGTGTAGTTACCAAATAAAGATTATCTTACAAATTTTAAACGTGTCTTAAATAAAAATATGTCTTAATCAATAACTAGCAATCTATAAAACCTATAAATAATAATACTAAACAAAGGCTACCGATGGGATTTCGGTGTTGTATAGGAAGTGACATCAAATTCGGTTCCTTCAGTACCGGATGTAGACCTATGTAGGGAATGTTTAGATATGACGCGGCGGCTCCAGGCCAGGTCCCGGGAAGCTCTCGACCTACGACATCTAGATTTAGAGCTCGTCGAACTAATCGTTCTTGCTGAGGTAGAACTACTAGACATCGAATCCGTCAATTGCGCTCTTTGATATGTAACATCGGAGTTGGTCACTGTACTCGTGGAATACAGAGGTGTCTGTGGCTTTGTCTTTGGGAGTGGCTTATCTATCTTTATTTGGGTAATAGAAGCCTCTAATTTCGGAGGACTTTGAATAGTTTCGACTCGACCCACGTCGATCACTTTTCCTTTAACATCGACACTGCTTAGAGATACTGTTAGTGAAACATCGCTCTTGTTTTCGTTGTCGCTCAAATTTTCTGTGATTTCCTGTAGATCATGTCGTGTTTTAATTGAACCTATCGTCGAGCTTTTAGTTTTGGATGTAGGTAGTTTGGGCCCCTTATCTTCTGAGTAACATACTGTGCTTTGGTGGGAAGGTAACATGGCGGGAATATTTGAATCTACTTTTGCATATGAGATGTCTTTACTGTCCAAAGACTGTTGTGATGGCCCCTTGCAATTGCAATTATAGTCACCTATAATGTAACTATATAATATTTGTACGAGAACAATAGCAATTCCTATCATCAGAATAACAACTACATATAAATAAGGAGTCCAATCCCTGTCAATATAAATATACGACTCTTTGAGCGCTTTCCATGGATGCCACATCGATACTCCAGAATCTTGGTACTCGAAAAGGTTCCTGCGTGATAAACCTTTGCCATAGTTTTGAACGGCTGCAGCTACCCTTAACACACCTCCGTAAGCAGAGTACAATTTCTCATCAACAAGCCTTGGTGCCACGTCTCGTTTCATCCAGTGCCATAGGTCATTATTAAAACTGACAAAGTCGGAGTGACGACATGATTCTGGGGAATTATTTAAGATGCATCGAGAGGCCGTGATATAGTATTTTAGCAAAATGTTATCTGATGATGGTGATACTAAATTTACTAATCCATCAACTTTTAAAGGTAAAACTATGGCACCTGGTCTGAATTTGTCGTCAGATTTTGGTAGAGGTATGTGGATACAAGACTTCTCATCACGTTTTGTAATCAATCTCGCGCAAGGATCCGTCAGTTTGCCCGTCCCTATGCGAATCTTTTCTACTGTCAAATTACGCAAAGTTGGAACGCTCCTACAATTCTTCCAACCTAAACCCTGAGTATTCAAAATGAATTTTATTTCGTCGTAAAAGTCATGCAATGACTTTGCCTTTCTGTAGGGAACATATCCTGCATAATAAGCTAATCTAACATTTGGTAATATCTCACTTCTTAAATGCGCACCTATGGTGTCCGCCAAAACTTCATTCAATATTACTTTTTTTTTCGTATCTACACCTTTTTCTACAGTTTGAAGAGCATTATTAAAATATTTTAAAAGTTCATCCACAAACTTGGCGTTTACTTTATCCGGAGAAACGGGCTGCGGTATAATATTTTCAAAATATCTTCGAGTACGTAATTTTGTTATGTCTTCTTCACTCCAGCATTCTGAGTATAATAATTTTTTGTAAAATATAGTGCTTCCTACGTTTGAACAAGTTGCTATGTTGTGAAATAAAAACAGATATATAATAAATAGCATTGCATTTTATTCGTTTGCTATGAATCACTGTCATTGTGACATTCACAATTCATAAATAAACAATGATAGATATAGTCTTCACTGTTAACTTATATTTTTTAAATATATTTATAAAAGAAGCGTTGAAATTAAAATTTATTTATTTTAATAAAACTACTAAATATACCATGCGTTGTTATAGGAATCTTAAAAATTAACCTGTCTAATTATAACTGTCCATGAGATACAGCCTGGTAACAGACGGATGAAAAAGTAATAGGGTCCTACTTTACTCTTTCAACTTTTCCTTTCTGTACTGTATATAATGGTTTGTACAGTTTATATTCCACAAAACTTCGTATGAACAACAATTCATTGTAAGATGTAGCTAAAAGGGAGCCGTAACTGATGTTAATAAAAGGAAGAAGAATAAAAAAGATGGGATAAGGGCTTTTTACAATTTAAAAGAATACGTTTTCTTCATTCTACTATTCTAAAAGATTCTTTCAAATATATTATGCATATGATATCTTAGATATAAACTAAATTGAGTTTCAATACGCAACAATACAATTCATTTATAAGAAATAAACTATATACTACCTTTCAAATGTGAAAGAAATTAATACTCTTTATTATTCAAACCACTCTTCGTTATATAGTGTTACAATAAAAGATCCTATTAAAGTTTTTTTCTTAAAACTGTAACTTAAAAAGGTCATGGGATGATTTTTTGAAACCACGTTGCTCTGGACGATAAATATAGATTAGTCTTACTGCTACATCGAGAGTCTTTTATTTTACCCCTACATTGTAAACATCATTAGAGTAGGGAATAATTGAGGTAATCTATACTAATATTATAAAGCGGAAGAGTTTGTTTGTTTGTTTGTTTGTTTGAAAGCGCTAATCTCCGAAACTACTGGTTCGAATTGGACAATTCTTTTTGTGTTGGATAGTCCAGTTATCGAGGAAGGTTGTGAGCTATATAACATCACGCTACGACCAATAGGAGCAAAGATATAGTAGTAAATGTGTAAAAAACGGGAGAAATTATTTCATCTTTGAAGCCTTCCATTGCGTACGCCGTGAAAACGGTTCAAGATACACAAAAAATATGTATTAAAGAAAAATAGCTCTTTTTATTATCTAAAAAACAGTCCGCGACAGTACATGTCTATCTTTTAAGATTAACTGACAAAAACCGTTTTTATGGTACCTAATTTGGTCGAAATATTTTGTTTAAGTTGTATCAACATAATAATATAAATCTTTATTTAAATAAACAAATAAATATGTTGTTGGTTAAGAGTACTTCATTGTGAATAAAAGGAACATAGGTTTTATCCTGAAAATTCTACGGGAACTCCACCATACCGAAAACCCCGCAAGAACGGGAACTGTGTGGGAAGAACCAAAAATCTGCCTGAAGTCACTATTCCACGCGGACGGAGTCGCGGCAAAAGCTAGTAAATAATATATTTCCAACTTAGTTTTACTTTTGAGCAAGTTTTTAGATCTTTTAGATACACTTTATACATTTATTACAAAGTTTTTTAATATTATACTTTTGTCCCTTAAAAATTGCCGTGAATCAAATCTATGAGCTTTACAAAGGGTTTTGAAAATACATACTATATTATTGTTCCATCTCAGTGTATTTATCTATACATTAATTTGTCTTCACATTTTCTATTTAACCCTTAAATGCGCGAATTTTGTTATTCATTTAAAATATTATTTTTTAATTGTATTAGGTTTTAAGATGTACCGAAAAAATAGTAAAAAAAATTATATCGACTTACACCCAATGAAAATTTAAAAAAACCGTATGTTGCATATCTGCAACAGTGCGCACTTGTAGGACAATACCATGTATGGTAAATTAGGTGAAAATTAAAAACTCAAAATAAATACATAAAGTTATTTATTTATTTATTGCTGATGAAATTTATAGAAACAATTATTATCATTGAAATGTAAAATCGAACAAATTTTTTCAAAATTCTTCTGTGTCATGGTTGACTTTATAGGTTCATAGCCATATTGAGCTGACCAGTATAACCGGAAGTTTGGAAACTTTGCAATAGAAGAATAAATTAGAATCCCAAGGAACTTATTGAGATCATTGCTAGTGATAACAAATGGATTGGAAAGATTTTTCTGGGTAGAATACAAATTACTCTCTGCCTTGATCTTATCCCTCAGTTCTTGAGAGAAAAAGAAAGAAAAAAATTGTACAGCGTCTCTAATTCTAACATGCTGTCAGGATATTGCAGTTGATAAAAATTTTGAATATCATCAATGGTGGTGAGGTTTGTGCGTCTCCACGTTACACGGCTTTGTCGTGGACGAGCTGTCCCATTCCGTTGATCAGAAGGCTGTGGCGTTTCACTCAAATTTTCTAAAATTGGGTCATTATGATTATCAAAAATAAGAGGTGGATCAACAGTACTACTTTCCACAGGTATATCCATATCTTCAACAAATTCTTCATCTTCTAAATCCGCTAATAACTGCCTATTATTCTCGAAGTAAACTTCTTCATCATCCTCTTCTCCTGCAGAGGATTCCATATCATCCTCAGACTGGTCCAGGTTCTGGAGGTAGTCCTCAATAACTTGATCATTCAGTCTTCTCGCCATTCTAGAAAAAAATACCATTAGACTTTAGATAAAATACGGTAAATATATCACTCAAAAATGAAATTTCTATGGAAGTAAATTCGCAATGTTGCACTTATGCAACAAACGGATTTTGAAGAAAAAAGTATATCAAACAATGGAATTTCCATAAAATTATTTATTTATTTTTCTTTTGATATTATAAGTAATATAAAAATAAAAAAAACAAACAACACTTACCTTATAGAATTATAAAACAACTGAATAACAATTTTACACTAATTGCTTTTTACGTTTACCCGCGCCCGCGATATTATAAATTGTGATTATGAAGTTTAGAAATTTGCAATCGACCCGCCAATCGAACTGTCAAAATAAATATAATTGTCATCTATAATCTATGGTAGTTTACATTCGGATACACGAAACGAAATCTATCAAATCTTTTGAATATTCGATATGTTGCAGATATGCAACAACGCGTGTTTAAGGGTTAAGACTTAAAAACAAATATTTCTAAGTAACGAGGTAGGTAGGTGTGCTTACAGTCAGAACGCTACTTCAAACTTTTGACATATGTCAATAATTTAACCGCAATTTTTGTTGCCTAATATTTCATATCTGTTCTTGTTTACTTCTTAGTTCTTAGTCAAAAGTGAAATGTTTATTTGTTAGCTTTTGTAAAAATCTCTCATTGAAATCAGTTTTCGAAATATAATTACAGTGTATAAAAAGTTAACATTCATTTAATCTTAAATCTCACAACAGAAAAATCTATGTTGTTATAGATGTATAAAATTAATCTATTTAAATACTAGATGCAGTGAGAGTTTTTCAAAATGTCTAGGGTATGAAGACTGCTTTTTTTATATAATTTCTCTTGTTAAAACATGCTTTACTATGATTTAATAAATGTCTGTTTCAGGATATCAGATCATTTTTTACAGTAAAAAAAGAGAAAACCAAAAAAGATGAAGACAGTGATGTTATACCAGAATCACCGAATGTACAAGTTACAAACAAGGTAAATAAAAAGAGAATATAAAACAAAGTACATGTACCCGGTTGAAATAATATAACTTTAAACGATCATGTACTAAAATATATACCATTTTAAATATTTTTTTTTTATATGTATCTATTTATTTTAACACAAATTGTTATAAATTATTATTATATGTTGTGAGAAGAAAAATCTATAGTATTTTTTCATTTAAAAAAATATCACATGTAGCAATAACATGACCCTAAAAATTTTTTTCACAGAAGAAACAGTCTCGTAAAAAAAGACAAATTCAAGAGGATTCAGATGAGGAAATATTTTCTGCACCAAATAAAAAAAAGAAGTCTCCTACAAAATCCTTAAAAGAAGTTAAAGCAGCTGACTTATTTGGTTCAGCGCCAATCAAAAGAACGGAGCCCATTGTAAAGAAAATAAAAAAAGAAACCGAGTTAACTATACACTCTGATGAAGAATTTGAACAAAGTCTTATACAGTTAGATGAAAAAATCAATCAAGAGATACAAGCAACTAAAGAAATAGCAAATGAAACATTAACAAACAATAAAGATACACTAAAAGATAAAAAAGATGATATACTAAAGGATAAAAGAGATGATATATCAAAAGATAAAAAAGATGAAAAATTATCAGTCAATGATGTTACAAATAACAAAAAGAGAAAATTAAATAAAAGTTTGACTGAACATAGTGATAATAAAGTTGAGGTGAGTAAGAAAATGAAGAAGGATTTTAGTGAGTTTATTGAGAATGGGGATGGCTTAAACACAAGCGAGCCCACACAGGAATCACCGGAAACAAAACAGAAGAAACGCAAACTGGACAAGAGTCTCAATGAATCAGGTAACTAGGAAAATATTAAATCTAAAAGTAAATAATCAAGAATAATATCACTATAGGAATTATATTGTAAATAATCAAGTCTTACATGTGTCTAATAATAGCTGTTTTCTCTGCTTATTACACTCAGTATGAACAAATGAAAGTACTTAAATTCTCTGCAAGTTATTTATGTTTTTTTAAGGTGATCAGAGAAAACCAGTAGGTGCATAAAAGTTTCAGAAAAGTTGTTGACATGTCTTTAATTTGATACAAAATTTTTCCAAATTGTGATGGGTCTCATATTAATCCTTCCGATAAGTACAATATTATAAGCAAAATCCTCCTGTATTAACATTGTCTCGATGACTAATTTAATGCAACTTATTACCAGGACTAAAAGATAAACACTTGTAGCAGAACACTGATGTAAGCCAACCAATATAAGCTTTCGCTGGCAGTGAACCAAATATATGTATAAGCATAATAGCACATAGCTCTAGTAAGCTATAGAAAATTTTCTGACACTCCATTAACTATCAGAACACAAAACCTTGCTCAAAATCTTTTACCTTTTTGATAAGTAAGAATACTATATGCATGTTCTTTTACTCACATCTGAATTTTCCGCATACATGGCGAAAAGCAAATATAAGGTTCGAGAACCCCTCAAGGCATAAAGCTTAACTGTTCCGTGCTATCTCGCTCTCCCCTCTCAATCTTTACCTACTGTCATATTCTGCGACCTGAGATTTATTCCTCTATACTTGTATATTATGTACATCATCTTTGTTTTTGAAGGCGGTCACCAGTAGACTGCTACACCATTCTTCTGAGATTATTTTTTATTGTTCATGCAACTTAAGTAACGTTCATACTTCTACCGGTATTACATCCGGTACAATTTTTCCATTTTTAGGCACTTGATCTACTTATCTATACTCACTATATCTCGCTCTTGTTTTTTAGTCATATCAGATGAGGAGCGGTATGAAAGAAAGAGACAATCAGCTGCCTTATATCAGAAGTACCTGAACAGATCCGGACCAAAACATTTAGGAACAAAGGAAATGCCCGAGGTATATAAATAATAATATAAAAAAGTATAGTTGCAGACGTGATATTTATTTAATATGCGGAATTCTTTTCAGGGTACACCCGATTGTTTAAAAGATTGTTCGTTTTTATTGACCGGTGTGTTAGATTCCTTTGAGAGGGATGAAGTTATCGCAGCCATTACCAAGTATGGTGGCGTTATCAAGAACGGCATCAGTAAGAAGGTGGGAAAAACATTACCACTTTCTATTTTTTTGCTACTGAGTAGACCATACTACAATGTATTATAATGTGATTATTTTTTTGTAGGTGACACACGTCATAGCTGGAGATGACGCCGGTCCAGCGAAATTGGCTAAAGCCCAAGAACTTGGAATAAAAATTATGAATGAAGACGAATTCTTACAGTTCATAAGGGATTCGTCTAACAAAAAGACCCCGCCTAAAGATGTAAAAAAGGAAAGTGACAAGAAAAAAGATAAATCAAGTGAAAAGAAAAGGGAAAAGGTAAAAAAATCACCACAAAATAACGAAATCAACGTGAATAAAGCTAAGGTTGAGGAATCTCCGAGAAATATCAAACAATCTGAAGTAAAATCGAATTTAAATAAAGTTGAATCAAAAGTAGAAAGTAAGGAACACACTAAAATGCCTGTTAAAAAGGATATTGTTAATGATGGTGAGTGTCAATATATTAGTCTTATATGTTTCCGATAATGTTGTATCTATAGCAAAAGAAGTCATTTCAGGAGAATTGAAGAAATCTTGCAGTACCGAGGTACCAAACTCCCTTATGTGGGTTGACAAATACAAGCCAAAGAGTCTTAAACAGATCATCGGTCAACACGGAGAAGCCAGTAATGTTAACAAGTATGAAAATCCTTATAAAATTTATTAAATATTTTTCTAAGACCATATATTCAGTCGACTGCCTAAATGTAAGAATAATATGAGCCTTTGATATGTGGTCAAATAATTAATATTTTTTCACGATCTATTAACAATTCCAGATTACTGAACTGGTTGAAAAAGTGGTATATGAATCGTAAGGCTAAGTTGCCGAAGCCGAGTCCTTGGGCCAAGAATGACGACGGCGGCTACTATAGAGCTGCGCTATTATCAGGACCACCTGGAGTGGGTGAGTGATGCTATTTGTTTTTTTTTTTTTGTAAACTGCCAGCACTTGCAAAAAAACTTAAAACCTCCTTTCATATTATCCCATATATTGTAGAATCCTATTCCGTAATTAATTAATTTCGATAATAATTTAACTTTATAGTTTTGATGTGTTCCGACGACGGTAAACACTTCATTCTTTTATACTAGCTTTCCGCCCGCAGCTTCACCCGCGTGGAGTTCAGTTATATCGTGTTTTTACGAGAACCTTTCAAAAGTCTGGGATAAAGACTATCCTATGTTCTCAAGGTCAACTCTATCATCTATGTAACAAATTTCATTAAAATCAGTTCAGTGGTTTAGGCGTGAAAGCGTAACAGACAGACAGAGTTACTTTCACATTTATAATATTAGTAGGGATATGATTTTAAATATGAGTGTGCAGATCCCTATTTTAATCTATTTCTATACTTTTATTACCAATCTATTTACAAATTAATTTAACTTGAGACCTGACATCATAATACATTTAATTAATTATATGTCTGTTTGGTTCCAGGTAAAACAACAACGGTGTCGCTAGTGTGCAAGGAGCTCGGTTTTGATACAGTAGAATTGAACGCCTCGGACACTCGCAGTAAGACGTTACTCAAGGAACAGCTGGGGGAGCTACTATCTACTAACACGTTGCAGGCGTATGCTACAGGTCCGTAATAATTAACGGGAATAAATCCTACTACCCTCAATAACATGATCAATAATGAGATCTAAGACTGCAAATTCATGTAAATGAAACTAATATTTCCTAATTACTATGCGTTATTTTATAATTTTCCCCGTCTGTCAGTGGTGTCTAAATACTCTTAGAAAGTACATATGACTCAGAAAAATCAGATTTTTTTTTAGTAGATTTCGAATCCACCCCCTCATGCACGAGAGGAGGACCTATAACCACAAGACCACCACTGACTGACAGACGGAGAAAGAAAACACCGTGAGGAAGCCTGGACTTATTTCACAATTATAAGTTTGAAATTACCAACCCGTGTTGAGCAAGCGTGTTTAATGGTCAAACCTTCTCCATGTGTGTAAGAGGCCTTTGCTCAGCAGTGAGCTCTGATTAGGCCGATGACGAACGACGAACGATTTTATTATTTGCAGCAACCGTGATCAAAAGACGAAAATCAAAACAATAAAATACGCATAGAAATCAGGAAATATTACTTTCATTTAACAGAATGA
Organism: Danaus chrysippus; assembly: GCA_916720795.1. NCBI lineage: Eukaryota > Metazoa > Arthropoda > Insecta > Lepidoptera > Nymphalidae > Danaus > Danaus chrysippus. The sequence continues at coordinate 12,425,492 of CAKASE010000074.1, read as the reverse complement.
ATTATGATTATTCTATTGATACAGCCAATTGTTGTTAATGTAATTATTCATCAATGTATCAGAATTTTTCTTCTTAATATTAGTATTTATTTTTTAAAACTTAGGTTGTGCGGGTAAGGGAGCGGTGTCCAAGAAACACGTCCTTGTGATGGATGAAGTGGACGGAATGGCCGGCAACGAAGACAGAGGTCAACATAATATTATTTTAAATTAATTAAATTTCATATTTTTCAATATTTATGTAATAATGTTATATTACGTATTATTCTTAAGCATTCTTAGGTTAAAGAAGTCACAGGTTCGAATCTTGATTCTATCAAATATATATTATCTATTTTAATTTTAATAAAAATATGTGATTGTTCTTTCATGTAGGAGGTCTACAGGAGTTAATATCACTGATCAAGACGACGTCTGTGCCCATCATATGTATGTGTAATGATAGGAACAGTGAGAAGATGAGGTCTCTGGTCAACTACTGCTATGACCTCAAGTTCACACGGCCACGGGTTGAACAGATTAAGGTTAAAAAATTATTAATATATACTATAATTATAGTACTCAAATATTGAAGCTTGGACGGTAGAGATGAGCGTTTAACTCGAATTAGATAGGCGTTAAACCTACACCTGGGTCGCAAGTCCCAGGCACTGTTGAAGCTCTTCTCACTACAACGATGGAACTGACAACTGCACGGTGAATCCATGGAATGCTATTGAATTTCGTCTCTGTATTTGGAATGAATGTAGCCAGTAGTGAATCAATGAATTTAATATGAATATTTAATTGAATTCATAGTAAATAGCACAAATTAGTTTATAAATGTTTTATTTGTACGAGGGGAGGTCAATAAGTTCGCGGAATGGAGGGGATGGAGGGGGTTGATTTACTCGTCCAGGTAGTAACTTGTTCAACACCTCATTAATAGTATATATACCAAGTTTGAACCAAATCGGGTCATTAACTTTTGCGTTGTTGACCTGCAAACGAGTGAATCGGGAAGAAGTCAGTGAGTATGGAGAAAATTGAACACCGCGCCGTTATTAAGTTCCTCACCTAGCAAGGAAAATCCGCTCAGAGGATTTTTGAAGAGCTGTTATCAGTTTACGCGGACTCTGCTCTTGGTAAAACCATGGTTTACAAGTGGCATGGACTTTTTAAACAAGGAAGAGAGTCCATTGAAGACGATCCCCGCTCCGGACGACCGATTGAGGCCACCACACTGGAAATCGTCGCAAAAGTAGAAAAACTTATATTGGAAGATGCCCGGTTGAAGAAGAAACGGCTTGGAGCAATGGTTAGAGTATCCGAAACAAGCATTTTAAATATCCTACATCATCATCTTGGGATGACTAAGGTCAGTGCAAGATGGGTTCCAAGAATGCTCACGCCACTTCAAAAGAGCGAGGGTGTCGAGTGTTCTCGCCAGTTTTTGAAGCTCTGTGGAGAGAATAAGGTCGAAGTTATGGACCGGATTTTTACTGGTGACCAAACCTGGGTTCACCACTATGAACCTGAATCAAAGCAAGAATCGATACAGTGGCATAAAAAAGGCACAGCTCCTCCAAAGAAGTTTAAAGTGTCACAATCGGCCGGAAAGATCATGGCGACTGTCCTTTGGGATACAGAAGGTATTTTGCTGATCAATTATAAAGATCGTGTTGTGACTATAACGGGACAGTACTATGCTTCTTTATTATATAGATTGAAAGAAGTTGTCAAGGAAAAAAGAAGAGGAAAGCTGTCAAAAGGTGTGCTCCTTTTGCACGACAACGCAACAGTCCACACGTGCCATGTTGCGAAGGCTGCCAATCACCGATGTGGATTCGAAAAATTACACCGCCCACCTTACAGTTTAGACTTAGTCCCCAGCGACTATTATTTGTTTACAAAAATGAAAAAAAAGCTGCCAGGAAAAATAATTGAGAAGTCAAGTCCGCAATTTCGGCCTATTTTGATAGCCAAGATAAATAATTTTTTTCGATGGTATTAATAAATTATTTGTAAGATCCGAAAAATGTATTAAGGTTAAGGGAGACTATATTGAAAAGGAAAAATAGTTTCGTGTTAAATTTCAACCCCCTTCCCGCTCATTCCGCGAACTTATTGACCTCCCCTCGTATATGTATCATCACGATATTCTGCTATTTCGTAATATTATTGTTGATCCTTGTCTGAGAAATGTTTGCATTCTCAAAGTGACTTGTAATATTGAAACTACCCATACGACAGCTCATAATGGACTTATAAACCTAACTTTTATATTATAGTATTGATCCAAATAAATCTATAAATATAAATAACATGTATATGTAATTTTACAGTCGGCTATGATGTCAATCTGCTACAAAGAGGGCATCAAGCTATCTGCTGAAGCACTCTCTCAGCTGATAGTGTCATCTGGTCAGGATGTAAGACAAACACTTCATCTGCTTAGTGTATGTGCCTCCGGACTTACCAACGATGAGGCAAAAGCTGCCAGGAAAGATATCAAAATGGTAAGCTTTTAATTATCATTGACAAATTATTTTTTATTTATTAAATCATGTCACATAAACATACAAACATACTAATATTGCAATCTTCAGTATATGGTATTTTTTTAATGTCCCGTATTTGCAAATATTATGTTTCAATTCGTCTTAAATTTAAAACCCACCATACAGATTACTGAGTTTCACAAAATGACAACTACCTGCCATATTCCTAGTAGGTAGTAGTGATTAAAAATATGTTAACAGTAAAATTATTTTATATTTTCGTCTACTTCTCAAAATGCTGCAAATACGTAGTTCTGTGGATCATAATCATAAAATTTTGTAGTGTATAATTTTTTACTTGTGTCTTAAAATACAATAGTTTTAATAAAATTGTAGTAAGTAGACTGTAATTATTTGGATTATAAAGAAACTAATATATATTTTTGAACTCAGGGTCCATGGGAGGCGATCCGCAAAGTATTCAGTGCCGAGGAACACAAAACAATGTCCATCATTGACAAAAGCGATCTGTTCTTCTGTGATTACTCAATCATGCCATTATTTGTGCAAGAAAACTTCCTCAATGTTACACCGCATTGTCCAAAGTATATTATTCCCTCCATAGTATCATGCATGATATAATAATAAATAAAAGATTTGTATACTCAATTAAATGTACTTTTTCTTCCCAGGAACGAGATTTTAGATCGTTTTAGTAAAGCTGCAGATAGCTTAAGTCTAGGGGACTTGGTGGAGGCGCGGATAAGAGGAAGTCAGGCTTGGAACCTACTACCAACACAGGTATTGTAATAATAACTTATTATGAATATTGTGTTACAAGTGGCGCCATCTGTATCGTACTAATTATAATATACTATACAATATAATCCTTAGAATTATTTTTATGACTGATTTTAATTAATTGTAATACTGAAACATTATAATTTTGTAATGACTACAATTAAGTATCATCGTATATTCGAAAACTATAAATACTGGCTTTAGCCAATTTGTAGGACATTACTGGAAGTAACGCTGAACAGTGACAAACAAATCTAAAACTGCACCTCCAACAATTGCTTATTTGATGAAAAGTTATGAATATATTTATATTACAGGTACATAATAATGATATTATAAATATTTCCTATATATTTCTAGGCGATGTTCAGCAGTGTGATCCCCGGACATCACTTATCTGGTCATGTGTCGGGGCAGATTCAGTTTCCTTCATGGTTAGGTAAAAATTCCCGAGCAAACAAAATGAACCGCTTGTGCCAGGAAATACATGCGCACACAAGACTCAGGTGAGACAAAATATAAACAAATATACTGAAAGAAAACTTAATACCATAGTTTTAGGAAATAAATTCAAATAGGCCTTTGGTAATAAATATTTTATATAAACACATAATTATATGTAGATTTTTTGTAATTTTAGGTAAAACATCTGTATCTGGCTGTAAAAAAATTATTGTTTATTCTTATTTATATAATGTACTACCAATATAAATAAAATATTTCTATTTCACAGTACATCCGGTTCTAAATCTTCAATATTCCTGGACTATTCAACTCACCTACGTGATGCTATTATAAATCCCCTTATTCAAGACAAAACAGACGGCATTGAAAATTCCCTTAAAGTTTTAGAATCATATTACTTGCTACGAGAAGATTTGGACTCTCTTGTGGAATTATCATTGTGGCCGGGCCAAAGAAATCCTACAGTTTTAATTGATTCTAAGGTACTCATAAATATCTCAACTAAACAATGATCATAGTGATAATAAATGTATAAAAATTATTACTATTAAATGAAAATTTACTAAATATGTCTTTATAGGTAAAAGCTGCAATGACTCGCACTTATAATAAAAAAGCTAGTGCATTGCCTTATGCCGCTGCCAGTATTAAGAAAGGTCGAGCCACTGAAGACGGGGAGTTATCACATGAGGAAGACGACACAAGTGATGTTGAACTTGATGCTATGATTAAAGTTAGTACTTAATATTATATATCTGTGTATTATGGTCCCAATAGTATTTGTAACATTATTTAATATATTTTGTTTTAGAAAAAGAAAGAACCCACTAAAACCTCAACAAGTAAGACAAAAGTTAAACAAGAGGATTCGGCAAGTACAAGTAAAGCGGCTGCAAAAAAGAAACCAGCTCCCAAGCAAAAGAAGAAATAACACAATCTTCACTTGATATTTCGTGATGCCTATTTAATACAAAATCATGTCCACTAAAACAGTTTTAAAAATAAGTGTTTTTGTTAAATATTGTTATTATAATACTTAACTCTTCAATGAATAAAATAAAAATTAAATTTGAATGTTTTTTTTTCAATAACCTTTTAATAGCTATTTGACTTAGTTTTCATTAAACATTCTGTAGGCATGAAAGCAGCAGTATTTTTAATTTATATTATACCATTCAAAGGGATTTGAGGCACTCATTAATAAAAGGGTCTTTGATACAGAAGAATTAAAACACCATGTCAATAAAAGAACTGTAATATTACATAATGACAACTACATTTTCACTTCACTTATAATACAAAAGTATCTTAGTTTTTCCGGATCTTTTCAACTCGTGGGTCATCGGGTCTCATTACAACATAAATATTTTTGTATCTTTTGTTGTCCCCATCACTTTTTACGTAATTGTAACACCCGAGCGTGCCCATCGCGATACCAACAACGGCTAAGCCAGTAGAAGCCAATATTTCAGGGATTTCATTCCATCCCTGTTTTAATAACTGACCAATGGTCCGACTAGTCGCAGGGGCTGCCATTTATTTGATCTATTTACTTTCGTGTAATAAAATAAATATTAATTTTCGGTCCTTCACAACGAGTAAATGTCAAAATAAAATGGGTAGAATTAAGACCATATTGAATGTCATTCCATATGTCAGCTGTCAATAATTTATAAATCAAATTTTGTATTTCATAAGGAAGTTTCAAACTATATAATTTTCACTTTATTATATAAAATATATGTATAATAAAATAGATCTAGTATCCGAGCCATAAGATTCAATTGAAGATGTATTTGACAGTTCATAAAAAATTGGATTTTAATTCAACATTGGAAATTAAGTTTCACTTAATGTACAAAAAAATAGATTAAGAAAATCAAACATACTAGATATCATTATTTAATAATATAATAACAAATATTTCAGTTCACAACTCTTTACTATACTAAAAAGGTTTCATGGTCGGGTTGAGGTTGTCATTTTCAAATGATATTTAAAAAAGTATTGAAAATTAAATCATTCCTTTGTTACGATCTTTGCGTATAAAATATAAAGGAGAAAGTCAAGTATAATTTTATAACACCAACAACATGAGAGAGTCCAAAATAAAAGGTCATGCAGTTGACTTTGGTAATACAATTGGCGGATTGATAAGAAAAGGATGGTGGGAAATCCCTGAAATAATGGGTGCCTCATGTTTTGCTATACTGGGAATCATAATGGGAACCGTTGCTGTCTATAACTATATAAAAAATGATGGTGACAATCGTGAGTTCAAACAAGTTTACATGATAATGCGCCCTGATGACAAAAGGGTGCCTCTTCTAAAGAATCCAGTCTTTACCGAGTATAAAATATAAAAGAAAGATTGTTTATGGCAGAAGGTGTTTTTGTGTAGACAAGTTTATAGAAAATAAATAGTATCTATTACCATTACGTTATACTGTATTGTGTATACAAAAATAGTACAAGAAATGTAACAAAATATTTAGACTTAAATTATTTTCCAAATCTTAAAAAAGGCTTCTCTGCGAAGACTGCTGGTGACAACAAAGGTCAAATTTGAATAGTGTAGTCTATTTGGATACTTCTTGGCTCCCAACATGTTGCCATTGAGAATTGAAGAAGTATAGAAATAATTTGAACTTGAAATCCTTAACTTTCCAGAGCTCTAGTTTAGATGCTTCTATAACTTAATAACTTGCAAAAACCCCACAAACCTATTTATTGAGCTATAGTGACAAAAGTATAGCAATTAAATTTAGTAAAATTTTAAATTCACTAGCATACAAAATAAAAGTCAACCCTAAAACTATTCCTAAGTCGGAAAGATTGCCTTTAAGAACTATGACGCTTCAGCGCTCATTCTACTTATAATCCCAAGTTTTTAAGTATATGGTCGTGTTGCTTGTGATTTTCATGGCCTTCTTACTTCTCTAATTTAATAAGTTCGTATTAAGTATTACTCATACTGTTACGCCGACGTTGGGTTTAATCGATTACAAAAAGCAGGGTCTTATAGTAATTATGACGGTTGGTCTGTAGCGGAACGTTTTCATGAGCGGTCAACATAAATTACAAAAGATTTGACTTTAAACAGAGTTTTTCATTAGAATAGTGATCCATTTCAATAGACATATTTATTACAAAACATTCAAACCGAGGGATAAAATTCAAAGGATTAAAGTTTATGAAGGAAACACGACTGGTTAAAATGCCAAACTATCTGACAAAAGTAAAAATGTAGATATAGAAATAAAGCGTCTGTGATAGTTTTTTGACAAATATATTTTTGAAATAAAAGTTAAGTTTTTTAAGATTTTTTTTGAGAAAATACTTGGTCTTTGAGTCCAACTTGATTTTAAAACAGCCGTGTATAACTTACTCTACACGACTCTAGATTGTTTTTATAATATGTAAATATGTAATTAGAGCATTTATTACAGATTTGTACAAATATTTTAGTTAATTATGGGTTTGAATTCGACTCTATTATATGAAAACAGGAATGTACCCTCTTACCTCATTCTAGTCTTCCCTACAGTTACACTGGAAAATTTATTATTTCTCCAACTATCCTGACTTCTTATATTTCCCTCTTAATTTAAGTTCACCTCGCCTAATCGCTCTTTTCGTAACATATATGTAGTCACACAATTACCAACTTACTAATCTTACTCAATTAAAACTTGCATTATCAAAAAATAGTTTCGGAAAAATATAACATTTCTAAAACTGTAATAAAAAATTAGCGGAAATATTTCTTAATGTAGACACAGCTTTATTCAATGTCATATGTTTTATGTTGACTTTATGTTTGCAACATTTTATATAATTCACATTGATATTTGAGTTTGACAGTGACTTATTTGACTTTGTAAAGGTCATCAAGTTTTCTAACCGGAGTCAAAGTTATATACAAATACGTGTTTATTCTGGTTTAGTATTTGGTTATAAGCGATTGTGCCTTCAAACGTAATCATGGGCTCCCGGTTTCAAGTTGTAGAACAAGGCCCTCCTATCGAAGTTTTTCAATTGAATAAGGCTTTCACTGAGGATTCTTATAAAAATAAAGTCAATCTTAGCGTTGGAGGTAAATTTAATTGTTTCATTTTATGTTTATTATGTAATAATTATATCAATTGAGCCGGTGAAGTAATGTAATTATTTATTTTTATGAACAACATGAAAATATTTTTTTTATTGACTACGAATTCAAGTATAAAAGTTTCAAAATGTTTTGAGTTTTGAGAAACATTAAAATTACGGATATTTGATACTTGTGTAATGAAATTTATAAATTATAAAAAAATAATAGTTCAAAAAATATTTTCCTCGCTTTATCTTTATATCTCTAATTTAGCCAGACAGATAATTTAAATTATTTATGATGTAATGATAATAATTATTAATTTCTCATAGAAACAGACAAAAATAATAAAATAATTAAAACAATATTTAATTAACATACTATAAGCCTGAAAAATATGCTAATTAAAATAATGCTTTAAGCCTACAGAGATGAGAATGGCAAGCCCTGGGTTCTGCCAGTTGTTCGGAAAATGGAGAAACAAATGGCAGAAGATGAATCTCTATTACATGAATACCTGCCTGTACTTGGTAAGTGCTACTTGTTTAATTATATATCTATATTAGAGACAAAACCTCTCAGCATTCCATATATTCACCTTGCGGGTGCCAGGTCCATATTTGTAGGGAGAGGAGCTTCAACAATGCCTGGGACTTGCGACCCAGGTGTAGGTTTATAATTTTGCAACTCTTAGAAGTATGTACTTATACCAGTTTCTTAATCGTAATAATTGATGTAACTTACAAAAACATGTTTTTTAATAGGTTACAAAAAGGTTATCTTGTTGTTTATGAACATAAAATATTTTTACTGTTACAAATTAAATAATAATTGTTTTAAATTAAATATTATATCAGCTGATCACAGACTGTAGTAGAATACTTTTTATTATATTTTGAAATGCTTTATTCAGCTAACTTAAACATAAATAAGGTGTATGAGTAAATATTAAAAGGTTTTTTTTTGGGCAATGTTCTGTTTTATTTCAGCAATTATAAACACAATTACTCCTCATTACAGTCAATTTATTTTTAGAATGGAAACATTTCAGTGAATTGAATATTAAATAGTTATATTAATGATAACAAGATTCCACAATTGATTTTTTATCGTGGACTCTTGGCCCTGGCAAGTACCAATGTGACTTTTTCCAAGTCATATGCACTTTCTAAGAGTACTTAGACACCACTGAGAAACATTGAAGGAAAACATCGTGAGGAAACCTGGACTTATAATTTCACAATTATAAGTTTGAAATCACCAACCCGTTTTCAGCAAGCGTGGTAATTAATGCTCACACCTTCTCCATGAGAGAAAGAGGCCTTTGCTCAGCAGTGGGCTCTGATAGGCTAACAAAAAATTTTAATACTCCTTCCTTATTTAAAATGTGGATATGAAATCAGAACAGCTTCTTTTTTTATCAGTGTTCTACTATATGTAGCTATATTACAGATTCCTTTTTAATTGTTGTCTTATACATTTTTTTATATTACTTATCTGTATAAAATTCTTTTAAATATATTCCTATTTCATAAGTATATATAAAGAAGTTATTCTAACAAAAAAAATCTCTTTCGTAACCATATATCTGGCATACAAATCTGTACTCTTGCACAAATAGTATTTACATTAAAAAAATGACACTTCAGTTGAGTGCTTTTAACGATGTTAATGTATGAAACGTTATGATCTGTTATCAGTTATTATAAATGTGGATTATTTTATCTTTTACATTAAGCAATACGATTATATGTAGATATATACTGATCTGTGATACTCAATAGGATTATAGTATCTCGTATCTAGAAACTTGTAGATTTGACATTAGATTTTCGCGCGTTTTCGCTTGCGTGTTTAAAAAATTACTGAGGTCTTTCAGTTCATATAATATCTGTAATCTGTACAAAATGTAAATCTCTCATTCCAGCGATATCTTTATAAAAAAAAAATATACATATTTATAATAATCGCTTCTTCAGTTTTAGCGTCATCATACACTTAAAATAACATTTTTCATGTAAATGTAATTAAAATATATTCTCTCGTTATAAGTTATGGTCCGTATCTTATTTTCATAATTGTAGTACAGTTATGGTTACATGTTTTATATGATAATGTTTAATAGTAGGTACTGTGCAAAAAATAAATATAAAGGTCGAAAAACTTATATATTTATCTTAAACAAAGTAACGAATGAGATAAAATGAATAATACAATGACAACGAATTTCTTCGCTTTTCCTAAATAAATTTAATATAAAAATTGTAGCGATTGCTATGTTTGTTACTCGTCTACTAATTTTTCGAAATTCTCTTAATTATATGACTTTGATATAAAGAAAATCATATTAAAATATTTTGTAATTTAAAATAAAATATATAGCAATTAGTTTGCACTAAAAATAATCCTGATTACATAAAAATAAACTCTATGGTAACACGAATTATAAAAATACAATTTACTTTGTTGCGAATGTTCTATTCTTGTCAGTAAACACTATTTAGTGCCAATTGCCAACTGCATATTTATAAATACACTATTCTAATAATGTCTGTCCACCTTCTCGGATGAATGACATTTGTATTTTGTCTATACATTATTATAACAACAGATTAGGTATGGAATATAGCATTTTTATAAATACTTCTAAAAAGTATGTTGTAGAAGCACTTTTACATATTCCTAAAATTAAAAAATAACTTAACTTTGTAGATATATGTATATACTTGTGTATTTTTATCTCTAAGTTACACAGTTTATATATTTTGATACCAGGACTCGACGCTTTCACTGAGGCTTCCGTCTCTATGCTGCTTGGAAAAGACAACCCTGCCATAGCTGAGGGCCGTGTATGTATCAATTTTATTTGACAAACTTGTTAAAGTAACCTTTGCTTGCTAAACTTGTCCAATTTATCGTAGTCTGATAGCAGATGATATATAGCTTTTCTTGTTAAATAAGCTATCTAGCACTGAAGGAAATTTCAAAAAGGACCCAACAACTTTCAACAAAAAAAAAAACAGTCCTCTGTCCTTATTTCTGCATACAAATATGTATATGTTATACAAAAAATTAGTGACTGGACAAATATAGTATGTATATATTTCAGACAACAAAACCAAAAAAACTAATTAATTCTGATCGTAAATAATTTAAGTCTATCGCTAGATATACAGATAGAAATATGTGGAATGTCTATCATCTATCTGTTCTTATATAATTTTAGTTATGATTATTATCAAACAGGCATTCGGTGTCCAAACTCTGTCTGGAACAGGCGGTCTTCGTGTCGGAGCTGAACTCCTCAACAAGCACCTGAAGTACGATACGTTCTACTACTCGAATCCTACTTGGGGTAAGAAATATTCCCCTACTAATTACAATAACGCAATCGCTATCATTATTTGTATCCCAATTTGTTCTTATACATCAAATTGTTTTTGTTTTGTTTATATATTTAAATGTATTGTTAGTTTTAAATATGTTTGTTTCGTATTTATTAGCCATGATCTGTTATTATTGCACTTGTCGCTGACCTTACAATGTCATGTGATGACGACAATTCACACTCAAAGATTATATAGAGAAGAGTGACGCATACAAAAAAAATATATTGTATTTTTTTGAATTTAGAACCATTAGGGTTCCGTATCTTGATTGGTTAACCCTTGGATAGGTAGCGTGATCACTCTGTCCTCCCATTGGTCAAGTCTTACTTCGCCAAATGTTATCTAATAAAGATAAGACTATTTATTATCTTACTATATCGATTATTATTAACGCTCGCGATATAATCAAAGTGTGTGGGGGACGTGACATTGACCTATAATTTAAATCTCAAAATATATTAAACTTACGTTTCGTAGTATTTTTTTTAAATAATAATAAATAAATTTATAACAAGGAACTTACCCGCTAACCTCCATCGGTGTTTAGAAATAACTTTCTAAGAGAAATGTTGAGATTGTCCTTGAACTAAGTTTACGCTTCATAGCTCTACAATTCATTTATAATTATTTATATTTCTTAAATAAATTATCTGTTTCCTCTACTTAACTATTTGTTTGAAAACAATTCAGTTCAACTCTTTTCAATTTTAAAATGTTATTTCGATGTAATCAAACGATTTTTATTACACCATTGTTTATTTGACTTCGGTGTTAAAAAACAATTTAAATTTTTAATGGCTCTCAGATATGTTTTCTGATAACACATGCTTTTGCACGCGATGTCGTTTGTCGCGAATTCGCTTTTGTTATCAGAGAGAAATATTGTGTGTAAAAAATTTATGTGATAACCGATCGACTCTGTCACATGACTTCATATAAAATAATGATTTTTTGGGATAGAAACACCCAATTTTTTGGGATAAATTATATCATATACCTATATGATATTATATTTCATTGTAAGTTTTGTCACAATTCTTTATTTTTTGGGCGAACCTTTCAAATACCTAAACACACATCCATCTACATATATGAAAAGTGTCGCGTTTTTTATAAGTAGGATGTAGGAGAAATTAGGACGAACGCGATGATTCATGGCGGGATGCTTGTCATTTATACGATATATATATATAGTTTTTAAACTGTGTTTAATGTAATAAAATTATCTGTTTGTCTGTTATACATATATTACTTACAGCATCTTTTTAAATACAATTAAGTCTTTAATTATCGAACAATATCATGGAAAATTGGAAACTTTAGCTTGGTTGTTTACTTTTTAATATTTTTACCAATAATATATTAATTCAAAATTAAAAAATAATTGTTTTGTTTTATAAATATTTTGATGTGGTTAAAAAATTACACGCGAACTCATTAGAATATTTTCTACAAGAATTTACAACATATTAATCAAGGTTCTACTGTCTTGTAGTTTGAAAAATTTTCCATGAATAAAGCAATATTACATTATTTCTTCTGTTCCATACACAATTTACTCCTGTATTTCTATTTCCTCGCATGTAAGACCTAAATACATCCCTTACAAGGCATATTTACTCACACACAAGAGAACAATAAGTTTTGTCGTATATAGTTTTAATGACGAATAATAAATAGACATTACCAACATTCTTTTTCACAAAGTACCGCAAAATTTTACATATATTTCCATTATTCCTACAGAAAACCATCACTTAGTGTTCGTAAACTCTGGCTTCACGAATCCAAGGACGTATCGCTACTGGGACGAGAAGACTCTCTCTATAGACTTCGACGGTCTCATTGAGGATCTGAAGAACGCTCCGGAGAATTCCGTCATACTATTACACGCGTGCGCACACAACCCTACGGGCATTGACCCCAGCCATGAACAGTGGGAGAAGATCGCTGACGTCATGGAGGTCAGATATATCTTCAAATAAATCCTTAATATTTTAGGATTAAATTCCATTGAAATCTGCGAACGCAAAAACCTAAGACTATAGAAACAGTGAAAAGACGAGTATGTTCTAGGATATATATTTAATTATTGTTCGTACAAAATGATGTCAGTAGTAAATTTGGGGCTAGCTAAATCTAGAAATACACGTATATAATATATTTAGAATTAAGTTAAAATATTGTTTCGTAGAAATCCAATCGTCATAAATATACCTTCTCACTTATATGTAGTATTAGTAGAGTCGTATAACAGATAAATGAAACTAATATTTTTGATGACTACGCATAAAACTACATATTCCCTCCATTTCGTTTACTTTAATGCAACCGTGATTACAGGCAGACTAGATGAGAATGTCTTTTAATGTAATCCGAAAATATTAGTTTCATTTGAATTATACTCGCGAAAGTCTTAAACTTCATTATCGTATAAGTAACAGATGGCAGCACAGTCAGCAGTTTAATAATACGAAAAAAATCAGTATTCTCATTAATCAGTATATAATCATTCAGTATATAATTCAAGTTATTTTAAATCCAGGAGAGGAAGTTGTTCCCGTTCTTCGACAGCGCGTACCAGGGCTTCGCGTCCGGAGACCTTGACCGTGACGCGTGGGCCGTGAGGTACTTCGTTAAGAGAGGCTTCGAGCTGGTCTGCGCACAGTCGTACGCTAAGAACTTCGGATTATACAGTTAGTTACTATTACATATTACCATAGACATATAATAATAATCATTAAATTATTACCCTTATAGGCCCTTAAAAGGATATAGGAATGTTAATTTTCCAATAATAGGCTAAGCAGTCAGTCATTTCCGAGTTATTAAAAGTTATATATATATATGTATATATATATATACGTATGAGAATCGTAGTGGCCTAGTGGTTAAAGACCCGCTTCTCATGCATAAGGGCGCGTGTCCGAAACCTGGCAAGTAACAATGTGATTTTTCCGAGTCATATGTACTTACTAAGAGTATTTAGACACTACTGACAGAGACGGTAAATTAAAACATAGTGACGAAACCTGAGCTTGATTTCCAATCATAAGTTTGAAATCGCCAACCCGTCTGAAGCAAGCGTCTTGATTAATGCTCAAACCTTCTCCATGTGAGAGGAAACCTTTGCTCAGCAGTGGGCTCTGATAGGCTGATGATGATATATGAGTATAAATCTAAGTGTTTATTCCCAGACGAGCGTGTCGGTAACCTGACGGTCGTGTTGTCTGAGTCCAGTCACGTGGCGCCGCTCAAGTCACAGCTGACGTGGATCGTGCGAGGGATGTACTCCAACCCTCCGGCGCACGGGGCGAGAGTTGTCGCTCAGGTGTTGCGGAACGATGCGCTCTTTGATCTGTGGTGAGTGACAACCCTAGTACTAGTATGAGTGATCATCATGACCATTTGACAACCCTGTATAGCATGGATGTCCTATTTGACAACCCTGTACGTGGTGACCATGTGATAACCCTATAGCAGTACTCTTAATATTGTGATAAATGGCAACCATAGCAATTCAATGAGTATGTTAATTATTAGATTTTTTTTCTAATCCTTATGTAACTGTTTTATTCCAGGAGAGATCACATCAAGTTCATGTCGTCGAGGGTGATGCAGATGAGAGAAGCTCTAAGGGCGGAACTAATTAAGTGAGTCCATTTTAATACTCTACAATATTATGATTTGTTTTCATAAGAAAATAATTTTGGGACATTGCGAACCTTTAAAAGTTAAAGTTAAATTTAATTATTATTCCTGAACTCACAATAATTTATATGACATAAAGAACTGAGGTCGATTTGCTTCACGGTCGCTCAAGCGGATTTTTTTTAATATGCACATTCATCGTTCAACCTTGAAAATAAAATTGTTTGCGTCATTCTACATATCTTCGTGCCCAACATATTAATATCTCTCATTCCCATAAAAATAATCTCTTTTCGACCATAGGTTTACTAACTCTGTGATATTCCCCAGGTTGGGCACCCCTGGCAACTGGGACCACATAGTCAAACAGATCGGTCTGTTCTCATACACGGGTCTGAGCCGTCGTCAATCTGAGCATCTGATTCAAGAACACCACATCTATCTATTAAGGACTGGTCGTATTAACATCTGCGGCCTGAACCCCTCCAACGTGCAGTACGTCGCACGCGCCATCAACGACGCCATCACCAAGTTCCCTACAGACTAGTAATTTTATTTTTATTTAATCGTCAGAGCGATGTATAGTCTGAGGAGTTTGACACTGGCAGCTTGCGACGCATTTATGAAGATATATCGCTCACGCAATCGTATTTAGAATGTAATGACGATTATAGCTTATATCGGTTCCTTAGTATTTTTATATATCAAATTTCGGATTTGTATCTATAATTTTTTGACACATTTTATTAAATTACCTAGTGAGTAAATTTGTAAAGATTTACATTTTTCTAGATGTTTTACAATGTAATTGCATTTTAGTTTGTATACTGGCAACACCATTATTAGTTCTGTAGTTAATGTTCGAAAAACATTAGTAGTAAATCATATTAAACTGGCAACACTGCCGTATAATGTGTATAGAAGTATTCGCCTTATTGGTCGGTATTTTACATACTTGTATTCAGTATTAAAAGCTACATTGCGAGACCAAAATATTAATAAACACCAATTTATATAAGGAATATATTAATATTAATTTTTCTTTCTCTTCAACATCTCATCAACCACACTTGTAACTGCATTTTGCTATCAAATAGCCTGTTTTCATTTATTTAGTTATTGTGATGCAAATATATAAATCTCTGTTATTATGTTTTATCATTCATAATATCCAAAAATTTAGAAAATTTCATCGTAAAAATTGGGTAATTTTATTTTTGTTTTTCAGCGAAATTCTGGCAAAATTGTAACAAGACGAATTGGCAATTATCGAATGGGTATGTGGAGGGATAGAGGTGATGGAAAAATATTGACCAATTACTTGCATAATAATTTTGAATATAACGAAAAACAAGATTTTTAATACATCATGCTTTTGTGAAAAGACCAATAAATTTTTACTTTTATTTTTTTACTTACAATTAAAAAATAAAGATGATAATATAAAATATATATTTTTATAATAATAGTAACAGTATGTTAGGTGTCCATAGCTTCAGTGTTTGATTCGGTCTTGACCCGTTGACCAAAACGATTCATAACTGCAAAGAAAATTATAATACATCAGTTGTGGGTAGTTAAAATTATGCAATACTATTGACGCGCCCCGGCGCCACACGGGTGCAATACTAATACTATACAGGGTGACTGGTGAATTACTATCAATATTTAAGGAGCATACTCGGTACATGATTCTCATTCGAATTATGTAAAAAAAATAGGTACTTAATTTTTGACAAAATTTCCGTATAAATAAATAAAGTGTTGACACGTTCCAAGTGTTCCTAGTGTGGACGCGTACGGCGGCGTGCTGATACAAAACCACGCCCCCGCTGCGTATGTGTGAGTGTGTGTGTATACCTAATCTGTAGGGTGTTCACACGATGCGTAATTTATTACATAACTTTTGGTTAACTTTACTTAGAAGTTTATTAATATTTATGTTATATTAATTTTTATTTTGTCATATATGATCGTCAACTACCACGTCCTCAAATATCGATAGTAATTCACCAGTCACCCTGTATACGCTACAGAAAAACTAATGTTCTAAATAGTATACAGGGTGACTGGTGAATTACTATCAATATTTAAGGATCATACTCGGTACATGATTCTCATTCGAATTATGTAAAAAAAATAGGTACTTAATTTTTGACCAAATTTCCGTATAAATAAATAAAGTGTGTACACGTTCTAAGTGTTCCAAGTGTGGACGCGTGCTGATACAACAACACGCCGCCGCGCGCGAGTGTGTGTGTGTGTGTATACCTAATCTGTAGGGTGTTCACACGATGCGTAATTAATTACATAACTTTTGGTTAACTTTACTTAGAAGTTTATTAATATTTATGTTATATTAATTTTTATTTTGTCATATATGATCGTCAAATATCACGTCCTCAAATATCGATAGTAATTCACCAGTCACCCTGTATAATACTTAGTACATTATATTGAATAATCTCGTAAGGTTGTCTTCGTTGGCAATTTAAGCGGAAAAAGAATTATTTACGACATCACATTATAAACCTTAAAAATAACAGTATTTCTCTACTATGAAATGAATTTATTATACACTAGCTGACCTGACAGACCTCGTACTGCCTCAATCGAGAAATAAATAATTTCTTATTTATTTTTTTGGAGTTTACCTTTAAGCCATAAATCTCATTGGATGATTGACATATTAGTTAGTTGTTAAATCTAATGTCAAAAAAAACGTTTGTATGAGAAATACAAAAGCGCTGTTTTTAGGGTTTTCCCGAAAATTAAACAATTTTTTTCAGCTTTTAAACCTTCCCTGAACCTCCACGAACATTTCAAGACTAAGATAAGATAAATCCGTTCAGTCGTTCTCGAGTTTTAGTGAGATTAACGAATAGCAATTCATTTTTATATATATAGGTATAAATCGTCCTCTTCAATCAAATTATATTATTATACATATAAATCGTCCTTTTCAATCACTCTAAGTATCAAAGAAATCAGCATCAAAATCCGTTGAGAAGTTTTAAAGATTCAAGCATACATACATAGAGACACAGAAATCGACTGTTTTATACTATGTATTGCTACGAGGCTAAGTGCTACGAGTACCTTCATCATTATTAGTGAGATCCACCATCTCGATGTAGCACTCCTTGTTGTCTCCGCCCACCGCTACGGCGAACGGAGCCTCGGGACACTGAGCGGCGCATAGAGCCTGCCCTACCCTGTTGGTGCGCTCACTGATTTGTAGGGGTGTGGGACTGAAACGAATAAAATTATTATTAAACAATTAAAACTTTACATGAGGGAGGCAGTTATATCAACTTAGTATAGTTTAATAGTATTATATAACAGATTTATATGAGACAGTAAAAGAAAGTTAGAGGGCTTATACCTCTAACAAATAGAATTGATGGTAGATATGATCACATATTTAAAGTGTTTCAATTTTAGCTTCTCATAATTATCATTTAAGTCGAATGTATATACTATATCATATGTGTATACATGTATGTTTTTGTTTATATCACTTTCAAATCTGTATCTTATTGTACCATTACATTCCTTTTTGTAAATATTAATTGTTAATAGTATCATATATTTACCCGGTAATATCCCAGCATTTGAGTTTTTCATCCGAACCGACAGTTATCATCAACCCTGGGACCTTTTCACTTAAAATGAGACCTGAAAAAAAAACAAGAAATAACTATGTATATAAAACGATATGCATTACTTTATCCGTCGTATTTGTTGTAGGTATTATATAGTCTGTATGCTAATAATGACACAGATGGTAAATATTTTTTACCTGTGACTTCTTTCTGATGCGCGTCAATGGTCCACAACGGTTCTTCCTGTCTGACGTCCACGTACGCTACTTTACCGATATTATTGCTCATCTGTAATGAAATATAACAAATATATTATCATAAAAACCAGGCCTTCAAAAATCTCTAAACACGACGTTAGTATCCAAATCTCGTTCACTTAACAAGAGGTCGTCAATCTATGCAATCGCTTAAAGAACTTGAACAAAATACAAAGTCTTAATTACTACATTTAATAGCAATATCACTAAAGCGGTTTATTTCTTTCACCATCAATAATAAGATTCCAATTAGTTAGCACTTTTACCGCTATGTTTCATACAATTCCTTTTTCCCAGCCTTACATGCCCTTTCCTTTTCCCATCATTTCTTTTCCCCTTATCATTCAAAGGTGGCAACACATTCGCAAAACTATATTTTTCATAGGTACTACCTACATAGGATAGGCCATCTACTCGGTTGCCTCTTTTAACATAAAAATAATACAAACCGCGAAGCAGAACGGCTGATTCCTATCCCAGTGCACTCTTTCTATCTCAGTGGGAAGGCTCCAAGTACGGTAGGCTGCTTCGTCGCGACAGTCAGACACACGCGCGCGACCATCACAACAACCAGATAAAAGGGTCTGGGCTTCAAGAGGGTGGAACGATAGGGACTGAACCTGAAAATTATACATGAATATAAGTAGGAATAAATTAGACGATCCAGCGTAAAGAGATAAAAAATGTGAACACAGTTATAGTATTTGTATTATGTTGTATATGGACAATATAACGAAATACATTGAAAATTTCGTGTTTTTTTTTTGGAGGATACAACAAACATATTTTTCTAATCGCTCGATATATGAAATTTCAATATAAATATCAAATGTTTTGACCTGAATATAATTTATATTTATATGATTACCGAATATGAGACAAATTTATAGATTGGTAAGAAGAAACTTCGGAATACAATCAAAATTTATAGAAATAGTACACAAAACAAAAAAAATTAAGAAAATGTTTTTAGGTAAATATTTTTCCTTCATTTTTGATTGTTATTTTTATTCGATTTACCAAAAAAAATGTCTAGTTTTTACCGTAAAACTTCAACGTTACTCCTAGTAATGAAAAAATGGCACCTAGTTACAAAAGTACAACTGAAATATCATTTATATTTACATAATTTGCTTTTGTTCGCAGCATCATAAATAGAAGTTAAGAAAACTTTTGCCTTTTTCTGAATACTCACTTTGTCTTCAAAATAGGTTAGTTTAGTGTGTGGTAAGCCTTGATCGAGATCCCACAACAGAACAGTGTTGTCTGCGGAGCCACTCGCTAAAACGTGACTGGAAAGAATTAATTTATTATCATATAACATAATTATATACCATAAAACATATAAAATATATCAAACAATTATTTAATATTATATGAATTATAATTTAACATATCAATTATTGAAATGTACACTACAAAATATTCTACAAGTACATTCATAATCTACCTACTAAAATAGACCTATTTGTTCATCTATTTTAAACTAACATAGCACACGTGTGTAGGTGGAAATTTAGCTGCAGATAGTGGACGTACTATTTCAGTAATAGCCTATTAAGTACTCACTCTAGGCTTCAAGACACAGATATGTTAATATGAAGAAAACACAGACGCGATAAACTGTTCCAACCATCTATTATGCTCATGAAGAAGGAAAATATATCTCTTCTTCAAGATGTGAAGAAGGTCCACAACAATAGGTCTACCACGATACCGGTTGTTCAATTATAGAGGGACACAGGAAGAAAAGCTTGCAGTTAGTATCCTATACAAAACCGAGCGGCTGATTAGATTGGTATTAATCAAGTTATGGCCACTCAGAAGACTTTTATTATACATTCGTGGTGTATACAACAGTAACGTCATATTTTTCAGTGCCTGCCCAAAGGTGACAGAATTACCTATTACAGACATGACAGAACCCACGCTTTATATAAAAAAATGGTTCCCGTGTATATTCCTCCACCTAACAGATTTCTATGGCCCTATCTCAGTAATTTAAATTTGAAATTTCTACTCACGAAAAGTTCGTATTCCAAGACAGATCCAGAACAGCGTCTTTGTGACCAATTCTTTTTGTTTTTTTCTTCTTATTCGGTTTCCTGCCGAGCTTGAAAGCCGGTTCCAAACAGTTTTCAATGTCCAAATCCCACACTTGTATCACTGGGTCCATACCACCGAGAGCGCACAGATTGCCTGAACAAAAACATTTAATGTATGTATCAAAAATAATTAATTAGAAAAAAATGACATTTGTATATTCAAATATCTTTATTATTGAAACAATTTTCATGATTCTTCCTAAATTCGATAGTTTCTTATCTTCTATATACAGGGTGACTGGTGAATTACTATCAATATTTAAGGAGAATACTCGGTACATGATTCTCATTCGAATTATGTAAAAAAAATAGGCACTTAATTTTTGACAAAATTTCCGTATAAATAAGTAAAGTGTTGACACGTTCCAAGTGTTCAAGTGTGGACGCGTGCGGCGGCGTGCTGATACAACACTACGCTGCGACACGCGTATGTGTGAGTGTGAGTGTATACCTAATCTGTAGGGTGTTCACACGATGCGTAATTAATTACACAACTTTTGGTTAACTTTACTTAGAAGTTTATTAATATTTATGTTATATTAATTTTTATTTTGTCATATATGATCGTCAAATATGACGTCCTCAAATATCGATAGTAATTCACCAGTCACCCTGTATATAAAAATGGATTGCTGTTCCTTAGTCTCGCTAAAACTCGAGAACGGCTGAACCGATTTGGCTAATTTTAGTCTTGAAATACTCCTGGAAGTCCAGGGAAGGTTTAAAAGGTGAGAAAAATTGGAATAATTGCCGGAAAAACCCTAAAAACAGCCCTTTTCTATTTCCTATACAAACGTTTTTTTTGAGATTAGATTTGACAACTAACTAATATGTCAATCATTCTGTTTGATTGAAACAGGAAAAACCTGATTATTTATTGGCTCTAAGACGGAATAGAGTTCGCCTGGTCAGCTATACCTATTACTCTTGACAAAACTAACGCGGACAAAGTTGCGGGCAAAAACTAGTTATATATATAAAAGAAAGCTATGTTAGTTATACTGTTTATAACACAAGAACGGCGATTGGGATATGGTTAAAAATTGGTGGAGAGATAGCTTAGAACCAGGACACGGACATAGGATATTTAATTCTGTACGTTCGAAAAAGAAAAAAAACGTAATATATTCCAATATCTGGTTATTTATGACTTCTATGGCGGAATAGAGTTCGTCCTGTCAGTTATACATATATCATTAATTCCGAAATTAACGCGGACGAAGTCACGGGGAATCAAAAGATATAAGTTGTTATTAAAATAAGAGGTGATTATTCAAAACCTTATACATATATACATATTTGAAACATTTTATATTCAAATGTTTTAGTGACAATTCTTTATTATAAAGTAACCATTATTAAGAAAAAATATATATTGCTCAACAATACATAGTATATTTATATAACTATTATATTCTACCTGGTTGTGGATCTGAAGGGTCATGACTGAGCCACTCTATACACAGCGGGAACCACGGCAGGATTATATCATGATGAACATAGAATGAACCCTCTTCTTTGTTGAAAACTGAAAAAATATATGATATTTAACAAAACACTTTAAATTAACCATGAAACAAAGACTTGCTAAATAAAATTAGGTACAAACAAGTACCCTGCCGCAGGTAATCCTACTAATATTATAATTGCGAAAGTTTGTGTGTGTCTATGTTTGTTACTTCCTCACGCTCAAACGGCTGAACCGATTTTGATAAAATTTTGTATACAGGAAGCTGACGTCCAGGAATAACACATAGGCTACTTTACATCCGGAAATCTCGGAAATCCGCTGGTAACACTAGTTCATTCATAAACTTGTGTTTATACTACCAAGTTCACAGTTACACAATTTAAACTTATTGTAATGCTACTAATTATTCAATAGAAATTTCATATCTTACTATATACTTCTAAGACACTGGCATCTGTTTCGACATGTCCCACAAGTAATAAGTTGTCGTCGGGCTTAATGATGTCATCTTCTTCATCACTATCTGGACCTTCTGTCTGAAGATGATTTATTTTTTTAATAGAATACTAATTTATACAGTGTGACTGGTGAATTACTATCAATATTTAAGGAGAATACTCGGTACATGATTCTCATTCGAATTATGTAAAAAAAATAGGTACTTAATTTTTGACCAAATTTCCGTATAAATAAATAAAGTGTGGATATGTTCCAAGTGTTCCAAGTGTGGACGCGTGCGGCGGCGTGGTGTTGTATCAGCACCACAGCATCACAGTGTGAGTGTGTGTGTATACCTAATCTGTAGGGTGTTCACACGATGTGTAATTAATTACATAACTTTTGGTTAACTTTACTTAGAAGTTTATTAATATTTATGTTATATTAATTTTTATTTTGTCATATATGATCGTCAAATATCACATCCTCAAGTATCGATAGTAATTCACCAGTCACCCTGTATTTTTATATTATTTAGTTTTTATATTAAACTTACTCTGATTTGTATGTTTTCACTGAGATCACCTAAGTTTGGTAGAGTTGCTATAGTACCTATACCGACGGGGTTACCTGAAATTTTAGAAAAGCATTTTATATTCATATCTTTGCAGTTAATTGTTAGCTAATAAAAACATATCGATAATAATATCAATGGCCTTTTTTTGTATTATGAATGTATGTGAAAGAAGGTTGTAAAATTTTTTATGCTGTGTTTAAAGTCTGTTCATATATGTAGCAGTACTAACTTGAATCTTCTTGGTCGTAATGTTCAAAATCAAACTCATCATTGGGGTTTGCTGGAGGCTCCCTTATACTCGGTGCAGCTTCATCTTCTTCGCCACTTTGGTCATCTCCTGCTTCTGTTAAACTATTCATTAATGTATTAGCATTGGAAAAAAATTAATTGGCGTTACTGTGCAACTTTTTTTTCAGGCTCTCCACTTACCGAAGGTCTTCAGCAGTCTGCTTTATAATTTTTTCTAATTCATTTTCTGTCAGTTCAATCTAAAATATATATGTATAGTTTATTAACACTAGATGTTGAACCTTAAATTATTTATATTTCAAAAGTAAGTATTATAACGTTTACCAATAAAATTAAATTAATTTTAGAAGCTATTGTTTTGTATTTCCAAAAAGATCTCAATTTTTTGTAAGTAAGATATTTTAAAAATTATTTAATTATACTATTACCTTTTCTGGCACTGATTTCGCTATTCCACGTCTCACAAAGTGCATACATGATACTAAACTTACAGTGGGAGTACCCTCTTCTTCCATATTTCAATAACAATATCTTAATAATAATTAGAAAAGGTTACAACTTTCGTCCTATTATTCTTAGGTTAGGTTTGTGTGTTGACATTCATATCACATTTTTTTGACACATGATGTATTTAATATGAATCATAGATTATTTAAGGGTATTAAAAAATTAATAATTAAATCAATTTATAATAAAACTTGGTTGAAATAAATTTTTAGATCGTGAACTTACAACTAACCAATCTTTCTACGAAAACAAACTTCCAAATACTTATTAAAATATTTTATATTAGCGTCTAGTAAAAAGATATTCAATGAATATTATAACATCGAAACAAATTTAATATATTTATTTCTATGATTAATAATTAAATAATGTTAACCATTATATTTGAAATAATTATGCATTTTATACTAAGTATTATAACTTGCTAAAGAATATAAAAATCAGCTAGAAACGCTCGAAATTTTATAAGACATTTCGTTTATATCCATAAAAAAATAGTTTTCTTGTGAAAAAATAATTATTAATAGTAAAATGTGTAATATTATAAGGATATACGTTAAAATAAAGTTAATAAATAATAATTATATTTTTAAAAAAGGATCACAACTATCTGTCTGTTCTAGGTCTTATTTCTTTATAGCCACAGACAAGGTAAAAGTTGATATTTATTTTCTTAAAATAAATTTATCAAGTATAGACTACATAAAGAAACACTATTCTTTAAACAAGTCTTGATCTTTTGTTATTTAATTTCACATTTGTTTATATAATCTCTTTAAAGCATAAAAAAATTGCTTCATTTAAAGTGTATAGAGATTATTAGAAACGTGGAATAAGTTTTTTTGGTACGTATTGCATGAGATTGTTGCATTATGTCAGTCACTCTGACCATCACAATCTTGAAGTTACTAAGTTAGGAGTTTATTTAATGGACTAATTTCTTTTAGAAGGACAGGAAATTTTTAAATAATAACATGTTACTCCCAAATATCGTATAATTGATTATATATTTATTTGGCCTATTTGTCTATGCGGCTGTCAAATTTTGTCAATATATCAAAGTTAGTATGTACTGCTTGTCATTGCTTTGTTTTTAATATATATAATATTAATTAAAGAATGAATTAACTATGCATTTTTTGAATTTCAAAGTTGTTTGAATTGTAGAGTGTTACGATGAGTGATCAAGAATGTAATGATACGACAAAGGAAGATATTTACCCCGTCGCTGAATGCCGCGCGTGCCTGCAAGTCTTGTATTCCGATTCCAATTTAATAAATATATTTGAACCATGGACGCCACCGTGGGATGGGATGGAGAATACTATAGCCGAAGATTTAGTGAAACTTACTAATATACAAGTAAGATATGTTAATTTATCTTATATAGTATTAAGTATAACATTGTATTGATAGTACAAAAAAAATTAAATTTTACAGATATCAGAAACCGATAAGCATTCGAAATTCATATGTGAGACATGCTATCAAGTTCTGCTTGGGGCATGCCATTTCACAGCTTGTGTTAGGAAAAGTTATCAAATTTTACTCGAACGCTATCCTTGTGAGTCTCAAATAGATGTAAATGACAAAGTGTGGCCTAAACCAATACAAGTAGACAAGACTGTACACAGCTCAATGTACCAAAACCCTGTAGACATAGAAATCAAACAGGAAGCTTTATCTGATGAAGAATATAGTCATGCTACAGAGACATATGATGAAGGGAAGGATAATCTAGCAAATTTAGACATTAAGATTGAACCTGAGGAAATACAGATTCAGAATATTCAAATAAATGTTAACGGTAAGTAATTGTTAAATAAAATGTTACCAAGCTATGCAATTAGAACATAAAAGAATCTAAATATAATTGATTTAAGATAATTATATGAATTTAATAGATGGGTTTTTATATTATAAACATTTATAATATAAAATATTTGTCATTATATTTAAATAATTTTAAATTTACATTATAATAATAACCCAAATTGTGTTTCAGGCACTATAGTAGAGGAGCAACTTAATTGTGATTCATCATCAGAACACATAACTAATGGAAATAGTACAATGGATGATAATGTGAGTCAAAATTACCAAAAATATATTTAGTGTATAAGATTATTATTTTCTCAGATTTACTAAATTACAAAAGTTAAGAAATAAATTTAAGGAAAACAGCAATAAATAAAATTAATTCTATTCAAATATATATTATAAATGGGGAAATTTCCTTGAAAAATTTAGGGATTCATGTGCAACTTGAATTGAATATATAATAATTATGAATCTGATATGAATAAATTATTGTTACTCAGATTTTCTCATACATTGAAGACATAAAATGTCTTAACATTTTTTTGTTAAGATTAATCTAATTAAATATAATTAAAATATAAATTCAAATTTATTACAATTATTATTAAATATATTTAATTTATGGATTATATATATACATTTAATATCTAACACCACTGTAGGCATTATTAATTTGTTAAATTTATTATAATTTCTATTAACCCACTAGGAATACCACTAAGAATTTTGTTCCTCATTTATTTTATCATATCATCACATTAACTAAACATTGACTTTAATAATTAATAGTGGTATGTGTAATATTTAACAATCATATGTTTGTATTTCAGGAGTTAAGGGATTCAGTAAAGGAAGAGCCCCTAACAGATGACGATGAAAACGACAATTTAGCTTCAGATCTGCCTCTTGAATGTCTACTTTGTTCTAAATCATTTAACAGTGTTACTGGACTAAAGGTTTGTTGAATATAATAGATATAAATCATTAATCAATTTTACATTGATACTTTTGCATTATAGACATAAATAAAAATATCATCAGCTTGTTTTTAAAACTTGATTTAAAAATTAAAAAGTCGGGCTCTCAATGGAAAATTTAAATAAGTCAATTATGTAGTAATAAGTAATTAATATAACATGCAGATGATATGTACATGGGAAATTTTTAAATAATTAGCTGATTCAATTGGTAACACATTTTACTTATCCCCACTCAACATCCGTTTGTAATGCAACATGCTATAGATGGACGAAAAAATTTGAATTTGAATTAAATTACACTTAAATTTTATAGAATAAAATACATATAAATGACTTTTACATTATTGATTATTTAAGTCTATAAAATACTTTTATTATGTATATATATATTTTTTTTGATGGAATATTTTTTTGTTGTACAAAATACACTTACACAAGTCACATTTTTTCTTTAAAGGCCCACGTGATCGCACAACATTCCTATAAATCAGTGAAACGGAAGTCTGACAGTGTGTCGCCGCAGAAGAAAAAATGTAATTATATCTGTGCTATATGTAGAAGACGTAAGTGTTGTAGTGCATGGTTAATTATTAACGCTTCTGATATAAAATATAACTTTAACGGGACGGCTATAGCTGGTTGTATAATGGGATAATTGACTAGTTATTTCTATATTATATGTATATTATAATTTTGTATGACAAAATACATATTCTTTCAGGTTTTTCAACATCAACGGATCTAATGGTTCATGAAACCTGTCATAATAAGAGCGTGTGTTACGGTTGTAATCAGAGTTTCGATACGTTCGCACAATTGACTGTACACAGAAGAACGTGTAAGGCTGTAGCCAGTCGGATGAAACATAAGACTTTGGATGATGTTTTAAGGTGAAATAATACATAAGAAATTTAGCATAAGCAAACTGGTCAATAGTGATTTGATAGATGAATTTTGAATGTATACCAATTGGTAGAAAGCTGATTGACGCTTGTGAATCGACCAAAGTGATGACAAAGTGTTTGTTTAAAATCTTAATTTATTTAATCCATTAAAAAAATATCAAAAATTTGTGTTGTAATTCATTCTTTTGTGAACAATTGACTAAATCGATTGGTCCTATGTATAAGGGCCATTGTAGCAATATTATTTTTTGCTTTAAATACTTTATAATAATGTATTATACAACATTTGTATTTGAAAGAATGCGTAATTTGTTGGTGGAAAGACTTAGTTTTTATTGCAGTAAAAGGGCATAATTAACACACTTTCTAATGTATAGAGCTCATATACATTATTTAAAAAACTAGTACAAAAAAGTTTATCATGCTTAAATGACATACATGTATGTCATAGTTGCTATGCAAAGTCGCAAAGTTTCGGTTGTCGCATGTAAAAGATACATTGAAATCAAAATTTAAACACCTCTACTGAAAAATTTTAATATTGCACATTAGTCCTTATACATAGGAGCCATCGAAATATATCACTATATACTAGGTCACTAACTAAATTTTGTTTGTAATTAATAATGCACAGTTTTGTCTTAAGAGTCAATTTCTAAAATGGCATAACTGAATAGCGTAATTTTTGTATCCAAAAAGGCTACTGCTTAGATAAATGTCCCAAACATTTAAGAAAGATAATCTCAATGTCAAAATTTTGTTCAATGTGTTCAGTCAGTATTAGTTCTTATTTGACGATATTTCAATTTAAGGCCTCAAACCCAAGTTAAACAGCCAAAAAAGATGAGAAAAAAGGAATTGCACTGTGCAGAGTGTAATGAAACATTTAGTGATGTTTACTACAAGAGGATTCATGAAGAAATACAGCATAGTTTAACAAGTGAAGATGTTAAAAAGAAGGTTGAATCAATGGAGGTTGATATACCTGGTAGGATATTAACAAGAAATAAACGAAAAGAAGGCTACAAACAATAGATTCTCATTATAAATTGTACTAGAAGGTGCAATTTTTGATTTTGTGAATCTGAATTATATGACACCCTACATTTGATAGATCTTCATGCCTATAAGAAGTTTGTATTATCACACCTACAGTTTCTAGGTATTTAATCAGAAAACTTTAAACTATTGGTTTTTAGGTTGACAATACTAACTAATGCTAGGCACAGTTAATGGTTAATTCAGTTTGACTCTAGCAGAATGAATGAAATAATACCGCATTCATACAATATTGATGATTGTTTTTAAGTGGAAAATATTCTTCATTAAAATTGTTCTAAGACTTACACCCAATGAACTGTGATTCCCAATCGTTATAATGTATAATTGTATACAGTCAATAATTATTTTCGATGCTATAAAATTATTATATAAATGTCTCCATAATTAACAACTTGTAAAGTTACATTTTTATTGCCGTTATGAAAACTATAACTTGTTTTCCAATAAAGGAATGTTACTGTAATTTGATAATGATAATTTACTATGACGTTTAAGATCATTTGTATAATAGTCAATCACCATTTCACATGTAAATATAATGTAACATAATGTATCGTCATTTCTCTAGTAAACTTTGTTTTGAAATTAATTTTGTTTTAATTCTCATCCCGAAAATGCTAACAAAGTATTTCTATGAAAAATAGATATTGAAACAAGTAAATAAAATTTATTAAACATAATAATTATGTACATTCATGAAAATAGATTTTGACATATTTCATATACAATAATTATATTTTCAAGGTCTATTATTCTCGCTTTCACAGCCTTCCACCGTCAAGACAGATACAATATAATACTGAACAAAAAATAAATAGTAATGAAATACAAAGAATTTACAATGACTTCAATTTGAAATTTCAACTACATTTTAAAGGAATGTTATCTGAATAAAATAAAATTTATAGTCTGTGAAAGTGCTACAGATAATTAATTCCTGTTCAATTCTGACAGGATTCTCAAGATGTATAGGAACAGGTTCAAGATGTCCATGTAAAGATTTATGGTGGCGAGGATGTATTCTTCGGGGGAAAGTACGGTCATCATCTGTTGTGTGTCGAAGATCAGAAACAGGCTGAAGCAGATTGCACCCACAGATGACAAAGCAATCTCGAACAAGGAGCTTTGCAGGAAGATTTGGATGATACCTCCAATAATGAGCACACATAATGCAGCAACAAGGCTAAAACAAATTAAAACATTAACAATATAATTAAATACAGTCATTTCAAATTCTAAACCAGTTTGTTTTATCAGTAGAATCTATCATTATGTAAATGTTTACACAGTTATAACACCAAATTATAAAATTTAAGTCAATAATTTGACATACCCATAGCCAACGAACGAGAAATCACGTTTGGTGTTCAGTGTGAAGAGGGTCAAAGAAAATACAACAGTAAATGTTATAGCCAGGGCCTGGAGCACCACTAGAGTGTCGCAGTAGGAAACTACTACACCAATAGTATATGCTTGTACGACAGTCTGAAATACATTAATTATTGTTTTTTTACATAGTATAACTCAAGAATGGCAACCTAGGTGTTTCTTGACAATTAACACTTATGCGAGTATTCATTTAAATGAAACTAATATTATTTGGATTACTATGTATATTTTATTATTTTAAAAAACTACATACTCCCGACGTTTCGGTTAATGTTCCCGACGTTTTGACAGTCCGCGATCACAGTTGCTAAAAAATTACCGAAACGTCGGGACTATGTTTTTTTAAATAATGAAATTCGTGTAGAAATTCGAATAATATTAGTTTCATTTGCCGTCTTAGCCATTCATACAAAATTACAATTCAAAATATTTTCATATAGCTTCTATACTTACAAATGCAGCGAGTAAATACAAATTTGTGGGATAATCTCTCCTCTTGACTATGAGGGCTAACAAAATCCCCATGCTCATGATAAAGGAAAGAAGTACCATCCAGTCACTAGAACAAAAACAAAATAATTATAAATAATTAGTGTTAAAACAATATTGTACAGGTCTCAATATTTTTTTATAAGGTGCTTACTTTTGATGAATAAACAACTGCACAGGTTTTACAAGAAGGAACACTCCTGCTATGGCAACTGTTGCTAATAGTTGTACAGTCAGCAATCCATACACCTTACGAATAAAGCCGAGCCTGATTTCCTTGTCCGCATTTAAAACATTGTTGCGGTAAGCAAAGTCATCCTGAAATTTTTTTATTACAGATTAGATGGGAATTTCCATAGATCAGAGATATGTTGTATAAATTATATTCAATATATTTGAAAGTTATTCAAATCCGTTGACTGAGGAATTACCATCAGCCTATCAGCAGACTGCTAAGAAAAGGCTTCTTTCTCACATGTAGAAGGTTTGAGCATTAATCACCACTGACTAAGGAGTATAAAATGCAAATAGGAGTATATTTTGCATCTAGTGTAGTTAAGTTAAAAGAAGAAACTTTTACAATGGTAATAGTTATGTAACTATACAGCTCAACTATACCAAAGGATGACTATTATATAAACAAAAATTTAAATATAAAAGCAGGTTGTACACATAATGTTCTTAAACTTAGTATATTTCATCACTTCAGATTACTTTTGAGTTACATTATTGTTATTGTTTATATGTGCTTTTAATCCAGTTTTAACTTTTTCTTTCTTGTATTGTAAAATAAGACCTTATTATAATACATTATTCTAATGTAAAGTTTATTGAGCAAATTTTTTATCTTATCTTTAGGGGAACAAATAAAATTTCCAAAAATGATAAATGTATAATTTTGTTCACATTTTCTACAAATATAATATTATAATTAACAAAGTGAGAGTATGGACTTTTTAATGTGTTTGAATGTGTTGGGATTTTTTATTTTTTTAATGTGTTACATGGTAAATGACAGGAGACATTTGTTGCATTCAAAACAAGCTAATGACGAATTGCGTAAAACAATTACAAGAAGCGGGGATTAACATATTTTCCACAATTATATTTATATTTGGTTTTGAATCAACTTTTATTGTAGTATAACAGATATCAATAAGCAAAATAACACTGTCAGTCGTCAAGGTCTTCACGATTGTTAAACTATTTATGATTGTAAAATTTATCATTTACCTCAATATTGTCCTTTCCTCCTAGCTCACAATCTTCTTGAGCATACATCAACGGTATGCCAGCCATTTTAGAAGTCGTTTACTTCTTCAGAACAACTTTATTTATCAAAACTGGAACAAAATAAATAAGTTTTTCGAAAATATTCGTAACACTATTTAGTTCTTAGTAGTTTTATTGATTTAGACAAACTTGACGTACCTGACACATCACAATTGACATATCATCATTGCCAGAAGTTAACGACAATTAATATAGGCAGGTAATTTATTCATTTTATAAATTTAGTTTTAGATATAATTTACCTTCCCTACTTTATATTTTTATCGTTTTTATTAAAACTTTTTGTTGTTTAACGGATAAGCATTACAACTTGATTTAAAATAGCGTTAATTTAATTTAAAGTAAGCTGTAAGTCCCACAGATAGTACAAATTTTTAGAGTGAAAAACCTATTATAATTATTATCTCCATTCAATTTATCGAATTGGAGAAGTCCGAGTGGAGTGCAAACATTTTATTTCTTTGGGTCACTTAGAAGTCACTAAAGTCTGTTGGAAAAAACGTATGACATTTGCGTTTTCGAAGTGAAGTAATTGGTTGCATCTTATGTTTCAAAATTCAGATGTCTTTTTATTTGATTTGATGTCTCTTTATTTGACCCTTATACATTCTAAGTCTGATAAATTTATTAGTAGAATAGAAAATAGCCCTTGGAAACAAGTTGAGGCAAAGATTATTAATTTATTTTATTTAACGGAAATGTAAAAATTTGTTTGACTTTAAATTTTCAAAATCAGTAAATTAGCAAATTTAGAGCGAGGCAAAAGAATAATAAACGCCTCCAATTAAATCTTCAAAATACTGTTACCCGTTTTAAATTAATCAGGCTATTTTTATTGATTTTATGTAAGAAATACATACTTACTTAAAAATATATATTTTATAAAAGTGTAAAATTAATTTTTTTTAAGCATTTTTATTTTAAATTCACTACAAATTTAATAAATGTTTTCTTAGAGAAGAGACCTTCCGTTCTAAAATTCAACAACATACAAAATTGGATTTCCAGTTCAGATCAAGAATGGCAGTCTTTTAAAGCGTAACCACTGCACTATCAGCATAGCTATAAATGGAAGTTTGTGTAACACATATTAGAAAAAAGGTTATTGCCTCTCTCCTACAAAGTTTACGAACTTTTAGAACATAACAGAACTCTTTTTTAAATTTAAGGCCGCCAACATTATTCCAAATAGACGTTATCGAAAGGCCTGCAGTCATATCAAAAACGTCTTTAAGTCACGGATCCGAATTTCCTTGTATGTCATTAAGTTTATTATTTGTTATAAACTGCTTAGTACCCTTAATCCGAGGTAGCCATTAGTTTTGCAGTAATGCTAATATTACGGGGACTCAAGTGGCGTGCACTCCATAGATGAAAATAAGCACTGCATACCCTACCAATATAACAACTAAACCTATATTGTTTATTTCTTACTTACATACTTTAAATCATACATTACGAAATAAAAATGTTTACAGACATTTAAAATACATTTGATTCATGATATTTAATGAGTGCCACCTATCAATTTAAAAACGAAACATTTTCGATCGGCCGCTGCTAGCGCCGCTATGCAGCTAGCGCGGCGATATACACAACCACTCTCTACTTATTTTCCATACAAAATCTCTCAAGGACGATCTACAAATCTCATGTACGTATGCAGGAAATGTTTGTTTGTGTGTAAAGCATCTGATTATTTTGACTGATCATTTTGTATTGTTTAAAATCTCGTAGAAAGCCCGTTAATTGTCAAGCGAAATGGGGCTCTCTGATTGGTCGGTAAACTGTTCATATATTTTTTTCGCCATTCATTATTAGTGAATATTGATATTTGTCTTTGGGAGCGTTCAAGTATTACGTAACGCAATTTTGGGGGAGGGGGGGGGGGGTCTCGTAAAACGTTACGATGCGTTACTGGGGCGGGAGGGGGTGTCTCTTACAAAACGTTACGTAGCATTGTTTCTAAAAAAATATATTAATAAAAACCCCCAAACTGGCAACTCTTTTCATATACATTACATTTTTGACCAGATTG
This sequence comes from Danaus chrysippus, assembly GCA_916720795.1. Lineage (NCBI taxonomy): Eukaryota > Metazoa > Arthropoda > Insecta > Lepidoptera > Nymphalidae > Danaus > Danaus chrysippus. Next base: position 12,391,427 of record CAKASE010000074.1, on the reverse strand, counting down.
TATTAGTCTGGTCGATATTTTTATTTGTTATTCCAAGTTTGCAAACCTCTTAATTGATATTTTACAGGGAAATCTAGGAATCTAGGAATCTAGGGAATCTAGGTAAGATTGCATTGTAAGTCTTTTGATGAAATTGATCACTTGAGTGTTACGTAATGTTTTGAGAAGGGGAGGGGGGGCTACAGAAAAACGTTACTGTGCGTTACGACGGGGGAATGGGGGGTCAAAAATCTTCGAAAATTGCGTTACGTAATACTTGAACGCTCCCTTTCTAAGCGCAAGTGAATAAGTTTTAATTAGTAAACAGTGGATTAATTTATTAAAAAATTATGGAAAATTATAGCTGTCAGCTATATGCTTGTGATATGTGTTTATTAAAATTAGTTACGAGTAGATTTTCAATATTGTCGTTTCATAATAAAATTAAATTAAGTGTAAAGTCAAGGTGTATGACCCGTCGTGATTGAACTAAAAGAAAGGTAACGTTATTCGTTTTAATAAAAAGTATTATGATAGTTTTAAATAGTTAGCAGGTTGTGTACATACAAATACTTAAGTTATTTTGTTTACCTGTTTGTTGTTTTCAAATGATAATAATAAGAATATTTGGATGTTTCAATCTGGATATTCCTATTTAAATAATTTTTATAAAAAAGTGATGAACAGATCGTAATCGTTTTAGATACTTTCATGACTCAGAGGTAGTTGAGAGATTCATATGATGTTCGTTTCGATCGCAAGGTTGTAACATTATGCGCTAATATTTTCAATATTTACATGAAACTTATATTTTCGCTTATTACTTCGCTTATTTTATTGTGTTTAAAAACTACACACTCCTGACGTTTCGATTACTTTGCAGCAACCGTGATCACGGCAATTATTTCGTCTGCCCTAATTTGAAGCGGGACAAGATCTAGGGACGACGTGGTGTTGTGAGAGGTCAGCCGTCTTATAACTTTTTATGGTTAGAGAGATTGACTACCTCCTTCGTAATCCGCCATCCAGGTACGAATCCAGGAATTGAAAAGAAAGACGCAACGATAGCTCCTCGATCGCCTCCCTTGACATGGAACACAGGTTAGGAACGAACCTTTATTGCGTTAATCTAGTGTGGCCACCCACACAAAGAGGCCTTTTACCTTACGTCATCCTGGATGTTATCCTACTATTTTGAATGGAAGTTGAAGTCACCTAGAACCCATATTTCACAATGAGCACTATCGCGTGTGCATTTGACTAGTCCCGGTAAAGTGTTGAGTGTCATTGGAGTATGCAAGCTCCCCGGTCGAATAAGAAGACGACTCCGGGTAGAATGACGATTTTTCTCTTTAGTTGTAGGTACATACATGTATTCTCTGGGTGATGAAAGGGTTTGTAGAAAATTAGCCCCTGTTCCGATCTCTCTTTGTAGTTATCTAATATGCAGTTGTATGTTTTTTAGTTCTACTTATTAGTGAAAAATAATATTAAAAGAAAAACTTCAATAGATAAATAGTTAACGTTTAACGCTTACTATTTATCTATTGAAGTACAGTTAACGCTTTGACAATTGACAATGACCATTTAATACCTTTCCAATAAATCGAATTTACAGCAGAGACCATGAAATTTATTATTTTCATTACAATCAATGTTATGATTTTTTTCATACTTAATAAACTCTTTAATATTACTAAAAATTATCACGAAGTGTCTATAGAGGCAGCATATCTGTAACAAAACACAAAAATAAAGAAGAAATATTATAACTACGTATAACACGTGTATTCACAACCTTATTATTGGCACAGAGGTCGAAAGAAAATATATTTGTGTTGATGTGATTGCTTTCTTTCGCTGAATAGATTGAAGTACTATGACCATAAGAGGAAAATAATTAAGGTAACAACTATTGGTAAGGTAATTATGTCTTAAATATTAATGAAATTTTACTAAAAACCTCTGTGTTTATGTTTAAGAATACATATTTGTCAATACCAATTACTTTACTTTTACTTTACTTTAATTTACTTCCTCTATATAATTTCAAAGCGTATAATCAGATAACGCATTATTGACATGTGAAATTGTTAGCTACGGGTCGACTGAGAGCTAGCGGACTGGCGCTGAGTATATTTGCACATACCCCTTGTTGACTGTTCAATATACGATCGATACGTGTGCACGAGGGACCAGTTTTGTTTATAAATTTATTCAAAACATACTATAAAATGCAATGTATATTTTTGATATATTTTACACTTAAAGAAATTTTTATTTTAAAGTCAACGAAAAAGGTATATTCTTTCATACTGGTATAATTCATTGACGTCCACATAAAATTTTACTCTAAATAGTATTTTTTATAGTGGGTTTTGATGTGTAAATTGTGGATTTTTTAAATTATTTTCATAAAATTTGTTTAAATGTATGATAAAAGAGAAAAAACGGTAAGGTTTCGAAGAGTAATAAAGTTAAAAAAAAATTGGAGTTAGTCACCCAAACTCTAAAACCTTTCAATGTAAATAATATTTTATAAGACAATATTTGTCAGTCATATAAATCTTTTAGACGTTTATTACTGCTTAAAATGAAACATGCTAATTGATTCAAGCCAGATTTGTCAGTTAATTAAAACTAATTTATATACCTAACCCTTAATTGTTTAGTTCAATAGCGAATGAGTGTTGTGTATCGTCAGTTTAAATCTAGATTTCTATCTGTATCATATATTCGTTTATTTGTATGCCCTAAATAAACTGCGTCAGATCGATTGATGTACGAACATTATTTTTACTGGCAATAAAGGTTTACTGTCATCGGTTGCCGGAGAGGTCGTTCTGTAATTACAGTTTTTATAGACACCGCTTCTAGACTTTCAACTTCCAGTGCATTAGCAGTTAAGGGGTGGCTGAACAACTTCCTTGAACGACTACGTCATTTTGTTAATATATATTTACAAGAAAAACTTTAAGTTCTATTTTTATATTATTCTGACGGATATTCAAAAATAAATAAAAAACTGCATTCAACTGACTATTGTATTAGTAACCATATTATTTTAAAGTTTATATGTACTTACAAAGTTTATACGTACAAAACTGGATTAGTCTTTTGGTCACGTTCTTTTATATCCTCAGATACTGTTCTAAATTACATATATATAATAAATAATATATTAACATGTTTTTCTAAATTATTCATTAAACTTGTAATATTAAAATTCGTTTCGAAGTCATCAATTAGGTTTATTTTTTATTTAACGTAACATTATGATCAATTTAATATAAATTCCATAAAAAGATTTTGTGATCTTGTATTAATGATTTCTTTACATTATATTTGTTAGAGCTCACGAATTAGTTTTGACTTTATTGAAAGAATCATCACTTATGTCAACAGAAGCTACTTTTATCGTAAAATATAATTTCTGTTACTAAAAATGCACAATATGGCAACCCTTGCGACTCCATAGAAAGTATAAGCAAATAGATCGTTCTATCTGCTTTGAAGTCCAACCTTTTGATTCCACTGTGGAAAAAAGAGTTCGTCTTTCACATTGTATTTTACGAGAATCTTTAGAATAATACTTTTTTTTTCTCTCTGACAAATCTTAAGAGTTAACAATTGAATTAAAAATTTAAGTTAAGAGAAATGAATGAATATACGTAATTATATATCCAATGGGAATAAGAATTGGCAACTGGCAAATGTCAGAACAAGAATACACCTATAAACTTAACAGCTTGTACAACTATAATGACTTTAACCCACAGTTGCTTCATGAAGGTTAGTAGGTTAGACAGAATAGAATGTTAGATTTTTTCCCTAAATCGTTTACAGTTGTTGAGAGAACTAACATCAATGTGTTTATCATTTATGGACAATAGAATACGAATTCAATTAAACTGTTCGCAGATTATCCGATTATTATTGAACTAAAATGTATTAGAAATATTGAACAAGAATTTATTGATACATAAAACGATGAAACATGTTTTAATTATAATACCAATGGCTTTTATTTAATGATTCTTAAATGTCCCAAAGTGAGTGACATCCAAATGTCCAAGAAAATTGAAAACCTTGTCGATAACTGCGATCAAATATGTGACTGTGACGAAAGATGTGTGCGTAAAAAAGTATCAACAGTTTTTTTTTCATTCCATTAAGAAAAACTAATAAACTAAAAAAAAGTAAGAAAAGTTTGTAACAATGACATAGAGTTAAAAAATTTGCATAAAAATATATACGTGAAGAAGTTGCTGAAAAAAATTATATTCTTTTAAGATTTTACTTTTAAATTATTATGTATTAAAACAAGTAACATATTTAATCTCGTGTGGTATTTATATAATGTTATTGTAATAGATTTAAAAATTGTAACTTAATGACTTAAAATTTTTCATAAACTGTTCGCATTTATTAAATAAGAGATAAACAATATAACACGTAATTTTAACAAAATAACAAATCATGATCATAATTTCACATGATGAGTGTAAAATGTCTTTATAGTATAAAAGCCTGCAGCCTATTCGACCTATCTTAATATGTTACCGGTGTAGCTATTAATTTGCTGTTCAGGTAATTGCTATGAAGGGCTGGAAAGCTGCCAAATACGCCGATTTATTAGTTCACTTAGCCTTATTTGGGTCAAACTTGATATGCCTAGCAATTTTAATTACTATGCGATGTTATTATGATATTGAATTTAAGAGTGCTGTGAGAGTATGCTGAAAATTGATTTATATTACCTCAGTAATATGTTTTACAGAATTTTTTATTAGCTAATGAGTTTTCGTACTGTTAAGAAAATATAGATTTTGGTTTTTTTTGTAGGTATTTGTAGGTTGATCTTTGTCACAAAATGAGAAGAATAATTTTATTGTATTGTATTATAACCAACACACATTTTAGGAATTAAAGATTTTATCATCATATATAAAGACAATTTTACATACATGTTTTCTTAACAACTACCTTATTGGAGGAACTTCTTGATGTAAACGATGCAATCCTTATTTTAACGAAAGAAAATACTTCAATGAAAAAGAAAAATTATTTTTTTCGAGACAAGATCTTTTATGGCTTGTGCTGGATCTGTAGTGATGAGAGTTATAAGAGGTTATCATGACGCCGCCAAGATCTATTGTCGCGGGCGGCGCCTCAAGAAATTTAATTAGAATTCTTACGAAAATAGCCTACATTTGGTAAAAAAAACTTTGAAATTTGGTTCAGGGTGTTGATGGGATAATTTGTTTTATTAATTAATTTCGTTATTACATTTTGAACGTTTCAATTATAAAGTTTATAGTTGCTTGATTAAATTGTATAGAAAAACGTTTTTTTTTAAAGTTGGTCAAGATACCTAATATCTATTGGAATGTAGATTGTAATAGGATAAGTCTATTAAAAATAAACCCACACTATCTGATTCTGTAAATGGTGGAATTAACTTATATTTTTGTTCAACATTTTTTTTATTTTAACAAACCTTTCCTTGGATGTGTATCTAGTATCTACTAGTAGGTATATTGGAGTAAGGGTAACCTGTTATACTTTTTTATTCATCTGTCTGTTTGTCACGGCAATTTGTTAAAGAATTGCTCGGGGCTTACTGAAATTAAACTCAATTAAATCTTTCAGAACCCCCCAGAAGCAATAAAAATTAAAAAGTATACAGATTTTTTTATGTTCCTTTTATTTTTTAATTTAATTATTTTTACAAGTGATTCAAAATCAGCGTGACTAAGAAGTCAATCTCAATCAGCTAATATGATTATAACTCTTGTTAGAATCATAATAGCAAGAAAGAATGGTACAAAGGATAAAAATCTTAACAATTTTTTTTAAATCATCATAAAATATTTATTTTACGAAGTACATTCATCGCAGCTTAAACTGTCTCGGAACAATTATTTAACTGTAAATTTAAGTTCAAACCATTTTATAGATATGTTACCTGATAATTTAGTTCAAGAATATCAACCAGTCAATGCATATCGTGTTATCTATATGGTAATAAGCAGTATGAAAACGAGATATGCGTTCGATAGGTACTTCAAGCTTTACATGTACATTTGATATTATAAATTCATCAATAACTTATTAAGCACTGAAATTTCACCTACACTGGTATATGAACCATATATATAAATATATATTGTGTATGGTATATAATAATACATAAGGCTGCATTGTATGTTGCCGCAATGCGCTCTGAATCGCATCGGCCCTGCGCAAATTAAATGGTCATTATAAATTGTTACTTTTATAAATATTTTATAATTTGTCATGTTCATAATCTTAATATATCAACTGTGAGAAAAATTAAACTACTTTTTATATAACTATTTCCATAATTGTGAATTAAAATGTATTGTCAGTGTATTTCAATTCATAAAAGTGAAACAGGAATTAAACCTGCAACGTCTTAAAATGTCTGAGCCTTTTAGTTATTGCGATCTTTCAAAAGATTTCTTCTGCTATTTCAATACAATTCTTTTAGTCAATAAATTTAATTTTAAAAGTATACATATTAAAAGAAATTTATTAATATACATATATTTTTTATTTTTATATAGCAACACCATTATGTATAACTCTGTAACAAAGGTTCAGCTTAACTCACCACGCTGCTTTAACTCGGATCGGCGTCTTTATATGAATTGTAAACAACTAATCCAATCATACACACGCACGAGCAAAGGAAATATCATAAAAAGTATAAAATATACGACCGCTTTGTATTTCAAACTCCTTTGTGAAAAAAGTTCTTATGGAAAATACCGATGGAATTAAAAAAAAAAGTCATAATAAAAAATTATCTGCGAATAAATTCTAGAGAAAGATTTTTCACGCTGCAATGGAGATTTTAGAATTCGATTTGACTTTAATAGAGAGCTTCGGAATGCGGAATTTTATAAATGTCAGAAGGTTATGCCGGGAATTCTGCAATGTGGAAATGAAAAAAAATATTGACTAATACGATTTAGAGAACGTAATTTTCTGGAGCAGGCGTCCAAAATATGTTGACCTCTCATGAAGTTTACATAAAGCGACGTTTAGACTTACGAACAGAGGGTAATGAAATACCTGAGCTCTTTGTAACTGGCGTCACCGTTCACGTGGAAACGATTCAATTTAATTTCTGAATACGTTGCTATTGTTGATGGTCTTTTGAAATTACTGAGATTCATTGTTTGCTGCGTTTGATAATTGAAATCATTCCTACTATTACGTCCTTTAAACGTTGTATGAGTAATGAGGCTGTGTACGGTATATTGAGCTGGCAATATTTTTCGAGTTCTTAAGTAGAAACAAATGGATTTTTCCATACATTTCTTAAAAACCTGAAAAGATTTGACTTAAAAGTTGTCTATAAACGTGTAATTATTACTATAAAATTCATTTAATTCTTTCTTTACCTTCTTATCATCTTAGTAAGTACGTAGTAAAGAATAAAATATATTCATAACTTAGTTTATAAAGAAATATCAAGATACTTAAAATAAACGATATTCATGAATAAAATATTTGTTATTTATCTTGTAAGCTATCTGTCCGCTGTTGGATGTTTTCCAAATCATCTCTACAAGTAATAAGCGGTTTCGCATATCCAATTACACAGAATACTGCAGAATCAACAAATGTTTCAAAAATGTTAAATGTTATGATTTGTTAACAATGTGTAATAATTTTTTGGTGCTCAATAATTATTTTCGAATGTTTTGATTTTGACAATTGTTAATTAATAAATGAACATCGCCGGGGTAACATCGTTGTATTGATAAAATATCATATAACGAGTGACGCTGCTGACTCCGCGGAACGAACACCAAGCCGTGTGAACCAGAAGATTCCTGATACCACACAAGCTATGGAATGGTATTGCTATCCTAACATCGGGACAATCATGTAGTCTTAGGTATAGGTTATAAGTTTTAATATGTAACTCCTATTATAATATACATATAAGTAAATTTCGTAGTTACCCTGGAATCTCCGGTTGCCATCCTACATAATTCAGTGACGTTCTTTTAAAAACCAAAGTTTCAGATGTGACACAGGTATAATAAAAATATAAAAGTTGTTGAAGAACTATTAAGTCAAGTATTTTGTTTTGTCAATTTCCATCATCCCACCTTTGATCTTTGCTATGCATTTCTCTGGTGAAAGGTCAACTTTTTTATTCAATGCATTAAAATTGAAAATGTCGATAGAAAAATGTCTATATATTTCTGGAAAAAATTTCCTTACAATAATGTATATATAATATGTTAAAAATTATGAATATTTTTATAGTAAAATAATATTTATTATACTTATGAATAAAATACTGTACTTCATATAAAAGTAAAATTTATATGTTTATATTTTTCAATATACAACGTGTAACGTAATTAACGCACACCCTCAAATACCCCAATGCGTATATAATAATATAAACGCAATGCATACACCAAATATTATTTATATGTGCGTTTGCATTTTTTATTTGTGAAATTAGTTATCCCAATTTCGTGCAAATAATATGGTCCGCTATTCAGCGACACTCTGTACTCGCCGCGCCCGCGCCCCTCTCTCCGAGTGCCGTCCGACAATAATAAGAAGTAGGTAACAATAAGTACACGAAATAACTGCATACATTATGATTTTTCTTTCCATCACACTTTTCAAGCTTTAGATTGTTGACATTGAATTTTCGTTTTAATGTGAAGCCAATATTTTATAATTACTGATTTGTTAAATTAAATTTGTAAATAAGAATTATTAAACAGCTGATAACGCGTGCTTTGAATAGACACCACAATATCTACGACAAAGTTAAACACAGTCGGCCTGTTTAAATGGTGTGTATCAAAATATTTACAATAATTTAAAGATCATAAACAAACTTACAGTTTAATTTGCACTCGCACAGCGTTGTCGTTTTAAAACATTTTCAAAATGTCCACTGCCTTGTTTAATGCACTATAATGACCGTTTTCGCAATTGTGGTTTTATTTTAGATAATACTGCAATGTCACTTTTCACTTTTACAAAGGCGGTTATTATCTTATTTTTTAGTTCCTCGGCACTTGTTATCTCTGTGTTATAAACTAGCGATTTAATTCGCCCCCACAAAAAAAAGTCGAGTCGCGTCAAATCAGCTGATCTAGGAGGTCAATGGACACGTGCGTAGGTATTTGATGTATTGAATGTTAGTGTACCGAAACGACACAGCGAAATGCGCGACTAAGATTTTATTTGCACTTTACACTTAACCTCTTTTCGATAAGGTGGACGCGGCGTGACTAACTTACCCAAAACACATTTTGTTGACTTCGATGTTTAGCTATTATTACTCTGATTCCCGGAATTATGCCTGCCGTCTCGCTCTATTGTAATGTTATTAAGCCGAAGAAAGAAGGAGAAAGTAATAATTTTTGTATTACGCGGCTTTCTTTTATGCACTGTAGTGACCTTGCTGTGTGCCGGTTGTCGCTATGGTGTTGTGTGCGTAGTTATTATTAAATACTATTTTAGCCTTGAAATAAGTATCAGTTTTCTTTAATTGAATGATGATTACTAATTAAATATTTCATTTTAAAAATCTTAATACCCTGACTTACGATCCATTTTCGTTTCCATTAATTTTCGTTTCTATGAAGTGTTTAGATAACTGTGTGTAAGGTGACTATAATTTACTTAGTTCTATCTAAATTTGAGAAAAAAAATGACCTACATAAAAAACTATAAAAATCGATCCAGTATCCGATTCTGATCAAACTACTTTCAGGGTGTGCGTTAATTATGTTACACGTTGTATATATGCGTATCTCTAAATAAATAATAATTTGTACGTAAAATAACAATAAACAATAATATGTGCTTCCAAATAAAAAAAATAATCTAATTAAATTTATTTACTTTCAATTCTGCGTAGTTCATTTTGAATGTAGCCTTTGTTTCGTAGGTCATCTACGACGTAGAGCCGCTGTTGCTACGCCGTAGACGCTATTGAAATTGTTATATATTTTCAAAAGTATTTTTAGATGAAAATGTTAATTAAAAAAGATATAAAATAACTGATATAATTTAATGGTCTCTTAAGTATAAATGAGTGTATATAATAAATATTTTATTTTGGCTACATACAGACTCTACATAGCAATACTTTTTATCTTCGCGACCCGGTTAACTTTAAAACTGCTATCACAGTTTAACGAGCGACTCTATCATGCGAAATGTTAATATAAAATGCCAAAGCATTATATTAAATGCTGTAGAGTTTACTCTATATATAATTTCAGAACTAATATCCTGATGGAGATATTAAATTGCGAATATTCTATAATATTGTAGAGCATGGAGCTTGTAAGGAGATCCTCTTGAGTCTGTGTTGTGTTACGCTTCGTGGTATAAGTTTTCCTTAAGTATTATGAACGTAGCGTGGTTCAAATATAAGGTTAGTATTATATATTTGATAGTTATAAAGTATATATTAGTGAGAGTTGTTGGACAATTACATATTAGTATATGAAATTTGGTTTTCATGTTACACATATAAACACACACTTTTTCTTTCTCACACACACGCACATGCACACGCACACACACACACACACACACATACACACATTATATAACGAATTGTTTTAAGATTAGGTTTATCATTGTTCTGAAAACCGACTGGTAATGCAGTTAAATGGATTTCAAAACCATTTTTGAGTTTATCGGTTAAAACCTGTATATTATATTAAAATGTCACTTGTGACAACGTATGATTATAAGGTAGTTATCAAGACAGTAATAGAAGAGAGGTTGTATTACCAGAATTTTTTAAATATATATTTTTTTTAGCTTAGGGTATTTGTGACTTAATCAGCAGGTTTCTGTAATTATAAAAGAGAAAATTACAATAGATCTTCTTCCATGTTTTATTGATTAAAATGAACCTGAATTCAAGATACCTCCCTCTCTTTTTCAAGAAAAAATCTGATGTTTTATACGAAGACAAAGGTATCTGAAGTATTTTAAAATTGTTTATAAATAAAATGTTTTTTTTATTTGTATTATAACTAATAAAATATATAAAACCTACTTATTGAATATAACAGTTTTGGAAGTAAAATCAGTATAATTTTTTCGTCAAACTTTCTTTGTTTCGAAGACTATCAATTAATATTTTCGAATGTTTTAATTGAAGTGTTTCGTTCCTTAACTCTGTTACGTGTCATTTTCATAGTCTTTCTATATTAATTTGTAGTATGAATAATTTACTGGTTTTTCTTTTTATTTTATACCTGAAAATAGCTTTTTTTAAAGAATATTTCGCTTGCTTTCTCATCAAACATAATTATTTTATTATTAAACAATCATATTTTACAGCGTATTATTATTGTATCCTTTATATATTTTTTGTATTATTAATATTTTTTGCTTGTATTGGAATTGAAGTGATGGATTGCTTAAGTATGCTGGAAAAAATTCTTTGTTAATGTAAAGAGATATCGAATAAATTTTTATATTTTATTTTATTATTGTTCAGTATAAAATAACAAAATAATAAGATCAGTTATCATAAGTTTTTTTGTTTATGACATTATTATGTGCAATAAGTAACAATTTTACTCACATATACTTATTTAAAATTTTCTATGTACCATCATAAAGATACGATATACTTTATGACGTAGTACACTGTTCTCTAAAGTTAAATTAAAATGTTTAACCATTGAATTTAGTTTGTTTTAAATAAATAGAAAACACAATAAGTATAATAAAAGATTTAAAATAATTCATTTACTACCTATTAGATTACTATTAAGTCTTTTATATATATTTTCCATGCGTATAACTCACATGTTAAGGCTAACTAATCCAATGTAGGGTCAAGAACATGGTCTTTGCTTCGACTCAACAGTTTCATAATAAATCATTATCCATAAAGGCATGAGTGCTTTCCCTGAACAATGAAGGATGCGTTCTATTAAAAGGATAGGCTAATCAAAGGATTGTAGGAAGTCCGCTTTTACCTCAGTAAGTGGTCAGCTCACTCATGTATAATTCCCACGACCCTGAACCTTTTGAGGACGTATTTTGGTACGTTTATGATATTAACCTCTTTTTCACATATTAAATACATAGCAAAGATCAAACGATTCTGGGATATGTTATATATGTATGATTGATCACGGACATCAAATAAACTTGTTGTAAAAAAATAATTATTCTCTTTTAAACTTTAAACTTATGTATGTTGAGTTTTAACTTCAACTAAAATCGGAAAGAAAAATATATTTTTTATTGATTATTATTGTTTTCATCATCACTACATAAAAATAATCTGTATTTTCGTGGATTTCGTCCTTTACGATAAAAAAGATAAACTCATTTAAAAGAAACAAACTGGTTGATGAATTTCTATAAATTGATAAGCGCTGAAAAACGCTGTTGTTCGCCCTTTAATAAACACATTATATTTCGTTGTTGAAACTGATAAGGTTTCTGTCACATTATGTACTAAGGCAAGTGACACGCAAAGCTTTGCCGATATAAAAATATATTGATATTGAGTTTCAGACACAAGGATAGCTAAACAAGCTTTAATAATCTTTTCGGGGCATAACAAAATCGATTCTTTTCGGGCACATAAAACCCCAATAGGAACATTATCTCGTATTGGATTTGTAATATTATTGTATTCAAATCCAAAATCTATAATGCTAGTCCATCTGGGTAACAAAATTTGCAGACTCCTTTGATGCCGCAGTATTCTTTTTTCAAATGCTATGTTTACATTGCGCTATTCCTATGTAACCTGAATCAGGAAACGAGACGGTACAGATCGATGGATGCGTGTCCATGGAAATGTGTCGTTGGAGGTGTGTACGTGTGTACTCCGCAGATTGGGTCTACAGATCGGGCCTACAATGCACGTTGTTTATCCGCTAGGGTGCGGGGGGAGGGTTGGGGGCGAAGGGGAGCGCGGGCAGAGGCTCCTGGCCGGGCCCAGAGCAGTCAGTCTGTAGCCACCCTCCGCCGCAGTTGGACGTGCCGCGAGTGAACCGGTACCCGCTGATCAGATCCGACCTTCAATCCGAAAGAACGAGACGACTATATACAGGTGAGTCTGGCACTAATTTTGAAAATCATGTACAACTGGCTACGGGATGATTAATGTTATATATGGTTGTATTATTTTTCTATTAACGTTTTTTCTATAAGAAAAATGCGTGATACGGCTCTACGTATTGTAACCGCGTAGATGCGGTAACAAAGTGAGAGAGTGGAATTCGTAAAAAAAAAATTCGAATAATCTTGATTGTTGAGTCAGCTTTCAGGGTCAAGACAAGGACTTCGTGATATATATAGGGTGTGTAGATGATTTGTGGGATATAATAGAATAGATGTTCCACGCCCGCGATGTCATTTGTCGTAATTTTCCCGAAAGCCGCGACCTTGTTCGGCGCACCACGGGCTCTTTGTTTCGGACTGCTATGATTGAAAGATTAGTCTGTAAACAACTTACCCTCCATTTGTTTACTCAAGGAACTTTCCGCCATAAATACTTTTATACTATACAGGGTGTATTGATTTTTTAGTTAAATATTTTCAATAGCAATACGGTTTTCTGATCTAAACGCATGAATACTTTTAAAGAGGCACTATGCAAGATTTGATTATACTTATGTTATTTAATTCCAATGAATTTTTGATTCATACTCAAAAGGACATCTTAAGATATGTTAGATTGAAAATTACTTGTTAAATTTTATTTCATTTAAAATAATCATTTAGGTTTAGATTTCCGATCCTAACTTAAGGCAATTGCCCAGATTGTCCCACCTCACTGTCGGTGTTGTATACTTTAAAATCATTTCAAAATATATGAGCCTTTTCTCACAGCGCTTTCTTGTTTTTCACAAAGAAAAAATAGAAAGGCACCGCGAATCCCTCGAATCCGCGAATTCCCAGTCTAACTATTAGACTGTATGCAATCTTATTTTTTAGAAAATTAAAAATAATAAAATCAATTATTTTTAATAGTATAATTTTGGTAGACACATCTAATATATCGTCAGTTAAGTCTGTGGATAAATCCGCCCGATAGATGGTACTGAAAATTCACGGAGTATTCTGCTATATGACGGACTAAATAATTTTAAAACCCCGATCTTAATTTTCAATAAAACTCAGGGAGATTTTGATTGACATAATATATGTTTTTTCACAAAAAACAAACAGCTTTTATAATAAAACGGATAATAACAAGGTGCTGAGTTGTGTTAATACTCTGTTGGACATGAAAACGAGTCACGTAACGACAACAGAATTAATGTTAACACGTTTAAAAAACAACTTAAATACAGCAATAATGAGTATATTGGTCTAATGCTTTAACGAGTTGATCTAAAGAACTAAAGTTATGCAACAATCTCATAGAAAACTATTATTACATACAACTTAAAACATAGACCAAGTTTTAACCACGTGCTCACAAAATGCGTAGGACGAACCAAAATAAACGTAAAGCGTGGGCGGGTCCATAACGTCTCGACGGTGTATTAACTTTTAAAACAGATTTTTATTTATTTAACTGTTTCCTGATAACTTAACACGGTACACAGACAAATGTCGTATATCCCTCTTTCCCTCAGCCATTACTTAGGGCACTATAATGAACACACATATAATAAACACATATATACATACATATATCGTATAAATTCAAAGCAAAGATAATATATTCATTAAATAACCTTAGCGCAATTTTTGCCCATAAAAAGAAAAAACTGTTTTTTATTTATTTCTTTATCTGTTGCACATAAAAAAGTAATAATTATTATCCTTTAAAAATAAAATATGAAAATAGAGTTTTTGGTTGGTTGTAGTGGTATTATTTAACATGGTGAACTTTTTTAACGCCGCTTAATGAGAATAATATACGAAATTATTATGTCCGCATTATCAAAAATTATTAAAATATATAACATTATAATAATTCTACTTATAAATTTTCTTGTCGTTTTTTATAATGTTTATATATATATAATATATTATATATAAATTAAATATTTCCATTTATTTTTATTTAAAACATAGTTAAAATTAATTACTTCTAAATTAATGAAATGTAAGAAAAATAAAAATAACAGCGGATTTGTATATAGGATTTAGGGTAGAACAGAATGCTTCCTACGCCGTTTGAATTTGTTGGCAATTCATACTTAGCCGATGATATTATTTATAATAATCAGTAAAGTAGTTTAATACACTGAGGCATTATCACTAAACGATAATAAAGAGCTTATTGGATTAGGACTGATTACAATATACATACAAAAATGACGATGTCGCTCTTAACATCTGAATTAATCTGAATTTCTACTTCTTTTCTTCGTAAGAAAAATATTATTAACTATTTGAAATATGGCATTCTGTTTGCTATTAATATTTGTTCGTTGGACGGATAGTTTCATAAAAAAGGTGGCAAAATATTTTATTTAATTACTTTTTACTCTTTCGTAACGATGGAAATAAACACTGTAGTTAATTTTTTATGTGCTTATTAATGCTTGATGTTCAAACAAAAAAAAAAACAAAAGTATAAATTGTGAATAACTTCATAATTTAATTTGTTCTTTATATATTTTGTAGAATTTTTAACTAGTTTACCATGTGTCATATTTGTATATGAATTCTAGTCTAATATTCTAATATAATACAAATATTGTACCATTTTTGATTTACAGAGTGTGAAACTCGATAGCCTGCCCGTAAATTTATTTGTAAATATATTTTATTACTATTGAAAGTAATAATATTTTAGTATGAAGGTTCTTCTACATTACTTCAAGGAACTTGACCTTTCAGCTTTCGTGAGGCCTCACAATATATCATTCGGCCTCAAGCCGCAGATAGCAAATTTACAACCAACTGTATTTAACTTAGTTTTTCTATTGTATTGTAGATAAGTTTTCTTGGAGGTCACTTTTGAGTTGCTAGAAATCGATTTCTTTAGTCGTTATCTAGTGGTTATAAAATTGTATGTTTCCACGTAACCTATCAACCCATAATTTATAAGTTATTACACGGAACGAATTATGCTGTAATAAATTAATTTAAAAATAAATTTAATAAAATTCTTTCATAGCTTTGATACGGATGGCTTATAATTTAAGTTTAATTACGAGTGTATATCCAAAAATTTCAAACGCCTTCCAGTTTCGTTAAAAGTATGTCATAATATAAAATTCAGAACGTTCCTTATTTCAACTTTAAACAATACAGTAGATAGTAATTTTCGGTAAAGTCCCGCAGCCCGCAGCCCGCCGCACTGCGGTACATATACGACCACTCGCCTACACCGGTCA
The DNA here is from genome assembly GCA_916720795.1 of Danaus chrysippus. NCBI lineage: Eukaryota > Metazoa > Arthropoda > Insecta > Lepidoptera > Nymphalidae > Danaus > Danaus chrysippus. Next base: position 12,375,081 of record CAKASE010000074.1, on the reverse strand, counting down.
TTAATCGACCTTCAACACTTGTGTTCATCATTGTACCTGTTTTAAAACGTTTTAACGCTCTATGAACGCTAAAGTCCAAATGATTTATTACTATTGCATTTCGTTAGTTTACAGACACTGCGGAATTATGCTTGTAGGTTGACATTCTTCATAAACTCCGTAAGGGCGACTGTAAAAATTGTGTGAGGTTTTAAATAAAAGTGATTAATTATCATAGTACTTCATCAGATGGTATCGAGAATTAGTGTAATGTATGATTGATGTGATTTATTCGGGTTGTTGTTAATTTCCAGTTTCTCCTGGCACTGCTTATATCTCAGGTAAAACTTATTATGTTTTAATTACTTAGCTTTTACTATTTCTCCAACTATAACTACCCAGAGATCATTATAAGATATATGTAAGGGTTCTTAAAATCCTTTTTTTCCTTTAAAAGATATAGAACATCTATCATATAACCTCTCTGCCTCCCATAGGATAGGTTATATTTAATTTATACGTACGTTTTTGGGGAACTTTGGCCTCATTAATGTTGCAAGGACACAAGATTCTACCTTCTTTAAGTTCTTATCTTGACTTTTTCTTTATTAAAATTCGCATTAACTTTTGTCGCTGGTATAAATAGTTAACAATCATCTGTTCACAGTAAAGCTAATGCTTAAACTATAAACTTTTAATTACATTTGATGTTAAAAATTCTACATATATCTAGTTGAAACGTGAAAATTATTAAATGATAATTTTTTCGATTTTTTTTTGTGATCTTATACACATAAAATAACTATAGCATACAAATACTTCTAGTATAAAATTGTCGTAGGAATATTATATATAATTTAGTATAGTTATTACGTATAGGTATGAGACAGTTGTCGAGATATAAACTCGACAGATGACTGATGATTGACATTTACAAGTCCGGGTGAGTGACATCGTGCATTAAGTGTTACAGATGTTTTGCAAAGACGTTCACATTTTTTATAATCGATACAAAAAAAAATCTGATATTTTCCATATGTTGAATCAATATTGAAAGCATACATGCTGATGATCCAAAATTAGTCAAGAGGGATTAAATTATTCACAAAAGTTGAGTACATAGTATTTCTAAATGAATATGAAGGCAATAAAATAAATAGAAAAACAGTAGTAGCTTGAAGTGAGTTATAATATTCCTGTCTTTAATACTCATCTTATAAGCATTTTAAACAATAATATTTTTTAGCACCAACAACACAGAATGTACCGAACGAAACAATTTAAACCAGTTACTTCCATATCACGTTATACGATTCCCTCCAATCATAAAGATGTCAATCACTAACGGATGTGTATCCCCCCAATGATTATTACGAATTCAATTCTGTCGCATACAAATCCGGGTTATAATCTAATAGAGCATCTGTGACTGTTTGATGTTGCTTGTTTCGACAAACTATTTGTTACATGCGACAATTGCTTGTGAAGTATATGCTCAGACAAGCCAATTATTGATAGGCTATGCTCAGATTAGCCAAATATTGATTCTAAAGATGTGTTGGATTTAAAACTAATCACTTATTTTTAAATTTTACAATGAAATGAAAATAATTATTATCACATCTCTTAGAATGTTTAAAAAATTTAGAATGAACGATTTTCAGTTCAGTAAAGGACAACAGTACAAAGAAAATGCTCAAACTAAGTTTAATGGACACTAAGCCGATAATAAAGTTCAGGCTGGTTTAACTCGTGCACTGCGGATCAGGTGATGCAGTCACGTGGCTATAGAATTGGCAGATGTCCAAATTGTACAAAATTACATTGCAGTTGCATTCGCTATTTTCCAAAGGTGTTCAAAGAGACTGCCACGTTCATAGTTCATTTGAATGGCATTGTTAAGTTAAAATGTAAAATTTATTTAAATTTTTATTTGTTAAAAAAATACTGAACATCCTATATTGGCTTTATGGATTATGCATCATATCAAGTGCGTTTCAAGCCTGTACTAAATCGTTATTTGAACTGAACAATCCACTCGACTTCAACGAGTTGAAGTATCGAAATGATCCAGTGGCCTAGTGGGAACTAGCCATTTCGTAATAATTGAAGCTTGAAGACAGCATTTAGTAGGTTGGCTATATTATCTGTATTCTTAAAAATATGTAATTTTGTTCAGTATTAAAAAGTTTATACGTATATAAAATAAAATATTTTTATATTTTTATAAGTACTTGAACTACATATCTTTGTATATCTTAAAATATCGCTGTTAGGTACGAGCTATAATCAAACTATAATAAAATCTTTATGAGGCTGATCTTCGGATAAAATCAAAGATTGCAGAAAATAATGAAAATTCGTTAATGAATAATGAAGCTTCACTCAAGTCTTTTCTTTTGAGAAATTGGTTTAATTCGATTATTATTATTTTTGTCGAATAAACGATGCTTTGAATTTAATGGCTATGGGAAATATTTAAGAGTATTAAGGAAGGCAGCGTGCAGTGACAAATTTAAATAAAATTACATATAAACTTACTATTTTGCCTTGAGTGATCTGAAACGTTCTTTTATGAGTAATTATTACAATGATTTATTATTTATTCATCTACTAAATACTAAAATTACTAAATAATACGAAGAAAATATATGAGATATAGCACATTTCTCAGTAACCACAATTATAAATATGTCTAGAATGTTGTTAGTACTTTTTTAAATGTCTATAATATTACTATGAAAAATAAATGAAAAAATTGATCTTTCAGTTTAAGAATACTTCGTGATAATATAAATTTAAAATTAACGGCATTTTAATCACTTTATTACGTCATTTGAGCTTATATTTTATAATATGTTGAAGTTTTCGAGCGAAACTTCTTCCCCCAGTTAATTCTTCGTTAAGAGCTTCGGTTACTTGCGGTCATTTTAAAGATTAAAATATTTTTTGGAAGGTTTTGTCAGTCAGAGGTTATTTTAAAATCTGTATACTTTTTTATATATATTTTGAGCTAGTGTTACTTTTGTTCTTCATTGTAAATATTTTTTATTTTTATTCATATAGAATCATGATTTAGTAATGAAGAACTAAAATTTTTGTAACGAGTTATTGTTTGTCCACTGAGATCCCCAAGTTTAGAATATTATTATTGTCTTTTCATAGTCTACTCAGTCAAAGTTTCCTCTAAATTAGACAGTGTAAAATATTATAATATTATTATAATTTAAGTTATTAATATCTTTCTAAATTTATGAAAGAAATTAAAATCTCGATTTATAATTTGTTATGTTAATTTTCATTAAGACGTATAAACCTAATTAACGGTCGTAGCTGCACGAGCGGTTCGTGTTATTTCTCTTCACTCGTAATATCAAGTAAGCGCACTAATTAAAACTTTTAAAAATGTTTTAAATACAATGTTAACTTTTTCTACGTTCCGAGGTTGAAAATATTCTAGAAAATATATGAAACTTTATAAGCAATTTAATTATGGTAACAATACTGTGTGCACAAACTTTTCATATATTTTGTTGTTTCTAAGTCTGTTTCAGTTTTGTATTCATTTGAGGAAGGTCGCGGGCGAGTAGTGTGTTACATAACATCTGTGTGCTAGCACATTATTTTAAACTGAATCAATACTACCTTGATATATTACAGAATTTTTAATTTATCACCACGATCACACGATTAGCTCATATATTTATAATTAAGACAGGAATCTGCCAAGGAAGATAGTGTACTCCACTTTTTTTTTAAATCTAAGATTCAAACAACATAAATACATAAGTCTTCTTCCAACGGATATTATGTTCCCGCAGAATCCTCTTTTAAATGGAAGCCACGGTGGCATAATCTATTTTAAATTAGATCTGAACGCTTTTGCTGAACGACGGAAATCTAGAATTATCGAGAAAAAGTTATAGGATTTACATTTACTGACGCTCACAAATAATTTCATTGTACCAATAAAAATCATGCAACCAAAGACAATGAAATGAAATGAATAGAAAATTTTAATTTTTATATTATAGGGTTATCAATGTTCAGGCATTCCACTTAATGGTTTGTAGTTATGAGAGGCTGGGAACACTGTATGATGGGGCTAGGTGTGCTTTTCTCTTAGCTATAATATTTGTTGAGAAAAAGAAAAAAAGAAGATGAAATTCCGACTGAAGACAGTGAGAGAGTAGAATAAGTGCACGTGTTTTTCTTTACGTTATTTTATTTAATTAAGAGGTGCTACTTGTCAGTCAGTAAGTGGTGGCCTAATCAGTGGTGACCTAGTAGTTAAAGGGCTCGCCTCTCGTTGCCGAGGGCGCGGGTTCGAACCTGGCAAGTACCTATGTGATTTTTCCGAATCATGCGAGTAAGTACATATGTACTTTCTAAGAGTATTTAGACATCACTGATTAAAAGAGGGTTCCCAAAGAGGGTTGATGTCTGGCAGGCGGCCGGTCGTAAAAAAAATTAGCCAAAAACTATTCACAACATGTAAGGCAGACCCTGGCTAAATCTGGAAAATTTCCAGGTAGAATAATAAGGTGCTACTTGTATGACGTGGTATTGTTACAGACAAGCAAATCTAAGTCCAAGACACAATCTATTATAATATATATATATGTTGCTGTGTATACAAATCTCTTTTTAAAATTCAGAATTGTGTCGTTGTACGCGAAGTTTAAGTCCGTAATATTTCTACATTTCGAATGAAGACAGCATTATTTTTCGCTAGAATAAAATAGAAGAACGGGTTGAAGAGATTTCTTTTTAATGATCTAGAAAAATAACACCAGATCAGAGAAATCTATGTACATAATTCAGAAGTATTTGCTGTAAGTTTAGTAAACGCAATAGTTGTTATTGTTTTGCCATTATACACTCGTAAAAGAGTCTAAGATTTTCCCTACTTACTTATTTTCCATTTTCTAAGAAACATTAAAAAATACTATTTAAATATGAGTATATACTTTCTAGATGAGTAATCTCTTAGCCAGCAGAAGTTTTAAACTTTTTGAGTTATATAAAGTGCGTTCGTTGATAATTCCTTCACGCCCTGCCTTCTCGAAGAATTGTTGTGAAACATACATATCTTTGAGAGTACGGTAGAACGTACCCAATGTATTGTAACTTTTGATATAGTAGAAAGGGCCATTCCTGAGGGACGTGAAAATAATAATATATCTCGTTCGCAAAACCTAGTTATTCTTTGGATAGCTTACATCAGATTGTAAATTTAACCTTCACACACTATACATTTCTATTAACATTAGAATTAACATTTAAAATATATAATAGCAAGAAAAAATATGTCTAAATTAAAATTTCAATCATAAATATTTCTTATGTCTGAATAAAATGAATATTTTTAATATTTTATGAACTTGATATGATAATTTTCATGTTTATAACACTACATAAAATACATATATAACAGTTATCGTGCATCATTTTTTTAAGCAGATCTTGTATAAATGTATATAAAAATTATTATATATTATAATAATAGCATCCCTTTTTGTTTGAGGTTTCACCCAGATTCAATTTCATATGCCTTTTGTTGAATAAAATACAAAAATGTTGTTTTCAGCCAGTGAATAAAATGCTAGGCAGTCGGTTTCACGTGTTCTCGATGGTTCTGAATTATTTAGTTACACATTGAAACGTTATGTAGCAGTGACATTACCTAAATTACAAAAATGCGAACAAAAAGCTTATATATTCAATGTAGATAACGGAATGTACCTTTTTATATATGTACTATATACTCACACATTTATACTTTGTGTTACATATAAATTGTAGTATTGTAAATATGCAATTATTGAGACACAATAATTTAACAACGAGTAGTTTTATTTACTAGGGAATAAATAATGGTGAATATTGGGGCGTGGTAAAATCGATATGAAGAGTAATATTTTCTTTAAAAAAATATATAAAATCAAAGAAAAGTATGTCAATTTGAATTACCTTTATGTGTTTTAAATAGAGTTTTATTTTGATTTTTTAGAACAAAATCTGTAAGCAGTTTTCTTTTACAGAGCTTTTTGTTATTTATCACCAAGTGTCGAGAGAGTTCTGAATGACTAGAATATTAATTCGTATTTTAGATAAAATGTCGTTAGACTAATTTTAAAGTACATCAATTAAATATAAAAAATAATACGTTTAAGATACTTCAAGAATAATTGAACATGAGTTGATAAAAATCAATGATAAAATTCTAACATCTTTTGTCAAAGGGGGTTGAAGGTAGTGGCTAGTGGCATGCCTTGTTGAATTATAGAATAGATTGCTTTTAAGGTCAAAGTCAAATGCAAGGGTTTCTTATGAAATTTCTATTAATTTCTATGTGTTTCCATTATACTTATATTTTCTTGATAAATTAGTCATTTTCGTGTATTTGGATATATGACAAAATAATTTGTTAACCAGTGGCTAAATAAATTTGAATAAATTGACAAATATGAAATTATTTTTCTATGCGTTTAAATAAGCATGACCATGATTGATTGTTTTTTTCAGTTTACAAACCTAAAAAAGTAATTTAAATGAAATATTATATATGTGCATGTACTATTTTAATAGTTCTGTTTTAAACATTTAGGAAATATTAAGTACTTATATCCAAGAAATTATACGTTAACTATTCATAAAACATATAATGAAAAATTCACTGACACGTACAGAAATCGAACCTACGTCTTCTGGAATCGCGATTAAGTTTCTTTACCAATTAAGTTATCGTGATTTGATGCGAGTTTCTAAGAATTTTATGTATTAAAATGAATTTATTAATTAGGATAAATTTACATTACATCATTATCGATTCGGTAAAACGAAAGTAAGTGACATTGTAATATATTCTTTTAAATTCAAATGCAGTCATCGTTTTCGTACAAATATTTTTTTTGAAACTCCATCTTTAATTAAAAATTCAAATACTTAAGTATTCTTTAGGAAAATACTCAATCTGAGAAATAATTTTGCTTTAAACTTGGAAGTGAGTTGTTCAATGAAAAGAAAGTTTCGCAAAAACTCTAACAGAACTACTAGTTTAGTTTCTCCACCGAGGGTTCTCGGTTATGTTGTTTGGACAAATTGCACTCCAGTGAGTTAAAATACACGGGACGGTATTGCGGTAAAGTGCGCCGCTTGTAAATTCATCAAATTAACGGCTAAATGGTCCGCTCAAATTTGCATAGAAGTGAATTTTGTTATATTAAGAATTTATTATACTTTTACTCAAATTTTAAATTCCTTATGAGTTAGAGCTTAAGGGTTTAATATCTTTTTATGGTCAAATTCATCTCCTTTTAAATTATGATACTTAATAATCTTAATCCTTTGTAACATTTTATGAAAATTAATTAATGTAAATTTAATTATACTTAAAGAGTATGATAATTATATTTAGAAAAGTATCTTATTTTTATATTATATTTTTTATTTTATTTGTACAACGAAAGGTAATGTTTGCTCATATAATTTTTGCAGGTGAATCACATAATATGCTATGTAAAATCTTTATTCTAAACAAAGACGTAGATTATGGGCTAAATTTGTTTGCATTTTAGCTTGCTCATTAGACTTACGTGTTCTAAGCTGCCCTTGTGCCCTCAGCAAGATAAGATACCATCGACACTATGTAGGTTATATGAAAGACTCATTTGCTTTGTTTTAAAAAAGTATACCTACCATAAAAGTATATTATAATAAGATGTAAAATAACTTAGATTTTATCTTCGAATAATCTTGATTTACTTTAATTTTTTGTTTGCGCAAGTATTTACACGAATATTTTAAAATAATTAAATACTATAAATATAATTATAAATATAAATTAATTATTGTTATAAATTTTCTTTGTTGGAATATATATCATTTGCTACCGATACAGTTACCACCCTTTTGATAAAGTCATGCCACCAACCAATTCATGTGGTTTACGTTATGCTGTCCGATAAAACCATATCAAGGATGGGTTTGAACAAGTGTTGCTATGTGAATATTTGCTTTGTGATTTAAAACAAGTATGATACAGCAAGATTTTGGGGGGACAGATGCTTTGTCACAACGATTCCAGGATCCGATAATGAGTGTTGCGCTGACCTGACGTCCAAAATAGGTAGATTCATCTATTAAAAAATATGAAAGGTATGAAAAAAATAAGTCGGTTTAAATAATGGATATACTACCTTTTTTTAAAAGTGCATATCATTCGAAAAAGAAGTTATCGTAGAGCACGTTAATTTCATACATCAGATTGTCCCTGAATAGGGCGATGCCAATTTAGTTAAATTTAGTGCCACCGAAATACAAGTTTATCTGTTCTCTACAAAAATATGTCCATTTTTCTTGACTGTATATTTTTAAAAAGTATCCCTGAAATAAAGTGATTGCATTCTATAATTAAGTATTGAGGTATCTTCGAATATTAACTTTTGGCGCTCTATTCAGTTCAAAGCTAAGGCATAAGCAACCAAAGCCGGTAGTCTAGAAAAAAAGCAACAGTAGCATTTCTGGTTGTTTAGAATACAGTTGTCACGTTTGGGTAGGTTCTGTGAAACATCTGTAAAACTTTGGACTTAATAGAGACTTTAAAAAAACGCTTATTGGTAACGATAAATTGATTTAAATCATTCTTGTCAGTCTCAGCACCAGCGAAAAGTACAAAGCCTTTGGATATTTTATAATCTAATGGAAATATTTTGGAGACTGGACATAGGAATCGAACGTTTTAATTCCTGCATTCTCTTTTATGCAAAGTGATCCTCCATCCTGTCACTGTCGACAATCAACACATCTAAACGAAGCAATACTAATTTTCTATCTTCATGAGTACAGCTACAAATTGTAACAGTTTGTCTGAATCTGTGTTTCCTTCCAAATATTTTGGTATCTTCAAGACTAGAGCATTCACCCTTTCAGCTTATGGAATCGAGTTAAAATTATAAAATATGTTTCACATAAACAATAAAATATAACACATAAAATATTTGAAATAATATATAATATCACACTTGGAATATATAATAGAGATTTAATCTATCTTTTGAAATTAGAAGGCCTACTTGTTAAATAATTACATAAGGAATTTTATGCATAGTGGTGTGGTCAGCCACTGATACCCCTGCCGAAGGTGGAGTCCCTTTCGGGACTCGTGCGTAGTGAGCGGAAGTATGGCTTGCCGTTCCCGCTCACTAGTCTACGCACAGCGCAGAGAACGCCGAGGTGGTTTAGTGGGTGGAAATCCCACATGCCCCTGTCGCGTTTCCCCCGCGGCAGGAAGTCTTTAAAAGATTCCCCTCGTAGAAAAAAAAAAGGCCTGAGAAAGTAATAATTAAAATTGTGTGTTAAAAAGTTGATTTGTTGGAAAGTTTTGTTTATTTTTGAATTCCAGGAAAAAAATGGTTTAGAGTTTATACAAGATATTTAACATAGCCCAAAAATCCTTATAACATACTCATTACATGCTATGTATGCGATGTTTTTGAGCTTAACTTAATGGTGAAAATGTTTACTGACACGAATAATTACTTGGGATATCTTAGCATTCCCAACCAAGTCCAAATGGTCAACAGATTACCTTATTGCTTGAGATTGATTGAAGTCACCATGAATAATGTTGGTGGTAATGTCCAGGTCTTCAATAGATAAATGCTTAAAAAATCGAAGCCCATCTGCACATATGAAGATAATAGTTATGAGAGACTATTTTGGAAATAAAATTAAAAAAAAAAACTAGCAGAATTTTACATTTATTTCGGTACAGCTGTTTAAACTATTTATATACAAATAGTTGTTTCTATACAGTTTTTTAAAAAGCTTGTATTTTATATGAACCTCTTGCCTCGTTGCGGTTTCTATGTTTAGCTTCGCTGGGTGAAGAGTCTCTTTATACATCTCAAAAGGTGAGCGGTAAATAGGCAAGTCAAAACCACAAATCAGGAAAAAAACTGGGGCTGTGGTAGTTTGTAATTAATCTGTAAAGTAAGTGGTCTTTAAATGACGTTGTCAGGAAATGGTGTCGTAACTAATGTGGTATGAATTGATGACAAAACCCCTGACTAGAATATAACTTTATTAAAAATGGGTCGAAATTATAAAAATAATTGATAATTGTTAAGTTTGTTATAAATTAAATTAAAACTATGAACAACTCAGAGATGCTTTATTTATAAAACAAAACTTAAACAAGCCTTTGTTTTATAACCATTCACGTTTTAGTGTCAAGCATCTCTCAGATGTCGTTCGAGCCTCCCCATGGGAAACCGAACACGCAAGGTTTGTTAAACATTTCTTTAAGTGAGACCTTGGAGGCCTTTATCCGTTGTTGACAAGTATATGCCGTATGCCCGATATACGAGTACATATGTAGTTATAGGTGGAGCTTTGTATAAGCTAGAATGCTTATGAATTCTATTCCACAGCAATATGGGGCGCGAATATTTGGCTTTGAATTGACGGTTCGGGTTCGATCCTTGGTCATAACAAATATTTGTGTAGCAAACAAGTACGGATAGCTTCGTACAATTCTATATTTGAATAGGCTCGAACCAGTAGTATATTGTAGGCTGATATTTTACTTTCTCGCTTTCCAATGTTTATTATTAGACTACGACCTCAAATAAATGACTTTCTAGCCGAGTTCCAATATATGTGTACTAAACAAATAATATAACTGAATAATATTGATTTATATTGACAGTTATATAAAATAAATTAGATCTACTAACTATCCATGTTTCAAAATTTATTTCGAAAATATTATTGTTTTATAAGAATATTTTACTTAGGTTTTTTCATTTCTGAAATAATACATGAATTGTGACAAATAATAATATAAGGTGAAGTTCAGGGGTTCACTTGCTATTGCTTAAGATAAAATCTTTGAATATAATAGTGTTTCAAGTTTAATACAATTAAAAATAGTATGAGGCTACGAGTATGTGAGAAATTTATTGTTGTCCGTTTAAAATTCAATCAACTAAGTGTGTACTCCACATAGAGACATAAAATAAAACTCTTGAATCAGTTACAAAAAAGACTTATCTGAAATGGATTACATGTACAAGTATGTATTCCTGATCCTATTGGTGATGTTCATGTTTTAGTTATTATTAGATTTTATGAAGAGACTTGGACATACACAGTTAGGTAAATGATATCAAAACAATCTGAAATGGAACTTTTTTATATGCATTTCCACACACACATTAATATAGTCAGAAAATATAACATAGGAACAACGAAAAGAAAATTAACCTCCAGAATACTTTTCGTTATGTAATTATAATAATAAATAGAATGAAAAAATAAAAATATTTTTTAAAACAAAATCATTAATAATTTTTATCTACTTTTGTATGTGTATTTTGCTTCATAATTTAAATCCTTTTTGCAGGCGATTGACAAGAAGAATTGAAGGAGCAACTTCGCACAGAGCACACGAAAACAACGGATATGGTCTCCCACAGATAGTGTCAGGTGAGATAAAGAACTGTTATCAATTAAACAATTATACCAAAATAAAATGACATAACTTTGTTATAAAATTTACAATAATTATCTAAGTAAGTCATACTAGTCATACTTGAGCGGTTCTTATTCACTTTTTTATGTCAGAAAAACTAACTGTGGGATATTTGAAATTTACTTTGCTTCCATCCGAACACGGGTTAAAATAAACTACTCTACGTCAAAAACTACTGAAGCTAAAGTAAAGTAGAAACCCTATATCATATTGTGCACAGCATGTTGTTGTAGATTGCAGATGAGTGGGGAAAAATAACGTCATTTGTATGTGTCGGCACGGAGTCGTGTGTTGAGTTTGTGGAGCAGGGCGTTGTGCATTAAAGATTTCGGTGTAAGGGTTTATCGTGACTCTTGAAGCCAATTTATGTAAGGTTTTTTGGGCTTCTGTGTCATGCAAAAATTGCGTTCACGTAGTCATTGGTAGAAATCTGTTTTTGTATTCTTAAAATATAAAGGTTTCTTTTGTTATTTTTGATACTCATTTGACATGAGTTTAGTCTGAATTCCTTATTTCAAAATATAATGTTTTATTTAATGCTTTCATGAACATTTTGCAAAAATATTTAAAATGTGTCATTCGATTTCGGAAAACTGCAGTGTTATCAATTTGATTTATTTTCTGGTACAGTTATAAATAGAAATCGCTGCAAAAATTTTTTCAATAGAAATGTAAAGCCATAACAAAACCATTTCATAACAAAACATATTTTTTTGAAAATCTTTCCGATTGCTAAAAACATTACGATTTTTTCACAAGTTTCTAATTTTCGCTGTAAAATATTCCAAGAAGCGGGAGCGTGACCAATTAAAGTTGATCTGTCGCACGGTGACTTGCTGAAATCCTTTTGGATGAAATAAAATTGATGTTGGACGCGATTCGACTTTTTATGGATGAATTGAGTTCGGCTCTGAAAGGTAAAGGGACTATTAATAATCTTAAGTAACTTCAAAAGTCTTCTCCTCAAACTACATAGTACTTTCAAAATTAACATTGCGAAGTTGAAGCTTCAATATATAATTAGTTATAATTTTATATATTAAATATTTCGATGTTAAAAAAAAATAACATTCATAGCCATTTTTATAGTAAGGTAGGTTGCAAATTGTAATCTATGCCCTAAAATATTAAGTTAATATCAATTTGCAATTTAGAAGGTTCCACCAAATAATTTAATCTTCTTGACTATTATGTACAATTCATATTATGTTCTATAAGAATAGTCTGCAAGTCTGTAACTTAACCAAAAAAGATATAATGAGAAAGGAAAAGGTAGACATAAAAATAAGCCGTTGACTTGCCCGTTTTTATAGAGCTTGGAAATGGTTTGTCAATTTCCATTATATTAATGAAGCTGACTGTATTTGTATTTTCTGAGCGATGTTTCTTTTCACTTTTTACTAACAAAGAAGGGACCAGGAAGATATATTAGTCGTATTTTTTATTTCCCAACTTTTTATCTTTTATCTTTTACACCTATACATCCTTGTTAGAACGAGACAGAAGCATTAAAACATTTTATTTTATATTGTCTATTCTGTATTCATTATATTCAAATATATTCTTCATCAGTAAAATGGGTTCCAGAGACCTTAGTAAATCTGATAAAACAAAGGAATGTAAACGAGCCTTTTCCACTTATCAAGCGTTTACTATGCCACCAATTAAACTCCAAGGCCGGTACACATGATATAGACTGTCGCAATGGACTCTATTCTGTTTGAATTGCAAATGGTTACCTATCTACTTCTACTACAGTATCTTTGACCTTCTGGCACGTGACATCGCGATATCGCGAGCTTCACTGTCAATTATAATTTAGAATTTAATTCTATTTCCAAAATGTGGTTTCTTTTATAGTGTATTTTTTACATTGGAAGTTTTAGTACAATTGAATGTATACTATATGAAAGTAATATTTCTTGGTTTTATAATATTGTGTGAGTGTAGAAATAAAATATTTAAAAAGTAATATTTGTTATTATTTATATATCAATTAGTGTCAGATACATAAAACCTGGGTAGCAAAATGTTTAATAGAATACATCTGTTACTTATACATAATTTAAGAATAACATATGATATATATTTTTTGTTTTTGGAATTGCAGTAAGACAATTTTGATTTTTTTATAGCTTAAAATATATGGTCGTGATAGTATTTAGTTGTAATGAAAAAACAGACAATTATCATCAAATGGAAAGCCACCTAACGTTGAAAAACAAACAACTTTGGTTGGTCTAATTCAAGTCACAACTGAGTATAACAAATAGCAAATAAAAATAAATTTACTTATATACATTTTACAACCAAACTCAATATCAATAATAATTAATAATGTTTCAGTTCTATTATTTCCGCAACAAAATCATTCGTCAAATCACTCTCTGTTTCTCTTTGTAAATATAAATAAGGAAGCGGCGGTGCTGTGTTCTTTCAATATTTGTATAAGGGCTGCAAAATAATTAGGTTTGCTACGAAGTACATTGCTATTGTACCGTTTCAGAATATTTTTTTTCTAAAAGGTGATTTGTTTTTACTTCAACCAATGTTAATGTTATGATAACAATGTCGGGGATGTTTTTTTTGTCGTTTAAATTAGTGCAATTACTTACGATCACGTTTTGTATTGGATTGTCTAGAATGGGATATCCTTGCATACGGTACTTTTATCTCACTACTGTATAAAATTAGAGATATTCTGTAACGTGATAATAAAAAAAATATCTCAGTTTTTTCATATAAAACATAACGTTCCTTACTATTTTTAATTAATATATTTTCATTTAATTTCTTGACGAAAAGATTTTTGAATAAATATTTTGTTAAAGACTTTTATCACTTTGATTTTGATGATAGATAACATATAATTGAATAAATGTAACTGATAACTGATTATATTTTAAATTAATTATTTTTGTTTCAAATATGACTGGTAAATATCTAAAATATTTTTATTCTTATTTATTTTTTCAATCTTAAATATTAATTTAATAATGTAATAATAATCACACTGATAACACTTTCAAAATGCAATCTAAACGTTACAAATGAATCACGTAATGCATAACGGAAAAAAAAATCTTTTGTAAAACATGAGTCAATTTGGGCTGTGGTCTCAATAAGCAATTAACGATCGTTCAATTGTCTACTGCACAAAAGCCTTCCGCCGGTAATGGACACACGGACGGAGCTCGGGGAATAGAGAATACAGCTTTGGGATCTCCGGAGAACAATACATTGTAGCATATGAAAGATACTTTGTTACTTGCCCTAGAAAGCGAATGTGCGAAATGATGAAATTCAATTTATCCAACAATTTTGACAGTTCGCATATAATATTATATCTCGATTATATATTATTGTAAGAATTTAATATAATGTATCATAAATAGTAAAGAGGTTAATAAGAAATAGCTTATTGTTTAATAAAAGAATTAAAATGTTAATAATAAGTTTGAGCTAAGAACAGCCGTAAGTAGACGTAAAAAAGAATGTGAACTAATATTTACAGAAAAAGGGCAGGATTTAAACTTATTTAATATAAATTTTGATGTTAAGTACGAAAATATAAAACTTAAATAAAACTGAGAATTGTCAAGTGCTGTCAGACACTTTCATGTCATCTGTCCGTGATCATGGTTGCTGCAAAGTTAACGAAACGTCGGGTGTATGTACTTCTTAAATAATAAAAATCCGTAGTACATCCGAAAATATTAATTTTATTGAAATAAATACCAAGAGTATTTATAAAATCTTAGATCAATACAAAACTTAGTTTAATTCGAAACGTAAAAATTATAATATTATTAGCCAATTTTTAACATACATACATTACCCACTTAACATTTAAAGTCCAATGAATTACAATACACAGATTTTGTTGATTTCACAAATTGTTTAACTAACGCCATCTTTAAAATTTTTTTTGTTATGATAAACATCACAAAACAATGTATCAACATTGAATGCAAATCGGTTGAACTGTTTGAAATGAAAAATAGTTCTTGAAATAACCCATAGGATCTTATCTGTAAATATTTGGTATGTTATAAATTCAGCTTACATCAAAATTATTCATTACAGGTACTTATTGTAAAGCGACCCAAACTTAAAAATAATTTATTTATTGCGTACTGTAATTATATTTGTCTGCAAAATTTAATACTTACTGCCGAGAATTCAGTCCAGAAAAAAATCACACAAAGTACAGATCCTATCTCAATCGACAGATGATATAACATAACATCCTGCCTTGAACTAAGAACGAGATCTTTTCCTTTGTCGGATAAACTCGACTTGCAGCATAAGCATAATACAAATGATAGCACAGAGAGAGTGCAAGGGGATTTTAAACACTGTTGTCACTTTCAGTCCAGAGAGTATATTCTATTAAATCTGACCATTTGCATAAGAGTCATATCTTTAAATACTCTCAATTAAATAAAACCAATCTATCTCAATCCATAATCATCAAGTCTCAAACAAAGTCTGACTCGATGTGAGTCCAAAGCAGTCACAGGAATCTTGTCAAACTAGAATTGGCGATGCATTTGTAGTTGTATCGCAATTATTCTAATTAAATAATAATATCCATTGAAATTTTTCGCCTTTAATTTAATGTATTTGTATATGTTATAAAATGTATGGTTTTAGTTGTGTGCATCAAAATAAATATTATTTAAGTTATATGTAATGCCTATTAATTATAATTAAACTCAGTTTAGGTTTCATTCTTTCATTTTAGGAATCTTTACCTATTATTTATAGGGAAAGGTTCTATTGTAATAAATATTCATACGTCCTATCTTTTTACTGTTCATAATTATTTATATATTACTACATGTAAAGAAAGTTGCTCTTTACACCCTTGACTCAAGAATTTGTGTTTTTTCTGGATTATAATAGTTTTGAGTTCAATTTTGTAATTGAGATCTACAGAAACCATTTAGAAAAACCGGGATTTTTTTTAAAAAAGCGGGGTATGGTACTGGACATTGAATATGTGTTTATTTTTCTAACTATAATCAAGTGTTTTAATGAGTAAATAATATACCTATATTGTTCTTATATAAACTACTTCTTACAATATCTGTTTTAATTTCATTTCTGTATTGGTTTTATTAGTACAGTTTTCTATTTTAATCATGAGGTCTTTACTATTGTTAGTTCCAATCGAGCTCTCTTAAATAATCCAAACCTATAAATAATATACCGAAATCTTTCAAATGTTTGACCGATATTGTAACAGTTCAGTAATTTTCAATTCAGCAACATTTATTTGTAGACATGTGTGAAAGGTTTTGAATTAAATATGAAATTAAAGAATCGCATGTGATTTTAAAGAAATCTTTCAATATAATTCATAGACCATATTGTTTGTTAAGGTGGCACAAATAATTTTTTTTTCAATATTTTCACTAATGTCACTAACCGTTTATGACGCAGTTAAATAATCTACAAAAAATACGATATTTTTATTTCAATTTGTTCTGATATAGATAAATGTATCCACACATTATTAATCTTGATGAACTGATTACAAAATGTATGCTAATTACCGATAACAAACATCGCAGAAAAAGTTATTAATATTTACTTTTGTTTTGTTTTTTTTTTCCTTTTTAATTATTTAAATTATTCTAATTTAAACAATCTTCTTTTTTCAATGTCTTAGTCTAAGGGAAAATATGACATTTTGTAGTTAAGCGGCCTACAGTATATTTTTGCCAATAAATAATATATATAGTAGTCGGTCGGTTAAGTCGGTTTGTGTATGCTTCAAAAACTGAAAACGTTCGGCATCGATTCAGCCGAAATTTTGACACGATATACAATACGCTTCAAGTATTGTTTTTATCTATTTTTTAATGTACTAACATAGCCGCGACTAACCAACTAAAAGTCCACAACGGCACAGGGCTTAATGAACAACAGTGGAAGTTTCACAAATTTAGTGAAAGCAACGATTTAAACAGAGCTTTTCAAAGGTGAAGATGTCCTCATCCTCAAATTCCTATACTCCTGACCGATATATCATTTTTATTTAAAAGATTGCGATTCCCAATTTGAGTGGCATTAACCAATTTAACATTTAACAATTCGACAATTAACAAAGCAAAAGTTGAATCTTTAGAAACTTATGGTTTATATTTGGAAGTGGGTTGCTTTTCACATGGTCAATTGTATGTTGCGTGTTCCTGTGTTTTAAAGCCAGATAGCCTCTTTATCTACACAGACAATGGAAAAACAAAAAATACTTTATACCCACAAGTATTGCAAAATTAAACTTCAGTAGAACGTATGCTATCTTTTGTTGTTCATTTCTCACCGATGCGACTACAACGAAGCCTGTCAGGGCATAGGTAGTAAAAATAAAACAACAATCATTTAAAATTATTTTAATAGTACCCTCTGGTTTTGAGATAAAATAAAAGACCGATTACAGTATTTAGTATTTAGTGATAAATTTCAAAAAGTTATTTTAAATGTATGTATATAAATCTTAAATTTTATTAATAATTTTTCAGGTGGAAACTGTGGGAGTGAGTTATAGCGGCATGCGCGTGCTGGTGGCAGCACTTGCTGCGCTGCTGGCGCGTGCGCTAGCCAGTCCTCACGAGCATAGAGCCAGGCATCATGCGCCGGACCACGCTCTTCACTTTTCTATGCCCGCTCCGCCTCAACCCTATCGCGGACACGGAGAGGCCGTACGTTACAATCCAGAGCTAGACACGATTCTCCCTCGTTTCGATGAACAAGAAACATCCTCGAAACGAGCAAAATATGCAGATACGGAATCGTCTTCTAAGCGAGCCAATGAAGAAAGGTTCTATTCTAATCATGAAAGGATTGAAGAACTTATGGCAGACGAACCCCAACTTGGCCCTGAACCCGATGACCCATTAATCGTTCGTACTACTCACGGTAGAGTTAAAGGGATAACACTTACTGCAGCAACAGGCAAAAAGGTGGATGCCTGGTTTGGTATACCTTATGCTCAAAAACCTATCGGAGATCTCAGGTTTCGACATCCAAGACCCATAGAAAAATGGGGTGATGAGATTCTTAATACAACAGCACTGCCACACTCATGCGTCCAGATTATAGATACTGTGTTTGGAGATTTTCCAGGTGCGATGATGTGGAATCCTAATACCGACATGCAAGAGGATTGCCTTTATATCAATATTGTGTCTCCACAACCACGCCCTGTAAATGCTCCTGTAATGTTGTGGGTCTTTGGAGGTGGATTTTATTCTGGTACGGCTACTTTAGAAGTTTACGATCCAAAAATACTTGTATCCGAAGAAAATATTGTATATGTAACCATGCAATATAGAGTGGCGTCTTTAGGGTTCTTGTTTTTTGATACACCTGATGTACCTGGCAATGCTGGTTTATTCGACCAACTTATGGCCTTACAATGGGTCAAAGACAACATAGCCTACTTTGGCGGCAACCCTCATAACATAACTTTATTTGGAGAATCTGCTGGTGCTGTATCAGTTTCCCTACATCTATTATCCCCTCTGTCAAGAAATTTATTTTCTCAAGCTATAATGCAGTCTGGGGCGGCTACAGCTCCTTGGGCCATAATATCAAGAGAGGAAAGTATTTTACGTGGATTGCGTTTGGCTGAAGCAGTTCATTGCCCAAGCTCTAAAACGGATACGGGTCCCATGATTAATTGCTTAAGAAAAAAAAGTGCTGACGAACTGGTAAATAATGAATGGGGAACGTTAGGAATTTGTGACTTCCCTTTTGTTCCTATTATAGATGGATCATTTTTGGACGAAATGCCGAGAAAATCATTAGCCCATCAAAACTTTAAGAAGACCAATGTTCTCATGGGATCAAATACTGAAGAGGGTTATTACTTTATCCTATACTATTTAACAGAACTGTTACCTAAAGAAGAAAATGTCGGTATTACTCGAGAACAATATTTGCAAGCCGTTCGAGAATTAAATCCTTTCGTGAATGACGTTTCAAGACAAGCTATTGTCTATGAATACACGGATTGGCTTAATCCAGATGATCCAGTAAATAATAAAAATTCATTAGATAAAATGGTCGGTGATTACCACTTTGCTTGTGGGGTCAATGAATTTGCACATCGCTATGCAGAAACTGGTAACAATGTTTACACTTATTATTACAAACATCGCAGTAAGAATAGTCCTTGGCCCTCATGGACTGGGGTATTACATGGAGATGAAATCAATTACGTTTTTGGTGAGCCACTTAATCCTGGGAAAAATTACTCTCCGGAAGAAATTGAGTTTAGTAGGCGTTTGATGAAATATTGGGCTAATTTTGCGAAAACTGGGTATGTGTGTATATCATCTATTTGTCATGTATATAAAAACAACTTCTTTTTAATTATATATATTATGTAAGTTTTCATTTTGTACTATTTTTTATTTTTATTCAGAAATCCATCAATGGACGAAAAAGGTGAGACGATGAAAGAATATTGGCCTCCTTATACGACTGGAGGCCGTGAATATCTATCTCTTGAGGTAAACTCGAGTTCGGTGGGACATGGTTTGAGATTGAAGCAATGCGTTTTCTGGCAAAAATATCTGCCCCAACTTATGGCTGCCACTAGTAAGTAGTTGCATTATGTTTATATTTATGCCTGAGAATTCATAGGTTTCTTACTTTTGTTGTTTATTTTGCAGATAAACCTGAAACACCGAAAAATTGTACCAATACTGGATTTTCAAGAAAACCTTCCCACGTGATGCTCAGTTTGAGCTTATTTTCTTTAACAGTCGTTAAGGCGGTTAACTATATTTAAATACTACTGAGTGTTTCAAGTTAGGTGTATTGGTATTAGGCTTTATAATATTAGTTTTATCGCTTTTAAACGCTCCTCCGGCTGTGGAGATTAGTTACTTGTATTATGGGGTATACCACTATAATTTTGACTTTAAACGTGATTTTATTTCTTTGGTAGAGTATACTCAGAAAATAAAAAAGGTATAATTAATTTTGTATTTACGGTCAGTGGAACAATCGTATGCTTTTTTTTATGAAATGGATCAACGGTATATTTTAAATTATTTTTATATATAACGTATATAAATAATATACAAATATTTTATAATAAGCCACCTTAAGTGTTATATTGCTCTTTAAGTCTATAAAGCATTTATTAAGCTTTGGTTAAGCTTCACGGTCGTAAATAAGAAAACTATGGAGTTAATGTTATTATTTTAAGGAGTGATACCTCCATCAACATATCACTTGTTAATAACAAATTTTAGAAATACGTAGTCGTAATTTCGTCATAGTTTGTAAGTCTTTAACATATCTTTACAGAATAGGCTGAAGAGATTGCGAATAAAATAACAAGAGGAAAGTGAAAAAGTCAATGAAAGACTCACAAGGAAATGGTTAAAATAATGGAATTTCATCTGAACCGTATTAATGTAGAATGTAAAATGATTGATGTGTATGATAAATAAGATGTAGAACTTTTAGCTTTAAAGCGCCTCTATTGCAATACATATCACGCAAGGCATAGAAATGTTTAAATCCATTCTAGCCTTAGTGTAAGTTAAATATAAGCTAGTTAGCTTCACAACTCTGTAGCGGACCAATATTAGAAAGTTGTACATGATATATGGTTCGACTGGAC
The DNA here is from genome assembly GCA_916720795.1 of Danaus chrysippus. Taxonomy (NCBI): domain Eukaryota; kingdom Metazoa; phylum Arthropoda; class Insecta; order Lepidoptera; family Nymphalidae; genus Danaus; species Danaus chrysippus. The sequence continues at coordinate 12,353,914 of CAKASE010000074.1, read as the reverse complement.
TAAAGGAAAATCAAAGTTCAAAACTGCCAAAAAATGTTTTGGATCTGAAAGAATTTTAGTTCATGGAAAACTAGTCGACTGTTTAGAAAAAGCAGATTGCTCTGTCTTATGTTGGTAGAAATATGAGAATTAATTTTAAAAAGTGGATTAGTTTTTCGAAAGCATGTGTTTTAAAAAGAATCGGTTGTAATTTGGTGGTTCAGAGAGGAACATCTAACAGAAGGTTAAAAAGAACATTCTCTGAATGTTGGGAAATGTACAGCTTTTAGTATATGCCGTAAGTTTGCAAAAACCCAATTAGTACCTTAAAGTTTAGGATCGACACATATAACTTAGAGAACGTAGTGTCCAACAGTTCAGCTTTCGAATATTGGTATTTGGTATTATAAGATAGAAGAATCTTTTAAATTCGTTCAAAGATTCGAAATACAATTTACTAGTACAATACAGTAATTTTAATGTCTTTTGGCGAGTATTTTTTAGATAATAAAATATTGTTTTGTTTCTGTACATAACGTATGTATTAGAAAATAAAGTAGGTCTTGAATCTTAGGTTTTATGTACTTTCAGGGCACGAACGCCCAAGTGTCAAAACAAATCTGTTGTGGAAGACGATACTTTATGAGATATAGTGAAGATGTAATTTTCATATATCTACAATTTTTGGCTTTTGTTAATTTATGATTAGATTAGACGTAAACATTTGAATATGTAAGTCAATTGCTGTCTTGAATACCGATATTAAATCGTTTATTAAATATTAAAACACGGCTTTCGGTAGCTTATACAATTGCCGATGTTAGATTTTAATCTAGTATCAATATAAAGTTATTTCTCGTTCGATGTTTCACGAACTACGCTTATTTTAACCTGCATATATAAACCTATAGAGTGCCTCTTGTTCACTTTTATATATATTGATAAACACTTAGTGTATACTTGTAGTAGTAGAGACGTAACTTCTTACAATTTGCACTTCTTTAATTTTATTTTGATTGATTCGTTTTGGAAGGCCAGGAAATGACGAGAAGTGCCAAAGCAAGTTTAAAAATGTGTCAATAGACAAACATATTTTTGTTATAACATAGTCGTTTAATTAAATTCTTTAAATTTACTCCATTACTACATAATTCAATATTTAAATTATATCTAGTTATGAGTCGTTTTCAATATATTACCTGAAAATAGATTATAAAATATTAAAGCATTTGTAAACATCACACTTTAATTGTTTATATATATTTTTATGTCTGACCTACTTCTTATAGTGACCTAAATACACTTACATGAGTTTAAATGATAAATCTACCATAATTTTTAATTGTAAAACGGTAATAACATATCATTGATTGTATTATATGAAAATGATCCGGTGGAGGAGTATTGAATATTAAAATGCTAGTATTGTTTGAATGAATGTACAGCCTTTCAGAATTCAAATGATTCCAAAATAAATTTATTCATTAATTGAAATAATTAAGTATTACTATCCATGAGCAGTTTATTAAAACATATAACTCGTTGTTCCAGCTTAGTCGATGTACAACAGTTACAAAACTTTAGTTTATGTTATAAAATATTGCTTATTTTTACCAACATTTCAAGTAAGGAAATATTAGTTTTGATGAAATAATAATTTTAAATAGACATCATTTTCATAATGTTTATTTTGATATATTGGCGTTTGAATAATACTAGCAAATTTTAACACGTTTTTATAGATAAGAGAGGCTAAACGATAATTTTATAGTACCAGTGGTTTGAGGTGTAATGCTTCTGATAAATGTGGCCTAAATCTAAGCACGAAATATGGGAGGCCTATGTGTATTTATTTAATTCTGTTTATCTTTTCAAATTCTATTAGTAATTTTTCAAGTAAGTTGTTCATAATATTAGTGCTATGATTGCATTATTGAATGTCTGCAACTTTTGTGTTTAATTATAAAATATATGCTTGTATATAGAATGTGTTTTATTTATGTACCGATAAGTGTAATTTAGTTTCATTCTATTTTGAAATAATAATTAATTTTAGATGATTTTACATCAAATGTTGATGTCAAATTAACTTATTATTGAAATTTAACTCCCAAGAACTGATTAATATTTTTTTTCTGGTTTGATTACCAAAAACAATTTCCATAATATGAGTTTAAGTGAATGGGTCAATCAGGACAAGTATCGTTTTTTTAAAGCGTAATAGGTTTTAACGTATAATACCTACACATTTGGTTTCTGTGAATTGTATGTTTATCCGCAATAACTGCTAGCTGCTTATAGTGTCTCCGTCAATTTGAATATCCCATATTGTTTTCCCATTTTCATTGTCCAGTGCTAGTAGACAAAGAGGGGGTGTAAATAGTTTATGCTTCTATTTACCCATCGCTCAGAGGTAGCCACCAGTCGAATCGCTAATTTCAACATATCAGTGACGTGGATGGCGTGATCAATGTGGCTAATCTTAAAACTGATATGACGCGTCAGGGCATGAAATAGTTTATTTCTAATTTGTAATATCAATACAATGTAAATAATCTCTAAGATCATTTTAGGTCTGATTGACGTGATATTTCACTTTCTGGGGAGGGTGCTTTACGAGTTGGTAGTCAGATAATATCACAGTGAAGTTATGTGGTATCAACTCAGCTTCAATGCTAACTAGAATAAAATGCAAAGAAAGAGACGTATTAGTAAAGCGAGTAAAAATACAAGCATGTTTTATTTCCGCCAAGAGACTTATTTTCTTCTTTATTTCATGACCTATTCACTTAATTCAACAAACTCCAACTTTTCGGAATGTCTCTTTGGAATATATCAGTTGACTTAATTATTAGATATTAAGGTATTCTTGAGTCTTAACTTTCGGCAGTTCTTTGAGTTCAAAACTAATAAGTATACTCTGAGTCTTTGCAAAAGAGCGGCATTTCTTCAGGTTGGGACAGCTGTCATATTTAAACAGATTTTGCCAAATTTCTCAATAAGAGACATTTTATTTTCGTTTTTATTAAATAATTATAAAGGTTTGAATATTGTATAGTGAATCTATTACTAATTAATTACAAAATTCACATTTTTTCTTCATATTTGTTTTCAACTAAACATAAATAACGAATTCTGAAATTAACGCGGACGAAGTCGCGAAAAAAAATCTAGTTAGTTATAAATTCAACTGTTAAAAAAAACCTGTTTAAAAACACTAAAAAAGTTTTGTTTAAATATCGACTAACAACATCTACAATTAATGTTTAAGATCAATCATAAAGCAAATTTAGAAATAGGTAAAAAGTATGAGCATAAACTAATTGTCTAAAGTTTGATGTGTCTGTTATTATTTGATACATATAAACATAAAGGAAAAAAATCTGATAAGGTTTGTATTATTTTAATTAAGTACATTTAGTAGATAATATAATAAAATACTAATATTGTATTGGCTTTGTTGTCTACGGCTATGGAGAGTTTTTAAAAATAATCTGGCCACCTTATTATTAATGATAAGATTTATTGCCGGTATTAGGTATGCCTATGACAATTAGTCATATGAAAACATTCAAATTATATTTTTTTTACTAAGGTCTCGCCTAAATCAACCTTCCTGTTAAGTGTCAATCTATACGATGGTGTGACTTCTACACGTCCATATTATCTTAATTTTAACAAGATACATTACTTTATCAAAAAACCTAATCTACAGATATAAGTATATCACAAAAATTATAAAAATTAATATACGCTTTAATCTTATAAGAAATTTATTCTATCTTGGGTACTTTGGTTTATGGGGATCGTTTTTGTATTTCATTTATAATGTTTCAAATTCTTCTCATGACGCAAATGAAAGACTTTTAAGTAACATAAAAACATAACACGCATACACTCGTAGTTCATAAAATCTTTTGTTATTTCGAATATTCTAATTCTTTTGAAGTTATTGCAATTTTGGAAGTTTTCCCTCTACATCACAGAGTGTATCAAACTCTAATTGACATACTCTAGATAATAATTAAACAAAGAACGTTTATCATAAAATAATCAGATTTTAATTATAGATAATCTTAATGAATATAATTAATTAAAAATAAATTTTCGAAGTTAATGTGCTTATAATATATATTTTTTGAAAAATATTTTTATACTTTCCCTAAGGGACAGACAGATTTGGTGTTGCTTATACATAATTTCAAATAAACAAAATATTTGAAAGTTTTCAATTGAAACTGTTATGTATATAGAGAAATTATAGAATCAATTTTAAAACACTGAAATATTAAGCTACTTTTGATTCATGACATGAAAACTTCTCAGCATTCCATGGATTCATATAGTTTCAGGAAGAGGAGCTTCAATAATGACTGGGACTAGCGACCACAAGTTTTTGAAATGAACCTACTAGGGCTGCCTTTGAACGCCGCGCTGTTCTGAGAATCACTTGATGTTAGTTCGGTACGGGCCAGACAGATTGAGCTGTTATATCTCTTGCTCCCTACTAATAATACTACTGCGTACAAATTTACGATGTACCTTTTTTTCTTGGTTTGCTAGTTTACCTTGATGGTATGGTTTTGGAGATGTTGCTTTCCCAAGGACCCGTAAGCTCTTTTAGCATAACTCCTTTTAAAATTCTAGAATACTGAAATACGTCTGGTCTGAACGCCGATACATAAATATCGCCTGAGACTTTATGGTGTTTTACATAAGTCTTCATCATTATCCACCTTACATAGTCTTAACATTATTGTGTTACGTTGTAGTTCTTTCATAAACTGTTTATGGAATTGAAGTCTTGAGTCAAGCTCAGGGGCATCTTCTAAGTATCTAGATATCCCTGATAAAAACCTTTTCTCGTCATAGTAATAGAATTTGAAACAACCTGTAATGAGCCACTACGCTCATGTTAAATTTGGTTCATAGTTCATGAGGCAAATACGGAATCCCTTTTTATATATCATAAATACTAGTTTTATGCTTTCAAATCCGACAGTGTTAGCATCTATCTAATATCCAGGATATCTCAGTTTTCATATTATTGTATCATAAAGTACCTATCTCCTCATTTTTGATCTTTCTTTTTTATAGGTAACAGAAAATTAGTTTCTTTTTAGTCAGACGGGTTTCTCGTAGACTAAGTTATTATGTTGATTAACCTGGTGTATTATGATCATAGGTATTTCGTTTCATGCATAGTTTTCAGATCGGACAAAGATACAGAAAATAAATGGTGCACAGGTTGAATAAACAAGGTCGGAAAAATAGATCAACAGTCAGGTTTTAGGGCCTCCATTGATGTTTTGGTAAATTATATTCAGTATTATAAATAAAATTTTAAAGTACTAATTATTTTTTTTATTAAAGAATTGGAATTATGACGATGATTTGTTTTTTATTATCAATAGCCAATTAAAATTGTTGTGATTTAATCTATTCTCTTTCGATTAGTATAAATACAGCTCGAGATTTTGCTTTTAGTAATATTAATTTCAGTGCAGGTGAGAGCTAAACTGTTTAGAATAATATTTTAATAAATAGGTCAAAGAAAACATATTTGTATACTTTTTTTGCAGAAAATAATTACCATGATGAAGTTCCAACTCTTCGCTTTATTATTAGTCATTGCTGCTGCTTCAGCAAAGCCCTCTTTCAGCGATGTCAGTATCGTTGGTAAGTTAATTTTCAAGTACTGTTTGTGATATATATATGTAATACCAAACAAATATTGAAAATGAAAAACCACCAGATGAGTCCAGCGATAGGCAGCAGAGAATAATCGTAGAAGGACAAATAAGAAGGATCATTCAACAAATCAGAGAAGGTATCCAGAAAGCCGGACTCGATCCTCTAGAAGTTGAAAGAGCAGAGTACGAAGACTCTCCAATACCTTTGTAAGTGATGGACTTTAATTTGATAGAGCAGTTTGTTATTTTATTTTTTATATACTTGTAATTTAATTTTTAAAATAATTATTATATTTGCAGCTTAGTTGAGATCAAGGCTTTCATTGAGAACCTTAAGTTTAATGGTCTCAGTAACATCGTTATTCACAATCTCAACTACAGTCTTATTTTTAATAGACTTCGAATGGACCTTTCTCTACCAGCAATCAGATTGTCGATTGGTTTGTAAATTTATTATTTATTTTGTAATTTAAATAGCTTTGTTTCATGAAATTGTGATTTTAATTTTTTTTTTGTTTTAGGTGATTCTGGTATTGAAGCCTCTGTTTTCGGCAATTCTTTGGAAGGTCAATTGAAAGGAAGGTAGTTATTAGTTTATTTTTTAAGGTGTTGGCTGAGAATTTTGCGAGATCAGAAATAACCTGCAAACATACATACATTCATAGAAAACAAAATTTGTTATGTGTATTGTGTTGTTCTAATAATATTATTTCAGTATAATAAGTGAAAACCAAAATTATTCCTGTTATCAAAAGTTTTCCAAAATGCAGTTTTATTTTCTTTTAGTCTCAATCTTAGCCTTCTTTTAAATTTGATAAATGAAGTTGGTACATTTTGAATTATTCTATGATATTTAATTTTGTTTTAAAAAATAAAATTACTTTTATTTTTCAGCGTTGCCATAATTTCACTACGTCTCGCAACAGAAGTTCGCGTGAATATTGGCATCATTAGTGGCATTAGCATCCGTAGTATATCAATAAACTTATCTCTTGGTGGTATTGAGGTAAATATCAAATTTTCAATGCCTTGAAACATGTTGGGAAGAAAACAATATAATATGTAACAATGTGATGTAAATAAAATAATTTTCTTCTGTATTTCAGTCCGATGTTTCCATCTCACTATTAGGTAACGATTTATCTGATGAAGTAAATGTTTTGCTGGGGGAAAGCATTCCCAAGTTTTTCTCGGAGAACGCGGTGAGTGGAACATATGCATAAATTATTTATTGTTTGCAGTATTATTTTGAATGTACCTATATTTAATAAATTTATTTCGTTTGCAGGCCAGCATCAATAAATTCCTCGAAGATCTTATTAAGGGTCTCTTAGATAGGTCGTCATTTTGAATGATTCTATATAATACTATTTCTTAAATTTAAATGTCAACTGTACTTTGTAGTTGACGAGGAGTTCTTTAAATATCAATAAAATTTATGTATTTTTATGTTCTTTTATTATTTTCTCCCATTTTGTTATAGGTTTTTAGTTTGATTTAAGTTAAAGTTAAATTAGACATAACTTGTTCTCACTGTTCTTCAATAATTTTTTTAAAAATCTGTTCCAATAGTTTTATTAAAAGAAATGGCAGATATATTATAATAAGAATCTTTGAGCGAAAGTTTTCTAAACGTTTTGCTTTTTAGTTGTTGCTCATTAGCCAGTTTCTGAGAAAATTTATATTATTGTTAAAGAACTAATATTTGGTCGTATTTAGCTAATTAAATTATTGTTTTGTTGACTGCCCCTTTGTTCGTGCTTTTCTAAGAGGTTTTGACACCTACGCTTCGAACCCAAAACACTCAGGAAAACTTTGTTTCATAAGTTCCTTATTCTATTTTTTTTTACAAAAGACAACATTCAAAAACTTATTTCAATAGAACCAGAGACGAAACCTCATAGCATGCAATGGATTCATCGTGCGAGTGCCCTGTCCAACACGTTGCACGGAGAGGAGCTTCAACAGTGTCTGGGATTTGCAACCCAGGTGTAGGTTGAAAGGATCCTTATCAAACGCACGTAAAATGCTCACCTCCGCTGTCCAAGCTCCTCTCTCTACCTAACCAAATTTGAGACGAACCTACTAGGGCTCCCTTCGATGTACGCTCCAAGAATGAATTGATGTGAGTTCTGGACAAGCCCAGGGATTTAACTAGGTTGTAGAGAGATTGAGCCGTTATACCTCTCGCTCCCACTTCTACCGCGTATAAATCCACGACGAACCTATTTCGAGTGAGTACGTTTGTGAGCTCGTAATATTGACCTGGATGGTATGGTCTTTGAGGCTGATGGTTTCCGAAGGAACCATGAGCTTTATCATCACAACATGCTTTAAAATTCACGAATACATAAATATATCTAGTCTGGAGGCTGACGCACAAACATTCTTGGGGATTTTGTATTGTTCTTCATACGAACTCTACTAAGATACCTTCATACAAATTTTTAACTCGTTTTACTTTCAATCATAGTAGGCCAGTGCAGATGCCTCTAAAAATGATGAAAAGTGAAAATAAATTATAGTAGAATGAAACCCATTAGAAAAGGAAGGGAATATTTTAAAAATTAAGGGGAAAATAATTTACGGGCAATCTGAAGTCGGGAAGGGTACGGGCGTGGGTATTTAAGGGTAAAAAATGGGTTTTCTCGATTTATGGAAAAACTAATAGTCCTAATGAAAAATGTTATATGGCAAAGTTGTAGGTAATAAAAAGATCTAAAACTTTATGTGATAAATTCGAAAAACCAAGTTTTTGGTTCTTTATTTTTATCTCTTACAAAAAACAATTTTTTGTCACGAAATTTGGTGAATATTTTTCTTTTGATGTTACAAATGCACTGTAATTTATTTGATTACAAATATTTATTTTTTCAGCTTATTTTGAATAAATATCTAAAAATCAGCCTCATTTTCAATCGAAAAATCACCCGTCAAAATATCAGCTATTTTCAAAAATTTGGTGTGTTTTCTGTTCGTTGAAATCTCTATTTTCCGATGGTGAAGAAATAAATATAAGTTTCTTACTTACAGTATCATTTTTGGATAAAATAATCATGTCTCTTTTAATGAAATGACACTCGACATCGGTTTGAAAATGCTCTTTCTAATTTATTTTTAATAGTTGTCTACTCTGGAAGTTCTCCACATAGTCCCTCTTTTAGGTAATTTTCGGAAAATTGACATTAAGCTACTGCTTTTAAGATTAATTTTTAAAAAAGAATCTGCTTACTAAAACTTATGTACTACATAACTACACTACCACAAAAAAAATCATTAAAAATAATAAATGGCGTCATCGGAACATAAACCTAAATGCCCGATAAGAGTATATATTTAACCCTATTCATATCACTGTACTGCGGTTACAACATTATCTCTCTGTAATCCTTAAAATTAATTATTTACGCTTTTACTTTTTAAGAAAGAAAATATCTCGAACTTGGTCATTGCTATTTAATTTTGTACACTTATTGAATTTATGAAGTTTTCACAGTCCAAATAAAATCAATATTTTTGAACTAGTAACAAAATGATATAATGAAGTAACTATATATCCTTATAAATATTACATATGCGAAACTAAGTCAGCCCGTTTTTCTGTTTGTTTGTCTGTTACGTTTTAACCCTTAAACCGGTGATCCAATTTGTATGAATTTTGGTTTAGAGATAGATGAAACCCTGAAGATGAACACAGGCTATTGTACCAATTAGGCCTTTTATACCGATCCCGAAATTAATTCTTATCACACGAGAGTAGGGATGCATGCGGCGATATTGGAGCGTGGTGAGCGGGTATCGTGTAGCCCGTGGGATTATAGGCTACTAACCACTTACCTGAACGGGCAGTGTAAACTCAAACTCAAACTCAAATAACTTTTTTCAATATAGAAGCATTACACTTTCTTATTGATGGTCGTTTGAGACACTACTATCTAATAAGGCAGATGATATCGTCAAACATATGCGATCTTCAGTTTAATCTCACGAATATGCTTTGTTTACGTTTGAAAATATTATATTTGTCTTTTTGATTGTTTGAGATTGGAATTTATTTGTAGTTTAGGTTTTTTGATTAGTTTTAAATAAGTATTTTTATAGTTTTTGTTTATCCGTGTGTGTTGTAAAATAGGTTTATAAAATAAAATAGGTTTGCTTATAGTTTTTTTAACTTTGGAATAGATACAAATCAGTAGGTAGGTACATTGTGTTAGTAGTAGTAGTATTTATCCATTTTAAAACAAGTACCTATATAATTTTTGACAATTTTATTTAGTTCACTTACACAAGTAGTGGATGTAGGTCGGATTTTTTTCATTACTTTACCATTTCGAGAAGTTATTTTTTTTATTATTCCTGTGTGTGTGCATATTATGTAATAGTTATTTTATTGACGTAGACGGATATTGAATTCGAGATTTTTATATGTGGCTTTAAAGATCGTATAAAAACAGTATACTATTTTAAAGTTTAATCACTATTTTCAGCATTCAGTGCTTATTGAAGTTAAAAAAGAGAACAGGGGTATGGAAAAAACATTTAAAAAAGATATAGTATAGTATTTTATAGTACAGTACAGTACAATATGCAATAATATAACAGAAAGTTGTGTTTGTTACAACACTTATCTAATTACTACTCGAGATCGGCTAGACCAATTTTCACTGTTTTTGGTTTGTTGGAGTTGTCCCCGTCCCGAGTAGCAGAATAAATCTTAAAAATGAAAACTTAAACAAAACTCGACGATAACATGTAAAGGATCGAACCCGGGTTCCCATGGTCGATCGAACTAGGTTGTACCTGTCATTTGTCATTTGTCAAACATTTGTAGTCAATTCTGTCAAATACTATAGGTAATGGTTGACATGAGTTCAGAAATAATGATAAATGGTTAACATTTACGCGTGCGTTTATTAATTTATTTTGTGTAAATTAAAGATTATATTGTAGTGACATCTATCGAAAGAAATTGGTGTGTCATATAATTAACTCACAAAAAAATATAACAGGTGGCGTTAGCAGTTTAACCAATGCAGGCCCTGATTTGAAATACATCTATATATATAAAAGAAAGTCGTGTTAGTGACTTAACTTATAACCCAAGAACGGCTGAACCGATTTAGCTAGAAATTGGCAGGGAGGTAGCTTAGAACCAGGAAATTCCAATAGGATACTTTTTATCCCGTTCGACAGCATTCCCGTGGGACTTGACATGAAACGTCAGTCACTATAAAACGTGGAATAACGAAACACAATTGACAGCTATGCAATTGACGTATAATGACAGATATGTAATTTTGTATTTCGGGATAAATTTAGAAAATCATTGTTTTTCACATGGGCAGTTATAGTTTGTGTGTTCATGAGTTGGGAAACCATCCGCTTTATTTGTGTTAACGTTAGACCAAGAAACAAAAAATGTGGTTTACAAAGGACTATTTGCGGACACATATAACGCTTCGATTCGGTACCTACTTTGGATTCACTTTCATTTACTTAGAGAAGTTCAACTAAATAATATTAATTTTTGTAATCTAAATGAATTCATTACTGTTGTGAAATGAAATAAAAATTTTCCTTTTCAAATATAAAACCAAAAAATTTCTTCATCTTTTAATCACCAAACGAAATGTTACATAAAACAAAGCCTTCTGGAGGCGAAACGGAGTTCGCCAGGTTTACTAGTAAAAATATAAATGTTACATTTTAGAACTGTTTTTGAATATTGTTAGTTGAGATCTGGACAGATTATCGAAATACTAAAGACTTATTCTATTATACATAGTATTAATTTAAACATTTAATATATAAGAAGACGACAGACCATTGTCTGTCGAGTCAGCTGTACATAATTAAGAATATACTTCATTGAGATGAAAAGGTATGTCTTGATTAGAGGGTGGTTCGAAGTTCGCCGGGTCATCTAGTAATATAACGTAGGATTATGGTATAAAAACGTTAAACAACTCAATTAGTCTTGTGAAAATATAAGTACCATTAATAACAGTAAAACCAATGAGCAAATACGCTTGTTTCTTTAAGTTATCCCAATGTTAGATACATTGATAAAAAATAATTTTCGTTATCATACCATTCCATGTACTTTTATGTTTTTATCGAATAACTAGTTGTTACTCCTGACTTCGTCTGGGAAGAAAAAACAAAACACAATCAAAAACCTTTAAGTACATACCTCCTATATACACACAGAAACAAAACAAAAATGAAACAATTTCCCTGCGGAATTAGGAAATGTTTTCGTATTTACACGAGGAGGAAATAAAATGCACTCATAAATTCTGAAGCCGATCTAATTTATCGAACAGCTAATCAGTGTCATCTTAGTAGCAAACTTGACCGTAATATAGTAAGAAAGGTAGATGAGATTACACAAGAATAATTTTAGTTTTAAAACATGCACATTTGCCTAATTTCAATAATAATTGCTTAAGAATTATTTGAGTTAACTAGCGGACCGACATCATTTGCCCATATTTTATGTATAGAATTCAGCTTCTCATCAATAGTCTCGATAGCTGCCTTAAATGTGAATGGAGGGGTATGCCTAGGGAGCTGAAAATCGTCTGCATGGAATTAGTAGGGAGGACAAATGTTTTTGCATAATATAAATGTATGTAGAAGAGAGTAAAGGATGGGACACGACCTTATACATTCTACATATTTATGATATAACTTACGTACGTTTTTGTAGATAACATTTCTGAATTTTTGTTATCTTTATCCTGTTTGGCCATTAAAGATTTAATTATTGGAGTAAGCCCGGCTGATGTATTATACCTCACTGTATATACGTATTAATCATATAAAACAATAATAAAGGTTGAATAAGCGCTTCGGAGTTTTTTTTCAAGAGCATGCTAAATGTAGTGATGATCATGACTTTGCCGAAAAGTAAATAGGATGAAAAATAAGTAAAAATGCCGTAATGATATTTATCTTTCGTTCGTATAAATATACATCACCGGTTTTCAAATATAGTCATCATCAGCTTGGTTATATATACTTGGAAGCGGTTTCTTTAATATTCTAGAACCGAATAAGTCATAAAAACTTTCCAATGTCACTGCAGGAGGTCTTTAGGATGATAAAAAAAGATAGTGAGGTGCTTTAAGAGTATTAGTTGATAATTTCGGAGATAATGGGATTTATGAATTAAAATTTCTATTTATATATGCCATGGTATCTATAAGATTGCGTAACGAATAATATAAATACTGTAGGAAACGAGAGCAATACTATTATTGTGGATACAAGCAGGTGAGAATAAACAAAAAATACTTTTGCTTTTTGATTTTTTTTAATGTTGCAAATGAGCAGACGGCCCATTTGGTGAGCAGTAGTTACCGTCACCGGTTGGCAACGCATTCGTAACATCTTTGTTGCAGATGCGTTGCTAACCTTGGTTTTTTAAGGAATAGTGAAGGGTGGGAATAAGGGACTGTCAAGAAATAGTGGGAATAGGGAAAGAGCAACCGGTTCTCTCACTCATCGGATTAAGCGCAGGCATTAAAGGCTACTTCACGCCGATCTTATGTGATAGGGTGGTACTTCCCCTGTTGAACCAGCCCATGTTCGATCTGTAGTTACATGACTACAACTAAGTTCTATTACCTACAAAATTCTAATTTAATAAAAAAATCGAAAAATAAAACAATTGTCATATTTGATTTCTGTCTTGCTTTTACTCACAATAATTTTATTTTATATTCCATAGCGCAACTGGCAGACACCATGAAACTCCAACTCTTCACCCTTGTCTTGCTCATAGCAGGAATTTATGCCTTCCCCTCAGAAGAGAACAGCTTTTTTGGTAATTATAATTTAGAAATATATTATAAGGTTAATAATTTATATCGACTTCTTTGCTAACACTCATTTAAATCACCGGCAGACGATGAGCCCATCCAAAGAAATCCTGCAGAAGACAGAGTTCGGAACATGGTTGAGAGAATTATTAGAAGAATTAAAAATGCGGGTCTCGATCCATTGAACGTAGAAAAGAGACAATTCTCTATTAACCCATCTTTTATGTAAGCAATACTTGTGGTTTTTAATACAAATTGAAAAATGTCAAATTTATCGTCGTTAAATAATTCAAAAAAAACTATTATCTTTTTGTATCCGTTAAAAAGCTAGAGCAATTTTAACGAGACTTTTACTAATAGGTTTAAAATGTAATAATGCTACTTTAATTTTAGAAATATTTTTTTTATTAATGTATGTACATAAACTATTCTGATATATAACCATTCTGCGCAAATGAACAGAATAAAATTAATAACCACTGTGAATGTATCAACAGAGACGTAAGACTAATTGGTGTCATTGAAAAGCTACATTTCTCTGGTTTGAGTGACATCCGCATCAACCACTTAGAATACAGCTACATCTTCAACAGATTGCGCATTGATGTATCTATTCCTGAAATGAAAGTTTCAATGGGTAAGTTATTCTACATCCTTTTTATTTTCTTTTTTATTCGTTAAATTGGTCGAAAAATAAAATATTTATTTTTATTTCTCTTTTCAATGAGGTTTTTATTTTTAGGCAACTGCAATTTCCAAGGCATTATTGCTGGAAATGCAGTTGAAGGAGAAATGAGTGGCAGGTTAGAGAACTTTTAATGTTCATTGTTTTAATATTTAAAACAATAATCCTTTACATTTTTATTGTAAACGCATTACTATAAATCGGTTGAATATATTTCAGTCTATCCATCAATGAACTTCGCATCCAAGGTGTTGTCTACGTTGATGTCAATATTATCGGACAACCCTCCATACGCAGTATCTCATTAGACTCGAGTCTGAAAGGCATTGAGGTGAAAGTTTATTTAATTTGAATATTTAAAAATTTTAATGTATTTTCAGTTCAAATTAACGACAAAACATTACCCACGAAACTAGACTAATATTAAAATTACTTACTGGCTATAAAAATACAACGCTCATGTTTGCTTCAAATATACGTTATGTAGCGCTGTTTGTAACAATAGCATTTACATATGTATTTTCAGGCCGACTTAAAAGCTATGGCTCAAGGAGTCGACCGTACTGAATACGTGAACAATCTCTTTAATGTGAGAATCCCTGCCTTCCTCGAGAACAACAAGGTCAGTAACTTGCATAATATAAGTTGATAAGAAGATAAGCAGTAGATTTATTAAATTCTATATATGTTTTATAGGATGACATCGACAGAATTCTTGGAGGTCTTGTTAAAACCATTCTCGAGTACTACTGGAATAATTAAAAGAAAATTTTTCTCGTTTCTCTGATGTATATATGAAAAAGATTTTGTAAAGATTAAAATGTTTTAGCATGACTTGTTTTGTGTTTATTTTAAACTCATCTCCAAAATTATTTTTTCATCTTATTACTATGAATAAATGGAAATGATTTTGAAAATCATCGAGATTAAATATAAGGACATACTTAAATATTAACAAAATTTAATTGTCTCGAATCTATTTAGATTGATTACAAGTACAGATGTCTTATTTTTAATATCCATTAATATCATAATTTTTGTACAATATTAGGAAGCCTTTATTAACTCTAATAGTTTTAGAAAATATATATGAAATTTTATCGCAAATACATTTTGTAGTAGAATTGGAATCTGATTCTATGCAGGTAAATTTGAAAATCAAAAAGAATGTCCAGTACTTTAGTCATAAATATTAATTGCTAGTCAATTTTTTCCCGCTCAGAAGAAAACTATGGGAATCAAGCAATATTTTTCGTTTCTTTTTATTTTAATTTATCTACGTACGTTTAAATAAAATAAAATATAAATACGTATCGCGGGCAGACATCTCGACTATGGCGATGACCACGGTGATTGTAAAGTAACCGAAACGTCGGGAATATGTAGTTTATAAGTAAATAAAAATCGTATAGTAAATCCGAAAATATTAGTTTCATCCAATTAATCTTATTACTAAAGTTATACCGCGGTCTTAACATTACCTACCTGTCATTATTAATATTAATCTTTCTGTACATTTACTTTTGGATTACTTATAAATAGTATATTAACTGTTTTACTAATTAGTGCCAAATAAAACAATATTATATTTATAATGAATCATTATATACCTATCATGGCTTCATTACATATTCATAGAAACAGGATCAGAATTGTCATTTAAAAAAATAATATTGTATACAACTTTACTATTAATTTATTAAATTTACACAAAACTAAAAACAATTTTAAATTAATAGCTTTCAAGAATCTCGATTTTAACTTATCATTAAATCAAATATGAATATTACAGAACTGAAAGATTTAAACTCACTCCGAAAACCTTCAATGTTTTAATCAATTAGATTGACGCTCGTTAAAAAGATTCCTGATCTTTATTAACAACTGCAAATATGTGGTTCGCTCTCTCTTATACACTCTGATATATCTATATACATATATTTTCTTCTTTCTGGCATTTTCCCACTTTTAGCCAGGGTCTGCCTTACATTTTGTGAATATATTTGGCTAATTGTTTTTACCACCGGCCGCCTGCCTGACACCAACCCTCTTTGGGAATGCATTTATCAGTGATGTCTAAATACTCTTAGAAAGCAAATATGACTCGGAAAAATCACATTGGTACTTGCCAGGATCGAACCCGCGCCTTCGTGCATGAGAGGCGGGCCTCTTAACCACTAAGCCATCAGTGATATAATACTGATAAGTACTGCATATAATATGATATGGAAATCAAGATGAGTTAATTTATATTTATGTTATGGCTAAAGAGACAACGAATGTAATAAATTAAGTATAATATTATTTTTTCAGGTACTTTAAACATGTTTTCGTTTATTCTAAAAGATTTATTGAAAGCCTCGGATTTTTTAGGTGTAATATCAATGACGTCGTGATAAGATAAGCTTTTAGTTCTGATGTAATACAAATAATTTCGTTTATTTAATTATGTTATTCAAATAAGTATTTTAGGATCACACGCAAGGATAGTAAAAATTACTTCAGTATTAAGATATAAAATCTTTTGAATCATCAGACTCATGATGAAAAGCTATGACTGTTATACGAGTATATCAAAAACTGAGCTTCTAGGCAGAGTAATATTTATATTATGATACAAATTCTTGGTTCACAGTTTTCTTACCTATTAGTGTATTGTTCAATTTCTTATAGTGACATCTGAAACATACTAATGAATCGCCTCTGGTAGGTGCTATATTATCGCTAATTATTATTATAATTATATAAATAGGAACAGTATTTTATTAATCCACACAGCCCAGTTATCTTATCTTAGTTTAAAAGTTATCACGGATGGATTGGAAAAATTACGTCGATAATGTTTTCTGAATATCACATGAGTAGGTCTTTCAGAAATGCCACCTGTTGTGTATTAACAGCCAAAATTATATTATATTATTATTAATATTGATACGTGTCATGAAAGAAATCAATTATACTTCCTAACATATTTATTCTTGTGATCAGCTTAAATCTATATTCGGAATAAAAGCGTATAAGAGTTTTTGGTAGTTGACAGGCACTGTAATCGCTGAAATTAACCAATTCATAAAATAAAAAAATACTGCACTTGCTATGATGACTTACCTATATCAGAGCTGTATAAGTTGTACCTTATTTGTAAAACAAATGAATAATAATTGACAAAAGTAAATAATAATTTATTGGTCACACAAAAATATGGTTATTATTAAATTTATACCAGCATTCTTCATAATTAGTCTTATCTGTCTGGGTAAAAATAGATTCTATGTTGATAGATATTACATTGACTATGTTCGGAATTTTAATTGTTTTCCCTCGATAAAATAACGAGGAAACTAAACCGAGAATCTTGATTAAAAAATAATAATGTATACTAAAAGTAAACAGAATTAATAGCATACCAGAAGAACAAATGTATGTTATAATTATTTTTGTATATGACTCTACTTCCTGTCCTTTAAATTTATATAGTGTGCAATGTAATTTAAAAATAGTATTTTGAAAATAATATTTTTCTCATATGTAGGTAATATTATATGTTAGAAACTTCTTAAAATTTTATTTATTATAATGTTTAAACTGATTTTGAAATATCAAAAAAGGAAGATTACGTTTTTATTTTGTTTCCACCCACTTATCAGTATATATTTTACATATTAGATTAATTCAAAAAAGTCGATAAAATTTATATGGCATAAGTGCAATAAAACAATAAAATACATGAACAAATATTTAGTTCGAGATTTATATACGTGGCTTAAAAATCTAATAAAAACAGTATGCTATTTAAAAATAATGTTGAATATTAAATGCTCATTGGTAGTGAAGACAGATGAAAGGTACAGAAAAATATATATTCAGAAGACAATATATTATCTTAATAATACTGTAAAAGTTAAATAGCTCAATAATTCTTGTGAAAATTTAAGTATTGTTATTATCACTGACGCCATTGTTACCTAATGTCCTAGTAAGTTATTGGGAATGTTGGTCTCCTAAGGAATCATAAGCTTTATTAACTTAACGCGCTTTGAAATCTAAGAATAAATAAAAATATCTGTCCTAAAGGCTAACGCACAAATGTTCTCTGGGATTGTGTATTATTTCTCATACGTATTCATTATTAAAGTCCAATCCGGAGCCACTTTACTGATAGAGTGAGTCTTGACGTTTGATTTTAGCCATAATGCCTTTTGCCACGAAACCTATATCGTGGTTACTTCCCTTTTGCAGAAGGCTATCGAAAGAGTAAACGCTTCTCGTTTGATTTCCAAAAACTTATTTTGAAGACCCGAGTATTGATCGCTATCGAGGAGTACCCTAAATCCCACCAGCAAATGCTTAGCAGTTCCAGCTCTCCTATGTCTAACTATATATTCTGGATCTCTAAAACCATGGCATGGATCTTATATTTAGCATTCTCGTCTTACCGAATAAAAGTATATTGGGCTTTCTTATTTGACCCTATCCCTACTGTTCTACTATGTGCTTATATCAGAAACTGTTTATGGAATTAAATTTTTGACTCTAGGTGCATGTTTGTCGTTCAAAATATAATATTTAACGTAGATGTCTTAATCACAACAAGTCGTTTTATTGATATTCTAATAAAAGTTTTATGATCTAATACATATTTTTCAACATATATGAAATTTATTTATTTATTAATGATGTAAGCCTGCGTTTCCTTAAGATAACAAAAAGATTAATTTAGTATTAAGATTAACGAATTAAATGCGATTATATTAGTTCCAGCAATTTTATCAGTTCTGTTTTTCGATATAAATAGAGAACTACCGTACTCACCATTATTTCTTCCAAGGAAGTAAGTAGTACTTGAACCTATTAACAAAAATATAATATACACATTTAAAAATTAAATATTAGAGTGAAATTATTACAAATTTTATTTTGTTTAAAACTCTCTCTAAATTATCATTGTAATTTTATTCTTTAGTTCAAAATAAAACAGAACATAAGAAGATTTTTTTTTTTTTAGTAAACTATTTATTTTTATAACAGAGTCTTCAGTCAAAATGAAACTTCATCTCTTCGCTCTTCTATTGGCAGTTTCAGGCAGTTTTGCCTTGCCTCGGGCTGACGACTTTGGTATGTATTTCCGAGTAATCCTTATTGTATTTAACTTCTTATAAAAAATGCTTACTTTATAACCATTCCATAACAGAACTATCTGGTCAAAGAAATGCCGTAGAAGACACTATCAGGAGGACGATCGAACGCATCATCGCCAGAATTCAATCTGCCGGTGCCGACCCAGTTCAAGTTGACAGAAGAGACTTTGAATTTATTCCAGTAACAATGTAAGATTAAGATTTATTTAACAATAATTAATAAAACTTTCAGCGAATTATCTTTTATAACCATTCTTATATTTCTAGTGACCTCGTATTGAGAGCTTTCATCGAGAACCTCGAATTCTCTGGAGCTAGCAACATTCAAATCCACAACCTAGAATACAGTTATATTTTCAACAGACTACGTCTGGACGTTTCCCTTCCAGAACTCCGCCTTTTAGTTGGTTAGTATTTAATTTCTTTTTAAGATCAAATGTAACATAAATATAGTTTCAATTATTTAAGATATTTTAACTGGCCAACAAATAAACCACCAATCATTGAAACTTAATGATTTATTGTAAGTGCTTCAGTTTACCAGTTTATAGAATACTTTTAAAATTGTAATATTTAGTATGATACTTGATAGACATTTGCATATATTGAAAATAAGATAAATTCAATAAACATAATATTGTAATAAATATTAACAGATTTGCTATGTTTGACGTATTGAGTACTTATTCGTTATGTTTTTAGGTGATTCTGGTATTGATCTTTTGATACTCGGCTCAAAAGTTGAAGCACAATTGCAGGGCAGGTAAATTTGTTTCCACAAAGATTGTATAACATATTATTTTTTTATAAGAGCCAGAACTATAATAAATGTTTATTTATTTTCAGTCTTTCCATCAAGGCAATCCGTTTAGCCGCTGTTGTCTACGTTGATGTGAACATCATTGACATTTCTCTTCGCAGTCTTTCAATAGACGCCAGCCTCGGCGGCATTGAGGTAAACTTTCTGAAGCAATTTTAATTTAAATGAATTTTATGTTGTAAATAAAGCAAATATGAACATTCGTTACAAATAAATTATTCATCATCATTGATTGTCTTTGATCTAGTATTACTTCTGAAATTTGTATGAAAATATTATTTTTTTTTTAATGTTTACAGTCTGACCTGAAAATTGTTGCTCAAGGAAGTGACAGATCCGAAGTCGTTAACAATCTTTTCAATGTAAGAATCCCTGCGTTCCTCAAGAGCAACAAGGTAAGTCGACTTTTAAGACATCTTCTTCATAATAAATATTCTCCTTAATAATTTTTAACCATATCTTTCTTTTTAGGCTGACATCGACAGAGTTCTTGAAAGTGTAGTCAGCGCCATTCTGAACTACATCTGGAAGTGAAAATTTTAAATTAATTAATTTCTTATTAAAAAGAACATGTAAAGGTGTTTTTTTTAAATAAATATTACTTTCTTAACAATACGTTTTGTTTGAATTTGTAGTGTGTGTCATATTATAATATTATTAACTAACTGGAAGCTTAATTCAATAGCGTTGTTAATTATTAACGCACTTAATTTGAAAATAAAACTGGTAAAACAAATTTCATAATTATAATGATACTAAAAAATATATGCTTAATATAAGGAAAATAAAACCTCACTTAAAGTTTTGAGAATACAATCTGAACTTTGAATACAAGTTTTACATAGTTGCTATAAAATTAATTTAAAAAATACAACTTAATACTCAAGTCAAAATATAATAAATAAAATGTCAATTCAAATAAAAAACTATTAGAAAAAGTCTCCACGATATTATGAAATAAAACCGATGTTTTAAAAAGTTTCATAATCATTATTATACGATATTAAATAGATTGTTAAATTGCTTTTATTAAATTAACCGTTTTTATTTTAATATAATATTTGTGTATGTTCATATGTTACATAAATAAACTCAACTTTGACAATTTTTTTTAATATTTAAAAATTATTAACTCATTTAAAACTTTTTTATTTTTTATTATTTATTTTTAGTAATAAAAAAGCGTAGTTCAACTGATAGTCTTATTTTTATTTATATTAATACTCTAATGTGAATTATGAATATCTGAAAGTTTAAGATATCATCAAAGTTTACATCGATAGAATAATAAATAATAATAATAATTTATAAAGTAAAAATGTATGTTAAAAGTAAATTATTATTATAGTTTAAGAAAAATCAATATAATATATTGAACATCTTGAAATTTTATTGAGATTATCATTGATCTCATGCAAGACAAACCAAATCTGTTTTCATTTTTTAAATAATTACTATTTGCAACTGATAATCATCATCATCATCACCCTAGCGTTTGTCCCGGTTGTTCGTCCCGCCCAGGGGCAAGGCGATCCCCCTGCGCGTCGTTATACGGCGACGCCCTAGCCATGTTGCTTTCTCTTTCCTGTCCTATCATTTTTTATTGGCTTGTTTGCCTATTACCGAGACGACTGCCGTCTGACTCCCGAACCTCTAGAGTAAACACCAGAGGAAAAGCATCGCCAGAGCCCTTTCCGTTATCCAGCAGGGGTGCCACGTGCAGGCAGGGTTGGCTTGGGCTCCTAGATAATTTGCAACTGATAATATACTCTGATTAATGTTGATTCTCAAAAGAGGGTTGATGTCAGGCAGGCGGCCGGTCGTAAAAAACAAATAGCCAAAAACTATTCATAACATGTAAAGCAGACCCTGGCTATAGCTGGGAAATTGCCAGGTAGAAGAGGTAGAATATACATACATACTTATTCCCTAAGAGGGTTGATGTCAGGCAGGCGGCCGGTCGTAAATACAATTAGCCAAAACTATTTACAATTTGTAAGGCAAATCCTGGCCGAAGCTGGGAAATTGCCAGGAAGAAGAAGGATATACATACTTGTATGTTGATATAAAGAGCAAAGTCTTGAAGTTATATAAATTTGCTTGTTGAGAAATAATAATTTAAATCATCTAACAACTTTTATTGCTCATACCGCAACAGATATTCGAGGCGAGTCGGGTTGGCCCTTGAAGGATTTCGTACAGTATTATATGATTATATCAAATATATTGTTTATTGTATAGCCGCCACATAAATATTTATTTTATTGTTTTAATATTTGGTTTATTAAAAAATCTGTTAGACACAAATATATCTGAAATATTCCATCATCTATCGTGATTTATGAGACACATCCTGGCAATAGGTAAGTGGATATCGAAATGGCAATAGGGTGACGTTTTATTATTTAGTTAAAGAATTCTTAGAGGAAAATAAAATAATAAAAAAGAAACTGAGAAGAGGCTACTACAATCGTTTTTAATTAACTTAAAAGTTAGTTGTTAGGTTTAAAACAGAACATACTAATCATTATATTCCCCTCTATCTATAAGATTCCCCTCGTAGAAAAAAAAAATCATTATATGTATTTAATACGAGTGGTAGTAAAATGTACGTGCAATCAGATGACAATTGTTATGTAAGGGAATTTAAAAGTTTCAGTAGCGTTTCAACATCAGTACTGTATTATAAATGTCATAAAATGTAAATATAAGTATAGTAAATTTGTTTAATTTTTACTTTTAAAGTGTCTAGCAAAAAATTTAATCCATGAAGTATTTCACATTTATTATATCTCCTGTCATTTAACAAATCATATATTTGAATAAGGCATACAAAAATAATTAAGTTACTCTTATTTTAGTCGACTTTCTCACATGGGACTTGTCTAAAGTTACGTGGAAGGCTACTTACATAGGTATATACTATATAGTAAGGTTTCATATTTGTAAAAGCAAGTTGTCTAATCGCTCTGCCATATAATAAACAAAGTATGTATAAAATTTATTAAACCGACTTGGAATTCCCAACAGACGTAGATATTCGGATTAAGAAAACAAAATATGTTTATCTTTTATTCGATAATTTTAATCACACATTCATCAACTTAAATTTTATAATTACACCCATTTATCTTTTCAAATGATCAGTATAGTTATAAATCTTCTATATATATAAAAATGTATTGCTGTTCCTTAGTCTCGCTAAAACTAGAGAACAGCTGAACGAATTTATCTTATCTTAGTCTTGAAATGTTCGTGGAGGTTCAGGGAAGGTATAAAAGCTGAAAAAAATTGATTAATTACTTGGAAAACCATAAAAACAGCCCTTTTCTATTTCCCATACAAACGTTTTTTTTTTGACATTAGATTTGACAACTAACTAATATGTCAATCATTCTGTCGCACTTCAAAACACGAAGATTTATGGCTTACAGGTAAACTCCAAAAATATAAATAAAAAAACGTAATAGATATTTCTTGATTATAGGGCGATACGAAGTTCGCCAGGTCTTCTAGTATATTATAAAACATGACATGTTACGTGGCATACAGTCCACTGTAATGTGATTAACGTCGATTTCTTATCTGTTAGGTGTTAGGCTAGGACCTAGTTTTTCTTGAGGATCAAAAAATTACCAATATTTAAACAACATTATATAAACAAAAATACATAATTAATTATAAATTAAACTAAACAAGTAGCTGTATAAGGTTCCACGTCGCACGGCTAACGGAAATTGTCGCGGACAAAGTTGTGGGCAATAGCTATAATTTATAAATAAAGCTGAAGTGGTTATTTGCAAAACTAAATATGATGCCAAAAACAACTATTCCACGCGGACGAAGTCGCGGGCAGAGCTAGTTATATATATAATTCCTATTATTTCAATAATAAATTGTTGTGGCTGATAATTTATCAGGTATCACCTGCATAACCACCTGCGTAGCAACCTGTGCAAACGATGTCACGACCATGAGTGATGGCTGGTCTATTTAAATAGAGGCGAGAGTACACATTACAATATTCCAGCTCGAGCCATTGCAGGGATCAGAGCTCTTCGAAGTAAAGGATTCTTCATATTCTTTTCATCATTTCAACATATTCTTTACGAGATTACCTTCAAGAGCCCGGGAGGCTGAAGACGGTACAGGTAGAAGTAATCGGTGACGTTAGCTATGCTGACGTCACTCTTTTTAAAAGCAACGAATATTATTAACTCCAACATATATAAATCCTCATCATCACACTGGCAGTGTATATGACATTAACTTAAAATTATATCACAGATTTAACAAGGACTATGTTATAATATAATATATAAAACTTATAGACAAAAAAATATAACTCAATAAAACTTAAAAAATATAATTTCTATTTAACTTAAATTTACAACTTTAAAAATAAGGTATTAAAATATTTTATCAGGTATGGACATAAAAATGTCTATCAATTGCAAAACTTCTACAAAGTTACCGTATATGCAGTTACGCTGTTAATTGTATTTGCAAGGTTGGTGTCATTTCAATTAAAATTAAGGAAAATCCTTAAAATGTGTAGGCATCTAAAATACATAATACACAATGGTAATGTCTCAGGTGTATTAGATTTGAACTACACTGTCAGTAGAAAGAATTTTTAATCTCATTATAAAGCGATTTCAAAAGAAGAAGAGGTTCTCAATTCCTAATAATATTTTTTAATGTATTTTCTCGGACTTCTCCAATACTTTTGGACCGATTTAAGAAAATATCTTTTATCTGAATGGTTGTATCTCTCAGGTGGTGTTATGGTCACCATGTTTGGCTTTTATAGTGTAAAATCTTACAGAATCCCATTATAAAAATCTAACTTGGTTATGGAAATTTAAAGTCAGATAAATAAGAAAAAGATAAATTCTTTTTTAACTTCTTTTGGATGACCCTTGAAGACGTTGTGATATATTTCTATCTTTATTAAACTTTAGACGTTCATTATTATCAATTTCAGACTCCTGTACTCGTCTTTTCTGTTTGTCTTTGGAGTCTGTGCCTTTTATAGATTAGGTAACTAAACACTATTATATAATAAAAGAATACGAAATAAGAACTACCTAAAAGTAACCTAATCCTTATTTAACTTATACTCATTCTTATGCATATATTTCGATAAATTTCATAAATAGCAAGTAATCAGGCAGGGCTATTTACTCACCGATAAAGACACTAAACTATAAGTTTTCCTATTTACTAAGAAATATTACCCATTCACCTATAAGCAAACGTCAGAGGCACCGACTTCAGATGGCGATTATATATTCAGAAATTACATTATTGGAAATTATAGAAAAATAGTGTTCGTAAATCTAAAGAAGGTTTTAATCGGTTTTTGCAGATATTTAGAATTTATTATTACATTGTTTGGGTTAGGAAATATTATTTAAGTGTTAAATCATTTCTCGCTTTTTTGTTCTTGTGTTATGTGAAGTCGTTTTTTTATATTTAAAAATAATTTATTGTTTTAGTTATTTGGCTATTTTTTTTAAGGAGGGTTTCCATGCAATTTATTTTTAGAGCAATAAAAATAAAAAGAAAATGATATTTTAGATGTTTTAGTAAAAGAAATCTGACCTATGGGACTTTCGTTAAGTTTATATTAGGACAAATTTCTCATCTTCTTTTAACACGCTTTATTAGCTTTGGTTGTATGTATGTAACGGCATCGTTGAGCACGATTTTAACCGGTTTCTAAACATCTGATTAACTTGAAACTTTGCATATGTCTCAAGGACCAACGACAATGCAATAATTCGTTAAAAATTTCCCATTATCCTTGTTAGGGCAGCCAGGATTAATAAATATATTCTTTTCATAGATCCTCTATAAGAGTGAAAGGGATAGAGCTAGTGTGCGTTTTGCGCATGTCCACAAAAATCGTACTAAAAACTATAAAATAAATAATTGTTTAAAATATAAAAGCGTCTTTTTTAGCTTATTTAAACTATTATCATTAGTAAAAACGAACGACAACCATTTTATTTCGTCATTTTGGGATTACGGTTACTATAACCTAAGTAATAACGATAATGTACATACAATAAAAATCTGGATTCATATCTGAATAATATAGTTTGTTTTAATAACTTGCCACTTTTCTCAACTTACCAAGAGGCCATAACTTTATAAACTCAAATGAAATGACTAATCACGGTTAACTATAATTAATTAGCAAAACGAAACTATATATAATATATATTGCCTCAATAATATAATAATCATCATCATTATCATCATCACTTCAGCCATGTGAGGTCTACTGCTGGACATAGACCTTCCTCATCGACTAATATAATAATATGCTTTATTATTTGATATCACGAGGATCAATCTCTTATTGTTAATCTTGTTCCATATCGCCGAATTTGTTGATCGATGATAATCATGTTTTTCAAAAACATCAGATTATTGCAATGAGCACACGCGGCTGTTCGTTGAAGCCTGACATATATATTTTTCTTCTCATTGTAAAACATTGTAGAATAACTAAGAGTCTTTTACAATTTTGCTACACGAGAAATTTATTTCTTCATCTTAAAGAAAGAAAGAAAGCTTAATAAACAAACTCAAAATATATCTGTATAATTTCTATACTAAAAGCGATAATTTTAAACGCTGGGTGGTATTAATTCCTTCAAATTTGTTTTTTTCAAACCAAATATCACCACTCCAATTGAGGTTTGACTTACAAATTCTCAAAATCTTAAAACTTTTAGTAATTCTACACACTAATAAATAAACTAACAATAGTTTTATCTAAGTAAAAATGTTTATGGTAAGGCAATAAAATTAAAGACATGACAATTGTTGGGGTCTTTTATGATGTATTATGTATTATTATCTTTTGCTTCCAATTTGTGACGTACTCCGGTTGCCTCCCTATATTATTAATTATTGTCTATTTTTATTAATTGTGATGCAAATATTGATTAAATCTTCAAACAAGAATCGTAAATTAGTTCAATATCCCTCGTACCACATGCTCCATATAAATAGTAGTTGGTAAACTACAATCAGACAGTTCATTTCAGATGGTTATTCAATTAAATTATTCAAAAACTTTATTATAAAACACAATAGTGACTTCATTGATCATGAGTTTGAAAAGAAAGCTCAAGGTCACCCAAAGGGCAATGGAGAGGGCTGTGCTCGGAGTTTCACCGGGTGATCAATACAGAAATGAGGAAATCCGCAGAAGAACGGGAGTCACCGACATAGCCTGAAGAATTGCAACACTTATGTAACAGTGGACGGGGCACATTATTCGTAGAACCGATGCCCTATGGGGTCAACGGGTTCTTGAATGTCGACCACGAGATTCTTGGGGGAAGCCTATGTCCTGCAGTGGACGTCTTTTGGCCAAAATGATGATGATGATGAGTTTGAAAAGACCTTCTTTTTAATAAGTTTTAAGATATCGTATTATTGCCACGAGTCTGATTTATATTTAAAAAAGTTTACTGAGATACAATTTAATTTATGTACATCTTTTAACATCTTCCCGAGATAAAGGTACATACTTTTGATATACATCTGTAATCAAATATTCGAATTTCGTGCTTGGAAAACCGTTTTAAGTGCCCACCCCGTCTATAATTCCTGCACACTTTTTTTGGGGAACTTAAAAAAAAAACACCGAGAGGGTAACCAACTATGTAACCAGTTATAACTTTTTGGAAGTCACTCTAGGGAGTCCACAACTATGATATTTTTATTATTATTAGACTTTTATCCAAACGTGTTAAAGTTTTCATTTTAGGAGTAGACCTTTATAGAGATAAATAACTACCAAGGTGTTAAAATATTGCATTAGTTTTATAAGAACTCCAAATTAAAAATCTCGTACCCCAGTAATATTCAAAATTTTGTTCTCTTTCTTTGTTGCTATTGCCGAGATTTTAACTTTTTTCTCTTATCTACCTACTATGTGTCAATTAATTCTAAATTCTAAGTGACTCTATTTATTATGGATAATTTTTAGTTCTTGTTTTTATCAGAAGACAGAAGACATAAAAATTTGATAATTTTATTCACAGTTCTTCACAGGGTTGAATATTATAAATAGCCTTTCATTAATAATTAATAAGTAACCAAAATAATATTTTCGAAGGTATCTTTACAATATTTACTTTTTGAGTACAAAGGAGAAAAAGAGCAGACGGCCTACCTCATAAAAGTAGTACCGTCGCCCATGGACATGGAGAAACATAGTGTTGCAGATGCTTTATCACCTTTATCTGATGTAGAGGGAGAGGGAAAAGCTGGGAAAATGGAAAAAGAAGACTTTAAAATAACAGGGGACAAAATTAACAAAGAACAACTCATAAACCAACACAAATGAATATTGACTTAAAGAAAGACCTCAAAATGGAAATGTAGAACTTATGTTTTTTACGTGTAGTATTATTTGAAGCAGTATAATATAAAGTAGAATTTTAATCTGTAACTTGGTATATGTAAAAAAGATTGGTCTACAGCAGTGTTAAGAAAGAAATACCAACACAATTAGTCATAACATGCTATTAATACTGTAAAATTATCAGAAAATAAAGGATTAGTAAAATATATCATACGAATTGATTTTTATATCTCAATTCATGGTATTTTGGGTAGATATGGAGACGTTTTCGTAAGCGACTAGTGCCAAAACGTAATTGTAATCTAATAGATAAATGCAATTATAGATTTTTTGAAATGATATCCCATAGTATCAATATGATTAATTTAATAGGAAATATATATATTGTGAGGAAGCAATCAACATATTTCTATTAGCAAGGAACAGAAGTACAGGTGAGAATAAAGCTACATTTGAAATATATTTTGTCCTGCTCTATAATTGTGTAAATAAATATTTTTAACTAAGCATATAATTATACCGCATTCATATATAAATCACAATAAGTTAATTTTATATTTTTTATCGCCATTTTCAGGGACAATGAAACTTCAACTCTTGGCTCTCCTTTCGCTCGTAGCTAGCATTTATGCCTTCCCTTCATTGGAAAGCAACGTTTATGGTATGGTAAAAATATAATAAATGAAAAGCTTTCAATTGATGTCTATATATTAATTTTAAATTACAGAGTTAGGTCAGCCAATCCAGAAAAATGATGCGGAAGACAGAATCAGAGAAGGATTTGCGAAATTTATTGAAAAAATTCAAAATGAAGGTTATGATCCGTTCGAAATAGACAGGAGAGAGATTAATATGAACATTCCAATCGTGTTAGTATTGTGATTGAAAATATACCCTATGTTTAAGTTTTTGCAATGAATAATGTCCCATTTTTATATATAATAATTATTAGTTTTGATAACAGCAATATTCAAAGAACTCAAAAAGAAAACCCTTTATTCATGTAGAATATTGTAAACATTTATAAAATCATATTAAATTTTAACGCAAGGTAATAATATGTTCACAGAGGACTTGTATTTAACGCTTTCATTGAGAATGTGCGAATCTCTGGACTCAGTGACATTCGCATCAGCAGATTGGAATACAGTTACCGCTTGAACAGATTGCTTATTGATGTATACATTCCCGAAATTGAGGTTTTATTTGGTACGTATCTGGTCAACTTGACAACTCTTTAAATATTGTTTGATTAAACATTAATTTGTTGAAACCAATTTATCCTTTTTTTACAATAAGTAATTTTTTTTAGACAACACTAAATTCGGAGCCGTTATCCGCAGAAAAGAATATGAAGGTGATATGAATGGCAAGTAAGTGGAAGTTTTTAGTTTCGTGTAATTAAAAGAAATCAATTCTAAAACCTTTTTTTCATTTTAATATTCACATACATATTTTTTCTCCCAGTGTATATATAAACGAATTCCGTATCCGAGGTGTTGTTTACGTTAATGTCGATGTCATCGGGCAAGTCTCTCTTCGAAGTATTTCATTGGACTCCAGCCTTAACGGTATTGAGGTATAAGCATATCCAAGTAAATCATATTTTAAAATAATGAATCAAAGGCTTTGGGTGATAAAATAAACAAAACTTGTTAATTATTTTAATGTCGGGCAGAGATCGCTTTTTACATACAATACTACATATAATAATAATTATTATTAATATTTTATTTAATGCATTTTTGTTTCATTTTGAGGTAGAACAAATAGAGTAATTATAACTTACTAAAAACTGAAGTTATAATGAACGAAGTTAAAAAAATGCTTTTGCTTACATTTGATTCTTGTATATCTATACTATATTTACATATCCAATTATTATATTCCTTACAGGCCAACATGAACGCTGTGATTAATGGAGAGGATAGTTCTGAATACATGAACAATCTGTTCAGCGTAAGGATCCCCAACTACTTCAATGAAAACAAGGCAAGTAACAAATTAACCTTTGTTATACAGGGTGACTGGTGAATTACTATCAATATTTAAGGAGCATACTCGGTACATGATTCTCATTCGAATTATGTAAAAAATAGGTACTTAAATTTTGACCAAATTTCCGTATAAATAAATAAAGTGTGTACACGTTCCAAGTGTTCCAAGTGTGGACGCGTGCGGCGGCGTGCTGATACAACAACACGCCGTCGCGCGCGAGTGTGTGTGTGTGTGTGTATACCTAATCTGTAGGGTGTTCATACGATGCGTAATTAATTACATAACTTTTGGTTAACTTTACTTAGAAGTTTATTAATATTTATGTTATATTAATTTTTATTTTGTCATATATGATCGTCAAATATCACGTCCTCAAATATCGATAGTAATTCACCAGTCACCCTGTATATTTCATCATACGTAGTGAAAATGTCTTATGGTAATTTTTTATTTTTAGGATGCATTCGACGCATGGTTTGAATTAATCGTTGAATATATTCTGTGGGTCATCTGGAACGAATAAAAGAAGAGTGTGACGAATATCACTATGAGTTGGCTATCTGTCATTACCATTACTGATATATGATATTATATGAACATAATGGCCGTGAATTTTATTTTTGAAGATTTTTTTTATTTCTCAGTTTTAGTATCAAATATAACATTATATTGAACTGTATTTGTAGCTTTCATTATTGCCTTCCGACCTTTTTACCATTTTAAAAATAACAGAAAAAACACTCAACGCTAGAAATTAACATTACCTAAACTAAACCTATCTTTCTCTTGAGTGTATTTACTATTAATTGAAAAAAAAATCAACTGAAATGTGAGTAATGTACAATATATAAGAAATATTCAGAATACTTAAATGTATTTTTAAAGTAGAACTTATTTTGCGATTTTTAACAAGGTTACATTCAACTTTTTATGCTCCTGGGAGGTTGATAAAAAGAGACAGAGTGTGAGGCTGAAAACTGTGTGAGCAAGCAATTGTGACTTGTAAGTAACATTGATAGAGTTTTTATTAAAGAAACACTAAAAATTCCATAAATATCCATTTCTACCCCTTCCTGTTTTCATACGAACATTGCGAAGTCGCACTTCTCCAGCACGGAGAGATTCTTTCTCACGGAGAGAGAGAGAGAGTGGTTTTTTTTTTGTTTTGGGGTGAATGCATTGGGACAATATTATGTTTAACCATGAAAATTAAACCTCAAGACAAAATTTGTAAAAATGATTCAAATTTAAAACAAAGTTCCATACTTCAAATGAATAATTATTTTTTACATTAATTCTTTTTTCTTGTAAGTTAAAATTTTTGGATTTTATTAATATCGATCCGTAGACTGTGAGCACTCATGCTTTCTAAAAAGTTTTTTTATATGATGATTTTTTTTTTTATTATTCTTTATTGCACACAAAAAAAATTAATGTACAAAGGGCGGACTTAACGCTATGTCAGCATTTTCTGCCAGCCAACCCAGAATAGTGTAAGAGAGTAATGAGTAGGACGTGCACAGAAGTAAAGAAAAATTTAAAATATATACATAGTAAAGAATACATAAATATACATATACATAATATACATAAATATTCACAAACAAGTACACATACAAGTACATAAATATTTAACATATATACACAATTATATAAATATATTTACATATGAATCCATTTTTGTGAAATGAGCTCACAAACCTTCGTCCGAGGGATATATCCACCTTCCAGAAGTTCTACAGTCTACAGTCTTCATTTTATAGGGCCGTTATGTAGCAAAAAATGTATTGGTTAACTTATTTATTATTCCAATTTTATTGCTGATATTAAAAGTCGATATGAGCTTTAAATCAAAGAACTAAAGAAATAGAAGACTGATTTCTGTTTCTCTGTGCTACAAGCCGATAAGGAAAATCAAAACTGGATTAAAGTGTATCAGTTTTGCGTTTTAGGAGGTCTACTGCCTTTTGTATCGTTGTGAAGATGTCGTATATTATTCTGCAAGAAGAACTAATCGTGAGTCGAGAATCTCATTATCTCGATTCCTTTTTATAATATACAATATACATAGATATACAAATGTAGTATAAAGTGTATTGCAAAAAAATATATACATAAAATTTTTAATTAAGTAAAAAAATATATATGCTACATGCACATTTAAAAGAATACCTCATTCAGGGAAAAACTAATATAAGATATCAGGTAATTTGTCAGGAATAGCTATCATCTGCGAAAAATATTGAGGAATTTTGTAGTGGGATGTTGTAAGCGAATGTGAGATGTTTATGAAAAGAGTTATTGATTAGCAAAATATTTTTTTTCGTTAAAACCAGCCTAATCAAAGGAGTCATTATTAGTCATTATTAGTCACTTAGTATTTTATAGGATTCACTTTGGAGTGGATTCCAAGAGTAACAGAATATAACTCCTCCATAGCCTTTTTCCAGCAGACAACGAGACACACGGCCAGTCTACATCTTTTCGTTGTATATCTCTCCCATATATGGTCTAAGCGATACCCTCCTTCCTTTCTCATAAACTCGTTAAAAGATTAGAACTACGTGTCTGTGTCCGGGGACGTCAATTTATAATCTGGAGGTTTTTAATTTTGAATTTTATGACTCATTATTTAAAGCTACATTTTTACTTCCCTCGAGGTTATACCCAAGCATTATGCAATTCTGATTAAAAATAAAATAAAAAATTTATTCAAAAAGGAACCGTTAATCATTGTTTTTTTATATACATGTCTTTTATGTCGATATATTTTGTTTTTATTTCATAACATAACACTTAATTCAATAGTTTCTCTTGCAGAATCTGCTGAATAATTTCTCCATATTTTGTCTATCATCATTTCACTATTAAACGATCAGAGAAAGTTAATATATATGAAAGAAAATTTATTGATTAGTTTTTAGTTATTTTGTTTATACTTCCAAGCACTATCTTGGATCATTTCCAATTTTACGCCTAAAAGGAAAAGAATCAAATGCGTGAAAAAAATTATTTTTGGATATCTGGTTTTTATTATTCGTTATGTTCGTTTTTATTAAGTTTTCTCCATCATCATCATCATCATCATTAGCCGAAAGACGTCCACTGCAGGACATAGGCCTCCCCCAAGGATCTCCACTACGACCGGTCTTGTGCCACCCGCATATTTTTTTCTCCATATTCTTTTTATTTTGCACTTTTTCCTTGCTTAATTAAAATACTTTAACACCCGAAATTATTACTCCTATTTGACAATAATAGCAAGGATCTAATTCCGACGACAGAATAACTTTCAGAAGGTGCAGTAAGACAATTACAAAAGTGCCTAGATATGGAGGTTGTATTTATCGTTCAACGATATATATCAATATAAAGCAAGTTTATATGCATTTCCTATTTGTGTTGAGAAAAAAAAAGCTCCAAGATACTCTTAAAAAAGAATACTTTTACTTTGAAACATAAACAAAAAAATAATTAAAAGTGAATAAACCTAACATTTCAATAATATTAACTTTGATATTGAAATGTTAAAGACCATTTAAGATCCAAATTTGTTTCTAATATATTTAAAAATTTTGCTCTAGAATTGTAAGTCTAAGAAGAACCAAGTTCTGGTTATAAATAAACACATAATTATAATAAAGGGGATAACAATGTTATTAGAAAACTGAACTCGAGTGTTGAATAAAATCATCATCATCATCATCTGCCTCTCAGAGCCCACTGCTGAGCAAATATCACATCTCACCTTCTTACATGGAGAAGGTTTAAGCATTACGCACCTCGTTTGCTCGAGACGGGTTGGTGGTTCCAAACTTATTATATGAAATTATAAGTCCAGGTTTCCTCACGATGTTTTCCTTCACCGTCTGTCAGTTGTGTCTAAATACTTTTAGAAAGTACATATGAGTCGGAAATATCACATTTGTTTCGAAACCGCACTCTCATGCACGATAGGCGGGCCTTTAACCTCTAGGCCATAACGAATTCTTCACGACTTCGTTGAATAAAAGAGTTCAAGAAATTTAAACCTTAAGATCGATTTTGTACCGGAGAGAACTTAGAGATTACAATCCCAACAAAATTAATTTAAAAAAAAATTTAACAACAATTTTTTCCCCATGAGTAATATTCCTTTTGGAAAGAGTTATTGATATTTACAATGAAAATATTTTTGTTTAAAGAAATAGAACAAAGGACGTTCAATTAAATGCTTGACGAATTGATGTAGAATTACGTATACAGTATATGTAGTAAAAATGAAAAGAACCGATTTTTATTAATTAATGATTTTAATATGCTCATGACACTTACAATATTATGAAAGCTGAATAATGAAAGCATTGAATCCTTAAAATCGAAAATGAGCTGCCCAGAACAGTACCAAACCGGCCAAGCTGTCTTTATAACAAAAGTTGCTACTTTAGAAGTTCTCATGTGAAATCCTTTTGTACCTTTTATTCGAGATAGTATATGTATTTGATTTGAACTTAAGCTTTATATGTGCTCCCTGTGCATTAAAAAATATTTTTATCGTTTTCATTTACAATTCATTTTATTTATTCTCCGTCGGCTTATGTATGTTTTATGACTGTTTTAATATATCCAGAATGACATTACTTATATTGAGAATTTCGTACGATTAAATGGAAAATGGAAATAAAGAATGACAACAACAAGAATAGAAGGATGACATTTATGCGAGAGGCAAAGAATTATTGATAGATTTTATATCCTACATACATACATAAGTACCACAGAAGATTGAAAGAAGAAAGAAATTAAAACCAAAATCAAACTAGTGTAGTACATGAAAAAATTGAATTTTGTTAAAGAAAGTGTAGAAAATGAGGATTTTTGTGAAATACAAGTACTAAACATTAAATCACTTGTAACTTATTTTATTCCGTGATACGAGTGTTATACATTTTTAATATGCATGTAAAATGTTTGAATTAACACTAAACTTTAATAAGAAGAGACAAAATTGTACAGGTTTTTATATATATTTAATATTTTAAGAAAATATAAAACATAGGACTATAATAGAGGGATATTAATCTATAAAGATGGTCTGTTACGATTCTTTTTCTTTGATACGTATTTTTAACAGACAGTGTCCTAATTAATCAAAGATTAACACAATAGTAATCTATGCATGTCTTAATTTGATATAAAATTTGTTATCAGCATCGCTTTCAAAGGTTTTTCCCCTTTGGTCTATTTAATTTTTACCTGGATTATTATTCAATAATAAGATCAACACACATAATAAAAAGGAATATATAAAAAATCCGAGGTAATGTATATATATTAATAAACCAATTTCAAATTTCATTGAGTGAAATAAGTGGAAAGCTAAACTGGCAACTCAGGTCATTCACCCACGGCAACTAAATGTCCGATGGAGTTGAGGTTTTTTCTCTCCCATAGTCCAATTACTGGTAAAGTTTTTATCGAAAAAAAAAAATCATTTCTATGGACGGAGAACTTAATCCATGTTAAAAAAACATTTACGGATGGGTTTTGAATAAATGATGTTGTTTCTTTTATTTAAAGTTTAAATTTAAGTTTAAATTTTAAACCATTTATATCATCAAATTACTCGCTATAAAGTAGGATTTCATCTACATCACCTAGATGCATTTAGTTACAAGACTGTATGAGTGTACGTGTATCGCGGTTAAATTTATAACGCACTTACAGGATATGGAATGATCTTCCACCTGAGATTTGATAAATTGATAAAGGAAAAAATTACCACCCCGTAATATAATAATAAAACAGGGAAATGTATTTTGCAGAAATATAGATCTTGACTTGAAATACAAAAAATATGAGTGAAAATCTTGAATAGTTAGAAATGTAGACGATTGAACCGGTTCACAACTATATGATTCAAGTAGCAGTGACTTATGGATTCAAAGAAAACTATAAGGAAATAGATAATTTTCGTAGTTGTCCTTGTTGCATTAAAATTTTTGTTTCTCTCAATTTAATAAATAGGCTGTACATGAACATACATACGTAGAACATGAACAATAACAATTTGTCAATAAATGATATTAAATATATGTAATATGGTAAAATTTATAATGATTCCCAGAGTGAAATTTGTTTTCTGATAGATTAATTATATCTTATCAATTACAAGTAGGCAGGTAAGATAATCATTTATATTTTTTATTAAAGCTTAAATGATTGTTTAAAATGAACCTGGAAACAAAATCCGTCCGGTTATTATCAAGAAATAACTGCAACAAGATAAATACATTTAATATAATGAACATAACAAAAACGTTTGTGGGATTAAAAAAACTGCCATCAGTTCAAGAAAAGAATTATCGTGGATTCAGTTAGTTTATAACATACTGTGTATAATAAAATTTGCCATTAATTGCTATCAAGGGAATTATTTTTTAAGTTATTGAAGTATTTTTAGTAATCTCATTTAAATTCTGAATTATTATTTATCAGTTTTTTAAATGAATACAAATTTTAATTTTAAAATATAGAAATTAATAATTTTTAAATCAGATAATTAATTAATTTTTTAATTAGTTGCCGAGGTCGCGGGTCAACCCTGGCAAGTACCAATGTGATTTTTCGGAGTCATATGTACTTTCTGAGAGTATTTAGACATCACTGACATACGGTGAAGGAAAACATCGTGACGAAACCTGGACTTATAGTTTCACAAATATAAGTTTGAAATCACCAACCCGTCTTGAGCAAGCGTGGTGATTAATGCTCAAACCTTCTCCATGTGAGAAAGAGGCCTTGCTCAGCAGTGGGCTACTGATAGGCTGATGACAAATCATTACTTATTTTCCTATTTTTTATTCTGTTAATTTTTAAATCTTTGGCTTCATTCAAAATGATTTTGAATAGTCAAAAGCAATTGGTTGCGCAACATTTGATAATGTTATTAATGGATTTTGTCTTAAACCTTAATCTCAAATTAATTAATAAAAATTGCTAGAAATTAGGCATCTTGAAACTTTTTACTTCTCTTATATATCATCTCTTAATAAATATCTCTAGTTTTCATATCTCATCGTTTAACGTGAGTTAGATAGGGGTCCTTTAAACTTGGCAATTAATTATTCGTCAAACGAAAGAAATGATGTGCTTTTTAAAAAAAATCGAAATTTTTCACACGGTAAAAAATCTAGATATTTTATGTTAAGTAATTGTTTGTTTTATTAAACAATATTCTTCATACCCAAATTAACCGCTCCGTAATAGTGTTAGAGTAAAAGATAGATATTTCTTCATCTATGGCGTGTTTTGGCATTTTCTTTTTCTAATTTTTAAGTTACAATTAAAATTATGATTTCAGAAACCGAAATCGAAAGATTATTCAGAAACTTAAGGGGAAAAACATACGCATATAGAAAAAAAATAATCACATATCTTTGGACTTATATTGCAAATAATGCAAAACATGATATGCATTAAATTCTAGCTTCACTAATATTGGCGAGAGATAAAAAAAACTTTGACGTAATTTATAATTTTCTTCTGGATATGATAAGTTTTCAGTATAAATACTGCATGTGAAATTGCAATCATACGCAGTCGCTCAGAAACAAGCAGGTAATCCGTAATAGAATATTATCACTAAAATAATATTTTTAAATTATCTACTTTCATTAATTATTAGATATTATTAGATACTGTAGATAATATATTTGAATAAAAAAATAACTGAAGTACCAATAGTAGTATATTTTGACTTCCAGCTCTCAGTGAAAATGAAATTCCCCGTGTTCGCTATCCTTCTCATCGTCGCAGGCGCTAACGCCTTGCCTTCATCGAGTGATGTTCTTGTTAACGGTAGGTGGTAAAATTGTAATTCATTGTTACATATAACCCGAAGATTTCAATTGACTTTATAGCAAGGAAATATGTTATTAACTGTTATAATATTTATAATGAACAGAGTCTTACAACAAACTTGGCCAAAGGAACTTCGTTGAAGATCAAATCAGATGGGTCATTGAACAGATCAGTAATGTAGTGAAACTAATTGGCCTCGACCCTATTGAAGTTGAAGAGAAAAGTATTGACATCGATGTTCCAATAGTGTAAGAGATTTTTTGTATGACCTTTTCGTACAAATTCAGCGCAGTTTGTTTAAACATAAGGGAACCCAAAGCTTTTAAATTAATGATGTTCAATATATTTTTAGAGATATTAGTATCGCCGCCATCCTCGAAGGCCTTAAGTTTGAAGGTCTCAGTA
Source organism: Danaus chrysippus (assembly GCA_916720795.1). Taxonomy (NCBI): domain Eukaryota; kingdom Metazoa; phylum Arthropoda; class Insecta; order Lepidoptera; family Nymphalidae; genus Danaus; species Danaus chrysippus. Next base: position 12,315,136 of record CAKASE010000074.1, on the reverse strand, counting down.
ACATACGCATCAACAACCTAGAGTACAGTTTCATCTTCAGCAGACTTCGCCTCGACGTTTCCCTTCCAGAGATCAGTCTTATTGTTGGTATGAAGATTATTAAGAACTTACACAAACTGAACTGCAACATGTGTGAAATATATTTATAAAAAAAAACTTTCAGTAGTCATCAGACTAATGTTCATCAGAATAAGATTAATCTGAAGAGGATAGTGTCGCCAATAAATTATTACTGTTAAATTTCATGCCTTTTTTATAGGAAACTCTGCTCTGGAGTTGGATGTTTTCGGAAGAGAATTTCTAGGTGTTTTCAAGGGCAGGTAAGTTCGAAATAAAACCATTTCAAAAGTTCATCGTAAAATATATCATTATTTCATATTTAATTTGAATTTTCAGCCTCTACATCAGGTCAGTCCGTCTTGCAGCTGAGGTTCACGTCAATGCTGATCTCGAAGGAATTTCTCTACGTAGCATTTCAATTAACTTCAGCCTCGGTGGAATTGAGGTAGAGCAACTATAATATAGTCTTTCGGTTCGAATGTGTTATATATGAAAGTCAAATTTAAAAGTAACATTATTTTAAATATTCAGAGTTTTTAAGAACATTATTTTATTAATCATTGTGTTTTTTATGATAACTTTTCAGTCCGACTTGTTTTTGGAGATGCAAGGAAACGACCGCTCTGATGTCGTCAACAATTTCCTTAACAAGAGAATTCCTGATTTCTTGAAGGACAACGAGGTAACTGTTTGATAAACGGTTGAGTACATTATTTTCTTCTATATTCTCTAAGTACTCAGAGATACAATTTATTTCTTTTTTTTGTTCTACAGAGGGATATCAACAGAGTCCTTGAAGAGTTTGTCAGCTTCATTCTCAACCGTATTTGGAGCTCTTAAGAAATATTTTTCCTTGTCGTGGAATTTATAAAATAAATATATTTACTTAAGGAAGATGTAGTTTTCATTACGACAGTAAGCCTGTATATGGAATGAATATTAATATAGACTAAAATGTAGTTTAATGCCTATTTTCAGTGGTGTCATACTTTATTCAAATTATGTAATATATCAAGAGAGAGTAATTTTTTTTACTAAAATACTGTATTTCATAATTATATGGTATTAATTTGTAAACAAAGTAGGTTTAAAATAACTGAAAAATATCTAGTTTTATACAAAAATATCTAAAATTAACTTCTATTTAAAATATAGCCGAAAATAAGCCTTGATTTCCTAATTTCATAATTGCTTTGAATCATATTAAACTTTTTTTATTACCTTGACTGGGGTTGCACATAGACGAAGGTACTACGAGTAGTTCCAGTTGTATATTATTATTCAGCTCCTATGGCGTTCGAATATCTATTTGCATTAAGCTCATACCTATGAGCTTCTAAAAATGCAAAACAATTATATTGAATGTAAAGTTTTTATATTTTGTTTTCATATGAATGTGGTTTTAAACAATAGTAGTTCAGAAACAATTAAACAATTTTTTTATAAAAAAATTCTTTTTAAATATAACAATTAGAAAAAAAGACGTTGTTTCACACTGCGCCGTCAAATGGTCATACAAAAGTTATTTAAAGTGGGCCACAGGGCCAGCTAGGTTTCAAAAATTTTGTTACTTAATTTTATAATTTTAATAAAGCCTTATTAATTTATTTTTTGATATAAATGTTGATGGAATTTTATAGTGATTAAATGAATACTTGCTTCTCTTCTGGCCAGTGTATTGATATGGGTTTCGACGTTAAGTTTATTCAAATCAATCCTTAGAGGAGTAGCTTCCCTGAGGTCCATTTCCAGAATCTTTGTCACAAGTCTGGTTGTATTGTTGGGTAATAATTTGAATACCTTCTTAAGAATATATTCACTGAACTGTTGTTGAAGATACTAAAAGAATAAAGTTTTTATAGGCGTTTCAAAACTTCTCTCTGATAGTGTACTTAACGAACAGCAAATCGTAATCTGTAAATGACACCTACGTCCCGACATGTTGGTTATATATACATATGTAGCATACTTATTTCACCGATTTCAAACAAACTGAGTCGATCCCACTAGAGTCGATTAATTTTTCAATTCAATATTTTTCTAAACTAAAAACTAACACGGGTTTTGTGAATCCTTATTATATTCCATTATTACATACACTAGGAACCCACTTCATGTTTAAGTAGCATATCCCGACTATATATTAATATAAAAGATATGTATTGAAGTTTGAGTTGAATATTGTTAATAAGTTGAATATTGAGTTTCTGAGTCGTGGTGGTGTATACATGTACGAGTATTATTAATAGGACTTTTAATATCTTCCCCTCCTTCATTTTGAAGACCTGTCAGTGTTGTGTATGCGTATACATGTATACTGACAGTCAAACCGTTATTAATACTTCAAAGTCAGTGGTGGCCTAGTGGTTAATGGGCCTGCCTCTCATGCAGGAGGCCGCGGGTTCGATCCTAGCCCGGGCAAGTACCAATGTGATTTTTCCGAGTCATATGTACTTTCTAAGAGTATTTAGACATCACTGATTAATGCATTTCCAAAGAGGGTTGATGTCAGGTAGGCGGCCGGTCGTAAAAACTATCAGCCAAAACTATTCATAACATGTAAGGAAGACCCTGGCTAAAGCTGGGAAATTGCCAGATAGAGGAAGTCTACACCGGTATTTATACTTAACTATATGGACCCTTAAACGGCGATAGGCAGAAACTAGTTAACTAGACTGCTAAAATAATGAAACGGTAATCGTCTACGATTTACTGCTCATTAACAAATAACAAGAGTAAATTGGTTCTGTGGTTAATGCTGAGACTTTGACGGCGTAATATTGACGGTGTGGTCGATCAGTGTAATTAATCAATCTACATATATCTAACACTTGGAATATAAATATTTAAAGTTATAAATATTAATACAATAAAATAATTAACAATGCTAAGGTTATTATTAGGCCTTTAAAAACGGTGCCGTTGTTATCAAAACCACGACAGTAATCTCCGGATGTATTAATTTCTTGCATCAAGTCGTGTATCGGTATCAACCAAAAAAGATATTGCACCTGTTAGTGCTTATTATCTTGTTATCCTTATTTTAATATTTTGTGTCAGATTATATTATTAGAAATTGATTTGCTAAAAAACTATATTGGGTTAATTGGCTTTTTAATTTTGAAGAAATTTTAAATATAAATAATAGTTTAAAAAACTAAAAAAAAAACACGCTTGTATTTTCAATTACAAAGGAATTATATTACAGTAGAAGAAGGTCAAACTATCATTCATAGAGTTAATCACCTCAAAATTTTACAAAATCACCTCAAAATAAGTTAAAATCATTTTAATGGCAACTATGAGGGAAAAGACATGAAATCTAGTCAAATATATCTTATGCTTTTTACTCTGAATTAAATTATTCTGTTAATAAATTTTATTTATACCTATTATTTAGTCAAAAATGATTTTTTTTCATTTGGTAGCCTTTTTAAGACAGTTTTTATAATAGGTTTTATAATTTTTGCTTTCTATTTCGATAGGTAAAAATTAAAAGATTTGTCTCTTAAAATTTTCGAATTTATTCATAAAATTTACAAAAAAGATTATTTAAAATTATGATAAAAGTAATATATTTTAAAATAAACAATGTTATAATATAGCGAATACCCCTTTAGTTCATTTTTTCAGTTAATCTAACACAGAACATCGTAATATTAGAACTTGATTTAAAGTATGATTTATTTTAGAAGATGTAGAAGTATCGATTATGTCATTTGATCCAGCCATTGTACGCTACATAGCCATGACTAAAGTTTTGTGAAGCAATGTCGTAGTTGCTTAACACTTTCAAAGTTCGTATGCAATTTCTAATTTTCAATATAATATATAGTTCAATATATGACTTGGCATTATACTTATTTTGTTGTTATTACTTGTGCTTTATGAAGTCAAAGTTTCTTTTATCTTATTACAATTTATGTAACACTGTTTGAAATTATATCTTTATATAAGCTTTATTATTTTTATACTAGTACATGGATTCTTATTTACTCTGTTCTATAACCACTCAAATTCCTCTAGTATTATTTCAATATAATTCGCTTCATTTTATATCAATAAAAAGTGGGAATATTAACGTTAATAATTTATTCTACAATATTTATAATACTTTCTCAAAAACATAAGGTCCTCTAATGTAACCTTTGAGATCCAGAAAATGTTTATTTTTTGTTAAAAACGTAAAATATTTTAAAACAAATATTGGGCAATAGTATCTGACTATTTTAAGATTGAGCCGAAATTCTAGGTTTATTTCAAACAAGACTTCAATAAAGATCTTAGACAAACCAATTTTCGTTATTAAGAAATTATTAAGAAAGTTATAGATAAGGCCTGCTAGTAAGAAAATAACAATGGTTAATGACCTAAAAACTCAAATGATAGAATACAATGCAGAGCCTTCACGTAACACGTCGAAGAAACAGATACAAGAAAATAATTTATAGTTTCAGCTTTATAATAGAAGTACATGTACAAATAATTTCTATCAACGTGTCTTTTTATATAAAACTGTAAAAAAAAGACTCCAAGAAAGTTGCTTTCCATATAATTATTCAGAGATATATGTTTTTTAATATATTAATAATACAATCGATACTGATAGGAAAAAAAAATAACACTTACAAAGAGCTTTTAGGTAAAATTTTTAATGTAAGGGAGCGTTCAAGTATTACGTAAAGCAATTTTTGAAGATTTTTGACCCCCCCTTCCCCTCGTAACGCACAGTAACGTTTTTCTGTAGACCCCCCCCCCTTCTCAAAACGTTACGTAACACTCAAGCGATCAATTTCATCCTAAAGTCGTATAACAATATGTAATAGTTTGGTAGGTATAGTTTTAATCTATTAAATAAAAAAGATCGTTGATACAAATCTCCCTCTTCTGAAGAAATTACAGTATGAACACTATGAACTCACGGATGAACTCTAACGAATACTGACCACAGAAGCAACATTAAATGACTTACAATGCAATCTAGGTATTCCCCGTAAAATATCAATTAAGAGGTTTGCAAAATTGGAATAACAAATAAAAATATCGACCAGACTAATACAATCTGGTCAACATAATTTAACGTATATGAAAAGAGTTGCCAGTTTGGGGGTTTTTATTAATATTTTTTTTAGGAACAAAGCTACGTAACGTTTTGTAAGAAACACCCCCTCCCACCCCTGTAACGCATCGTAACGTTTTACGAGACCCCCCTCCCCCAAAATTGCGTTACGTAATACTTGAACGCTCCCTACCTTCTAATACTGATTCAAATTAACTGGTGAGTCAGTAATTTGAAATTGTCTATTTTATATAGATATTTAAGTTAATTAAACAAACAATTTGAAGTAAAAGATCTTTAGAACAATTATGAACAAGACGTAAGACATGCGAATTGAAACTTTTTAAAGAAAATTTATAGTGGCTGTAAAATAAAATTATATAAAAAATATACATAAATAAAGAATAATTACTTAGACTGATGACTATTAAAATCTTTAAATTTGATCAAATTGTTACATTGTTCATATATAAATATTTTTATAAGGTTTTTTTAATATCTTTAGAGGGTCTTTAATATTATTATAGAGGTATGGGTTTAAAAATAAAATATTACATAAAATATTTGCTCCTTTTACTGAATGTTAACTATACATTAATTAATATTGTAAAACAATCAAAATGACTAAAAAACAAGACGTTCGCAGTTTTAAATATAATTAATATAATTATTAAATTAATATTACACAATAACACTTAATTTATGATTATAATTTATATGACCCCACATAGAAGGTAATACCTGTCTATTATTATACTTGTATGTGATAAATATATTATTGATAATTACAAAGTGATAAGACAATGATATATTATCCATGAGAAGCAATATGATAAACACTAATATGTTATGATTCAAATTGAAGTAATGGAGAATGTGGTTACGTATAATTTAGCATTACTACCTTTTTGTATTGAAAACAGTTACAAATTTTGATTTCTGTCTTCTCCTAGTTAGGGTATTAAATACAAAAACAAGTTAAATGAAAAATAAAATAGAAGAACAACAAAAATATACATATTTTTATTTTAGCTTTATCTTACCTTACTTTATGTTACATTTTGAGAAGTATATTACATTTTTTTAAGAAATATATACCATTTATTGATTTTATTATTTCAATCAAGTGTAACTGTATCCATAATACCGATAAGCAAGCATTGCCCCAATTACTTTAAGATTATGATGATAATAATCTCCGGATGTATTAATTTTTTATCGAATTATATAAGTATGGATATAAAAAGGTATTGCCCCTTTTATTATTTTTCCATGAGCCCAGATTATTTTTATTACGGGAATCCGGTAGGGTTTAAAATTCTATTTGTATTTTTATTATTAATTTCATATAAACTTATAGTTTTTGAATATTTAAAATAAAATTGTGGTTTTCTTTCCTTATATTACCCAAAGGGACAAACGGGTAGACGGTCTACCTGATGGTAAGTATTCACAGTCGCCGATGGACATCTGCAACATAAGGGGTATAGTAGATACCTTGCCTTCCTTGTTTGTGAAGGAGCCACCTGAACACTTGAAATTTGAAGAACCCCATATTGTAGCTCCCTGGGTAAACCTCGGATAGGAGATAATTCCACATTCTGCACGTGCGTGGCAAAAATGACCGCGACGCACGTACAGTCTTGCAAATAAATACATCTAGATGATGAGGATGAAATCCAACACTACGGCAGGTAGTGCGATGGTAGAATGGTGACGAAAGCACTTTATCAATGCAATGGCAACCGACACTCGCACTCATCGAACGAAATGCAGCCATAAGTGACTACTTCACGCCGATCTTCTGTGGGAGGGTATTACTTCCCCGGTCGAGCCAACTCGCGTTTGAGCTGTAGTAACTAACCACAGCTAGGCTCTACAAACTTCAAAAAATATTTATTTGTTCATGGAATAATATACATATTTTCTTAATTCATATTCTTGTCATGTACAGTCTTATAAATAATGCATTTTATCTAATATATCGCGCTCTGTTTGCAGCCTACTGTCTACAGATAATGAAGTTCTATGTGACGTAAATTATATTTTGGATTCTCTTGATATGATAAGTTTCTAGTATAAATACTACAGGTAAAATAGCATTCAACAGTAATTGGGATAAACAAACAGGTAAGTGGTATTACAATTACAGGCTTGATATTATAATTTGTAATAAACCATTATTTTTATCATTCCATTTATATTTATATACAGATGAAAATAACATTATGTTTGATTAACATTTTAATTTTTTTACAGTCCTGAGTGAAAATGAAATTCCCCGTGTTCGCTATCCTTCTCATCGTCGCAGGCGCTAACGCCTTGCCTTCGTCGAGTAATGTTCTTATAAACGGTAGGTGGTAAAATTGTAATTCATTGTTACATATAAATAGAAGATTTCAATTGACTTTATAGCAAGGAAATATGTTATTAACTGTTATAATATTTATAATGAACAGAGTCTTACAACAAACTTGGCCAAAGGAACTTCGTAGAAGATCAAATCAGATGGGTCATTGAACAGATCAGCAATGTAGTGAAACTAATTGGCCTCGACCCTATTGAAGTTGAAGAGAAAAGTATTGACATCGATGTTCCAATAGTGTAAGAGATTTTTTGTATGACCTTTTCGTCCAAATTCAGCGCAGTTTGTTTAAACATAAGGGAACCTAAAGCTTTTAAATTAATGATGTTCAATATATTTTTAGGGATATTAGTATCGCCGCCATCCTCGAAGGCCTTAAGTTTGAAGGTCTCAGTAACATACGCATCAACAACCTAGAGTACAGTTTCATCTTCAGCAGACTTCGCCTTGACGTTTCCCTTCCAGAGATCAGTCTTATTGTTGGTATGGAAATTATTAAGAACTTACACAAACTGATCTGCAACGTGTGTGAAATATATTTTACAAAGAAATTTTCAGTAGTCATCAGACTAAAATTGAATGACATTACTGTGAAAAAGATAGTAGCATAACTAAATTATTGCTATTAAATTTCATACTACATATTTTCTAGGAAACTCTGGACTGGAGGTGAACTTCTTCGACAGAGAATTTCTAGGTGTTTTCAAGGGCAGGTAAGACCAAAATAAAACCATTTCAAAAGTTCATTGTAAAATATATATGTAAGTTTATTAGTTCATACTAACTAAATAACCGAGTTTCATATTTAATTTGAATTTTCAGCCTCTACATCAGGTCAGTCCGTCTTGCAGCTGAGGTGTACGTCAATGCTGATCTCGAAGGAATTTCTCTACGCAGCATTTCAATTAACTTCAGCCTCGGTGGAATTGAGGTAGAGCAACTATAATATAGTCTTTCGGTTCGAACGTGTTATATATGAAAGTCAAATATAAAAGTAATGTTCTTTTAAATATTCAGAGTTTTTAAGAACATTATTTTATTAATCTTTGTGTTTTTTATGATAACTTTTCAGTCCGACTTGTTTTTGGAGATGCAAGGAAACGACCGCTCTGATGTCGTCAACAATTTCCTCAACAAGAGAATTCCTGATTTCTTGAAGGACAACGAGGTAACTGTTTGATAAACGAATGAGTACATTATTTTCTTTTATATTCTCTAAGTACTCAGAGATACAATTTATTTCTTTTTTCTGTTCTACAGAGGGATATCAACAGAGTCCTTGAAGAGTTTGTCAGCTTCATTCTTAACCGCATTTGGAGCTCTTAAGAAATATTTTTCCTTATCGTGGAATTTATAAAATAAATATATTTACTTAAGGAAGATGTAGTTTTTATTACGACAGTAAGCATGTATATGGAATGAATATTAATATAGAGTAAAATGTAGTTTAAAGCCTATTTTCAGTGGTGACATATTTTATTCCAATTATGTAATATATCAAGAAAGAGTAATTTTTTTTACTAAAATACTGTATTTCATAATTATATGGTATTAATTTGTAAACGAAGAAGGTTTAAAATAATGGAAAAATATCTAGTTTTATACAAAAATGTCTAAAATGAACTTGTATTTAAAATATAGCCAAAAATAAGCCTTGATTTCCTAATTTCATAATTGCTTTGAATCATATTAAACTTTTGTTTATTACATAGACGTTGTTGCACATAGACGAAGGTACTACGAGTCGTTCCAGTTGTATATTATTATTCAGTTACTATGGCGTTCGAATATCTATTTGAATTAAGCTCATACCTATGAGCTTCTAAAAATGCAAAACAATTGTATTGAATGTAAAGTTTTTATATTTTGTTTTCCTATGAATGTGGTTTTAAACAATAGCAGTTAAGAAACAATTAAACAATTTTTTTTTATAAAGAAATTCTTTGAAATATAACAATAAGAAAAAAAACGTTGTTTCACATGGTTATACATAAGTTATTAAACATGGGTCTCAGGATCATCTGAAATTTCAGAAATTTGTTATTTAATTTAATAAATCTTATAAAGCCTTATTAATTTATTTTTTGATATAAATTTTCGTGGCATTTTCTAGTGATTAAATTAATACTTGCTTCTCCTCCGGTCAGTGTGTTGATATGGGTTTCTAAGTTAAGTTTATTCAAATCAATCCTTACGGGAGTAGCTTTCCTGAGGTCCATTTCCAGAATCTTTGGCACGGCAAGTCTGATTGTATTGTTGGGTAATAATTTGAATACCTTCTTAAGAATATATTCACTGAACTGTTGTTAAAGATACTAAAAGAATAAAGTTTTTATAGGCGTTTCAAAACTTCTCTCTGATAGTGTACTTAACGAACACCAAATCGTAATCCTGCAGATGACACCTACGTCCCGACATGACGGTTATGTATATACATATGTAAAATAACTATTTCACCGATTTCAAACTAACTCGATATGTTAATTGGTAAAGCAACTAGCACGTTATACTTACGAGTACAATGTGCAGATCCTACTAGAGTCGATCAATTTTTCAATTCAATATTTTTCTAAACTAAAAACTAACACGACAATAGGGGTTTTGTTATTATATTCCCTTATTACATACACTAGGAACCCACTTCATATTTAAATAGCATATCCCGGCTATATATTAACATAAAAGATATGTATTGAAGTTTGAGTTGAATATTGTTAATAAGTTGAATATTGAGTTTCTGAGTCGTGGTGGTATATACATGTACGAGTATTGTTAATAGGACTTTTAATATCTTCCCCTCCTACATTTTGAAGACCTTTCAGTGTTGTGTATGCGTATACGTGTATACTGACAGTCAAACCGTTATTTATACTTCATAGTCAGTGGTGGCCTAGTGGTTAATGGGCCTGCCTCTCATGCATGAGGACGCGGGTTCATTCCTGGCCCGGGAAATTACCAATGTGATTTTTTTTTGTATTTAGACATCACTGATAATGCATTGATGTCAGGCAGGCGGCCGGTCGTAAAAACTATTAGCCAAACCTATTCATAACATGTAAGGCAGACCCTGGCTAAAGCTGGGAAATTGCCAGATAGAAGAAGTCGACACCGGTATTTATACTTATCTATATTGACCCTTAAACGGCGATAGGCAGAAACTAGTTCACTAGACTGCTAAAATAATGAAATGGTAACCATCTACGGTTTACTGCTCATTAACAAGAGTAAATTGGATCTGTGGTTAATGCTGAGACTTTGACGGCCTTAAGTAATATTGACGGTGTGGTCGATCATTGCATCAGTGTAATTAATCAATCTACATATATCTAACACTTGGTATATAAATATTTAAAGTTATAAATGTTAATACAATAAAACAATTAACAATGCTAAGGATATTATTAGGCCTTTAAAAACGGTGCCGTTGTTATCAAAACCACGACAGTAATCTCCGGATATATTAATTTCTTGCATCAAGTCGTGTATCGGTATCAACTAAAAAAGATATTGCACCTGTTAGTGCTTATAGTATTATCTTGTTATCCTTATTTTAATATTTTGTGTCAGATTATATTATTAGAAATTGATTTGCTAAAAAACTATATTAGGTTAATTGGCTTTTTAATTTTGAAGAAATTTTAATGTTAATTTGAGGATTATTAGAACGCACTGTGGTGGAAACAATATATGTACAACGGTAGTGTAGTCGAGTGAGAGCGATAGAGCTAGTGCCTTAAAAATAAATAATAGTTCAAAAAACTAAAAAAAACACGCTTGTATTTTCAATTACAAGGGAATTATATTACAGTAGAAGAAGGTCAAACTATCATTCATAGTTAATCACCTCAAAATTTTACAAAATCACCTCAAAATAAGTTAAAATCATTTTAGTGGCAAATATGAGGGAAAAGACATGAAATCTAGTCAAATATATCTTATGCTTTTTACTCTGAGTTAAATTATTCTGTTAATAAATTTTATTTATATTATTTAGTCCAAAATCATTTTTCTCATTTGGTTGCCTTTTTAAGACAGTTCTTATAAGAGGTTTTATAATTTTTGCTTTATATTTCGATAGGTAAAAATTAAAAGATTTATCTCTTAAAATTTTCAAAGTTATTCATAAAATTTACAAAAAACATTATTTAAAATTATGATAAAAGTAATATATTTTAAAATAAACAATGTTATCGTATAGCGAATACCCCTTTAGTTGATTTTTTCAGTTAATCTAACACAGAACATCGTAATATTAGAACTTGATTTAAAGTATGATTTACTTTAGAAGATGTAGAGGTATCGATTATGTCATTTGATCCAGCCATTGTACGCTACATAGCCACGATTAAAGTTTTGTGAAACAATGTCGTAGTTGCTTAATACTTTCAAAGTTCGCATGGCATCTCTAATTTTCAATATAATATGTAGTTCAATATATGACTTGGCATTTTACTAATTTTGTTGTTATTACATACTTGTGCTTTATGACGTCAAATTTGATAAGTTTCTTTTATCTTATTACAATTTATCTAACACTGTTTGAAATTATATCTTTATATAAGCTATATTATTTTTATGCTATTTATAGTACATGGATTCTTATTTACTCTGTTTTGTAACCACTCAAATTCCTCTAGTATTATTTCAATATAATTCGTTTCATTTTATATCAACAAAAAGTGGGAATATGAACGTTAATAATTTATTTTACAGTATTTATAATACTTACTCAAAAAACATAAGGTCTTCTAATGTAACTTTTGAGATCCAGAAAATGTTTATTTTGTGTTAAAAACATAAAATATTTTAAAACAAATATTGGGTAATAGAATCTTATTATTTTAAGATTGAGCCAAAATTCTGGGTTTATTTCAAACAAGACTCCAATAAAGATCTTAGACCAACCAATTTTCGTTATTAGGAAATAAGAAAAGTTATAGATAAGGCCTGCTAGCAAGAAAATAACAAAGGCTAAGTGACCCTAAAACTCAAATGGCAAAGAACAAATGGAGGGAGCCTTCATGTAACACGTTGAAGAAACAGATACAGGAAGATAATTTACAGTTTTAGTTTTATAATAGAAGTACATGTACAATTAAATTCTATTAGAGAGTCTTTTTACACTAAACTGTAAAAAAAAGACTCCTTGAAAGTTGCTTTCCATATAATTCTTCAGAAATATATGGTTTTTAATACATTAACTATACAATCGATACATACTTTTAGGTAAAATTTTTAATGTAACTTCTAATATTGATTCAAATTAACTGGTGAGTCTGTAACTTGAAATAGTCTATTTTATACAGATATTTAAGTTAATAAAACAAACAATTTGCAGTAAAAGATCTTCAGAACAATAAAGAACAAGACGTAAGACATACGAATTGAAACTTTTTAATGAAAATTTATAGTGCCTGTAAGATTAAATTATTTAAAAAATATATATAAAGAATAGTTACTTAGACTGACGACTATTAAGATCTCTAAATTTGATCAAATTGTTTCATTGTAAAACGTTTTTAACATTCATATATAAATATTTTTATAAGGTTTTTTAATATCTATAGTGGGTCTTTAATATTATTATAGAGGTATGGGTTTAAAAATAAAATATTACATAAAATATTTGCTCTTTTTACTGATGTTAACTATACATTAATTTATATTGTAAATTGTAAAACAATCAAAATGACTAAAAAACAAGACGTTCGTAGTTTTAAATATAATTAATATAATTATTAAATTAATATTACACAATAACACTTAATTTATGATTATATGACCCCACATAGAAGGTAATACCTGTCTATTATTATTATACTTGTATGTGATAAATATATTATTGATAATTACAAAACGATAAGACAATGATTTATCATCCATAAGAAGCAATATGATAAACACTAATATGTTATGATGCAAATTGAAGTAATGGAGAATGTGGTTACGTATAATTTAGCATTACTACCTTTTTGTATTGAAAACAGTTACTAATTTTTGTTTCTGCCTTCTCCTAGTTAAGGTATTAAATACAAAAACAAGTTAAATGAACAATAAAATAGAAGAAAAACAAAAATATAAATATTTTTTTTTGCTTTATCTTACCTTACTTTATGTTACATTTTTTTAAGAAATATATACCATTTATTTTATTATTTCAATCAAGTGTAACTGTATCCATAATACCGATAAGCAAGCATTGCCCTAATTACTTTAAGATTATGACGATAATAATCTCCGGATGCATAATTTTTTATCGAATTATATAAGTATGGATATAAAAAGGTATTGCCCCTTTTATTATTTTTCCATGAGATAAGATTATTTTTATTACGGGAATCCGGTAGGGTTTAAAATTCTATTTGGTTTCTAGCTTTTACACCATTTCAACTCTAAACCTTTTAACTTCTCGTTGAGAGTAAAGCTGTTTAAAAAGTGACAATAAAGGCCGGCTTTTCGTGCAGTTAATTGCATCTAGATGATGTGGATGAAATTCAACCCTACCCAGGTAGTGCGATGATAGAATGGTGATGAAGGCACTTTATCAAACAATTCCTCAGAACATTCCCTGTTGTATAGACGGTAGAATACCCAGAGTGAGCTCACATCCCCTTGGGGGGTTTAAGGGTTATAGAACCGTCTTTCGTCTGTTGCCTAAAATCGTCTGTGAGCATGGGATCGATGAAAATACGAACTGCCTGACGTTATATGGAATCAAGTGGAAGAAGTTGGTATTGTGGGGCACCGGACCAGAGGAGAGAACAATACTCCATGTGGGGACAAACCCGTCCTTTATATAATAAAAACAAGTTTCCCTGTGTGAATGGACCACGTTCGACACCTTAAAGACGGACATAGGCTAACGCAGGACAGAAGGTCAATTAGGTACACGTCTACATCCTGGGGGAGGAAGGGATGGGAAAAGGGAAAGGGCAACCGACACTCTCACTCATCGAACGAAAGGCAGCCATAAATGACTACTTCCCGCCGATCTTTTGTGAGAGGGTGGTACTTCCCCGGTCGAGCCAACGTTTGTTCGAGCTGTAGTACCTAACTAACCACAGCTAGGCTAGAGCCTAGCTGTGGTTAGTTAGGTACGGTACGGTAGGTAGTAGGTACGGTATGGTTAGTTGGTAGACCAACTTCAAAAAATATTAATTTGTTCATAGAAGAATATATTTTCTATAATTTCTTAATTCATATTCTTGTCATATACAATCTAAAAAATAATGCATTTTATACAATATATCGCGCTCTGTTTGCAGCCTATTTTCTACAGATAATGAAGTTCTATGTGACGTAAATTATATTTTGGATTCTCTTGATATGATAAGTTTTTAGTATAAATACTACAGGTAAAATAGCATTCAACAGTAATTGGGATAAACAAACAGGTAAGTGGTATTACAATTACAGGCTTGATATTAAAATTTGTAATAAACCATTATTTTTATCATTCTATTTATATTTATATACAGATGAAAATAACATTATGTTTGATTAACAATTTAATTTTTTTACAGTCCTGAGTGAAAATGAAATTCCCCCTCTTCGCTATCCTTCTCGTCGTCGCAGGCGCTAACGCCTTGCCTTCGTCGAGTGATGTTCTTGAGAACGGTAGGTGGTAAAATTGTAATTCATTGTTACATATAAATAGAAGATTTCGATTGACTTTATAGCAAGGAAATATGTTATTAACTGTCATAATATTTATAATGAACAGAGTCTTACAACAAACTTGGCCAAAGGAACTTCGTTGAAGATCAAATCAGATGGGTCATTGAACAGATCAGTAATGTAGTGAAACTAATTGGCCTCGACCCTATTGAAGTTGAAGAGAAAAGTATTGACATCGATGTTCCAATAGTGTAAGAGATTTTTCGTATGACCTTTTCGTGCAAATTCAGCGTAGTTTGTTTAAACATAAGTGAAACTAAAGCTTTTAAATTAATTATGTTCAATATATTTTTAGAGATATTAGTATCGCCGCCATCCTCGAAGGCCTTAAGTTTGAAGGCCTCAGTAACATACGCATCAACAACCTAGAGTACAGTTTCATCTTCAGCAGACTTCGCCTCGATGTTTCCCTTCCAGAGATCAGTCTTATTGTTGGTATGAAAATTATTAAGAACTTACACGAACTGATCTGCAACATGTGTGAAGTATATTTTACAAAGAAATTTTCAGTAGTCATCAGACTAAAATTGAATGACATTACTGTGGAAAAGATAGTAGCATAACTAAATTATTGCTATTAAATTTCATACTATTTTCTAGGAAACTCTGGACTGGAGGTGAACTTCTTCGACAGAGAATTTCTAGGTGTTTTCAAGGGCAGGTAAGACCGAAATAAAACCATTTCAAAAGTTCATTGTAAAATATATCATTGTTTCATATTTAATTTGAATTTTCAGCCTCTACATCAGGTCAGTCCGTCTTGCAGCTGAGGTTCACGTCAATGCTGATCTCGAAGGAATTTCTCTACGTAGCATTTCAATTAACTTCAGCCTCGGTGGAATTGAGGTAGAGCAACTATAATATAGTCTTTCGGTTCAAAAAATATATGAAAGTAATGTTCTTTTAAATATGCAGAGTTTTTAAGAATATTATTTTATTACTCATTGTGTTTTTTATAATAACTTTTCAGTCCGACTTGTTTTTGGAGATGCAAGGAAACGACCGCTCTGATGTCGTCAACAATTTCCTTAACAAGAGAATCCCTGATTTCTTGAAGGACAACGAGGTAACTGTTTGATAAACGAATGAGTGCATTATTTTTTTCTATATTCTCTAAGTACTGAGAGATACAATTTATATCTTTTTTTGTTCCACAGAGGGATATCAACAGAGTCCTTGAAGACGTTGTCAGCTTCATTCTTAACCGCATTTGGAGCTCTTAAGAAATATTTATTTCCTTGTCGTGGAATTTATAAAATAAATATATTTACTTAAGGAAGATGTAGTTTTTATTAGGACAGTAAGCATGTACATATATGGAATGAATATTAATGTAAACTACAATATAGTTTAATGCCTATTTCCATTTTTTACATTTAAAAAAAATGTAATACAATGAGATGGTACCATAATTTTCTCTAAAATACTGTATTTCAGCATTGTATGTTATTATAATGTGTGTTAGGCAGACCTTGGCTAAAGCTGGGAAAATAGCTAGGTAGAAGATGTTATTATAATGTGTGAGCATATTACGTATTAATAAATGTAATAGTTGAGCATATTACGTATTAAACGCGACTGGATCAGCGTGAAGTTCAGAGTTATTCTCTCTAAGGCCCGGGATTTTGATTGGGATCGAGATTGATAGGAAAAGTAGCTTATGCCTTTCCCTAGGGTTTCATCTATCCCTACATATTCAGAGGCGTAAAAAACCAATGTTTGTTTAGTTTCGGCCCATAAATCTTTTTATTTTCTGTCACCTTACCTACACTAATAGTTTTATGAAAATTATAATATAATTTAATTCTTATATTATTTTAAATAACTTGGTGGACAATTTGTTTTTTCTCTTGGAAACATTGGATTTTTCTGTTTTTCAAATTGAAAAAGAACTTTACTTAGAAATAGAAAATTTTACAATCATGCATTTTTTTTTGAGCGAATTGAAATACAGTTACGAAATAAATGTAGAATTTGAACAATAATTCATAGAATTTATTAAAATTGAGAGTGATATAATATACTTTAGTACTTTACTTATTCATTAAAACACATTTTAAAGTTTTTATATTGATTATAAATAAGAACATCTGATCTGCAATCAGAAATGAATCTAGACTTGAATATTTTAACCTGTAAAATCATAACGTATGCAAAACCACTAAAATTGTAAGGGTTACGTGAAATCCATAAGCAAGATATTCCCTTACATTCTTTTATGAGACAGATTGATGCACCATTTAAAAAATTGGCCAAATTTCTTTCAGTTATCATCACCTCTCTGGGGCTATACAAAATCTATAGAGATTCCTGCCAGTTGAGCGTGTCCTGGTGACAGTATGGTCAGTTTTGATGTACAGTCATTATTCACTAGTTAACCTGTTCATGACTGCATTGAGGTTGTAAGTGGTAAGTTAAAAGATAACAATATATATAAAGAATACGCAAAGCTACAAAAGCATTGCGTAACATTTGGATACGTTTTGTGGAAAGATGAATTCTATATAAATACTAGAAAACCCGGCGAACTTCGTATCGCCCTATAATCAAGAAATATCTAATATGTACGTTTTTTTATTTATATTTTTGGAGTTTACCTATTAAAGCCATAAATCTCCGTGTTTTGAAGTTCGACAGAATGATTGACATATTAGTTGGTTGTCAAATCTAATGTAAAAAAAACGTTTGTATCAACAACTACTAATAAATTAAAAATTAATTAAAAAGACATTGTCCAGCGGCCAAAATTGTGAATCCAAACCATTCCCAGATCCCCTTGACCACACACAAAAAATTTCATCAAAATCGGTCCAGTTGTTTGAGAGAAGTTCAGTGACATACACACTCACAGAAGAATTATATACATATATAAAGATAAATGGAATTGCAATTGGTTTACGCCGTTGTCGCTGGTATATTCATGGAGGACTTCGAGAGGCTAGCCCTTTGCTTTTCTCCAATAAGACCTTTAATATATTATAATCATCATCAAAACGCAACCATCAAAGGCTACTTCACGCCGATCTTCTGTGACAGGGTGTTACTTCCCCGGTCGAGCCAGCCCATGTTCGAGCTGCAGTAACTTGACCACTTCTACTATCTAAAAACTTAAAGATTTTGAATGTCACTACATTAAAATAAGTAAAATTAATCGGAAAGCAATTTGTCTTATCCCGGTGAACTTCTGTCTCACATTCCCGTAACATCAACTACATCCACGCAACATAGCAACCGACGATAATCCTAAGCTTTAAAATGATCTATAAATATTTAAGATCATTTATATTTCATTTCATAGAAGTAATTTAATTTAGTTAGATTAAGGTGTTGTCGTTGTTATAAAACTTTTTAGACAGTGCTGTGAATACCTGTAATAGGTGACCTGAATATGAAGACCTATATTTTTGACTGTATTTTTGTGTAAATGTTGCATGTGTACACCAACAGGTGTTCCTAAGTAAATAAAATAAATTTCCGATTAATTGGGTGCAAAAGCATCGTTATATAGAAAACATCATGATATCCTTAAATTTCCCCCTACATTTATAGCTTGAGGAATTTACAAATTGAGTGCACAGGTCAGACTATAAGTAGAAATAGTAATTGTAGAAGGTCATCCGTGGCTATAACCTTATATATACTTTTTATTATATGACTTATATTGATGTAAGAATGTACGTTTCGAAAAGTATTGCTTGATTGACCCGTTCCCATAATTTTCAACTGAGTTCGTAGGAGACTATCAAGACATGTAATTGGTTATAACTACAGTATTAAACATTCTTTTTAATTCCCTGATTCTCCTATGTGGAATTAAATTCACATGTTACTAAAAATGTATTTGCAAAAAAATTTTTATATTTATTCTAGAAGTATGGGAGAAAATAATAGCTTTGTAATAGTTAATATTATGCAGATTTTATCAAATTGATGGGTATCATTACAAATAAGAAACCTGCATTTGTAATCAATCTAAATAGTTTGAAAACGATTAAATTTTGTTTATATTCACGTCTTTACATATTTTAATCTCATTGCTTTTCAAAACTATTGTCATTTATTAAGAAATGTTTAATTGATATAATATTAACTTTTCTACTTTATTCGTTTATTTATAGTAAGATCGAAGAAATATCTTTGGAAATGGGATCAAAAACACAAAAAAATAACTTGTGGCAAAACATTTTAATTTATTTGCTCCTCCAAACTTCCAACAACGAAAATAATTTATAAAAAAATAGTCACTCGCTCCGAAAGTTTGTTATAAATGAGAGAAGCGTATCAATTTTTCTTTTAATTGTTCCAGTAGTACTCGAGAATGGTTTTAACAAGACCTCCAAGAATTCTGTCGATGTCATCCTATAAAACATATATAGAATTTAATAAATCTACTGCTTATCTTCTTATCAACTTATATTATGTAAGTTACTGACCTTGTTGTTCTCGAGGAAGGCAGGGATTCTCACGTTAAAGAGATTGTTCACGTATTCAGTACGGTCAACTCCTTGAGCCATAGCTTTTAAGTCGGCCTAAAAATATGCAATGCAATTGTTACAAACAGCGCTACATAATATGTATATATATATTTGAAGCAAACATGAGCGTTGTATTTTTATAGCCAGTAAGTAATTTTAATATTAGTCTAGTTTCGTGGGTAATGTTTTGTCGTCTATTTGGACTGATAGATTAACATTAATATTTTACATACTTATGTAAAAGCAATAGTTACAAACAGCGCTACATAACATATACATATATGCATCAAATATGAGCATTGTATTTTCCTTTCCAGTAAGTAATATTTATTAATATTCTTGTTTCGTGGGTAATGTTTTGTCATATATTTGAACTTAACGTCAATTAAATTTTTAAAATATTCATAATAAATTAACGCATACCTCAATGCCTTTCAGACTCGAGTCTAATGAGATACTGCGTATGGAGGGTTGTCCGATAATATTGACATCAACGTAGACAACACCTTGGATGCGAAGTTCATTGATGGACAGACTGAAATATATTCAACAGATTTATAGTAATGCGTTTAAAATAAAAAGGTAAAGGATTGTTGTGTTAAATATTAAAATAATGAACATTAAAAATTTTCTAACCTGCCACTCATTTCTCCTTCAACTGCATTTCCAGCTATAATGCCTTGGAAGTTGCAGTTGCCTAAAAACAAAAACTTTGTTGGAAAAAGAAATAAAGATGATTTTTTTACAACAAATTTGTCGAATAAAAAATAAAATAAAAAGGATGTAGAATTACGTACCCATTGAAACTTTCATTTCAGGAATAGATACATCAATGCGCAATCTGTTGAAGATGTAGCTGTATTCTAAGTGGTTGATGCGGATGTCACTCAAACCAGAGAAATGTAGCTTTTCAATGACACCTATTAGTCTTACGTCTCTGTTGATAAATTCACAGTGTTTATTAATTTTATTCTGTTCATTTGCGCAGAATAGTTATATATCAGAATAGTTTACGTACATACATAAATAAAAAAAATATTTCTAAAATTAAAGTAGCATTATTACATTTTAAAACTATCAGTAAAAATCTCGTTAAAATTGCTCTAGCTGTTTAACGAATACAAAAAGACAAATAACTTTTAATAAGAATGTATAAACACGGATACATTTGACATTTTTCAATTTGTATTTAAAACTATTCCTATTACTTACATAAAAGACGGGTTAATAGAGAATTGTCTCTTTTCTACGTTCAATGGATCGAGACCCGCATTTTTAATTCTTCTAATAATTCTCTCAACCATGTTCCGAACTCTGTCTTCTGCAGGATTTCTTTGGATGGGCTCATCGTCTGCAAGTGATTTAAATCAGTGTTAGCAAAGAAGTCGATATAAATTATTAACCTTATAATATATTTCTTAATTAAAATTACCAAAAAAGTTGTTCTCTTCTGAGGGGAAGGCATAAATGCCTGCTATGAGCAAGACAAGTGCGAAGAGTTGGAGTTTCATATTGTCTGCCAGTTGCGCTATAAAATAAAAAATAATATTATTGTGAGTAAAAGCAAGACAGAAATATGACAAAAGTTTTATTTGTCGCTTTTTTTTTGTTAAATTAGAATAATGAAAAGCAAATGTAGTTTTTTTTATTCTCACCTGTTTGTATCCGCAATAATAATAACATTGCCCTAGTCCTCTACAGTATTTATATTATTTGTTACGTAATCTTATTGATATCATAGCTTACATAAATAGAAATTTTAACTCATAAATCCAATAATCTTCTGTATTATCTACTAATATAATCATTACGTACTTCACTATCATTTTTTTATAATCCTGAAGACCTCCTGTAGTGACATTGGAATTTTTGTAATGTTTTGTTTGATTCTAGAATATTAATAAAACTTTCGTTTATATACAGGGTGACTGGTGAATTACTATCAATATTTAAGGAGCATACTCGGTACATGATTCTCATTCGAATTATGTAAAAAAAATAGGCACTTAATTTTTGACAAAATTTCCGTATAAATAAATAAAGTGTTGACACGTTCCAAGTGTTCCAAGTGTGGACGCGTCTGGCGGCGTGCTGATACAACACAACGCCGCCGCACGCGTGTGTGTGTGTGTATATCTAATCTGTAGGGTGTTCACACGATGCGTAATTAATTACATAACTTTTGGTTAACTTTACTTAGAAGTTTATTAATATTTATGTTATATTAATTTTTATTTTGTCATATATGATCGTCAAATATCACGTCCTCAAGTATCGATAGTAATTCACCAGTCACCCTGTATAACCACGTAGATGATGACTACATTTAAAAAACAAAGTTTGGGCAAAGAATATACTGTGTACCTCAACAATGCGGAGTGTCTTTATTGGCGTTTGTTGTGGCATGAAGAAAAAGGACCAACTCCATTTGAAGCTCTGAGAATGATTTATATGTTGAAGTACATAACATTTTTCAATCCGCTTATACAAAAGTTTTGGGCTTGCTTGAATATGACCAGTACTGGTATGGTAGCTTACAACACTGCATTTTTTTTAAACTCCCCTCGAAATCGGAAATTGTTTTACATTCGCAGTAGTAAGAATTTGCTGTTTGTTCTTTCCTGGGGGATTTAAGACAAACTCAGGTTAACTATGTACAAGCATATCTTAAAACATCGATTTGGTGTTCCTTCACAAAACCTGTTACCTTGTCTAAAATATACGTTATATTTTCAAGAGTCTGTTAAAAATATGAAATTATGAGTATCTTACAAGAAATGTTGTATTTAACATCCCTAAGGATACTAGTGAATACTATTGAAGAGCTAATACAATAGAGCTCCCCAGGTATTCATTGCGTAAAAGACAAGCCTATGGAATGGTATTGCGGACTTGCGGACGATTTTAACTCCGTAGAACGAACAGGCTGCATCAATTAACAATATACTTTTAAAGACATTCGACGGAGAAGAAAATGTATAAATCAATATACGCACCATGCCAAGTCGATTACATTATTAATTATGCGGTAGAATTTGTAAATTCCCAAAAAGCAGCTAGTCTCTCATACTATAGGCTTGCACTGCGAAAAGTACATCGGTAATATTGCCACGTACCTTGAAACTGTCAAAGTAAAAGCTTAACACAAAATTTTGTCGATGCCGTTATTTTGACTTTATGTGCTTCTGGAGAAACGGTGTTTATATCGCGCATTCCCATTATACCAAAATAGCTTCCACTTGACTTTAAACACCTTCAATTTCCTCTGAAGGTTGACTCTGTGATAGGACAGTGGCGTGCACGGAGATTTGAGGTTGGGTAAGCAGGATATGTCTGAAAAATAAAATACAAATTTTCATAATTTCCTCCTCTAAAACATTGATAACGATGATATCCTTCGCAAGTATTGATTTAAATTTTAAATGAAACTTATATTTTTATTATTTTTAACGGGCAAACGAGATGTCTGCCGTGATCACGATTGCTGCAAAGTACATAATCGAAACGTCGGGAGTATGTAGTTTTTAAACATAATACGTAAAGTAATCAAAAAATATTAATTTAATTTAAACATTGATAATATTCGCACATAATGTTACAGCTGCCCAATCAGAACGAATATTTATAAATATATTTTTTATATAATTCTGTTTTTTTGCAAGCGGTATCGTTCTAATGACGTCACAGAGCGAGGTGCACAGTTAATCCGTAGGAGTTATAGGTATATTATATACTATATGAATCTCTCAACTACCTCTGAGTCAGGAAAGTATCTAAAACGATTAGGTACGATCTGTTCATCACAGCTTTATGAAAGTTATTTAATTAGGAATATCCATTACCCAGTGAAGATTCAAACATTCTTATTATTAAGGCGGCCAACTTTCCGAAAACTGAATGCGGGACTTAACCTTTCATGAATGGCGGGGGGGGAGGGGGTTAGGGATTGGGAATGTCATAAAAATCTTCGCAACTGCCCATATTAAGTTTTAAAATACTCTATTACGCGTCATGAGTTCAAAAGAAAGAAGGAAAACGAGATTATCGCGGGCGCGATACGCTTGTCCCTATTATAGGTAATCTGTGTTCCTGCACTGTTGACCGTGGTATGGGTGTTGTGTAGAAGTGTGGCAGAAAAATAGGGATGCGGGACATGCGGGACGCATACAACGTTTTGCGGGACTATTTTACTAATAATTTCAAAGCGGGATTTCGTCTAGAATTGCGGGACGGTCCCGCAGAATGCGGGATGGTTGGCTTCCTTACTTATTATTATCATTTGAAAACAACAAAAAAGGCAGACAAAATAACTTATTTGAGTGTACACAACCTGCTAACTAATTAAAACTATCATAATACTTTTTAGTAAATCGAATAACATTAACTTTCTTTAAGTTCAATCTTAACTGGTCACACACCTTGACTTTACACTTATTTTAATTTTATTATCAAACAACAATATTGAAAATCTAATCGTAACTCATTTCAATAATCACATATCACAAGCACAGAACTCTCAGTTATAATTTTCCATAATTCGTTAATAAATTAATCCACTGTTTACTAATTAAAACTTATTCACTTGCGCTTAGATTGACAGATGACAATATTCAATAATAATAGAATGGCGAAAAAAATATATGAACAGTTTACCGACCAATCAGAGAGCCCCATTTCATTTGACAATTAACGTACTTTCTACGACATTTAAAACAATACAAAATAATCAGTGCTTCCCGAACACCATTCCGTATCTCAGTTATTTCAAAACTGAATGATCTATAATTTTGAACACATAGATGTGAAAGTATAAGGCTTAATATAAAAAATAATAATTTGCAAAATTATATTTATTAATTTATTTAAAAAATAAATATAAATATATTAATATATGTTTTAGCACCGTATCAAAAAATGCGCAAAATTTTTCGTCTCCCTGTGTAAACTAATATATAAACATCGTAATACAATAAATATCTTTGACAGCGGTAAAAGGTTCGGTCTCGTTATAAAAAAGTTACCCGAAATTTATACCATCTTAAACTATTTGTATTAATTGTAATTTAGTTATTTACTATATAAAATATTATTTAAGAAACGTTATAAGGATTAAAAAATATATAAAACTTATACATTTATATAAAAACTTTCGAGTAATGTGGCGTTGAATTGTAGTAATGTACTGGGCCAAAATCACACCATTGAACATGAGTTAACTTTGATACCTTTAAATATATATTATGGTTTGCAAAAAATAATAAAAAATATATAGAAAAGAAAGCTTATTTAAAGGACTATATAAATTAATTAGTTTTATTCCATAACAACGACTTTCATGTTTTGTTGCTTTGAGACGGCCTTGTATGGGGCTTTCCCACATGCGCCGCTCTGGCTGCATAGCGGCACTAGCATTTATCAGCGACCGATCGAAAATGTTTCGTTTTTACATTGATAGATGTCTCTTATTAACAAACCATGAATCAAATGTCATTATAACATATGTCTGTAAACATTTGTATTTCGTAATGTATGACTAAAAGTATGTAAGAATTAAACAAAATAAGTTTAGTTGTTATATGCGTAGGGTATGCAGTGCTTATTTGCATCTATGGTGTGCACGCCACTGCTAATAAGAAATAAAGTCATCACTCATCAAACCAGTTTTACTTAGACCTATTTATACAATGTTCCAGAAATGGGTAGTGTAGTTCTTATTATTAATTAAGACATTACTATCTACCTACTATTCTGTTAAAACAACTTATATAAAAATAGAAGTGAATTATAATAAAAGATAATTAACACAAACCCCTGTCGTAGCTTAAAAGCAAGTCACTTGTCAAAATTTTGGCAGTGACCTATTTGTGTGGCGCGCCTAATTCAAAACTTTAAAACACGTGGTGATGATAGATTGCATATTAAATCAGTGTTAGCAAGGTCGTCGATATAAATTATTAATCTTATAATATATACTTAGGAAACACACTTTTAATTTGAACCGAACCTTTAAATTCCTGAACGCATCCGAAGTGGTATTAAAGCGATGACGCTTGGTTTCAGGTTTGTTCACTTTTTACGCGGGAAAGTTATTTGTGAACAAGACTTGTAGTTTTGTAAATTGAATTTAACTTATTTGAGGTGTAATCGGTTAAGATAATAGTATGTAGTTTGTTCTAGTTAGGCTTTTATTTGTTATTTAAAAGTACTGCCTTTATAAGAAAACTATATTTTTTAATGATTTTGTTAGAATCCTAATTTCAGAAGTGTGATACCATTCACGTTTACAATTATATTTATGTAATACGCTTTTGATTACTCAAAAAGTAATAAATAAAATGAAACACGAATTCTGTTTTAAAATCTACTTTAACAATTACTTGCGTGTGAATATGACTGATAGACAATATTAGGCTCGCAATAAATCGCGTGGATAAGACAAGGACCGTTGGTTTTAGAACAGAACTCGATCTAAGAATATAAGTTTGGATTACGATAAAGAAATAGGACAAATTCTTTTTCAGGTCATCCTATTATGTTTCAGTACATTAGAAATTTAACGCTCTACCGCAAGTAAAGCAACTTTGCGTCGAAGTCTAAAATAACAAAACTTGGTTTGCATACTCTTTCACTGGGAAATTAAAACAAATCGAACAAGCAATTCAAATTAAGGCATGAGTCTAACAGGTACAGAATTTGTTTTATTAATAGTACACACATCCCGTAAGTTTTATTTGCTATATTTAATTATAAAGCTGTAAGCTGTAATGCTATATTTATTTGCTATATTTAATAATAAAGGGGTGGTTAAGTTAATGTTTACAAATACAGTCTCACTCTTTCACTTCACTAAGCTCATAGTATCTGACCGTGGGTGAATTTTTGAACTTATTTTGATACGCTATGCATAGAATTTAAAAGGCTTTAGGGTTTATGATCCTCAAAATAACTCAGTTAAAACTATAAGAGACATCATTATAATGGAACGAACCAAAAACTCAGTTCATATTTCTATTGTGTTTAAGGTTTCAGCGGAGGAACAGAGTGAAGAAGAAGAAAATGGTAATGCAGATATCATAAATACTGAATGTAATGGTAGTGGTGTCACATATATTCCAAAAGCTTCTTCAGTAATTGACTCGTATCAGTGTTTCTGATACAGCATCAAATCCAGACTATTATTATCATCATCTACTTAATCCTTATTAGACTTGAGTTAGGACTTTCCCAACAAATGAGTGAGAAAAGTACCTGATAGATACACCTACAATCATTTTTGTATTGCAGAAGCAGATGATCAGAATATAATGGATATTACACATGGGGGAGCTTTAAATGGAACTGAGAGTAAATTTTGGAGAGCAAGTATGGAGGAAGAAATACAATCTTTTAAGATAAATGATGTATGAGAACTTGTGGATAACTTTTGTGATTCTACGGTAGCTCAGTACATATGGTTGTTTAAAAACAAAGTATGATAAAGTTGGTAATGTTCATTATAATGCAAGATTAGTAGCAAAAGGTTTTTCACAGAAAGCCCACATATACCATCATGAGACTTTCCCCTGTGCTACATTATTCTACTCTAAGATTGTTATTTTCTTTAACTGTAAAATTAGATTTAGATAATATACACCATCTTGATGTAACAACAGTTTTCCTGAATGATTTTTTGAATGATTCTGTGTATATACAAAAACTTGTATTGTATGAGGATGATAATACTGATAATAACAAGGCTTAAACATGCCATCTATGGACTTGAGCAGGCCTCACATGCATGGTATGAGAGAGTCAATGATCGCTTAAAGTCTTTAGGTCATTTAAAATCTAAGTATGAACCTTGTTTATTTACAAAGTTTGAAAGAAATATTAAAGTGATAATAGATTTGTTTGTTGTTGAATTTTTTGTATTCTCTAAATGTATAATGGCAACTTATCAGTTAATACAAGCTTTAAGCAGTAAATTAAAAATAAAAATCTAGGCCAAATAAGAGTAAATATGTATCAAAATGTTATAACTGTTGATCAAGAACAAAACATAGAAAGCTTTCTGAAATTATTTAATATGTTACATTGTAAAACTGGAAACTCCTATGGAGGTTAATGTAAGGCTAGAAAAATCTAAGAAAAGTTTTTGTGATAAGAAAATTAAATATAGATAACTAGTAAGTAATTTTATGTATTTATCTGTCTTGACCAGATCAAACTTTGCTTGCAGTGTATTTTATTTGAGTCAGTTTAATAACTCATATGATGAAACTCATTGGATACATTTAAAATGAGTTTTAAAGTACTTAAAAGGTACTAAAAACTTAGACCTTGTTTTAGAAAAGAATAATTCTTATATACAAGGCTATGTTGATGCAGATTAGGGTTCAGATTCAAATGATAGAAAATCTTTTTCTGGATTTTGTTTTAAATTTTGGGACAGTAATTTCTTTTGAATGAAGAAAACACAGTAATATAGCTTTGTCTTCAACAAAAGCAGAGTATAATTCCATGTCAGAAGCCAGTAAGGAGGCCATTTAATTAAAACGACTGTTTAATTTTGAAATTGGAGGCCATTTAATTTCAACAATTACTTTGTAATATAATGATTATCAAAGTGCACAAAGATTTGTTTTGAATCCAGTATACCATAGGAGATCTAAATATATAGATGTTAGATACCATTTTGTGAGACAGGCAGTAGCAGATAAGTTTGTTAAAATTGATTATTTATAAACTGCTAAAATGCCAGCTGATATTTTAACAAAAATTAAGGTTCTTTAAAACATTAATATTTTACTACAAAACTTGGTATACTAACAATTTCAAACTTTTTATCATCTTTGATACGCGGAGGTGTTTTAATAATGAACAATAAATATATGTGACTAGCGCCATCTGTAGTAACTAATGTGTTTGTGTAACCTTGTTTCCCTCGTCTATCGAACCGTCACTGCGTGAACTATTATCAGGGAGCTCACCGGCTGCTGATACAACATCAAGTCAAACAAGTCTTACGTAAATTGTCAGATTCGGACACAGCGTTCTCACAATATTAATTATTTAATTTCTTCATTAGATATTTGCAGTTCAAAGGCTAAAGCCTAGTGAACCCTTGTGGTAATTCGAGTTTCCAGATGCAGTCCAGGCTTCACTGACAACTGGCCGTAATGAGGAGCGCGCCGAGTACGACGCTTCGTCAGGATTGGCCGACTTAGGAAACACACTTTTTATTCGAACCGAACCTTTAAAATCCCTAACGCATCCGAAGTGATATTAAAGCGATGACGCTTGGTTTGTTCACTTTTTACGCGGGAAAGTATTTTGTGAACACGACTTGTATTTTTGTAAATTGAATTTAACTTATTTAAGGTTTTTTGGATTCAGATAATAATTACCTAGTTTGTTCTAGTTAAGGTTTTATTTGTTATTTAAAAGTACTGCATTTATCATTTCAGCCGAAAGATGTCCACTGTAGGACATAGGCCTCATCCAAGGATCTCCACGACAACCGGTCTTGTGCCACCCGCATCCAGCGGATTCCCGCGACCTTCACCAGATCGTTGGTCCACCTTGTTGGGGGCCTACCCACGCTGCGTCTTCCGGTTCGTGGTCGCCACTGGAAAAAGTGCCTTTGTAAGAAAACTATATTTATTAATGATTTTGTTAGAATCCTAAATTCAGAAGTGGGATAACATTCACGTTCACAGTTATATTTATGTAATACGCTTTTGATTACATAAAAAGTAATAAATAAAATAAAACCCGAATTCTGTTTTAAAATCTACTTTAACAATTACTTGCGCGTGAATATGACTGATAAATAATATTAGGCTCGCAACAAATCGCGTCGACAAGACGAGGACCGTTGGTTTTGGAACAGAACTCGATCTAAGAATATAAGTTTGGATTACGATATAGAAGTAAGACAAATTCTTTTTCAGGTCATCCTTCAGGTCATCCAGTACATTAGAAATTTAACGCTCTACCACAAGTAAAGCAACTTTGCGTCTAAGTCCAAAATAAAAAAACTTTTGGTTTGTATACTCTTTCACTGGGAAATTAAAACAAAAGGAACAAGCAATTCAAATTAAGGCATGAGTCTAACAGGTACAAAATTTGTTTTATTAATAGTACACGCATCCCGTAAGTTTTATTTGCTATATTTAATTCATAACCAATCAGAGGTGGTTAAATTCATGTTTACCAATACAGTTTCACTCTTTCACTTCACTAAGCTCATAGTATCTGACCGTGGGTGAATTTTCGAATTTATTTTGATAGGCTTTGCATAGAATTTAAAAGGCTATAGGGTTTATGATCCTAAAAATCACTCAGTTAAAACTATAAGAGACATCATTATAATGGAACGAACCAAAAACTCAGTTCATATTTCTATTGTGTTTAAGGTTTCAGCGGAGGAACAGAGTGAGGAAGAAGAAAATGGTAATACAGATATCATAAATACTGAATGTAATGGTAGTGATGTCACATATATTTCAAAAGCTTCTTCATTAGTGCCTCATATCAGAGTGTTTCTGATACAGCATCAGAACCAGACTATTATTATTAATTATTATCATATAATCCTTATTAGACTTGAGTCCGGACTTTCAAAACAAATGAGTGAGAAAATTACCTGATAGATTCACCTACAATCATTTTTGTATTACAGAAGCAGATGATCAGAATATAATGGATATTACACACGAGGGATATATATATATATACGAATATAATGGATATTACACACGCTTTAAATGGAACTGAGAGTAAATTTTGGAGAGCAAGTATGGAGGAAGAATTAGGAGCGTTTAAGATAAATGATGCATGAGAACTTGTTGATAACTCAACTGTAAAATTAGGTTTAGATAATATACACCATCTTGATGTAACAACAGTTTTCCTGAATGATTTTTTGAATGATTCTGTGTATATACAAAAACTTGTATTGTATGAGGATGATAATACTGATGATAACAAGGCTTAAACATGCCATCTATGGACTTGAGCAGGCCTCACATGCATGGTATGAGAGAGTCAATGATCACTTAAAGTCTTTAGGTCATTTAAAATCTAAGTATGAACCTTGTTTATTTACAAAGTTTGAAAATAATGTTAAAGTGATAATAGTTTTGTTTGTTGATAACTTTTTTGTGTTCTCTAAATGTAAAATGGCAACTAATCAGTCAATAAAAAATTTAAAATAAAAGATCTAGGCTAAATAAACCAATGTTTAGGCTTAAGAGTAAATATGTATCAAAATGTTATAACTGTTGATTAAGAACAAAACATAGAAAGCTTTCTGAAATGATTTAATATGTTTCATTGTAAAACTGTGGAAACTCCTATGGAGGTTAATATGTCTAGAAAAATCTAAGAACAGTTTTTGTGATAAGAAAATTCCATATAGACAACTGGTAGGTAATTTTATGTATTTATCTGTCTTGCCCAGATCAAACATAGCTTGCAGTGTATGTTATTTGAGTCAGTTTAATAACTCATATCCTGAAACTCCTTGGAAACATTTAAAATGAGTTTTAAATTACTTAAAAGGTTCTTAAAACTTTGGCCTTGTTTTAGAAGAGGATAATTCTTATATACAAAGATATGTTAATACAGATTAGGGTTCAGATTCAAATGATAGAAAATCTTTTTCTGGATGTTGTTTTAAGTTGTCTGGTACAGTAATTTCTTTTGAATGAAGAAAACACAGTAATATAGCTTTGTCTTCAACAAAAGCAGAGTATAATTCCATGTCAGAAGCCAGTTAGGAGGCTATTTAATTAAAAGTACTATTTAATTCTGAAATTGGAAGTAATTCAGAAACAATTACTTTGTATAATGATTGTCAAAGTGCCCAAAAACTTGTTATGAATCCATTATACCATAGGAGATCTAAATATATAGATGTTAGATACCATTTTGTGAGACAGGCAGTAGCAGATAAGTTTGTTAAAATTGATTATTTATAAACTGCTAAAATGCCAGCTGATATTTTAACAAAAATTAAGGTCCTTTTAGGCATAAATATTTTACTAAAAAAACTTGGTATACAAGCTATTTCAAACTTTATCATTTTGATACGCGGAGGTTTTAGTATTATAATAACGAACAATAAATATATGTGACTAGCGCCATCTGTAGTAACGAATGTGTTTGTGTAATCTTTTTTCCCTCGTCTATCGAACCGTCGCTGCTTGTACTATTATCAGGGAGCTCACCGGCTGCTGATACAATATCAAGTCAAACAAGGCTTACGTAAATGGTTAGAGGCGGACACAGCGTTCTTACAATATTAATTATTTAATTTTCTTCATTAGATATTTGCAGTTCAAAGGCAGGCTAAAGCCTAGTTAGTATACGTGGACCCTTGTATTAATTCGAGTCTCCAGCTGCAGTCCAGGCTTCACTGACAACTGGCCGTAACGATTGGCCGACTTAGGAAATACACTTTATTTGAACCGAACCTTTAAAATCCCGAACGCATCCGAAGTGATATTAAAGCGATGACGATTGGTTTATTCACTTTTTACGCGGGAAAGTATTTTGTGAACACGACTTGTATTTTTGTAAATTGAATTTAACTTATTTAAGGTTTTTTGGATTAAGATAATAATTACCTAGTTTGTTCTAGTTAAGGTTTTATTTGTTATTTGAAAGTACTGCCTTTATCATCATCATCATTGCAGCGGAAAGACGTCCTCTGCAGGACATAGGGCTCCCCCAAGAATCTCCACGACGACCGGTCTTGTGCCACCCGCATCCAGCGGATTCCCGCGACCTTCACTAGATCGTTGGTCCACCTTGTTGGGACCCTACCCACACTGCGTCTTACGGTTCGTGGTCGCCACTCGAAAAAGTGCCTTTGAAAGAAAACTATATGTATATTTATTAATAAATTTGTTAGAATCCTTAATTCAGAAGTGGGATACCATTCACGTTCACAGTTATATTTATGTAATACGCTTTTGATTACATAAAAAGTAATAAATGAAATGAAACATGAATTCTGTTTTAAAATCTACTTTAACAATTACTTGCGTGTGAATATGACTGATAAATAATATTACGCTCGCAACAAATCGCGTCGACAAGACAAGGACCGATTGTTTTACAACAGAACTCGATCTAAGAATGTAAGTTTGGATTACGATAAAGAAATAGGACAAATTCTTTTTCAGGTCATCCTATTACGTTGAAACGTAATAGGGTACTGAAGTACATTAGAAATTTAAATTTAATTTAACTTTGCGTCGAAGTCTAAAACAACAAAACTTTTGGTTTGTATACTCTTTCACTGGGAAATTAAAACAAATCGAATAAGCAATTCAAATTAAGGCATGAGTCTCACAGGTATAGAATTTGTTTTATTAATAGTACACGCATTCGGTAAGTTTTATTTGCTATATTTAATTCATAAACATACAGGGGTAGTTAAGTTCATGTTTATCAATACATTTTCACTCTTTAACTTCACTAAGATCATATTATCTGACCGTGGGTGAATTTTCGAACTTATTTTGATAGGCTATACATAGAATTTAAAAGGCTATAGGGTTTATGATCCTAAAAATAACTCAGTTAAAACTAGCAGAGACATTATCATAATGGAACCAACCAAAAATACAGTTCATATTCCTTTTATGTTTCAGGTTTCAGCGGAGGAACAGAGTGAAGAAGAAGAAAATGGTAATGCAGATATCATAAATACTGAATGTAATGGTAGTGATGTCACATATATTCCAAAAGCTTCTTCAATAATTGACTCATATCAATGTTTCTGATACAACATCAGAACCAGACTATTATTATCATCATCCACTTAATCCTTATTAGACTTGAGTCGGGACTTTCCCAACAAATGAGTGAGAAAATTACCTGATAGATTCACCTACAATCATTTTTGTATTTCAGAAGCAGATGATCAGAATTTAATGGATATTACACACGAGGGAGCTTTAAATGGAACTGAGAGTAAATTTTGGAGAGCAAGTATGGAGGAAGAATTAGGAGCGTTTAAGATAAATGATGCATGAGAACTTGTGGATAACTCAACTGTAAAATTAGGTTTAGATAATATACACCATCTTGATGTAACAACAGTTTTCCAGAATGATGTTTTGAATGATTCTGTGTATATACAAAAACTTGTATTGTATGAGGATGATAATACTGATAATAACAAGGCTTAAACATGCCATCTATGGACTTAAGCAGTCCTCACATGCATGGTATGAGAGAGTCAATGATCACTTAAAGTCTTTAGGTCATTTAAAATCTAAGTATGAACCTTGTTTATTTACAAAGTTTGTAAGAAATGTTAAAGTGATAATGGCATTGTTTAGTGATAATAGCTTTGTTTGTTGGTGACTTTTTTGTGTTCTCTAAATGTAAAATGGCAACTAATCAGTCAATAAAAGATTTAAGCAGTAAATTTAAAATAAAAGATCTAGGCGAAATAAACCAATGTTTAGGCTTAAGAGTAAATATGTATCAAAATGTTATAACTGTTGATCAAGAACAATATGTAGAAAGCTTATGTACTGAAATTAATTAATATGTTACATTGTAAAACTGGAAACTCCTATGGAGGTTAATATAAGGCTAGAAAAATCTAAGACCAGTTTTTGTGATAAGAAAATTCCATATTGACAACTGGTAGGTAGTGATTTTAATAACTCATATGATTTCATCGTATGAGTTATTAAAATTCATTGGAAACATTTAAGATAAATAAATAAATAAAATTCATTGGAAACATTTAAAATAAATTTTAAAGTACTTAAAATGTACTAAAAACTGGCCTTGTTTAAAAAAAGGATAATTTTTATGTACAAGGATATGTTGATGCAGATAGGAATCAGATTCAAATGATAGAAAATATTTTTCTGGATTTTGTTTTACGTTGTCTGGTACAGTAATTTCTTTTGAATGAAGAAAACACAGTAATATAGCTTTGTCTTAAACATCAGAGTATAATTCCATGTCAGGAGCTAGTAAGGAGGCTATTTAATTAAAAACACTATTTAATTTTGACATTGGAAGCTATTTAATTTGGAAATTGGGAGTAATTCAGAAACAATTACTTTGTATAATGATTGTCAAAGTGCACAAAAACTTGTTTCGAATCCATTATACCATAGGAGATCTAAATATATAGATGTTAGATACCATTTTGTGAGACAGGCAGTAGCAGATAAGTTTGTTAAAATTGATTATTTATAAACTGCTAAACTGCCAGCTGATATTTTAACAAAAATGTAGGTTCTTTAAAGCATAAATATTTTAATAAAAAAACTTGGTTGGTATACTAGCAATTTCAAATTTTTTATCATTTTGATACGCAGAGGTGTTAGTATTATAATAAGAACAATAAATATACGTGACTAGCGCCATCTGTAGTAACTAATGTGTTTGTGTAACCTTGTTTCCCTCGTCTATCGAACCGTCGCTGCTTGTACTATTATCAGGGAGCTCACCGGCTGCTGATACAATATCAAGTCAAACAAGTCTTACGTAAATTGTCAGAGGCGGACATAGCGTTCTCACAATATTAATTATTTAATTTTCTTTAGATAAAAGAAAATTAAATAATTAATATTGTGATATTAATTATTTAATTTTCTTGTGTGTATAGAAAACTATATTTTTTAATTATTTTGTTAGAATCCTAAATATATTCTTAACTTAAAAATTACCTAAAAAGCTGTTCTCTACTGAGAGGAAGGCATAAAGGCCTGCTATGAGCAAGACATTAGACAAGGGCGAAGAGTTGAGGTTTCATGTTGTCTGTCAGTTGCACTATAGAATCTATACTAATAATATAAAGAAGAAAGATTTGTATTTTTATATGTAACGAATAAACATAAAAAGTACTGGACCGACTTTAATAATTCTTTTTTCATTAGAAAGCTACATTATCACTGTAACATAGGCTGTATTTAGTACTTAATTACTATAGAAATCTTTAGAAATTCCTGTTAAAAAAAATGTTCGACCATATTATATTATAGAATATATATCTACAAAAATCTGCGCGAGACCATTTGTCTAACTATTGTAGTTACGTCACTATGACAACTTTTTTACATTTTACAAATTGATAGAATTCAGACCGAAATCAGACCGTGTTATCCAATATCCACACCATCTATAAATTTTTATACAAATAAATAAGTTAATATTCAAGATTGTCTCAATACCTAATGATTACTTTTAATTATTGAAATCGGACATTCCATTCAAAAGATATCATGAAATAAAATAACACATGCCGGCGGTGGCCGCTACGCAGCGTATCTAGTTACTAACTCGACGACAGAGGGGCAGTGCGGAAGAAGGGGGTGCACCATTAAAAACTAGGTAGCCGCGCGTCTCATCTGATCGGTCGGCTCTTTACGTACGCGACATTTAATATTTCGAGATTTTTTAACACATTCTTATGCTTCACTTAAAAAGTTATTTTCAGTGTAACTTAGTTTTAGTATTAGGAAACACACTTTTTATATCTCTTTGAACTTCAATAAACATTTATTTTTTTAAATTAATATTTTTAGTTTATTCTTAGTCATTAAATTATTCTTAATTTCTCTGATTTAAAATCCACATCCTTCATAGCAATATGCCTAGAAGAAGAAGGTCGCAGCTATCTAAGAATAGTTTCCAAACGAGGTTAGCAAAAGTTCGGCGTATTGGAGAGTCCTTCTGAAAACGCATATCTTCTGGAAAGTATGAGAGTGTCCGCGTACTAATCGCGAGCTAGTGAATCTAACGTCGAACGCTTAGGTAT
Organism: Danaus chrysippus; assembly: GCA_916720795.1. Lineage (NCBI taxonomy): Eukaryota > Metazoa > Arthropoda > Insecta > Lepidoptera > Nymphalidae > Danaus > Danaus chrysippus. Next base: position 12,278,720 of record CAKASE010000074.1, on the reverse strand, counting down.
TTATGTCTACCCGTGCGAAGCCGGGACGGGCCGCTAGTATTTAATAAAATTATTGTGAGTAAAAGCAGGAACAAAATCATATATTATTATTATAAGACTAGTATGTAATAATTTACGGAATCGTGTCTCCTAAAAATGAATCAAAGTCCATGATACATTCCTAGCCTAGTGTAGACGTCAAAGTTTACTGTAAATTGCATTGTTATGTTTTTTTACAAATAAATAAAATATTGAAATTAAATAAAACTTCGGATGTACGGATATATAACAATTATTTTAGTTTGATTTTGCTTTTGTTTTTTAAAAACAATATCGAAGAGCAAACGCTATTATTGTTATATATTCTCTTTGTATTCTCAATAAAAATATTGAAATTGTCTTCTACAGAATTTATATAATTTGTTACCTTATCTTATTGATAACAATGTATACATAAATAGAAATTTTAATTCATAAATCCAGTTATCTTCGATGTTATCTACTAATAATCTTTACGTGATTCACTACCTATCTTTTTTTATAATCCTAAAGACCTCCTGTAGTTACATTGGAACATTTTTGTTTTATTTGGTTCTAAAATATTTGAAAAAAATCCAAGTCTACGATTAAATTAAACGTTAAAAATTATTGATGTATTTTTATACAAACTTTGAAAGAAGAAAACGAACGTCGGATATAATTGTGGATTGGTATAAAAAAAAAGTTAGTTGGTCAGAACAAATGCTGTGTAGGTACCCCACAATGCGGAGAGTTTTTATGTGATTCTGTTATTTCTTGAAGTAAAAGGGCCAACTTCGCTTGATGTTCTGAAAACGGTTAATATGGTGATAACAGCTTATGGTGATTATGGTGATTACATCTTTTCATCATCTTATTTTTTATCCGCTTACATAAGTTTTAGGTTTGCTTGAAGATGACTAGCATTGTTATGCTACCTTACAAGATGTTGCACTCTCTGAAACTTGTTTTTAATAGGTATAGTATAATAGAGTTTTGTCAAGTGTCAGGTCCATAAGGACTTTGGAATTCACTTAAAGATATTTTGTATATAGTAAAACTTTCCGGCATAACATACAAGCTTATGGAATGGTATAGCGAACGAGCTATTTTAACTCTCGAGGATGAACAAGCTGCATCTATTAACGGTTAGCTGCATCTATTAACGGTAATTACGGGAGAACTTTTTAATTCCCTTAAACCAGGTGGTCTCAAAACCATTGGCTTACACTGCAAAAATATATACAGGTAATGTTGCTGCGTAACCTGAAGCCGCCGAATGTGTGGAACTTTATGATGATGATAAATAACAACAAAACATTGCTTACTCATATGTCAGCTCTAAGTCTTACCTCTTCTCTTCTACTAGACTAGTTGAATAAGGTTATACATATCTATTAATAAAACAACTACATATACTCAAGACCTGAAATATGTTCAAAATAAACAAGCCCCCATCGTAGCCTAAGAATACACTTTTACACTTGGGCCGTGACCTATAAGTGTGGCTCTTCCCAAGTGGTTTCTTTAGTAAATATGATTTTTTGACGCGACGTGTAAAAAAAGTTCGGCGAAATTGTGAAGAAAATTAATTAATCACAACAAAGTTGTTAATATATTATGTAACCTCAAAATGTAGGATTCAATTGGAGGTAAATTCCAGGTCAGCTTAAATTCGAAACAATAAATAATGTTATAAGTCAGCAGAATCATGGTAAGAGAAAAGATTACTGATCGGAACCACCGGACAGGCCCGATTTTTGATTTGAGTGCTTGGCTGAAACACGAGAAGTTCTTGTATAATTCTTGGATGTAAAGGATTATAGAGTATATATATATATATATTTTTTTATGAAAAAAAAAAACAAAAGAAAATGCGAAGTAAAAAATAAAATATAACTTTTGCCGGTAACTTGGTAAATGTAGATAAGATTAGGCTAAAACATTGTTCGAAAAATCCGAAATGAAACTATTCTACGTTTAATATTGTTATTTGTTAACGAGTTGTCACATAAATGCTTGTTGAACTACTAAATCGAAAAACAACAACTACAATGCATGATATTTAATATGATTGAATAAAAATAAGCATTTTGCACTAGTTAATACAAGACTGGCTACTGCTAAAAAGTTTTAGCATGACTGCTAAATAAGCACCAAGATCACCTAGCTACGACTACTTTGTATTTATTTTAATTTAATAAAAATAACACGACAATTAGTCATAAAACGCTATGAGGAATATGAAATTATCAAAATAATAGGATTAGTGAAATATATCAAATGAGGTGATTTTTATATCTCACTACATTTGCCCGCGACTTCGTCCGTGTTAATTTCGGCATTATTAATATATAATAGAAAGCCAACAAATGGGGCAATACCCAACAACTACAAAACAACAGAAATGTTATAAAAATTAAGAATTACGTTAACATGAATAGTTTGGCAGTATTTAACAAATTAACTACAGAAAGAAAATGTCGTTTTGGCTAGGAGTTGAGTTCTCGAGTAAGAAATATGGTTTTTCGCTATATGAGGAAAAGTCGAACATTTTCCGGGATGTAAAGTAGCCTATGTGTTATTTCTGGACGTCAGCTTCCTGTATACAAAATTTTATAAAAATCGGTTCAGCCGTTTGAGCGTGAAGAAGTAACAAACATACACACACACTCACAAACTTTCGCAATTATAATATTAGTAGGATAAGATGGTGTTCTTGGTAGATATGGAAATGTTTTCGTAAGCGGCTAGTGCCAAAACGTAATTAAGATCTAATAGATTATTGCAATTACAGATTTTTTGAATGATATCCCATAGTATCAATATGATAAATTTTATAGGTACTATATATATAGTTTGGGAACGAGCAACATAGGTATTTCTATTAGCAAGGAACAGACGCACAGGTGAGAATAAAGCTAAATATAAAATATATTTTTGCGCCTGGGCTATAATTATACATATAAATATTTTTAATTAAGCGTATAATTACATCAGAGTCATATTTTAATCGGAATAAATTAAGTTAATATTTTTTACCGCTATTTTCAGGGACAATGAAAGTTCAATTCTTCGCTCTTCTTTCGCTCGTAGCAAGCATTTATGCCTTCCCTTCATTGGAAGACAACGTTTATGGTATGGTAAAAATATAATATATGAAAATGAAATGCTTGCAAATGATGTATGTATATATCTTTATTTAAATTAACAGAGTTAGGTCAGCCGATCCAAAAAAATGCCGCGGAAGACAGAGTCAGGGAAGGATTTGCGAAATTTATTGAAAAAATACAAAGTGCCGGTTATGATCCGTTAGAAATAGACAGGAGAGAAATTAATATGAACATCGCGATCATGTTAGTATTATGATTGACAATATACACTATGTTTGAGTTTTGCAATGAATAATGTCTCATTTACATGTACCTATAGGTATAATAGTTATTACTTTTGATAATAAGAATAGTTAAGTAACTGAATTCATTATTCATTCAGAATATTGTATAAAATTATAAAATCAAATTAAATTTTAACGAAAGATCTTAATATGTTCACAGAGGACTTATATTCGAGGCTTTCATTGAGAATGTGCGAATCTCTGGACTCAGTGACATTCACATCAGCAGCTTGGAATACAGTTACCTCTTCAACAGATTGCGTATTGATGTGTATATACCCCAAATTGATGTTTTATTTGGTACGTATTTTGGATATTTATTTTGACAACGTTTTATTTTTAAGTTAATTTGTTGAAACCAATTTAAGTTTTTTTAACGATATGTATATTATTTTTAGACAACACTAAATTCGGAGCCATTAGCCGCAGACAAGAATATGAAGGTGAAATGAATGGCAAGTAAGTGGAAGTTTTTAGTTTGGTTTAATTAAAAGAAATCATTTCTGTAATCAATTTTCTTCTTTATTAACTAATATTCACTTGCATATTTTTCTCCCAGTGTATATATAAACGAATTCCGTATCCGGGGCGTTGTTTACGTTAATGTCAATGTCATCGGACAAGTCTCTCTTCGAAGTATTTCATTGGACTCCAGCCTTAAGGGTATTGAGGTATAAGTTTATCCAAGTTAATCATATTTTAATATAATAAATCAAAGACTGACGGTGTTACAATAAAAAAACAAATTTTGTTATTTTTTTAATTTCGGGCAGCGTTCGCTTTTTAGTGATAATTCTACCTTAATTTTTAAATGTGCCATCGTTTTATTGTGAAGTAGAATAAATAGATTTTTATTATACAACTTACAAACGACTAATGTTATAATGAACGAAATAAAGAAATTGATTGTGATTATATTTAATTACTGTATATCTATGCTATATTATTGTATTCAATAATTATATTTCTTACAGGCCGACATCAACGCTGTCATAAATGGAAACGATGGTTCTGAATACATGAACAATCTGTTCAGCGTAAGGATCCCTGCCTTCTTTAATAATAACAAGGCAAGTTACCAATTAACCTCGGTTACATGTTTTATCAAACGTAATGAAACATTTATTTTTTTATTTTTTAGGATGATCTCGACAAAATCTTCGAATTAATCGTTGAATATATTCTGTGGGTCATCTGGAACGTTTAAAAGAAGAGTGTGACGAATATCACTATGAGTTGGATATGTGCCTTTACCCAAATAGATTTATAAAAAGTAACTGTGAAATGAATTTTTGAAGACATATTTTGTTTCCCTGTTTTATTAACAATGATTACATTCATCTGAAATATATTTGTAGTTTTTATAATATTTTTACAATCTTTTTACTTTAATTACATTAAAATAGTAAGAAGTAATCAACGCTACAATGCTATTATGAAAAGTGAATTTTATTGAATTCGTTATTATTATACGTTTTGTTAATACTTTGACGATACTGAAGATGAATAGTAGTTTAATATCGAGAATATAATTTTTATTTAGGATATAACTAAGCGCGTCATTGTCTTGAATGTATCTTTGATTAATTGAAAAATTAAAGAAGGGGTTTACTCTTAAACTTTCGTATGTAATCTGTTTCATAATATCATACATTATATATAAATATAATGTATAAACTTTATAGAACTAGCGGACCGTCCCTGCTTCACGAAAATGGATTTTATTACTTTTGGGTTATATGTATCGAAATATGTATACATATATTTTTTCAATCAAATAAATTAAAACGTCCACAAGTCGATTTGTACAAATGTTCGAAATTTTAAACAAAGATTTCAGTCTTCAAACTAACCACTTCCCATTTCATATCATATAGACCTAAGTTTTCTTCCTAGAAATATAAATTTTAAGGTTTTTTGTTATATATTGATTCCTCGACTATGAGCAATCACAGTCTCCTAGATTTTCCGGTTGGCCATTTATTGCGAAACTATATTATATACCATATTCCGGTTGTTCTTCAACATTAAAGAGCAGTACTTTCGACGATGCGCTACAAATACTGTCCTTTCCATAAGAACATTTTTAAGCAAAAACGAATATAAAACAAAACCTTAGAACATTTGCTCTTATAATAATTGGCTCGCTCATTTTTTCTTTACGGATTTGGTCCGAAATAGTAATTGACTAAATTAGATTTGATTATGCTATAGGAGTATAAGGTCTAAGAAGTATTTCTAAGTCACTATAACTTTTAAATCAGAGGTTAAATTTAACATAATCGATTGTAACAGTTTTAATTCAATACCAAAGGCGAAATGTTCTATTAAAATGATCATATTCAATCATATATAAATCTGATTATCTTCGACATTATCAATACACTTTACGTATTTATCTCATAATTTTTTTATCATCCTAAAGATCTCTTGTCGTGACATTGGAAAGTTTGTATGATTTATTTGTTTCTCAATATAAAAAAAAACTTCCAAGTTAATATAACCAGGCTGATGATGACTATATTTAAATACCATTGATGTATCTATATACCACGTAAAAAGAAGAAAACGAAGGGCTGATGTACAAAGATTGATATGACATGGATATCTCGTCTCCCCGGGATCACATTTGCCGAAAGTAACCGAAACGTTGGGAGTACGTAGTTATTAAATATAACAAAAAAATACGCGTACTTTAATTCGAAAAATATTAGTTTCATTTACATATCATCATCATCATCATTAGCCTATCAGAGCCCACTGCTGAGCAAAAGGCCTCTTCTCACACAGAGAAAAATAACTTATATAAAAATAGAAGTTAAAGATAATATGTTAAAAATAACAAACTGTCGTAGCTTAAGCGTCAGACACTTGTCTAAATTTTGGCTGTGTGTTGCAAAATACTCAATAGTTCCTTTTGTTTCAAGTAAAATGTTTTTTATCAATACATCAGGCTATGGACTGAAGTAGACGTGTCAATGTTATTCGGTGAAATTGTATAGAAATAAATTAATGAAATGAAAATTGTTAATATGTGTAACCTTAAATTTAGGTTTTAATTGAGGAATTTTCATGTATGCTTAAATTCAAACTATAAATCGTGTTATACAGTTCAGTTATTTGGTGAAAAAAGTGCGTTGAAGGTTTTCCAGCAGTTTTAAAAATTGGTGGATTTATAGATTTCGGGTTGCTTTTTTTTAATTCGACTTATCCACCTCGTATCCCCTCTGCTCGGGATGCCATATTGACAAAATGACGCCTGAAAACGGTTTTTGGGAATATCTCCTTTCCGACGTATTTTACGACAAAAATGTTTACGTACAAAATTAAACTCCAAAAAATTTCTAACAATTTATATATTCATTTTTTTTTTCATAAAATTAATAATTTTCCAAGTTTCTCTCAGCCGATGCACAATACCATAATTACTGCATGAAAACTTTTATATCTTGAATCGCGAAAAAAGTTTAACTTTATTATACATAGTTTCTTTTAATACTTGACTCACGAAAAGGCTCCAATCCTTTTTTTTCACTTCAATTGTTTCATTTTCTAAGAGTGAATTGTCAGGAATAAAACAACTCGTTTTTACTTCGTTAATTTCACTGTTTGTTTTTTATTTGTAAACCAAGTGAACCGTTATACAAAGTTAACTTACAATTAAATATTTTATTCTATCTCATTTTCTATTAAACCATTTGATTGATAAGTCAGAAAATTAAATTGAAACATCTGAAATTGGACAATTTATGACTTTTTTTGCTGATAGGAGTACTTTAAGTAATATAATTTAAAATATAACTTTGGTATTTAACTTGGTATATGTACATAAATAAGATTAGGCTACAAGAGATTCCGTAAAATACAAGATGAAACTAAAACTATGAAACTCTTCTCCGTTTAATATTGTTATTTATTTACTAGTTGTCACTACTGCTAGTTGAACTACTAAGTCGTGAAAAAAAAACAGCAACATTACTTGATATTTAAAACGATTGAAGAAAATTAAGCATTCTGTACTTATTTCCGGGATCGCCCCCATTCTCCGAGTTAGTAAGTCCGGTCTTTGCCAGGACCGGTCAGTCGCTGGTGTGCCCTGTCGCTGACAGATCCGGGGTACACCGACATAGCGGCCGATGGCTTTCGCAGTGGTTTTAGTGAGTAGGGGCCTGCCTAGGCCGAGCCTCACACATCCCTTCCGGCCCCACCAAGGCCGGTTGGAGGGCTCGTAAAAAGAGTTTCCCTGCGACAGCAAAAAAAAAATTATGTACTTATTAAGTATTAATTACTTATTACCCCTCAGCTTGTTACTGCAAAATGTTTTAACATGCTGCTCTATATGAAACTAAGTTAACTAACTACGACTACATTGGTTTTATTGTAATTTAATAAAATTAGTCACCACAACGACAATTAGTCACAATACGCTGTTAGATCTATGAAATTATCAAAAAGATAGGATTAGCGAAATATATCAAATGAGGTGATTTTTATATCTTAAAAGATGGTATTTTTAGTGGATAAGACAATGTTTTCGTAAGCGACTTATTAAGATCTAAGAGATAATGGCAATTATAGATTTTTAATGACATCCTGTGATATGAATATGTTATATGACTAATATTATAGACACTATATATATAGCTAGAGAGCGAGCAACATATTTCTATTTGCAAGAAACAGAGGCACAGGTGAGAATAAAGCTAAATATAAAAGACACTTTGTCCTGATCTATAATTGTGTATATAAATATTTTTAACTGAGTATATAATTACATCAGAGTCATATTTTAATCGCAATAAATTAAGTTAATATTTTTACCGCTATTTTCAGGGACAATGAAACTTCAATTCTTCGCTCTTCTTTCGCTCGTAGCTAGCATTTATGCCTTCCCTTCATTGGAAAGCAACGTTTATGGTATGGTAAAAATATAATATATGAAAATGAAATGCTTGCAAATGATGTATATATATTTATTTGAATTAACAAAGTTAGGTCAGCCGATCCAGAAAAATGCTGCGGAACACAGAGTCATAGAAGGATTTGCGAAACTTATTGAAAAAATTCAAAATGAAGGTTATGAACAATTAGAAATAGACAGGAGAAAAATTAATATGAACGTTGCGATTGTGTTAGTATTATGATTGACAATATACTCTATGTTTAAGTTTTGAAATGAATCATGTCTTATTTATATACTAATTATTTAGAATATTGTATAAAATTACAAAATTAAATTATAAAGCAAGGTCTTAATATGTTCACAGAGGACTTATATTCGAGGCTTTCATTGAGAATGTGCGAATCTCTGGACTCAGTGACATTCGCATCAGCAGCTTGGAATACAGTTACCTCTTCAACAGATTGCGTATTGATGTGTATATTCCCCAAATTGATGTTTTATTTGGTACGTATTTTGGTTGTTTCTTTTGACAACCTTTTATTTTTAAGTTAATTTGTTGAAACGAATTGAAGTTTTTTTAACGATATGTATATTATTTTTAGACAACACTAAATTCGGAGCCATTAGCCGCAGACTAGAATATGAAGGTGAAATGAATGGCAAGTAAGTGGAAGTTTTTAGTTTGGTTTAATTAAAAGAAATAATTTCTGGAATCAATTTTCTTCTTTATTAACTAATATTCACTTGCATATTTTTCTCCCAGCGTATATATAAAAGAATTCCGTATTCGAGGTGTTGTTTACGTTGATGTCGATGTCATCGGGCAAGTCTCTCTTCGAAGTATTTCATTGGACTCCAGCCTTAAGGGTATTGAGGTATAAGTATATCCAAGTTAATCATATTTTGTTTTTTTTTTATTTCGGGCAGAGTTCGCTTTTTAGTGATAAGTCTACCTTAATTTTTTAATGCGTCATCGTTTTATTGTGAAGTAGAATAAATAGATTTTTATTATTATAATGAACGAAATAAAGAAATTGAGTGTGGTTATATTTAATTAAATCAGTGGTGGCCTAGTGGTTAAGGGGCCCGCCTCTCGTTGCCGATGGCGCGGGTTCAAACCTGGCGAGTACCAATATGATTTTTCGGAGTCATATGACATCACTGACATACGGTGAAGGAAAACATCGTGACGAAACCTGGACTTATAGTTTCACAATTATAAGTTTGAAATCACCAACCCGTCTTGAGCAAGCGTGATGATTAATGCTCAAACCTTCTCCATGTGAGAAAGAGGCCTTTGCTCAGCAGTGGGCTTCTGATAGGCTGATGACATGATATTAAATTATTATATTTCTTACAGGCCGACATCAACGCTGTGATTAATGGAAACGATGGTTCTGAATACATGAACAATCTGTTCAGCGTAAGGATCCCTGCCTTCTTTAATAATAACAAGGCAAGTTACCAATTGAACTCGGTTACATGTTTTATCAAACGTAATGAAATATTTTTATTTTTTATTTTTTAGGATGATCTCGACAAAATCTTCGAATTAATCGTTGAATATATTCTGTGGGTCATCTGGAACGTTTAAAAGAAGAGTGTGACGAATATCACTATGAGTTAGTTATCTGCCTTTACCCAAATAGATTTATAAAAAATTAACTGTGAAATGTATTTTTGAAGACCTATTTTGTTTCGCTGCTTTATTAACTGAAATATATTTGTAGTTTTCAACATATAAAAGCTTTTTATTTTAATAACATTAAAATAGTAAGAAATAATAGTCAACACTAGACGCCCATTGTCTAAGTGAATTTTTTTGAATTTGTTATTATTATACGTTTTGTTAATACTTTGACGGTTCGGAAGATAAATACTATTATAGTATCGGGTATATAAATTTAAGTTAGAATATAACTAAGCGAGTCTTTGTTTTGAATTTATCTATGAAGAATCGAAAAATTAAACAAGAGATTTGATCCGAAATATTATTATATACTTTATAATGTTACATATGTACATTATATTTATAATTAATAGAACTAAAGTGTCGTCACGTCTTCACAAAAGTGGTTTCTTATTTTTTAGTTTTGGCTTATATGCATTGAAAATTGTTTTTACTGAAGTAAATTATTAAAACGTCCACAGCTCAATTTTACAAAATGTACAAAATTTAAAACAAAGATATCATCTTCAGATTAACTACTTCTCAGTTTTACCATAGGGCCATATGTTTTCTTCCTTGAAATATAAGTTTTTAACATTTTGATCAATGGACTATAAGCTTTAACAGTCTTATAGTTTTTCCGTTTAGCCTTTTCGTGGAATTAGATTGTATCCCACATTCTGGTTGTTTATTTATTTATTTATTTGATCCACCAACATTTGTTCACATCATCACATACGTAAGAAAAATATACAATACACATAACTTAAAACTAGGTGTGACAAACATTTATAGGTAGATACATCATGTTTAATTTCTATCTAAATTAGACCTCCCAGCGCGAGCCGCAGTAAAAACAAAAGCCAAAATTTAAAAAAAATGGTTCATTTACAAAATGAAATAAAAATTTAAAAAAACAATGAAAAGATTAAATTAAAAACTAAAAGTGAACCATGAGACGGACAAATACAATTTTAAGGTGACCGAGGTAAGGTGTTTAACAGTGACCGAATTCTTTTCGTTGAGTCGTCATAAATATTAAACACGTCGCTGTAATCATTAACCAGCTTGCTAAGTCTGGAAACTGGGGAGTTTGATCCGAACACAGTTTTTCGAGGTGGTGGATATAAGTGTTCTACAATATTAAAGAGAAGTATCACCCCCGGAGGGGTGCATATACCTACTGTCGCTTTCATAAGTCCATTTTTAAGCAAAACAGGAAATAAATCAAAACTCTAAAACATTTGGCTTAACATAGTAAATAGCTCGCTTACTTTTACTTTAAGTATTTGGTCAGATATAAAATTTAGAGCAGACATTTGACTAAATTAAATTTGACTATGCTGTAGGTGTAAGTATAATACATAATAAATACAATATGAGTATAATAATATATTAAATTCAATAACAGAAGCGAAGAGTCTGTTAAAATTATCATATTCAATCATATACATATATAAATCTAATTATTTTCAAAAATATCCACTAATAATCTTTACGTATGTGACTATTTTATTTTTATCATTCCAAAGACATACTGTAGTACAGTGTAGTAATTATGTTCTAAAATATAAAAAAAAACTTTCAAGAATATACATACAACAAGGCTTATGATAACTATATTTAAAAACCATTGACTTCTCCTTATACGAATTTTAGCGTAGTATAAATGAAAGCGAGCGAAGAATTGAAGTTTTTCTATCCCTCAAAACGGCGATAAAAAATATTAAATTAACGTATAGTTATTAAAATATGAATCTGTTGTAATTATATGGTTAATGAAAAATATTTATATATACAATACAATTGTAAACCAGGACAAATTATATTTTATATTAAGCTTAATTCATACACGTGCTTCTGTTTTGTGCAAATAGATATGTTGCTTGCTCCCTTTCTATATATACATATATATATTGTCCATAATCATGATATTAATCATATTCATATCACAGGATGTTATTGGAAAATCAAAAATTGCAATTATCTATTAAGTACATTCCAATTAGCCGCTTACGAAAACATTGCAATATCTAAACACAATCTACCAACAACACAATCTTAAGATAAGTGAGATATAAAAATCCTCTCATATATTATACTAATCCTATCTTTTTGATAATATAGTATTTTTATTAAATTCTAATAAATACAAAGTAATCGTAGTTAGGTGACTTAGTAGGCCATTTAGCAGTTACACGAAAAGTTTTAAGCTTGAAAAAGCTATGAATTAATAAATACAAAATACTTATTTTAATTCAATCATAATAAAATCATACAACGTAGCTGTTTTCTTTACGATTTATTAGTTCAACTAACTGTCGTGAAAACTCGTTAACAAATAAACATATTAAGCGGAGAATAGTTTCATTTCGTATTCTTCGAAAACTGTTGTAGACTAATCTTGTTTACATAGCAATTTATCGACAAAAGTTCTATTTTGTATCGTATTACTTAAAATACCAACATGAAATTTTTCCACCATTGAAACTTATTCGGGAGTACATTGAAACCTATTCGGGAGTACATATATTAAAAACTTTAAATTAATCCAAAATTTTGGACGTTGGTTTCGGTCCAAAACCTGTTTTTTATTTTTATGAGAAAGGTGTCAAACCAGCAGACGGTCTACTTAATGAACAGTAGTCACCTCCGCCCATGAAAATCCTCAACATATCTTACGTGTTGAATGCATTGCCGGCTTTGGTTATAGAGGAACAGGTAGGGGAGGGATCTTCTGTGAGAGGGTGGTACTTCCCCGGTGGAGCCAACCCATGTACGAGTTGTAGTAACTATCCACAGCTAGGCTCTCTCACCTCTTTTCGCAGTGAAGGAATTTTAAGAATTCTGCCGGGTAATTAATAGCACCATCCACATGGTATGGTATGGTGTGTGTATTGATTTATATATTTTTTACGTTGAATGTCTCAAAGTTTCAGAAAGTGCAGCACTTTGTAAAGTAGCTTATCACTCCTAGTCATGTTCAAGCAAACACAAAACTTATGTAAGCGATCGTTTTGTAAGTAATTGTTACACCATATTAATTGTTCTAAGAAATTCAAAGGAATTTGGCCATTTTCTTAATGCACGTAAGTAAATATAAGCAAATATAAAAAATCCGCATTGTTGGTGTGTACACTACATATAAACTCTGTTCCACGTTTTTTATTCCTATCCTGTACATTATTTTTTCTTTCAAGGTGTGAGTATAAAGATACAACGATCGTATTTCAGTATAGTCATCATCCGCCTCGTTATATACTTAGAAGTTTTTTTAATATATTCTAGAATCTAATAATTAATCGAAACTCTCCAATGTCACTACAAAATAAAATTATGAGATACGTAAAGAGTATTAGTTGATAACTTCGAAGTTTTATATGTATGATTAAATATATGGTTAAAGATCTTTATTCTCATAAGAACATACACAGGTTCACTTACATGAGATTAAATAATGTTACACATATACATTAATATTTGATACATGGAATGGCTAGTACTACTTAATATTGTCTAATATATATATTTTAAGTTTATTTTTAAAAGCAATTAAACATTTACATTCTTTTATGTAGTTTGGCAAGTCATTATATAGCTTTACTCCATCAAAACGTATATTTTTGTGTCCATAATTTAAGGTTCTGACTTTAGGTAATTCAAGTTTATGTCTGTTTCTTAAGTTATGCATGTTTGATTTTTGTGTAAATGTTATGTTTAAATGAATACTTTTAGATAGTATCTTCTTAATTAAAATACATGTGTTATAAATATATGTTTGATTTAGGTTGAATAATTTTGATTTTTTGTATAGTTCTATCGACGTTGTGAAAAAATCATAGTGAAAAAGTACTTTTATAATTTTGTTCTGCGTAATTTGTAAGATTTTAAGGTTAGACTTTGAAGTTGACCCCCATATTTCAATTAAGTAATTAACGTGTGGCTTTATCAGGGAATTGTAGATAACACATCGCATTTTTTTTGGTATACAATTATTGGATCTATCTATGGAATATGATCATTTTAACAGAACAGTTTGCTTGAAACTATTATTATATACAAATTGTACTTATTTTACATTTTATACTTATACTCTTATAGCATATTCAAATCTAATTTGGTGAAATGTCTGCTTTGAATTTTTATATATGACCAAAATCCTTAAAGAAAAAAAAGAAGCGATCCAAATAAATGTTCTGTTTTACTTATGAAATGGACAGTATATGCAGCGTTGATTTTTCTTACTTGTTCAGTGCTATAGAAGCAAAAGGATTGTAAAAACTACAAATACATTTCACGGTTACTATTATTATATATTATAAATCTATTTGGGTTAAGGCAGATAACCAACTCATAGTGATATTCGTCACACTCTTCTTTTAAGCGTTCCAGATGACCCACAGAATATGTTCAACGATTAATTCGAAGATTTTGTCGAGATCATCCTAAAAAATTAAAAAATAAATGTTTCATTACGTTTGATAAAACATGTAACCGAGGTCAATAGGTAACTTGCCTTGTTATTATTAAAGAAGGCAGGGATCCTTACTCTTAACAGATTGTTCATGTATTCAGAACCATCGTTTCCATTAATCACAGCGTTGATGTCGGCCTGTAACAAATATAATAATTGAATACAATATATATTAAAGATATACAATAATAAATTTATAACTTATTTAATTTCGTTCATTATAACATCAGTTGTAAGTGAGTTATAAGAATATTCTTCATGTTCTTAATCAAAATGAGACGATGAAACATGATAAAGAAAATTAATCTAATACATATTATCACTAAATGGCGATCTCTGCCTGACATTAAAAAAAACAAGTTGATTTCTTAATTGTAACACCACAAGCCTTCACCTTATTATTTTTAAAATACTATTTACTCGGATATACTTATACCTCAATACCGTTAAGGCTGGAATCCAATGAAATACTTCGAAGAGAGACTTGCCCGATGACATTGAAATTAACGTAAACAACGCCTCGGATACGAAGAGAAGAATATGAAATGAATATTAAAATGACGGAAACATCGATATTAGAATTGATTACTTTTAATTAAACCTAACTAAAAACTTCTACTTACTTGCCACTCATTTCACCTTCATATTCTAGTCTGCGGCTAGCGGCTTCAAATTTAGTGTTGTCTAAAAATATATGTAACATATCGTTGAAAAGTTAACTTGGTTTCAACAAAATTAGTTTAGGAATAAGTAAAATTTAAAAAAAGTGTAAAAATAAATAACCAAAATACGTACCAAATAAAACCTCAATTTGGGGAATATACACATCAATACGCAATCTGTTGAAGAGGTAACTGTATTCCAAGCTGCTGATGCGAATGTCACTGAGTCCAGAAATTCGCACATTCTCAATGAAAGCCTCGAATATAAGTCCTCTGTGAACATATTAAGGCCTTGCTTTATAATTTAATTTTGTAATTTTATACAATATTCTAAATAATTAGTATATAAATAAGACATTATTCATTTCAAAACTTAAACATAGAGTATATTGTCAATCATAATACTAACACAATCGCAATGTTCATATCAATTTCTCTCCTGTCTATTTCTAATGGATCATAACCCTCATTTTGAATTTTTTCAATAAATTTCGCAAATCCTTCTCTGACTCTGTCTTCCGCATCATTTTTCTGGATCGGCTGACCTAACTCTGTAATTTAAAATTAATATATAGACATCAATTGTAAGCTTTTCATTTTCATATATTATATTTTTACCATACCATAAACGTTGCCTTCCAATGAAGGGAAGGCATAAATGCTAGCTACGAGCGAAAGGAGAGCCAAGAGTTGAAGTTTCATTGTCCCTGAAAATGGCGATAAAAAATATAAAATTAACGTATTAACGTAATCTTATTCATATGTATAGCAAGTTATAGACAAAAGTTATGTTTTATATTGTATTACTTAAAATACTCTTTTATCAGCAAAAATAAAGATCATTAATTTTCCATTTTCAGATGTTTCAATTTAGTTTTCTGACTTACCAACCAAATGGTCAAATAAAAAATGGGATAGAATAAAATATTTAATTGTAAGTAACCTTATATAACAGTGACATTAATTCAAAAGTAATTAATGATTGCGTTTCCGAATAATCTTAAGCATTATTAAAATTTAAGCCGAAATTATTTTCAAAAAGTCATGTTTTTGAAAATATTTGATGAGCCTATAGCGAGCAATATATACGTAAATGTTTTTTAGGTTAAACTTTGCTTCTATTTATGTCTATTTTCATAAAAATGTTCTTCTAGCTCCATAATCACTACTCGTAGATATTGTCAAGAATCAAGATCATTTTTCATATACTAGATGACCCGGCGAACTTCGTACCGCCCTGTAATCAAGAAATATCTGTTACCTTTTTATCCGAATGAAATTAATTGCTTTATTGAGTATAACTGACCCGACAGACAATGTTTCGACCTTCTTAACTGTGAGTATTGAATTCAAATTGTGATATTAATAAATCACAATTATTTCAAAAACAGTGTTTATTATTCTAATGCTTTATTAATTCTAATTCTAACTACGTGAATATAACTGCCAGTGACACATTATTTTAATAATAAAGTGAAATATTCTAGTTATTTTTTTTTTGTAATTTTCGTAATTTTTTCTTACATAAGAACCTTCTCTTAATAATAACAAATACAAGAAAAAAGAATTAGTGAATTCGGTCCAGCCATTCACTCGTGATGTCGAGACCAAGTGAAAAACTGATTCATTTTTATATAAATTAATAACTTTGATTTTATTCAGTTGTACCAAATTAAACCGAAAAACACATCGGCCTCGGTCCACAGCCTGATGAATTAATAAATAAACATATTACTTGAAAGAAAGAAACTATCAAATACTTTGCAATACCATACGATTTACTAAAGAATTAACTTCAGGCGCGCCACACAAACAGGTTACAGCTAAAATGTAGACAAGTGTCTTGCTCTTAAGCTACGACAGGGTTTGTGTTTGTTTATTTTTAACATACATATATCACTTCTTGACTATATGTAGTTATTATATTTATAGGTTCGGAAGAATAAATAATAAAAAAAAATACTAATTACAAACTAACAATTTAACAATTCTTACAAATTTCTGAAGTAATAGGATTTTAGAAGGATACTAATACACAATGATGATTGATACCTTACAAGAATCTTACAATGTGATTATAAAATGACTCTCGTTACCGTATTCACAGAGATGACTGTTCTGTCGGTTCTTGAGCAATAGGAGGACTCGATACAAGACTAAAAATCTTTGATATCTTTTAAAGAACTTATTAGTTAGAGGGTACTTTAATAGATGAAAGAGGATGGTTGCTTATTACGAGTATATTAATAGTCAATCATGTATAAATTGTATTCAACATTATAACAAGGAAGTGTTCTTTTATAATTGGTTTTGAAAGATTTTTAAGCCGTAACATAGTATTTCATAAGTATGCTATTTATAATAAAAACTTTAAAATAAAAAGCCTAAATTGTTTTGACAAAAATAATACATTATGGATTGTGTGACTTATAATTTGACATTGTAGTAAGTTGTACCATACACTTAGCATCGACTTCAAAACTATAAAACAATCATTTCTGATTTGTGGCAACCAGTTTATTTTTTACTTTCTAGTTTTTTTGCATTTCATCTATTTTTTTAATTTATTTTAACAGAATAACAGATAGATAGTAATTTGTAAATAAATAGTAAGAACAACACTGGGTTGCCATTTCTCGAATATTGTATAAATAGGACTAAGTAAAATTGGTTTAATAAATCTGTTGAATATATTTCAGTCTGTCCATCAATGAACTTCGCATCCAAGGAGTTGTCTACGTTGATGTCAATATTATCGGACAACCCTCCATACGCAGTATCTCATTAGACTCGAGTCTGAAAGGCATTGAGGTATGAGTTAATTTATTATGAATAATTAAAAATTTTAATTAACGTTTAGTTCAAATAGGTAAAAAAAATTTTTCCACGAAACAAGAGTACATAATAATAAAATTGATAATTGTAAAGTAAAATTCACCGCTCATGTTTGCTACAAATATATTATGTTATGTAAGCCTGTTTTAACTATGGCATTTAATTATGAGATTTAAGATTTTCGTGAGTTTTATTCATTTAAATGAAACTTATATTTTTCGGATATACTGCGAAACTTTTAACTTGTAAAAAATGACGGGAGTATGTTGTTTTTTAACAAAAATTATCGTTGTATATCCGAAAAATATTAGTTTCATTTATCGCATTTAATTTCAGGCCGACTTAAAAGCTGAGGCTTAAGGAGTTAACTGTACTGATAAGTAGATAAAGAGAAGATTTATTAAATTCTTTATATATTTTATTAGATGGCATCCACAGAAATCTTTGAGGTCTTGTTAAAACTATTCTCGAGTAATTCTGGCGCAATTAAAAGAAAAATTTAAACACTTCTCTCATGTATCATAAACTTTCAGAGCGAAAGACTTATTTTTATAAAGTATTTTCGTTCTTGGAGGTTTAGAGGAGGATAAAAATTAAAGTGTTACGTTTAATTACAATGTTATGTTAAGTTTTTATTATTGTTTTGATCCCATTTCTAAAGATATTTCTTTAATTATTGCTATGAATAAATAGAAATGATTATGAAAATCAATGAGAATAAATATACGGACATAAATATAAACAAAATTTTATTGTTTTCAAACTATTTAGATTGATTACAATTGCAGGTTTTTTATTTATAATAATACGCACCAATTTTATAAAATCTGTACTGTATTAACAACTACAAAGCTATTATTAACTCCTATACTTCTAAAATATATATATGCTTTTTTTTGCAAATACATTTTTTAGTAACATGTGAATTTTATTCCACACAGGAGAATCCAATAATTCAAAAGAATATTTAGTACTGTAGTCATAACCATTTATGTCTTGTCAGTCTCTTACGTACTCAGAAGAAAATTATGGGAACGGGTCAATCAAGCAATATTTTTCTAAACATCAATATAAGTCATATAATAAAAAGACTATCGCCACAGATGACCTTCTACAATTACTATTTTTACTAGCCTGACCTGTGCACTCAACTTGGAAATTTCTCAAGCTATAAATGTAGGAGAAAATTTGAGGATATCATGAGGATCATAAAGTTTTCTATATTACATCCAGCATGCTTTTTTATTACAGATTATAACTTGGAAATGAAACATAAATTATCCTACATCTTTATAGATCATGTGAAAGTATAGGATTATCGTCGATTGCTATGTTGTGTGGATGTTGATGTTTCCAGAATGAATTTTTTTTTCAAGGGTCAAAGAACAAAGGGGCTGGGCAGCAGATTTCCCATTTGGTTGTAAGAATCTACGATCGCTCATGGACATCTGCAACATAACGATTGATTCGTAGACGTTGCAGGCCTTAATTTTTCAATCGTGACTACTTTGGTCAAATTTCTTTTAATTTTTTTATGAAGTTTATAAATTCTCTTATGAGAGTTAAGAATCATGAATACTAATATTATAAAGATCCAGAATTTGTTTGTTTGTCTGAACGCTTGAATTAGGGCTCCATAAGATAATTGCTCCTTTGTCACCCAAGGCGTAAAATCGAAATCCTATTTATGGGTGCGCGCAAAAACTATTAACGATAAAACAAAATAATATACTAGTTTCTAGGTTTCATTAAGGTTCAACAAAGAATAATTTCCGCGAGAAGATATCTAACTATACATAATCTTGAGAAAACAATACTTTTAATATGTATCGTAATATTAAACCTAATCCAAATCAAGCATAATATTACCAAGGCCATTTAAGTAGAAGTAAAATACTTTTTATTTGTCATTGAAGTCATCAAACTACTTAATTTGAATTAAAATTTTATAATTGCGAAAGATTATTACAATTACGATTAAAAACATTATAATTGCGAAAGTAATTCTGTTTAACTTTCAGTCCAAATTACCAAGACTGCCAGACGTCACGTACTTTCTGGCGGATGAAATGTGGACGATTGAGTAGCATCAGTATGTACTATGATCGTATACCTACCAGCTAACTTGACCAAACGGCCAATTTCCAGGTATCAGGTAATCAAGGTACATGAAATCGTTACTTACTTCATCTAAATACTCATGGTTGATTTTCATATATCACTATATCAGACACTTGTTGGTGATGTAGGTGAAAAAGAACGTGTATTTAACATAATACAAACAAAAATATCTGTGATGTTTACATCGTTCCTGGAATAATTGATGCAGATGCTGTGAAACTACAGTTATTTATTAATCTTCTTCTTCTTCTACCTGGCAATTTCCCAGCTATAGCCAGGGGCTGCCTTACATGATGTGAATAGTTTTTGCTATTTGTTTTTACGACCGGCCGCCTGCCTGCCATCAACCCTCTTTAATACACACGGCATTTAATATAAGATACAAATATTCACTTTGCCATAATCTCAGGTAATCGTTTGTGCCGTTTGTATGTCGTTTCTCGAAGGACTGACTCAAAATCAACCCGGCGGCCCTTTTGCAAAACAATCCTATTACTGGAACATTCCAAAACATTCTCGTTTATACTTTTATTACATAAATGGAGAATGAATGTTCTAGTAAACGTGTAGTTAATAGTTCAATATTATACTACATACAACTGTTATAATCTTTAAAAAATATACATGAATAAACTGCTCATTTGTTATTCTGATGTAAAGGCTACATTATTGAAACTTTTCATTAAAATAAGTACTGTTTTTTTTTATTTGTACGAACGAAGAACATCTTTACTTGCTACCATATTAGTAGTTTTAGCTGATAGGTATATTAATGAACATTTTATTATTATAATTAAGTAGAGCGGAGCCAAATAGCATTTCAAAGCTATTCTTTCATACAGTTCACCCCAAAGATTAAAACGTTTTAAATTTTCAGCTCACCTAATGAATTGTAAGATTATCATGAGCACACACTTTAAGTACATGTGTTCTCGTATTTAACTCCAGTTATTCGTCCAAAACTTACAAAATAATATAATACATAAAAAAAAAGAAATAAAAATATACAAAAAGTTACAAATTGAACAAACTGTATCACGGGACGAAAATATTTTTTACTTCTTTTTGTCTGACAGATTCGACGAAAAACTATGTAAAAAGATTAATATAGCTTAGCTTATTATTTACTTGTTTCAAAATCATTATAAAATTTCATGAAACTGGTTTTAATGGTTGGTAAGAAAATATGTATTTACTTAATAATTTTATTTAATAAGAAACCATAACATTTGAACTTAATGACTTACATGTTGTTAATGTTATATTTTATTATTGAAAGCAGTTGTTAATAAAGTTTAGATAAAAAATTAGGCCCAGATGATGTTGAGAATGAGGCTGACAACGAATTCCAAGTATCCGTTGATGCGGTCCTGAAATACAAAATATTTAAATATTATTAAATGTAAAAACGACGGATTAAAAAATACCATTGTAATGTAAAATATAAGATGTTGCTAGTTTCAATCTGTAGCAGACACATACCCGGTTTTCGTTGAAGTAATTGGGAATTCTTTCGTTAAGAATATTGTTGAGAACTCCAGAGCCATCAATGTTGTTCACTATGAATGTCAGGTCAGACTGAAAAAAAAAACATAAAGGTTAATACGAAGTAACTTTAAAAATGTTAAAATAATATCACAAAAAGGTTTATAGAAGAAAATTTTGTAATTAAAATGATTTTACAGGGGATACGGAGCCTAAAGAAAATATTAAATATTTAAACAAACCTGAATGCCACCAAGGCTAAGGTCGATTGTAAGGCTTCGTAGGGAAATGCCGCTGATGATACTGACATCAACGTTGACTTCAGCAGCGAGACGGATCGAGTTGATTGAAACACTGAAAAGAAAAAGGGTGGTTTACAAATAAATATGAACAGTTTAAGTAAATATAGACAATATAGTCAATACTACGATTCCTTTACCTGCCCTTGAATTCAGCATCAAGTAGTTCGTAAATGCTTAAGACTTGGATGTAGAGGCCAGAATTTCCTGTGAGGAAAAAAAAACCATTACGAGTATGTTCACTGTATTTTTTTACCTTGACATTTTAAATAAAATCATTTTTAGCCGTGACTTATTAATTTAGCATTAATAGATAATTAAAACGAATTGTCAAATAATGTTACTCACCAACTTCCAAAACGATCTCTGGGAGAGAAACGTCGAGGTCCAGTCTGTTAATGAAGTGATCGTACTCTAGGTTGTGAATCTTGATGTTACTGGTACCGGCGAATCGGAAGTTTTCAATAAAGGCATTGAATTTCAACCTGGAAAATAAAAAATAACCGTTCAAACTTAATTCAATACATACACTAACGGGTGGCAGCGAAAAAGTGATCCTCTTATTTAAGAAAGCATTCAGAGGCTTAGCTCACTCCTTAACATGAGGTAGGCCCGGCCAGCGTGATAAATATTGTGTAATTTTAAGTATCATAAAAAATGAGATCGTATCACAAGTTTCTTTATATAATTGAATATAAATTGGATTAATTGTTTATCAAATTAGAATCATTCAAATTAAAAATGAAGAGTCACTCAAATGAATAACATAATAGTACGAAAATAACTTACAAGAATGGTATTTCGATATCAAGCCTTTCTCCTTTGAGTTCAATGGGGTCCAAACCAACCCCCTTGATAATGTTACTGATCAGTTCAATTACCCATTTGATTTGATCAACAACGATACTTTTTTGAGTTAGCTCATTTTGGCCAACTGAAATTCAAGAAAAACATTTAAGTTCTATGAGAGAGTAGGATTTTTAAATGAGAAAAAAATGTTTTCACTTTAGAATGTATGTCATTCCGTCGAATGTAAAGTTTTAAAGTATTAAACGTTAAATGAAGTTTACACACCTATGACGACACCCTCGTTATAAGAGGGCAAGGCGTAGGAGCCTGCGATCAAGAAGAGAACAGCGAAGACTTGGAGTTTCATTTTGTATGAAAATTACCTTTTGGGACATAAAACGTTTGATCAAATTATCATGAAATATAAAAATGAAAATATTTAATTTATAATATATTTAAATTATAATTTATATATACTATATTGCTTTTGACTCAACTCACCTGTATTGCAATATGCCTTGTATCATTGTTTATTCCTCTTTTTATATGAATTATTATCATACTTCGATAAATTCAAATTATATTAGGTAATAATGATCATTTTTAGTGATAACTAACATTAAAATCGAACTCTTTTAATAACATAGTAATCTTCGCATCGCCTAATTAAATTATCTGATAAGTTTTTTTTTAATCTAAGAGATTTCCTTTGTGTTTAAGTTTTCTCTTTAGTTCTCAGATATTTTTTGACCAATTTATATATTATTGATTAAAATATTAAGAGAGGTAGTTCTGTTCGGAAATTTTAAGATATTTTAATTTGAGTGTATATCTCGTTGATTTTATTAGTGCATTACAGTATTACTACCTTAAAATGGAATTAAATCTATTACTTTTTTACGTCTATTGAACATTATTAGACAATAATATATTTATTTTCAAACTGCTAGTTATAGGAATTCAGGTAATTGATAAAAGTGGTAAAGAAAATTTGTTCACGTTATTTAAAAATTAACGTAGGTGTTAAAATTTTGAAAACATTTTCATGATATCATTTTGTTAAATTAAATATTAAAATCAGTGGTAATATTGATCTCTTATTTGCCTGGGAATTTGTGTTTTTGCTTTGTTCGAGTAAGCATCAAAATCAAATCAAATATCAAAATAATATAAGTGATTTAATAATAATAATTTGTATTTTTTCATTGAGTCTCAACTTATTTCTTTTAATACATTCTGAAGTGTATTTAATAAAGTAGGAACATTAATGTAGTGGTTTTGTTCGTTAAAATAATAATATATATATATTCATTTTTAAAATATCAATAAAAAACTACTTTGAATAAATTACATTTAAGCAAATACTCAACAAACTATATAGGAATGGTCACATGGGAGTAATTTACTATAGGATTTTTTCAACATGAAATTCGCTTCAAACCGTATTACATATTTAATGAAACAGAAAAGCTTACTGTTGTTTTAATCCCATAACGTCAAAAAAAGGTTTCTTTGTCAATAATTCAAAAGTAGACTGCATATAAATATGTATAAAGGCCAAAATATTTACAAATGCTGGTAAAATGCTTTCCTAACTAAACCTTAGCTAAATCTCTTAAACTTCTGTGTTTTAGGGAAGATATAATCTGTAATATTTATCTGAAGAAACTGGTATCATCCTTCTCAATGGAAAACTTGAGCCTTTAGACTTAATTAATTTTATCAGCTAGTATGTTATTTAAAAGATAGATATGCTTTTTTCTTAAAAATTTGGTAAATAAGTAATTAATTACAATTCAGACTTTAGATACTAATTAATGACAATATACTTAAGTGTCATCCTTTCCAGCTTAATATGCAGAATATTGTCAGTCTTTAGTAATTCCTTTTTAAATATTAAAATATATACAAAAATAGTTTTGAAAATTTAATTAAATTAACTTATTAATAATAATTTGCAATTGATAACGTGGAATATATTTTCAATCTTTATGTTAATAATCAAAAAACATTGTTACGTGAATACACAATTGCTTCTGCTTTTATGGGATGAGAAGCCTATCATAAGACAGAGAGACGAAACGAAACTTCTCAGCATTCTATGGATTCAACGTCCGGGTGCCGGGTCCATCGTGTTGCAGGGAGAGGAGCTTCAACAGTGCCTGGGACTTGCGACCCAGGTGTAGGTTTAAGGGACCCCTATCTAACGCGCGTTATACGCTCACCTCCACTGTCCAAGCTCCTCCGCCTACCTAACCAAATTTGAAAAGAACCTATTAGGGCTGCCTTCGATGTACGTTCCAAGAATGCATTAATGTGAGTTCTGGACAAGCCCAAGTGTTTTAATAGGTTGTAGAGAGATTTTGCTGTTAAACCTCTCGCTCCCACATCTACCGCGTATAAATCTACGACGAAGCTATTTCGAGTGAGTTCGTTAGTGAGCTCGTAATATTTGTTGACCTTGATGGTATGGTCTTTGGGGATGTTGGTTTCCCAAGGAACCGTAATCATCACTACGCGCTTTAAAATTCTCGAAAACAAAAATATATCCTATTTGGAGGCCGACGCACAAATATCCTCGGGGATTTTATATTGTTTTTCTTACGTGTCCATCATTATTGTCCAATCCGACGCCGCTTTAAGGATGGAGTAAGGCTTGACATTTGATTTTGTAGCCCTTGTGCCTTCTCTCACAAAACCTACTGATCGTCCGTTTGTGGTTATTTCCCTTTGCTCTCTGGCTACCGAATGATTAACCGCTTCACGTATGATTTCTAGAATCCTATCGCAAGTATTGACCGCTGTCCAGGAGTACCTTACATCACACCAGCAGATGCTTTGCAGTTCCAACTGCCTTTCCACAGATACAGCAAGTTTTTTCGGTACCTTTACCCCATCTTACTAAATTACTCTGATCTGGTAGAGTCATCTGGAACGCATTGAGATAGAATTTTAGCATGCTGGCGATCAATCATAAATTAAAGTGCGCCATTTTAATGCTATTGGGATGCAAAAATCTAAACGTATAAAAAACGTATTGTTTTGTTTGTGTACGAAGATATATTTTTTCCAGGAATGGAATTTGAAGAGGAGTCTTACTCCAGGCTTAAATTTTATTATTATTTATACCTTACAAACCGTAAACATTGAATTCATTGTTATCTTACAACAAATATACTCTATTACCCTAAAAAACACTTCTGGTTTCTGTGTCAAAAAAAAATCAGCTCTTTCACTGGCCAGTAGTTTTATTTATAACTTTGTTATATATTTAATTATTTAAAATTAGAAACTCGTGATCAAAGTGATTATATAATCAATAAATATATTTTTTTATTTTATACAATTATGCAACCCGACAAGAAACATTTATCTAAAGTGGAAATAAGAATAGTCATATTATCTTATCTTTTTAATTATAATAACGAAGCCGGAAATCGTATTTGTAAAACGGATCAATTGACAAATGCGACAGATAATTTTTAAAATGAGATCCTAATCCGATTTTTTTGTTGTTGTTTGTTTATCGGTCAAATAAAGTTAACACGTGTTGTAGATATATAAATAAAGTAAAATACATTGCATAAGAACATATGATGTAAATGTGATTGCTTCAATAACATTATAAAATTGTACAAAATAATCCAAACTAAAAAACACGTGAAGCTGTAAAGCTATAGGAATAACATCTGAAATTCCTTTTTATAATTCTACTTTTCTATTTTTAAATCCTTCTCATAAAGCAGTACAATTAATGTTTGCCTCTACTTCGATCAAATACACTCAAACTTCTATTAATTTATTTAATAAATAGGCAAAAGGACGATGAGACGTCAGTTCAAATTTCTAGCTTTTTACCACTTATCTTCATAATTCCTCTCAAAAGTATACATCTCCCGCCAGAAGATCTTATGTGGACCCAGTGGCGGGGCAAGACCTAAATTTGATGTGGGCAAGACAGATTTCGGGAGACTCTATTCTATGGCAATTTGAAGCTCTTACTACCTGCTAGTTTTAAAAACTTAAACGGAGATACGTTTTTTACCCTTAAAGCTTTGGTTTCCTTTAAAAGATATTATAAAGCGTATTTTGTATACAAGTAATTCCTGCGTTATATACTTATTATCAATTAAATATTTCTTACTTTATGTAAAATCCAGTCAGAGTTAAGCATTTACCTGCTCCATGGCTTTCCTCTTCAATAAAGAATGCAATGACCAAACGCAACAAAGCCAAACTGAAATGTAAAATGCATCCAACAGCTGAGAATGTTACTGCCTACAAGAAATTACGTAACTTATGTAACAGATTGTGCAGGGACGCTAAACGTCGCTTTATTTTTAACTCAATCGAATCTCTTTCCACTGATCAAACATGGCGATTCCTTAAAACTGTTGGCATTGGTAAAACTGATACACACTTTAATAACACAATTAATCTTAATGACCTTAACAAACACTTCTCTTCTCCACCTGCCACACTTTTATCTTCTAAAAAAATTTTCTTCTCTTCAAAAACTTGCTGCTATACCAGCTCCTACATGTCTCCCGTTTTCTTTTCAAGATATCGCAGAGGAGGACGTTAAGAAAGATATACTTTCAATTTCTTCAAAGGCCGTTGGCAGTGACGGCATAAGCCGGGACATGTTAATTCCCATCATTGATATAATCTGTCCCATTATAACTCATATTCTTAATTTCTCCTTAACCAACAAAGTCTTTCCTACTGCATGGAAAATGGCACATGTCATTCCTCTGCCTAAATCCCCTAATCCCAGTTCTTTTTCACATTTTCGACCTATATCCATTCTTCCCATACTTTCTAAAATTCTCGAGAAAGCTGTTTCAAAACAGTTATCCTCTTTTCTCCTCAATAACAATCTCTTAACTTCCTTCCAATCTGGTTTTCGTCCTTCTCACAGCACAACCACTGCTTTACTCAAGGTTACTGATGATATCCGTTACGCAATGGACAACAAACTGCTTACTGTCCTCACTTTACTCGACTTTAGTAGCGCATTCAATTCAGTGGACTTTGACTTATTGCTGGGTGTCCTCCGCTCTCTTAACATTTCCTCCTCTGCGATTGATTGGTTCCATTCTTTTCTCTATGACCGTCAACAACGTATACGTTGTGAGGTGAGTCACTCTGACTGGACAAGACTCTCTGCCGGAGTGCCTCAAGGCAGTGTTCTATCACCTCTGCTGTTCTCGGTATTTATCAATCAAATTACTTCAATTATTTCCTCACACTATCACCTCTACGCTGATGATCTGCAGATTTACAGACATGCCTCACTGAAGGAATTAAATGACGCCATTGGAAAAATTAACAATGATCTTGTTTTAATTAAAGATTGGGCTGACTCATTTGGGCTGTTAGTTAACCCTGCTAAATCTAAGGTCATGATAATTGGTAGCAGACAGCTTAGAGGGCGAATTAACTTTAGTGAACTACCCTTTGTAGTTTATGATGGCTTACCCATAAGTTACGTAGATAAGTCTAAGAATTTGGGCTTAACTTTGGACTGCAATCTGTCCTGGTCTGCACATATCAATGACATCAGCAAACGTATGCATCATTCTATTCATTCTTTGAAGCGATTGCAGAATTTCCTCCCACTAAAAACTAAAACTATCCTGGCTCAATCTCTTTTACTTCCTCTCCTCGACTATGCCGATGTTTGCTATTTAGATGCTACGGATGAGCTACTTGACAAACTCGAACGACTTCAGAATTTATGCATTCGATTTATATTTGGACTGAGCAAATTTGATCATGTCTCCCATTTCAGACGTCAGTTAAAGTGGCTTCCGATTCGTTTTCGCCGTAATGTACATGTTTTGACCACACTTTTTAATATTTTAAATCACTCAACTCCACACTATCTTTACGAACGATTCAAGTTTTCTGCACCGCGTGAAAGACCACTCCGGTCTTGTGTCTTGAATAAAGTTTTTGATATACCCCCTTATAATGGTATTTTCTACAAAAAATCCTTTACGGTGGTTGCTGCTCAACTTTGGAATTCTCTTCCGGACTATATTATAAAAAATTGTAATTCTGTACATACCTTTAAATTTAGATTAAAAAAATATTATCTTTCAATTTCATCACATTAGAAATTAGATATATATGTATGTATATGTATGTGTATATGTATGTATGTGTGTATATATGTATGTATATATATATATGTATTTTATTTTGTATATGTATGTATATATTATTTGTATTTATGTATATTTATGTATGTTTATGTAAAGTAAAAAAGTAATAATTATTCTTTGTCACTAAAATTCAAATTGTACCTACCTTCCTGTAATTTTAATATAATATTACTCACACTCCAGGGTGGCTGGAAGAGATCTCTCATAGAGATAAGCTTTCCTTTGTATCACTTTGTTTCTTTCTTATTCTTATTTTTCTGTCTTACGTGTTCTTGGTACATAAATAAATAAATAAATAAATAAAATAGACGAGTACAGGTACCGGTGTAATTACAAATCACAAAGAAAACAAAAACAAAAAACGTCACTGTTTTCAAGGGCAATCAATATACTTAAACACTATCTATTTATTCGCTAAATATTATTAAAACATTGAACACACTATTCTTATTAAAATAGGTTGAATTAATTCTGATTCCCAAAGAGCTTTGATGTCAGGCAGCGACCAGTCGTAAAAACAAATAGCCAAAACTAATCACAACATGTAAGGCAGACCCTGGCTATAGCTGGGAAATTGCCAGGAAGAAGAAGAAGAACAAGATTTTTTTTAAATTCTCGCTTTAAAATTAAGGCGCGAGGCCCCTTGTACCGCGAGGCCGTAGGCGGTTGCCCACGTCGCCCACGCCTTACGCCGCCACTGTGTGGACCGATTACAGTAAATTCTGCAGGATTGGTAATTAAGGAGATGATCATTGGTTACGAAGTGTGCTATAATGGTTTATGCTATAATGGGAATCAGAGTGAAAAGGTAATTGAAATTCAACAATAATAAATGGTTTAGCACCGTTTTTATTATCTAGTAGAGTGAATTTTGCTAAAATAGAAAAAAACAGTGCTGTTGAGAATAAAATCCAATAATTGAAACCTAAATTTGAGGTTATATTACCAAACTTATTGTTTTTTTTTTATATTTATACACAATTTCATTTCATAACTCTTACACGTAGGTCCCTGTCCATAATAACATAAAAAACTTTGGATAATTCACAATTTAGTAGGATTTAAGTAAAGAATTAGCATCGGGATTATTATACAAATAGATTTCGGCCAAAGTGTAAACAAGTGAATTTTGTTCCTTTATTTTTAATATTTTATTTCTTCACTATTGTGCTATGTCAATAGTTATTTATAAGTTGTATTCAGTGTTCTTTCATAACTACTATTAGTTGGTCAGATAGCATTTTATCAGTAATTAATTTCTTAAAAGAACTTTATGTATTGTAAGCAGGCTCTTCTGTAATTGTTTTGATATACATAATATGTATAATAATAAAGTAGATTAGAATACTAAGATAAGACCCAGTTTCACCAATCAATGTTCGTTTAATCTTATCACAGCATTTACTAACCAACCTTCAAAATTATAAATGTCTGTTAAAATATTAACGTCCCACGATGACAAATTAACAACGCATTATTAAACGTCATGTCAAATGACCGACTACCAAATTATTCGTTCTTGTTATAAGACGACCAAGTGGAAACTATAGCGTTTAACACGGCACGTTTGCCATGATGCACCACTTTATACTTTAATCGTGTATATCCCTCGATAAGTCACTTGTAAGCTAATGCGACCAAATTTTATATATCGTTGGTTGCATACATTTAGCACACAAAAAGCGTTCTTGTCAATTTACTAGGTGTAACTTGTTAAAATCGTTTTCTCAATAAATTGTGGTATATATTATTGTGTTATAAATATAGACATAAATTGTGTTCAAATTATAAGAAATAAAAAGAACACTTAATTTGCAATTTTATAGAAAAGCTGGAGGCAAAATCATCATACTAAATGACATTTTAATTCATTTTATTAATAATAACAAAGAAATAGACGAAAGTGACAAAACAGGCGACGTTACTATGGTTACAAGAAATCAGGGCTGTGATTGGACAATTGAATTTTGACGATGCCATTAACATTCTGTTAGCCATTAGACGGAGCTCCAGAGCAGGAATTAATATTAGTGGCTGGTTAAGACATTTAAACGGACATTTGTGAGTGGTGGGATGCTCGATACATCTAACAGAGCATCAAACGCCTTAACACGATTTTACTTATTTAACATTGATTGGTGAAACTGGGTCTAAGACTAAGAAATAAAACGTAGATTAATTTATGAAATGAACAAGAAACCAAAGTACACAAATTTTGTAAAATGGTAAAAATTGGACTAATATTAAATGAAAATTCCTTAAAAACATTATTTTATTTCAAATGCCCATTTCAAATTTCGAAAAGACTAATGTAGCCCAGTATGTATATAGTTTATTTATATCTAAGGATTTTGTTTTGTTTGGAAAGAAAATGTATATTTACTTAATAAGTTTTATTTTGTAAGAAACAATAACATTTGATTTTAACGTCTACATGTTGTAAATGATGTAATTTATTATTGAAAGTAATTGTAAATAGAAA
Organism: Danaus chrysippus; assembly: GCA_916720795.1. NCBI lineage: Eukaryota > Metazoa > Arthropoda > Insecta > Lepidoptera > Nymphalidae > Danaus > Danaus chrysippus. The sequence goes on along the minus strand of CAKASE010000074.1, from coordinate 12,247,437 downwards.
TCTGAAAATTAGGCCCAGATGATGTTGAGAATGAGGCTGACAACGAATTCCAAGTATCCGTTGATGCGGTCCTGAAATACAAAATATTTAAATATTACTAAATGTAAAAACGACGGATTAAAATAATACCATTGTAATGTAAAATATAGGATGTTGCTAGTTTCAATCTGTAGCAGACACACACCCGGTTTTCGTTGAAGTAATTGGGAATTCTTTCGTTAAGAATATTGTTGAGGATTCCAGAGCCATCAATGTTGTTCACTATGAATGTCAGGTCAGACTGAAAAAAATAATATAAAGATAATTTTCCAATTGATACGGAGTCTATACAGGGTGACTGGTGAATTACTATCAATATTTAAGGAGCATACTCGGTACATGATTCTCATTCGAATTATGTAAAAAAAAATAGGTACTTAATTTTTGACCAAATTTCCGTATAAATAAATAATATGTGGACTCGTTCCAAGTGTTCCAAGTGTGGACGCGTGCGGCGGCGTGCTGATACAACACAAGCCGAAGCGCGCGAGTGTGTGTGCGTGTGTATACCTCATCTGTAGGGTGTTCACACGATGCGTAATTAATTACATAACTTTTGGTTAACTTTACTTAGAAGTTTATTAATATTTATGTTATATTAATTTTTATTTTGTCATATATGATCGTCAAATATCACGTCCTCAAGTATCGATAGTAATTCACCAGTCACCATGTAGAAAAGTAAATAGGAAGCATATAAACAAACCTGAATGCCACCAAGGCTAAGGTCGATAGTAAGGCTTCGTAGGGAAATGCCGCTGATGATACTGACATCAACGTTGACTTCAGCAGCGAGACGGATCGAGTTGATTGAAACACTGAAAAGAAAAAGGGTGGTTTACAAATAAATATGAATACTTTAAGTAAATATACACAATATAGTCAATACTACGATTCCTTTACCTGCCCTTGAATTCAGCATCAAGGAGTTCGTAAATGCTTAAGACTTGGATGTAGAGGCCAGAGTTTCCTGTGAGGAAAAAAAATACCATTACGAGTATGTTCACTGTATTTATTTACCTTGACATTTTAAATAAAATATTATTTAGCCGTGACTTATTAATTTAGCATTAATAGATAATTAAAAAGAATTAACATATAATGTTACTAACCAACTTCCAAAACGATCTCTGGGAGAGAAACGTCGAGGTCCAGTCTGTTAATGACGTGATCGTACTCTAGGTTGTGAATCTTGATGTTACTGGTACCGGCGAATCGGAAGTTTTCAATAAAGGCATTGAATTTCAACCTGGAAAATAAATAATAACTGTCAAATCTTAATACCATTTATACATTAAATGGTGGTCACGAATGAGTGGTTTTCTTAATAAGAAGGCGTCCAGTGGATTGTGTCACTCCTTAACACGAGACAGACCGTAAGCTTATTTAAAAAAGTATTAATAGAAAAACAGTTTTTGCAGATAAGTTCACTAAATAAACATTGTATAATTTCAAAAATCATAAAAAATTGGCCAGTATCCCAAAAATGAAATTTGCTGTTTGGTCACTCCTTAAAGTGAGGCATGCCATAAGCTTGCTTACAAATGACACTGTAAAAAACAGTTCTCGTACATCAGTTTTCTTAGTAAATATTTTATAACTAAGGGTATCATAAATTATTATTAGCTAGCATACAATAATTCCACAATATGTTTATTAATAATATTTGAATATACATTGGATTAAATTGTTATCAAATTAAAATCTTATAAATTAAGAATCTCACAAATTAAGAGTCACTGAAGAAGATAACATAATAGTATGAAAATAACTTACAAGAATGGTATTTCGATATCGAGCCTTTCTCCTTTGACTTCAATGGGGTCCAAACCAACCCCCTTAATAATGTTACTGATCAGTTCAATTACCCATTTGATTTGATCAACAACGATACTTTTTTGATCTAGCTCATTTTGGCCAACTGAAATTCAAGAAAAACATTTAAATTATATGAGAAAATAGGATTTTAAAATAATGAGACCTAAGATTTTTGCGAGTACTCATTTAAATGAAACTAACATGTTCGGATTTACTACGCGATTTTTTATTTTTGACTATAAACTACATACATACGTTTCGGCTACATTACAGCAACCGTACTCACGGGCAGACGAGATGTGAGTGACTGTCAGTCGGTCTTTTTATTTTATCACCTACCGCCATCAATTTTGGCGGTACGCCAGAAAATTAAGTATGTAATTTATAGTCAAAAATAAAAAATCGCGTAGTAAATCAGAAAATATAAGTTTAATTTAAAGTATTTTTAAATAAGAAAAAAATGTTTTTCTCTTTAAAATATCTGTCATTCCTTCGAATGTAAAGTTTTAAAGTATTAAAAAGTTAAATGAAGTTTACACACCTATGACGACACCCTCGTTATAAGAGGGCAAGGCGTAGGAGCCTGCGATCAAGAAGAGAACAGCGAAGACTTGGAGTTTCATTTTGTATGAAAATTACCTTTTGGGACATAAAAGTAAATATTGATTAAATTTGCATGAAATGTGAATCAGAAATGTCTAATAAAAATATATAAAAATTATTATTTTGTTTTTAACTTCACTTACCTGTATTGCAATATGCCTAATAACATTGTTCACTCCTCTTTTTATATGAATTATTATCTTACTCCGATAAAGTAAAATTCTATAAGGAGACATTGATCGTTTTTTGTGATAAATAAAATTAGATTGGAATCTTTAACCAACGTTGTAATCTTCGAATCACCTAATTGAATTATCTGTTAAGTTTTATGTAAATATAAGAGAAGTGAGCGACAATCGAATGACAGCCCCTTTTTATTCAAGTTTCCTTAAGAGCTCACAGGCATTTTTTGACCTACAAATATATTATTAATAATATTTATTAAAAGCATCAAAATTTTTAAAGACTTAGTCATTTTCGATAGCCAGAAATCTAGACTCAATATTGGTTTTGTCTGAAAAAAGTATTCTCTGTGAATTTTATGACTAGTTTAGATACGATAAAAGTATGTACTTTGTATAATAACAAAAAGACAAAAAAAAACAATATAAAGCTGAAATAACTGATAATTTGTGGGAGTAAATATATGGTCAAAAGCTTGCATTATATTGTACATATATAATGCGTTCATGGACTTATTTGATTTTTACCATCAGCTACTTAATATTATTTAAATGATGGATGCTATGCTATGCTGCCTTTAAAAAATGGTTAGTTAATAAGGTTCATAATAAATTAATTACATTTCAGACTTTTGAGCATAATTAATAACATCAAACTTTACTATCATCCTTTTTTTATTTTGCTTTTCAGAATATTTACAAAATCTTTAGAAATTCCTTTGTAAATATTAAAATATCACAAATAAAATGTTTTGAAAATTAAATTAAATAAACCAATTAACTATAATTTGCAATTACAAAGATGAAATATATCTTCACTCTTTATGTAAACAATCGAAGAATATTTTTACACGAATACACAAAAACATTCTCTTATATAATGAGAAGGCCATCTATGACAGATATGTATTGTTTTATTTGTGAAGGAAGATATCTTTTATCCAAGAAAGGACTCTTCGAGATATGTTTTAGTCCAAGCCATAAACTATATTATTGTTTGTCCCTTACAAACCATAAAATTTTCATTTATTTCTCAGTTACCTTCTTATTCAGTTCTCGGTTCGATGTTTTATAAAAGTGTGTTATTTATATGGTTTTCTTATTTGTCCTCTTTATGAAACATACATGCAGCTAATCGTAAAATATACTAAAACTACACAGTTTTACCTATTGAACTAATTCCTGTAAAATAGAAAAATTAAATTATTACATCATGTTAACTCAGTAATAATATACATATATTTTCTTCTTAATATTGGTACGACGCTATTGGATTTGAAAACAATCATTTATTTATACACAACATAGTATAAATCGCTAGTGGAATACAAAAAATGAGTAAAGTATTGCTTAAATCAAAGAATATCAATTTTTGTATATTTATTAGGTATATTTGGTACACCAAGTAAAGGAGAAAATTGATATTTATTCCTTTACCCAAATGAATACGTGATCTAGGTGTCAAAGTATTTTAGATTTTACAAAACACATATATTTATTTCGTATAAGTAAAAAAATACATAAATTTGTCAAAACTTACATACTTTTTTCAACTTTATCAGGTTTATCTATCGTGGAAATAAAAAAATAATATAATTAATGTTATCTTTTTAATTATAATTACAAAGCCGGAAATTGTATATTGTAAACTGATCAATTAATTAGATTAAAATCAGACCCAAATTCGAATTTCTGTTGTACTTTGTTTGTCAGTCAAATAAAGTTTTCACGTGTCATAGAAAGTATTTGTAAAATAAATTATATTAACAAGGTAAGGTACTCGTATATATAAACAAAGTAAAATAAATATCATAGGAATATAACGACAATTTTTAAAGCCATTTCATTTCGGTTGGGTCATGAGCTAAATTGATATATTTTACATCTGAGCTGGTATGTTCGTAATCTATAATGTAATGTCGTGGGATGAACCACGAGGTCGTTCAAGTGAAGCATAAATAGAGAGTACGAACTTGTAGCATTTTACTACTGTTCTGATAAATCTTCCCCCTCAAAAGTGTAGATCCTCACAAGGAGATCGCTACAGTGAAATCTGCAGTATCACCATCTAAGGTGATCATTGTTTTCAAAGTATACCATGACGTTTCCAATCAATATGTCTTTGCAATCTAACAAAGTGAGGAAGAAATTGAAATTGAACAATTATAATTGGTGTTAAAAAGCTTCCTTTGTCTAGTAGAGTGGATATGACGTGGAAATAGAAGGAAACAGAGGTGTTTTACAAAAACAATTCAAATCTAATGAGATCTAAGATTTTTGCTCATTTAAATGTAACTAATATTTTCTTAAAGAATGTGAGTCACATCTCGTCTGCCCGTGATCACGGTTGCTGTAAAGTAGCCGAAACGTCGGGAGTATGTATTTTATAGTCAAAAATAACAACGCGTAGTAAATCCGAAAATATTACTTTCATTTATTTGAAACCTAAATTTGAGACTTTAATAAGAATCTAGTTGTTATTAATTTATATCTACACAATTTCACCCAATAATTTTTACACATCGGTCCCAGTCCATAATATATAAAAGAGTTTCATTGACTATTAGTTCGTAAGATGGCAATTCATAAGTTATTTCGTTATAAAAAGAACTTTATAGTAAGAAGGCTCTTCTATAATTATATACATGTATATGTATTGTGTGTACTTATAATTTGGCGTTGTAATATGTTTACAGTGGCGGCGTAAGGCGTGGGCGACGTGGGCAACTGCCTACGGCCTCGCGGTACAAAGGGCCTCGAGCCTCAAAAAATTTTAAAGCGAGAATAAAAAAAAATCTTGTTCTTCTTCTTCTTCTTCTTCTTGTTCTTATCTTGTTCTTCTTCCTGGCAATTTCCCAGCAACAGCTAGGGTCTGCCTTATATGTTGTGATTAGTTTTGGCTATTTGTTTTTACAACCGGTCGGCTGTCTGACATCAACCCTCTTTGGGAATCAGAATTAATTAAACCTATTTTAATAAGAATAGTGTGTTCAATGTTTTAATAATATTTAGCGAATAAATAGATAATGTTTAAGTATATTGATTGCCCCCGAAAACAGTAACGTTTTTTAATTGTTTTTGTTTTCTTTGTGATTTGTTATTACACCGGTACCTGTACTCGTCTATTTTACATAAAGTAAGAAATATTTAATTGGTATTGAGTATGTAACGCAGTAACTACTTGTATACAAAATAGGCTTTATAATATCTTTTGAAGGAAATCAAAGCTTTAAGGGTAAAACACGTATCTACGTTTAAGTTTTTAAAACTATCAGGTAGTAAGAGCTTCAAGTTGCCATAGAATAGGGCCTCGCGAAATCTGTCTTGCCTACATCAAATTTAGGTCTTGCCCCACCACTGTATGTTTACAGTACCATTTAAGTGGAACCGACTTCAAAAGTATAAAATAATTGTTCAACAATTTCTGATTCTGTCCTTGTGGTAACTAACTTCAGTTTTTATTTTTAAGTTTCTGTTTGTGGTATTGTTTTCACATATTAAGTTAGTATAACGAAACAATACGTTAATAGTACGTAATAAATTATTAAAACGTAGATAAATTTATGAAATGAGTAAACATAAATACATTACACAAATTTTGGAAAATGTTGTAAATAGGAAAGAGCAAATCTGGTTTGACGACAATATTATTTATTGTAAAGAAATTTCAATGTAACAATAAGAAATATTAAATATTATTTTTGCTGTTTATTTTTTGTTTACTTTATATTGCATTTTTTTATTATTATTCTAATTTACAGACTGCGTTGGGACAGTGAATATATAATTTATTATGTACAAAAAATCTCACACTTCAAAGCTAAGAGATATTATCGCCATTTCTTACAATGTATAATTGGACTAAACCTATTGTCTTCTACTGTAAAGCAATGAAGTATTGAGCTTAACTTTGAAAGGTTTATTTAAGTTTACGCTCTAAGTCCTTACAAACATCATGTTTAATGTCATCATATCATATAGATTGCGAATGTAACTCTAATTTATTTAATGCTTATTTATTAAAAACTTTAACTGTTACTATATGGATATTTCGGCCTTATTATTACAATTTTAAGCAACAGTAACCACGGGAAGAAAAGATTTTACTTTTTCTTTTGTCTACAAGACTCGACTTAAAATGTAATTAATGATTGGTAAGAAAATATACATTTACTTAAGAGGTTTTATTCTGTATGAAAATATAAAACATTTGAACTTAACAACATACTGCATGTTATATCTTAGTATTGAAAGTAGTTGTTGATAAATTTTAAATAACAAAATTAGGCCCAGATGATGTTGAGAATGAGGCTGACCACGAATTCCAAGTATCCGTTGATGCGTTCCTGAAGAACAAATATTTAAATATTATTAAATGTAAAAACGAATCCCTTAAAATACTGTTATTGTATTTACATTACAATGTTGAAAGATGTTGCTAGTTTAAATCTGTAGCAGACACATACCCGGTTTTCGTTGAAGTAATTGGGAATTCTTTCGTTAAGAATATTGTTGAGAATTCCAGAGCCGTCAATGTTGTTCACTATGAATGTCAGGTCAGACTGAAAAAAATAAAATAAAGGGTAATACGAAGTTACTCTTATAAATAAAATAATAATAGATGAGACATAAGCGTTGTAATAAAATCACAAAAAAGGTTTACAGAAGAAAAATTTGAATAAAAAAAATCCAATGGATACGGAGTCTATAGAAAAGTAAATATTAAACATTTAAACCAACCTGAATGCCACCAAGGCTAAGGTCGATTGTAAGGCTTCGTAGGGAAATGCCGCTGATGATACTGACATCAACGTTGACTTCAGCAGCGAGACGGATCGAGTTGATTGAAACACTGAAAAGAAAAAGGGTGGTTTACAAATAAATATGAACAGTTTAAGTAAATATAGACAATATAGTCAATACTAGGATTCCTTTACCTGCCCTTGAATTCAGCATCAAGCAGTTCGTAAATGCTTAAGACTTGGATGTAGAGGCCAGAGTTTCCTGTGAGGAAGAAAAAAATACCATTACGAGTATGTTCACTGTATTTATTTACCTTGACATTTTAAATAAAATATTATTTAGCCGTGACTAATTAATTTAGCATTTAAAGATAATTAAAACGAATTGTCATATAATGTTACTAACCAACTTCCAAAACGATCTCCGGGAGAGAAACGTCGAGGTCCAGTCTGTTAATGAAGTGATCGTACTCTAGGTTGTGAATCTTGATGTTACTGGTACCGGCGAATCGGAAGTTTTCAATAAAGGCATTGAATTTCAACCTGGAAAATAAATAATAACTATCGAAACTTATTTCCATATATACATTAAAGGGTTGTCACGAATAAGTGATTCCCTTAATAAGAAGACATTCAGAGACTTGCGTCACTCCTTAACATGAGTCAGACCGTAGCTTACTGACAAATGATACAGTAGAAAAAACAGTTTTTAAAGATAAGTTCACAAAATAAATATTGTATAATTTCAAGTATCCTAAAAATGAGCTAGGATCCCAAATTCCATAAGGTTTCTTTATAATACGTATTTCATTATAAATTGAATTAAATTGTTAACAAATTATGATCTGACAAATTAAGAGTCGCTCGAGTGCAAAACAAAAGATTATGAAAATAACTTACAAGAATGGTATTTCGATATCGAGCCTTTCTCCTTTGACTTCAATGGGGTCCAAACCAACCCCCTTAATAATGTTACTGATCAGTTCAATTACCCATTTGATTTGATCAACAACGATACTTTTTTGAGCTAGCTTATTTTGGCCAACTGAAATTCAAGAAAAACATTTCAATTCCATGAGAGAGTAGGATTTTTAAATGAGAAAAAAATGTTTTCACTTTAGAATGTATGTCATTCCGTCGAATGTAAAGTTTTAAAGTATTAAACGTTAAATGAAGTTTACACACCTATGACGGCACCCTCGCTATAAGAGGGCAAGGCGTAGGAGCCTGCGATCAAGAAGAGAACAGCGAAGACTTGGAGTTTCATTTTGTAAATAAATTACCTTTTGGGACATAAAACGTTTGATCAAATTATCATGAAATATAAAAATGAAAATATTTAAAAAATATGTATATACATACATATATTGCTTTTGACTCAACTCACCTGTATTGTAATATGCCTTGTACCATTATTTATTCCTCTTTTTATATGAACTATTATCATACTCCGATAAAGTAAAATTATATTAGGTAACAATGATCGCTTTTAGTGATAACTAACATTAAAATCGAAATCTTTTAACAACGTAGTAATCTGCGAATCGCCTAATTAATTTATCTGATAAAGTTTTATGTAAATCTAAGAGAAGTCCTTTTTGTTTAATTTTTCTCGCTAGTTCACAGTAATTTTTTTAATTGATTTATATTTTTGGTGACGTTTTTAAAAATATTACGAGTTTATTAAGACACAAAGTCCGCTTCAGAAAATTAATACCATTTTAAGTTATGAGTATATCGATAGGAATTCACAAAAATTTTGCAGTTGTTATTTTATATACCCAACATATCCCTTAAAAATATATATTTTTGTTTATAACGTGTTAGTGACAGAAATGTAGGAAATTCATAAAAGAGGTGATGATTTTTTTTTCATGTATTTTAAAATGCAGGGTAGGTTTTTAAATTTTGAGGGCAGCTATCATCACATCATTTTGTTAAAAGAAATTTTTGTAATGAGTACTAATAGCCTTGTTTGCCTTGAAATTTCCGGTATTGTTTTGTTTAGGTAAGCATTGAAAATTATATCAGTGATATAATTAATATAATAATAATTTGTAAACATTTAATGGCACGTTGCTTCAACTTAAATCTCTTTATATACTCTTATGTGTATTTAATAATGTGAAAACATTTCTTGCAGAAGTTTTAAAATAATAAAATACATATAGAAGTCTTAATACAATAAAATACATAGAGTTTTTAAAAGATCAATTTATTTACAAAAAATCTATTTTAATTTTATCCAATATTCAGAATGACCCACTGCTCAATTTATCCATTTACATCAAAAATCTAGTTCCCGGTCAATAATTCAAAAGAAGAATGCAAATAAATATTAAGGCTAAAATTAATCTAAGTAGTAGTTAAAAAACATTAAATTTTTTTTCCTAACTTAACCTAACCTTTAACCTTTTCAAATCTTTGTTTTAAGTGGGAGACATAATCTATTATATTATATTTATTTTGAGAAAATCTAGTCGCAATAATTTCTTTCACCTGAAGAAACTGTTTTCATCCTTCTCAAAGAAAAGTCTAGCCGAGTTGAGATAAAATGAGAAAACTCACTACATATTTTTTTACGATGCTCATATTGTTTTAGATCAAAACAATAAAGAGACAAAAATTAAACTCCCAATGGGAAACTGAAACAACTGATCTATTCGAGTACATCTGTGGGCAAAAGGCTTAAACATATGTAATGCGTAAGGACTTAATTAATTTTTACTATCAGCTATTTTGGTATTTAAATGATGGATATGCTGTCTTATACACTAATAACGTTAATAACTTAATTAATTATATTTCGGACTTTGGATAATAATTAATAAAAATAAACTTTACTGTCATCCTGTTTAGCTTGCTATTCAGAATATGGTCAGAATTTTTAAAAAATACTTTAGAAGCAACAAACTGTGTTTATTTATTCCTCACAAAACGTAAACACTTTATTTATTGTTATTTTAAACTAAGTTAGGGTGGAAGGCAGGGTACAGACTCGGTGGGAGTCATTGTTGGTGCGGACAGTATTACCTACAAATTGCCAAGAAACAATCTGTAGAAACGCAGAGCTCTGGCAAGTCCGAGTCACCCATGTCCCCGTCGGCCCTTCTGGGTACTGCTGCAACCGCGCAGACACGTGACCACCACCATGAGATACAGCTGAGCTGAGGGTGAAGAGCGAAAGGCGAATATTCTACGACTCAAAACAGAATCTACTCACCAGGGGGGAAACCTGAGATAAAACCGAGCACGCTCACAGGCTCTAAGATAACAGCTCCACCAGTGAGCTAGGGTATAGTGGGCTAATCACTCGCTTATCTAAACCCAAAAGATTACCGAAACCAATACAAGAAGATTAGGTGTGGAGCAACAACCTCCTTGCCGTTGCTCAGTGGCACAGAGGCGGTGGAAAAGATCAAGAATCGCCAAATCAAGAGAAGCTTTTGTGCAACTTCGTCCTGTATGGCAGTCGCGGAAACTGACCAGGAGAGTTTGTCAACTAGCTATGTGATCTCAAGAGACCGAAGTGGATGGCGGCATACTGTGGACGGCCCCTGCTCCATCTAGGGGACATAGGAGTAAAAAGAAAGATCTTAAATCATAATTTAATTTAAAATATACACTATTACCCCAGAACACTTGTCAACTCGATGTGTTAAAAATGTCACCTCCTTTACCGGCCCGTAGTTTTATTTATAACTTTGTTACGTATTCAGTTACTTAAAATTAAAAAATCTATGATCAAAGTTATAATCACGATTTTCTTAACTGTTTTCTTTATAGATTCATGCAGCTAATCGAAAAATATAATAATTTCTGTTAAATAATGAAATTAAACAATTAAATAAGGTTAATACAGGTATAATACATATTTTTATTGTGTGGTAGACAAGTGTATTTTTGCTCTTAAGCTACAACAGGGGCGTGTGATTTTTTATTTTTAACATATTTTGGTTTGGTAACTTATAAGTTTTATTCAGTGTTCTTTCATTTCTGAGTTTCTGTTTCTATCGATATTTTTACATGAGTTCGTATAACAGTAAAAAAACTTGGGTGGTAAATAATTAAGTAATAAAAATAGTAAATAATTAAGTAGTTATAAAACAAATAAGAAAAACTACACTACATCGTATCAATAGGACTCAGCAAAACTGAGTTGACAACATTATTTATAATACAGAAAACTCCGTTCTTTTTATTTTCAAAAGGAATATTAAATAATTTTTCATGTATATATTTTTTTATTTTTTGTACCGCAGCATTTTTCTTATTGTTATTCTTGTTTCATACGTTTGGATAGTGAATATATATGTAGTTTATTATGTACAAAAAAAAAATACTCTTCTAGAAATATTCGACTAAGTTGATGCTGCTCTTTTGAAGTTTGTAAAGTCAAAAAACAAACATGTCTTTATATAGCCAGGAGATCTTGTCTTCAACTTCTTAGAATGAATGCTTGGAGTACACCGATCGTATTCAGCTGTAAAGTATTGAGGTGTATACTTAATTGACATCGGAATCATTGAATTGTGTTCTTAAAATTCTAAAGAACAATTAGCTTAAAGAGGTCATATGATATAGAATGCTATTCGATGACAAAATATATTTGTCATTAAGAGTAATGTCAATTAAAAGAAATTTATCTAATTATATTATTATATAATATATAATCGCGAACAATTTATTTCTTCAAAGTTAATAAATATATTAACTTTGAAGAAATAAATTGTTCGCGATTTTTGAAATCAATCAAATTCTTTTAATAAAACAGATATCTGAAAAAACGTAATATAATATGTCATTTGGGAAACTAATTAACGGTATCGTGTGTTTTTATACTACATACAACATTTATAATCTGGAATGAAAGGAAGAATTGAAAAGCTCATGTGCTATTCTGATGTTTAAGCTATATTATTGACACGTTTCACTAGTTTATTTAACGTGCAAGAACAAAGTACATTAATACTTGCTACATTATTAGGATTTTTAAATGATAATTTTATAAATAAATAATTTCCTAATTTTAATTAGGTCCATCTGAGCCATTTAGTAATTCAAAAAGATTCTTTCAAACAGTTCACCCAGTAGTTTAAAAAAACTTGATTTTTAGCTCATCAATCTAGTGAATTGTAATCATGAGCCCACATTGAAATGATATTTTAGGTAAATTTTGGTAATTGACTCCTGTTATTAATTGTTCAAAACTTTTATTATTACTATACTAAACAGTTCGGTTTAACAATTATAATTTGAAGCAACAGTAATCACGGGAAGACAAGATTTTCTAGTTCTTGTCTAACAGACTCGACTCAAAAACAAACTTTTATTTTAAATTCATCATATCAGATATCTAAAGGACTAATAATATAGTCCAAGTCATAGTTCATTTACATTTAAGGCTTTCACGTTTTGATTGGTAAGAAAAAATATTTTTACTTAATAGATTTTATTTTTTAAGACGCAATGACATTTGAACTTAACTACATACATAGATATACATATATTAATAAATTTTAAATTTAAAAAATCAGGCCCAGATGATGCGGAGAATGAGACTGACAACGAATTCCAAGTATCCGTTGATGCGGTCCTGAAATACAAAATATTTAAATATTATTAAATGTAAAAACGACGGATTAAAAAAATATCATTGTAATGTAAAATATAAGATGTTGCTAGTTTCAATCTGTAGCAGACACACACCCGGTTTTCGTTGAAGTAATTGGGAATTCTTTCGTTAAGAATATTGTTGAGGATTCCAGAGCCATCAATGTTGTTGACTATGAATGTCAGGTCAGACTGAAAAAATAAAACATAAAGGTTAATAAGAAGTAACTTTAAAAATGTTAAAATAAAATCACAAAAAGGTTTATAGAAGAAAATTTTGTAATTAAAATGATTTTACAGGGGATACGGAGCCTAAAGAAAATATTTAACATTTAAACAAACCTGAATGCCACCAAGGCTAAGGTCGATTGTAAGGCTTCGTAGGGAAATGCCGCTGATGATACTGACATCAACGTTGACTTCAGCAGCGAGACGGATCGAGTTGATTGAAACTCTGAAAAGAAAAAGGGTGGTTTACAAATAAATATGAACAGTTTAAGTAAATATAGACAATATAGTCAATACTACGATTCCTTTACCTGCCCTTGAATTCAGCATCAAGGAGTTCGTAAATGCTTAAGACTTGGATGTAGAGGCCAGAGTTTCCTATAAGAAAAAACAGTTACCATTAAAAGTATGTTCCCAATTATTTTCGCCCTTGGTATTTTTTTTATTGTATGGCTGTGAGTTATAAACATATATGTGATATAATATTACTAACCAACTTCCAAAACGATCTCTGGGAGAGAAACGTCGAGGTCCAGTCTGTTAATGATGTGATCGTACTCTAGGTTGTGAATCTTGATGTTACTGGTACCGGCGAATCGGAAGTTTTCAATGAAGGCATTGAATTTCAACCTGGAAAATAAATAATAACTATCAAAAATAAACGAAATAAATATTGTATAATTTCAAGTATCCTAAAAATGAGCTAGGATCCCAAATTCCATAATATGTTTCTTAATAATATTTAACTATAAATTGGATTAAATTGTTAAAAAATTAAAATCTTGAAAATTAAGAGTCGCTCGAGTGCATAAAAAAAAATTATGAAAATCACTTACAGGAATGGTATTTCGATATCGAGCCTTTCTCCTTTGAGTTCAATGGGGTCCAAACCAACGCCCTTGATAATGTTACTGATCAGTTCAATTACCCATTTGATTTGATCGACAACGATACTTTTTTGAGCTAGCTCATTTTGGCCAACTGAAATTCAAGAAAAACATTTAAATTCTATGAGAGAATAGGATTTTTAAATGAGAGAAAAAAAATTCTCTTTAAAATATGTGTCATTTCTTCGAATGTAATGTTTTAAAGTATTAAAAGTTAAATGAAGTTTACACACCTATGACGACACCTTCGTTATAAGAGGGCAAGGCGTAGGAGCCTGCGATCAAGAAGAGAACAGCGAAGACTTGGAGTTTCATTTTGTAAATAAATTACCTTTTGGGATATAAAACGTTTGATCAAATTATCATGAAATATTAAATAGAAAGGACAAATCAAAATATTTAAAAAATATATATTTTGTATTTGACTTAACTCACCTGTATTGTAATATGCCTTGTCACATTGTTTATTCCTCTTTTTATATGAACTATTATCATACTCTGATAAAGTAAAATTATATTAGGTAACAATGATCGCTTTTAATGATATCTAACATTAAAAACGAAATCTTTTAATAACGAAGTAATCTTCGAATCGCCTAATTAATTTATCTGATAAAGTTTTATGTAAATCTAAGAGAAGTCTTTTTGTTAATTTTTTCTCGCTAGTTCACAGACAAAAATATAATTTTGTTTATAACGTGATAATTACAGGAATTTAGGAAAATGATAAAAGGGTAACGAAAATTTGTTCACATAATTTAAAATGTAGTTTGTGTTTAAATTTTGAGAATAGTTATCATTATGAAATCTTGCTAAAATAAATATTAAAATTAGTCATAACAGTGATCTCTTTTTTGCCTTGAAATTTCCGTTTTTGTTTTGTTCAAGTAAGCATTAAAAATGAAATGAGTAATTTAATAATAATATGTAATTCGTAAGTTTCTTATGACATGTTACTCCAATTTAAATATTTTTATACATTCTAACGTGTAATTAACAAAGTAGGAACATTAATGAAGAAGTTTTGAAGGTTGAAATAAAAATATATGTATACGTTTTTCAGTCATAAATGGATTTACAGTAAATCTACTTTGAGTAAGTTAAATTTAATGCTGTTTATTTATTAATTTATATGTCTTGGAAACTTTCAGATATTTTAGAGCTACGATGTTTTTTTTAGACTCATCCCAAAGCTATTGCGATCCATGAATAAAGCTGATGAATCAGCCAATAGTGCGAGACTGAGTGACGAAATTAACGCTTTATAACGGCTGCGCATGTAACTTTGACAAAAGTTTTTATTAAAATCATAATTGGGTTTTTGAATTATTTTTTTTTTTGTGATAAATGGAAAGATCATATATAAGTTTAATAACAAAACTATTTTTATTTTATTTTTTTTTGCAATATTTAAAAAGTTATTTCAAAATAAAAATTAAATTTTAAATTCAGTACCGAAGACAAGCCGACAGCTCGTGAATAAACCCGAGCGCGTGTGACGTCACAATGTTAGTTTTTGCTCATTGTAGCATACAGAGATATAATAATTAGTACAGTGTTTTGAGTTTTTATCTAGTAAATTCTGTTGGCATTGTTAAATAATCAAAAGTTTTGTACCATTATGTACAAAGACTACAAAAACAACTCCTGAAAAAATGTTTTTAAATGTTCCACAAGACGAAAAACGTCGAAAGAAATGGTTTCAAGCAGTGCATCGAGATTATTCAAAAACAAAAAATCATTTTTTTTTGTTGTGAAGATCATTTCGTTGTAAGTTTTCATAATAGTATTGTTATTAATTATTATTTATCTAAGTGTATAAATCGAATAAGTATAGTTCAATAATTAATTTTTTTACCTGGGCTCCAAATCATAACCTTTAGAATCGTAGCATTAAAAAATTTTAATTGATAATTCAAAGCGATTAAATAGTAAATCTATATATATGTTTGTCTAATAATTGGACTTCAATTAATAGATATTTTCATAATTTTATAACATTCTAGGTTCTGTATCAGACTACATTTAAATTTTTAAAGTACATATATGTTATTTTGGTTTTTTTATGTTATAATAACATTTTATTAATAATGATTTAATGAAATAATTATTAATTATATTTAATAGAGAATAAATACTAATTTTCATTTAGAATAGTATTTTTTGACAGACTTACCTTGATGTCTTAGCACCTCGAACTTCAGCAAAATTAAACCGCACTTTTTAAAAAATTAGTTATCATAAAAATATATTAACATCAGGAATATTATCCGATTTTGCTTTTATAAATCCTTTATCACACATAGTCGAAATAAACTTTTCAAATCGTTTTTCACTAATAAATTTGAGATATTTTTATCAAGTTAAAGATAATAGCCATAAACACTGTACTATTATGAAATTGCTTTAACATTATGACGTCACAAGTATGCTGACCAATCATGGCGCGTTTACAGTCACGTGATATATTTTTGAATTTTATCAATTTTTAATTGTTTATAATTAATTTAAAAAATATATTTCAAGTTTTTTGCATTAAAAATCCAATATAATTAATAATAAAGTTTTAAAATACATAAAAAAAATCAATACTTTTTTTTTTTCAAAAACCCAATTGTTGAAAGGCCTATTTTTTAAGTAAGGAAATTATCGTAGTTCGGAATCTTTTTGACGTTACTGTTCGATTATATATATTTCGTTGAGATTAATTGACCACCTAAGGATAATCCCGGATCATTTGAGGTATATTTTGTATATCGCCTACTTAGACACAAACAGTGACATTTATTTGATTTTATTCTCAATCCATCCGACCACTCACAGAATTTATTCTTTTTTTCAATAGTACTGGACAGTGTTTAGGGTGACGTGTCAGTATTTATGATGGTCACTGAAGGCTAAAATGGATTCTGTGTATTTTATTATTAAATTTGAACCGATACCCCCATTATAAACGCTTAGTAAATCCGAATACGATTAGTTTTATTTCAATGAATACTGGCAAAAATCTTAGATCTCATTAATTAATTATAATATAGAATTGACAACGATTAATATATTATCACTGCTATTAAAAATTAGCAAATAAAATTGTTAGACGAATACACAACACCTTATGCCTTTATAGAAAAATAGGACCATCTATGACGAACAAGTTTTATTTTGTTTGTGAACGAAGATTATGTCCAGGAATGGAGTATTGAAGATAAGTTTTACTTCAATCAGCAAAGTATATGTTTTTATTTATTCCTTATAAATCGTTACCATTCAATTCATTGTTATCTTACATCAAATATATATTATTACCTCAAGACGCTTTCCGGTTCAATGTGTCAAATTGTTTTGGTATGAAATTGTTTTCTGTTCTACATATGTATGTATTATATATACATTTATTCTGCATTAATAAATAATATTATACAAATATTAAAACGTACATACATTTTCAACTTCAGGTTTTATCTATAGTGGAAATAAGAAAAATAATATTATCTTATCTTTTTAATTATACAAAGCCGGAAATCGTAAATTGTAAACTCATCAATTAATAAGCATGATAGACAATTTAAAAATCAGACCCAAATCCGACTTTTTTGTTGTAGTTTGTTTATCGGTCGAATAAAGTTATCACGTCTTGTATTTTGTATTATACATATTAACAAGGTAAAAAAATAAAGCAAGTAATTTTGAATCTATTTCATACCGGTGAGGTCATTAGCTTGATTGATACCACTTTACATCTGAGCTGGTTTAAAAACCACTAGGTTGTTACAGTGAAGCATAAATAGAGAATGCAAGACCTTGATAATCCTTTTTTTGATGATGCAGGGAAACTGTTTTTACGAGCCGTCCAACCGGCCTTGGTGGGGCCGGAAGGGATGTGTGAGGCTCGGCCTGGGCAGCCCTCTTCTCACTAAAACTACTGTGAAAGCCATCGGCCGTTATGTCGGTGTACTCCAGATCTGTCAGCGACAGGCCGGTCCTGGCAAAGACCGGACTTACTCCCTCGAAGTATGGGTGCGATCACGGCAATTGGGATCGCCCCGAAGACGCCGGGTTTTCTCGCGAGCCGGGTTACCAAGCCGACCCCAGCCCGTTGCACAGGGGTGCTATTGGAGGCGTTGGTATTGCCTCCGTCTCACCCCAGTACGTCGTCTGCGGAGGGAGGGTGCATCAGATACACCCTTCCTTTCCCGCTCAGACGCCTCCTTCGTGGACATGACCGTCTCACAGAAGAAGGACACCGCTAACCAGGACCTATCACTCTTGAGCATCTTCTCCGTGATACTCGAAAGCGACAAGTCCACTCCGCCGAGACCCGCTACGAGGTCTTGGCGCTGCGCAGCCTTTCTCGGGCACATCTCGAGGGTGTGCTGGGCCGAGACCTTGATAACCCTTGCGTTAACCACCATTAACTCAGAAGAATAGCCGTATTAATAAAAGATGATCAGTTACAAAGTCAAAAGGCGAGACAATCAAACCCAGGGAATACTCCAATAGTAGTGAAAAATCTTAATTTATTTTATTTTATTCCAGTTAACCCAATGGTATCGCGTGAACTACATTATAAAATTGTACTAAATAATTTAAACTAAAAAAACATGTAAAGCGGTATAGCTTTAAGATTACCATCTGAAATTCTTATTTCAAACTATACATATTTTTTTAAAAATCTTTCTCATAATACAATTAATGCTCCCTTCCACTACGACCAAATAGAGCCAAATTCGGTAAATAAATTACTTTAATAATTAGACAATAGGACGACAATGTTAAATTTCTAGCATTTTACCACTGCTTTTCTTAATTCCCCTCAAACCTATACATCTCTTTCTACTGGGCCGATCACAGTAAATTCAGCATGATTGGCAACTGTTGAGCCTATTGTTTTCAAAGTGTGCCATGACGATTCCAATCAATATGCGTTCATAATGTAACAAGGTGAACAGATAATTAAAATTTAACTATAAAAGGTCAAAGGACACTTATAATTTCTCTGATAGTGTATCTCGCCAGAAAATAAAAGCAAACAGTACTTGTTTTTTCTTTTTTAGTTAAATTAATTTCCAAACACTTTTAGAAAAGGTGCGATAGTAAGGACTGACTGGAGTTTATGAGGTTGAGCAGAGAGGTTACCGCTATAAAGACCAAAACGTTGAAGAAGACATTTCGTTCATAAATTTATAGATTTCATTTGAAATTAATCTTCCATTCGAATTACAGATGATCAAAATTTATTCGTATTGAAAAATAGAAAAAATATAATAAGTATATAATTTCTTTTTTTAAACTTTTCTTTGTTTAATTTTTGACAATTTTGAAATCTGTGATAGTACAAGATTTAGAATAAAATAACAGATAATAAAATATTTTTCATTAACTAACTTGCCTAGTTATCGATTATTATCACCGAGTTATGTAAGTTATCGGTAAAAATAAAAGAACAATTAGAATTTGTTGGTGGTTGAAACAAATAAATGTATCCGTTTGCCGGAACCTCACAAATTTAGTTTGTAGTAGTGTATTGCACAAGCAGAGTGATAAAATATTAGATATAAGTATGTTATGGTAATACAATATACATATAAGTTTCTTAAGGTAAATCAAAATGATTTAATTCGGTTTATAAAATTAGTTCTTCTTAAATATATACTGGCAAGGAATAATATAATTGGGACCGGTTTTCTTCGTTCTTTACTTTCATTAGCTTTCAATACTTACAAAGGAAAGAATAGTCGAAAAGAGAATATTTGGAATAGATTTTTGATTTAATATGGACTCATTTAAATGAAACTAATATTTTTCGGATGTACTACGCGATTTTATTTTTGATTAAAAACCTTATACTCCCGACGTTTCGGCTACTTTACAGCAACCATGATCACGGGCAGACGTGATGTGAGTGCCTGTCAGTTGGACTTGTTATTTTATCACCTATCGATTTCTTAATTTTCTTACGTACCGCTCTGGATGCCGGCAGAAAGCGCTCACGGTGTCCCGAGCTCCTGCGGTGTGGTCACGGACATGTCGTCTGCCAGTCGGGAGTATGTAGTTTTGTATCAAAAATAAACGCTAGTAGTACATACGAAAAATATTAGTTAAAAATCTTAGATCTCTTTATATGGACTCATAAGTATTAATATGATACTTTTATATTTTATGAATATATGATATTTTTAGAAAAATCAATCTTATTTCAATATCTAGTCACTTTGTTATTTTTAACTCAATTTAAATGAAGTCGCTTAGCGTCGCAACTTTTCCGGTCCTCGTCCCGGACGTCAAATATCACGTGGTTTGATAAGGTAATAAAATTGATTAAAATGACAAGGACCTAGCACCAAATCAGCTTGGTTTTATTTTAAAGATGATAACGTACAGTAACTTTTTTTAATGGAGTGTTTACGTCCGCAGAAAAGATGTTTTATGTAAATTACATCTCGCATATGAATGTCAATACTTTAATGAAAAACTGTCCGAGAAGTACATATAAGGAAAAAACAATTTATTTTTATTTAATTTATTATTGTTTGTATAGCTTGGAAATTACCTTTGGCCCATTGATTTACCGAGATATTGTTATCATCAAATGACTGACTGATCGTAATCATTGTTTTTAAAACACAATGATTGATGATAATTTATTTAATCAATGTTAAATGTATTATGTAATCCCAAACCTATTTAGATAATTGAAATTGTGTTGAAAAATAAAGCGATTAATTATCATCACACAATTTCATGAATCCTTAGTCTAATTCAGGTTTACTTTAGATCACGTGTAAAAAAATTATTAAGAATTCCAATTAAATATTTTAAGTAAAGTGTTTGCTGGTCATAACTGATTTGTATGAGGTTTTAGTAAGGGAAAATATAAATTTAAGACCACTTATATAAATTGCAATTTTAAACTTATTTATAAATAACTAGCTTACCGCCCGCAGCTTCGCCCGCGCTGAGTTCGGTTATATCGCGTTTCCAAGAGAACCTTTCAAAAGTCTGGGATAAAAACTATCCTATGTTCTTTCTCAAGGTCAACTCCATCTCTGTATCAAATTTCATTAAAATCAGTTCAGTGGTTTAGGCGTGAAAGCGTAATAGACAGACAGACAGAGTTCCTATCGCATTTATAATATTAGTAGGGATATGTATTATATTGCATTTTCACTTTTAAAAGAAGAAAAATGTTTCAGTCAAATATTAAGTATAACATATTTATTTACCTGATATATTTTTATAAAAAAAATATTTAAATTTCAGTGTATCATGAATATGTTTGAACATATAGGTAGTCATTAATAAATAACAGGCAATTTAAATCTACCACCTTACATTTACTTCCAGGGCTCAGTTGACGCAGTGCTGAAATAGATTTAAGTTTTTGTCCACAAATTATAAAAATGTTAAATATCGCATTTACGTATATAAAATGAATTTATATACCTCAATATTTTTATTACTTAACAAGGTAAAAATACTTATCCTTTGGTATGATAAAATGACTTATTAATAACATTTTACAACCTTTAATAATAACACAGCATATGCATAACAACAATTCAGAATTTGATATTCGTGGGCATTGGGCAGTTGATTCTTCTTAAAAACCCAATTCTCTTCTACAACTGGTAAATGGTAAACAGAATCTTAGTACGAAGAATAGATTCTCGTTAGCAAACTAAACGTAAATAACTACTTCACAAGACTTTAATAACAAAAAATATTAATAACTTTCTAATCCCCGCTTTCGGGATCCCTTAACTTCCAAACCATTATTACTAAATTTCACACTGCGTGAACCGCCAAAATATCAACAACATCAAAAAATATTACAGTATTAAAAATGGGCGTTGAGCACTTACAAAAACAGAAATTGTTGGATAACGAAATGATTGTAAAATAATTAATCAGCTTTTCAAAATCATACAAGTATTGACCTACCTAAAACCCATTAACACAAACTAATTGAACAATTTTACTTTTAAATAAATCTATAGGCAATACATCATATAGTTGACAAAAGTAAAAATAATAGTTCGAAATAGATTCACTGCAAATTATAGTTAAAGTTTAACAATAGAGTAACGTAACGTAACAGGACTTACATGTATTTTTAATGTGAACATTAATAGTTTTTCTTAAAATATAATTAATTAATAATGGTATTTTACAAAATTCTATTACAATATACTAAAAACAAGACATCTTGACTGTGCTTTAAATTCAATTTTCCTGTATACAAACCTAGTCTGAAGTCTCATCTTTATAACTCTGTCTATTTTAACGTTGTTAACTGAATGCGTGAGTAATCTTCAAAAAAGAATTTTTGAAAAACTTTTAAAACACGAGGCAATTGTATTGGAAATCTTAACGATATTTCTCACCAAAACTGGTTTAACATTTCTTAGCGAAGTCCCATTAGTATATAAATGTAATCCCAGTGACATATTTTATATAAAAAATATAGTCACCTGTTATTTTAGGTCGTCCCATAAAGGTTATCGGATCACAATCGTAAAGGTGGTAGAGCCTAGCTGTAGTCAGTCACTACAGCTCGAACATGGGCTGGCTCGACCGGGGAAGTACCACCCTCTCACAGAAGATCGGCGTGAAGTAGCCTCTAGTGGCTGCGTTTCGTCCGATGAGTGAGAGAGCCGGTTGCCCTTTCCCTATTCCCACCCTATCCTACCATTTCCTTATTCCCACCTCTCCCTATCCCTAAAAAAACAAGGTTGGCAACGCATCCGCAACGATGTTGTGGATGTCCATGGGCGACGGTAACCACCTTCCATCAAGTGGGCCGTCTGCTCGTTTGCCAGCTTTCACATAAAAAAAAAAAAAAAAAAAAAAAAAAAAAAAAAAAAAAAAAGTCATGTCTATGCTTTTTTAAACTGTTTCTGATTTTAAAAAAGTCACAGCGATTTTTGGCCTTGAGAACATTTCTATACATTGACTTACCAATATAATATACATCTCCCAGTTCCTTCTGATGAATCAGGGATGGTTGTCAAAGTCAGTGGAGAAATAAAAATTAGAGGATTCTGAGATTATTTCACCATAATTGTTGTCAACTTTTTTATTATGACAATTTTTGCCTTAAAGAGTCATATAAACATAACAGACTTAAGAATTCTATTAAATTATTGTACATCTGTAGCGGTTATATTGTTAATTGTGTAAAGACATGCCATTTTTGTACATCGAATGTTTACAAAAAATCATTTAGTAATAATATCTTATAAGAATAAAGAGAGAAACTCAATTACAACACTCACTTACTATTCTGTGTAGCGTCTACCCGATTCATTTATAACATGTAATAAAAACAAATTACAACAAGCGGGTGTATAAAAACTTGATTGTGACTGTGGCTTGTCATACATACAAAGAGAAGCATCGGTACAAGGGTTAAGGAACACATTCCAGACGTCAAGAACAGGCGCACGTCGAAGCCAGCAGTGTGTGAACATGCAATGGACAAACCAGGCCATTGAATTAGATTTAATAAGCCACATATCCTCGCTCGTAAAGAGAGATATATACCAAGGTTAATCCGCGAGGCTATTGAGATTAAAAAACACCCTAATTTCAATAGAGAAGATGTCTTGAAACTAACAAACACCTGGGATCTTCTTCTTAAAAATATAAAATTCCATGTCCGTGACCACAACGCAGGACCTCGAGACACCGTGAGCGCATTCTGCCGGCATCCAGAGCGGTACGCTAGAAAATTAACAAATCGATGGCGGTAGGTGATAAAATAACAAGACCGACTGACAGACACTCACATCTCGTCTGCCAATGGTCACGATTGCTGTAAAGTATTAAAAACGTCGGGAGTATGTAGTTTATAGTCAAAAATAAAAAATCGCGTAGTAAATCCGAAAATATAAGTTTCAATTAAAATGTGTACTCGCGAAAATCTTAGGTCTCAAAATTCTAAAAATATTGATACAAAAATCTTCAGAAGCATATTATTCAGCCCAAAAGACTATTAGACGGTCATTTTGATCATAGGATAAAGATTAACACTATTATTAGTTATCTCTAATAAGCAACTCGATGATTATTGTCGGATGTATTATTTTATCAATACAAGATAATTTTTCGTATAAAAACTCCAAAAAAAGAAGTCTTTACGCATACCGACACAGGAGGTAAGTCACGTCAAAAACACTTGATACTTGTATTTAATATTTAAAAAAAACGATTAACATAATTCTTTATATGTTACGTTATTCTTAATATGTCTGTTATAATGGAAAGTTTTTACCTCATATTTTATCGTTAATTGTTGATGTTATCGAGATTATTTATTTTTTACTTATTTCTGTATCCCAATAGGTAAACTACATAAAAAATGAAACTTCAAGTCTTCGCTGTTCTCTTCTTGATCGCAGGCGCTTCCGCCTTGCCTGCTGCTAGCGAGGTCGTGGTTGTAGGTACGTAAACTAAACTCTTCTATAGTAACATTAAAACATCTTATAAAAGCCTGGAATTAATTATTTTTAATATCCGTGTATTTGTTTCGTTTACAGATGAATTCCAAAACCAGTTAGCCCCTAAGAATCAAGTTGTTGATCAAATAAGATGGGTAATTGAGCTGATCAGTAACACCATTAAGGGTCTGGGTTTGGATCCAGTAGAATGGGAGGGCAGCGAACTCAATATTGAAATACCATTTTTGTAAGTAGCATTCTCAGTATTTTTGTTATCCATACAAGATTTTTTAGAACTTTGGTCTCAAAATATAATCATTTTTCTTTCTTAGTCTCCTTGGAACCTCAGCAAAATCAACTCTGTTAGGATAGATTTTGTATTTTTATAGAAATATATATTTATGTGGCTTAGAACCATAATAATTTTAGATTGTTTCTTTTGTTTCAGACTGAAATTCAATGCATTCCTTGAAAACTTCCGTTACGCCGGTATCAGTAATATCCAGATTAACAACCTGCAGTACGACCGCTTCTTTAATAAACTAGACCTCGATGTTTCTCTCCCAGAAGTCGTTTTTGAAGTCGGTTAGTAACACGAAATACATGTCTTGTAACTTTTAAAATTATCTATACTATGAATATTCATCTCTTTAATGGTATTAGTATTACTAGTGGCTGTGTCCGCAGCATAATTATTATTTTAATGTTTATATTGACAAAAATAAGTAAGATATCACCTTATTTTCATTTTAGGTGACTCTGGTCTCTACATCAATGTTTTAGCCTTCTTCGACATTCTCGACGCTGAATTCAGGGGCAGGTGAGGGAATCACATTATTGACTTATTCTTCTAAACTGTTCATAATTATTTTTACACCTTTCATTTTCTTTTCAGTGTATCCCTCAAGTCAATCCGTCTTGTTGCTGAAGTAAACGTTGACATCAGTATCATCGGCATTTCCCTCCGCAGCCTTTCTATCAACTTCAGCCTTGGTGGCGTTGAGGTTTGTTTATATTCAATGTGTTCCAATATTATATTCCTTCTACCAAATGTTAATCTTTAGGGCATTTATATATTTGAAACTTTTTTGAACTGTTAAATTTAACTTTACCACTTTTTTACATTACATATTACATATTTGAAAGGAAATGAGTCCGTTTCGTTTCATGGCATTGCAGTTTAGAAGTATCTCGTGTGACATGACCTAGTTCTTATAATAGATATATAACATCGTACTCATTATGAATCTTTTGTGTTTGCTAGTAATTAAATAGGCTGATTGTGTAATAATTGTAATGATAATATGTTATAATTACTTTTTGCAGTCCGACCTAACATTCAAAATAAACAATCTGAATTTGGACTTCTCCGGATTGTTCAACAACTTCTTTAACGAAACAGTTCCCAATTTCTTCGAAGAAAACGAGGTACGTAGCTATCGATGGAAAAGTAAAAATATATTTACAAAATTTATTATACTAATTTATACCATTGAAGACATTCTATTCCTCCGGTGATTGGTTCTATATTTAACTTTTCTGTAAAACATTCGGCAGTGCCTTTGGTAATACATTATGTCATCTTTAAAAAATATTTGATAAATTAATTTTTTATGTAACAAAATGTTTATCGTCCCAGGAAAAAAACTTAGAACCATATTTTTAGTTTTATATATTTTAAGCATTAAAAGCAATTCTAACTCTTTTTCAGGAAAACATTAACAAATCCTTGGAAATTGTTGTCAGCATCATCCTCCGTATCATCTGGGCTTAATAATTTTATTAATTTAAAATTAATAACTACCACTACTATGTTACTTTAATTTTGCAAATGTTCCGTTACTTTATAAAAACAACCAAATAAATAAATTTAATGTTAATCATTTTTTATTTACTTACGACAAATGTAATATTAATTCATTCACAAAATGTCTATCAATTACTGAGATATTCATTAACATATGTATATTTGCTCAATATATTTTTCATACAATATCAAATTGTATTTTATGCTCCCACAGTCTTACTCCTTCTGTGGATAAAGAGCAACGCCAGATGAGGGTTAAAATAGAGACCTCTAATTATATATCAGTCAAACACTTACCAATGGCTAACTAAGCTTTAGCAAACTTTAAAAACTATACGACACTTGAAAAATTAGTACTTTTTTCTTAGGAGACGAGCGAGGGTCAAGGAACCTGAAAATTTCATTGTAGATCACATCACCGCCGGTGAACCTTTGCAGAGTGGTACCACTGCCGGCTAATAACAAAGACCACCTCAACAATATATTTAAAAAGAACGTACAAACATATTAATGAAAATATTTGAGTCCTGGTATAATGAGTTTTATTATAAAAAGGAGTAGGAAATAGACCCAAGCAAAACAAAAGGATTCATCATGTTTTGAATCAATTTAAGAGCAGCATACATAAGAAAACTAGAAAATCATTATCAGGAAAGAAATCAAAAATACATACCCTTAAAGGAATCACACTTTCTAATTAAGAACACAATCAAGAAACTATTAATATCCGAAGAACTTCTGAACTAGGTCAAAGTAAAGACAAAAAAATACAGCAATTAAACTACTAAAACGCTTATTCAAAAAAACATGTAAGATACATCGGTTTTAGATGACATAATAGAAGAAACTTATGGATGGATATCAATATAATCTACTCAATATAACTTCACACAAATGAAAATATCGAGGAGTACAACTAAATCCTACACATTTTTCTCCAAATATTTACTAATAAAAATAAAAGATTCATACAAAACTTTTCAACCATTAACACTTAACTAGCTAGTATTCTGGAATGTATTCACACTTTCCAAGACACATATTATATCATCTAATAAATTAAACAATAAATAAAAACAACTCCTTATTCACCAAGTACTTAATATAATAAAACCACTCTTAAATACACCATGGAAAAGTAAAACAAGACTAAGAATACAAAATGAAAAAAAAATTAGGACGCATATATGACAAAAACTTCGAGAGGCGTCAATACAAGAAAGACGACTAAAACCAAAGAAAAACTATGAAAAACATAATTTTAAGAATGAAATAGAATATGAAACTATATACAAGAATTATTAAAACAAAAGTTTACAGCTTAGGCAAAATGCAAGCAAAAGAAACCAACACGACAAAATGTTCATTGAGGATGAGCACAGGTTACATACCAAATTAAGAAAGCAATCGACAACATGTAGATATCACGAGGTGGAGTACGAATAAATTTAAAGAATTGTGTAGAAATCTAAACCCGATTTACAATCATGAAGCAAATTGGAAAAAATACAGTAAAAATATAGTAAAGAAATATATATAATATAATAGAACAAGAATGTAAGAATAAAGAACAAGAACTGCAGAAAAGGTTAAAAACAACGTTAGTAATATATTAAAGTGGAAGCAATACAATTCAGTTATTCAATTTTATTTAAAGTATTTTAGTAATGTTCTAGTTATGTTCATTTCAGATGGAAGGTTGAAGTAAAACTAAAAAGCACATTAAATTGTAAAACTATTTTATAAATTATAATTTTAATTATACAATGTAACTTGATGTATGACGTAAGCTGGTTAAGCATATGATGGTTGGTAAAATTATTCCTGATTTTCAATTAATTATATTTAGGTGGTAGAACCTAGTTGTGGTCTAGTTACTACATCGTGAACTTGGACTGGCTCGACCGGGAAGTATCACTCTTTCAGAAGATCAGAATGATGCAGTTTTAAATGGCTGCGTATCATCTTATAAGTGAGAGAGCCGCTTGCCCTTTCTCTTTTCGCATCGTTTCTTCTTCCCCTTCGACAATAAAGGTCGGCAACGCTATCAAGTTTTATATAAAAAATAATAGCATTAAATAAATGAACATTATTTCTTATCGACGGTTATCAGTTATTTAATCTATCAGTTATTTCTATGGGAACGTATTTATGAACCTAGCCCTCACGAATAATAAGAATCATTATTACTGAAATTCTAAATGGAAAAGAGCCGTTAGAAGATTGGCTAATGCAATATGATAATACACAAAAAAACATTTGACGGTGAATAAAGCAGTACTGGAGGATGCTCATAAGTGTAAGAAAAATCTAAGCATGGGAGATTGATTACCGTAAAGCTTGTTATAACTCTTCCTTCTTCTTGACCATTTCCCAGGTTTAGCCAAGGTCTGCCTTCCTGCTTAAACTCCTCCACTTTGCACGGTCTTTGGCATCCTCGGTGGTGAGTCACCTTGGTGAACCCATTCTGAGATCGGGAAGGGTTTTGTATCGCCAACAGCAGACCTTACCATGGAAACGGAATTGCGGTACATGTCTCTGATGATGTCAATATATGCCTCAGGGATCCCTTTGGTTCGCAAAGCCCACCAGATACATTGACTCTTTTACAACGGAGCCTACTTATATATCCTGTGGCATATTATATATATACAGGGTGACTGGTGAATTACTATCAATATTTAAGGAGCATACTCGGTACATGATTCTCATTCGAATTATGTAAAAAAAATAGGTACTTAATTTTTGACCAAATTTCCGTATAAATAAATAAAGTGTGTACACGTTCCAAGTGTTCCGAGTGTGGGCGCGTGCGGCGGCGTGCTGATACAACACTACGCCGCCGCCGCGTCTTTGTGAGTGTGTGTGTATACCTAATCTGTAGGGTGTTCATACGATGCGTAATTAATTACATAACTTTTGGTTAACTTTACTTAGAAGTTTATTAATATTTATGTTATATTAATTTTTATTTTGTCATATATGATCGTCAAATATCACGTCCTCAAATATCGATAGTAATTCACCAGTCACCCTGTATATACAAAGTTTAAAATCTTTCGTTCGATATAGAACACTATGTAAATAATTTTATGAATTGTAAAAAAACAAACAATTTTATTTTTATGTTCATATAAATGATTTTTAATTGTCTAACTGATTGATTATTATATATATCGGATTTATTAGAAATTCGTTGTTTTAAAAGAGAGAGGCGCCAGCCTCGCTGACGTAACAAATGTCACTTCTTCTATAATGTTCCATGATATTTTAAAATGAAACTTCAATTGTTCTTAATGTTCCTTTATTTCTCGAAGGTTCTTCATAATCACATTATTCAATGCGCACTAATTGGACTCTGAATTCTGAAGTCTGCCGTCGTGCGTCCAGACGTCATATTTATACCAGGATGTAAACATAGTTCTATTCTCCTTTTAAACAATCTTTGATTTCGTTTTACTTTTAACAATAATCATAAATACTAATGAGGTTTAATAAGAATTGATGACAGCCTCAAATTATTTTCATGTCGCATCCATTATTAAAGCTGATAGCGCCGAAATATATTTTCCAAATATTATATTTATTTTAAAATATAATGTCTTAATATTTATAATTTAATTAATGGAAAATGCTAAATTTCTATTTAATTCTGAAATACAAATATTCTATTGATATTCACAATATTGAAATATAAATACTTTAATGATTATATTTTCAAGAATGAGATCGAAAGTCATCACGAGTATCGATTTAAATGAAAATATTTGTTAAAATTTAAAAAAAAAACGATCGAGATGTTTACGTGATAACGTCTTGTTGGTGATATAAGTTTTTGGAAAGTAAAATATTCAACGAAAACTTAACCGCACGAGAAAATCTCCATTCGTTTGTATGCCGCTAGAGTGAGAGAGACGGAAGATCGGTCCACTCACTCGAACGCTATGCCTGCCTCCGCTCGTGAGGATTCCGCGTGACAAGTTTCACGGAATGACTGGCAGCGCTCGAGATGAGACGGGAGATCGGTCCGTCTCTCTCTCGTTATACCTGCTATCGCGCTCGTGAGGTTTTGGAGAGACACAAGTTTCTGAACATGTCACCCGACTAAAACGATTTTAAAGACGTTCTCACGTCAAAAATATTAGTATTACGTCCGAAAAACATTAGTGTCATTTAAATGTTTTCACGATTTAAATGCAAGTAAAAACGTTTGACATAGGATAATAAAACATGATTAACATTAAATTTATTTATTTGGTTGTTTTTATAAAGTAACGGAACATTTGCAAAATTAAAGTAACATAGTAGTGGTAGTTATTAATTTTAAATTAATAAAATTATTAAGCCCAGATGATACGGAGGATGATGCTGACAACAATTTCCAAGGATTTGTTAATGTTTTCCTGAAAAAGAGTTAAAATTGCTTTTAATGCTTAAAATATATAAAAGTAAAAATATGGTTCTAAGTTTAATTCCTGGGACGAAAAACATTTTGTTACATAAATAATTAATTTATCAAAGATTTTTTAATGATGACATAATGTATTACCAAAGGCACTGCCGAATGTTATAGAGAAAAGTTTAATATAGAACCAATCACCAGAGTAATAGAATGTGATCAATGGTATAAATAATTATTATAATAAATTTTGTAAATATATATTTTTACTTTTCCATCAATAGCTACGTACCTCGTTTTCTTCGAAGAAATTAGGAACTGTTTCGTTAAAGAAGTCGTTGAACAATCCGGAGAAGTCCAAATTCAGATTGTTTATTTTGAATGTTAAGTCGGACTGAAAAAAGTAATTATAACATATTATCATTACAATTATTACACAATCAGCCTACTTAATTACTAGCAAACACAAAAGATTCATAATGAGCACGATGTTATATATCTATTATAAGAACTAGGTCATGTCACACGAGATACTTCTAAACTGCAATGCCATGAAACGAAACGGACTCATTTCCATTGATATATGTAATGTAAAAAATTTATTGGTGTAAAGTCAAATTGAACAGTTGAAAAAAGTTTCTAATATCTAAATGCTCTAAAGATTAACTTTTGATAGAATGAACATAGTATTGGAACAGATTGAATGTAAACAAACCTCAACGCCACCAAGGCTGAAGTTGATTGAAAGGCTGCGGAGGGAAATGCCGATGGTACTGATGTCAACGTTTACTTCAGCAACAAGACGGATTGACTTGAGGGATACACTGAAAAGAAAATGAAAGGTGTAAAAATAATTATGAACAGTTTAGAAGAATAAGTCAATAATGTGATTCCTTTACCTGCCCCTGAATTCAGCATCGAGTATGTCGAAGAAGGCTAAAACATTGATGTAGAGACCAGAGTCACCTAAAATGAAAATAAGGTGATATTTTATTTATTTTTGTCAATATAAACATTATTCTGCGGACACAGCCACTAATAAAACTAATAACATGAAAGAGATGAATATTATAGATAATTTGAAAAGTTACAAGACATGTATTTCGTGTTACTAACCGACTTCAAAAACGACTTCTGGGAGAGAAACATCGAGGTCTAGTTTATTAAAGAAGCGGTCGTACTGCAGGTTGTTAATCTGGATATTACTGATACCGGCGTACCGGAAGTTTTCAAGGAATGCATTGAATTTCAGTCTGAAAGAAAACAAACAATCTAAAATTATTATGGTTCTAAGCCATATAAATACATATATATTTGTTCTATAAAAATACAAAATCTATTCTAACAGAGTTGATTTTGCTGAGGTTCCAAGGAGACTAAGAAAGAAAAATGATTATATTTTGAATCCAAAGTATAATACGGAGATTGCTACTTACAAAAATGGTATATCAATATTGAATCCGCTGCCCTCCCATTCTACTGGATCCAAACCCAGACCCTTAATGGTGTTACTGATCAGCTCAATTACCCATCTTATTTGATCAACAACTTGATTCTTAGGGGCTAACTGGTTTTGGAATTCATCTGTAAACGAAACAAATATACGGATATTAAAAATAATTTCAGACTTGTATAAGATGTTTGAATGTTACTATAGAAGTGTTTCGTTTACGTACCTACAACCACCACCTCGCTAGCAGCAGGCAAGGCGGAAGCGCCTGCGATCAAGAAGAGAACAGCGAAGACTTGAAGTTTCATTTTTTATGTAGTTCACCTATTGGGATACAGAAATAAATAAAAAATAAATGATCTCGATAACATCAACAATTAACGATAAAATATGAAATTAAAACTTTCCATTGTAATAGAAATATCAAGAATTACGTAATATATAAAGAGTTAAGTAAATAGATTTTTTATTAATTAAATACAAGTATCAAGTGTTTTTGACGTAACTTACCTCCTGTGTCGGTATGCGTAACGACTTCTTTTTTTGGAGTTTTTATACAAAGTATTATCTTGTATTGATAAAATAATACATCCGACAATAATCATCGAGTTGCTTATTAGAGATAACTAATAATAGTGTTAATCTTTATCCTATGATCAAAATGACCGTCTAATATTCTTTTGGGCTGAATAATATGCTTGTGAAGATTTTTGTATCAATATTTTTAGAATTTTGAGATCTAAGATTTTCGCGAGTACTCATTTTAATTGAAACTAATATTTTCGGATTTACTACGAGATTTTTTATTTTTGACTATAAACTAAACACTCCCGACGTTTCGGCTACTTTGCAGCAACCGTGGTCACGGTTAGACGGGATGTAAGTGTCCGTCAGTCAGTCTTGTTGTTTTATCACCTACCGCCATCGATTTGTTAATTTTCTGGTGTACCGCTCTGGATGCTAGTAGAATGCGCTCACGGTGTCTCGAGGTTCTGCGGTGTGGTCACGGACATATCATTTCACATTTTTAAGATGAGGATCCCAGGTGTTTGATAGGTTCCAGCCATCTTCTCTATTGAAATTGAGGTGTTTCTTTTATTATAAAGTTTTTTTATTACATTTTATCAAAGGATCGGGTAGACGGTTTACACATTAAGTATTGTAATTGAGTTTCTCTCTTTATTCTCTAAAAGCTGTTTCGTAATTATTCGATTACAAAAACGCCATATCTTTGCGCATTTAAAAATATGACCGCTACAGATGTAACATAACTAAATAGAATTCTTAAGTCTGTTATGTTTTTATGACTCCCTAAGGCAAAACTTGTCATGATAAAAAAGGTGACAACAATTATGGTGAAAAAATGTCAGAATCCTCTATCTTTTATTTCTCCACTGACTTTGACAACTATCTCTTATTCATCAGAAGGAACTGGGAGATTAATATTATATTGGTAAGTCAACGTATATAAATGTTCCGAAAACCCCAAATAGTTGTAACTTTTTTAAAATCAGAAACAGTTTAAAAAAACATAGACATGACTTGTGAGGCGATAATCTTTATAGGACCATCTAAAATAACAGATGACTCTATTTTTTTATAGAAAATATGTCACTGGGATTACATTTATATACTGATGGGACTTCTTCAAGAAATGTTAAACCAGTTTTGATGAGAAACATCGTTAAGATTTCCAATACAATCGCTTTAAAAGGTTTTCAAAAATTATTTTTTGAAGATTACTCACGCATTTCGGCGGTGTTAAAAAAAACAACGTTAATATTCAGACAGACAGACAGACAGACAGAGTTATAAAGATGAAACTAGGTTTGTATACAGGAAAATTGAATTTAAAGCACAGTCAAGATGTCTTGTTTTTGTTATATTTTAATAGAATTTTGTAAAATATCATTGTTAATTTATTATATTTTTCACTCTGTAACGTAATACTACTTACATAATATATTTTTAATATTACTCTATTGTTAAACTTTAACTATAATTTGCAGTGAATCTATTTCGAACTATTATTTTTCCTATTGTCAACTATGTATATGATGTATTGCCTATAAATTTATTTATTTGTAGAATTGTTCAATTAGTTTGTGTTAATGGGTTTTAGGTAGGTCAATACTTGTATGACTTTGAAAAGCTGATTAATTATTTAACAATCATTTCGTTATCCAACAATTTTCTGATTTTATAATTGCTCA
Source organism: Danaus chrysippus (assembly GCA_916720795.1). Taxonomy (NCBI): domain Eukaryota; kingdom Metazoa; phylum Arthropoda; class Insecta; order Lepidoptera; family Nymphalidae; genus Danaus; species Danaus chrysippus. The sequence continues at coordinate 12,213,017 of CAKASE010000074.1, read as the reverse complement.
ACGTCTATTTTTAATACTGCAGTCTTTTTTGATGTTGTTGAAATTTAGTAATATTAGTTTAGAAGTTAAGGGATCCCGAAAGCGGGGATTAGAAAGTTTTTATTATTTTTTGATATTAAAATCTTGTGAAGAAATTATTTACTTTTAGTTTTGCTAATAAGAATCTATTCTTTCTGCTGAAATTTCGTTTACCATTTACCAGATATACAGGAAAATTGAATTGTAATGCTTTTGTTGTGTTACTACATATTAAATGTTATAAAATATTATTATCTGATATACTATAATATGATATGTACTTTTATCTTGTTAAGTAAAAATACGCCTTCTTTGTCTAACGAAATATTTACGCCAATAGAAATGATCATGAAGCTCTATTGGTTGTTTTACAAAGACCCAATTATACATAATGAGATCTAAGACTAGCGATTTTTTATCATTTAAATGAAACTAATGTTTTTCTTGATTTATTTTTAAATCCTTAAAAAGATTATTTATTTGTAAAACCTCTACTGGTGGAACTTTAAATTCCTATTTAATACTGACTTGTATTTTATTATACAAAAAAAAATTCAGTACTTTTCATCCCGATATCAGCAATGCGTACTTTTGTTAGGTTTAGGTTTGAGCTTCAGTAAAAAATAATTATTTTATTTTACTTAAGACAACAACAACAAGTCAGTGGTGGCCTAGTGGTTAAGGGGCTCGCCTCTCGTTACCGAGGGCGCGGGTTCAAACCTGGCAAGTACCAATGTGATTTTTCGGAGTCATATGTACTTTCTGAGAGTATCTAAATACTCTCAGAAAGAAAAAAAAAATACATCACTGACATACGGTGAAGGAAAACATCGTGAGGACACCTGGACTTATAGTTTCACAATCATAAGATTGAAATCACCAACCCGTCTTGAGCAAGCGTGGTGATTAATGCTCAAACCTTCTCCATGTGAGAAAGAGGCCTTTGCTCTGTAGAGGGCGTCTGATAGGCTGATGATGACTTAAGACAACCGTTGGACTTAAGAGTTGAAAATTGGAATTATACTGACTTGTTATTGTTTAAGATAGTAAACTTTAAAATAATACATAGTAGATATAAATGGGGTTAACAGATGATGATTAGATACAAATATGTAGAAGTTCAAATTATAACACATGTAGACTGAATCTCGGGGTTGAAAATCTAATTTCAGAAATCATTAACAAATCAAATTTTTCTTCTTGGTTTTGTTGAATTTTACAAACCATAATGAAAATGTCGGGTTCGGATGATCTACAGGCATATTCACTAGAAAAAATAGGTGTGGAAGATGGTCGTGTAAATTAAAAAACAAAGGAAACTTAAATAACATATACTCGTAGGTAGGGATTATACATCTTGTAGACTAATTTTATTGGCCTTGGATATTACTATTATAAAAAGCTAGATTTAATATTCAATTATGCGGCGTGAAAAAGATTGAGGAAATCTTTAGGTTTGGATAGTTACGATGGGTTTCTCCTGCAAAAGGTATTATTCATTTATCTTCTCTTATCTCAGTTTACTGTAGTATGTCTTATTATTTTCTTGATTTTCCCTTTTGTAAGTCTTTATTGTGATAGATTATATTAGTATTGTACACTTTTGTAGGTGATTTAAGAAGTTTGTTACAAATATCATGGAACACGGTGAAGCCGAGTCAGATGGCGGTTAATTTTTTGGATAACTAAATAAAAGGAATGCTTTCAATTAATCCTTCAATGTTTCAAAAGACAGTTTTTCCTGGTTTTCATAAAAAGGGCATCTTTTTTCAGAAGATAAATAAATAACTTATTAGTTTTAGTAAAGTCTAGAATAAAGAGTCGTGAACACTACCTTAATCTAGTAGGTAACAATTACGAGTAGATCTTTGAAAGTAAATAAATCATTCGTAAGTCAAAATTTATTTTCCAAAAATTACAAATTTCTCTCTGTACCATTATGACCTGTTTTTGGTTTATCTGCTTGGTATCGTAAATAATGGCGAAAACCTGATGCTAAATGCAGAGAAGACGAGTATTTACAAAACTGGTCTATTATTTTTATCATATAGGCATGGGACTTATCCTTATATAATCCACATCACTTATGTAACCCATTGTCACATTGTTAAGTTTTCTTTAGGCAATTAGAAAACAATGTTTTTTTGCATTTGAAGCATCGTTTTTCTTAGGTACACCTCATATTAGTCAAAACAATTGTAAACGTAGAAAGGTGACTCTTCCTCTTCGGTGTTGAGTAGAGCAATTCACAACTGCTTGAGAACTTCATCTGTTGTCTTCATATAGTTACTTATTTATATGACTAATAATAAGGATAAAATTAACATTAAATTCCTTAAAGGTTAATTTAATAAGTTTAAACTTTTGATTAGAAATTAATGTCACAAGTTATACGGAGATATTAGTTTTGGATATGTTAATTCTGATTTTTTTCTACGTACCAGGCCATTCACAACTAATAAGATTTCAGTATTTTTTCATTGAAACTGGTCCTCATTTGGTTTGGGGGTTTTAAACAGAACATGCAATAACCATTTTGGTTTTTGAAGCAATCATATATGTAGGTCGAAGAAAATGCAACCTGAGAGATGATTTATCGATGCTAGGTAAACAGTAATTATAGTCAAGATTACTGCTACAAGCATTTAATATAAAAGAATAATATCGTAAGGCAAGTGTATTTTATCAATTAAGTATATCTAATAAGTATGATATGCTGGATTTAGGTAACATTAATTTAAGTTGAAATGATCTCGGGTTTGGATAGACTCTTTAAATAAATCTATGACTTTTAATTATATCTTTTCTTTCCAACCGACTCAAGCTGAGGTTCTTTTCAATCGACTTCAATAAAGAAGAAGGTTACCAATTCGTTTGTAATTTTTTATATAGCGCTTTTAATGACTTTTGGTTTTAATGATTTTTATTAAACAGCTGGTGCTTTCCGTTTGCTCCCATTTCAATTTGGCACAGCTCTGACATCGGCAACCATGAGAAAACCATATAAAGTTGTAAAAAGTGTAAATTTTCTTTGAGTATGTGTGAAATAAATTAAAGAGTAACTTCAACGGGGACCAATTTCGATTTATTTATTTATAAAGGTTTAATTTACATATGGTCTCACAATGATTGTAATCAGACCGGTTTTAAAATCCCTTGGAAATATAAGAATAATTGTTATTACAAGTATGTATATGTATGAGTCCGTAATATACATTAAGTAATGATAATACTTAGGGTGTGTTATGTTTGACCATCATTATCGGAAGGAAGTTCTCATTTCGCCGTAATCTTTTGTTATGCATGTTACGCGATTTTGGGTATACTCCTCTGCCATTTTAAGATTTTAGATTTTATAAAAAAAAATACTAAATTAGTCTTACTATGACCAAGTCAGGCTTTAATAATGAAATCATCTAAAAATTTAAGGTAATCAAAAAATGCTTAAAATAACAAAAAAAAATAATTTATATAAATGAGCATTTGAAAAAGGCTTTCTTCGTATTTTCGTATGACTCTTGAAGACTTCGTTCTGTATTCACAGGACACGAAACTCATTTTTGTCAATTTCCGACTCCTGATCCCGACTTTTCTCATACGAGAAGCACATGAATAAGGTCTCGTTTCTTGAAATAGCTACTGTATACCACGCACCTATTTTATAATTTCAATTAAAGGTAAGACTTTTATTTCTTTGAGATTTGTTATTTAAAGAGAGTCCTGAAATCCTTTGACAAACGCTTATATGTGGTTAGCTACTCTCCTGCGCTATTATAATCGTATAATAACAAAAAATACGTTATATCTTAATACGTTATACATAATAATATCCAGTATTTACTATTATTATACGTTTCGTATTATTATGTAAAAACTGTGTTCGGGAAGAATGAAAACCTTTGAGATATTAACAATTGAGACAGACTTTTTCTATAATTCGAGCTTATGGCTTCATTAATTCGTTGTTCACATAGTGAATGCATGTAATGTTTTTACTAAATTTAGTTTTAAGAACACCTTGAGTTATAATTAGATTCCAAATTCTCCAAGAGAAAGAGGGGTTTTGGTTTGCCTTGCAACTGATATAAAATATATTTTAAAAAACAGCCCATTTAGAATATGTGGCCAAATCGTAAGCGTTGTTACTGTGTTAAAAATGCGTATTAAGAAAAAACCTATTTATTGGGAAGAACATAAAACTCAAAAGTAATGAAATATAAACAATAGACATTAACAATGCGTGCAATAGTGGCACCACGGACGGTCAGCAACGAATTAATAATAAATTTGTTTATTATTCCAATACTTACAAATTTGTAGGAATTTTTTTAAAATGTATAAAAATCCATACAAAGTTCTAATACTAATGTTACTGTATTTAATGAATGTAAATATTTAAAGTATTGTTTTTTTGTCGAATTTAATTAAATTTTCATAATTCATAAGAAGTAAATTACTTTATTACTTTCCGCGAAAAAATATCCATTCTGTTTGTAATCACGTATAAATTACAAAATTTTATAAAATAAATCTATTACCTCATTGTTCATTATATTTTCCATTATATAATAATTTATCTTTTTAATCTTGCTTAATACAATATTCATATGAATGATAATTTAACAAAACTACACCAATTCTGAATTCGATTTTGTTGCTTATAGGGATAATAACACTAATAATTGATAATTAAAAGATAAGAGTCTGATTGGCGTTTATGTAAGAACGATATGTTATTTTCGTTTCAATTAAAAAATAAATGAAACGATGAATCCAAATACAAATTTAATTCCACTTTAATGAGATATTTTAGGAATTAGTAAACAAAACAATGAAATAAATTTACACATATTACTTTTACATTTACATTTCTTACATTCTACACCTGCTATTTTGATTATTTTTAATACATGCAACATTGTAAAATTCAAGTGATGCGTAGAATTATCTATATAACAATATCTACTTTTATTGCTATATGCATCAAAGAAACATTTGGCAGGAAGTATAAAGATATTATCAAGTGATGTGATCAATGGGACGTGTTTATATATTTTTTAAATAAACTATATTTCTTTATATAACTTAGAATTCGGGTTTTTAAAATTGTTATTTTTAAGAAGTACCATTTTTTTTATGTTAAAGGGGGCATCCGAGCAGACGGCCTACATGATGGAGGTAGTACCGTCGCCCATGGACATCCGCGACATAAGACATGTTGCAGATGTGTCACCACCCTTGATTAGGGAAAAGGGGGAGGAAAAGTGGGAAGGGGAGGAACAAGGGAAGCGGTAGAAAGGATGGGAAAAGGGAAAGGGTAACCGGAACTCTCACTCATCGAACGAAACGCTAAGGCTACTTCACGCCGATCTTCTGTGAGAGGGTGGTACTTCCCCTGTCGAGCCAGCCCATGTTCGAGCTGCAATCACTTGACCACAGCTAGGCTCTACCACCTTTAATAACCACCATATATTTATGAATTAAAAATTAATTAATAATTAATCAAAATATTTTCAGATGATATAAATTTAACATTGAAGCGATGAAGTCTTAAGAATTCTTTATTATGGTCGGAGCGGCTAATTAATGTTAACGCTGTTAGAAATTTAATATTTGGACGTAATATTAATTACATTTTATACATTCACAAAAAAATATAATAAAACCGTAAGCCTCTTGAAATCCAAATACGCACGAAATCAAACAGACTAAAAACAATATTTTACTTGAATCTGAATGTTATGTAGGTACATTAATTTCTAAAAATCATTATTTTGATCGATTTCTGAACAAAGATACTACACCTTATCTTAATGTAGATGATGATAACAATGAGCTGATACTGCAATTTGGATATCCGGCTTAAAATTATTTGTAACAGATTTTATTTGAGATAAAGTCTATCTGGGCTCAATTCACCAAGGATTTAATTTGTTTGTTCTCTTTGACCAAGAATGAAACCATAAATTTTAAGCAAAGCGTTTTTACTAAATAATAATAAAACTGTCATAGATTTTGTATTAAAAGCTACAATATATTTCGTTGAGTGTCAGTCACAAGAGTTATTTTACAACCATTTTTGGGACTTACCTTTAAGATTTAGTTTTTTTTTAATACTTTTTGTGAGAGAAGGCACTAGAGCTATAAAATCAAGCGTTGCGCCTTACTATATCCTTAAAGTGGCTATGAATTGGACTATAACGGTAGATACATATGAGAAACAATATAAAACAACAAAGAATATTTCTGTGTTGGCGTCAAGACCAGACAGACATATTTCCGTATTCGCAAATTTTAAAGAGCGTTGTGTTAATGGAGCCCAAAGTTCCTTGGGAAACCAAAATCTCCAAAAACCATGCCATTGAGGTAAATAAGTATAACGAGAACACTAAGAATAAGTTCGTCGTGTACGCGTTAGAAGTGGGCGCGAGAGGTACATATAACCTATCAAAAGACTAGGGTTTGTTCGGAACTAACTTTAATTCATTCATAAAACGTTTGCTGTTCTCAGATTAAACTCAAAAAAATATTAATTCATTTTTAGAAAACTTATTCGCCTTCTGTTTTCTAATAGGTTACCATAGCTTCTAAACATTTAACAACGCTATAATATTTATTGGTTGTGTGGACTGAAATAAAAAGTACAAAAAGTTTATGTTCGTGGCGAGGATATGAACTTGAAATATTTAAATATATAGACAACTTTTATTTTTTGTAGTCTAACATAGCATTACTTATAACTTAAAATGTGAAGACTAAAAAAATTATCGCCAGAATTTGTTCATAGTAAAGTGGCATTAAAAAAATTTATTTAATAGTAATCAATAACTTGACTCAATATTATAACACTTAGCAAATGAAACAGAAAAACTTGTACAATAAATGGACCATAAATTTTAACGATAAGGTCAGGAAATAAAAGATGCCAAATTTTATATACTACCCGGATCTGTCAGTTTTTTGTGATTTTATGGTCAGTTCGTGATAGTTACCATACAAAAAAAATGGATCGGAAATTCTGTGCAGGATTGATTGCAAAAGACAAAAATTTGATTGCAAAATAAGTCGAGTTAAAAACACCGCTTAGTGTTAAAAATTTGAAATCAAGGATTCGTTTTATATTTTCATTTCTATTTACTATAGTAGTGGTCAACATTTTAATCATTAATCTTTTTCAATCTCTGTTAAGAGAATATTATCGTGCATGTATTTACAAAAAAATATTTTGGTGTGCAGAAAAATCAATGATGACTCCAATTGACTTTATCTTTGTTAATAAATATGTAACACAACTCGTGTTGCAGAGTGTCATCAGAAAATATAATTCAATAAAGATTGATTTTAATCTACAAAGAAATGTAATTAGCAATAATGACTTGCTATTATGTGTTTATGTACGATTATAATTATAATAATCGACTATATGAGATAGTTGAGTTTTTTCAGTAGCAGAATTGTGATTAAGGTTGTTTGAAAGTCAATTTATTAGGATGCCAATTTTTAGGAGCATATTAATTTTTAGAGGTTTTTGCTCTTTTTCAACCACATTAGCTTTAATTCAACCATATTATAACCATATAATTGTTAAGTAATGATTAAACACGGGACATAGTATTGTATTCAGAAGGTATTTACAGCGGATTTAAGAAAAGGAGAAGGTTATCAACTCGTTTGTATTTCTTAAAGTATGTTTCCTAAACAGTTTTAGAGTATATGAAGCGATTTTAATTATTTGTATTTGAAGGCTGGTGCTTCCCGTTTAATCCCATTTTAATTTGGTTCAGTTCTGACAACGGCAACCATGAGAAATCCGAATAATCCTAAAATTTGCAATGAGTACCTATGTGTGTGACAAATGAACGACTAACTTCAACACCAATCACTTTCGATCCAATTATTTCTAAGGGTTCCAATTATTTCTATCTTCAAATAGTCCCGTGACGATTGCAATAACATCTGATTATGGAATATTATGGAATTCTGAGAAAATTGAGGAAAATTAAAATATGCCGGCATCCAGAATACACATAAAGTAAAACATTACTTGAAGTGTATAATGTGTTACTTTTAACGTTGGAAGACAGATTTCATAATCTTGTTTAGTAAACATTGTTGGCTAATGCCAACATCAAAAAAGAAGGAGGTTCTAATTTCGCCGGAATCTTTCTTTTTATAAGTATGTCCCCGATTTCTCAAATACTCCTGGACCGAGTTAAGTTGTCTTTTTTTGCAAGATGACATTTACAAGGCGATCTTATGTCACAAAGTCAGGTTTTTTGTAATGGAATTCTCTTAAAATGTATTATGTAGGTATTGTACGGAAAAAATAAGGACGGTAAAAAAATACAGAAATCAATTCTTTTTATATAAATATGCATTTGAAAAAGCCTACCTTTACATTTTTAGCTTGATCATTAATTGAAGACATCGTGCAGTATTTTTTTTTCTATTATGTTTTAGACTATCATTTTTGTCAATTTCAGACTCTTGAACTTGACTCTCTCTCTCTCTCTCTCTCCCTCTCATACGAGATACACCTAAGAAAGGTCTATCTATGTATATAGATGTTTCAATCTACTCAATCCTACTTACCTATTTAAATGAATACTACTTACCTGTTAAAATGAAAGTCTTAGATCTCATTAAATATGTACAATTTTTTTATATCTGATCACCTTTTGAAGTCGGTGCTTAGGTTTATAGCTATATGGGTAATATTTCGTATTCAATAGAATAATTGCAGGTTAATATTTATTGTTGACAAAATATCACTGCCTTCATTATGATACAAGCTGACCTAGGTTTTTGTTCTGAATCTGAGTGAAGTTCTTATCTATTTAAGTATAAATGGAAATAGTATTTGAGTGTAAAATTATTTTTCCCTTCTTAGTTGCTATGATGTAGTTTTTCTTCTTACTTCATATGTTCCTTATTGAAGTTCTTTTTCTTTTTACTTAATAGGTAATCATTTTTATTTGAAAATTTATTAGGTAAACCAATATTTTAGCTGATACAAACGTTTTTCATTATACAAGTTGAAAGTCACAACTACTGATTCCTTACAGTGTAGTTTTTGACTTTTATTTTTAATCATGAAATTGAAATTCTTACTCATCCACAAAAAATACCTACCATTTCTTCTTTATAGGCAGAAAACCACTATTTAACAATTTTTTTAGCAATATCGTAAAGAGGTTATTTTAGAATATAAAATTTTACAAGGAGCAATTACCAAAATAATTGATTTCTTCCTAGCCAAGTGTTTCTACAATGATTAATGGACATTTGGGAGACTTTAATGTGCGCGCAAGAGGCAGAGGTTCCTAAACTTATGAAAAAGGTACGTATACTCTGGGAGGTAAAAATAAGGCGGCAGGGAAAAACACACACACACATAATAGATGTGTAGGTGATGTAGATAAAAAAAGCGTGCAATTCCTGCACACAACTTGTAAAGTGTATCTTATAAAATAACCACAGCCTGACTACTTTTGGCCAGCACTCAATGCTGGCGAAAAGTTAATATTAATCATAGAAGAATTGTGGTCAGCAGTACCTATGTCTGTCCCGTGTCCCACAGAGTCTAAAGTAGTGATGGGACATTTGACACCTCAAAGGTGATAGCAGTGTTTAACACACCACCTAATCTACTCTTTGTAAAGACACAGAAACTAACCTGACATGCTTTAATTAATCAAGGTTGTCAGAGCATTCATAGGATACCTTTTTAAAATTATGAGACAATGTCAACGGACTCTTGGCGGTGAAAAATCACGTTCGAGTTTTGGTGGCAATGTAGGCATTAGGCATGGTCATGGGTTTGTGCTTTCTCACGGCCTCATTGGAAGATAATCTTTAGTCTGCAATTAACACAACTTACTATGGTCTCTCCTTCCAACTTCAATTGAGCAGTCAATAACATCCAGTTGTAGACAATCACTCAGAAAGTCAAGAATCCAGTCAATCAGAACAGGGAATATGGTACAAAGGTTACCAAGAATCTTGACGTAACGTAGCGCTCCACTCAGTAAAATATTAAAATCATAAGGAAGAAAAAGAGGAATGCTATATATTTGTTAGCAAAATGTAAATTTTATTTGTTGAAATTGCCAAATAATTCGGTAAGCAGTTAAAACCAGTATTATCATTATTCTTTATTCCAAAGATAATAATACATAAATACGTATGCTCATGCTGCGTAATTCTTTTATACTCGTACCACGTACAATAGGGAGTTTAAAACTATTGATTCCTGGTTACTGGCGCAAATTAAGGGAACAATCATGCGACATTGCTTACTTTTCTAGTACATTAATTTAGTACAATTTTTTACTGGACGAAAATGCTCCTATTATATATTCAATTTTATTGTGCTGAATGATAGTAAAAAATAGCCTGGAATTGACTAGATGGGATAAAAGGGCAGTGGAAGTGTAAGGAGAAAAATAAAAGAAAATAAACGTAAATATTAAATCTATATATATATATCGATACTTGAGGACGTGATATTTGACGATCATATATGACAAAATAAAAATTAATATAACATAAATATTAATAAACTTCTAAGTAAAGTTAACCAAAAGTTATGTAATTAATTACGCATCCTGTGGACACCCTAGCTCCGTTATCGACACAAAACAGTTATGTAGGTAGGTACATTTAGTTATCGCGCGGTAGTTTACCTACATCCAAACTACTACTACTCGCCCGACTAATTAGCCACGGGGCGGGGGTTGGGGTAGCGACACACGCGTGCGGCGGCGTGGTGTTGTATCTGACGGCAAAGGCTGGGAACGTGTCCACACTTTATTTATTTATACGGAAATTTGTATAGTCAGTGGTGGCCTAGTGGTTAAAGGGTCCGCCTCTCGTTGCCGAGGGCGCGGGTTCAAACCTGGCAAGTACCAATGTGATTTTTTCGGAATCATATGTACTTTCTGAGATTATTTAGACACCACTGACATACGGTGAAGGAAAACATCGTGAGGAAACCTGGACTTATAGTTTCACAATTATAAGTTTGAAATCACCAACCCGTCTTAAGCAAGCGTGGTGATTAATGCTCAAACCTTCTCCATGTGAGAAGAGGCTATGCTCAGCAGTGGGCGTTCATAGGCTGATGACGATGACGATGACGGAAATTTGGTCAAAAATTAAGTACCTATTTTTTTTTACATAATTCGAATGAGAATCATGTACCTAGTATTCTCCTTTAATATTGATAGTAATTCACCAGTCACCCTGTATATATAAAAAGTCGTGTTTATAAATCGAGATCGAGATGAAACCAATTTTCACGGTTTTTAGTTTGTTGGATTTGTCTCCGCCCCGAATAGCAGAATAAATCTTTAAAAAGAAAACTCGACCAAAACATGTCAAGGATCGGACCCGGGCTCCCAGGATCGATCGAACCGGATGGTACCCGTCATTTGTTGTCCATACTGTCAAATATAATAAGTAATGGTTGAGGTGAGTTCGAAATAATAACAAATGATTAACGTATACGCGTGCGTTCATGAATTTATTTTGTGTAAATTAAAGACTATATTCTATAAAACAATTTCTAAGATTTAATTAATATGTTAACGAAAACGTAAATGTTTCTTTATGTTGTCTATTTTTTTAAGGATTTATTAAACTGCGCAATACATAAGTTGAGCTTGGCATTTGTGTGACTATTTTATAGTCTATGATAAGAGAAAGAGCGCGGGAATTGAAACGTTGACGCGGGCTTTTTGAAAATTTTAATTATTTTAAATAGTTTTATACTATAATTTGCAAATTTCTATTTAGTTTATTGTAAAGAAGTAAAACTTAGTCTATATGTGGAGAGATGGTGAAAAACGTAAAAAGAAGGATTCGGGAGCGTCCTTGCCTTTCAGCACAAGCAGCGATTCCGATTGCGAGGATTCGCACGTATTGCAGGATGCAAATGCCTTCGCTCCTTTTAGGGTCGCTGATTATTGTCGGCGATACCCTGAAGATGCGGAAACCAAGTCTGAATTCATAGTATTTGTCGAAAGTACTAATGATGTCCCACTCGGTAATAGTGACATGATGTCGCTTAGTACTAGCTTTATACGCTTTGTGAAAGGTATACAATATTTAAAATAAATAAATAAATATAAGGTCGGTGTTGTTTTCCAACGTGCGAATTTGGCAAATGCCTTTTTAGAAAATACTGCATTTCTAAAGGAACAACGACTTAAAGCCTCAATACCAGCAGGGGCCACCGAACTATCGGGAGTTATCTCTTCGGTTCCCACTCATCTATCCAATCACAAAATATATAAAGCAATATCAACAACAAAAAAAGTCATTTCTGTCCGACTCATAGTGCGTAAAATAAAAGGAGTAAATAACAACTTCACACTGCAATCTACTCAGAGCCTAGTAATAACTTTTGCGTCTGCTACGTCACTGCCGGACTATGTTCACATTAAGATGTGGCGCCTGCCTGTCTCCACATAGGTCCCACCTATAAAACAGTGCTTAAATGTTTACGGTATGATCATCTGGCTAAGTTTTCTAAAAATTCACCGCGATGCTCCATATGCAGTTATGCACAGAGGAGCATTCTTTCAAAGAATGCAAGGTTAACATTGAAAAAGCTAAGTGCATTAATTGTAATGGCAATCATATTGCCATCTCTAGCCAAAAGAAAATCGCAAATAGTAAATCCAAGTCATATGCTGACACGTTAAAAGATTCATTAAATTTTAGCTCCCTTAATGAAAAATTAAATACCCAAAAAGTAATCCAAGCAATACTATCAAATTCTGAAGCAATGACCCTATTAACAGAATCTATAGTAAAAGTTATAACTTTGAATAAAACTCAAAATATAAGTATTAGTTTACAATTTATTAGCTCAGCTATTAAAGAAACCATACAGGATAAAAATAGCAAATCGTCACATTCAACCACCAAATCTTAAATAATGTACAGTGGAACGCTCAAAGTCTGTTAAGCAACAGACTTGAGTTTCAAATTTTTTTATACCAAAATAATATACATGTAGCTCTTATTTCAGAAACTTGGCTCAAACCTAATATTCAATTTAATTTACGTGGTTATACCATTATTAGGAATGATTGCGGTAATGATCATAATGGCGTAGCAATATTAATTAAAAATGGTATTCATTTCTCTAAACTAGATACTTTTTATGATGATTCGTTACAAAATGTAGTAATTATTATTAAACTGAAACATAAATGCATTTCTTTGGTTAGTTTTTACAGTCCTGGTAATAGTTTTCCTGGTTTTGAAAAGGCGAAGTTGGATCGTTTATTGTACAATATTCCAAAATCGTTGATAATTGCAGGCGGTTTTAACGCCCATCGTACTTTTTGGTGTTGCAGTCGCATAGATTCTCGGGGCAAAGCTATTATGGATTCCATGGATGACCATGACTTAATACTTTTAAATAATGGTCAACCAACAACTATAGGCTCTCATATTTGGAAACCAAACAGTCTAGATTTAACTATGGTGTCTTCTTCTTTATTTCTTTCTTGTGACTGGCAAGTTCATCAGGACCCTTTAGGCAATTATCATCTGCCAACTATCACAAAATTTACTCTCGTAAGAGATCAACATGAACCCTCTATGTCCTTGAACAACATTCCTTTTCACAGCAATCTGAAATTAGTGAATTGGGATAGTTAGGAACAAATTGTCAATAAAATGTTAATGAACTTTAAAGTTGACAATAGTGATCTCCTTGACTCGTACAGACAGTTTTGTGCAATTATTCTATTGACAATCAAATTCTCCGGGCCCAGGTTAAACCATAACACAACTGATAGTAATAATAACCGTCCTAGAAAAAGGTGTCAGGTATCTTGGTGGAATGATAAATGTTCAAAAGTAGTAGAAGATTGCAAGAACGCCTACATTAATTTCAAAACTAGTCTTAATAGTAAAAATTACATTAATTTCAAACGCGCACAAGTCTTTTAAAATCGCACTTTAAAAGAAGAACGTTGTAAAAGTTGGTCTGAATTTTGCTCATCAATAAATCGTTTGACATCTATAAATCGCATTTGGACTAAAATAAGAAAATTCAAAAAAAGCTTTCCGAGTTCTAACTTATTTTCTGACCTCAATTGTGTTCAAACATTTTTCTATAAATACACACCGGATACTGTTTCACAACAGATAAGTATAGATAATGTTCTTGGAGTAAATAGTGATAATTCATACATGATCGGTTGTTTTACTATGCAATAGTTAAAATCTGCTTTAGCCTCAAGAAAAGATTCTTCATGTGGCCTGGATTGGCTTTCCTACAGAATGTGTATACTTTTAAATGTTCAAATTCTATCTATTTTTTTAAATTTATTAAATATTTATGGTCGTCTTCTATTATCCCAGAGGATTGGAAAACTGACTGTTCGGTACCAATATTTAAACCTGGCAAAGACTTTAATTTGGCTGATTCTTATCGTCCTATTACACTGAGTTCATGTGTTGGAAAAATTTTCGAACAGTTAATAAAACAGAGATTAATTTTTCACATAGAAAGTAATAATCTTTTACCTTACAATCAGTTTGGCTTTCGCTGTGGCTGTTCTCGTTCCGAGAATAAAGTACTGGTTGGTGTTTTTCTTAACATTGTAGGGGCTTTCAATAATGTAGATCTGAACAAATTATCCTCAATATTACTATTACTGCAGGTACCTGGAAAAGTTGTATATTGGATTTTTTAATTTTTTGAACTACAGAAAGGTGTTTGTTAAAGTTAACAATCAGTTATTTGGTCCAAATTATTCTTGTAGGGGTGTATCTGTGTATCTATGATCAGGGTGGTGTATTGAGCCCATTGCTTTTTATCCTATTCATACATCAGCTAAATTTAACTCTGGGGTGTGAAGTTTCTAATCTGCAGTTTGCAAATGATTTAGTTGTTTATTGCTCTGATAGTATTTTTTGTGTACAATCAGTCCTCAACGTTGCTCTCCAAAGACTATTGAACTATGTGTATTTTGATAGCCTTGGGCTGGAGGTCAGCAATGAAAAAAGTAAAGTTGTTGTCTTTTCAAAAAATGGAATTAGAAATGGGAATGTAAATATTTTGTTCAATAATAATGTAATGTCTGTAGAGAGCTCTGTAAAGTTTTTAGGTGTTATTTTTACAAACAATTTTAGATGGAATAAGTATGCTAACACTCTAGAATCTCCAGCTTTAAATGCTTGTAATGTTTTAAAATCTTTAACAGGCACATATTGAGGTGCTGATCCAAGGATTCTATTGACATTGTATAAATCATTAGTAAGGAGTCATTTTGAATATGCTTTTTTTTGTTTTGCAGGGGTAAGAACTATAGTAGATAACTAAGAAAAGATACAAAATAAATGCTTGCGTATTATAATGGGTGCCTAAGAACTACTCCCATAGTGTCAATGCAGGTGGAATGTAATATACCTCCATTAGCACTTAGGTTTAAATACTTACAATCAAAATTTTTTGCAATGTTGCTCTCCGTCAGTTACCATTCACTTCTTGTTAAACTGCGGGACACTATTAACAGGACTGCCAATATTAATTCATATTCGTTTCTAGGTTTTTCTGAAACAGAACAAATTTTAAATAAACATAATATATTTTCTAGCATGGTATGGCCTTGTTACTCTGGGTTATATGAATCAAAATTTATGCAGATTAAAATGTAGAAAAAAGTCTTCTAAAGTATAAGAAAGCCATTTATAGGGAACCTGATAGGTGGCAGGGATATCATCAGATATATACAGATGGATCTAGGAACAATAAAGCAGTCTCTCTAGCTATCTATGATAGTCAGATCAAAAGTGGATTCGGTAAATTCACTCACAAGCATATACTCCACTGAATCCATAGCTGTTATACAGCTATGGAGCACATTCAAACACAGACTCATCCAAAGTGGATTATAATAACGGATAGTTAAGTTTATTAACGGCACTACAAAATCCACAATTAAATTCAAAAACTAACTATATTATATATAAAATAAGAGAGTTGTAGCACCTGCTGTCTGAAAACAAGCAAATAGTCCTATTCTGGACACCAGCCCATATTGGTGTGCATGGTAATGAGCAAGCAGACTATTTAGCTAAATTTATTACAAATCCGGCCCACAATCAATTAAGTCATAGCTTTTTAAATTTCCCAATTTCTCATTCAGACGCTCTATCCCTCTTCAAACTCAAGTCAGGTGGTAAAGGTAAAAGGAAAATGGTTGGCTACAATAAAGAAAAAGGTCTCTTCCCCCTGGATTACCCGGGGTAGTGACTATAGCCATAGAAAGTATTATACCACAATCTGTCGTTTGCGTCTGGGACATTGTCGTTTTGGTGCTCACCTTTTTAGGATTAGTGTTTTTGACTCTTCAATTTGTAGATATTGCAATAGTGCTGATGAAACCCTCGAACATATATTTTTTGATTGTCCACAGTTTAGTATTCAAAGGATGGTCCTTGTAGACCAACTTTTAAATATTTTTAAAACTGCTGAAGATATCCCGCTCTCCCTTCAGCAAATACTAAGCATTCAAGAATGCTTCTTGCCAGTTTATGGCTTTATTGTTTCTACTATAAATGAAATCTAATTTTTATATGTACATATGTATATAATACTAATTTTTTCGTCTTGTTTCAGATATTTGTTTTTCAGCTATTTTCAGATTTTAACGGTTTTATCGATTGTGACAAATGAATTGTACTAAAAATGACATTACAAGGACTTGACATTTAAAAAAGACACGGAATGTAAAAAAAGCAAGAATTTGACAAAAAAAATATTTTAAATATAGACATGGCTTCGGCCTTATAATTAAAAAATGGTTCAAGAAGAAAAATTAAAAGAAGACATGGCTTCGGCCTGAAAATTAAAAAAAAATGATTTAAAAAGAAAATTAAAGAAGACATGGCTTAGGCCTGATATAAAAACTTGAGTCAAGAATAAAAAAGGAGATTAAGACATTTAAAAATAATTAAAGATACAAAATACAAAAGACATGGCTGTATGGGCTTTGTTCTCTTTGCCTGTTCTGAACGGAACGAACATAACCAAAAAAAAACTATTGTCTCTGTCTTAAAAGATCAGTTATTCTTTCAAATCGTTTACAAAGAGTAAATTTGTTTGTTTTGTGTGGTTTTATACGTGTACATAGGTATTCTGTTTTACTATTTGCGGCCGGAGTTATAATAATAAAATACCTACATAATTCATTTGCCATTTCTTAGTGTAATTTTCACAATGTTTCTACAGGATAATTTGTACTGTGTGTTTTTTTCTGAAGTGTTTGTGCAACAAGGTACCTAAGTCAAATTATTATAGTGTTGGAAAGTTTTGATAGACCATTTCGATATTATTACAAAAGATTAGGAATAGAATTATAAAAATATTTTTTATTTTCAGTTGAAGATTTGTTTCAAAAATGCCGGCAATTAGACGTACAAACTTAAGTCGCAGAACCCGTAATGCCTCAAGTCAAAGATATAGAAGAGCAAGTCTAACTGATGAGCAACGTGGAACGCGGAATTAAGTTGAACGGAATCGATGGAACCGAAACCAACAATATTGTGTTGCTTTTAACCCCTATAGAGCTGCATTTAATTATAACAAAGAAATGGACTACAGTACAATAAATTCTATTCCAACTTTTAAGGTAAGTGTATTGAAAAACATTTACCACTATTGTTGACAGTTTTCAATTGTAATGGTGTATCATTTGAAATGGCTTAAAGTACATTTGTAGCTCTTTGAATTACTTTAGGTAGCCAAAAGGAAATGTGTTAAAAAAAATTATGGAGGCAATGGTAGTGCTCACAAAGTATTTTGAGTTTCACTTGGTGGTTTGTACAATTCACTTAACAATATGTATATGTAATACGGGAATATTTACCTTTGCAGATTCAAGGACAAATATATCATTGGACAGGTTCCTTATTGCCAGTGCCAGTCAGTAACTTAAAATTTTTGCAAATTTATTTCATGGGCGATTCAGGAAGACAAGTCGATCAGTGTTGTGCAGACAACTTTTCTGTGAAAAGACTAGTTGTGGAACAGATCCAATTATTTTTACATCTACACAACACATTGGTTGCATTATTCAAGACTGCATTAGCTCACATGCCATCTGAAAACCACAAAATTGTTATTGAAGCCAACAAGACGCCTGTAGGGCAACACATAAGGTATTTTAATGCACCAACAATCGATGAAGTTGCTATTGTTATTGTGGGTGAAAATGTAAATCAATATATATCAATATATAATAATAATGAAAATTGTTTTACAACGATGTAACAGTCAACTGCAGTGTGTGTCCGAAACACATCAATATCCTATCTTATTTTGGCAAGGTGAAGATGGGCATCATTTTTTAATGAAGATGATAAATCCAGTTACAGGTAAATAAACATTTTAAGTTTTTAATGTTTATCATAGTATTAAGTAATTTATATAATTTTATCACAAAAAAAATGTTTTAGGTTCTGAAAGTAATAAAAAAGTTAGTTCAATTAATTATTCTTTATACAGGCTTATGGTTGGAGAAGTTGAGATCAATCACATCTTAAAATGTTGGAGTCTCTTTCACCAATATGCTGTTGAAATGTATGTAAAAGTAGAAACTGAGTGATTAACGTTTATCAGGTTAAACCAGACAAAACTCCATTCAGAGGTTTAAGGAAATCAACTTCATTAGATAAAAAGGTAACAGATATTTCTTGATTATAGGGCGATACAAAGTTCGCCGGGTAATAATTCAATGAAATAATTCAATGAAATCTTGATCATTGCTATCATAGTTATACAGGGGCAATATACTTTATTAACACTATTTAAACCATTTATGTTTGATTACTTACAGTTTTTATGTTGATCAGTAAGACTAATTTTTACATAAAATTTTAAAGGTTAAGTATTAGAAAGAATCAAGAAATACTGTATAAGAAAAATATATACATATTTTATGGATTTACTGAGTTTTCCCTATCGGACTGTTCAGTTGGTGTTTTATTCGTAGAAACACTCAATTAAATTATTGTTGATATCTACAATTTTCTCTAGTGGCTCCTGGCAGCTATTTGTGTGCAGCGATCCGGCTCTGGGCAACTACATTGACTTAAAGGACCTGGTACAAGGGGCTTGTGTGTTTTGTTGGTTGAATTCTGTTCACCCCTAGCATATTATAGTTCATATAAGAGTAGTGCATCGTAAGTACCTATTGTATTATTAACATAATTTTAAAATCTTTCAATGTATACTCTCACATATGAGTTATAATTAAACAAACATATGTTACTCAAAATCTTATGTAGTTTATAGTGTTATAGGTAGTATATTTATGTACTAAAAGTACCGAAGGCTCTCAGTGAATGCCGGTGTACGGATAAACCCGAGAGGGATTTTGTAACACAGTAAAAGAAATTTGTAATGTATTATATAAATAAATAATAATAATAATAGAAGAGAATGACACAACAACATAAATAGTTCATATTTACATAAATAATACACACCACATACTGCATTCACTTGATTTATGTCCGTGAATGTAGTTTACACCAGCTTACAGGCTGAGAAAAACAAAATTCCCGAAAATAATAATAATAATATGGGTTTATCTTTGCGGTAATAATAACATTCCACCTTGGATTGAGCGCTTGGATTCTTATTATCGTAGTCGAGTCACTGTTCCTTTGCTGTCAGTTATCCGTTCCTTTAGTACGAAGGGCGCAGACAGGAGCGAATGTGTGTGAAAATGTAATTTATAAATGCGGGGCGATGAAAGAAATCGTTAGAATCAAATCAAACCGTTCTTAGCAACACATTTCATTCAAAAGCACATTATGGATCTGAAAACGAAATATTTAAATGTCTGAGTTATCTTAATATAATAATAATTATAAGTGATAATCCTTAGACTAGAAGCTTATAATACTTTTAAATCATTACAAAGGGTTTTGTATTAGAGAGTTTTAGAATCTTACAAGTTTTATTATCGAACGTGGTACTTATCTGATATAATAGAACTAAAGTTAATGGCAATAAACTTTTTAAAGTGTTTTCCAAGAGGTCTCGGAAAAGCCGTTCAAATATTTTCTATGGCCTTGTTGCAAATTAATGATTTAATAAAAACTTTGGCTTTTGTTTCATTTATGAAAGATTTTAATTCAGTGATAAGTGTCATCTGTCATAAAAAAATAATCAAATCAATCAATTAAAATAAAAATAAAGATTTTGCTGGAAATAAATACCGATCCTAACATTTTGCTTTATAGATACTCAAACATAGGTCTTAAAAATCACGTATAAACTTACTTATATTTTATACACAGACACTGTTACGGACAATAAAACAGACACGGATGGGAAATACACTGAATATTTTAAAATTAACATATTTTTTTTGTTATAAAATGCTTAAATAGAAAAAAATATTTCATAAATTACATTATGGGGTCATTAAGATTAGTTGGCCTTGTATATAGTAAACTTCAGTATTGACTTGTAACTTAAGGCTCTATGGAAAATATTGTGGGATTATAAATCCGTGATGCAAATGCCTCTTTTTGGATGGTTATCGTTTAAATGAAAAATTGCCTACAATTATTATTTTTAATCACTCATCAAAGCACCCACCAACCCCAATGTAAGAATGTTTGAGAATATTAATGGTGCTAGGTTAGTTTAGAATCTGCTGACGGGTATTTTAAGATCATTATACTAACACATATTATTCAAAAGTAATATATCTAGTATGAAACTAATATGCACTTATTATGTTTGGTGGTTTAAACTATGCATTGAGAGATACCAGCAAAAATACAGAATAGAACCCAAAACCTTTTCTAAACTATACCATAGTCAAAATTATATAGGTTACGCCTTGATATGAGATAGATTGTATTCATAAGTCAGTGTATGACGCATGAAGCGATTGGCACCGGGCAATCGGGTTTTAATACAAAATCAGACAGATAACGATATAATTTAAAACGAGGGCACAGTGTTTAATTGAAAAAGATAATATGATGCAGTATTTAATAAATTATATGTAATTAGTCCTTCTTCGTGAAAGTCACGCCAGTTTTGAATAATCAAAGATACATCAGAAAAATTTAGATTTCTAAGTATATAAGTATATTTAGTTAGGTATTAAATTGGATTATTGAAAAGCAAATATATATTTTATTTTTACAAACTTAATATAAATTATTTACAAATATTTTTATACATCATATTTATTTAAATATATGTATATTTAATACATATTTATGCACGGAATTCTAATAGTTTTTAATGTAAATACAATATTTTGATTTATAATACGCAGGATGTTGAAGGAAATACAATAATTTTCTGCTTTAAAAATGGAACATAATTGGCCTTTGATGCCTTTCTCACAATAAAGAGTCTTTCAAAAGGGTTATTTTTTTATCTTTACCCAACAGTTAGTTGCTATTTGGAACTTTTTAACTCCATTTAAATTTTAATTACCAAGAAATTTTACTAAAGTTACCCCTCACACAAACTAAGAGTTTTGGCACATGAAAATGTACATCTACATATTTACATATATCCACTTTAAAAGTTTTATGCTACCTTTAAAAATGAGATGAGGAGGAGTTCATTTTTGGATTTTCCATTTAAAGAATTTTTCAGTTAATATTTAAAGCAGATAAAAGTATGTAACGATTATGATAAATTATTATTTTTTACTTATTGTTGTTTTATCTGGATTTGATAACTTTTTATTATAAATAGAACACATTAATCAATTGCAAGAACATTTATTTAAACATTTAGGTGAGTAAGTAGTTAACTCATATATATTAATTAAAATTAAAATATGTTATAGAACATTCTGGTTTTTCTTAAAATACATCTTATTTTAATTGTTGTTTCATGTTTTATATTTATTATTTGGATTCAATATGAGGAAATAAGTATGTTAAGATTTTTTTAATTATATTATTTGTTACAGTAAATATTAAATATGAAATTACAAGTCTTCGCTGTCTTGTTTGTCGTCGCAAGTGCTTTTGCACTCCCGTACGAAGGAGACGACGTTATTGTAGGTAAAAATCTATAAGCCACTATTTCAATATGAATAATTGTTACCCCAATAGCAATATGAGTAGTAACATCAATAAATATTCCTTTTAGTTGAGTCAAACGATGAGTTAAGCCAAAGAAATCCCGTGGAAGATTCGATCCGAAGAGCAGTCGAGAGAATCAGTGCTGGTATTAAAAATGCAGGTCTAGATCCATTGGAAGTTCAAAATAGAGAATTTGAATTTATTCCGATAACAATGTTAGTTGTGTTTTTTTTAATTAAACCTATAAATTGAATGATTATTTTGTAATAAGCTTAGATGGGTAGCTGCTGCATCTTTGGTTTATATTAATATACCAAATTATAGAATTTTCATTACTACTACTACTTTCTGATAAAGTAATTTCATGTTTTTATTTTTCAGTGATCTTGTAATTAGAGCATTCATTGAAAATCTTCAATTCTATGGTCTCAGTGACATTAGTATCGATGTCTTGGAGTACAGTTATATCTTTAATAGACTCCGTATCGTAATTTCTCTTCCGGAAGTAGCTCTATCAATTGGTAAGTGTCCCTGTGCATTATTAACAATATTAAGCACAGTTAAGTTAGTTATTAAGTCAGTGGTGGCCTAGCGGTCAAAGTCCCGCCTCTCATGCATGAGGGTGCGGGTTCGTTCCTTGCAAGTATAATGTGATTTGTCCGAGTCATGTGTACTTTCTAAAAGTATTTAGTCATCACGGATTAATGCATTAACAAAGAGGGTTGATGTCAGACAGGCGCCCGGTCGTAATAAAGAATTAGCTAAAATTATTCACAACATGTAAGGCAGACCCTGGCTAAAGCTGGGAAATTGCCAGGTAGAAGAATAAGATTTAGCACAGTTATTATTTATAGCTATTTCACTTTAATAACCCTAACATATTATAATCTTATTGTTAAGGTGACTCAAACCTCGATGCTCTTGTAATTGGCTTCCCAATTAAAGCTGGACTGAAGGGCAGGTAAATATTGTTATACCATTTATTTCACTTTACTATTGACTTTTTCAAAAACTTCTTTCAATTTAAATAAACAGTTAATATTCACATAAGAAATAGAACAAAATGAAGTCAAACACAACCGTACCAACTCATACAAACTAGTTGAATGTAAGGAGTATTTATTTGAGGTAGTAATTAAAGAAGATCTAAGATCTTAAATTCACTTGTAACTTAAAAAATTTAAGGTAAAATAAATTATTTTAGATGGAATAAATACTTTATAAAACAAATTTAATGTATATAATATAGTTGTCTACTTTAAATTTGTTGTTTTTTTAATTATTTCATTAAAAATAAATTATTCGAATTGACGATTAAATATCAGAATGTAATTACGCTTTATCTATTACCATATTCATTACATATCGTTGTGTCATACTTCCTCGAAGTATTTATAATAAAATCTAAAAGATTATGGTGTTATGTATGACATATAATTGAATGCGTGTTATTTTTTCTTTACTTTCAGTGCGTCTGTAAAGGCAATTCGTCTTGCTGGTGAGCTTTATGTCAATTTTGACATCATCGGCGGTGTAAGCCTTCGCAGCCTCTCACTCAATTTCAGTCTAGGTGGTATTGATGTAAGCCATTGTAATAATTACAATTCTATATTATTAAATAATTAAAAGTAACCAAAACATATAACAAATTGATTTTAATTTGCAGTCTGATCTCGGAGTAGTTCTTCAAGGCTCTGATCGTTCTGAAGTTGTCAACGATTTTCTCAGCAAAAGAATTCCTAACTTTATTGAGAACAATAAGGTATATTGCGAATAACTTTTAATAGCAATTAAAAAATTTCTTATTGTATTGACAAAATTTATTTTATTTTATTTTTTGTTTTTGCAGAACGATATCAACAATGTTCTTGAAACTGTTGTCAGCATCATTCTTAACTACATATGGAGTTAGTAAGAATCCTTTTTGACCACATTTACAAGTTCTTGGGTTAGAGGGATTACTGTGGAGATAATACAATGTTCAGTGAATTTTATATAACTTGAATTATTCCAATAATTTCACACTATATTATAATAAACCCATTTTTGGTAAACAAAATAAAAATATATACACATTGTTAATGTTCATTTTATTTAACACACCACACACGTTTAATATTTATATCGGCGCTATCAGCTTTAATAACGTATGCGTCACGAAAATAATTTGAGGTTGTCATCAATTCTTATTAAAACTCATTAGGATTAGTGATTATTGTTAAAATTAAAACAAAATCAAAGACTTTAAAAGGAGAATAGAACTATGTTTGAATCTAGGTATAAATATGACGTCTGGACGCACGACGGCAGAGTTCAGTTAGTGGGGACTATTGAATAATGTGATTATGAAGAACTTTCGAGAAATACAGGAAGATTAAGAACAATTGAAGTTTCATTTTAAAATATCATGGAAAGTACTAGAAGAAGTGAAATTAGTGACGTAGGCGATGTTGGCGTCACTTTCTTTAAAAACAACGAATTTGTAATAAATATCCATGTATATATGTTTATATGTAAATATTGTAAGAAATATTAACTTTGAACATTTTTGAATTTTTGCATTACATTGATAGAGACTTTACAACTCATTTAGGATTGACCGTTGAAAAAAAATATACATGATTTGTTAATGCCTTTAGTTTAAAAATGAATTGTTAAATTTATTTTGTATGAACAGTTTTTTTTTTAATTTTATCCTACAAGTTTCTAGTTATTATCGAATTATATACTTTTTATGTTTACATTTCGTCAAGAGTAATGAAGATGCCAATTTCAAGTATTTCGTCCTTGCAACTAAAACTATTTGCTGTTGTTATTGTATAAAAGACAAATGATAATTATTTACTTATGGTGGAGTGTTTATTGTATATATATACATAAATATAATATCTGAAGTCAATAATCAAACAAAATAATTTGATAACACGGATTTTACATAATCAACGCACGTACAAATGCATACAATATTATTTTAACTTGACTCTAAGGAACTGGAATTATCAAATGATTTATGGAAGAAATTAATCTAAGACTAGAATTAACATATACTTACAGTAAAAACTATTAACATTAGGAAGTATGAGCAGATTTAGAAAAAAAAATGTATTTACTTAATACTCTATAACTGTAAAATTTGAACATGTAAATTTTAGTCTACAAATAAAAGTAGCATCGGATATTGTGATCAATAAAAGAACACAGGATAGCTATGATAAGTATTCAATAGCGTTAATATATATTTTCAACCTATTTCAAAAAGGGAGAACATTATCAATTCGTCTGCATTTTTCTTATGTTTGTTACTTCATATCTTTCGACTGGACGAAGTGGTTTTAAAACGCGTTGTGATGATCGAGTTTACGGTTCCTTGGGAAACCAAAATCCCCAAAGACCATGCCATCAAGGTCAATAAATATCACGAGCTCACAAACGAACTCACTCGAAATAGGTTCGTCGTTGATTTATACGCAGTAGAAGTGGGAGCGAGAGGTTAGGCTAAATCTCTCCACAACCAACTAAAAGACTTGGTTCTATCCAGAACACACATTAATAAATTCTTTGAACGTACCTCGAAGGCAGAACTAAACTTAAGAATTTTTCGAATTTGTGTAGGTAGTGAGAGGAGCTTGGACAGTGGAGGTGAGCGTTTAACGCGCGTTAGATAGGGGCACTTTAAACCTACACCTGGGTCACAAGTCCCAGGCACTTGTAGCTCTTCTCCCTACAACGCGATGGACCCGGCACACGCACGGTGAATTCATACGGTGAAAGATTTCAGACACCTGAATACAACTTTTCTCATACGTTTAGGTATATACCTATAATAAGGATATTAAGAAATTATATCTATAAGTAATTGTACCTATTTAGTCAGGCATTGGTCTATATGGGAAAGTAACTGAAAACAGTTTTTGGTTCTATATCTACATTAGGTGTTTAATCGATTTTTATGCAGACATATAGAATTTATTTTTAGATATGTAGGTTAGGTTATAAAATAGTAAATAAGTGTAAAGTAATATTTTGCGTTTTAATTATTGTTTCGTATGTGGTCTTTATTGAAGCTGATATTTTACCAATAATTTAAAGGGTCGTTTCTTGTAATTAAGTTTCTTTGATAAAAAAATTGTTTCGATATACCTATACGTAACACGGATAATAGTTGTGAATAAAATTAGTACCTTTTTTAGATCTGAATCGGTTTTTTATTTAAACATTGTCACTTCATCGTAGTTTAGGAATAAATTGCTATAAAAAACATGTATCGAAATTCAAAATTCTAAAAAAAAAATAAAGATATATATAAAATATTATGAAAATAACCAACAATCTTTTTTATGACTAATAGGTACACGTGATTAATTTTTATCACGTATTCTGCTTATTACAATTAAATTAAATTTTAATCTTTTGTCTAAATTTTTCATTAAAGATTCGAATTTATATCGCAGGATACATGATCGGAATGAAAACTATAACATGAAAAATATTATTACTTTGTCATTACGAGTAAATTATATAAATAAAGTTTGTGTGTGTATACCTGCGTGAGAGCGTGATGCTTGATTGTGGGTGTGAGTATGTATGTACATGTGAGTGTATGTGTTTGTGTGTGTGTGTGTGTTATGTGTGAACTTTAATTACCAAAAATTAAATAACTAATAGAAAGAAATTTGTTTTGGGAGTTACAATACTTTCATCCATTAATGTTCGAAATGTGAATTAGGTTAAGACCTGAAACATGAATTAACTGTCTACGACTGTGAAGACAGAGTAAAATGTAGTATATGTAGGTATATGATTTTTTTTATATTGATCAAATAAATTGAACAATGTTCAATCAGATAATGTGTGTATGTACATATGTATGTCGATTGTAAAATATTATATATAAGATAATAAAGTATTAAAAAGATAGTACGTAGAATCACATCGATAGGTGATTGGTGAAATCACTTCGTTTTTTAGCATCTTCGTTGATCGCTTATACTGAAGGCAATAATAGGTAATATAAAAAGTAGATTATAGTATAATATTTAAGTTTTTTGTCATAGTTTCATTTGAAACGTGTGTTTTACAAAACATTTATTTACTCTCATTCTTTTTTTTTTAGTTGAAATGAGGACACTTTACCTTTTTGTGTTATTTTTGGGATTTTCAAAAGCTTCGACTCAACAGTCTATCATAGATATTGACGATGTCAAATTCAAGGAGACCATCGATAAATTAGATTTAAACTCAATAAAAAGCACTCTAACTGAAGAATTGAAAGATGTTTTATCACAATATAATGTAGAACAATTAAAAGAAGAACTGGCAACGTCAAGTAAGTGTTCAATGTGAAATATAATATTAATTAAAATTAGTAAAAACATTATGAACAATTTAATGTACCAAATTAATTTCTCTTATATAAATAATTTATATTGTTAATGTTTATGTATTATTTACTCTCAATAAATATTTTTTTCCAATGATAAGACCATGAAAAATATATGCTGGGTATTTATTGACGAGTTAATAACAAACATTCCACTGTGAAGTGATTAAGATTATTTTTTAATGAACAAGTGTTTTTTAATCCGTTGACAGATTAAGCAATGATTATTATTGATTATCCATAATACCTGAATAATAACAACATGATGTATAGCTTTGATATTGTTTGATAACGTTAAGTAGATTAATTTAACAAGGATTTTATAACTAAACATGATTTTTGGATTTCTATGAATTGTTTTGCAATTAAAATATTCATTATATTTATTTTTTTGTAAATATCACCAAACAAATTAAAAAATATTAATTGTTAATCAGTATTTATATATACTTAATTTGATAAATGATATTCATTTTATGAAATTAAGAATATTTCAGTATTTCATAAAATAAATTAATTCATTTTATGAAATACTGAAATTCATTGAGATATTATTTCAGATATAGAAAAAAATGGTCCAATAGAATCAGTAATTTTGGAATTATTGGAGAGATTTCGTCAAATAATGCGCAATGGTACGGATAGTCTTCCGGTTTTGGATCCAATAGTGATTAAACAGATTAGTTTAGGAGATAAGACAATTCCTTCTTCAAGGTCAGTATTATTTAGTGTGTAAGTAAAAAAATATTAATGTATTTTTCAATAAATCACATTCATGAAGTAATTTTTTCAATCGTTCTTCTTTAATATTATCGAATTGAAAAAAATACTTGAAGTCTAGAAAGATACATATGAAATGCTTTATCAAAGACAAAAATAATGTTTACTAAAATACTGAGATTTGATCTTTTCCTTTATTCTTTGTAGATAGTTTAATTGCATAACGGATTCTGGTGGGAATCGTGATTGAAAACGGTCAATTAATACAAAGTAAAATGTTGTTTCCAGTTTCAAATATACTTAAATGTTTATTTTTCAGTTACGTACTTATCAATGATTTAGTAATTAAAGATATTAGTACATTTGAAGTGGAGAAACTTCAACTATCAACTGTATGGTTTCGACCAAGACTGGATTTCGATTTTGTAATTCCAGCTGTCAGCGTCAACACAAGTAAGAAATATAAATACCGTCTAAGTAAAAAATACTAAGTATGGACTGCTTTGTACATAATCGAATTCTATAAAAGCATTATTAACTTTATGAGTGAAGTCTTTATATCTTATATCTTTAAATGAGCAATTCTTGTATATATAATTAGAATCTCGGAATAAGCTCCAACGATTTTCATGAAATTTGGTATATTGAGGGTTTCGGGGTTTTCTTTCGTTTAAATATCTAGCTACGAATTATTTCTAGAAAATGTCATTTTATGAAAAAAAAACAAAAAGGAGGCTTTTAAAATATGATTCTTCCTGAATCTTTTGGTGAATAATACTACTTTTTGTTACTAATTGCTTTAGACCCAGTTTCACCCATAAATTTTAAATAAGTAACATCGTGTTAGGGCGTTTGATGGTCTGTTAGGTGCATCGAGCGTCCCACTAAGCTCTCGAACTCCGTCTAATGGCTAACAGAATGTTAATGGCGTCGTCAAAACTCAATTGTCCAATCACAGCACTGATTTATTGTAACCATAGTAACGTTATCTGTTTTGTCAGTTTCGACTATTTCCTTG
The DNA here is from genome assembly GCA_916720795.1 of Danaus chrysippus. NCBI lineage: Eukaryota > Metazoa > Arthropoda > Insecta > Lepidoptera > Nymphalidae > Danaus > Danaus chrysippus. The sequence continues at coordinate 12,183,783 of CAKASE010000074.1, read as the reverse complement.
TTATTATTAATAAAGTGAATTAAAATTTCATTTCCTATGATGATTTTGCCTCCAAATTTTCTATGACATTGCAAATTAAGTTTTCTTTTTATCTCTTATAATTTGAACACAATTTATGCCTATATTTATAACACAATATATATAACACAATTTATTGACAAGTTACACGTAATAAATTGAAAAGAAATCTTTTTGTGTGCTAAATGTATACAATCAACGATATATAAAATTTGGTTGCATTAGCTTACAAGTGACGTACCGAGGGATATATGTATACGATCAAAGTATAAAGTGATGCATCGTGGCAAACGTGTCGTGTTAAACGCTATAATATTGTTCGTCGACCGACCGAATAATTTGGTAGTCGGACATTTAACATGACATTTAATAATTCGTTGTTAATTTTTGATCGTGGGACGTAAATATTTTAATAGATAATTATATTTTTGAAGGTTTGTTAGTAGAAGCCTTGTTTGGATTTAACAAACATTGATTGGTGAAATTGGGTCTTAATGACACAACAGCAGTTGATTTGTTAAATAACAGGAAGTCAATGAGTGTTTGTTTTGAGGTTAGACTAAGAAATTAATTGTTGATTTATATTGTTTCGTGTCTTCTTAACGCGTTCACTTAAAAATTAAAAAAAAACACAAAATAAATACTAATAATTCCTAAATACCGAGCAAAGCTAGGTGTCCAGATATATTGTCATATAATGGCGTCACCATAATTTTGGTCTAAAATTTTACCCAGATCCTAATTGGTAAATAAAACGTTCTTTGGTTTTATTTATATCTACTTATAAATAATAGATATACAGTTTCAAGGTGCGATAAAATTTAAAGTCCGTATTAAAAAAAAGTTTTAATAGCAGTAGGTATATATGGGAAAGAGAAAGGTTAGATGTGGGAATAATTTATACAAGGAACAAATATTGACCATTGCCATTTTTTTACAGGCAGCTATGATTTGTTTTTTAATGTATTCGGAGGAAATATTTATGGGAAAGGGGATATGAGGTGAGAAAACTTTAACGTTAATACTCTAAAAAAATCTTAAATACTTTCAATGTTATTGTTCATTTATATGCAAACAATATATGTATTTAATATAATTTATCCATATAGTTCAATATTTTTTTGAAAATTTTAAAAATATTTCATTTTATTCTTATCTACACTAAGAAAAGGCCTCCTGTTATTATGGGCCTTTTTTTATTATTAGTACTCACGACTTATAGCGTTCCTACCATACTTACGTTTTGTTTCTATCAAAAACATTAAATTACAGACTCGTAATTGATAAACCAAGGATTTTCGGCCACTTCATATTAGGCGTCAGGGTCACTCTTGAAGGAATATTCTTAAGAATTGAAGAATGTCGAATTCAGATTGGATTAGAAGCTTTTAGGGTAAAAGTATTGCATTACTACAGAATGAAACATGAATGTTACAGAATAAACATTAAAATTAAGTCCTTTTTCATTGAAAATATTTCATTTTTATGTTTTTATATGAATAGTCCATAACCTTTTTCTTTCTATGTTTTTTTTTTGTATTGTTTTAGCCAATTATCACTGGCATGTTCGGAGATCAAGCGATTAGTGATTTCATAGCTGCTTTCTTGAGAAATTTAATACCGGAGATGTTAGAATTCTTTGAGGTATTTAATATTTTTTATACATTTTGTATGAGACTAATTTTTTTAATGTTGTGATGTACTTTTATTTTTTATGGAGTTCTATGTGTGTTACATGTCTTAATCTTACCTATTTCTATATTGACTTTTGTTTTCTTTTTTATAGAAAGATATAGCGGATACTTTGAGTTTGGTTGTACAATTCGTTGGAAACTTAATATTGGCTGAAGTAAATATTGGTGATTTATTACCAATATCTTAATGGTCGTACTTCAAGGTCAACTTCAATATCACCGCTTTGAAATATATGAGAGAGAAATAAATTTATGAAATTATTGTGTTTTAATTTATTTGTCTACATTTAACAATATATTATAAGATTTTATTTTTAATTTTTCGTAATCGTCTAAAGTTCAAGACCCTTTTCAGTTTATTTGTAATTTTATATATTGTATTTTAAGAAACTTAAATTTTTGTTTATTTTACTGTCTCAAGAAGATGTTTTTTCCAATGTTTATTCAAATGGGAATTAAAATTGTACATATTTCAAACATCTATAATTTAAATTTATATTAAAAGTGATTAAAACATTTTCCACTAAAGAGGCGTGTGACCAAGGTGTTTAACTTAATCAGAGTAACCACAGAATAATGCCTCATTTAGTTACGCGCCCATTAATACGTTTCTTATCCCAAGAACTTACCACGTAATAAGCTGGACTACTCTTTATTTGGTAATAAAGTACAATCGTAAAAGATTTTTTGCATAATCAGACTTTGACAAAGTATATGACAAAAAGTAGTAGTAGTAGTATGGTTTGCAAGGCAAACATGCAACTGAGAACTAACTCACTTAAACACTTTACACATACATAAAATACATAGGAGTATTCAAATATGTTGATAATTTCATTCAATATTCAATAAGAAAGGCAAAAGTGCCATCTATGGAAAATAAACGGTACTTCTACTAACATTTCATAATGAAACTCTTTCAAACGGCCGCTACTAACTCCGCCTTTCAGGAAATGTAACTACATATATGGAGCGGTACTAATTTTACGAGTAGCTTACTCGCAAAACATTTACGTAAAGTATAAACTAATTTTATATGCAGAACATATTAGATACTGTATACTCAAAGCATAAACGTGTACGGTTTGAAAAGAAATTCAATGTTTTTAAACCTTTTTTTTAAACAAATGGCAAGTTATTAAAAGTTTGAATCTATTTATTTTGATTACTTTTCTGATCGAAATTAATGACCGAAATTGATATTATGCAATAGGGTTTTATTAAACTATAGAAAATTATACCTGATAGGTCTGTACTTGTAAATAAAAATTTTAAAAAACAAGAGGATCGTCTCCATTTTAATTTGATTAAAAAATATTTCTGAAGGACTGGTTAGTTATGCAAGGTTGTATCTAAATCAAAAATATACATATGTTTTACATACATATACATATTTTAATTATCTTAGTTTCAAATTAAGATAACAGGTATTAATTGACGTATATGTTTAAATCTGTAATATATTTTTATATTACAATATTTTGATTTTTATTGCTACTAAGTTATATTTAAATCGTCAAAAAATCAGAAACTAATTTACCTCTTAAAACCTTTTAAAAATTGTAGGCTAGAGCGTTGTTTAAATTAGAGATAGAATGTTTAAATTAGAGATAGAATGGCACCACAGTTATATATTTATTTGAGTAAATCAAAACTTACCACAGCGACATCTATTGGGTTATAAGTACACTATCCGTTATTCACCTTCAGACACTATTTCTTTCTTCTACTAACTGAAGGTCTATTGGTTTTTTCAATCAGATGGCAGCGATTGAAAATTTTGTTACCAAATTTCCTTCACTCCGAGTCTATGGATCAAGGTCTTTGGTTCATTTATTTAAAGATAAATGCTGAATCAATTAAAGAAATCAATTTTTATCATCCACTATTATATAAAGCTTACCTTAAAATAAATAATTTATATATAAATTACTCAATACATTTAATTAATTTAATAAGGTCTTATATTTAATTAATGTAATAAGAATAATACTTTTGTAGCTTGAAAGTTTTTGAGGCGCCATGATAAGGTGGTAAATAACGTCAAATTCGTTCCGCCCGTAAAACCGACATTAAGAGCGTTATGGAGGTTTTACGCCATAAAATTTTGATTAAGCCATATTTCATTTTCGTATTCAGGTCCTTAATTTTAAATCCCAGGTTCTTCTAATTCATCTCACAATTTTTTTTTATAAAATAATCTGACTTTATATTTCTTTTTTAACTATTAATTAATATTCTCTTTTAACGAACTCACTAGCGTTAAAGGTTATTGAGTTTCGGTATTTATCATATAACAATGATTTTCCAATATAAGTTTCTAAATAAAATATTACCGAAGTTGTTAATGCCCTCTCATTTCATATTGTTTTAGTCAAGATAAGAAAACGCAGTATTTATGTTAAAGGCTATTCGATTTGTAATATTTCTGTTAAAATCTTCTCTATAATGTAGTAAAATTCCCATTAGAGTCACATAAAAGTTAATACCTGAGTACCAGATATAGCACTGTCCATATCTTGGTATAGAACCAGTAAAAAGTTTAAATAAAATACTAAAACCATATTGAAACTAAGCTTCTATATCAATTTTATTTAAGAATAACTTACGCTTTTTAAACTCAAAAAGACTTAAAAACAGTACATAATTTATATTTAATAAAATTAACTGATTGTCGGAGAAAATTAACCCTATACATAAACAAGTTAATTAAATAAGTTTGATTCTTGAAAACAACACAACAAAATGTTGTTGACTATTTTATTCAAAATGAATTTTCACTTTCACTTTTAATGGAAAATTGATAGGGATTTCTATAATAGTTTTTACCAATAGCTTCTGCTATTTTATTAGAGTATTACAGCCACGGATAACGAGCGGTTGTATAAAAATAAAGGTTAAATTTCGGTTTCAACTTCTTTATAATAATTACAGGTTTCGTTTCGAGAATTTGTATCAAGATTGTATTAAAGAAGAGAGAGGAAAGTAAATGATTATTTATTATAGATAGGTTATAACGGTAAACAAATTACGGACGCATTTTGAATCTTTAATAAGTTCAAAAATTTGGCACATCTCTCAGATACGGATATGTATGTCATTTTAATACATCGTTATTTAAACTTATTTTAGAGAGTTCATAAGCGAATATAATTTATAAGTTTTATGATATTAAAAGAACATAATATAAAAGCTATGTGAATAATTTCAAAATAAGTGACAAATGTTATTGCAGGTCAAGTGAAAGATAACAAAGATACCTACCACAAGGTTGAAAGGAATACATTTCTAAAGATAAACGGTTCCTGTAATTTTCTATTGTTGGATTTTGTTAATGTTCTTCCGGACTCTTTGTGTAAATTTATTTAAGGACGGAGGGCTTTCAGAAATCACCACAAAATCATCTTTCAATCATAAAGATGGTGCATATTTTTAATTCATCATAACAGTGCTATAATCACTTTTTTACTTTTCTTTGATTCATTTTGACTCCGAAAATTCTTGGTGATTTTTTTTTTGTAAAAGGAAGGAAAAAAAAGGTTTTTAAATCAGGTTATTTAAGTTTTGGATTCAGTTAAGATGTTAAAATTCCTAAATTTTTAAGAAAAAGGTTTATTACTAACATTAATAGACATAGCAAAATAACGCTTGTCCTTCCATAAACTAAGAGTAAACAGTTAATTTTTGCAGTATATAGGATTCACCGTATCCTATAATTATTTCCTCCCTCAATTTTCGGTAGTACGGGATGTATTATATTATTTCGCATCTTACTTAACGTTTCGGTTAGTTATTGCCGCCCCAACCACGAGCAGATGTGATGAAATTGTCTGTCAGTTAGACTAACTCATTACTATTTTTCATCAAGGTACCACACTGTAATTCTGTTTTCAATTTCTGTTATATCGTTTGTCCCTAACTGATGAATGATAAATCGCTAAATCTTGTTAATCCGTAATATGTGAGATTTAATTGTTACTAATTAATTAATTTCAATTCAGTTTCAGAAAAGTAGGCGTGGCTTTGTTTCTAAAATATGTCTTCGAGAACTCCAAAACTCCAAACTTTATACTTCGTAACAATCACCTCCAAATCGGTGTTTTTGAGTTTATTTCACTTCATTATATTTAAACAAAATGTGACGCAAAATATTTAAACAAATATTTTTACAGTCAGTTCAAACAGAGTTAATTACAAGTTGAATTTAATTTAATTACGAGGGAATGTGCTCTTTTTTAAAGTTATTCCCTGTATACATGCAGGATTTATAGTTTAAAATATACCTAAGCGGTACTGTTTGTTATGGTAAACAGAGAAACTACAGCTTTGGTCTGGAATATATACACAGAATATGTGAATACGCTCTGAGCTAGTATATCATTATAGGTAAACGGAAATTTATGAAATCGAGAAGGTATAAAACGAGAATTTGTTGTAGATTTTTTTTTATTTATGAGTCGGTCATATATATCTACATATTTAACGTCTATAAACACAAAAAGACAAACATATGTTCCAGAAAAATATGAAATATATTTTGAAACAGGATAATATTGGGCTCTTAAAAAAGTTTCGGCTAAATATATGTAGCCCAAAACATTTATACATTTAACCATTTATATAAAAAATATCTTTATTGAGTTTATTACTCTTTGAAGTATATATAAGCCAGAAGTGACAAGTAAGTTCCACAGACAAATTACCACCTTTTCTTCTAAATTTCAGATGATAGGCTGATGAGAAATCATATTGTTAGCTCGAAATAATCTATTCTCTTTATGGCAAACAGGTTGCTCATTCCTCAAATTGTTTGAGAGTATTCTCTTTCAGGTATACTCATCTGGTATATGCATTGAATTTTATACTCCAAATAGTAATTAAATTACCTACAGTTGTATCTGTAATTTAACATTTGTGCTACTATTCGTCATAATTTCAACTTTTTCTCCTGATTATTAAATTTAGTAAATGATCATGTAGGCAGAATCTATTGACTACTTGAATACTAACCTTTATTAAAAAAAAGTTGTCACCAATACTAACATATTCTACAACAAAAATAAAAACCTATTGATAATTATCGTTATTTTATCATCGTGTTTTTAATATATTCGAAATAAAAATAATCTACTTATGCTAAAGTAACTGAAAATGAAAAAATAAACATATTCAGTTATAAGTGTAGTGAGCTCTAAAGAAAATGTATTTCTGTAGTCTTTTTCATGTTGATATTGAAATATATTCAAAAGGCTAAATGTTTTGAATTAAATTCACATGAATAAATATAGCAAGTGGCTCTTACCCTTTTAGGTAAATATCGTAGTATTATATATTACGAATATATGAAAGTTATTAAATAAAATGTTTTATTTCTAAAAAACATTAAATCGAGTGTGATAATTTTAAGAGCAGTCTCTTATTTTTATTCCGTCTTAGATATAAGGATAAAAGAACGGATATTGAGGGTTGAATTGAATTACACGTGTTTTATTTGAAACGACCTATAAAATTCCCCACTTGAGATTTCATTTTTATTTGTGTTACTGCTTAAATATTATAACATAAAACATCATTTATTAATTTGGAGGTTCATGGAAAATTCCCTTATTAGTCTTTTGAATTTGTCATAATTTGTAAGAAAATTTTGTTTGATTTTTAACTATATGATATATTGTATTTATAAATGAATGATCGCTGACAAAACTGCATTAAGGAGTAACAATGTGAAGTAAATAATAGTACAATAATTTTGGTCGTCTCAAATTCACCGTCAGTATTATATCTTAAAATTATATATACTGCTAAATTTATCCTACACACAAAAATAAAATTAAGTGGGTGTTTTATACATTTTGTATTTTCGAAAAAAAAAATCCCTAACGGCTACAATCCATAGTTACAAAAATAGCGTAGTGACAAAAGTAGTCCGTAAAAAAACAATCATAACACACATAAAAAAACTAATTGGTAAATTTAGCACTCGGAAAACGGGAAATAAGTGCATAAAGTGAATTACTCCAAAAGAGGTTTTTTTGCAAAGTTAATTAGTCACTCTTGTGAAGAACTTCTTAGTAATGTGCTTATACTATAAAATATACTGTAGGCAAATTGGGAATCGAATAGAGAGAGAAATATGAAATAGATACTAAAAATATTCAATAAATTGAAAAAATCATAATAATATTCGTGAAGCAAATATTCGTGAGCCTGTAATATACATAGACATATGGTATTTTCGCTTCACTATGTAGGCCGCATAATCTTGCGGTGAGGATTAATTAAGCAATTAACAATAATAAACAGAACACATTCCTGTCTACAATAATACATGTTTGTGATTGTGGGTTTGAGGACTGATGCTATATATATATTGTATATGAAAATTGTATAATGTATCTCGATAAAATACATAAATAAATGACGTATTACATAACCAATTAAGATAAGTAATGTTAGTTACAATAATAACTAAGTGCGTGATAATAATTTTGTGGGTAAATTATGATAATTTGGTTTGATAAATGATTTAAGAATCAATAGATTATGGTAAGATATATATCGGATTTATTACAAATTCGTTGTTTTTAAAGAGAGAGACGCCAGCCTCGCTGACGTTACTAATGTCACTTCTTTCAGTACGTTCCATGATATTTTAAAATGAAACTTCAATTGTTCTTAATGCTCCTATATTTCTCGAAGGTTCTTCATAATCACATATTTCAATGACACGCACTCACTGAACTCTGAATTCTGAATTCATAGGCTGCCGTCGTGCGTCCAGACGTCATATTTATACCAAGATTTAAACATAGTTTTACTATCTTTTTAATCAACCTTTGATGTCGTTTTACTTTTAACAATAATCATAAATACTAATTAGGTTATTAAAGCTGGTAGCGCCGATATATATTAAATTTGAGCATTAAAGTTTCAATAAATTAAATGTGCTAGTCCCTTAAAACATAACGTTATAACGTTGAAGTAACCATATGATATTTACTTTTCGTCAACATAATCACAAGGATAAAGAAGAAAGAGCTAAAGTTATTGTTATAACGGTGACTGGCATAATATTTTAATCAAGTAAGTGTGTTTACACCAGAAACTGTCTTTATTTAGAACATTGTGCTTATAGATGAAATTTAGGGGTGTTTCCTCTTTCTTGAGCTACGAACCCGAATCGAAGCAAACATAATATATTACAAAAATATATTAAATAAACTAACTTTGATATACCAACTAAGTATTTTTTTAAGTCGTCGCCTAACCCTTTTTATTGGAAAGTAAGTGTAGATACCTAATGAAATTTGGTAAGTACTCGAAAATTAGTCAATACTTTTATTGAATGGTCAAAAACGATAATTTTTTATCAATTTTAAACGGGGTTAGGTGTTGTGAGGTATATTTTTAATTGTTTCTTCCTGACTTTTCAGTCTTTAGTTAAAGGTACGAGTAATTTAATGTAGATGTTATTAATGGTGTTTTACAGTTTTTTGTAAATTAACTTTTATCTTTTGTTTTGTAACAATTACATATGCAAAAACTGGGCAGTTCTGGAAATATTACACACGTAATAAGCGAATCGATAACTTTCTTTTTTTGAAGTCCGTTGAAAAGCAACGTGTGTCTGCAAATCATAAAAGTCTATTTCTCAAAAATTATGTAAAGTGTAAAATATAAAATTTATAAGAACCCGAAGTTAACGTATTGGGAACTTTGGAATGCCATAAAATTACTTATTTAGGTTAATTAAAGCGAAAAAATAAAGAGAACTGTAAAGTTGTAGTGATGTTTTAAGTTTAAACTTATTTTACAAAAATTAACTTTGCAATGACAAAATTATGCTATCATCAGCCACCCTCTCATAATTTTTCAGAACGGAACCTCTAGTTTAATTTTTTAAAAGGGAAAATATTGACTATACTCGTCGTATATAAATTAAGAAGATAAATTAAATCTTTACGACTTAAGTTTATAATTTTTCAACCAACAAGTATTGAGCTATTCAAACGACAAATAGGTAATCTCATTCAAGCCTACGTAAAAACCACTATCCTAGTTTGATTGAGGATGAACTGTTTTGTGTGCGACATACATATGTATATTTAAACTACCATAAATACTACTACAAGTTGTTCCTTATAAATTTCATTCTTAATTCGTACAAGGTTGGTGCGAGTTACTTGGAATAACAGAAATATATTTAGATGGACATAAAAGGTTACCGCTGGTAATTAATTATACATGGTTTGATTATATGATGAAAATAAAAAAATGATTTAATTTTTTTTCTGGTACATAAAGACAACGGATATAGCGGATGTTGAGGTAAAGCCTCTTCTCGTTTGCCCACTTTATCATAAAAAAATAATGACAAATTATTGGACAACGTTTTATTTCTCAACGATAAAATCGTTTGAGAATGAGGTATTCATTGATTTACAAAGGCTGAATACAATACAAAACTGACGGCTCCAGTATTATACATATCAGTGGTTCCCTATTGAAACTTTCAAAATGAAAATTAATTTAGTTTAATTAGAAATTAATTTGAATTTCAGTTTCTTTAGATATATTTATGAATAATGCGTATGCTTAAACAATAGGTAATATGTTAATTGGATTCGTCTACTGTTTATAATAAACTAGCAGAAATGAGAGAGAAAATTTAATTTTCTTCACCATTATCAATTTATAGAGATATCTTACTTATTTGGGAGCTAAATTATGAATCACATTGTGAATACTAGAAGATTTTGGAATCCGTGTAGAGTTTATTGTATCTGGGACTACACTAAAGGGTTAAGCCTCTTGTGGTTGTGTGTGGTACATAATATATAAGTATTATAATTTAATTGTATTTGAATCCGATCAATTTAGTTTTTTTTTAATATTTTTTATTAAATTTATATAAGTCAAGTGCTACGATAAAACAGCAATATAATCACCTAATACTCCAAAAATGTTAAACATGAAACAAATATACAGAAAATGGAATGAAATATCTTTTATCTAAAAATATCAAGGGAACAGAAAAGGTTCCATCTGGTCAAAAGGTCCAGTCTATTACCGAGGGATATAAGAAATATTTACTAACGAGAGTTGAGCCTTTGACTTTTAAATTTATTCAAATATAAAAAAATATGTTTTTATGTGATACGTGTTTAAAATAAATAAAATATTTAATAGTATGTAATTGTTTTACTGTTTAAGCACAAGTTTTTTTAAATTATTATTAATTGTGTTTATTTTTATTAAAAAAGTAAAAAACAAATGAACCCTTACGTGACATAACACATTTTTACTAAAGTTTCTTTAGTATATACTTTAATTTATCGGTTTCAAAGAGTACGCTATAGAGAACTTACACCTTCTATCCACCATATATCTGCATTATAATTTCATGTGACATTTTAAGGCACTCTGTCACCGAAATGACCGAAATAATATTAAAGTAATCAACATTTGAATTTACATGCAAATAACTTTCGTCGAGTTTCACTGATATTAAGAGAGACCAATTATAACTTAACCAGCGGAACACGTACACACATGTCCAAGATATTAATAAATGTATAAGCACGAAAAACAAAATGTAAATTCGCACATTGCTCAAACCAACCCTATTAATGTTTCTCAAAAGGTTAGTTTAAACTTGTTATGACGATGTTAATATGATAAATGTCTAGAATGTTTAGGGTCAGTCTTAATTGTGATGCTATAAATAATTAAAAAAAATCATGCCTGGTTTGTGAAGCAGAAAACTGATCAGCACTAAACTTATTCGTGAAAAATATCAAAATATGTCTCATAGACTACTATACTCTCAATAGTTTTGAGGGTCTGAACATTCGTTATGGCAAATTAAAGCTTGAATATCAATGTTCACATTCTTGTAATGGCACAAAGGATATCATTTTTTTTTGGATTTATAAAAAGTGAATCAGCATAATATCTTGATCCAGCACTGAATCCAGACATTGGACATCCTACAAATTTATACGACTACCTCTAACCAGAACCACGTCCTTTCGAAGATCGTCGATACTTAAGAACTGCAGAACGTCTTACCCTCCTACAACGAAAACGCGTCTTCATTTTAACACTTTTCCGTATCACAAGTTACATGATCATTGGGATACATGTCTTCCCTATTTTCATTTCAGCTTTCTTATTCTTTTTTTCTGTATTTGAATTCATACAGACATCTGCATTTCTTTATCACTATATAATTTTTACATAGACTAAAAAAGCAGAGATTTTGACATTGTCGAAGACTTTCATAGTCTACAAATGTAAGGGTATTTCGTGTGTATGTATTACGGGACTGTCTGGACGTAATCTTCTTCTTCTACCTGGCAATTTCCCAGCTGTAGCCAGGGTCTGCCTTACATGTTGTGAATAGTTTTGGCTAATTGTTTTTACGACCGGCCGCCTGCTGACATCAACCCTATTTGGGAATTACTGTCTGGACGTAATATCTGGTACTAAAGATAGTATATACTCCTAAGCAATGTTTGTTTGATTTACTTTTCTTTCTACTTTACTTTCTACAAATGGAAATAAATCGTACAATTTAATATGTTTATAATAAAAATGTCAATATTAAATGTCAATATACACATTTGTACTATATTATGTAAACACACGAAAAAGAAATGCGACGAATTGTAATAATTTAACGAAGTGCTCTCATTAAGGAAAAGCAAAGGATACAATAATAGCAAGTCATTTTGAAGATTTCTTTTAGTGCAAGAACATTTGAAGTTATTTCATTGAAAAATACTATGTAAAATAACAAGTACTTAAAGAATAAGAATATTGCAAAAAAGAGGAAATTTGACTTCAACATTAATAGCTTTAATAAGATATCTTTTTCATTCATTATTGTTAAATTTATTTATCAATAGATACTGTTTATATATGTATGTACCTATATGTACATATATTGTGAACATGTATGAAGCGTTTTTAACTCCTATATTTATATTTTTGTTTACTTGTAATTTGCATGCATCACTGGCTTTCGGTAATGAATAAATAATAATAATAAACAACATGTAATTTTTACCGCAAACGTTTGTCAATCAATCTTACCATATAAAATAACTGCCAAAAAATCACAATATCTATTGTTATTAGGTGGTAATAAAACTAACTTATGTCATCTATTATGCTCAAGTGTCAGTCGGCCTTTAACACCAAAAGTTTTTTTTTGCTGGGGACACTGAGAACTAAAGAAATTGTTAAAGTTATGTATATGAGAAAGAAATCTATCACTATCAGTCATTAATATAGTGTTCGCAAATACATATATCGACTATCCATTGTATCGAGCGGACAATTATTTTGAAAGTATGTATTATAAAGTAGAGTGAAGCTAAAAGTTATTTAATTACTCTACATAATTATAATATAATATTGTAATAATAACAGTAAGTTAATAATAAATTCCCAAAAAGTAGAGGAATAATTACATTGCGGTATTATAAAACTGTTACTTAAGTATTTTATTAGAGCAACTTTGCTCACAAACGCCGGATCACATAACATTTGACCTAAATAGCTAATCCAATTCCGAAGCGGCTCTTGTTGACTATAAGCTATACAATATTTACATATTGGAGAAGATATTTAAGAAACATTGGTTTTTTATTTTTATTTTAAACGTTACCCGAAATAATATGTTGCTTATTTTTAAATAAATAATATTACATATTTATATGAAATATAAACGTAATTGGCCAACATATTGGCCAACTAATGGATCCTTTCATCCAAAGACTTATTTTTGTTTCCCAATTCCACAGTAAATTTCTATGAACAGCTTATAAATATTCTCTTTTTAATATAGAATTTAAGAGTGAATGAAAGTCATATTGTTAGTATTTTTATCACTAATCTTACATATAATTTGATGAAGGAATTATACACAGAAGGCATTATCATCTCCTTTTGTAGATATGTGCACTATCATTATATATTAAATAGATAACTAGACGTAGCCAGTCTTAAATACTCTATTTGAAGTGTTTATGGCTGTGAATTTCTATACTTATAAGATGACAATCATTAAATTATTAACAAACAATAATTAAAGCATAGAGTCACTATTAAATGACGTATGTAGTTTTGTCATCAATTTGATTATTATTTTTTTATGAATTCTATAAATAAATTGTGTCATTCAATCTTGCTACATCTGTAAAAAACCTAATGTTAAGTGCAGCAGTTAAATAAAGTGGCAATATTATTCATTGAGACTTTTCTAATGGAATTTAACAGTAAAGGAATTTTAATAACTCGTAATATGTTTGACATAATGGAATCTTGCAATAAAAAAATGAACAATTTTTTTTTAAGAAATGATAGGCTTTTATCTATACAATTTCATCTTAAATATGGCAAATAAACCAAAACAGTCTTATTTATATCATCTGCTAGATTTAAATGATCATTAAAATCGTGTTATCTAGTTAATATATTATGTTTTAACGGAAGAATTTTAAATCACTTACTGTTGCTTACTTAAAACGACTTTGACTTATAAAATACTATAAGAGTTTTATTTTTAACGCTTTTCTAATCTTGACATTTAATTTTACAATTATTAATATTATATTTTACTGAGGAAATATTTCAGAAGTCCTAGAAGTTAATGAATTTGTTTTACAAGTCACACATTTTTTGTGCAGAATTTGGTTTTATTCACAGGCTTAGATACGTTTTTAAAATAGAGGAAAGTAATTTTCAACCATCCAGTATATATTTCTATAATAAATATAAAGTTATTTCTCTGTCTTGATAAGCGGGTTACAATCGTTAACATAGTTATTTATATAATATCTCGGAACGCATTGAGAGACTGCGGTCGAAGGTGTTAAGTATTTCTTTTATTACGACATATTGTTGACTCTGCTTTTCAGTGATTGAGTAAAGCGAGTGGAACGCTATGTTGGCGAATCAGTTCATGCAACCACTGAGGTGATCTCAACAACCGCATGTCCGATTGAGTTGAGGTTTTTTTATTCGATAGCCTTGTCGTTTGGGGTGGTGCTATCAAAAAATCTTTGGCTTTAAATATAAATAAGTGAATTTACAATAAAATTTACTTAAAATCCCCTGGACCGCCATTATACTAAGCGCACCTGCCCATCTATCTAGAAATATGTATATTTAAAATAATCCTGTAAAATAACCTGTAACACCAAAGTTGGACAAGGCGCATCCTATACAAATAAGTGTAGACATGTCAATGCAACTTGTCAAACTTAAACTAATACTTTAGGATTTACAACGCGATTTTAATTATTTTAACTACAGACTGCCTAAGTTTCGGTTACTTTGCAGCAAGCAGCAAGTGATCACAGTTGTATGTAGTGTTAGTAATAAATTTTTAAAAATGATTTAAATATATTTGTCTGCTTCAAAATTCTAAGCTTCGCGTTATTTATATTCTAATATTTATTGGAAATTCTAATGATAGTCAAGAAGGGTCATCTACATATTTGTTATACATACTAGTGTAAATTATGTAATGTTAATAATATTTCTGTACAGTGATTTAAATATGCAAATACTTAACAATTGGTTTTATAATTTATAATTAGAGCCTTAGCATATTTTACAAAATGTTAAGTGTTTTATTATTTAATGGAAACTCTTATAAGGGGAACTGGCCACTAATATTATAACCAACCCTCATATTTTAAATGTTACTTTTGAATATTATAAATACGATTCAAGTTAGACTGGGGATTCGGTTACAAGTTGTGGAGCAGTCAACATCTAAGTGGAAGTGCTGCCCAAATTATTTCTAACAGTAGTTTAAATTATCAAAATCGCGTAGTAAATCCGAAAATATTAGTTTAATCTGTTCTTTTTACTCTACTTAGTCAAAACAGATCAGTTAGGTTAATATTATTATGACGTCATTAATTAACAACAATATTACCAAATTTAGAATCTTTTCAATAAATGCTTCTTAATAATAATTTAAGATTCACAGAAACAAAACAAAATTGAAAGTAACCAAAAAATCTAAATCAATGAACTATGTAGTTATAAATTAATTATTGATTTGATGACAGTAAATTAACAAAATAAATATTTAATTCTTCATCGTCATAGCTATTTACCAGTAGTTTCAGTTCTATATATATATACTGGTAATAATTTTTTATCAGACATCATAAATGTTAAAAACAAATGAAAGAAATGACTTTAATAATATATTGTTCTATTAAATTCACGAATTTTACAAATTTTAAATATTTAACGTCTCACTTCTTATGATTTTTTTCTCCTACTATCTAAATTATTTAAAATAGTGACCAAATTAGTCTGAGATTTTTATTTAAGTTTATCAAAATACAAAAACAAAACATTCCACAATATTCCCATGTGAGGTTTAATTATACTTATAAGTTTTTGTATTTATACAATGGACAGAGGCAACACAAACTTGTGTAACTAGAAAACATGAAGTTCTGGACATAAAGTAATGAGGAAATCAAAGAAAGTTTTTAGATACAAAGAAAGCATTCAATGGTATATAGGTCGTAGGAAGAACAAAGGCAGTCAGACTTACCGTAGATTTATTGTATTACGTTAAAAATTACTCTTGACACTAATGTTGCCTGGGCAAAAATATGTCCGTTTAAAATTAATGTTGGTAAAGTTTAGTTACAAAAATAAATAAAATATTTAAATAGCTCTATATTCCATCCACAAGCAAATTATTTAAAAAATATTGAATATACATATTTATGCATGTATTTAATAAGTTGCACTTTACTTTCGTTATACAAATACAATTTCATGACAGCTATGAGATAAATTTATTTTGGCAATGTAAAAGAATAAAATATAAGTCAAAAGAGATGGTAAAAATCTGCTTTTCATTTATCGTACAGGCGAAAATAGTATTTGATAGAATAACAACAATTTCAACGTCATTTGTTTTGAAATTCTATTTGTTCTAGGCGACGACGTCTAGAAATGTTGGATTTTGAAACATTTTCTAAACTTAAATCTATTCACTTTCCATCAGGCTGAAATCTTAATATTAAAATCATAAATACGACATATTTGACATTTTGAAAATTTTTATTCGACTTATGCAATTTGTTAGATTTGTTAGATGAAAATATTTTATATTCAAATTTAGATTTGTTTCTTTATTTATCAGAAAATTTCTATTTTGTGAGTATTTATTGAACAAAAACTAATATTTTCGGATTACTGCCTGCGGGCAGCCAGTCTTATGATTATATGATCATAGTTGCTGCAAAGTAACCGAAACGTCGGGAATATATAGTTTTAAAAATAATAAAATAACGCGTAGTAATCGAAAACATAAGTTCATTTAAACTCCTATTTTAACTAAAGATGATTGATATATTGAGATTCTTATATCACTCGTTTAATTTTAGAAATGGTTTTTGAAGCTGTGTAGTACAGTAACAAAGGACTATAGGAAATAACGTCCACACTCCACACAAACCAACAGATTAGAAACACGTGTCATTTGAATCTACTAGAATGGAGAACTTTTTACTATGGCAACATATGTGACATATGAGGGTTTTTTTCTCTTTTACTGACATATGCCCTTAATGTAAAATAAATAGGGTTAAAAACTATAATATTAATACAGTTTTCAATTAACGAAAACCTGAAACAAAACCTACTTTCTTTCTTGATAATGTAGAAAATAAATACAAGTAGAAGAATAAACAAATAAACTTGAAGGTAGACAGAAAATTAGAACAATTTTATCTATATATACATACGCGAAAATCACTCCGCAATATATTCAGGAGAAGTTATAAATCCAATAGAAAATATTGATGTAACTTGTGAAATAAAAATATCCGTTTGTGCAATATTACATTTTTATTGAAGTTTGGTTAAAACAAGCAAAAAAGTTTTTATCTATATATATATATAAATGGATTGCTGTTCCTTAGTCTCGCTAAAACTGGAGAACGGCTGAACCGATTTGGCTAATTTTAGTTTTGAAATACTCCTGGAAGACCAGGGAAGGTTTAAAAGGTGAGAAAAATTGGAATAATTGCCGGAAAAACCCTAAAAACAGCCCTTTTCTATTTCTCATACAAACGTTTTCTTTGCCATTAGATTTGACATCTAACTAATATGTCAATCATTATGTTCGATTGAAACAAGAGAAACCTGATTATTTATGGCCTCTAGGACGGAATAGAGTTCGCCTGGTCAGCTATACCTACATATGTATATTACTCTTGACCAAACTAACGCGGACGAAGTCGCCGGCAAAAACTGGTTTTTAATAAAATAGTGTCCATTCTGAAGCCTTATTGTTTTAATAAGAATATAATAATTAAAATAAAAAAGACGCATTATGCCTTATTTTTCAGACAAGATAAAAATTCGAAAATAATATCTTACATCTTTCAAATATATACTTATTACATTTATGTACTTTTAAATTAATTATTTATTTCGTCATCAGCCTGTCAGAGCCCACTGCTGAGCAAATGCCTCTTCGTACATGGAGGAGGTTTGAGCATTAATCACCACGCTTGCTCAAGACGGGTTGGTGATTTCAAACTTATAATTGTGAAATTATAAAGTTTAGGTTTCCTCACGATATTTCTTTCACCGTCTGTCAGTGCTGTCTTAATACTCTCAGAAAGTACATATGACTCGAAAAAATCACATTGGTACTTGCCAGGATCGAACCCACACCTTCTAGCATGAGAGGCGGTCCTTTAACCACTAGGCCACCACTGACTATTTACTATTTATTTATTTATTTATCAGAAAAGTAAATACATCCGTGAAAAATAAAGTGCAAAAAAAGAAAAACATTACAAAGATAACAAGTACAAATGGTAATAAATTTCCGAGAAAGAAAAAAAAACTATATACAAAAAAAAGAAGCTACTAATCAAATATTCAGTTGTCTTTTGTGTTTAATATATTTTATAAAAAAAATTATCAACCAACCTTTAAGGTTTCTTTACTTATTTTTTAACAATTTTCTATTACAATCCATAGTTTTCATCTTTGTAGGAAGTTTGATATAATATTCAGTTGCTATATGATAAGCATTCTGTGAACACAAATAATTTGAGTAAGTTAGTGCATTTATTATAAATTAGACTCTTATTACCAAGGGCCAGAGGTTGCATTTAGATATTTATATATAGCGTTAAAATTATTTTATATTGAATATATTATGTAACAGATTTAATTGCTTTATTGAGTAATAATTTAATATATCATTATCAGCCTATCAGACGCCCACTGCTGAGCAAAAGCCTTTTTCTCACATGAAGAAGGTTTGAGCATTAATAACCACGCTTGCTCAAGACGGGTTGGTGATTTCAAACTTATAATTGTGAAACTATACGTCCAGGTTTCCTCGCAATGTTTTCCTTCACCGTATGTCAGTGATGTCTAAATACTCTCAGAAAATACATATGACTCCAAAAAATCACATTGGTACTTGCCAGGTTTGAACCCGCGCCCTCGGCAACGAGAGGCGGGCCCTCTAACCACTAGGCCACCACTGACTTATAACTTATAATTTAATATAACTCACAAATATTTAAATAAAAAAAAATCGTAACTCCTGATTTGGTGGTATAAGAACTTCAATATTTTCTTGTGTGTTACATAATACTTCTTGTCTCGCATTTTAAAACATTATCTACATGATCGTGGGACGTTTTAATCCGCTTTCGCACTCCGTAAATATATTTCCATCAGACTTTATTCGTGACTCGACTTTGTTAAAGTATTAAAGTATTAAATATATTTAAAAAGTTTCTCTTTATTTTCAATTCAATAATATCACATTTATTTTCGTATTTCACCATCATGTACTATTGTTACTTAAAATCAGTTTGCATTTTGTATGGGATCACATTTTGTAAAGAGATAATACTGATTTTTCCGGTAATATAATTTGCAACTTGAAATTCTCAGCGTTGGGGCAGCAAATTTTTTTCTTGTAATTGATTTTTAGGAAATTTATAGGTTGAATTTACGCAGCATGTTGTATAGATAACAAAATGGCGAACGGTGAGAAAATAAGTGTCATGATTAGTCTAGGAGCAACACTGAATAAAATTTATAATTTGCCAAAGAAATCTGAGATTTGGAACACATTAATCTAGATGAAGTATGTAGCGTTATGGATAAATTATTTTCTGTACTTGGTATTAGACGTCCATATATAGTAAAAACCTGTTTTTAAAACTAAACGATCTAAGTAAATAGGTAATTGTTTTGGAACAAAAGAAAACCGAAACGAAAACATTTTGATTTTATGATTGATAGAACATTCATATATTTTTCTTATATTTGACAATATGTGTTTTATATTTTACAAAGTAAATAACGAATAAGTCCTTTCGTAGATTCTTTCTGAATGGCAACTTCATTATATGTGATAGTTAAATAAAATGGTCGCAAAACTTTATTCACTATGTCAACTCCTGGAATGATATCTGGAATGGAAAAGCAATTAGAATGCGATATTCCAGATCTTGTTAGATCTTGATTGTGGCCATGAATTTTCCATGGAATAATTTCCTTTTTGTAATTGACGTATTAGCACAACATGGCTTTAACGTTCAAATACATACTTACACGAAATTATGTATTATCTCAAATTGAATATAAATCCTGTTGTTGATTTCTGCCAGCAAATTGTATTCCTTTGAGTTGTGCGTCGTCATTCTTATATCTATTCTGATCCCGATTTGGTGACATAAGAACTACCTCAGGTTTATTTTTGATTCGATTCAAGAAATATTATTATTGGGTCAGATGTTACTTGAAGCAGTAGTAGCATAATAAACAAAGTCAACATAATGATACCTTTGAACATAGTCGAATTGAGAACTTCTTCTTTCATAATTCGTCCAGTCCTTCTATGGATTAGCTGAAACAAATAAAGAGACCATTTAAAACATGCTTTTATTATTTGGGTTTTGTTCACGCTTTTGTGTCTGTGTAGAGAAGAGCTGTTAATTTTTCATTAAGTAGAAAGACTCCAAAAGAACCCCAACTTTCAGACTATTCCTATTCTGTATATCTTTTTTCTTTTGTAGATCTATAGAGATCTAAATAAACTGGTTATATCCATGAGCAGGTGTCACCTATTTGGATATTTATAGTTGAGACTGACATTTTGTTATTGAGATGTTTTTTGTTGACATGAACAATTTTAACTATATCATCAGAAATTATATGAAAATGTTTAATTTAAGACGTAAAAGGGGCTTCCACGCGGCCCGTTGAAAAAGTGTCTTAGAATTATAATCTTTATAATCTTTAGTCTTCAAACAAAAGCTTGTTTAAAATAATTGGTTTTCAAATGTTTTCCCTATAAATACAACAGTTATATATAACATTTTAAAATAATTAAGTATAGTGTATAAATAAATATACTAAAATACTTTTGCAAAAGAAAATATAAAAATGTTAACTCTAAAAACGATTCTTCTAAGTAATTGAGTTACGGAACTCCATCTCATTAGTGGAGACAAGTTCAAAAAGATTTATGCTCGTTAGAGTATTTTTTTGAATCCGTTGAGACAAAAGACTAATTAAAGTCCAAAGTCCTTGTACATTTAGTTAGTTTAATACTTTTAATACTTAATTCGAATTACAATAAAATATGCGACTTTTTAAGAACTTATTTTACAAATTTTATTTGTTAATCTGGTTCGTACTTTACAAATAATGGAACTGTAATTTAAAATAACACTCCTCAAATACTTTATATTAATCGTAAAAAAAAAGTTATTATCACTATCCTTACAACTAAATAAGAAAAAATACGTAGTGGTGAATCTTTTTATTTGGTTTATAAACTAAGAAATTGTTCCTTCACTAACAGAGAGTAGAAAATTTTACAAAATTGCTTTTAAAGTAATAAAATGCATTACTATAACTATAACAGTTTATAAAACGTTATTAAAACTCGGAAAAGGCAAACGGATATATTTCTCAAGGCCAATAAGCCCTGCAATCCCCACGTCTACCATCATTTGATTTACGCCTCTCACGACCACCGCTGATTTATTAAAACCGTATAGTGAAACTATAGTGATAAATAGATTTTTTATATTTGTATTCCAGACTGAACAGATTATGAGTATAAAAATTTCAACTTATCTTTCTTGAAATATTGTAAATTTAAAAGGAAACAATTTATAATATATAAAATTCTGAATATCTTTGAAGCAATTTTGTATTACTACTACGTGAAATACATAATATGTAAAATTCCATACTTGTGTAACATAAAAACAAATATATTTTATTCTGCAGGAATAATATTTCTTAAATTATTTGAACTTGACAAATGTAAACATATGATAAAGGTCAATTAATCATAAATATGCATATCCTTTTAGACGCTTATATGTTACAAAATTTGCATACGTAATCATCTACCTATGCTTTCTGTATAATTGTGAGTCGGTAAATAGCATTGTCATCCTTAAATGTGAGAAATAATTTAGATTTTATGCCTTTTTATAGTTAACAGTTAAACCACACATTCTAAAACATTTATAATTTATTCGTGTCCTAAATTCAACATTTTAAAATACATGATTGAAAACCATACTTTTCCTTTGATAATTAGGAAACTGTATTTATGTTATGTGCATATGTATAAAGTGATATCAGAAATATTAACTAGATGGAAATTGATCTAAGTTTACCTTATAGTCCAAATGATAAATGTCACTTTCAACCTTGTTAGATGATAATTTAACTGAACAAAAGTTTGTCACACTTCATAGATATGACTCAACGGCTATAAATTTTGTCTTTATATGACATTAGAGACAAGTTACGCTAGAGTTGTGGTAGATTGTGTTATGCTAATTTACACAAATGTAGATTTTTAGACTTTTTGTACATTTTAGTAGTTTAGTAACTATTTTATGTTATTTTATTATGTTTCGTATCAATTTTAATATTGAAATTAGCATATATTACATACAATTTTTAATAAAATTGAAAGAAATCAGTACTTAGTTCTAAAAATACTTTGAATTTAGCATCTTATATTATATATTTATGTAACTATCCACATATGTTTATATGTATTATACTAAAGCCGAACTTCCTTCCACTATAATAGTTTTTAAAGGAGTAACTGTTATTTTTTTGTTTAACTTGGGGAATAATCCTGTGAAAACGTAAAGATACCGTTCTGAAAAGTGTGATCTTGCTGGGTGAAAGGAAATTGAGAGGTATATTTAGGTATATGTAGCTTAGTATAGATCAAAACAAAATATAGTAAAGAAGGGCAAGACTGAAAAGTAAAAGCATACCTTTTTATTCCCTCTTTCTCTCATAGCCAGTGCAGTGCAGTATTGTCTACATTACACTGTAGAAGCGAGAGAGAGAGTATTTTTTTTATTTACTTCGGAACACCAACAGTACACATGCAACATTTACACAAAAATACAGTCAAAAGTATAGGTCTTCATATGTACACCTATTACAGGTATTCACAGCACTGTCTACAAAAGTTTTATAACAATGACAACACCATAATCTAACTAAATTAAATAACTTCTACAAAAAAAACATGAATTATTAGTATTAAATAAGAATTAATAAAAATCATAACAACAGTCTATAAATATTAATTATATCTATATACGTGTACATAACACCTTTTTTCGTAGCTTTACTCGTGTGTGTTTTATAAAACATATAAGCTTTTTGCTATAATATCAATTCTAAGTAGTTACTATTTGAGAATTGTTTTTATTTAGTTTATTCGTGTTTCAGATAAATAGGGATAATAGTTTTTATTAAGAAGTTATAGGAAAATAAATAAACTATAAAATTTTGGCCAAACTAAAGTGTCCGATATATTTATTTTTACCAAAAAGTTTTTGTATATTTGATGTCTCTTTTTGTTTCCTTTTCCGTGAGTATCTGCCCGTATGGGGCATCGTAGGCTATTTTTCTTCGAAAGCCAGTATTCTTGTGGTGGTCCTTATCTACATATGTGTGTTTAAATACTCAAAAAAGTGTTTTAGGAAAGCCACTGCAGTCTTTTTATGATTAATACCTATTGTGGTCTTTTAAAAATAGTTTTTTTTTTGTTAAAATAAAAAGAAATTATAGCGTTTGGATAAGTTATTATCACAAATAAGTTCTTTCATACATTAGGTATAAAATTTTCAGGTTTTCTATAATGAAATTTCAATGTTAGAACAAAATCTTCATATTTAATATTATTAATAGAAGGATGAGTAATCGCAAAAGTAACCGAACAATAAATTAAAACATTTATAAAGATAGCAACAAATGTAAAATTACTGATTCATTAATTTCCCTGTTATTAAAGGCCTGGGTAGGTCGGAGTTTAATTAACACAGAATAAAACACAGACTTAAGCAGTTAAATAGGTTTTTGGTTACAGTAAATAAATGTGTATTAAATGTATAAAACAACAATTGAAGACAAACTTTTTTATGTAACAAAGAACACCTTTTTTATATTAAGAACATAAAAAAGTAGTTTGTTTTGAAAAAAATGACAACCACTTTTTAATATGTACACTATCTTTATATTGCTAATCTGCAGTTGAATGTTCAAACATGGGAAGTGTTAGTAAAAAGTAATTCAATAATTTTAATAACAAGACAATAAACCTAGTCAAGGCCGAGGGTTCACGGTCGATGCAGGCCGCCTCCCACCGTAGCGCTTGGAAGTCGATGAAGGAGGCCTATGTCCAGCAGTGGACCTCACATGGCTGAAGACGAAGAAACAAGTAAACCAGATACCTAACCGTAAATCAGAAACAATAATTAATTTGCTTTAATAATACACAAGTTTAATATGATTCATAAAAATATTTATAAAACTGTTCATATACAACACGAGTATTTATGTTTAAGGAATGCCACACTCACAAAGATATGAATAATATTTAATGCATATATTTTTGTTTTTATAAAAATGAGAATATATTTTTTCAATATTTCAACTGATTTGCATAATTTTTTCTCTAAAATAATTGAGGATAAAGAACACTTTACATCAAAGGCAGAACGAAATCAAAGATTCATTGTCAAAAGAAAAGCGAATGTGATGTAACTTAGAAGCCATGAAGACAAGCCTCTTTACGTTGTCTGTGTAATAATATATACAAGTTATGCTTTTATCACAGAAATTCCAACGAAACAAAATATTTCGTGACTCGATGTCCGCTGGATGTTAGGTTATGAAAGTAATAGAGATGTTAATGTGTTTTTTTTCTTTAGGAAATCTTGTCAGTGGTAATGGAAACTATTTATTATCAAATTACATATATAATATATGTAGATAAAATGGAATGAATGTATCTAGCTATGATTATTTCGTTCAATGAGTAAAATATATTGAAGATAAAAAAATAAATAGAAAGTATATAATAAGATAGACTTCTTATTTAATTAATTTAATATTTCCAATGAGTTACCAAGGATTCCTAAATCAAATTTAATTTTCTGCATCAATTAAAAGTGTTAATGTTTGGTTAAATTAATAACTCGAGATAAACATGACAACACAGTTTTATTATATTTGCAGGTTATCGAGTTTCAAAAAAACATTTCAAATACTTTTTTTAAATAACTTAAAGAATTCTTATAAAAGTATTAAGATTTAAAAATGATTTTAATTTACTTTCCCGACTTCTTATTAATATTAATTTAGACTAGGAATGTATGTACCTGCCTCCAGTTAATTAAAAAAGTACGAATTAATTAAAACTATATTTCTATTAGGGTTCTATGTGGCGCTTAGATTCCCAAGAACATGTATTTCGTATTATTTTAAGTAACGTTCTTAGAAACTAAGTGAGGAAAATTGTTTCGTGCTACTAAATTATTTAAACCTCTCACCGTAAATAGATGTTTATGTACCCTTAATAACTTTATGTATTGTTGCTGATGTTACCTTCTTTAATATGCGATGGGATTTTAGAAGCAAACTAATAATATTGACTACTTTTGGATAAGACAAAATGTCGTCAAGAGTTGAAACAGTTTTATGTGTCTATGTTTGTTTACATTTCCTATTTTCAAATTGCGATTTAAAAATATAAAACAATTTTCATCAATGTTAAGAATAAAACAAAAGTCAGGTACTTAACAGTCCCGCTATGTAGCACTTTAATAATATTATTTTATTTTAAGGAGATGTTGTCATCCAATGTACTCATCGTACTTTTCAACGTCCCACTGATGTTATACATAGTTAACAATGACGTATTAAAGTTTCCATCGGTGGAGGCAAAGGCTCTCTGAGCCAGTGGCCGGGTTGCGAACCGTGGAGGCTATTCGCCCGCTCCTCATGGAGTGGGTGGACCGCCGACACGGATCCTTGACCTTCCGGCTGGTGCAGATCCTCTCGGGGCACGGTTGCTTCGGGAGGTATTTGTGCCACATAGTCGGGAGAGAGCCGACAGCGACGTGTCACCACTGCAGTCGCGTGGAAGACACCGCTGACCACACCTTGATGGAATGTCCAGCGTGGATATCCGAGCGTAGCCAACTCATCCACGTGGTTGGCGCAGACCTTTCGTTGCCGGCAGTGGTCCAGGCCATGGTCGGCAGCGAGAGGGCATGGCAGGCGGTGGCCGACTTCAGCGAGAGAGTCATCTTGCAGAAGGAGGCTGCTGAACGAGTGAGGGAAGACGACCCCTCCTCGGCGCCGCTGCGCCGACGAAGGCTGGGTCGAAGGCAGCGGGCTTATGCTCGCGACCTGCCTCCCCAGTGAGGAAGCCTCCGGGCGTCGGTGGGGAACCGGCGTCCGGGTAACATAGGCTAGAGGAAGAGCGGCGTGTTTGGCGTTCCCGGCACGCTGTTCTTGAGTCGGAGGGGTGGTGTGGTCAGCCACTGATACCCCTGCCGATGGCGGAGTCCCTTTCGGGACTCGTGCGTAGTGAGCGGAAGTATGGCTTGCCGTTCCCGCTCACTAGTCTACGCACAGCGCAGAGAACGTCGAGGTGGTTTAGTGGGTGGAAATCCCACATGCCCCTGTCGCGTTTCCCCCGCGGCAGGAAGTCTTTAAAAGATTCCCCTCGTAGAAAAAAAAAAAAAAAAAAAAAAAAAAAAAAATGACGTATTAAAGTTATGTGTACTATAAATATGAATCGATACAACGTTTACTACTTCCGCGAACACCTACTTAATATAAATTAACTTAAGAAAAATTTTAATATACATATTATATTGTTACATAATTAAATAAAATGGTTATATATGCATAAAAGCTAATACAATAGCTACCAGTTCCCAAATAGCTTGCAACAGATGTAATGATGGGCGAATAATTGGTATTAAGAGTTTATTTATTCCATGACGCAGAATAATCTTTAATCCATTCAACGTTTCCAGTAATCTGTTAATGTACTGAAAATAATTTTAACCAAATATAGCTTTAGCATTGATGAACGTTACTAAATGTATGTGGAGTATATTAAATAATAATAAGAGAGAAGTAGACTCAGAAAAGGTGTCGTCCGAAGTGGTTATGACTTAATCCAAACAAAACCGGTTAAACCCTTTGAAGATTAGGTATCATTGCCTATAAATATTTAAGTTCCAAACTTGATGGATGGTAGAGTGTCATCTTTTATAATGTTTTAAAACTTTGTATTTTAACCAGTGATTCATACATAAAACAAATATTAATTAAAAAATGAATAATAGTCAGTTGTACTTTTTATTTAGAGTGAATCCATATACATTTAATGGAATAGAGTATCTTCATTATCTGTTCTACCATCGTTTCTGATTTAGGCTTTTCAATACCCACTAGATCCCCTGGGGTTCATTGTATTTCAGGAAACTTGAAATTAATACAATATTAAACATAAAGTCGTCCTTAGGTATGTATGTTAGCTACTTCGTTGTTTCTTTCATTATGTGTGTAACTTTACCATAGATGGTTTTCGATACTTATCGCATGTAATTTTTTTTCTCGAATTTATACTTATTATTCCTAGATCTTTGAAAAAACTTTATTTTACTTTTTATAATGAAGAGCAAACATTTTGGAAAATTTGGTTCCTTGAGCCTATATTTAAAGTACTTATAATAGACATAATTCCTTAAATTCAAGAAGTAAGTAAATAAATAGCTTTTAGCTAATCAGACGAAGTCTCAGAAGATAAGAAGCAATCAAAAGCAATTTCTACGTGAGCGGAAGCATGATTATATCATTTAATTAAATCTGATGTTCACTGTCTAGTATAAAGTACAGAAAAGACTTTCCTTATTTAAAACCGGCAACTTTTAAATTAATTCATTTATATTTTGTATTAAAATTTAATTCATGTATAAAAGTGATTCAATTTCATTAACATGTTTTACTAAAAGATTTAAAAACAAATAAACAATAAAGTATAATTCTTAATGCGAAATCTCAATAGTTTTAATTTATTTTTCTTAAGAATTTATTTATGTTATAACTCATACATTTAAATATTTAAGTTATTTGATTTGCCTTTGTGTTGTTTTTGCTGCTTTATTTTATTAATATTAAAATTGCTTTTTGAGCTTGGAACCAAATTTTTGTATATTTTTTTTGATGTCGCAGGGAAACTCTTTTTACGAGCTGTCCAACTGGCCTTGGTGGCGCTGGAAGGGATGTGTGAGGCTCAGCCTGGGCAGTCCCCTATTCACTAAAACCACTGCGAAAGCCATCGGCCGCTATGTCTGTGTACCCCGGATAAAATTTTTGTATGTCATTTAATTTTAGCTAGGTTTACCAGTATGTTTAAGTGTTCGAATGCCAATTGTGCTTATATCATCAATAACTTTATAGATATGATTATAAATCATGAGAGAAATAATTGGTATTTGAAGAATATATGTATTTTTTTGTCCTAAGAACACTATATATTTCAAAATATCTAGTAAATGTAGCTAAATTTAAAATTAACTCTTAAACCATAAAACGTTTCTATTATTTTCTTATTAAATCAAATAAGACTAAATTTATGATTTAAAAATGAACCAAAAAATGAAATTCATTTGAGCCTTAGTGAAATTGACTTGATATTTTCAATAAAGAGAACAATGTTTTCGCAACCTCAAATTGTACTTTGTTATAAAGTTTCAATGCTGCATTATATACTTTTTAAAGATTCCTTAAAGATTCTTATGATATAATAAGGTAAGGTGTAAGTTAAACAATAATACAAATTCTCTGTTATAGTTTAAATGTAAAAAGTATGTTCTGAGCAACCACTGGAATCCATCTTACAGTTTCTTAGAATATGTCGATTTGCGAATGGAATTTAATAAATCTAATAATAGAATTCCATTCAGTATTCATGCGATGCGATGAAGATGTTATGAATGTATAATTTCACACATATATTTATTAAATGGATTTCATGTAAGTTACTTTTAAGTCGATTTTGTAATTGTAGGAACCATCCATGTATATGAAAAGAAGTTACGTAAGTAGATACTTACGTAGATAAACAAGTTTAATTACTATTTAAATGATAATAATAATAGAAATATCAAGTCGATGTTAGGTACCCTTTTCTTTATTTCACTAATTTGTTTATATAATAATATGTTGTCTAGAAAATAAATATTCAAGACTTCTTTGTTCGAATAAAATAAAATAGAATGATTACAGAGCTTCTTATCGTAGTTCAGAATTTCATGTTTTCTGAATTACAACAGACTCAAGTGAATGTATTTGTATTAAAAAACCCAAAGCAGAAACGGACTACAGTACAGATAATGAATTACATTTGGAGACGAATCTGCTCTATGTTAAAATATTATTAAATAACTAAATGTGCTAGTAAGTGTCGATCCATAAAAAACTATCTTGTTCAACTCATTGCTATCATTATGAAAGATAATAGAATTTTATATCTAAAATTCCTTTCATAATACTAAGAAATATTTGCAGAATTCAAAATATAAGTAAAATTTAGTGTAGAAATTGTAAAAATAGCTCAGTACTTACTCTGTATGATTACTTAAAGTCCGCTTCACGATACTGGTTCAGCGAGAATTTCACACAATTTTTTTAAGTGTCAAAAACAAGATTAACTTTTTTTATACGCTAAATAATCGCTTTTAATTTTCATTATATAACCCCACACAATAATTATGTCATTTGAAACGTGAACACATAAATCTTTATTTTATAAATATTTCTCCATACTTCATAACTTTCTTCTCACCGGCAAAATGAGATATTAAGATGTAAATATTCACACACAGCTATTGAGTTTTGTCAAGACAGCGTTGTATTTGAATAACTTTTATTCCCTCGTAATATATACAACAGATGCTGCTCATTCTGATATACTGAAGAAAGCATCCAATATTTAAAACGAATGACAAAATGAAGGAATATAGATTTTTTAGGTATTTTTCTTCGTAAATGACTTATTTTAAGGAAACTATGTCTTTAAGTCAAGTTGTAATTAGAAGTTGTTAGCTTTTATATGACCAAAATAACAACATTTTTTACTCGGAGCGCACATTTACTCTTAATAAAAAGTGAACTACATATCATAATTTTTTAATATAATATTTGTTTTTTGTATTCATTGGTTGCAATACAAAGTTTGTAAATATTATCGCTCCATACAATTTTATTTAGTAAGTTTGAAGAAGTATCAAAATATACAGCACGTAACCTCACCTTTTAGGAAGTCATTTTGCAGAAGTCATCTCCCGTAGAATAATGTAAAATTCAAAAGAATTTGATAGAAGTTCGTGTTGAGCTCTGAACAGTAAAATCCTTTGAGAATAAGATATTCACCGATTTGAATACTAAACGCGAAGAGAAACACAAAATCAATAGATTTAGTTACTTCCGTCTACGTTGAAATGTAAAAATTTTACAAAATTGATCGAATAAAAAATACAAAAAGTTTACTTTTTTGGAGGCAAAATTTTTCATTTCATATTTATAAACACTGAAATTAGCGATAGTACTACTTTATCCACAAAAGGGTGAGTACAGATTGTTTTACATTTGTAAGCAGTAAGAGTACTTAAATATTTTTAAAAAGTAAATATTAGAATATTTGAATCGTCAGCCTACGTAGTCTGACTGGACTGGTGTGATTACCTTGACACTTCTTCCATGTCATTAGATCCCAGTTGAAGTTGTCCAACGCTTCCGTTTTCCTGAACAAGCAGTATAAGGTATCTGAAGTAGTCATCAGAAGATCAATGTTAAAGTGAAGTCAGACAGCTCCTTAAAGTATTCTCTTCCTCATGATAGAACGTAACTTGACTGGGTACCGGTTAGTATTCAAACTAGTATTATGTGACGTTTAATAAATATATAAGTTATAAATGAGATTTTTAGGAACAAGAAAGTAGTAACTTTTATTAAGTAATTTTTTTATTAACAAAGTGCTTCAAAAATTTTAAAAGCAAATGAATAAATATATGTATATAAAAGATTACCCTCTACCATCCATCAAGTTTGGAACTTAAATATTTATAGGCAATGATAATCTTCAAAGGGTTTAACCGGTTTTGTTTAGATTAAGTCATAACCACTTCGGACGACACCTTTTCTGAGTCTACTTCTCTCTATTATTATTATTTAATATACTCTATATATAGTAACGTTCATAAATGTTAAAGCTATATTTGGACAATATTATTTTCAGTACATTGACAGCTTACTGGAAACGTTGAATGGATTAAAGATTATTCTGCGTCATAGAAAAAATAAACTCATAATACCAATTATTCACCCATCATAACATTTGTTGCAAGTTTATTTGGGATCTGGTTAACTATTGTGTTAGCTTTTATGTATATAGAACCATTTTATTTGTAACAATATATAAATTAAAATATTTCATAAGTTTGGACAACATTATTTTAAGTACATTAAGAGTTTACTATAAACATTGATGGTATTAAGGATTATACGACAGCGACATGGAATTTATAAACTACTAATACTAATTATTAACCGATAATTGCATTTGTTACAAGATTATTTGGGGACCTGTTTACTATTGTCTTAGCTCTTTTACATATATAAACATTTTATTAAATATGTAATAATATATGTATATATTGAAAGAAAAAATAATTTCAAAAAACAACATAGAATTTGGATTGAAAATATACAAAATAATTTTTCACTTGTTATATTTCCTAAACTTATGTATCTTATACTAAATTCTAAATCTCTGTACAAATATCAAGTAAACACCTAATGTTATTATATACATTGTAACGAACACTATATTTATTTTACTTTTCAAATATCTTATTAAATACCCAATGAAATATGCATATTCAATTTCGTAAGATCTAATCACCTTATTAAGCCAGTGCCATAAGTATAGAGCTATATGGGTAATATTTTTTAGTAAATACAATAATTGCAGGTTAATATCACTATTGGTGACTTAAAGACGTTGTATATATTATAAGATGAGCTAACGTAGTTATTTCATTTAAATGAAACTAATATTTTTCTGAAGCACTACGCGATTTTATTTTTGATAAAAAACTACATACTCCCCAAGATTCGGCTACTTTACAGCAACTGTAATCAGGGGCAGACGAGATGTCATGTCTGTCAGTTGGTCTTGTTATTCTATCACCTATCGACATCAATTCTTAATTTTCTGGCGTACCGCTCCGGCCTTCTATTTGCTACGTTTTTCTATCGCGATATCCATTATATTGGTAAGGAATATTCGGTCGTATATTTGTGGTTATTACCTGTGTTCACGATAAACGAAATTTAATTTGAATTTTATAATGATTACTTGTTTTTTGTCGAATTTATTGAGTAATATTACAATAAGTGTAAGTTATTTTGACTTAGGTTATTTTAAGATCGTTCCAATTTAGTGTTGTACTACTGTATATTAGAGTTTAGTTGCTTAATTTGTAGAAGGACTAAGTAAGTGATTTTTTCCAACTGTATTATAATATGAGAATATGATATATGTAAGATGTTTTTTTATTAATGTTAATTTCAATATGATGATATATACGATGAATGTATCATAAATAATATAATCATATATACTTTGTACTTTTTACACAGAATATTTGATCTTTCTATGCAAATATCGACATATTTATATGTACATATCTATTCAAGAAAATGAAGATTTGATTATGACACTGGAACTGGAACTACACTAAACCAGATGCGAATAACTTATCGATCGGAAAATTGAAGTCACGACATGATTTAGATTGTTCTCGCCTTATATTACACGAGTTACACGAGAAATCAAATCTACTTAAATTAAGCCGAATTGATTTTTCCCATTGTAAAAATTAACAAAATTTTATAATCTGATGATTCAAATGTAATTAAATGTAACCGAAACTTTAACGTAAGGCAAATTCAATAGTCACGTCTTTTTTGATAATTAAACTTTATTACTCGATTTATTGCTCTCTTGTTTATGTCCGTCAGCTTTAATCGATATTTGTTACTATTATTACTTAAAAAATCAATAACTTGAGCTATTTTTGATCGGAATATTTTTTTTGTTTCTTCATTTCTAATATTGAAGTCGTTTTTGTTTTATGCATCGTTTTTAGCCACATGCACAAGCCTGGGCTTCAATACAAAATTTGTATGGGACCCATACATTCGCAAAGAAGAGCGTTTGGATTATGACCTATTTTGGATTGGACGATGGCACATCTTAGTGGAAGGTTCGTCTATGTTCGTTGGGATTGCTCCACGGGTCAACTGTGGGCCGATAGCCCGTCACTAAAAATCTATAATCCAGGTTAGGCCGCAAACTCCTCAAATGCTGCCTCCGATCATTGTGCATTAGGTTATGGTCGTTGAATTGGACTACACTGTTGGCGTATCAAAGCATGGTTTTACGTATGATCTTATTTAATGAACAGTGGGATACCTGCATGGGTTTGCCTGCGATTTATTCATACATGACTTATTTTGGAGTAGGAGAGAGAAGTGAGGCCTCAAGTGTTGGAGCATACTCAGTTTAACTTGGTAGGTGCAACTTCCATCTATGACCATTATGGGATAGGTCTAAACACTGTGTTGCATTTTCTTGACATTCTTACTGGGAATCCTTGAAAGCCTTACTGTCTTTGGAGGGTGAATATGAAATTTTGGTTTAGCAATAATAAGGGTTTTATATTTTATATTATAGTACTGAATATTTGTTAACTAGAGGAATTTCATAAGAATTTGTTCAAGGTGTTTATTTCTGGTATTAGTATAAGCATCAATTTGCTATGATACGATCAATGCATAACTGTTTTTTATATTTTCAATAAGTAGTTATATTAATTTGTATTTGATATTTATAGTATATTATAATAAATTTAGAACAGGAGTAATTAAAGAATTACAGAAAATTTATCAATTTCTATCGGTAGTCCTTGAGAGGCAATCTTCGAATAAATCAGCTATATAAAAATGGTGTAAAATTATTAAGAAAATAAGATTATTTGGTATTATAATAATAGAGATATGAAATTTAGTATTATCTTAAATAAGTAGTCTCATTATTTATACGTAAATAAAAATTGGTATTTACTACAAATAATATTAATAATATCTACCTATTTTAATTATTAAATTACCTAATTCAATGCTTTATAAACTCAAAAACTTTAATGTTAAGATTAACAAAAAAATACACTCATAATAAAATTATAAGGTGATAAAAAGATAAACCAATTTTAAGAAGTCTAATATCAAAAGAATCACATAGTCGTAACTTTTGCTCTTATCGACGGTTATAAGAGGAAAGACATAATAAAAAGCATTCCACGACCCATGTCACAACTCAACCGCAAATAAATCACAAGGACTTAATTGAGAATCCCCATCCCTAGGTAAGGTCATTTTCTGAACTCAAGAACTTCTCTTAATCGTAGTTACTTTTACAATAAAATTTAATGTTCCAACTGATTACTTCGTTCCAACTTAAAACATAACTTCGCAGTTTAGAAAAAATGTTATTTATTTTTTATACGAAACAAAGAATTTTCTTGTACAATGCTAGTTCTACTTACACTATGTACGAAGAACACGTCTCACATATTTCAAATACTACGAATTTCTACAAACACCCGATCGGAATTATATAACCATTCCAGACTTGCTCGAATAATTCAAGCAGTTAATACTGTAATATAGGATAAAGGCAAACGAATGATATAAAACAGAAGTTTTTATGAGTGATTTAAAAATATATACTAAGTAACAAAAATTTTAAGAAATGAAATAAAAAGAGAACAGCAGTATTGAATTTAGAATTTCATGAATAAAACTGTTAAGATTTTTTGCACTCTTCACTTTGATATCATTCTGTAAAGACTGTTTAATAAAATACGCTTATTTTTCGCATGGTTTTTTTTTTGTCCTTGAATAATAATAGATTAATTAATATATAAATCTATTGTGTGCGTATGGTTTTAATAGTTGTTATTCATTTAAGTTATTTACAACTATATAAAGATACTCCTTAACTTACAATTTTTAAAAATATATACTTAATGACTTATAAAAATACATTTTTATTAAACTTATAATAATAATAACTTATTCTTCTTTATTAAATGTGGCTGATTCAGAGAAAGTTTAACGAAACAGCTAAAACAATATTTAAAATAAATATAAACTTGAAAGTAGAATCAATTATTCAATACCATTTTATCTTATTTTCTGTCTTAAACTTTAACGTCAAGACCTGACTTCTCTTTTAATAATATAATATTTATGATAATATCTAATTAATAGTGAAAATACATATGAAACTTCTTGAACAATAAATCAGACAATATGTAAATCAGACAATAATGACACAACCCATTTTCAATCAACGTTTCTATCTCAGTAAATGTGTATATTATTTCAGTGAAAAATCAGAAATAGTTTATTATATTAAAATTTATGTTATTCTTTTCTTTAAACCTAATCTAAGCTAAG
Source organism: Danaus chrysippus (assembly GCA_916720795.1). Taxonomy (NCBI): domain Eukaryota; kingdom Metazoa; phylum Arthropoda; class Insecta; order Lepidoptera; family Nymphalidae; genus Danaus; species Danaus chrysippus. The sequence goes on along the minus strand of CAKASE010000074.1, from coordinate 12,148,096 downwards.
TTAGTTTGTTATCTATAAAAAGTTTATAAATACGGCTCTGTTAAAGAGTGCGACCATCTCCTCAATGACTTGGTAACAAGTTGTCTTGTAACTTCGGTTCTTCAAATAGTGCTGTTATCTTAGGACAGTTTGTTTGTTATTTCTAACTTCTGGTTTCTAGTCTCGGGTATTTCATATTTCCTCCGCAATAATAAAATTACATAAACAAATATAATGTTCATATAAACAATTCAGAGTAATTTATCATAATTAATTCTTGCTATCATTTAATATACATACATACATATGTACATATAATATGTATATGGATTAATATTATTTAACTTTAATTTTTCTTTTATAATTCAAAAGGAAATATAAGTTAAGCATTTTCATCCTAGAATAGATACAATTTATCAAGATGTCAGGTCCGTAAGCATAAGTTGCTTTTAAATGGAAATAAATATGTCACTTTCTGTGTCTTCTCTATAAAAAAATAGTTTTTTAAACTTTGTAAAAGTAAGAGAAAAATGAGATATTATTATTTTCATTGTATCTGCGCAATTAAGTTGAATGATCAAGTTTGTCAATAAAATGGAGTTCACTCTTATTACTTACACAATAACTATTGTAGACGATTACTAGTGTAGATTATTTGTTTCATATAACAAGAACATAACTTTATTTTTGACACCATCAAGTAAGCATATACTATTCGAAAATGTTATATAATTTCTAATATTCATTCGATATTACGAACGTCACTGGTCTGTTTCCACTTCATTTTTCTTTTTTAAAGTGGCTTTCGTTTCTAAAGAAGACATCCTTTACAATTAAAATCAATTCAATTTTGTATTTACATTAGTTCAGCTTTTATAGAGGCTTGTTTTTATACTTTTAGTTAAGTTTCAGTTCCACTTTGAAATTCTTACATCTTCGTGGACAATACGATGTTTGCAACAGAAATGCTTCGTATCACAGTTCCTGCCATTAAAAAGATTGAACCATACATCGGGATACAAATAAAATCAGAGTGTATGGAATCGTTCGAAACGTCGTCTTCTTCGCTTGATGCAAGTAAATACATTTATTTAAATTTACTTCAAAACTCTTGTTTGTTTTTGTTGAAAAAGTTTAATACTTTTAAAAGTCTTTGAAAATAATTTTCTTTTACAAAATAACGGTGTTTTTTTTAAACCATATCATAAATTGCTTTTGACAGAATAATTCACCATATATGGAATAATTTTGTTTTATTTTGCCTTGATTCACTAAAGCAAATTGAGAAAACGATTAACATTTTTCCGCTTCTAAACATCTATAGATTATAATTTAAGAGTAAATAATATAAACATTTTGTACATCAGTGTTTATTGTATATAAAGATAAAATAAAATACAGAAAACTAATATTCAGAATAGATTTTTTGTTTTAAATAAAGTACATTGTAGTAATTTCGATAATGCGCTTATTTTAATAGTAAGCAGAGATAATTAAGCACAAGAGAATGGGCATATTTCATATGATTAAATCTAAAATCTATACTTTAATTATTTAAAAAATCTGACTTTCCTCTTGTCTGCCCATGATCGCTGTTGCTGTATAAGAACCGAAACTCTATATGTGTATAGTTGCAAAATAAAAAAAGATTAGTAGTATTCAGAGCTTAGTTTCCTTAAAAGAAAACCCAAAAACCTTAGGCGCTAAAAATAATAAAAGTTGATCGATGACGAAATATGCATAAATATTACTGTACATGTATTAAAAGTGTGCATACACAACTTGTCATACATTAAGGGAACATTTCTGATAATGTATTCCATTTTTTTTTTTTTTTTTTTTTTTTTTTTTTTTAACGAGGAGAATCTTTCAAAGACTTCCCGCCGCGGGGGAAACACGGCGGGGGCGTGTGGGATTTCCACCCACTAAACTCCTCGGCGTTCTCTGCGCAGTGCGTAGGCTAGTGAGCGGGAACGGCGAGCCATGCTTCCGCTCACTACGCACAAGTCCCGAAAGGGACTCCGCCATCGGCAGGGGTATCAGTGGCTAGACCACACCACCCCTCCGACTCAAGAGCAGCGTGCCGGGAACGCCAAACACGCCGCTCTTACTCAGGCCTATGTTACCCGGACGCCGGTTCCCCACCGACGCCCGGAGGCTCCTCACTGGGGAGGCAGGTCGCGGGCATATGCCCGCTGCCTTCGACCCAGTCTACGTCGACGCAAGGGCGCCGAGGAGGGGTCGTCTTCCCGTGCACGTTCTGCGGCCTCTTTCCGCGACATCACGTGCTCGCAGAACTTGACCATCGCCTCCCAGGCCCTCTCGCTACCGACCATGGCCTGAACCACAGCCGGCAACGATAGGTCTGCGCCAACCACTGTGGTGAGCTGGCGACGCTCTACAGCCCACGCAGGGCACTCCGCCAAAGTGTGATCGGCCGTGTCATCCATGCAACTGCAATGGTGACACGCCGCAGTCGGCTCTCTCCCGACTATGTGGCACAGATACCTCCCGAAGCTACCATGCCCCGAGAGGATCTGCACCAGCCGGAAGGTCAAGGAACCGTGTCGGCGGTCCACCCACTCTTTAAGGAGCGGGCGAATAGCCTCCACGGTTCGCAACCCGGCCACTGGCTCAGAGAGTTTCCGCTTCCACCGGCGAAGCAGTAAGGCGATCAAGGAGCGCCGCCAACCTTCCACCCGATCCCGGTCCGGACTCGGACCCCGGGATCGAACTCGCGCGCGCTGGTGGTACACCTCTGACAGAACCTGGGCATCCAGTTCCCACGGAGGCGTCCCAGCCAGCACGCAAGCCGCCTCATGGGAGACGGTGCGGTATCCCCGTACCACCCTCACCGCCATGACGCGCTGCACTCTGTGCAGCGCAGCCACGTTCGGCCTTGTGAGGGCACCGGCCCACACCGGAGCTCCGTACAGCGCCATTGAGCGCAGCACGCCAGTGTACAGGCGCCGACACGCCACGCTCGGACCACCGAGATTCGGCAGGAGCCTTCCGAGAGCGTTCGCCGTCCCGAGGAGTCTCGGGACTAACCCGCGAAAATGCTCCCGGAAGTTCCACTTTCCGTCCAGAGTCAGCCCCAGATACTTCATCCGGGGACTGAGCTCGACGGGGACGCCGCAGATGTTAATGCTGGCGCCCGTCGGAAGTCTTGCTCGAGGGCCGTGGAATAGGAGGGCCTCGGTTTTCCCGAGACCCACCCTCAGCCCGAGCATTTCAATGCGCCGCACGATTAAGGCAGCACCAGCCTCGGCACGCGCCTTCGCCTCTGACAGGTCATCACCTCGGGCTACAACGAGCGTGTCGTCTGCATAGCAGACGACGCTCAGCCCGGTCGGGAGGGCACCGCGGAGTACGAAGTCGTATCCGAGGTTCCACAGGAGAGGCCCAAGGACCGACCCCTGTGGAACACCGCAGCGCACCTCGTGGTGATGCACCCTGCCGTCTACCCCCACAAAGGAGATCTCCCGTCCACGGAGGTAATTTCCGATTATCCGCCGGATGTAGAGTGGCAGTCTGTGGAATCGGAGGGCCTCTTCGATGACGCCAAAGGGGAGGGAGTTGAACGCGTTGGTGATGTCAAGAGACACCGCCAACGCAACTCCGCCCCCAGACACGGCGCCATCTGTGAGACTCCTCAGCCTCAGGATGGCGTCTATGGTGGACCGCCCACCCCGGAAGCCAAACTGACACTCACTCAGCTCGGGCCCATTCCTACTGATATGTTGGACGACGCGGGACGCGAGGATCCGCTCGAAGAGCTTCCCCGCGTCGTCTAGTAAGACAATTGGACGGTACGCAGACGGCGAGTCCGCAGGTCTTCCCGCCTTCCGGAGAAGAACGAGCCTCCCCTCTTTCCATGGCGACGGAAAGCGGCCCGTTCTCAAACACCCATTGAGGATCCCTAAGTACCACTCGGCCAACTCGCCCAGGGCGAGAGCCAGGACGCATCCGGGAACGCCGTCCGGCCCAGGTGCGGTCTTTTTGGCTCTGAGTGGCGACAGAGATCTCTCGAGCTCCTCAAGGGTGACAGCCGGTATGGCCTCCGACCGGTCTAGCTCGCGAGAGTTGACTGCTGGCATCGTGTGTGTAGCCTCCGCAGGGAACAAGGAGCCCACGACGCTACGCAGAACCTCCAGCTCCAGACTCTCCGTGACCGGGGCGGTCTGGGCCCGGATTTTGTTCCGGGCACCGAGATACGGACGTCCCCACGGGTCATCGTCTAGACGTGCGAGTAGCTCCTCGCGAGCCGACTTCTTCGACCTGCATATTGCATGCCTCAGCTCATTCTTCGCCTCGTTGTAGGCGTCACGAAGCCTGCCCTCTTCAGCTTCGTTGCGGGGATGCCGCCTCCGTTGACGAGTGTACTGGCGTCTCGCCACCGTACAAGCTGTACGCAGTTGCGCGATCTCCGACGTCCACCAGTACACTTGGCGTCTGGGGGGGCGCTGCACGACGCGGGGCATCGATGCATCGCAAATCCGCCATAGGCTTCGGCGGAAATTGCGTGCCTCCCCATCCACCTCAACGGGCTGCTGAACCCTCATGGTCCAGGCCTGGACGATTGACGCCTCAACCGCCATCTGTCTCTCCAGCTTGGTTCGAGACCAACGGGGAAACTCCGACGAGCTCCCTCCAGGACGACGAGGAGGCAAAGAGCCCTCCTGTGAGGCCACCTCGAACCTGATAAAAGAGTGGTCCGACAACGTTTCCACCCCAACCAAGACCCGCCAGCCACGCACTCGTGTTGCAACCGCAGGGGTAGCGAACGATAAGTCCACTATGGACTCACCCTGCGGTCGTACACACGTAGCGGCATTTCCCCGGTTGAGGAGGGTTAGACCGAACGCTGTGGCCCACTCCTCCACCACCTCTCCACGAGCGTTTGTGACGCGCGACTGCCACACCGTAGAATGGGCGTTAAAGTCGCCGAGGACGAAGGCTTGTCTCGGCGACGCACGTCTCACCTCAGCCCCGACCTCGTCGAGAAGTCTCTCGACCTCTACGACGGGCTTCCTCGGAGCGAGGTAGACACCCACCAATACAAGCTCGCCCCACCGAGCAGCGACATATCCGTCCCCCCTACTGATGATAGCAAGAGGGGAGGAGTGCACACCGGGCGAGACGACCACCGCCACAGACTGAACCGTATCCGTCGCCCAATTCGAACGATCGGGGACGAAATAGGGCTCGCAAAGCACTGCCGCATCGATGGACCACTCCGCCAAAGCCTGCAGGCAAAGATCCTGCGGACCCGGGGAGTGGTTCAGGTTCCCTTGAAGGAAGTTGATGGACGTGTGAGCCATTATTCGTCCATTGTTACAACCTCCGTGACGACAGATTCAAGAGTCGGAGCCGAGGTTTTCTGGCGCTCCTTACCCATGCGGCTTTTGGGCGGGTGGCAGTTCCTGCTCCCCACCACATGATTGGCGGTTACGCCAGCATCCGCACAGACCGGACACCGCGGGTCCGATGTGCAAGCCTGGGCCATATGCCCCTCACGACCGCAACGGAAGCACAAACGGCTGCGGTCGATTGATGAGGGGCATCTGAGGCCGGCATGACCCACCTGGAGACAGCGGAAACAACGCATGGGGCGCGGTTCCAGCGGCAGCACTCGTGCCGAGCTCCAGCCAACTAAGAGCCGACCGGCCTCCACGAGGCACTTAGCCACCGCAACCGGGCATCGCACCCATGCAGCTCCCGTTCCGAACACTCCTCGGGAGCGAATTGGACCCACCCTTATCTGCTCAGTGGGGCAGTTGCCTTGTCGAGCAATCGCCTCGAGAACGTCCTCCTGAGAGACGGAGTCGTCCAACCCGGAGACTCGCACTTCCGCGCACTTCACGGGTCGGGCGACTTTAACGTCGGGGACCAGCTCCTGGAGTTTACGTGCTAGGAGGTCCGCCTTCTCCTCCCCTGCACCCTCCGGAAGCTCAAACAACCGGGCCCCGGTGACCGTTTTCTTGCAGACGAGACCCATCGGCAAACCAAGTTCTGCCAGGTTGAGTCCCGCCCGCGCCGTCTTCAGGACGTCCTCATAAGACCTGGAGGAGTCTTGTGGCAACGTCAACACCACCGCCGGTGTCTTCGCCTCTTTAAGGGTTCGTTTCCGCCGACGATCCCTCTTCTTCTTCTTTTTCTTCTTTGGCCCTGTTTGGGCCTTCGAAGAACTAGGCCTAGGTGCGGTCCGACCGTTGCTCTGCCCACCCTTGGGGGCGGCAACCAGCCCAGCACCAGAGCTCGGAGCCTTCTTCTTTTTAACTACCTCCGTCCATTTCTCCGACATGGACGGAGGCGGCGGAGGCAGAAAACGCGGGGCATTGCCTGCCACCGGTTTCTGGGAGGCCTTCTTCTTAGTGGCCTTAGCGGCCACTCGCTGTTGATGGCGCTCGGGCTCTGCCACAGCCTCCGAAACTGCAACTCTGGCTCTGTCGGAGGCTAGGGGCGGCCGCAGACGAGGCTCCGGTAAGAGCCTGTCTTGGATGCTCTGGAGCTTCGAATCCATCATGTTACTGAAGTCGAGCATCATCGCGGCGCGAAGCTCCTCCAGCAACTGTTCCTGCTGTTCTCTGGGGGGGGGAGCAATGGCCATCTGGTCCACGTCGGCCCGTAAACGGGCTTGCCCCTCCCTCAACACCTCCAGCTCTTTTTGGAGCAGGGCGTTTTTAGTTTGCTCCTCCTTTAGCCGTTCCTGCAGAATGCGAACCTCGTCGCTCGAACCTCTTTCCAGGAGCACCTCCTTTGCGCTGCGCAGAAGCTGCGTCGACGTCTTCAGCGCCCGAACGTAGCCGCCCTTTAAGTTCCCGGATTTCCGGGCGACTTCTGAAATGGCTTCGAGCGCTTTGTCGACTTCTTCTTCTATAGATGAGGCCGGCAGAGACTTGAGGGAAGGTAGAGCCACCTCAACCCTCTTTGCCCGCCTCACAATTTCCTCCTCGGACTCCAAAAGGAGCGCCTCGCGCTTCTGGCGGTTTAACGCTTCTTTGGCCTGGGCTAAACCGACGTACATCCCCGTTGTGGGGGGCCGTCCTCTGCCCCGTTTGGCCGAAGTAGTAGCCGCCACCTTCTTTTGGCTTTTGCTCGACGAGCTGCCGTCCGAAGACGGCCTGAGGGGGCGCTTTCGGACCGAGACGGGAATATCGTACTCTCTGATAATGTATTCCATACACGAGTCTGTCTTATATGTGTTTTCGTAACAGAGTGTTCTTTACTCATCTTTTTAACATCCAAAGAATGAAGAGGATTTTACTATAATTTTGAAGCTTCTGTTTATGTTTACGTTTATAAGTTATAACATACTCGTATCTTGGGATATATGTAACTTTAAATTTAAATAATTAATATATATGCTTGTTAGATTATAAGTATTACAGTTTTAATGCATTTAATATTTTTTTTACATTCATTTAACTGAAATATTCATTGTAATCAATGGCTACCAAACAAAGAAATAATTAATTGGTCTTTATTGAAAATATATAAATTTGATTTTTTAAATACTTGAAACGTATATTTATATGAACTACATATAACTATCGTAATCTTCATCTCCTTCTAAAAAGTATTTTGATAAATTTATGTCGGGGAAAATATTAATTTCTGGATCTACCGCCTTTTCTTTTGATGCGAAGATGGTGTAACAAAAAGTTGACCAAAATAATGTTTAACTCATTTCTTTTAAATAATGATTCGGATGAGTAAGCAGTTTTGTAAAAATGGAGGATACGAAGATATGAGACATTGAACTGTTTAAGTTCCGTCATTAAGTTTTGTTTTAAGTTAAACAAAAATGGACTAAAAACCTAATTTAGATAAACAAATACTATTTTTATTTACTTTTCAATAATCTTATTTGATACTAAACTAAATATATACAATTTCTTAATATTTAAGCACCATTTGAAGTCAGACTTCTTCTACAGATTAAGTAACTAAACACTAAAATATCTTAGTAAAATACTACATTAGAACGACTTAAAAGTGTCATAAACTTAAATTATTTTTACTTTTAGGTTCTAGCGTCTTATGTTGTTATTTTGAAGTCCATGGTTTTTTACTTAAAAATAACATTATTTTTTGACTTTTAATGTAATTATAAAATGGGTACGTAGAATCAAGCAGCTGTTTCAAAATAGCAAGACTTTACTTACGTGCATATGTTATGAGAAAATTTCTTAAATCGGTCCCAGATATTCGAGACATCGGGGATCATACATAAAAAAGATTGAGATCAATTGAGATTTTCCTTCTCTTTTGAAGAAGGTTACGAAATCTGCCTTCCGAAAATGAAGGTCACACAAAACACACCTTAAGTAACATTACTTATAGGGCACAAGTACACCATCACTTATTATGTATATCAATCACACATCTTAAGGATTTCCCTAAAGTTTCACAGAATATTGTAATCAAGTCTTATTACAATTATCATGGGACCATTTGTGAATTCTATGCTTATAAATAGATAAGTCTAAATCGATTGGCGTTGAAGTTACAAGGTAATTTGTCGCGTACATATCAATGCTAATTTTAGGCTTATATGGTTTTGTCATGGTTGTCATTGACAGAACTTGACCAAATTGAAATGGGACCAAACGGGAAGCACGATCTTTCGAATAAAAACAAATGATTAGAATTCACTCACCTAGACCAAAATTATTAGCTAATAAACATAAAAGAATACAGATGAACTGAAAGTTGGAAAGATATAGCAGAACAAGTCCAATCCTAACAGAATGGTTTGTCTTTAATACCGATTTAAATTAAAGTTACGTGATAATATCCTAAACATTGATGAAACATTTTATGTGTTATAAATAAAATAAAATTAATATCTTTGTTTTATTCAAAGAATTTAATGTTATTCTTCCTTTCTATTATGTACTTGTCCCGAGCTCTTGCTTACACGCTGACCAAAGAAAAACATACAGGCAGCGTTTATGAATTTATAAGTCCCTACTCTGTCGTAAATTATAAGTAACTGTATGTAGGCCTACCTGTTACTTTGAACTAACTCAGTAGTCTGATGACGATGGACGCTCGTTTTTTTCCTTCCGACGCTATAACATTAAATCATACTACGATATAGCTTCATAAATTCTGGTGTTGTATGAAATCTGTTATCATTAACCAGCTGGACGTCTGAGATAAACAAGGTTAAAAAAGGAAATTGAATGATTTTGGTTTCTCCTAAGAAGCTCTTACGCAGATATTTCACAACATGAAATCAACTTTTCGATGATCATTTACTTATGCAATTCCGATCAACTTATCGCGTACATATATTATTATAGAATTTCTTTGTGATATATTTTTTAATACTGAAGAAAGTATGTTATTATCAAAAATTATAATTCTTAAACATAGACATGATTGAGGATTTCTGCAGAATAATATGATTTTTACTCTGTTTGAACTGAACTTCAAGATGATACAATGTTTTGTTATAAAATAAATTACTTACTTTTTAATTTTTTTTTTAATTTAGAAGCAGAAAGACGCGTTTTAATATATATATTGTTCAGGGCTCCCTGTTCATACTCATATCAAAGGTATGAAATAGTTTGCCTGCGTTCCTTCCTTTGTTTGCTCCCAATTATGTTTTGGGTGTCTTTAATGTGAGAATGGGATAAACGATAATGCATTCACCACATTTCTAGCCACCAACGTTTGAAATAACAATCAAGCACGATAAAATCGAAGTCATAAAGAAATTAATAAATAAAAGAATCAGAACAAAAGAACAATAAGAAAAGAACAGTTGATTTTATTTCAAGCTTAATATTTAAAAATTATCAAAATTTATGTCAGACTTATATTGTTTGTTCACTAAAAAATAGTAACAGATTGGGTACATACATATCTTTTAACTGATTTTTATGTCTATCTTACTGTAACAAAAAGTATATTTATATTTATTTCCCTTTAATTTGATTTTTTTATTGGAAATACATTGTTTAATTAAAACGTTATAATTTAGAATATGCTTGAAAAGGGGAAGACTAGAAGTTTATATAAAATGAAAAGATTGACGTGTTATAAAATTTTAATATTTAAAAATTATTTATTAGTTTAAAACAGTACTCTTATACTTCTATCTCTAAAAAGGCTTCAACATTATGATTTTCCAAAAATCTTCCTATTTACTTTATATAATATTTTTATAGAACTATAGTTTTGATTTTATTACCTTTTAATTGAAATAAAATTAATGTTCTCTAAAAATACTTCTGTCAAAACAGGATTAGCGAGAAAAAAAATCCCTTAAAAGATCGCGTTTATTAAGGAAAAATAAAAGAGTAACAGAACACTGTTACTCTATTACGCATAAGAGAAAACAACCAGAAAACTTTTATATATAAAGTTAACTGTGTAAATACATTAGTACATCTGTAGTTTCATATCAAAGTAGCTAAGAAGTGATGCTTTTATTATCCAAAATTGAATATATCACCAACATTATATCCGATCAAAGAACGTGTAATATTGAGTTATTGCATAAGTAACTGAACTAATCTTTGAGACTTATAAATAATAATAGCAAAAACACAGCTTTGACCCAGTTATTATGAAAGGAATATGAAACTTATTTACTAATAGAAATGTATGTTCATATGTGTGTATAATTAATGTTTTCTTCAAAGAGTGGAAGAACCAGGTGATTGTTATACCTAATATGTAAAAACTGACGAATTACTTTTCTAATACAGACATAAGACATTAAAAGATAATATTTTTGTATAGAATATGTTAAAGTCATCTATTTTTTATAGTTTTTATAACATAACTAGATGACCCGGCGAACTTCGTATCTCCCTATAATGACTCTTCCTGATATCTATTGGCGAATAATAATACTACTATTGATTTAACTAATCGCTTTAACGATACAACAGCAGATGGCGATGTTTAGTAATAGGAAGACAATAACTAATAAGTGTTTGTTTTGAAGTTAGACTAATAATAATAATAATAAGAAATTAATTGTTGATTTATATTGTTTCGTGTCTTCTTAACATGTTCACTTAAAATGCCTAAAAGAAATTTAAAAAAAACACACAAAATAAATACAAATAATTCTTAAATACCGAGCAAAGCTCGGTGTCCCGATATTTAATTATTATTAGCGATCTTGTTTAATGTAACAATAGTTTAAATAAATATGTTACTACATTTTAAAGTAAAGGTACTCTTGTTTGTGATATAATAAAACTTTAAATTTAGGTAATCATAATTCATTTCTCTCCATCGCCATGTTCTACTATGAAAGATTATTATTATTAGTATTATTAGTATTGGCACAGAGACTTTAATAGTAGCCCCAGATATTAATTTCTATGATATCTTTTATTTAAACTGTTTAAAGTTAGTATATTTTTACCATAATTTAAATTAACTACAGTGAAGGAAAACCACAGCCGTCAAAGTAACGAGTCTTTATGGACAATTTCAACCCGACTTCTAACGTGATAACATATTGTTATTAATTTTTTTTAAATTATTTTAACACCCACATGTATATGTATCTAAATAATTTTTTTTCTTTCATAATATCTTATTTTAATTCGAATTCTACTTCCTTATAACAATATTTTATTTGGTACAATATTTTCGTTGCTAGCTATCAAGTATATACATAGGTACCTACATACTTTTATATGGTATTTGGTTTTTCTATGTTATTACTCGGTATTTGAAAACAAAGATAATATTTTGTGATGTCAAATTACTTGTTTTAAGTTATCTTTTACAATTAAATATAAGAAAATACTGACTTAAACATGTTTATGGTTATTTGGCACTGCAAATATAGAACTATAGTTATCGTAGAGGAACTATTTTTCTTGCGAGCTTTCTTCATAAATAAAAAGTATAAAAAATATCACAGTGCGTCTATTTACTTTTATATTGGTGATTTAATATTATGTAGTTTAGGTATAAAATTGGTTGAGAACCAGAAAATTTGAGTTGTAAGTAAAAAAAAAAAACAATATAATATTACAACGACATTAATATTTTATTTTACGTGTACATTTATATGTAACTATCATAAATATCCACAATTCACTTTAGTTAATAACTTGGTAAATTTTCGTGGGGTGGTTGAATTAACGGCTACTATTTTGACCTTTCTTAGTCTTTTTTCAATTATCGCTGTGTTTAAGATTGAGTATTATTGTAGTGGTCAAGGACACTAAAAATCACTTCATATATGTTAACCTAAAATATTCGGAATAATACAGAGACTCCAAATTGGAAAGAGAAGTATCTGAAGCGTGAAATAATGTATGCTATACACGAAAAGTAGCAAGTCGGAATTCTCTATAAGCGGACATCTCTGAAAGGAAAGATTTTCAAAAATATTACATCAAAATATCATGAAACAAAGAAGAGCAGTTTTAGATTTTTTTGGAATTCATTTAAAATATCGTCTATATCATTTTAGTATATTAATAGTATAATATATATAGTACAATAACATATTACCGTAAGAGAAAAACTATAAAATCGAAAAATTCAACAAAAATAAAGTATAACTTATAATATTTGAGAACTTGTAAAATGTGCAACATGTTCTTGTTAAGGAAGGAGCAAGCTAATTAACTCTTTTTTATTCATCAAATTTGATTTATGCTTATATGAATTATATTGAAAAATATAGATATTATTCCAATTTTCAATATTGTTTGCTTTTATTTATAGTGTTTGGTTATCTTTGATTGTCCAAATTACTGTTAAGTAGTAATTAAGTACCAAAATTTACTATGTGATTACAAGGCTTCATTTGTCAACTCAATTACTTGATGCCTTCATGTACGAGCATGTAATTTTTATATTTATACTAGCTGACCCGGCAGACTTCGTACTGCCTCAATCAAGAAATAAATTATGTCTTATTTATTATTTTGGTGTTTACCTTTAAGCCATAAATCTCCGTGTTCTGAAGTGCGATAAAATGATTGACATATTAGTTAGTTGTCAAATCTAATGTCAAAAAACCGTTTGTATGGGAAATAAAAAAGCGCTGTTTTTAGGGTTTTCCCGGAAATTAATAAAAAAATTTTAGCTTTTAAACCTTCCCTGAACCTCCACGAACCTTTCAAGGCTATGATAAGATAAATCTGTTCAGTCGTTCTCGAGTTTTGGTGAGACCATGGAACAGCAATTCATTTTTATATATGTACTAGAAGACCTGGCGAACTTCGTATCGCCCTATAATCAAGAAATATCTATTACGTTTTTTTATTTATATTTTTGGTGTTTACATGTAGTAAGCCATAAATCTCCGTGTTTTGAAGTGTGACAGAATGATTGACATATTAGTTAGTTGTCAAATCTAATGTCAAAAAAACCGTTTGTATGGGAAATAGAAAAGGGCTGTTTTTATGGTTTTCCCAGTAATGAATTAATTTTTTTCAGCTTTTATACCTTCTCTGAACCTCCACGAACATTTCAAGACTAAGATAAGATAAATCCGTTCAGCTGTTCTCGAGTTTTAGCGAGACTGAGGAACAGCAATCCATTTTTATACATATATATAGAAGATATAGATTAATTTATCTCAATTAAAATAATAAAATTTATTGTTTCAAAATTTATATAATGGTTATTCTTTATTTTAGAACATTATGTTGAACGGACATATTTAAATAATCTTTAATATGCCATAACTTTAATATTTTTTTAGTTATCGGTCAATGTATATTGTTTTAATATTTAAAATTAAAACTCTGTGTTAATTTTAACCAACTTCAAATAAGGAGGAGGTAAGAAATTATTTTTTTCTGAAAGATTGCATTCCCAAGTAGTCTTTTGTCACTAAGTCAGATTTTTATATCTATGTATAATCGTTTAAAAATTTAATGAAATCGACAAAATGAAGAAAATCAAAAAAGTTGAAGGAAATCAATCTTTTTACATAAAATCGCATTTGAGAATGTCTTTCTTTACCCTTTATATATATATCAATGTTTAGTTATTTTTATAAATTATCTGTTAGTTATTTATTCTGTATAAGACCCCAAGTTCAAAAGCTGATTAGATATTAAGAAATTGTGTATATTTAAATAAGTATTAAATTGAAATATTTGAAAGTAAATACAAATAGAGTTTAATTATTATTTATATTAAGAGGTTAAGTGGATTTTGGAGCAGATAAAATAAGTATAATATGTATTTTATTATTAAAAATAGGCGATGGTTCAACTTTACACATTTTCCTTGAATATTGCTTGTAGAACTGTCAGAAAATCGTTCTTTAAATGAAAGAGTTCTCCAAGTAAACCAATACGGGTCGAGATCTATGTATAATTTCATAAAGAAATTCATAGGTCACAATAAAATAAATGAGAAACGTTAAGTTATTTATAACAGAAGCTTTAAAATAAATTAGAATTAAAAAAAACTCTTTTGATAACGGATTCATTAAATATTGTAATTTACAATCTAATTGTGGAAAAAAAATTAAGTTTACAAATTCATTAAAGTTGAAAAGATTTCGACGCCAAATAAAATTTCCTTAGTTATAAATTATTGCATTACACTTTGATTATAAGATATATATCATATCTCTTAATGAGATACCCAGACATATATACAAGTTAAATTAAGTTCCCGTTTTTTCTTAGTGCTCAAAATAGAAAAAAATTAAATGAAACACTTCCCTCTCGAAAATGTCATTATAAAATTGAATAATTCATAGACTTCAATTTAAAATAAAAATTTCGCAATATGTAAATTGATATAAATTAAAGATATTTTTTAATTTTGTCAAAGTTTCTATTATTCCCATTTGTAATTTATGAACTGTTAAAAATATTTTTCACAGATACAATAACTTCAATTGTTGATAAAAGCCTTTTATGTCAAAACCAGACTTAAATGGGGCTGTGAATGAATAGTTGAAGTGTATAAATGAATGAATAAAGCATTGGCTCTCTCTTATTTATACCTGTTATTGAATAATAGATTTTAAGTTATATTTATTTTAATTCTAAATCTACTTTATACACCAAGTTTTCTTGAAAAGAAATTTTCCTTGTTAACTAAGTAAATCAGAATTGAACACCACCGGAAATTTTTATCTCAATATTCTCATATAGTATAATTCTGGGAATCCTAACTTGCGGGCCATAAATTGCACAAAATTTTCTCAACAACACTCGAGACCGATATTGAGTAGTCAAGATTAGAGACACAAGTCGTTTGTGACTTTCTTCCACTACTTCACAAGAAATATTCTCACATAACAGTGGATGCTATCAATACACAATCTATATTATTGAAGGATTACCTTTTTTTAACTGACTCCAAAAAAAGAGGTACTCACTTCGTTTTAATATTATTTTTATGTATGTTTAGGCATTTCTACATTACTCGTGGAGCGTTTATTATTTTATGAACTACATAATCTTTTACAGCAACCGTGATCATAATATGTAAAGGGGATCAAAATATCTGTGAGAAAAACGTGTATTATCCGAAAACCATAGTTTTATTTAAATTCTTTTATAACTGGAAGTTTGCATCCCCTAGGTTGTTAAATGGTTACCAAGTCAGGTTTTTATAATTGGATCCTCCAAAAATTGAGGACATTAAAAAAAGGCTCGAGTTATTTAACTGGTTTGTTTGAGAACCTTTCATAATAAGCAACAATCGATGTTCTCCATGCTCAGACGTCTCTTTCGATTATTCGTATTCTTATCCAACGCCAACATCGGTTGTCTTTTACAACCGATGTTGGCGTTGTTCTATGCACTTTTTAGATATTTTTTATATAAATGCGCATTTGAAAAAGTCTTTCATCCTGTTTTCCCTGGGATTCTTGAAGGGGTCGTTACATAGATAGTTTCTGCAAAGCAGCGGAAACGTATGTAAATTAAAATAACAAATAACGCGATAGTACATCCGACAATATGAGTTTTGTTTATTAGTTAGATAATTTTATTACCATTAAAAAAAATCTATCGATAACAAAAAGTTGAAAAAAGTTGACTCCGTAAACTTTATTTTTGTCTTCAGTTTTGTATTTGAAATATACACTTTAGAAACTTATTAAGGTGAATGTGAAACTTGTTCCGAGACTAAAGGTTGGAAAATCCATGACAAAGTTTTGCTTATGTTATTTTTATTATTAAATGAGGGGAAACAACACGCGGATCACCAGAGATGGTAAGCGATACGCTGCCGGGCATTTACAAACTTGTGTTACAATGTTATTTACGGAGGGAGATATACACTTCTTTTTTCAAAATCAACATTTTGGTAGAACACTAGTTATCTAAGTTATGAGTTTTTTTATTTCAATTAACGTTAGCGACAAATCAGAACATCATAAAAAAATGTCTCTGAAATTAGAGATAGCAGTAGCTATTTACATTTCACAACAATGCTGACGCCAACCTACAAACTGCAAAAGAGAAATACGACAATAATAAATCACAGTTGTTGTTTCACTTTGTCATGTAACCTTTTCCCTGTCTCTATTATATTTATAATTACTTTAACTTTCTGTTGTATAGATAATCACGTTTAATATACACGTGACGACATAAATGTTTCCATTACAAAGTAACTATATATACATAATTGACCATGTATATGCAAATCTAAATTTGGTTTGCTAGACATTCAAAACTTTTTTCGAAAGAGTTTTGCAATGCTTCATAATTAATTAAATAGAATGTAATTAATAGGTCTGGAAAAGAGGAGAAAATTAATTGAAAATAATTAATTTGAACTTTACCAGTACTTAGGAATGAGGAAATTAAGTAACGAATTAATTTCATGTTGATTAAGAGTCTGTGTATTATTCTATTAGCCGTTTATAAGCTTTTGATTTAATTTAGAGGCGTACAAGTATTCAACCTGGCTATATTATCAAAATAAAAATGAACAGTCAGAAGGAAAATATAATATTTGATTGACAAGTATATATTTTATAAATAAAATCAGAAGGAAAACAAAACATACTAACTCCCATAGCAATATAAAAAAATCAAAAGAGTATTATTAGAGAAAATGCAATGGATATTACAAAAATATAATGATAATATTAACACGGTGAAATATTTTTATTATACAGAGCATGGATTTCTGTTTTGAATGAATTTAATACAACAAAACATACTAGATTATCATTTGCAAAATATAGGGTGACAGAAACTAAAGATAACAAAATGATTTCGTTATCTGGGATTGTAGTAAATATTAATTTTAAATGAATAAAATATGCAGAAATTTGGTTAAAATATTAATTTTAACCAAATTTCTGCATATTTTATTCATAGAGACATCGCTCAACATAAAACAATGGAATTAATTACTATAAAAAAAAACAGCTCATGAAAAAGGTTGTGAAATAGAAATTAAAATTTGATTTAACTGTAAATGCCATAGAAATTTAATAGTATTATTTTGACGAAAAGCTTTTTTAAATCCTTCCGATAGTGTTTACGGTTATACATAGTAGGCTAAAACATTATTTATTTTAAATAATAAATTCCTTTCATTGGAATCAGATCATTACGTTAAGAAGAAATTTGCAAAACTTGCATATTGTAAACCAGACAAACATGTACTTTTATACCTATATGTACTTATAAGAAAACTTTAAGTAACTGAAATTAACCAAATAGAAATGCAAATGTTTGATTCCTTGATTGCTATTCCTTTTAATACTTACCTACTTTTCTAGGTGGTAGAGCCTAGCTGTGGTTAGTTACTACAGCTCGCACACGGGCTGGCTCGACCGGGGAAGTACCACCCTCTCACAGAAGATCGGCGTGAAGTAGCCTTTAATGGCTGCGTTTCGTCCGATGAGTGAGAGAGCCGGTTGCCCTTTCCCTATTCCCACCCTTTCCTACAATATCCTTATTCCCACCCCTCCCTATCCCTATAAAACAAGGTTGGCAACGCATCCGCAACATCTTTGTTGCGGATGTCAATGGGCGACGGTAACCACCTTCCATCAAGTGGGCCGTCTGCTCGTTTGCCACCTTTAACATAAAAAAAATAATAATAATAAATACTTTAAATGCTCTTCAGTGAACTTACTTTTGGTTGATAATTTTCGTTCAAGAATCAAACTAAACTCAAACGTGTATTTTATAGCTATAATTACAATAAAAGATTTTCTTCATTAACAAAAATTACAATAAATTAGATAAACAAAATTCCGACTGTACCTGTATATATCTTTACTTGAAATAACATTGTTCAAATTTCAACTGACTGAACATTTGGTTTTTTAATTAAATGAAATGGTTTACATAAAATTTCTTTACCATATTTTTTTTTAAATAAAGTAAAAATATATATACGAAAACGATACATTTGGATTAAAAATTTTGCAGTGTAGTATGAAGCAGTATAGATAGGGACTGCACTCAGGTAACAAATGACTATGTTAGCTCGTTTCACATTGCAGGCAGTAATATTTAGTAAACAATTATCATATTATCCTGCAATTCTTTTAATTGCTATTAAATATTATCCATAGAGCTGTTAATATCTAGGGCACTTGATTCAAAAGGTGTTTAGTTTTTAATGTAGTTAGGTATTAAATTAGCTTATCAGAAATTAAACTGAAATAATGTTCGATTATCTACATTGAGTGTTCAGACGATATGTACATATATGTACAGATATTTAGAATTACTTATTGGGTAGGTGAAGTTAGGAAGTAATATTTAAGGGTATTTTTTTTTGTTTTTTATGGTATATGTTGTATCTTGAAGTAATTTTTTTTAATAATTTTATTTCTGGCTCTTTAGTCTACTTATAAAATAGGTATATAGGTAAGAGTGGTTGTCTCAAGATAGGGAGATCTTTCTTATGTGCTTCCTCGTATAAGTTCAGAGATCCGATATCGTTGAAAATGGACGTCTAAAACGTAATAAAGAGAGAATTACATCATGACGTTTTCAATAGCCATTCAAAAAATGTAAAGGAAGACTTTCACGAATACGCATTTATATAAAAAGAATTGTTTTTATTTCTTTTGTATTTTCCTTAATTTTAGAGAATCTTATTATAAAAACTTGAATTTGTGACCATAAGTCGTCAGAAAACAAAATTTCTTAAATCGGTCTGGTAGTATTCGAGAAATGCAATCTGGCGATGAAGTAATGCTCTCATTTTTCGCACACATATTAAATGCAAATTTTAGACTTATATGGTTTTCCCATGGTTGCTATTGCGAGAACTGAACCAAATTGAAATGGGTATAAACGAGAAGTACCAGCGTTTCTTATAAATAAAAATCACTTCACGCAGTCCATATTTATTAGGTTAGAAACAAAAAAAAAACAGATGAATTGATACCCTAATCCTGTTTTGATTTTGGTTAAAAAGGGACATTAATATTAAAGTTTAATGTAACACATGTTGAACTTACCTATAAAAGAAAAAAAAATGAATCCAATTCAGACTATTGCAAAACCGTTGCTAACAGGCCTTTTCATTTCACATACATGTTGTATAGGCTTATTAAAAAAGGTTTTTTGTTACCACCTTGAGGCTCCAGTCATAATGGATGCAAGAGGCCGTCACACAAAACCATTCATTATAATGCAAACTGAACATCTACATATAATTCCACCGGAATTGATTGAAGATAGATGCTTCACAATTGAATTGCAAATTGAATAAAAGTTTGGACGATAGACGGGTGTCGAATTCAGTAATAATCGTATCAATATCCGAATTGATATATGAAATATTTACACCCATAAAAATACTTATAGACAAAGGAAACTTCGTTTACCTACCTGTTCTTTCATAAAATATCAAGATAAGTTATTTTCTATTACTATTTATTATTTTCTACTATTATTTTTATTTATTTCTACTTGCTGTTATTAATATATAATGCAATAAAGAAATATTTAAGTAATAAAACGTAATTTTTTCGACTCTCTGCTGTTATTTTAATGATTTATATATTATAATGTTTATAAATTTAACAGCAACTTGCAACCAGACATTACCATAATCTTCTAAATCGGGTCATGTCTCAAGCAACTTCATTTTTCAATGAAAACGAAATTGCTTAAAGAGTTGCTAACAGAGTACTTTGATAAATTAAATGCGTCAGAATAGGAAGTGAGCGTATTAAGTTAAAGCGCCTTGGTTGCAGAGACTAGCATTGTATACAATAAAACAATAG
The DNA here is from genome assembly GCA_916720795.1 of Danaus chrysippus. Taxonomy (NCBI): domain Eukaryota; kingdom Metazoa; phylum Arthropoda; class Insecta; order Lepidoptera; family Nymphalidae; genus Danaus; species Danaus chrysippus. The sequence goes on along the minus strand of CAKASE010000074.1, from coordinate 12,127,929 downwards.
TAATTTTAGGACAATTTTAGTTAAGTCAAAATTCAATTGAGAACGAGAAATAAAGTTGCTTGCTTATGTTACATTAAATTGATGTTGTTTCTTTAGATGAGTTTACCAATGAATAAATGTGAATGCTAGTCCTATGAGAGTAATCGAAGCTTAGACGCCAGTAAACATTTACAACTGTGTACGTATTGAACTGAACTGTATATCTGATGACAAAGAGATGCATACACCATACGGTATTAAATGATTAGTATAAATACAATCCAAGCTTATCAAAGCGTGTGAAAAAGCACTTGAATTTATGGGTATTTGAGCGATTTGGTAACTATTTTAATTAACCCAAGTCTTGTAGGAAAATGTAAAAAGCGTCTATGTCTATTTTTTATCTACTATTATTGAATATCATACTCCTGTATTTCAATGATTTTGTAATGGTTTTGTATATTAAACATAATTATAACAAGTATTCATTTCAAATGCTGGAAATATGAAATAATATAACGCCACTGCTTCCGGTAACGTGTGTGTTATTCAAGGGGTGATGCGTCTCAGGAAGGTGTATTCATAACATAATTTGATATTCCACAACAATACATTTGTCGTGGTCACAATTTAGAACATTTGTAAATGTTATTATCAACAGTCCAATTTCCACAAGAGAAATAGAAATAGCAGCTTACCAGGACCTTCATTGAAACATACTCGTACTTCCTATTATTCAATCTGAACGATAAATATGTTAAGATATTTAAGTTATTCCTTCTTTCCATTTGCCAAAACATTCAAGTAGAACTTGTTTGCGACGATTGTCTATTACAAAACATATGTTTTTTATTAAATATTGACAAAACTGTATTATTTGTGTCGTCACCTAAATAATTTTCTATCTCAATGGTCTGTGCGTACCTCAGGTATGTTGTATTATAAGACAGGTCTTATTACTTCTACTTGGATTTTCGCATTTGAGGAAATAAATATAGTATAAGTTGTCAATTTTAAAGAATGTTAGTGGTCTATATTATAAAAAAAATACTTTCAAGTATTTTGAATCAATTTTAATGCTTGACAAATTACAATTACAAATACATGCGGGACAAATTACACTTCAGCAACTACATAAATTACCCATCCAATATACTCTAATTGAATATAACATAAAAATTCTAGTCGTTGATTAGGTATATATATACATAATATATGTACATTCACATGATATTTCATATTGATCTCATTTCAGTCACCGGGTTCCTCGAGTGTTGCCAATAAAGAAGACTGTAAAAGGTTAAGTATCATAAATGAGAATTAATGTACATAATAGTTCTTATATTAATATAAAATAAACTTCTTTAAATGGAACTTCTTCAGTTCAAATTGAGCAATCCGGTACTCGTGTATTAATATCATTAACAGACCTTCTGCGACCCGCCACTTAAATCATCGTTGCCACTAAACTTGTACGTGTTGCGGTAAAATATCTTTCATTTCAGTGTGGTCTCCTTATTTTATTTATGTGCGTCATACATTAAGGTAAAATGTTCTACTGGGTAATTTTTTCTTCTAATGTAATTTGTTACATTTTGTTTTATTTTTATTTGTAGTTAAAATGAACATTATTGAATTATTACCTATTCGCCCTTAAGACGATAACATTATTTTATAAAAAAAAATAAATTTAAAATATTGCTAACATTAAACATTAACGATTTAGTAGTTTTAGTTTTAAGACATCATAGTTATCGATCGGCATAGTTTTGAATGTCGCCATCTATAAGTGTCTTGATGTCTTAAATAGAAATAGAATTAGAATTAAGTTCTCGCCCTTGGACTTAATAATAAGGCACTTTAGAAACTTCAACCTCGACGTTTCTTTTTATTTGTAATATTTCGAGACAGCGCGGCACTAGAATACAGAATAATAAATGTTTGATAAGTTGATTTTAAAATAGAAATAAATTATTTTAATCAATACGTAGTTATCTTTAACTATTATACCAAGTCGATAGGTTAAAATTCACAGTTGTTAAAGAACTTAACTGTTAACGATTTCTAATTTCATTTATCATTTGCCCGATTTCTTTTTATTATTATTTTATGATGCATTGAATTGAAGCTGAATTTCTTTTAATATGATTCTTTTCTAAGGAATATATAATAAAATATTAGAATAATTGTTTTTTTTTAAAGATACTGAAAAAATATACCAAATTATCAGTTTGTATCTTGAAATATTCTTGACCATATTGAGGTATAGTTGGACTTATGAGGTTATTTTACATTACTGAATTGCCACGATATGAATTAAGATGTACAATAATTTCGGGATTACAAATTCTTAAGAGTTCCAGAAATATACAAAGTTTTAAAAACCAAAAATATGCAAATATCTTTAACAAATTTCTTACATAAAATTTAGATGATAACAGCGATCAAATAAGACTTTCTAGATGTTTTATAAAAATTAATTCATTGGTATTCTACAATGTTGTTGTACATTGGTGGTTTCAGTTGTTATCGATTGTTCTTTTATAAAAAACGGTGTTTTGAATGATCTTTTTATCCTTATCTAATGTTATAATGACCGTCCAATAGTTGGTATACCTCCGTCAATCGCCAGTATATTATGATTTTTCAATTTAAATATTACATACCTAGTAATTAGAATATATATTAAAATAACTTTTCAATTTGTATACGAATTACAATTTCACTGATTGTTCTGTTTCTTTCAGTTAAAAGCATTGCATAAGACATCTCATACAACATTACTGTTGTCTAGTTTTATTTTGACAGACTCACTACTTACCCGCGGGTAAACTGGAACAAAGAAAAGACATACGGAGAGGATTACGTTTGAAGCACGAATGTTCGTATTTATCTTTCAAATGGTTTCACCATGTTAGATACGTAATTTTTAGTCAATTATAAATAAATAACTGATGTATACTTGCAATTTTAAGAATCATATATATTCTAAGCTTACGTTTATACGAATAAAGAAATACAATAAATTTAGTCTACTTTTAGTATAAATGAACACTTTCTAATATTAATACCATTAATGTTTATATCTACCATTGCGACATATAAAAACGCTGCAGAAGAATTAAGTGATATTCATTGACTTACACAAATTGTGAGCATGAAACCAAAATGCTCCATTTAAAATATAATTGAATAACCAGTCGGTATAACAATCGAATTGAATCAAATTGAATTGTTAGATGAATTGAAAATTAATATAAATTTTGGGTGCCATCACATAATTTTCCGCAAATGATTTGTTTAAATCAATTTAGTTTATATGTATAACCTTTTGTTACTTGGGTATATATTCCTTTTTACTTATATTTAATTATTACTGTTTGGGTAAATTTACTATGATTATTTATGCAGTTTTCATATTATGAATGGTCCGATAACAAATGAAGAATAAAATATTTTTATCAGCGGTATTTTGTTATAATTTGCAATGCAAACGAACCAACGGTAATAATGTATTTTGAGAATGAAAGTATAGTGTCTTTCTTTTCTTTTATTTAAAACATAAGATGAGATTGTAAAGACTATGTATAATGTTTTTTTTATACTAAAAACATTAAATTCTATAAATACGGGTATTTAAATCTTGCGAACAAAATGAGCATTGGTTTACTCGATTTTTTAATTAGTTAAACAGGAAAATCTTTTCACTGTCAGCATTACCAGTTGTAAACAACTTAAGACGCTCGATGCTTTAATTATTTAGCTGTTATGAAATTATTCGTGACAAGAATAAAAATAATTGTATTTATTCAACATTATTTTCTTTCTACTATTAAGGAATTCTCCATCTCTCATGTGCTGTTCTTGCATATTAAACTCTTTTTCATTGTTTTCCTGCTAACTTCTTCAGACAGCAATCTCCCTAATTACCATTTCGCTGCCAACTTTAAGTGTTATTATCTTCCGTCTGGTTTGTTTTTCTGGTTCATAAATTTTTGTTTTATTTTACATAATTCCCTTCAATAATAATAATATAATCGTAATTTGGATGCCTTATAGGCCATTTTTCGTAATATAATATACTGCAGTGTCCGATATTTGTGCATCTGAATTTTGGTTTAAAAAGAACTCTGTATTTCGGCTTTCTTGCGTTGAACAAGGTACATTTTCTTGAGTTATCCCTCAATTTTAAATGACAGGGTTTGTACAGTATCGACCCAAGCTCACGAAGCCACTATTGAAAACCTCAATATGTGAGCACAGGATTTGGTTACTTAAGTATGTTTTATCATTATATCTACTTCTTCGAACGTTTCCATATTGCTTAAGCTATACCCTGACTTATAAATAGGATAGGATCGAATTTGGAGCTATATTGGAAAGCTAATTATTATCAATTTTTATGTTTTTAATCTATGAGACCAAACTTCTTAGCATTCCACGGATTCACCGTGCGGGTGCCGGGTCCATCGTGTTGCAGGGAGAAGAGCTTCAACAGTGCCTGGGACTTGCGACCCAAGTGTAGATTTAAGGGGCCCCTTAACTAACGCGCGTTATACGCTCACATCCACTGTCCAAGCTTCTCTCCCTACCTAACCAAATTTGAAAAGAACCTACTAGGGCTGCCTTCGATTTACGTTCCAAAAATGCATTAATGTGAGTCCTGGACACGCCCAAGTCTTTTAGTAGGTTGTAGAGAGATTTCGCTGTTATACCTCTCGCTCCCAACTCTAACGCGTACAAATATGTATATATATATATATATATATATATTCAAATATTGAACTTGAGATTTTTAAAAAACTAGTATGACAACTTGAATGTGCATTTTTATTGAATTCAAAATAACCGCACAAAGTTAAAATTGAATCTTAACCCAAACTGAAAATGTAAACAATTCAAATCAAATGTTGAAGATATCTACTTCAAAGTTGCAAGATTTAACTCGAGCACACCTAAATAAATACACCAGCATGTAACTAATATAGGCCAGCTCCTTATCGGATGTCTTTATTTCACATTTTATCGGTTTAAAATATAATAGTTCTCTTTTTGCTATATGAGTGTCAATTAGGTTGTATTTAGGTCAATTTAATTTTAACGTCTCTTAATAATTTAATTTTGATTTTAATTTAACGTCTTCACAAAACACTTCAGGGAAAATTTTATCTGATTCAGTTAATCCATTGTGTATAAATTAGGAAATTCCTCCGAGTCTAGCTAATTAAAGAATGTTTATACTCGGGAGGTAAAGTCAATTTTTTAATAAGTATTTTTAAAGAAATTTACGTATATTATATTGATTAAATTCTTACAATTTTTTCCTTGTTGTTTTTAAAGGAAAGTCTTAAAAAGCACTGTTTTATTATTCTTATATTTTGAAGTTTATTAATGCTAGTAATAAAATTGCATATTATTTATACGGTAAAAACAAAGGAAATATATGCAGCTGATTGCTCCCACAAAGAATCAGAAAAAAACTATGTATAAATTAAAAAAACATAGGTGAAATAGTTTGAAGTACAACCGTCATTATTCCCAAATCTATCACAAGACAGCACAGCACTTTTTTCCACTTACTAAAGATTATCAAGTTCAATTGCTTCCGCCTTTTTAGTGGCGATTTCCATAAATGAAATAAGAAATAAGTCTCCAACGGTACATTTTATCATCCGTGACAAGCACAATAGAATGAGGTTCAATATCATGGTTTACATTCCAAGTTTTTATTTTAAACAATATATTAGTAAATATGCGTTATAAAGCAGTAAGATTTTATATAGTAATAATTCTCGTGTAATAATAAAAGTATTCTACAAACTGTATGAAGTATAAAATAAAATAAGTAACACGAGGTAAATCTTACTACTAAACTAAATTAAAATTTTATGAATGATAAAAAGAATAGCAAAAAAATATGAATTAAAATACTAGTTATAATACAGTACATAACTTTATAATTTACAAATTAAATTGACGTACTGTTGTTAATCAACCAACTGGTTTTTTTTCTCTCTAGATAGTACGAAATTTCATCAAAAAGATTAAAAAGTATGTCGGTCAAAAATCAAAAATTGCGTCAAATATGTGAAATTTTATAAAGACTCCCTTAAAATCAAAAACAAGTGTTAGGTCCTATAATAATCAAGTCACTAGTAAGTTCATGAGTAGAGACTGCTGGATCTCGTCGCACTATCCCTAATAAAACAACAATGAAAATTATAGTTGTGTTGTAAACATAGCATTCTGTACACCTGGCGTTCCGTACGCGGATTTCTTTGTGATATACACTATATTTGTGATATATACTATAATTGTGTGTAAAGTATTTATGCTTTAGTTACGTAGGACACTGAAGTAAGCTTAAAATAGGTTCTAAAAAACTTCGAAACTAACTGTAACATAATAATACTAAAAATTACATAACGTAAACTTATAGCCTCTACCTCAGGCTATATGATTGCCCCGATATTATTATAACAATGACAGCAAAATTTCTTGTGTCCTATCACGAATCTTTTAGTTCACAAGTCAAGATCTTTGATCCATGGAGTCAAAAGAACTAACCGTTATATGATATTTTATCATTACAGTGGTGTTGCCACGGCAATGTTCTTTCAATTTTCAATATATGTTTTGTATACAAAACATTATTATTTGACAAATTGTCATTCATTTGATTTTAGTTCTTTTAAAAACAAACTTGAAAAAAAAAAATAATTTAACATTGAACTCATTGAAAGACTCATTAAGATTTGATAGGGATGAAAAATGAAAAAATATTCTACTCCAAAGCTAATCTTAATAAATAGAGGTTGAAAAGTGAAAACCAAAAATATATTTTAGAATTTTCTTCTACATTCCATTTAAATAATTAATTAGATAATAAGTATTTTTGTTGAAAATCATATACATTCAATCTTTGTCCTGTATCACTTAAATACAATTGTTCTGAAAGTTATATGTTTCTGAACGTTATTTTAATGGTAACGTTCCATTTTTTTTTGCTATGATAATCTGATTGCTCGTGCAAACCATGTTGCTTTGTTTATTCGGATGATGAATGCTTTATACTTGTTGCGATAAATTGTCTTTCATCGCGGTCACTTCATATCATCAAGATGTTAAACTTGGTTTATTCTATCTTAAAAAGTAAGACACTCTATTTTTAAAGTACTGAATAACTAGTATAAGTCCTTTGAAGTATAATTTTATTAGTTTTTATTTTAATTTACACCGTCTTTTGGTTTTCGTTAAGACTGAGAATGTAATTCTTTGTATTTTTCCATATAGATTTTCCAAATAAAACGATAATAATTAAAACGAATCATTATTACGATGGCTATTTATATTAATGTGATAGTAATGCAAAGTAAATCTTGAACGGCTCAGCACGTTTGCTTTTAGTAGTTAATCCAATTCAATCAACCGTTCCTTGTTAAGTGAGAACTATTCACATATTGATAAATGTTGAAGTAACTTGAGATGGATAAGTGGTTTATGCTCTCGACTCTGTAGTTATAGTGTATAAAGGCGTAATATGATATTTTCTATTCACTTTAAAATCACCCGTAGAGTTTCGAGACATTTAAAACAATGTTATATTAAGTAAAAGGACAATTTATCTTGTTTGAAAAAAAGCTATTAAAAATTACGTTTGGTTAAGTATTAATTTTGAGCTGTTAAAGAACATTTTGACTTTTTAGTAATTTTTGATTCAATATTATCCAAAAAGCTTTGAAATTCGTTTTCCCATTTGTAACAAAAATATGCTGGATATAATATACATTAAAAAAACTTTGGTTGTTAAGATCCTACACTCATGTTAAATTGAACTGCCTGTCTAATCCCTGTCATAGTATTTAATTGTCATATATATTAATTATATCATCCTTGAAAAATTCAAAACTGGTTTATAATCAATCACTGGTTGATAAAATATAGTTAATCATTATTGAAAACGAAGAATTACAGAGAAACGAAGACACAATAAAGAAAAAACTTCATCGATATATTTACAGAGACACACCATTCCTCACGGCAAAGTTTTTCTCTCACTTTCTACAAGTTTTTCAGTAATGCTTTCCGAAGGAAATAAGAGTTGTAATCTCTTATTTGATTTATATCTTACTTTAAGCCCTTGGAGTTGAAACATTTAGTTTCTTAACAATAAAATAATAAAGTTTGGTGAAAATATTATTTAATGTTGTAATTTTTTTATATCTTTTCTGACTAGTTTATTCTACTAGAGATTAACTATTCATGTTTAAAGACTCTAGTCATTATATATCCGAATTATTGTTTAGTGTCCTCAAAATCATCCATATGTAACTGAATTTTTTTTATGATATCAGTGCTTTATTTATGTTGTTGTATATTACCTACTTAATAAAAATGGGTAATTGTCTTTGCAAACATCGTGAGCTAACTTACTTTTTAAATAATATTTCTTTAATTAATATATTATTGAAACCATCGGTATTAGTTATTAAATGTTTTCTGCCTGAACCCCATTAAGTTATAAATAATGAGACTTGGGATAGAGATGTACTCGATAAGTAGAAAAACCTTTTTTTTACAGGCCGAGTTTTTAGAGAAAGCAGTACAGGTAAAGTTCAGTACAGTTTAATAAGGCTATTTTATAAAAAAAATAAAACTTTCAAATTCACATTTCAAATATAAGAATATTAAAACTTAAAATACTTTCTTAAATTTTTTCATACAAATTATATCTCAAAAATGTATGGACCAATATCAAATATACATATATAAATGATTAAAGGTTTAAAAATAAATACTAAAAAGCATCTTATTTGATTGTGTTTTTCATTCGCAACTTAATTTTGGTATACATACTCGTACTATATAATAACACTTCACTTAAATATAGAAGTAATTGCCCTCATTAGCGTTAAGATTTTCTCATGCAATGATGGAAATTATATTTTAACTGAAGAAAAATAGATAAATTAGGTAGATAGTAAAGTTAAAAATATGTATATAGTCAAAACAATTCACCACTATAAAATATGCATAATGTATGACTACATAATTTAATAGATGAAATTATAAAAATCTTTTTCATCTCTAATTTCTTCAGGCTTAACAGAAATAAATTACATTTATGAATATAAATTTGCAAATTTCGTGAAAAATCTTTTATTAAAACCGAATAATATTTATGGTAAACCTAATTTATTCCACTGCTTTTTCGGTCGTATGAAGCAACATAAGTTGTACAAAGAATGCAGTGTATTAGTACATAATTTTAACAACTGTGTGTCCAAAAATCATGTTTTTATGAAATATGTAACCGTTTCTATTTCCAATGGTTTTGGAAAGTATGGAGTTAGCAAAATTGTTATACTTCACACAAACTGAATGAAATTTGAAAAAACTACATTCTACCTTTTTAAGTATGTCACATTTTTGGAATGTTGATAGAGTGAAGTTAGTTTTCAAAAAATGTGTTTATAAAAATATATTTTTGTAAGCAAGAATAGTTTTGTAATCAATTAAAACTGATATTTGGTACCTCATAATGCAAAATCCAATGTATGAGTGCCTTATTAAAAGACTTTTAATTTATTTCCATAAACAAGTCCTTTTACTTTGATTTACATCTACAAAAGCCTAAGTCAAAACCTAATACTCAATAATGATCAAATGGACGGAGAAAGATTTCCTAAAAATATGTATAAAAAATTCAAAAAGGTTAAATTTAGTGTCCAAATATTTTCATATTAATAACAGACAAAGGTTTCAAAAAAAACCTTGTTATTATGTTATTTAAGGCAAAGTCCGTTTAGCATAAAAATCCTCTAATACCTTATTCTTAAAAGGTTTTACAATCTGAAGGATGTTGAATAAAAGAGTATTGAGGTCTGTTGGAATTTTATTAAAATAAGTATCGGTTTATTTAGATCTAGAGATTGAAATTGAATGTCTATGAGATACGATTTGATTCCGAGAAATAATCTGCAACGATAGAAGTTATTTCATTTTTCTTAGAAAAAAATTAGCTTCTATGTAGAAACATGGTTGTCTTAGAATTAGATATCAAGAGTTTATTGATTATGCATGTCGAAGCCCAAGTTTCTAAGTGTATTCAGATAACAGTTAACACAGGCTAATAAATGGTGGATAACTGGAGCTAACATTAGTCATGAATACTGAAGTTCTATCAACTTTCTAGGAACACTGTATACATACGAGTATGTATTAGTGCTTGTAAACTCTCACATAGAATCCTCACGTAATATCATTCGAACTCATTTTGAAATTCATTTCATTCATTCATTCAGGACCACAGTCCTTCCCGGTAAAAGATACAGATACAATCTTTTTGGTATTATAACTAGTTCTATGTGTAAAAGAAAGAAGGTTTAGACTTGTAGTGTTTTACTTATCCTCTTCGTAACTTGATCTGTGATAGTAAATAACCTCAAATATGTAAAGTAAATTAAAATATCAACATAAATATTCTTAGTATTAAATGTTCAGTTTCTTGTTATAAGATATAATGCATTCAGATTTTAAATAAATAGGCATACTTATCTTTAAAGTCGAAGTTTTCCAATTACTATGAAAAAGCCATTAGGAAGGCAGTCGAAGTCATAAATATAAATTGATTCGGGATATATTTCTGTCTCTTCTGTTAAAAATAAAAATCTATACGGGAAGAAATGTAACAGCTTTAAAAATTTAAATCTTTAAAAATGTATAATCATGAAATATCCTCAGCTAGTCCCTATAAAAGTAACTTTAAGATTGCCTTTGTGAGAGAGGACAACTAATTTTCACCTATTAACCGCTGGTTAAGTGTAAAATTAATTACAAATTTTGTCAGTTTTTCAATCCTACCCGACTACATTGTGGAGGTCATATATTATGTGTTATGTCATAACAGTTTTCGCATTTTCTCATCCTTTCATTTTTCATAGTAGTTCTTTCTTGCATTCATCTCCATTCATACTCGAGATGGTTTTCTCTTTAACTATTTCTTTATGCTTTATTTATTCCTAGGGATGAATTACATGGGATTCGCTTTATTAAAAAAAAATCATCATAAACCATTGTAAAGACGATAACAAAGAAAGTAAAAGGTATTCTATTTGATATTAATAAGTAAAATTTGGAATAACGTAAAAGAATTTATATTTATAAATAAAAATACCATAATTCCTTTCATATTTTATTAAGAGGAATTCATTGTTATTTGTGTATTACAAAAATAATAATGAAATATGTCATTGAACATTATTTTTGTACTCTACAATACAATCAGCTTATTTACGAATACTTTTATGAGACTTTTCTCATAAAATATTATTACGAATCACTCAAGGAAGATAATCAAATACAGCAATTATATATAATATATATAAAACAAATAACCGCAACCCTTAGCTACAGCTTTCAATAAAATACTTTCTGAAGAGTAGAAGACGTAACATGGTCTTTATTTTGATGAACACTCCACCTTGACGCGTCGAGAGCTCTTTTATAAAGTTCTGTGTATATTTCGACAGCTGAAGAGTACTTGATACAAGATAAAGTAAATTGTTTTATTTGGTATCAAATCGCAATTTATCTGTATTATATTTATATTATTCTTATTGTACGTTATTGTCAAGCTCAAAATAGTTCATAAATTATTTTTTCTTTATATATGAAATATCAAAAAAGAAAAAGAAGTACTTCTAAATCAATTATTAAGAACATGATATAGGTATCTTACTTATGTTAAATTAGTTCTACCAAACTTTAGTTTCCTGTTTTGGAGAAGTTTCTTCATTCTCAACAGAAGGCCGAAAAAAAGTTTCGTGTTTCTTCTTCTGTATGGTTGGCATTATTCTCTGTATAAATTGTGTTGATATTAATTTTCCCTTTTTTGTTTTCCTACAATATCATTGTATAAATTTGAACACCCAATTCTATTCAATTTTTTAAAAATATACAGGAAATGTTATTCAGTTTTAAGTGTAAGCAAATGTTTTATACCAGTTTCGTTAAGTGTTTTATTCTAGTAGGTAACCTCGTCTTCTATTATTTGTTGTCGCTGGCTAAAAAAATCTGTTTTGAAGGCAAAGTTTGTGTACGTATTCGTGTGTCTAAGCTGTTTTCTTAGACCTTGTAAGTCTCATTCGGATTAACAGATTCTCATTTTGTTTTTCCTTTGTAATGTAACTTAAGCTGAAGTTTCGAAAATGTCGAATCTTCTTAGGACTGTTAAGATAACTTATAGTAGCTTTTGAAAACATACTTATCAACTCTATATACAACGTTATTTTTTTTAATAATAAACATGTCTGATCTTGATAAAAACAATGTAATATAAAAATAAAATAAATATTTCAGAGATTAATTATAGTTTGTAAGCCTAAGAAGTACTTAAAGACTATCCAGTTGGTAAGATCCATTTAATATGTAATGTACTCATATATTTAAGAGACAGCAACAGTCATTTATAAATTGACTAGTGATCTTATTGTCTTTTTATTCTCAAGAATATTTTAAAATCTGATAAAATAATAATTAAAATCTCAATAGGACTTAAAAAATATGTCGAAATATTATTATTATTCAAAACTCCATTAGTTCAGTTGCTAACTTTTTTCTTTAATCATAAGTTTAATTTGATTAATCTACACTGTTTAGAATATAAACGTGTTGTTAAAGCATTCAAATATGTGTTCTTTTTCGTTTCGTAGTCGTTGGTATATATACCTATTTCTATTTATATATATTTTTGTTTAAATGTTATCATATTCATGATATACAAATTGATTTTATTTATCATTGCATAACGCTAATGAATTATTTGAAATGGTACGAAGCCTTTTTACTGGCATCTTTAGAAATCTAAGAGAGACTTCGTAAAAAATCAGTGTATCCGACGTCTCAACTACATTACAGTAGCAGTGATTGAGAACAATTTGCTTTGTTCATTTCTTTTTATATACCCATTTTTTAATTTTCTAACATATTGCTCTGGATACATACAAAATGAATTAATTAAGTCTTAAGGTCGGGCAGTTTGGTCCCGAATGTGGGATTTTCTGATATTGATGAGAGTAAATCAGGTGCTAAATAATTGTCAGCCTTTTGATGTTTTGAACTTAGGATTATTTTAAATTTTAAAAGGTTTGCATACTAATCTCGATATATCGATATCTCTATCTTTACGAAAGAGGCTCTGTGGATTGACAAAAAGGGTATATAAGGGCTTGAATTGTCTACTGTACGTTGACACACAGCTGAGATATGTTTTTTTACCCTTGTACCGATATATCTATCCGTTTGTCTAATAAATCACTGGCCACAGTCAAACTAAGTTTTTACAGACCCGCTTGTGAGGATTGGTAAAGGATAAGTACACTTAATTGGTCTCAACTGTCGAGAATTAGCTCACTTTTTTATGTGGTGAATAGAACTGTGTGATGGAAACTTTGAATAAAAAATTTGCCTATTTTGTAGTTTACTCCGGTCAAGTATGGTAATACGGCGAATTGTCACCCAAATGCGTGTGACTTCAAATGGTTCTTGCAAAGTTGGCAAGACACAAAAAGATTATTGGTGATAAATTAGGTTGTTGGTGATAAAAGTATTTTTTACATGCTTAGATGTTCAGGATGTTGGTCAGCAATTTTGACAAAGGTAGTTAACTGGATAGGGTAGTGGTGTGATTTCTTTTTAAGTATCTGTGTATATAGTGAGGCAGGAGCCTTCTTTATAGGTAGGAGGCTTCTTTATAGGCATATTTATCTCTTTATAGGCATATTTATCTCTTCTTTATAGGCATATTTATCTCTGAGGCACTGTTTATCCTATAAACAGTGCCTCAGAGAAGTGCCAAAATTGGTGGGGAGACTATCCCAAGAAAAAAATTACCTCTTATCCTGTAGTAAAGTGAATTAATACAATTGAGAGCATTAAAAAGGCCTAAATTGTATCTTATTTAATATTCTTGAGGTACAATCTACATAGAGTTTATGTAACAACGGTGACAAGAGCCAAACAAAAGGAATTAGATAAGTTATCGTTAAAATAAGTTATTCAGTTTATATGTGTGTGAATCAATCTGGCTGCTTAAATAACTGTAAGGGACATCTTGTTTAATGTTTCTTAAATAAACTGTACAATTTAAATTAGTTTGCAAATAATAATACAACTTAATATTGCACCATTGTAATTATTTACTTTAATTTTTAAAGAGATATTTATTTTTTTAGCTATATAGTATTCTTCGGATCTTTATAACTTTTTATAAATAAAGTCTTTATATTGTATATTATTTTGTTGTTGTAGTAAGGGCATATATAAATTACTATATTATTAGCACTGGAGCAGCATTTCGTGTGTTTAAATTTGAAAAACATAGAATTAAAAGGATGATTTTTTTTTGTACACGATGATTACTTGCAAAAATTCTTGTCAGGCACGTTTTTATAGTTAATAAAAATTTCAGTTTGAATATTAAACGTTTATATAATTTTGTTACTCTGTTTGTAATTTTAATATACATCGATAAAGTATTATGCTCCTTTAATATTCATAGCCACGTTCTTATTAACATTTTTGGAACAATTTTAATATCCGTGCATTAAGTTTTAAAATGTTCTTATCATTTTAATTTTTAAAACACAATATTCACATTTTTCTTAACATTATATTAGGTCGAAGTCTAAATATAATTGTAAGAAAACAATAATATATATGTTTTCTTCCAAAATAACATTAATCTTAGATTTATAGCTACTAAAAGGAGCGATTGAAAATATGAAGTCGACAATATTTAGAATTGGTTGCAAATGTTTAATACAAAATATTGTCAAATAAAACTCATTAATATTATTGAAATATATTGAATTAAACCTATTTTGATATTATCATATTTTTTGACCAATAAAATCATAAAAACTCTATAAAGCTTTATTTTAAAAGAATTTAAGTCGCAAACGAATTATGTATCAGTGGAAGATTTCATTCCAGTAATATAGAGTGCTGCGAAGTAATTTCAGAAATATGAAAATGATTTAAAACTTCATAATGTAATGGAATGAGACATCTTCGTAATCCAGACAGCCACAAAATGTTATTCCTTAGCTGGTTATCAATTCAGCAAAGTTAAATTTCCCATTTAGATAAAGCTATTTTTAATACGGTTTGTGTATGGTTCTATAGGCAAATAGATTAATCAATAAGTGATAGCCATTTTTCGTCAAAAATAACTAATTTGAAGATTTCTCGGAGAAACATTATCAGTTCTTTTTTACCTCTGACATAATAAGAGTTTCATGTGTGTGATTGGACTCGTTTGTGGTGAATATTTGGTTATTATAAGTCGTGTTGTGTGAGACTATAAATAATATATATAAAGTCTTTTTCCAAAAAAAATAAAATGTTTTTTTCATTTTTATTCACACTTTATTTAGAAACTCGTATATAAAACAATCAATCAATCATTAACAATCCAAGTCTTTGTTGCTTAACAGGAAATTCATGTGATACGTCACGCGATGAAATACTTTATTCCCGTCACAGACGTACCCTTTGATAAGAAAGCTCCCCCGGATGTTCACAGGCAAATGTGGTCAAGGTGAAAAGCACACCCATTCGAGTGTTTTACCTAGGTTGATGTTCCAAAAATGCAACGGTCCGAATCTTTTAGTTCCACAAAGTACCTTTAGCCTAGGGACCAGTTCCTGTAAAAGGGCATTAAAGAAGGATTGTCTCAACTATGTGGTGACATTCTCTGTTCAACCTTCTGGCAATGGAGCTTTCTTGACTCTGTTTAAAATAATGAGAGAAACTTCTACAAGTCCTACTTACCTCCACTACTTAAATTGTTTCTCTTTCCAAACAAAACTGACAAAATCTATCGCATATTACTTGCTTATCTCACTGGCGTTCTTCTAAGATGAAGGTTTACATTACTAATTAACAGTTACTGAGAACATTGCTTATTTTTAACGTGAACAAGTGGGGCCCGGGCGGTATATCAGCCTTGCTGCACTCAAGTAATCTTCTGTTTTAACTTGGATTTTACTGCCTCTATTGAATGATTGGTGTAGTACCTAAATCTCCAAAGCTTGTCAATATAGCATCTGTACCTAAGAAAGAAAGCCATGGAGAAACTGCTAGCTATCATCCAATTTCAATTATCTTTCTAATCTTAGACAGAAGTATATATAATATATTAATTGGACCCCTCAGAGCATGCCTAGAAAACAGTGATCTTTTGAGTGACTCAAAATGCGGGTTTTTCTGAAATAAATCGATTAAGTATGTTTAGGTGCACACTAAATATTTATGTGGGAAAACTATACAGAAGTATGGTGAAACAATCGCAGTTTCAAGTAACGCCTTGATAGATTTCGATGGGTTTTGGCACGAAAGTCTTATTGGTAAGTTTTATAGATATGGTATTTTTATGGGTCTAACTGCATGTATGTCAAACTTTCTGAAGGTTCGGGCTGAACTGAAACTTATCAGAGGCTCTAAGACTAGTTTTTAATTACCACTCGTCTGAACTAGTGGCAGATTTCCTTAAGAAACTATCCTCTATGTAACGCTATTATTTCTACATATTAACGACCTCTATATATGTATTTTATTCAAATCTATCCAATTAACAATAGTCCCTAAGTAAAATTCCTGTAACAAATCGTTTAATATTTGTTAATTAAAGAGTATATAGTCTCTTGTAAAATGTTTAGTATGACTATTTATATCAACAAAAGAGCAAAAAGGAACTAAATGTGTCTATTAAAAATGTTTACAGTTATTATTTTAATAAATTACAACTCCAGTAATAAGGTTAAGCGCATATAATTCGACAGATTTTTAAGAAAATAACAAAGATTGTTTAAAACAACAAAGTTAACAAATATTTTGACCAAGTATTTTTAACGCTTGAGCGTTTTCCCATTATTATCTAAAATAGGGTCTCACTAAATATATGTTTAATATGAAGGCATAGAACTATTTATAAAATTTACAAATTTATATTGGTGCTTAATGAATTACATATTATGAGTATATAGTAAAATTTTATTTCCTTTTCTCCTGTTTTTGTGAATAATTTGAAGGATAAAATTTCAGTAATATCTATTGAACAAAACTGGAAACGTATTTTACACAAAGTTTTCCTATGAATAGAAATCCTTAAAGAACATTTTCATTAATGCATTTGACACAATGAGAGGCGTGCCAGAACTTAGTAAATCAATAAAGGTGGCAGCTACACTTCATTGAAATCCGAGTTATAAAAATAGTATGTTAGATATATTGTATTAAGGTTCTTTTTTATACTAACTCATCGTCAAAAAATATAATTACGTTATTAGTAATTTTATGTAAGGTATGATTTTATATAATACCAAAAATATTAAAGTAATATTTTTTTATTTTCTGAACATTTTTCCCTTAATAATTGAGTGTAATAAATGAGTGTCAGAAATTTAGGTTAGTGGCAATCGTCACAAAAATTTTCTAGTTTTATTATTCTTCGATCTATTTTTATCTTCACAGAAAACTATATATATACGTTCTCTCGTGTGAATACCTAATTGCAATACTATAACCGAAACAATGATACTCGTAATATAAACTACTGTGGCTTATTGTGTTTAATATTATTATTTACTTAATTAGTTGTAACCGCCCTATCATTACCGCAGACACGCTTGCTATTCAAAATATTTTCACACATTAATCAATGTTAACAACATTTTTAATTATATTTAAATTGAATTCGCGTATTCGTTTCTTTACTACAGTAATACAATTCATACATATGTTGTGTAGTCTGTGAAACTCATTTAAGCTTGAGAGTAAATACACTACTCCTGGTGCTGTTGTAAACAAACTTAGTTCTCACTGAAAGTTTAATGTAGAAAGTTATCAGAGTTTTAAATTGAAAAGTATTTATTTTGATACAAGTGAAATGTTTTATTAAATAGTAATGACATTAACTGAAATAAAATTTATTCGCCGTCATTTGAATGTAATTTTTTTATATAATGTGATAATTATGTGATTAGTTTTAAAGGAAACGGAGAAATCTGGATTTTTAAGGGTATTAAATGATCACTTTTATGCATATCTGTATATCTGCCTTAATAAAATATCTAAAATATTAATTGACATCGATGGACAGAGAAAAAATCACAGTTAAGTTTTTTGTTTTTTTAATCTATAATCTTAAGTCACAATAACAAAACTATTATGGTACATAACTAATTGATATATTTATCGTGAAAGACATGAACATTCATAACATTTCTATAATCCATGCCTTGTAGACCTTATAATAAGAATTTTAATGTATTCTATATTCTTAATTGGTGTCATATATATTACTCTTTGGAGACCGCTTAAAATTGGATTAGGGCTGAGCTCCGATTGTGGGTACACTGCTTTATAGGGGGCAGTGTAATATTTATCCGTATCCCCAATGAAACGATCGAGTTCACTAAAATAGTGCCCTAAAAGAAATGAACAACGCCAACAGCAGTTTCCAGTATGCAAAATTATAAAACAATTTAAAAGATGTTTATTATTAACGTTATGAAATATTCCCATCACATATTTAGTGACAATTAAAAAAATAAAGAACCGTTAATCATTTAACTACTTTAATAAATTATTTATTTGGCTTCTCATAACGTGTATCAACTCGTGCCAGGGATTTGGGTTCGACGAAAGTCTGTAACGACGTTATAAAGTTACTTTGATAGGTTTGATACTAATTTCGGTAACACGACCGTAGCGTTAGAAGTTTACTGCTGCAATAAAGGAGGAAACAAAATGTTTGATATTTTTTCCAATAGAAAAGAATTAGGAAAAATAACACAATCAAATTCTTAAAATAATTATAAATATTTTCTTACGTCTTTTATAATTAAATATAATACTGTTTACTATCAGTAATCATTTTACCCCATGTTGTTACAAGTTTTTCACGATGCGTGCTGCGTACTCATTCAATTTAGATTGACATAAAACATAATTGGAAGGAAATGCAGGGGTTTTTTACCTTCAAAGGAGAATGGCGCTCAAACAACTACCAGCAGGTCACGTAACGATTAATTGATGTTTTAAATTGGTCTATTATTCTTGTGGCCTAAATGAATTATAGCAAAGTAAACACTTTTACATATATAGTTTAATAAATTGTTTATAACTCTTCTTTATACTATACGAAAAGTAAATATATCTTTTAAAAATAAGAGAAAAAAATAATGGTGAATATAACACTTATATCATTAGTCAGAATTCTTAAATTTTATACCAATATAGACAAAATAAAAAAGATTTATTAAATATTATACGTTATAACATGCAATTGAATGGATCAAATTGATTTTTTTTAAGCCTTAGCCTTAAAGTCAATATAAGTCAAAAGACGGATTTAATTTAAAGAACAATATCCATATAGAAATATTGCGCGTCAAATAATATTTCGACGCACGTCACTGAAACAATTAGTTCCAGCCCGTAGTTTTTAAGGTAGTAGAACCTAGCTGTAGACAGTTAATACATCTCGAAAATAGGCTGACTCGACCGGGAAAGTACCACCTTTTCTCAACTTGACGTGAAGTAACCTTTAATTGATGAGTTTCGTCGGACGAGTGAGACAGCCGGTCACCCTTTCCTGGAACCCTTTCCAGCCCTTTCCTTTTGTTACCTTTTACTCTCTTTTTTCTACAATCAAGTTAAGCCACGCATCCGCAACATCGCTTGCCAAATCTATGGTCGACGGTGACTAACTTCCATCAAGTGCCCCGGTTGCTTATTAATTAAACAAACAAAAGTGCTTGTCAATCAACTTATAAGAAAACTGGAGGAGCCAAATCGCTCGTCAAGATTAAGAAACCAAATCAAAGTAAAGAAAATAAACTACGGAAACTGTAAAGGCAATCTTTTTTTAAGCAAACAAGCTTTTATTTGAAGGAGTTGAAACGAAAAAGATGAATTATTAAATTAAAACTCTGGCTATGTAGTAATTTCAATATATTAATTTTATGATGTGATATCTTATCGCGAGATTTAAGCTCTTGTATTTTCTAAGTTGAATTTATGTGTAAAATATAAAGTAATTTTAACATTATTTCAGCTCAATCGATTGAAGTTCCCTTAAAAATCGAGTTACAAGATGTTAACCAAAGAAATCACAAGCTATATGGGAATACAATATACATATATACATGGAAAGGTGAATAAAAGGTTGTTAAAAGGATGACATTGCTGATAGCTACAATGTAATAAGAAAACAAAGTAAGAATGTTCGTAATAATGCATACAAACTAACTATAAACAATATTAGTGTCAAGTCATCAAATGTTCTTTCATTATTCTATAGGACTGCGTGTAACTTTTACGACTATTATAAATCAACCGGCTCACCGATGAAATATCGTCCGAAGCCTTTGCTATTGACATTTTCCTTGCGTATTCTCACGAAAAGTTCGTGACTTATGTCAGACTTGATATTTCAAAAAATGTTAGTGTATAATAAGATTTTTACGTTATAAAATATTGGTAAACTAAAAACTAATGAATATAAAAATGCATTAATATGATTTATAATAATATTTAATATATAATGTAATAGTGAAACCAAAACTCGTTTGTGATGTTTGTAATTGAAATCTTCGAAGGGACATATTTGATTACATTTAGGCTTAATCTGAGCAAAAGCTTGGGATTACAAAGATGGATTTACAATTTATACATAATAAGTTAGTACTATATAATACATTTATTTTTTGTTATTTTATATTATAAAAGACTTATTTTTAAACTCAAAACGAATACAAAAATATCTTCATTCAATAGAAGGAAATATAAATAGCTAATTAATAACCTTAAATATAACAAAGGCTTTAAGAAACAAACCAATTACAAAAATAGAATAAGGTTCTACAGTCAAAAATTCGTTTCCAACTTCAATTTTCAATTTATTTTCACCCGTTGTGTAAGCTTTCGTTCTAAATTGCTGTATTTCTGGGACTGGGTGTAACAGAGTGGTAACCAGAGCAAAAACGATATTGTTAAGGAAAATATAAACGCTTTTAAAACCAATCAAATATATTTATTAAAAAATTGAATAAATAAATAAATTATATCAAAATTAAAAAGTTTACAATTAGAAACGAATAGGACAAATGCAAAACTTATTTTGCAAATCTTGGATTCAAAAGAAGATTAATTGTCCTAAAGCAAAATATTACCTTGCTGTTCGATAATTATTTCCCTTATTTATCCAGAGAGGTTGGCAAAAATTTTCAGTTGTAGTATATTTTATCACAGTTTTATAAATGAAAAGGGACATGTGCTACGGTTAAGTTGACGAGTTTCTAAACAGTCTGGCAAATACAGAGTGATACACAAAGAGAAATAGTTATTTTTTAAAAGTTTTACATGAAAATTAATTATTAATACAGAACAATTCAATAACTAGTAGAAAGATAAAAATTTCTATATAAAGATTTTGGTAAATTTCTGAATAAATTAAAAATATTTAAGCCACTTTTAGAGAATTTTTAATTAAGGTTAAATTTTTGTTTTAATTATTCTCTTACATTAATATAAAATAATTATTTACAAAGGAGATGAAATGTGTCAATCATGGCCGAAAATTAATCAAAGTACTTATTTTTATAATGTGTAAAAAAACGACTCCAAAAAACAATACAGGAGCTAAAAAGTAGAAAATATTTTTCTTTAAGTAATGATTCCCACCTTAACTCGTCTAATTATAAACTATTAATAAAAATGTTTGATAAATCTCAGGTATTTGATAGACTCCAGTCATCTTTTCTATTGAAATTGAGGTGTTTTTTTAATTTCAATAGCCTTGTGGATTAACCTGGGTATATACCCATACCCATCTTCATGAACGATGATATGTGGTTTATCAAACCGAATGTAGTGATTTGCTATGTCCAATGTATATTCACACACTGCTGACCGATAAGTTTTATTTAAATGAATAAAACTCGCTAAAATCTTAAATATTATTTAATGCCTAACTAAATGTATACAATTTCTAAATATTTCATCACCTTTTCAAGTCAAGAAACATCAATTGACGCCTATCTATGAACGGCTCTCAAACAAATGAGTTGCTGAACGCAAACGGTCCCTATATTGTTTATGAAATAACACAAGAGACAAGGATTCGTCACAATAATATGGGTGCCTGCGATAGGATAAGATTGCATAAAAGATAAAGCTGAACAATTTAAATCTGCAATTTTTTTCCCTTAATTTGAAGAGGATCCTATCATAGAAACCTGACTTAGTGACTATAATAATAATCCATATTGATTTTTATAAAGGAAATTTATTGAAACCCATCAATGAAAGTATTGTAACACGTATTAATTTTTATTTAATTATTACATATTTGTGAGTATCATCTATTTTTATGAAACATCTATATTATTTACAATAAATTATTTACACTTAATTTTTATGACTATAAAACTTAAAAACGATTATAGGTTTTATACAACAATTACTAAAATATAATTCTATAAATAGACTACACTACGTGAGATCTATCTTGACTAGATTCTTATTATATGTATTTCAATACATTAATAGTTCGATATGTTATTTATAATTACAATAGCAAAATAGCTTTCTATATTTTTAATACAATGACTGATATTGCTAAGAGAAACTATAAATACATTTATGAAAATAAAGTAAATGAAAGCGTAATGTTAAGTAAAATAAAAGCGAATACTTTAATGATTATTTAAGCGCCCAGAAAGCACCTCGTAATTGATGTGTTTTTTTCGTATAATTACGTTTTTAACATTATATCAATGTTGAGCTTATATTTGAATAAAAATTCAAGTGGAAAATGTTGAGTGAAAAATGCATAGATAGGCACAGACTGCAGAATAAGAAGATGTAACCTCTGGAATATCCAGTTCTATTTGCTTTACCAATTAAGCTATCGTGTGCTGAGGCTCGTCCGTGAATTAATTATTTTATATATTTAGCAGATTAAAGCTGCCATTTGATAAATCTGCTTATGTTCCGGTTTTATTCCGTTAATGAATTATTCATTCTACATTTTCTACTTGAACTTTAATTGATAATTTTTTTAAGTAACAATTATCATTTATTATAGATAAACATTTATTTTATTAATCCTCTAATTTATTTTCTCTTTTTTAAAGTGCATATGCATAATATGAAGTTAATTATGCAGTGCTATATTTGTAGGACCTCATGTTTATTTATCCCTGTTATATTTTCATTAAATTTTATAAAAAAACTTTATAATAATGTTAAAACTTATTTTTATATAACATTTATATCATATGAAATAAAAGCTATTAATCAATTTTAGTTCACATAATACCTACTAACAATTTATTCATAATTCATCGCGACTCCTCGTTTCTACTTAATATTATACGAGTACTTATAATAATTGAATCTACTGCAACGATATGAATTACATATTGTGAATATGTTAAAAAAAGATTAACTTTTAACTGAAAGTATAACTTTTTAAATCAGAATATATTATTAGATTTTAATAAGTCATAATCGCCTTTAAGTAACAAAAATTTCAAATAATTAAAATGTGTTCATAGGATTATATATATTGTGTATATAGTTACAATTTAAAAAATATAATTTTTTAAACTACAAAATAGATTTCTTATAAATCTAAAGTTCTCAACTAAAAGCGTATTGAAAGTGCATCACACGAATTGCGATCGAATGTTTCTATTTACTGAGAGCGCGCCGAGGCCGGGATCCGACGTTGGACGGACGCGCTCCCAGGGTGCGGGCTACCTTCTCGACTTACAATACTGACAAGATAATACCTTTTTGAATGCTTGTCTGAATACCTTATTAAATATTGTATAAAATATTGGATTAACCATTGAACTGGCATAGCCTAGCCAAAGGACAAAATCAAATACCCAACTCGCAATTCTTCTTTCACATTCAGGACACACTACAGGAACCATATTGAGAATGAAAAATGGAGCCCAAAGAACAACAAAAGTGAAGAATACTACCCCGAGTACCTTAGTTGCTTTTTGTTCCAATCGTAAGATTCGTCCGTGCCGAGATGAATTGCGAGATATAACACTGGAATTTCTTGAATGATGAGTTCTAGGAAGCTGACGCTGAGGGCTGGGAGTAACATTAGTTTGTTGACGATTGTTAATTGACCTTTGGTTCCGAATAGTTCTCGCAGATGTAGTAAGTGTTGTTCGAGCACCACCGAAACTAGATCCTCTTCTAAATCTCCTTGCTTCTTCCCAAGTAACTATAGAAGATGTACCCCGACTAGATCGTCTAAAAAATGGCGTTGAAGGTTCATCGTTTTTCAAGTTTCCATTCCTAGGATACCCGTTGCAGTCAGTTATGTCGCCTCCTGGAACTATAATTACTTCCGTAGTGCGCCTTGGCGGTGTCGCATCTGACCCAAAATAAGGACAAGTGCAAGGTGGTGGTAATAAAAGACCATCCTCTGAACTCCTGGACTTGGTTGTCAATGTAACAGGTGCAAGCAGTCCATCATTTGTGTCATCATCAGATGCACTGCGTGGTCTATTCAAGGGCGTATTTGTATCACAAGTTGATAGCCGTCGTTTTTCCTGAAGCATTGATGATGGGGAGCTAGAAGAAACACTTAGAGATCCTGGTGTAAGCATTCCTCCCCGTTCAGATATGTTTGTCCTGTAAAGGTTGAGTTGTATAAGATGCAGGAAAAAATTGAAACATATAGAATAATTTTATACACATTTCATAATTGATTTGTATCAAGACGATATTACACGAAAAAAATATAATTATGCAAACATTAATATTTCAGATACAGAAAGGAAAACAATTCTTGATGAGATTTGAAGGGAAGTAGGTAATACTTTGTACGATTAGGGTATGTGTTTATTGCTTAAGATGGTATAGCTATATTTAATTGTATTATTAATTTGTATTACTAATATATTTTTTAAGCTCAAATATGCATATCTAATATACGTGAATAATTATATTTAGCTATACTATCTGTCGCTAAATTTCGAAGCGAACAAATAAATGCCAATTGTATACCCTCTGCTAGACGGTTTAGATGCTGCGGAAGCTTCCAAGCCGCGAGACAGACGCAACATCTCTGCCCCGAAATGATGCAGTGCACTCATTGCTGAAGGGGCGGGTTCGCTGTGCACACACAAACGAGCGACAGTCACAAACAACACATTGTTGAGAAGCAACATTTATTACTTGGGATAAGATGGTATTATGTGTGATGTAAAACTATACATTTATATAGATAATTTACTCTAAAATATCTTAAATCAAAACATCAATGTTAATACATAAAAATAATACTAATTTTAACTACATTATAATTATTTGTTTATTTCTTCGGTATTTATATAAGAATAATTAAATTTTATTACATTATTGAAGTCTTTAAAATTAGAATGTGCTTTTAAATGTAGTCTAGACGATGCAAAGCCATCCCGACCGCTAATTAAAGTCTTAATTGTAGTGTAAGATGGAGTTTATATTGAATAAAGCAAACTTATTATCGAATATAGTGTATTTTATGAGGCTAAAATATATTAATTTTATACATATTATAGTTTATTCTTTTATAATTGGATAGGTATATTTCAGGTTCAAAATTACATTATTTTATGTGGTACGAAAACAGGAATATTTGGTTTTTTTTATTAAGGAAATCTTTTCGAAACAGCTTTCTTGAGAGTAACTGAACAACGCCACACAACAATTATAAGGCAGTGGGTAAAAGTTTAAGAGTCTTCATAGAGGAACAAACGATTTGAAAACAAATAAAAATTCAAATTTATGTACTTATATAAAAAATAGATCGAGATTCTAGTTTATCAATCTAAATTTTACTACTGCAATAATAGAATCTACTTTTACTCGACCACACACTGGCACCAGCGGAATTTGAATTACAATTAAAGCTTTAGATCAAAAACAAAAGCACAAGAAGAAGCATTGAAGCTATTTGCATTTAAATTACACGAGCATTAATCTTATTTCACGTGCCTTCACATGCATGAAGGAGAGACAGCACCGAAAACGGAGAATAAATTCTCATGACATTTCTGGGGTTTGTAACGTAATTGTTTCTTTCCATTAATTATCATAACCTCAGAATAAGTTACGACTTTTTAATTCTTCCAAAAATCATTGCAGATAGTAAAATAAAAATTAATCAGCTTAATTTTAGTCTCTATTCAAGTATATATCGTTTATCATGTGATTGATTTTTGGAAGTCGTAGGATGAATTGCACACGTAACTACACACGTATAATATAAGGTAACACAATTCTGATTCTTTGTGTAATTGTATACAACTTACCTAGAATCTTGAAGCCATAAATCTCTGGTATCTATGGGAGGCAATTCAGTTTCAGTAGATGCTGCCGAATGTTGAGGGGTTCCGCCCCTTGGACTAAGAAATCTGCGCCAGGTGCATCGTCTTTCTATATATTTAAAAGACTTGAATGTATAATCAAATTTATGTTTCATTTAACTCAATTATAAATATACATATATGTATAAATTTGTATTGAACATTTAAATCTGGTACTTGTAACCTAAGGTTTTAATTAACGCCAAGGTATAGGACTTAAATCTAATGTTGTTAAATATTTTTCTACCTTAGTTGAGTAACAAAAATAAACTCTCAGAGTGTACAGAACCTTAGTGGATATAAGTTCAACATGAAAGCTTGCACTGGATTAGTTATAATTGACCCCTATTTGTTTTGTAGGAATTATATACATATATATGTATATATATTATACCTCTTTTATGAAAACAAAGCATTCTACATATAAAGACCCGCGCTCTATTAATAATAATAAGTGCCAATTAATTATTCGACCTTAATAGGTTTAAATCAATCTTTAAAATATTCTTGGAGACTATATCCACTTTCATTAAAAAAAATGCAAGTGGCATATACTTGGGGGCATTGTGTAATACATTATAATACCTCTTGTAGCAAAATATGCTTTAACACGTTTGCAGTAAAGTATTCTTGGTTTAAAACGAACTGATTGTCCTCAGGAGAAATTATTATTTTTTACTACTGTTCGCAGGTAGAATGTTAGAAAAATATTGTGTCAAGTGTAAATTTAAATACAACAATAAATTAAAGGACCTAAGACTGTAAAAGTCCGTATAGAAAAAGGTCACGAATGTACATTGTATAATTATCTTTTAAATATTAGACTTGAAGGTTAATAACCGATCAAAAGCGGTCACCAAATACATTACCGAAATGAACGTTCTTCTAAAATATTTCTTCGTAAGCCGCTTGAGCCTCCTCGATTATAATCCACGGGGCTTATATTAACGCAAAGCTAAGCCAAGATGGAAAAATGAAATTGGGGAAACGAACGTTTGAATAAAATTATGCCGCATGTATTTAAATAATCTTCTACATTAATCAAAAGAAAAAGACGTTCATAATATCGCTCATAGTAAATTTATGTACTTCAATTATATATCTTCTCGTTGATTTTATAAAACTTTATGTACATAATATTTTTAAATCCATTCAACTTTCAGATAGAATTTTTTTTGTAAGTATTAAGACGTGAATATAAAAGTGATATTAAATTTTTGAGGATTATATATTTTTGAAATAATGAAATAAAAGGTCAAATCTATTTAATCGATACGTATAAATAAAATAGGAATGTCTTTTTGTAATATTAAAATAACCGTTTCTAAAACAATATTCCTTAAATTTTTGTCCGTCTGTCTCTTTGTTCAGATGAATCTCTGAAATGGCTGGACTCATTTTGACGGGATTTTTATTTGTAGGGAACGTATGTAACAAGTAAATTTGACTACTTTTTATACTGCTTTCGACTCCTGATCCCAAAATTAGGCGTTATCAACCGCGAGGGGGGGGGGGGGCTGCATGTGACGCTTAAAAATTTTTTCCTTGCTTTCTTTTACACACACAGATATCAGCTATCATAATTATCACTTTTGGAACCTCTTTCACTTCGAGGTTCCAAAAATGTAACAGTATGAATAATTTAACAAAATCTTAAGTAGGACTTTGTTAAATTATATCATTAAGACAAACAATATCATACAAAACTGTTATGAATACCCACCATGAAAATACCGTTGTTAATAAATTGTTTTAAAAATTAATTTTGTACTCTTTAATTAACCTTATGAACAGTTCTAGTAGGCTAAATGAGTGTGGTAAAATAATGGTTACATTCGTGATTAATATGAATGAAAATAATTATTCCTGTTCAAACTTAAATATCTTTTTTGAATATTAATATTTAATTCACAGTCAGAAAAACTTTATGTATTTCATTTTCAATGTACGGTGTTTTTATCTGATAAATAACATTTTAAATTTTTAAAGAAGCAAAAGTTTTCAAATAAACATTCTGACTTATGAGTTGAAATATGACTAATGGAAATTTTATTTGACATATAATATGTTCATATACCTAGATAACATGATAATGAAGTTATTTATTTTAATCTAAGACAATCAAGTCATAATCACCAATCGGAATCGCACCAAGCCACCCAGCGGCCCATCCTTGGCCTAGGCCTTTCCTCTGTCTTGCTAGTAGTTGCACTGTAAGCGCGTAGGTGAGTAACATCACGCCGAGAGGAATGTAGAAAGATATCACAGAGCCGATAGCTTTATATAAAGGATCTGGTATTTGACAGGAACCACCGATGAGGACTGATTCTTCATTCTGGGTAGGAATAAAATGGAAAAATTATATTCATATATATACATAATAGTTTTAAGAGAATCACTAGTCTATCTATAGTTACTTTTTTAGATATACTGTCATAGTAAATGATGCTTTTAAGCTATTGCAGGGCTTTAACCACAGACTTTGAGCTCGGCGACCGAATCAAGAATATCCGTAACGAATGAACCTAACACCTGTCGCCGAACGTAGTTTCAATTCGGCACGGTGTTTGTGTATTTGCGACTAGATATAGGCTTGTAGGCTAGCAGCTAACCGCTCATAGCTTATTCTCTTATAGTCACACATACTAAAAATACTGCAAAAATGAAATAAATAAATAATCTAAGCGCACGGTAGTGCGCCGGCCAAGTTCCACAGGCCGGCGCATGCCGTGCACTATATTTACACGAACCGTTTCGACCCACATTTGACCCCCCTGTAGCTCAGTGCCTATTGCAAGTACAGAGATAAAATTGTACCTACGTAATCATATACTAGTACTAAAGCAGTATGCCAAATTTCATAGATAAAGATTCAGTAGATCCTGAAATATGACCCTGTGAAAATAGCTAATTTTGGCACTGACTCACTGACAGGTAATCAAAACCTCTAGGCCACTTCCCATTGTTTTAGCATTATGAAATTTGGTACACAGGTTGTGTGTTATATGTAGATTAACAAAAAATTAAGAAATTTAAGAAATCGGTCAAGCGTGAGTTGCCTCAACTCTAAATATCGAATTTTTAATAAATTCGACCCACTTTTGACCCCCTGTAGCTCAGTGTCTATTGCAAGTACAGAGATAAAATTGTACCTACGTAATCATATACTAGTCCTAAAGCAGTATGCCAAATTTCATAGATAAAGCTTCAGTAGATCCTGAAATATGACCCTGTGAAAATATATAATTTTGGCACTGACTCACTGACACGTAATCAAAACCTTTATATAGGCGCTCAGCTCAGCACAATAAAATACATAATAATGAAATATAAATAATTAATAATATGAGTACATCTATCAATCGGTGATAAATGAAACTAAAAAATTAAAAATAAATATAGTTTAAAAAAAAACTAAAAAAACACGCTCCAATGATGAAAGAAACCGCGTGGAAACTAATTTAACCTTTACAACCTTGGAAATCAATTTAATTTAAATTGTTTAAAATAAACAACAAATGGTATTATTGAGAAAAAGCGTGGGGCGCTTCTCAAGAAGTGATATATGAAGCTCCCCACGCTTTTTTTCACAAGAATACCATTTATTGTTTGTTAATTTATTTTTAAATTAATATTATTGTGAAAAAAGTGTGGGGCGCTTCTTAAGAACTGATATATATATAAGGGATATAAAATATTGTCATGTATACATAATGCACACTGTATAACTTAATTAAATATTGCTTACCTAAAAAATCAGGTTTCTATTGTGATAAATTACTTTCGATAGATAGCGCTAGCGGTATAATTGAATCGCGATATTGTGTTGTCTGCAGTATATATGAATGAAAGCCGATAAGGAATCGATGGTCATTTCTTTCTATTTCTTTCTACACTTATGTCTTGATATCTTATATATGGTTACGATTACGATTAAATGGATCACTGATTTGACTTGCTAAAGGATTAATTTTGATATTGCTTATTGATTGATTACTTGTGTGTGTTAAAAGCACAAATTCACCCTATTTCTTTTCTACTATTCATTTACCAACGATGGAAATTGTGTATCTTTTGGTGGTTGGCGGAGATATACCACATAGGGTAATTTCTATGCCATCAGATGGTAGCTGTATGTTTCATGCTGTAAGTTATGCATTGTACGTCTGTATAGTACGATTGTATGTACGATTTCTTGAAAAAAAGTATTGAAATCTCACCAAAAACATGCCTGTTAAAAAGGGGGCCAAGTTCCAATCGGCTACATGTTTGCCTAAAAAAGGGGTGAAATCCAATCTAATGCCAAGTTTAGATGCACTTTGAAATCGATCATAATCATCTTCATCAACAGCATGATCCACTGGTAAACATTTGCCATTCCCAAGACTCGCCACCACCCCCAGTCCTCTGCCTTCCACATCCAGCCACTACCCGCCACCTTATTCACGTCAACGGTCCATCTGGCCGAAATTCACTTTACCATACACCCAACTTAAAATATGGTATAGTTGTGAAAATACGTAGGTGCTTGGTTAAAAATATCTAAAATTATAATACTTCTCAATTTGAACTTGGCAGGTTTTTGTGCTGTACGTAACACTTAATTAATTGTATCATTAATTTATTATTTATATAATTATTTATATTTATATAATTTAAATATTTAAATAATTAAATTAACCTGCCAAGTTCAAATTTAGAAGTATTATAATTTTAGATATTTTTAACGAAGCACCTACGTATTTTCACAACTATACCATATTTTAAGTTGGGTGTATGGTAAAGTGAATTTCGGCCAGATGGACCGTTGACGTGAATAAGGTGGCGGGTAGTGGCTGGATGTGGAAGGCAGAGGACTGGGGGTGGTGGCGAGTCTTGGGAATGGCAAATGTTTACCAGTGGATCATGCTGTTGATGAAGATGATTATGATCGATTTCAAAGTGCATCTAAACTTGGCATTAGATTGGATTTCACCCCTTTTTTAGGCAAACATGTAGCCGATTGGAACTTGGCCCCCTTTTTAACAGGCATGTTTTTGGTGAGATTATAATTACATGAATTCATAAATAATAAAATTCAATCTGCTTTTCCCAACAATTCCAGATTCCACACGTATTTTTATTTTAAAGTTTATGACATTCTTAATGTCGTGGATTTAACTGAGCACCATTTGAAGCCATTGTCTGAGTTTTGAAACGAAATAATTCTTATATTGATCAATGTTGTACGCAAATAGTTTGTGTAATAGATGTCTCCTTTTGACGTCATTGTACTTAGTTATTTAAAAGCACTTATTTAATGTTTTACAAAGACATATAACACAACGGTAACATGTATTATGAAGTCATTATTATTTCAACATAAACAAAAATCAATAAATCTAAAAAAGACTTCTGACCTATACATTTAAATACAATAAAAGGCTTAAATGTGGTAATTTTCATATACTCATCTTAAAAAAAATTCCTTACTAATTCTATGTCTGCTTGGCTATCTCTCTACTGATTTCTCTTAACTTTTAGATAAAACTATAACTGTCTTGTTTTGAATTTAAATAATATCCTGAACTCAAATATATGTCTCTTACCGCTACTAAAGGGCAATTGATATGTGCAAATAAATAAATTACCTATACAAAACGATACATTAAGTTGTTGAGTATTAAATTAATAAATTTTCTCATAATTAGAATCAGTTTTTATAATACTTTTTTTTCTTGAGTGAAACAAATAATTTTTGCTTAGTAATCAGTTTAAATGTAATAATCATTATAAATAAGAAAATAGGAGGGAAAAGATTATTTACGTAGGGTCCTATATAGCTCCATTAATAGACAGTTTAAACACGAAACGAAATAAAATAAACAAACATCATTAGGACCAAGGAATGTTCCGACGAAACGTCTATGAATTTAAACATGATTTGGATTCATCCTTCAATTACGCGGACACAAATTAGATTATATATCATAATCCATTTATCACGAATTGATATCGTATATATCTGGGAGTCACGTACCTATACATATATTACTGATGCTTAATTAAATCTGTCATTTTTAAACTTTGGGGTTTTATAAATGATTTATATGTTGATAATTTAAAAATATTTTTTACGTTTTACATATAAATTTATGAAAAAATATATAAAAAATTTTCATTATATACTACTTAACAGGAATTTGAAATATTTTCGTAGTATTAGGCCGAAACTGTGAAAGCTATTAATTCTTATATATTTTTCTAACAGACATCATTATTCAAAAATGTATGGGTCTTGAAAGATAAAACACTAGAAAAGTATGTACATATGTATGTATTGTAACGGTTAGAGAAAAGTAAAAAATAATGAACCTATCTTCAACGGAAACTAAAATTAAAGTGTCAAGATTATTTATGCAGCCATTAAATCTTAAAATCGATAGTGTATAGCTGTTTTAACAAGGCTTTGTTCTCCCGGGTATTGATCAGACTTGGCTTGTTCAGAACAATTTAATTATTTAGGACAATGGGATCTCTTCTATATGCTGTTATTTGCTATGTAGCGGGCTTGCATTTTTGCTATTAACTACATACATATTTAAAAAACCTGCACATATGTTACATTTTTTACACACAATAAAACATATTTTTTAAATTCGGTAAAAACAAGTTTAATATACTTAAATCATTTCTGAAAAATGCCATTAACAATACCTTAATCATATCTCACAGACAATACTCTTTTAAGGTTTATAAAAAGCATTTTTGAGATCTTCAAAGATTTAACGATTTACGATTTATATATCATTTTATCTTCTCCTTATCAATGCGTATTTTGCCCGGCATTGAAAATTATATATTTACGTACAGAATAAGAGATAATGTTGGGAAAGCGTGGCCGCAAACCAAAATGTTAGATGTCAGTATTGATATTATACAGTATACATTTCCGAATTGATATAGGCTATTTATTATAAATTTGCAAGCTTAATGTGATTGTATTTAGCTACTTTAATGCATGAAATATTTGTATAAAAAAGTCAATTATAATTAAATCAAACGCGAGTGATGTAAAAATATAGCCTGGAAAAAACCAAAATAGAGAAAGTATAATGATTCAAAGTATAATTTTATGACACCTCGAAGGATCGAACTTGAAATCATCGGAATATTGTATTACAGTTGCTTTGCTATAAACAAAGCTACCGTGCTTTGATTTTAATAATTAATATATTTAATTAAAAAAAATCCTTCTTATTCTCTCTAACAATGCAGAATAGAAGATACATTACATCCAGTGAGAAATACAAAAGGTAAGTAGTTTGAATTAACTAAAGCAACTTATTATCGAACCAAAAAGAACTTCATTAGACCTTGCTGCTAACACAGCTAATAAAATCTAACAATCAATACATCAAATCTAAGGTAGATTAATATATATCTAACAAAGACATTAAATTGGGCCCGCAGCTTTCATTCAAAGAGAATTAATATTGGTGTAAGTATATTATTTACTTGTTTTCTCTTTGTCAGGTTTCGTCTTTGAAGGAATTAATTACCATTATAATTCACGTCGTATATAATTTCATTGTTTAAACAAATGTTATTGATATTTCAATAGATTTTAATTGCTTTACATTAATAAACCTTTTTACACGGCTTCATTGAATAATGTTCTTCGCTTATTGTAAATTTGAAATTAATTAAATATATGTATTTTAATAAAATAAAAAAAATCAGCTTCCATTTATTTTGACAGCTTTTAATTTTATTGTCTTATCAATTTTTAAATCAAAATACGAAGCAAATAACAGTTCTTAAATTCGCAAACGTAAATTAAATTTTTCACAGGCAAAAAAAATAATTAAAACAATACTCGCGTTATAATAAAAATATCAAATACAGGCTTTTTTTGAGAATAAGCGTTATGACTTTTAAAAAGCCAAAATATACTCAGAAAATTACACGGGTTACACGGAAAAATTATTAAACATTATGACTTATAAAGGTTAGTTATATCAGATTCGATAGTAATATTAAGCGAATTCAAATCAAAACCTAGTACATTAAAGTTAGTTCTGCTACAGATTGGATTGGGTGGAAGTTGGCTTCGTTAACGTTATTGGATTACCTGATGATACTGAATACAAACGTGCAGATATAAGATTCATTTATGTTAACGACACATAAATTATAGGGTTCCTCAATTTGGTATGAAAACTTGAACTTCTTTGGTCATCTTAATTATAACATACATACGAGTATATCTAGAATGTTATAATTTGAGAATTAATGTTATAACGTTAGTATGTAATATCTTTAAAGGTTTCTTATATATTTTTACTTTTTCTTTTTGCACATTACAATAATTTACTCGGAAAAATATACGGCAAACTACTGCCATACATATAATGTAACAAAAATATAAATTTATAGTTATAATTAATACTTACCATTCATACAGAACATGATAATTTATATAAATACGGATGAAAATTGTTATAATTAACAAAATTGTCTTGTGTTTCCATCGAATCATTACACTAAATGAACTAAATTAAGTATTGTATTCAAAATACTGAAGTTGATTTTACAAAATAATATAACATTAAATTTTACTTCGACTGAATGACACACAAATGATTTGACAAATTCATGTTATTATGGTAATTTATTGATTTATTCAAATCAATTATTTTAATTCGCATAATTTTATTTGTCCAACAAATTTGTGCAAAAATACTTTATCTCTTAAAATACTTAAAAAAGAATGTTTTATTTTTTTAACACAGCCTTCTTTTTGGGTCATTAGATTTAACTGAGTGGAAAAAAGATTTCGTTACTGCTATGACTTTTTAATTAGACTTATCAGAATGAAACTATCGTTGCTATTTACCTTAGAATACATTAAACTTAAAGGCAGACTCATGGCCGTTGAGAGTATCCACACGAATACGATTTTAACCGTCACTCTCTTCCTCGTCTTATTCCTTCCGAACCTCATCGGGTACCGGAGCGATAAATATCTGAAAGCAAAATAACGTTATAGAAATTGGAATCAAAAATCTTCAGTTCACAATACAAGTGAATTCATTTCATCGAAATCTATCGCTATGTTTATATTCTCTTTGTTGAAAAAGTTTCAGTAAATTAATAAAGTTTGCCAACTTTAAAACATGTTATTTTGAGAACCCAAGTTCATCGAACAGTAATAGATTGTTTCAAAATAATCATCCCCTTATTCAG
Organism: Danaus chrysippus; assembly: GCA_916720795.1. Classification (NCBI taxonomy): domain Eukaryota; kingdom Metazoa; phylum Arthropoda; class Insecta; order Lepidoptera; family Nymphalidae; genus Danaus; species Danaus chrysippus. The sequence goes on along the minus strand of CAKASE010000074.1, from coordinate 12,092,275 downwards.
GTTGAGTTCAACGAATAAATTTGCTTAATCGGTTGTGTAATTTTAAGAAGTCAATTATTTTCGATGCCACATTTTTTCCCGAAATTTTCGGTTATAAGAAATCTCACAAAGTATTTAATAATTTTTACGTTTCAGATTAATTTACAATAAAAATATTTTAATTTTGTTATATAGAAGAAATAGTGTTTGTTAACCACTTTATAATTTCATGCTAAAACGAGCTAAGGTCCTATGGGAAATCGAATGCCGTCTTGAGCACTAGAGCTAATTGAATAAGCCTACATGAAGCGAAATGCTTTGACTTAATGAAGTTGTAACAAAATAATATAATATAGCTAAGGGAATGTAAATATAACGCCTTAATATTCATAGTTTTGATAGTTTCATAGTTAAAAGTATATTTAATTTAGCTTCAAATTAACATATTTATAATTTACTTATCATTATTTATACTAATAATATAAGTTACTTTGTTTTTTATAATTATTAAAGATTAGATTAGATTACTAGTAACTCTGCAGATTTGTTAGGTTTTTATTAAAGTACAAGAGACCTGATTTTAATACATTTTCAGGTTAGATAGATTAGAATACTATTTCGCTGTGTTAGTAGATTGAATGTAGGATAAGAGAAACCAGTAGAAATTTACGAGAAATTTTTGGCAAGACCTAGTTTTGGATACGAAAAAATACACTATTAATTACAATAGCTACTTCGAATTTTTCGCATATATAAATTAAAATTATAGGAGCCAAATAAGAAAGGGTGTAAAATTTTTGTCTGAACCGCTTATAATTTTGAAAAAAAATGTTTAAAATATTTTCAATATGACTTATTTAATCTGCTGTAATTTAAAATTTAATATAATTAATGTATAATCCAGAATAAAGTCACACTTAAACATTTAAAAGGGATAAAAATAAAATGAGCTTAACATAACTTAAATTCAAAAAATAAATGAGCTTACATTCCAAGTTTGCAGGACAAATTTAAAAAGTATGAAATTCATTCCACTTTTAAACATACTGCAGTCTTTTAAAAAATTATAATTTATAAACTGAAAACTACTAAAGTATGTTCTCAAGTTTTCTCGTTTCTCACAATTTTATTTGTTTAAATCAAAAACTCCTTTAACATTATAATTCCTAAATGTTTATTTTATTACATCTATCTTTCAAAATAAACCTATAATTAATCGTAAAAATGCAAAAATTCTTTAAGCCAATATTAGATTATAAACTTTTTTGTTTTTTTCAGTGACAACGCAGTGATAGCTCAGATCAATTTCATGAACAAGTTCTCCAAAACCAATCGACTGTTTAAAATTGTACCGACATGTAGGCAAAGTTTTCCGTTCATAACAACTAATACCAGTAGATATCTGTTTCATAGCATCTGATTTTATATTATATTGTAAGATAACCTATTTTCAATAATAAATTTAATGACTAATATCGACATTTTGTGGGATACGATGGTAAGCGAATTACACAGTCATAATATACATATATATTCTGCTGATCCATATTTATAGATTCGCGTGAATATTTTTTACATATTAAATAAAATAAATTAAAGCGATTCTGTAATAAAATATGTAAATAACAATATGAATGTAATAATTCAAACACTTAATAACCCTTTGGATTAATCAAATTAATGGCTCTCCTGTATAGATACCGAATCTCTGAAAATGATAGCCTCATTATCACTCGTTATCTATAATCATGAAATCTGTTTTAAGGATAGGCGAGGCCTGTTTTTGTTATCATTTCTGTTTTGAACTGTTTATATACTTATGCAAAAATTATATTCTTTTATTTGTATATTTCGTATTTTACTAAATACAACACATACCAATTCACATTTACTTATAGAGGAAGTAACCAGAAAAAATTTGCTTCTTGGAGATATTTAGAATTAAAATAATATATGAAGATGAAAAAGGATGCTATTTAAACTGAGAATTTAACTTACCTATCAACGCTGATGGTGCATAGATGCATGATGGATGCCGTGCAGAGAAGCACGTCCAAGCAGATCCACGTTAGGCAATATACGGCTGGCAGTGGAAAGTAACCTAAGAAATACAACCAATGTATTATGGATGAATTTTGAAAGAAAAAAGTATGTCAAGGGAGTAAAGTTGTTCTATATAAAATTATTTCTATTATTATTATTAATTATTCTATATAAAATAACAATAATATAGCTGAAAACTTTTTGATAACGTATAGTGTTAAAGGTGATTTAAAATTATTTAAGAGAATTTGGTGTTTTGAAAATATTCTGTTTGATAGTTTTGCCATTTTTTGTCTAATTAATTAATTATTTTTCAAAAAATTTATAATTGTTTTTGAGATCAAGATGAGTGTGAATTCAAAATCAATTTACTCGCCTTGTCAAAAATTTTAATGACATAATTACTGCCTAGAACTTACTGCAAACAGTACGAAATACTTCTTAAAATAGTAAAAATCATATGCTTTAACTGCCAGGATAAATAAGTACAGAACTATAAAAGCTATACTATTGGACTCAGATATCCTTGACAGAAACCTCTTAATAATGAATTGATGACCATATTTTCTATGAATATATATATAGCTGATACTTTGTGTATTTCTTTTTATTTCATTGCATAACCCGTCATTAGTATTTCAAAAACAACTTGTACTCTTTCATTGCATCGATAAACTAAAATTTACCCCATTACTTATTAGCTAAAACATATTATTTTGAGTCTTTGGTAAGAAAATAGTTTACTAAACAATAATAGTAGGACAAAGAAGGCGATAGGCAGCCGTTACAGCTTTTGTAGTTAAAATATGTGCTGTTTAATTACAAAATCGAGCCTAAGTAGACAAAATAATTGCAATATCTAAGTATAACGGCTGTGGTGGATTTTAAAAATGTTGTAAAACTAAAATTAAACCTTAGAGGACACACTATTTTTAATATTTATTTCATGTTTCAAAAATCACATTATGTGTAACATTACAATAACAGTAACGGAATTAATATTTGACATCAAAAATATATAATATTAAAGCGACGCTAAAACCATGGTCATTAGTATTAGATATCAACTTTGCCATTACTAAAACACACCATCGGCAATTTCTGGGAATCTGTTGCCCGTTATTTATTTTATTACCCTTTACTAGAAACTGTCGTGTGATAAATTACCAAGAAATTAGCAAGTGATACTAATTGTTATGAGGCCATAGAATTGAGTGAGTGGGCCAGGGGTAATACATTCTGAAATAAAGTGTTCCATATATAGTATCCATAACAATCTTTTAGCTTCAAGAACGCAGCTGTTGTTGTAAGAAACTAAGTAGCTAATACGCTGCTCAGTTAAATACCTACATAAGAAATTAGCAAAGTTATTTGTTTAATTAGTTGGGATACTTTAGAATTCCAAAGTTGAATAAAACAATTATGTCAAACAATGTTAAGAAGTTTGTTAATGCAAAATAAAGTATGACCTTGTTAGATTTTAATCCGTTCGGTTTTATTGGTAGTAATAATTTGATTGAATTTATATTTTTAAGTATTAATATAATTAAAGGTTGCCTGGAAGAGATCGCTGTTTTAGCGATAAGGCCGCCTATTTGAACATTTTCCTTTCTTTGTTTTTCTCTTGTTACTTCTGTCTATATTGGTGTACATTAAAGAGTAAATAAATAAATAATTAAAATGATTTTGCTATTTTTAAGGAGCGCTAGGAATAAACATAATGGTACAGTATTTCTAACGAAGATTTTAATTCAACATCCAACAATAAAGCATAGAATTTGAAAGTAAAAAATAGACTTTGATTAATTATTTTGAGGGAATATTTTTTTTCGGATTCCTTGTTGAGTTTTCAATGAAATATTTTTAAGTCTTTAATCAACGCTTTACAGGCCGTTTGCTATTTAAATGACTAAGTCGTTATTTACTATCAAGATTGGGAATTTAGGGTGTATGTATATTTGAGTATCATCCCGGTCCTTAATAAAGTAGTTGTATTTTTAAGAGTCAAGAGTTTTAATAATATACGAACGTTTTCTTTACGACGAAGAGTTCGCTGCCTAGTTTCGAAGAATCGCGTATGTATTTGTTTTTATCGCACTGTCCCCACAGCCGCAAGAAGGAAAGCGACACGTTTTTTATTATGAAGCCACACGCTGGCGATTTGTGCACGTGGTTCTATGAATTAAGTTGTTTATTAACCAACCGACTAGTACTTTGTGCACGTGTTTCTCTGTGTAACTGGTAAACAGTCGATATACTTTCTAAAAAAGTAAATGTATATTTAATGAATAAACCACAATGTTTTTAATCTTGCCTAAATGTTTTTCATATTTTTTTATAAATACGAAAATCAATAAAATATATTAATATGCTGTCTACGGCCATCCGCTATTTTGAAAATAGACTGAATTCAGTCCATCTGTCATGTCAAATGAAAGAGACTAAGTGTTTCGAAAAAATATTAAATTGCAATAAGGTTTTGTGTCTCTTCAAACTTCATGTAGAAATTAAGAAGATCTTGATTTCTGTGTAATATAAAATTGTATGGTAAAGAGTGGTATATTTTTTTTTTCTGTGAAATTCATTTTTGATTTTCCAATACTCATTCTAGTATTATTCAACAGAAATGTTAAATAATACCATGGTACAAAACATATTAGTAAAATAATTTCTGACTACTGTTGCAATGAAATGTAACAATCCAAAATGTTATTCACGACAAATTGGAAACACATTCAAACCAGTTGTTTTGTCGAAATATTTATTGTCTTTTGACAATTAACGGTTATCGAAATTTTATTTTACTACATATAAAACGTTTTTATAACCTTTTGCTTTAATAATCTGATGAAAAAAATAGTCGATTCTTGAATTTATATCTAAAAATTACGGGGACTAAAATCAAGAGCTACAATTAAGTGTGATTTTATACTCATATAAGTTCATTTTCCTTGGGATATTTGCTATTTGCTAACATTAGGTTTATTTTTTTTGTAACAAGCAACTGTTTCTTCAAGATGCTTGACGAATTCTCATATTATCGATTATATGAAAATTTCAAATTTTACAACATGTCTTAAGAAACCACTACAAACTACTCTTAAAATACACTAACATATTACTATCTACATGTATTTTCTTACATCTCAATATACTTCAATATGTTACAATTTCAAAGACTTTGATAATTAAATTTTAGATTCACTCCTTTAAATTTAGACTAAGATATATATTTTTAGATGGATATTTATATATTAAAATATATAAATATAACAATGTTCCTTTTACGTAAAGTTAGTCGAAGTCTAATTAAATTCAATGTCAAGTTTACAATTACAGTGAGCTTGATAAATGATCTTTGCATCAGTGACGCTATTCCGCACAAATGCAGCGATTGCGTGATGTATATTAAATTATTTCTGGTGCCGTTTTAAAACTAGAAATAAAATACTCTGCTAAATGCTCCCTAAGTGATTGCTGGTTGAAAAACGTGATGTTATTTTAATTTATTGAAAAAAGTATTCACTAGGATTATGTTATAAAATATGAGACGTGTCATGAGATATTCAAATAAAAATATTACAATTGCAGTTAAATTAAGGCTTCAAAATATTAATCTCACATAAATAATTCCAAATTGTCGTTATGTGACATAAATGTAAATTAATAATTTTGTATGCAACTGTGAAGTACTTTCATTTTTTCGCAGTCCTTTAAAGTAGACTATCATAAGAAGTGCATTCGTTCCACCGTCGCCTGTATATTGTTGCTTGGTGCTAAATAGGTGTTTACAAAGTGTTTTTTATAAAAAAAATAATAATTCACAACTTCTATCCATTTGAATTCTAAATTCCTTTCACAAATACTTAAAAATTTTTGATTCTAAGGATATTTTTAAAGTAGTAATTTTAAATTTGTCCAGAAAATCTGAATTTATACAATCAATAGTAAATTATAAGAGTTCATAAAATTTCGATCATTTAAATAAGATAATATAGGCACTAAAAATTCTGTTTTTGATACCAACCTCTTACAAGCGTCAATATTCCCAAAGGCATCACTAGTATAGCAACTAGCAGATCAGTTATTGCCAACGACATTAGAAAATAGTTCGTCACATTTTGCAGTCTCCTTTCTAAATAAATCGCAAGACACACCAGCACATTTCCTGCGGCAGTACATACGACCAACACCAGAGCCACTAATCCCCACCAATTGTTCACCTCTCTAACATTTTCGTCCACATCAGTTATATTTACTATTTCAACCAAATCTGTAACGTTGTAAGTTTCATTCCATTTATTTTCATCTGCGATTTCAGTACGTAAATAACCTTGTAATTCTTGTTCATTCATTGTTAGTCGTTTTGCATCTCTCTGTTTTCATTTTCGTCTGGCATTTCATCTTATTTCGTAAATATGGTAAATTTTGTTCGGAGGGTCCATTTTGTTGCTCATCTTTACTTTTTCATTCCAATTTTAGATGGCATCTGCAATAAGATAAAGCAATTAAAGACGCCTACTTTGTAATAAATCTTTCTGATATAACTTAACTATCAAGATATTTTAAGGTAAGGTAAAAATAAAATATACATTTAAGGTTTAATTCAAATGGACTTTAATATTTTACCAGAAGTTTATACACAATACCACTTATTTATACATGAAGTATTCTCAAAGTACTCTTGGACTCCTAATGATTGTAAAGTTGCCTATTGTTAGTTAACCAATTTATTGCTCAATCAATATTTAATTATGCTTTAGTATTGAAAGAAAAATAATATTGAAAGAATTTCTTTTATTTATAAAGAGAAAAGTTTATTTTTTGTAACTGCGGTAATTATTTAAGATGAATAATATTAATATAATATAAATCTATTCCAAATGTAAAAAAATATATAAAAGAGTCTGGTGGAACTTCGGGATCAAGTGTAAAAGAATTTATACTTTAAATACGAATATCTTACTTAAAAATAGAAACAACTATTTTCAGTTAAAAAAATAACCGTTTTTTTCCTTGGGAAAATGCAATTAAGCATCCCCGCCGTTTCAGACAGCGGGGTATGTGGGACTCGTTTCCACTACCCACTAAAACCCACGGGTGTTCCTATGGTGTTCCCGAAGCAACCATGCCTTGAGAGTAGCTATGTTAGGCTAGGTTAGTTAGGTCTAGCTATGTTAGGTTAGTTGCTAGACAGCACGGTGGCCTCTGCAGAGACCTGCAACCACTCCGGCATGACGGGCCTTACCGCCGCTATAATATAAGTATTAATATCTATAATTTCGTGAATACCTTTTAAATGGCACAAAATTAAGAAACATCAAAGGTATCTGTTCTGTTATAAATAGACACTGGGACGATATATTAGTCAGTTCCAAAAGTATATGTTGAACAATAGACCAACTTCTACAAAAAGGCTATATCTTTCATGTATTGGATGATGACCAGTAAGAGAGTCCAGCGGAAAACCCATATATGTCGAAATTTTCTAACTGCAATGTTTAAACAGGGATTGTGGTGACTGTGCCATGTAAATACATCACATGGAAATCGCGGCAGTTCGTTTTTATACTATAGCGGACACAAAACAAAAGGTGTGGCATTTATCCACTTTAAAGGCTAAACCATACTGGATTGCTCTTATGGAGATAGGCAGGTCATCAAAACGGCTTTCCCGTAACTATTATCCATCTACTCAAACCATTGCCTTATTGTATACTCTAGGTATGAATGGTCTTGTTTCATCAGGAGTGGGTTATAAATTCCATGAAATCCATATTTTTGAGTTTGAGGAGTCTTATCCAACTATTCCGGTTTTAGGGTTAATGCTGCATGTTTATGATATCAGTTGTATAAAATAAGAAGACAATTATAATTTTTTCTCTATAAAATTAACAACTTTGAGATCAAAAAACTGTAATTAACGAAGTACGTTAACAACTGAATAAAATGTTTATACTAGATCTACATATATCAAAAGTGTCCCAAGACGAATTCAACTAATCTTGTCATGACGACTTGATTGATTTATAATTTGAACTAACCCAATTCTTATAACACTGAATTTTTGGATACTTTATTAAAAATAACCGCATTATGTTAATTTATTTCCATAATTACAAAAGAAAAACATTTAGATAAAAAAGACCGCTGTAATGTATGTCTATTTTTGTACCTTATATAGTAAAGATAAAAGAACCTTTTGAACAACCCCTGGCTTAAAAAGAGTGTTGGCCTTTAAGTTTCCCGTTTCAGTTAAAATCACACGTACCCGTCACTTTCGTGAGGGTCCCGGGGGATTCATAGAATATAAAAAGCCGAAATTTTATTAAATTACAGCTACTTACAGTTCAACAAAAATTTCATACATATTTGTTTGGTAGGTTTTGCATCATTGATTTACAAATACACACATTATAGGACCTTTTCAAATTTAGATCTTTGTAATATACAATATAATTGAGTTCAAATATTTCTCTAAATGAACTTTAAAAGTAACAACACCCAACTTAATATCGCCGCTCTATAAACCTAAAAATAAAACCTGACAAAAATGCTTACACAATATATATGAGCTTCAATATTGTTATCCACGACCATGTACTAATATCACGTTTCTAGGTGAGTGAGAAGCTAAATTAACTTTCAAAGTTATCTCAAGCAGAGTTGGGTGTCAGTAAATTTGTTAAAATAGTCCATGTAAATATGGCATGCCTGTATTTTTTTTGCCTTCCGTGCACCGTGCACAAGTAAGGTATAATAAATTGCTAACTCATATTTTTCATACGAAGGTACTCATAAAGAAAATAATTATATTTTCATACGAGTTAATTAGGAACAACCTTATTCAAATCCTGAGTCATTTGGGAATTAGCCAATCGTGTTTTGACGACGGTCTCTGATACCTAATTCGTGCTTGGATTACGATATGAATATTATAAGGAAAAATAAATTTTGTCATACAAATATTGTACATTGATTAGCATATCAATTTTAGTATCGGATTGTTACCAAATCGAATATTATATTTAGAGTATGTAATATAAAATAAAGGTTAATAATGAAAAAAAAGAAAAACATTTTTACTTATTGCCTGTTGCAAAAACATGATTTTTTTCATATTATATACGATATCAGATTGGTAATATTGATTTTTTTTTTCGTTTCTGAACTTTAATAGCAAAGTGATAATAGTACGTAACATTTCAATTTTCAAATACATTCCTTTTTGAGTTTTATTTCAAAGGATATAAAATAAAAAAAAATCTTTTTCATTACCGACTGACGTATAAAAAAATTGCTTCCAAATTGGTGTTTAATTTAGCAAGCGTGTAGCCTATTATTAAGGCGGAGTACACTTGGTACCAATATAACCATTACCAAGAAGTAGGTAGACTCTTAGAAAAGGCTTTTATAAATTTAACAACCGTTTTACTATATTTTTAAGCTCTATTTTAGTGTTTCTTTTTTGAACCTAATCTATTAGAAGGATTTTAAAGCACGCGATTCATTTGACGTGACAATCACGCGATGTCATAATTTTTATCAACATTCATGACACTGCATTTGAATAATATCATGGACATCTCTTTAGGTCAGAAAGGTTTCCAATAATTATATCATTACATTTCAATAACACCTTCAAAATATATACATCTGTTTGTATTTTAAATATTGATAAATATATTGCGTAGCGTAATAAAAAATATTTTGTGTTGCAGATTCATCAATTTCAAGATTAAACTTAGCTTTGATACCGATGTATTTTATAATTACTTTTAAAAGTTCCGAGTGCGCCTTCAACTCTAAACTTAAGGGTAACAATTTTAGTAGAAGTTGTAGCATGCGGACCCTTCTGAAGTTCACTTTGGCTCATGGTTCGTGACCCATTTTACTAAATAGTATAAATTATTAATGACATATTTTGGCCAAACTCTCGTAAGGCTCGAGGTAAATTCACAAACTTATGAATGGCTGAAATTTACTTGAATATATTCAAATTCTTAAAATAAACACAATATACTAAAACTTGAAAGTTATAAATACAAATTTAATATAAATACTTGAAAATCAAATCTTTAAAACAATTACAGTCATTACTCGGTCAATCAAAGCAATCGAACAATGAGAATTTTTTTCTGCCTACGCCCAATCCAAATTGATATCCGCATTTCCAAAGCGAAGCAATCTTCTGAAAGTGGGATATTATTATTATTTATGAAATCATAATGATTAATGCTTTTTAAATATTTTTTTATTCTGTTGTTAAAATTTTTATTGTATAAATAACTAGCATTAACATTTTCTTGTATCCAAGTGCTCATCCGCCCACCGAAGAAAAATAATATTATGGTAATCAAAATTCAAATATATTTTAAGAAGTTTGCCGATCCTCGATTTTCGCGAATAAAGATATCTCATAATAAAATATAAAATGAATATCATTAAATAGAAAACGACTTATTTTTACTTGAACGGGAAAGTTTATTATGAACTTTTATTTAATTTGCCACTTATATTTAAGTAAACCATTGCAACACAATTTTGTAGAATATACCTTCAACCAATTGGGTTGATATTTTGTATACAACTTAAATTTTGATGGTAATGCATCGTTAACTACGTCACTCTTAATCCAACATGGCGACACGCCCAAATGACACACGCACACACATGTATTTATATAAATCGCTTGATGTTTAAAAAGGTTTTTCAATTAGTATTTCTCATAGATGTGATAAAAGCGTAAGCTTATACTCTCTTATAAGTTCCATCAATAATAAAATAGAAAATCCTTATAATTTTTTTTTTCAAACAGCAATTAACTTACATTTATAACAATAATAAAACTTAATACTTTTTTATCTTATACACGTTTTACGACTATAATATATCTATATACCTGTACTCTTCAATAAAATAAATTGTGAATATTCGAGTAAATATCTATTCTTATTATTCATTCTTGATAGTGTCATTGAAATTATTTGATATTAATTTCATGTACAAATATATATTAAATTTTTCTCTCATTTCAGTTATGAACTTAGAAGCTAATCTTAGAGTTAGTATTTTAAATCTAAAGATCGCCAAGTTATGAAAACAGAAGAAAAACTTCGAATGAAACAAACCAACGTTGTTCCGTAACTTCATAAAGCGACTTCCGTTCGATCTTAATTAGTCATTGTAAAGCAAGTTAAGAAAGGTCGTTTACATAATTTTTTTAATAATTATACTAAAACATTTAAAGCCGAAAACAAGAAAAATTAAAAGTTAAAAATCAATCACTACCGAGATACAAGGACTTCTAAATGGGTAATTTGAAATTTTAATAGTTAAAAGGAGTCACATCATGTTGATATATAAATTTAGGCTAAGCGTCAATGTTTCCCTTTTAGCGTATTCCAATAGAAGTTTGTCTTTTGAATAGGTTTTTTTATTTAACTTGTTTTAACCAGCGACTTTTTGTGCTCCATTTCCAGTTAGTGACCGAGTGAACTGTGTTCTTCCTCAAAGACAGTAAATAAGAATATTTTGGATTTGATCTACTTATTTTTTTTCTTTTTCTATCGGATGAAAAGTAAATATGTGCTTTCCCTTGTTCTAAGCTATATCTCTATCAATTTTCAGCCAAACCTGTGCAGTCGGTCTTGAGCTATAAAAAGTGTAACTAACACCACTTTTTTTATATATAAAGATATACATATTTTTGACTATTTAGCTGGGCTGGACTGTTTATTTCTTACTGAACACATTCCACTAATTATTCTTAGCAAGCACCGTTATTTGATACTCATATTTTAAACGTGATGTGAAAATAACTATTTTTAAAATGTAAACATGTTTAATAGGTATAGTATCATGTCACAAATTTTAAAATTCATTGTGATCCACACTGAACCTTTATACAAAGTTTTATATCAATTAGCTCAAGATAACTGGTAGTAATATGGGTCGAATATGTAACAGAAAAGATAGATGACGGTATTCAAATTTAGTGAATGAAATAATACGTATTTAATTAATTAATTGATGAATTAATTTAAAGTACAATCTTTCAATAGAACCAAAAAAAAAATTAAATCGAACTAATCCTGAACATAGATTTTGTTATCATTATGGTTCTGATTTTTTTTTTCCCGTTAAATAAAAGGTTGTTTCATAAAATTAGGTATTGTAATTCGGTAATCTGCTTAAAATATGTTTTTACTCAGGTGAATGAAATGGGTCCCTATTAGGATACATTTGGTTTAGAAGAGGAAAAAGATAAGGTGATCATTTACTATACTTTGAGACATATAAGAGCAACATGAAAGTGTATTTTTTTATTAATTCTCTTCATGGGCACTAGAGAAACATTTCCAAATTATTTGATCTGAGATGTTAAGAATAACGGAAATGTAATAGGTTTTGTGACTGTATTTTTAGTGTGAGATTTTTGCCTAATATTACAGATAGATCAGAAATATGCAGTGTAGTGAAAGTAAGAAACTAAGTCGCGCTGCGTTGGCTTTTGTCAAAGAAATCGTTAATAAGATATACCCTGATATACGAAGCACACAAGAAAAAGATCAAGAATGGTTTTGTGAACGGCCTATTTGGTCTCTGAGGTAATCAATGCAATAATACAGAAATGAAAAACAAAGTATTCAGCTCGGCAGACGCGATGATACTCGTAAATATGCATGAAGCTGTTAATTAAGTATTGTATAAGAAAAACGGATTTTCTCCATATAAACAGGGACAACTTTCATACTATTATGAATTTTTAAGCCTCCATAGTTATGTAATGGTACCAATATACGGGTTTGGCATGTGCGCCAAAACTAACTAGAGGCCAATTTTATAAGTCTTAGCGCTTAGGGAGTCATCCACGTTGACAATGCCATGAGTAAAAGCGAGTTTTATACAGCGAGAGGTCTAAGTGCCAAGTTTCAGTTCGACAAAAATTTGATAATAAAGACATAGTGATATACAATAGTTACACACAGCCATTAGTAATAGTACATATTTGTGTGTTAATATTGAGATAGTAATTTAATTTTTTTTCTTATAATTTATATACATCCAGGGTTAAGTAGATAAACATTTCTCATATTTTATGTCTAAGGTTAATTTGAAACATTTTTTAAATAGGATTAAATTCTTAAATATAATTTTCTATTTTTAAAATTGCTTAAATCCGTTTTTACTTGTAAAAAATATTAAGCTAAAAGCAATAAATAATGAACTAAAACATCTCTTCTCTTTCTAAGTGTAGATTAAAACTGACAACATATTGGATACCCTCAACAAAGCTTTTAAGTTGTCATTTAATATAAGGGCGCAATTAATATACTAATGAATTGGGATCTATCTGATGATAATTTGAGGTTACGAGAACAAGAGATTTTAATTGTAAGAGAACTGTAGGTAGATTAATTTATCCACACGATCACTTTTTAAATAATTTTTAAAAGAAATCTATACTTGATAGAAGTACAAAATTTTGACTTCAAATTTGATTGTGGTTCAATTTTTTTCTAATACACAATTTAATATATAATGTGCGTAAATAGCAATTTTCTTATTGACCGGGATTCACATTTTTTATTAAATTATTCCGTATATCGTTCGAGAAGGCGCTAAAATCTGAAATTGCTTTATACGTATTCAATAAAGTCATGTAGCGTAGTGTTCTGTCATCAATCTTCTTATAAAGGGAGTACGACGGTGGATATGGTTGTTTTATCCATATATAAAGAAATATAAAATAGGAGTAATAACACCTCTTCAAAATGTGGTAATTATAATTTAAATCCATTTATTTTATTATAATCTAAAGAGCTAAAGATAAATCACTACATAATATAAAACAAAGTTATTTCCTCTATTTACGTATGTTTGCTAAAATCTTTAAAACTACTCAACAGATTTTGATGCAATTTTTTTAGTAGATAGAGTAATTAAAAAGAAAGGTTTATACGTATAATAATATCCTTTAAAAAGTGAAAAAATATACTTTTAGGTTTCTAATGTGATATCGTAAATAATTATATATTTTTTCCTGGCAGAACCCTATATGAAGACTGAACCCTACAGGATTGATCAAAATAATGTACTATATACATATATATAGGTATATGTCTATGGAGATATATGTCTATATCTTATTGATATCGCACAATGAGATTTTTTTGACGACTACTTTTTACGACAAATAATGTTTAAATGTTTAAGTTTCGAGGCGATTTAAACTAATATACCATTAACTCGTATCCCTTAAATACCTCTAATGCATTGTTGATTTAATATAGATCTATATTGCCCTTTACACTAGTTTTACACTTTACACTAGAAGTGGACCGCTATGTTTTTATATACAAAGTTTTCAGTATTTCTGCAGTGTATTTAGTACGACCATTGCACCCGTGCGAAGCTGGGGTGAGTCGCTAGTGTGTAAATAAATATGTAAGAATATCTTATTTTTTTGGTAGTCTGTGGTGGCCTAGTGGTTAAAGGCCCGCCTCTCCTACACAAAGGCGCGGGTTCGATCCTGACAAGTACCAATGTGATTTTTCGGAGTCATATGTACATTCTAAGAATATTCAGACACCACAAACAGACGGTGACAGAAAACATCGCGAGGAAACCGGGACTTATAATCTCACAATTGTAGGTTTGAAATCACCAACCCATTATGAGCAAGCGTGGTGATTAATGCTCAAAACCCTTTCCCACATGGAGGAGGCCTTTGCTCAGTAGTAGGCTCTGATAGGCCGATTAAGACTATGTTATTTTAGTCAAAAAGACGAGTTTTATTATATGCAAAAGTCTAACGTAAAGTAATCAAAATATTTAGGAGAGATTTTTATTTTATAGCTACATACTGGTATATACATTACTAAATTTACCAAAAACATTGTTCCACTCATGTTTATCTCGAATGTTTATTTAGACGGTTGATTGTCGAGGTTATTTTATTATATATTTTTGGTATACCAATAACATCAATACATTCTTGATGTACCAAAAACATAAAAATAAATAATATAGTAAGGAACTCCTTGGACGAAAAACGAAAAGAGAAACAATGAAAAGAAGAAAGATTGACACTTTTTTCGGTTGTCGTGCTAGAGAGGACATCGCTTAAGAATTCTAAGTATTAATATTGTACTAGTAATAAGTTTTAAGGATATAATTCTGTAAGTTGTTTATTTTTGTTTAACTGGAGCTATAAGTTCATAATTTTAGTTATTAATTTACCTTTTATATTTGTTAATTTAATTAAAATAGAATTGTCAGATTGTAAGTTGTCATATTGTAATCTTATTTTTATAAATTTTAATTATTTCCTTAATTCAGAAGTGGGATTACGCTAACATTCTATTTGAGTGTATGAGTACGACATCCGAAAAATATACTACATACGCCGAATATGCTAGACGTACATTATTACGCTTAAGGATAGTTAAGGGTTTATCTGAAGAACTCAGGACTCTTATTGTCATACGCGGTATTGAAAACCATCAAGTTAAAGCTGCAGCGGCCAACGCTAATTTGACAGCCGGAGACTTAGTTTCTTTTCTATCGATTTATACAAAGCCAAGCCGTACTAAAAGTAACAATATTCAAGCTAAGCCTCAAATAACTTGGCGGATGGGAAACAAATGCTACAACTGTGGTGAACGGGGACATTCGAGACGAAATTGTTATAAAAAGAGACAAGCTAACACTAACAATATACCGATTACAAATAATACTCAAGCTGTAAGGTCCACGATGACGTGTGAATTTTGCAAAAAGCCAGGACACTTAGAAGACACATGTTTTGTGAAAAATAGGTCAGGGTTAAGGAATCAACGAAACGTAAATCTATGCTCATCCAAACTAGTTACAAATATTGATGTGGTCCCAGCAGTTGTTCAAGGTATACCGATGGACATCCTTATTGATAGCGGTGCTCACAATGTATCACTGATTTCTTCTGACGTTCTCAAGTTTCTTTCCTCAAAACCCAAATACAAGAGATGCACATTGAAAGGGGTCAGCGAACATGAAATCGTCGCCACTACTTACGTCACGGTTACTATTGAGTTAAGCAATATTTCATTTGAAGCCGATTTAGTAATAGTACCGTCAGCCTGCATGAATACTTCAATAGTGATAGGGACAGATGTTTTGAATCGTGATGGAGTAATGTATGTGCGAACAAAGGATCAACAGTATATTACACGCGTGAATGATGATGGTCAGGTTAATCAAATACTATCTATAGAAAACTCGATATTAAAAACCCCTTTGCAAGGTAGTGATCTAGAATCACTTAAGCTGGTATTGTCACCTTTCTCAGATTTTCTCATCTCGGGTACCGCTACTACCACAGTCAACACGGGTGAGATGGACATCAAACTTACCAGTTCCACTCCAATTTCTTATCGCCCGTATAAGTTATCTTACGGAGAAAAATTAAAAGTTCGTGAATTAATAAGAGATCTCTTGGATAAAGGGATCATTAAGGAATCTCGATCCCAATATGCCAGTCCAATAATTTTGGTGAAGAAGAAGGATGGCACTGACCGCTTGTGTGTTGATTTTAGAGCACTTAATCGTATCACAGAGAAGGAAAGATATCCGCTTCCACTTATTGATGATCAAATTGATCGGTTAGGACGATATACCTTCTTCACCAGCCTAGATATGGCCACCGGTTTCCATCAAATAAGAATCAGAGACGATTGTACCCACTATACAGGTTTCGTTACGCCCGAAGGGCATTACGAATATTTAAAGATGCCATTTGGTTTAACAAATTCTCCAATTGTTTATCAACGTATCATTAACAATACTCTTCGAGAATTCATTGATTCCGGCGACTTGCTAGTTTATATCGATGATGTACTTCTCCTTAGCAACACAGTGAAAGACGGTATTTTATTGCTCAAAAAAGTACTCCAAAAATTGACAGAATCTGGTTTTTCAATCAATATTAAAAAATGCTCCTTTTTAACTACCGAGGTTGAGTACTTAGGCAGACTAGTTGGTGGTGGTCAGGTTCGTCCGAGCCCTAGAAAAGTTGAGGCTCTGAAAAACTCGTCTGCACCTACAAATGTGAAACAAGTTCGACAATTTCTTGGACTCGCAGGCTACTTCCGTAGGTACATAGCTAGTTACGCAACTAAAACAGCACCTATAGCTCTGCTCACTAGGAAGGGCGTTAAATTTTACTGGGGTCCCGAACAAGAAAAGATTCGGCAAGACTTGATAACGTGTCTAACAAATGAACCAATACTAACTATATTTAGATCTGAACTTCCCACTGAAGTCCACACTGACGCGAGTAGTGTAGGATATGGAGCTGTTCTCATACAGACGCATTGTGATGCCAGTAAGCATGTTGTGGCGTACTTCAGTAAAGTTACCCAAGGGGCTGAAAGCAAGTATCACAGCTACGAATTAGAAACATTGGCAGTGGTCAAGGCCTTACAACACTTTCGTCATTATTTAGTGGGCATCAATTTTAAAATAGTAACCGACTGCAATGCTCTTAAATCAACTCAAAGCAAAAAGGATCTTCTCCCTCGTGTAGCCCGTTGGTGGATATACTTGCAGGATTTCCATTTTACTATGGAGTACCGCAAAGGAATCATGTTACAACATGCTGACTACCTCAGCAGAAATCCAGTAACCACAATTAACCAAATATCTAAACCGCGGAATTGGGCACAAATCGCACAAGCGGCTGATAATGAAACTGTGGACCTCATGCATAAATTATCAGAAGGTCAGTTAGACTCCGATCGTTACGTCATTCGAAACGACCTACTGTATTACAAGTGCAAGGATCGTGACGGAGAACCACGTCTTTTATGTTACATTCCAAAAGGTCACCGTTTAAGTTTATTGCGAATTTTTCATGATGATCATCAGCACATCAATTATGATAAAACTGTGAATCTTATATTAAAACATTTTTGGTTTCCCAGTCTCCATCAATTTGTTAGGAAATATATTTCACATTGCTTGATCTGTATATCTAAGAAACGTGTACCCAGAGCACCACTTCAAAAGATATCATCCTGGCCAAAGCCCAACACTCCATTTGAAGTTGTACACGTGGATGTACTTGGACCGCTACCAGCGTCTGAGGGCTACAAATTCGTACTGGTACTGGTAGACTCCTTCACCAAGTTCTGTTTATTATATCCGATATATCATCAAGACGCCAATGAACTTCAAAAGGTAATAACACAAGCTATCTCCCTATTTGGTGTCCCGAAGCTGTTGGTCACTGATCGTGGCCGAATGTTTGAAGCCCGAAGCTTCGTTCAATGGGTGACTGAACTTGGAGCAGATTTGCATTATATTACCCCAGAAATGCATAATTCAAATGGACAAGTGGAAAGGTATATACGAACGGTCTTAAATATGCTACGAGTCGAGGTAGGTCACCGAAATACCTCTTGGTCTGAAACTCTTTGGAAACTCCAATTAGTTCTCAACATCACCAAACAGAAGACAACACAAGTCTCCCCAATCAGTTTAATGATAGGTACGGAAGCTACGACTCCTGTCATACGATCTTTAGTACGAGATGTTGCTGTAAGCAGTCCAATGAATAATCGAGAAGCCCTAAGGGAAGTTAATAGGAATCGTGCCGCTGAACTTATTAAGAAGAATCAAGAAAAGCAAGATTTTTTAAAAAATCAAACAAGACAACAACCACGATCGTATTCTGTCGGTGAACTTATATTTGTTATAAAATACTCACAATCCACAGGCAAGCTGGATCCTGGAATGAGGGGGCCATATCGTGTCACAAAGGTCCTACCAAACGGGCGATACGAACTGAAGTTACTCAGTGGCAGCAAGGGCAAGACGACCCAAGCAGCCGCTCAACATATGGTACCATGGAAAGGAGAATGGTGCCCTGAGTCTTGTGCTATATTCTTCGATGGTAAGATCATTTAACTGTTTTGTCACTTGAACTTTTTGCCCTTTTAATGATTGCTTTCAGAAGCACTGGTGACAAGTTTCGCGAGATATCACTCGCCGAGACGCGGGGACATCTCGTTGGCCTGCTGCCAACTGCTGGCGGAGGTTCGAGGCACCGGGGGCGTCTCATTGATCCGCTACTGAGCGAGGTCCTGGGCGTTTGTCGCCACTGGCGTTAGTCGCCTTTGACGTGTGTCGTCAGTTGCGTTAGTCGCATAGGCGTTTGTCGCCTTGGCGTTAGTCGCCTTTGACGTGTGTCGTCAGTTGCGTTAGTCGCATAGGCGTTTGTCGCCTTGGCGTTAGTCGCCTTTGACGTGTGTCGTCAGTTGCGTTAGTCGCATAGGCGTTTGTCGCCTTGGCGTTAGTCGCCTTTGACGTGTGTCGTCAGTTGCGTTAGTCGCATAGGCGTTTGTCGCCTTGGCGTTAGTCGCCTTTGACGTGTGTCGTCAGTTGCGTTAGTCGCATAGGCGTTTGTCGCCTTGGCGTTAGTCGCCTTTGACGTGTGTCGTCAGGTGCGTTAGTCGCACGGGCGTTAGTCGCCATTAACGTATGTCCACAGTTGCATCAGTCGTCACCGGCACTGCACACCACTGATGGGAGTCGGCATGCCACTGATGGAAGTCGTCGCTGATGGGAGTCGCCACTGATTGAAGTTGCCGCTTGCGTGAGACGTATTGGCATGAGCTGCACTTCTGTGACGTTAGTTGCCCTTCGAAGGCGTGAGTCACCCTACACTGGTAATATGCTGTAAGGATGTGAAATTGCTGGGACACCGTCGATTTTACACCTTTTTCTTTATTTTCACTTAATTTGTTTTGAATGCCATTTGCTTATGACACTTTATTTGTTTGAAATACGTTTGTATAATACACTCATGTAAACAATAATGTTTCAGATGATAATGACGAGTTCGTTTCAAAAATTCAGCATGACAGCAGTAAGGGTGCTACGACTGAATCGTCTATACCTATTCTTGAAGACGAAGGTCGAGAAGGTAGCTCAGTAAGTGAGGCTGCTACTAGAAGACATGGAAAGAATATGGTCGAGGACGAGCCAGAGTCAGGAGAGGCCGAGTAAGGAACTCCTTGGACGAAAAACGAAAAGAGAAACAATGAAAAGAAGAAAGATTGACACTTTTTTCGGTTGTCGTGCTAGAGAGGACATCGCTTAAGAATTCTAAGTATTAATATTGTACTAGTAATAAGTTTTAAGGATATAATTCTGTAAGTTGTTTATTTTTGTTTAACTGGAGCTATAAGTTCATAATTTTAGTTATTAATTTACCTTTTATATTTGTTAATTTAATTAAAATAGAATTGTCAGATTGTAAGTCGTCATATTGTAATCTTATTTTTATAAATTTTAATTATTTCCTTAATATATATATTATTTTGAATGGTAAATATTTTCTGATTAATATTCATATTTGTATTATTTCGTCTAACCACTCCATTACTATTTTAATTAATTTATTACGATTACGATTTAAGTAAATATTAATCTCATTATTAATAATATACCTGCATATAATAGAAATAATCACAAATTTTTGTATATTTAACCTATAATAATAATCAATCAAAACTACACTTTATATTCGCAATTACTTTAAATGAATAATAAAAAAAGATTTAAGATTAAATGTAGATTATTAGATTCACAGGTTAAACTATTTAACAAAATGATTCCAAGTGAAAAGCTTATTGTAATCCTCATCTCAATGCTTTTATGCCTCATTGTTTCTTAAGGCTAAAATGAAAGTCCTATTTGTGCTGCATCTTTGTGCAATCAAGCTCTGATTAAATGCCTTGAAGCATTTTACAAGAGCGTTTTAGAAACTGTTTATATCAGAGATGCTTCCTGAGGCTAAATTTAATAAAGTTCTCGAAACACTTCATATCAATAGGACATGTTCTTTACAATACATATGTACAATATACTATACATTCCTTACAATACATTGTGTAATATACATATACAATATGTTCATTACAATACATTTCTTACAATAGTAAAAATTGTATTTAGAAATTTTTTACCAATCAAGTCGTCTAAAAATAATTAAATTACCAATACTGAAAAGAACTTATTGTTTGTGATTATTCCTTTCGATTAGAAAATAAATCAATAAAATTGGCTTCAAAATAAACATTTTCCTTTATCTTCATAAAGTTTATAAAGTTGTTAAAGAAATTATTTTTTAATACGTAAAGTTTGTCGAGCACTATCAAATGTAGTATATATTAGTATGCAAGATAAACTATGCTTTATCAAATATTTTACTACAGTAAATATTTTTTTTTTAACAAAGTCGACAAAAAAACCTTTGAGACAAAATATACGATAAAAAGTCATACTGCATCCATGTACCATTAAAAAAAAAGACTTGAACATATAACATACTAGTACAACAGCATTATTGGTATAACATATTATAATATTATTAATTGGTATTATGTTTTAAACATGTTCTTAAATAAATTGTAAGATTTATGAAAAAAGCATAAGATAATAATGTACATTGTCCTCCTACGTCCTAAGTAATCCTTTTATCGACAAATACTTGAAAATTTATTTTCCAAAAATAGTTTCTTCCTTTGATCTATCCGAGAGCTGTAGAAGGAAATCTAATCAGATGTGGAAAACACAAGACAACACCGTTTTATGGGCCCACAACATTAGCTGACAGGTACCGGCATAATGGTTAATGAATTCATAATGTATATTGTATGGAACAGCTTAGCCGAATATGAATCGCCAACATTTTTTATGTAGATTACTGTTCACGGAAAATAGAGGTATTTGGAAATGAGAGGTCGGTTGGTTATTTTTTGCAATCTGTAGGAAGTTCAATTAGTGGGCTACCCACCCACGAAAAATTGTCCATCTGAACGCTTAAAATGCCAGGATTGCCTGATATAGACCTCTGATAACTCAAAATTAATATCCACCTTCGTGTGAGATGAATGTGGCATTGCAAATCTAGAGATAAGAAGAAATGAACATTATTTCTTCGTCTTTACCTTGGTTGCAGGAGATCTATAGCCTATGCGCACGCAGTACCTTCAATTTTGTTCCTACAGTTTTCTGGTTCTTAATCAAAATTCTGTCAGCCTTTACTATCTTTTATAGTTAAAGATTGAAATTATCCTATGCAGTAAGCACAGTTTAAAATTCTTAAACAAATTTCTAAAGCCAGATTATTAAGAAAATATTACAAAATTTCAGCGAATTTATTGAAAAATGAATTTTCAATTGAAAACAAATGGTACTTTATATTATAAAATTCAAATCATTTTATACAGAATAGATATCTCCATATACCTTAATTTTATAATAGTTCTCTGTAAAAGATATAACCATGAATGCAACATTTTATAATCTCTGTAACTTTGACATTATATGCATTAAAATATTTTAAAAGACAAAATGGTAACTGCTGCTCCTGAAGTGAAGAAAAGTATTTCCTTCATTAATAAAACATTAAAAGCAACTGCAGAAAAGAATAGCATTACAAGTATTGTAATTGAATACTTTAGAAAAATATTTCACCGTAGACAGAAAAAGCACTGTTGATTCGAGAAAACATTGAAGTTTTCTTTCTTTTGCACTTTCATTTTCCATCTTTTATTTAAGTTTGATAAATATTTTCTCGCCCACAGCGTGAAATGGATTACTTACAATGAAATTTGAGTTCAAATAATAATTTACGGAATATTTTAAGCCTCCGTGAGTAAAAATGGTAATAAAATGCTTATTACAATTTAAAAGGAATTGAGGACTCTGAAATTATTAATGTAAATCACTTTTTCGGCAGTAGCAGTTATTCTGGTATAAAAGTTAATACTATTTGTCATATGTCATATTCTTGTAATTATTTCTTTTATATAATACTTTGTGTGACTAAAGTGATCTAAAAAGCGATTGTAACTAAATTCTTTTATCTTAACACTTTGCTTGGCAGGTATATAACGTACGACTTAATTAGCCATGTCCGCTTTATTTGCACGCCCCTTAAAGTCTCAATAAAGGGTGAGACAAGTAATAAGGCGATAGGTAAAGGGATAAAGACTCTTAGAACAATAAATCAAAGAATATACTAAAATAAGATTAAAGGTACAATTAGGAACTAACTTTTCTATGTATGTACATATAGTGTAAATCAAAATGTACACTAAATAAATAATTTTAAACACTGAAAATAGTTTTGTTTATTCAATGTTTAGGTGCACTTTTTGACGTTATTTGGTAATACACAGTATCTTTCGAGACAAAGAGAAACGAATGCCCAAAGCTGGTCTCATTATGTCTGATGAATGCCTAATTATTTATCTTTGAAACCTACTTTGGTGAAAAGCTGACTGTTACTTGTTAGGTGCCTTTTAATATTAACGTTCTGTAATTATGACATTCTTTGTAAAAATTGGACGTTTATTTTACCCAAGATTAATTTTCTTTAGAAATTACTGTAATTTATTTGAGTTTATAACGTTCTTCCTACAAAACCTCAAAGAATGATATTTTTATCTTCTTTTAAAATAAAAATATTTTTTACTAATTTTTAAAATATGTAATGAATCTATCAAAAAGCTTTCGACATTTTAGTTATGTCCATGATATTAATATTGATATTCTTAAAAATGCGTTCTTCGTTTTGATTTTTTTCCGTCCAAGCGTTTATCACAAATGACCAATAAAAACAAAGGTAAAATATTTCATCACATTTTCTTACATCGTAGACATAAATCTAGGAACATTACTCCATCATGTCGACCTTTAGACCATTACGAGCCTCGAATGCTCCATTACCACACCTATATGTGGAATGAATTGCGTTAGGTTCTACGTGTGAAAATGCTTACAGATATGGCCAAGTCAATTGGGCTGTACAAATTGGACCTTATAATTTTTGAAAGCCTAAATTTTATGACCCCTTTAATATATTTATACAAATATCGGCTAATATGTTCCAAATAACTTATATAACAAACTATTACTGTTTTGAAATGAATGCCTTACAAAAAATAATACATTCTTTTAGTTCCACTAAGAGTTTGAGAATGAATACTTCAAAAATTGTTGTTGCAATGTCTCAAGCTATTGTCTCGGAACAGTTAAAATAGTCCATTAAACTTTAAAACGATGGCTTTAAAGATAAGTTCTCACAGAATGTGCTCCAAAGTGCAACTAAGCTTTTGAATCAAGTCTGGACCGTAATTACAAGTTGCACTCTATGGTTAGCCATATAGCAACGGCGTTGTTTTAAATTCATAAATAAGAATCTTTAGATTTAAATCGATTTTATATGTTTGATTTCTTTATTCGTTTTCTATATTAATATATATACCAAAAAAGTATATTATAATAAACAATACAGTAAACTTACTTAAAAATAAATAGTTGAATTCAAAGATATGAGCCGTATTTAGAGATAAAATTGACATTTTGTTGTAAAACGAAGATATCCTATGAATTAATAAAAAAGAAAATCTTGAATCTCATTATCTTTTAAGTCATTGTAGTTCTAGTGTGGTACTTCAAAGTGGAACTGAAAAAGAATTTGTACAATTCAAAACAGCGGAAATGAAATACTCCTGTATTTTTAACACATTAATCTGATAAAATAGTAATCTAATATTTACAAGATATTTTATAAAACGAAATTTAAATGACATAAGTAAAACATAATTATTCGTTTTGTTTTTAATGTTTAATCAACCTTACTTATTTTATGAGGCCCTAACAGGACTACGTAAATAAATTAATAGTTTTAAAGTAAGTACTAAATCAATGTTTATTGTAATTGAAATTTAAAAGGTTAAGCCAAACAGGACTTTGTTTTGTTTTTAATAAAAATTTTTAAGATTTGTTTTTAATAAAACAAACCGAAAGTAAAGGATAATAAAAAATATGTATATAGGCGGACTGTTGAAACACAACGAAACAATGGAAAAAGCAATAAAATTATGAGTTTTTACAGGATTGAACTCACAGCCTGTCAAATAAAGGCAAATATTCATAGCAATTACTAGTATAAAAGATACATCGCAGTGTTCTATGCATTGGACCATTTATAGGAATAATAAAATTGTTTTTACTGTTCGGATTTCAATTATTCTTTTTTTTTAATTATTATAAAATATAAAAGGGAATACATTGTTATAAAAGAGAATTTATTTATCTTTTATATTTCTTCCGGATCGTAGTGTGCTGATCATAAATATAAAGAAATTCAGTCACATGAAGGTAACTTTCATTTTCACTTATCTAGACTTGAAATAACCTACATAAAAAGCAGTCATCGCCCTGACGTTTGGCGATCGATCTGAAGTCGCATCGATTAGGCAAGGCTCAGGACATCAAGGTCTCACGACTGAAGATCGTTAATATTAATGTAGGTGACTTTATTTCCATTATTAATTTATATATTTTCATTTTAGTGACAGCAAAAGTAATTGTAAATTAACATACATAACTGAAACAAAATATATAAAAATATTGCTACCACCCTCTGTTTTTCCCATGAGGAATGAAGATTTCTATTAATAACAAAATATAATTTAAAAATCTGACGATTTTAGCAGCGTTTAGAAGTTACAAATTGTGTAATCAGCTATCATTTGATTAAAAAATCGATTTTCGTTTTATGTTCAGAAATCTCAGTGTATACAAAGTATATCATGGCTAAATAGGTTGTCATATATATACATATTTTATCTAAATCTATATACATAACATTAAAGGATGTAAAAGCCTTCATTAAGGTTGAGAAGCAGCGCAAAGAATATTTATATGTATTCCAAATAGTATTCTATTTAAAACTATAGAAGATATCTTCTAGTATTTCAAGGAAAGTTTACAATGTCGCATTGCCTGCAGCTACACCGACAGATGACGATAACAAGACTAAGAAATGTTCAGTGTCCAGCAGCTTTTCTTTTGTCAAGCTGTCCATTTTTTAAATTTTAAAAATTATAAATCTTACTCTTCAGTTTTCTGTTTAATCTTTATGATAAACTTCATAATATCAAGATGATAAGATACAGAATAAATAACAGAATATTTGTTTTATATAAAAATATTCGAATATACAATATGGGTCTATTTAAAAGATTTTTACCATTTTATTTACGTTTTTAAAATGTGAATCTAAAAACGGAAATTTTCAAAATTATTTACGCAAATAAAACAAGCAAATATACCTAACAAATATAAAAATACAATTAGAAATATGCTTTTGATTGTTATTATTTTTACCGTGTAAAAGTATATTTGACGATTCAAAATTAAAAAACTCAAAAACTATGCACCTACTTTGTTCTCTCAGTTCCATGTTTTACTTTTGTTTGCATTCATAATACAACACCAATGTAAAACGTGGTTATACAGTATAGCAACAAAAAGCTACTCATATAAAAACATTATGTGCGATGTTTCACGTTGATTTAACAACTATGTCATATTTTATAATTCGAGTGTGTGATAAAATTGTAATTTACAGTATTTAACCTTTGTATTTATGAAATAATTTTGACACTATAGTTCACCAGTGTGTTTTTTTGTGAAGTTTTAATCATAAATCTATAAAAGTTATATGTGCTATGTTACTGTTAAGCAAAATTAATTGGCCTGGATTTTCAATACTTAACTTATGTGCTTGTTTATAAATATAAGCGTTTCCCAGTGAAATAGTCTTTTATCTTGTTCCTTGTGATATGTTTTCTTTCTGATAAAAGCAAAAATAAAGAATTTGAAATTTCAAGCTGCTATTTGTAGCTCCTTCACTAAAATAGATGCTTTAGCGAAGCGAGTGCGTGTTTGAAAATAAAATTTGATAAATTTGACATCTTGGATAAATTTTCAGAGAACCAATAACTCCTTCGAGGAAAGCATACATTTTATATTATTGCTGCTTTCATAGAAACTTACTTGAAATATTTTAAATATGCACATGTAGGTTTAAATATTCACACATATATTTTTTACCTCTTTAAGAAAATTTAAGAAGGGTGAAGAGAAGCGTGTCTATTTTTGTTAATCGTAGCTATAAAACTTGGTCTTAGAACAGACTCTAATCTTTTTTGTGCAACGGATGTTAATGAAGTGAGAAAAATCTCTTCACCGCACCTTTCATTCTCTATGATGTTTGAAAAACGACCTCTCTTTAAAAACTAAATTACTTCTTTACAACTCAAATTACTACTTCTTGCTACCTCCCGACGCCTATTAGTTACATACTTATGTAAATTTCGAACTGGGTTTTTCCGCTTAACTAATAGTTTAGCAAAAAATCGACAGTTAGTTGGATTTTCAACTTCAAGCAATGTTATTGGAAATTCGTTCTTTACAAAATTGGTGTAATTTTTACAATATATGTGCTAGCTAGCCGTTTTAAAAACTAAATACTACGCAATATCTATGAATACGCTCTTTCTAAATAATCAACCATCTTTGCATGGTTAGATCCAACACTCAATTGTATTCAATATCAGTTACAATAAAATCGAGTAAAATAAAATGTTACTCCTTCCTCAGTAAACTTCGCTACTGTAGTACGAGATAACTTTTGGCATACCTTTAATTAATTTCTCATACCTTCATATATAATGACTTCTAAAACATAAGTTATCCCATGTGTATCAGGAATATTTATGAATACATATATTTATAGACATATTTCACGTACTACGCAAAAAAACAGAAACACAATTATTATATAAAGATAATGAAAGCCTGGTAAAATTTATTATAAATTTATCGTAAAAACACACTAAGCGAGTTAAGATTGATTAACTATTATTTATTTCAAAACTTTTTCTTACATTTTATTTACTCGTTACTGTTGATAAGATTCGGTAAATTAATTAATTCTAAAATAACAATCCCAAAAACATTTACGAACAGTTCGTTTTTTATCCCGAACCCTTTTATCGTACGAAACGTATACGTATTTGATTTGCGAAACTCGTTCATTCTATTAAAACTCGGTGACAGTGATTCAGCTAAATTTAGTTTTTGCAGAATAATGACACTTTCCCAAATTATATACTGGATGGATGAATGTTTCATTATAAGTTCTGGCTACAAATTTAATTTTCACCATATTTTATCGTACGTCTCCACGGACGCGTTAAGCCTCCACTTTTCGATGTCACTAAAACTTGACGATGATGTGTAGCTTTTATGTTAGATTAATTGGTGAAACTAACACTTGTTTTAAATTAAAATAACCACTGAACCAATTTTTTTATTTACCACAATAATATTATTAAATTGAATTTTAAAAAAATATAGTCTAACTTCACTAGCTTAATGCTTGGTTGTTGTTAAAAAAGGTTAAAACCATACTTAACTTGACTATTGTTTTTATTGTGCATTGCAGTTTGTATTTCTAGAAGAAAATTAGAAAGCAGTCGAGCTGAAACATCATTGCTCCGATACAAAAGCTAGTGTTATTTATTTCCTGATATACAAATAGAGACTGGAATACCTTGGATAAGCTAAGATAACGTAAATACTTTAAAGTTAATAATTTATGTATCAAAGACGTATGATAAAATTTTAATTAAAGATATTTTACATCAAATTCAAATAATACTTATTATGAGAAGAAGCTATTAGTTTTCATTCGGTTTTAAAGTAATGTTTAAATTAAAAGTATTGTTTTTGGAAACTAATAACGAGCATTCGATAGTCCATAAACTTTTGTTTTACAACCATATACTGAGATAAATATTCATTATTCAACCAATCACTATGCACTGACACACGAAACCTCTAAAAGTAGCGACCATTTTCGCAGTAGCAATTTTCAAGTTCAGCGGTCGTGAGGGAATTTATCGAAAATTTGTTACGTTTATGAAAAATAGAATGGAAAATTTTAAATTTTCTATGGATATTTATAACTTTAATATTAATGTGATTCTAGAATCTGTCCATTTGTAGCACATATATATTAGTTTTCAAATCGATACCTCCCACGTAAGTTGTTGTATCTCCAAAACTAATTTATCAGTAGAGCGTTTCAAACATTCAAATTAAACCAAAATCTGCATTTATTTATGCATATTTTTAAAATTTCGTATTTAAATGTAACATAATAGTCTTCTTAACTACGTTAAAAGATATTTTAAGTAATATGCCGATTTACGGAGATATTGTTGTTATATTTTTCATATAACATTTACCTCCGTAGTAGAAGCTATAAAAGTTGTTGCATCTGATACTAACAACATTATACCGCAGCGACCAGATAGCATCACTTGTGGTATATGATAGTTACAACTGTATACGTTGAAAAACATAAGTCTTATTCCGTTATATGTAACCAATACGCAGCGCGAGCTCGTGATTTTACACACCTCGCGCGAAGCGTACACAATTGGATAGGCATATACATCAGTGTGATACGTTCGCGTTTGAAAATTACAACATTATGCGTATGAAAAGTCTTTAAAAATAATTTTTTTGTTGTATTTTTACTTTGAATGGATGTAATAGGATATTTTTTAAAAAAAAAGCAAAATAGCATTTTTGTCGCATACAACAACTTACGTAGGAGGTATCGAAATATAACTTAATTATATCAACTTTAAAAAAAAAACATTTTTGATTGAGGTTAAGAATGTAGTTTTGAAGTTTTTTATAAAAAGATATATTATATTTTATCAATATCATATTTTCCATATTATATTATCCATATATTTATTCTAAGCTAAAGGAGAAAATCCAAGATAAATGAACAAAATCAAATATTTTTTTTCTAAATATACTTCAAATTTAAGTACACTAGTAAATGGTAGATGAAGAATATAATTGTTTATATTGTTACGAAAAGGCCAAGGTTTAAGTTAAAACGTTGCCTGAAATATTCATATCATAAATCATACATACTCTTACAACTCAGCAAATATAAGAATTTCCTTTTTTGAAATACAAACATCGTTTACAATCTCAAAAGAATAACAAATGACACTGACGCGACATTGCAACTTTTAATGTGTCGATAAAATACATTCAAGGCTTCAGAAAATCAATAACATTGTTCTATTAGTTATATTACCTTAATGGCTATTTAAAAAATGGAATATAATGAAAACAGTAATTAAATTGTCAACAATATAATACAAAAAACTAAATTAATTCTATAAAAATTAATAAATTGCAGTATTATAGGTTTGATCTTCTAGCTTATTTCTGGTAATTAGGCTACCGATATAAACTATATCATTAATTTTATTTAAAAATAGCCAGAGTATACAAATAATAAAACGCTATAGCGTTGGCATATAATGTGTATATCCAATTAATTGATAAATATGTATAAGTACTTACGGACTAACATAACAATAATTGAAACTTTTCCAAACAAAAATTAAAACATTACACAACAATAAAGCGGGAGGTAAAAAAAATGAATGGGAAAGCATTTTCATATCAGCGTTTATACAACAAAGATAAATAAGGGTGAAACAAAGGTATGTAATTACGCAACGAATACCTTGGCTTTCTGTAATTTGGATAATTTAAATACTGCTATTACTTAACCGTTTTCTAGCAATCAATATAGATAACTTAATTTCATTTCTAATATATTATATAACGTACCACACAGTAAGAATGACTATTACAACTTCTAGAATGGAATTAAATTTCTTTTTGTCTTCAGTATTATTAAGAGAATAGTTCTCATACATGATCATATTATCAGAAGCAAATATGTAATAGTTTTTTGTATATTATATATTAAATTTTAATACATATAATTCGTATTGATATTACAAAGCACAGCAACAATCTGAAGACACGTGTATTATCAATGTTACAGTATATTTAAATGAGTTGCTCACATGTTCACCGAAACTTCTTACTTATAATGTACTTAAATGTTAAGAAACTTCACTAGCAGCTTATGCTATTGGGACATTAATATGAAATCTTAATTAAAAATGCATTCGTAGAAGAAAAGTAAATTACGAGATATATGATAATGAAAATATTATGACACATAACGTGAATACATAGTAGAGGTGAATTAAAACAGCTAACCGTCAATTAGCTAAGTAAAACATAATGTATAAGACCGTCATAGGAAGGATTATCATACGATTCAATTTATCACGCTCTGACAGCTTTGTGTTTTGAAACAAAAGGTTATGGGTAATGAACTTTATACACATTTTGTATCTGTATGTTTTTGCTAAAAGTGTTTGCTGATATTTTTTGTAAGTGAAATGACTTACTACGTAAAATTTATTTAACTTAACACTTTCAAACGAAACATTGTTTTATGTTATAAAAACTATAATTGCCTTTTATTCCAAGTAGTTTCTCTTTTTCCTTGTTCGTTTATTAATTCATTTATAATTATAAAAACGTCATTTCATAAGGTTATTAGGAATATATAATGGAAAACTTGAACAATAAAATATAATATGGTAATTGTCACCAATTCTATTTATTATTGAAATGTTTCACAAATTGTTCATCGTATAAAATGTATATAGTTCTGTACGGAGAGATGTTTGGGTTACAATGTTAACCAATTTACCTAATAAAGCATCCTAAATTGAAACCAAACCTTCCTTACCCACGTCGTTTATCTCAATCGCTACGTTAACAAGAACTAACATCACGAAAACACTAAATAAATTAATAACACATGATTAAAAATTTTATTGAAGAAAGTGTCGTACATTTGAAACCTATATTAACACATAATATTGTTGTGATTTTTGTGTTATTAGTTAACTTATTATCTTTTTATTCGCCTCCTTATTCTAGTTTATATTACAGGCCACTTCTCCTGTAATATACGTCAGACGCTTAATATGTACAGTCGCGAAGAAAAGTATGTAGATAATAAATAAATTTAAGAAGAAGATTTTAGCTTTGATTATCAATAAAAATACAACAATGAGCTACTTCATCCTTGTTACTACTTCACCTTAATTTTTAGAGATGATATTAGACCTATTGTCATGCTATACTGAAGGCTTTTATTATAAATAGTTATGCTCTCATACAAAAAAGTCAGTGGTGGCCTAATGGTTATTATAAATGGTTATGCTCTCATACAAAAAGGTCAGTGGTGGCCTAATGGTTAGAGGGCCCGCCTCTCGTTGCCGAGAGTTCGGGTTCGATCCTGGCCCGGGCAGAGTACCAATGTGATTTTTCCAAGTCATATGTACTTTCTAAGAGTATTTAGACATCACTGGTTAATGCTGATTCCCAAAAGAGGGTTGATGTCAGGCAGGCGGCCGGTCGTAAAAACACATAGCCAAAACTATTCACAACAAGTAAGGCAGACCCTGGCTATAGCCGGGAAATTGCCAGGTAGAAGAAGAAAAAGAAGAAAATAAATGGTATGATATCAAATGCTTATGTTTATTCTTCTTAATATTTACCATTTTAGTTCGTCATCAATCTTAGTAATAAAATTGGATCTATTTTAAATTAGGAGGATATTATCAAGCATTATTATGTATCATCGTTTAAACATAACAAAACTAAAACTTCTTATTAATTTCAGGACTTAAAACTTCATAAATCATAAACCAGACGATATGCGAAATAAAATAGATTTAATAAAATAAAAGTATCCTTCCATTCCATATTATTCCTTATTTTTATATAAAACTTCTAAGAAAATGCATTAAACTTTAAATGTGAAGTTATTTTGTGACTGTACTCCTTAGTACCGGCCTACACATCCGTAGAAGTTAATTACTCTGTTTCCGCCATCAATATATTGGATCCAATGTTGCGTGGATTGAAATATTATTTTTATAGAGAAGTCACAGGTACTTACTTATATTGAAAATGTTTAATCGTTTTTAAATATTTACATCAAGTTTTGAAATACTGATTTTAAAGTCAAATTACGAAATGATAACTTTTTTTGTAATTTATAGACACTTTATTTAAAAATCAATTTTATTAACAATCAATCAATTTTATTAACAAAATAAAATAAAAATATTATCTATCTTTTCAACACTTAACATCACATAACTTCTTAAAAAGAGAACATGTTAAATGTCCGACGAAATTTTTCTCACTTGATACGATTCAGTTTTTAAAGGTATACGAAAATCACCACAGCGTTTTAATCAGATATGCCATTCAAATTTTAATTGGGCAAATTATCGCTCTCATCCTATCAGAGGTTATTATTTCTCTGTCCGTTTGATCATGATCCATTCATTGGATTTCAATTATTTTTGATGAATGTCATTTTCACTTCTATAAGATTTATTTTTCATAGAGTTATCTAAAGTATACCTCATTATTTCTTTTTTTTCATATGTGAGGTCCTATTTAAATACATTCAATCTAAATAAAGCGGTTTCATCCGCTATCATTCCGTCCTTAGGGATAAAAGGCCTCAGACAGTAATCCAGGTTGTATGTGTAATTGCGTTTAGAAAGACTTGGAAACGCTATACAATATGAACATATGTATACCAATGAAATCTTTTTAATTTAAAATTATTAACTTATTCAAACCACTTTATTATAAAAACATGATTAAAATAAAAGTCAGACAGATGTATCGTGAAGTATGATAGGAGTTTAGGAATAAATATTTATATATATATATATACATATATATATATAGTATACGTTTTATGAAATACCAACTCATCTGAAACCATGCCGTATATGAAAAACTGTTGAGGTAGCAGCTGGGATTTGTAACGATGAATATTATACGAATGTCAAAAATAATATGAACCATATGTTAACCACAAAACAATATGTATTACAGACTTTTATATACTAGCAATTTATGTATGTATATTTCTTGGATTACTAAGACATTTATATTAAAATAAATAATATAAATAACTCGATGTAATTCATTTCATCTAACAAAATTGCCCAATTGTTCTCATCTTTTACTTATATTACTTAAGTACTATACTTAATAAGTTCTGAAGTCTTACAGCAAGTTTTTGTAAGATATAAATTATGTAATGACATTATAAATAAATAGCAAAAGTTTTAAAGCACAAATTTATTCCTTTTTATGTAAACATATTAAGATAAAAATTTGTTTTCTCTACAAGGTTTCTAACAAAAATTTTGTGCTATAAAAATATCTGATAAAAAAACAAATAATTTATAAAAGCCTACAGAACTATTATGTAATAATGATGTTTAATGGCACTGTTATTTATTTTTTATCGTACATATAATGAAAATCTAGTACAATGTTAACTTCAAGAAAATGCTATAGTGAAATGTTTAAAAACTTAACCAATCCGTACCAATTTTACAAAAAACAAGATGCACTATAGGGCTTAATATTGTCCGTGTAGTGATATTATTTTTTCATGATAGCCCCAAACTACAAAACATCCATAAAATTTTAAAGATTTATGCAATAAATACAAAGCTGATAGTAAATAACAGATTGTGTGAAAATTCATCACGAGGTGTACAGTTCAATCAGCGGGGATTTTGCGATATAACCGGCATATATTCACCGTGGGAGCCTTTTAAGTAACCTTGTCCAAAAGAGGGTACCATGAATCCTAGTTTTAAATAACTTTCATATAAGACGAAAAAAAAAAAAATATTCCTAGAACCTAACTAAAATTTAAGTATTCATAAACGTAAACTACAACAATGTTAACTAAAATAGGTTACGTAAACGTTGGTACTAAATTATTTTAAAAAAACATTCCTGCTGCTTATGAAACACATTTTAATTATTTTTTCAAACACAAAGAGTTTTTACATCATGATGATACATTATCATACTGATGCTTATTATAAATTCTACTCACTCTTATGCTGTTACAAAGACAAATATAGTGAATATGAATATGTTTCTATTTTAGGTAAAACCTATATATGGGATTTCAATAGAATCTGTCTAGTTGGTTGCATAAAAAGTGCATTGTAGCAAAGGCTTTAATTTATTTCACCATTCAGTTTAATTCCCCAGGGTACATGGCGTTATATTGGCAACATGTTGAAGTCATCTAAAAGAGACGCTAGATAGGACAGTTAGCTGGTTGCCAAATATTTTGTGCACACATTATTTATTTCTCTATGAAACCAATTTTGTAATATAGGCAGACAAGGATAAAAGTTACTTTGAAAAATATTAAATCATAAATATATTAATGTGTAGTTGAAATATGTTGTATAATTCTATCAATAAAGAAGAAATGTTTATGTATTTTATATATTCTGATAAAATAAGAATTAATAAATATTTAGTTAGGATATTATGCATTTTATGCTTCCCTTTCATTAGCTGATACATATGTAACGACAGCTGCCACAAAACACAGCAGTGGTATTATGTCATATGTTGTTATCGATTGATATTGTGACAATTATTCTATGGCCTCCATAGTTATCGCATTATAAATAAAGAAATACCACAGCTATTTTTTAAAGCGTTTCTTTAAAACACAATCTTTTCGTATTTTTGCACACAGTGTTCGAGGAAAGACGGAAATTAGCGTAGTCAGAGTTAAAATAATAATGCACCTCAATTTATATCACAATATATGTATACTCTACTCGTTATTTAAAAAAAAATGATTTTATTCATAACACCGATTAATGATTATCATATTTAACTATTCAAAATAACTTTTACAATAGGACACAGCAAGTTAATTAATAATTAATTCTAATAATACTTCAATGAATCAATTAATTAATGAATTAATTCAAGGCACACCCTGGCTATAGCTGGGAAATTGCCAGGTTTGGCAGACCCTGGCTGAAGCTGGGAAATTGCCAAGAAGAAGAAGAAGAATACTTCAATGGATCATTATATATGGTTAATAAAAATTTATAACTCATGTATTTTCATAAATGTTTAATTATAACAAAAAGAAATAACCAAACTGAAAATACGCTTCTTTTTTTATATCATAAGACAAAATCATTTTTATTCACCAATATAATCCTGAATGTGTGAAACTGTAGTACATTTCAGTATTTTAATATCCCATCTACCATTTTCAATAAACAGATTAATAACGACCATAAACACGTGTCGGGAAGACGCCCACAACACCTACAGATATGAATATAACATTTTTGACAGATACGAGACTGAAATTGGTACAGAACCGAATTATAGCGAGATATTAAATTATGTACACCTCAAAACTCTCACATAATGAGTTTAGAGCCAAAACGAAAATTTAAATTTACTCGAAATGATAACACCTAAAATTAATAACGTCACCAGGACGACAAATTTTGTTACATAAATCAAACTCAAATATTATTACTGTTTACATTATCTATCTCTTTCGTTAGATGGCAATTTTGTGTTTTACAAAATAAATGAATAAGAATTATAAATATCTAAGAAGTATAGTATTGAATATTTATCTTAATAACACATTCAAAAAGGTTTAGATTACAAATTACAATAATTAATTATTAATCGTCCTCATATATTAATATTTCTTTAACGGTCATATTATTATATAAATATCGATACCAAGTTTAATTGCCTGTTCTAAATATTTATGTTTATTACTTTTTAAGAACTTTTTGTTAAAAAAATATTTGGACACAATTAATGATCCCACTGTTTAATAATATAAATTAAAATGTTTACGAATAACATATAGTAGGTCCACAGCATGTCACAGTTAAAGGCAAATTGACCACTTATATATCTAGTATATATAAATGTATGTTTGTGTATATGTGTGTGTCTGTGTGTGAGCGTTTGAAACAATAACAAAAGTAATAATATTGTTACATATCCAAAGTGGAATCAGTACGGTGATTAGATGTTTCATATATTAAATTCATCAGCATAACACCACTAGTTCAGTCAATAATACGAACCTTTTCAACATTTAGGACATTTTCTTAAAATCAGATAGAACAGAAAAATCCTGCATATTTGTTCTAATGCATATATGTACAAACTAATTTGGCTAGGAAAGGTGCAGGTGTGATCAAATTCATAAAAAAAAATACACAGAAAGGGCAAACAACAGATTTGAGCAAAGAATTGATTTAGTAAGTCCTCATCTAAAATCACCATAATCAATTATGGGTAACAGTAACGTTTTAGTTTTGTGACCTTTGATATTTAATGGGATAAAATATTTTCTTTCCATTAAGCAGTATAACTTGCTGTCAAACTTTCAAGACACATTCTTAATGTAACAATACCTATCCAATAGATAAATTGGTCTTTAACATTTCTCCAAAGAAGAATTGTGTATGAATAAATGAGAAGGCGAAAACACCTAGATACATAGTTGTTAATTGTTTACCGATATATAATTCATTGGCATTTTGAAAATATATGGAATATGTTTTTGATAGTAATGATTAGAGTTATATTGGAATGAATGTTAACAGATGTTAATACTAATGAGAATTTATTCCACATTATTATGCCTCAGACCATAACTTACCCCAGTTAAATAAAATCTATTCAACATGAAACTACAGTGTAAAGCATCATTTACCGGTATATGAGACATATACATCTTTTGATTTAGAATTCGCTACAAAATTCATTATTTATGAAAAGATCGTATGAAATCATAAATGTGAAACTTTTGATAATAGATAAGATAGGATATAACCAAAAAAGTCAGTAAGGATTTTAAACTTTGGGTAATGTTAGAATAATTCCTTGCCCTATAAATCAGGAAAGGATTTAGATATTGAGGAAGAATTTATTATGTGTCAGATGTCTTAAAGGCGCTGGTCTATGTTTGGTTCACATTTTGAAAACGAGTTAGAAACGTTTTTTACGCTTTCTTCTTTCCTTGAAAAGATGCCTAAATTGTTAAAAAATATTTAGTTTGTACCAAAAAATCGAGACTTACTAAATTTATTCTATTCGTTAAAATCTTGGAAATTATTACATTATTTCCAGTTTTAAGCAAGATTCGATTTCTATAGGGCCTCACTTTGTTGACATCTGTTTACACAGCACCTCAATTAATCGCCTATAGTGAGTCGTACTACATAGTACAAATATGTACATCACCTACCCAATCATTCACTTACTTTATTGTCATACACAAAACGTTTAATTGGATTTTGTTTGGTAGTTTCATCCCACAGACACTTCAACTAAAAAGAGGACAGATTTAACACTCAATCCCTTAAAATGTGTCGCTCCTAAACGACTTTTAGAGTTTTTTTATAATTTTTTGTTTACATTTCGTTGTGTATGAATAGAGTATTGGTTGTTTTGTAGTCCACATCTAACGCCTTTGTAGTCTTATTTAGTAAACGGGAGTGGTTTAGTGAAAGGGTGAAATTGAGTGCTCCCCTACCAGCGCGGTGTGGAAAACCAGATTATATAGAAACAGAGACTCTTTAGTGTAGAAACTAAATTCTCCTAAAAATACAGCGATGCTTTAGAAGAATGACATTGGGTAATGCCACTAGCCACACTCTTGTCTCCTGTCATAGCTTTCTATAGATAGACACAGGAAAAAGTTATTATCTCTGAACCAGTGTCCGTCAACATCAAAATATTTGGGATATTTAAAGTTACAAAAAAAAGTTAGAGTAGTTTTCAATGCAATTTACTATATACAAGCTTTCAAACGATTTCAATATATCATAGTCGAAGTGTTTAGCAATAGCATGGAATTTGCGTCTCAGTCATCGGAAGCAAATACGGCTTTAGGTGTTAATTTTCTCGTATTACAATGCGGACCTCCGTACTAAGTAATGTCGCTTGAGTGACAGAACGTCGACTGAAAAAAACCACGAACCACTGTAAAAAATTATTATAGGAAAACCTGGCGAATCGCTTGACGTCATGGCTTTATTTCATGAGTGGTGGCCATGTCAGTGACAAACTTTGTGGCCTTACACCTCTATACTAAATGCTTAAACGACAGATACATAAATTTCATTTTATCTTTTATCTTAGAAAACATGTATTATTTTAAAGGAATCTGTTAACACACAAGGTTGTTGTGCTGCTCCTTTTATTACAAAATAAGCGTAAGGTTAAACGTTATAATAACAATAACCTATATAAAATGGTTGTAGAGGGAATAACATTTTCAGAAATGTAAAATATAAGAATTTGCCTCAATATTCGGATATACCTAACTCATTTAAAATGCCTCTATTATGAAAGCAATATATTAATAATAATAATTAAAAACAAACTTATAGTCTAAGTGTTGAAATGCATATAACCTATTCTATAAAAAATGTATTCAATTTTTTATATACTTCTTGTACTACTAAATTACTATTCCTTCCTACTATTAATTCTAACTCTTTTACTTAAATAGTAATTAAAAATATTACAACAGTCAATTTTCAACAGAAATATACGGATGTGTTTAGTTACGTAAATAATAAAATGGTTTAAAAATAAAAAAAAAATATACACATATTTTTACAGAAGGTAATTATAGAAAATTAATACACTAATTGGTAACATTGCATGTATCTCTGAATAACATATTATTCTATTATTATAAACATGATATTTATGTTTTCAATGAAACGAATTGTAATTAAACATCGCTAAAATAGTAACGTTAAATTAAATTTACAAATGTACATTGCACTCTATTAATAGTTTATTTTAAAACTGAGTTTATATACACATGTTTAAGTATACATACATATGTATAAGTGTCAACGATGCAAATTAATTTTCCATCAAGTTCATTATAAATAAAATATATAAGAATAATAAAGACAGGAAAATTAACTGTGAAATAATTATATTATTATAGATCTTTAACTATCAGAATAATTTAAATGAGGCATTGCTTATTACAATAAGTTTTGATGTATATTTTGTATATTCGATATTTATTTCTTACAATTATTTCACCAAAAATCAATCTCTAAAATATAAAACTAATAGGGTATAGCAATGTATAACTTAATCCCTATTTTCAAATTATCATTTGCTTTTTCATATTACCTTCCTTCAAACGATTTCCTAATTTGTATATTAATTCACTTGAGGTCACGATAGGCCATAATACGAAATTAGATTTTTCATGGGATATTGCATATTATAAATTATAAGAAAAAGTGTCGGGTACGTACTTTCCTTCTTTTTACTCACAAAAATGTGTACAATATACGGAAAAGACAAAAAAAATTAAACGTTGCCTTAATAATTTTCGTTTAAACTAAAGTTATAACAACTTTAAGACTTCGTTATAATTATTATTGAGACACAATTTTCAGCGTCAAAAACACCTCAATGAAATTAATCGAAACCTCCAAAGTTGTCTAATAATAATTTTGGGAAATACCAATTTTACTTAGGAATTTGAGATCAAAGTGAGTATTAAACTTTTTATAAAGAAATTTTAATCTAATTAAGACAGTACCTGTAAGACGGTTTTGACTTGTTAAACATCAAATTATGTATCTTATTTCACTTACATCTTAATTATTTATAATGGGGATTTTTTAGAGTAAAGTATACCTAATATTAAACATAATACAATAACGACCTATTATTTAAGCCAGGTATCCAAATAATACATAATTTCAATAAACGGGATCCGTACCAAACCATAAACAAAATTTTGAACAGTTTAAGAAAATGTTCATTTATTATAAAGTGCAATTCCGGATAAGTAGTTTTATGTACCAGCAAAATTTGTTTAATGTTTTTATTTATAAAATAACTCTTTTTAAGTTTAATATACAAACTTTTATTATGATATAAAAAAAATAATGAGATTTATTTTCTTACCTACTATTCCTCATACCTTTCAAAGTTGTCA
This sequence comes from Danaus chrysippus, assembly GCA_916720795.1. Lineage (NCBI taxonomy): Eukaryota > Metazoa > Arthropoda > Insecta > Lepidoptera > Nymphalidae > Danaus > Danaus chrysippus. The sequence goes on along the minus strand of CAKASE010000074.1, from coordinate 12,051,537 downwards.
GTGGTCGGTCCTAAGAAATGATAATAATCCACCCACTATTACACGCTAACTGTTTTATTCACTGAGATAGTTTTCTTATTAAATTTTATTTACTTTTTAATCACGCGGATTTCGAGAGCGAATACCGTGACTTGAATTCTGAACCAGGGTTCATTTCGCGTGGAACGAAAGCGTGCGCTCTGTTCGACAGTCGACGTTGAATGGAAGCAGCGCACCTGTTGTGCTTGAAGCTTCGCTGAGGGATGATAGAAATATCGGAATTGCTTTTAGTGGGTGTTATTACGTAAAATGTTCAGCTTAAACTAAACTATGATGACTGAAATAGAATTCCGATCAAGTTCAAGAGGCAATATTATTTCGGGCAGATATATTATATTAGAGTTTTCAATTATTTATAATTATTTTGATTTGAGGGTTGTCAGGTTACAGTTAAAGCAAATATTAATTTTCTATGTTGCGGAAATCTTTATAATTGTTTTTAATCTTAATAAAAGAAAAAATTAAAAAACATTTCTTATAAAATAAATATTGGTATGAAATTTAAAAACATCTCGCCAAAACATATGATCTAGTCATCATAGGATTAAGGTCTTTATCCCGATAGAAAAGGATTGCGATCCTCTAACATTACTAAGAACCATCATGACTAAAACAAAAGTCTGTACGCAACACTTAACTCACTTAGACTGAAAAAAGTGAGAAAATTTTACAGGGTTGGAAAACTCTTTGGTAACAAGTAAACAGAAAATAAATAAGAATTGAAAGAGATTAAGGTTAGGTTAGTAAAATACTTTTTGTATTTTTATAACCATAACATGGTATGGAAATAATTATTTTATTTACATTGATACTCAGTCAATATAAATAAAAGCTTTTATCACAAGAATAGATACATATTACAGATATATGTGTATTTTATACATTCTTCTTTAACAAAAAAACACTTTAGAATTAAAAAAATAAGTAACAAATTATGAAGAATTTACTTTAAATTAAATTATTTTTATGAGTTTTTCCTTTTTTATTTCAGGTTAATTTAGTGTCTTTTAAAAAAATATTTTGGCCAAGTCATTTTTAAATTAATTAACCTTAACTGCTAAAACAAATAAGAAAAATAAAAAGAAATAAGTCAATAATTTTATTTTCCCATTTTTTATGACCAAAAATTTTGTTGAACTTCCGAACACTTAGCATATTTTTTAAATTAAAGACACGATATTTTTCTGCATAATTAACGATCTAGTCCACTTTATCTTAATTTATCTTATAATACCTCGAGCCCATAATGTTTTCATTCTCTAATACCATGATGGTTATTTAAATTGAAAATGTATTTATTTTCAACGAGGTTGCGAAGCTAGAGTCAACAGTGTCACTATAATCCCTGCGAGGATTAGGGTGTGATGAGGGTGTCATTTTTACAGATTTTTATTCAAAAATTGTCAATTTTGTGTTAACGGAAAGTGACATTGAAAGGTTGAAAAGGTTTTTTGGATCAACTAAATCTTTGGTTTATCGTTTTAAAAACGTTACTTCTTTTCAAAAAAAGTGAATGTAAAACAAATTGGAATACATAGCGTTATTTAAATGTTAAAGTATGCACTAAGTTTTGTATAAAAGGCGGAGATTTATAATTTGGTAATTCATACAGAAGCGCAGACGTTAGACAAAAATGTTTTAAGTACGTAGGTAATAAAATACTTCTAGTTTATGAAGAATTTAATTTTCCATTTAATTATTTCAGTAAGTGTTGATATACACGTTATAATAAAAGATTCTCTGTTAAGTTAAAAAGTACCTTATAACACAAACAATATTTACATAAATCACCAACCCTGCTTTTTTTAATTGTCTAAATAGTTTTTGATGTCAAAAATATAATTTATTAATAATAAAATATTGCAAACTACAACATTTAGTAGTTTCCCCAACAAAATTTTGTAGTAGACTCTATTAATAATAAAGCAATTGTCATCTTAATGATAACGATTACTTTATTGTTTAATTGATGAATTTAAAATGGTCTTTTAAATATTAAAAAAACAAAATCACTAAGTAGTTTAATGCTACGTACAAAATTTTTATTAATAAAAATAACTGGTTAGTTAAAATTTAAGAGATCATACTTTATTATGTTTTAAAAAAGTCGTTTAAATGAACTGTCGGATATCTGCTGCCGCGAAAATTAAATCCAACATTTTAGCATAATAAATGCAGTTGTTTCCCCTAGTAGAGCGTTTTATACAAAATTAAGCGCACATTTGACATAAATTAAAATGAAAAAGCCAGTTTATGTTTCCAAACATTTTTGTATATCTAAACTATAATATTTCAGTTATTTATTTTATTTTTATTCCTTTAGAAACCAACCCGACAGCAAATATTTTTGTTAGGGTCATACCGAACACCAGCATGCTGAGGGCGTAACTTTGAAGCTCAAAGGAAAATGCCAATTTAAATTCCCGTGTACATTGCTCCGGCTATGCTATTGCGGTCTACTCGTAAATGGTAATATACCTTACTTGATATACTTTAACTTGGTCGTTAGATGATTTATAATAATAAAATTAAGAAATAGAAACATTTACATTTTTTTTGCTGCATAATGAGTTCTGAAAATATTTGAGTTTTAAAGGGAAACTTTTCCTTAAAATGGATTCAATATATTATTTTGAAGATAAAAATTATAATGAAGCCTTAAAATAATATCAAAACATAAGAGTAAGCATCACTGCGACATTAAAAGTGTCGATATGGACTTCGGGGATCTAAACCCAAAACAAACAAACCCCGCTGACAGATCCTCTCATCTAGTCACCGTTCTGAGACTATAAACAGGTGAGTCGGGGCAGCTTCTGATGAAAGAGTAACCAACTATCTGTAAGAGACTATTCATCTTAATATTCCCTTCATGACCATGCAGTTTATACAACAAAAATGTAAAAATATTTGGGACAAATGTTTAAATCCATGTTTAATATGGGTTTATCCGCAAACATAGAATAGAAAAAAAGAAAGAATCATCGACGCTAGCAGGATTTGAATATACAACTTCAATAATAAATAAAACTAAAGTGTCAAAGGTATAATATTTTGTTTCCAGGTAACTCAGAAGTTTCGTATTCTAATGTATTTGCTAGCTTTGTCTGAAACGGTAGATTTGTTCAGATCTAATTTATTATTAATTTTAAAGCATTTACATACACAAGTAATCTTTGAAGTGTATGTGTGCACATATACATTTATAAACATTTTAGTTACGATATCATGGGATTAAGGGGAAATTTTATTTGAAAAACTGAAATTGCTTAGCGTCTCATTTGAATGAAGAACGAAAGTTATTACTTTATTTAATAATTTTCATTGTCATTATTTAGTTTTTTATGGTAATAAACATTTAAATGTATTTGTCACCATTTGTAAGCAATTGAAAGTGTGAAAGTGATTTTTTCGTATTCTTTTGAAACTTGACTTTACTCATTCTTATCGTATTCATTTTGACGTACATTTAGTGCATGATTTATCTGCAACAAAATATCTTTTAAATTTTACATTAACTTCATTAAAACTGTTTTGCATTATAGATTCAATTGCCGAAGGTTGATCCTAGAAGGAGCATGAATCATATAGAACAGTATTCCAGTACGTTAGTAATTTAATGATCTCTTAAATAAATTCGCTTACTATTTATAAGTAGAGGAACTAATAAATCATCAATCTCCTTGGCGCAATAGTTATTATTGTTACGGTAAGTGCCCCACTAAAATTATAAAAGTATTTATTTTATAGCAATTTCAATTTATTAACAAATATCAAGATTATAAATTATTTTTTCCCAGCGAATTTAGAACAATATTTAAAATGCACAGCAAATAGTTGTTTAGATGTTATTAATTTTCTTTAAATGAATTTTAAGTTTTATAACTAATGTAAGGGTAAAAAGTATTTACAAATAGAGAAAATATTTGAAAGAAATGATAAAAACTATTTTACTTCTTTTTTAAAAAACGGTCTGACTCGTTTTTAAAGAATTACATCGCTATTCAGAATGCAGAGTATGCAGCTGGCATTCTTACCACTACTTCACACAAGCCTGATCTATGCGGAGTTCAAAGATATTAAAGATTTTTGTTATTTTTATGTTAAAGATAATGTAAATACGAAATCCTCAATAACTTTTTTCGCCTGATTACTAATATTTCATAAAGGATTACAAACATTTTATATAAAGTCATCAATTATTTATTATACATATCTAATATATTTTATATAAACAATATTAATATTTTATCAGTTATAAATGTATATTTATATTAAAACGTCAAACACAATAATCAGTTTAATTCTTAACAATCGTTTTTGCTTCATTATAAATTTAAATACTTTATGAAATACAAAAGCAAATTTTGAAACCAAATCTTTAAATAGAATATCAAAGGAGTACTGTTCTAGTCTAAGCCCAAAGGATTAATATCCAAATTGAATAGCAAAATGCACGTTTGTCGATAACGTAGCAGAATTAATTTTTATTCTAACTGCATTTTCTAACCTCATAATGTATCTATAGAGTTGCATTTTCGTTAGCATGTAATAGAATGTTAGATGACTTTTTACTTTGCATAGTACTTTTTAATCCATATCAATGCAAAACTATTACAATCCTTCTATGTTAAGATATAATGGATTTTTGTGTCTTTATTCGAACTTTTAAGTAATTTAAATACGCTTTTATTAATGCATTAAAAAGATTCAGATGAAATCCTTTTTTAGCTATAATGTAGTAGTACCTGAAATAAAAGGCTTTTCATATTCAAGTAAGAAAATTTAATTTATAAACAATAACATATATGTGAATATATTTTGTGATTTCTATATATTTTTTTACACTTTATATTTTATTCTTACATTCGCTTTACTTGTGAATTTATTAGAAGTACTTTTCTTATACATAGTTGTTATCATGGTATAAGGTTTGAAAGAGAAATGAAGAGTGGAAATAGTTTTTCGATAATGGAATTTATGAACGCGTGTTAGGTTTAATGTCTTGAAAGCACTTAGTTTTAACAATGCGTTCAGCTGTCGCGTGGTTTGTTCAAACACTTAAACATGTTTTATTCTACATATAAATAGGAGTATGATATGAAATCATATACTTGAAAATAAATATTAAGCAACGAAGCACATGTTTGATATATGAGAGTAATATAACACTGTAAACTCCTCAAATTAAATATTCTTAAAGCATATGCAGTTAGTATACAACAAACACCGAGGCAAAACTCCTGTACATAGGCTATCAGCTTACTAATTTAAACGTATATGAAAGTAATTTTGGAAAGAACGTCTCATCACCCTTTTCATCTAATATTAACTTGTTAATATAACGTGGGATAAAACGTTTGACTACAACAATAACAATTATGAAGAAAGATAAAAAAATTCATTTCTATTTAACATAATAAGCTAAAATAACGTCAAAATTTATAACCTTAGAAATATTGAATTTTATTATAATATTATTAATCGACTAAAATATTTTCGCACAAACGGCTCCAAAAGTATAGTCCTAAATGAAATTTGCGATGCGTGATCACCCTCGAAACGGTTATAGTTGAAATTGATAAAATCTGAATAGGAAATACAATAACGGAAAAGATTGATTCACATACACTAATTCTTTACACCTAAAATAAAAATACAGTCCATTTCAATCTGGTTATCTGGACAGTAATCTGTAGGTCAAATTATTTTTATACATGTTTTTGACTAATAAAGATTATATATTCAATGATAGGTTTTACAAATTGAGAATTATATTTAATCGAACAGTATGAAAAGATGAAATAAGTAATTGGGTCTTTTAATTGTCTTTGAAAAGTAATATACTGTTTCGATAATACAAATTTAATCAATTCTTCTAAGCACAATGAATCACGAGTTATTTAAACAAAAAGGTGATAATTTTCAATTTGTCTTTTATTGTTTATCTTTTCACGGCGAATTGTTATAATTATTTTTTTATAAGGTTTGAATTTTTTTTTAATAATTAATGAATCTATTTATAGAAACTATGCTGACGAAACTCAAAAGCTGGATAGTCGTTTAACATAATCAAATTATAAGACAAAATGTCAAACTTCGAGTTAATTAGAAATAATTTTGGATAAAGCCAAAAAGTATTATAGGTATATTGTTTCGACAGGTAATTGTTAATACGATCGACACATGCCGTCTTCAACGCTCTTTTCAGGACTTGGTTAAAGGATCTTGTTTTAGAAATAACATCCGGAGTTTTGCGGTTTCAAACATCTATCTTATATTTATCACTATTGACTTCGTTTCTACACAATATAAGAAACTACCAGAATAATATGTTTTTCGCTGAATTAGTGTTTCAAAAACAGAATTTCAAACTATTTTATGCAAATAATTCCGCAAACAAAGTAAACATAGTTTCTTTTCAATTCTTTTTCCAACTGTACTCAATCTGAGTTTAAACTTCTGGTATTTGAAATCGGGTTATTGTAGTTTTTTATACTTATCATCAAAAATAAATAAATTGTTTTAACTAAGGCATCACCTTGGTTTTGGACGTAATAAATCTTTAGTCAGGTCTACTTTATAAGATTGTTCCTCGCTGCTAAAAAATTAAAGTTAGTTAGCACTTCTTACAATCTAATCAGGGTCCAATCTAATCCAATTAAAACCTATCCAAGTAAGGTAACATTTTATAAAGAAATATACATACACTTATGAGAATAATTCAACTTTTAATAATACGAGCACTCTCATCTATGTTTTCAATTTACACCAAACTTAACTCCGGAATTGCACATCTGCATCTTGTCATAACAATTATTCAATTCGTAGCCAATTTGAATTTGAGGCATTGAGGATAATTTAATATAATATAAATAAACTTTATGTAATTTTATTATATCATTATCTATAATTCGGCTTTATAATTTTATTCAAGTCGCATAACACTGAGCGAATACATCCACACATAAAGTGAATAGTTAGCATTAGGTATCCACATATACGTAAGCGTTAGTAGGAATACCTTTCCAACTTTGACGAGAGACTCTTTATCTGTATACTAAAGTTTTAATTTTATCTCTCCGGTAAACCGTATTGCGGAAGATCATTAACATCTTTTATTTAAATAGGGAGAATGAAGTCATCACCATATATTTTTTTAAACTGCTTCTTTGAAACACCATTATTACTTTTTTTTAAATAGATCGAATGTAGGAATAGGAACGATCTACGTTCCTATGAATACCCGTTTAATCAGTTAGATTTATTACCACTGCACCGTAGTCGTTACTTAACGGTAAGTGATAAGTTGAAGTCGTATTTTAATAGCAGAACATTTTTATCCGTATCTATTTTGAGAAACGGAATAGTTTTACCATCTTTTTGCTTATTCTGGACAAATTTTTAATCTTCTAATATACCTATCTACATTTTAAAAATATGTCTCGTAAATATTAGAATGATGCATAGTGAAATTTCGGCTAACAATATTAGTAATGACTATAGAGCGGCTTCTATTAATACAATTCTCTAATACTTGCATTAAATCCTTATTCAAGTGTTTCTAATAAGCGGTGGAATATCTAGCTTCCAGTTGTAATATTTTCTAAGAAATACAATTTTCAATCTTTCGCAATATCATTTTATATTGTATATCAGTTGAACTTTCCTTTCTTCACAAATCTCAGCTACATGATAAATTTCAAACCGAACGAATGAAAGCAATCTAATCTGAAATGAAAAGATGAATAGAAGTACTACGATATAGCCCTGTTCGTGCTCTACAGGCAGTATATTAAAATACATAGTGACTTTCTTTCATGCATCTACGGCTAGAGCATCTATGAACATTTATACCATATTTTGCCAACAATTTGACTTAAGCTTCAACCGAGCATGCTTACTTTATAAGCTTTCTTTTATATTTTAAAAATCAAACGTCTTTTTAAAGAAAATTTAATACAGCATTTATTCAAAGAGATATGTATAAGCAATTCTGTGAAATCAATTTACAAATGTGAGTGCAGTAAGTCGATAAGAAAATGTAGATGTCTTAGGAAAATCCGACAGTAAACCTAATAGTTGCTCTTTTTAAACATGTACTACTTATATAACCAATACAACGTTCCAACGCCTGTGCATTGACATACATAATCAGTATCAACAATATACGTAGAAACTTTATTTGGTTCTGAATTAACTTGTTATTATTTTAATTTTATATTAATTTATACTCAAAAATCAAGTAACATAGACTCATAGATTTGTTAGTGACAATTAAAAACTTATAAAACTATGTTAATATTGTCATTGCTACTGCATCCCACTAAGGATGGCGCAGCAATGATTTATATAAGAATAATCAAGCCTACTACATATCATATTTAAGATGCTGTTGGTGCTGCCCCGTAGTCTTCGTATAAAAGTCGTTGTTGTCGTTCATACCGTTCGTAGCTTTCGAAAGTCAGCGTTCTAAAATTATTTTTAGAATGGTATGAGGCCAGAACGTCCATTTTTATTTACTCTTCGTGGGTTTGGCATTATTTTAAACGAGACTTAAAAAAAATTTGGCCTCATATATTTCATTATAAACCTTACCTATGGTAGGTTTACCCGACTCATATTGAAAATAAAAAATCTGTGATATACATATTATTTATACTTTGAATATATTTATAAATTTGTTTCAAGGACAGGTGGAAAACGAATAAAAAAAATAATAATTTGACATATATACATACATTTATATAAAGACGTCCAGTAGATTTAAAAAAGTTTTACCTAAATTTTCTATGGATAAAAATTGGCCTCGTCAGAAATAGGGTTTGTACAAGAAAAACACACCGTGGTGTAGAGACACCACAAATAGAGATTTGGATTTTAATTTGTCATTTGCAAAGTGAAGAATAAATTAAATTCTTCTGACACTGGTTTACACAAAATTTATTATTACAAAGAATTTTTGATTTAGGTTTAAATTGTATAAAATTAGCTTAAAGAAATACTTAACAGACTCTTTGTTAGAATGATCACTAGAACTACTAAAACTCCTATAACATTGCGAAATACTCCTATAATACTACTGACATTGCAGAACATAACACATAGACGTTAAATCGTTGTTACTATAACAATAAAAATACTTTAATTAAAACCAAATCCAACACGTTAATTTTACTAACCATAATTTCCACTCAAATTTAATAAAGAAAAATAAATAAATATAAACAAGTATTAAACCATTTCTGAGACCTTTTTATCTAACGGGGTCACTGTTCTATTCCGACAAAGCACGATAAATCACCGTGTAGGTAATTTCCGACCATTACTACCTTCTAACTATCCGTATTGTGTTCTGAATGAAATGAAAATAGCGATGTTATTTTTATAAAGTAAGCGGAACTTAGTACGATATATTAGTAGAGCTTTTTGGTTATTAATTGATGTTACCTACAGATGAATAGTATGAGTAAATGTATCAGATTATACAAATATGTACCTGTCACTATGATTGTGTACTATTTAAAAAATTCAAAATTTGTTATGATATTTAACTCAGGTAAATTAGTATATATTTTTAAAACACCTCAATTTATTGTTTAAAAATATCATTTTACTACTCGTACGATACTGAAATTACTTTGGGATATTGCATTTTAAACAAAATTATATTATAAATGAAGATGCGGATCGTGTTAAATTTAGGGTCAGTCTACATATATTTATGTATAACTGTGACAGTAAAAGCAGATAAGTGTTATCATAAATCTTTAATGTTTACATCAGCTTTGAGTATTCAGGAGCCCATGTATGTATCCTTGTCATTTCACGCCCTTACTGATATGAATTATCATGATTAATATTATTTTTAGACAAGTGTATATGATAATAGGAATGCTGTATTTACAAAAATATGAGACTATTATTCGAAAGATTGAAAGCTCTTCCAAATATAGCATTTCAGTTTATTACGCTTATATTTTTTTTGTGAAAATCAATGTGGAAAATTTTATATTTGTGTTTTATATGAACTAAGCAATACGTGCAGCTAACTACAAAATAAGAAGTCCGTTTTTATAAAAATTATCTCCATGTTTATAGAAACTGTTATTTTATACAATCATTTAGTTTCTATAGTAACAGTTTTTTTACACCTCATTGAAAATTTATGTTAACAAATTATTAATTTTTACGGAACTGATGTTCTTTTATTAAAATAGTGCGTTTACCATCTAAGGCTAAATTTCTAGTTACATTCAAGAAATATTTGATCCAAAAATTATTGAGTTTTAGTGCAAAATAAAAAGTAATAATAATATTTTATCAAATATTGGATTCCACGTTAATATTGTACCAAATGTTATGAATCCATTCATAGTTTATGTCGGTTATTTTATTACTTACTGCCTCTATTCAGTATATATCAAGCGTAAAATTGTTGTCTCCATCTATTCTTTGGATTTGTATTAAAATAAAACTGGTAGGCATTGTATGTAAAATTAATGGATTTTTCTGCTATAATAGCTGTATTACGGTTTGCCAATGGAATCTTATTCTTCAACATGGAACAGTCTTTGTTGTTATGTGTAGTGTTTTTATAATAACATGAAGATAATTATTGTTATTAGATTATTGATGTTTTATTTATTTTATCATTTTTATACTTTACACTATAATCATAGTCAAGACAGCTTATAAAAAAAATCTGATTACACCAAGGTAAACCTCTTACCACATTTTATTATTATTATTAAGTTAATTTATCTCTTAAAATACTGCGATTACAAGAAGTATATGGTGGTATTTCTTCTTATAAAGATAATTTAATAAAGATTTCTCTTTAAAGGTTTCTTATTCGCATCACTTTTTCAAATTACTGTCAATTTATAAGCTGATATTTGATTTATAAACGAAGGATTTGCCACTTCATTTTTGATATAAGTCCGTAATTTAGTTCACCTTACCGTACTCCACATCAATTTTTTGGTTAACGTAGACGGAGACATTAAATATATTATACATCCCATTGCTGTTCAGTGGCAAAGATTTATAAAGAACCGAAATAAGTCAAATTTAAAATGGAAGTTTTATTTGAATATTTTAATTTTCTTATGTAATCGTCTTATTCGAAATAAGCAATGAAAATTTTAATAGCTTATGAATTACCATTGTTCTTTAAGTTCATCCACTGGAAATATAAAAATAGATAAAGTCTACTACAACGTCTCTCGTGAACATAAAAAGTTTTGGCAAAGTTTGACAAATATTCCTTATAAAACCAAAGATGGTGCAACAATAAGCAAATGGAATGACAAAAAACTGCCTTTACCTATTTCTGATGGAGCTACCAATAGTACCTGAAAAAGTAGTAAAGATTGGCACTTTTTCACCATGGAATCAGAAAGAAAATTTTAAAGTTTAGTTCAAACACATTAGTAAATCTAATTTAGTAGCATTAACTTCACTCTTATTATGATGGATCAAAGAGAAATTTAGACCGTTAGTGCACAAATTCAACTTCAGGTGTGGTTTTTTCTGCGTATTGATTGTTGTTCGTTATTTTTATTACATATTTGGAACAAAAATTAACTTCTATGTAGAATATGATGACATTAATTAAATCTTCAAAATAAAAACATTTATACAAGATATCATTGTCTCAAGAGCTAGTCACAAATATTATGTCCTTAAGAATAAAGATTCTGTTATAATTAATATTTATGTTATAATATGATGAACAAATTTTAAATATTTGTATAATAATTTTAGGACCCATATGTCACGGAACGTTGCCATAAAGACAGCGTAGACCCAAAAGTTAAGTCACCGTTTTACGAACGCAGGTATAATTATAAATCCATATTATTCTAGTGCCATGAAGTCATAATAGCTGCAGAGTTGATTTCTTAATTAAATAGTAGTTATATGGGCCAAATGAGGTTTAGACAAGGTAGTGAAATGTACACATTTCATGTTATAACACATTTTGTAGTCCAAAATGTCTTCTGATCTGGTCCCCACGGTCATATCAACTTATACTCGTACCTTTAGATACTGTCCTTAGTGACATATGACGTAATCTCCAATTAATTTTCCTTAGATGCAAAAGTGCTACCTATGAGACCGAAACCATAATGACGAAACCATAAATGACCTGTATGCGTTAAGTTTTCTGTATTAGTTATTTAAGAGAAATCATTGCTTAGTTTTGCAAGCGATTTTTTTAAGCAAAATTAAACAAATTAATAACAATACTATTTTTACACGAAAATTTTAATAAAGTGTGTAATAAAAATTGTTGTTTGTAACCAAACACTTATTTTCTACAGTAATATATCAATTCTATGACAGCTAAATGTATTAAGGATCAGAACTTTGATTGAGAAAAACGAGAGAAATTTAAAATCAATAGAATGTTAAATGGCCACATAACTTATGTGTAAGAAAATCTGTTTAGTGTTAGGGAATCGCTTCCCCTGATTTATTGAGGGTACAGCTGGAAGATAAATTAGGTTTTAAGGTCGTAAAAGAATCCGTTCATTTCAATTCGGATTTTTTTAAGTATATAAAGATGTAACAGCCACGAAACATTAGTCAGACTTTATCAACTTTTTACGATATCCACTTTATTCAAAATGAAACATAGTCTTGGAGTAATAGAGCTCTGAGATCCCAGAATAATTTGACAACCATAACAGACATTAAAGAAATTTTAAGCATACTCCACGACAAAAATTATATAATTGCAATTTACAAAAATAATAGACACCAAGAAATTATGTAGAGTTCCATAAAAACAACTAATAAATATGTATTTGTGTACGTACTATAATTCTGATTAAAGTTTTAATATTTGTATATAAAATGTTTTTATTGTGTTTGCTTGTTCTAAAATTTTCTTAAAGACAGTTATAAATTAGAACAATTTTATATCGGCTTTGATTTAAACTCGACATAAATATCTTCAAGCTTATTTTTTGGGAATATTTAAGATTTTTATATTATGTTTTTAATTATTACTTGAGTCATGATACATGAAATGAAGCGAAATGATTACTACATATAGTAATATATTCAAGAATATACTTATAACGTCTGACGCTTTTGTAATCACATACCTAGACTACAACCAAATTAATATTATATAATTTTTATATTTTCATTAAAAATAATGAGGAATAAATGTTACCATTTCTAGAGACAGTAGTTTAAAGTCTTTCTAATGCAATTGATTTTAAATTTTCTAAATGGTCTCTATCTAAAAGTAGTAATAATAAACATGTCTATTTTTCGATAGGGGTCACAACTTTAGTTTTATGTCCAATCGGAACGAAATATGAGGTTTGGTCACGACATTATACACAACGGCTGTAGTATCATAGACTATGGCTGAAAGAGATAGATACTGCTTTCGTTCCAATAAATGTTATAAAGAAAGAGACAAAGGATAATGAGTGTTATATAGTATATGATTATAATCATTTATTTTAGTGCTTTCAACTTTAACGATTCTACTTAAACATCGAAGAAATAAAATTTTATGGAAGTTACGATTAAGTTCTATGTTACGCTAAAGAGGTTTTCTAACATGTTATTATCTTTTTATCGCTCTAAACAGAAATAAAACTCAATTTTTTTAAGTTTTGGTTTCTAAGATAGCAATTATGTATATTAGAATTAAAGAAATTTTATAAATATTATAGCTGCAATTTTTATGTCGAAATTGCTTACAACGTACAATTTATGTAGAGTTCATAGTTATACATATAAGATAACAAAACTACAAGGTAAGTATAACTAAGAAGCTGAACTACTACTACATTCTAAATTAACAGTCATGTTACAGTACTTGTACCCTGAATTTGAGCACATTTATTATTCTTTTATTAATGAACGGACTATTGTGATAATTAGTTCTTGCTATTGAATGCAATCCAAGAAAGAATGTACTCCTTTCAATGAGAACACACAGCGGTGTACAATTATATTATGCATGGATTAACTTTATACGACACATAGTCTATGTTCTTAATTTTCTATTTCGTAGGAGTGATAAAAAGAATACTTTATACTACTTATGAAATGATATATGTATATTTATGAAACAAAAAAAAATTGAATCAAAACTATCCAGGTTGTTTGGAAGGAGTTTTTGTTGTATATATTATGAGAAATTATATAAGGATTTTTTTTTATAAATTCTTATAGCCAGATTTTTCGAAGCCAGATATTTTTAATAATAATAATTTTAATTTATAAGTATACAAACCGTATACTAAGGAAGGAAAACATTCAAATATATAGTGGCCTTTATAAAATTAACGTGATACCTTAAAATATTTTCCTTTTGCTAAATCTCTAACTTCACCGCGGATTTGGAAGTTGTAAATTTTTCCGCTTATCTTTTGATCAAACATACGCGAAGATAATAGTTTTGTCCAAGGCAAAAGAGTTCAATCGCATTGTTGAAAGTGAATATTTTATTTAAAAAATAAAATTTTATTTTTAACTCTCTCATACTATTTTTTGCATTTTTATTTCAGCTGCTCTGCGAAGGAAATGATTAGTGTATATTTCCAATTACATACAAACATTTCGAAAACGCTACCGTTCGTGTTTTATCACACATCTTCTAAATGGTTACTTATCTCCGATTAAAATGTCGGCCACTGCCTTGCTATCAAGACCTTTTTTCCGTCTGTGTGTATATTTAAAACAAAATAGTAACACGTGAAACTAAATGTTATAGAGATTTCTATTTAAGTGTAAAATGAAGTTACCTTGTATAATACCAGGCTGTGTAAGTACATGCATATTGTTATTTTAAGAAAAAAAAACATTATTATTGTTGAGGACTTAGCAAATATGTATACATAAATGTATGTTTATATTTTTTGGAACCGCATTTATCTGTGTATTACACATGTATGCATGTGTGTGTACTACTTACGGTATTTTTTTGAAAACAAGTTCTAATTGAGAGTTGATTATGACTGTCATTAAAACTGTCTAGCTTTACAGATTCATATTTTAGTTTCAGTATATACCTACATAGTGTACAACGTAGAAAGCCACGAAAGACGCAAAACAGTGATTTTCTGAAGCTAGTGATAACGATTACACTTATCTGACTTTTAGTGTTCAAAACTATTTTAATATTAATCCTTATTCAGTGATACTAAATACTTGAAAAAAAAATTATAACATTAAAAGGAACTCTAAAACAGTAATCAAAATCGAAAAATATACAAAAAGAGAACACTGCTTTCTCAATATTCTCCATTAAATAAAATCACTTCAATTTAAAACTGAAGATAAACTTGTTTGTACTCATTTTATACAAGAATCGCGCAATGGATCGAAACAGTAAACCGAGGCAGACAGACAATTGGAAATTATATAGAAATATATTTCTCATCATTGCAAATATTCGTAATAGAACAATATTATGTTTTATTTACTACAGAATACAACTTGTAAGATATTGGAGGCAGGAATTGAAATTTATAAAGATATATTATTTTTCAATTTATTAAGTTTTTTATATGAATAGACATCTGGCTTTAAAGCACTCTTTTCAGTTAAATCGTAGTTTTAATAATTCTTATTACTCAGAGTTTTTACAACTGTAACTAAGACTGATATAGATGTATGTAACAAGTATAAAATGAAATGACTTCAAGGATCCTACTTTAACACCAATTTTCTCTAACGTTTAAACTAAGATATATACCTGTTCAACTATACGCATAAAAATTTTATTTTATAATTATAAAAAATACCACTATTTAGTTTATAATTATACTTGACTCACTCATATAAAAACGTGTATTTTGTTTTAAATTGCTATCATAATGAGTTTTGTGTATAATAAAATGAGTCACCTAAAAATACAAAAGATTTTGTATAGTTATACAATCTTGAAATACCTATTATAATTTGTTCCATGAATGAGGTGTGTGGAACATTTTAACTAATGCACTTATCGATTTACGATAAGAACTTATCGTATAATTGAATACAGAAACGCTTAAGACTAAATTTTTCAAAGAGACCAAATAATAAATGTACATTTATATGCGTATGTTTGTTTAAATAATATGTTGTACTGTAAATAATATATTTATATATATATTGTGCATTGAACTTCTTAATCTTAAGGAATCAAATTTTTACCCTAAAAATATATGTTTTATCACAAAATATAATATATACAAAATACGTATGTACTAGTGACAAACTGCTTAACTTGACTCTAACTTTTGGTTTGTTCTCAAAGGTAAAATGAGTTATTTTGGGTGAGGCTAAATTCCCACTATAATTAGTTTTTATGATTTTATTAATTTCGATTGTATGACTTGCTTTATTTTTGTTTATATTAGCTTGATATAATTATGCTTAAATCACACAGTACCTAATCACACAGTACAAAGCAATAGAATTCTAACGCTATAATAAAGAAAATTATGAATAAATATATACTTGTTCATAATGTTTCACATAATTTGGGTATAGTCTTGTACGATATTTGTGTTATGTTTAATTATAAAGAAGAATAAGTTAACTTTTTTTTAAAGAAAATGTAATAATATGTATAATGTAATCACAATTTCTCCGATATTCTTTTTTCTTATAGTGTTGAGTTTTAGTTTTCTCTCTTGTAAGTATGTTAATGGTTTAAAAAGTAATTTTATATTTTTTGACTTCGTAAAAATTTACATTGAAATTATATGAACAAACTCTAAATCTACGTGCTGTATCAATTTCCGTGACAGCGTTTTTGCGTGACCTTTGTGTGAAGCGATGCATCATTTCGGAAGAACGGCACAAACACTCCATTGTTTTATAAAGTCAGTTGTAAACAAAACTTGAATCATACATATTTATTAATTCTTAAAAAGAATCCTTCACATAAATATAACTGAACAACAAGAATATAAAATAAAAAAGAAATCAAAGCTAACAAAAAAAAACTCTCGCGACAAAGTAACTTCATTTGTAATCTCTGATAGGGCGAATCGTTTTATCGTATGTATTCTCTCTTTCTGACGTATGACTAAAAGTGAAACAAATAGATTTCGTGATAACACTGCTAAATAACATTATGGCAGCATTTGTATTCAGATATAAGGATAAGTAGGGCACATTGGGATCTAAGTGAGAGAAAACAGGACGTGGCCAGTTCATTGCGTTTTTTATTGGATATCATTGCAGCGAAATGGTAACTATAAAATATTTTTGTTTCAATACTTATTAGTTATTAATATTTCAATTACAAATATAGTTTACTTTGAAATGATATTTAAAGGTTTGTCTGATAATTTATGTACATATTTCGTTTTGTAAATTTTATAAATAATTTTTCAATGAAACACATTAAATGTTCAATAGTATCAGCCTGATTGCAACCATGCCTAATGTTTTCATGCATACCAAACTATTCTGTATTAGAATTTCGCATTGTTGCAATAAGGTAATTTTTTCATATCGTATTATATAAAAAAACATACTGATGAAAATAGTACTGCTAAAATATTATAAACACTTATGTTTTACCAACGAAAATTAAAACATATTTTTAAGAACATTTTTTGTGTCCCTTCATAAGTTTGATTAATTTTAGCTGCACAAAAGCTGAGACAGTCTTCATGCATCTTATGTTTTAACACACAATTTAGTGGCTCACGTAATTTATGACATATTTCTTTTTTGAAATCATATAGATATCAATGATAGCATTTGATAACGTTTACTTCTTGGAAGATTATATTGTAAGAATCATTACTATTATCATAATTTAGTTATGACGGTTACTTTTAATCATGCATGGATAAATACATATATTCCATATTTCCGTAAGAAATCATTATATATCTTTAGCATAATGTTACAGATAAAAAAAATTACACTCCAATAAATTCATCTTTTTAAACTTCGACGTTATTACTAAAATCAAAAGGATGATGCCAACGTTTACGTGAAATATCTTGGAAATATATTAATGTTTTAATATAGTGCGGACAATAATTTGATATAATAAAGAATTCTTCGGCAGGAAGGATGAATTGCGAATTCAGAATTCGTAGATTCACTAAAATCTGCGATAAAATGGACCCATCTTGAACTGACCCTTCCGATTCCTTATATTTTGTTCTATATAATATATTTTGTAAGCCATGTTGAGACCAATGAATAATAACACTTGATTAAAGTTTTTCATCAAGACCTAAATATGTTTCCGTCCCGGAGAATCGAGGATGTCTTATTTATTTCGTTTTATAAAAAGCGTAATAAGTTTTTTAATTTTACATATATAATATTTTTCCCTACATATTTCATGTAATAATTTCTGAGGATCCTCGTAATAATAGACCCAGTTTCCTAATATAGTAGATTAGTCCAACCGTTCCACTTGATCCTTAATTAATATTGCTGGAGCCGAGATGAGTTTCAACTCTAAATTTATATGTCAAGGACGGGATTTTATGGCATGTAATCCTCATTTTTTTTAAATATACAAACACGAACTATGAATTTCATTGGTGTTGAAGTGATGATATATAGAAATATCAAATTAGGAAGGTAAAAACTCCTGAAGCTCTTAAAATAATACTCAAACACTATTACATACCGATGACCTTATATAATCTCTTTGTAGTCCACAATCAAAAACTTACAAAGATTATTAAAAAATACTAAATAACATAGAAGTGATAAAAATATTGATAATATTAATAAAACATAATTATTATATTAAAAATAATTGCGCTATTTACAATGTTATACATCTCAAGGTTAAAGGACGTGGATTAGATTATAATTGTAACTATAACTCGTGGTGCTGAAAAAATGTCTAAATGTAAAAGAAATCAATGATGCTAGTGACAATCGGTATAAATACATCTTCTTCTTCTTCTCCCTGGCAATTTCCCAGCTTTAGCCAGGGTCTGCCTTCCAACATAAACGCCTCCACTTTGCACGGTCTTTGGCATCCTCGGTGGTTAATCTATATATGTATATTAATTTTTACTTATTTGTATAAATACAAATAAGTAAAAATTAATATTTAACTTTACTATAAACATAACTACTTATAACTTTTTATCCAATTATGTTTATATACCAACAAAGTTTTTACTTTTTAATTTACAATAAAACGTTTTAATAAACTTACAGAAAAGAAAAATATTTTATCCTGTAGGTATATTATAAAAAAAATTGAGTTCAATAGTTTTTGGCTTTTTTAATTATTTTCATGTTTAAAATATAGTGTCCATTAAAAAAAGGCAGCAAAGGCAGCACAATCCATTAAAAAAAAGGCAGCAAAGTTTACGGTTTCATATATATTTTTAGTTATTTTATTACCAAATATTATTTGTCCCCAGCTTAATACGATAGGTTAGGAGACTTTTAATGCGTGGGAAGGCGGTTAGGATGTTTGTTTGTACACATCAACCCACAACGAACACCGATATAGAGATCACGAACTTTGATGTTTAAATAACTTAATATAAGGCTGAATATAGTAGCTTTTGAAGTGATGTTTACTCTATAATGTGATTATTAGTTGTTAATTAATTATCAAACAAGTCACATTTTCCTCTCCCATAATTTTTTTATACAACTGGCTTTTTATCGCTTTCAGTCTAAGTTGAATCAATTTGGCTTAAACATTAGAGTTTTTTGATTATACCCCCCTACGAATTTACAAACGTTAGAATAATAAATGAGATTTATGCTTAATAATAAATAGCATGGAAAAAAGTTAAACAAAAATGTACAAACATTTTCATAAAACAAACATTTTTCCTTATTTTTCAATTACATAATTATAAAAACTGTTATTTTATGCAATATTTATTGATTAAAATTTTTTCTTTAATTGCAGAGTAAATTGTTTCGATCCAAATCCAATGATTATGAAATTGAAACTTTAGAGGCGCACAACGAATACCGAAAGGAACATGGTACTCCACCTCTAGTTTTAAGCAAAGATATTAGTAAAATAAGTCAAAAATGGGCTGAAGAATTAGCGAAAAATGACACTTTAGCATACAGTATAAATGATACGTACGGAGAAAGTGTTTATTGTGGTTGGTCCCCAGATCCAGGTGTAAAAATACGAGCAAAGGATTGGGTTGATAGATGGTATAATGAAATTAATGATTATTCTTTTGGCAAAGAACCAGAGGTACTTACGTGTGGTCACTTCACCCAAATCATATGGAAAAATACCAGAGAAATCGGTGTTGGGTGTGCTAAGAGTAAATCTGGAAAGTTATATGTTGTAACTAATTATTATCCACCAGGAAATTTTAGTGGTCAGTTCGTTAAAAATGTTCCACCGCCGGGCGCATTGCAGTTTAAGTCGACTTCAAGTTTTAGTTCAATGGATTCGAATATTGAATCAAATAATAATTTACCACCCCCATCGCCAAATAAGAGAAACAGCAAAAATATAAGCGACCTCGCTAATGATATAGTTACTATATTCCGCTCAACTTCAATTGTTGATAAAAATTATGTCGTCAAATTTGAGTCAGAGTTTTTAAACGCTCATAATGAATATAGAAGTAAACACAGAGTGCCACCACTTGAAATCAATAAGAAAATGTGCAAGTATGCTGAAGAATGGGCGAAATCTATAGCCAAAATAGGAAGAGTGGAACATAGAGATCAAAATGAATATGGTGAAAATATTTTCTACGCTTGGTCTACAGATCCAAACTTCACATTATCCGGTAAAGACCCTGTTGATAAATGGTATAGTGAAATACAAAACCACAGCTTTGGTAAAGAACCGGACAATTTAGGTTCGGGACATTTCTCTCAGATCGTGTGGGAAGATACTAAAGAGCTTGGAGTGGGTGTTGCAAAAACAAAAGAAGGACAAATATACGTGGTAGCTTATTACTACCCACCAGGAAATGTCATGGGAAGTTTTGCAACTAAAGTTCGTCCTCCAATAGATTAAACACAAGTGGTTACGTTATTTAAAAAATTAAAAATACCAAAGAAATACGTCATTTTTATAATCAATATTTAATTTTTAATATTTGCCTACGTGTTATAAACCATTGCAAAATATTGATATATATTTTTAATATTGAAATTTACAAAATTATTACAAAAGTGTTTTATTTAAAACAAATATTCTTATTAAGTATTTAATCAAAGCAAACGACGTCTTACCTACCATTTGCAAATATATATTTTTTCTATAACTTCCTTTTTTTTACAAATCAAACAAATTAATTAAATTATGTGAAAAAAATGCCAATCATCTCAAATTCTCTTAATGGCTTATGAAAAAAACGGAATTAGATTAAGCCAAGTCTACTAAATTTCACGCTTTGCATTCGATATTTGTTATGAAGCTGAAGTTTGATCGTATAATAAGTAAAAATACTATAAAATCGAAAGAAACTTTGGGCTTGTGTAAATTAAATCTAAAATACATTGATTCGGTTTTGCATTCAAATGAAAAGATAAAAGCAAAATTAAAAAGTCAGCTAAAATGCTTCCACGACAAAAATGTGGCCTTATGGTCTTTTTACTTTTCGTAAGTAGTGTATTTCATAAAGTACTTACTAATTGATTAAAATTCTTAATGTCGAGGAAATTAGAAAGAATTTTACAAAATCAAAAAGAAATATTATTCTGTATTTCTGATATACCATAACACCATTGGTTAATTTTCTAAAACAATCATTAATTCTTTTAGAACGTGGCGTGTTCATGGCCACTGAAACAATCACACAATAATAATATAAGACGATTGATAGAACTCATCAAAGTAAGTAAAATATATACAATTTGATTTGTTATAATAGTTTTTACTTCAAATACTTTTATTTTTATTTAATAATAATCAATAGGATACATTTTGAATCGTTATTTTTATTACTAAATTTTTAAATAAAAATACATTTTAAATAAAAATAAATACTACATTTTATTCCCATTTAATTACAAATAGATATAGCAATTTTAAGTATGGCTAATTATGTTTTATTTTCAATTGAAACTAAGCACAGTTTAGGTGAAACTAAGCAGTAATCTAAATTGACTAACATTAGTATTTCAAATTTCCCTTAGTAATTACTGCACTTACAAATTAAGTTACAACTGAACATAAAGGACAATCCGTAAAGTAAATATTCGTGTAGAATGACCGAATTCCTTAATTGAGTCACTAACTTTGTCTCTAATACGAGAATTTCTGTATTTGAAGTGAGTACAACGAAGATACGCATGTACATCAAAGGAGTTTATTTGAATTTCACGTCATATATTCTTTTGATATACTTAATTAAAAATATTCTACAGATTTTTTAAAAATAATATTTAAAGACATTTTCTTATTACTAAATGTAGTTAAATTATTAACTATTACACTCGTAATTTGTTTGTAGTAAAGAGACATTACTCATAAGAATAAGACGGGAAAAGTTTATAAAATATTTGGAAAGTAAAAGTGATATATGGCTGTTATTTTCTCAAACTTGTATCAAGGCATCGAATCTTTTATTCGTTTTCCTATGCCTGTTCGTTTATTTGCATCGTTTTACCTGTATCGTTTATTTTATGCCTATAAGGCTAAATACCCAGTATCAAACAAACAATAACGTTCAAATTTTAGTATTAAATAATTCTGAATTTTCATTTCATCATCGTATAATCATTTGCGATTTCTAAAATGCAGAAGGTTCTAGAAGAATGGCAAATCACATGTTAAGTGACCTTGTCCTTATCCCTTCTTTGAATTATAAGTAGGGATTAATACATATAATAGCAAAAAGTTTCTTGTACACTTCAGTTCTTGTACACTCAGTACAGTTCTTAAAGTTTCTTAATTCTCATGAATAAACGATAACGGTGATAGTAATAAAAATAAATTGAAATATTTAATAAGTGAAATAAATATTATTGTAAAACATAAAATAAATATTATTTTGCAATAACTTGTACCCCATATTTACTTGTCTTACTTTTAGTGGTGTTTTTAAAATATTACCAAATTACTTCAAGAGGCGGGCTACAGTATCCAGCGATGAAAGTATTCTCGATGTGCCAGAATCTGTTGAAGATCTACCTAAAGCAGAGCCAATTCATCCGGGTCATACGCTCCTTCAACCATCTTTTGGGATGTTAAAATCTTCTGTTAAATTTCCCCATAAAGATGTAGGTGGTGCAGTTTATGGAAATCTAGCCAACCTTGGAATAACGTAAGTTCAATGTTATAATAAACCGGGAAAAAGAATAAGAATATATGTATACATTATACATTGTTCTACCTTGTAGATTTGGTTATACATGTTTGACTTAAAAATTATGTATTCCTGTTATTATTATTTTTTTATAGATATGGTAAAACCCCTTATCGAGTGCTGTACACGGGTTTCAGAAAAACGAATAATTTATTGGTATTTAATTTTTTTTATGTTTCAATAACATAAATTGAATAGAAATTGATTTTTTTTTTCTTTCAGTATAAATTGTTGAAAGACTTACCTCATTATGATTCACGGTCTAAAAAAGGGTAAGCTGTTTTCTATAAATGAAATTGATAACTAAAAGTAATAATCTGTAGCTTTATATTGTTATCATTTCTTTAGGAAACCTTGGGTACGTATTGTTAAATAAATTTTGTTTGAATACAAAATTAGATACTTATTAAAAATATTACCAGGTTGTCATTGAATTGAGTCCACAACCCAAAAAGAAAGATATCCAGAAAAGGTATTTATTACCGATACTGAAGCAAATATAAAACTAAATAAGTATTATTATTTTTTTATTAAATTTGTATAACCACCAAAATTGTGAAAGTGTGGAATATATATTACGATATAACACTTTATCCATTCACAAGTAAAACTTCTTTTATAGGATTACATATGGATATGATTCGCAAGAGGTAAATATATGTTTATATTACGAAATATAAAATAAAATATATAAAGAAAATTAAGCCCAACAAAACAACAATCAAATTTAACCTTCAAATCCTATTAACTTTGAGATATAAATAACAAAATAGTATTAAACTTCAAACAAAAAATATAAAAGACGATGAAATAAAATATTTTTTACAGTTGAGAAACACTCACAATAATGCTATGGAAATATTAGATGAGTAAGTTTGAATATTCTAAGTATTCACCATCTACAAGATTTAAACTTTTTTAAAATTTAATTTTTGATAGTTATCACGAATAAACGCTCTAATTTTTTTAATCTACCTTTAACATTTCATAATGGAACCTATATTTAAAATACTTATTATAGTTTAATTCAAGAAAAAAGAAGCTATTTCCTTTAAAAATATTAAATCAATTATTGACATTCACATTCATTTTATTTACTTCTAGCGATTCCTCTAAAGACACATCGGTAAATGTAAGTAATTGATGGTGATCTGGGTGGGAAAAACTCTAATTAATTACAATATATTCTTTATTTTTACTAAAGCAATAATATTTATAAAGCATTTGTCGACTACAAAAATATGAATTGATATTATCAAATTGTACTATACTCACAAATACAGCAGTTTAAACCTTTTTCAAGAGGCAAGAGGTTCTCATCCAGATTTATTTTTGATATACTGATTACAATTAGATTTATAATCCGACTTAAGTCATACTTCCTTACTTTGTAGTAGAATAGTTGTCATTCAATACAGTAAAATTTTCTTAGCTTATTAAAGTAGTTTTCATTAGTTTATAGAATTGTAGACACGGCCATTTTTATCGTCTTTGGCAAGACGTTTTTGAGTCGAGACAGTGATTAACCTACTTAAATAAACTTAAAGGACAATCTTTAGTGTTGGAATTTCATAACAGTAAGTAAGCTGTTTGAAATATTAAGTTTTGTTTTGTTTAGGGATTGGCACTTCAAACTTGATAACCAGTTGTGAATAATAAGGTTCCATTGATATTTGTGTATTAAAAGAGTTGTATTAAATAAACACTTATTGGTTTATTTTAAACTTAACATTTTTTGAAGTTGGGTTTTGTAAGTGAAGTTTTTTTCTATTAAGACAAACCCTATAAAAATGTCTATAAAAATATAAACATTATATTTTATTAAACAAAACAAATACTTAATATGTATTCAAAACTAAAGAAAAATTAAGATAATTATTTAGAATAAAACATTAGTTTTCAATATTTAATTACGTTCTCAAAGTTCACATCAAGACGTTAGTTAGGAAAGCTATTTAAATAGCTATGTTACTATTGTAAGTTCATTAGAAGAGACCACTCTCTTAGCTGCCATTCTCCTGCCAAGAGCCGCCACATTCAACAGTTTCGCAACTAAATCGTTATTAACAACATTTCCTCTGTTTGGTTGATTGTTTGAATTCGAGATATCTTAGTTAGCTAAAGAAATTTTAATAATATATATCTAAAAGGTACAAAAATGTAACTACTAACAATTTTATTATCATAATTTATGTTAAGTAACTCTGTATTTTAATAACAAGTCAAAATTGATATGATTAAATAATTTAATCAATTGAATCCTCAGTACTGATGATACTGTTACAAACTTCAGCACTGTAATAAATTAATTAACTTTAATTATTTCACTTTATATTAATTAGCATTACCTTAAGGCTTATATCAAGTTCATTTCTTAGAAAATACAGGCTTCTTTAAACGAAATCTTATAATTTTTGATTATAAATTAAGGTATAACAACTAAACAAGAAATATCTTGTTAATAAAGAAAAATAATATTTTAAACTTACTCATAGCTTCTAATTTATTCCAAAAGTATTAGTGATTCACAACAGATGAGGTTTTCACATGGACTTGATTAGTTATAGTGCTTATAGCTATTAAATACATTTTTCAAAGAACATATAAATGTTTTCTGAGAATTTGGAAAATATAACATATTTACCAGAGCAACTATAAATTTATTGGAAAAGTTATCCTATGGAATTCTGAGGACGAAAATAGCTCTTTAAATAATTACCTCTACTTTGATACAATATTTGAAGTGATTGTGGAATTGAATTGAAAGTATTACTAACTAATATGAACTGAAAATACACTGACATAAGTCAAATTATAATTATCACAACCAACACCGGTCATCACATGTAGCACATAATTTTATACAAAAGCAATTATCCCGTATTCTTCTGTGTATTTATGTACTTATATATCTGTGTATTTAAGATTATTTTTAACAATTGTGTTTACTCCAACCATCTCATTTTTATTCTCAGTTTATAACAAAGCTTTATGAATACAAAAAATCTTCAACAGAATATTTTTTGAGTCGGAGAACAAAATCGAAATTTGAGCTACTTCGAAATATTTCCTTTCAAAGTATCTTTTATGTATCAATGAGTAAAATATATTTTACTTGATCTCGCAAAATACCCAAATTTTATATAAGCTGATCTCGCAAGATTTTCGAATGAAATAATATATATCGGGTTAGAGTTTTGTTTTTATAAATTTTATATAATTTGAGTCAAAAAATAGTTCCAATACCAATGTTAGGTTAATTCAAAATTTTGTTAAGTTATCATTGAACACTAATTGACAGTCTTCAGTGGTCTTCAGTGACGTCTTATACGTGCTTGGCATTCATCAGATGAGTATTTTTGTGGTTCCTGACGCCCAATGTCCTGTGTCCTCGATGATCTATTTTAGCAAAGTAAAAACGCTTAGCATAAATTTCACAGTTCCAGTAATTTGATTGTCTGGCACTGACATCTACGTGAGTAGAAAATCGTAAAATGAAGAATATTTTGAATAATTTTAACAGGGGAATTACAGCTTAATAATTACGTGGATATTTCAACAGCAGTGATACTTTAAGGGTTTCTGAAAGTTTAACCTAAGTTTTACTTATCTAATATGTCAGTGAGAAACCGTCTAAGGTTAAAACTTACTTAAAACTTAAAATAAAACGATGAAAGGTTTATATAAAAACAGATTTTTAAACAATACTTTTGATACTTAATAAAACGATTAAATAAATTGACAGTCAAGAAGACAAAGAAAGCCAAGAAAAAGTAAATATAGAGACCGAGGTCGGTTTGTTTCATCTGAAAGTGACAGTTCATCCGGTTCCGATTCCAAATCTTCAGATTATGAGCGAAATCCTGGAAATCCCTACACAGTTCACAAAGATAAATACAAACAAAACTGGCTTTGGAATCACTTTGTGAGTAAACGTTGCTTTGACATTAATGAATTATATCGTCTTAAGTGATCACGGTTTCTGTAGAATTGAAACGTAGAGTAAAATGTAATGTAATATATAATAACCGTAGTGTAATTCAAATCTGTACTCCCAAAAACTTGTATATTGCTCTCTTAAGTATATTTACTTCTTGATGTTTTAAAATTAAAAGAATTTTATTACTAATATGGGATGAAACTTATACAGATGGATGGTAATCACATGAATGTGAATCCATACGCACCTCCATTTAGTAGTATGGGTCCATCAGGAGCAGCGCTTTTCTTTGGAAGAAAATGGTGGTATTACAATCAGGTAATATTTAACTCATAAAAAGTTCAGTACATAAAGGTTATAAAATAAGTTATCTTAGAATTGTCGAGGTTGAAGATCTTTCAAACACAAAAGTTAACCTATGACAAAGATTAGTCAGATTAATATTTAATAAGCTCTGTTTTTAAAACAAGTGGTATTAATAATAATTTAAAAATATTGTCTGTTACAAAGAAATCTATTACCACGGAAGTAATTGGCACTGATAATTGTATGTATCTGCCTGTCTGTGTATATTAATTTAAAATATTGTTACAGGATGATTTCAAACCATTAAGTTAAGCCAATATAATGCAACTTTTTAACTAATAACTTTTTCTAACAAATAAGATAAGAATGTTTGAATATAAATAATACAAATATAATACAAGTGTTCTTAATGGCATTCTGTGTTTTTTTTTTCGTTACTCTCCAATACATACATATAAGAGATTTTGATGTAGTCAAGCCTAATTTTGGACTGTTTCACGCTTCGCCACAGCATGTGTCGGCAAATATCAGGTCTTCCTGTCATTGACAAAATATACCTATGTATTTCTTATAACGAGTTGAGTAACTGAGTAAAATGAGTATTTCCATTAATTTGCGGTTTAAGAGATGTAATATACGTGAGCTCAACAAAATCATTTATTGGCCTTATTCTCATAAGATACCATACAAACCTATATTAAAATTACCCTATGGAAGCGCTTCTAATCTTTAAATTTTAGTTAATTATTTCGCTGTTAAACTGTACTCACATTATTCATAATAACGAATGATATACTGAACAATTACATATAACTAAACATAGTAAGGGTTATGCTTTACCGATCCTTTATCGTCTTTAAAAGGCCCATATACATATATGCTTAAAATATATATTTAGAATTATTTTTCTCAACCTAGACTTTTTTCTGCGTTTACTTATTATAATTTTCAGTTTTCAAGAAATAAACAAAGAAAATTCGAAACCAGAGATGTGCATATAATGCATTAAATATAAAAGCTAACTCTGTAGAGATAATAAAGTACTCATATTTAATATGCATATTTGAATCATTAACTATAATTTCTGTTAATTCTTACATTAAGACCTTCCATATTTCATATACAAAAATCATAGGTAAATCAATTTATTGTATAGGTCTTTCTGTTTCAATGCAAATCTAATTGATTTCATACCATTAATAGAACCATTAGTCGTATTGAATTAAGTGCTCATTTTTTTTTATAAATCGCTAAAAAGTTACAAGTAAAGCGTTCCAAGATGTATGTTAGCTATTAAGTATCGATAAAATTCCCGTCATGGTCCCGAGTTGCACGTGACATTAAATGATGGGAGGAACATCGATTACAGCTCGCGTTGCCAGGAAAAAATAAAAAGAAATCCAATAACTATTACTTCATACGACGTTTATCCTCTATAAAGATTGTCTTAGTTTATTATTACTATTTTATATATTTAATCAAAAATTTCCTATATACAATATCAAGTATATTTGTATGAACTTCAAAATATTGATATAGCTTTTCAAAATTTTACTATCAATCGTTACTTACCATTGAATAAATATTTAAGTGGACGGTAACATGTCGCAGTTTAAAGACAATATTATTTTCATTTAAAATTATTTGAAGAATCTCAATATATCGCTGCAGGGGTTGTCAAGATGTCAGTTTTCTAACATGTCTTTTACTTCCGTATAACATATAGGAGTGAACTTCCTGTTTTAGTTTTAAACTTTAACAAAAAAATATTAAATATTTATAAAATGTTTTATTTTACTTCTATTTAGAACCGTTTTAAACTTCATTGACAATATATTAAGTAAAATATTCAACATCGTTTCTTTGCATTAATTTACTTAAGAAAACGAAAACAAGACAAGAATACTTGCTAAATTAAATGTAGTTTGTTACTAAAATGATTTAAAATTAATTGAAATATCTTAAAATCAATTGAACACTATAAATTTTGTGAGTGTTGTGGACACGGAAGCGACGTCAAGCGTCATGTCGTTCTCACGTGTCCATTAACCGCGAGTCACTTCCTGTCGCGTTTAAATGTCTAATGCAAGGAATATAAAACATTTTCAAAACAAGAATAGCTGTAAAATATATTTGAAATAAAATCTAGAAAATAATAAATACTGCTTAAAACCCTTCAATATATATTATTAACATCACAGGCATAATTAATTGTAACTATGGTACAATTTGAAGTACCTATAACTTTTGTGAAAGAAGAAAATTTTAAAGTAATATAAAAATGCATTCCGAAGCAATACAAGTAGCAAAATGCTATTACACGGCCTTTGACTTTTAATCGCTCTGAACTGGAAGGTAATAAGAAAACTTTTTAACATTTTACGTTAGCATGAAAAGTAAGCTGAGCAGAATCTAATTGTAAAAATGTCACATATAATCGAAGCAATCGGTCTGCTAATAACCGTAAGTAAAATTTATCGTATTGAAAAATATGATTTTTAAGTTTTATATGTACATAAACTTATACCATATTAAAATAGTTTAAATAACTTTTACGCATTATTTCTCTAAGATAATGTTAAAAAATGGTATTTGGACCTCAAAGTTTGTTAAAAAGAAACTTTGTGTATATTTTTGTAACTCTGAAATAATACATTATAAACGGGAATATTTTGTTATTGCAACATGTTTTTTTTTTACTTTAACCTACAAATAGACCCAAACCGATCTTGATAGTAATTACTTTAGAGCAACAAATAAACATTGCTTAGTTGCTATAGGGCTATAGATTTCCCTTTGTCCTTAATACAATAAAACATCAGCAGTAATATATCGCTTTCTACATTATGAAAACTAAAAACAATATTATAAACGTATTAAATTTATAAGACTGAATAAACATAGATATCATTTAAAGTTAACAGACCAATAATAAAAATGTAATCAAAATATTTTGCTAACATAATTGAAAATCTCTCCAGATAATACTTCAATGTAACGGCGTCAGCTTGAGGCGGCAGCTTGAGCATATTGCTGTAAGACAGTTTAATATTGATATGATAATTAAATATCCTCAGCGTCCCGGTCCTTAATTGTTTAACAATATTTAATATTTCACAGAAAACGCGACTAGAAAGTCTTGGATTGTTGAATGAAGTTGTCCCATCGGTATGCTTACCATAACATTAAGTGAAATTATGAGTAACTAAATAAACATTTTACCTCTTACTACGAAATAGAAATGGTAATTTTGTTTTTTCTAGAGGAGATTCGAGTTTGATCCTAGGGAGTTATCGCAAATTCTAGGAGTACCAAATAGACCTAGTCATCTCCCTGAAGCCGAAGCAATTCTTCCAGGACATACGCTTAATAGACCAACATTAGGAATGTTGAAGTCTTCCCTGAAATTCCCTCACAAAGAGTTAGAAGATGGGGCTGGAGTTTACGGTGGCATCGAAAATTTGGGATTAAAGTGCGGATCCCATTTAAAAATTAATTTATGTTTTAGAAAAAAAAATGCGAAATTATTTCATCGCTCAATACATACAATAAGTAACAGTTCACTTTTGCTTTTTTTATTTCACTTAAAATATATGGTAATTTCATTGAAATAAAGTGAATTTACTTATATGTATTTTCCGTTCATCAGATATGACGCTAAAAATGAAAGAGTCCTGTATACGGGATTTCGAAGATTCCCTGCAGACTACATTGTGGTAGGACTTTTCCTTATTCTACATATATTGATTGTTTTCTAAGACAGATTAACAATTAGTAATAAAATAACCTTTGCAGGTAATACCTTCGAACACAGAAAACAAAAATAACAAGCCAAGGTAAACTTAAATACCATGCTTATACTTTGATACTATAAATAAAAAACCAAGTAATTGTTCCAGTTTTAAGGTGACATCAACAGTTTTAGATTTAGTAAGTTAGTTATTCTTATTCTTATTTAATATAATTTATTTCATACTAATTAATTTGAACACAGATACACGTTTTGTCTTACTTTCACAATTCAGACACAGCTGTACCAATATATATTTTTTTTATTTTACAAAACAAAATTGAGTTTGCTTGTTTTGTATTTTGTAAACCTATTAACGTAATTTAGTATAAATATACCGTTCTAACTGTACTGGTATATATTATTAAGCTGAAAATACAGAGTATGTTTTGTAAAACAACAATATAATCGCCAGTTTCAAATACCTAGAATCTCTCAGACTCTCTGAAACCTGGTTCGAGTTTAATAGTACCACTTAACATATATAGGTAAATATCAGAAGATTATTATATAATTAAATAATATAAAACACGCAGGAAAGAAAAGTTAAAGCAAGAAATAGATTGCTGAATATTATAAAAAAACTCAACAACCCTGCTGGAAAGAGGTAAGTTGCTGGGAATTAATTTAAGTTTTTATGGTTTGGAACGTGGAAGCTATACATATATACTAAATCTCATAGAAGATAATTAAATTTACCTGCTGTTTCAGCTCCAAAAAACTGTATGTTGGGGATTTCAATCAAATTTCTAAAGTAAGTACCTACTAAGAAATAGAAAGAAATATTAAATCTCTTTACGATAAGCGATTGGACCTCATTGAAGTTATTACAGTAAAATAAAGTTTTGATAAATCATCACTTTAAGTAATTACTAATATTAATAAAAGTATAAGCAGAATTTGAATTTGTCATTACCGAAGTACAAAGTGTTTGCTTTTTCGGCTTATTTATGTCGACTGTTTTGCAGATTAACTATTTCAGTTGTTGATTTTTTATTTCAAATTATAAACATAAATTTTAATGTTAATTTTTATTACAAAGTAGCTTTAAAATTGAAAACATTATAGAAAATTTTCTATGAAAAAGCAATTATTTGTTGTTGTTAATTAAAATATGTTCCAAAATTGTACAGCATTACTAATATAACAGAATCCTCCATATGAATGTATAAATAAATCATGTCACATTATGTAAAATTGTTATTTCTATTTGTATAACGATCTTAGATAATCCCACTAAGCTGTGTGTTGGTCCAATTTGGTAATAAAAAAATATTTAGTTTTTGCATAATAATAATTTCAGAATGATCACAAGATTCATAAGAAAGAAGGTGTATCACAGTACTTGTGAGTAGACTATTCAGCCTTGTTCGAAAATTAAAACTCGTTAATAATCTGTTCTATATTTAGACATTTCAATATATAATACCTATTATGAAATTATTTTCTTTTCAGGAATGATGACGTTAGTAATTTTGTCGTTTTTTTTACTAGTTAGATTCTCTTTTTATTTCTTTATGTCCCTTGTGTATATTTTACGGTCTACTATCATACCATAATAATAAAGTTGGAAAGGTGCTATTTTTTTCGTACATAAGGAATTTAATGTATCATAACTTAGTTGATTTCCGCAGATTCGATCACAGAAATGTGTTTATTGTTTTTATGTCTATAAGAGTGAAGTGTCTATTGTAAGCAGTAATAGAATATGTAAACAAAATGATGAGGATAGTTTGGATGAAAACTATATTTACTATGTATAATACGGAAATTGGTAGTCGTAAATATAAAGAAAGAGAAACGTGAAATAAAACGAAAAATACAAATATTTTGTAACAGTCGTTGAAAGACGGAGATGTAAAATATATTTTCTGTAAAGAAACAGATTCAAAAGACAACAGAGCCGAATAGATAAAAGAAACTTTGTAACACTTGTGCACGTACTCGTACGGACAGAAATGTTTCTGATAGGATTTTCACACAATAAATTAATAATTGTTACCTATTTAGACGCCGAAACAAATTTATTATTTATATTATTAATATATCTCTGCTATGAATACTACATTCTTCTTCATGATAATACATCATTAAAAATCTTCTTTATTATCAACCTGAACAATTAGATCTTTAAAAGTATTTATAAAATATGGACTTTCCAATAATTAGATTATCACCTAAACTATAACTATGCCAATTTCCAAGAAGATATTTCTCTCCGTAATTTCCTTTAAGTCAAAAGGCACGACTTTAATTGCAAACTAATGTGAGGACGAATGTCTTAAAATGACCCTCCAAAGTTTATATACCCGTGGAATTTTTGTCCCCTTCCCATAAATTCCAATCCCCGCTTCCTTTCGCAGTTTTATGCGAGAAAAGTAAAATACCCAAGGGAGATATTTTCTTTTGCATGCGTTCACAGCTAAATAAAAAAAGAATATATAACATTTCGTATTTATCTGACTTTCTTTATCTATTCTTTTCTATTATTTGTAGTAAAAATATAATTATGATCAAAATTTTAGACCACAAAATAGGATAATACTTAGATATATGAATATTTAAGTATTACTCTATTCAGGAAATTCCTCGTTAAAACCGTTCAGTTTTTAATTTAGATATGTTTTACAGTTACTCAATCAGTACGAAGAAAAGTCAGCTTTACGTAATTCAGTGCCAGAAAAAGTTCAACAACACCCGACAAATGCCTCGTCTTCACTTGAACATGAAATGGATTTATCCGACAAAGAGACAGTAAAAGTTAAAAAGATTAATTGGTTATATAATTCAAAGGTTGGCATCTAGACAACAATTTTCTTACTTGAAAAAATCTACTTTAGAAACATATGTAAATTTTTTGCCTATAATCATTGTAATTGTAGACATTTGTCTAAGGAACCCAAGAGATATTCATATGTAATATTATATAAATGATATGTTTACTTCTACATAAAGCACAACTAAGCCATACCGCTTGTTACTTTAACAAAATATATCTAAATAAATAATTTATAAGTAACTTTAATCAAAACTAATTATTAATAGATATGAGACGACTATATTATAAAAGTGAAATATATATACAATATTTATATTTATTTTGCAGGACCTCTACAATCACATAAAAATTGACCAAGATGCACCAGAGCTTAATGAATTAGTACCACCTATAGAGGATAAAGATATCCGACAATGGTGGTTCTATAGTGCGGTATCTAGATTTCCAATATTTTAAATAAATACTACACATATTCCACTTTTTTTAGAAAAACAGTACTTGTTTTTAGTGCTTGTTGACTATTATGCTACTAAAACCTCATACAAACGTACATAAATATCAATTACAATCAATTAAAAACTCTCATGTATAAACAGTTTTATGATCCTTTTTTTTTCATATTTTAAAATATATGCTTACCATTATAAATCTGGCAAAGTAAATAACCTGACTAAAAGATTTGAAACTACATATGTATTATAGAGAAAGAATATAGTCATAATAAAAAAGGTTATTCGTATAAATTCAGACCAATGTTTAAAAATTCTTATAATATACATACATGTTCTTTTGCAGGACGACTACAAGCAATTTACATGAAAAAGAAGACACTTTGCCAATAAATTAATAATTTTGATTTAGTGCCGTTTTTATTTTAGAATTATAGCATTAATAACACTTTTTAAATTAATATATATTATTAAATATTAATTATACTGCATTTCAAACAATCTTTTTTTCAACTTTTTCCTACGAAATTGGCTTTCTTTCATTTTAGAGGCTTTTAAAAAAGAGTCATCTATATTAAGACAACAGTAGTACATAATATATTTTGATGTAGTTAAAAGCGTGTAAAAAGTTTCATACATTTATTATAAGATGGCACTTTTATTGCAAAAGTACGGTTAGAAACTGTATCTAAAAGAGATGTTGCTTCTTAGATTTAAAACTAGATGGCGCTGTTCATAAATACAATATTTCTTATTCCTATTTTATACTAGATGACCCGGCAAACTTCGTATCGCCCTACAATCAAGGCATATCCGTTGCATTTTTATCTGAATGAAGTTAATATTCTTATTCCTCTGAACAGAGTATTGCCTGGTTCAACCTGAAAAACGTTAATCACTCAGTTTCTACTTTTACATTCGAATTAACAGCATATTGGTGAAAGAGACGCTAACAATTTAAGATGTGATTGACCTCAACTTCTCCAACCATAAGTCTATATGAATCATAATTCATTGAATTTACTTTTTTATAACTTTCAGAACCTAAAACATTTTCTTTGTGATAAAATTCTATAAATTACTTAAAGCTATGATAAACATTAAAAACTTAATATTTTTATTTACCTGTAACTGGATTTCTCATCTTCATTAAAAATAATACCCATCTTCACTTTGCCAAAATAAGATAAACTATATTTATATATGTTCGATGTGTTTCGGACACACGCTGCAGTTGGTTGTTACACCTGTGTAAAACAATATTGTTGTTATTTACATTTTTACCCACAATGACAATAGCGACTTCATCGATTCTATGGGCATTAAAATGTCTTATGTGTTTGATAACAATTTTGTGATTATCAGATGGCATGTGATCTAATGCGGTCATGAATAATGCAACCAATGGGTCGTGTTGATCTTATAATAATTGGAGCTGTTCCACAACTGGTCTTTTCACAGAATAGTTGTGTACACAACGCTGATCAACTTGTCTTCCTGAATCACCCATGAAATCAATTTGGAAAAATTTATAGTCACTGACCGGCACTGGTAATAACTAATAAGTTCAATGATATATATTTGTCCTTGAATCTGCAAAGGTAAACATTCCTGTATTACATATATGTAATATTGTAAAGTGAATTGTTCAAAACACCAAGTGACACCCAAAATACTTTGTGAACACTACCATTTCCCCCATCAACTTTTTTAACACAATTCCTTCTGGCTACTAAAAGTAATTCTCAGAGCTACAAATGTACTTTAAGCCATTTCAAATGATACACCATTACAATAGAAAACTGTCAACAATAGTGGTAAATGATTTTCAATAAACTTACCTTAAAAGTTGGAATAGAATTTATTGTACTGTAGTCCATTTCTGTTATAATCAAATGCAGCTCTTTAAGGGTTAAAAGCAACACAATATTGTTGGTTTCGGTTCCATCGATTCCGTTAAACTTCATTCCGCATTCCACGTTGCTCATCATTTAGACTTGCTCTTCTATATATTTGACTTGAAGCATTACTGGTTCTGCGACTTAAGTTTGTACGTCTAATTGCCGGCATGTTTTGAACAAAAATTCAACTGAAAATAAAAAAATACTATTATTCTATTCCTATTCTTTTGTAATAGTATCAAAATGGTCTATCAAAACTTTCCACACTATAATAATTTGACTTACCTTGTTGAACAAACACTTCAGAAAAAAACATACAGTACAAATTATCCTTTAGAAACCAATGTGAAAATTAAACTAAGAAATGGTAAATGATTTATGTAGGTATTTTGTTATTATAACTCCGGCCACAAATGGTAAAACTGAATATTATGTACTCGTACAAGACCATACAAAACAAACAAAATATATTTTACTTTTTGCAAACAATTTGAAAGACTAACTGAACTTTTAAGACAGAGACAATAGTTTATCATAGACTAATATACATTGTCACACAAACGTCAAGCTCAGCTTGAGCTTATGTTTCGCGCATTTAAAAGTAAGTAATGTTAATCATGTAATTCATAATTATTAACAAAAAAAATCAGTTTTTTTTCATTTTCATTGTAGTGCTTTGTGATAAACGATGTTTTTTGTTTGATTACCTGGCGCATAGACAAACAAATCTGATGTTTATTATTATATTTTGTGATTAGTCAATTGGTCGGGTCCGCGATCACTTTTTTTTTTTAGTTTCTGAACGCGACATTAAATCCCCCAACGACGTATTCTGTGCTCCAACGCACACTCGGACACTGTTTTGATAGATATGATTGAATTTGAACTTTGTTTAACGGTAAGAAAGTGCAAATTTTCTTTTTGACGTTAGGAACACACCTACATTTCTTAGATAACAGTGAGTGCTTGTAATTTAATATGAACTTTATACAATAGTAATAAAGCTCAAATTAATTCTACGTTTTAGTTAGAAAACGTTTGTATGTGAAAAAGAAAAGGGTTGTTTTTAGGGTTTTCCCGTCAAATATTTGTTTTTTTCTCGCCGTAAGAACCATCCTTGGACTTCAACGAACATTTAAAAAAAAAGAATTGGCCAAATTGGTCCAGGCGTTGTTGAGTTATGCGCTTACCAACACATTTTGCGATTCATTTTTATATTATAGAGAAGATAAGGTGTGTCCGTGACTTTAGCCATATAAAGACGCATATTTTTTTATTATATATCATTCACGAACATACAGATCTGTGACATTTTATCACATATATAGAATAACATAAAAACATAGGTTTTGATACATTTTCTAATACATTTAAATGACATTACAAAACTAGGTACTTCAGCGTAAATGAAGGTAAGATAGATAACTTAAAAAAGCTTGAGTTACAAAAGATATAGAAGGTTGTCTTTTTTTCACCTTAGTTGTTCTTATTTCAGGACAATCACTACCAAATATTTCCAAGTCGCGATATCACATTCAGACAAACTCATCATTGAAATGGTCGACTACCTCAGAACTCAGACAAGAAACGGACTAAATACGTAATGATTGTTGAATGTACTAGGCAATCTATATTTTATTGATACGTTCATTTCGTCTGATCGTGACCTCAATTACTGTGAAGTAACCGAAGAGACAGGTAAAATCTAAAATTTGGATACTATATTTTCATTCAAGTCCTAAAAACCTTGTCAAAACGATACAGACAATAGATCCGGTGCACGTTCACCGATGATAACGAAGTCCCAATTTAAACCCGTCACTCAGAGCTATCTTAAGTCAGAGAATGTTTTTCCATTCCCGGGTCCCACCTTCCTTTCAATGACTTCCTAAGCCAAAGTATGGCCCTTAGAGCCAACGCTGACATAATTTCAATGAATAATTGACCAGTTCATACCAACCTCCATTAATTGCCTATTTTTTCTGTAACTACCATCCTCTGACCGGACACAAATTTTGTTTGTCATCTGATAATTTTGCAGCCTTCTAAACCAAAAATTTTACGAAGACGTGCCAAACTGTTAAGAATATAAAAGTGCGAACTACATCAAGTTATAAATCCAGATTGATTTCCTAGAACTGGTTCTCAATAAAGAAGAACTGGTTCTCAATTCATTAAGTTGTATTAATTTGTTTTTCCGCATTTAAATGCATAAAAAGATGCGTTGAGGTTATTTTATTAAAGAGGCGATTTTTTGTTTCAAAATGAATATTCATATAAGATCAATGCATCCTATACAGGGAATATTATTTATATTTCAAATTGTTACTTAAAGGATCTTTCAATTTGGAAATCACTTTCAAGAGTGATTAATCGTATACAATTGCACTAAGCCTAGGTTTGATCATGATATGAAAATTATATAAATGTAATATGTATGTTTATTAATGCCACTTAGGCCTTTGAATACAGTATGAAATGTTGCACCTTATCTATTTAGTCTTTCATTTTGACTCCTTAAGGGAAGGGTATAATTTCCAGGCAATGACTAACATAAAGTAGGTATCTTCTTTAGATTTCTTAAATGTCAACCCATGTCCTTTATACCCGTTGTATAACCCGTTAAAATAACCCGTTGGCCTTCGTGCCGACTTAACTTTCAGTTTGTTTTTACTCAATTTAATATTTAGTATTAATATTCAAAAGTTAAATTATAATGTACTATTTTTTAAGTACTATTCAAGGAATTTTCAATATTCAGGATGCAATCTGAGTTACGGTTATTAAAATCATCCTAAACAGTTTTTATTTCTTTATTTTAAGATTATCTCAATAAAACAGCAAAAAGTCTGGTTTATACATTGGCCGTGATCACTTTTTATGAATGTATTTAAAGGGCATATTTATAAAAGGAGAAACATGTAATTGAAATGATATTATACAAATACTTCGACTTGAAATACGACAACATTCCTTGAAATCAACAAAAAACCTTATCATATCATTATAAATATATCAGTAAATATAACTGTTAGGTCATTTTATTATATGTAAATGCATCAGCAAAACAGTCTTCTAATTTTGGATAATTACTATTGGTACCGACTCTAAATTGTTTTCGCTAATGATATGAAATTATGTACCTATTTATTTTTTACTGTATGCAGATGATATAAAGATCTAATTAGTTTATTGTCACAACAGATAAGAACAACGAAACATTTAAAAGGTAATAAAATGATAAGACAACTAATACACTATATACATGTTGAGAGTGTTTGTAGATTTACAAGCTATTTATGAGTAGAATGTGATATCTAACATACTTATTATTTAAATCAAGATTCAAAAACAATTTTTACAACTAGTATAAAAGCAGGAAATGTTTAATAAATGGCATTATTTCGTGGCGTCCGTCCTTTTAGTCATGATCTTTGTATCTTTGATAGTATTATTTGCCGTGTCAAGCAGGTAAGACCGACGTATAAAATATTAACTAAATCAATCAAAAATATTGAAATAAATATTATTAATTATATAGTCGCATTAGTTTTGAATAAGCATGTAGAATATATTAAATTGGTAAAAGATGAAGTGCAGTTGAATAAGTAATGTTAGTTGAATAATTTTTAAGTGCTGGGCCAGCTTCAGACAGTCAAAAAGTGAAAAAGAAGTTAATTATCGACCATGACGGCGGAGCAGATGATGCCATGGCGATATTTCTCGCTGTGTTATATGAGAAATATTTTGATGGGTAAGTTGATATTAATAGTCTCATAACAATACAACATAATAAAAGATAAATCTTCAGAATTTCGTGTTTATGTTCATTTAAAGTTTAATTTTAACAGTCATTTTACTATTTTAATAACCAGTTTTAAAATTGTGTTTAAAAATAGCATGACTCGATTTCTGAATAATTTGTTTTTTCTTTATGTTTAATACGAATTCAATTGGAGATACATAATTATGTAAATAATTCACTAAGTGAATTATTTACAGAGATATTTCTCACTTAAAATCTATAACTTTTTTTATAGTAACCTAAATATAATAAAAAGTTCAAATAAAGTGTAAAATACGATAATTTGAGATTATTAATTAATTTGAAATCTAGTTATTACTAGTATGGCAAGATATATTTATATCTTTGAATAAAAACTAATTAAAAAGAATACTAATGAATTTTTATTTAATATTCCTGCATAATAAATAACATATATGTTAACTAATATAATAATAACTTTTTTTTTTATTTTATATACTAATACTAGTATTCTTTCCAGGCCAGAAGTCGTCGCACTCACAACAACCTTTGGCAATGTTAAGGAAGATCAAGTTTTCAACAATAGCCAAAGAATCCTCAGTGTAGCTGATAGAAGAGATGTAAAAAACAATTTTTATTTTCTTAATAGTCATGTTAAATATAACTACGAATACCATTTCCCTTTTTTTTCAGGTTCCAATTTATAGAGGAAGTAAAGTTTCTTTAATACAGACCATTCCTACCGATGCCTTTTTTGGTTATGATGGTCTTGGAGACAATGAAATTATTGAACTTTTTTCTCCAATTGAAGCCCAGAAGGACTGTGCTGCTATCGCCCTTATTGAACTATCAAAGAAATATCAAGGTTAAATCTATTCTGAATTTAGTGATCTGTTTCTTATTTGGAATTTGAAAGTGAAATTTACTATTCTACTTCTTTAAACTATGGTATCAGATTAGAAATGTTACTTTAAAGTTATATACGTGGGTAGTTATAAAAAACTTTGAGTAATTTGATAATTTGAATTATGTCATTGTAAATTTTTATATTAAAATGAAGTGTTTAACGTATAACTACTAAGACATGATTTTTAAAGTAATAGAAGTAAAAGACAAGTTCACTTAAAGTTCTCCATTGTGATGGTATTAATGTTATATATTGTCGCTTTTTAATTAATTTATTTTGTTCATTTCAGGTGACCTAATAATAGTAGCAATAGGTCCCCTCACAAATATAGCACTAGCTATGAAATTGGATCCTGAGTTCCTATCTAGACTTTCACATATTTACATCGGAGCCGGACACGTTTATGGTATTTTGTCATTTTGTATACATATATTTATCATACATAAACTTCAGTTCAGATGATTGTATTTCTAGAAGTCTCTAAAATTTTACTACAAAATATTACATTATACGTAATTCCCACTGTTTCAGAAAACGGGATTTCTAAAATTATAATTATTTAAATATGACATAAATTTAAATATACGTGTTTGCGCGTATATACCTGAAACAATCATAAAAAAGCTACTGGACTATTTTGAGTGTATTTTTATTCGTTCGTATCTTATTGACTTGGAACTGAGTGATAACTGGTAAATGATATAATTACCTACTAGCATTTGTTCACCCCATTTAAAATTAAAACAATTTTAGGTGACAATTATAAGACTGCTGAGTTCAACGCAGCCATGGATGTCGAAGCTTATTACATTGTAACACAGAATGGAGTTCAAGAAAAGATGACTGTAGTACCGTTTTCACAAATTATGGATTATTTACCATTAACTCAGGTAAAAATAAATAGTATTTAGAGTAAGCTCTTGAGAGGGTCCTTTTCAATATATATTTTAAGCACAAATTTATTATGACTATTAACCTACTATGATTATCTTCTACCTGGCAATTTCCCAACTATAGCCAGGGTCTGCCTATGATTATGACTATTAAATTATAAAAGTAATTTTATATAAAATAATACGATGCTACCTACGCTTAAACAGCTTCTGCATATGATAAGAACAAGTTTGCACTGTCACTTTGCTTATTAAGAATTCCGTGTCTAATACAATAGCTTTATTGTTACTAAAAAGAGGGAAGATTTTTGAACGGAAAACTGTTAAATTATAATAATAATATCGGAAGTTTGAATATTTTTCACGAATCAAATGAACAGATTATTTTTATATGGAAATGAGTCACATTTGTATGATGCATAAATCGTAGTAATGTATATTATAAAAAAGAATGATTTATTGATTAAATCCTACGAAAATTTAGCAAGTAAGCAAATAGTACGAAAATTTACCTTCATAAATAAAGCTTTCAAATATCACTGTTGCAGGATTGGAGAGTAAAACAACTGGGATCGATTACGACTAAAATAATGAAACATCAAAATAATTTCGAACGGACGTCTATAAATAGTAGTTTGATATGGTGTCTTCTAGATCCAGCAGTTATGGCAATAGCATTAGAGGAGACCTCAATAGTAGAAGAGATACGTTATTCTAATCACACTATCATGACTTGTAGTAAGTTTTATCTTTGACTTTTGCATGCTTACCCCAAATTGGCATCGTCACACTACATTCGCAACGATGACAGTTTTTTATTTGTTAATATAGTAAATCAAGTTATTGAACGCGAAACGGATAAAGCTTCGTATATCGTGTTTCCATGAAAACTTGGACTAAGCGTACTGAACATGTTTGCCACCGAACATTGATGCATTCAATAATATTTTATATCCCTAAGCAAAAAATGAAATGTTTAATTAATGTCTAGAATGGTGGTTGAAATATTTTAAACACCAGTTCAATAAAATAAGTGTTACTTTAGAATTTAATCAGAACTCCACCCGATTAAAAAACTTTGGAAATATAACACTACAAGTTATACAAACATTATAATTTTGTTGTTTTGTTTTCAGTGATGGTATTGTTATTTATTAAGAACGAATTTCATTCGCATAAAAAATACTGTTTAATATTTTAATAATCACCGTAGGCGATAACTGTAAATGAATATAATATTCGTTAATTTTGTTAGCAGAAGAAACCTTTCACAAAAATTTGTGTAGAAATGTTTTTGAAATATTGGCCCTGCTTCAATGTATTGCACTACCCTTCACTGAGATCAAAAGCAGGATATATCATAAAAAAAATGAATGAAAAGAAGTGTGTATAAATTCCCTAAACAGATGAATATTAAGAAATTGGTCAAATAGTTCTCTAATTTTCATTACAAATCAAGTTGATTTTTAAGTTAAATATGTCTTCATAGAAAAGTATTTATAATATAGTATGTTTAAATAATTATTTGTATCTAGTTGCTAATGAATATACCACTTTCAGATGCAGACAGAGGCCGAAACACTAACATATACTCAACAAAAGAAAATGCAAATGTAGCTTTAGTATACAAAGTGAGGAAGGAGGCCTATGAAGATTTCCTTTATTCTGTTTTTTCTTCTGAACTAAAAGCTACCTAGTGACATATAGAATACTTGTCACAAACAAAATACAAAGACTTGCATGCTTATTTATAAAAATGTAAACATAATTACAAAATACATATAATAAATTTACAACATCTAAAAATTCATAAACATTTAATGTGACCGCACAATCCAGTAAATTAGAATGTATATAATTTTAAAACGCAATTATTTACTAATTAATCTAACGAGCGATACTTAACTACATATTGTTTTAGTCTTAATATCTAAAAGTAATGGCAGAAAAAATAAATTTAAACACTAAGGAAAGTGGTAAAAGATTTACAACTGCCAATATATGTATTTAGCTATCGTCTAAGATTAGTTCGATTAGTAAATTATATAAATCTTTATAATCCATAAATGTAAGTTCTTTTAATATAAAAATTCTGCTGTCTGAAACCTACATATATCACGATACATCAGCATAGCTCACGGTTTGTTTACCACCTAGTCACATATGTACACACGTACTTAGGGAAAAAAGCTAATATAGATTTTCGTCCAAAGATACAAAGACGTAGGTACAGTTATGCACAATAGCTAGTTAAGAATTATATTCTTGACCATATTTTTCACCCTGTAATAAAGTTAATGTAAATTTTCCTCCACAAAAACAGTAATGTATAAACCGTGAATGTTAAATG
The DNA here is from genome assembly GCA_916720795.1 of Danaus chrysippus. Classification (NCBI taxonomy): domain Eukaryota; kingdom Metazoa; phylum Arthropoda; class Insecta; order Lepidoptera; family Nymphalidae; genus Danaus; species Danaus chrysippus. The sequence goes on along the minus strand of CAKASE010000074.1, from coordinate 12,007,147 downwards.
TCACAATAATAAAATATCGAGTAAAGCAAATATTAATTATGAATCAGTAGCTTCAAGTTGAATTTTAATTAATAAAAATAGAGTAGGTACAGTTTTCGTTTCTAAGCACCATGTGTATAAAAGCAAAACGCTATTTCTTAACAGCTTTGTGGCAAACTTATACTTTTCGATAACTTATAAATATTGCTTGATAAATTTAAAAAGTATAAAGGTATATTTTTTTTAAGATTTATACATTTTGTAGATACTTCAAAGACTCCTGACTTACTAGTTCAAAGATTTTAATTCATCATGCAAGTTCAAAAATCTGAGGTGTGATATTATAAGAAAATGTTTTTAAATATCTTTGAATTCATAAGAGGTTTTTAATTATTTACATCGCACAAAGTTCAATAATAAATAAAACAAATCAATGAAATACCAAAGGTCAATGAACAGTTCGTGTGACATAAATAAATTAAAACTTTATTTTATTTGGTTTTAAAAAATATCTTTACATAAAACTTATATTATTTTCTTTTTTCGCAAATTTGCTGTTATAAAATTTATAGGAGCACTTAAATGTTCATTGATATAATCGTATAAACATTTTTAAGGAAACATAAACAGATGATTATAGTCTTTTTTGTAATTTATTTTCACAGAAAATGCCAACCAACATATTTTTTCGTCTGTTTTGTGTATACATGATTTAGAAACAACGTCTTCTTATCGTTTATGTCATTGCTATCCAACTATTGTTAGACATTTTAATTCCTCATTCTTAATACTTATATATTATTTAGAATATAAGTTATTTCTGATCACATTTTATAAATATGAAAACGCATTTTTTTAAGTCCATAAATAATATAAAAATATTGTAAGTCTTATCGAGGTGAGTAAACATCCATACATACACACATAAATACTACATAGGATTAGTAAAATTTAAACCGTCAGCCTGAAGTTTATAAAGCAATAAATAGTTTATTATTTATTGTTTCACAACGATATACAAAGTGTCATCTTCTCATTCAAGAGTATAAGTCTACCTTTTATATTATTCAGGAAATTGTATATCAATAAAATAAAATATATTTGTCGGTTTATAGATAACCTTTAATTAAAACTATAAGCTTAAACCCGTTCTTTATTCTTATTTAACCTCATACGTTTTCAAACTGGCGTGGGTTGGCTATTAATCTGAGGAGATTTCCTAAATAAAAACAAAACATTTGTTATAAGTACTACGTAATTAAATAAAACTAAGATTTTGGGACATTACTTACTACGTTTTTTATTTTTATTTTAGAACTTCATAATCCAGACGCTTTTTTTCCTTAGCAGCAAACGTGTTCACGGGCAGACATGATGTATATAAGCGTATATAGCTTGTATATAAGCGTATATACTTTGTAATTTAGATAATCTTTGTAAGATTTTATATTCATCTTAGTACATTTATAGCCCGATAAAAAATAATAAGAGTGCGTTATGTTATACATTTTTTCGCTAAAAATTGATGTTTCTAAAGTCAAAATATGTAATATCATCTTCAGTATAATTAGTGGATAACAAGTAAGGATAATACCATTTATATATTTTTTTAACTTCATTCAAAATCAATCGTGTAATATTTTGAAAATGCCAACGTTTTTATTTGTTGAACGATTTATAATCTTGAATATTGTATGAATAAACCATAAAGGAGTTTGTCCAATGGAATGAAGTAATTTTTTTTTAAATCCATGAATAATAAGTTTAACATCTTAGTGAGTTGATAGTAAATTGTTAAAAGGCACTAATATAAAATTTAAAATTTATAATAATGCAGTTCCATAGACTGATATTGACATGGCAACACCAAATGAAACTGTAATATGTAAGACAGGTCAATACTAAGCCAAGGTTATCAGACACAAAAAATGAAGTGTTTAGTCATGACAACATCTGCATTGTCGAAATGAATATTTATATTAAAAGGAAAATAATTCGTAATATTAAATTATATATTTATCAAAAAATAAATACGATTACTTGCATTATTTTGTTATTATTAAAATCTTTTAAATTTATTTGTCTTGACGACACGAACTGTTTGAGAATATTTCGCCCGGTCATTCACCTAACGTAATTGACGTTTATCAGCTGTTTATATTATCTAAATATTTGACAATTGAATAGGATTCTGAAGTGTCATGTCTTGTGGATTTGAGTTTTATTACTCGTTGTCGAATAATAAATATCATCGGAAAGTGATATTTTGATTCTTAGAGTAGAGAGAATTAAAATGAATCAACAAGACGAACAAATAAGAAGGTTAGAAATTTTATTTGTTTAAAAAATATTTATTATATATAGATACTTTTAATAATGCGTATTGTTTAGAATGTTAAATGGTTATATGTTATCAGTGTTTTGCTAATAGAAATTCTTGTTCTGTTTTAATTTTTTTATATCTTAATATTAAATAACTTAGCTTCGAACTTTTTGATTTGGGAAATCTTATAAAATAATAAACATCTTTAGGTACTGATTATTTATTTGACACAGACATACTAGGTACCAATTAAGATCATAAGGGTAATTACTTACAGTTTCTGAGTTTTTTATTGATATTTTCGTATGCAATAAAGAAATAAAAATCAGTAAAATTTGCAATAAAAAAACTTAATTAAATATTTTACTTCATTGGTTATGTCGTTTTAGTAGAAATTTTAGAATTTATTTCTAAAAATGTTCGTATTTCGTTGTTATATATTGTATAATATCGCCTAATAACAAAGATCCATAAGTTTCACTAATATTTCTATAATTGAAGTCACAAACTAGACTTAATTTTTCGTTTAATATTTAGTAGGTATTTTCTGTTATTTCATTTATTTCATCTTGAGCGTGCTTGCTTATTAGATACGGTAGATTTTTCTTTGTCGGTCTTAAAAGGAGTATAATATGTTGTATTGTTTTGCAATTACATAACAATACATGCTTAACATGACGTTGGAAATTATTTTAAGTATTTCAATATTATAATTTACTAATGAACACAAGGACGAATAACCTCCTTTAAGAACACTGCAAAAATTGTGTATTTAAATTTTTAGTACGACAGCCTGTTTTTATTATAAAAATAAAGTTATAAAACGTTACGATCGCAATAGTTATTATAATTGTGGGAGTAACTTTGTATTTTGCTACATATAGTAGACGTTAAAAATACAAGGTTACTTATAACTTTAACTTTTTATCATCTATTTTGTCCATTGGAGATTTGACAAAAAGACTGAACAAATTTTATATAGAAACAGTCTCTAACTTTATTATCTAAATTTGTATGAGCTATAAGTGTTTATGAGTATAATCCATTACAGAAAAACAAGCAAGTTACTAGCATTAATTTCTGCATAATAATTACGTTTTATTGATAAAAATCACTAATATTTAGCATTAATCTTTAATCTGAAGTTGCATACGGTTACTGGGCACACGCTTATCGGGCAAATTTACAATCATTATATATCTTATTTTATAGTTTTAGATTAGTATATGTCGGACGTTGAACGATCCCACGCGCTTTTTATTTGTGATCTTGTAAGATGAAGACTTCATGTGTTTGTGGTGTCGTTTTAATTAGTATATATGTAACGTTTACAAATGCATTTGTGAGGTAAGTGATAGTTCTTTAAAAAAGTTTGAAGTAAAAACGTAAGACGTTCAGCATTATGAGTAAGCAAATATGCGAGTATTATGTAACAGTAGATAAAGCAGATGAATGAATATTTAGGTTATCGTTTTAGTTGTTTTACGGCACGTTTTATTAGTGTATACATAATGCTATGTAATATTTGTTATAAGTAGTCTGTAGCCGGATCATTATATATTATTCGATATAATGAATGAAGATAAAATTGAGGTTTGACGAAGGTCAAAAATTAAAAGACAAAGGTAATGAATTAAAAAAATAAAATCATTCATTAACAGCGATTAGAACTATATCTTCAAACGACAACTATTTTTGTTATATACTATACTATACTTTTGACTCACTTTTTGAAGAATTCTAAGCAAGGTAAACTTAAGTACTTTGTATTGTTGTAGTTCTTCCCCGAAGCTAGTCATCGATAATGACGCTGGTGCTGATGATGCAATGGCAATATTTATGGCTCTGCTGTTTGAAAAACATCTTAATGGGTAAATTTTTTTTTTTTTTAGATGCAGCTCTTTTTTTGATTAGGTAAAAATTTTGTAAGTCAACGTCAAATATAATGATAGTGGAACAGTTCAGCGAAAAGTATCGAAATCTTATGGTTGTTCCGAGTAAAACGATATTGATCTATTCAATCACTACATTAAAACACACGATGGATCAGAACCAGGCGTTGCCACAGCAACTATGAGATTGTAAGATAACCCTATTAAAATTCGGATATCTTTTGCGACTCAGCTTTGGTTTGGTTTCACATTGTATAATAAATTAGTTAGAAATATTAAAATAAAAACGATTTGAAGATTTGATAAAATCTTGTTAAAAGGTGTATTGAAAATAGCACGTAATTTTTTTAATTATTTACATATTACATTATTTACATTCACAGTCCAAAACTGGTCGCATTAACAACTGGAAATGGGAACACCAACGAGGACAATGTCTATAGAAATAATCAACGGGTTCTCAAAGTCGCTAAAAGACAAGATGTAAGTTCTCATAATATTTCGTATTTATATATGTAACTTTGTAATTGTACTAGGTTATGTTCAAAACGTTTCGTTGTTTTCATGTAGAAATTCCTAAGTGTTGAGTGAGTTCCTGAAAGTCATAAAGTTTCTGGGAGTTTAGTCTTCCCACAATTAATTGTTAATAAAACTATATTTTTTCAATACATTTCCACATTTTACCTTTCGTTTTGATGTCTTTCTCGTAATAGAGACTTTAGCAGTTGCGATGAAACAGTTTCATTTGATTTTTAATTCATGAAAGTGCAATCAGGACGTACTGCCTAATAATATATCTTATTTGTGTTGTAGCAAAATTGGTAGATATCACTATATAAAACAATACCTGCAAGTATTCATATATTTGGCCTAGTGTAAGTTTCTTAGAGTATTTAGACATCATTGATTAATGCATTTCAAAAGAGGGTTGATTTAAGGCAGGCGGCCGGTCGTAAAAACAATTAGCCAAAACTATTCACAAATCACAACATGTAAGGCAGACCCTGGCTAAAGCTGGGAAATTGCCAGGTAGACGAAGAAAAACACTATTCATATATTTGTTACTAATAAGGTGTTTTAATTTTAGGTCCCAATTTATAGAGGTGCCAAAGCCTCCCTTGTAATAACTCCACCAATTACTGACTATTTCGGAGTCGATGGTCTGGGAGATGTAGGTGATAATGACACGGATCTTATTCCTGCACAGGAACAAAATGCCATCTTAACTTTAATTGAGTTATCAAAGCTATATGAAGGTATATTTCAGAAAAATCTTTATTAATCTAATCCTTACCAAACATGAATAATGTATAATTAATTATGTAAAAAAAGAGATAATTTTAATTGATGATAACTGTTTTCAGGACAGTTAATGGTCGTCACAATTGGAAAGTTAACTAATGTAGCAATGGCCATCCAATTGGACCCAAACTTTATATCAAGATTGCAACACTTGTATATTGGGGCAGGTCATATTCAAAGTACGTAAAATTATGGATGAATAATACTGCATATTCTCTATCAAGGTTAACTTCAAGCTATACATATTAGTTACACATGAGGTCAAAACTAATTAAAATCAATTTAAGGTAAACAGGAATCAGAACCGGAGTTCAATGCTCATATGGACGTAGAAGCCTACCATATAGTAGCGCAGCATGCAACGCCAGACAAAGTTACATTTTTACCTTTTTCACAAGTCAAGCAATATTTAAATTTTACAAGGGTAAGAATTCATCTTTATACCAAATATGTTATAACAGATATTGAAATATAATGTTTTTAACAAATTTTTTTACACTTTATAAGTATATCGTGAGGAAACTTGGACTTATGATTTGAAATTATAAGTTGAAATCACCTATCAGTCTTAAGGCGTAGTGATAAATGCTCTGACCTTTTCCTTGTACGAGGCCTTTGCTCAGCAATAGGAACCAAAAAGCTGATGAAAATGATGATATTTAAGACATTAATATTATTTATAGGAATGGAGAGAAAACGTACTCGGAAGTATTGATAATGAAATTATAAAAAAACTTAATCTCTATGAAAGGATATCATTACAAAATTCTGAGTTTTGGCAAGCATTAGACCCTGCAGTAGTTGCAATTGCAACCCAACCTCAATTGGTTAAAGAGTATAAATATGCAAAAAATTCTATTTCGCTATGTGGTGAGTATTCAACAGATTTTTTATTTAACTTTAGTCATTTTACAGAAAACCATGTATCTATTTTCACAGTTTATTTGTAAAAATTCTGAAACAAAGTAATAATCAGTTTGTTTATTTAAATTTTTTTTTCAGTCTACGATTTAATATAAATCATTATTTTTTTATTATATTTAGGAAACAAAAGAGGGATTACCAGCAACGACTTTGTAAAAAAAGAAGACGCAAATGCTAGACTGGTGTATTCAATAAAAACAGAAGAATATAAACAACTCTTGTTGGATTTGTTTTCCAAAGAAAACTAAACAGATATCTATGAAAAATAGAGAGTTACCAAAGATCAGCTATAAATGCTACTTTTTGTGAGAAATGAACAGTTTTGAACAGTTTTGTATGTTAAAATAAAATTTTGTATGTGAAACAGTTTTTATGTGTTAAAATAAAATGGTGGAATAAAAATATTTTATGTATAAAGTATTTGTGTATTTGCTCGAACTTATCTTCACTCGGTGAATAATTGAAAAGGGCAACTTTATTGAGGTAGATATTTTGTGAGTTTTCAATAAAATATCATTAATCTTACATACTAACCTACAATATGCATCTCATTACAATAGAGATACTATGAAAATTAAGAATTTGTATTGGACGAACCTTCATTACAATAAAATGTGTAGTGTGTGCTGTTAGCAATCATATTTGTAATTATTTAAATTGTTATTTATATTCCAATATTTATTGGGATTTCTTATGATGGTCAACTAGTGCCATCTGTACATATATTTGTTATAATAGTGTAAATTAATGTTAATAATAATTCTGGACAGTATCTTAAATGTCCAAATACTTAACAATTGGTTTAACAATTTATAATTAGAGTCTTAGCAAGTTTTATATAATGTTTTATTTTTTAATGGAATCTCTTCCGAGGGGAACTAGCACCTCTGTATGATATTATCTTACCCTCACATATGAGTAAATATGTTACCTTTGAATATTATAAATAGGATGAAAGTGTTAGACTGAGGATTCTATAACGATTTGTGGTGCAATAAGCACCTAAGTGGAAGTACTGGCTAAATTATTTCTAACAGTACGTATGTATCTGACTCTCAATAATTTAGAAATTTCTGAAACAGATTTAATTGCAACTTTTCATATTAGGCATATAAACTATTTTCAATAAATAAGTCGATTTTTTACTGTACGGTTTTCAAAACCATCTCTATATTTACATACTTAAAATATTATAACGCCTTTAGAAATATATTAAAACAAAATTATTACTGTCTTTTGGCTAAAATTATTATTTTTATATTATAATATTTATATGGGCTATGATAAATACATTAACGATGAATCATACGGTCGGAATATACGGGATTGATCTTTTGTTAACAGTTTAAGTCAACAAAAGAACAATTCCCAAGGACCTGCTGGAGCTATAATATCAAACGAATTTTATGTCAGTCGTAAAAAAGATAACTTTTATCATAATAATATTATCGATATCCCCTCTATTTTATGACATTATATTTTACAACTGCCGTCTTCCCAAAAAATATTGCACAAACTTGAGATTTTTCGGATGTACTTCAACATAAAAGGATACTCAAAACTAGTACTTATTTCCCATTATAAATGAAGGATGTGTCAGAAAAAGTGACTAAATCCATATCATTACATTTATATCCTATAACACTAAAAATATTATTCAAGTCAAAATCATCTCTAATTAGCTTGTAAATTGATATTGCTTCGAATAATGGGGACTAATTCGACCATGAGAAGACGGGATGAAAATATCTTATGGGAAATTCATATTGATATGAGAAATGCTTGATGAAAAAGTAAACACTCATTACAATAACCATCGAAATTACGTATCAAATATCGTATACAGGACCAATTCACTTCAGACTTTTCCATTTTTTGTGTGATGTTACATGCAGCCTATCTCGACAAAAAGCATTTATTGTTATTTAATAACAGTTTAAAACTATAACAGCATTCGTTGATTACATAGTTATGGTGATATTTAAAAGGTATTATTTGATTATATCATAGTACTTTATATTCTACTATTTACACAAAATAAAATAAGCAGTATTCTTTACTTACAACAATTAAAATTCAATTTGTTTGTAGAAATTCGAGAGGATTTGAAAAATTTAATTAGAGCTAAGATTTCAAATTGTTTAAATACGTTTTTTCATACAACTTCCATTGAACTAAGAAGAGAGTAGCAATACAAAAATAATTAAAACTAAAGGCACAAATTGTTATCAAGTACACTGAAACAGTTTTAAATTTATTTTTATATACTTTCATAAAACAAACTGCATTTTTAATTACTACACAAACATTATCTATTCATATAAGTACTTTAAAATATTTATATGGAGATAAAAGCTTAATTGGCGTGTATTATGCCTTAAAACAAATCAAGTGCAACTAGAAAACACGTATGCGATAATCTATTGAGTGTTGTTAAAAACCAGAACAAACTTGCTTAATATAATGCGTTACAATATTTTAAAACACTGTATTATTTGCCGTAAATGAGTGGTAGCTGCAGCAATACCAATTCATATGTAACAATGGTAGAAAACATCTGTAAAAAACATTTTCTTATTAAGAAATATAAATCTTAAGCCAGCGATAATCATACCAGTATGAAATTATTAGTTTCAAGATTTCTGTTTTGTAATTACTGTATGGTTTAAGATAAAATTAAGACCTAGGATATTGTAAAACCAGTGTAGTAAAATGAAAATTTCTTTGTTGGTCAGTCCGTCTGGTAGCATTTAAGTATGAATATTACGAGGCAGTTTAAATGAAATTGAGTATATTTATGACTTACTAAACGGACTTAAGGATTTCTAAGCAACTAACAAAGACTGCTACAGTCCTGGATTTGAGGGTTAGAGCTAGGTTTATATATATGGGTATATAGATATTAAAAAACTACCAACTTACATAAAGTATTGTTCCTTTATTTACATGAAATAACTGCAATCCACTGAGGCTGATGTTTGAATGATATACCTGATCCATAAAACGCTGCAACTAATAATAAAAAAACAGGATGATTGCATTTCAATAAAGATGGGTCCTACTAGATTTTTAACCGACTTTTGATGACATTTCGAATATTCAAAAACTACAGTAGTCTTTGATAAATTTAGATTATTCAACATTATCATCTCTCTGAGTTCTTCTAAATGGCATATTTTTGATAAAGCCTTCAGGTATACTCATGTTACTAAAATGTTCTATTATTTATATACGAATCAAACTTATACCTCAGGATTATATGCAGCAGTAGTTACAGTATGTAGAAGTTGTAACGGCTCGCGACTCAGTTGATTAACACGAGCCATCATGTTAATTAGGAAAATTGACTTGGATAACGTATGTATAAATTTTATAAAGTAACTCAACATCGAAAGCAGACTTGATCTAAAAATTAGATTTTGTTATTTCTTACTAGGCACAAAAAAATATATATACTTGTTATTTTTTATGTTTCCTACCTATAGATGGCAGAGCAACTCGTAACAGCATTGTTTATTTCATTATGAATTCTGAAAAAGAAAACGAAATATTTTCGAAGTTAAGAATCAGTAGAAATATTTGAACTTAATGCTTTTTTTATGAAAGGAAAATATTTCGGTTAAATTTTTCACAATTCTATACTTACATTATTATATCGTATATTTGCTTGCAAACCATAATGAGATTTGTCAAAAATACTAAGAGTATTATTGGACTCATGTGTGCATCGATCACACTTACTAAGCGCGACAGTCTTGTGTAGTGAATTTGTAGATCTGACCAACGAACATGTGCGTTTTGAAGACTCTAAAACATATGAACTATTTTTAATCAGTTATCACATTCAAGTATTTTTTATAACAATTATTTTAAATATATTGTCAAACTCTACTATTTTGTTTTAGTTAAACGTGTGATAATTATGTATTTAGCAAGCAATAAACATACAACAAATTAAACTTAAATAAATCACAGGGATCATTCGTTGTAAGAAAGTTTTAAGTTTATTTAATGCTTCATTGATTCTAAATTAAAATTAAATTTATTCAATTTATACTTCGAAAAAGGAAATTAATAGTAGGAAGTGATGGAATGAAACTGTTTGAACTGCAAAATTAGAAAGCGTGCGTTTAGATTCCCGTTTTAATAAATAAATTACGATTTAAATATTGGTATTCCATGGTCTATAAATTGATGATATAGATACAATTATCATTTTACCTCCTTCTGACGTACTCGCAGCAAGCGATTGAAATTGTGGAATCTATAGATTAGATAAAGAGCTGCAACGAGGACTATAACATTTGACATATTGTCGATAGTTACAGTTTGTAGTATACCGACCTGAGAAAATAAAGTTATATAAATATTTAATAACATTGATAAAGTCCTCATAATTGTTAAAAGTACCTGCAGTATAAATGCACTTCCATAGCTAAACGGGATTACTTCGTAGAACCATCTATAGAAATAAAGATAGTATGTCTTGACGACATCCTGATCTTTCTGACTAGAGCATTGTATGATTAAATAACCACTATTTAATAGGATAACGAGAAAATCAACTGCAAATCATCGCAATTGTTGTAATATTGTTAGTAATTCTTAAAAAATTAGAGTAGTTACTAAAGTTACAATGAAACTGTCTATTTATGGACAGCAAAATTAAATGGTCATTAAAGAAAATACTACTTGAACTTTAAAAAAGTATCAATATTTTTTTTTATTTAAAAAACATACATACATTTTTGAAATAAATGTGACGGAACGCTGTTATTTTTGTAGATGTGTTCACTTGCTGTTTTATTAATTATTTAATTAAGAATTATTGCAATCTTGTCGAGATTGGCGACTAAATAGGTCTATTTAAAACCAAAAAACTTACATGTACCAAAGATTATAAAAAATATTACAACGTGGTTGATCTTTTTAAAAATTTGTTGTGGCTTTTGTAAAACTGGCAGGAGTCTTTCATGAAGCTCTATTTGCTTCATCATTTCTTTCCATTTCAATGTTAATCTAATCAATATTATAACTAATAACATTGCAGTAATTTGAATGAGTAATCCTCCTGAAATAATTCTTCCTGAATATTTTTTTTATTGTACCACTTTTTTTTACTTTAAACTATTCCATGTGTTTGGTACTTTTCCAACAAAAGAAATATGAATATAATTCCACATTTTAAAATATGCAAATACTTACCCAAGTCTTTAAATTTTTGGGAAGGTTTAATGCTATCATAAAAGTGTAGCAGAAGTAATGAAGTCAGAAGCAACACGGTTATTAAATAGTAAATTGTGTACAAGGAAATATAAGTAATTCTGCAATACAATAAAGGTTGAATGTTATTTTCAAATATTAGGAATTTAAATTGTTTGGGTGCTAAGTAAAATGTTATTTCGTAGATAGCATTGTTAAACACAAAAAAAATCTCTTATTAATTGATTAAATGATCTTCTTTTACAAATTTAATAAATGAAAATACCTTAAATCCTCGCTGTTACTGCTCTGTAGTCCTGATATTGGTAAAATACCAATAATTCGGCACACAAACATTGTGAAACGAACACTCTCATGAAATCCATTATCTCTCTTTATAGTCATTTATGAAATATGTTCTTTTATAGTGATGAAGCAGGTATTATTTCCTGGAAAATATTTAAAGCTAGTTTTAAAAGACGTGAACAATTTTTGATCAACTGATTTTCCTGAATAATGAAGCTGTTTGAAAATGTTTGATTTTATTACATTACTGTATGTGACGACATATATAAATATCAAAAATTTTATTAGAAAAATAATTTTACTAAGTGGTTGAGATTGTTTGTTTGTGAATAGATCTCAGCCAGTGATAAGGAATGACATCTGATAGATTATTTACCTGCAAGGAAGAGTGAAATATGATGTGATTTTTTTTTTAACTTAATAGTTAATCACTTACGACTTAGACTTAAATATACCATCGTGTTTCCTCCATTTTCACGCCACTCACATAATACACTGTGCACGTGTTTGCACGGTCGAAGGCCATATTTAAAACAACCAACCAACCAATTTTAAAAGTATATAAATGTTTTAATAATTTGTATAAAAGCAATGTTCATTGCCGAGAATAGTACTCACTACTCTAAATGCAGAAGGTGGTCAGAGAAGACGTCGTGATTAATGAGTACCTATAAAGAGAAGCAGGGTACCTACGAAATTCACTTTTAGTAAAAACCTTGTTTAGAAAATTCCAGTCGATAACTGAGTTGAATGAAAGCTTTAGATTATTTAATTTGTTCTAACAGAATCCTTAACAGAGTATGCTTCGATCTTACAGAACTCTTTCACTTTTGTCTATATCTGTTTGTAGGTTTCTCACCAGAAAGGTGCCTTAAGAAGGTCATATCCCCCATAGGAGTTTATGTAGTGAGGTCCAGTCTAGATTTCTATAAGGATCCTGTTCTTGAACGATAGGACGCTAAAAATATATTAAAATATATTTAAGGAAATTATATTGATATGTAAAAGTATTGTATTTGTCATGTATAAATAATAATTACAATTTTTAATTTCGCAGCCATATATCAATAAGGTATTTCAATAAGGTATTTCGTAGATAGCATTGTTAAACACAAAAAAAATCTCTTATTAATTGATTAAATGATCTTCTTTTACAAATTTAATAAATGAAAATACCTTAAATCCTCGCTGTTACTGCTCTGTAGTCCTGATATTGGTAAAATACCAATAATTCGGCACACAAACATTGTGAAACGAACACTCTCATGAAATCCATTATCTCTCTTTATAGTCATTTATGAAATATGTTCTTTTATAGTGATGAAGCAGGTATTATTTCCTGGAAAATATTTAAAGCTAGTTTTAAAAGACGTGAACAATTTTTGATCAACTGATTTTCCTGAATAATGAAGCTGTTTGAAAATGTTTGATTTTATTACATTACTGTATGTGACGACATATATAAATATCAAAAATTTTATTAGAAAAATAATTTTACTAAGTGGTTGAGATTGTTTGTTTGTGAATAGATCTCAGCCAGTGATAAGGAATGACATCTGATAGATTATTTACCTGCAAGGAAGAGTGAAATATGATGTGATTTTTTTTTTAACTTAATAGTTAATCACTTACGACTTAGACTTAAATATACCATCGTGTTTCCTCCATTTTCACGCCACTCACATAATACACTGTGCACGTGTTTGCACGGTCGAAGGCCATATTTAAAACAACCAACCAACCAATTTTAAAAGTATATAAATGTTTTAATAATTTGTATAAAAGCAATGTTCATTGCCGAGAATAGTACTCACTACTCTAAATGCAGAAGGTGGTCAGAGAAGACGTCGTGATTAATGAGTACCTATAAAGAGAAGCAGGGTACCTACGAAATTCACTTTTAGTAAAAACCTTGTTTAGAAAATTCCAGTCGATAACTGAGTTGAATGAAAGCTTTAGATTATTTAATTTGTTCTAACAGAATCCTTAACAGAGTATGCTTCGATCTTACAGAACTCTTTCACTTTTGTCTATATCTGTTTGTAGGTTTCTCACCAGAAAGGTGCCTTAAGAAGGTCATATCCCCCATAGGAGTTTATGTAGTGAGGTCCAGTCTAGATTTCTATAAGGATCCTGTTCTTGAACGATAGGACGCTAAAAATATATTAAAATATATTTAAGGAAATTATATTGATATGTAAAAGTATTGTATTTGTCATGTATAAATAATAATTACAATTTTTAATTTCGCAGCCATATATCAATAAGGTATTTCAAAAATTATTTATTTGACTGAATATTAAATTAATATTATTAAAAAAAATATGATCTATTTACAAAGAAATCAATTATCATCATATGATCATATGAAAGACTTAAACTAGAATAGTTGTAAATTTTCAAACTGATGTAAGAATTATTTATCAAATAAAAAAAATATTGTGTACCCATTTTAATTTAGAAAATACCCATTGAGATAAACGTTCTTTTTTTGAATAAGGTTCAGATTCTTTGTTAGAATTAATTTGGGTTAAAATGATCAATTTTCCCATTATATTTAATCCTCTTCGTATTGTCTACAAAAAATTACGTAATCACTCTGTAAAACTTTTACCTTCCACTAGTATCACGACCTAAATAATGATGTATGTGAAAACTGTTGGAGGTTTCCAGCATTTTAATACAAAGTGTATAAAATATCAATATGTTAGGGGTTTCGTTGTATTTCGTTGTTAATAAAATAACAATCATGACTGAATTTCTAAATAGAAATTTATATAATGAGCAACGTGTAACATAATTATACTAACAAAATAATATCAAATAAGATGCGTAAAATTCAGAGGTATGTGTATATTATATTAAGACCCAAGACCACGAGCGTATGCAGAACATTTATTAGTCAAAGAATAATAGCAAAAACGTGACGGTAGCATTATATAAATAACGTTAGAACACTGTTATATAAACGATGTAACACATAAAATATATAGATAAGGGTCTTTGAGAAGATCAAGGATCATAGAATTTTTTGAAGAGTGTTAGTACTTAACCACTACTTCAGTACTTTACCAATTTAATCACCCCTTTGATCATATGTACGACTTTATGCTTTGTAGCTCTAGCTTTAATATTGCTAGTAATGTAGCCCAGGTTTTTCAAAATTGCTTTTTGGATTATACAAACCATTCCTTGTTTAAAATAATTTTATATTATTGATACCCCGTATCCACTTTGCAAGTTAGACACGTAATTGTGATAGTTATAAAAACAAGGGAAAATATATGACTTATATTGCTTGATCGAACTACAGAAGATTTTATAATACAAATATTTTTTTAATTCAGAACTACCTTTAGTCTAAAGTATGGCATGATGGTGATGCTTATTTTATGACCCTAAAAAGAAACGTGTTTTAATAAAATAGGTGAATACAAAACATGAAATTAAATAAAAATAAATACTTAATATATTTTGATAGTCTACAATTCTCCCTTCCCGTGCTCAAAGTTAATACAAAGTAATCAGGACGTCGGAATAAAATTATGATCCAATTTTATTTTAAAATGTGCTCTCGAAAGTCTTAGATATCATGACATACACATAACATAAGGATTTGCATATTATATGTTAATTATCACCTTGAAAGTTTGTATATGTTTCTAAATACGTCATGTTAAAAGTATTAAACTAATTGGGATGTAATTTGAAATTTTCGTAGAATAAAGAGAAGAGTACTCTTTTTACCTTTAAGTATCTTATTTAATCTTGTTACTAATACATTTTTACTCTTCTGGTGATGCTGTAAAAGCCGCAGAGTTAACAGCTATACACATTACAAAAAAAAGCCGATTTTTTTACAATACAAGTCAATCGTTGATATAATAATTATATTATAATTAAACATGCCGCCTAAAACTAGCTGTAAGGCAGCCAAAAAGTCCGGCAAAGCCCAAAAGAACATCTCCAAATCCGACAAGAAGAAGAAGAAGCACAAGAGGAGAGCTACGCTATCTACATTTACAAGGTTCTGAAACAAGTGCATCCCTACACCGGTATATCAAGTAAGGCCATGTTAATCATGAACACTTTCATGAACGATATATTTGAACGTATCGCCGCCGAAGCATCACGTCTCGCACACTACAGCAAGAGATCCACCATAACGTCCAGGAAGGTCCAGACCTCCGTGAGATTGTTGCTGCTCGGCGAGTTGGCCAAGCACGCCGTCAGTGAAGGAACAAAAGCAGTGACCAAGTACTCGAGTTCAAAGTAAAATGAAAATTTAATATAACAAATCTTGTTATTAATACATTGCAAAAGTATGGAGCAAAGCAAGAAAAAAGATATTACTAGCAAAATATATAAAACGATCAGTCATATACCTTTGTCTTCTTTAAAAATAAAATTTGTGACTCGACTGTAGTCTCCTCTCATAATAGGCTAAAAAGTACGTGATAAAGACTAAAGGAATAAATAGTATTTTCTATAATTTTTTTATATCTTATATACAAGAAGATAATAGATTTTATAAATTAAATAAATATGTAAAGTCAAATAAAATTTTAAATCACCACAAAACAAAATGTTTTATCTCTTTTTACGTTTCATTCACATATTTTTAGGCGGAATTCTTATTTAAGCTTATATGATACAAGCAAATCATAATAATTTATATTTTTAAATTATGTCCAGGTATTTCCACAATATAACATTTCTTCCCGGACTAGACTTCTGTTAGGAAATTGTCTGGTATCTGCATAAACGTAATGTATTAAAGTTAGCTTGCATGTCTGCTTTAATAGAAAACATTCTTTTACTTATTGGCAAGAGTCTTTAGAAAGAGATCGGAGAAATTCTTGTTGTAACCAAGATTAAGCAGAACAAAGAGTTTTATTGAAGCTTAGGTTTGCACTTAATAAGCTTATATAACTTAAGTAGCTTACTCAAATTTAATTAGTATAGTGACAATTCGATACCTTATCCTTGAAAGTGGCCAGAGTATTCCATGTGTTAACTCTGAAAAGACGAAGTAAAGGTGATCGGACTCCTCTACGAGGTAAAAGGTAGACTTATTACGTGATGCAGTCAAATTTTTGAAAGATCTCTGTTGGCCCGTTATGAAATTGCCTGAAGTATGAAATTAAAATTAACTTCACATGTATCGCCATTAGTATGGTGATAATTATTTATTAAAATTACTTACTATACCAAACACACACACAAACACACGAATGGCGGTTCAAAGACTAAATTTGATTATATTAAACGAGTGACAGATTACAGATATGTTCACATAAGTCATCATAGATGTCGACACTGGTATCACTGAACATTATAAATGTATTATTTTGTTAGTAATTCTAACATACCGTAGTATTAAAGTATCCGAATCTTTCAAATATTTTAAAAGAATAAAATATGTAGAAGAACTGTCTAAAGTAAATTGTATCAAGAGTGTAAGCACAACGTCCTGATAAATAAACGGCCTAAACTCAAAATAGATAGATTTCTCAAAAAGGTAACGAAGTTGTGTTTCACATATTATACTAATACATATTTACACGAAACAAAACGAATATGCCTTTCTATTAAGCATACAATTTACTGTTACATACTCTCCAGACATGAAATTACTACTATCACCATCACACACTCCGAGAACAGGGCGTGCGTTGGCGTCGGGACGTGACGACCCCATCGCCCACCGGGTAACCGGTGCAGTCAGTCACCAGGGGGGGGGACTCACTCCTGCTCTATCGATATAGTCGATAGGCGAGGACGTGACCACACCGGCTCAGGTGTAGGCGCATCTGAGCTGGCTTTGTTTGCCTCATTTTTAAATAAAGAGCAAACCTTTCGACAGGTCCGCTGAGTCGGGTTGGCCGGACAGCGGACGGAGGCATGTCTTAATGCCACTGTCGGGGGGCTTGGCTTAACTGCCCGGCCCCAGAGGAAGGACACCTCTTAGATAAAAAACCACCCAATCCCAAGTTTCGGGAGCGTGGCGAGGGGATGAATGGCCGTTGGGCAAACGGTCGTTAACGCTCCCACCTGCTGGTACCTGCCGCCCCCAGCAGTATGTAGGCTTACCCGGGTATTTAAGCCTCTGCCCGGGGTCGACCTATTTTGCTTTATACTCGTGGGACTAAAATGGATAGTTCTTTAAATAAAACAAATACAAAACCTGACGTAGTGGATGATAACGTACCATTGGTACGAATGGAGCGAACGGGCGAGCTGTTTGATTCCGACAGCGCGTCAAGTCATATGAGCGTGGCGAGCGTTAATTCAAAACGCATGCGTAAACGCCCTAGGGATTGTGCAGACTCAGGGTCGGAATCGGTTTTAAGTGACTCAGTCATGCCGCCCCCCAAGGTCGGTGCCAAAAAAGGAGGAAGAGGTAGGCCTGCCACTACCGGCAAATATGTCGGTATCGGCCAATCCAGGCGTGAGGCTGCGGCTGCAATGAAGGCCGCAGCAGCCGCCGAGAAATTAGAGGAGGATGAGCGTCAGATTGCGGCTCTGACGAAAAGAGTGATGGAAGGGAGAGTCACTCGTCTGTCACAGTCGTCGTCCGCCGTCTCAAATATAGACGTCGAGGCAGAAGATTTACCGGCCACCGATCTTAATTAAAGATTGTCCGACGCGGTTGCAGCTATAAAAAGAGTGAGTAGGGTCTCCAAGGGCCTTAGCGGTTGCAGCCAAAAAGCACTAAAAGAGGCCACAGCCTCAATTCTGGAAAGTGCTCAGGTGCTATTAACTCGCACCACAACTGAAGAGACGGCGCTGCTGCGGGCCCAGAATGCAAAGCTCGCAGCGCAAATGGCGGAGCTCCGGAAGGAGCACGATGAGCTCAAGGAAGAAATGATCAACTTCCGCCGCGAGCAGCTTAGGAAGGAAGTGGGCCTTCCGTCCACAGTACCGCTACCGCAGCCGCAGTCACAGCCGTCGAAGCAGCAGTCGTCACAGGAGACGGAGATACTTCGCCTGATCCGTCAGGAGATGGCAAGTTTCAACGCGCGCTTCTCAGTGCTTGAGGGGAGAATTCTACGTCCCCCCGTAGCTGCAGACCAACGCAGTAGACCAGCGACGACAAATGTGGAGGAAACCGTAGCAGCCCAAGAATCGACGATTCCAACTGCTACTTCGCAAAAAGAAACTGCGGGGCCTAAATCCAAAAAGCAGATAAAAAAAGCGGCTAAACTGGCCAAAAAGGCAGATGACACTCCTATTTCGCGTGCACAAACTGCTGAATCTGGAGCGTGTGAACCCGCCACTAGAGCTGAGGCGGAGTGGACAGTTGCGGGCGCCGCCCAAAAAAGTAAAGCGGCTCGCCAGCGGGCCAAGAAGCAAGCCCAGAAGAAACAAGAGGCCGCCAAGTCCCAGACGGTGAAGCTCAGCACCCCCCGTTCTACAGCAGTAGTCCTCACCCTAAAACCAGAGGCGGAGGAGCGGGGTCTCACATATGCTGGGATCCTGGCAAAGGCGAAAGCGGAGATCTCGCTTAGTGATCTCGGTATAACAGGTCTCCGATGCAAAACGACTGCTACCGGAGGCCGCCTATTGGAGATATCAGGATCTTCTAGCGGTCCCAAAGCAGATGCCCTCGCCGACAGACTCAGGGCATCTCTAGGCTCGGATGATGTAAAAGTGTCCAGACCAACCAAGTGCGCAGATTTGCGCATTTCGGGCCTGGATGATTCCGTCACAAAAGAAGAGGTCTCTGCTGCCGTCTCCAAGGTGGGCGAGTGTCCGCCGGATCAAATCAAGGCAGGCACGATAAACCGGGGTGTCTCCGGTCTCGGGACTATTTTTGTCAGCTGTCCCGTAGCGGCGGCCAAAAAGTTAAAAGACAAACGGCTTCTGATTGGATGGGTTTCGGCGCAAGTCACGCTCCTAGCTCCAAAGCCCTATCGGTGTTACCGCTGCTTAGAAGAAGGACATGCGGGGGCACGGTGTACCGCTGGGGTAGACCGCAGTCAAATGTGCTTCCGCTGTGGTCAGCTTGGTCACAAAGCTGGCACTTGCACTGCCACGCCGCACTGCGTCCTCTGTGCGGCATCTGGCAAGTCCGCTGAGCACCGGATCGGTTCAAAGGACTGTGCTAGGCCCAAGAAGAGCAATGTTAGGATACAGTCGGCTCATCCGCCGACTAAAACCACTGACAAGACAAAGAAGGCAACCAGCTCCTCGCAGCCGGTTCACCAGCCGGTTGCGACAGTACATCCGGAGAGGACCAGGGAGGACACAACGACCATGGACACACAATAATGGCCCTACGTCGTTTCCTTCAAGCTAACATAAACCACTGCGCCAGAGCTCAGGATCTCTTGCTTCAGAGTATGGCGCAGTGGTCGATTGATATGGCAGTTGTCGCCGAACCATATTTTGTGCCACCCAGGGATGACTGGGTGTGTGACACGAACCGCTCGGTGGCGCTGATTATGAGGACCCACGCCGACACCCTTCCTTTCGAGGCCGTCACCCGAGGGCGAGGTTACGTCGCAGCAATATGGCAAAAAATTGTGGTTGTGGGTGTGTACTTTGCCCCCAGTTATTCTCTTGCCGATATGGAGGATATAATCCTGGAGTTAGGCGCGGAAATCAGTCGTAGCCGTCCTCGTCCTGTGATTGTCCTGGGGGACTTCAATGCCAAATCTACGGCTTGGGGTTCTCCAGTAACAAATGCGCGGGGTGAGTTAATAGAAGAGTGGTCGATCGAGCAGGGCCTGATTCTCCTGAACCAGGGTTCCGTGCAGACCTGCGTGCGACAGCGGGGTGGATCTATAGTAGATCTGACATTCGCTAGCCCTGATCTTGCCCGCTCTATCCAGGACTGGCATGTTCTAGAGGATGTAGAGACGTTGTCCGATCATAGATATATTCGATTTAACGTGTCCACACAGACCTCGGTTGGGCCGGCTCAAGTGGCACTGGCGGGCATTGGTGATGGTCCGCGTTGGGCATGGAAACGGCTGGACAGGGAGGCTTTTCTCGAGGCCTCTACCGTAAAGGCCTGGCTGGACTTTCCAGACAGACCAACCAACATCAACGAGGAGGCGGAGTGGTTCCGAGAAAGCATGACGCACATCTGTGACGCTGGCATGCCCCGGGTTCGGCCTTTACCATCCAGACGTCAAGTATACTGGTGGTCACAGTCGATTGCGCAGTTGCGCATCGCTTGTACACAAGTGCGACGAAGATACGCGAGGCTCCGTAGAAGAAGACGCCACCGCCCCGTTACAGCGACGGCAGAACAGGTAGAGGCGGAACTATACAACCGCTATAGAGAGGCGAAAAAAGCCCTCCAGCTAGCAATTGTTCAGGCAAAGACCCAGGCCAACGAAGCGCTGCTGGCAACTCTGGATCGGGAGCCCTGGGGACGCCCCTACCTCATGGTACGAGGTAAATTGCGTCGATGGGCTCCCCCTTTATCCCGGAGTCTCCAACCACAGCTTCTGGAAGAAGTGGTTTCTGCGTTGTTTCCGTCGAGATCGATGCACACACCACCGGCGATGGTCCCACCTCGTAATTTTTCCGAGGCGGAATTTGAAATTGAGCGTGATGTGCCCGAAGTGACCCAGGTAGAGTTGAGAGTGGCGGTGACTCGCATCAGGAACACCGCCCCAGGACCCGACGGCATTTCAGGCCGTGCCTGGACTCTAGCCATTAAGGCTCTTGGGCCCCGACTAGCGAGGCTCTTCACAGCATGTCTGGAACAGAGCCAATTTCCAAGCCGGTGGAAGACTGGAAAACTGGTCTTACTTAAGAAAGAGGGGCGCCCCGCAGACACACCATCAGCGTATAGGCCAATCGTGTTGCTGGATGAAGTATGTAAGATCTTTGAGCGAATCATTGTCAGTCGCCTCGTCCAGCACATGACTAGGGTAGGACCGGATTTGGCAGACAACCAATTTGGTTTTCGCCAGGGACGCTCCACTGTGGATGCGATCATGCGCGTAAAAGCCCTCACGGAGGAGGCAGTCGCTCGGGGACAGGTGGTCTTGGCGGTGTCGCTCGACATCGCCAACGCTTTTAACACTCTGCCCTGGAATACCATCCGAGAGGCACTGCGGTACCATGCGGTGCCACGCTACCTGCAGCGTATTGTCGGAGCTTATTTGTCCGAAAGGTCTGTGGTGTATCCGGTTCGAGAAGGATGGGGTCGACGAGAGACGACGTGCGGCGTTCCGCAGGGTTCGGTGTTGGGGCCGCTACTGTGGAACGTAGGATACGACTGGGCTCTACGCGGCGTGCTTCTCCACGGTGTCAACGTCATTTGCTACGCTGACGACACGCTAGTTACAGCGCGTGGAAAGTCGTACCGTCAGGCAGCCATACGTGCAACTGCTGGTGTCGCGCACGTCGTGGGCAGAATACGGCGGCTGGGCTTAGAGGTGGCATTACACAAGTCTGAAGCCCTGTACTTTCATGGGCCAAGAATGAAACCGCCTTCGAGGTCCAGCATCATAGTAGGAGGGGTGTCCATCGCTGTCGAGTCGACGATGAAGTACCTTGGAATCATCCTCGACAGTCGGTGGAACTTCGGGCCGCACTTTACACGGCTCGTCCCTAGGTTGTTGGTCACCGCCTCTGCACTCTCGCGCTTGCTGCCCAACGTGGGAGGGCCCAACTCCTCATGCCGGAGACTTTACATGGGGGTCTTAAGGTCGATGGCACTATACGCCGCGCCAGTGTGGGTAGATGCCCTGACAGCCCGCAATGTCGCTGCACTGCGAAGGCCACAGCGCGCGATGGCGGTTAGGGTCATCAGAGGTTACCGTACGATATCCTTTGAGGCAGCGAGTCTCCTAGCCGGATCCCCCCCCTGGGACCTAGAGGCAAAACTCCTCGCGACGCTCTATCGGTGGCGCGCGGAAGCAGTCGAGAGAGGCGAACGCCTGATGCCTCGACTAATAAGAGCACGGAGGGCGGAACTCCGCCAGGTCCTAATGGCGGAGTGGCACATGCGCTTAGCGCAACCCACGGCGGGGGGGCACGCCGTTATAGCGGCGGTAAGACCTGTTCTACAGGAGTGGCTGAACAGGAGTCACGGCGCCCTCAGCTTCCGGCTAACGCAGGTACTTACCGGACACGGTTGTTTCGGGAAGTACCTGTGCCGCATAGGTCGGGAACAGACGTCCCAGTGCCGTCACTGCGGTAACTGCCCCAATGATACGGCGCTGCATACATTGGCGGAATGCTCAGCTTGGGCCGAGCAGCGCCGTGATTTGGTTGCGGCGGTAGGGGTGGCAGGAAACCTGTCACTCCCGGCAATTGTACTAGCTATGGTGGGGAGCGAGTCAGGGTGGTGTGCCGTCGCCACCTTCTGCGAGGCAGTGATGCGCGCAAAGGAGGTAGCGGAAAGGGAAAGAGAGGTTGCCTCCTTTCTCCCCTCCCGCACCAGACGCACTGGGCGCCGTAGGGTGACCGATTTCCGGCCACCGTAGAGCGCGGCCTGTGGACGACAGGTTCGGGGCACCTGTCGTCCGATAACAGCCACAGGCTTCGAGGGGGAGGCGTGTAATCCACGCGCGCCTCAAAGTTTGAGGTCCAAAGTCGGGTGACGGGGCCCGCCTGACCATCTGGCGGGTCAATGCCTGTCGGGGAGGTAGCGACGAATGCTTCGGCGATACCCGCCTCTCCGGCACACGGGTAGATGAGGCACACGGGTTGGTTTTTAGTCAGTAGGAGTCTGACAGTCCCCTCCGTCCTTCCCCGAGGGCGGCGGGGCTCCATGAAGGATTTTCCAACCCGACACCAAAAAAAAAAAAAAAAAAAAAAAAAAAAAAAACTCCGAGAACAGGGTTAAATCCCATAAATTGTGTAACGAAGACACTAAGTTTCAAGACCGCTAGGAAAGTGGCACGTCCTTTGTGCATATCTTGTACAAAAAAGGAAAGTTTTTTTTGTCTATATGAAACATGTTATAGTTGAGAAAGGTAGTGTTTCACTTATGTAAAAATATAATTTTAACTAAGTCCAAACACATAATTTCCTAAAGGAGTTAGCAAGTTTTTTCTTGTTAATTATGATAATTATGAAAGTGCTGGCAAAAAAATATATAATTTAACATATTATACAACTACCACATTACATTATTTTCTTCTTATGTCAATGATTATTAAATTTTGGGTACTGCATATTTAATTTTTGTCCATTTACGAAAAGAGAAACATATTGACTATCTTATACTATCTATTTCCTTTACATTTAATATAACTGTAAAAGGATCGTCCTCCTTCATTTAAAATTATATATATATTTTATGCACTTTATATATTGCAAAACACAAAACAAAATTACGACTAAAATATAACTTACTATTTTGACTTTAAGTCCTTCTGCTAGCAATTCCATGAATATTCGACATAATGATGTTTTCATTTTGTTATTATTGAATGTCAGAGTCAACTGAGTATTGACTTAATAAACATTCTGTCAAGGTCTTACGTTTTCTGTAAATATTTCGGTTTAAACTAAAAATTCTATTTTAACTAAAAGTGGCAAGTTGTAACATTTGTTTAACGCTCAAGAAATTGCAATAGGCTTTATTAGAAGAATATGTTCTTGGAGGTTATAGTAAAAAAATTGCCTTATTACAAATAATTTTCTCAGCAAACCCCACAGATAGGTTGTGTATATGTGAAAACATTTTTTACCAATTGAAACTGAAATTGCCTTAGTTCACTAAATTTTTTGAAAGTGTTGGCCAAAAATATACGGGAATATATAAGAGAAATCTGAATGTTTTTAATACATATATACTTATATACATACATTCCAGTTTTAAGACGTTAAAAATAAACATGACTTGAATGACAAAGAGTCATTCGGACTCGGGAATTAATTATAAGAAACATGTTATAAACGACTTGAAACTAGGAAACTATGTGTGTATGCTAAGAAAAATATTGCCGTTTTATATCATAATCACTGACGAATGTTATATATATTTAATTAAAACAGAAGACAAATATACGTTTTACGCATTGAAAGGTATTAAATTAAACAAATTATTGAAGGATATAAATAATTCACTATGTTACCCATTGATGAAGCTCTAGCTGACTTAAAGATATGCAAAATTTGTTGATATTAGATGACCTGGTCTACAGTAAGGCTTCATTAAAATACTTAAGTATACATATTTTAATTTGTAAATAAGTGACATAGTATAACAAAAATTCTCTAGAAATCGAATGACATATTTAAAAAGTTATATGTCATCAACTACATACATGAGTAAACAACTGTAATTTATTTACAAAACGTGTAAATAATTTACAAATCATTTATTGATCAAGTTGATAGCTTATAGTAGATTTTTAACTTAACACGCGAACAACTGTTCAACAAATTTATTTTAAGTTTGAAAATGTAATATAAACGTCTATTATATTACTTGTTGCAAAAAAATTTCCTTTTTCATATTCAGGTCAATACTTATTGACATATATAATTTCATATTTCTTTAAAATAATATTTAATTAATGACATCCTTGGTGAGTTGATATTAAATTTAAAGTGTGTATCATATAATGTTAGAGTATTCCTTCAAAGACTTCAAAACCCTTCTACTGTCTGTGGTAAAATTTACATTATAAATTAAATATGTAATATAAAGGCTTAATATTGAGATTTGCAGGTCACTAGTAAGTTGGAAATTGCTGATGATTATTAAAGAGAGAAAAAACTGCACCATAATAAATGTGTCACCACAAAACAACACAAATAATAATATGAACAGCCGATCTTTTTTTTGGCTTCCAAAAAAGAGTAAGTAGAAAATGTTTAACTAAACATAATTTATAAATATAATTATATTTAATAATAATAACAGAAAACAAAGTTGGGGTAACCAAAGTGAAACCTAGGCAAAAATCAGCAAGATTTCAAGAAGCGCTACGAAGTACATTAGTAATTGGACAGATTTTTTCACTTTTGCCAGTCAATGGTGTGTGTAGTACGAATGCAGCTAATGTAAAGTAAGTCAAACGAAGTTATTATAAATTAAAACAAATATTAATTAAATATACAAATAGCCTAAGCACTGGTCGTACCATTTTTTATTGAATTAATGCATATTATATAATATATAATAACTTATGCTACTTAAAAGTGGTTGAGTACATGCCTTTTGGGCTAAATCAAGAAAAACAAAAATGTCATATTTAAACCTTTTTTTTGTTTAAAAGAAATATGTACTATATTTTTTAAGTTTAAGTCTGGCGTTTCGCTTTATTAAGGAATATGAAAAGGTATACAAATAATGATCAGGAAACTAAGTAGTTAAGTATCTAATTAAATAAACAAAGAAAACAAAAGAAATAAAACACAATCATCAGTTGTGTGCTATTGTCGTTAGCCTTATTATCTAACAAAATGGTAGGGAAAAGCGGTGCAGGGGGACTCGAGAATTATTAAACTTATAACTTCTAAATGGTAAATCCGATTTAAATGAATCAAAAAGTTATGTACATATTCCTTTATATACTGATGTAGGCTTGATTAAGATATAACTTATTTTCCGTACCTGTCTAATAAAAGCTCCATAAACGCAAATTTTAAAAGAAATAAAATTTATATAGTATGTGATAACATATGTCATATGACTATATGACTATACTTGGGAGATGGTCATGTGACATACAGGACTTTTACTGTAGACATACATAAGATACACAATGCCATAATATATTACTTTATTATATGTATCTTAAAGGCTTTAGGCAACGTTTCCCTTTAAAGCTACCAGACGATTCATTTTCTCCCGACATCTTCAACAAATATCACTAATGGAAATATAAATGCTCGACAAATTATACATTTAAACCTTCCCCGATAATGACTCTATCGAGTGATAAAAACTGTTTGGAATTCGGTGCAGTAGTTTTTGAATTTATAGCAATCAGACAGACAGGCAGGCGCTGCAGGCGAATTTGTTTTATAATATATAATAATAATGTATTGCTGATTGGTTGATACAACATATATGAACTGTTAATAAAGCGAAATAATATCATAAATTATTAAAATTCAAAGCGAGCGAATGCTTCCAACTAATTTGGATGAAATTTTGTGCATGTCCATATTATGCTACTATTATTTTTTTTTGTTTCTCAAATTGCAAGCGATGATACAAACAATAACTACTTATGAATAATATTTGCTGTAATTTGTTATATACGCATAAAAAAACGTTTTCATGAAAAAATATTCGTTTATTAAATGTAGAATAATTTATTAAAATTAAATTAAATTTAGTAACATGCCTTAAGTGATAAACAGGTTTGGATTTTTGTAATGATAAATTTTTTATGCTATTCAGAACTCAGCGATCGTTGTTAACATAAAATTAAACTTGAATAAGAATTGTTATTTAATGTTAATAATAAATTAATTTTAATCTCAGCTTTGTTCTCTTTCAGATTCAAATGGTCTTCATGGAAATGTGTTTATTTACTCCTATCGCTTTTGGGACAAATTTTTATAACCACTATGTGTATTCACAAAGTCTTGAACTCGACCGCTTCGTTGAACGTTACAAGTATTGTAGAAATTATATATTACTAGTTTTTGCCCGCGACTTCGTCCGCGTTAGTTTGGTCAAGAGTAATATATGTAGGTATAGCTGACCAGTCGAACTCTATTCCGTCTTACTGGCCATAAATAATCAGGTTTTTCCTGTTTCAATCAAACAGAATTGACATATTAGTTAGTTGTCAAATCTAATGTCAAAAAAAACGTTTGTATGGGAAATAGAAAAAGGCTGTTTTTAGGGTTTTCCCGGCAATTATTCCAATTTTTCTCACCTTTTAAACCTTCCCTGGACTTCCAGGAGTATTTCAAGACTAAAATTAGCCAAATCGGTTCAGCCGTTCTCGAGTTTTAGCGAGACTAAGGAACAGCAATCCATTTTTATATATATATAGAAGATAACAATGTGTTGTGTGAATGAAAGACATTTACTGTTATTATTTAAATATTTTTAATTTTAGCTCCAGTGATATTCTATACCACTACATGCATAACGATGGTAGTGTTTTTTCGTGTGGCCATATCGTGGCCAAACCTCGTCCATCACATTGCGAAGGTCGAGCAATTGGACCCGAACTATGATGTGGCTTTAAAGTTTAAATGCAATCTTACATGTGCTATAGTTATTATCTTGGCTTCAGGTAAATAATCAAATAAATCATTATTACTTTAAGTTATCTAAAAAATATATTATTTTACACTGACTTTGATCTAAAGGCACTTGTGGATTTCACTTCGGTAAAGTTTTTATTTGGAATATATTTTATTATTGCAGTGGAACATATTCTATCTCTTTTATCTGCAATCGCAACCGCAACCGCATGTGGCACGGAAGATGTGAGCTATGAAGGCTTCGTTAAATTTTTCTACCCATGGGTTTTCAATTTCTTACCGTATTCTTTTATTTTGGGGGCAATGACACAGGTCTGGAAGGAACATAATACGAAACAAGAGCTAATACGCAAGGGATTAAATTAATATTGAGCTAACTTTGTTTCAGTTTGTCCACTTCCAATCCACATTTATTTGGAATTTCTCCGACCTCTTTGTTATATGTATGAGCTACTATTTAACGTCCAGGTTACAAAATGTTAATAATAAATTACTTTCTGCGCAAGGAAAAGTAAGGTGGTTTTTAAGTAATAAATATTTAAGTATTTCATAGGGGAATATGACTGTTATTTCTATTTTTTAGTACCTGCCTGAGGTTTTTTGGAGAACAATTCGTGAAGACTATGGACGTACCGTCCAACTCGTTCGTAGAGTTGATGAAGTTATAAATGGCATTACTTTTATTTCTTTTGCAAACAATTTGTTCTTTATCTGTCTACAATTATTTAATACTTTAGAGTAAGCCAAAATGTGATGATATTAAGTTTCTATACACGAAACTAATATTTCAAATTATATTTTTGTTTTTTTTTTCATTTTTACAGAGATGGCGTGAAAGGAAATAATGAATGTAATAACAACACTAATAAAAAGTTTGTATTTTTGAGTTACGACAAAATTTTAAATGAAGAACGATTTACTTTGGACATTCGTGTCAATACAAATATTGTTTCAATTTCAGGAGTACAAGCATTTTTGGTGGTTATGAAGCGGCTACGTATTTTGTCTTTTCACTCATTTATCTCATAAGTCGCTCAGTAGCTGTATCTCTAATAGCTTCACAAGTAAATACAGCATCAAATGCTCCAGCACCTGTTTTGTATGATGTACCATCTCCTGTATACTGTGTTGAGGTTTGTGTTTATGGATTTTACTATGAAAATAAAATTTACTATGAAAGTGTATAAAACAAAAATAAAATTACAAAAATTACTATTCCTTAGGTGCAAAGGTTTTTAGATCAAGTGAATGGAGACAAAGTTGCATTAAGTGGCTTGGAATTTTTTAGTGTTACCCGTGGCTTACTTCTTACCGTAAGGAAATTTTAATTATTCATTAATTAACATTTACTAATTGAAACAAGTTTTCCTACTTAATAATTTTATTACAGGTTGCGGGAACAATAGTGACCTATGAGTTGGTTATGTTTCAGTTTAATGATACCCCATCTGGTGAAAATATTACAACCACGGTACCAACAACTTTGTTGGCTAATAAAACAGACATAGCTTTCTAATGTTTATTATTTTATGTGTAAGTAATCTATATTTTTTAATACCAAGAGTATATAAATAACTTATTATTATTGGAATTTGTGAAATATATAGCTTATGTCTTTCATATACTGCTTCGTTCATCATTTTAGTTACATTAAATTGTTTTAATTTATCTCATAGGTCATTTAAGTATTAACGATGTAGGCATAAATAGTGACTTATTTAAAGAACCTAACAAATATTTATTTATTTTGACCGATTAAAAATAAATATTAAGCATTCTTACGTTTATCGTTTTTTTTTTAATATCTGAAGTTGTATAGAAAGATATAGGATATAAAAATTGGAGGCTTAAGTAATAGTCACATTACTATAGGATGGTAATTTGCTGCAAATTAAAATGAAATAATACATAAAACTGAACTGTTATAAAACCAAACTACATTAATACATGTATGATTAAGACATAACATTCGCACTGTACTTGTTTCGAAATATAGTAACTATGGTCTTTGCAATAAAATTCGATTCTGATACTACCTGTAGGCTTTTTTAATTGCTTGACTGCTAAAATTCTATTTACGTTGTTTATTTTTTTTGCACACAAAGTTATTACTATTAATCGTTATTCTTTTAATTACATGTATAATAACGTTTTGTTTAAAGAATAAGGATTAGTAATATATTTTCAAAAGCTAACAGTAATTATTTTATTAACTGCGCACATTACATTTAAAATAAAGAAACAACGAATTGTAACGTAATTAATAAAATGCATTATAACTAATTATTTTTCTATTTTGAAGTAAAACCACAATTGTGTAATTTATTTTCTGACTATCAATATATTCTTATGTGTATTGTGATTATACTATACTATTTTTATGATATTTTTTTAAATTTTTTATGATATTAATATATCGAAGTTAAAATATTTATTAACACCAACATTGGATGCCATGAACGGATACAGAGATAAAAAAGTAAGTAATTTATTAGACCTACGTGCAATGATAAAATTATGTTTTAAGAATATTGTTAAATAAATGCTCCATAATTTTATTCTTATCTTTTGTTAATTATATTGTTTTATTTTTTTTCAATTTTTTTTTACATTCACTTTTGGACTTAGTAGAAATAAAAAATCCTTTGCTTTAATTAAAATCTAAGCGTCTGCAGGGCGTACAGTCGGTAATTGAAATTTCCATAATAAAGTTATCCATTACGAAAAATTAAAAAACTAAATTCAATTTAGATTTTCAGCTCACACGTATCCTGATCCACAAAGACCGACCACAACACAGAATTTGTGGGAGTAATTTATTCCATCCTACATTCACAGCCATTATTGCTAGCTGTGGAACGGCAAATGCGGCTAACGTTGGAGCGATGAGAGATACTTTAAACATATAAGTATAAAAGCGGTTCTTTTCTTAGTATTTCTTAACAAATTAATTTATATTGACTTATAAAACTACTGGTTTATTTAACTTTTAACCTCGTCTTTTATTCAGAAGCTGTATTATATAGAATTAGTAATTCAAATGGTATTAAAAATTCTTTTTATGTTACCTCGTTAATAGACAATAAAAGTCACATTTTATTTAATAATATTTATTGTCATTTATATTCTAAAATTATAAAATAAAATTTTAATAATATCTTTAATGTTCGTCAAATGTGAATGTATCGGCAGCCAGCATCGTCATTATTCGACGCCTTTCTTGAACCCCCAATTCATGATGCAAGGCGTCTTAAACCACGTTAAACTGGCCGTTTCCCTTTTGCTATAGTTTCACATGAGAATAATTTTGGAGAAACTGGTATCATTGATTAAAACAGTGTTCCGCTTGTTTTCGATAATTTATTTGCAACGATGACAAATGACTTCCGATATTGTTTTGATATTTTACACAATATAAATGATAAAGGGGGTATTGTAATATAAAAAAAGGTATAAATTGATGTTATTTAAGACCAATTACTTTTAATTATTATTAATAAATTTCAAACACAATACAAATTTCATCATGAATTATAGTGTCTTATTTAAATGCCTAATCTACATAATTGTGTAAAAACATTTAAGTACTTTTTTGTGAAAGAGCAATAAACATTCATATATAATTACAAACTTTGATATTTAAAGTATTATTTCCTTCGAAGTACCTAATCAGTAATATACACACAAAGTAAGTATCTGAACACGAGTTAACAGGGTGAAAAATGTTTGCTTATTGAGATCTTCGATCAAGTATTTAGCTCAAGTTTTACTGTAAGTAATATTTAAAAAAATATCAATAAAACCAATAATTTGTCACGAAACGGTTTAATTTTACAGCATCCCACAAAATTGCTTGTTCTCATTGCATTAATTTTAAAACTGGACTTTATTGCTTATCAATATTTAAAATATTACACAGAAGTTAAGATAAATATCTCATGTACGTGCTTCGAATAAAAATGTTTGCAAATATTTCAAAAGTTATTCATAAGCAGAACAGAGTAAACTTCGCCCAGGGCTTTTATTACTTTCATTATCCTTAATATGAACTTTTAGTTAACCAAAACTGTTGAAGTTGGGGAACTCATAGCTTATTTATGGAATGAGAAAACTAACATAGAAACTATCCTTATTTTCGTAAAGGTACAGGTTCGCTTATTTCTTCTTTCTGTTCAACTTCACAGTAATTGTAGTTTCATTTACAGACAAATCATGTATAATTAATATTATTATTTATAATTTCATTCATTAAATGAAAATAATTTCTTTCAATACGCTTAACTTTTACTTTGCAAATATATGTATATTTCATTTAGATTGTACCTAGAAAAATTGTTCGTGTCTAAAATAACTACCATTACTTTATGAGATCTAAGACTTTCGCGAGTATTTATTTAAATGAACCCAATATTATTGGATTACAACGCGTATTTTATTTAAAAGAAACTACATACCCCCGCATTCAAATCTCGTCTGCCCGTAATCACGGTTGCTGAAAAGTAACCAAAACGTCGGAACGTTATATCTTAAGTTTATTCTGACAGAAATCGCTGTACATGTTTTAAGCCAAGGTCAACTTTATTTAGATTACTTATAAAAAGTCCATACAATTTTATCTATTATTATTTATTGTTTGCATATAAAAAGTCCAAGAAAACTTTTGACGTGATAACGTCTTTGAAATCGTTTTAGTCGGGTGACATGTTCAGAAACTTGTGTCACACCAAAACCTCACGAGCGCGATCGCAGGTATATCGAGAGAGAGACAGACCGATCTCCCGTCTCATCTCGAGCGCTGCCAGTCATTCCGTGAAACTTGTCACGCGGAATCCTCACGAGCGGAGGCAATCATAGCGTTCGAGTGAGTGGACCGATCTTCCGTCTCTCTCACTCTAGCGGCATACAAACGAATGGAGATTTTCTCGTGCGGTTAAGTTTTCGTTGAATGTTTAACAGAATGTTTAACTTGTCATTTTACACCGGAAATTTATCATCAAAAGTGTGAATAAAACTATAAATGTCATTGAAAATTTGAAAAAATTGTTATCTTCATTAATTCCTTACTTCCCAAAAACTTATAGCACCAATAAGACGTTATCACGTAAACATTTCCATCGTAAACCTACTTTACAAACAACCAATATTTTTTATTTACTTTTCATATAATACACTACATTGATTTTATAATATGATTTGCATTGTAAAATTCAGTTTCTAACTTAAAACTTTAATGAAATGACGATTCTATTATAATAAAATATACATATTAATGCATACTATTTACTTTCAGAATAACTCTTTTATAAGCCTCGCAAATAAAATGATTTTAGATATACTATTATTTATATAGATTTTTAATATATATATGAATATTTTAAATATACATATAGAACTGAAATTTTTATATATTTAAAATATATACCTTCTCCAGATTCCATATATTTTATTAATAATACTGCTATAGTAATGAGTACTACGACTTATATTTTTTCTATTAATAATTCTTTTCGCTATCATTGTAGCTGTAGCCCTCATAGCTTTGACAGACACTGGAAAGGCTAAGCTTTACCAAAATCCATCCACAAATTTAATTTTAAACCATATATTAATTTCGAGTGAAAGCAAATTGGAATGACAAAAGTTAAAACTTCACAATTTCTATGCTAGTGCTATTTATAGCGCCAATTGAAGCCATATTAAACCACGGCGACTGTTCTTGAAGATAAAATAGAAGAGACGTTTTCGGAAGATGCTTTCAATGATTTCAGATTTATATGAGAGTTAAAAATAAGTACGCAATCCATGACAGAAGGTAAGGTAGTAAATGTTTAAAAATATAAGGATTTAAGTTAAAGATATTAATATCTATAAGCTAATAACTGTTGGGAGTTTAGCTTCGTTTTAATAAATAAGAACCTAGGAAGGAATATAAGGGTAGGAATTGGGTTATATATATATATATATCCCAATTAATACCCTTTCCTACAATTTCCTTATTCCCACCCCTCCCTATCCCTAAAAAACAAGGTTGGCAACGCAACCGCAATAAAGATGTTGCGGATGTCCATGGCTACAAGTAATATGATTAAATGTATAAAGTAGAATATTATTGATTATTAGCTGCTATGAGTAATTGAAATCGAATCGAATTTACGGAAACTGACAGAATGTGGCTTAATCACTTCTAATAATTGACAAGGAAAAATTTTTATTGATAATTTATGACAAAAGTATAAAAATTGCCTTTATTTTTTCAGTATGACAGCATTTAAGAATGATTTTATTAATAGGTGAAGTAAAAATAACTTCAAGAATGAAGAGAAATTTGCTATGTAAGAAATGACATAATTAAATATATCAGTGAATTAAAAAAAACTAGATAAATAGTGGGCTTCTTAACAGTAGTCGATTTCAACAAAGCAACATCTAATTGCGTGAGCAGATAAATTTTAAAGTGTTTAGAAATAATTTAAATTTAATGAAGCAAATATTTCAACAAAATGATAGAAAGAGATTAAAGAAATGAAAAGACTTTAAGTAGCAATTAAAGTTTCTTAAGCATGAAAATATCTGCATATTGCGAATATATTCACATAAAAAGAAATCTGATGGTCGTAAATGCAGACACTCAAAAGCAAGTAAAAACGATATAAAACACTTTATAAAACAAGTTTTAATTACGTAAAAATTATAGTATAAAATAAATAACAACTTCGAAAAAATTAATATTGAGAGCTACAAAATAGGTTAATAATAATATTAGGGTATTGTGGTCAATTTAGACTCTGTTATTCACCTCATACGAAACTTAAGTTTTCTTTTATATAAAGGCTAGATTTTCTCCATTTCACAAAATGTATTATAGATTAATTTGGATAGTGATAAACATCTTGTCATCGAATGGTTTAGTGAATAAAATAGCAATTCTGTAAATTAAAAGAAGAAGTTTTCTAAAACAATTCCATAAACTTAAAAGAGAATTTGAATCTTGTTTACAAATAGTTCAAATACGATAAAAAAATATTTTCTGCTAAAAAGGTGCATTACCTGAGAAGATTACAAGAATAAATTGTGATCTTGTTTGAGTGTACAAACGTTTAGCCGAATTTCCTTTAAGTCAGATCCGTTTTTTTTTGAAGACAATCTAAATAAAACTATATCTAATGAAATAGTAGATTTTTTGTTACTAACCCCAAAATATATATTTAAGGCTACTGTAATAACTCAAACTATGTTTGTTCGTGTACCATGAATTACAATAGCACATAGTGATGCTGGCGTACAAAACACTCTTAAAATTCATTGAAAGATAAATTTTCTTTAAAGTCATCTGACTTAGCGCTCTTAACATCTATATCGCTTATTCGACATTGTACAATTGGTACTCAGAATTAAATTATTAAATTGAGTAGGTATCAACAAAAAAAAGTTATTGTCAGCATAGCATTTCTAGGGAAATAAAGTAATAATAATAATAATAATAAGTATTCTTTATTGTACACCAAAAGAATAAATAAGTTATAGAGTAATTACAAAACTTGATCAAAATGTACAATTGGCGGCCTTATCGCTAAGCAGCGATCTCTGCCAGGCAACCATGTTACGTAGGACACAGTAAACAGTAATTAAATATTTCAGGTGTACATATATAAGAGAAAAATAAACTTATACGAAATTATATCCATATATATATATAGTAAACATATATATACTACATTCAATATACAATAATCTATATATATAATTTATACAACAGTTT
The DNA here is from genome assembly GCA_916720795.1 of Danaus chrysippus. NCBI lineage: Eukaryota > Metazoa > Arthropoda > Insecta > Lepidoptera > Nymphalidae > Danaus > Danaus chrysippus. Next base: position 11,971,305 of record CAKASE010000074.1, on the reverse strand, counting down.
AAATATGACTATAAGTAACATACAATAATAAATTTAAAATATAAGCCAGATACATCGCAGAGTAGGAGTTTATAATAAATAGTAAAATAAAAATCATAAATATTAAAGTAGTATGGTTGTAATAAATAATTTGCAGCCGCCTATTAAAAGTATGTAAATTATTTTATGGATTATAACATAAACATCATGTAAATAATAATTAGAACAATAGAATACTTAAGCTTTTAATATTTTGCTAGCTACATTTAGGTATGAACCAAAGTTTTTTGCAAGGGTTAACCCTTTGGGCCGAAATGTGTCTACTATTGACCTGCCAGTTTAATCCCTCGGGAATTTGATAAACAAGGGTACGTCAATTTGACATGTTGCAAAAAGTAATATGCCTGCAATATGGAGCGGTACTTAAAATAATATCTGTGATATAACAAATATGAAATCGTTCTTTTGAGAGTCAAAAAGTTTGTTGTATATCACATTACAACATATGTTTTCTAAAAAAATGTCATATAATTAATGGACTAAGACTATATTTTATAAAATAAATGTTTTAATTTATGTAGTAATAAAATATATTATAATGGATAATCTTTAACACCAGCATATTCAAGCATAAGTTCTAATATCAAACTCGTACATTACGGAATATAAAATAGCGCATAATATTTTAATTTAATATCAATCCATATAAATATTGTGCAGCGCTGGTACAAATGAATTGAGAAAATATAAATCTGCCCGGTCACCAGATGCCAGTCATTGGCGCCACCATATTGACTTTTGCTGTTCGTATAGCTCATTTTACTGGACCAAGTCTCGTAGGCTAAATTATAATACGATATGCAATATATGTATAATGAAATATTCTCATTAGTTATTACCATGAAAGTTTAACAGTGCTATGTAATGTTTAGTAATGACATTTTTTTTAACTGTCCGCGGATCGACCAACTGAGTAACAAATATAATATACAAATTTATAACTTTCTTTACATTATTTCTCTTTTCAAGACTTAATTCTTATATTAAATAATATAAATTCTTGGAAAGTATACGATTAACTTTATAACTTAGGCTTAACATTGACGGAATTAAAAACCTGAGAGGTTTGTATAGAAATCATTTGACATATGTATCGCAGTCTCTTATATTATTTGAAGTAACGTACAAAAAACTTAACATTAAATGTTAAAAATACTTTTTTGTAAGCGTATTGTTACATTTACATACATATTTAAATGTATGTATTATGTTTTTTATTGGATATTTTAGACTTTCTAGTTGTACATATTGATTTTTGTTGACGTATCGTATTAAGAGGTCGTGTAAAACGTTATTTCCCATATATTAATTAATTAATAATATTATCTGCAGAAAATATTGAGATATACATATTTTGATTACTATGTATACATACATATATTTAGTTTTAATTATTGATTTAGATTTATATTGTTGTCTACTTCATAATTCTGAGCTTAACGTTATTTAGATTCTAATATTTATTGGGAATTCTTATGAAAGTCAACTAGTGCCATCGATATATAGTGTGAATTAATATTAATAATATTTGTGTACAGTAATTTAAATATTCAAATACTTAACAATTGGTTTTACTATTTGTAATTAGAACCTTAGCATGTTTTACATATGTAATTTTAAGTGTTTTATTATTCTATGGAAACTCTTATGCAGGGAACTAGCGCACAATATTATAACCGACCCTCACTTAAATGTTACCTTTGAATATTATAAATAGGGTACAAGTGTTAGACTGGGGATTCTGTAACGAGTTGCGGAGCATTAAACATCTAAGTGAAAATGCTGCCTAGTTTATTTCTAACAATGTATATCCTCAGTCAGTCAGTGGTGGCTCAGTGGTTAAAGGGCCCGCCTCTCGTCGCCGAGGGCGCGGGTTCGATCTTGGTCCGGGCAAGTACCAATGTGATTTTTCCGAATCATATGTACTTTCTAAGAGTATTTAGACACCACTGATTAATGTTGATTCCCAAAAGAGGGTTGATGTCAGGCAGGCGGCCGATCGTAAAAACAAATAGCCAAAAACTATTCACAACATGTAAGGCAGACCCTGGCTATAGCTGGGAAATTGCCAGGTAGAAGAAGAAGAAGAATGTATATCCTCAATGTATATTAATTACTAAGTTAAGTTCAATATTAAATATCTCTAATTTTAATTCCATTGTTCGAGTAATGGAGTTACAATGTTTCACACTAAATACTTTGAGAGTAGTATTTTAATTTTTTAGTCATTACTCGTGCAATAAGAAACTAACGACTTTCCAACTCAATCATAATTAATTGTTATTAATAATTAATTCTTTAATATTTGGGCAATAAAAATATTTTAGCCACCTAAGCCTTTTAACCCTAGAGTGGGCGCGCTATGATCATTTTGCCGCCCGCGCTAAAAAACCGTTAATAATAATTAAAACAACTAGCCGTTAGACTTGTGCTTCTTAGTAGCTGCTTCGAATCTCATTAGCAACGTTTGCCGTAAATTTGGACACCGTCAGTGGCCGGGGGACCGCAGGAGAAGAAGGTATCTACTATCAGGTGTCGCCGGGCGGCAAATCGCTCACCGCGCGCCCACTCACGTAAGTCATATTTTATAATGCATTTTTTGCAAACTCAAAATGTTGACTATATTTTATGGTGCATTAATAACTTTTGCAGCTAAAAATATATTTGTTTTAGGATTTCAAAGAATTAATTGATAATAATAAATAAAAATGGATAAAATAGAAGATCAAAAGATTTGGTGGGATACCAAATCTTGAACACCAAAGATTGGGCGAAACCATCTTCAATGTTTGGATTTGGCGACAGGAAAGTGTTACTATCTTATGTTCCAAATAAAAAGCAAAAGAAAATAGTATTGCTATTATCAACTTTGACCTGAAATGATAACATGTGCAAAACCTGAAATGATAACATTTTATAATAGTACTAAAGGTGGTGTTGAAGTGGTTGACCAAATGAAGGAAGAATATTCTGTTGGGGGAAGACTCGCAGATGGCCAATGAGATTATTTTTTTAATGTTGAATATTGCCGGTATAAACAGTCAAATTATATACAAAGCCAATACTCTACATTTGATACTACGTCGAGAATATTTGAAACAAATTGCCATGGTACTTTCAAGCAATATATGACCACAAGGACTTCTATAGGCACTTTAAATATTTCTTTGAGGAACCAAATTGCTCGCTTTGTTCCAGTAGAACAAGCATCTTCTTCGAAAAAGGAAGGCAAATGCAGTATATGTCCCTCAAAGAAAAACAGGCGCACGAAAAAAGGGTGTTCCAGATGCCAAAAGTTACTGTGCAATGAACATTGTTCATATCTTTGTGAAGACTGTTTTGATAAAGCGTATCCTGTAGATTTAGAAAATATATAATTTTGTTATTTTTGTTTTATTTTTTAAGTATTAAAACGTATTATGTAGCTTAAGAGAAAAAAAGTCATTTAAAATATTAAGTTTTTTAAAGTCTTTTGTAAACCAAAATTTATAGAACAAAGTTGAATAAATATGTTGATTTATTATAACTTACTGTTTATTTATTTAAATCCTAAAAGAAAAAATATTGAATTGCAGTATTACTAGTCAAAATAGTCAAAGAAAGTGAGGCTGCAAAATGCTCCCCACGCGCCTACTGACGTTACGCAAAGAGACGCGCCCACTCTAGGGTTAAATTCTAACCATAAAAAATTTGACAGTTCACTGCTTTGAAAATTATTTGAAAAAATTTACATCCTCTTACAGGCCCCGTTATGTAATCGATATTTTAATTGAATGAGTGAATTTAAGTAATAGAAAACTTACTTCAAATTTTTAATTAATTTTTATATATAATTACAGCTTCGGGTGTCAAAAAATGTCTTAATATTTATATAAAGTCAAAAGGCGTTGAATGAATATGTTAAAAATTTATTTCATAGCTAGTACGAGTACACCTCATTTTCGATGTCAATTTAATACGGTTTGAATTTGTAAATTTTCATGTAGTCTTTGTTTGAATTGTATCAATTCAATATAATGTATAAGAGAAAAAGTAAAACCTGTCAATTTTAATAAAAAAGATTTGCTATCTGTTTCAATTACGATGAAAGCATTTTTCAGTTGTGTGAAACCAACTACTCACTAGCCTATATTCGTTACCATTTAAAAGCACTATAGCGTGTATGTATGTGTATTGTATCTCGTTATTCATTTTAAATAATATTAGTACATTATTACGTAAATTTTTTATAGATGTTTAAATTTAATCTACACTAGCTGTGCCCGCGACTTCGTTCGCGTGGAATAATGACTATGAGTAGCGTTTTTTGACATAACTTTTTTATTTATGAACCGACTGACATGAAACAAACCCTAAAGCATAACTGAAGCATACCACAATATATTCGTGAAAACCGCATCCAACTCGGATCAGCCGTTTCTGAGATTAGCGTCAACAGACAAACAGACAAAAAAAAAGTTAATTACATTTTTGGGTTCGACATCGACATAACAATTACCCCTGCTATTTTTTTTATTTTTTTTTCAATGTACAGACAGCACTTTTCTACAATTTTATTATATGTATAGATAACACCTCTTTAATTAGCAAACAACCACCACTTTATTTTCATAACACAGACGTGAAAGCATTTTAAGTAAGACGAAACTATAAACGACATATCCATTCAACGCCTTTAATTTAAGAATAATACTATATCCAATAAATGATTGAATTTTATAATTTTGTATAATTCCAAATATGTATAATTTATTATTCCCAATGTAAGTGATGTAATTATTTCAAATGTAATTCCCAATCAAAATTTGACACCATATTTTATTTTATAGATACATATAAGAGCCGAACACCAGGTGTCAACTGAACTTTCTGACGCAAAAATTATAACATACAATAGACGGCTCCATAGGATGGATGAGATCTCCTGTTACATGCTCAAAGCGATCAATAAATTCTGGTAAGCAGCTTACGTTCTTTTGACAAAGAGTTTTATATAAACCTAAAGGTTCACTTCATCTCGCTTGAACAATATATTGTGTCACAATTTCTGTGAAGATATTTTCCTCTCCCCCTACAAAATGCCCGAGTCATTCATGTCATTATGTCAGCAAGAACGTATAACGTGTTAGTTAGCTACGAGGAAATTAAATTTGCTAAATAAGTCAATCGATGTCATATATCATTAACCTATTTCAAATTTATTTTCAAAGTTTAACAATTCTTAATGTTTGTTATTGGTAGAGCCTAGCTGTAAGTAACTACATCTCGAACATGGGCTCTCTAGACTGGGTAAGTACCACCTATCACAGATCATTGTGAAGTAACACCGTGAGAGCCGGTTGCCCTTTCCCTTTCCCCAACTTTTTCTGCTCTTTCAAGGTCGGCAACGCATCCGCAACATCCTTTATTTTGCAAATGACTTATGGCGACTGTGACTACCTTCCATTGAGTAGGCCATGTGATAAAAAAAGGTTACCTTTGATAAAAAAAAGGATATTTTTCAACGATTTGAACCGTAAGGATTGAAAAAGTTTAGAATACTTTTAGATAAAAAAAGTCTTAAAACACAGAAACACGGAAGTTAAAGAGCAAAAACTACTGTACTAGGATCAATTTTGAGTAATTATTGAATCAAATACACTTATTTTTACGTTATGATGAATGATATATGAATTTTTGATAATAGTATAGTATGACAATGATATTATTTCTTTTGCACTGAATTGGAAAGACAAAAAAAAAGATATTTTGTTTAATTAATGCTGCTATGTTTCATAACTATAACAAATAAAAATAATAATAAGAAAGTAAGTACAAGCGTATTCCTTTAAGAAATATAGAATTTAAAAGAATATTATTGAAAATAAAACTAGGGATTGATACTTTTGAAAATTTTTATAAGCAATAATAGCAACATTTTCAGAAAAGAGTAATATCTACGTCGAATTCGCTTGAACAGTTCAGTTCATTCTCCAAAACGCCACTTTAAAAATTCAAAGTCCCTTAATGCATTTATCCTACACTGTATTTGTGAGATATGGAATAAAAATTGTGGGTTATTCGTAATATTTTTAAATGTTCTATTCACAAGGTATCCAGGTAGTGATAATTTTTAATGGATATTGAAACTGTTTCAATCTGAAGTACACAGAATGAAAATATAAATAACATAATATAAACCAGTTCAAAGTTTTTAGCAACTTATTTTATATACCAAAGTTATAGGTACATACGCATCTGGAATGCTGATGTTTTTAACTTTTTGTTGGGAAAATGCTTTTGGAGTCAGTAGACTCTTATATCGGATAGTATATACAGTAAATAATATCTATTCGGATAGATACTTTTCTTTTATGAGTTCTATATTGTATAATTATATTTATTGTCCATTTATTTCTTTATTTTGAACTTTCAAAATATAGGGAATACTGATCGAACTCATCAGAATAACATAGTTATTAGGATATTATCTGCTATTTAACAAATGACAATGATGACACCGCAGAACTAACGCTTACTCTTGTCAACCGCGTAAAGAATGTGACGTTATTATCTTTGCATTCAATCAATCATATAGTCTTACATATAGGTGATAAGTTTTAGATGTAATATTTATTATGTGTAATTTTCGTAATTTTTTTCAAAGGTCTGTATCAAAGTAAACCGTATGCTACATAATATATAATAGCTTTTTATTTCTTATTATCGTTCGTTCGGTCTTTCATTCGTTTAGTTCTTTAATGTTATTGGACCTTTATGTATATATTCGTTATTGACATCTTCGAGGCTGTAAGAAGAGGTCATTGAAATATTTGTCAATAAGTCAAGGAACTGTAAATAATCTACTTATTTACATTAAGTCTTATAAAGATCCTAAAAGACCCATATGACTATCCCTTTTTCAATAATGTATGATATTTAAATGTGTTATATATATTTGTTTAGATTTGTCGTAATTAGGTTTAATGAATATACTATGAATTTTTCAAGAGTTTATCTGACAAAAAAATAGTTATTAAAATAAAATTTTATGTTTCCGTTCATAGATAAATCAAAATTGTATCCTTTAATTATTCTAGAATCAGTTTTTTTTTATCTTAAAGAATGACAATAGAAACAGACTTATGAATCACAACATTAAAATAAAATCCCATGCATTACTAGTCATTTAATTATTAACTTGGGCGCTTTAAATAATTAATCGAGTAATCATTTCCTAAAAATGTCTACCATAATATTAGTAAAAGAACTATTAAATATTTAAGTACCCTTGTAGCAGTGCGTAGTTTATACCCTTGGCATTGCAGGTATCAGTAGGCCACGCTGATCACTTAACTTCAGGCGATCCACTTGGTTGCCATCGGCATGGTAAAATAATATTCTAAATTAATATTAAAAATTAATTATAATAAGGCATTAAGTTGGATGTAGATACAATGTATAACAGTTGTAAAATATCTAACCAATTAAAAATATTTCATTTACAACATTTGAAAAAAAAATCAGATAAAAGTCAATAAACGAAAGGAAAAGTGCCCCAAGTAACATTAACTCAATTTTTACAAAAGCCTTAAGATTTTACAAAAACTCTACGGTTTTCATATTATTAGAAAACGATTCATACATAGACGATTTTGTACGAAAGTTGCAAATTTATTTTTTCCGACAGATGATGCTATAATAACTATAATTCAAATATAAGCGATAGTATGACACTAACGAAGTTATGTCGTTACTAACATTATTACATTTTCTGATCTTAGAAGCACAAACTGTGTAATATTTAAGAATATTATAAGCCTTCTCTTGTTTCTTTTTCACATTTTCCTTAAATTTAGATAGAAATCCGATTATAATTTATTTCCATACAGTATTTTGAGTGAGAAAAGGAGAATCAAGTAACTATATCAGCGTTTTAAATTTTCCTCGTTACGTTAGCGAACTGCATGAATATTACACTTCAAGAGCTTTACTTGCACGGAATTTTTATCTAATTTGCCTTTTATATTTCAAAATTTTAATTCTTAGCAAAAAAAAAATAATATTAACTAAAAATTTTGCTGCTTTTACCTACAATATTGTGCCAAATGATTTTTAGCCATTTTCTTTAAAAAAAACCTTATCTGGTCACTCCGAAAAAGAAAATAAAATAAATACATTAATTACACCACAGAGGTGTGTCCAATTCCTAAAAGCAACTTTATATATGATTTAAATTAAGCATTTTTTCGTAATATATGATTATCAAATTAATATCTTCACATTTAGTAGTATCTTACATAAAAGGGGATGTATTTTTATTAGCCATTTATTTTAAGTTAACTGTACAAGACAGTCTTACTTTGTTATAAGAAAGAAGCAATGCATACTTCGGATCAAACGACTTGCCATTAAAGAAGCCGATACTTTTACAATTTAAGTACCTATTAAAGAGTGAAATGACTAGAATTGGTAGCTGTACGAATTAAACTTTTTATCTAGACGTGAAAGAAGCGGATTATTTAAGATGACAACTTAAGATACCAAGATGAAACAAAAGCCCACTATAATTACTTCTTAAAATAAAACTTAAAGTAGACTAAGTTGACAATCTTGTTAGTATTTATGACTTATCTTATAATTGTGAGCTTTTAGTCCTACGTCAGTAGTATTTCATTATTCAGTGATCCTTTTGTTCTTGGAAATGTTGAAAACTGTAAAGATAATTAAATCTAAGAATCAGTTCAACAGAGGTGTATTAAAGTTGTTTTATAGTTTAAACGTTTTTACCCTTTCGAAAGTTATAAAGATTTAGAAATAAGTTTTAGAAAATATTTTTTGAATATTTTTATACGTTTTCAGGTCTGATAATTTTTTTTTTCAGCCAATCAGAGCCCACTGCTGAGCAAAGGCGTCTTTCTCACATGGAGTTGGTAATTTCAAACTTATAATTGTCAAATTATAATTCCAGGTTTCCTCACAATGTTTTCCTTCTCCGTCTATCAGTTATGACTAAATACTCTTAGAAAGTACATATGACTCGGAAAAATCACATTGGTACTTGCCAAGATCGAATCCGTGCCCTCGGGCACGAGAGGCGGGCCCTCTAACCACTAGGCCACCACTGATCATATTGAAATAAAGACACAAAAACTTAAAAAATATTATAATAAAATTTATTAGGAATCTACTCGCCGAACAAATTGTTTTAGTACCGTATGATTGCATATTTTTGATGAAATTATTAATTGATTTTCTTCCACTTAAGCACAATTATTATAAAAGTAATTGTATCTTATTAAAAAAAAAACATTAAAGAGAAATAATAAACAGAACACACATACTATCCTTTGCAATTATAGTCTCGTAATATACGAACTCTTTAAGATAAAAATAAAATATTTACTTTTATCATAAATGATATTTACTTTTATTTAAGGACTAACAGTTCATATAAAACTTAATTTAAAACTTCTTCAAAGTATATCATGAACAAGTAATTGATAACATCCTTATGTTTATTCAGCAATTTTCCTTTATTATTTTATAATAATTGTTCAAAGATTGGTTTTGCCAATATCAAATTACAATATATACCTTGATGTTGCCGCAAGTGTTAATATAATGATTTTAATTCGATATAGTATAATAAGGTTCACATATAATTAGAATATTTTGGGTCAAACGTTTGTGATACATACTATAAAACTAAACGAGTATTTAAAAGATAATATTTATAGTGAGTCATCATTAACATTATGTATGAGATACTGTAATTGCTTTTTGCTTCTCAAAATTGTATGCATAACTAAGAGTGATGACTTTATTTTCGTTATTTTAATTCTATTTAACTTCCTTAATACTACCTCAGTAATTACACCGTTAACCGTACAAAGTTTGTAGCGACGTCGACCACATTCCAAATCACCCTCAGCAAACAGTTCAAAATGTTGCAGGTAGACCAATTTGAACTTTGCCATCGGAATCTAAGCCTCAAAATTTTAATTTATCAAAGAACCTAATTTGTCTTTTATAAATGAACTAATGATTAACTATATTTCATGTACCTTTATGTTTTACATTCAAAATAATCTTAATTTTAAAACAAATTTAGAAAACTATTTCAAAATAAATGTTTTTATAGTATAATTAAAATAGACGTATAGTTTTTTCCACGACTAAGTATTTTCTTTTGTTCTTTATCGAAAACATATTTACACAATAAAGTAACCAAAATTATTTGATAAAAATAATTTATTTTTATCATGATCATTTTACAACTATATTTTACTTTATTATATTTACTTGTAATCATTGGGTTATCTTTTTGTATTTTCTCGTAATAAAACATGTAACTATCAGACAAATCGAGAACATGACAATGAACGAGACGAGAGCAGTTAAAGTCTAACAACAAAAAGTGCACTTCATTAGCGTATTGGTGCTTGACCTCGGTATCTCCGTCGTTTTTGCTCTTACCTACATTATCAGCCACTTATCTGCATCTGTACATAGTTGATAGTGTTGTTGCCATATCTATTTATCTCATTAATATTTTGTATTAGAAGTGATAACTGCTTCTTAAGGGAAATATAAATTGAAAATTTAACGAACAGTGCCGAGATCATATCATTATAATACATATACAATACTGGATCGAGGAAACACCTGGCAGTGTAAATTAGAAGATTCCTGGTACTACGCAAGAAACTTGATAGCTGTGCGAATGTCACTAGTAGTAAGAATGCTCTCACTCATCGTTACGGTTACTTAATCGTGGGAAACCTCTTTGTATAAAATATATATTTATTTATTGAAAAAAATATAGACTATGTTTTTCTTTTTGTTTACGTGTTCATTATTGCGTAATCTTTTTAGTGTTTTTCTTATGTGTGGTTAGTAAAAATCTGTTATTTTTTAAGTTAATATTAATTGATAAGGCAAATACAACTAAACGGGATATACAAACAAAAATCCTACTAGTGTCATAAATTTTGAATTCTGAATTTCTATTTTAGTTTGAAATCTACAAACAATTAAGTATGCATATAATGATAATATTTTATACAACGTATATATGTATGTTAAATGTTATTTCTTTTTTAATCACACGAACTATTTATTGGTAGATAACTATATACTTTATGCAAATGGGTAGAAGTCGATTGTGTATGCGATTATTGCGTGATTTTAATATTTTTAAATTACTGTAATTATTGTGTACTTTAAATATATGACTATGCATAAAATATAAGTAGCAGATTTTAATTGCATTTAAATGCTTAAGGATGAGTACTTTTAGAAATTATCAAAAATATTTTTATCAATGTGCCTGACAATATGTGTCACAAGAACTGTGAATCAATCCATTCACGCGTGTATCCTTTATTTCATTAACAAAGTTTGGTGGTTGATAATAAACGCGTTTGATAATTTTAACACAAAGATCGTATAGAGTCTAACTACTTTCCACGAACAAAGGAACTAAATAGAAATTCATGACAAGGTCGTTTAATTGGCAGTTGCTAAGTGACAGTCCCTTAATTTAACTTTATTACATGGATTTTCATAAAATTTGGAAACCTAATAATTTGGAATATTGAAATTTATAATTGTAACTCACCCCATATGTAGCAATAAGAACAAAGTAAAATAACTTACTTTCGTGGGTTTTGTTGATCGAAGATTTCTTTAGTTCTTTATAAAACCTATTATATTTTGCTTATTATATATTTAATTTATAATTTTATATTATTTAATGAAAGTATTTTTATATAAGTTATTATGATATATATTTTTTCATTTCTATCGTAAGACAAAGAGTCTCTAAGATTTTTTTAGGCATATGTACTATAAGAAATAGTAAGTGAACTATAACCTCCACTTCAATACTTATAACTCACCAACCTTTAACTTATTTCCGAGTTCGGATCTGACATTCTATTTTATAATATTCAATGTAAAACATTAATGAGAGGCTAAGTTACAATGTCATTCAGCAAGAGCTAGTTTTCCCTCATAACAGCTTCCAGAAATAAAATATACAATATTTTGTAAAAAACGTTATGGTTCTAGTTTTAAGTTATTACATAAATTTTAATGTATTTGGACATTTTAATTATTAGGGAAAAATATCATTACCATTAATTTATATTATTACAACTCACATACAAATTGCACTAGTTTATTTTTATAATAATGAACTATTATACTAATATAAAAGAATGTAAATCACGTTAAGATAATGGTATCGAAGATGTTCGTGTGTATACGTTTAAATAAAATTAAGATTTTTGGATATACTACGTTAAAATCACCAATAAAACAATTATTACATTCATATATTACTTTGAAGTACAAATATTGAATGAAATGTTGTAATCTAGTTCTCAATCTTCTATTAAAACTTTCGGTTAAAGATATCTGTAAATCTTACATACCGATTGAATAGATTAATTTTATCTAGCGAGAATTTATCAGTTCCCTAAGTACGTTCACTGGATATAATATCTGAAGAGATGCTACTGTTTATTACTACTCTATCAATAAAAAAACTGATTTTTATGATAACATTATCGAATAATCAATGTAAAGTATACAAAGCATAAACATTTAATTATACAATGAATGGTAAAATAAACATCCGTTCTCAGTAATTTGAATAGGTAAATGTTCTAATATAATACAGTTACTTTATTAGCAATTTATAAATTATGGTTTTATTAAATTACTTCATATTTTTGCTTCTCATCGATACTAACAATTCACAAGGTTTCTAAATTTATACAAATATGTATAGCAAATTTTAATAATCTTTTAAGGTACACACCAATTTTGTGCTATTTATAAGAGAGACATTAAATTAGAGTAATACTAAAAAATGTCAAAATACTCTCAATCACACTTTGGTTGAGTCATCAGTATGAATGTCTGCGGCAGGAGTGACTCCAGTGAACTGCATTAATACTAACTCGTAAGTTACAATAGTTCCTGCAATCTGAAATTATAACCATTTTTAAATATTACTTGTTGTAAATGACTTTCATGATTTTAACTGACTCTCACCGCTAAAGCAATTCCTCGGGTTACTTTAAAAAATTGTAATCCCGTCAATGCAACTGTGTCACCGTGTATTTGGTCTATAAATCTTTGTACCTAAAAAAAAAAATTTAATTCACTTTACTATTTAAATAAAATGTAGTCACAATCATTATTACTTTTACCTCAATGCCATAATCTGTTGATGGAAGTTCATATAACGTATATACTGGTTGTCGGCTCACAGTATGCACTCTGGCCGCAATAAGTGATAGTGCCAATGATCTTATAATGAGAAATATTAATGAGTATAAGAAGTAGGTTGCTTGTTCATATCCACGGAATATTCTGAAAGATAAATAAAAAAGGTAATGTCTTGTGAAGAAATTCTATAATAGCTTTAACTTTACCTCTGGTCTGGAGTATGACAAGAAGGTGTTGCTTTCACTGCACCGCTATAAAATAACAAGCTCATTAAATCGGTTTATCGTAAAATCATTATTTCATTTATTTGAATGCGGTATTATTCATACACAGATGTGTATGTACCTACATACAATTTGTAAGTTTTGAATAACAATTATTCTTGTAACAATATCTAAGATTTTCTAATATAAATATTGAAAAAAAATTAAGTTTTTCAGATACTACATACTCTTTTTTATATATTTTTTATCTACACTCATCCGAAAGTGTTACTTACATCTCTTTTCCCATGACCATGGTTGCTACAAGGAACCGAAAAGTCGATATTATGAGAGTATAAAATAATAAAAAACATGTACCATCCGAAAAACTTAGTTTCACTCACTATATTTTAATTTCGAGTCGGGTATTTTAATTTTAATTTCGAGTCGGGTCGGGTCGAGTATATCGGGTACAAGATTTGAGGTTCAGTTTTTATAAACGTGACGGTCCAGAAAAGTAATTATCAAATAAGGGCATGAAAGATATACCGAGTGAATAACACTACGATACTACGAAACAATCCATTTAAAGCACAATACTTTTCAGTATGGCCAATTGTGCAGACCGGTACTAACAATACCAAGTTTATTTTTGCTTTGTTAGCGAGTAGTTGGTATTTTCTTCATTGAATAGCTTATAAATGAGATAAGGTAAGGAAAAAATAAACTTTATTACCAAATATAGAAATAATTTGGATGTGAATGAATTTTGGTGTATTTAATATTTTCGTTTATTTATGTTATTAGGGACCAAGTACATACTGCCACAAGTTAGTTGTGCATTGTTATTGTTTTTTATGTGAAAGGTACCAAACGAGCAGACCGCCTACTTGGTAGGCAGTAGTGACCGTCACCCTCGGATATCCTCATGTTGTTATTTATGTTCTATAGAACAGATATATAATTTTTATGATTCATGTTGCCACTTTTATTACTTACGCAAGGGTATGAAGCAGTTGAAAGCATATGAAAAAGAGATTGTTGGCAAATGAAATAAAAATGACTCCTCCGATGACATCATCTACTTTACGGACAAGACTTGTTATTCGATTGTAATCCTCTCTCACATTACGCCAAAATGTAGATGGCATCGCCTGAAAGAACGCAAAACATAGACCTCAATTAACTTTTTATTTTAGAAATACATTATTTTTAAATATGTTATAAAAAATATCACATTATTTTATTTTTCGTTATTGGTATTTTACAATTCTTTTTGTATTCATGTTTTTATGATTAAATAATTAGCTATGTTTATTTATGTCCCTATTCCATCTCTTAATCTGGTTATTTAAGGTAATTATAATTTAATGATCTCTCAATCTCATATCACTTAATGTATTAAGATCATCCACACCTTTCCTTTACTAGCAGAGATCCTATTATTTATTTGTTCAAGTCTTGAAGTCAAATACAAACTAATGTTTATTACAAAAAGATTTGAGAAATTCCAGTTGAATGTACACTGAAGATTGAGTAACTGAAAAAGAAATTAATAAAAGGTATTAAGGAAACCAAATGTTTTGTTTACATTATAGATAACATTAAATTTGATTATACTGTCTAAATGAAATTATCAATTATCATCTATAAATCTATAAAATTAAAATGTCCCGAAGACCTTAACGGCCCAAGTGTACATTGTAGACATTTTATTATCATTAAACTCATATTATACCTGTGTAAGGATTCCTAAACTGAGATTGTAATTCACGATATTATTGAACCATGGAAAACTGTTAACGATGATTGTTTCATATACTTTTCCCGGAGGCTTACAGTCCGTAGCAAACACATACCCCGAAAGTTCAAGCAAACCGTGTTCAACTACAAAAATAACAGGAAATTATTATTTCAAAACATTCTTTTTTATTCACGGTGATTTTATACACATTCATTTCAGTTTCATACCGAAAAAAAATTCGTTAGTTAAACTTTTTCCTTTACATCAATTTTGCAGAACATTATAATTATTATTTTCTTAATTAATGTCAACACGAAAATAATGAAGGCAAACTCATTTGGTTGATAAGAACTGTTTTAAATGTGAATTATTTAATTTTATATCTTAATTTAATGCTTACCAAACGCCAGAGAAAGGACTAGTAAACAGGCAACGTTACATTTTCTCACAAGAGTATAATCATTCAAAGGGTCGATTGCTTCTGTCCATGAGATATATCGACAAAGATTAGGCCATTTTGTAGCTATATGCAAAAATAGTATGGTTATCATTGTAGTGGAGGAGTAGAAAACCAGTGGAGCTAAAATTATAAAAAAAAACATTTAGTGTATATTGAAAGTAACACGTATTTTACTGAAGAATTACATTATATATTGAGTACCGTCACACATTATACAGTGCACTAAACATATCTACAGTGAAATTTCAATAATAAAAGTAAAAACGTATATGTTTTTAAAGTGATAAATAGTTATATATGTATAGATTAAACATACTTACTGTTTCCAACAATCGAAGTATCCGTGTCGTTAAAGTATTTTAATAAAAATAGAACATTTAGGAGAAGCGTTTGTAGAACTATAGTAAGAAGAGTATAAGCACATCGTCCCGATAAATATGTGAACCTTTAAACAACGTTAACTAACTCTCTTACTAAGGTATATTTAATAACTACATCAATGTTAAAAATGTAATAGAAATTATAATAAACGATTACAATTTATCGTTTCTTTGACTGAAAAATTAAGTTTACAAGTACAGTATATGTATATACCTTAGTTTAGAACTATCAACATCAGAAACTCCAAGAACTGGGTTAAGTCCAACAAATTGACCAAGCATAACAGTAAGTTTCATGACCCCTTGGAAAGTGGCACGCCGCTCTGAAGACTGCCCATAGGAATTAAACGATTTTTCTTCTTTTGCTGAAACAATCCGTCACAAATTAGAAAAGATTATGTGAAGACAATGAAGATACGTATAAGGCTTTTTTTATTTTGTAATTATATTGTGACAAAAACACTGTTGTTATCTATAAAATACAATATATATATATAGGGATTACTCATACAAATACCATTTTTTATTATTTTCTTCACCGGACGATTGTAAGTAGTTGCAAAATCCATAGTTTCTATTCAATTTCTCTCTCTAATATTTATACAATTTTCTTCCATCAATAGTAAAACAATTCCGAAACTTAATTAGGTTGTCATGACTGTAAGAATCCAGTATCGTTTTATTCCTGTGAAGAAGTTTAGAAATTATTGTTTTTTTACAGTACCATTTTTATTTTCATAAATAAAACCGAAAAGTCAAATCTTTGGTCCAACTCAATCAGAGCTTTACATACGTATAGTTGGTTTATTACTAAATCCAATTTTAATATATAAAGTAGTTTTAGAATACTCGATTGTTAAACGAATACTTGAAAGTATAGTTTCACCGAGTTGGAAAGAAAAATAAGAGAAATATATACAGTGATTTCATTTTATTTACATCTCTAACACATAAAATTAAACTGACATATTTTCGATGACAGAAAAAGATCAAAATGAAAATACAAATGGTTATATGTTTAACAACCTGCTGCCATGGAGAAAATACACCATTAGATTTTCAAGTACCATGTGAACTTCAAAACAAATTAATTGTAACCTAAATAACTTATATGACAAATGATTTTTTTTAAAGACCTGTGTACGTTCCTTCGTAAACAAAGCAATTTTCACAAAATTGGAGTGTTAATGTTTTTTGTTATTCTGATTCTATTGTTAGTCATTAATGTCTTATTTTGTTGTTAAAATGTTTTTATCAACGTAATGTACTAATTACGACTTCTATAAAACATCACACACACACCATTATACATAATACGCATATATTTTAGAAAAAAAATTAACAAACTTTGTAGAGAATTTTATATTCTAACATATTTATAATAAATACAAATAGCAAAATAACCATAGTAAATGAGATATTTCCAAAAAAAGGGCCAATGACCATACGTAGGTTTTGTGACAACTTTTAGGGTGTCAATATACAAGTTTTGACGGACTCACAGCTGGGTATCTCGAATTCCGAGGTGATTTTACTGTAATGAGTGGACTATTTTACATTTATCCTTTACTTGTCTAATAGCTTGTTCACGTAAAGTCAAATATTTTACTGAGTGTTTCTTACTAGTTTGATACTTCACTGTTACAATTTAACTATTTATTTGTCTAGTTTGTGAAAATCTAACGTCGTGACATATTTTCATTTAATGTTTTGAATGTCAACGTTTAACGGATATTCGTAAACATTTTATACGGAGTATTTTCTTTCGGTCACACTTTTAAAATTCAACATTTATATAATTACTAATTAGTGAGCCATTCACAGAGAAGTACCTGTTCAGTTAATAAATAATATATATTTATATATTTAAAATACATATTTCCTCTGGTAAGTAATGATAAAGTTACATTTTAATATATATAAAAATTTTGTATACAATGATGATCATTTAAAAATGTCTACATATAATATATCTGTAAAAACTTTATTTAAGAAGAAAAAAGTAAATAAAAAAATAAAGATAAGGAAACTTCAAAATTTATTTTGATTTGTTTATAGCAAGATATTTTAATTCCTGAATTTCATTTAGTTTATTTTGAGTTTATGAATTTAATAACAAAATCATACCTGTGATATTTACTTGTTAGTCATTGAGGAATTAAAGTAATTATTATTGATCGCTGTTTCCTGATAACAAATGTCATATAGACACAATATTTACTCATATGTTTAACAATGTAAAATCTTAAAATGATTTTTATTTTCTAAACTAGAGAATACCTCGAAATTATTGTAATGGTGACCTAGCGTTTGAATAGACACGCGAACTTTTGTATAGATAGTATCTTCCCACGTGTAGTAAATAGAAACTAAACTTTATTTATCAGATGTAATTTATATATTATATATTTAAAAAGTTATTCTTTCTCTTTATTTATTACAGAAATATTACTAGGTCATTACGATTTAAATTTTTAATGAACGCTTATATTTTTATTTTCCACAATTTTTTCTTATTAAAAATAACGAGTTTTCATCTTGTAAACAGGAATAGGCAACGAATTTAACAGTATGTAATATGTTTATATTATTTTTTAGTAACATTGTCAAATTTCAATATCATCTTTCCGTGATCACGGTTGCTGTAAGGGAACCGAAACGTCGAAAACATATAGAGAAAAAATTAATTTAATAAGAGTAGTATTTGGAAAACTTAAGTACTTTGAAATGTGTACTTTAAAATCTTAGGCACTGTTATCACGTTTTAAATATAAACCATGCTTAATGGATATGAATGTAACAAAGGTGGAAATAAAATAACTTAAATTATTACTTATCTTTTATAAAATAATATTGTAGTACCTCGTGATTATTTGCCTTTCCTTGTCACATCAATAAAAGTGTAATAAATTCCTTCAAACGATTATATATCTCCATTTTTTCACTTAATATCAAGTTACGATTTAAAATGATGATCTTGCTACATTTTTCTTTTGTTTTAGAATTGAGATTCCTTAATATTTAAGAATTATTTTACTATTTCTGTAAGAGCTGAAAGATAAGATAAAAATTCTTAAAATAAATCACAGTGTAACCTTTGCTTACCTAAATATTTAATTATATTCACTTGTCTGTATTAACTGCAAAGTCAGCTAGTATGTATAAGCATTATAAGCGTTCAGGTAAGCACTCGTACAAATTACACAAATTTCTTCTATATACATATATCCTTTGAAGTCAATAATTCTTACCAAAAGACTTAGTAATGCATATGATGTTTGTTAAAATAATTACGGTATTCTTGAAAAAAATTATAGGATGCTATTTCAATTAATGGGTTTATTAAAATAATATATTTATAATACTTACATTATATCTTTTTCACAATTTGTTTCTTTTCATGGTTATGGGTTCTTAATTTCAGAAATCATATTTAAAGTATACGAGGAACCTCACTATAAAGTATTATTAAATAATATTCCAGAAACAACGAGTCATTTATGTACATTAATCATCATATTACCTATAATTTAAAAACGTGTCGATCGTTTCTATTGCAAGCAATTACTGTATAGGACAACGATTAATGGCCGCTTATAAGCTATTGATTCAAAAGGATTATGCCTCAAAAACTTTGTTGATATTAAAATAATTTAAAAATGAAATTGGGTTTCAGTCAATGATGAATTTCAAAACAGTTTTTTTTATAAGCATCGGGTTTAGTTTAAAGTAAAAGTATATCGCTAAAATATGACTTTGTTCCATGTTTGACAACAACACCTAAACTTTGTAAAAAATACTTTAGCAAATTGTACATAATTTAAATAGCATTCATTTAAATTCAAGATTTGTCAAGCTGCACAAATTTTATTGCTGCAGGAGTGAATGTATAGAGTGAATGTAGAGAAAATAATTATTTTATATCTGGTAAGTGACAAGTAAATATACTGGTTACCTGATGTTCAGAGGTGATTGCACTCTTTGGACTCCTGAAATCGTAGGAACCTAACTCACTGTTACCATTATATGAGAAAATAACACTTCGCCATTTGTTTTAAACTCTTCTAGACCAGAAAATATATGGTTAATAAAAATATAACTTGCCAGAGTCTTTGTTTTCTTTCACTTACAATTTGGAGATTATTATTATTTACATAGTGCACTCCACCACCTATTTCTTAAATGAGATTTTTATTGTTATAGCAGAAGATTAGATTTATCAGACAGGAAACTACTGAAGAACCAAATAAAAATGAAATAAATATAAGTCGGTATACTAGTTACCACCACAGCGTACATTATAGAGCAGACTTCATAAACGCTGTGTTGAAAATCTATTCACGAAGGTCAACAATAAATCTGAAAGTTATTGGACAGTATTATAACAAGTGTACATGAAAAATCAGTATTATGTGCAAGGAAATTTCAATTCCGTAAATAAAATGTGGGTTAAAAAAAATTACAAGATTGTTTTTAGTAACGAATTTAACTTTTTACGAATGGCTAGATTTCATTTGACTCTTTACTTTTCAAATATTTTTAGGTACAATGAAGCCTTGTGACGTATGAGCTATTGTATATTTATTTGTCAAAAGTCTATCATTCATTCAACATAAATTGCAGCCTACTACTTTCTTGAATTTTTTATGCCTGATAATTAAATACAATCTACAAAATATTTGTATTTAAAATCCATTATCTCTTTTAATATTTCTGGTTTAGTTTACAATATAAGGTCGCAAAATAGATATTAAATGAATTCAATTTAAAAAATTACCTTAAATTACGGGGAATACTACTTTAGAATTCTTTTCATTGATATTTGAGGGACGAAAAAATCTTTTTATAATTTGTTCATTTTCTTAATACGATTTTAGATACTGATTGCTTTTTCTTGTTTCTTAGTTTTAATTTCGATTTCCAATAAAATATAATTGAACTTGGGAGTAAGAGATTTGTTTGTTCTATGGTAATTCCTTTCTTGTTATTTTATTTGTATATTAAAACATACTTAGTGTATTCAGTTAGTCAATAAAACATGCACCCATGATTTTTCGTCGTATGTTTCCAGCCTTGCATTACATACCTTTTTTAAAATACCTCTGGGAATGTTTCTTCGAAATGACTTAAGTTTAATGCAAGTTTATTTACTGTATGCTGTATTACTGTATACATTACCAACTGTTGGCCTCTCAGTTGATGCGACCAGAAGTGGATTACGTGGAACGTACGCACATGCGATGGACTGATGCAGTTGAAGAGGTCACAGGGAAGAAGATGCAGACCAATATCCATCTGACACAGAAATGAGTGGCCTGCAGAAGTGTGGCGACAAAAGCAACCCGCCATGATCACGTCCCTCAGCCATAAGGACACAACAGTAAAAATATGGTGACAGACCTCCGATAAGTATGCTACAGCGACTCATTCTTTATATTTTCTTTTATATAATCTGCAACTATATATGTTTTTGAATTCGTAATCACATTATTTTAAAATGTAACAAATATCTTTATATATATAAATAAAACTTGCGTAGATATACTACGTATGCTTTATTTTTATCTGCCCGTGATCACGGTTGCTGAAAACTAACCGAAACGTCAGGAGTACGTAGGTTGTAGTAGTTAGTAGTGTAGTTTTTTGTAGTAAAAAATGAAGCACTCGTAGTATATCCGAAAATTATTCGTTTCGTTTAAATGAATACTCGCGAAAGTCTTAGATCTCATCAAATTATTTCCGTATTATTTTCATACATAGGGAAGCAGTTGAGCTGAGAGTACAGTTAATTTCTAATATGTAATTATTCCACGTAATAAAAAAAAACACTGGAGTAATAGGAGCATTAAAGCATGTGACGTATTTGAAGCACTCTCTGAAAATGGTAGAATCTCAGAAATTTTTGTTATCTATTTTAGTAGTATTAATATATAATGACTATGTATTAAAAATATATTTCATTATATTTAGAAGGAGGTTAAAAAATATTAAAAATTACGGACTTATTAATATATATTTTAACAAATACATATTTGTGTGTATGTATCATATATTCTATAATAAAATAGTCGTAATACGACATCGTAATCTTTAATAAAGTTTTACGATTTGTAATTTTTAACAGTAGAACAATAAAAGAGGGTTTTCTGTTTATATTGTCAATACGATTAGGGATTTTGAAGATGCTGATTCTACGCAGAACCCTAAACACGATTGGATAGAAATGTCACAGTTGTGCTTTGACTCCTTCAAGCAAAAATGATTGTATATGCAACGTAGATACTTGTACATTAGGTAGTAATTATCATGAAGTATATTATTAAATCTTTTAATTTGTCAAAATCGTTTACTTTTAATTTCTGGACTTATAATGTCAAATAATAATTTTAATATACCAAAATTATAACTTTTATTTAAAGTAACATAAAAATTATTATTTGTATTCTTTCCAACCTTCTTATTTGTTCCGTTATAAATAATAACAATAACTTGATCATCTTCTTTGCAATGATCCAATTTTATAATAACTAATCCTGTTATTATTTATAATATACAGTTTATTTTTTGAACTTAATTTTGGGTATGTTTTTAAACTAGTCACTCACAATATTTGGAAGCTTTCCGGCTGTGTAACACAATTGTGTGCTTAAATATATTTGCAGTGGAGAAAAATATTTCAAAAGTTTTTTTCTTACTAATAGTTCGGCTAAGTAAAAAGTACCGATGTAATATCATCAATCCAAACTCCCAAAAAAAAAAAAGTATTAATTCAAATTCTACATATTTAAAAATGTTTGTACAGAATATTCATCATTAATATTTTGTATATATACTATATAAATATTGGGTAATGTTAGAATAATTCAGGAATTTATTACAGATATCTTCTAATGAAAATTTTGTTAGAAACGTCTGCAACTCTGCAACAAGTGCTTTTTCCTTTAAATCCACGAAACGATCCAGATGGGTAAATTAACGTTAATACATACTATATAAATTTAAAAAATAACGCTTAAATATGAAAAAAAGATTTTTATATCAAGGTAAGAATAACAATATTAATGGTTACAGGATATTAAATATAATAGATATACAGGATATTAAATATAATAGGTTCTTAACATTACACGTCTATTAAGATGTATATTCGTATAATAATGAATAAAAAAAAAACATTTTTTACAATAATATCTATCTGAAATGTATTATTCTTTAAAACGCGGTGAGCCTTAAAATCGAATTCACAGGGATCATCTGAGTTGTAAACGTGAGCTTCATTACCAATGTTAAGATGATTTATTTTAGAACGTGCCAGCAACATCGTCTCTTAAAAAAGGATTTCATAAAAAACTTGATGACGGCAAAATAAGTGAAAATATATGAAATACGGTTTTAAATTTAACTTTATTAAATTCTTAACTTCGCTTTAAGTGTATAAAAAATAAAATATTTTTTAATAACGTTTATGTAATGTTAATGCCACTTTCGTTATGACCATTTGTTTGTAGTCGATTCTTTGTAATAAATGAATTGCAATTCCGCGATACTGTCTGTTTAAAAAAAACAATCAATCTTGTATTATCTTACACCAGAATTTTTAAATCTGTTATTAATTTACAGTTAGCGTGATACCTATGGAAAATACTTATAAAATTTAATTCTATAAACTGAAGAAAAATTAATTATTTTAACTCTGTCATTGAATGAAAAGTATGTTTTCGGCGTAAATTTAAATTATTGTCAGAAATTGAAATTTTAAAAATGTTACTAAACAGAGAGACCAGCACCGATCTAACACTTCTAAAAGAAACTTTTCATGATGTGAGTAAAATAATTGTTACTATAATTATATTATTTTATTATATAACTTACATGTACGAGTATATATATAAGTGTATATAAGTATTATATATGTAGAAATTTCAATAGCGACGAAATCGAATTACATATGTACTTAAAAAGCAATTTTATATCTTTTTTTTAGTAATAGATATTTTCTTTTTAGGACTTCATACTTACGATGTCCAACGTATTCAGTTGGGTGAGATGGATAGGAATTGTTGGATCCAGTCGAATTACATGGAAGCTGTATGCGCTCACCCTGTTTTGCCTTTTGCTTGCTATTGAAGGTCAAGCTTCTAAAAAAGTCATGAGGGCGCTAACTGGAGTAGCTGTTGATATATCAGGACACAGTACTTCATAATATCTTATAAATAATTATTACATCTTGAGTTTTACCTTATTCATTATATATTTTTTTACAGGAAGTGTGGCTGCGAGACTTGCAGGCTTAATGTTTTACACTGCTGTACTATTAGGATTCATTCAAAGTAATCGTATATGGAATTCTTGGAATGACATATCTATGTACTGGGCTTCAGTGGAATGGTCGCAAAATATACGATATATGTCACGTGACAAAACATTAAGGAAAAGGATGTACAGAGTTACTCTTATTATAGTAATGAGTGGGTCAGGTATTACAAGTGTTATAATATATAATTAGACAAGTTTTCAAAGAAGTTTAAAGAGATATGCAAAATATATGTCTTTTATAGCATTTTGAAATTTATATGTATTTATCTGCTTATATTTCAGTTGTATATGTCTTAGACGTATTGTATGCCATTAACTTTCAATGTGAATTACCATTTTGTTTAAAACAAATTATTCTCAAAACTCATGGATTCCTGCTCCGTGAATGTAAGTTTTACAAAAAAAAATTAAATATCTATTATTAGCATTAAATGAAATATTCAAATTCTAATACACAGCAGAATATTCTGATTTTCTGGGGATTCTCACTCTTTTTATGAGTGTGATTGCAAATCTTATCTGGATCTTTCAAGATTTGCTAATTATTCTGTTCAGCATGGGTTTAGCCTCTAGATACCGGAGATTGAATGAGTGCGTAAAGGTTATGATTGGAGAAAGTAATAGAAATATAGACTGGAATAAGGTAATAGATTAAACTATTCAATAAAAAATGTGTAAATTTTATAGCCGTCAAAATATTCCATAAAACTAATCTCCTAAAGCCAACCCATACAATACCAAAAGGAAGCTCCCTTTGTTGATCATGTGATTAGTTGGGTTTAACACTTAATAACCTAGAGTTACAATTTTGATACCGATCTTTTAAACCGAATGTTGACACTACTATTAGTTTTTTTTAAGGATCAAGATATGTTACAAATATACGCATGGAGAAAGATAAGGGAGGCGTATATAAAACAGGCGATGTTAGTTCGCCGCATTGATAACTCCTTGGGTGGACTAGTTCTTGTCTACAACTTTTTTAACTTTTATTTTATTTGCCTGCAACTATTTTACGGAATTGTGTAAGTTATATTAACAGTGACATATTATATTTCGATTTAAAATACTTTATTTATTAATATTGCATAACTGTAATTTGTTTGTTATTAAAGCCAAGGAATATCGAATGATGGTACTAAAAATTATATATTCTTGATTGATCTCCTTTGGGTGGGTGGTAGGACAGTTTACACTATTCTATCAGCTGCTGATGTGAATAAGTATTCTACTATGGCTCTACCACATTTATTCAGTTGTCAAAAAAATGTTTATAACATCGAGGTGAGCTGTTTCCACGTGGCTTATTATAATAGTTAGATTTGAATTAGTTTTTGAGAAAATATTTTTTACAGGTGCAAAGGCTTCAAAAACAGCTCATTAAGAGTTACGTTGCACTAACCGGCATGGGATTCTTTAATATAAATAGAAGTATCGTTTTACAGGTAATAAATACATTGTGCGTTTTCAATTACGTCTTATTAGCGAGTCATTTTGTTTTAATTAGTAATAAATATTCTTGTAGATGATGGGAACTATTGTGACATATGTACTGGTACTTGTCCAATACGATGCCGCTGAAGGCTAAAATGATAAAAAATACTAAGGAATAATTTACTAAAAATTTTACTGCAAAACTCAAAAAAGTAAAAAACTCTTTTAACAATGGCCCAACTATTAGACCTAGATTTAATAAATAAAAGAAAAAAATTAAATCTGATTGTAATTATTTGCTTCTACGTAAAATTATATTTTATCATTCAAACAACGTAGTTTTATTCCTATACTTTTTTTTGGGTTTGATAAATTATATTATTGTTCATTGTTTTTTAAACATGAACACATATATGTCTTTTCATAAGGTATTAAGTTGTTATAAGTATGACTTATACTCGAATTAAGTTTCTCCTGAATAATTTGAATACATATAATTTTATGATTATTTTAATGTAGTTAGTGAATTTTTAATGATAAAACTGAATAAAAATATATCTCTATATAAAATGCTTTCACTATAGAATATTATTAATTATTAATAAATAATAAAACAACTATCGTGGACTGGTTGACATTAAACTTTCCACACATATATTTTGGATAATAAAACAAAGTGATTTAAAGTAATAACCTTCATGTCATACGTATTGTGGTATTTAATTAATCTTTCAATTTCACTTGACTAATTAATTACAGTCAGTGGTGGCCTAGTGGTTAAGGGGCCCACCTCTCGTTGCCGAGGGCGCGGGTTCAAATCTTGCAAGTGCCAATGTGATTTTCGGAGTCATATGTACTTTCTGAGAATATTTAGACATCACTGACATGCGGTGAAGGAAAACATCGTGAGGAAACCTGGACTTATAGTTTCACAATTATAAGTTTGAAATCACCAACCCGTCTGGAGCAAGCGTGGTGATTAATGCTCAAACCTTCTCTATGTGAGTAAGAGGCCTTGCTCAGAAGTGGGCTTCTGATAGGCTGATGACATTAATTAATTACTTTAGGTTTTTTTGTAAAAGTATTAATAACAAAAATATAGTTTTATTAATTTTAGGTTAATCTTATGACAATTATCATACAGAATGTAATCGTATTATTCAAAAGATTCAATAACATTAAAAAAAATTGTAAGTAAATTGAATAAAATTCACAGACGTTATGTAAAGTAGATATAAACATGA
Organism: Danaus chrysippus; assembly: GCA_916720795.1. Lineage (NCBI taxonomy): Eukaryota > Metazoa > Arthropoda > Insecta > Lepidoptera > Nymphalidae > Danaus > Danaus chrysippus. Next base: position 11,944,264 of record CAKASE010000074.1, on the reverse strand, counting down.
AATTTAAGTCTTTTTAATGTGTAAATTTTAAGATTTAGGTAGATTTCACAATACAGTTTTAAGAAATAGTACCTAAATATTTTTGTTTTGCTTGAATTTGAAACTTGGCATGCTACCTAAGTTTTCATGGATTCGTGCAAATGACGGATAATTGAAGAAGGAAATCCAAAATCATTAATTAATAAGATAGTTTTCTGATTTGTGTTATATAAGATACCGTAACTTTATAGCCCAGGGCTTCCTGCGAGAATTGATTAAAATGAAGTGCTCAAGTCAAGCGATAATTTAGACTTAACTTATTATTTTCTCTTGCACATTTTTAAGGTAAGAATGTAGTCTATATCAAGAAATTTGGTCTATTTTATAATATTATGCAAAAAGAAAAATAATATTGCGTTGTGACATATTTTACTACGAAGGCTACGCACCATTATTATTTGTGATATACCTACTTGATTTAATTGTATTTGTAAAGTAGATAAAATGTTGTTTATATAATATTTAATAGCGTGTTACAACGACGGTGTTCGTTAAATTTGTTATATGTATCGCGAATGTAGCACATTTGTAAATAAAATTTTTAGTATTAGTTATTTGCAGCAATAAATAAATATGTATAAAAATTCAGAAATACCTCTGTAGAATGGCAAAGAGGTATTGCTTTCATTGCTTTATTAAATAACATTTAATTTCTCAATCATATTGTTTTATATATTAATAGACACAAAAATGCACACATTAGTTATTAGAAAGTTTATGTGCATGTTATTTCTATGACAAAAAACGTTATGAAAGTTTCTTGTCCCAATTCAGGAAATTTCTTCTTGCATAGCCTCTAAAATGAAGGAGGAAAAAGGCGAATTAAATTTGCCAAGTTTCTTGTTAACTCTCGTTACTGATAAAAGTTACCCAAGGCTATAAAGCAATTGCAAACATATGTAAAAGACATTATTGAAAATTTTGAAAATTACACGACTTTTTATTTTGGGTATTTTATTCAGAAAATAAACTTTATATAAATATTCACCTCCTTACTGGTGTTTGATAAAATGATTTTCTTAATAATTAATCTTGGAGAGTTACTTGAAAACTATATTCAACTTTCCTTTAAAAGCAGTCGTCTTATTATTTATTCGCTTCAGTTAAGCAATAAGCAAAGAAATTAGAAAAATAATGATAATTAAGAATTTGAGAAGTGCATTTGAAAAAAAGTTTATTGCGTCTCAGCAAACCGAAATTATTCTGCAATTAAAAATATTTCTTGCTTATTCTAAAATTATTTTATCTTATAATAGTCATCCACACTTTTGATTGAACAATCCCGTAAAGTTAGAAAGATACGACAGGTGTAAAATTTTATCACAATATGTTTTTCAATATCTATAACGTATCACTAGGTATACAAAAAACCCCTCTTTTGTTATTATGATATCTGAAGATATAAATCACAGTTTATCATTAAAGTATTCCAATTTCTTTTTAGATAAAATATTTAAAATAATAGTAACTTAAAATTTTCTCACCACCTATCATTAAAAGTTTAAAAAAATTATACTTATTAAAATATTATCTTAATTTCATTTGTACAGGACATTGATCTAAAACTAAACAGTTATATATATATGCATCTTATTTGTTTTCACTTTTCAGTTCTATTTTTGATATCGTTACCTTTTCTTTTTTACTTCTGTATTCTCTAGAGTATCATCAGTTCAGGATTGATAGCTTCTGTCCATGAGATATGTCACTAAAGCTTAGGCAATTCCGTAGTTATTTGAATTTTTGTATTGGAGGAGCAGAACAAAAATGTAGTAATAAATAATCTCAGTAAATATATTACAAATGTATTTTAATATTTTAATCGTTGAGTTAAATATATAGGTTATATTATATAATTAATGTAGCAAGAGTGAGATATTGCCAGTAAAAAAAAAACAATTATAATTATAAATATTAATTATCAATAATTTACATTTTTCACTTTTTTCAACTTTTAAGTGTTGCCAAAGGAAAATAATGCTTCTAGAAAATTATAATTGCCCTGATAACCCCATCAAAGTAATAAATAGCTGCCATCCTAACTTATAATTTTATGAATAAGTTATCGCGGTTGAATATGACCGAGAGAATTTCATCATATATTAAAGAGCAAAAACTGAGAGTTTTCAGTTTTTTTTATATCAAAGTTGGCAATCGAGCAGATGGCCTACCTGATGGAAGGTAGTCACCGTCGCCCTTGGCCATCGGCAACATAAGGGAGGCGTTTCAAACCTCGACTGCGGGAGAGAGAAAGAGGAAGGCATGGGAAAAGGCAAATGGCTCTCACACTCATCGAACAAGACGCAGCCGTTAAATGCTGTTTCAGTCCGATTTTTTTTTAAAGTGGTACTTCCCCGATCGCGTCAGCTCATGTTCGAGCTGTTGTATTTTTACAAGATCATGGTAACAATGGTAGACCATCAAAAAAATATGAATAATTATATTATTTTGAGCAACTAAAGTATTAGTTACATTATGAACAACTGAGCTTAGAATCAACCTCACAAACCTGTACAAAGAGGTAAAATCCTTGGTATTGTTAAAAAAAATAGTAGCAATCTTAACCACTTGAGTTAAGGTGATCTATTAATCGCACATAGTATGTACAACAATTGATCTTTGATAAAAACTGATCAAAATATAGTATAATTTGGAAAAGGGGGTTGTCAGCTATGGAAATAACATACTCCTTAATGCAGTTAATATTATTTACGAATTATAAATCTGATTATTTCTTGCTTGGATTTTATAATTTAAGTGGAAAAATAAACAAATGTATATATTTATTAGTGAATAGTTATTTATAATGCTATTTGTAGCACGTTACGACCAAAGTGCAAATTTTTATATAATATAGAAAATTTTGAGAAATGTAGACATCTGCAAAATAAATATATTAAAATATATTTAACAACCTTTAAACCTTGATGGAAAATCCCTTTCTTTCTTAATCCTGATTTAGCAAAATAGTGTCTTGAAATACACGTGACATATTATCCTGTCATTTTACATACGTAAGTGTAAGAAATTTTTATTTGTAAACAAAGAAAACTTGTGACAATCGAAGTATTAATTGATTTTCCACAGGTTTTTTTATGTTGTTTTTAGAAGAACAGTTTTTTATATTGTTTGTTATTGTTATTGTTTATCCTCGAGTAAAAATTAGGTGAAGCTTATTACTTTTGTCAAATAAAATTGCAATTTTTAATAGGAAAAATTTAAATGGCAGGATCGCGTGCAAATGTACACGAGAATCTCTGTTTACATATTATCTTCCGCTGGGTAATAAATAAAATTTATTCTTCATTTCCCAGATTTAACATCATTTATTTCTGATATAACGGATCTAGGAGATGTACTTTGAACAGATTTCAAATATAAATTTATATGTGTCGTCGGATAACTTTTTCGGTTATGAACAGATTTGTATAATTGTTTTTTATAAGAAAGTCTATATCCCAAGTGTGGTCCCATGAAAACTAGAATCTGATTGTGAACAAGATGTCCATGGGACAAGGAGACATCTACGAAAAACTTAGCTTATCCAGAAATTGTATAAAACTCACTGATATTTAGCTATTTTTCAAGATAAATATAGAAATCATAATTAATAGACAACTATAGGAACTATGTATATCATTAAAGGACATTACAATATTTGCTAGTAAAACAATAACAATAATGAGAAACGAAAACAAAATAATCTAACTAAGACAACTATTTGTACATTAAAATTAAATTAGCATTTAAAAATCGGTCGTTGTAATATTCATAATACCTATTGAAAATTTTCAATTACTTATAACTTTGTGATTAGTAAATTGTTTTATTGTTATTACGTTTGATGTCACATTTTTTTTTGTTTATTTATTAACATTCATTTGAATATTATGCCATTTCTAGTTTATACTAATAATATTCCATGACGTTGTTCGCTCTAGTCTTATCTTTGACTATAAGTTACCCAATCTACACCTTTGCAACCTTTAGAACATCCAGTCTTTACATTCCAGTGCAGTTTTCAATGTAAGAACTCATTCGTAATATCTTTGATTTGATTTATAAATAAAATAAATTCTTTTTAAAAACGCTGAGAACATACATAATTATAGCAGCCAACCATCATCAAATGATCATCATGCTGGCAATGTGGTTGAACTCATTAGAAGTTACTGAAATTATGCTGGAAATAGATAATTACTTTTTCAATTATACTCTCTGCTTACCCTACCCCAAAATTTCTATTCAAGTCCCTAATATATATACTTATCCTTAAACGACTTCAACATATATTTTTTATAAAAATATTATTTTCTTAAAATTTATTTTAATTACAACCTTATTTAAATGATGTGTCCGTAGCATTCGTCAGAATTTGATCATCAGACCCATCATATTGGACCAGTACCAACACATATGTCACAGCAATGCCGGCCATCTGGAAATTTTAGTATGCATATAAAAGTGCTGGAGCAAAGATTACAAAGTAAAACAACAATAATAAAAACCTGTAATATAATACTTCTTTTCAGATTGAAAAAACCCATTCCACTCAATGCTATGTTTTCTCTACTAATTTGCCTTTGAAGTCTTTTCATCTATACAAATAAATACAATCACTGTAATTAATTTATATAGTCGTGAGATATGAATTAAGTTATTTAACATGCATAATTTAACAAGCTATTCCGGTATCAAAAAGATAAGAACAAAGACAAACAAAGAATAAAATGGCTTAAAATATTAGTACAAAACATTTTCTTACCTCCATATTATAAAATTGCGAGTCACATTTATATAAATGAGGCAATGCAAGCTTGGAATACTCATTTACATATGCAGCTGATAGAATTGTGTAAACAGCACGACCACAAACCCAGGAAAAATGGATCAAGAAGTACAAATGTTTTATTCCATCGCTTGAAATTCCCTGGCTGTAAATATGTAAAATAAAGTATGCACACTTTCCAAAAGCTATTTTGTATATTAGAAATTGAAGTATTACAAAGTCCTTACACGATTCCGTAAAATAACTGCAGGCAAATGAAGTAGAAGTCAAAAAAGCTAGACACCAAAATAAGTCCTCCCAAAGACTTGTCGACGCGACGCACCAATATTGCCTGCTTTGTGTATGCCTCTCTTATCTTTTTCCAAGTATATTCAAGTAGAACTTCTTGATTTCTCAATTTCTAAAAAATATACAATATAAGATTGATATACAGATTCAGGATTTATCGCATGGCAGGATATAGCGCATGACATTATGATATGATAAAATTTTTCACACTTAACTAAAAAGTATAAATAAGCTACATTCATTGACATTTTGTATATTATAATTATTTTATTATAACATACAAAATGTATTTACATATAATATTCCTTAATTATTTATATTAATATTCCACGATTGCAGTGCAAAAGAAACCATAGCATTATTATATACAATATATCATAATAACCTCAGATATTTTTTCTTTTTTATCATTTCCTCGTACTACAGTCGCGACATAAGCGTTCAATCTTTTGTACCTCGATGTTAAACCCATTCCCATCAAAATTATGAACAAATTTTGTAAGGTCCAAATAATACTCGATATGAAGTGCACGAATAAAATAAAGACACCAATCCAATCAGAATACTCTGCTGTCATATAAAAACATTCAATAGTTCAGTAAATCACAGCAGTGTTGTTACGGAATATTTGAGCTTAAGATAACAAAATTTTTCATTTATTCTGAAACTTACTTTCAAGCAGCATAAATCCGTGAGTTCTTAATATAAATGTCTTTAAGCAATATGATATTTTACACTTAAAATCTATCACAACTAAAGAATTCATAAGGTAGATAGCTGAAATATAATATAATTGTTAAGAATACACTTAAATAACAATTAATTTTGTCACTTCTTTATCCTTTACCTGCAGTACATAAAATAAGAATAAGAGCTGATCTGTACATTCTTTTCCTTAACGTTTTATCTGTGGGAAAGTGTTTAATACTAAGTTCCCATTCCAATGACGACCAATGTCTGGATATCTCCTTCCAAGAGTAAGATAGATAATTACATTGAATCAATGCGCAGATAACAGCAGAGTAAAACATTGTTCCGGCAAGTCTCGCAGTGATGCTTCCTAGTTTTCATAAATAATGTATAAAACGTGTGACATTAAAATAATAAATAAAAGAGGTTATTTCATTTTAAAATATGTGTTACTTTGTAACCGTTTAAATATATTAATTTTTATATTTTACAAAACCCAGTAGATTCTATTATTCATAGTTACTCTGTTTGACGTTGATAAAAATTACAATTTAATATTTTATTCACTTTTCAAATACTGACTTATATAAATAAAATTAATTCGCATGCAATTATGACTCGATGCGGGATTTCATGTTTTACGAGTTCTAAAGATGTTTAACCAAAAAATGGTTATATTTCAAACATCACTTACTATGTCCCACTGTGTCAACAGCCCATCCGCCCAAGGCTCTAACGACCTTAAAAATTGCTCGAAATTCTATAACTAACAAAAGACACATCATGCAAGCTCCATAGAGTTTCCAAATGTGTCCTTTTAAACCAACAATGCCAACCCAGCGAGACAAACTTAATACGTTTGTTAAAGTATCAACAAAATCCTAGAAAATGAAGGTAATTTAGATATTTAGAAATACTATTTCTTAATAATTACCAAGCAAATGTTCACTTATTATTCAAGCAAAATCAACAATTATAAAAAGTTAAAATGTTCACTTACATCGTGATATGGTTGATGAGGTAATATTATATCAATTCTTGTCTTTTCTTTTATAACGACTTTCTTTATCTTAGACATTGTACTAAAAAATATTGCTGTCATAGTATCAAATCCAAGTATCGCACAGTGAACTAACATAAAAAGATATTCCCTAACTAACAATTATAGAACCTTATATCGTGTAAATATCACGCCAACTTTAAATTACAAATGTGTTGAAAGTTATTATTTTAAACAATTACGGTACAGTCCAATGATTGATAGCTACTCAGTAACCAAGCAAAAAAATAGGAACGACTATTAATGACTTGGTTTTTTAAAATATATAAGGATATAAAAATATATATATTTTGCTCATTTTAATATTTTTGTATAATTCGGTTGTAGTTTAACTTACTGTACTGCAATATGTTTTTGAAACATCTCTAACCAAAGTTGCTCCAGTAATCCGCTTCCGATAGGACATGGAGACGGAGATGTATGTTTCAGATCGAATTACTCCTTTTATTTAACAGCTAGAGTCAGAACGATCAGTGTTAGCCTAGTTGTTAAAGGCCCACCTCTCGTGCATAACGGCGAGGATTCGAAACCTGGCAAGTATCAATGTGATTTTTCAGAGTTATACGTACTTTCTAAGAGTATTTGAACTCCACTGAAAGACGGTGAAGGAAATTATCGTGAGGAAACCTGGACTCATAATTTCAAATTATAAGTTTTAAATCATCAACCCGTCTTGAACAAGCATGGTGATTAATTCTCAAACCTTCTCCATGTCAGAAGAAGTCTTTGCTCAGAATTGGGCTACAATAGGCTGACGACGACGACGACTAGTGTCACAAAAAGATCCATTTCACCTATGCTATATTACATATTATACAGCTATGTCAAAAAGTCAGTGGTGGCCTAGTGGTTAAAAGGACCGCCTCTCATGCATGAGAGCGCGGGCTTGTTCCTGGCAAGTACAATAAAAAAAACTGCTCTTAATTATCTCAGGGCCATTTTTCACCAAATGTACTTATGTATTTACAAAGTTTGGAACACGAAGGCATCCTTAAATATCACATGTTGGTTTTACAAAAGTTGTAATCCAAATATAATCATTATTTTATTTCAAGTTCATTAAAATAACAAGTTATTTATTGCTTCAAACTACTTTATGACCCATCCAAATAACGAATAATAACAACGCATACACTGTAGTTTTTGTATCATTATGCAAATGGTGTCTATCTTTTTATTATTATTAATGTAAATGCTAATACAATAAATACATACATATATCTTGAAATAATCTAAAACAAGAATGAATGATGAACCGAGCAGCGGAAGTACTGTATTAAAATTAAAAATCTGATGGGAAGGACAACTAATATTTTGAAAAATAGCAGTCTATATAAAAAAAAGTTGGTGAATTGTGTATGTATTAGGGAACTATGCTTAAGTATATGATATCGAATTAAGTGTCGCAAGCCGCATACTAAATCCGAAACCCTTAGTCTTTTAATTTTTCTGTTAATTTTCTAAAATTAATCTCAGAGCCCCATGGCCAAATTACCTACTTTTAAGTTCAACTCCCTTATTCATAATGGTTCGCCAACAGCTGCTGCAGACTGTGTCTTTTCTTTTTGACCTTGGTCAATAATAGAAAAAGACAGAATGAAAATTAGCTATCCTCTAAGTTAAATCTTCACTTGTTTTCAATTGATACTTAATTACTAGGTATTGAGGTACCTTTTGGAAAACTTTGCACTAGATTATGTGAATAAAGTTGACTTCATTTTAAACATCTCGTCTATGTGTCTCTGAACAGTGTTTTTGCTCAAATATCATGTACAGGCTTATAAAATGTAATGTTAAAAACCTTTGCAATGGCTGATAAGATAGGTTACTCTCCAATTGTTTCCTATTCGTTATTAGTCAAGATTTATTATAGAACGCTCGTAAACTATCATCATCTTTAATAGATGATGACGCAAATGTCGAGTTAAACCTTTTTTTTTCTCTTTAAGTCAGTTACTTTAGTTCACTTAATTAGCTATATAATCTTTTTAAATAAATGAGTGCCTATTAGAGTTACTATCATTCAAGCTCCAACAAATTTGAAAACGTAAATGAACTTTCAACCTAAGTGCAAGCTTGTTAAATAGTAAAACATCAGGAGCATGTTTGGACTTTATCATGGATTCGCTCCTGTTTAATCGTGTAAGCTTCTAATAGAGAGCAGACGTACGCTCGAACTTATTATCTTCAACAAACTTGTCCACACAGACTTACCTAGTCTTTCATGTTGTCCAAACTTGAGAGTTTACTTTACTACAACAATGCTATTGTCTACAAAAATATTAATTATTCTTCGTATATGTAGCACGACATAAATAATACAGTACCTATCTATTTTCAAATTTTTAAATAAGAACTTGTGTTAATTTAATAGGGGTCGATTCGTAGATCTTTTCGACCCCCAAAATCAGTTCTTGTTTATATCGACCGCTAGAAAACCGATATCGACCAATTTTGAATCCCTTCTCTACCGTATGAATAGATATATTTAGGGTAATTTTATAAAGCATATATTTATATTATTTCTCTTTTACCTGTTTTTTTTAAATTTAGTTACCAATTCGTAAGAAAAATATATTTCACAGTTATAGCTAGAAGCAAAACAATAATAATTCAGTTTTATTTTGTATCCTAAAAAAGAGTCATAATTTTTTTACGTTTCATTTTTCATATAAAATATTAGAATATTTGCTATTTTGTTATCGTGCACATATAGTGAAAACGCAATTAATATTATTTCTTAAAAATACTGATATGAGATGTTTGACACAAAAACAAATACATATAAATTTGATTGTTTGTGAGATCATATCTACGTTTTAAATTACTAAGATTTTGAATTATTTTGTTATTATATTAAATTCGTGTATTTTAAATGAATATTTTTTAGTGATTCTATTGATTACCGGTGTTCAAACTGAGGATCGGAATCGTTGTGACTCAGTATGTCGTGACCTACCTCAAGATGACGATGAGCCAGTGTGCATGATGCTGAGTAGATACAAGCGGGGATATGAATTCTTCGTAAATCTTTGTCACGCCAGGCGAACAATTTGTAGAGAAAATTTAGGTAAATTGACGCTTCTTAAATCATAAGATTTGTTTGAAATAAAAGCCTGGCACTCTTAGTCGACTCAAGTCCTAATAAATCTTGATCGGTTTACATCTACTCTTGTCCTATTATACATAGATAAAGAATAAGTATTGTAACTTCATTATTTTATGTATGTATGGTTTAAGCCTAAATTATTAAGTTTCTCATAATTCATTGAGCCGTTGCAGTAAATGAATCGATTTAAAAAATGTTTAATCCTAACAGCATAAGACTTTGGTTTCTGATATATTAATACACATCTTAATTAGTTGCTTTGTAACTCGATGATATACATTTGAGAAAACAGATGGAAAATAGTAAACTAGGTTCTTCCCTAGTGAGAATTTATTGATAACATTTGTATCTTTCAGCTCTTGAAATGGTTCATCCAGCTAGATGCATGAAAAGCAAACAATTTTTCAGATCTATCTTTTAATATTGACGAGGAAAAAATGGATAGGAAATAAATTAAACCTAGAACCCTAAATATGAGTTTGACTAAACCGAATGTATTTATTTAAAAAAAATACAAACATAATGTCCTTTTTCAGGTCAATAAAATAATTTTGGTAATTTGTTTCATTTTGTATTAGAAAATTAAAATCAGAAATTTTAAGACACCTCATAACAAGCCGTTATTTTCTTAGAAGTATTACGAGTGTTGTGGAAGGTTTATAATTTTCATGTAACTACTATGTACCTACTTTTACATCAATATGTAAAAGTAAGTACATAGTAATATATCCTCAGAGGATAAATATATTTTAGAAACTTTTACTGTAATTAAATTCCTATCGAAACTCTGTTGACAAATATTTTTTTTACAACCTTTACATGTTTAACATATAGCAATTATATATTCCATCAACACTCTTTAACAAAACATGATTGATGGGAAGCACATAAGTCATCATTATTCATAAAATATATAATAATTATGTGACAATTTGAGAAAAAACACATCGTTTAAAGTTGTAATCATTGTTTTTTTTAATAACAGTTGTTTCGTTTGAACCACAGATAATAATTCTACCAATAACTATATTAATTGTCCTGAGATATATAATAATAGATCAAAACAACAAATCACAAGCAAAAATTATAATTATAATGCAATACCGGTTAATAAATAATATTTAATTTTATCAAGATTTTCAATGCACTGATACTATTCATTTATATTACTATTTCTCTTAACATGTCTCTTTTAAAAGATATTTATGGATAAACCTATTTATGTATTTATTTATAAGGTATCTTTACTTTATTTAAATATATAATTTTATACAATAAAAATAAAATTTCGATAAATAAAAGAAAAAATTACAAAAAATTTTCATATAATTGTCATCATTTGTTAACATTAACAAAATTATATTGTAAATATAAAGTATTTTAAAAGATATCATTCATTCTTAATGGTTCTTCGAGGGTTGTTGGTGACTATGATATGAAAATAAATTATACAGTCCAACATATGTACATAAAACGACATTAAAACTTTGATAATGAAGAAGCACTATGTATTTTGGAATACTAACAAAAGTAATTTTTTATATTTTACTTTATTGTTGCAGTTTAATTTTTTTAATTTTAATTATTATTTAACAATCAAACAATGTTGCTATTGCTAAAATTTAAATCACTAAATTTTTACAGGAAATAGAGTAGGTATATCGAAAATAGCAAAACCGAAACCTATCATATTTCAAGAAGCACTGCGTACAACTATCATAATTGGACAAGTTTTTTCACTTTTTCCAGTTAGTGGTGTTTGCAACAATGATGTATCTAAACTGAAGTAAGTAAGGCTGTTTTCTATTTTTACAACTTAATGTATATAGAAATAGAATACTCCACTATGATTTAATGTCCAAACGAAGCGTCTTTTTTCAAGATCATAATTTCCTTTGAATGTTAAACATAAACAATGCATGCAATAACAGTTCTGTGATATTAATTCCAATAACTATATTTGTTACTAATAACAATACACTTCCCACTTAATGTGATATTATATCATAACATTATCATAATATAAATCATATAACATAACATCATCAGCTACATATATACATATAATATTTGTTAATATTGTTGTTCTTGAGATTCTTGAGGTATGCATATATTTATTAATAAAACTACGTGTGTGATGTTATCAGACAACCTGCTGTGATGCAAACATTTAATTTACTTCCTTTCGTAAACATGTACGTTATAAACGACAGTATTAAAGCAACGGATACAGTTGTACATAACAAGTATATTATTGAAAAGTCAATTGGAGCAACACACTTAACTCAAAAATAAAATACAAAGTTATACTTTTTTACCATCTTAGGATATACACTCGTGTGTAATACATTGTTTGTCTCTGAATTCAAGTTGTATAGCCACTGATTAAATGGTATAACTTTAAAAAGTTGTCTGTACGTTATCTGACGTCATAGATGAAATTCAGCGTGGTTAATATATTTAAATTAATAATTTAATGTTCATCTCATATAATTTAGTGTAATTAAATGTATTGGTCATTATTTTTTCAGATTTGAATGGTCTTCTTGGAAATGTTTCGGTTTACTATCGTCGATGACTGGACAAATTTTGATGACGATAATGTGCATCTACAATACTGTTTTTTCACAAGCATCGCTAAATATTGAAAGTAATGAATTTACTTTGATTCAAATACTTTTAAAGTGTCTGTGAATGTATAAACTAAAGACGAACTTTTTAGTTAATTGAAAGCAATTTTTATATAAATTTTGAAGTATGTTTTTACCAACTCTCAATTAAATATACATCCTAAAAGTTTAACTACCAGAACATTGTGAAAATATTTAGTATCGATAACTTTTTCAGCTCCTGTAATTTTCTACGGTACGACGTGTACCACAATGGTGATGTTCTTACGTGTTGCCACATTATGGACAAAACTTGTCTGCCACATCACGACAATTGAGGAATCGGATCCAAACTACGATACGTCCTTGAGCCGCAAGTGCAATGTCACATGCGTTATCATCTTATTATTGTCGTCATGTAAGTTATATGATACTTTTTTTGACCTTAAGACTAAACCTTTTCATTAAAAATTGTTTACTGGTAAAATCTATTGGATTAAAGATTTAAGCTATATTACAACACGTATTACTTTGAAAGACATTTTCTTAGTAAAATATAAATTGCTCGCTATGATGATAACGATCCACCATCTTAGCTTGTTATGATTTTTATACCAGAAAGGTCGAGTTTCCATTTAACTATTTATCACTTTATAAATCTCTGTTGATATAGTTATTATACTTCATTATTTATATTTCAGTTGAGTACATCCTTTCATTATTGTCTGCTTTTGTGAAAGCAAGTGAGCTAAAAAATAAAGATTCGTGGTACGAAAGCTTTGTACAATATTTATATCCATGGGTTTTTAATTATTTACCTTTTTCTCCACTGCTTGGAGCAATAGTACAGGTATGAATATAATATTTTAAATTCACATAAACTAATTCTGAATAAAAAATAACCCTAAGTTTTTTTTTCAGTTGATCCATTTTCAAGCAACTTTTATCGTGATTTTTTCCAATCTCTTTATTATATGTATGAGCTACTATTTGACATCGAGGTTGCGGCACATCAACACTAAAGTATTAGTAGCTAGAAAAAAAGTAAGGGTTATTTAATTTTCATTTTCATTTAAAAAAATATGTTTATTTCGTTTTATTTTATTATATGTTTATGTTTACTGGTTTCAGCACCTGTCCGAAATTTTTTGGGGAAAAATACGCGAAGACTACACCCGAGCAGTCAAGCTCGTGCGTAAAGTTGACAACGTGATAAGTGGAATCATTTTTATATCATTTGCGTATAATCTCTTTTTCGTCTGTGTTCAATTATTCCATACATTAGAGTAAGTCGTAGTGTTTTAAAACACTACTACTACTTCAAGGTACTTTAAGAGTGATTTATTCAGCATTGGGAAATATAACGATTGAATTGAATTAGATGAGGAAACATAAACGCTTCTCAATGTCTTTATATTTACAAACTAATTTGAGCACAGTACTAGGGATAATCTTCTTCTTCTTCTACCTGGCAATTTCCCAGGTTTAGCCAGGGTCTGCCTGCCTTACATGTTGTGAATAGTTTTGGCTAATTGTTTTTAAGACCGGCCGCCTGCCTGACATCAACCCTCTTTGGGAATTTATGAATAATAATAATAATAGAATTAATTTATCACTAGATATTAACCTCATAGGGTTTGGCTCGACGATTGCAAAAAATAAATAAAATAGAAGATAAGCCAAACCAAATATTCCGTTATAGTTGCATGCAATCATTCGAATAGCAATCCTCTTTTCATTTTAACTATTGTAATACTATTACGATTAGCTAAAATAATGTAACATAAAACATTATGAGTTCGCCAGTACATGTCCATAGTCCTTTGATCAGTAGTTTTTCGTCTGAGAAAATAAACAGCCTTAACAAAAAAGCCATTCAGGTAGAATTAATATCCGGTATCAGGAATTTAAACAGACTAAATGGTTTTGATATAACAGATCCGCTATAACTGTATATAATGTTTTTCCTTTCAGTGCATCAGTACTATTTATATATACATATATTGTTTTTTATAGGTATGCGTAAATAAATTAGAAATGATAATTAAATTTACAGCTGCAACCCAGATCGTTTGGAATGAAATAAGATTTTTAAATGACTTAATACAACTGTATTTTGTACATGTGGTTTTGTATGCTTTGTTGTCCAAGTTTATTACTAGGAAGATGGGCATTTTTGACTTTATTATGGCATTAAGCTAATTTGCACTATCAACTTTAAAGGAATAATACAATAAACATACCAAAAGATTTTCAACCATCATCGTTTGTGTGCAATGAATAAACATTTTATAACTATTAACAAAAGCACTTTCTTCACAGAAGATCGAGCGCACTTGGTGGTTATAAAACAGAAACTTATTTCGTCTTCTCTCTGATTTATCTTATAATTCGGTCAATAGCTGTATCTCTCATAACTTCTCAAATAAATACCGCGGCAAGGTCGCCAGCACTTGTATTATATGATGTACCAACGTCACTTTACTGTATAGAGGTATTCGTATAGATTAGTATTGTTATAGTCATATTCTTAAGAAAAGAGTTAAATTTTTAGAAGTAACTTATGTTCAAATTAACAGGTTCAAAGGTTTCTTGATCAAGTCACTGGAGATAAAGTTGCGTTGACGGGCCTTCAATTTTTCAGAGTCACACGTAAATTGCTTTTAAATGTAAGTATTCGAAAAGTTAAAATTTTTTGGTCCCGTCAGCATTATGAACAATACTTCAGAAAAAAAATCCTCTAATTTTGCCTAATAATGTTTTAAGTAATTACGGGTCTTTCAAATTTCTACATATAAATAATTCTTTTTTCTTATCTTTTAGATAGCGGGAACAATAGTGACTTATGAGCTGGTAATGTTTCAATTTGACACCACTCCTTCAAACGAATTTGAAACACCATTTCTGTCCACAAATTTAATGAATAACAGGAGCATTCAAAGAAGTAACTTTACAGGATAAACTATGAACTGCAATTTATATTTACATATAATATATATAATAACTGACTCACATAAGTAAAGTGTTAAAGGTCCTAAAAGTTAAACCATTACTGCCAAATTTGTTACTGTAAAAGAAAGTTTTGTTATGTAGATAACATTTGTCCACTAACCCTCACCATACAACAATAATTAAAATATAAAAAGCTACTATTCATTCAATTTTTAAAATTTATTAATTAATTTAAACACCTTTTATTATTTCTATTTTTTAAATAAATTATTTCTTATTATTTATTTTTTTATTTTTTTTATTCACATAATTATTTGCAAACAAGGCACTAGAGTCATAGTAAGCAATAAAAAATGTTAGAGAATTTTTCGGTTAGATTAAAGTATTTAAGTAACAAAAACTCACAGACATCCAAAACAACTTATTTTAAAATATTATGAATATTCAAATTCTAGACTATTTTCAAGATGACTTGGAAAGCTAAACTTACTATGGAATAAATAAATAACAAAATGCGTACGGATTTAAATTGAATTCTTAGTGTTTTGACATAAAAACATCGATATCAAATTTTACGAATTCATAAAATCTTTCAAACAGAAATTGAATATAGTATTAAAGATTTTTTATTACGAAATTTCATTATCGGAAATTGTATTTAATTTCTTTTCTTCTAAATGATATATAGTGTAGTCAGACTGTTTGTTATTACTCTATTATTTGATTGTAACTATAATAATGCTAATTCGTTCATACAAAATTTGAGAAGGAGGAACTCCATACCGTTGCATGAAATCAATAGAAGGGATGATTTTGTTTTTGATAGAAATTATAGAAGAACAAAAGATATACGTGATGATGTAGAAGACAGGACAAACGATGTATGTAATGAGTTTATAAAAAAAATATTATAATGTGTACTGTTCTAATTTTTGACAAACTATTTCTGTAAAAGTACTTATGAAAATGTGTCAAAGAGTTCTTTTTAAAACAGGATTCTAGTTATCGTCTAAAAGCAGCATTGTTGAGGGAAAATGAAGACAATTATGAATCACCCAATTTAAGGTTATCGTTCGAGATTGGTAATCATGATTTATTAGCTATTGGTAATAAGTAATATACAACATGACTTTAATCAAACATGTTTTCTTTTACTGTTTCGAGTCGATACATAATTTGGTAATTTAGATTTAATCCTTAATGATATATATGCTGCTTTATACCAAATGAATTTTTCATAGAAGACTTTCTATTGAAATTAGAACGTTAATGCTTATGTATATATATGTATGTATATATCAGCTTTTTGGTAAGGACAACTACAATTGGTTTAATATGGTACTGACGACAATTAAAGTCAATAAGTAATTTAAATCTTGATTTTACGAGAAGCGTCTTTCGTCGCTTGAAAAATTGGTTTAAACTTTTAACTGACGACAAAATGGAAAAAAATAATAATGAATCTTTAATTTATAATACCTCCCATACTAAATTCTGAAAATAGTAATATTTATAATTAGTCATATAAGTTATTGAAATAAAAGACTGTCATAAAATAATTCATATTTTTCTCACTATCTTTGTAATATGACACGTCTGTTAAACGATAAAGGAAAAAAACTTTGCTAAAAGAGAAAACCTTTTTAATTTCCGCTACATTGCTTTAATAGCTGATGTATAAGGCATAAAAAAACCTTTTATAAACCAAAACTATATGAAACAGAGTAAAACTAATTCGTTATTGTCAGTATTCAGGTGTTTCGAAATTTTGATGCCTAGAGAATGAAAATGAGCAAAAAAAAAAAACTCCTACTGATTTCAGTATAATGTTGTTTAAATATGTATGAATTAAAAAAAATATTAATTTTCAATAAAATGTTACTTAAAATATAATAAAAAAGTGTGGATTAGTGTTATATATATAATGTCTTCAATAATAATCTTTAAATCATTCATTTAAAATTCGGCTCTGTTATGGCGTATAAAGAATATTACGTTATAAAAGAATTTGAAGTCCCCTCATCCACGGCATTATTAAATATTTGGAAAAGAATCTTTGTATTTCTTGTAGCTTGGTAAAATATTTATATAAATATTTCAGTTCACTTTTTCTTTAAACTTCCGAAATTCACTTCAAATCAAGATCTGATTCTTTATAGCGAGTTTTAATCTTGAAGCGTCAATCAACTATAGATAAGTATAAGTTTAGTGACATTTATCTTGCACATACAATGAAATCGCGGTATCAATTAGTATCTAAAATTTAATGAGATTTTAACCTTAACACAATAAAAAGTATTAATGACGCTATGTCAATTACGAAAATAAAAACAAAACTATGCATTTTGTTGTTGTCGACGTCATATTTTACTCTTTTTATATTGATAAAAAGTCAGTGGTGGCCTAGTGGTTAAAGGGCCCGCCTCTCGTTGCCGAGGGCGCAGGTTCAAACCTGGCAAGTACCAATGTGATTTTTCGGAGTCATATGTACTTTCTGAGAGTGTTTAGACACTCCTGACATACGGTGAAGGAAAACATCGTGAGGAAACTTGGACTTATAGTTTCACAATTATAAGTTTGAAATCACCAACCCGTCTTGAGCAAGTGTGGTGATTAATGATCAAACCTTCTCCATGTGAGAAAGAGGCCTGTGCTCAGCAGTGGGCTCTGATAGGCTGATGACGACGACGATATTGATAAATGATGATTGAACATCATTATGATTATTATATCATAGTACCCTACTCGTATTTACATGCATAATTGTATATAGTTACATTGCTCTCTTCAATGATACAATGACAAAATCTGAGTTGAAAAATTTCCACAAGTCAAGAAATTGATTTTTAGTTTTAGACAAAAAAGTACTGAAGAGATTCAATTGAAAATATAATTTTTTTCATAAAAATTGTAAGTTTGAACAAGTTTTAGGTTTAATGTTAAAATGTAATCGTTTAAAACATATAATTAATAAAATTAGGAAATTTAGTGTGAAAATTACACATCTCGTCTTATGGATGTTAATTATCAGAAAAAGAGTTTTGTTATTTAACTTAGTATACTTAAGATAAACTACCTATTATTCAATACTTTTAAAAGAATAAAAACAAAGTGCTTGAACGTACTCCAACAAAATGAATCTCAAAAATAAGACTCTTAGAAATGAGATTTATAAAATCAAATTTATTTAAAATACAATACGAAACAATTTTATTTGTGTGGATTTATCTCTGTTTTTTATACATAGATACCGAATGTCAAAAGAAATATCTTTCTTAGAAATCCATTAACCAGTACGTTTTACCTTAATTCATTTATCAATACTAAAGATATCTTAATACGAAAGTCTCCGTTTTAGTTTTAACCAAATTAATACAGTCTTGAGTTCCTGAACTACTTTTTTAATGATTTTTTTCGTAATACATATTACAAGTAAACATTCTAGTTATCTTACAGCAAGAATATGGATAGCTTAAAATATGTATTAGGATATACAGATAAATTATAATTACATGTCCTTATAAATTATTATATAAAGTGAATAAGTATATGGAAACACGTTCATGAAATTGTTTTACATCGCGTACCTATATTTAGCTTTTTATGATATTAATATGAGAATTTCAAAGTGTATATAATACAAAGTTCAAATCTCTTCAGTTTTACATAGTTTCAAAATATATAATTTTAATTTAATATAGAAACTACTTTGTGATTTTATAAAACTTCAAACTTTTAATGCTTTATTTAACTGGAATATTGTGTTTGCATTTAATTAAAATAGTTAGTAATATTACTCCCATCAGGGAAATTTTAAATTTCTACCTAATATGAGCCCCCATAAGAAAAAAAGATTTTTTTTTTTAATTTTTTAAATAAATTTTTCATATAACATTAAATAATAAATAAGTGCAAATAATCAAGCTGAAATCGAAGGAGAGCTAAAATATTTTCCTTTTTTATTTCTTGGTATATTTTAATGATTTAATCGATCCTAAAAATGAAACTTCGTGGTTGGCGTCATTTTATGTTATACACTTTAATGAAATGTGAACAACGTGATGAATGTGATGTTGTAAAAAATATTGTTTTAATTTATATATACCACTACTTTAGCGGAGTTTTATGTACATAGTGGGATTATTTCAGCCACAGTTGTTGAATGTGCCCCTAAAGAGTACTTTGTGTGCAAAAACAAAACATGAATTATATACAAATGAATTTGAATAGGAATTGTGTTACTAAAGTTTTATCATGTTACAAGTGGATTAAATAATAAATTACTAATATGGTTTTAGAGCAATTGATACTCTAATAGACATCTCAAGATTTTGAAAAAAACAATCATAATCATTAATCAATCTCTTCTTTTGAAGGCGTCACGATTTTTATTGTCTTCCTTATTGTTCTTCTAGATTAGTTTTAAATTTTAAAAAGGAATGCATAAGTGATATTATAAAATTACTCATGACTTTATATTTAATAGACGTTTTATATATCGAAGATAAAAAAAAAACATAACTTCTAAAAATGATAATCTTATAAATTCTCACATATCCTACAAAACTTAGAAAAAAATTTAAGGAAATGTTTTGGTTTTAAAATCTAATTTAGTATGGCAAAGTAGCCCTAACAGATTTTATTTTTCATCAATATAGAAATTTTTAACGTCATAGAAGTTTTGAAGACGTTCCCAGGTTGTTTTCTCAAAGACACGATAAGGGGAAAAGAATTGTTTAGTGTTCAGTTTTTGGTACACTGATTTTCGATACACTGAGGTTACCAAAGATTGTCAAGGCATGGATGTCCAATGTAGAGTCGCTATGAAAAATGCAGGTATTTGTATCGCTCTATCAAGGAGAGGCAAAAAGATGTTAATTAGTTAGATCTCTTCATAACTAAGACATCGTTAAAAAGGGTAAAAGGCACCATGTTGATTTTGGTACTTCAAAACTATGTACATAGCTATAACTACATATAACTATGTAGCTGAGGTTTACAGATTCATGTAGATACAACTAACTTCGTCAGTACGCTTTAAGGTATTCTCATTACATAGCGAAGAATGTAGAATGAAAAACATTCAAACTATACATAAAAAATAATATTACATTATACTGTTACTTATCCATACTACTGTTATTATTATTCAGGCTCTAAAAGGATTGTAATCACAGCCAAAATCATTATATGTACCATTGAAATTAATTAATAATTATGAATAGTTTAAATTATACTATATGTGACACAATATTAATTATCACGTCTTCAGTTTGATTTAAATCTTAATGACTTTGATTTACGGCATAATATATTAATAACAATGTGATATATAAATCCATCAATCACTTATATCAAAAGTTCTAACGTTACCAAAGACACCCTCACGTACGTGACTTGCTTTAATGTTTGTTTTATCTCATGAATTATTTGTAATGACGTTAAAAGTTTACCAATGCCGCTTAACATTGTATGATAATGGTACATAATAATGTCCACTGCTACTTTGTGTTTTAATAACACTTCGTGCGCTTTAATGACAGTAATGGTAAATTATCAAAGAAAAATACAAAGGGAAAAGTATAATTATGTGTAGTAACAAGAAGATTTTTTGAATTGTATATATTATTGTGTTAATGTATGTACCCAATATATTATTTTCTTAAAAAGAGTAACAGTTTATAGTATGTATACTATTTTAATAAGTTATTTTTATATAAAAAAATCTTAAGCACGAAAAAAACAAAACGAGAATAATATAAGCACTACGTTAAACAATCCCATTATCTTAAACAACAATTATATCTTTTTAAAATTTGAACATAAAATACTTTAAATGATCGGATATAAACTAACAGTTATTTACAATAAAAAACATGAAGTCCTGTTATTATACCAAATTAATCAGTCAATTACAAAACGTTTGGTTTTTGAACAGCTACATAGTTTGTATTAATTTTTGTTTTGAGAACACGAAAGTCCGACTCGACGAAGTGCTTCTGATGTTTAAGTACAATGATACTTAACATTTGTTTATTAGTTTATATGTACATGATTTTTCTTTGTCATATAGGTTATTAACTCTGGAATAAATGGAAACCATAGGCTCGTATACTTTTTACAGTACGTATGAAAGTAGATTTTTTTAATTCATAGTTTATAGTTAGTGGGAGCCTAGTGGTTAAAAGGTTCGCCTCTCATACACGAGGGCGCGGGTTCGATCCAGGCCCTGGCAAGTACCAATCAGGTTTTTCCGAGTCATATGTCCTTTCTAAGAGTATTTAGACATCACTGATTAATGCATTCCCAAAAGAGGTTGATGTCAGGCAGGCGGCCGGTCGTAAAAGCAATTAGCCAAAACTATTCACAACATGTAAGGCAGACCCTGGCTAAAGCTGGGAAATTGCCAGGTAGAAGGAAAGTTTATTTGTGATAATTTGTAATTGTGATAACAAAGAATTTGTTTCCATGCGTCAATCTTAGTATTGACTTTTGTAACTTTCGAGAAGATGAATTTGCTTAAAAGCAGTTATGCAAATATTTTAAAAGATACTATTAAATCAACGGAATAAATTTTAGTGTCTTGAGAAGCGGAAGATTTTTCTCTAAATATATTTTTTTTTTTGATACTAGAACAAAATTCTACATAAAAGAAAGTAAACCTGGGGTCTGCGGCTTACTATTATTATGCCTGAAAACAAAGTTGCAACATAATATACATAATTTCTTTGATACGGTCCTGGATTGTAAATGTTTTGGGCTTTGATATTTTTATGTCAATAAACAACATTGTCGTAATAAAAATACTAGACGCACATTTATAAGTGTCACTCAAATACACAAATTATCACCTGACAGGCCAGTGTATAACATACAAATAAGAACGCATTACTTATATTAACAACACTAAAAAGATAAAAAATTATCAAAATGTAAGCAAACGTTCAATAATTACATTATTCATTAGTTTCTACTGGAATAAGCAGAAAGGCAGATTTATAAGGTATTATATATAAAACTGTAACTCTGTAACCAGAAACTTAATTGATAGTTTGAACATAGTATTAAATTAAATACCTGAGAAAAAAACGTTAAACAATGAAGGTAAATGTACACTGTGAGATGCATGTCTGTCTGCGTGTTCTGATGCGTCTATGTCGATGGGCTGGTTTCTTTCCCGTTGAAGGTCTTGATAAACTCAATATGTGCAAACTAAGGTATTTAATTACTACGACTATTTCTAATTTTTTAAATTTTAGTTAAAATTTTAAAGTATTACCTCTCTTAACGGTGAAAAATGTGTCTCTAAATGTTTAATAAATGTTTTTTAATCTCTTCTTGATTATACTCTTGTTTTATTATTTCTATGCCTTGGTTATACTCGTATTATAGAGCTGATATCAGTTATTTTAACATATTTAAAAGTTGGTTAATATTTCACTTTTATATTGATAACTGAAATAAATTTTGTTATTGTAGATTGTTAATAGGAAATATCTTTTTTTTTTGATTTATTGGAACCACAAACAAGTTTAAAATTATAGTTTCTTATAGCTTAATTAGTAGGTACATATTAGTTATTGCAAACTCAACAACGATGGTCACATTAAACATAACAAATAAAATAAAAATGAACCTGTTGAAAACTTAAATATGAACTAATTCAAACAATTAAGAATTTAATTATTATTAGTTATTATGGTGAAAAGATAAATGTAAACATTTTGTTCTTACATACACAACATATCTTGGTAATACTTCATTATATAGAAAGTTGAAAATAAAAAAAGGTGTTGAAAGTAATAACAGAATATTTTAGAAACAAAAGTCGTAAAATGTCGTTTAAAATAAAATATTTACTTAGCTATAAACGTAAACAAATTTTATAACTGTAATTACACGTTTATTTCAGGTTCAACGTAAGATCCTTTTACGTAATTTATTATGTTATAACCGTAGCAACTCAGACTTATTTTGCTGGTTATACAATTTATCGTTTTTTCACTAGTAATCTTGGCTTGGGCACTATGAGTAAGTTAATACAAAAAAAGTACATAATAGGTATAAAGTTTATTAAGATTTTATATGTACTAAAATATTAACAATTTCAGCAAATCTCTTGTTTCATGTTACCGGAGTTTTGTCGAGTTTATTGTTATTAAATTTAGCACGCAAGTGGTTTAAGATTTTGAGAAGAGCCGCTGACATTGAGAAGAGGGTCTTTATGATTTGCCCGAAAACGATTAACGTAAAAAAATACGACAGAATAACATGGAGTTTAATGACGTTGGCTTTATGTAGGAATTTTTGTAATCTTTACAAGTTTCTTACAATTATGTTAGAGAACAATAATAAGTCTCTCAAAAAATTAAAACTCAGATATTTGTAATTAAACTTGAAACAATTTATACATACTTGAATATATTATGTATATTATTTTATTCTTAAAAATATATTAATTTCTGAGTTCCTTTTTTCAGTGGAACACTTACTATCAGTCGTTTACAAGTACCAAGGATTGAAGAAATGGAATGAATATTTTTCAAGTTCTTATCTGGTCTTGCTTGGAAAAATTTTATTTGAAGTATTAGATTTTCTTGCATTATCTTAAAATATTTACTATTGTCTTTTTTTAACTTGTCGTTTTCTTATAGATGGTCATATTACAAAGTACATTTTTATGGAACTTCACCGACGTTATGACGATATGTCTCAGCACCTACCTAACTGGATTTTTTCAAAATTTTAATAATATTGTAGAAGAGAATCAAAAACAAGTAACATACCTTTTTTAAACTTGCCTTTCTCACATACTTCTTTAATCAGAAGTGTTCTATGTTCCTAAACGATTTCTTAATTTATACTGGCGAAGACATTGTTTTTCTTAATATTCCAAACGATTCAAAGATATCGGCATTGTTGTAACACGTACAATGAAGAAATATTTTTACTGAACAAAGCATTTTGCTTTAAACAAGTAAATAATTTCTTAAATTGAATCGATTTTAAATGTTTTTATTATATTTTAAAGACGAAATTATTTTAGTCCCCATTCCATACGATTTTTTTAATTACTGATTAATTTAGTATACCGATTAATTTATTATACTTATATAAGTATACTTATATATATATATATATGTATAGTAGTCATATTGTGGTAATACAAATTCAATTTTCATTACAACAAAATACAACCATTTTGTTTAGTTTTGAACGACTAATTGCACAAATGAAATATATTATTCTTCAATTCAAGATTGCTTTATAAAATTAAAATCTATATAAAATTGTATTAATACATAATTATTGGATTGATACTCTCTAAACTTTACTTTAGTGACTAAAGTAACACTTTAATTAACAGAAAACTGTGAAATGGGGCGACATTCGTATACTACATACTCATTTAGTGGCGCTCGTCATGTTGGTGGATAAAAACACGTGTTATTTAATCTTGCTGTCGTTTTTCACTAATTTATTTTTTATATGCGCTCAATTTTTTTATTTAATGAGGTAAGTCCATATAGGAATTTAAGTTCTAGCTGATTTTTCTAACTTAATGGCTTATAAATTTCAAAGCTTTCGCAAATGCAAGAGAATAGTATGTCCTAGTTTTATTTTGTATTCATTAAAAAAATAAATATAATTTTATATGCAAAATTTATTAATAAATAATTGACAAAGAAAACATTATAACGATTTTTTTATTTTGCATGTTAATATACAGATATTAATAACAAAATTCACATGAAATTGTTTTTAATGTACTAAATATACTTTTATATTTTCAGCAAAGTCAAAACCATTGAAGATTTTGTGTATTACTTTTACTCGTTTTCATTTTTACTGACACGATCATGCGTCACCTCGTTCTTGGCGGCAAACATCCATACTGTGTCTAAACGGCCACTTATGATTATCCAACACCTGCCTTCAGCGGAATATGATATTGAAGTGGGTTCTAATATATATGAATATGTTTTTCTTGCTCCTTTTCTTGCTCACTGAACACCAAAAAAATGTATTTATGTTACACTCAAGACAGCTATACTTTATTTTGTGAAACAATTATATTATTTGATATTTCATTCGGCTATTCACAATCTTATAAGACTTACTAAACGGATGTATATAAATTGTTTCTGTAATGTATTTTAGCAAATTAAAAAACTCCTTTCCCTTAATTTACATTTAACTGTTATCCTGGCACCTGTGAAGCACTTAATCGATAACCAAAAATGATTTTTATTTTTTGGAAAAAGACTCTGCTGAACCGATTTTAAAGGAACTTATCTTAGAGCCACCACAAAAAATGGATTTAAAGTAAAAAAAGAGCATCAAAATCGGTTGAATCATTTAATAGCCTACATACTACAGACAGGTATACCTAAATATACACATCGACTTCAAACTTAGGTCTTACCCGTTCTGCTTCGGTAATTCCAAATTCTGAATAAATAAAAACAAATATTTTGCAGTAAGATAGAAAAACAAACGATATTTGGCTGAATCACTGTAAAATGAATTATTATTTATTCACAGATCCAAAGATTGATCCGGCAAATCCGATACACAACTACTGCTTTGAGTGGGGTCTTTTTCCACATCACAAGAGGGATGATTCTTCAGGTAACTTTGAATTTTAATCAGATTGTTTTCTTACTTTAAACCGACGTAATAACATTATTGGTTTCAGGTTATTGCAAATATTGTTAAGTATGAGCTGGTTTTGGTACAATTTGCTCGACGGAAATACCAAGCTATCAGCCAGTAAACACTTCCAATCTATCAATAGTGTCTGACGAACGTGATTAATTCCTTAACTAAATGTGGCAAGTCAGCAATAAGGAAAACTTCCTGAACACAAAAAAATACAAATATATGTATAATGAGGAACAAAAGTTCTATCTCAAAAATTCCTCTCAAATTCAATGATGCCCCCTTGATGATTCATTTCTTTAGAAAGAAAGCGTGTTTTAATTCAAATTATGTAATTAAATTTAGTAATTAAATAATTTTCGTGGCTATATAATATAATTTTTATTAAGTATTTTTCATTTTTAAGTTATCCATCATAAACAAATAACGTCAATAATAACTTTACTTTTATACAAATTATATTCTTTTACAATTTTCAAAGAAACATAAATCTAATTTTAACATTACACTTTATACATTATTTACTGTATGTGTATTTATTTTTATGCCAATCATTTTTCTTGCTGGTCGACGTCGAGGTCAATGGTCCTCAAATTGTTTTAAACGAATTTACATATTGATAATCAAATAATATATTGAAGACAGAAAATTACTTTTAGGATTACATTTGAGCCTTTCTTACAGTGGTATAACTTATGGTACCCATCCGTTCAATAATTACAAGTTAATACTTGCTAATGCAAGATAAAAGAAAGAGGAAGGTTATTATATGATTATTGTTTAAGAAACTTATCAACACAATAACCAATTAATTTATGATTTAAAAATATTTGTCTAAATATAATATTTCAACAGTATTATTAGTGGTCCCATTACGTGACAAGATTAAAAAATCACAATTGTCTACCTTTAGAATTATATGAAGCCTCTCAATGTTAATTTACCATATCCAGAAATAACATTTGCGTAAGGAGCATTTAATTTATTTCGGGTAATGGCTTTCTTCACATGATTTCGTTGTCAGAGTCACAATTTTTGGGAAACTTATTTAAAAAATCCAAATGTAATTTTTATTTTTATTGTGTTAAATATGTAAGGGTAAAGTGATACAAAGAAATAATGTTATGAAACAAAAATACATACAATTTGAAGGTATATCTTGTCAGTATTGGATTAATTACATAGAAGAAGCTATAAATAGAGGTTCGCGTGGCTCTGTGCACGCCAACCCATCATTTTAATCTTTTCAAATAATCAAATACTTTGAAAAATAAAATGCACTCTTTAAGTGTGGTTTTTTTGAATAATAAACATTATGAATAATGATATATAAAAAAACATACATGCTACTCTCTTGATAACAGTCAAATAAGATCTAAAGAACAATTGTAACAAACTATTACATAAGATTGGTTTCTAAAATGTATTTATCCCTACAGGTATTCATCTGTAAGCCATTGTAAATGGCAATCTCCTTATAAAAATAGCTGAAAACAATACAAGAGAAATATTGTACTGAGTAAAACTATAATTGGGATTCATTTTAAAATTGGGCTAATAAACTATGTATATTAGTTTTATTATGTGTAATTAATTCTATAAAAACAGTTGAAAATAAACATGTTATTACGTAAGATTTCCAGTATAATTGTGATAGTAACCGAAATCAATGTGTATTTTAACATCAACTTAGAAGCGTTTAAAGAATGAAAGACAGTCATATTTTACTTTCTTAGAATTGAAGTTATAATAGAGTAAAATAATAGCTTTTACAAAATTTTACCCTGAATGAAGAACTGAGCTAAATGAAAAATTAAAGTGAAATTCAATGACCATTTAAAAGACAATTAGCAGCGCAATTCTCACAAAATTAATTTTGTTACAAGAAAATTAAAAGCCAGCCGTAGCAAAGTGCAATTTTTGAGCGTATTATAATAATAAGTAGAAGGTTCTCAAATTATTATTAGCAAAATTCCCTGGATTTCCTGTAGATTATTATTTAATACTCATTAGTAAATAATAAAATAAGAATTTCGAGACATTTTTGAGGCCAAAACATCAGACATTAGCACAGTTACCTTTCAGTTGCCATTTTAATTTTAACCTAGTACAATATGCTTCGTTGCTTTGTTATTATTTATTATATAATAGTCATTTAAATTCTACAGTAAAAAATATTATAAAAATATTTAAAAAAGAGATTTATTAAAGTGTTATTTTGCTATGAATAAATTAAATATGAATGAAATAAAATGAAAATGACATGTTAGTGTAACTGACACAATTACGTAAAATATACATACACATGTAAGCAACAACAATGAAATAAAGAAATAGTAGACGACGACGATTCTGCTCAAAGAACTGTCAACGCTAATGATTATTATCTTTCTAAATATTTATAGAAATCCCTGTGAATTCTTGTCCCATTAAAGTTTTAAAAATATAGTGATCTCACTTATAATACTTGCCTACAATAAAAATATTCATACTTTTTATTGGCACCATTTTTTTTTTGATGACAGAGACTCTTTTTACGAGCCGTCCAACTGGCCTTGGTGGGGCCGGAAGGGATTTGGGAGGCTCGGCCTGGGCAGGCCCCTACTCACTAAAACTACTGCGAAAGCCATCGGCCGCTATGTCAGTGTACCCCGGATCTGTCAGCGACAGGGCACTACTTTTTATTGGCACCAGCCTTAACAATGCGGCCATCGAATTTATCTGAATAATCCATGTCAATTGAGCCATGAGTAAGGGACATATTGCAAATTTCATTGATTAATGACAATTTATACAGTTTATGAATATGTTTCTATGAGAGTATAACTTTATATCAAGCAACTGATATATGAATAAAAAAATATGTATATAATTATCATGCCCAAGGACATTTCACCTCTCACCAGTTAAATATTCCAAAACAAGAGTAATAAGTATATATATAAATGTGTAATTCGATAGTTTTCATTTAAAACTTTATTCATATGTGTTCTGTACATTCATACATATATATATTACATAAGTAAAGATACTAAAATCTTATAATAATAGAGGCAGGTGAAAGAAATAGAATGTCATTTAAAATATAAAATGATTTTAATAAATTACATCAGCATATTTTTTTCCAAAACACTGGTCAACAAAAATTAAAAAGTTTTTTGTTTCCTTTAATGTGTTTTTTTTATTTCTATCTTAAATTGACGTATACATTTTTAATTTGGCAACAATTTTCCCTTGACAGCTATTGTTTTTAAATAACAGCTACCTACCCTCATTTACTACTTTCATTTACATTTGCGTTTTTTATTCGACACTGCAATATATTTTATTGCTGTTTTCGATATGGCTTCTTCAAGATGTTGTGTGCTTAATTTCTTTTAGCTATATTTGTGGTGAATATGTATTTGGAAAATATCGAAAACCTATATTATTCTTGTGAAAACTGTGTATTTACAATACTTTAAAATAAAATTGCTTAATCAGAACAAGCCGTGGATTCCTCATATGGTATGATAAAAATATGTAGTATGTTTACAATTATGCTCCAGTGGAAAAATTGATGCAGTAATATTCGATTATTATCAATTTGCAATTGAAACTAGAAGAATATATTTTTAGCTTATCATAACTTATTGTACAGGTTATTAAAGCCATAGTATAAATTTATAATGTGTATACATTATGCGGATAAAAACAAAGTAAAATTAATTATAACATACAATTTGTACATTATGAACATTCTAAAAATATCTTTATTACTTTTATCATTACATATATCTAAAATCTTTAACCTTTTTGTACTTTACTGCATATAGAAGAAATATTATAATTAATTGTATTCGATTGGCCTCTAAAAGAAATAAAATTTCATTAAAAATCCTACAGATAACCTTTGGTTAGGTAATATTTAAATTAGGCAGTCCTGGAGTGTTTCCTAATGAAATAAGTTGTAACTGCTTTGTATAACAATTTATTTCATATTTAATTCTTTTAGACAAAATTTAATACACTTGAAGGGTTAATCATAACTTAAAACGTTAAGTAATACTTTTCTAATTTTCAGCTATACTCAGCAAAGATTGTTTGCGAGTCACTCAACGTGATGATTCATACAGCTACCATGGGCGACATAATTGAAAAAAGAGTGATATAATATCACTTAGATTTTGTTGCAAGGTGTAGGGTTTACAAGAGGGACATGATGACTGGGGATTCTATACTGAAGTCAGATTTTTAAGAATTCTGAGAATTATCAATACCCATCGTCGGGACAAAATTATAAGGTTTATAATATAAGTTTGAAAAATATAACGTAGTTCAAAAAAAACTCTAACTAAACTAACATAGAAATCGTTTTAGCGCCAAAATAACTCAGTTAATAGAGGTGATCAAAAATCGTAGTGAGGAGCTTTTGATAATAAACTGGTTGGGAGTTGGCATACTACATAGTATCACAAAATAAAGAAACTCGAAAAGGTCACCTCGAGGGTCCTAAGAATGCACTATAAAATTATTCCATTTTCCAAAACTTTATTAAGTCTTTTTTAAATCTGGCGCAGGTACTTTTTGTATATGATGTGAATAATTGATACGAATAAATGATGTAAGTGTCTTACAGGATACCAGTCTGGAAAAGAAACAGAGCCTCCTGTTATCTCAGCACAACCACTACGTACTGATAAGCCAGGCCTTAAAGATTCTCAAGAAACTGTAAGGATTTCCGATGACCCAACTCTTGATGACCCCTCACCCGTTTTACTAAGTCGAATTTGAGTTCAGAATATTTATCAGATGATAATGGATTCTGAATGGGGCCACAACAATTAACCTGAGGAGTTCTGTTATTTATAAAGCTACAGCTTTACGTTCCCTGTACGTATTCTTATGAATGATATCGTTCAAAAAGCACGTGATTAATGTACGACCTAGCACCTGTATATATTATTTGAATGAAATTTTCACTATACACTTATTTGGTTTGAAAACAAAATCCATAATATATGAAGTAAAACTGATAATTTCTTAAAAAACAATTGTGGTACGTATAGGTCATATTTCAATATACCATTAAAATTTATAACAGAATTGCAATTAGTCCATTTCATTTAAAATGGATATATGGAAAAGAACTCTGACAATGTTTCGTAAATGTTTTTTTATTAGAACTTGTTAATGACTGACTATCGTCTCACTTAATCTTATATTTTCACAGGAAAAGAATTAAAAGTATCAAGACCTACCATGTATCTAGTTGTTTGCTCAAGAGATTCAAGGAATTATATCGTGTAATTCCAGATTACACTCCAAGAAGCGTAGCCTAAAAAGTATCAATATTTTTACTAGTTATTAATTAATGTTTTAAATCAAAGCGTAACACCTTTTACGTCACATAAGCCATGTATATCTCTACCGAGTTCTGTTTTTAAGTAATATTGAGCAACATCTTTCCAAACAAAAGAGCAGTATTCAACTGGGTAGACAGACAGCAGTATATTATTGGGCCTATGCTTTTTAGAAGGACAAAAAAAACTATTCCTTAGAAAGTAAATTTATAAGATTCTTTACTTTTCTTTACATTTTTGTTATAAATATTATACAACGAAAGTAAATTTATATAAGTAAATGAAAATAACCATGTAAGCGCATAAAAATATTCATAAACTTATTCATTCATAATTTATATCATGTCAGAATTTCTATAGCTTGAAATTGTTTTAAAAACAAACCTCATAATTTTCGGTATTAAAACGGTAAACTAGTTTTTTTACTTCATAATTTATGATTTCTTTACAAGAACATTAACTTAACCCATAATCAATCACTATAACTTGAAATGTCACATTAAATAATAATATCACAAAATTGTTGATATCGCTTATTTAGTTGGTAACTAAATCTTTTCATGTCAATAAATGTTTCTTAAAAACTATCAGAACTCCGTATAAAAAAGACATCTACTAATAGATATGCAGAAATCAAAAAAATATAGTAAATATATTTTAATTTACAATTAATAAGAAAATACAACTTCTTAGTTGTATTTTATAAATAGTTTCTAATAATATATTTCTAAATAGTTTGTAACTATTTAGGCATTATGATTATGTAGTTATGTATATTTATTATAGGACAACCATTTTTATTTTTTTCAATATTCTTCTAACTTTGGTGTTTCGGAAAAGAATGAATTTTGGGCAATAAAGACGACATTTATGTTCAAAGTTTATTTTTTCATTCTTATCAGTTCTGTAAATTGGGTGGTGTTCAATGAAGTGTATAAATAATAAATAACACAACCTGTGCCATAAAAAGGGAAGAGTAAATTTGATATCTCTGTATTTCAGAAGAGAATGTAATACTAAATTCCAACACAATTATAAAAGATAACGAAATTTACAACTGTAAACAGATGAAACCAATGTCAAAAAAAGTTTGTAGCTACTTTCGAAAAAAGTGTAAGTATATTTCATTAATATCTATAAAACATTGCTTTTCATATTAAAAAATTTGATAGTGACTGTAGCCTCTTATATATCGGACAAAAGAAGATTGTCATCGGAACAAGGATTAGAGAACATATCTTAGATATTTATACCAAAGTTGGGCGTGTGTGAATATATTACAATGGACAAGCCAAATATTCATTTTGTAGAATCATTGATCTTCTCAGTTGATGATAACTATTTACATTCAAAGATAATCTGCAAGGCTATTAAAATTATAACAATATCTCAATTTAAATAGAGATTTTGTTTGGCAATTATCTAACACCTGAAATTCTCATTATAAAAAATATAAAAACCATATCCGTGACCACCATACAAGACAAAGTTTGCACGTTCTGGGCTCTTACAAAGTAATATGCCAATAAACATAAGAAATCTATAAAGAAAAAGACTAACTGACAGACATATTTATATATAGAATAATAAAAATACGCAGCTTGAATCCAAAAATTATAGTTTATTTTAATATAAATCTTATAAGTAACAAAAATCTTATATGTAAGACACAAAACATTTTTAAATATAAGTATAAGGTTTATTAAATTTTTCAGTTATTAGTGATACTTAAAACAATCGAATACTCCTCTTTTGAGTCAGTTATATTTACATAATCATATAATGAAATTTCAGATTATCGAATGAAAAAAATGACGAAATGTACCTTCGAGACCCAAATAGAGGTATTTGAGGGTTCGATGAAATATTTCCTTATAGTTGGTAAATGTTTGGGGCTCTTTCCTCTCATCGATACAACATTATATGGAAGGTAAACTATCTTAGAGTTCCGTAAATTTTTAAACGTGTATGTGCAGTCTGTATGTATCTGAAGTCAGATATCTTTTTCAGATTAAAGCCTGGGTCTTTCTGGTTTTGGAGATATTTATTTTCATTTGCAATCTGCTGTGTACAAAGTATTGCTGTTACTTTTTGTTTCATCGAAATTATGAACGATGCCGTAACAATAGGAAGAATATGTGAGTTTTTAAATTCTAAAACCAGGTTCATAAAACTGCCACTCAATTTTTGGGTCTATACATGAAATGTATTGTCTTAGACTGAAATGTGTTATTTAAAAAAAACTGCAATGATTAAATATTCAAATTATCATTCATAAAATCTATATAACAAAAATAGTATCAAATGGTAAAAGATTAACAATAACACAAAGTTTTTTATACAGCTTACTTGTCATTTTATGGAACAACTTGGCTCTCTAGCATTCTCATCTTACGGCTTGCATCAAACTGGCATGTTCTAATGAAACAAGTTGAAGCCGCAGAACTTAACGGTTACATTGACCCTTACGTTAAGTTTAATTGTAATTTTGCCACATTCGCATTGTTTTGGTTCGCCTTATGTATGTTTCCGTTTTTTTATTTGGTTCTTATTGAACTAATTAATCATTATATTATATTTAATATTCTTCTGTTGCAGTGGAACATATACTTTCTAATACAGCCAAATTTCTGACTGTCTTGAATTGCCTCTCTGGAAATGAGACCGTATATGAGCAATTCATTTTGAAATCTTATTCTTGGATATTTGAAAATGGCTTATCTTATTCTGTAACTTTGGGATTACTTTTACCAGTGAGTATATGTTTGTGGAGATGTTAGATGCTATCAGTTTTTGGTATTTTTTCTGGGAATATCGGAAACTTTTTTAAATGGTAGAACCTAGCTGTGGTCAGTCACTACAGCTCCAACATGGGCTGGCTCGACCGGAGAAGTACTACTCTCTCACAGAAAGTCGGCGTGAAATAGCTTTTAATGGCTGCGTTTCGTCCGATGAGTGAGAGAGCCGGTTGCCCATTCCCCATTCCCACCCTTTCCTATCATTTACATATTTCCACCCCTCCCTATTTCCACAAAAAGCTTGTCAACGCATCCATGGACGACGGTAACTACCTTCCATCAAGTAGGTCATCTGCTCGTTTACAACCTTTCACATAAAAAACAACTAAACATTAAGGTTCAAGAAATTTGAAACTTGAGTGAAATGATTATTGAAAAATGAAATGATTATTTTAATTTTTATCAACAGTATTTATAAATGTTCCAGGTGCTCAATGCGATAATAACCTTGAATTGGAGCTACTGTCAAGTGTTTGTCATTTGTATAAGCTTATATCTAACTTCAATAATAAAGCAGATTAATAAGAAGATCCTATCATTTGATGGCCAGGCAAGTCCATCTTTAAATTCTTACCTTGAAAATATATTTCCTAGTTTTTTTTATAAATATAATTGTTTTCAGTATTTGTCTACATCTTTTTGGCGTGTGTTGAGACAAGACTATAATCGTGCCACACGATTGGTAGGCTCCTTCGATAACGTCAGTAATAGTATTGTATTCGCATCTTTCGCAAGCAATCTATTTTTTGTATGCCTGCAATTATATAATATTTTAAGGTAAAAAATATACCATTATGTAAAATTAATTAATGTTTATTTGAAGTTTATCATTAATTTTTCAGAAACGACATATCAACACGACAAGGTGTACCATTGTGTCCTAATAATAATGCAACTGGGTACGTTTTATTATATTATTATAGATACACATTAAAAAATAAATTTAACAAAATCTATGTTAACGAAGACTTACTTCAGAACACATTTGATACTGTGAAAATATGTATGTGTTCAATAATTTCTGCTTTTGTTATATTTTTCAGGCCATATTTTAAGTATGAGCAGATGATGACGAACGCGTATTTTATATATTCCTCACTATTTGTTCTTGGCAGAACATTTTTTGTATCCATTATTGCGGCTAAGGTCCATTCCGTATCCTTGGAAGTAGCTCCTGTGCTTTATAATGTACCGTCGCCAACATACTGTATAGAGGTTGGTTTTGAATTGGAAATTTAATTGGGTATATAATCTATAAATATAATTACACATCTAACAGTTAATTTACTTTAAACATACCAACATAGCAACCGTCATACCAATGTAGTTTCTATATAAGTACCTAATATGACATTTTTAATAGGTTCATAGATTTGTTGAGCAAATCCACGGTGACAAAGTGGCTCTAACTGGACTCAAATTCTTCTATGTCACTAAGGAACTTGTTTTATCAGTAAGTATATTTAACAAATTACTTCTGACAACATTTTTAATAACGCATAAAACATTTTTTTTTATATTTTTAACATAAAAAATGTGGAGTAATTACTTAAGTTAAAATTAAAATATGGAATTATAAAATGAAAAATTAATTTAAACGAGTGTGGTTCAAGTCTGTCGTCCGAGGTATTACGTTCCAGTTGCTTTATGCGAGTATTTCTAATTTTAGTTTAATTTATGTTTTATTTTAAATTTTATTTTTTACTTTCAGATGGTCGGCACAATAGTCACTTACGAGCTTGTCTTACTACAATTCACTTGAATTCAGGAATTATCAAAGACTTTAAATGTGATTTCAAGTTTTACAATTATAGAATGGAATTTATTTTTTAAGCACTACACATTAATTATAAGCCAAATACTGATACAAGATACAATAAAACATTTGAAATCCCATATACAGTAATTGTTTTCAGAAATGGATTGACAATTTTCAAAGAAAAAAACCTTACATTGTTTAGCACTTTTCTAAGCTTAAATATATATGAAATTCATTGGTTTCGCTGTTTTTAAATAAATTAAATTAAAGAGCTATTTCAACTTAATTAATTTTCTGTTCACTATATTTATTTTCGTGATTCTCTTGTATTAAAGCGTTGATAAAAACATGTATTTCACACTTTTTGGTGATTATTTAAGTGACAGGTTTTAGTGAATCTTTTTAAAATATACCATTACCGGAAGCTGGAGAGTTCGAGCCTATTCAATCGAGTTAAATATTCTCTCGTTGGCCTGAGTAAGTTCCAACCGCTAGTCTTCAGTGCAAAATAATATGTATTAAGTCATTTCTTGACATTCGATCAGAATAATAAGCTTTAATTATTTAGAGAATAAAATGTACAATAAAATGTACGTTATCAAATTGTGACTAAGTAAGTCTCCGACAGACTAACTGACTATACAAAAATCATAGCTTTAGGCTTTGTTACATAGGTACAAAACACAAGGTTTTTGAATGAGGTACCTATGTACCATTTTAGATAGCTACTCTAAACCCTTGATTTAGAGGGCCCAACATATTTACAATGAATATCTCGAAATTTTGATGCAGCAACTAAGAAATGCCCTCACAGTCTAGCATCTACTGTGCCCCGCGCGTATTGAAGAAACTGTTTAAAGCTACCATAAGCAATAACTTGCCATATCTTTCATGAAGGGAGTTACCCTCATTTTGTTGAATAAAACTGTATAAAAACCCCACGAACATTAAGAGATTTCTTGAGAGCTATTAACAGACACTCTTCCCAACAATCGACTTCGACTTTTCATTCATAAGATAAATTCAGACAAGGGTAAAATGAGATATTACGAACATTATTAATAACAAGGCAGAAGTGTTCGAATATCAATTATATTTTACTTCTGTTTTGATCAACCACTGACCTTGGTTTGTAAACATATATATATTCACGATAATTATTTCCGGAGACTAATGACATTTTAAAAACACTTCCTTATTACAAAATTTAAGATAGTTCATAATCAAAAAATACCTCGGAACCTCTCATCATAAATATAAAATCAAAACCACACGTCCAAACCTAAAGAGATGTAGGGTCATTGAGAGCAGAATGAAAAAAAAAAATACAAGATATTTTGATTCTCCGAGTATTCACCGTTACTGTAAAGTAATCAAACGACGTATAAAATGTCGAATAACAAAAATACTCGAAGCGACGCCGAAAAATATGTTTTTTTCATGGGTACTCGGAAAAGTCTTAGCTATCATGATATCAGATAATATTTTGGTCTTTGTTCTTATAAACAGTAGCCAAAAATTAAATATATAATTCGTACTCTGTGATGTATTTCAGCTATTGTTTTACTAGAAAATTGCCTTATGATTTGACTTCATTTTTTATCTCCGTATTAAAAAGTATAAAGAAATCACTTCTGAAGTTATCATTTGAATTTATGTACCTAATAGTGTGATAATAATTATCTCATAATAAGCAAATGTACTCAAATATAATACAGCATAATGGTCAGTAAATATGGTGTATGTCATTAAAAATCAAGTTATATTATTAAGCTGCTACAATATTATGTAGCGTAACTGATGTATTAAACTTTTGATGTCATCGTGTCAATAAAGAACGTTAACGTAAATAACAATATGTAATAAAAATATTACAAGGATATTAACAGCTGTCACTTAAATAATAAAATTGTCATGAGACAGGTCTTTGAATGAAAAAAATATTTTGTTAATATTATAACGGTTTCAAATAGATAAAAATAGTCCAAGCGTCTAATATTAAATAACAGATCGTTAATATCTATCCGAAAAATCGGATTATTACGCTTATAAGAGGTAAATATGTGAGAAGTGTACAATTTTTACTGATAGATTAAAAATAGTAATTTATTTAAAAAGCATTTAAGGAAAGAGAAAAAGCTAAGGTTAAAAACTTTGGGTGTGATGCACGTTTATAGCCAATTCGATGCTTCTGTATCAGTTGGTTGGATTTTATCCCTTGTGATGATGATATTAGTACAGTACCTTATTATATTCAAAATAAATGAAATCTAGACTTTTTATTACTTTTAAATCTAAAGCTCTTTTAAACATAACAATGTGCCTCTTCAACATCTTATAATCAATAAAACATTAAACTTCTCGATTATAATACCCTTTTTTTCATAATTGTAAATCTTGGAGAGTAAATTTATTTTTATCAGCTGAGAACAGTTTTTAAGCAATTTGTAAGTTACTTGCTTTTCACTTTAGGATTTATTTCTTATATAAAGATTGTTAAAAAATTAGCACATGTATATAGTATTACAAAATATAAGTATAAAAAAATAATCCTTCAATGAATGAATCCAATTCTAAAAGTACTTCATACCTAATTTATTTTGTGGAATTTCCAATCTTTCTCCACAAACAAGGTCGGCGACCAATCTACAGCTTTTTTTATGTTGTAGATATCCATGGTTTTGAATATTAAAGACCGACTTTGAATTATTTTTTTTGAATATATATATTTTATGGTACAATAATATCACTCTATAATAATAAAAAGTAAGCAACACATTAACAAAATTATTAAAATAAATAAATAACACCGTATAATTTGATATGGATTATAGAAAACATAAAAATTATAATGTACTACGACTTATTTCAATTTCCACCATAAGATACGTATCTATGTTTGTACATTGTAACATAAGTTTATACTTGTCAACAAAAATACAATTTTAATTATTGTAGAAGATAATATTATAAAAGGCATTGGATCGTATCAGATTTTATATAATCGTACATTGTCAGAATATCATTATAATATAATAGTACATTACGAGTACAAGTGCATACGGGTCTAAAATCTTGCAAAATTTGATATTGTAATATGTTAAAATATAAAAGCTATGTATATTTATTTAGCATTTATTTATTACAATATATACATATATATTGGAAAGGGAAAGGTAACATTGTAGTGAAGGGAAGACCGAAATCGATTTTTCAATAAAAGATTTATCGCTGGTACGCAGTCAGTTTAAATCAGATAGGACAATCTAATATTGACATCAAATATTGATTAAGCTGACAAATTTTAATGAGGAATGAGACGTAATAGGTGAGGGCCAAATATAATGTCTCTTCTTTAATTCATATTAACTTGTCATTACTAGTTTTTCTACTATAGCCTTCGCCACTCTTGCTTTGATTGAAATTGTTTTGGACCTAGGAAAAGGGGGAAATCCTTATTCGAAAAGAAAGTAAATGTAATATTCAGTAATATATAAGACTGAAAAATCTAAAATCATATATTTTTAATCTTATATTTAATAGTGAATTTATTATACTAGAATATAAATAGTTTATATAAAATAAGTTGATTAAACCTTTTATGGTTGGTTTGTTTTTGCTTAGCACAATTTTTTATATTTTAGTATGAATCAAAAATACATTGACGAAATTTAAATAAATGGTGATTTAGCACGCTAATTAAGGTGGTCCCATATTTTCCAAAACTTTTACTGTTGTTATGAAAATTATGTAAGTATATTTTCATTTTGTACTTTTTTCATATATAAGATTTTTATTACTATTCTAAATAAATAACGGTATTTATGAGCAATAACTGTAGTATCTCTATTTTATTATTCAGCGTCATGCAAGTGAAGAGGGTCAATTATAATACTCAAATAGAGTTATTTGAAGATTCCATGAAGACATTTGTCCTTTTTGGAAAATACTTGGGTATTTTTCCACTTGCTCCCGAGGAACGAAAAACAAGGTTTGCTTACCATTTACGTTTTTACATCTTTGAAATGCTATTTTGAAATTGTTAAATATGTACAAAAAATCTTTTATTTTCAAATAACAGGTACACTTCATTGAATTGGAGATATGCAATAACATTTCTCATATGTTTGTCGCAGATTGTCTGTTTGATATTATGCATTCTTGGAATAGTACAAACATCGGTTAATATTGGAAAAATTTGTAAGTCTCTGAAGAAAAAATTAAAATTAAAAATTGTTAGCCTTAACTATAAAGTTATGCTCTTTTTATTTCCTAGCTCATATATTATTCTATGCCAAAAGCTGTGTATGCAACATTCTTCTCATGAAACTTGCTATGCGATGGAACGAACTAAAGAAGGAACTGGCTTCAATTGATCTTCGTGAATACATTGATCCTAGTATTAGATTCAAATGTAGCTTAGCAACACTTATTTTAGCAGGCCTAACAATATGTAATTATTATTTTTATTTTACTTTTACTATTGTTATTATTGTATTGTATTGTATTGTTAAAAATTAAACTATATTTTGCTTTCAATTTCAGTTAATACTTTTATAGGTGATATGTCAAAACTAGCAGCTACCTTGGATTGTCACTACAGTGCTGACACATCAATCTTTGAACAGTACGCTTTAAGAACATATAGCTGGTTATTCAGACTTGGTATACCCTATTCCGTCCCATTAGGAATTTTATTGGTTGTAAGTTATTTTATCTCATAAGTATTGAAAAGTACTGAAGTGGAATTTTACAATATTTTGAATTTTATATTGACTTGTTTTGCTTCAAAAATAATATACGTATTTTATTTTCAGACGGTTAATGTAATATCATCTCTCTGTTATTCTTTTATACAAATAATTGTTATTAATATAAGTTTATACCTAAGTTCCATAATACAGCAGTTTAACAAAAAAATACATGCTTTGGATTGTAAAGTAAGTAAAAATTTGTGTCACTAAAAGTATGTAATGACCTCTATATGAATACAGTTGTATTTAAAAAAGTTAATTATATATAAGGAATGTATTGAATTGATAACTTTTAGTATGTGGCAATGTCTTATTGGCTTAAATTACGACAAGATTATAACCAAGTTTCACGTCTGGTTCGTTCTTTTGATGACGTTATAAATGGAATTGTGTTTGTTTCGTTCGCCTGCAATCTTTATCTCGTGTGTCTTCAAGTATATTTTCTGTTAAGGTATGTATTGAATGTATTATTTTTGTTATTTTTCTTTCTACGAATTTATTTCAGAAATATATAATATTTCCAGATCATTTTTTAGAATTTAATATTCATGATTAAAAATTAAAAGTAAGGCAATTGCATTAACGTAAGTTTTTTGAAATGTTTTAATTTTAATACTAGTTTGTTTAAAAAACTCATCAGCTATACAATTTTATAATTTCCAAGATTTAAATGAAGCAAAGGTTTTTGGAGACTACGCTTTATTTATTATTTTATATTAGCATGTTTTCGACGTTTAGGTTTCTTTAGAGAAACCGTGATTAAGTGCTTGTATCTGCGCGTAGAATCCGAATAACTTAGTTTTATTTAAACGTGTATGTATTGAAACGTGTAAAATCTAAGATATTTTCGATACATATTTAATTATTTCTACCACAGAAGCGACATTACCATACGACAAGGTTTTCATGTTTGTCCCGAAAATACTTCCAGTGGGTATGTTTTTATGAATATGCTATCTAATATACAGGGTGACTGGTGAATTACTATCGATATTTGAGGACGTGATATTTGACGATCATATATGACAAAATAAAAATTAATATAACATAAATATTAATAAACTTCTAAGTAAAGTCAACCAAAAGTTGTGTAATTAATTACGCATCGTATGAGCACCCTACAGATTAGGTATACACTCACACTCACACATACGCGTGTCGTGACGTAGTGTTGTATCAGCACGCCGCCGCACGCGTCCACACTTTAACACTTGGAACGTGTCAACACTTTATTTATTTATACAGAAATTTTGTCAAAAATTAAGTGCCTATTTTTTTTACATAATTCGAATGAGAATCATGTACCGAGTATGCTCCTTAAATATTGATAGTAATTCACCAGTCACCCTGTATAAAATTCTCGTGTCACAGTTTTCGTGCCCATACTCCTCCGAAACAACCTGACCGATTTTGATGAAATTTTTTGTGCTTATTCGGTAGCTATGAGAATCGGCCAACATCTATTTTTCATCCCCCTAAATGTTAGGGGTAGTCCACCCCTAAATTTTTTTTTTTTATTTTTTAGACAAAATTTTTAATTACTATTTTTTTATGATACAACGTACAAAAATACATACAATCCTAAATTTTCACCCTTCTACGATCAACCCTTATTTTTTAATAGCTATTTTAGTAATTTAATCATTTTTCATCTCCGGTCGATAACTGATCAATCGTCATTTAATAAGTTATCCCCGCCAGATATCTACAGGTGTCACTTCTGACCCAGTAAACAGCACGGAGTAGGGATGAGAACGAAGCCGGTCTTCTGTTTCTCTCACACAATTAGACTTCTCTCACTCCCTACACAGTTGTCGGCCATCGTTATTGTTTGTGCATCAAGTGTAGTAGTAACGTTGACAATTATTATTTTGCTAGCTCAGTGTAACTCTCATATTAACTATTAATCATTCCTAATCACTTCAAAACACGGAGATTTATGGCTTTAATAGGTAAACTCCAAAAATATAAATAAAAAAACGTAACAGATATTTCTTGATTATAGGGCGAAACGAAGTTCGCCGGGTCTTCTAGTTTATATATAAATATAACTGCAATGTTATTTACAATATTAAAAATTATACACAAATAGACTTCAATAAACTAGCAATTACTCGTAATTAATAAGTTAAATTTAGATCATATAATCAAATTGGATAGGATATTTCACCTTTGACCTTTTGGAACGTCTTAATCTAATATTTTATTTAATGTTATCCTCATTTATAGATTTCTCAAAGGCTATGACAGAATCATTTCTAACGTATACTTCGTCTACTCTTCTACGTACTACATAGTAAGGACGTTTGTTGTTTCTTTTACCGCTGCGAAAGTACATTCCGCTTCTATGGAGATAGCACCTATCCTTTACAATGTACCACCACCGACATATTGTATAGAGGTAAGCGAACAAGCATAATATTTTTGTATTTTGCAACTGTTTTGCTTTTTTTTATCATCGTTTTGGGGCAGAGGTTTATAAAGAGAGCATCTTAAAGTAATTAAGCTGTAGCGTCGAATCCTGTTAGTTTTAATATTTTTTGTTTTCTTACTATATTTAAGATTTTGCAAAATAAATGAAAAAATAAAGATGACTCAGTTAATGATGTAGGACATTAAATGTTCAAGTATAAATTATTTTTACAGGTGCAAAGATTTATCGAGCAAATTCATGGAAACACAATTGCTCTCAGTGGATTAAATTTCTTCTACTGTACTAAAGAAGTAATTTTGTCTGTGAGTATTTTATATATTAAATATACATTTATGACAAAAACTAATTTTTAAAATCATAAATATTATACTAATAACTATATAAATTTCTTTCCAGATGATAAGCACAGTGATAACCTACGAACTTGTTCTGCTTCAATTTAACTAACCGATTTAGAGAATTACAATCCTTCGTTTCATTTACTGTCTTTAAAATATATAACCACGTATTTCATATAGATTAATAAATTCAGAAGTCTTGTTTTATACATAAAGGATTTTTAATTTTTTATTTTTACTATTTACTAGCGGTTTAGCTTAGATAATATGTTATATCTAATATGTTGTTCTACGCTCATCAACCAACAAACAAATGTCACATTTTAAAATCTTATTAACAATATGAAAAAATAATAACAATGGACCATTGAAATATTTGGTCAACAAAATTACCCGGCACATTTAGTGAACAAAAAAGGGTGTGAGATGGTTTAATAAAAATAATACCAATTACACAGTTTTACATAATATGAAAAATAACATATTAAAAAAGTCCAAATATTAAA
This sequence comes from Danaus chrysippus, assembly GCA_916720795.1. Classification (NCBI taxonomy): domain Eukaryota; kingdom Metazoa; phylum Arthropoda; class Insecta; order Lepidoptera; family Nymphalidae; genus Danaus; species Danaus chrysippus. Next base: position 11,900,135 of record CAKASE010000074.1, on the reverse strand, counting down.
TGGTTAATATTTGTAAAGTGCAACGTGGTAAGCAAATAAGCATTCGTTCTACAGGTATGATAAGTGAATCCCTCAGACAAGCTCATTCTAAAAACTACAACATAATTGCTAACTTTGACACAAATCATATCAAGTCTCGTCTCCTTTTTTGTCTTCTGATATATTTTATGATCATCCTTTTTAATTAAAGATTTTATAGTTTTAAATAATTTTCTATGATAAAAAGAAAGGAAAATCCTTTAAGACTTAGAAAAAGAATAGTTCAAAACCTTTCTTGTTAACGAGTCAACTCTATATATGTCTAATTATTATTATTTATATTATTATGTTAACTGTGATTAAGTGGATAAATGACATTATTCGAAATTGACTAATTAGTTAAATTAGTATAGTGACTAGAATATTATAGCCCGAGGTCGCAAGTTGTGTAATTAATCGGATTAAAATATCTTTATAATTACTGTTTATTTTGTAGTTCGCATAAATTAATATAATAACTAAAAACTTGCTTTGCCTTTTTTTTTTTTTTTTTTAACGTGGAGAATCTTTGAAAGACTTCCCGCCGCGGGGGAAAACACGGCGGGGGCGTGTGGGATTTCCACCCACTAAACTCCTCGGCGTTCTCTGCGCTGTGCGTAGGCTAGTGAGCGGGAACGGCAAGCCATACTTCCGCTCACTACGCACGAGTCCCATGGACTCCGTCTTCGGCAGGGGTCACAGTGGCTTCACCACACTTCCCCTCCGACTCCAGAGCAGCGTGCCGGGAACGCCAAGCACGCCACTCTCACTCCAGCCTATGTTGCCCGGACGCCGGTTCCCCACCAACGCCCGGAGGCTCCTCTCACTGGGGAGTCATTTGGCGAGCGTAGGCCCGCTGCCTTCTACCCAGCCTTCGTCGACGCAGGGGCGCCGAGGAGGGGTCATCTTCCCGCGCTCGTTCAGCGGCCTCTTTCCGCGAGATGACGCACTCGCTGAACCGGACCACCGCCTCCCAGGCACTCTCGCTACCGACCATGGCCTGAACCACTGCCGGCAACGAGAGATCTGCGCCAACCACCGCGGTGAGCTGGCGACGCTCTATCACCCACGCAGGGCACTCCGCCAAGGTGTGATCGGGCGTGTCATCCATGCAACTGCAATGGTGACACGCCGCGGTCGGCTCTCTTCCGACTATGTGGCACAGATACCTCCCAAAGCAACCATGCCCCGAGAGGATCTGCACCAGCCGGAAGGTCAAGGAACCGTGTCGGCGGTCCACCCACTCTTTGAGGAGCGGGCGAATAGCCTCCACGGTTCGCAACCCGGCCACTGGCTCAGAGAGCTTCCGCCTCCACCGGCGAAATAGCAAGACGAGCGCGGAGCGCCGCCAACCTTCCACCCGATCCCGGTCCGGACTCGTTCCCCGGGATCGCTCTCGCGCACGCTGGTGGTACACCTCCGCCAGAACCTGGGCATCCAGTTCCCAGGGAGGCGTCCCAGCCAGCACGCAAGCCGCCTCATGTGAGACAGTGCGGTATGCTCGTACCACCCTCACCGCCATGACGCGCTGCACCCTGTGCAGCGCAGCCACGTTCGGCCTTGTGAGGGCACCGACCCACACTGGAGCTCCATACAGCGCCATCGAGCGCAGCACACTGGTGTAGAGACGCCGGCATGCCACGCTCGGACCACCGATATTCGGTAGGAGCCTTCCGAGAGCATTCGCCGTCCCGAGGAGTTTCGGGACTAACCCGCGAAAGTGCTCCCGGAAGTTCCACCTTCCGTCCAGAGTCAGCCCCAGATATTTCATCCGGGGACTGAGCTCGACGCGGACGCCGCAGATGTTCATGCTGGCGCCCGTCGGAGGTCCTGCTCGAGGGCGGTGGAACAGGAGGGCCTCGGTTTTCTCGAGACCCACCCTCAGCCCGAGCATTTCTATGCGCCGTACGATTAAGGCGGTTCCCGCCTCGGCAAGCGCCTTCGCCTCTGCCAGGTCACCGCCTCGGGCTACAACGAGCGTGTCGTCCGCATAGCAGACGACGCTCAGCCCGGTCGGGAGGGCACCGCGGAGTACGAAATCGTACCCGAGGTTCCACAGGAGAGGTCCGAGGACCGACCCCTGCGGAACACCGCAGCGCACCTCGTGACGATGCAACCTACCGTCGCTCCCCACGAACGAGATCTCCCGTCCGCGGAGGTAGCACCCGATTACCCGCCGGATATAGTGCGGCAGTCTATGGTGTCGGAGGGCCTCTTCGATGACGCCAAAGGGAAGCGAGTTAAACGCGTTGGTGATGTCAAGGGACACCGCCAACGCAACTCCGCCCCTAGACACGGCGTCATCAGCAAGGCTCCTCACCTTCAGGATGGCGTCTATTGTAGACCGTCCACCCCGAAAACCATACTGGCACTCGGCCAAATCGGGTCCATCCCTGCTGATGTGTCGGACGACACGGGACGCGAGGATCCGCTCGAAGAGCTTCCCCGCATCGTCTAGCAGGACGATGGGACGATATGCAGACGGCGAGTCTGCAGGTCTTCCTCCCTTCTGGAGCAGGACGAGCCTCCCCTCTTTCCAAGGAGATGGAAAGCGGCCCGCCCTTAAACACCCATTGAGGATCCCCAAGTACCACTCAGCCAACTCGCCCAGGGCGAGAGCCAGGACGCATCCAGGGACGCCGTCCGGCCCAGGGGCGGTCTTTTTGGCTCTGAGTCGCGACAGGGATCTCTCGAGCTCTTCCAGGGTTACGGCCGGTATGGCTTCCGACCGGTCCAACTCGCGAGGATTGCCTGCTGGCATCGTGTGTGCGGCCTCCGTTGGGAACAACGTGCACACGACGCTTCGCAGGAACTCTGGCTCCAAACTCTCCGTAACCGGGGCGGTCTGGGCCCGGATTTTGTTTCGGGCACCGAGGTACGGACGCCCCCACGGGTCATTGTCTAGACGCGCGAGTAATTCTTCGCGAGCCGACTCCTTTGACCTGCTTATGGCCTGCCTAAGTACTCTCTTCGCCTCATTATAGACGTCACGAAGCCTGCTCTCGTCGGCTTCGTTGCGAGGATGCCGCCTCCGTTGACGAGTGTACTGGCGTCTCGCCACCGCGCATGCTGTACGTAGCTGCGCGATCTCTGACGTCCACCAGTACACTTGGCGTCTGGGAGGGCGCAGCGCGACGCGGGGCATCGACGCATCGCAAATCCGCCATAGGCTGCGGCGGAAATTGCGTGCCTCCCCATCCACCTCAACGGGCTGCTCAACCCGCATGGTCCAGGCCTGAACGATTGACGCCTCTGTCGCCATGTCTCTCTCAAACTTGGTCCGAGACCAACGGGGGAACTCCGAAGAGTTTCCACCAGAGCGATGTCGAGGAAAAGAGCCCCCTTGTGGAGCCACCTCAAACCTGATGAAAGAGTGGTCCGACAACGTTTCCTCCCCAACCAGAACACGCCAGCCACGTACTCGCGTTGCGACCGCAGGAGTAGCGAACGATAAGTCCACTATGGACTCACCCTGTGGTCGTACGCACGTGGCGGCATTTCCCCGGTTGAGGAGAGTTAGGCCGAGCGTTGTGGCCCACTCCTCCACCAACTCTCCGCGAGCGTTCGTGGCTCGGGAATGCCACAAGGTGCTGTGGGCATTAAAGTCACCGAGAACAATAACTTGCCTCGGCGACGCACGCCTCACCTCAGCCCCGATTTCGTCGAGAAGTCTTTCGACCTCTGCGACGGGCCTACTCGGAGCGAGATAGACACCCACAAGCACCAAGTCGCCCCACCGAGCAGCGACGTATCCTTCCCCCCTACCGAGAACAGTAGGGGGAGGACATCGCCCACTCGACGAGACCACCACCACCACGGACCGAACCACATCCGTCACCCAATTCGGGCGATCGGGGACGTAATAGGGCTCGCAGAGCACCGCCGCGTCGATGGACCACTCCGCCAAAGCCTGCAGACAAAGATCCTGCGGACCAGGGGAGTGGTTCAGGTTCGCCTGAAGAAACCTGATGGGTGTGTTGGCCATTATAGGTCCATAGATAACACCTCAGGCACGACGGATTTCTGGGTTGGAGCCGAGGTTTTCGGGCGCTCCTGACCTTTCCTGCTCCTGGGTGGGTGGCAGTTCCTGCCCCCCACGACGTGATTGGCGGCGACGCCAGCATCCGCACAGATCGGACAATGAGGGTCCGAAGTGCACGCCTGAGCCATATGCCCCTCACGACCGCAACGGAAGCACAAACGGCTGCGGTCGATTGAGGAGGGGCATCTGAGGCCAGCGTGACCCACTTGCAGGCACTTGAAGCACCTCATGGGGCGTGGCTCCAGCGGCTGCACACGCGCCGAGCTCCAGCCGACCAAGAGACGGCCGGCTTCTGCAAGGCACTTTGCTGCCGCAACCGGGCATTGCACCCACGAGGAGCCAGTGCCAAAGACACCGCGAGAGCGGATTGGGCCTACTCGTATCTGCTCTGTTGAGCATTTGCCCTGCTGGGCGACTGCCGCAAGGACGTCCTCTTTAGAGACAGAGTCGTCCAACCCGGAAACTCGCAACTCTGCGCACTTCACGGGTCGGGCGACCTTGACGTCGGGAACCAGCTCCCGGAGTTTCTGTGCTAGGAGGTCCGCTTTGTCCTCACCTGCACCCTCCGGGAGCTCGAACATCCGGGCCCCGGTCACTGTCTTTTTGCAGACGAGACCCATCGGCAAACCTAAGTCTGCCAGATTAAGTCCCGCCCGCGCCGTCTTTAGGACGTCCTCGTACGTCGTGTTCGAGTCCCGCGGCAGCGTCAGTACAACCGCAGGTGACTTGGGCTCTTTTAGGGTCCGCCTCCGTTTGCGGTCCCTCTTCCTCTTCCGAGCCTTCCCTGTTTGGGCCTGCTGGGATTTGGGCTTGGGTGCGGTCCGACCGTTGCTCTGTCCAGCAGGGACGGCAACCGGACCAGCACTCGTGCTCGCACTCGCTTTCTTCCTCTTCACCACCTCAGTCCACTTCTCCGACATGGACGGAGGCGGCGGTGGCAGGAAACGCGGGGCATTGCCTGCCGCCGGTTTCTGCGGAGCCTTCTTCTTCGCAGGTCCTGGCTTCTTTTTAGTAGCCACCGACTGTTCGTGGCACTCGGGCTCTGCCACAGCCTCCGACGCTGCAACTCGGGCCCTGTCGGAGGCTAAGGGCGGCCGCAGACGTGGCTCCGGGAGGAGCCTGTCCTGGATGCCTTGGAGCTTCGCGTCCATCATGTTCCCAAGATCAAGCATTATCTTGGCGCGAAGCTCCTCCAACCCTTTTTCCCTTTCTTGTTGACGGGGGACAACAGCCAACTGGTCCACGTCGGCCCGTAAGCGGGCTTGCCCCTCCCTCAACACTTCTAACTCCTTTTGGAGCAGGGCGTTCTTCTCCTGCTCCTCCTTCAGACGGGCTTGCAGGATGCGCACCTCGTCGTTGGCCCCTCTCTCTAGGAGCGCCTCCTTCGCGTCCTTCAGCAGCTGCGCCGAAGACTTCAGCGCTCGAACGTAGCCACCCTTGAGATTCCCGGATTTCCGGGCGACCTCAAGGATGGCTTCGAGCGCCTTATCCATCTCGACCTCGAGGGATGAGGCCGGCAGAGACCTGAGGGAAGGTAACTCTACCTCGACCCTCTTCGCCCGCCTCACCACCTCCTCTTCTGCCTCCAAACGAAGCGCCTCGCGCTTCTGGCGATTCAGCGCCGCCTTAGCTTCGGCCAGGCCGACGTACATCCCCGTTGTGGGGGGCCGTCCTCTACCTCGCTTGGCCGAGGTAGTGGCCGCTACCTTCGGGCTACGTCCCGACGAGCTGCCGCCCGAAGACGGCCTGAGGGGGCGCTTTCGGACCGAGACGGGAATATCGTACTCAGAGCACGTCTCCATCGATCGGTCCGTATCGGAGCCACCCTGGCTCGTCGAGCGAGCGCCCTGCGCCTCGCTCCGCTGGCTAGTCTCGCTACGCGAGACGGAGGACTGACGCACACTGGACCGCGTTGTCCTCGACGTACTCGCACGTTCGAGACTAGCCACCAACTTCCCATTGTCGTTGAGCAAATCGGATCCTTTAATCTGGCCATGGTCATTGGTGCCCACTGCACCTCTGCGAGGGTCCCTTGAAGAGGAACCCTCTCGGCGTTGGTTGCCCCCCCCAGAATACGTGGGGCAGACCGACGAGTCGGTGAGGGATTCCCCAGCCTCTTTGGGACTGGGACCCTCCTGGGGTAGTTTATCACCATTTTTTACCGACGCCATTATGTTTTTGGCCCTATAAAGGCAGGGCCACCCTAGTGCCCTCGGGACGAGCCACCCGCTCGCCATTCATCCCAAGGCCGGGCACCACAAACCGGGGATTAGGGGCCGTATAAGCCTTTCCATCCGCATACATACATCACGCACAAGAAATAAATATCAGAAAGACAGAGAAGAAAGACGTTGAAAGATAGAATATATACGATATAAAAACAAAGAGAAGAGTAAACTATAAAAAGAAAGAAAAGACAGAGAAAGACTGGTGTTCAGCCGTCTGAGCACCTCACCCCGTGTAAAGGGCGGGGTGGCGCACCCAGACGTTGCCCAGGGGCACCAACGAGGAGGTACCGGTACCGCCCCCTGCTTTGCCTTACCTTTAGAATTGTAACCCATCCCCTAAATATTTAAAAATATACTTTTAATTATAAGGCTACTAGTAGAGTAAGGGGCAATTCTTTTATAATTAACACTCAATTCTTTATAAATTTATGTTATACAAATTTACACTGTAAATAAGCTATATTACTTAAAAATATCTAATATAGTATAGAAATATTTTTTAAAGGTATTACTTTGACAATTAATGTCATATAAAGCTTTAGCATCAAGTTGTTATACTTTGTTCAGAAGCTGTGAAAGATTAATAATATGAAAATTATAAGATTATTAAAATATTTTGTCACTTTTCTTTATAATTACTGAAAGTTGCAAGAATATTATTCGTAATCAATAAAAAAGAGCATTAATTTTTAATAAAAGACTTCTTCTTAAGAGCAAATTCTTGATAAAAGACTAAGGCTATAATTTGCATGACTAGAATAAATTGGAAATAATTATTTTATGTATATGAATGTAAAATAATCTTCAAATAAGTAGTATATCCTATTAATAGACATTATTTAAGAAATAATATATAGTTTGATGAATAATATATCTAAATTACAACTTTATTAAAAAATGTTAAAGTGAATAACAAGCCGAACAAATTGCATGTTGTGTATTACGACCCATGTGGGACTGATCCGTACCGAGACCTAAATACAGTGACATACTCTATAACAGAAACTAAATATAATTAAAGACAGACACTCCATTAGTTAAGATAATGAATTAAGTGATCTGAACTCTATTTAATACAATTAATATAGACCTTGAATCTATAGTGTATATTGATCATGACCCACGAACGTGAACTAATTTTACTTAAATGAAACTAATATTTTTTCGGATTATACTTATTTCATTATTGTAAAACTACATACTCCCAATATTTCGGTTACTTTTCAGCAACGGTGATCACATCTGTTCTACCAGTGGTAAAATAGGCGTAGTATAATCCGAAAAATATTTGTTTCACTTAAATGAATATGCGCGAGTGCCTTAAATATCATTATTATTTTTACATCTGTACCTTTCACCGCAGATTTTGAAACTCATCTCGATAATACTTTTCGTATATGAGAAATGTTTCTTTAATTACAGCGAGACCACCAAACAGAACAAAGGCAATTCTAAGTAAAAATAAGCCGGTAAGATCCTAGTTAATTATTTATTTTCGATTATAACCACAAAATTAATGTAGTCTTCATCCGTACTTACATTGGACCAAATAAAATTGTAATAACATACCTACTATGAAAAAAATTTCACCTGTAGGAAATTTAAATAATTATAAGTATATACTACGTATACTACATATATACGAAAATTACATGAACATCAGTTCAAATTACACTTTGATATGTGTTACTTTAAGTTATGAAAACTTATGTCCAGTTATTTTAATTTCAATGCTTCCCAAAATCATATGAATGGAATGAAATCATACGTAAACCTTTTTGTTACAACTCTTTTTGATTGCTTTGCCAACACTTGAAAAAAGTTTGAATTAAGACAAGATAAAATGATGAAAAACTGTTTGAGGTCATACATAGATTTTTTCATATTTCTATCTCAATTTTGTCTCTTTATATTTATATAACGGTATCGTTTATTTCCTTACGATGCCCTCCAATTAATACTAATGAGCGATGCACTTGTAATGTTATTCAAGGAAACTTTTAAAAAACGGGCCTCATTACTTAAATATAATACATATACGAATTTTAATTTTGAGTAAAAGAAAATGATGTCATCAAAATCATAATAAAGTATAAAGTCATGTTATACAAAACTTTACACTATGTGTAACTGACGGAGGAAAGAGAAGGCATAAAACTAGAAAGTTAGATCAAAATTTTTGCTAAATATTGGAAATTATTTTTGCTAAATATTGCAAAATATTGCTAAATATTGGAAATTAATTTATTGCATAGCAACTCAAGAGATGGGACATTTCAAAATGTGATTCTATTGTTATTTCATAAAATACTTTTTTAATGTTATTGAAATACAAAAGATTCACGGAATATTATCGAGATTTCAGAACAAACTCTAAGACCGGTGTAAAGATTGCCATCAATGGACCTGATCGTCTTCTTATTTGTTTGCAATTCGAAATATATTCATGGTAATACTATTGACAAAGTTAATTAATATGTAATAAAGCAGATTATAATATATCAACGTGTATAATAAGCTTGAGCTATACCATCTCTCCCCAAACTTTCTTAACACAGGAATTCTGAGAAACAGATTATTGTTTATTTTGAACAGCAACGAGCTCCTGGCAAAGCTATGCCTGTGTTTCTTGACAGTTTGATCTAAACTTATGCAAATATTAGGATGATAAATGTGTACAGCTGGCTATGTATAGACTGTAAACAGCAAGGAAACATATATAATTCAATGCATTTAAACGTCAACAGTGTAGCCATATCACAGCAGTATAATATTATAGCAAATAATATACGAGGATACACCAATTCAAAATTTTAATGGGAGACCTGAGTGAAATCGTTTGTTAATTTTTTTGATACATGTATTTACGAAAAAAAAGTGTTCAACTTATATTTTAATTCAATTTATTGTTTATTGACTTTTTATCTTATAACGATCCGATATTTAATATCAGGTTTTGTTTATCAAAGGATACGAAAGTACGTATCAGTATGTATGTACATAAAATATATTGGGTAGTCGTTAAATTACATAGTAAACGAAGTAATCAATTGAAGAATTCGGCTCAGGTAGATTAAGATTAGTAAGTAGCTAGCTATAATTACTAAGGAACTTACTCGAGTAACAAATGTTATTGCATCACTCCTGAAGATAAAAATGTTTTTATGAGTTTTGATAAAAAAAAAAAGTCAATTATTTGTATCTTTAAAAACTCTATACAAGGTTTGAAAACGGCTTTCCATCGAGTCTGGAGTAACGTACATCTATCGGGGAAATCATTATACAGAATGTTGTAAACCAGTAACTTTCAATTTTATGAAGATAATAGTGCAAAAGATAAACGTATAATAGCGCAAAATTTAAAACATTCCTCGCAAACAGAGGGGGGCTAACAGAATGAAACTTGTCTCTGAAATAAAGACTACCTGGGAGCCGATTTCGATAGAAGGAGATTGAACCTAGTTGTGTTCAACACCAGGAAGAGAAAAGTTTGCCATTTTAAATTCTAGAATAGTCCCCCAAAGATCCGTGCAACTATTGAAAATGTTTGGTATACGAAAGTATAGACAAGACATGAAATACTCCATGTGGGTAGAAATTTGTGATTCGTATACCATAGGCAAGTGTCTTGATGTGAGATATTGTATTGCTATATTCATTATCCTCAGCTTTTTGGTATTTAATTGAGCTTTACTTTCCACGAATCTGGACTTCTTTTTATGTTTCGTATTTTAAATTAGGTCACTTGCTTATGCTATACAAAGCACAAATTCGTACCCACCGGATGTATTTCTTGTCTCGTCCAATACTTTCCTATATCAACTACATCCACTTGATTCTGTAGATCGCCAAACAATGTGACTCTGCCCTTAAATTTCTCGTGTTTAACTTATGGGAGGGAAGAGTTATCCTATTAACACGATGGAAACCACATTATCCCTATTAATCCCAAAACAAGTTCATAATTTTCAACCTATAGTTCCCACATTTACAACTAAGATCTAATTAATAATCCTCTCAATACGATGAATACGGGACCAATAAATGGTAAAATCGCGCAATGGTTTGGCCGAAGAGAGCAAAAATTTTGTTAAAACAGTATTGTTACTTGCATAATCGTCGAAAATCGGAAGTAAACATCAGAAAACCACTTATCAGTTCAAATATTTCAAATATGTCTTCTTTTATTCAAATTATCATTATAAACAATAACGTTTTAATATATATGTACATGTTCTCTATACATACCTAAAAATATTATAGATATTTTAAACAAAGGGGTTAAACGTGAAACTGTGTTCATTTAAACATTAATTGGACAGTTTCAGCTGTCGAAATAATTACATTACATTAAAATAAAGACAATTCTTAATTGTATATAAAAAACACTTCATGAGTAATAAAACGGTTATGTTAAAGTGCTTAATTTTTTATTATTGATGACATGGAAATAGAGTGACAGAAATGAATTAATAAATCATTAGCTCCAGGAATATTTCCAATGATTTATGATAGACTTTGAGTCTGTCAAGATTTAGGTAGAAGATTAAAATTAATATCTTGGTTGCTGATTGTTGATGTGTAGAAAAATTTTGAATATAAAATAAAATTTATTGTATTCTTTTAGATAATTATATATTTTTTATGTAGTATCTGAATAAGCAGTTTATTAATTTTTTAAATAGTATTTTTATGTTATTTTTCTTTCCCTTTTACCTATATTTAGAAAAATATTTGGTTCTGTTTTCTATGATTGAAATTTATATACAACCTAATTACACTGTTTTAATATTTGTCATATTGTATTAAAATGAGTTCATATTTTATAATCGCTGCAGCCACCTAAAAACAAATTTTATTATTTTTATGGCATTATAATTTTAGCGCATAAAAGCATGCACACTATAAAATGTAAATATTGTATGGAATCAAAAACATATATTTAATTAATTTATTAAAAAAAATTAATAAAAACCTCTAAAAGCTTCTGCCGATTCAGAGCAAAGAATCCCATACCATTAAGAGATATTTGATCGTTACTCAACTGGCATATAAGTCTTTTTATCTGTCAATATATATTAAAAGATCATTGTACAAAAAATATATTAAGGTAGAAAACGAGGTGTTAAAATATAAATTACAAATTAATTTAACGATAACGTTTGCTTTGTTTCTGAATAATAAATAAAATACTGATTAAAAATAGTAATTTTGAATATACCTCGATGTTATAAGCATAGCTAGGAAATGCACAAAGGAAAGGCAATGCTTTTTGTGAGTGGAGGTTGATTTCGGCAGCTGCCAACACAACGCTACTAGCCCTCAAGAGTAACCAACCCAATGAGTAAAAGTAATAAATCCTGTTTATTAATGTGCCCTCTATAGATCTGAAAAATGAAATTTAAACAACATCTCTGAGTCTGATAATTATTATCTATAGAACATAAGTACCTTATACCCAAAAACAGCTGCAAACATATGAAATATAAATTATTCAAGTTGGACAACAGTATAAGCGCTCCGAGGTCCGTATCAACTTTACGTACAAGCGCTGATTGCTGTACGAAAGCTTGTCTGATTCGTCGCCACACGTCTACTCTAATATGATAACCTGTGGCCAACTAAAACAGCAAAACTAATCAGTGTTTCACATATAAAGCATTATGGTTACAAATACCGATATAAAGTAATATTTTAAGTTATAAAAGAAGTGGCTAGAGTTTTTGCAAAATACCTTTAGTCATTAACAATTAAACACAATTGTAAATTAAACTAATATTTTGCGAATATATGTTCTACGCGACTTTATTTTTGATAAAAACTACATATTCTCGACATTTCGGTTACTTTACAGCAACCGTAATCACGGGCAGACGAAATGTCAATGAGTATGTAGTTTTTATAAAAAACAATAAAGCGTAGTATATCCACAAAATATTAGTTTTATTTAAATGACTCCCGAAAATCTCAGATCTCATAATAAAAACAATTGTACTTAAAAAGGTAATATTCTTGACCACATTTTTAAAGCTTTTTATTTATTTGCTATTCCTTTTCTGACATATGTATGTAGTCTTTGACCCTATTAGGAATTCGACGTTATGATTGATATATTTTATTTTAATATGACATTTTGTAAACATAATTTCAAAGCTCATTATAATAATAAACATTCTCCATTCCTACTTTCTTTTCAGCCAAGACTTCGCTCTCGGATTCTACAACTTCTCTGACAAAATTGTTAAGTCTGCGATAGCGAGATGAAAGACCCATGCTCATAAGGATTATGATAAGATCTTGGAAGTTCCAAAGTATGGTTGCAGATTTACTTATAATAAATATTGGTATAGCCAGCCACAAAGAATATTCATCTGCAATAAATATTCAAAATTTTAAATTAATTACTATAAAAACATACATTTGTAAAACGATACATATCCTTTCTCACAATCATGTATCAAAAATCCATGCGATGTTAAAATATACCGCTCTAAATAATCTTCAGGAGGGCAATCTACACCTGTGGCTGATATCATGCTTAGAATGTGCTCCACTGAAATCAGTTTATTTATTAACCATGTACAATTTTTTAAACATGACAGCGTATCTTTTTGTTCACTTTAGTTGAATTTCATGACATTATTGAGACTTGCAAAAATGTGACGTTGTAATATATATCAGTACCTACATAAATAAAAGATTTTGAAAAAAAAGTGTTTTTTGGTCTCACCACTTGCCGAAATAGCTACAAGAAAACTAACAAAATTTACTTTTCTTCTTATAGAACTGTCCGGTAAAAGAAAACTAGCCCTTGATTCTATTCGAATCCAATGGTTTGTTGAAGATTGCCAAGATTTAACAAACTTCCAAGAAATTATCAATGAAAGAAGAGCATTTCCATAAAAAATTGATCCAGAGAGTGTTGCCGACACGTTACCTGAAATCAAAAGTTGAATGAAATTACTGCAATTATTATGTATGTCAAATCCATATTATAATCCACTACGTATTTGTTTTACGACAATGTGGTTACGTTACATAATGTAATCATCAATTATAACCAATATAAAATCTTTCAATAGGAATTTTTCACATAAACATTGTATGGAAATAATAATACTCTAAGATTTACAAAACTTCCAAGGGAATATTTTTAATATGTACGTATATAATTATTGCAACTTACGTCCAGCAGATTTTGCCAGAAGTCGGGCCAATTTCCATAAAGCTGCAACTTCTATTACAGACAGCAATGCCAGCATGACTATTGTCCAGAAAACTGCCAAATGACCACCGTATGTTGGAATACCAAACCATTTCGCCTTGTTAAATATAGAGTCCATGACGGACACGAAACCCTGAATATCGATTGTCTCATAAGTCTTGAATGTAAAGTGATAAGCAAAACCATCAAAATAGAAAGGAAAAGCTTTACATCCGTTTTTAAACTCGTTCTCATTGGAATTTTTCCTTTATTATTATTCCTCATCTGCAATATAATCTAAGTACAAACAATTCTATTTTTCTTTTAATCAGACTCAACAGCAGTTGATACGAGACTACTTTCATAAAACTTACTATCTCAAGTCTAACACACCGTTTTAGTTGAAGGTAACCATACAATTCAGTAAAATACTATAAATAATGTAAAAGTTTAGAAGTATACATTAGTATCATAATAACAGAATTAGTTTTCAACACTTTTATGGATTTGTACTATTAAATCGTTTTAGAGAATTTTCATGAATATTATAGTAAAGAAACTTTATAACCCACTACTAAAACAATATAAATACTTTAATACCACTGTAGTTTTTATTTTCTATAATACAAATTTATATAGCAGCTGTTATTGTTTACGTAGAATAATTGTTGAAAGTAATTGCATTTTTACACGACAGTATAAATTATTCGTGGAATAATTATAGTATGTGTTGTAATTATATATATTGACATATTATATGTATTTGAAATAGGGTCCTTAACGGGGTTATTTGTCAGTCAAAAATATATTTTCAAAAATTTATCATTATAAGTCTCCCTCGATGTTCCTAAGCAAGATTCAGTTATCAAATTTTTGTTATACTTTATTGTACTCTTGGGTATAAATGAATAAGATAAGATTTACCTACAATAATTTTCTGTGGACGTTCTTTATCAGGTTACATTAAATTTTTGTTTGACTTTAATTTTTATTTTTTATTTGGCTGAGGTTAGACCAAAAGTGTGACTTTTGTTACCGATAAGCCCTAGAATCTTTATATTTTCGAGCTTGTAGTAATTTTTCTATTATTATACCAAATCACATTGTCACACTTGCTGTTTTAGTCGATATCAAAGCACTTATTTTAGATCAACATTTACTCAATAATATCATTGGTAAATGTCCGTATTTCTATAAAATAAATACCACAATGCACAATTACTATTAACTTTTATGATATTGTCTATTTGCACTATTATTATTACACAGCATCGTTTTCTAAAGAACAGTCTCATTTATATATCGAGTACTTTAATTTATTGTGATAAATTAATACGATAAAAGGTAATACATTATATAACAAATTAATAAATATTCGTTGTCAAAATATGAAAGTAACTTAGGTTTGACAAAATTACTTAATGTTTAAATTTATATAAGTTTAATATTATATATCCATTATACTAAACAGTCAACTTTTATAAAGTAATGAAACTACATTCTCACCTTATATCGTCCTTCAAGTAATGATGAGATTCAGTGTTAATGGTGTAATTTCGATTTTTATAAAACAAACAATTTGACGGGAGCTATCTTTATGATATAAACGAAAATCTGAGTTATTTAAGATAAATTCATTAATAATAATTTCATTTTAATAACATGACAGTTATCTGCTTTTACAATCATTGATAGCACTAACAATTTTAATGTTGAGGTATTTTTAAATCTTTTAAATTATCTTATTTGGTTTCAGGTTTCCTAAAGACAGAGTAAAATGAAACATCATAACTCGTTCTCTTAGTTCTTTTGTCTTGAAATTTCTCTGTTCTCTCCAATTTTCTTAACAAGATATCAGGAGGAGATAGGAAAATGTTTGCAGGATCTTAAATACATTTTAAATAACAAAATTGAAACACTCATTTTTAATAATACTTTGTAGTTAATAAGACTCAAAACAGGATTTAATGAAAATAAAATATCCTTTAGTGTATCTTATTATTTTTGAAATATAGATGCAATAGAAGCACAAACTCAGTTGCATATACAACTATACCTTCACAGTTGTATTATGGTTTTAACGTTGTATTCTGGGTAAAATATCTAAATAAATAACAGAATGGGTATTAGTAATTTCAGGCATTTTTTTCCATTAATCATTTTATTTATCAACATATTAAGTATTAGTAAATGAATCTCGACTCTTTTTAATGATAACAGTTCCACTAGAACATGAAATGCATTTATTCAAATGAACTCTACATAATCTGGAGTATGTTTAATTAATTACTGCTTCTTGCATCGACTAATATTTCTACCGGCGTATATGTAAACAAACAAATGACATTGCCTCGGCTGTTTGCTATATTAAAAGAACTGCTTTTAACTAAAAGCCTAATGTATGTATATCTAGAAGGTTTTTTTTTAACTTTTTATACCTCTCTATACTGGTATCATTTAGATCACCCACTTCACTTTTTTATCATAAATATTAAAAATTACTAACGCGTGTTAACAAATAACGAACTAAACTAGACTTTGAAAATTGTGTTGAATTATATTTAGTGAAAAGAATTTTAGTTTTTGAAAGCGGTTTAACAGAACTTATTATAAGTGTATAATCAGGTCTGAGGCTACATTATTACTTCATGACATCCAAACCAAATGCTTGTTTTAGAGTGTGAAAAAGGAGTCATCAGAAAACATTTTAATATATGATTTTAATACCTTTAGAAGTTAAGTGGTATATAGGAATCGTTACTAAAAAGTTTTATTAAATTGGTTCATTAGTAATAACGAAGTAATAAAATTAAAGCAAATATTATTTTCTATTATATATATATGTACATACAAACATAACACTATTATGTACAATACAAGTGATACGTGCGTATAAAATAGAGAATAAAAATTAAGAAGACCATTTCTGGTAATAGATGAATTCAGCTATTTTGATGTTGGGGAATATTGTTGACATCTAGTGTTAATTTTTTAAGGGGGAAAAGTACCTCTAGTAGTTCTTTATTTACTACCCTTGTGAAAGCCTAATTTATAAATATTTAAGATCGAGGAAATGAATAACAAAATTGAGTTCCATTCACGTTTGTTATAATATGAAATAGGTCAAAACGTCATATAAGAAAGCTTTGTATTTTTTTATGACGTTTACGGATTTTCCAATTCAATTTCGTCCTGGCTGTGTCCGACATGTCCTTCATCAAACCAAAGAGGCCGCCCAAAATTTAATAGCATGTACCTAAAATGAATGTAATAATGTTCAATACTTTCCAATAATGTAGAAGGATATATAATTCAAAAAAACATTATTATAAAAATATTTTCTAGAAACAGGTGCGGACCACGGTCGGCTGCAGGCTTCAGAGAAACTAAGTGAACTAACTTAAACCTACAATATTTTTCAATTTTATTTCTAAAACTCGTATCCTCTCTAAGCCTCCGTAGATTATTTTAAGTTAGGATAGCAATGGCATTATATTTCTTCTCTAGTACTAAGTCTTATTTATGTTCAATTTGTAGAACAAATAAGAGATTTTAATTGTATTTACAATATATAAAACTTATATTACACTTTTCGATACACTAAATACCAAATTTGATTATTTTTATGTTTTAAATATAAAATATTATTTATTTTGTAACATAACTTTAATTTTCAACTTTAAACTAACAATTTGTATTAAAATATATAAATATCATTAAATCTTTCTTCTTTGATATTAATTAATATAATTAAAACAGTTTAATTAGTAGTGAGTGTGGTGTTCTTTTTAACATTTAAATATTTTGAAATTTTGCCACTGTTTTATTTGAATTACTGAGTAGTATCGACAGCAGTCAATATTGTTTTCTTTTTAAATTGCATATAAAATACAAAGAAGGTTCATATGGAATTAGAGAGTTATGACCTCTTAACATTTAAACGTTTATTGACAACTGACGCATATGTTTGATTTATATATGTATATGACGTATAAAAGATATATAATTTTTAATTTTTTTTATGTCTGTGTGTCTATGGCGTTGTTAGGCCTCTCTTTAAACCTCAACAAGGCTATTTTTAATTATTACATTTGTCACTATTGTATATCTACATATAAAACCCGCATTTTCACGTAGTTTTTTTTATGTTAGTAGAGCCTAGCTGTGGTCAATTTACTGTAGCTCCAATATAGGCTGGCTCGAATAAGGAAGTACCAACCTCTCACAGGAGATCGGTGTGAAGTAGTTTTTAATGGCTGCGTTATGTATGATGAACCGGTTGCCCCTTCCCTTTCCCTTTTCCTATCCTTTCCTCTTCATCTTCCCAAAACACTTTTACGGATTTTCATGGGAGACGATACTATCGTTAGGTAGACCGTCTGCTCGTTTGCCCTCTTTGTCATAAACAAATAAAGCATCTGACATAAATATGTTGTACATCAATTTAAAGGTAAAAATCTCAATTTATTCTTATACAGGCGGAAGCTATAAATACTAGGAAAAATATTCTTAATATATTTTGCTTTTTATCAAAAATTTTATGAATTTTCTCAAAAATGGTGAAAAATAATATTTATAATGTCAAAAATACATGAACATAATTGATAAAAATAAACCATAGACAATATTACGTTCGGTATTTTCACTTTACTGAGAAATTTAAATAACAGCTATTAATTAATATATTTGAGCTCGAGAATAGTCATTACTTTTATTGCAACACCAATTTTCGCGCTGGCCCAATTCTTGTATTTTAAGCAGTTTTTAATTATAATTTCATTTTCATATTACCATTTCGTAAAAGATATTTCAAACGGTTATTTATCAATAGTTATGCCAAACATAATATTTAATTAACTTAAATTGTGTCTTTGAATTTATTAGAAATCTTTGATAATTTAGTGTAGGCTAAAACTAGTTAACATTTAATTTGGAACATTATTTTTACAAATCAATGCAAATACAAATATACATAAGTCGACTAAAAGTTTATCGATGAATAAACGATTGTTAAAACTCCTTTAATTTTGTTAATTAAAGGACTTTTAACAACTCATTTAGACATGTAAAGTATTCAAAGTATATGTACATTTCAATTGGAACAGAAGTTGTTAGACATGTCACTTGTAATTTGTCTTGAAATTATGCGACTCAATTATAAAAGAGAAATGGGAAACTCACTTCTTATACAAATACCCATATAATACTTTATTTCATAAAGTTTGATACAAAGCACGAAAATCGTGGATAATTACCTAGGCGATCATTAAAAACAAGAACGATGAAGAGCAAATTTAAGGGCGTTTATTGTTTTATTTAAAATATTACTGCTGATATAATTCCACAACTAAGTAATATTTATTTAATAGTAATATTATTATTACATTTTGAAGATCAGTTTGAAGGTCTAATTTAATTTAAAATATATTATATGATGAATAAGTCAAGCACACTGTTCCTGTATCTCGATAGCTGCTTCAGTTAAGTGTGTCTTCTAAAGTGCTTTAAGTATTTCAATATCTTTTAGACTGCCTCTAACCAAAATCGATATACGTATTCATGTGTAAATCCTTTGTTTCTTTAACAAAGATTAGTGACCGACTATGAACGCATGAGATAATCTTAATTGAATCAGATGCAGAGTAAAGGTAAACTGTTCTCCGCCTAACAAAGGAACTAAATCAAAGTTCGGTAGCAACGTTGCCCTCAAACTGGTTCAAACCTAAGGACAGAAGGATTATTCGACTTTAGTAATAGGATATTCATAATCACTTTGTTATATTTAAACTCAATCTATGTAAAACAATATTTGGCTTGTCATATACAACGACCGAGAGACATAAGAACAAATATCTGTTCCAATAATATGTTTTGTACCTACGTACTGATAACTTCTTCGAAGCAAGACTGTGCAATATTATATATAAAACAAAATACAACATTCAGTTTTATTTGACAATACTTCCATTTTTTAAGTTATTTTAAATAAAATTACTTTTTGAGTTTGATATAGTCAATATCTCCGAATTTTCTTGACCGCTACTGCATTATGAAATAAAACAATTTTTAGACCTAATTCAATACTGAACGTTCGTTCTTTAGAAACCGTTATGTATCGTCTTTGATATTGATACATTTAAAATTAATTTTAGAGAACGCTGAGAATATTTGGAATCTTTGTTCACAATGAGCTTGAACTATATCTCTACAATATGAGGTAACAAGTTCAATTTGACAGGAAGTATTGCAATTCGTATACAAGGGGATGTCTATTACGGGCAGGGTGCTTCCATCCGGGAAATGTCGCTAAGAATTACTTTGTTGCTATTAATAGTATAGTACATAGTGTATTATTTTGTTTAATATAAAAAAACGCAATTGCTGTAATCTATAAAACAGTTTGTTATTTAAAGGTACGTTGAACTTAAATTACCTCAAATACAATTAAGACAGCCTGCAATCCACAATTTATGAAGATTGAACATATTTAAAACGAATTTTTAATTTAACTTGTGGCAAAAAACAAAATACATGTATCAAACTTTTGTACAATACAATCATTTGAACCAGTGTGATATAAAATTCACTTCTTATGTCTGTAATAGTTTTTAAGGAATAGTAAAAACAATATTAGTTATGACAATCTTTATATGGTACGAAATAAAATAAACGAAAAGCCTTTATTCAAAGTTCTATGTATGATCCTACTTTTGTACAACTTTATACATATCACTTTTACTTTTGATTATTATTCGTATATAATAATTCGTAATAACGTTCTAGAAAAATATATGCCTTCTATAGAATACTCAGCAGCTATATGTGTAATTGTAAAAAGTTATGTCATTGTATGTATAACTTTAAAAACATTTCTTAATAGTCGAAGTACTATTGATCTTAATATTCAAAAAGGTTTCTTACATCACTTGAACTTTTATGTTAAATTATTTTATTACATTTAGTATAAATAAATATTCTATTAGCAGATTTTTTTAAGCCAGATAAGTAGCATTATAAATCTAGTTTTATAAAAGAAAACTACACTCTCTGGCAAAGCTTTTACAAAAATACTCTCAACTTAAAATTTTTTGTTGTATTTTTTTAATCTTAGCAACCTTAGTTATTTAGTTTTGTAAAATAGCTTTGAGTTAAAAAATTGGTTCAACTTTGTCAGTTCTTATATATTTTTAAAAGACCTGTGAAAACATAAAATAAATTTATTTATTTCATTTATATTGAATAATATAATAAACAAAAGGAATTTCAGCTGACAACAACGAGGTATGACGTAAGAAAGGAATTTCGAACAAAAAAATACGTCCCCTACTGAATACTTCGATCGCTCTACTTTTATTGGCATCGCATATTTTCAATACATGATTGCAAGTTCATAAAGGAAACATTTTACAAATTACTCCGTAAAAGCTATGTTCTTTCACAAAAATGCAGACGTTTCTGAAAAATATTATTTTGTACCGACCATTGTTTATTGTAAGTAAAACTGTAACCATTGTATTATTTTCAAACTCTGATCGTAATCCAAACAACAGTTGTGAAGAATATTTAGTAATTCAGTATCTTATAAGATTTAACGAGGAATTTAAGATGTTAAGAATGATTAAATCTACTCAGGTTTTTTTTCGAAACCGTGAATTAAAAATGTCTTCAAGTCAAAAATCGTCTTAGTAAGAGTTTGAAGGTAATTTTTATAAAGAACATATTCATTAAAAATCTATTTTAAGAAAAAGTAGCGCTTATACGCAAGTTGATAACGAATTCAAAGAACTTATACTGCAACCTCATTTAAGTCACTTATATGTTATCTGTTTAAAACGAGTATAAGATATAAGTTAAACTTATTTTTTCATTAGGTATTTATTTTAAAATTTTACTTAAATACATTTTATTACTTCTCTTTATACAAGATGATCAAAAGTGTCCAATTAATATCAAAAAAATGCCAAGAGAAAAGCACAATACAGAAGCAAAACATGTCTAAAGATTGCTTTTAACAAACCATCGTTGGTCCAATACTATGTACAACTTACTCAAGACCCATTATTGCATACCTTTAACGGAGATAATATTTTGCTAAGTTGTCTTATAAAACGAACATAGGTATTAACTTCTCAAATTCCCAGGTCTGTTTATGATAATAAGTGATATTAGTGACGTAAATTTTTTAGGTAGGTGCTTCAAACATTTTCGTAAAACAATGCAAGATTCTTAAACTACTCTATTTGAGAAAAAAAAGTTATTTCCAATATACATTGAACATTGCGCAAAACAATCGAAGTATTAATTAAATAACTTTCGAAAAGCTCCCAAAAGTGTTTCCCACTTATATTAATTGAAAAAAAAAACGAAACAGTTTTCATACATACAAGTAGGTTACGTGGGCATTTTTGTAAGCTCATGTGTAATATGAATAATCATGGATTCATGAATTTTAATCTACCAACGAGATGACGGAAAAAAAATGCATCAGGATTTCTGATTTTTTAATGAATTGTATTTACGTAAGTAACGAACTTATTTCATAAATTATTAATGTCACAAGAATGATATTATATATGAAGAACTCCGCAGATTAAATTATCCTCTAAGTAATTTGTATAAGTTACATCAAATAGCAAATAACAAACTATCATTGTACTATTTTCATAAATTATAACAAATGATTATTATTATATTAATAGTTTTATCATTTTATTTATTTTTTAATGTTTTTCATATGATAGATACAACATTTGAAATATTATGATTAGGACTTACTTATAGGTTATGCATTTTTAAACGATTGCAGAAGTTAGAAGTATATTATTATATAACTCTACCAAATGGTGGTTCTTCTGAGGTATTTCAGTGGCAGGAAGTGGCAAATAAACGTATAACCTGATGCAATAGATATCCAAACACAATTTATATTAATACATACATTTTGGAATCGTCTCTTAGATTATAATTTTTTATCAGAATAAAGTTATCTAGATAATTTGGACCCAGGTCCAAAGAATCCTTATATTACAAATACTTATAGCTTATCTACCACACAAAAATTCCTCAATGCTTTAGGATAAATTTACTGTTTAAGTAGGAATAGTGCTGAAATAAAAACAAAGAATTGCAAATAAATACAAATACGTATTACGACACTCGAGTGGCTACTCGACGCCTGCCCTAATATACCTGAGATTTCAATTTCCATTATTGATATAAATTAAATAATAAACTCAAAAACTATCATGTTTTAACAAATTAAATGTAACATGACTTTCCCTATTTCAATAAATTTTTAAATATCATATATTTCGAAGTTGTTACATAAAACAAAAGTACTTAGAATGTAACAAAAACTATTTTAAATTTCTTGTTTTGTAAAATTTCTTCTACGGCCTTTAATTCTTGAGAATATTTTTGGACTGATATAAAATATTTTGTTAAAAACCTGAAAATTGCAATTTGATACAATTTTTTTATAAAAAATTTAAACAAATATATAATTATATATTCATGAAAACATTTAAAGATTATACTTAAAGATTTTTAAATTAAATTGAGTTTATACTTAGATGTATATTGTACATACAACAAGTAGAACATGAAGGTATGAGGTTGGTGATCAAATTGAACAGTTTAATTCTAAAATACTTTTTGTTTTAATAGTGCTAAACTTCGGTGCTGCTGTTTTTATGGGAGAAATTAATCTGTTCAACTTAGCCAAAGGTAACTTTAAAACGACTCTCCCATTTTTATTTTTTATTAAATATTATAAAAGTTGTTTGAAACCTTTGTATAAAGAGGAAGGCGCTATCATCTGCCTCACAATCCTTGATCACTGTGTATGTTAAAGATTAGCTTTGTTATGAAACATCTATGACTTGAAACATTTTATTTCAAGTCGTTATATAATTTTTCGACTCATATCTCAGAAGCTCCACTACTTCTAATTGCTTTAAAGTTTAATATCTTCAAGATATCCTTTGGAGAAATCATATTAAACAAAATTACTTTAGTAACCAATTAAGGAACTCAGATCCCTCTTTGGGCTTTGAGAAGTCTAACCAACTATATAGGTACATATATAATATAGTATTAGTCTAAACCAAAAACTACTATTTAAAACTGACACAATTATAAACAAAACTAAATACTTTATGCTCCACAAAATGTCTAAGAAATGAAAAAAAAAACATATTATATCTTGCTTAAAAATTAAAACATAAAAAAATATTTTCAATTTATGTATATAAAATGCGGTTCACACAAAGTTTAAGAATTCAGATATATAATAAAATGGACATATGTAAAACTTATAACCTTTTCCAAAGACATACATGATCGGCCTGATATTAAATAGCAGTGCCATCACATTTTGTGTAGTATCAGAAATCTTTTGGTCCACACAACCACGGCTTCATTCTATTATTATTCGGTCGTTATGTAATACTTTATGCATACAATGATATTACCCCGGCGATGTTCGTTCAATTTTCAATATGTTTTACAGAGTACATTCTTTTTATGCTCTTACCCTTTACCCCTTAAACAACAATTTCTTTTCCCTTTAATTATGTACCACTAATACCGCTGTAATTTTACACACTTGTACATTGCGTTTTTTTTTGTGCTTTCTAGTATAATAATAATTAGGATATTACAATAAACGTTCACCATCTCTCGGGACGGCCTTTTAGTCATCAACCGTCCAACGTCTGGTTGAATCCACAAAAATATTAAATAAAAAGAACTTAAGTTACACAATAAAACAAAACTATGATATCAAATATTCCCGTCCAAACCCAATTGTTTAGGACACTTTGTGATTTGTGTTGTTTCTATTTCTTCTAAAACTGATAGTATTATTTATTTATTTGGAAGGGCTCTCAGTACATATTGAAAAAAAAAACATTTTTTTATGAAGAAATCAATGTTTTGGAATAATTCATGCTTTTGTATTTTATTTTGAAAGTTATCGTGAAGTCAAATTATTTTTATTGGTAAAAACACAACATTGCTTGATTGGTTGCAAATACGAGACTTTTGCATTTCTATAGCATATGATAAAATACCAAGAGTTTTAATCTACTTATTTAACATAATTATTTGTTGTTAGAAGGATATAAGAAATTATGCAGTCAATAATTTATTAATAAAAGAAATTAACGATCGTCCTTTTGACCTTACATTTAAATTATAATAAAATTCAATCTTATATTCTGATTCGGTATTGTCTTTAATAACTTTGGCTACAATGTTTGTAGTAATCATCGGCATATTGTACGATAAACCCAAAGAGACTCAATCGTTCATTTATTTATAGTCTGTCATATAACAAGTCGTAAAATATTAATACGTTCATCCATTTTTCGCGTATGTGATATTGATGTTTGATCTGTAAACTTGGTAACTTACAGCTTTATATGAAGATAAAATATATTCAAAAAAACAAACCTTCTTAAGAACTGTAACTAAATGTAGTTAAAAGCAACTAATATAAGTTTGTAAATTGAAATAAAGTCAGGAAGTCGATTTTTCTTTTCGATAAGTAATTTAACATTTTTAGTGATAAGAAATTTAACATTTTTAGTGATAAATAATAAGTAATTAATAAGTGAAAGGACTTCAAAAATACAAACTAAACTGATTGGTTTTTAGCGATATAATCTCCAAGGAAATATACAAAAATACAACCCAGAACTGAGTTATTTTTTCAATCGATTTAAAAACTCAATTCATACCTAATTCCTGCAACCAAATGTTAGAAAAATCTTACTTATCAATGAGTAAATCGTGTACTATGATAAAAAATACTCAAGGATTATCGAAATCGGATGCATGTACCGTACAATAGGTAATTTATTTAATACATCCCAAGATGTGCAAACTAAGAATGTCTCTGACTTACAATGGAGTGTACTTGTTCTTCGTTGATCACATTCTCATAAGATAGTTTGAAACAGAATCGGCACGTTAAAATTAAACTTGTTATACGCCAGGTTTTCAAATAAGGTATGAATTTTTGTAAAAACAATACTATATACTAGTTTAAATACAGTAAACTATAACTATACCTTGTTGACAAGTATTTTTAACAAATTTTGATTTGGAGACAATCTATGAAGCCATTTCTTTTTTTCATCATATTTAGAAAAACTTTTTTACTGCGTCATAAAACAAAGACAGAGGTTTAATAATAAAAAATAATGTTATTACATATTTCTTTTTTCAGTCATTACTAATATAAGTAAGATCCTTAAGTACGGTATAATGCTGATGATGTAAATACTATTAATTATTATTTATTAATAGAGACTTGTATAATAATCGAAAAACGATATAGTAGCTTAACTTCTCGGAAAATAATACAAAATATTTTATTCATATTGGAATCAAGTAATCACAAATAAATTAAAATACGTTATTTTCATAAATTTATTTTTATTCAACCAACTTCAAAAAGGGAGAAGGTTATCAAATCACTTCTATTTTTTTAACCATTTTGTATTAATATTTTTGCTTCTAAAATAACTTGAAGATTGTAAACTTTGTACAAACACTAATAGAAGCTATTTTTAGAGCTGTATATTAAAATTTATTAATTAATAAAAACTTAATTATCCTAAAACTTTTACTCGCTTACGCTAGCACTTAATCAACTACTACGCTCGGCGAAAAAACACGTTTTAGTGAAGTCTATTCTTCAACAAAAAGTTTATGCTTCAATATTATTTTTCTTCACATAAACTTTTTCTAATATCATTTTCAGTTTACGATCTTTTTCAAAGTTTTCCTAGACTTTAATTTATTTATGCAGAAACTAATACAAGATAAATTAGATGGTAATGTCACTTATCTTATTTTTAACCTTTTTTAACAAAGTAATGTTTGATGAAAATCTGAACAGAAAAGAGCTAGAATAGAATAGAATATTTCTACAATCTAAAATATCTGTTTAACATGTTAACTAATTTGTTTGCTTTTCAATTTCTTTAATCATATGAAAACGTTTTCACCCGTTTCATAAGTTTTCCTCGGAAATGACATTTTGTTTATATATTATTTGGTATATTTGAAATTGGAGTTAAGATACATACAATTTCTGGATTTTGTCTATAACTTTTACTCTGAGTTTTGGTTTAATTTTGAATTTATATGTTGTGCTGTTTCAGAATGGTAAGTCGGAACGTTCATTTTATTGTGTTTCTGTTGAAATGGTCTACAATATTTATGACATATTTTTTGAAATATGAAATTGTCCTATTTTAAAATATTAAGCTAAAATTTTTTTTTGTGACTATTTTAAAATGATAATAAATTAATAATTATATAATTATTAAGGAAATCTATGCTATTGCAAATCCTTACATTGACAACTTATAATGTTATATATATATCGTTTGCTCGTAACAAATTGAGTAACAAGTAATGAAGGACCGTTGGGACAAAATTAACCTAAGGCCAGACAGTATCTAAACCCCTAATTTCAGAGGGTCAGTCAACTCAGACCTAAACCTACAAAATCTTAACTCTTATAAAATAAATCTTTTTGTTTAAAAACACTATCTATATTAAACTTTCACAACGTTGAAAACCTTTTCATAAGAAGAATAATAATAATCCGTCACCATTTTCTCACTTTTGTCTTTCTGTACAATACAATTCTGGTCTTACATAATGAATCTTTGCATTTCCATGTTTGAGTTGTGATATAAGGGTTTCGTTTATTCACAGCATCATAATCAAATATACCTAATAGGAAGAAATATATTTTAAATATATATATATATATTTTATTATTCTTTATTGCACAAAAAAGAAAATGTACAAAGGGCGGACTTAACGCTATAACAGCATTTTCTGCTAGCCAACCCAGAATAGTGTAGGAAAGTAGTGAGTAGGATATGCACAGAAGTTAAATAAAAATTTAAAATATATACATAGTATAAAATACATAAATATTCGTATACATAATATACATAAATATGCAAAAACATATACATATACAAGTACATATAATTTATGTTTACGTAAAAAATATCTTCTGTACCTTTAAATTTTTTATGACTTATTTTTAATACCCCAAATGGCCGTAATATTGACTGCCTTCCACAAGCTTCTATTTTCGAGCCAAGCCGCAGGCAGCTACTAGTTACAACATAAAATCGTATCAATTTGACTTCTATTCATTATAATATTAAATTTTTAATAGCAAATATAGGAAGTAACTACATATGGTTCCCAATCAGTCGAAATATCATACAGAAGTTTAATTCCCAAGTGGTCAGAGATCCATACTTGCATTAATTATTAACTACTACCCTCCCAGGTGCAACTCACATAACTTTATCCGACGCATCACTGAAGTTAAAGCATAATTGTTACTTATATGTCCCTAGCTAGCGTTGCCAGGCGTCCGGATAAAGCCGGACATTGTTAGGCTTTTTGATTGCATGTCCGGCCAAAATGAACGGTGTCCGTCTTCTCCTGCTTTTGTTAGGCTTTTTACATTTCGCAAATTTATAATAAAGTACCTATCTAAGACTGATTTGGCATACGATTTTATTTATTATTTCACAAGAAATTAACAAAATTTATGATAATGATCAAAAAGTTTTGATTTTACATACAAAAAAATTGTCGTACCTATTAAAACTAAGACAAAATCCTCAATAATATAGGGTGTCCGGCGTTTTTTAACCAAATATCCGGCCAAACTGGTTGGACTGTCCCGCTATTAGGTTCGGCGACCTGGCAACGCTATCCCTAGCTATACTTAACGAAAGATTTTTATTTTTAAAATAATCTTGGTGCATATAAAAATATTTTTTTTTACAATATGTAGTATATTATTCAGCGTAGTATCATTTTAAAAAGTTCATGTCAGACTGATTTGGCGTAAAGAAGAAAAAGTAAAATTTTAATTTTAATCGCCTTCAAAAAAAAGAGGTTATCAATTCGATCAGCATGTATGTAATATTTTCAGAACTACTCAGTTTTCTTATATACTCGTATTATACTATATCAGCGACTGAACAAATTTTTAAAGTGTATGTATGTCTACACATATGTATGTTTTTCTGTTAATGCACGCATATCTCTTGTATCTCTTGAACTAAATAATAGTTTTCTTTTTTTGGTGCACTGGGTATTATTCAACTGAGGGATTCCAGAAAGTAAAATCGAAACAGTTCAATAGTTTGAGATATAGAGAAATTTCAGGAAGGCTATTGTTATGCGGAAGGATCAAGCGATTGCTTTAACAATTTATTGGTATCTAGTTAGAAGCTTTGTGGACCTACCTAGTTTAGAAATACTTTCGTGAAAAAAAAATTAAACAAATAAAAATATATAAAAAAAATTAAACTAACTTCAAAATTGTACGTAAATAACTTACCTAAATAACTAGATTAAGAAAGAATATAACAAAACAAAAAGGTGAATAATAAAAACCATAACCTCCGTCAAAAATAAACTCACTTTGCTATACCAACTAAGTATTTTTTCATATTGAAGCCTACAAAAGAAAAAAGCATATTGATGATTTTTTTATTGATTACATTTTCATTTTTGTTATATTCTTTATAAACATACCTATACAGGTAAGTTATTCACGTACAATTTTGAGGTCAGTTTTTTTTTCATTTATTCTTTTAGCTGTATATTTAAATTTAAATCAAATATCTATACAAGTAAATAACAGAGTAACTCAAGTTAAATATCATACAGATCTCTTGATAAGTTAAACCTTACATATTATAGTGCAACAGGTAGTTAGAAACTTGCCTTAGAAGCAGATCATAGTTAGAAACATAACATGTTCTTGATTATAAAGATCATATGTGTCCTATTTAAACAAGAACTGTTTGAAAATGCACAATATAATAACGAAAATATTATAAAAAATATATTTGTGACGTACATTCTGTACATAATTTGTAATTTTAACTTACATATTTCTCATCTTTTTCAAATTTAAATACCATCACATATTACTAGTCATCTAAACATTATAAAGTCATTTTAGAGTATACCATATGCTACAAGTATAACAACTTTTTGAAAAAGACCTAATACACTTACACTGCTGAACCGATATTTAAAGAATATAGCCAAAGTCCAACGAAAAGAAACAAAGTAAATGAATTTCACAAAGGAACAAACACACATACATACACCGCTATCAAAACTATAACATAATTCTTTTGGGTTCAGTGGTAACGATATTCAGTTTGGGCTAATATTCATATGATAATGGTTCCTACAGCGCTAGTTATCCAAAGTTACAGCTACAACAAGCATCCAAAGATTTACATATTAATGGTATCGGTATGCAAACGTTGACAAGTTCGTCGAATTTCAGTTGTTATTGTTTTAATTGAACTATAACAGTTGCATGAAACTTCATACGTCAGTATTAGAATTAAACCTTGAATACATAACAGTATATAAAATGATGTAAATAGATATAAAGTATATATATATATATATATATATATATATATAAAGTATATATAAAACCATTTCATGTTAGCTGATTATGATGTAAGTGTATTGAAACATAAACTCTATTTCAGATGTTTCCATCTCAATGATCTAATAGAAAAGATGGTATCACAATATTTACGACTTCAGAAACCTTATCTGAATCATTCACTTTAGTTTTTCTCCGTAGTATACCAAAAAAATTGTAACAAATAGATCTTTTATTTAACATTATAAGTATTATTATTTTTTCTTTTTATTTTCAATTTGAGTTTTGCAATGCTCAATAAAATAACGTTTAATTTTCAAGCACGATTAACACTTAAGAATAAAGAAATAATTACAGATAAGATAATTTAAAAACACACTAATAATTACAATTTTAGTCTCGGATCAAACATTACACGTTACACTTCAGTACTGATAGCTAGTTATTTAAACGCGATATTAATATGAACCTTATGTTAAACGCAGTTAAGTGTATTTTTGCAAACCTTGAATGCAAATGGACTAAAGTAAAATTTGGGTCGAATTTGCAAATGTTTGAGAGCCTTTTAGCTAGAATTTAAATGGTATAAATGTTATTCAAATTGACATACAAATCTAAAGGAATATGGAAACTATTTTAGAAATTTTACCTAATAATTCCCAAGAACGTGAACATAAATATTTTTTTGTGAAAAAACGAGAAATTTTAAAAATATAACCTAGTTTCTTCTTTTCTTTTTTTTTCATTATCGTAATACTTAAGTTTGTTCTATCATTAGTACGTATAATATACAGTAACCTGTAATAAATAAAACAAATATGGGATTAAGTACAAAAATAACGGTCAGTCAGTCAGAAGTTATACTATCTCTGGAGCATATCAATAACAATGAGTGTTTCTTAGTTTATATATATTTACTACATCAATAAAATAGATAATTACGTTTTGAAAGACAGAGGGTGGCACTTCCTCGGTCGAGCCAGCCCATGTTCGAGCTGTAGTAACTTGACCACAGCAAGCCTACCACGTCCAACATCGTTTTAATATTGCCTTTACTCTTCAAACTTATGGGACCTTTATGAGTTAGACTACCTAAAATAATTAATTGAAATAATTCATGAGATAGATGTTAATGATTGAAATAAATCATGAGATAGAGTGAAATACTGGGCTGCTGCCAGCATGATAAGGCTGTACATCATAAATATTGTTAGAGATATGGGTTGTAAGCTTGATAACTCTTGAGAGAAAGTTAAAATATCCTAAAATAATAATTGAATTTAATAATAAAATTATAGTTCTGCAGAATTGATACTTAAGGAATAAAATAAGAACTCTGCAAAATTAATTAAACTTGATATCTTTTTTACCTTAAAACAACTTACGATCTGTCGAAATAGTCCAATCATGGACTCCAACAAAACCTCAGCAGTTTCTGAGATAAAAATTGTTTGTCACGTTCTATACACATCTTCAAACAACCCAAAATATTGCTTACAAAAAATACAACTCATCAAATAACCCAAAAACTCACCTCAATTTAATATGATCAAATAAGAAACATGATGACAAAATATCAACAGTAGTGTAATTATTACATTCCCTTTTTTATTGTAATATTTATTATAGCATTTCTGTCATATGTTAATACAACAATTAATTTGTTTTACCAAAATTGAAAATATTAAACAGGTATAATTTGAAAATTTTGACAATTAATTAAAATAGGATTTGGGTAGAAACCTAATTGAGTCTTTTACTGAAAGCTTAATTTATAGTGACTACATTAATTGTTACAAAAATTTATATCGATTAACTCACGTGTTACCTAACAAAAATAAAGTACCATACAAAATGCGTAATTAATTGTCTTATAGGATTAAAGAGTATGATATATAGTTATTTGTGAAGATTGGACACAATTTATAACTAAAACATTATTGTATTAAAAAGATGATCTGGTTTTCTTTTGTTTTCTAGATTGTTTCATTATTTGATACATTCAAAATCTCTTATTCTGTCTTACTCCCGCATAAAAATGCATAACGTTTAAGCATGAATACTGTCCAGACACTTGTAAACTGGAATAAATTTTAATAAATCTAGATAATATATTCTTTAAGGCATAAATAAATAGTATCAGCTTTATATTTAATTTCATGAAGCTGCTTTCTATTTTAATGGAAAGTATATTAGATAGTCTTGACTGATTAATTTAATTATTTTTGACGTAACAACAATACTAATTGAAACTTAATCACTATTCTAACCTGTCCTTGGGCTTTAAGAATCAAAAGTTTCAGTCATAAAATTCGTAAAATAGAACATATAAATGAACATTATTTAGTTATTGATATAAATAGAAGTTGTTAAGAAGCTTACTGCTATTTTACGCAAAATACACGTTTATTTTTTGATATAAATAAATTTTTAATTTTTATACTAGAAAATGTAGCATGTGGGATTATAACAGAACACATTTAAACGAAAGTTAGTTGTTCGGATACTACGCCTCTTTCATGATTTTATATACACGTGACGTTTCGGTTACTTTACAGCAGCAATGACCACGGGCAAACGAAATGAAAATGTCTGTCAGTTTTTCTTGTTACGTGTCGTCAACCTCCAAAGATTTCTTATTTTTTTATTACATTTTTGAAGAAAGGATTCAGGATAATTAATTGTCAGAAATATGTTGTAATTTCATTATGATTTTATGTATTTCATTTGCATTTTTATGATAAAATTTATCTTGTAAATAATAGATACCTT
Source organism: Danaus chrysippus (assembly GCA_916720795.1). Taxonomy (NCBI): domain Eukaryota; kingdom Metazoa; phylum Arthropoda; class Insecta; order Lepidoptera; family Nymphalidae; genus Danaus; species Danaus chrysippus. The sequence goes on along the minus strand of CAKASE010000074.1, from coordinate 11,867,397 downwards.
CGGAAAACAGTTATACACTAAGAGTATAACAAGCTTTCCTTTAACTTTGAGTTATTTTCATCAATAAAAATACAACTGAAATTTAAGACAGTCATCTTTGATTAATTTGGATGAATTTTGCATACACACTAAGATTTAAACACAATTCATGGCTTACTCACTGACGTCATTCTAAACAGATGGTGCTTATAACCATTTTTACATAGAAAATTTATGTATTACTATAGAATTTGAAATTATATTTGTAGAACGTGAACTGTATGTCCAGTAAAAAAGATTAAGATATCTCAAATAAATTCTTTAAAAAAAAAAGAAACACGGCTCTTTGTTTAAAGCGATAAACTGAGTATAAAGCCTTTTGAAAATAAAAATATTTATAGTTTTTAAACTTTGCTACACAACTTTCCAATTTAACAACAATTGTAAGAACCTTTTAGACAGTTGTGAAAATATAAAAATAAAATTTTCAAAAGGACAGTTAATTTTGCTGTTCGCTGTACAATATAAGTTGGCTCGTTTAGTTAATTTACGGCCTTTTAAAATTAAAGTTTCACCCAGTTGCTGTTATAATGAAGTGAGCCTTTCTCTCAGCTTCTTACTCGTCAGCATCTTGAACATCAACATTTTAAACTTACGACCTCTTTTAAATAATTAAAAGAACATTTTAGAATTTTACAATGTAACTTTGAAGTTATGGCCCTTATTAAATTTAAATGCTCTTAACTTCTGACCTCGTTCTCACTTAGCATGCGTATCTATTTTATAAAAGAAACATTAACGTAGCCACGAGATAAATAGTGTTAAATATGGCATTAAAACACAATTTGTCCAAAATATTTTTTATTCTAACGTTAAGGCTTATCCAAAATATACATATTATTACTGAAACTTATTTATTGTTTCAAGTATTTTTAAAATTACCAGAAAAATATTATAGTTATTGCACATATATTATTACACAAGTAAGACGTAGGCACAGTCAAAAGAAATTAGAAATCGGACTACAATTATATACTTATTTACTAAATGATAAGTCGTTCTTGTAATCATTTACATTCTAACTAAACTATCGACATACATAATTATTTTCATATGTACTAAAATTTAAAATAAATAACGATTGTAGACTAGAAAATTTCCTAAATATCTAAAATACTAACAATTAAGTTAAATAAAAATAAATATGTACATAAATTATATTTTTGGTATATTTAATTTGATTCGCTCACTAAAGGGAACTAAAACTATGATTACCTGATACTTTTTAGCCTAATAATTTTTACCCTTTCATTGTTCAACCTGTCTTTATATTATATAAACATATATTTTATTCACAATGTTGTCCTCTTTTGAACAAATACTACTTACATTTATTCAATAATAGTTTACTTCTGCAACTTGGGTATCTGCTCACCCACACTACAAACTATTATATATTATATATCATATAATTGTATTACTAAATAGTTTTAAAATTTAATTCATTGCTTTACTTATATATGACTAAGATACTACTGAAAAAATACACATTGATTTCTTCAGAAATTAAATTTTAACTACTGCGATTTATCCGTTTACAGAACCTTTTGTAAAACTATTAAAAGAAACATTGCAAGTTATTTAATACAAATCACAAATAAATAATAATCAAATCGATTTTTTTTTTGTATTACAATATGCTTCTTAAATGCCGTCAACATTCCTGACACTAATTTTATTCTCAACTTGACACGCTTTTACTTAGTTTACGTCAATCTCCAACAGCACACATCACTTCTTAATGTTATTTTCTTGTACTTCTCTAACTGACACAAATTTTAGTTCCTGTCAAATACCATTCAGTCTTTGTATACATACGTGGGAGATTAATAGCGCATTTTAAACTCTCCTAATTGATTTTCTATGAGCACTGTTTCAGTGGTCTCTTGTTGTGGCGGCGTGGTGGTTGGCATTGCAGACGGTCGCAGTGAGATAGCGAGAGGTAACGCTGATCTCGCACAAAGCTGGGACGCTCCACGGGTCGAATTAACTGACCGGTAGCGAGTACAACGACCTCGTCTGGAACGAAGAACTTGAAATATTCATTTTGAAACATTTATTTTTACGGTATAATTTACAATGACTTATATTTTTTACAAACCACCCATATATTGTATAAATTGATTTTTTTAGTACTTCTTCTCATTTTTTTTGTCTATCGTATGTTGCATTACAGCCGGGCTTTTGAATAGGGATGAAATTAAAGGGTCTATATGGACGAACAAATGACTAAGTATGTAGCAATTGTATTGCTAGCCATACATGTAAATGCTCTACAGAATTTTTTGTATTGTAAAGTAGTGTAAAATTATAAAGGTTAATTTTAACATACGCCTGTGTTTTGAATTACTATATTTATTTTGAATTTAATTATGGACCATACAGACAAAATTTAAATGTAAAATTTCTTGTCAAGTACCGATTTTCCATTACGAATAATGTTTTAGAACTATTGATCGAACATTACAAAAATTTTATATAGATAATAATTTCAAAAAATTTTGCATATAAAACTCAATATAATGTTTTTATTGCATCCTAGTTTCATAAAACAACACAATATACGTAGCAATATTTGTAAATTAAACTCCTTTACTTCTTTTAACTTCATTCTATACATTCAAAAACAACTTTTAGTTCAAACGTTAAAATCATCACGTTCCAGTATTTGCATAACATGTGTAGATACTTATAATAGACGAAATTTGAACGATGCTTATAACTTAAGTCGTTTGAATAATATGTGTTATAAAGTGAGTTCTACATATATTTACTTGAAACATAACATTAAATGGATTAAGGTTGAAATCATATTAGTTAGACCTTTGTTCTAACATTTTATCGCTTTATTTAGTGTACTTTTACTTATTTTAGTATTTAACACAATTATTTGTTATATATAGTAACAAAATGGCCAAAAAATAATGACCATTTGTAATTGTTTGGTAGGACATTAAACACAATTTATGGAAACACGCAATTTGTTGTTTCTGTAACCCATAAAGAACTGAGCAGTTTATGCCAACTCACGTCGAGTGCTCTCTTCATTGACGTGAGAAAATCGTTTGATAAAGTCGTATCGACCTACATTTTAACTTATATGAAATGAAAGTATCCGACAGGGTCCATCTCATTATTGGGTATAGTTTAAATCGATTTTTCTGCCATTTAGTAAAGGGCACTGTTTCATCTATAAAATTACAATCCATTGTCTTATAAATCATCAATAAGAGGATAAAAGACAGACAATATCTGTAGCTTTTATCTTTATAACTGTCAACCACCCATTCCACTGATCACGGTACATATAAAAGATTATAAGTTTATTTTGTACATTCTATATGCCTTACGCGCTATGAACAGACAGCAGGCAATGGGAGACGCGAATGATGTATGACATTTGAGCATATAAGTTGACATGCTCAATGGTTGTTTTACGCAATATTGTTGAATTCCGTCATCAGTCGTAATAATCTTCAATCTATATAGACGCGACTATTGCTTACATTATATAATCGCACTGTTTCCGCCGTTAAAGATGATACCGTTTTGCATATCGTTCTGTCATTTGTATGTCTGAGTGATAGTTAAGAAATTCTAAGACAAGTCTCCTTGCCCCCCTAATAGTAAAAAACTTACATTCGAATAAAAATGTTGGTGAAGTATCAAATATATGGAAACTACGACATTTTATTTTTATATTACATATGAATAAGCAGTTATTTAAGAACCGTCTGGTTTATAAGATTGAGATTTGCCTATAATCTGTTTGGCGATAATCAAAGTAAAAATTCTTATTTCTTCCTTCGTTAGTATAGTGATATTCATTATGTTACTAGTACATTTAATTATCGAGATTAAAGTTATGATTAGAAACAATCTATTGAAGAAAACAATTTTCCTGATTTATTTATATAAAATGAAGAAAATCAATTAGTCGCAAATCGAGCGATCTACTGGCACGTGTAAAGCCGTCTATGGAGTAATCATATGCTTAAAGTGCCTTACATAATTTTGAAATGAGCTGATAATCTTGTGCTAATATTCCAATTATATCTAAACAAAGCTAAGAATTAAATTAAGAAAACTTTGACAATTACTTAAAATACATACATGGGAATCGATCGATCTTTTAATTATCTTTTAATGCTACAGACAGATACACCCACACATGCACGTGAAACTTGTGACATCTCCCCTTTTGCGTTGGTGTCTATTAATAGATACGTGTAATTAAATTAACTGTTTCCAGTTTAGTCACAGCTCTTCATATAATAATCAAGATATCAGATATTTCCTTAAATTAGATATCATCATCCAATTTTGAAGTAACAGCTGTTATTTTTTAATAACTCCCAACCTATGTACTTCAGAAATAAAGACCTCTTTTACATTTTAAAAGAGATATTAAATAAACATTTAGGACGGAAAATTTACATGACGCATTTTTTTGCTCATGAATTATTATATAAGTATTATGAATTCATACATTTAAATTCGGCAACAAGACGGAGACAATCAACATTTGATTGTCTATCATTTTTAATGAACCTCTTACTTATACATTTACAAAACCCCATTGATTTTTTAATGACGTATTTACAACTAACAAAAAATTATAAATTTTAATTAAATGAAAATATTATTTTGTATACATTTTGTTTATATCGTTAGGCACGGTGAAATAGACAACTTAAGTCCTCTAGTAAATGAAAATTATAAGGTTTAGAACCCCATCGTAAAGTTCAAATTGGTATAACAACAACAAATTAAACCGTTCTTTGAGGGCTATTTCTATTGTGGTCAACGATGCGACAAAGTTTGAGCAGAAAACAATCTAATTACTTAGGAGGTATTTATTGATGTTCAAAGAAATTCAAATAAACAAAATAGAAGCTTTAAAGAAAGACTTAAATACAAAAAAAATTGAGAACGGAATGTTTTGTCTGAATTCTGGAAACGATGAAAATTTACCTACTCATTTATATGTTTTTTTATTTATTAAATTATTCTTTTTTTTTATTAATTTATAAAAATCTAGATAGTTTATTGTGTTAAACAGGGATTTGTGTTGCATTCGTACTAACAGCTAAGTTCCAATTAACAAGAATTACACAAATATTTAATTCTTCTGTACATCATTTTTATAACATTACCTTATACACAAAATGAAATATTTTTTAGTATATTATACAGGGTGACTGGTGAATTACTATCAATATTTAAGGAGCATATTCGGTACATGATTCTCATTCGAATTATGTAAAAAAAAAGGTACTTAATTTTTGACCAAATTTCCGTATAAATAAATAAAGTGCGGACACGTTCCAAGTGTTCCAAGTGTGGACGCGTGCGGTAGCGTGCTGATATATCACCACGCCGCCACTCGCGCGCGTGTGAGTGTGTGTGTATACCTAATCTATAGGGTGTTCACACGATGCGAAATTAATTACATAACTTTTGGTTAACTTTACTTAGAAGTTTATTAATATTTATGTTATATTAATTTTTATTTTGTCATATATGATCGTCAAATATCACGTCCTCAAGTATCGATAGTAATTCACCAGTCACCCTGTATATTAAAAAATCTAAAATAACTTTCTTAAAATAAATTTATTTTACTTTATTTCACCACAATTGACTTTTTAAAAATATACCCTGACGTTTACAAGATGCTAAACTTCATGTTTAAAATCAAATGTTTATAATAAAACATAAAACTGTTAATTTAAGAGGATACTCAAACAATTCCCACCTCCGCCCTGCCGTAGTCTATAATTTTGCATAAAGTATCCATTAAGAGAAGTCAGTCTCATGAAAATTGACGCAAACATTTTAACACACGTTCATTAAATGGTTTTGTTCTATGTTTATTTATTTATAGATATAATATTTAATAATTTTTTAATAAATTATTATGAAACTAGTTTAAATATATCCTCAACTATCGGATACCAGATACCTCCACTGGTTCAGAGATACTTATGAAGAAACATTTTTAAGGCTTTCACGAGAATTAATTTAGATGAAACTAATATTTTTCGGACTATACTACGAATATTTTATTGATATTAAAACAACATACACGACTTTTTGGTTACTTTTCAGCAACCGTGAAAACAGCAGACGAGATGTAAGATTCACATCGGTTCGGATTCAAAACTTCGGGAGTACATACTAATACATACATACTCATACATGTATACATACATAAAACTACATAGTTTTACTATAATAAATTCGTGTAGTATACTCGTATAATCAGAAAAATATTGATTTCATTTAAATAAGGAACATTATATAAGTACGTCATAAGTGTAAAGTGATATTTTTAAAAGACCAACAGTCATTTTAATATAAGGTATTTATAGAGATTTACTTAAATATTACCTGCTGCAGTGACACCTCAATAGCCTTAAGAAGGCAGCTCTGAAGGTTCTGTTGAATACCGTATATATTATGGGGTTAATAGTGGACGAGACGTATCCCAGCCACAGACAGATGTCAACCACATGCTCTGAAAGGAAATCGATATAACAGAATATTTGCATATCTTACATAATGATATACTCGTTCAATAAAAAAACATGTTAAATTTTTTCGTAAATCTCATAATAATAATTTGGTTTGTAATAATTGATTAATTTAGTAATTGTAATAAATCGCATAATGAAGAAATCGTCTTTCTTTACAAGTTATTCGAATTGAAAGATTGTATATGTATGTCTGTTTAAAAGTTGTGTGAAAAAATAAACCTGTTTTGCTTCAAAACAAACGAAAAGTTGCCCTAAAACTAGTAATAATATAATATAATGCGGTCAGCCTAATGAATTTATTTAGTATTAAAATTAACTGAAAAATAAGAGATAATATTGGTCTTTTTGAATCTATGTTGTACCTTTTTATACTTTAGTTGTCTTAGATTAATTACAAAAAAACGTTTAATAACACGAATTATTTTAATAATAAATATGAGATTAACATGATAGAAGATTAAAATTTAACTTTATAATGTAAATAGGTACCTAAAACAACATACAAGAAAGGCCTCTTAGATAAGTAAGTCTTTACTTTAAATATATTACTCACATCGATCTTTAATGTGTGAAAACATTATACCTGAGCCAAATTAATTTTTGTCTGTGTTCCAAAAATCATCGCACGACATTAAAACTCAGTCATTAATTCAACCATTCATTAACAAACCATGTAATAATTATTTTTATTAAATAAATAAATTTGTAAGCCCATGAATTGTGTTAAAATAATGACAATCCAATTTTATTTCCCAAGAATCCTGATAGCTAAAAAAATATACGTATTGTATTCAAGATAAAAACGTCTTCAAAAAATTATTTCAACATTTCAAAGCAATTATAAGTTTTAAGAGCGGAATATTAAGGTTGAAATAATTTCAGCCGTTTAAGCAAACGAATAACTTTAATACTTGTTTGTTGATCCTATTCGTGAATATGCTTTTTTAATCTTGGTCTTAAAGTGGATGCTTTGTTTTGTTTAACATAGAAAGAAGTATTGTTTATTTCATATGTCACTGATTTGAAATCACATCTTATACATATGTCACGTTGATCTCTTCAATCCTGTTTGTAATTCAGTTTACAAGAATACTTGCGTAAACGTTTTTTGGTGTTTAGTTTCTTCCAAAAAGAAAATGTTCGTCATCAAACATTAGTGTTAAAGGTTATCAATAATCATAACCTACTAAATTTTACTAGCAAGATTCAGTCTTATTTTAGTTTTATTTTAATTAAAATAATTATATTTTTTTTGTATTATTTTAGGTAATTCCATCTTTTATCGTGAATATTTTACTTTCCCTATCAAACAAAATAGCTTAATAAGAGTACAACATTGATACCACCAGCTCTTTAATGGAAGAAATATTAAATTAAATACATTTACTTTTTTTGTGTCTGTTAGACCAAAAGAGACTTTTCTCCTATTCTTGTTACTTTTGTGAGAAAACAACTAAATATTGTCAGAGCCTAATATACTAATACCTCAATTCTCAATTATTATAAAATCATAATCATTAGTAGCCATATGGTCAACTAGACCACATTTAGTATTTATGTTAATTTATACCTGGTACGATACAAGCAGGACACGAGGCGAATAAGATGTTGAGTAAGAAGAATGGCGCCCAGCAAAGCACGAAAGTGAAGAAGACAAGTCCAAGAACTTTCGTAGCTTTCTGTTCGTTTGCCACTGCGTTGGCTGACATCGACCGGTCCTTTTTACGATTAGCCAGAAACCTATAGAAAAAGTAACAAAATAATAGGCAGTCTTCTATAGAATTTGTTGTTCAAAGTATACATAAAACTACAATTTGCTTTCCCATGCTGAAATAAGCTCCAAACTATATCTAACTTAAATAATCTTTCACATTTATTTCCTTATATTATCAGATGTAATAAAATGATCTTACTCTAAAATTCTATGGAAAATGAATACCTTATTACTAAATCGGTAAAATGAACATATTTTTGATTGTTGAAACTTAAAAATATGTATATATATATTCAGCAATAAGGCCCCAATGTTAATTGTTAAACTGACAATGATAATTTATGAGGTTTTAGAAAAGGCGTTTACGTATTTCAATAGTTTATAATATTGAAGAATCTGCATCCTTTTTAAAACATTAAATTAATAGACACAATAACCTACACTTATTGACAAAATTGTTTAATTCTTATAAATTATATACATATTCCCCTAAATCAATATGGAGTCAATTAAATAAATAATTAACATATTCATATCATTCTAAAGTTTTGAATAGGTAAATACTTCACGGCAGATTACTATAATATTTCTAGAAATAAAAAAGTTAATAGAAATATGAGAGTGGATATAAAAATATATCTGCCAGTGATTCTATTAAGAGCGGCTTTACTATTCTCTCGGTCGAGAAAAGAGTGTAGAGGCAACGCAGTTCAAGAGCCATAAAATTAAATTTCTTTATTAATTTATCTTTACCCTACAGGTAACACGTGTAATATATTCAATTTAATATCATAACATATACCTTCTCCTGTATCATTATTTTATTTATATAAAAGTCTACATAAATATGAAAATCACTGCCAATTTTCGTAGCAAATTTTATAACTCAAGATCGGGTTCACGCATCCATACCAAATATTTAGGCTTTGATTTGACTACTTAGATGGTCTATGTGAAGTTTGGACAAAATCGGTCGAGCAGTTCTTCATTTATTATATTTTGTATAACAATGAATTCAATAAACGGTGGCTCATTTTGTTTATGGGGTTTTGATTCAAATTGAATTTTTTCAGTGTTAACAAAACAAGCATATTTTTATGTTATTTATGAGGTCATTTTATTTTGGAAATGCTTCGATAAAAACAATTTGTCAGCCATAACTATTGCTTTTTGTTAATATGTAAATCAGTTGACAGATCTATGAATCAAGATGAGGCTCTGAATTATCCAATTCTATTTTTAACTTATTAGAACCAGCTACATATCGAGTACATGATCGCATTTTTTTAAATTTACAGTTCGTTCTGTGATTGCATTATTGTGAAATATTAATAAACGAAAACTGACACAGGATAGGGAGTGAAAGTTATTGCCAAATTTGATTGAAACTATGATCTTAACTGATTAATCAAAAGGAGAAGTTTGTTTGATACCGCGTATGCCTATAATTCCAATAGATATGCCATTTCAAACGATTACAATATCCTTTGCATTTATAATTTGCAATGTCCAAAGCCAAGGCCTAACATTTCACGTTTATGGTGTGAATTTGGAAAAATGTTTTCACATGACCAGCTTTTTTTGCTTCCAAAATCGGTATCCCCAGATAAGGGAATTTAATAAAGACCATCAATCATAGGGATTACCCTAATTGAGAGACCTTAATAATACCATGTGTTCCGTTGTCCCCTTCACGTCTTTAATACTGTTAAGATATTCAGCTCACACAACGGCATAAAGAGGCTGAATAAAATAAATAGTAATAATTTCGCTCAAACCATTAATATGAAGGTCGGAAATACGGAGTGTGAACGGTCTGCAATTTATTTTCTGAAAGATAATTAGGTTTTTTTTTATAAAATAAAGCGTCATTTTTATTCTAGAATGATAAATATACTGTTTCGGTGCTATTTTTATTTCTTACAAATTAAATAGTTGCTCCGTATTGCAATTTATAAGCGAAAAATTATCATACATGAATTCATATATTTAACCAGATAATTAAAATTGTACTTAAAATAAATTATATTAATTAATTGTCATTATTATATACTTTATGTTTATTTCACTACACTTCCTAAATAAATGTCACGTTCATGTGGATAAACAAATAAATGTAATTAAATCTATTAGAAGTCAATACTTTAATCACAACAAATTTACATGTCATATAAATTTTGTAAAAGGAGCAACAAGTTAATATTGAAAGTTTAAAATAAAATAGATTTTTTTTTTTCAGGAGACCTTAATAAAATCTTGTTTTAAAATTATTTCTTTATACTAATAGCAAAAAATATACTCGTATAACAGATCAGCTGGATAAGGAAAAATAATTTCAGTTGACGCGATTTCCGAGGCTGTTTTTATTAGTTTCGTGTCATACAAAGAACATTTTTTGGCCGAGAATATGATATTAAACCTTGATTTATTTTTCATTTGACTTATTACAAATTAAATGTTATATTTTGCTGGTATCCATTTGACATTTGAGTAGGAGTCATCTTATACACATTAGATCTACATCAAGTGGTCGTAAATGACACATTCAATAACATAAAATTGATGGTTTTGAACATAAAAGTCAATATTTTAAACTACTCTTATGAATGAAATTAAGTTATTCGCATACTAAGCTGTTTTATTTTTTTATATCTTTATAATATCAACGTTTTTGTTTCTTAACAGCAACTCTGATCACAGGCAGACGGAATAAAAATATTAGACACTATATAAAATAAGACTAACAGTAGTATTCGAAAAACTTAGTTTCATTTGAATGTGTAAACGCGAAAATCATCAACTGAATGAAATCTAAGACGTTCGTGAGTAATCATTTAAATGAAACTAATGTTTTCGGATTACTTATAATAACCAATATTTTTACAAAGTACATACTGCCGACGTTTCGGTTACTTTGTATCAACCGTGATCATAGGCATTGATATCTTGTATGTCGAATATATTAGTATCATTTAAATCGGTTATTTTTAAGAATCTTAGATCATTAACTTTAAATAATTTTGATAATGATTGCCCTCACCGTAATGATAAGGCATTAGGTGCGGCTAAAGAGATCTTTAGAGGGTTCAATCTCGCTCGTCTTGTTTCAGCACTGATGCTGGCTGGAGTCTGCGTCGCCACATCTCTGTTCCGTCTGGATGCAACCGAGCTTGTATTGCCACAACCATTCATATAGCTCAGCTGTGGATGCGATGTACTCATGCCTATCTTGTTACGTTGCGATCTAAAAGACGTTTTTCTTATTTAACATTTATCCTTCTTATAATTTTCTATGATATTCTAGATCAATATGTTTTTATATATTTCTGCTCCATGCAAATAGAAATTCGTTCATTCTTAAGTTAATACATAGCTAACATTGTTTCAACCAAAACATAAGAACGTATGTTTTAATATTTCAATATTTATTATACTATTTGGATTATTCCATATAGTTAACGATCTATTACAGACCATTTATCAGTGAAGTCGTTAAGTCTCAATGGCATTCTTTGTTGCTTGGTTTTCCTTACATAAATCATGTTAGTATTGAATGACTAATCATTTTTCTAATTGATAAGAAATTACATATTATATATCCATAAGCCAATTAGTATTAAAAATATTTAATGTTTTCAATACAACGAATGAAAACTATGTTCAAGTAAATCTGATCTATAGCAAATAGACATATCAAACATACACGTGCTTAAGATCTGTCTTGACCTGTATGTGTTCCAATACAAGTCAAGTACTATCGCTTAATTCTCATTAGATTTGACATCTCTCGACCAAGATAACTGAATGATTATTATAGTCCAGTGCTATAACTTTGATGACGAACCAATTGAAGCATTAAGTGATAGATCGATGACGTTTTACTACATTAAATTAAGACAGACATAAGAATACCATTAATAATTTATATAAGTATTTCATGTGTGATATAAACAATAATATATAGCAATAGTTTTCACGTAGTCTATATTATAAATACGGTTATACCGTGATGTAGAAGTCACACGCCAAGTCATCTGCCTAGAAGCTACACCGGGGGATAGCTCTGGAGACCTGGCACCCAGCCGACGAACGCACTGCAGTGGTCCGTTGTCGTAGCCACCGCATTGCCTATTAATAAACCCTTTATAAGAAACAATGGCCAAACTCAATAACAATTACAAAATCTATAACTAACGACAAAATAATCCTACTAATATTATAATTGCGAAAGTTTGTGAGTGTGTGTGTATGTTTGTTACTTCTTCACGCTCAAACGGCTGAACCGATTTTGATAAAATTTTCTATACAGGAAGCTGACGTCCAGGAATAACACATAGGCTACTATACATCCCGGATATCTCGGAAATCCTGGAAATCCGCGGGTAACACCGCGGGGCGCAGCTAGTAATCTATAATTTCATAATGTATTCAATATAGTTTTACAAGTCTTATTTATCTTAAGCGTCTTTACATTTTTTATTTTTCAATCAAAAACACCTAACCATCATTCAATTGTGTGAGAATTTTCATTATAGTAGAGATAAAGATAATACACCTTTAAAAGCGGGGTTATTTTATTAAGGACTTACGGAGGACCTAAAATAAAAGGACTATCAAAAATGTAAAAGGCACTTTAAAACTTTTATGTAAATACATAGATGATAGCTTACTTGAAAGAGAATAAATTTTTATGTCTGCGTAATACATTTAATTCATTATCAAAATTAAAATCAAAAATTGCAACCAGCATCAATAATCTCACTGTTATTATAAATGATAAATCTATTCACAAATGTGTATGCTTATAAACAAATCACGCAAAATATACGTAAAAATGAATGACATTTTATTGCTAATATACCTATATATGTATGTAGCTGTGATGCTGAAATACAACATCATTTCTGTCCAACAAGCCTTTGTTGTCACCAGCATGAATACAGGTAGAAACTAGTTAAACGAAATTTATTAACGTCAACAATTTTTATATTGAAGGTCATATCACGTTCTTGTATTTAAGCAAAACATATTATTTTTACTCAGTTAATTTTTCCTTACTAAAATAACTTTGTTTTAATGGATAAAATTAATCTACGCTGCTGATAAAAATATTCTTGTTTTTGAGTGAAGTGTTTTCAATAAAATCTTAATTTTCATAGAATTGTTTTTTTTTTCTATTATTATTGTCAATAAATGAGATATTTTTTTGAAAATTACCAACTTTTCTAAACGTAACAAACAGAGACAATAGTAGATGTTACACGAAAGCTTTAGAAAAAGGACCTTTCTTTGCACAAAGTTGAAAAAAAAGTACTTCCATTTGTTAGTAAATTGTTGAAAAGGCCAGAAAACTCTCGTTACCTAACTTGACATTATTTAGTTTTATATTAAGAAATTATGTTTTTAATAAATTCATAGAAAGTCATCAAAATGATGATAATATTACGCAAGTTTGAAAACGGTTTCTGTTACTGCTAACATTATTTGAATACGCTGCGCTGAAAACCACAATTCTGCGGTTGTGGTTTTGTTAATGTGCTATTTTTTAAGTAAACATGTCTCAGTGAATTTAAAGAAAATAGCATTATAGAAAAATAAAAAGTATTTACAGGCTAAAATACCAACCAACGAAACCGTAAAAGCAAAATAAACTAGACTAACTATTAATAATACCGTTGCTTTGACTCTAAATCTGAATAGTACCTTATGTAAATTAATATATAATGTATAGAATAGGGTTTAATGAAAAGCTTCATTGAAATCTCTTGTTAATATCAATTGATTCTGATTCTAAATAATATCCAAATTGAGTACAACTGTATAATTTTAAAAATATTGTACTTTATACCATAATCTATTTTATATTCAAAAAAGGAGGAAAGAACTTTACATTCATTATTTACTTATCATAAATATATAATATATTTGCCTATAATACAAAACACAATTCAATTATGTGTACTCGTATCAAGGTATTTTTAGGATATTGTAAATAAAAAATACGAGTAAAATCTTCCATTCCAGTTGATCTGTTACTTGTCTTTAATATATTCTGGACAAGTTCCAAAGTACAGAATCGGGCAAACTGAATAATTCCCGGCATCAATCAGCAAGCGCTGCCAAAGAAGTTGCTATATATTATAATTTATTTTCTTATTTGATCTAATGTCGAGGTCGAAATGTAAAGCTATTATGTTATTCATTTAATACTTATAATTTCGTTCAATAAATTTTATTAAATGGAAATATTATTATTAACTCATTATCTTTATCTCATACGAACAATACATTGATAGAATTAGAATTTTAGAGTCAAGTTTTGGAAGGTAAACTACAAATAGGAACTACTCAAGAGAATATAATAACAACTCTCTTCTACCTGGCAATTTCCCCGTTTTAGCCAGGGTCTGCCTTACACGTTGTGAACAGTTTTGGCTAATTGTTTTTACTACCAACCGCCGGCCTGACATCAACCTTTTTTGGGAATGCATTTATCAGTGATGTCTAAATATTCTTAGAAAGTACATATGACTCGGAAAAATCTCATTGGTACTTGTCAGGATCGAAACCGCGCCCTCATGCATGTGAGGCGGGCCTTTTAACTACTAGGCCACCACTGACTATAATATACTATAATAACAACTATTCAAGTCAATTAAACTTATTTAGTACTTTCTTATTGCCTGCTGAAAATATGTATAATATTGTAATTTTAAAGTATATAACTTCTACTCACCGCCTCTGTGTTCCTCCTGGTACAGGATTTGCTGCCAGCCTCGCTTGTCTCTTCAACAATTGCACCGTCAACGCAAACGATACTACCATCATCAACATCGGTATATAGAAGGCGACCAAAGAACCGAAGACCCAAAATAGACGATTGTTTATCACGCAGAGGTCCGGTGTTGGCATTATATTCGTTCTGTTTATTATACCTAAGGAATAAAGATGATATTTAAACATGATGTAAATTATACGAACGAGGGATTCTTGACGAAAAAGTGGCTAGAAAAGTTTAAGAATATTTGATATCGTAGGTACATTGGATTGGAATGGAAACGCTTACAAAATATTTTACAAACATTTTACTTAATTGCGACTTCTAATTGAATTAAATAAGTATAAAAACTTCCTCATTCACTATTAATGAATAGTATATTAAAAATTTAATTGCCTTTTATAATTTCATAAGGTTATCTGAATATTTATAATTTTACAAAAGTCTAGACAATAGAAACGATATAGAATTATGTAAACACTCTCTTCTTGGCTTACCTACTTTAAATTTCTCGAAAATAAATCGCGCAGCAAGACAATCGAAAAACTTAAAAGGTTGCGAATTTGCTTTCATATTTGTTGCCAAAGTAATATTTATTAGAACTTTTTACTGGCTACCCTCTATTTTAGTTAAATTGCCTTCTTGTCAATAGGAAACGCATTTATATTAGCAAGTATCAAACCAAAATTATTTACGAAAATCTCATAAAATATTTTTCTTAAAAATTAAAATGAAGTTTACTTATAATTTCAACATATAAAATAAATCGTTTCATAAAATTGTCAAGTTAAAATTTGTCATAACAATGCTTCATTTGTCTTATTCATCAGTATTAAAGTCTTAATGTCTTTCGATTATTAAAACATATTTTGAAATACCTGATATTACCACGTGTGACGTTGAATAAACGTGCTCAGGTGTCCCTGAACCATTCAGTAGCTTTTAGATCCCATTTAGAAGAGTAATGAGACATAAAAATATTTTCACAAAACTGCCGTCTACAATATTTTATATAATTTGTAATAAAAATTCGAATAAAAATGATTATGTTAAGATTTAACTGTTAGTCTAGACATGGGATAAGAAACGATAAGAATGAATAATCAAATATAACGCTTAAGGGAATAGACTGACTATATACTATGTTATTTGATACTTATTGAATATATTACATACTATGCTCACTATTATAGTTATTTTTAGATCATAAACATGAGACTTTATTGTTAATAAAACAGTCACGAATATGGGAAATACTTATAGCCACATACTTACGTTATGAAGAAAAAAAAGTTGTGGCACTATAACAACTAATTTATATTTTAGAAAATTATTTCGTATATTAATTTTTTAAGCGTTATTATACAAAAGAAAATCATAAATAAATAAGCATATGTAGCGATTACATCTAAATACAACTGCCTCGGAATACGTAACCTCTCAGTTCACTTCTACATATAACGACTGACATTTATACATTTCATTGGTACGATTTATTTTGTACTTGAGTGATGATTTTTTTTTCCACTAGGATCTTACCCGAAAGCTATGTAATATCTCACTGCGGTTAGTTATTGCTGAGTATCGATAAAAATATGTATATAATACATTTTACTGATTTATAAATTTTAAATGCTTAAATCTGTTATATTATTAATCATACTAATGACAACATTTTAACAACTGTAACTACGAAGAAATCATAACAGATCATTTTGAAGTTTTCAGGAGCGGCCTTAAAATTATGCAGTCTATATTAAACAAATCGAGAACTATACAACTTGTTGTTACTTGTGCCTTTTTTATATCTAATATTTATAATCTTACTATTTCTGAGATGATTTAAGTTTGAAGTTACGTGTAATTAAATACATTTATCAATCAAATACACTCGCACATTTAAAACCAAACGTACTATCTTCAACATTATATAAATATTTTATATTATCGTACTGTATAACCTAAGTTCTTATTTTATTCCTTAAATTTATATTTCTATAAATATTGTTGAATACTTTTGCAATAAGAATAATTTAAAATAAAAAATCCATTACATAAAATCTGATTTCAGTTTCCTAAAATGTACAGCAACAAAAGCTTTGATTAAAGAACGTCTTCAATATGAATTTATATTACAATAACTTTAATTTAAAAAAAATCTTTCAGATGTTAACACTTCAACGAAGTAGAAAAATCATGTCCATTTCAATAGACAAAAGAATGTACGAAATCGTAAAACAAAATCATTCACTTGTGAATGAGTGTTAAAAGAGTCAGCGTCATCGAATCGAAAGCGAAAAAAAAACGAATAATTAACAAAATTTTTAACCCAAAATTGTATCAAGTACCGTGGACTTTTTTCACATATAATTTCCCATAAATCATAGTAAAAATTAATGTTCATAGTGAGTTTGGTTTGAGGAGAATTTAATAATTAAACTTGTTTATGTACACATATATACAAAACAGACTGTCCATTCCTTTTTTATTGGTGCTACTGTCTGTTATATGGCTCCCAAGATCATGGCTCCCACTAATCTGAATCAGTTTTGAGTCTCATATCACTAAAAGTTAGTTTTAAAATTATGTATTCGTTTAATACAAACGTATTAAACGTAAATTATCTCCTGTTTCATTTTGATGAGTTGCCGCGTTACATGGTCAATGAAACTTAATATTTGTCAAATAATTAGGAAAGGTGTATGAAAAGCTTATAAATATTAAATTTTATCGTACAATTAACAAGCTAGTGAATAATTTTTCTGATCACCAAATCTTAATTTTAATACTAAAATTGTATAATAAAATAAAATTATATTATAATTTTAATACTAAAATTATAAATCTTAATTTTAATTCTAAAATTATATACACAAAAATCGAGTATTGTTCAGCATCATTGAGTTTTTATATTATATATGTATATTGATATATTTTTCTCATTCTATTGAGTTAAAATAGTGAAATTCAGCCAGTAAAAAGTTATTAAAAAGGCTGGTAAAATACACATAACAGGTAAGTTTACTGTGACATAATTTTAGTTCTGAATAAAGACGTTTGCATCACCTTTATAGTCATTATGATAATATGGTCGCTTAAATAAAATAAAAAAACTAGAGTAAGATTCTTGAACTTTGATTTTTATAAGAAAAGTCTGTAAATTGTTAAATTATTTTATATGAACTACTTTTTTGTACACCTAATTGTATAATTTTTACTAACAATTTAGATTTTCAACATTGTATTGAAACTTCTATAATAAATCTTTAGTTTTTAAATAAAAAAGAGCAAAATTTTAGTTTTAATCGGTAAGCAGATATCTTGAATTAGTCATGAATAAGAACAATTTATTTTAAAGGAAAGGTTAGACGATAGAAAATGAATTCGGTGTCGCATCAAGCACTCGATTTACAAAGATCGGATTAAACTCAACTTCTTTCAAGTCTTTGATCCATTAGAACCACATTCATCATTAACTTTAGTTCTATAAAATTTCAATCTTTGTAGTTCAAGCCTTCTTTCGTAAATTCCATTATAATACAAGATTATTATTCAGCCTTAAATTTTATCATATTTAACTTTAGAATTTAATAAGTATTTCGTCTTTATAAAAATATTAATAAGAATGTTATAAATAATGTACCTTTTTAGACCTTATAAGAGAAAAGATTCTCAGACACATAAGGACATTTATAGACGCAAGATTTGTTACGGTTTTATAAGTCATATATCCCTTTTGTACACACTGAATACACAAAAGGAACGTCCAAATGCTCAGTGTTCCAAAGGTTTTAGTTCATCCTTGTTTGTTATTGTCAATCATCAGAATTGTTTGACCGTAAGAAGTGGTGTAATTGATATGTTTAAGCTCTGAACTAAGGATAATAACAGTACCACATATCAGGAAGTAGTCATGCCTTATAATAAGCAAATATGGGATTTCAACTGGCTCACTGTGAGCTAATTGTTAAAAACTACTAAATCCTGCTATTTAAATACCTCTAAGTGCGTGTTTATGTACATTTAAATCACACGAAAACTGCATAGATCTTTAGTTATTTTTTGTTTCTTAGAAATTAAGGAATAATTAATTATAATAACTTGGTTGTGAAACATCAACATTGTTTAACATAATGAAAAAAATAACAGTTTTTGGCCCATATTTAGTTAATTAGACACTACTTTTCGATGTCATACAGTTATTCCTTAGATCTTTAATATAATTCAATAGCATCGAATCTAACTTAATATTCCACAAAAGCGATTCAAGAATTCTACTAAAGTATTCCATAGTTATTGTTTTACTTCAGTTACTTTACAACGCATTTATCAAAAACAAATAACTCAAAAAGGGTATCAACCACGACAATCATCTTACAAATTTTCCCCTACACCTGATATATATTTATTGCCTTGGCGAGATTCAAAGATACTAGTACTACATCAGTGAGAACTATCCCTCATACCAGTCGTCACAGGATTTAGTTCAAAGTTTTTGATAAGATCAATGAGCCACACATGAAACAGTTTATTAAACCGTTTCACAGCTTTTGTAATAATAGACGCAATTTTAAATGATACATTGGTATTGGACTGTTAATTTACTAATGCTTTTTTATATTTATAGTTATTAATTTGTAGAAAAGTTACTTATTATATAGAAAATTCAAAACTGATATAATAGTTTTCGCTTCTTTAATGAACAGCTTTTGTTTTGAATTCATATACATATATTATTTTTTTCACTGCTATTTACTTGTTAGCGCTTTTCAATAACTTATATTTTCTTTTCTTTATTCCATAAAAACTATTATAATAACTAAAAAACATTAATTAATTAATATTCTATAAATTTGTAGAACCTAGCTGTGGTCAATTACTACAGCTCGTACATGGGCTGGCTCGACCGGGGAAGTACCACCCTCTCACAGAAGATCGGCGTGAAGTAGCCTTTGATGGCTGCGTTTCGTCCGATGAGTGAGAGAGCCGGTTGCCCTTTCCCTATTCCTACCCTTTCCTAGAATTTCCTTATTCCCACCCCTCCCTATCCCTAAAAAATAAGATTGGCAACGCATCCGTAATAAAGATGTTGCGGATGTCCATCTGCGACGGTAACCACCTTCCATCAAATGGGCCGTCTGCTCGTTTGCCACCTTTCACATAAAATAATAATAATAATTCGACAATTTTTCAAAAGGAACTACACATTGGTTATACAGATTAGAAAAACATAAAAAACTTATGACAAAAATATTTCCATCGAAATGGTCTCGTCTGAATTATGGGTAACCCTATATAAACATCGACAAACACATTTGCATATGATTGAATGTAAAGCGTTTTCCAGCCGCCTCCTATAAGAAGTTATGACGAATAAAAAAATATTTTCTATTAAGAGACATTTTTTATTTTACAAAAATATGTGAAGTAATAATAAGCCTTAACTCGAGCATATACTTTGAAAATTTCAATAAAATTAAAAATGAAATGTTCTACATAAATTTTACTTAACAAATTACAAATTAACCTCCCTCTTCATAGTCTCTGATTCGTTACAGGAATATTGTAAATTAAATAAAACGAATATTGGAATCTCGTAAATTATAATTTATTAAATAAAAAAAATGTATATACATATTGAAATAATTAGTGAACTGATTAATAATATAGCACTTTATGTTATTCGCTATAACAATGGACATTTGATTCATCGTCATCAGCCTATCAGAGCCCACTGCTGAGCAAAGGCCTCTTTCTCACGTGGAGAAGGTTTGAGCATTAATCACCACGCTTGCTCAAGACGGGTTGGTGATTTCAAACTTATAATTGTGAAATTACAAGTCCACTTTTCCTTAAGATGTTTTCCTTCAGTCTGTCATTTGATTCACCATTCATAAATTATAAAGTATAGATCTCATTATAAAAAGTATAATTTTCAGAATAAATGGTTTATTAAATGCAATATACTAGTGTGGAATTTGACAAAAAGTCACAGCATGTTATATAACATGTTCTACGATTATAATATATTCCTATCCTAGTTATGTGTCAAGATTCAATTGTATAGAAAACAGTGTTTCTCCTTAGTATTCAGCAAATGTTGACCGAGTCGGTTACTGTTGGAGATCACTGAAGCGAA
The DNA here is from genome assembly GCA_916720795.1 of Danaus chrysippus. NCBI lineage: Eukaryota > Metazoa > Arthropoda > Insecta > Lepidoptera > Nymphalidae > Danaus > Danaus chrysippus. The sequence continues at coordinate 11,846,188 of CAKASE010000074.1, read as the reverse complement.
AAAAGATGAAAGTCAGAATCGCTGAACGAAGTGCTCTCAGTCATGGAAATGTTGTTATACACTTTATGAATACTTTCATAGAGATTATCATACAATATTCATTAAGACGGACTTGTGAAAAACTGTATGAAAGACAATTTAAAATCTACCTGCCATTAAAATTTAAAAGCTTATATTAAATTTAAGACTCAAATCTTCCCTATCAAACATTTCGTATCTAATACTCTCGTTTATGGCAGATATAAACAAATTTTTTGTAAAAATTTCAAATTCCAATAAGATTTCATATAAAAGATATGAAATAAATTAACTTTATTCCGAACTTTCGAAATAGGCTTATAAATAACCGTTCTAAGCTCAAATTGATAGATACGGTCATAAATAACTGTTTCATACAATGATATTTTACAAACGCCTGCGGCCGATCACATAACTCTCAGACCAAATAACGTTATAAAATATAAATAAATAAAGTCTGATGCGAACGCCATAAATATTCTTAGTGAGACAAAACTTCAAAACTGTTACCGATGAATAATAAAATTTTAGATATGGAAAAAAACAAACTTTATTTTCTCTACAGAAATACATCAAAACATATACCACATACGTTTTATATAATAATATAAGAAAAATATATATGTCGTTTACCTAACCTGTCGGTATTTCAATTATTATTTTATCCTCTTCATTATAGAACTGGCTCGCCTAAATCAGTCAAACACTCTCAAATCTTGTTTATAGATAACCACATTCAATTCCGTGACGTAACTTTGTAATACAAGTAACTATAATAAGATCTTGTTCCTTGACAATAAGCATTCGTTCATATAAGAAATTCAATGCCATTTAATCTGCACAGAAGTCATCATTACCGGATATAATTGAAGAGCACATTCAATGATGTCACAATCCAAAGCGAGTGATTCAGAAAACAATAATAATGATAAGAAATTTACGAGTGAAATTGCCCATGAAAGTACCTCAATTTAGCTTCGGAATGAATCTTCGAGTACCATTGAATTCAAATTGTAAGTCAAGAAAAGCTTTGATCTTCGATACTCAACTTGATTGAAATAATTGCTCAAATATCGCGCAATGGATATTTGTAACAATTTCGATAATAATCAAATCAATTCAATTGTAAATCGAGTTTACACTAATATTTTATACTTAATTAGGAGTCCATTATCTCAAATATCATTGATTTCCTCCCGTGGAATCTCTAAGTTATTATATTGAATACTATATGTTAATTATATTGATTATTATATGTTTATTACAAATCCGATAATTTGCATTAGATACATGTAGAACCTAAAAATATAGCAAAAAAGCTTTTGTTACTCTAGACACAACATACATGTAGAATTGGCTGGAACTTTGATTGGTTTAAAATTGAATGAAGCTCTTAAAATACAGTATACCACCAGATCCAACAATGCTTTTCCCCAAAAAAAAAGGTTTTTTATATCTCAACTGATCACATTATTTATGTCACCATAAAAAAAAAACAAGTTAGACATTAAAATTTATTGGACTAGCTATGGTCCGAATAACCTAAATAGGTCGTAGTAGAAAGAATCATACTTAATTTAATTTTATTAATATTTCAAATAAAATATAAAAATTATTTTGAATAGGGCTTATTAAAAATAACTACCATGTAACTCTAAAAACGGCACAAGTAGTACTCTTGTTTGTAATAATGTTAAAGTATCTTCCAGTCAAAGTCCATACTTTTACATATTTCCACAAACAATATTAGACTTTGTGTGAAACATATAACGTTTTTAAAATTCAATAAATTTGTGAAAATGCAGAAAATAGCACTAATAACTTACTGCATGACGTACAAAAATACTTATATTAATAAATTAAAACGAAGTAGGAAATTTTAAGGGATACGTGTAAGTTTGTAAAAACATATTAGTAAAAATGAGTAAGATTTATTATTTTTCTAAAATCGAAGTAATTTTTTTTACAACACTTGACACACACTTCCAGGAACAAGTTAATTGGTTACGATTACATTGACAAATTCTGAGGTGTCATATCATATTTAATTTAGATTTGCCGCCCATTATATTTCGTAAATATGTTACAATAATACTACTTTTAACTTAATGTTTAGCTAAAAATATTTATCCAATAAGTACTGTTCATTTGAATCTATACATAATAAAATAACTTGCACATTTTAAAAAGAAATGCTTTAAAATGACCCTAATAATAAAATACTTCTTAAAATATGTGATCATGTGCATCGTGTAACAATACTTTTCGGGAATTTTTCGGAAATATTATAGTACGAAATCGAGATATACAAGGGAATAATATTTCATAGCCTTTTACATTTTGATTTTTAATATTTCCCATATTTATTGAATATATATTTCATGATTTTCTTACAATACGAAGTGTCGACTGATATTACAATTGTACTCTAATTAATACCTTAATAACATTTCAATGAAAGCATCAAGTGTTCCTATCATTGTGATATAATGAGATGACAAGTGAATAAAGAGATCAATAACACCAGCGAGCGATATTTTTATGTCAAACGATAATGCATACGTTTCTCAGTTTAGAAAATATATATAGTAATACACAAAAAGACGTAAATGAAAGTTAAATTTGTATGAAAAAAAATGCCAAATTGTAAATAAAAACTGAAAATGTGTTATAAAGTTTCAAAAAAAATATTTTTTTATTTCACTTTTTCAATCTTATTCAAGCTCTTTATTTCTTATGTAGCATAAATAATATTTTATGAAAACTTTGACCCCTTTTTTACTGCGATGACATCAAAGTTTATTTAGTTTATAAAACATAAATTCCTTTTGAATTTCGTATCGTTTATAGGGCTTTGTTTTTTCTATTGTTTCTTTTTGGGGGAAAGTAATCACTATCTTTTAAAGCAATGGTAGGTTAATGAGAGATGTAATGTGTTATGTGAGCGAGGTAAAAGTTTTATATCACTTTATATGCACTAAAATCACATTTTGATCATTTAATATCTAAATAAAAGTATGAATTAAAAGTAAATTGGAATAAGAGGAAATTGAAAGCTCTCGAATGATAAAACAGGAATGACAAGTTTGTAAAGTTATGAGTCCAACATTATTTCATAGTTGTTCACTGAATAAAATAATACAAAAGTTATTATATATATTTTTATATAAACAAGGTTTCAGCACAATTAGTTCATAAAAATTCAGGTAGTTACATGTCAAAAGTGAAAATTCATTTTTGAATTTCAGGTTTAAAATATACCTTTATTACGAATAACAAAGTTTGAAAAATTTAATATAGATGTTATATTTTGCAATTCTTTCTATAAACTATAAAATTACAAATCATTGAATAGGATTCCGAAAGAAAATTTACTATATAAAATCTACATCCCAAACTATTACATACGTTAAAATATATAGAATAAATATTTCGTGTAATTGTTAAAGCGACTGTAACTTAACATTTTATTTAAGTAAGCACGCTTATTGCTATATTTTATACCTGAATTACTTAAAGCAAGATTCCTAATGGTCATACATTTTTAAGCAATTTTTAAATTTGTCTGATATCTTTAAACTATTAGTTTGTTTATATTTTAACAAAATTATTATAATTTTTTATCAGTAACTCACCTTAAGAGACCTTACGTAACCTTATTACACTTTATTTTATTATGTTTGAAAACTACATACTCCCGACGTTTCGGTTACTTTGCAGCAGCCGTGATCACGGACAGACGAGATGTAATGAGATGTAAACTCACCTAATACTGTGATGGAGCTCGACACCAACATACTGAGAAGCCAGACGAGTGCGATTTTTATTACAACGAGACGCTTGGTTGAATGATGGCGACTCTTCAGAGGGTTCCGAATGCCGAGGTACCTATAAAATGAACATATTTTAAAAACATAGTCTGCATTTATAATAATTTCAAAGTAGTAAAGACAATTCATAGAGACTAATGAGAATATATATTCATAGACACCAATAGTACTACCTATGTTATAAAGAGCCTATATAGTAATATATGGTTATAGTATATCCCAAACAAAGATGTCGAAGTGGTATAAATTTCTTTTATTAATTACTATCATTACAGTTATACACCTAAGTTACCTTGACTATAAAATCGTAAGATGCTTTAAATAGTACGTGTTTTGCTTATTCATCCGAAAAAAACAGAAAAAAAATCAAAATAAATGCCTAGTAAACATTTAAAATAAATCTAAATGTAACAAATTATAATTTGAGACGGACGTCAGAATTTTTCCTTACAAACATCATTTTCAAATAAGAAAAATATTCGCTTAGAGAAACATTCTTAAAACAAAGTTTTAGACGTTGATCTCATTTTTGCTTTTACAATTAAAGATAATGAGGAAGATAAAAACTGTCTTCATTAGGCTGTAATCTGGGTTCCGAACGATCATTGGTTGGGCTTCTTTTAAGGGAATTAATTCATTCATTCGTTTTATTTGTAAAAGATCCCTGGATTATGAAATAAAAGAAGTTGATATTATATTTTCATCGTGAACAAGGAAAAATAAATAACAAAAGCTGAATCTTTTGTTTAGATATTTTTTTAATTCAATATAAGCGAGTATACCATTTTTAGATACAAAATAAATGAAATAAGCAAATCGAATATGAATTCCAAGTAAAATGAACTCGTACTATACACGAATTTTGGAATCAGTTTGTTGTAAAAATGCATTTTAGTCTTTTCATTGGTTTCATTTTGCAATAAACGCTTAATATTCTTCTTTATATTATTAATATTTTATATACAGTTAATATATAAAATAACATATTTGTTAGCTCGTTTTAAGATTATATTTATATTTAGCATTTCATAATTTACAACTATTTTAGAGAACCACTGGAAAAGGACCTCTAGAACACATTAAGAAGTGAAGGTTTTTTATTTTTGTCACTCTTATGGACCTACATCTCATCACAAAAATCTTTAAAAGTATTGAATGTAAATTTAAACTGTTTCAAAATTACATTTATAATAAGTATTAATATTTAATTTTACACATTTATCTCCTTTAAATGCCCTTTTTAGTTTTGATTGTTAAAACAATCAAAAATGATCAATTTGAGCAACTAATAAACAAGAAAGATTCTTGTTAAAGTCAAATGAAATTACTATTTCCATCTGTCGCTTTAAAGCGTTTATATAGAGAATTCCTGTCAACTATTCGGTTTAAACATCTAACATATCACGTCATGTATCCACAATGTGCTCCAGTTATCTGAAAATTTCGAAAGCAATGCAAAATGCCATAACAACAAATCTAAACTCTATCCGTTCATATAAAGATAAACCTGTCTTAAAACTTAACTTCTCAGATAGTGTGCAATGAAATCTAATGTTTCGTCTATCAACATAGCTAACTTTTATAAGGAAAGTATTTTCGTATTCAAACTTATAACAAAGGAATTCCTGTAGCAAAGGAAATTGTTTTTTTAAACTTTCAATTGTCCGTTATTTTGCCTTTCTTTTGAATTGTCTTTAAAGAAAAAGTATGAAAAAAATATATGATATTGTTTCATAAAGTTTAACATAACATCTAGAATAATTGTGTTCCAAATAGAATAAAACATATGCTACGATGTTTTTTTACTTAAAGAATTTCTTAAATCTAACATTTATTTTAGAATTTTTATTTTGTTTATTATAAAAGTAATATTAAATCAATCGATTATAAATTTATGTTTAACATTATTCACGGAATTCATAGTAAACATTATTATATTTATATCGTAAATTAAAAATGATTTACTTCCCAACTATAAAACCTTAAAATATACACTGACTTTATTGATGTTATAAAGTTTACTTCATAGTTTCTGAGCCGACGTGACAGTTAAACAGATGATATTCACAAAATAAACAAAGCTAAATATTTGAAGTAACTGAATTTAATATTCAATAAAGATTTTACGAGATCTAATGTAGAAAAAAATTCAACTCACACTATTTACTACAAGAGAAAAATAGCAGTTCATTGAAATCGTAGTTCATGAATATATGTATTATACAATATAAAAATTATCAATATTAAATACTAGCTTTCCCGCGTGGAGTTCGGTTATATCGCGTTTCCACGAGAACCTTTCAAAAGTCTGGCATAAAAACTATCCTATGTCAACTCAAGGTCAACTCTATCTCTGTACCAAATTTCATTAAAATCAGTTCAGTGGTTTAGGCTTGAAAGCGTAACAGACAGACAGATAAGAGTTACTTTCGCATTTATAATATTAGTAGGGACTAGTAGGGATTGAAAATGCAAAAAAGATATTATTCTGTTTTTTTTTTATTTTCATTTAGACATCTAGGTTTAAATTGTACAAATTTTTGTCTACTTGTAAAGAAATACGAAAGTAATCCCATACGCCAAGACGTCTCAATTTTGCAGACCTATGTTCCGAGACTTATTATATGGACAGAAAGGTTATTTTTAGACGTAAAATATATGCTTCTATTTAAGGCAAATGAAGTATTATATTTTTAAATATAATGACGTGCTATTATATTTATCTTTATAAAAATAAGAATATCAGTAAATATTTTAATAATTTTATAACAATATTAAATTATTACAGTATGTACTTGTGTAATTATGCTTGTTCGCATTGAATATTGGAAATCCATTCTGAAGAGATTTTACCAGTTCACATACAACTATGTATATATGTATATTGTAGGAGTATGAGAGGGTAGAAGAGGGACGAATATATGAGCAGTTGTCACAGGCGATCTTTTTTGGTTCGTAACGCGTTTGTGTGATAAATTAATCGATCTTACATATATGGAGTGTGTTTAAATTTTTCGTTTGTGTTCGATGTTGTTCATTTTATATTTGGATTTCATTTCACAAAGAGATTTAAGTCGAGATAGTTGAGACTTATTTATTTAACGTTGTTTTTAGTTTTGTATAAATTTTATGAATTAATAGTGAAATTGTATTCAATATCATTTTTAAAAACGAAAATTTTGAGCTTGTTTCTTCACTGTGATTATACTTATTTTTACATCTATTTAAATATGATTTAATAAATTTTATTTTTTGTGCTCTTTTTCGTTACAATGGAAAGAGACGACTGCAATATTTGTTACAGATTTAATATAAAATTCAATTTGTAATATTCTCCCGCGGGTTCCTTTGTTCGTTAAATACTGCGACTCCTACAAATCGTTTTAGATAATACATTTTGATAAAAAAAGCTGTTAAACGATGAGAAATATTTAAAGTCTCAGTGGTATTACGCCAGTTTCCCCGTGTTACAGACTTACATTTATATGAAATAGAGCGATCATTTAAACTGTGTCTCAATTCTATAAATGTATGAACTAGACACTTGGGGATGATATTGAAAGATTGTGAAGAATTATGAAAGATATTTTAAAGCAAAAAGATGGTAGAAACTTTAATATAAGTTTCCCTGCTTTTTCATTTTCATTTTGAGATATTTTTTTTAAGTAAATTCAATTCTATCCGTCTATTTCAAAGTACCATATACAAGTTTACTGTAAATGTACATATATCTTCTGTAAATTTAAGTCTAAATTAAGAGATGACTTGTTCAATTCACCGATCAGTTTTATATTTAAAATATTATTTATATTAAAAATATTATTAATGACTCGATAAAAATAACTTTGATGAAAAAATAATTATAATTTTTATCTCGATACCCTAATGCAATAGTCAAAATGTGCGATGAGTGTAAATTTTATAAGGCCTATTTATGATAAATACCTATTTTATATTATATCTTCTGAAGTATATTGGTTATTGGCTACACCTTTCTTATTATAAGCTAGAAGTAAACAAATGATTTCTTGCTTAATATACGTTAGGCTCACTCAGAGATACATTATTATAATTGTCTTAAGAGCCTCTTAGTACTTATATTATGAAGAAGAAAAGAAGGTTAGGACCCTTCAGAACAAGTTTTGTATTCAAAAGTTTAGAATTACAATATTAGTTAACTAACTTGAGGTTTTTATTAAGCTAATTTTACAAAAAAAGCGGTGTAATATATTAAAAATTAAAGAAGTGAATTATATTGTTGTTTATTTTATGAATTGTCTTAGAATATTCCAAGACGTTTCCATATTTTCTACGTAAGTATAATTACATATTTTAATCTCAAGTGGTGCAAAATTTCCATCAGGGATTTTAATTAAGATATTCATGTTTTATTATTTAAAACTTCGACTTCAAATAAACTGAGGCTATATAAAACGTATAGTCTTCAAATTTGGCATTTATTTTTAATACAATAAAAAGGGGGAAAGGTCTTGAATAACTTTAAAATACTGAAAACACTAACTTAATCGTTGTTTTAATACTAGTAACATTCTTTTAATTATTTTATATTCTCTAAAGTAAATTTTCTTTCCCTTGATATAATAATTTAACTTTAAATGGCCTTTTAACTTTATCACCAGATTTTTTTTTTTTTGTTGTATAGTGTTTCGGTGTCTTTTTATTTTAATTAACAAATCGAAGTGTTTTAACCAATGCTTATTCTAATGTATATTTGACCTACCTCACCCTCGAATCGGCCGAAATCCACGGTAATTTAGTAAACAAATAGTATAAACAAATAAAAGAAATACTAGAAGATAGTTAGAATATAACTCAAAATTATAAACATATTATTCAAAACTGAATATTCGTCGAAATATAATAACTCTACCGTGACATTTTCAACTTAACAACTGTCGTCAAATTTGCTCACAAACTGTACGGTTAAGATTTTTCAAACAACCTTGTTACTGTGAGAATTTTGAATTTTATTACGGTAAAAATGCAGAATTTAATAACCCTATATGAACATCCTGTGTAGTATAAGATATGGTAATAATGGTTTCATTTAGATTCAACTTAGCTGTAACTATTAAAACAGCCATACAAGCAACTGCACATAAAGATTTATTTTATTAACTGTTTATTATGCAAATGTTCGACCTTAAACCGCCCCGTACACTAAGTTTAATCATTTAGGGTAAAAGTACGTAATACAACGTCCAATTACATTTTATAACCCGCTTATTTCCTCCTTCATATTCTCCTTGCAAATCTAAGATTATAAGGGAAATTTGAAATCGTTTAGATTTATCTTAAAGCATATTATTACAACATTAGATGTGATGATTGTAAAATAACATGAAAGCAAATTCAAAGCAATTCATAAGGACTCTAAGTAAGCCACATTGTATTTTACTTTTATTTATTTGAACGTTTTCTTCATGTAATACGTGTTGTAAGAAATCTTAACAGATTGCTTGCTTATTAACTTTAACGATATGTAGGTACTAACTATTTAAATTAAAACACGTCTGTTTAAAAAAAATTGCAACTTGAATATAAAATGTTCCTTTCAGCTTTGTGATCCAAGTTTTAAAAGTAATATTTTCATCTGGTTAACCTTGAAAGAAATTTTAAGTATGTTAATGATGTATTACGTTCATGAACTCGTTAAGGAGGCTTTCGTTTCTCATATCTAACCCAATTTCCACTCTCAGCTTAGTAAATGACTGCTGTTTGTATAGGAGACGAGACTTTAAACGGTGAACACTAGTCTAAGTGTTCTATAAACTTGTGTGGCTATATCTGTATGCCATTATTAAAGTATGGTGTTTGCCAAAATGTATCTAACGCTTGTACCATGTAGAAGAACAGCGAACCCATAGTCTGGAGTTTCTTATTGGGTTACATGTTTAGTTAAACTGTGCACTAAATGGACACTTAAGCTTTTGGCTCCGAAACCGAACTGTTTATTTGAGATAGTTTTATTTTTTACTGCGAACAGAATGGAAATGAACAATTTTAATACTAAAACTAGTTTTAAATTACGGTGAAATACGAACTAGCCATCATTCCATTTAAGTTTGTAGTTATTTAATAAGCATAAATAAATAGCTATAATAATAATAAATTATTATAAGAAAAGCAATTAAAGAACTTTAATGCTATATAGTTAAAATCAGTTTGACAGTTACAAATAAAATGTAAACTATAACTTCTTGAAGTTAAAAAAAAAAAACCTTTGAGTTAATAAATATGAATTAATTAATTAAAGATATGAAGTAGCCATCCATTTTGAGAGCTGTAATATTTCTTTATCAAGATGTTTTGGTTTAAATAATAACCCGATAATATATAATTCGTACACGGTTGTGACACCTAAAACTTTGAAGGAGTATTTTCGTAAATTTAATACGGACCGTACAGTTAGATAAATTTTATAGGCATAATGAATTGTATAGAGCAAAAAAATATTTTTGATTTTAATAATAACATAAACAAGGATGTTTTGACCCAAAATCAAAATAGCAAAAAAATGCATGATCCATAAAAGCATGCATTTCTATGCTTGTGTTCTCAATTTAAAGACACCAATTTTATGACTCATCTACCTATAAACTTTAAAAAGCTCTTTAGCAATTACAGCTCTTCGGTTAATCCTGAAAAAAGTCATATTAAATAATTAGTATATATCATACAACATAATGTAAAAACGTGGGTGTAACGCTCAATTTTCTGACGCTTTGATGAAAAGTAGCCGAAACGTCGAGACTATGTAGTTTTTTACAAAGATAAAGCACGCGTAGTATATCCGAAAAATATTAGTTTCATTTAAATGAATAAAATTCGCGAAAGTGACACAATTACTTGATTGATTAAAATAATTGTGTTATTTGGATAGTGACAGAAAATTCATTACATTCTTTCGTAGCAACTACAGTGAATGATTCTCACATGACAGCAGTGTGATGTTTAGGCATTGTTATGTTCAGACTTTGACTGTCGGGGAGCGTCCTGCCGTGAACATCAGAACGAAATTGAAATTGCGACGAGAGGTATTGCGAACTGGGGGAGCTTATAGAGGATGGTGTACAACATATATATGACTCTCGTTTGTCGGCTCTCATGGACACTAAGACTTTATTTGCTAACAAAGTCTGGAAATATGGTCGAACTTACAAAGATTGTAAATATACTTATAACGGCACTAAACAGGTGTTCAAATTAATTCAATAATTCATGATTTAGATGAAAAAGCTAAAAGAGACATAAAAAATTTAAACTACAAAATACCCAAAATGTTTCCTCAAAGAGAAACACATGACTTGTCAGATTTCAATGAGGTTATGGCAAAATGTGTTATGGTGTGTTGGTAAAGCTATAAATTATTGACGTAAATTTATTACTTGTAACTTTAATTATAAAGAAAATAAAATATGGAAAAATTGAGAATAATAAAGGAATAACATACCCCTTTAAGGAACCCTGAGTCAATATCATAGTTGTCGCCATATGATTCTACACTAACGCAAGTATTCTTTTGAAGTGCACAAAGTTAGGAAGAGAAACATTATAAAGCAGGTTTGAGATAATAATTTGTGAAAAAATAACCAGTCAATAAGAACTATAATATCTTTGTTCTCGGTAGCTTTACGAATGTCAATGACTTTAAGTAACACACTGTGACCCTGGCTAAACAATATTTAGTTCTTGACCGAAAATGGAGCTACGGAAGGACCACCGACCTGACCTGCAGTCGTAGCTTCTCCTTGGACCCCATTCCAAATTACACGAGCAACATCTTAAAACAGGCTTAGGTTGATACAGAATAGAAGATCATTACACACCAACATCCCGCGAAAGGAAATGGTGGGTAAAAGGAAAAGGCAACCTGACTCATCGAACGAAAAAAAGACTACTTCACGCCGATCTTCTTTCTTTGAGAGGTTGGTACTCCCCCGGTCGAGCCAGACCATGTTCGAAATATAGTCGTATGACGACAGCTAGGCTCTACCATCTCTAAAGCAAGATTTATTACTTCTAAAATTTGAACTGAAATCGTTTGTTTCCAACTCTGGACAGTAATAGTTCAAGATACATTCGTATTACGTTTATATTCATGTTGTTTTAATTATTTACTCTGTAAATCTTTGAATGTGACGTTTCATAGATATATTGAAGTCTTCAGACACACCATTTAGTACTTGAGTAAGTTGACCTACATCTGAACTACTTGTTTTTACTCCCGAAGTTGTATGATCGAATCCTTAATTTTGCCATCTTCCGGCAGTTCCATTTTGGTACTTAAGTAAACCATGTAAATCTTCTAAATGTTATTCTTATGAGATGTAACTATCCCAGTCATAGTATATAATAAATTTAATTTAAGTCTGTAAAATAATGAAATAGGTACTCGTAATAATAAGAAATATATTTCATTTTTGTGATGTATTACAAAAAAAATATTAGATCCAATTTTTCCATCTCGATGAGCTAATAGAAAAGATAGTATCACGTTATTTGCGATTTCGGAGATCTTATCCGATTCATTCGCTTGAGGGATTATAGTTTATTTATATCACAACATTATTTACGAGACAACGTTAAGACTTAACCACGTATAAATTTCAAATTTCTTTTTCATATTAATCCCTACTAATATTATAAATGCGAAAGTAACTGTCTGTCTGTTACGCTTTCACACCTAAACCACTGAACTGATTTTAATAAAATATGGTACAAAGATAGTTGACGTTGAGTATGGTACAAAGATAGTTGACTATGTTCTTTATAGGATAGTTTTTATCCCAGACATTTGAAAAGTTGGCTCGATATAACCGAACACGACGCGGGCGATGCCGCGGGCGCAAAACTAGTGTTTTCATATAATAATGATGGAAAAATAAAAATCTATTTAAAACCTTACTTACCTGCCAATACTGATAAAGCACATGTGCATGATACTGGCAGAGCAAGCGAGCACATCACAAGTCACGTACACGTTACACCACACGACGCCTAGGGGCCAGTAACCTGGACATAGGAAATTGAACCATATATAATGTAAAGAAAAATGACTAATTTCCTACAACCATCACTTCAAATAATGTATCTTTTTAGTTTAAGGTAAATGCTTGCTAGATTCCTGCAAAACTGCAGGTTATTTCTCAATTTGCCACCTGATGGAAGTGTGTTATAATTAAATATAATATAATTGTTTTTTATTGCGTTTATTACTTCTATATACGCAGAAATAAAATTAATGTAACTTTTAATTTGATTTTAATATTAACAAAACAAACATCACTGACCCTGTCTAACCATTGTCTTTTGAAAGAAATTGAAATTTTATTATTTTTCCCAAAATATCGTATATGTACACTTTTGTATTTCAGAAGTGGATAGTAAATACGCTGCTGAACTAAGTTGCAGTCAAATTCTAAACTAGCCCAAACTTATTATTTTTTAAATGAATCCATCTTCAATTTATTGTCTTAAAATTTTGGACCTAATTTAAAGACGAAAATATTTTCTTTCATTTAATAAGACTACAAAAAAACTTACCCAAGAACCCTGGAATGGCTCCCATCGGCATCACAAACAGACTGACTAGTAAATCAGCAATAGCTAAGGATAATAGAAAATAGTTTGTCACGTTTTGCAATCTCTTGTCCAAACACACGGCTAAACAAACCAGAATATTGCCAACACCACCGGCCACTATAAATAATATCACAAATAAAAAACTCCATTCGTAAGTCACTTCACCAGCTTCACCCGTTTTATTAGCGAGGCCCCATTCACATTGGAACGTATTATATAAAGAATTATTCACTATCCCACCCACTGTGTCGATGTAGAACGTCCGATTTGAAAAATCATCATAACAAAATAAGGTATCCCATTCACATAATCCAAAGTCTGGTACCTTCAACCATAATTTTTTCAATGCGTTCTCATATAAAATAGACATCATATTCAACTTAAGTCTAGTATTACACAAAGTGTGGTTGCTTCTTTTATCCAAGGAATTATTTGAACATTGGAAGCAATTGTAAGAAGTTTCATCTTGGAAATACAAATTCAATTCGCAACTGTAGTCTATAGAATTTGAGTCGCTAATACACTCAAGACCGGAAGATAGGGTTTCGTTTACACAGCTTCCGGTAGAAATCAATTGGCATTTTAAATCATCTAGTGTTGGATTTACGGTACTGAAATTCGTCATATCCAATCTCGAGCTTATTTATTTGGTTAGGTGACTCTCTCTTGCAACATTGTTGATGTTTTATTGTTTTAAGTGCCTAGTGTTGATGCTTATCTGAAACAAAATATTTTACATAAATATCTAAAAACAGAGGATTTAAGAATAAAAATTACATTCCGTACACTTTCACATAATAAGTAACTATGTACATGACATGTATGAAGTAGAAACATGCATATTTCTTCCATTGGGATATCCATCTATCATCAAATTCTATCTAAGATTGCTATTTGATTCTGAAATTCCTTAATTGAATCTGAAATTCAAATCCTGAAAGGGGTTTAACAGACTAAATCTCTCGTTGAACAATGTACTAGCTAAAATAACCTAAACTTCAATTTCTTTCAAATGCATACATAATACATATGTATAAATGTTCATCAAAAATTATAAATAAAAATATTATATTAATTAATTTATAAATTAATTAAAACAAGAAAAAATAAATAAAAAATAAATCGTTTGTTTAAGACTCTAAGTTATTAACTTATTATATTATATAAGTATTGCCTAATTGCTTAGTTTTAATTCTTACAAAGATTCTTGGTAATATTTAATAATATAAACTTCATTCAGAAAAATTTTAAAGGTATAGAATACGAAAAAAAACCTTTATTAAAAGATCTTATTTACATCATTAACTGTACGTTTAACAAAATACAAAGCCTATGCACAGTTTAAAACGTAATCTTTTTATCTTTCATAATTAGATCTTCTGTTGCGAAGAAGAGCAATTTGCATTTCTCTAGGTTGTGCCATGAATCGGTAATTTAAGAAAAATTAGGTCAACATAAATATATAGCATAGGCCTGACTTCAGACATTTCATTATTTACAAGTCTATCAATCAATGATAGTGAAATCTAGATTTCAATAAATGTACTATCATATCCTAAATGTACGTTGTCCTTCTTAATGTATTTTTTATTTGTCTGGGGACGAATTGAGTAAATATCCCCAAAAAGGACTAAATAATGAATTTAAAAAGTTACATATAAATTATTACGATATATAATGTAGCTCTGATTAGTTTTTCTTATTTGGCGACTTAATTACTCATATGACATTTATTGTTGAATGTAAAGAGTTTTATGAAAAATGATTTATGAATCAAGGTATGTACATACATGTACACATTTTGAAAATATAGTTTTTTATGCCAATTGAAACCAGAATACCTTTCAAAAATAAATTAATTATCTTGAAAGATTAAGAATAAGCCCCTCTTAAAATCATTAAATTTAAAATGTTCAGAGGACAACTTTTAATTTTTCATTCAATGAATAAGATTAACATTTTAACAGTAGAAGATCTGTGACATTTCGACAATAAAAGTCTGAGTTTAAACGGAAATGATGTGAATAACGACATGTCTCGTAAAAAGGAAACATTTTTACGCCCCTTTGAAGACTTTGAAGCTAGCAGAGCTTTATTAGGTGTGTAGCAAAAAATCTCATTGTATTTTAAATGTGACTACTAGCTACTACGTCAGACAACCCATTTCTTGGGCATAAATAACTTCATGAATACAAAGATTTGCTTCTTAATATTAAGAATTTCAACATTAAAAATATGTTTTGGAAAATATTTCAATCCATCTGCGAGTAACATTCATAAATCTATTGTGAACCAAGAAGAAAAACTAGACTTGGTTCCTCACAACGGAAATAATTATTTTTAAAAAAGCAAAACAGTTATCAATAGAATATGTGTCATAAATGTAATGAAACCCCTTAGAATACAAATTTATTTCCAAGTTCAGGTGGATGATTACATGTCCACAGGAGAATCGAAGATGGTCTATATAGCAACAAGAATTTTGTTTCCATGCTTTTAAAACCGCCGTAAATGAATATTTATTTGGTTTGATAGCGGACTTTTTTATCTACAAATTAACGCAAATAATATTCTAAGAAGCTGAACAACTATTACTTACAAAACTTGTATATTTCAAAATCAGTGCAACGTTTCTTGAAACAAAAATATGTGAAGCTACTTATAATATATAAAATATTTTGGCGTTATTTGGGAAATAATCAAATTATACTAGCTGTAGGAAGTTTACCAAATGCAGCTAATTATTAAGGAACAAACAAGTTTCAGTACTTCTGATAGCATCCAAAGCCATAACTATTGTAAGACAATAAATTTTAAATTGAAAAGGATGTCATAATAAAATGGAAAAGCATTAAAAGCCAAAAACTGTAGACATTTCGAAGCAATAAATAGTTTTATCGAGATTGCTGAAGGTCACGGAATGATAAGATAATATAGAGACGAATCACAGAAACCATATATAGTTTATTTTATGTTCTATACTTCATATTGCAATATAAAATATATTAAAGAGTGCAATTACTCAGGAACGGGAATTTAAAATTTGAAATAATAAAGTTTATACCGTGATTTAAATATACCTTAATGTAT
The DNA here is from genome assembly GCA_916720795.1 of Danaus chrysippus. Taxonomy (NCBI): domain Eukaryota; kingdom Metazoa; phylum Arthropoda; class Insecta; order Lepidoptera; family Nymphalidae; genus Danaus; species Danaus chrysippus. Next base: position 11,829,644 of record CAKASE010000074.1, on the reverse strand, counting down.
ATTCGCTTTATTTAAATACGTAAATAAAAATAAGATAAAACTATTGGATCAAATGAACTTTATTTTTGTTTACCAAATATAAAATCAGGTTTATATCGTGGTTGTTGTGACATACAAATGGCTATATAGTAAATTGAACGAACGTCGTAGGGACGTCGCTGTTGCGTTGGTAAATGTATGCTGCTGACTACGAGGAACGAACTGCTATCCTTGAACACCAGAAATTTCCTGATACCACAGAAGCGAATGATCATATGATCTGGGGTGGAGTCTTAGCTGTAGGTCACAAGATTCTGTCATGTGATTTTTTCATTGTAATAGGTATGTGTTAAAAAGGCTTCGAAGTTTTCCTAAAATATCTGGTTGGAAATGAACCACATATGACTAAAACATTAGTTAAAAACTTTTTTATTTTATTATTTAAGTCCGTTTTTTATAATAGATAGTAATACTATCATATCTCATTGTCATGTCAGGAGATTTTTTGGCGTTAAACTATTTTTGATAAACAGATCGAATGATACAAACAAAAAAATTGCGAATATACATATGTGTTTGAGGTACCATGACGCCTGTCTAAATTTAAGTGAACTTGCATTGACCCCGATTCATGATATATTCCGAGAAAATATTTGACGTTTGACAACAAAACATTTCATTTCAGATATTCACTTATTAATACGACATTTCGAAGAAATATTTCAGAGCAATACAACAATAGAATTACATATTCGGATTTTTGTTATTTTATTAAACCAAAAAGGTAAGTTTTAGATGATGAAAAGTAATGAAGGCAGCATATTATTTTTTTATATTAAAAATTAATACTCCATTCTAATTTCAACAACTCAACTAAATTGAACAGTAATCCAATACTATATTACTACACAAACCAAAATCGGCTAAAGAGTTTAACTGAATCCATTTTGTGAACAAAGTATTTAGTATGAAGTTGGCTAAACCCACTTCATCATATATCGAGTGAGAAACTGCTATTAATTTTCGAAATCATTTAATCCAACTAAAACTTTCTGATTAACGTTCAGTCTAAAAATTAAAATTATTTTTAACTTTTACAATGATTAGTATTATTAATTACAAATAAATTACTTTATTTTAATTATAAATAATAAATTTATTTCAAACTTTTCGATAATGCCAGTTACTTAAGACCAGTAAAGCATTATTTAAGGTAATTAAAAGAAAAATAACTCAAGAGGTTGATTTTATTTAAACACATTTAGAAGGATAATATTTTTAAAATCTTAAAGTAATATCATATTATTATTCTTAAAATTCAAGCCTTAAGATATCCTTAATATTCACCTTAAGATATGACCAAATAAAAGTGAGTAATTGTCTATTTTGTACAAAAAAATTGCACATACATATTTTGATAAAAAAAAACACTTATATATGTAATTGTTTTTATAATATATTCTCTGTTATTTTACAATCCATGAGTACCAACTAATGGAGTCCTCTTGTACATTTAATTATTTAACACACAACACACTTTTTATAGTTGCCTTTGTCAACGTCTGTTTGCTTTGGCTAACTTTTGAACAGCTGTTCAGATTTTGCAACTTTTACTGGATGACACATGAGTTGTTTGTTCAACAAGTACATGAAAATTGAAAAGGAAAATTGATGTTACTACCGCATAACGTTTATACAGTAAAAATATAGGACAACTAACCATTTACAATGACATAAGAATTGATTAAATGTTATAAAGAAACTTGGGCTAATTCAATATAGATTTGAAAAAACTAACCTTTCTAATAAACGAAACCACGACAAAAGATATTATTATTTTGTTTCTAGTGTGATATCATCTTCATGCAGTTTTTATTTATTTACTAACAAAAATAAATAACATTTTTAACATTTACAGCTTTTGTTTCAGAACATGAAAGTAAGAAACCTTAATAAAATAAATTAAGAAAGTAAATCAATTAAAAATATTCCCATCTTTTAATTCCCTTTTAGACATCTTATAATTGTACCCCATTAAGTAGTAGGCAGTTTTAATTTAGAATCCTTAAGCATTAAAACAAGTACGCAACTAATTCAAGACGAGGATTCTTTTAAAACGTGATGAAATTTTAAAACGACTGCGTCATCCCCACTTCGTTTCATTTAATAAAATTCTCCATATTTGAAGATATTATTTAATAAATATGACTATTAAAATACAACAGCATTTTCCGCAGGCATTTTATGTTCAAAATTTGTCATTTTAGTTACATAACAGAGATGAGTGAGACATCATTTCCTTAGGCAGTATATTTTTCAACTGTATTCATCACATTGTTTGAATGAAAAACTTGAGAAGTTTGAATAGAAATCATCTGAGATGTCGCGAGCCCTTGAATTACTTGGTGGAGCGTAGACAAAAGATTCTACAGTTTATGAAATATTTTAAAGTTGAGAGTATATAACAACATGTTTTGTAGGGAAAATATATATATATATATATATATATATATATATATATATATATATATAAATATGATAATAATTTTCTAAAAGTATTTAGTGTTAATTTTAGATTAATGTATGTCGAATATTTTCATACATTATGAAAACAATAATATAAAATAATTCGGTTTTACAATAGAATGTATTCCAGTAATTCAAATAACTAGGACGAAACAAAATTAGAATTAAATTGTTAATATAACTTACAAACTATGTTAGTATGACAATAAGAAACAAACTTCTAACTAACCATTATTATGAAGTAATAGTTAGCTTGTCGGCTTAAAATTCTGTAATATTACCATATAAATGTACAAAGATAGAATGAGTACAGTTTAAGTGATGTGGAAGTTAATGAATCAAAATTAGAGAAGTAGTTATTTTCACGCATCAATCATCATCTTATTTTAATAAAAAGCACTCATTCTTAAAAAATTGTCAAACCACAGCACATTAAGTTCTTTTTCAATAACTTTTTATCTTGCGCTTTCTATTTAGAAAATAAAGAAAGCTTTTCGATAATTATATGTAAACCAGAATTGAAAAATGGTTTACAGTAGCAATTTATACCAATAATGTTTACTCCTTTTATGTGATAATATAGTTAGGAGAAGTTTAGTAGTTATAATATACACTATCGGTAATAGTAGTATTAAAAGTAGTTGTTTAATCTTAAAAAACAATTACTATAGAAATGCCGATAAAGTAATAAAGTAAAAAAAGGTATATGTGTACGAGCTTTATAATGCTTTGAAGTTGAAGTAAACAATATAGGGTACTGGTTCGATCCACATGACTGCAAGTGCGTTCATCGGAATTGAAACAGATAGTAATTCTTTCTATTAAAATTGGCTGACGCTGTTAAAACTGATAGCATTATAGTTTATTCAATTCAGAAAATGCACAAAAATAAGTAGTAAGAAAAAAAAGGTTTGTAGAAAAACAGGCCAAGTGAGAAAAATACGTGCGTTCGAATAGTAATGTCCTAAGAATATTGAGAGATTCGCCTTGCTTGTGTCTAACACCTGTCGATATGAATACAATATTGATGAAACCAATTCGACAATAAACTATGTACCAAAGCAAATATGTGCATACATACATATATATAGTTATGTATAGACAAAATTTAATACATAATATACTTTCAATACTATTGAGAACTTCTGTTTTATTGAGAATCATTTATTTAAAAAAAAAATATATGATTTTTGATTGTTTTTATTACCACAAGTGGAAACTGTCTGCATGTAGTGTGATTATGGAAACTTATGATAAGGAAATTCGAAGCAGCTTTTACCTTTTACCCTAGTTACTAAATAATGAATTAATGGTAGAATGCAATTATGCTTTAAGCATATTCACCTGATGCTAGTCTATATTGATTTACCGAAGCACTTAGCTTTTAAACCAGACCTAGAGAAACTATTTATAACAGCATTTCAAAATATATGAAACAAAAAAAATTGTTCCTCAAATCGATACTAATATATCAAATATTAAAAGCACTATAACATTTATAATACTAAGATATAGTATATTTAGTTTTCATTGAAGTAAATTAAAAATAGCCTCACGAGACGAAGACATACATATAAAATAGTTATTCATAATCGGTCTGATGTAAATGAATTAAAATCTAAAAGTTTTCGTATTTACTAAATAATTCTTTGGTCACTAAAATATATAGACGAAATAATATTATATCCATTATAATTTTTTAATATTAAGAAAATCAATTATCGGCTAATATGGTTTCTGAGAGAAATTAGTAATAAAATGTATGCTTACAAAATTGCCAACCTACTAGCAGCGGCATCTCTGAAATGTGACTATGTAAAACACATCTTTTATTATGTGGTCCTTAGTGAAGTATATAAAATTTTTAATAAATTATAACTTATATGTTATTCTGATATCTATGCTACATATCTGAAGAGTTTTATCAATATTCATTCAATAGTTTTTGTGTGAAGCCACTAACATTCATACATACATATATATGCTCATAAACATTAGCATTTATATAATACTTAGGAGATCCTTATATTTTTGGCACTCATCAGAATGTTTCTTCATTTCTTTATTTCAAACGTCGTTCTCTTGAACAATGATACGTTTTAAAAACATAAAACTTTGAAAGTGATAGAGTTGAAGACGGGTAATAAATAAAATCGCTTGACTTGTGGAAGTTTTTGCGAGGTAATTGACAAATGAGTGTGATTGATGAAAGTCACTACCTTATAAAAGATCGTTTTCACCAGGAATTTAATGTTTGTAGAGTATCGAAAACTTGTCACTTATAATCTTATAGGTTTTATCAGTTATATAGAAATACATTTACAGGTAAGTAATGTTTTATTTAGATCTGTTGAAACTAGGTTAAAACCGGAGTAGTTACAGGAACTCTGGTTCAGGTTGTCTAAATAGGTTGAATTCTATCAGAACTATAAAAATAATAATAATAAAAGACAGAATAATACAGTAGCTAATTGAATAATTCACCTATGAAGATAATTTAGCTAATCATTAACAACTACTCGATACAATAGCTGTGTACATATTATTGACTCACTAAGATTACTGTGAGTATTAATTTTTCTTGCTTTATTTAATCCTATAAATATAATACACGGTCCACGGCCAATCCGTTTAAAATTCATCAGATGAATCGATGACATCATTGATGTCCACTCGCTTCAAACAGCCATCAACGCTCAAGTTAATTGCATCTTGCCTGTATTCTCCACAAATTCGATTTAATCGTTCGCGTCGCTCAATTTAACTTAATTCATTTCCATCTTTCGACATTCGATTGATATTTGATAAACTTATTACGAATATATCCGAGTTTGAAAGAAAATAATATTGTTTTAATTTTGTTTATATGTAACAGAATTTTTGTTTTTCAATATATAAAACACACCTCTCCGTTTTTCAGCTAATGGAAATTCTTAACGAAAATCAAAACCTTTTCTGGTTTCTGTATACATACTTATTATTTATAACATATCAATTCAAATGTCGAACTTATTGTACACTTTTTAGTTGAAAAGTCAAAATTATATGACATACAAGAAGAAAATAACTGATTAAGAAAATAATAAATTAATTTGCAAAGCCTTTCTACATTTAGTGAAAATTTAAATTAGCTACTATGAAACCTTATGTATATATATAGCAAAAATGTAATGAATCACTTTCGATAGACGGATGATATATGAGAAAAAATATGAGACTTATAGGTAGCGTTTTTTGGCTTTGTATCTTTTCAATGCTAACAGCCGGTTTGTTTTGATGCTTAATGACCAAACGTCTAATATCGCGTATAGATAATTATTATTATAATGTTTTTTATTTTGTTTTTTCACCAAACGTAATAAAATCTTTTTAATAACCTTCTATCTATTTACTTATACCATAGATATCCAAAAGCATATATTATCTTGATAAAAAGAAAACTGTCTAAAATAAAAACTAACGGTGGAATAACATAAATTATCGAGACAAGACTTTATTTAATGAAACCAAATCAATGTTTATTCCATTATCAAAAGATATAAATGTAGAGAAATAACGCGACAGTACATTATTCACGACAATATGACAAGAAAGTCTCTGAGGGAAATGACTTCACTTTAAAACCTTATTAATGCCAGTTAGTAGGAGTTTCTGTAAAAAATTGCAAATAACCTTTCTTTTATAATATTCATAGGACTAGTTTTATTTGTTGCTAAGTTTTCAAACTAAAATAGAATATAATTTCTACGATGTTTGCAACTACTAATATAAAAAAGCTTGTGAAACGAGCTTTAATTAATTATTTTTTAATTATGTATAACATAAATATTGAAAAACAAAAATGTATAAAGTATTGTTGCTTGTAATTTAAATAATGATAAAAAAGTCGATGATAGACATGATAAGTAAAAAACATATTTATTTTTAAAAAAACTTATTAAGTACATCGACACACACAAGCGTAAGTATTTTTTCATTATTTTTAACGTACCTTCTTTTTAGGTGGAAATATTTAATAACAGAATATTAAAAGAAAGGCTAACTTGATGTATTAGTACCTACTTAAATGAAAAAAACTGAAATAATCCTTGTCTTTACTTATAACACGTACGTTATTTTAATTGTTATAACACATTCTTTTCGTTGAGAAATGAAATTTAAATAAATTGTCAGTACTCTATTAATTTGTTAAGCAGAAGATAAATAGTAATTTTCTAACTATACATCCTTTCCACAAATCCTAATCTACAATGTATTCAAAAATAAAGGCGGAATGTTCTTTCGAATATTATTTTGAACATTATTTGGCATATTCCACCTATATTTCTAAGTTCATAGTCGACTGAACATTGGTTGAGTATACTGAACATATATAGTGTCATTTATGGGTCAGTGGTGGCCTAGTGGTTAAAAGGCCCGCCTCTCATGTGCGAGGGCCCGAGTTCGATTCTGGCCGGGCAAGTACCAATGTGATTTTTCCGAGTCATATGTACTTTCTAAGAGTATTTAGACATCACTGATTAATACTGATTCCCCAAGAGGGTTGATGTCAGGCAGGCGGCCGGTCGTAAAAACGAATAGCCAAAAACTATTCACAAGATGTAAGGCAGACCTCAGCTATAGCTGGGAAATTACCAGGTAGAAGATATAGTGTCATTTATTAATGTAAGGATTTATTTCAAACACAGTAGGAACGGAGTATTTAATACCGAAACAAAACCTATATAGTGTCAAAACTTATTCTTTCTTTTTTTTATGTCAAAGGCAGCAAATGAGCTGACTGACTACTTTATAGAAGTTCGTTACCGGTTTTCATGGAAAAATGCAGCATAAGGGATGTCATGGATGCATTGCTGACCTTGATTATGAATGATGGAGAGGAAAGAGTGGGAACATTGAAAGGGCAGCGGCTCTCTCAGTCATCGGACGAAACGCAGCCAATTAAGTCTCCTTCCCTTATTTTTCCCCAGTCAAGCCAGCCTATGTTAGCCCATTTAAGTATATTTAACATCTAATAGTAGTAAATAGTGATATTGGAAAAGGAAACTCTCTATATAAGTGTATTTTTGATTCACGGTAATTAATTTCAATTTCGGAAAATGATCATTCACTACATACAGAAGAAGCCAGAGAGAGTAGAATAATTCCAGTTAAAATAACAATAACTTCATATATTTCTTATTTTATTACTCATCATGTGGATGGACTGACCTAGCATTGTTTTAAATTTTCATTCAAATATTACTGTAATTCTAAAGTTATTTGGCCTTTATTCTCTTCAGATATTACGTGCTGCTCGGTGGGAGCCAACTGTTTATTATAACTCTAAAAAGCTAAATGAGGATCTCGACGTTCCACCTCTCTTATAACCTCGTCTTTCCTTCTTCACTGGTGCTGTTCTTTATTGCTTTAGTACTTGTTATATGTTCCCAAAGAGATTGTTTTGATTATTTCAAGTTTTACTACAGAGAAGAAATCTAACAAAAATCTGGGATCTGTCACTGCGACCAATTTATCCACTTGAACATTTGCAAATCTGTGCTTCAATTCTTTTTGGTTTTTGTTTCTGGGATATGATTAACATTGGAACACATCTGTTTAGTGTCCAAAGTCGTTAAGTTTCTTATGTACAAATACTCAAAGAAACGAGAAAATAAAAGCCTTCCAAATTGAAGTATTTCCTACACCAGTAGTTAGGACCTAACGAAACTTAAACTAATATTATGGATTAATATTGTTTACTAATTTTCTGCATAACATTTGATAACAATTGAATAATATATTTATATCGGCGCTATCAGCTTTAATAACGGATGCGACATCAAAATAATTTCCTGTCTGTCATCAATTCTTATTAAACCTCATTAGTATTCATGATTATTGTTAAAAGTAAAACGAAATCAAAGATTGTTTAAAAGAAGAATAGAACTATGTTTAAATCTTGTTATAAATATGACGTCTGGACGCACGACGGCAGAGTTCAGTTAGTGTGGACCATTGAATAATGTGATTATGAAGAACTTTCGAGAAATACAGGAAGATTAAGAACAATTGAAGTTTCATTTTAAAATATCATGGAAAGTACTGTAGAAGAAGTGAAATTAGTGACGTTGGCGATGATGGCGTCACTCTCTTTAAAAACAAGGAATTTGTAATAAATCCGATATACATATATGTATAAAACAATAAACATAACAGTACCTAATAAAAAATATTTCAAGTTCTTCATTACAGTATTATATAGTGTCACTTTTTATGTTTTTGTTCCTAAAAATAACTGGTATATGAAATATTATTACAAGTTTAGGAAGTTAAACTAGTTTGAAAACTTTTTCAATATGATTTTTAAGTATAGAACCCCAAAAAAATCTTCTATAACTAAAACATTGAAGTACAAAGAGCAGAGAATCCACCTTTCTCTATCCTTTCCTCTCCCTATATAAAGTTATTGTCTACATAATTTCATCAAAGGACTTGATATGACTGACATTGATTTACGATTTCTATCAATAGCAAAAATTCTCTATAACATACATATGTTATGAGAACATCAAAACAATATGGAGCATGTGATTTGTTATGGCTGTAAATCAATCGTTGGATATCAAGCTAAAAAATCATTTAATTCATTCATTTGAATCAATCTTTTAAACTCTTAATGTAAATGATTAACAAACTACATATGTATAAATATAAGAATCGTTATATGAATACTTTGATGTGAAGTTAATCTTAACATGTTTTAAAGTAGTGCTAACATTCTTCTTTATCAAGAAATGTTAATTACTAAAACGTGCAATGCCATTGTGTTGTACTTAAAAGTTATTGTTAAAATAAGATAGTCATTTAAAAAATGTTATGATTTCAGTAGACTACAAGTTCATATAAAAATATATATATAACTTTTTATACCTTTAAAATGATTAAAATATAATATATCTATCTACATACTTAAAAGAAAGTCGTCTTGGTAAAATTTTTTGTAACTCAAGAACGGCTACACGGCTGAATTTTTTTCTGGAGATAGCTTAGAACTAGAACAAATTAGAGTCCATTTCATTTCATTTAACTCTAAATACAAAATCCTTAATTTAACAAAATCCAAAATCAGCTAATTAACGGCCTAAGGGGTAACAGAGTTTGCCCGATCAGGTATGTGAAAAACTATATTATACATATTGTAGTTATATATTTTTATATTTATAGTATTATTTAATTTATAATTATACTTTATATACATATATATCAAGATGTAATTGGTAATAAAATACATTTTTTTTAATGAGCAGAAACCTGTGGTAGACATCATTTTAATATGTATACTTCTTATAATAACTGTATAAATGAATGTGGGTTATAGTAGAGTTATAAAATAATTAAATTTTTTCACTAAAGATAAAAGAGTGTAATCCTATCTTAAAGTGTAGTTCTTCTTGTATTCAAAATAAGTGAGTCTTTTAAAGTCCACGTCTTTAAACCATTGTAGGTAATAAGTTTTGATAGCGTCTTCTGTGATACCTACATTTGAAACTTTGACTTCGCTAAATTGATATATCTTTCCCGGTGTCATATTTCGTAAACATATTTCCAATTCAATTTTAAAAGTCATTATTCATTACGTTAAAATGTTGCATATCTTTTCGAATTTTCTATATAACTGTCTCTTGTCCATAACTTTAGTGACAGAACTGTTAATTGATTTTTATTTTTATAATATTTTTTTCTTATAAACCACACTCTTCAATTTTATTATATTTAGTATTATATTTAATAAAGAGTTTCTGAAAAAGTTATAAAAATAGTAGTATATAGTAAATCTCTTGCATACACGTTATATGTAAAGTAATCATCAATATATATAAAAATGAATTGATGTTCTTTAGTCTCACTAAAACTCGAGAACGGCTGAACGGATTTATCTTATTTTAGTCTTGGAATGTTCGTGGAGGTTCAGGGAAGGTTTAAAAACCAAAAAAATTTATCCATTTCCGGGAAAACCCTAAAAACAGCCTTTTTCTATTTCCCATACAAACTTTTTTTTTGACATTAGATTTGACTACTAACTAATATGTCCATCATTCTATCGCACTTCAAAATACGGAGATTTATGGCTTAAAGGTAAACTCCAAAAATATAAATTAAAAAACATAACAGATATTTCTTGATTATAGAGCGATACGAAGTTCGCCGGGTCTTTTAGTGCCCAATAATTATTTCAGTTTAGTTTCGGTATATCCACTATTATCTAATACTTATTTATATTGTATATTCAATTTAATTGTTTAATTGTGTTAATAAAATTTAATATTGCAATGGAAAAGAGAATTTGATACTCTAAAAAATATTTATAGAAGCAAATAAACACAAATAGAGGGGGTAAGGTTAAGTATGATAAAGTAAATTAAAAAATCTTTAAAAATAAAAATAATGAATAAAAGTAAATCTTTAACAACTCGTAAGGTTATAATAGAAATTAAGAAAATAAATTAATAATACAATATTTAGGTCTTAATTTTTACATAATTATTAATTTGTGAAATAAACATTAAGTGTTTATTTTTATTAAATTATATTATGACACATTAAAGATATGTTTCGTTTCAAAAAGTTCATTATAACAATACTATTAAACATTTTGTAGAAAATATCAAAATTTTCTTTTAACGAAAACACTCAAACCACATTATCTTTTCTGCAGCCTTTTATCAGAGAAATACATGCAGGATAGAATAAATTACTTCTCAAATTTTATGTTGCGGCCGGTTTTTGTGGATTCGACTTTCGGATTTGTGTGAACTTAAAAACAAAATTTGATTCAATATTCAACATTTTTTCGGAACGAATAACAGGAGTTTCAATTACCAAAAACGTGGTTTGTAGGCGCTCTTCCATTTATAAACGCAAAAAATTATATTCCGTAGCAAAACCATTGGCTCCGATATCAAATATGAAATAAAAATAGTTTTAATAAAAATTTCTACCCAAAAATTAACATGGATATGTACACGGGAAACTTTTATTTTATTTTTAGTATATTTCAAGCGAACAATAAAGAAGAGTTTTCAGGGCAGCGCATATATTTTAGATTCAACATATTTTTAATCATGTAATAAAAAAATATCTTTCATACTATCCGAATACAAAAATAATTGAATTCATCAATGTTGCAAATTAATTTCAATAAAGAAGTTAAAAAATATCAAGATACACTTATCTACTCTACATATTTAAAAAAAAACTGTATTTAATTAAAACACCCAGTTAATAAAATTAAATGTACATTTGAGAAGTTTGAGCCCAAGATTTAACTCACTACCTTATTAAGAATTTTTTCTTAAAAAAATAGTTAATACGGAAAATTTTTAACAGTCCTTTTTTTAATAATCCTACCAAAAACATAGTTTTCTTAGACAATGCTAATTAAACAATTTCTTTAAGAAGGTTATTGAAACTGATAAAATGAGTAGTAAGAACCTAGTTCTGACCGATTACGTTTTTATTAAGCATGAAAAAAGACAACAAATTTAAGTTTTAGACGAAAATATTATTGAAAGAAAAGAAGATTCGATTTTAATTTGTTGAGAATACAAATAATGTGAGATTAACGTAAGCGTTGAGTATTGTTTCAAAAGAGTAGACAATGATGACGTCATCAATAAGCTGATAATTTTCAAATTAGCTATCTTCAGACTGAGAACTAAAATTACGGTGTTTTATAAGGCGAACGCAATCTAAACATATGATCAAAACATCATGTCGTCTAGTACTTCCTCTTTTAATAAAACTATCACATTGTCTTAATAAAATAGATAAATGCTTCCTTTTTTTAAACTCTTTTTTTTACAATAAAATTTTATTCAGTTATTTGAACCTTCAGACATTTCAACGGAGTACCGATATTGCATCTTTTGTAGACATAAAATTGCTAATAAAAAAATATAAACAAAAAAAAATAAATGAGATTGGAAAGAAATAACTTGTATACTTTAATATACATATGTATAATCTCTCGTACATAATTGCCATTTTGCTCTTTTTGCCGATAACCTTAAAGTATATAAAACTATTAAATCATCTGTTGACAGTACACAACTTCAAAGTGATCTACTTGGAATTCAGCAATGGTGTGATAGTAATAATATGTTACATAATCCAAAAAAAGGTTTTCATATCACATTCTCAAAACAAAAACTCCCTATTACTTCTTCATACACAATTTATGGGCAATCAGTTAAAGAAGTAGCCGAGGTTAAAGATTTAGGCGTTATTATTGATTAAAAATTAACTTTTGTGCCCCATATTAACATGTTAAATGCCAAGGGAGCTCAAATTATTGGATTAATTAAGAGAAATACAAAAGGATTTACGATTAAAACAAAGCTTTACCTGTACAATGCTCTTGTTAGGACAATTTTAGAGTTCGCGTCTCAGATCTGGAACTCTATATACGCTGTTAATTCACAAAGAGTTGAATCGATTCAACGCGCTTTCACTAGACATTTAGCTTTTGCATGCAGTGGAATATCCCACAGAGCGCCATACGAAAGTCGTCTAAATTTTTTTAAAATGGAAACCTTGCGAAATGAAAGAAAACTTCTCGATTTAATATTATTATTTAAAATTATGAATGGCACTGTCCAATGTGAACAGGCTAATTAATATCTCATTCCCATGTCGCCCTCCTAGAAAACCTAACAATAAATTGTTTTACATAGCGAAGTCACGCACAAATGTTGCTTAATATTCCCCGATAAATATGTAGAATATGTGGCCAGTATAACGATCTGTGTGCATTAACTCAAAATTTGAATGTTTTTTCCGATTCCTTGTCGAAGTTTAAGCGAAAAATTTGTGATGTTTTGTCAAGTCCTGTTAGTAAAATTTTGTTGTAGTAGTTTATCTTGATTGTTATGTGATATTCTTTCTTCTTTTGTTATCTTTATTTTTTTATAATATTTTTGTAAGCAGCTAGACAGTAATCTTCAGCAGTACTGTGTACGTCTATAATTGGTACACACATCAGATAAGTGTCAGTTTTAAATATTTAGTTTTAAGTGTTTAATGTATGTACTGTTGATGAGCCATTCAAATAAATAAATAAATAAATCTCTACAGACGTCTTTACCAATGTATATTATTCAAAGATCACAAATAAATACCCACGACTTCTTTGAACATTAATTGACGAATAATCTTGACGTTGATATTACCTGATGGATAGTTCGTCCCCCCAGAAAGAGTATTGAAAGATACGTATGATTCAAAAGATTACTCAATTTTTTAATACTACACATTATTTTAGCCTCTTCAATTATTCCCAATTAGAAAAAATAACACAAAAATATAATGTGAATTTTGTAGTTTTGTTGTTAACAACAAATATTAAACATATAACAGTACATTTATTAGTGAAAAGTTATGTCAAACTTTAAATACATAAACAATCTGTTTAGAAAATCCTTATACTTTGACTTACCGAAGACACATGGAAAGTGTTGGATGACTTAATATCGAATGTAAATATAAATTATTTGAGATTAATATTTCAGAGCAAATATAAATAGTAGATGTTAAACTAATTACATATTTAAATGATTACACGTTGTGATGTCGATTTTTCTATCAGATTCACATTGAAAACAAATATTACAAAATTAATTAATAAAACTGAATAATATATTTCTATACTACGATCGTAATAATGGATTTATTATGTTATAAAAAATAAGCATTCATGATTGTATTTAAAGAATCCTTAAATAAAATATAGTACCTAATTTCAATTAATTAAAAAAGATAGACTTACTTCCTTACTTATAATTACTTGATCACTAAGACGGTGTATGTATCAGCGTGGACTATGCAATAATCACTCGTGTTTCCAGGAAAGCTTCCTCAAAATCTTTTTGTTATTAAATATTTTTGTATATGTAGTCGACTATAACTAATATTTTATTCTTTCAATTCATCTTAGAATAAAAAGAGATGTAAAAGTGGATGAATCTTTTGAAGAAACCGTCCAAATACCTATACCTACTGTTTATAAACAGGGTCTATATTTATCTTTCCCCACAATCTTATCCCAAGCTTATCTCTAAGAATAAACGAACCTATTCAAGTATTCAGCAAACTTTGGCATCTTTGTTTTGGCAACTAATTAAGAGCGATAGTGTTTAAGTCACTTGATATGGTCTTTGAAATGGTTTTTATGTATTTTTCCTACGTTATTTTGAGATTCGATGTTATTTTTAGTGTTAAGTTTATCCATATACTCGTAAACAATTTTATTATGTAATAAGGCCTATGTCCTCCAGTGGACATCTTTCCCTGAAATGATGATGATGAAGAAATAAATATTTAAACTTTAAGTTATATATAAATACAATTATAGCATTAAATAGTAACAACCCGTTTGGTGTTCATGGTATTTGAACCATGGCCCTATCAATGTTAAACATTGTTAAATTTTTTAAACGTAATACATTTCTCTCAACTTGTTTTATTTACAATTTTCGTAAACTGAATATTGGTGATAAATCTAATTCAAAAAATATTAAAATAAAAATTAGAAACCTAATTATAATAATGTACAAATATAAACAATAAAATACAAAAATTATTCAATTATAGATTTAGAGAATTCCTACTGCTTCACTCTATCCAATAGAAAAAGGAATATTTTTTTGCTATACGGAGGTGCTTTTTATGAATATCGCTTAATTGCTTTGTTTTTTTATTATGAAATGAAAAAAACTTGTATTTATCAAATATATGAAATATTTATTATATTCGTCTCTTCACTTTTATAGTTCGCTGAAATATAACAAGATAAATATTTTTTTACTGTGTTTAGTGGTGGGTAAATACGAAATATTTGTATATTATTTTAACAACAGTCGAAACCCATTTGTCAACATTTTCTAACAAAGCTTGATTGAAAACCCATAGAGGCGAATGAAAGCTGGCTTTTCACGTATACCTTTTATCTATCTCACGGGAACTCTAAACTTTTACGTAAACAAAATAGTTGATATTGTAGACCGCAATCTAGCTGTTTGCCAAATTTATCCAGCTTCATTTCGTCGTTGCCTACACCTACAGCTAGCTAATATTAAAGTATATAAAAGCACACTAGATTATAAAGAAACTAGCTTGGAAATAATGGTATATTAAAAAATAAAGCTGCAGTAAATAAATTTAAAAAATTAATTATTATTATTATAATTGCCTGATAAAATGACATTATAAGTATTAACATTATTTTAAACATATTTTATAACGAACACATTAAATATTAAAGTCATTACATAATATTTACGTCGATGTTTTTCATGAAATATGACACTCATTATTTTATATATTTATCTGTTTGAACTGTTGTCACATATAAATCAACTAATTTGACCGCAACAATTCATAAAGCATAACTGATAAGGTATGAATGTACTTTAACATAATATATTTTGTTTACCAACTGAATACTTCACTATCATTCACTGTATTCCCTATTATTCACTATTCACTGTGGTGGTAATAGCAGTAACCGCCTTTTCAATATTGCTTTAAGGACATGAGTTATTATGGAAGGAAGTAAATGAGAACGAACTGTTTAATTCCTTAAACAGAAAAAAGTAAGATTTTCTATTCATCCAGATAAGATGAAACCTTCAACTTAAGGGTGCAGGTTCTCTATAACTTTATTTACGTATATACTCGATTTTTGTTTGCCAGATTGTTTTAAATAAGTCATAGTCAGTAATCATACTTTTCGCATGTTTTTCGCGGGAGTTTAAAGCCTGGAGTTTGAATGCTTACGCGATACACCGAAAGTTTCTTTCCACGATGTAAGAATTTCACGCTTTCTATTCATTCACCTTCGTTTGATTTCTAGTATTTAAATATGAATTAACCGAAAATCATATATATTATTTATTGACTTCTTCCTTGTTAAGATGCACACGAGGCAGCATCAAGGATGCGAGGCAATAGCGACAAAGGCAGAAGACTGTTACACAACCCGTTAGTATTGTAGTTACTATTTATGTATACTGTTAATGTTTATAATTATATGAAATAGTGTATGAAATTTCGACATCTTATAACAAGAAAAAAGAACAATCAAATAGACGTACAAATATTAACGCAGTTAATTTTGTGTTTCACGTTAAACTTTCAAATAATGATATCTAAGATTATCGCAAGTACTCATTTAAATGAAACCAATCTATAATAAACCTTATATTAGTTTCAATTAAAGTTTTACAAATTTTAGGCTAAGAATAAATATTTTATTTATAGAGGCTTCAATCAAAGCGACTTGAAAGTGACTCATAATTTATTATAAAGCAGCAAGTAAATAACTATTACGTTAGATGCACATTAAATGACAAATATTTAAAGAAAAAACTTTTATTTTAGAGACCTTTTTTACAATTATTTTTAATTCAACAACCGTAACCAATTAATAATGATGATGGGTTATTTTAGTAATTTCTTTTTGTCATAAAATACTTGCCAAAAATCATTCTTTTTTATATCTCTCCTTAAAAATAAATAGAAATAAAAGTACCACAATAATAAAAGTAACATATGGTTAACTTAGCAAATATAACTTTTTTCGATTTCCAGACGTCTTCCTTGTGTCCCGATAAACATTAAATGACAAAGGTAAGAGGAATAGCTTATTTCCTTCTGCGGTTGACAGAATAATTTCCCACATATATTCATATGACTTACATCCGTATGACTGTTCTAGGATATGCAGAAAATTACCATCTCAATTTCTTCACAAATCCGTGGTTGTAGACGAATTGCTATTGTTTTTGAGAATTAAACGTTGATTTTATAGATACTATATAGTGATTATATACACTTAACTAAGTGTATACGAAATTAATTTCAATATACGATATATATATATTAAGTACTGAACCTAATAAAGAATATAAAAATTGTGTATTTTTTTTTGTTATCGTTCTTTTAGGAGCGACTATGAGAGACTGTAGATATACATTAATACTGGCGTCAAAAAGTAATATTAATTATACATTGAGCGGAGATTGAAAATTTGATTTAAAAAGAACTTAATCTATTTTTTTTTTTTAATTACATACTTTCTTTAATTAATTGATAGACAGGATTCCAAACAGATACAGAAAATACTAGTAAGTAATTTTAGAACCATGAGAGACTAGGTGTTTATATTTCTTTGAAGATAACTAAATTGTTTTATAAATACAATTTAAAATGTAAGTAGGAAACATAAAGATGCTAAATAAAGAGCTCTCTTGCCGTATAAATAATAACTAAAGCGACTTTTATGGCTTTCCTCTGAATGAATGACTAAAAAGAGTGAAAATACGAGTATTATATAATTTATATTTAAACATTATTATTTCTTTCAGCTGAATGACAAGATTTGATTAATTATTAAACTAGCCTGGAGGTTATTTCAGTCTATAGTCAATTACAGGGCACCAGAACAATCTGAGACTGATAATTAAACTTCGGTACATAAATAATTCGTCACCTTGAAGTCAGAACCAATGTCTAGACCCAACTACTCGTATCTTCTATGAAAAATATTGTCAAAATTTTATCAAACATATTGGAAAAGAAAATCACAGAATTATATTCAACTTTTGTTATCAAATGATTAGTATTGTAGCAGTGTTTTAAATCAGAAGATACTCGAATAATGAAACCACCAATCCTATTTAACAAACAGTTTACGAGTGATTGACCCCGCAATAAACCCGGTAACAGCTAAACAGCTATTTAATTATAAAATACAATATAGACGTCATTAGCATTTTACTAATAATGGATCGGGATCCAATTGTCATGTATGTGATTAACTCGATTTTGAAATATCGACGTTTTTAAAAGCATTATTATTTTAGAATAAGGATTAAAGTAGAAATATACGTTCATTCAATACCCTTACACACTTTCGTTAGAAACGCAAACATAATTAGTATAAATAAAGTTTAAACGTTGTACTCGCATATGTACACAGTCCAATAAAAAAAATGGAATAGAATAAAAAATGCTAGTATTGTAAAAAATCACAACGTATGTGTGTGTGTGTGGTACGTGCTTGCGTGTATATAAATGACTTATGTCTGATTTGAATGGTGTCTATCCTTATTCATATTCTAATATGAAGATAACTATGTAATTAAGTTTGTCTTTATTTTATTATAAGTTTGAAATCACCAACCCGTCTGACCAAGCGTGGTTATTAAAGCTCAAAACCTTCTCCATGTGAAAAAGAGGCCTTTGCTCAGCAGTGGGTTCTGATAGGCTGATGACGTGACGTATTTTTATTAACAATTAAATACTTAATACTATCAAACATTGTTAATAGTAGAATTTAATTATAATAACCTCTTAAAATCGCTTTATAATATAAAAAACAATATACTCGGGATCAACACGTAATCAAACTTATAAATACACACTAGTTATAAATTTTAATTCTACTGTTTGCACAAGATTCCATAAATAGTATAAAAGAGACTGTTTATATTATAAAGTTCTAATAAAGACTGAGACCACTAAAAACTATAAAGTTTAAGTAAAATTGTATTGTAAAGGAAAAACATTGTTTTAAATCCATTTGTTCAATAATTCAATATGTTATAACTTTAATATAAATCCGACAACTCAGATGTTCCAATTTTTCCATCATTAGTATATTTTTTTTTATGTCTGGCGTACCTATACTGTGAAGAATACTATAAAAATCTTGATGCATAAACAATAACCCTTACAAGTTTAACAAACCTTTATGATTGTTGATAAAAATAGAATTCAATATAACACAATGCTTGATATATATTGAAATTGAAATTGCTTGATATTCTTAAAATACCAGATTATTACAGCATTCGAAGAAATATACGGATATAAATGCAATGCTGTGAATAGCAAAAGTTAATTTTCACATTTAATACTTTTTGTGACTTCAATTTCACAAAAAAATCCTTTTTATTTATAAGCACGACTAATTGCAGATTTCTTGCTATGTTATTTTTGACAAGTAAGTTACTCATTTTAACATATACAGATTTTACCACCGGTTGATTAGCATGGTATCGTTCTAACTTATACACTTCTGTCTACACCTCAAACTCACATGAATTCTACCCTGGGAAAGTCGTTGACAGACACTAGTTAATTGATAGACAATTTAGGAGTGTATAGAGAAACAAGTACTTGAATTGAAAAAGGTGGTACTTAAACAGAAAAGCTTAGATGACCTAGTGAGACAGCTGGTCGCACTTTTCCAATTCCCCCCCCCCCCCTTCTATACCCTTACCCTTTTCCCGCCCTTTCCTCTCCCTATTCCACAATTCAAAACTCCAAAAACCTTACGTACACTCGAAAAACATAATCATCTTTCTTTCACAGTCGGTTAAAATTTTTTTATGCAGATCCAATTAAGAACAAGCCATTCATATGATTGTTTCAGTTAGTTCAGATACTTAATCCGATAAACCCAATACACCACTATCTATATAAACTACAGTTTCACTCAACTATACGACATTTTGCAAAATACATTTAGATTTAAAGATGAAAAGTAAAAGAAGAAAAACTTGTATAAAATTTATGAAACAATATTTACATCTGTCTATTGATAGCCATATAGATTGTGGCTTTAAAGGCATGTACACTTTGTCAAATATATTGGAAATTAATTGATTTATATATGTAACAGTCAAGAATTGATTTAATAAAACCTTTCTTTCATAATAATATATATCCTTACCAAGCTCCTACATAGATATAGAATTTTATTTTATATTTGATCCTTGTTCCAAACTCGTTGTCTTAATCCTTTTTTAACCCTTGTTTTAAACTTAAAACTCTTAAACAAAACAAAATTTTCTAACAAAGAAACAACAGATTATAAGAAAATGATTTAAAATTAAAATACCACTTAATAGATTTTATGAAGAGATTTTTAAAATATTAAAGCGATTGAAGCTACCCACCGCATATTATTATTGTCGCCATAAATTAATCAAGAACACCATTTTTGGCAACGTTTAGAGATAATATAAATTGATACTAAACGAAAAGTTTTGACCCTTGCCAAGGTAATTTAATTTCATGTAATTATTTTTTCTTCCGAGTTACATTTTTTTAAACAAATTGTTATTTTATTACACTAAAACTCGTTGTAATCCCTATTAATATTATAAATGCGAAAGGAACTGTCTGTCTGTCTGTTACACTTTCACGCCTAAACCACCTAACTGATTTTAATGAAATTTGGTACAGAGATAGAGGTGACCTTGAGAAAAAACATAGGATAGTTTTTATCCCAGGCTTTTGAAAGTTTCTCTCGGAAACGCGGTATAACCGAATTCCACGTGTCAAAATTTAATAAAACAATTTAAATTATATGAAACAAATTAGATTTTCATAAAAAAATTCAATTTTCATAAATAGGTACTTACGTTTATTTATTTTAGCATGATAAATAATTTATCTGTCTTTCGATAAGTCTAAATTATTTAAAAAAACAGCGTTGTTTAATTAATAAAAGGTGCAGTGATTCAAAAAGTAACATATATTCAATTTCTATGTTATTCCAGAAACAAAGAAATCTTCCATAAAACAAGATTAAGTTTTTATACTTGAAACAAATGAACTATAGTAAAAGATCAAAATACTAACCATTTGATCTCATAGACTTACAAAATAATTAATATATACATATGTATATTGATAGATATATTCATATAAAAAATATTATTTTCTTGACTTATATTGAATAAGGAAAGTATTAAAGTCACATAGATTTTAGATTTATAACGTTACTACACTTACTTATAAAGTTTTGATTAATTATTTTAGTGCTAACTTAGTCAGCATCGCGAGTGAATTTTTAATTGATTATGTGCATTTAAATAAGTCTCAACAAAATGACATTTACATCGATATCTTCATATTAAATGTTTTAGAATAAAAAAAAGAAATTGCTAGCAGCAGTTAGTAAGTGTTAAAAGATTTAACTGAAAGGTGTTACTAGCTGCATGAAGAATCATTCTATCAAAATTACTTTTACAGTGTCAACTTTCTTTCCATTGCATTAAATAAATATATTTCTATGTTACTAAACTATTGACAAAAACAAGTTTAGGTGATATCTGCAGAACAATTATAATTGAATTATAAACACAGTGTGTAAGACTATAAACTACGACGTCTGTATACCTTCTTTTGAGCGTAATATTGATGGGACTCGCTTCTTTAACTATTAATGATAATTTCAGATATTTTGTTAAGTTTCAATATTAATAACGTATAATACTTGATTCCTATTAATCCTAATTATAAAATTTTTGTTCTTTAGGTAATGGACATGGAATATTAGGCAAGAAAACAGTTTATTTTATAAATATGACTGTCTTCATTACAAGATATAAAAATCGGATGTCCGCAATAAATAATTACCTAAACGAAAGATGTCTAAAAGTTATATTTTTGCAATATTTATTTCTTAAAGAAAACCTTTTTTCACAAAAACTAACGTTTTCAGTAGTTTGGAATTGTTATATATATTAGTCTTTATTTTGTTCTGTACATGTCTAAAAAATTGACACAGAACTACAATAGAGATGCAATACAATAGTTTTGTTAGCAGTAAATAAAGTAACTTTTTTCAATTCGCCAATAACTTCACATGTAAGCCAAAGCCACCAATAAATGTTTTTTTGTCAAAAACATGTATCTACCAAATCCTGAATATAGTTTCCCATATTTAATCTTTGAAACATGGATCTTAGGCTGAATAATTGTCTAATACAATTAAAAACATACTAGTAATTGCACTCTTTGAAGTATGTTCAATGGAAGTTTTTTATATTTAGTATTTAAGATTTCTACTTTGAATGGGGTTGTTTTACTGCTTCAATTTCAGTTTTAAGACTCATAACTTCGTCGCCCTACAACAACACCACATATTGCAAGTATGTAGGTAAGTCCATGTTACCTAAATTATTCTCACTGCCTCATTGAAACGCGAATTGTACATTAACCTTCGGAATTAGGAGGAAACTTTATAATTTAGGCGCTGTGACATTTGAGATCTCTCGAAAACTTCTGCGAGGCACGTCATAAAAGCGTCTGAGTTTGTTTAATGGAGTAATATTACTTCCAAATCTCGATTCATTACGAGAGGAAGCATCGTATCATTTTGCATTTCAGAAGTGAAATATACTAAGCAAACAAATTTAACCCCCATTTGAACCAGAAGTCACAAACTAGTTATTGAAATCAAATTCACCAACTAATAATAGTTCGTGACCTTAACACTTATGGCTGGTTCTACTCACAAAAAACGCAATCTGCAAATCGCTTGTCGTAGGCACTCGTACTCTTTCTATTAGCAATAAGAAAATGTATACAAAAAGAGTGAATTATTCTTGAAACACGTCCTACTTTGAAAGAAAGTCTTATGAAAGAAAAAATTCTGAAAAGTCTCGTTTTTATTTGAAATTGTAAGAGTTATTTTTACCTGTATCTATTCATACGCCTTGCTTCATAGCGTTGTATACAACGAATTTTAAACAGATTGTTCCTGTAAAAAACTGATAGTATCTCTTATGGAGTGATCTATTACATACGTACATGCGGCTTTCAAGACTTCTGTAAACTTTTTTTCAATTGATGATAGCAAAACTGGATTAAATTCACTTTATACACATATAAACAATTTCAACTTTTTTCTCCAGCTACATTATTTATGAGTGTTGCAATAAATTGTGAAGTAACGACATGGGGAATATTGTTTTCATTATAAATGTCTTTTTTTGATGGAAAAAGTTCATTGTTGGTCCCTCAACTTGTCAGGTTTTTGGACATTGCTGTTCTTGTAAGAATTTCTGCTATTATTCCGGAGCACGATAGTACTTTATATGCAGTTTTGGTCCTTGCAGACCCCTATACTAAACTTTGGTTGTAGTCTAGCAGAAGTTGAAGTCGGTGATAATGTGAATGTATATGTTTAGAATTTCTGAGTAAATAACCAACGGGTCATCAAAAATTTCCTACTAGCACTAGGCATACACGTTCTATTTATTTTTTTAATTTAGAATCACCAAATTCATTTTCTTTTTTATTGTTTAGTTATTTGAAAGTTGATTTAAAAATTTATGATAATTTTCTGTTTAAAAAGAGCACACATATCTAACGAAATGTAATTTTTCACTTGAGTCTGAATTTGAATTTCATCGCAGGTAGATCGGTTATTAAACATACATTTAAACATTAATAATGTTCTGTGTATGACTTGTCTATTCCTGTATATGCAGGTACAAAAATATAAGTAAGGAAATGGTATATAGAATAAACATTTCTGTCTGATGATACTCTTTCATACAAACATTAGCACGAGAATATATACAGCAAACAAACAGTTTAGCCATAAATAATACCTGCAATTCTGTTCATTCATTTCCCCCGGAATACACCTCATATGGAACAATGCTTCCTACAACGATGCAAGAACTATAACAAAAAGGTACATTATAATACGTGCACCACTTTGTTTGGCGTTTTACGTATGTAATATTTAAAAACAGTTTGACCTGATTCTTAGTAGTAAGGCAACATTTATAGCCATAAAGATATAAATTTTGGTGCTTTTATATCATGAATTCGAATGAAAATCATTCACGGTATTTACAAGTATAATCAGACTGAGGCATTTTTTATTGCAAGCGTCACAGACATGTAACAATATAATACACGTTTAAGTACATGCAGAAACAAAATTCCACCTTAAAAATAGTCTAGAAAAAGATTATTTTATTTCCACAATCATAAATCGTTTTAAAAGAATATATACGACTGTTCTATTAAACTAAAGTTAAACTCTCTATTCTTGGTTTAAAACCTATTAGATGAATATTTTTGATGGGCCTTTTTGGAAGTCAAACGTACGAACACTACCAAGTCTGAAAAGGTAGGACTAAGTGCGATTTAGGCAAATATTTACTATAAATAAAAAAGAAAACGAAAAATACATCTAAACTTAAATTATACAAAACAAAAAAATATTATTTGTTCAACGTCTCGTAACTTCACAAAAAAAAAGTTATGATGCCATTATTACCACTAATTCAAACTTATGTTTTATCTCGACGCCATTTCGTCTATTACGATTTATGTCTCGTAAACTGAGCAACATATCAAATGGCATTCGTAGTGATAATATCGCTTGGGGACAAACTGTCCACTTGTTCATGTATTATCATACCATATTAGATTAAACATTAATTCCATATAACATTTCCAAAGATCTTTAATGAAGCCTCTTAATCTACTTTTCTCCAAAAAATAAAATCTTTTTTAATTGCAAATTATCAACAATACATACACTAAATTAGATTAAGTTGTTTGGCCACTAGAAGGTTATTTGGCCACAAGAAATAGTTTTTTTTAGACCTGGCTTATTCTTTAGCCAGGGTCTGCCTATTTAATTTTAAAGAATAACATCTTGTTATGGTTGTCATTGAATTTAAACGTAGTTAATATTATGTAATTTTGATAAGTCTATTTTGATGAGAAATATCTGACACTACAACCGCTGATGTGGCGACTTGTCTCAACATTTCAACCCATCCGTGCAACACTCTCGCCGCATCCAGCACGTTTACTCTATGCGTTATGTATTTCATACAAATACAAAGTACAAATCAGCAATTTTTAATTAAAAATAATATTATTGCAAAGAAACATATGAGACCTGTGCCATTTGTTTCTGTTTGTTTGTAGAATCTAGGTTGTAAAAAATCTTTACTCCTATCATAATTAAATACCATACTATGGCAATCCCTTATGTCGTGACTTAAATAAGCTAATTCATTTATAAGTAATATATACACAAGTCGCGAAAATTTATCATATTCAGGAAATAAAAAGTTACAGTTCCCCAGTTGTTCCTGCACCAAGACTAAACTCTGCATACATTTGTATCATATTACTATATTTTTTTAATAAAACAAAAATGTATATCTAATATAAACCTATTAATTTTTGAAAATAAAAGTATATTTATACTAGCAGTGTATTAACATTTAGTCATACAATACAATTTAATAAAATAATAAAAAATCTATTACATTCACTCTTATTTACATGTCTAAATGAGCCCTTATTTATTTTACTTTTTTATGTGTTTTGCTGGGTTAAGAAATTTGATAAAATTATTGAGATATACACTATGAAAACATATTTATTTGGACTAAACTTAAATATTTCTATATAATTAGTTCTGTGTAATTTCCTCTATTAAGATTATATTTAAAAGAAGCGATTTATTATTTATTAGTTTTATATCATATTATATTTAAAATTTTAACAATTATATCACACATTATGCTGTTAAAAAAACTTAATAACATACATTAAATTAATAACAAGTCGCTCAACGGCTGTCAAAGTTGTTACTTTATGTGAAATAATTTATATAATCTGACGAACTTACCAGCTTATCCTATAAATGAAAGGACCCTTAACGTGAGAGAAGCTTTGAAAAGTATAAACTTGTATGAACGAATTCATCTGTACAAAGTAAGTAACGTTTTGATTGAAGCCTCGTTTTGTGAAGAACCATTGAGAAAATATGTTCTTGATGGCATAACTTCGCTGAAGAATCATTAAGGAGGACTTATTTAAGACTTCCTTCTATGTATTTCTTGGTTATAATATAATTGATTCTATTATATAAATTCGTTTAAGTAAATTCAATACATAATATATCTGAAATTTTATCAAAAGACTTATAGGTTTAGTATGTATGAATACGTATGAAAATACAAATATATCTTCTACTTAATAGACACCAAAATTAACATCAATACTATATAAGATGTTAATAATATTTATACAAGCAGTGCATTAACATTTAGTCATACAATACAATTTAATAAAATAATAAAAAATCTATTACATTCACTCTTATTTACATGTCTAAAAGAGCCTTTATTTTATTTTACTTTTTATGTGTTTTGCTGGGTTAAGAAATTTGATGAAATTATTGAGATATACACTATAAATACATATTAATTTTGACTAAACTCTTTATTTCTATATAATTCGTTCTGTGTAATTTCCTCTATTAGGATTAAATTTAAAAGAAGCGATTTATTATTTATTAGTTTTATATCATATTATATTTAAAATTTTAACAATTATATCACACATTATACTGTTATAAAAAACTTAATAACATACATTTAATTAATAACAAGTCTCTCAACGGCTGTCAAAGTTGTTACTTTATGTGAAATAATTTATATAATCTGACGAACTTACCAGCTTATCCTATAAATGAAAGGACCCTTAACGTGAGAGAAGCTTTGAAAAGTATAAACTTGTATGAACGAATTCATCTGTACAAAGTAAGTAACGTTTTGATTGAAGCCTCGTTTTGTGAAGAACCATTGAGAAAATATGTTCTTGATGGCATAACTTCGCTGAAGAATCATTAAGGACGACTTATTTAAGACTTCCTTCTATGTATTTCTTGGTTATAATATAATTGATTCTATTATATAAATTCGTTTAGGTAAATTCAATACATAATATATGTGAAATTTTATCAAAAGACTAATAGGGCTTAGTATGTATGAATACGTATGAAAATACAAATATAATATGTCTTCTACTTAGAAGACACCAAAATTAACATCAATACTATATAAGATGTATATTCATTAAAAGTAAGGTAAGGTACTATAAAAGCTACATTATAAACAAAAAGAACAAAATAATATTTTTCTCTACACAAAGAAAACAAAAAATAAAATTATGGAAACATTGAGATAGTAACGTACAAAAGACGACATTGTCTTGAAATAATTATCTCGACATCGCAACCTTAAAAAGAGCTAGAAAGATTAATTAAGAGACTTATATATTTATAAATAATTAATATCTACCGAAAAAAAAATTAGAGATCAATGTAATGTTCTTGTAATAAAACAGTGGAGTGGAGCCAATATTATAGCCCATTTTACAGACCTATAAAAATCTGACTCTCGTTCATATTTCGCATAAATCTCCTCAAAGAATTCTACAAACGACTATTCAGTAGAAGTGCATAAAGGTGCTATAATACTTGATGTTTTCAGAAGAATTACTATTCGTAAAAGTTAATTCATATTTTATTAGTTTTTTTCCGAATAAAATAATCACAGAAAAACTTCAAGAGCAATTGCTTTTAAATGAACCGTAGTTCATATTTGGAACTTCCTTAATTAAGGCTGTAAGGTTCTTAGTATACAGTTGTTAAATAAGACGCTATTTATCAAAAGTAATTTTGTGAAATATACATTCATTCAGAACTAAGAATATATCTTCTTAAAATATATAGAATGCCCATCTACTTGAGCAAGTTATATCATAATAATATATATATTTAAATTTAAAATTGTATTATTATATGAATATATTTAAAATAAAGTGACTGCAACCTTTCAAAGAAAAATTGATGCCATATTTAATGTAGCTGAATTAGCCTTGCAATGTGTCTACTATGAAACATTATAAAGAAAAGGATACCTAGATTTATACAATCTTACTTTGTATTACTTTGCAATGAGCGCAAAAGCTTTCTTAGTTGAGATTTATAACCAGTTCTGGTTTGTAGTGATACGTTTTATTTGTATTTAAGAACCCTAAAGTAAATGTTTTGGAGAAAATATTTTAGTGTTTAAAATACTTAGAAATATATTGTGACGATTAATAATAATAGGACAAATATTATGTACACTTTTGAAGCTTCATATTAAGATAAAACATATTTAAAGCCAAAAGAAAAAAATAAAAAAATTATAAATCGACTTAAGTTGGAATAAAACGTTGGATGAGAGACAATTAACATCTTTCACATATTCTAAACACCGCAGCGCGTATATAAATCGCAAAAAAATAGACTAATATAATAGACATATAAATACTGATAGGGCTTCGAATTATTGATTTCGATAACAATGTATTTACGAGTAATAAGAATTACAATGTTGAGAAAATACGCGTTACCGTTCATTTGAAAAACATCTCGGGTACATGAAGTAATTCAGTTTAGAAATTCGTTTTCTTTAGGAACAATAACCCACGTGCCACTGGACAAAGGGTCAAAATGGTCCATTTAAGACAACAAATGAAAGCTTTCTTTTATCCCGTTTGGTGAATGTTTTACAAAGAATCGGATTTCAATACCGTGCTCTGAAAACGATAATGTTTTTAGAACATTCTGAATGTGGAGGGTTACATTTTAATCATTTGAATTGTTTTCTACATTGAAATGCTTTAAAGAAATGCTTTATGCTTGGGACGTAAAAGAAACATCAAAATCTGAATGTCTTTTCTTATACGATCAGCAAAGCTATCTTCTAACCCGAGAGGATAAAAATTCTAACATTGCTCATTTATTATTTGCTTTTATTTGTGACCACTTATTTTATTATAAAAGAAATAGCAAATCGACCATTTATTAAAATGAACAAATTCTTCTCTATAACAAACCTATGGTGTTTTAGATCGTAGATTTCAAAACAATTTTATAATATTGACCAATCTTCTTCGAGTCTTCCCCTTCCTACGTGACGTCCGTAAAATATACGATGCACGTTTTTGTACGGATGAATGCCATAATTGAAGAATTAGATTGGAAACACATTTGGTTACAATTTCGCTCAACAATATTATAACACATTTACGTCAACCTAAATTCAAAATTTACAATTACCAGTTACATATACAATTATATTTAATGATAATTTTCGCTTGTTACAATATTTACTTTTAATTAAAATCCCTATATTGGGTTTTGTTTACGGAATATATGAATTAAAAATGTTATTAAAAAATAAATTTACCTTTTGTACGGTATACTTTAAATATAAAACAAATATGTTACGATTTACGCAAGTAATATTTCATAATTGGATACGTATTACCTTAGCAGCCAATCGGTATCATCGGTAATAGCTGCTGTTGATTGATTGCCGTAAACCTGTTATTATAATGACGCAAATCAAATGTTTAGTTTGCAGTATACGTTGATATATAAATAACATCTACATACAAATATATTTTTCTTATAAAATTCACCTGAATTTAAATAATAAAGTCTAGATAGTCTGTTAGCGAAGTAACGATAAGTTAAAATCGATTCTCGCTCGTTAATTAAAACGAAACAAGTCTCACAGAATTCTCTAGCGCTCCCGATACATCTGCAGTGCTATATAAATTGTATTAAAGAAATAAAACATTTACAAGAAAAATCTTGTACTTAGTAAAAGCACTCAATACGCTTTAAATAACATCTCAGGCATATTATATTTGAATGTATTTTAAGATATCTGTAAGTTTTAATATAATTTATTTTTAAAAGCAAATTAAGACTGAATTTATTTTCTATCCGAGCCCGCCGTTCACTTAAACTAAATTTATATTTTTTTCTTACATAACGAGAACGTTGCTGTAACTATACAAGAATTTGATGTAAGTTATTGAATACCTAAATAATAATATATACAATACTACTAATAATATACATATATAGGGGTATAATAAATTAATTTTATTAAGCTTTTTAATAGTATATAGATAGAAATTTTGAGTTTAGTTTTACGGACAAAATTCGACTGCTTAGGAAGAAGTTGTTTTATATGTAATTGCATTTATTCTCTTTGAATATAAGCTAAATGTATTTTTTTATCCTTTATATTTATTTAATTCATTAATTTTCTATTGAAACACACATACCCGCATTAGATCTGAATGAATCAAATTCACTTATAAGAAGGATCAAGGAAAACATTTTATATTAATTGTACATATACGAGTATATAAACATGATAAAAAGGAGCCACATCCCAGCATATTAACTTTCTAAAAATAACAAATATATATTAAAAGGAACGAGACTTTATAACTCATACTTACAAGAATATTATGGTAATATAAAATCTAAAATAAAATAAAACAATTATCTAGATATGAATTGTTGTGAAGCGAAAACCAGTTTGCAAAACAGAAAATAAAAATTGAGATGCTAATTATATATAATATGTATATAAGTTATGCAATGCTGTTTGTTTTAAACACATTTAATATAGCTCGTAAATTGCCAACATTATTAATACAAAAAATATGTAGAACTGAAAGACTTTCGCGAGTTTTATTCATTTAAATGAAACTAATATTTTTCGGATATACTACAACAACGTCGGGAGTATGTAGTTTTTTAACAAAAATAAAGCACGCGTAGTAGGTATATCCAAAAAATATTAGTTTCATTTAAATGTCATAAACGATTTTCTATAACCATAAAAGAGTTCGTGAATAGAGCTAACTTTGTAATGTAATATGTGATATTAAAATGAAACTATGATTTTTGATACTGCGCGTTATATTATTTTCATTCTCCCCGACTTTTTGGTTACTTTATAAGAGACGTGATCATTGAAGACGAAATGAAAATGCCTTTCAGTTAGTCTTCTTAATAATAATTTAACTTGACATTGTTGTGATTAATCAGTTGACACATTATGAAGAAAACTAAGAAATAATTGGCGGTAAAGTAATTAACTTTAGTTCAAAGAATTCCCAAACAGAGGAAGAATGTATGAAAAACTTTAATTGGAAACATTTAGACCTGAGAGTGTATAATAGCCAAAACTATACACAACATGTAAGGCAGACCCTGGCTATAGCTGGGAAATTGCCAGGAAGAAGAAGAAGAAGAAGAAGTGGATAATAGTTATTAATAATTATGAATCATAGTTACAATAGTGCTGAATAAAGGAAGTCAAGTCATGAGCAATAGGGTATAAGCAAACGATATAACAAAGATTGGAAGATACTTCAAAGATTTAAAACATCTACAAATTCCATGAATGAGATAATCATCTTGAATATACTTGTGCTAAATCATCTTCTCAAATTTTTTTCTCTCCAACTTCTGTTTAATAAGGAATCTAGATTATTTTCAAACTTAAAGATCATTGAAATAGTAGTGACAGCGACGGTTGCAAAGGATGATATATAGAGCTTCTTGCACAGAAACAGCAAGAAAAGGTAATGATTCCAGCACGAAGAAGACCATAAAAACTTCAAACAACTATAATACTTGCCCGAGATACCAAATAATGCAAATGTATTGCCACAATTCCAGAAATTAATTATGTTAATTTAATTTAGTGATATTGCATAATAACATTTACAAGGAATCACGGACAATGATGGATAACATACATTTCATATAACAAATGAACATATAAGTAATATGTATGTATATAATGCTCTGAGAGGGAAATGAGATTTTTTTTGTTCAAAATGTAACTGAATTCCATATCCAATATTTAAATGCAGTTCACTTTTCTTTACGATCTTATTTGAACAGATAAAACGCTTTCAAAGAAACTCATATTTTGTATATAATTCTAAACATAAACCTTTTATGCATATGTACGCATATAATTTTTAATGTAAAGTAATATATATATACTTCATACGTATAAAACAAAATATTGTTTTACAATATTACGATGAGCGATACAAATTTAATTAACACACGAAAATACGCTTTATTATGAATGAATTATTAACATTGTTAACATTAGCTTCAGCCTATCAAAGTTCGAAAATGTGTTACAAAAATGATAGAAATAATTTTCTGAACGTGTAAAAGTTTATATGGACCTTAATACATACATAACAAGATTTTTGATGGGATTATGTATGAAGCTGATATATTATATATCAAGCTGACCCAACATAACCGAATTTATGGCGAAAATTACAAATCCTTCTTGGATATTCAAATCCGGGTTAAAGCTCTCAATACATTCTGTGGTTCTCCATCTCTATACGGTATATTCGATTTAATAAAACAAAACATAAGGGTTACTTTGACCCTAAATTGAGTAAACATATTGAAAGTAAATTTTTGCGCTTACCTATGCCAACATTGATAAACTTGCGAGATAATATAATTTTTATTGAATCCACGTATCAATCTTTTTAATTTTGACAATCCTAAAAACCTTCTTTGAAGCCTCACAATGACGAATATCTCACTAAATCATTACAATTAACGTAATTAGCACAGATTTGTACGTAGTTTCGAAAGCTATCTCAAAACTTTTGTCGTTTGAAAATCGCGAGATGTAACGAAGCCTGCGCGGAGAAATCGCGTCCAGAGCACTTGCTCTCTCGTTGGAAACTGGCGGGAAATCTCATATGAAGGGAATCTGCGTCGGC
Organism: Danaus chrysippus; assembly: GCA_916720795.1. Lineage (NCBI taxonomy): Eukaryota > Metazoa > Arthropoda > Insecta > Lepidoptera > Nymphalidae > Danaus > Danaus chrysippus. The sequence goes on along the minus strand of CAKASE010000074.1, from coordinate 11,796,845 downwards.
ATTCCGTCCTAGCGGTCGGGCTACCATGAAAATTTACTACAAATTTCATTTATAACATTATGGTTTTCATTCTTTTGTCTCTTTATTTTCACATGTTTGGAATTAAAGTATATTTTTGAAGATAACAACCACTTACACAGTATCTATACAAAACCCTTAAAGCATATTTTATTTTTTTACGATATTTAAAATACGAGTATATATTTTGTATTGAATAATATTAACAAAAAATTCATACTAAGCTATCTTGTAAAGTAAATAAAATTGTAAACATATTTCAAATGCATGACTTGTTTTGAACTATAAGCGTTTCTCCTTACGATGATATTTGATGGCGATCGGTAAAACTACAATTTATTTAGTATAGACAGTTCAAGACACAACATCTAGTTAGGTTAATGTTAAATTTATATGCAACTTTGTGCATGTGAGTTTTTAAGTTTGGTTGCAAAATTATGCTTAATAGAAATACATATGTATAAATATTAATAGAAAAATGTTTCACTCAAAAATGTTATAACTTGATCTCTGGAAACTTTGATCTAAATAAAGTTATACTATTAGAACAATAATATAATATTTCAATAATTTGATTCTAAATATAATGACATAACTGAATATCAAATTTAATTCAATGAAATTCTTCATAATATACAATTTGTATACGTATAAATCCCTCATAATCATCCACGGTATATATGTAAAAAGAATTATGCAGTATATTCGGCACATAAAAATACTTTCAAATAGATTCCGTATGTAACATCTTTTATTTATATTAAGTAATACAGTTCTCTGTTATTGTAAGATTTATTTTTAATATAATTAGTTTATACTAATCTTAGTTTTTCATTCGGCTTTCTTTCTGTAGCTAACCTATAAGCATAACATACGTCATTGTTACAAACATTTGATTTATTGATTCAGTTCTTCAACAGTTTTATCATGTTTATCATTTAACTATAAGCCTTCTATCTTATCGAGAAATATAGCTTCACTCATGTTTTATTAAAAATTACAAACAATTTGAATTATTGTATTAAAAATCTGTATTACAATCTCCAATAATATCAATTTAATTAATTATAGATAGAGAGAGGAGCTTTGACAGTGGAGGTGATCGTTTAAGACGCATTATACAGGGACCCTTAAACCTACACCTGGGTCGCAAGCCCCAGCCACTGTTGAAGCTTCTCTCTGAAAGCTGGACACAAGAAGCTTGATACGGGAAACCACACCACACAAGAAACTTGATACGGGAAACACACCACATACGGAGTTCACAATACAAAGAGTGATTTAATATTTTCTTTCTGTCTGTTTTTTACTAAGGTATTTTTTTAAATTATGCTTGTTAATACGCACTGCTTTAATAATCGATATCTTGTATATTAAAACACTTTTCTAGCCCCTGAAACAATTAAAATATGACGTATATTTGAAATCATATGTTAGAAACGTGACATTAAAAACTTGTTCAGTTTTATGCCTTGTATATGATACTGTATTACTGTATTATATGTTATACTAAAATAATGCTCTGATAAAATACGGAATATTTTACTTCCACAGCGCCGTTTGCTGTCACTTTATTAATTGACAATCGATACCTATGCTTTGATAAAACATTTAAAACTTTTGTTGCGTTTGCGAATATTAATATCGCTAAATTAAATTTGTTTACTGCGCGTGTAAATTTAATGTACATTCTGTTTTTGCTATTTATTTTTTGTGGTTATCAAGTGGCATTATATTTCCTATAATTATGTTTTTAACATTAATGCAATATTGAGTTGAACTGGGAAGCGTCGTTCCATGTAGATGAATTTTCTATGTATATTTTAATATTTAATGTTTTATTTAAGTAACTCCATTGAACAATAAGGAATAATTTATTGCAGTTATGTGACCACATAATAAATTATTCCTTTATTTCTGACTTTATTACAGATAGGTTATAAAATCCTTCGACATTATTAAAAATTAATTTAATTTATGAGCAATTAATGCGGGTTGGTTCTGAAAAGGCTAAGCTTATTTTGATATGGGAAGTAACGAGGACTTATGGGTTATAATAAATTTTACGATTCTACAGTAAAATTAATACGACAAGTACGTTCTCTTAAAATTTCTTGCTTCAATTTTGAAATACCTTGGCCTTTATCTTTACCTTTATCATAAAAGTGTAAAAGAAAGGTATGAATATGTTTGTCAGAATTATATGAGTAATATCTATGGATTGTTTCACCGAAAGATTCTGTAACTCTGTTTTTCTACTATCAAATTCATGAAGCTATATGAAAGTTTTTCAAGTGAAGGACAATTTAACAAAACTTCGCATGAGTAAATCTATCCGTAACCTATTTATGTAAATTAGATACCTAAAGAACAGCTAAGTCCTTATTGCAATTTTTTACTGACCAAAATATTGTTCACACGAGTTAAATTTAAATTCACCCAAAGTGTTTGTGATTCTGAATAGCTCAAGAGTGACTGAAGCAATAGATCGATCGTTATTAAGTTTATTGGTAGTAATTTAACGTTCTCTAAGTAGCTCTTAGTTATAATTTACAAAGGTCTTTTTGGGTTTCAGAAACCGGTCCATTTCCTTTCCGCCAAAATAGTCTTACAAACTTGCACAATCTAATTTTAATACTTGATGTACTTTATATCAAGGAAGTGTACATCGTGAACCAGTAGTTTTATTTATAATCTAATGTTGTTCTTAAAGATATTATTAACTTACCAAACATTTCCATTTATTTATCAGTTACTGTGTTATTCTATACGTTCTATAGGTTCCCAAACCAGTTAGGTAGAGAGAGGAGTTTGGACGGTGGAGGTGAGCGTTTAACTCGCGTTAATTAGTGGTCCCTGAAACCTACCTGAGTCACAAGTCTGTTGAAGCTCCTCTCCCTGCTACGAGGATGACCCGGCACCCGCAAGGTGAATCCATATAATGCTCAGAAGTTTCGTCTCTCTGAGCGTCTTATGAAGCAAATCAACGTATTGGGCCTGCATATTTGTAATAAATATCAAGATGTTAATCTATATTTGTATCTAACAGAAATTGGAATTCTTTCTTATATAACAGAGTTACTCCATTTCTTTATTACGTAATATTGGTATATTAAATGTTCATTAATTTTAAGTTTTAACTCATACTAATTTAAACTTACAACTTTAGGGGTCCCATTGTTTCCTATCTATAACATAACAGATAATAGTATTATGTGTTATATATATGTATATATACACTCTATAATAATATACAGAGAGTAACAATACACCATTTCAATATAATGTGAGGTACACCGCTTATTTATAAGAGCTAACATAAATTTGATGGTATCTTGCTATTTCCTCTCACGTAACTTCGTCTAGACGAAGCCCTTACTTAAATGATATGAATGTTCTGCTTCTGAACAACTTTTGCTAATGATACTGTATAATCGACAGATTTTCTTCGAACTCCGATTCAAAATTTAAGATTATAAATGTTTGAAATTAATTTTCATGGAAACACATTGCAGAAAAAATATCATTAATTATATGTTTTATTTTTCCGAATTAGAAGGTTTCAAATTTTGGGTACAGATATCTGCATGCAGTATGTAATTATAAAACGGTTTGATTCAATTAATAGTTTTTTAATAAAATACTTTATTAAAGAATTGTGCAAGGTTTCAATTAAGAGTGAATAGGAATTTTATACTTAAGTCATTTCTCAACAGAAACGTCTGAAAAGTTTGAAAATGAAATGATTCAGATTCAACTATCAATATCTCTTACTCTATCATTAGACGAGAAAAATAGTTTTTTCCAACTAAATTCTTTTCGAATATAAACCGTTTTCACCGATTTCAAATACTAATGTTTTCTCGAATATAAGTGCATTTATGATAATCATAAGATATACACAAAACTTCGTTATTACGATACAGATTTTGGTTAGAATTATTTATATTTCATGAAAATATTAAAGACATATTCAACATTTATGATTAATTAGTACAATAGTAATCCACATTAAATGATTTCCATTTATAAAAACGTGATATTTTTAGCAGTAGATTATTATTTTATGTAAATGATTTTTAGCTCATTTACGAAATAGGATCATTTAATGTGACAGTTACCTTATAAATATATATATATAGTTTATGAAGAGGAAACAAAACAAAAGTTTACGTGAAGAAGAACAAGAATTATGACAGGACTTTTTAATTCGAGATTACAAGTAATAGTTTATATTTAACATTAAATATTTTTTAACTTTCCTTGTACAGTATCTTTAGCATTCAATATTTTATACAATAACAGTATCTTGAACATAGTGTATACTTCTTTTGTTTTTATTAATCTTTATATATGTTATAACATTTCTTATTTAACTTACAAAGACTTCGTTTTCAGTGAAGACAAATTAAGAGATCTGTAGGAGTGTCGTAGAGATCGCTAAGGGCTCAAGATTTAATCTGCCATACAATTCGTTAAATTTTTTTTCTTAATAATAAAAAAATATATTAATTTTTAGTATACGTACGGGTTACATATATTAAATGTATCAAGTCTGATATTATTTTTTATTTTTTTGCAATACTAAAGGGAGAATTTTCATCATATTATCTTTTTCTTATATAATTGTTTACCTTTTCATTTATATATTTTAAATGTTTAATAGTCAAGATAAGAACATAGAAACTGCTCTTAGTGTGTATCTATCTGAATTCACTAGCAAGAACAATTGCAATACTTTAGACTTGTTGCAACTAATAAAATAATTTTGATTACTATAATGTTAACTTCGGGACATTATTATTAATTAATGATGATTTAATAAATGTATTCTCTCTATGTTTTAAATATTCACAAAATGACACAAAAATTACATTTTCAATTCTTCCGAAAACTTGGAAGTGTTTAAATGGTGACTTTTTGAAAATTAAGTTCCGAACAAAGTATAAAAAAAAAAATAACAGAATTATTATATTAATTTCCGTTCATTAATACTTCTAACAAAAACTCCTATTGTTGTAATTAATATTTTACCACAAGAAATTATTTTTCGGAAACTTTAAGTGGCGTTCGTCTTTGCTTTTGATCATCCAATTTACAATAAGTGGCTAATATATAATATATAAAAGTCTTTACAATTAATCTACAAACAATCATCTTTATGAAAATAATTACAATTAAAGGGTATATAAAAAAAATGTTAATTAAAACTGGAATTCCAAATAAGCTAACATAAAAGTGCCTTATGGACCTCAATCCCGTGAAAACAAATATTGGTCAAACATTTAAAAAAATTCAAAATCAAGCACAAAATTAACAAGTAAAAATAGTCAGAAATTATGAAAAAACAATAATAGTCGCCAGTCTAGCTCGTTAATAGCTTATCTTATTCATAAATCAGTCACGCTATATTTTGCTAAAAATCATAAACAAAATAAACTTCAAAATAAGAATATAATAGTACTGATATCTTAAAATAAATTAAACCTATACAACCTCTGTAGGTTTTAAATGAATTTTGAGTGCAACAAAAGCAAGCCTTAGCTCATTTAAATGAAAGGATATAAAATGAAGATGGGCAACACATGCGACAAAAGCGTAAGTTGATCAATATGAACAAAAAGTCGCTAGTACATTTTAAAATAGTAACCATATTAACACAGGATAGGTACTTTGTATTTGGACTACTTTGCATACATCCACCATAGAACTCCCGAACAAAATAAGTACCTCTAGACACATTTGTAGGTGCTTACAATTATTTCATACCAAACTACTTAAAAAAATATTTCTACTCTCACAATAATTTCTAGACCAAATCCTCGAAACACATTAATTCATTATGATTTCGTATAAAGCAGCTTTATAACCACTCAGTAATTTTTTATTAATATTAATATTTCATAAATATTCAATTTATTTTTAATAAATTTATTTATGAGTTTAAGTAGATACATGTGTATGTTGGAAGCGGATGTAGGAGAACATATTTAACAACATCCGCAGGGGAGAATAAACGGATTATCTGAAATTTACTTGGCGAAGTTGAGGAGATGTTCGTGATCTCACGGTGCTTTCCTCGTCAGTGAAGGACAACTTTGAAGACGCAAGAAGCCAGCTAACTACTGGCTCTCCACGTTCATGAGCATGGCTGATTTATAGAAGATTTTAAACGCTTTATATAACTCTAGAAGCTTTTTTACCTTTTTTCGTGAACAGGTAATCAAAAATACTCATGTTTTTAAATTTCATTAGTGTCTCTGTTTCCTTGGACATTGGATAGGTACACTCTATGAAGAGGAATTACGCAAAATTTTAATGTCCTTTCAAGGGTAAAATATACCATAATACAAAGTACACGAATTAAAATGTATATAAGATTCAAATTAAATTATTATACCACAATCTTGTTCCTCTTTTAGCGAAATCTCGAACTATTTAAACTAGGTAATCACTTATTATACATTATATAAAATATGTCACAGGAATCAAACTTCAAGTAAAATGCTTGTACATAAAAACTTAATATAAATGTCGATCTAGTTCACAATATTTTATTGTTTTATCACATTTTTGGCTGACATTCAAACAAATTGTCTTGGAACGGCGAACATTTATTCAAATAGGGTAAAATATGACTCAATATACCGACATGCTTTCTTTGTAATTGTTATTTATTATTACATATATCATATATTTCACTGTCGACAAACAAGATCTAAGACTTTTTCGAGTATTCATTTAAATGAAACTGAGATTTGAACGTCTCATTCACATCTCGTCTGTCCATGATCACGGTTGCTGAAAAGTAACCTAAACGTCGGGAGTATGTAGTTTTTTACAAAAATGAAATCGCGAAGTAATTCGAATAATATTAGTTTCATTTAAAAAACAAGAAGTTGGTAACAAAAAAAGGAGTAACGCATATACTGTCTTTAATACCATTTATTTGATATCGGAGTAATAATAAGTAAAATATTGTTTTAGACAAGATGCATCAGGTTTAACACACGCTATTGATCCGAGTGCTCTAAAGCGAAGCTTGTTTGTTTATGTATTGCGCTGCTAACGCTTCGAACAGATCGTAAGTAACGTTGAACCACGATATATTTATAATGGAAGATTGCACTCCACAATCTACAGGAAGCTTAATGGCTTTATATAAATGAAATTAATTGAATTTTTGATGTAAATATCATTCAAAATCGTGAATAATAAGTTAAAGCTACAATTTAATATGTCTTTTTCTCTCATGAAGAAGTCATTGAATAAGGAAAATGTCTCCCAAATAATTACAGTACGTTTTAACGCAGGATGTTTTTCTTCGATAATGTCTTTGTTGCTTTATTATTCAAAATATTTCTCAGACTACCGGCGCGCCAGCCTTAATTGGAAATTCGTTATATACATATAAAATTAAATTTTAAGATGATTAATTATGATTGAAAATACTTCTCATAGTTTTGAATACCCAGTTTTCTCATTACGGTACCCATTTATTTGGTGCAAAACAAAACTCCACGGACATCAGTCATTTCAGATCAATCAGTTTTATAATTAAATTTAATTTCAAATCTCTCACTTTACATATATATACGTCGGAAGCAAATCTTAATTTGATGGTAAATCTTTCGCCCTTTTCAAAGTTTCGGTCCTCTGACATAAAACAATGTACGGATAATATTAAAATTTTAATGGCAATATCATAAATAATTACAATAAACCAACTTGCGTATTAGTTACGCTAAGTGCAAATGCCTTTGACACGGTCAATATGGCTGAACCATTAAACTATGTTGCTTTAAGTATTTTGGTACGTTTGTTAAAGAGACAAGAAGATCTCAAACTCAAAAAAATATAATGTTAATTAGACAAGGTTCTAACGCAATTAATATCACTTGTAGTTATTTATAAATATTTACTTTCTCATATTACATGGTATTTCTGAAAATATGTAAATGTGATCGGCACCTATTTGATCATCAATATCACTCGAATATAGATTAGAAGCTTCGATTCTCATTCGTTATACATAAATGTAACTATTAATGTTACATTTGTTTCCAACTAGTGAAGTTAGACAGCATTTTAATTCAGAGCCTCATTGATAAAGTATGTAAGTAGTATGAGAGACCAATTTTGATCTTTTTTAAACCTATGTACATTTATTACAACAAAAAGTTTTAATAATGAGACCTGACATTTTCTCGAGTCATTTAAATGAAACTTATATTTAGAAGATATACTAGGCGACTTTATTTTTGATAAAAAACTACATACTCCCGACGTTTCGGTTACTTTACAGCAACCGTGATCACGGGCAGACAAGATGACGAGAAAAAGTCTTAAGTATAGAGAAATTATTCAAATAAAACAACAGTGGGTCAGAGATAAAAATGTTCGTAGTGACTACTTTAGATTTTTTATCATCAAATTAAAGTCTAATTTACATCGAACTTAACTTCTTATTATCACATGTCCGTCGGTGATTTGTAAAGAACATTGATCGTTTTAGTTAAGTCCATTTAAACTTACGCTGTTATTGATTAAAACTCAACTCAATCGCACTCTATACTTATCTATACTAATATTATAAAGCTGAAGAGTTTGTTTGTTTGTTTGAAAGCGCTAATCTCCGAAACTACTGGTTCGAATTGAATAATTCTTTTTGTGTTGGATAGTCCAGTTATCGAGGAAAGCTGTGGGCTAAACAACATCACGCTACGACCAATAGGAGCAAAGATATAGTGGTAAATGTGTAAAAAACGGGAGAAATTATTTCAACTTTGAAGCCTTCCGTTGCGTGCGCCGTGAAAACGGTTCAAGATACACAAAAAATATGTATTAAAGAATAATAGCTCTTTTAATGATCTAAAAAACAGTCCGCGACAGTATATGTCTATCTTTTAAGATTAACTCGCAAAAACCGTTTTTATGGTACCTAATTTTGTCGAAATAATTTGTTTAAGTTGTACCAACATAATAATATTAATCTTTATTCAAATAAACAAATAAATATGTTGTTGGTTAAGAGTACTTCATTGTGAATAAAAATAAAACATAGGTTTTATCCTGAAAATTCTACGGGAACTCGACCATTCCGAAAACCCCGCAAGAACGGGAACTATGTGGGAAGAACCAAAAATCTGCCGGAAGTCACTATTCCACGCAGACGGAGTCGCGGCAAAAAACTAGCATGTATATATAGATTGAGACTGCACCATTTTGTAGTCGAACAAGAACTTATAAGAGTTTACTATTTCCAAATATAAATAAATATTATCCACATTTATCATTGGTAGGTTGTATAGTAATAAATTACATCAACAATATAGCTGCAAAGTTTAAATGGGTTTATCGATGTTTGTTATTTTATCACGAAAAAGCTACTCAATGTTTTTTTATAAACAGCCAATGTGTAATATATCAGTTTAACGGAATTATTAATAGACACATTGTTTGTATCAGTCATAACATCCTGAACGAAATTGTAACGAGTAGCTAGAATTTATAGAAGTTTGGCGCGAAAGCAAAAAAAAATTAAATTGTCTATGCTTCTAAGTTTTATTGTTCTCTTCGCGATTGAAATTTTAAAAAATGGCGGTATATGTGCCTTATACATAACGAATTATATTTCTTTACCCATGATCCTTATGTACACATATTACAAAAATTATTTATTTTAGTCAGTTTCAGTGACAGACGGTTGTAAAATGAATTAAGGAAGAAGCAAAATATTTACAAGAACAACGAAAATTATATAAACCAAATACGTACATATTATGTAACAAATTAAAAATGAAATACAGTTGAAATTCATAAGCAATAGTTACAAAAAATATGAATGATTTTTTTATTTAATATTTTTATTTCGTATAAATTCTGATCGCTTCTCACCATTTAAATATATTATTTATATAAAAGGTTAGTTAAAAAGTTATGTCACATCTATGAAATTGAAGTAAAAACACTTGAATTGTATTTTTATAGCTGGTTTAAATCGCAATACATATAGACCATTAACATAAAAGAAGTATAAAGTAGAAAATAAAGTTTCACCACCATTTTTTTTGTGGGTTGGAGTTGATTTTAGGAGGAGAAACACGTTCTTAAATTTTATAATGAAAGAGATAAATACACGATTCAAATCGTGTCAGTGACATTTATGGATAGAGTTGATTAGAACTTAAAAACTGGTTTATCTAAGCCGTATAAATTTGATGCTTAAAAAACCGTCGGTTTAGTAGTAGTAGTAGTATACTGTATAGTCCCTTCCCTAATGCTACTTGCTAGTTTTAGTTTATATCAGCTACATATTTCGACTAGTTACAAAGTGGCAAGATTATAAAACGAAAACACAAATTATAACTAACTGTAATTAATTTATCTATATATACAGGGTGACTGGTGAATTACTATCAATATTTAAGGAGAATACTCGGTACATGATTCCAGGTACAGTGTTCCGAGTGTGGACGCGTGCGGCGGCGTGCTGATACAACAACACGCTGCCGCGCGCGAGTGTGTGTGTGTGTGTGTATACCTAATCTGTAGGGTGTTCATACGATGCGTAATTAATTAGATAACTTTTGGTTAACTTTACTTAGAAGTTTATTAATATTTATGTTATATTAATTTTTATTTTGTCATATATGATCGTCAAATATCACGTCCTCAAATATCGATAGTAATTCACCAGTCACCCTGTATACGAAATAAATTTGTCTTGTCTGTGGTTATTACATTGTATAACTGTTGTTAAAACAAATATAAAAAGGTGCGTAAACATTACACATATAACGGGTGTCCCAACTAGAACGCAATTTTTAACTTTGGCGCCATTTTAAGCGTGATTGTTTGACATTTGAACAATTGTTATTATTTGCTTGTAGAAGGTACAAGGTTTGTAAAAATGGAGCGCTACACGAATGAACAACGCATTCTCATTGTAAAATTGTTTTACCAAAATGGTGAAAGTTTTGCGGCTACAGTTCGCAAATTACGATCATTTTGGAGTCACTCAAAAAGAGTCAACTGTAAAGAGATTAATGAATAAATTTGCCGAAACTTGGTCTGTTAGTGATGTAAAGACAACAACTACGCAAACAGTCAATGGTGTTCGATATCGTGAAATGATTACCAGTTTTTTCTTGCCTAGAATCGAAGAAATGAATAAGGACTGCATGTGGTTTCAACAAGTCGGCGTCATACAGCCAGAGAAACAATTCAATTGCTGCATCAGTCATTTCCCGGTCGTGTTATTTCCCGTTTTGGAGACCAGAATAGGCCGCCGAGATCGTGCGATTTAACACCTTTAGATTATTTTCTTTGGGGTTTTTTGAAGTCGATGGTTTACGCGTATAAGCCGACGACGACTCAAGCCTTAAAAGAGGAAATTGGACGCTGTATTTATGAAATACCGCAGTATTTATGCAAAACGGTCCTAGAAAATTTCATTCAAAGTTCGCGCGTGTGCCTGCAAAGCCGCGGCGGCCATCTGCACGATATCTTGTTCCATACATAACCTCATTCTATCTACTTTACGATATAATAAAGTTTCACGATATATTTTTTTAATATCTGTGTTTTATTTAAAATTTAAAAATTGCGTTCTAGTTGGGACACCCTTTACTATACATCACATTATACTAGAGTATGGACTATATAGAGCTTAACTAAATATTACAAAATGTTGCGCTCACGGTTGCTGAAAAGTAGCCGAAACATCGGGAGTATGTAGTTTTTTACAAAAATAAAATCGAGTGGTATAATCTGAAAAATATTAGTTTCATTTACAAAATGTTGTAGCTTTGCATTATGAATATATATAATATATATAAAGCTTTGTATACACTATACCACAAGCAGGTTCACAGTAAATTACTCGCCTGCGGGCTTCATTAAGATGGCCAGTAAATTACTCTTACTCCATTACGGATCCTATTGCGTGTTACTCGGTTTTCGTTCATGATTTACTATAGCCGGTATGACATACGAGAATATGGTCCACTCGAATGGATGTATAAACAGTGCACGACGAGAAGGTTTTGAATCGTATTTTTAGCAAACGTTTAAAATATCTGTAAGGTTGCTTTTCGTTAAGGTTAAAATATAGGTATATAATAATCTCATGCTTGATACTACTTATACACAAGAGTCGAATTTGACATGGAAATTGTCTTTTATTGTTTAAAATAATAACAATACGATTCCTTTTTGTTTCGCCTATAAACTGAGATTAAGCTTTCTATGTTAGAAATTTAACCTCAATCAAAAATTCTTCATCGAAACCGTAACAAAACAATGTTATAAAGTTTCACTATTTACAAATTAAGTTGTTGGACAACCGCTAAACAAATATTAATTAAAAATATATATTTCAAAAACGCTTACAAATTACAATTTTTAGCATTGATTCGCCAACGAAATCGCATTTACACTTGAAACTAAGGTTTAAATAAAAAATCTGTTAATGTTTGATACGAGTTTGTACAACTTTATTTAAAATAAAATTATTTTTGAATGACTTATTCATTAAAACACATCAATAAACGTCCTATCTTGAAGCGTTATACAGCTTAGGTTACTTACAAACGTACTAACCGCCATCATAACTATTATTTATAAATATTAAATAGAAATATTATGAATATCAATTACTTCTTACGATGATCTTTATATGTAGTATAGTTAAATTACATTTATTTAGATGAGTATAATTATTTAAATCTTCATAATTTTAATAGATTCAGTAACAGATTTATATAATGTGAAAACGTCATAATATGACATTAATTTCCATACATTCTGAAATTATTGTTGTATAAGTCACTTTATATGTTTTCTATTTGTGTTCAATTTGACGCCATCTTACGTATAGAATATTTTACTATTATTTTTATCTTCAAACATTTTAACAAATGTCTTATAGGATGTGGTCGGATAGACGAAACCGAGATATCTAATATGTAATAACAACGTTGTACTTTAGAGTTGTTCTAAGCTTTAATGTGCTGAAACTATCAGTTAACAGTATGACAGTGGCGTGCACAGAGATTTGGAATAGGGAAAGCAGAATATGTATGAAAAGGAAATTACCGATTTTCATAATTTCCTTTCTAAAATATTGATAATAATGAAATCTTTTGCAAGTATTCATTTAAATGAAACTAATATTTTCGAATTACTACGAGTAATTTATTATTTTTACCGGCAGACGCGATGTTTGCCGTGATCACGGCTGCTGCAAAGTAATCGAAACGTCGGGAGTATGTATGTATGTAGTTTTTAAACATAATAAAATACGCGAAGTAATCAGAAAATATTAGTTTCATTTAAACATTGCTAATATTCACGCATAATGTTACAGAAGTTCGATCAGAACGAACATCTATATAGGTACTTATTTATGCATCTTTCAACTACTGTTGAGCCACGAAAGTACTTTAAAACAATTACGATCTGTTCATCACGGCTTTTTAAAAGTTTTTTTAAATATCCAGAACATCCAGAGTAGATTCAAACATTCTTATTATTATCATTTGAAAACAACAAACAAGGCAAAAATTGTAACTTATTTGTATGTACACAAACTGCTAACTTATTAAAACTATCATAATACTTTTTATTAAAACGAATATGGAACGTTACCTTTCGTTTTGTTCAATCTCAACTGGTCACACACCTTGACTTTGCACTTATTTTAATTTTATTATCAAACGACAATATTAAACATCTCGTATTTAATCGCGATAAAAATACATCACAAGCACAGATCTCACAGCTATAATTTTCCATTATTCGTTAATAAATTAATCCACTATTTACTAATCCACTAATTAAAACTTCTTCACTGACGCTTAGAAAGACAAATGACAATATTCAATAATAAAAAAATGGCGAAAAAAATATGTAAACAGTTTACCGACCAATCAGAGAGTCCCGTTTCGTTTGACAATTAACGGACTTTCTACGACATTTTAAACTATTGTTTATCAAAATAATCAGTGCTTATCGTACACTATGCATGGCTCTGGCTGCATAGCGGCGCTAGCAGTTGGCAGCGGCCGATCGAAAATGTTTTGTTTTTACATTGGTAGATGGCACTTATAATATAGCAAATCGTGAATCAAATATCATATTGTCATTTAATATGATATTTGATTTAAACATATGTATTTCGTAATGTATGGTTAAAAGAATGTAAGTAATAATTAAACAATATAGGTTTAGTTGTTATATGGGTAGGTTATGCAGTGCTTATTTGCATCTGTGGTGTGCACGCCACTGCAGTATGATTAGAAGAAACATTAAACTTGGGTAACAATACAATTTTCAAAATTCTACGGTAAAATTTAAAGTAATAAATTATTGTATTTCATAATTAGGTACGAGGGTCAAACTGAAAGTTCTTAGAACTGGCCACTTATAAACAATAGGTATAATAAAAAAATAATTCTAAAATTTGAAAATAGAACTCTTTGCCAATATTACTGAGTATATATTTCATATATTTGTCATTTGTTTTACGATTTGGCGGCAAATTGAAAATTGTCTGTGTCACGTCAACATGAATTCAACACGAGAAAATGATTTTTTATGACTTTAGATGTCATTTAAGTCAACAACTGTTTACAACTGGTTTAATGAGTTTAAACTTTGAATTACTGGGTCACCCGCTGTATAGCCCCGACCTCGCGCCTTGTGATTTTTATTTATCTCCAAAAATTAAAGAAAAACTTAAAGGAAAGCGGTGTATGAATGCTGAGGAAGCGGTGGCTGCGTATCGCGATGCAATTGAAGAGACCCCTAAGGACGAGTGGGCAAAGTGCTTTTCCCAGTGGTTCCATCGCATGCAGCGGTGTATTGTCGTGAATGGACAATATTTTGAAAAGATATAATGAAACTAATAACTGGCTAATGTAATCAGTTTTTGATCTTCTAAGAACTTTCAGTTTGACCCTCGTATATATGTAATCGATATTTTAGAAGAATAAATCATTTTAATTTAATATACATATATAACGCAACTGTCAAATAAAAAACAATCTTGTCTGTAATGTCAAATCTTTGTCAATAATATAAAGGTAAAAAATTCCACTCTACAATCTCCTTCGTGTTTCCTCAACACAGTACTCAAGATTATAATTGTTATTTATTCCACTAATCCAGAGGAAATGGAGCCATAATCAAAAAAAGGGTATAATAAAACAGCCATATGTATATAATTATTGTAATTCACCACAGTTACTTATGATCACTTTAGCCGAGGGAGCGCCGGTCTTGCTTCCATATCGCTCCATCTTCTTCAGTACATCGAGTCCAGATAATACGTGACCGAACACTACATGCTTCCCGTCCAACCAATCGGTCCTACAAATACAAAATAAATATTATTGAGGTATTTTTTTAAATGGCAACACTTAATAAGTTTTTAAAATCTCTCATTATTACAACAACTAGAATTAAAAATACTTTAGGCACTATAAGAATATTAAAAACAATATGTCTCATTGTTTATTTTACAATTGAAAATATGATATCCATCTTAAGTCTATAATAATTTGATTCAACACAATTTAAAACAAGAAAATATGTTCAATGCATGACAATTTGGAATTGCAATTCACATTTTTATTTTATGCACAAAATTACTTAGTGCTCTAACTTTATGTACATTATCAGAGCCTTTTGAGATATTTTCTAGCCCCATGTTTGTTAAGCCAACATATAACGGCATGAATTAATTTATAAATCTTCATACACTAAGTATAAATTAGATATCCCTTTATTATATTTGGTAGTACATAAGATACTCAACATACAAATCTGTAATCATATACTTTAAATAAATGTATATTATCAATTGACTGTAACCAGTATAAGATAGGATAAACTTGGTAATTATAAGATCTGTTACGTTTTTTATTTATATTTTTGGAGTTTACCTATTAAAGCCATAAATCTCCGCGTTTTGAAGTGCGACAGAATGATTAACATATTAGTTAGTTGTCAAATCTTATTTAAAAAAAAAGGATTTGTATCAACAACTACTAATAAATTTAAAATTAATCAAAAAAACATTGTCGTGCGGACAAAATTGTGAATCTAAACCATTCCCAGATCCCCTTGAACACATACAAAAAATTTCATAAAAAACGGTCCAGTTGTTTAAGAGAAGTTCAGTGACATACACACTCACAGAAGAATTATATATATAAAAAGATTATATCTCACTTGGCAGTACAAAGGAAGAACTGTGACCCGTTGGTATTAGGTCCAGAGTTTGCCATACTAAGTATACCGGGTCCCGTGTGTTTTAATGTGAAGTTCTCGTCTTCAAATTTCCTTCCATATATTGATTTGCCGCCTGTACCATTGTTGTTTGTAAAATCACCACCTTGACACATCTGTCTTCGATAAGGATTATAGTTAAGAACAGTTTAGATATCACACAGTAAATTATGATTTTATTTATATATAACTATGTACATATTGATATGAAGATATGATTTAAATTTGAAAAGGATGCTTGAATTTTCTGTTAATTAAAATAATTGTAGAGCATGAGAATTGAAAGAGTGCAAGTCCATGATTTCTCTGTACTTTAAGTAATGATATTGAAAATATAAAATTTACTGTTATAACAATTATAATCATAGAAAAAATAATAAAATGTTAATAATTGTATCAAAACAATAGTAACTTTGAGTGCTTAATAGTATTATTCCTCTAAATTAAATAAATTGAACTAATGATTATAAAAGGATACAAAATCCGGTATGATCCTGTGAAAACTGCTGCCCTGGTAACCAAAACCTTTTTCATGTGTACACAGAGCTTTAAAGTTTTCTGCAGTTTTTGGTACTATGTCTGCTCGGAGCATCATTATGATTCGTCCAATCTCCTGCTTTCCGACACTAATATCGAAGTATACTTGAGGGTTGCGCTTTTCTATGGGTCTAGCTGGCTCCTGAAATATTTTATTGTTATATGTGAGAGAAATTCATATGAGCTTAGTGATATGTGGGGAAATTTACCTACAAAATAGTAAATTTTAATAGCGAATACTACACAGATACAAGATTCCTCATATGGTTAACCTTTATAAGATTCTTGTGTACATATGTGTCCTATTATTACATTAATTTCCTATAGTGTATAAGCTATATATAATTCATAACTCACACTTGAAGCCTCAGTCTTTTCCTTGCTCGCATTATTTGAATCTTCCTTATCAACATTTAATGTTCCACCAGCATGTTTCTGAAGCCAGCTGTCTTCAGACCACACAGGACGAGTCGATCCTTCTTTGATGCGTTGTGGTGCTGCTATGTTCACTCTGATTGTACGACCAAAGAGTTCGGAATCGTTCTGAAAATTTTATATCGTAAATATGTTAATTTTATTAACAGTGTAATCATTGAAATTTTATTTTAATAATCTGTTACAAAAGAAATGATTTTTGGTATTGAATCCGTACTTTATTAGAAGTTCACTTGATAAAGCTGACATTGTGTGAAAAGAGTAGCGACTTTCTTCCGCATATAGAGTGCATGATGATATTCGGTAGAAACATATATTATAATAATAAAACTTTAGTCAATTCAATGTTTTTAATGACTTACCATGTTGTCGATAGCAGCAGCTGCATCCTCTGCGTTCTCAAACTCAATAAACGCAAACCCTCTATGTTTTTCTGACTCATAATCCAAAGGAATTTGGACATCCACAAGATCTCCGAACGGTATGAAAGCAGCATTTAAAACTTTTTCATCGACTTCTTCGGCTAAACCACCAACATATATAGTTCGCTTCGAATTAGGTTTGCTGGCCATTATCAATTTCTAAATCATTAAATAACTATTGAAGTATAAGCAATATTCATATATAACCTTTCGCGGGTTTTACCTTTATGTTTATCAAGCAGTTCTGTTCGTTGTCATGTCTTATGTCAATGTCAACTGTCAAGTACACAAATTTCGTTATAAAATTACAAAATATAATAATTTTAAAAACACTAAAAAAATAAAAGCACCTTTTATAAAAAACATTATAATATTTGTACAATACAAATATCAATTTATTAATATATGTAATTAACAAATATCATATGTGGTTGTTAAATTGTCTGTTTAGTTTTTTTGTTGTATTGGAATTCTTGTGTTTAATTAATCGGATAAAAACTATAGCTAAAAAATTTAGAAGACTCAAAAAAGTTTTGTGTTTAAAAAATAACTCCATTAAGTTATTCCGCAAAATGGTTTTTATTTGTATTTCTTTATTATAACTTTGGCATTTTAAAGCAAGGTGTCGTGATCTAAGATAATTTTAACAATCCCTTATTATTGAAATAAAAATAATATTTTCGGATTACTATGCATTTTTTATTGTGCATAGTTTCTTCAACTGTGGTCAAGGGAAGACGATATGCCTTAAGTCATAATAATCCGAATGCGAATCGAACCAGTAATCGAAGAATATTAGTTTGATTAAAATTAATACTTGTAAAAGTATTAGATCTTATATCTTTTCAGATTTATTAATAATTAATTCTTCTTTAGTAAACCTAAATTATACCGAAAAACGGTATTAATCAAAATCTTCAATGGCTAAAGTCATGTTAATTATAAGAAATTATTGTTTCTCCTACTATAGTATTTATCTATTTTGTTAAATAATCATAGAAAAAAACAATCGTATTCGAAGGACATTTTCATTACCATTTCAATTCGTGCAATGGCATAAAATTTAAGAATTTATTTCTTTTCTTTTTCTTCTATTTATAGCCAATTTTTGTCTGCTAGCAATCATTGTCGTAAAATTACTTTTCATAAATGGAACGCATTATGAAATTATGTTTTAAAAATAGAATAATAGTAACGTTCAAATTGCATGCCATAAAGGTACCTATTAAAAATATTGCGTTTGAGCCCGGCTAGATGGCCGTAAAATGTGGAATGTTGAAAGCTTAAGGGTAAATTAAAATTAAATACCTTCTTTTTAAAACAGTTTTATTAGTAATAAACTCAAAAATGCGACATCGAGAATGTTTTTTAACTATTACCTAGCAGAAAAATCTTAATGTATTTAATTTTAGGCCACACGTAAAAAATCATATATAATTATACAATATTATTTATTCCACAAATAAAGATCAATTTTCTATAAAACAGTTTATTACTACGGATAAATATATGTATTAGTTTACTTTCGATTTACCTTATTCATTGCAACTTTTGTTTTGAAATAAGAACAATCTAGAAGAAAATTTTAATAGTTTTTAGTTACTTAGTTTTAAAAACCTGATAGTATATAAATTTACCTCATAAAGAATTGAAAAATCTTAAATATTACTTTACCTACTCTGTTTCGGCTCAATTCGGCGATTTGAAACGGTTCCTGTGAATATTGCTCTGAGATTAACAAATCCATTTTTTTTCGGTACAATGACATGAATTTTTACGACAACATTTGTTATATCATATCCAAACTACTACTTTATTCAACATTTTGAAGGTATAAATAATGATAAAATATATAAACGTAGTGTCAGGAGCCAGGGTAGTATATGCTTTAAATGTTTATCCTATTTTTTTAATTATTTAACGACATTGTCAGGATGACAGTTGACAGATGACAGATGAATCTAAACGATACAAATGTCATTTGTACGTTTTCCGGATTGTAATAAATTAACTTGTCACAAGTTCAAGTTTAATGCAGACGGGGCTCTGTGAAACTGGTAGTATTATCGAAACTGGATCTTGGATAACACGGTTGTACACATCTTATAAAGTGATCATTGACAAGTTTGCTACAAACGTGCTATGCATATATCAATTACATTAAAAAAATCTCCCTTTAAAGGACTACTGTTTTTTAATCATTTATTTTATTTATATAACTCACTTTATTACTTATAAATAAAGCTATACAGGATCTTTCTAGTTGTTTATATATTTTAAGTATTCATTGATATAAGTAAGAATCGTCAGTTACGTAATTTATTATCTGTAATATTCAACTTAGATACCTATACGAAACTATTTTACACATCTTGCGATGGTTTACCACAAGCATACGACTGTCCACACCAAATCTAAGGCTGTTTTATAACAACATAAACAAGATTCAACTCGAACGTTAGGAAAGGGTACGGAGTCGCGATTAACAGCTAGTTGACTAAAATAGAAACATTTCTTTATTGCTTCTCAACTCTCTGACCAATGACAGCCGATGGATAATTAGCACCAGATCCTGTGGTATCATGAATTGACAAGACTGATAAACCTAGTACAGGCTGCGATACGACGGGTTTCAACGGAAGCGGCCCAACTAAATTACAACTTCGATTAATTACTTACAAGTAACAAGCATCTGTCATCTGTCACTATTATAAGTGACAGTTTTGTAATTTCGATGCATTACAATGAAACAGAATATATATTGTTATACATTATTTTAATATCACTTTATAAACATTCATGTTAATCTGTATTATATAGTTATTTAAAATTAAATTTACAACTGATTGAAATATCTAGAAATAATTTTCGTTTATTCTTCTGTGATGGACATGATTTTGATTTAATATATATGCAGCACTTTCATTTAGTTTTTGAAAAGGAAATTACAATCTTGTCGTGAAAATGATCACTGAAATTTCCTCGAGTATTAAATCTCAAAATTTATTGAAAA
The DNA here is from genome assembly GCA_916720795.1 of Danaus chrysippus. Taxonomy (NCBI): domain Eukaryota; kingdom Metazoa; phylum Arthropoda; class Insecta; order Lepidoptera; family Nymphalidae; genus Danaus; species Danaus chrysippus. The sequence continues at coordinate 11,776,127 of CAKASE010000074.1, read as the reverse complement.
TTATAATGATATTTTTATTTTTAGATCGTTATTCCTATTCAAATAAGCACGCATTAATTTTTTTTTTAAAGATGTCTACACAATAGTGATAATAATTTTATATAACTATTTAAAGTCTCAGTTTGATTAATAAATATATTTTTTGAAAAACATCACGTCATACCGGGCTCATTTGTACTTATTTGTTAGAATTATATTTATTTTTGATATCCCTACATAGACATTCGTATTATCATTTAAATTAAATGCTTTCATTTCTTTAGAGCTTAATTATTATTAATAAAATACAAATACTTTAGTTCAAGTCTCAAGCTTAAATATCACACTAGTTCCACATAAAGTACCTAACAATTCATCACTCTATGTAGTGACATTTCGTTTCATATATATTAACCGATTGATAACTCTTACTCAATTGACTGATTTTCAGCTATTTAAAGTTTGAACTGTTGTTTATTCAGTTGTATATCGATAGTTTTTAGTTGTAAGGTTAGAAACCTGCGTGGTTTTTGCGTCCGGCTAGCGGTTTGACGAGGAAACACAGCTAGCATTCCTGCTATGTGGACATGTGTGATGTCCGTTATAGTAAATTGTTTAGATACGACAGTTTACGACAATGACGTTAAATAAATACACAGATAACATAATCCTGAGACACAGATTATACTTTATCATATAAATTTTGACATAAATTGGCTATAGACAATTATAAATCTATAGACTATTATTTGTCTATTGAATGTTATTTATATATATAATCTTCATTTGACTTCAATCGTTTTATTTATCTATGATAAAGATTTCCTAGTACAGTATTAACTTTTATTATATACCACCTCTTTGCTAAAAAAAAAGTAAATGGTGATGCTGGCTAGTAATAAAAGAAAAAAACAGTTTAGCCAGATAATTATAGTCTCTAATGTCTATGAGATCGTATAACGATGCCGGGTCAAATGATGATGGCCGTGAACAATTCGTTAGCCACATATCAAACTGATACAGTGTACCGTTGTTTGTTTTATTGATAACGTATGCATTATATATTTTAAACGGCCATAAAGATACGAATTTTGAAATAAAATAACAACTTAAACTATTACTTTATTATATACTTACCTACCATTATTTTTGTTATGGAAATTAAATCAAATAAAAATAATTTTAATGGCGGGAATTTTAAAATGCGTACGTCGCTATATATTAAGAATGTGACTTCCTCTATATATCATAGGATCTTTTAATTATTATGTTTTATTGAGGAAACATAAAAAAAAACTTTCTCGTTTATCAAATTAGGAGTATAATATATTGCAAAGTTTAAACAGACACAATATATAATACCAAAGAGAAAGTGGATTTAAACTACTTTTTTGATTTTTCTAAGAATCAACTACCTACCAATTTTTTTAAATGTTATACTATTAAACGATGATTAAATCCTTTTGACATATACTTTACCTATATAATTACATATTATACAGATCAGGTAAAAGACGAAATACATATTTATCTTATTAAGCAATTACTGATAGCAAGCAGTTAAGATATAATTAAATTTATTTGTATACATTTCTATAAGTACCTATAGCCTCAACATTTTATAGCAATATATTATTATATTTGAATATATTTGGGTATTTAATTACAGCTGCTACCACCAAATATCTAACAATCAGACTTCAATACTAATGGGAATAAATGGAAAAAAAATCACTGAATATTAGTTGAAAAATTCAAATCAACATTATATACAGCATATTTACTCCAAGTTCGCAACGAGTGACGAATACGCGACATTTTCAGTTTTTCATTCATAAACTTACGTACAACTTTAAAGTATTGAATGAGAAACAAGACACTTCGTATGCAGTGACCATACAAACCTGTGTTAAGCATATTCATTATTTGCTGTAAAAACATCTAAGTAGAATACTTAATAGTAAGTAGCTAGTATCGCTTATAACATTACTTAGCTTATTCAAGATGGCATCCGACATATTTCACAATATCAATTTAGTTCGTTCTCAATCAGATCCATCAATCATGAATCATTTGTAATGTAATTAACAACAAAAACTACTTACTTATATGTTATAAGCATCAGTATCATAGGTACGGGTGGATGAAGTTTTTTTCACAGAAGCCTGATGGAGATCGGCCGGAGCTTGACACACACGGCTCTTGAAAACGGTGAGCATATTAAATGTAAATACTTTACTTTCTTTACGTATTATTGTTGTTTATTTTAAATGTTCAAGGGGAACTATGAAATTATTGAGAATACTAAGAATGAAATGTTATCTTCTAGTACATCATAATTTATAACCATGTTATTTAAATCAAAATTCAACAAAATTTCAAAACAATTACCCATTTCTGAATGATCGTCATGATTTGGAAAAAGAACTTATTAATATTGTACTGTATAAGAAGAGCAATTATTTGTGTCAATAAGTTTTTATTGCACAAAATTCAATTACTGTCCATCTACAATAAATAATTTTTATTACTTAATACAAAAATTGCAATCATTTTCACAATTAAATTGACGTAAATAAACTCGTCATATCAAAAAGCTTACTTATAAAGGGTTAAAAAAAATGATTTTACTTATTAATGAACACTACGAATAAATATTAATATTTTGCCTATCAAAAGCTCGTAGAAGCTTGACAAATTAATTATCCGTGTGTCACATACGAGGTCTGTATAAAAGTAGCGGACGTCGTGTTTCGCAATACTCGCCCGCGCAAGGTCAAGCGCTAGAGTCATTGATCTCGCTACATCGGTAAGTCGAAATTAATTAATTATAGTTACAATTTATATAAGAAAAACCTTTATTTATAAGTGAAATGGTTTATTTTAATCATTTTAATTCGTGTGCAGAAAGCACTTAATTAAAAATGATACGAAAATTAATTTAACCGATCGTAAGGATTGCATTATTTAATCAAGTTTAAATATATTTTATGATAATATAAATAAATAAGTGTAATGTTATTATTTTGAAGTGTTTCTAAATTATTTTTGAGAAGAATATTCATTCTATATACTTATTCATAAAAAAATTAAAAATATTTGATAAAAAATCCTTCTTTAGATATTATTTATTCAATTTGTTCAAAAATGTTTCTAATATTTACGTACTTAAGTTTAAAAAAAATCATAGAAAAAATATTGTAATAAAAAATTAATATTGTCTATACTAAAGGAATACGAATAAAAAACTTCCATCTTTATTTATAACTAGATATGTAATTTAAAATAGTGCCTTTATAAAGAGGCGAAGTTCCAGTGGGAAACCTGTTCGTAATTACCAGGCCCTCAGTGGTCTTCCTTTATAATATAATCACTATCCCTAAGACGATAAAGGTTAAAATACCCCATCAAACGACCCCATACCACAACCTTGACAAAGACTTGATGTCGGACTTATAGAAATATTTTTTTACGTCTGACGTTACAAATGGCGGGAATTTTGACATAAGTAATGTCGTTTTATTATTAAAATTAAATTGTTCATAAGTGGCAGATAGACATAAAAATAGTCGAATTAGTTTATTAAAATTTATCAATAGTCAATATTTTCTAAACAAACGGTGTGTGAATGTAAAAAATTATAATATTTTTTTTAGTTCAAGCAACACAATCAAACAACAATTTACTCATTATAACTGTCTTTCATGAAATGCGTTTGTCGAAAAAAATTGTAAATAAATAGATTACTAAAACTTGAACAATTCCTTAAAGTTTAAATACAAAAAATAAAAAAAATAAAAGCTTTATTGATTACTGTCTATCTTTGTTTATTGCTTAAAATAAAACAACTTAATCGCTTCTTTCTTATACCAGTATGCTTAGTCTAAGTTGGCTTCGTCACGCTAAATACGGCGCGTTAATAGTTTTTCATTCATAAATCTTCTCACATTATAGCATTACAAAAAGTTATTGAATGGGAAACGGGAAATGCTTCGTAAATAGTGTGATGATGTGAGCTAGGACTAAACATGGTGCTTAGTACAAACAACAAACTACCATAGTTACAGTATATACGAACTACGAAGCCTTAACCGTTTCTCATTCAATAAACTACTTTAATATCTACTGGAATGTATGGAGATTTATGAATGAAAATCTATTAGCACTCTGTATGTAATGTGACAATTCGAACTTGGGTTTAGTGACTTTTAAACCTCTTGAAGTTGGCTGTTAATCTTGAGCTCACTATGTGTCAAGTACTCTGCATATCATAGAATTTCAATGACAAGACAAATATTACTTTTAATTCTTTACAAGTATATGATTAATTTACCGTTTTGAGTACGTAAATTTTAATCTTTTACAAACCGCAAAATTATAACAGATAAAAAAATTATAAATTTTTTTAATAAATGTTTTGTTTTTAGAATAAATCATCACCATTAACATGGATTCCAATTCATAAATCATAGTATATAATATTTATTACAGATTTAAAAGTGACAGTTTTATTAATTAAAAATTATTATCTGTTTAATAATCTGTATACTGTATAATCTGTGTAATATATTACATAATTGTTATCTGTATTCCCACTGTAATAAGTCATGGTAAGAGGAGATTTTTCAAATATATTTTTTATTATGTATTGCACATTACATACACGTTCCTATAACAGGTTTGATAAATTTAGTTCAAACATTATTTGTAGTTTTTACTTGGTATTAATTCAAACTCCTTTGAGATAAGTTGTCTGGAATGTAGTATTAAAAAAACATTAGTATGACTTCAATTGTTATTGGTTTAAATAAAAGATTATGCAAACTTTTTGCTTAAATTTCAAAGACTAATCTTTTAATTCTTTGGAACTTTAAAAATAATATCCTCCTTGGTTCTTTGAGTGAAAGTAACTACATAATTTTTCTGTTTTTATGAATTTATTTAGATTTTAAGATAAAAATATCGCGGTATCGGTGTCAGATACAATCTTCAAGAAAGTCAAATATTAAATTTTTTCCCTCACTAACTTTTAGTGATGTTTTTTATCATCTGTTTGTTCGGCTTTTTAATAGTATTAGGCCGTGACCGAGACGTGTAAAAAGCGTTTAAAATACGAATACCGAGAACGGTAAATATTTGACATCTTCATTTCCCAATCGGATTACTTTTTGACAGATTTTTTTTGGACGGAAGGTGATGAAGAAATTGTCCACGAAATATAATTGTAAATACCTAAATGAGTTTGGTTATAATCTTTTTCAGTTCTAAAAGAATTTATGAATATTATAACAGGTCGCATTTTTGATTCATTATAATTTTAACATTTTCGTACGTAATTTTCGAAAGTAAATATGACTAATAAACGGGACACATAAAAACAGTTCGTGTTTATAAACTCGTTCTAAGGTTATTAAAAATGATTATATAAAGCTTTTTTCAAACTAATAAAAATTACTTTCGTTACTAGGTGTGTATTCTAAATTTATTGGATAATGACGATTTGAGCCTGTTTTGCGTATTTGAATCCGATGCAGACGACGAAAATTCTCGACAATATCAAAAACACCTAATATTATCTCATAACTGTATAAACTTTAAAAAATGTAAAGGTTCAGATCTAATTGTTATGCCAAAGTTTGTTTTAAAATCATTCATAGCAATTTAACATTTTCATATTAAACTTAGAATCTTTGCATGAACATAAGTACTTTTAAATATAATCTCTGTGGTACTTTCTTTCAAGTATTTATCGTTTGATCAGTGTAATAGCTCTTTACTTTTATTGAGATATTTCAAATAACAGTTTCTTATATTATCAACATTATAACTGTTTTATAATAACCATACGGTATTTTGAAAGTGAATTCTGTAGTTGTTTGACTTGAGTCAAATTTGTTTCATTCATTTTTTTTACGTTTATTTGGATGTACCAACTAAGACGTAGGTGTTCAAAAACTTATTTGAAAGAACAAATAAATACTTCTTTTGTTTAAAAAATAGGCGGGTAAAATAGGTCGGTTTATATAAATACTTTTTTGTTTTTTTATAGTAAAATAGCTCTTTTTTTTTAAATGACAGCAACATTTAACAATGTCAATTTATTGAACATATTTTGACAAACGTAAGGCTGCATTCACATGTATTGAATTTATGAACGGTAAATTGCGAAATTATGCGTAATTTTATAATTTTGAACATTATATGAAAAGGAATTTTATATATATACAGGTGACTGGTGAATTACTATCGATACTTGAGGACGTGATATTTGACGATCGTATATGACAAAATAAAAATTAATATAACATAAATATTAATAAACTTCTAGGTAAAGTTAACCGAAAGTTATGTAATTTATTAAGCATCGTGTGAACACCCTACAGATTAGATATACACACACACTCACACATACGCGTGCGGCGACGTGGTGTTGTATCAGCACGCCGCCGCACGCGTCCACACTTGGAACACTTTATTTATTTATACGGAAATTTGGTCAAAAATTAAGTGCCTATTTTTGTTACATAATTCGAATGAGAATCATGTACCGAGTATTCTCCTTAATATATAATATTCATACAATTTTCTAACATCTGTAAAATGAATAAAGCTTGTATTCTTTATCAAATCATTAAGGAGATATTCGTTTTAAATTACACGTTTTGAAATGTGGTTTCAACTGTAACATAAATCGAAGGCCCGTTACTATTAATACCTATGCCCTTTCAATAGTTACATATCTACTGTGATTGTGGTCTAGGGTCGTCCACATTCGTAGTAGTAATTCTGGTTGCTGATAGCATAAGCTTTGTTTATAAGTCTTACAAAATGTACGACTGTTATATTCGTATTTTAATAACAAATTACTGAAAATGGTAGCTTAATTCTTAAATAAATATTAAGAATTTGAAAACTTCTTTGGAATATAAGCAACGTATAGGTATACTTATTTGACGAAATTTCATTGGTCACTATTCTAAAATATACTAATAGGAATGAAGTTACTCAATCGTTTGAGAATAAACACTTCGTAATATCTTTCCACATTTATGTATTAAAACTAAATAAAAGTACACAATATGTCATTCTTTAGGATTACTTAAATGTTTTACTTTAAGATGCTTTTATGATTAAATAAGCAAAGTTTCTCATCTATCCTAGATTTTAGTAAACATATTTTCAATTCGATTAAATAATTAGTTGCATAGCAATCTTGCTATTTAAAACGATGTTATTTAAAGCTAGTATTGTATAACATAATTTAGTTTTTTTCATTAAAACGTTGATGTTACTGTAAATTTATTCAGAGTATTATTAGCATATTTATATTTCGTGCAATTTTAAAGTAGCGGATGTTTTTATGGACACAATATGCCGTTATATCAAACTAAAGTCTCCGTACGTTCATATCAGAAAATATTTCATAACAAATTAATATTTTTTTGTATGTCTTCGAGAATTTTGCTCTATGTCTACATTATTTATTTTGTGGTTCAACAAAAATTAATAACTTTCATCAATTATTTTGGTTCTTGACTTCCATATACCTTAGATAATGTTAATTAAAAAACCTATTAGCTTTATTTGTATCGACCTATATTTGTAGTTAGCTTCTGGGAACGAGTTTAGAAAAATCTCAAAATGTTGCTCTGTAATAATTAGACTATGTACAAATGTATCAAAAAATGTGTTCTCCTCACTAAGACTACAAGAACCGAACTTGTGGCTATACAAAGAGTATTTAATATACAAGACTCCACGAACTTATTTCTTGTTGTAAGAATAAAATTGGAGTCACTAATAATAATTCAAATTTACCACCAAAAACCTCTGTTGCTTCCAATTAAAACCATACTACAAGCATTAGGGTTAATCGACCAAAAAAGCGTAATTGTCAACCACATTCTGAAGACAGAAGTTAAAAAAAAATCCCTCGTAATGAAGGTAATGTTGGAGAAATTGTACTAGTGTTACTCAGAATCATTGATGCTTTGATAGTTTATGGGACCAAGCTAATTTAGCAGCTGTGCCTAGAGTCAGGTCAGGTCTCTAGCTAATGAAGCGGCCGTTAGTTATGATTGGCTTTTAGCTGTTCATTTTGATAGATTTACTACAACTACTTGTAGTTAATACTACAAGTTCTAAGAATACAAAACTTATAAGAACTAAAAGAATTTAACATCAACATGCATAGTCTTGTAGTTGAGGGTTCTTACCAAGTCTTCTTAGAGCGTAACCGTAAAGGACTGATAAAATAAATTACAAATACTATTATAAAATATTATAAAATTAATATTTATTTAGAACAGTTAAAATATTCTATCCATATTATATAGAACATGAAAGAAAAATGACAAGTTAAAACTCTTTTCCTATGTCCCGAAATTTTCTCAAAGGTAATCTATAGTACTATTTCTGATCAACTCCACGACTTGTAAAGTATATTACATATATTTATTTCGAATAAAATCGGACTATTTTCGCAGGTATTTAAATATAAGTCAATACATACTATGCCTTTATTAATGATCCGCAAATAACGTGAATCTTCCATCATGTTACAGAAAGCGATCGTTAAGTAATTAGTAAGTACATCCTAACAGCTTGCAAAAAGCACTTCCTAATGATTACAAGCTTTTTAAGGAGTCAACAAGTCGACGATAGAATGCCACAAGCTATAATTGACTTCGCAGATGTAGAATTAAGATTAAACAAGCTCTTAGAAGATAATACATTTAATTCCCACGTTTAAATCTTATTGACAAAACCATTTTCAAATATATTATTAAGATTTCCCTAATGGCTACTTCATAAAAGTACTTACTTATATTTACTAAGATTATAAAATTACCGGTTCGTTCATCTCAACAAAAAAATGTATATAATCATCATTCGCTTAGAACTCTTGAACTCACAGAATCTTAGTATTTTAGGAATTTTTATAACAATTATAATATGTAAAATTTTTTGGATATATGTACTTATGAAATTGTACAGGATTTGAAAGCGTAGAACATAATTTTATTAAACAAAAATAGCTAGTATCATGTCATGGTTGTTTAGTATTTACGGACGATTCAAACAAATAATTATTAACTCGTAACAAATGTTACGCCAATTAGCATTTAGTTTACGTAAATGTAGTATGCATTTACGTAAAACAAACGTCGTTCCGTATCAAGATTCCGTTACGTTAATAAATATACTATTGAATAAATTGACTCATATTATATAGAATCAAATACATATTACTAGTAGGTATAAACATAACAAGTTAAATAAAGAAACAAAAGTATTCTCTGGTTACGCAAGTTACAGCAGATGCACGGACAAGGCCTTAAGAACATTGACCTCAGACAGCGCCCTCTAGGGACGCCAAGCTGTAAAAGTTACAAAGCTTATAATCTAACAATCTTCAAACCAGTAATTATTAATTCAATTGGTAATTTGATGTGATAATCTTTTTTAGTATTACTTTTAAATGCTTTCGTATTTTTAACTGTACTCAACTATATAACTTTTATTATTTTAATCTATGCCTCGATAATAGTATATCTTTCGTAATAATATTAAATGAAATTGTCGAACGTAAAATGTTATGTCACTTATAAAAAAAATAAGTCTTATTGTCTATGATTTTTTTTATATTTTAATGTTTAATTTAAATTTATATAATTATTATTCTCATCGAAATCAACCTTTGAGAACTTAATTATATTTCGAACGTATTAATTTGTAATCACCAAGTAATTACAGCGTAGCTGTAGTTCTCGAATCATTAATTCCCCTTACACGATTCACATTAGACTCTCAGGTTGTTAAGTATGTTTTAATTGATGCTTTGTATCTGGGAAGCTGATTGAATTTTTTATTTACTTTAAAAACGGGACTCTGGCTTAATACAGTGAACCATTGCCGTATTTAATTAATACGTATAGATACTTTTTAGCGATATTTTTAAAGATAAAGTAATTTATATATAAGACCCAAGTTTAAAACTCTATTTCTGATTGTTAACCATAGATAATAGAGCTTAGTTATTTTTATTTAGCTTCAAAACTTTAATATTTACCTACAAAAAGCGTAAAGAAATCTGGAGATTTTCAATTTTTAACTGTTATTCATACTAATTAAATACGTCCCACTTAAGTAAATTAATATTCCATGCATGCTGTAGACACAAGTGAAGTATCTTTTAGAAAAAGTAGGCGGAGCTTTATTAGTCAGGTACGCGGTATGCCTAACGCGTTGAAATGTTAAACTTTTCTCCCGTCTCTACTCTCGCAAATAATAATATTTTTAAAACCAAATTTTTGAATATTCGTATGGATTAAAAATGTATGTGATTTTATACATAAAGTTTACACTGGTGATTATAATGGGTATTAAAAAAACGTAGTAATTTAGTACTCAAAAAGGCTAGCGATTCGTCAAATTGTTATTTATTTGAAGCTTAATGGGTACTTTTGTTAACTACCTAAAGAACACGTCTTCATCAGTAATAGTGGCACGAATAATGCTTTTATCCATTAATTATCGGAAACTTTGATAATAAAGGCTACAAAATTGTCCCTGTTAAGTTGTCCATACATAAATACATGTTATTTTTAGTCATAAATACAAGAAAATTGTATTTTATATTAATAAATAAAGTATTATCAAATACGTCGAGAAATGAGATCTAAGGCTTTCGCGAGTTTTATTCATTTAAATGAAACTAATATTTTTAGGATATACTACATTTCGTCTGCCCGTGATCACGGTTACTTAAAAGTAACCGAAACGTCGGGAGTATGTAGTTTTTCCAAAAATAAACCACGAGTAGTATACAACGAAAAAAAATAGTTTCATTTAAATGAAATACGTCGACTTATACTGACAATATTAGATAATATGTGAATAGATTCATAGAATTCTATCTTAAAAGGCAATATAATCCTAAAAGTATTTATCAATTGGTATTCAACAAATGTTTTGACGCCATCAAAGCCCGCGGGCCATACATCTTATATCTCATTTCACAGTGTGATGATGACCAATTATTTAAAGTTAAAAGCAAAACCATCGACCAAGTAACGGTATACGCCAAGTTAACGAACTTACGCAAGATTTATTACGTGTTCCTATGCTGAAGATTTACCTGAATCAAGCTTATATATGTTCAAACACGAAATACAATAAAAATACTAAAAAAAACTATATAATTTATAAGTATATTTAATGATTTCAAATATATATGAAAAGAACAGTAAAGATGGCGTGGTAGTAATTTTTAATTCAAATTATTTTTACTCTTATTTTTTCTCTAAATAGTTTGATATGAAAATTTAGAAAGCAAAATAATGTTTATGTTATTACATAGTTGATAGAAAGCTACTTGTACGAGTATTTTAAACCAAAAAATATTAAAAAAAAATAATAGTTAGTATCTATTTTTACGGAATTAACTCCTATTTTATTTCATTTCAGGTACAAAATGGTCAAGATATTAATTTTCACATCTCTTTTATGTCTAACGGCTAACGCTTTGGGCAGCAGCGATGACAAATTTTTCAAAAAATACGCCATGATGAAGGTGAGTGCATTGTTATTTTTTAAATAAAAAAATATGAGGTTTAAATATTCCATTTGACTATTGCTAAATTAATGTTATAATAGTATTTAGATATCTGTGTTTTATCCAACATGAGCTTATTTTTCCTAAATGTAGTAATTAATGAAACATAAAACAAACAATCCAATAGATTAAATAAAAAAAGTGCAAAATAGAATCCGCAGTCGGTAGGATTCGAACCTACGCTCCCAGAGGGAATCTGATTTCTAGTCAGACGCCTTAACCGCTCGGCCACGACTGCTTGTTGCGAAAATGTTCAAATTATTATTATTATTGTATTTATAAATACAAATTTATAAAATAACTAGCTGGGCACGGTAAACATTGTTTCGCCATATAATTAGGTAATAGGGGTTGGTGATAAAAATTAAAAATTTTGGGTTGTATGTATTTTTTAAAGCTACATTATAAAAAAATAAAAACAATTAATTTCGTCCGAAAAAAAAAACCAAAATTAAGGGGTTGTTCACCCTTATGACTTAGAGGTATGAAAAGATGTTGACCGATTCTCAGACCTACTCAATATGCTCACAAAATTTCATCAAAATTGTCCAGCCGTTTCGGAGTTCACTGTCTAACACAGCGACACGAGAATTTTATATAATATAAGATAATATTTCAATATTTTTACATGATAACCAACACACATACACCATCTTATTACCTATTTGTAAAACTTGAATAAGAATCCATAAAATCGGCTTAAATTCATAAACCAACGTAACATATATATATATTTTTTAATTATTACCCACTAAGTATTTAAAATTTTCAATCTTTTTATTATGATTTTTTTGGTACATCACTCTTTATTATGTTTTTAAACAATTATGTTAAAATTATTCTTAGATTTACGAAAGTTGCTTCGGACCCGAAGTTGTCAAGCAAATAAGAAAAGAAATGAAAGATGCGTACGCAAAATGCTCATCACCGCCATCTATGGAGGAGGTGCCGAACCAACAAGACATTCCCTCTGCCTTGTTCGGAAAACTGCCGCCAGGGTTCGCTATAGATCCAAGCTCGCAAACCATCACTAAGCCGCTAGATGGCCCATTACATAGTAATGAAAATGAATTACAAAAGCCCGATCTTGGACAAATTGGAGAAAAACTTGGTGCTGCCATGGATAATATATTCCCCTTCAGACCCACTCAAAGAGTAAGTGAATTTAATAAAAAGACTAAAAAGTATTAACATTGAATGCCTCCTGTGAGGATTGAACTCACGACCCCTGGTTTACGAGACCAGTGCTCTACCACTGAGCTAAAGAGGCCATGCAATGTGTTGCGAAATTTTTTGTTACATAACAGTTCTATTTATAAATATCGATTTCATTTAAAGCATTGACTAAAAGATTTAAATATTTTCAGCCACCGTTCCAGCCTCCGTCTCCTTACTTGATACCTGGTGGTCAGTTCCGTCCGTTTAGCCCTCCTTACTATCAATTCCCGTTTAATCCCATGTACTACCCCCCCGCACCTCAATACAACCCCTTCGCATACCAACAGCAGCCGTTCCAACAACAATACTACCCTCAACAGTTGATTGGAAATAGCAGGATGTCGGTAAATAATCTCAATATTATCTTCTTTAATATTACCATATATGAATAAAAATATTTAATGCTTTCAAATGCTGGTATGCCACGAACGTGTTAAAAAGTATAGAATATAAAAACAAAATTCTGGCCCACAGTAAAAATGATTCTCAGCATATTTACAACTTTGAATTTGAATACTTTGAACCTAAAAAGTGTTCTTTTTAGTGCGTGCTTCAGAATATATTTTGGCGCCCTTTTCTCAATACAGATTATAACAGACAATATAGATTATTAAAAAATAATGTTCCCGACATATTAGTGCTTGTAAAACGAAACAAAGATTTTATTACAACGTAGTATTATATCTACTACAGAGGGACATAAATCTTCGTGATCGTTTGGAATTGATCTCTCGAGGTCCGAACGCGGGTCGCGTGAGGAACATCACGTGTGTGATGCAGGAACTGGGTTACATCGACCACAACCTGGAACCCAACTACGACCAGATCACACAACGCATCAACAACCTGCCGGTCTCTAGCGAACTGAAAGGTGACATCCAGGACGGTCTACAGTTCTGTCAAAAGTTCTCGGTAATTGCTGATTTATACTCTGTATTATTCTGTAATTTCTGACGTTTAATAATGATCATTTTCGTAGTTAGTTCGTTTAGTTTCTATTGCTATGTGAACTCTTATAATAATAAAAATAATTATGTATAGAGAAGTGAAATGTCCCAATGTTAGAATGAAAACAGGATTGGCTAAAATTTGTTTTCAAGCAATTTTTAGTGCTTCTATTCTATTCTTTAAGACTATATTATCATTACTTGAACACAATTGATTGCCCGCATGCGTTTATTCCCACGCATTCCCTCTCACTCTGTCTTTTTAACTCCACCCCTGAACGTTAAACATTTAATGCAACCTAATTAGTTGCATAAGAAGTCTCACTTCAATTAATACAGTACTTTAGAGTTGATTGTGAATTTTTTAAATGTTTTTCTCTATTTTGTGATATTGATATTTATATAATTATTAATGTATTGTATTTTATTTTATCCAGCAATGCGTGCCAGACTCCAAGCGTGACGTAACACCTCTATGGCAGGAGCTTATCAAACCGATGTTCTTCTTCCGTTGTTACAAGGTACGTAAATGAAATTAAAACATATTTATTGATTTTTAATATAATAATAATATTTTTTTATTGTCGTCAACAGCACAAGAAACTAGAGGCGTGCATCATGAAAGACATCAGGGAGAGATTCGCTGGTGAAGACGATCTGGATACTGAAAGTGGATTCAGGTAGATATATATTAAAAAATATTTTTCAAATTTTAAATATTGACTCTTGATATTAATGGAAAAAATATATATGTTTGGCCTAATTAATCACTCTTTCAACATAGTTCTTTAAAAAATATGTGTCAGAAATGACAGAATAAGCTTCAAGCACTCGATAATCTGTAAATTGGGAAAACTTTGCCAACATATAAATTTTCATAATTAGGTACATACATAAGAGTGGAACACAACATCACATTTAAGCACTAAAATCTACAAAAATATACATGAAATCTTTTCTATAATGATATTATGACTATCTATATAATATATATGTACTATAAATAAATATAATATACATGTGAAGGTCTCTCTCGAGGTCCGCGAGGTCTCTCCGTGAAGAACCAATAAGCGACCCTCGATTGGAAGCCCTGGACGAAATGGCTGTATACTTCTACGACTATCTAAGCGGAGGGAGCGGTCTAGATTACGATCTATACTTGTAATAAAACATTCACTCATTTCCATTCAATCCATTCGATTCCATTCAATCCGTCCTTTATAGATAATAAATCTAATAAGTCTGATGATATTTATTATTGTAATGTTAGTATAATGTAGTTTTAGTTATTTTGCTCAGTAGTTTTTTAATCTTGCCATTACTTTTTTAATATCTCTGGCGTCGTGGTATGGATTCGAGGGTAGTTTGCTACTGTTGTACAATGAGTTTATGTTTTTCTTTTCTTTAATAATCTAATTATTGTATATCGAGTGGCAAACACAGTTCTTGTCAATAAAGCTTTTTATAACGAGCTTTTTCGACAACAACCCGTTTCTGAACAGAATTTTTTTTAAATAATTTTTATATGTAGATTCACGGGATTTTAGCAACTGCATTTATTATATTAAATACTAGTTGTAAGTTATTGTAATTTAATATTAAATAAAAATATTTTTTTTTCTTAGCGTGTTTTCTTTAATATTTTTTTTTATTTAGGGTTACATAAAGTTTTAATATTGTTCTTAAAATCAACAAGATCTTATATACAAAAAAGTTAAACCAATTGTGGTGATTAAATAATTATTATTTATGTCATATCTTTGATTCAAAATTCTTAGACTTCCTGCACTTTTTACTGCAATATGTTAAACTGATTACATTTTTAAGAACTAAATTCTTACGAAATAAGAGGTAGGTACATCCTCGATGTCAATTAAATTATTTACTTTCAATTTGACATGCAAAAGTTTTTAATACGTATCGGATCTACTTTAGGAAAGTATTTTTACACTTTCTAGCAATGTTATAGAGAAAATAAAATGTTGTGTCTAATTCTAATTTTAATAAAAGTCAACATTAAACATAAGATTACTGATAATAATTATTTATTTGTGTATTTTAAAGCGTTTATATTCATATAACGTTACAAATAATTTCCTATTAAACATCACACACGTCGCGTGCTATTGAAAGGTCACTAAAGGTTATTTCCATCATTTGAAACAATCAACCTGTCAAATGTCAACAACAAATTAATGTTTTGTCATTTTTGACAATCATAGTTTTTAAATTATAAGTATTTTATAGCACGAAAGTCTACAGCCATAATGCTTTATCTGAATCAAAGATATCCTTTTTGGTACGAAAATAATAAAATAATAATAGCAAAGCTGAATACATACTTCGAATGTAAAATTCAAATATAAAATTCGTATCCTCACCACAGGATATGACATTTGTGTATTTTTTTTTTATAACCAAAAACGTTGCAAAAAAATTTTTTGTAATCCAAAACCCTTTTGTGGTCCCCGGTTTCGGAGAAAGATGGTATACTTTTTTTTATAATGTTGCCATATAAAAAAGGATACAGTCTATTTGTTCGATCCACGGAACTTTCACCGTGCTAATAAACAGTTTTTTTTTCTTATTCTGTGCGAAAAATTTCCTACCTGCTCATAAAGAGGTGTAAAATAGAGCAATGCGTTTGTCACAAATGATTTTTGTTA
This sequence comes from Danaus chrysippus, assembly GCA_916720795.1. Lineage (NCBI taxonomy): Eukaryota > Metazoa > Arthropoda > Insecta > Lepidoptera > Nymphalidae > Danaus > Danaus chrysippus. The sequence continues at coordinate 11,759,700 of CAKASE010000074.1, read as the reverse complement.
GTTTTACTGTTTAGTTTATGACTATTATTGTATTCACGGAGACCTAATTATGTTATAAAGTACCGTTACTTTAATACTTTCATTGCAATTGTTTGAAATAATTTACTATCACTTTCATCTTTTAATTTGTAAATCCCGAAATGTTTCTGAGTAAACAAGCTTTGATGATTTTTTTATTGCACCAAATTCAAATAATACTCGAATTTATGTTTTGTTTTTGTCAATCGTTTATCAATAATCAACCTATGTTGATACCTATGTATTTCGGAGTAAAATTGTAGGTAAAAAAAAACTATATACCTACTTAGTTATTTACTTTATACAATTATGAAAATTGAAATTGATAATATACATGATCTTACATGAATTTTTATAATATTAGTATTTTCATATACCTGCACTACGAAATTTTTGCATGACATAAAGATTAACAACAAACAAAATAACATCACTGTATTATTTTAAGTTAATTAATTAAGATCACAAATTTATACTAAATGTATTAAATTGTATACATATTATTAACAAATTTCAATGTATGAGTAAGTACTAGTTTTTTTTTCATAAGGAGGCTCTATTGTTTAAATAAATACATAAAAAAAACAATATATGATAAATAACAAGACCAAGTGACAGACACTCACATCTCGTCTTAATGATCACGGTTGCTGAAAAGTAGCCTAAACGTCTTGAGTATATAGTTTTGTTCAAAAATAAAGCTCGCGTAGTATACCCGAAAAATATTAGTTTCATTTAAATGAATAAAACTCTCGAAAGTCTTAGATCTCATCACAGTAAATATAGGCATATTTAAAATCCAAGCATATAGCCCTCAATACATCAAAATTTATATTATCATTGTGACCACCCTTTCATTTTTGTATTATTATTAAACCATGGCTTCATTCACCCAGCCTTTCATCTCTACTGATAGTTCAATCTATATTTATTCGACACACATGCGACAGATGCATTCACAAATGAACACTTATTTGATAATACGGAGTACACTTCAACCCATTAAACACCTTTTTGTAAGGTGACAGTGCTTATTAAGGACCTATGTGATGTTAAAATGAATATACATATATATAAGAAATCCCTACTAATATTATAAATGCGACAGTTACTCTGTATAAAAAATCCTTACTAATATTATAAATGCGAAAGTAACTGTCCGTCTGTCTGTTACGCTTTTAATGATACTAAAGCACTGAACTCATTTTAATGAAATTTGGTACAGAGATAAAGTTGACCTTGAGAAAGAACATAGGATAGTTTTTATCCCAGACTTTTGAAAGGTTCTCTTGGAAACGCGATATAACCGAACTCCACGCGGATGAAGCTGCAGGCGGAAAGCTATTTAATAATAAGGAAGTAAATGTGTTATAAAGAAAAGGCGTGCTATTTCGTAGCTAAATAATATTTTTGATTAAGTTTATTATATTAGAATTACATATATTATAATATATTCATGTTTTTTATGTTGTATTGTAGTATAATAATTAGTTTTTGAATGACAATCAAACCAACCAATTTGTATGAAATACAGCTTATTCTTTATTACACAGAATTTACTCGTCAAAAAATATTTAATATCATGGTACAAAGGTAGTTTATAAGCACATCTACCTTACACGAAGATATTGTACACCTTTCAATGTATTCCGGGAGAAAGATTCCAGTCAATAAACTACGCAAGTGTAACAACAATGACCCAGAAAAAAAATATAAAGGATTGTGGAATCTACGAAAATTGCGACCGAGATCTGCAAGGTGCTTATACGACAAAGAAAGTATAGAATTATTATATAGAAAAAAATTCAGAGCAAAATATGTGCTGTCTAATCATAAGATGATAAATTCTCATCGAAAGTTCGAGAATATTATTGTATTATAAAAAAAATTCTTAAAAATAAATAGGAATTTTTCTTAATGTTTGAATTAACAGCGTTTTTACGTATAGGTACTTATATTTTTTTTATATAACGTCATAATAAATATATATGAATCAAATATATTAAATTACAAGTTTCCCAAATAGTTATGTTCTCAGAATTTAAGTTGTATTCAACTGAAATTAGAATTTCAACTTTAAATCATGTAACCAAGGTTCATATTTGTATGTACTATAGTAAAGTGGTTAAATCTCAAGTGTGAACCGCATCTGAGATGTAACTCTTGAAAGTGCGAAATCCCGTATGTCACAAAAAACTTTGAACTCCACAAGTTGTAGCTTGCTACCAAATATGGCATTTTCAGAAACGCCCAGATTAATTTACGCCAACAATTATTCAGTATAAGTAACATCAATCAGTTGTTTAACTATTTTTAAATAGAATAATCTCTTTTAAGTGAAAAATCATTATAAATATATACAGGGTGACTGGTGAATTACTATCGATATTTGAGGACGTGATATTTGACGATCATATATGACGAAATAAAAATTAATATAACATAAATATTAATAAACTTCTACGTAAAGTTAACCAAAAGTTATGTAATTAATTACGCATTGTGTGAACACCCTACAGATTAGGTATACACACACACACACACACACACGTGGTGTTGTATCAGCACGCCGCCGCACGCGTCCACACTTGGAACACTTGGAACGTGTCAACACTTTATTTATTTATACGGAAATTTGGTCAAAAATTAAGTACCTATTTTTTTTACATAATTCGAATGAGAATCATGTACCGAGTATGCTCTTTAAATATTGATAGTAATTCACCAGTCACCCTGTATATCTCCAATATCACTTATCAGCTTACGATAAACCTTGCTAAGATCTCATGATAACTTAAATAATTAGTATTATCGAAGGTGGCAAATAGCGAACTATTGTAATTAAAACTAGACATATAACAAAATGTCTAAACTCTATATCGACCCGTAACCCCCACGTGCGACAGTACAGGTGACGCTAATGATGTTGATCTCACGGGACTCGAACCTTGAACCGCGAAGTATTTCCGCCAGATAGCCACTAATCACCGATAGTATCCGAATATCATTTACTTAACGGATATATCTTCGGACTAATTGGCTCATGTAATGCTCTTTAGACACAGTTCTCAGAAAATACTCGTTTCTTCATATGTATACCAATCGTTTGAGGATTTATAAATGTAAACTTGAAACAAGTGATAAGCGTACAGAATTTATATATATTTTCATAGTAATATATATATTAGTATGAAAATATACTAGCTTTTGCCTTCGACTTCGTCTGCCTCATTAGCATTAGAACTCTATAGCTGACCGAACGAACTATTTCGATTTAAAGGCAGTAAATAAACGGATTTTGGATTTAATTAAGTTTTTTATTATTTATATTTGAACAGGTTGTAAAGTATCCTATGTCTAAAGTATCCTGATTCTGAGCTATGAATTTCCATCCAAATCATTACAGCCGTTCTATATTAATAAATCGAGTAACTAACACGACTTTCGTTTCGTTTTACGATGTCTTAATATAAAAAGAAATAGGTATTGTAATTATAGATTTATGTTCCTTAATTTGAAGCACACATTTAGGCTTTATAAAACATAGGCATTAAAATTTAAATCTCTAAAATACTATACTAAACATTTGTCAATTCAAAAGAAATACAAAATGTTTCAGTGAAAAATAATGTAGGTATTTTACAAATTGAAATACTTCAGCAATTTCCCAACAAATTCCTTAGGGATAGAGATTGTATGGTAGAACATAATGCTGTCCAAATTTTCTAGATGTATAGACGCTAAGAAAACATAATTATCTAATACTGAATCTTTATTTAAAGTAAAGTCTTCTATTAAAATGTCTTAAAGTGCCAAGGTGTAAGTACAAGTCACATTTTTGTAGTCTTAATACTAGTTGCGATTGTTACACTACATACTTTTAGTTTCCCGTTTTTCATACAGTAACCTTAATGATATAATGTACAATGATTTATGATGAAAAAACTATTAACATTCCGTATGTGTGCCGATGCGAACTTGTGGTTAGCATACCTACTCTAAGAAATTGACTGTTTTATGAATAGAGAAGAATCGTTTCGAAACTAACACAAATTAAAAGATTTTAGGTTTTAGTACTTGAGACAAATCACAATTCTCAAGAAAGTCATGAAAATGATTACAAAAAATTTACTGACAAAAAACTTAACGGAAATTAATAATGAAATAAACAATTACATAAAATTATGTTTTCTTATAAGTAATAACAATTTTTATTTATTTACGTCAAGCGTATATAAATTCCGATACTACATATAATTTATTATATGCAAATGCTTGAATAAAACTCATTAATACATACAATTAAGATATATCTTCGTATAATATTAATCTACACTATATAAAACCCGGATAAAAAATTGTCCGTTTAAAAATCACACGTAAATCAAACTCTAACATCATCCATTACCTCCTGGTTCCGGTTTCTCTCCCCGGGGTCGAATAAGTCAGAGATCGGAAACCACTTGGTCTATTCCCAAAACCATAATAACATTTGAGATACAGACCTCTGGTTATCAGAGCGTTTTATGATAGGGACGGGACAATTTATTATACTTTACAAAGAAAACACGCAACTTGACGTAGTATATAGAAATAATATAGTTGTTTAAGATGTGAATTATAATGAAAAAGAAATGACTTGACATATCAAAATGGCGTGTTTTTTTTTAAGTTACGGCTTCATTTTGCATTAGAATTGTCTAATATTCTGACAATGTAAATTTTCTCATTTGTTAGACGAGTTATTATATAATCTTGTGTATTTTGTGGAGGAAATACGACATCGTAGCTTGTTCTACTAGGTATCACTGCAACAATTTCGCATTGTTTGTCCGAACTTTCAATGTTCATTAATTAATTTGTTAATCATATTACACATTTCTATTTATAAATAATTAACAATAAATTTAATTATTTGACGGAAAAAAGTTAAATTAAAACGTTAGAAATATTTAAGACATCGAAAAAATTACATACACGATTAGTCATACTCTTTTTGGAATTGTAATTTATTGATATTTCAAATAGTCTATAGACATGAATTCCAAATCTTTTTTTTCTCCATTAATCCATTTTGATTCAAACTTACAGCAGCTAGTGTATCGCATTAAAATTTCTTTACAAATTAATCTATCCAGTCCTACTAAGTCAGTGAAATTGTCATTCTGGATGGAACTATTTTCTTTGAAAAATCATAATTTAATTTGTTCATAATCATCCGTCTGTTTCATAACGAAACCACTTTAGCAGAATAATAAAAAAAATACCATAATTTTGAACACAAATTTTTATATTTCTATACTTTTCATTTCTTTTAAATATAGCATACCCGAATTCGAGGTATCCTATAATACTTTATTTAATTGTTATAACAAAACAATAAAACTACTAATACTTAAACATAAAACACTTATCTTTAAACATATAATTGGAAACAGCAAGCTGTATTAGCAGTGCTCATGAAACCTTTGAAACTTGATATCACAGCGATGTTTGAGCAAAAAGTTATCGACGCCTCCCATTCAACCAGAAACGCCAAAAAGAACATTCTCGATGATTTATGAAGCAAATTAACTAGAATATATCCTCATTCCTTAGCATCATTTCCTGCTAGAGCGAACTTGCAACAGTCTGAAAAAAGACAAAATGCGAAAAGCAAAAAAATGGTTTTACATTCGCCCTAACCGACGTTTAAGAATATATTTAAAACTTTCGCTAACTTTCTTTATTATTATTGTCGTAGTTATTTTTATGTCATAACAAAATATATATGTATTATTATTTTACAATATAACAAACCTTTTTAAAAAAAACCTCTTTACAGCCATCAATGAAACGAAATAGATAAAAAATGGAGCCGTTAATTTAACCTTTTTGGGCTTGCAGATTAAAATAAATAAATGAAAGCCATACATCTAATTTATATATTAACCGGTAAAGGACCGTATCCGCATGCCGATCGGCTCGTGTTACAGTTTTTTATCACAAAATTTAGTAAAAAGTTGGCTACCATGCGGCAAAACAAGTGTAGAGGCTGAACTACCGCCTTTAACGAAACACAGATTATATATTGTAGAAGGTGCTTGCTTATGTATGTACCTACAGCTACTGGTTGTTTGAAAGTATGCATTTTCATATAAAGTAATACTTTTATACCTTGCATTAAAAAAAAATACTCTTTTTTAGATTATAATTATTTTAGTAGGTACGTACCCACAACAAATGTTAGCATAAAATAATTTTTCACTGTAATCTCATCGTTATTTAAATTGTTTAATGACGATCAAATAATGAAAAAATATTGAAAAAGGACGCAAATTTTCTTTTTACATACTTCTATTTATTAATATACGTATGTAACTATAGTTTTTCAGTGGAATCTTAGTATTCAATTTTCAAGCAGACGTCTTTAATATATTAAGTTGACATATTGTGTACAAATTAAGTTTGGATGGCAATGTATAGTTACTTTTCTGACGTCATGTGATATCCAAAATGGCGGAAGACCCGAAATCATAAATAAATAACATATATATTGAGTATACTTAAATAATATGGAATCAAATAAAGTCTTCCTAATACAAGTACGAATAAGATCTTTTTTATTTTTATTTTATTCTCTTAATATTTTTAATAATAAATATGTTATAATCTATGTCCAAACTCGCGTCGTTCATTAGACGGGTCGTTCGTCTTCATTGCATGTGACGGCTTGTAGTTTTGTTTAAATTATTGTCTTTGAAATGATAGGGAACTTATAAGTTACATATTTATATTTTATATAATCAACATAATATCTCCTTATAACATACTTTTTAACAGAAAGTTTCTAAGATTTGAAATTACAAATATTTTTACAATATATCGACCTCAATTCATAGATGAAAACAGATTTTTTGAGGAAGCCTTTATGTATAAGTACACGTAGACTTAATAATAATATCTAATCGTCTTAGATTCATGAATGAAAATATATTTTTTGAGTTTCCCATCTTCTATAGGTACATATAGACTTAATAATAGAGTAATATCTACTAATCTTTAATTGGACTCAAAGTCTCAAAATTAACTCAAACTTAATGCAATAGAATAATAATAAATAATCATATGAGATATTTTTTCCTTTAAAATTCAAAAAATTTTACTTTAACCATACTATATTTTTTAACTTAGATATGTATATTCCAAATACGATTAAGTTAATTTTATATCTAAATTGTGTTGATGTAAAACATACATTTACTATATAATTCGAAGCTTCACTTTACAAATCTTTAAATTTTTGCGCTATTATAAAACAATTATACATTTATTAATAAAGTAATATACTTTTATAATATAATTTTGATGAGAACGTCGTTAACATGGCCGTCATCGGAGCACCCTTGTCAGTCACAGTTGAAACATTTCACGACCTCAACGCTTGTCTCTGGAATGATTTGAAATTTAAATAGTTTTGACTAAAAAATTTCAAGAAATGTTTACATAGGTAATATTATATGGCATAATCTAGTACGCATCGTGTTTTAAAATATTTAATAATAAATATGATTATAAATATGATTGTTGTTGCAAAGTAACCGAAACGTCGTACCTATGTTTTTTTCAAAGATAAAGCTCGCTTTTTATCCGAAAAATATTAGTTTCATTTAAATGAATAAAACTCGCGAAAATCAGATAATTACTTGATTGTTTAAAAGAATTGTGACTGTATTATTTGGATAGTTTAGATAGTTTATAATAATAAAATAAAGTTAAGTAATCCAAAAATATTAGTTTCATTTAAATGCCATGACATTTAAAATTCAAATAATAAGTTGATTATTGTCCAATATCCTATTTTAATGATAAACAAAGTACATTGCTTTAAAGGGCAACATATATCCACATATTTCGATAAGAAACTACATACATAAACAGAAAAAAAAAACAATTTCTGGGAACGTAAAACACTGACAGATGTCACTGGACACAAACCAACAATGGCTACTGCGCATAAATCTTGAGAGAATCGATTATTTTAAACATTTTGTACGATTATCGATCGTCCACCCGCGCTATTGATATTTTTTTTGGTCCGGTCATTTTAAACCATTGTTAAAAAGATTCCTCAAATGGGGACATTTTTGCTTAATGGCCCAGCTGCTTTGTGCCTTTTTAAGTGTGTTATATGATCCGCGTGGTCAGTTTAACATGCGGGTGTTTAGAGAAACTATAAAAAAATACACTTAAGATAGGACCGTATTGAAAAAAATAAAATGCTATGTTAGTTGAAATGATTTAGATAATTTTTAACATATTCATGCTATACTAGTCGATAAAAACGAACTTTTCTTATTAGCTACAAGATGGCAATGTCTAGTCTAGGTACAAGCAAAGAACTATATCGTCGTAAAACAACTTACTTTTTTCATAGCAATATCTTAACAATAAAATATATATTACGAGTAAAACTATTAGCTTTTAACTGAAATCTTAGATTAGTTCAGTAGATTTTTTCTTAGAGTATTCTAAAATTAACATTTTTAAACCCCTTTAGTTATGTTAAGTGACGCTATATTTAAACGTCTTCCTTGCCCAAAAACTGAACCAACTAACCTCGCCTAACACGGGTGGTCAAATATGAACCAATTCTAAGATCTGATAAGATCAAAGTCACCTCAAAGATCACACAAATTATACACAACTGTGACAAATTGAGATAAATTGTGTGAATGGCTATCGAAAACAAAGAATGTTTGGAAATACTTAATTGTTTCATCTTGTTGTTTAGATAAGGGATTCGATTTTATTTGTATTATATGGTTTATTTATATAAAACATTAAAATATTTATGTATATAAATAATTGTAGGATAATTTATAAATCAACTAGTTTTTGCCCGCGACTTCGTCCGCGTTAGTTTCATCATTAGTAATATATGTACAGCTGACCGGGCGAACTCTATTCCGTTTTAGAGGCCATTAATAATCAGGTTTCTCCTGTTTCAATCGAACAGAATGATTGACATATTAGTTAGTTGTCAAATCTAATGTCAAAGAAAACGTTTGTATGGGAAATTGAAAACGGCTGTTTTTATGGTTTTCCCGGAAATTAATCAATTTTTTTCAGCTTTTATACCTTCCCTGAACCTCCACGAACATTTCAAGACTAAGATCAGATAAATCCGTTCAGCTGTTTTCGAGTTTTAGCGAGACTAAGGAACAGCAATCCATTTTTATATATATAGAAGATAGTTCTAGAAGTATATTACTCATAATATTTAATTCTATATTTTATCTTAGTTTCTTGAGTTTTCAGTAAAAAAAAATACTTAAAAAATTCCAACGGATTAACAGTGTTTTAATAAATGTATTTGCTTCATTACAATAAAATTTATATGGCTGATATAAAACATGATTTAAATTAGCTAGAATAAAACATTTCAAAGACATTACGCCTTGCTTTCTAATACCTACATATAACATTTTATCCCTTTAGTAATAACTTATTATTCTTATACATATTTCGTAACTTGTTTAAGTAACTTTAATCGTATTATAATAAGTATATCCTTCAGGGTACATGAAGTGTGTAATTTTATCTAAGATCTAAGCGAGGGTCCCATAATTCGTTATCAATATTTATCTTTTGTTGAAAATTAAACATATTTTGTATATAATTGAATCTGTTGCCCGCATGTCATAGCGCTTGTGGATTAATTAAAGGCTTGGAACTAATGACAAGTTAGTTAATATCATATACAAATATTAATTAATTTATATAAAGACTAGCCTATTTTTATTATTTTGCAGCTCAGTTTCTTCGAGATTAATTCAGTTATTTTTGTATGTACGAATGAAAACAGCAGCAGAAATAATTTACACGACAATATCAAACATAGCCTATATATTTGTTTTGAAATTGAATATAACATAAAATCTAATCGCATATTATATATAGATTTTCGATACGTAGATAAAATATATAACGACAAACTCTATACTAAATGAAAGATCGAAAACAATAAAGTCCCTTAAAATCTTCTATAAATTGTCAACCAAAAAATCTCATTAATAATTGTTCTCGTAATAATTAACCCGCCATTTTTATATATATATTTTAAATAGCTCATGTAAAACTTCAACCAATCATAAAACACATTTTAACCATGAACAGGTGTAAATTTTTCCAACCATATGCCGTGCTGTATGGTTATAGAAGCGTTCAGTAATCGTAATTCAACGCCAGCTGAACGTTCAAATAAATAAGAGGACGCGACACGCGCCATCCCCTTTTATAATTATTTCATTTTATTTTTAAATTGTTTTTTCTGATCCACATGGATTCCCCTCTTTATGTTATGCTTTCGAAAACATTGTTTCCCTAACACCTAATGACGGCGTGTGTTGTTTCAAATTGGATACGGGCATAATAATAAATTGAAGGTTTAGACTCGGCTTAGATGTGAGTAATGGTAATTAAATTGACGTTCATATTCGTTGAATATCTACTATACTTTGTTATATACAAGTTATATTCAGTTTGCAATATACATACATACATATATGTACTGTTTTCATAATATAGGTAAAGGAAAAACAAACTAATATAATGGTTGAATGCCCGTAAATAGTAACGGATGATAGATATGGCATTTAATTTATATAATCAGTGAAGTGGAGGGAGTAACCTTACCAGGTAAACAAAATAACCTAGGAAATTCTATACGACACGCGACCATACCAAAATAGCTCCCGCAGACTACCATATTGACAAATCTTACGGCCTCAGTGAACCAACACACGCTGTATTATGAAAATCCGAAGTAACACCGTCAATATATCAAACGGGTCCCCCAAAGAAGGGGAGACGGTCTATATTTAAAACGTCCCCATCGATTCATTTTATATTTTTTCCACTTCTCTAAATGAACTTTATTTTTACACATTAGTTCTTATTTAAAAGGGGAGATTATTTTAAAACCGTGTGCTATCCACGAGTTTGTTTCGATAGGTACATTCACATGTCTTTATCTTTTTTACGAGGGGAGATCGACCAATGGGTGGTGTTTTATTTCGGTTTTTTTGATCAAGGGGAGTTTTTTAACACCACACGTATGCGGTAGATTTTTTGTTGGAAAGAAGGCGTGTGCTTATGTAACTTATAAAAAGCATATAGAATACGCAATATAAGTAGTACAAGGTAATAATTCCCCGAAATAAAAGATTAGTTAGATCTTTGCTGTCGCAGATTACAAACGTTAAGAACAACTCAACCATAAACAATAGTCCGCAGTATATCATATTATTAATCCAGTAATTTTCTAGAGCAAATACGTCTATGGATAATTGATTTCCAAATATTATTAAGTTACGAGCTTATTTGCTGGTGAACTTGGATATACTATCCAATAATTTGTTTGCAGAGCCAGCTATTTGCTAAGTCATGAGTATTTACTGTATATAAGTTTCTAATAATGTGAGTTTCCATGTCGTATTCAATCTAACGTAACGTAGAGGAACGATATCATAAAAAAAATATATATATACCTACCTAGATATATTTTAGGTTGTAATAAAAACGGTTGGAGTAGTGTGGGGGCGCGTTGCCTAGCAACCGGCGACCCTATGAGGGTAAAAACGAGTAAAAATGCCGGGAGCGAATGGACGGTGATTTTTTATGGCATCGTACATTTTTTCCTCAGCGCCGCGACGCTCGGCGTCCCTGTGTGAGTACTGGGGTGTTCTTATTATGGCTCACTAATACTCTTTATTGAATTAACTTACTTGATTTGAATCGTATAAGTAAAATTACTAGTTAAATACTCTGGATTTGCTGGCGTTAATATTGAAACAGTTTAAGCCCGTTGTTGGTATTATTAAAAAATATGTTTTTAAATGTATCGAGGATTTTGTAATTAATATTATCTGAGTAGAATTCTTCTTATCTCTTTAACTAATCTAACTGTTTAAACGGTATCATTCCGAGTTATATCGAATATTAACAATAAATATTGAAGCTTTAATATTAATATCGTGGACACCCTGTATAAAGTACGCAATCCTCTGAAGAGACCTAAAACGTGTATGTGTGTGTGAAGTGCGGAGGCTGCAAATATTATAAGTATGGATTTTATTGGCGTCTCCCTCTAACCTCTCCCCTCCCATTCGAGCCTTCGGAAAAAATATTCTTGAAGGGAATCTAAAATTATGAGCGAGGGAAAGTTTCCCTCTAAGAAATTCTGAAGTCATTTTGATCAATAAATCTTTTGATATCTCCCCGCAATATTTATGAGGCGCGATCAACACTGCGTAATAACACGTTTATCTGATAGCACTTAAAAAAAATAAGTGGCGTTTAAAAAAGTTTTCATATCTTATTATCAGCCAGTAGGTATTTCTTTGATATTTTATATGAAATAAAATGGATAACATATTTTTTTCTGCATTACATTTGAAACTGTACACTCTCGGTAAATTTACAACTAGTTCAATAAAATAAAATGATACAGATGTTATTCAAAAGGAAAGACAAAATATTTGAACGTAAATATTATTCAGGTTTCCAAAGCATACGTACGATTTAAAAAGAATATTATAATATTATATAATAATGACATCTTAGATTTTCGTGTCTCCTCATTCAACGTCACGCACCTAATACAAAAGGAGCCAAAACTTCGGGATTATGTAGTTACAAAATAATAAAAAACGAAAAACTTGTAGTATCTAAAACCTTAGTTTCATTAAAACTATTAAGTATTTTAAAATGAAATAACATCATGTCACCCAGACAGTACAGAGAACTAAGAAAATTTTAACACAAATTTCGTTATAAGCTTTCATTTTGTTACTTGTTGAAAATGACATTATTGATGAACTGACACGAAGTTACAAATCGGATTATATACATATCTTTATATATAAAGTACCATGACATTGTCACCAAAGGTTTAGAGCACACCCTCGAAAGGGGTAAAAATAAATCAATACCCTTCCCCCTTTTCCCAGCCCCAAGCGATTGTCACAAAAAACTACAGAAGCATTTATTAAATTGGCAGAGAAAGGGTTGATCCCCTGACAGGCCGCCATGTTTTATTCATGCTTCATCCACGGAATCGGGATTCGGGACTTAGCGGATTCACAATCTTTATTATTTACTTGTTTGGAATGATTGTACGTCATGAATCTTTGTTAGGTACTTATATACATATGATTAAGTAATATGTAAAATATAGATATTTTAAATAATAATGTCATTCTTTTTCGAATACTTAGTTCTTGTAGATTTTGTATATCGTGCTTAGTTTTGTTATTAATTATTATTATACTTTAGTATCAATAGTATTCTTACTGATATTAATGATAAACCTACTTAAACAAACGATTTCTTATAAGTATTCAAAGAGTTTTAATTTTCTTATTATTATATTTCTCTTTGTTCTGCATCAAAGTATAGCGAAATATCGGAATCATTTTGTACATTTTTACCTATATTACGGGCAAACGCAGGTGCGAAAAAACGATCTATCAAATGTGGCATTTACAGCCGAAATCCTAAACGGACATTCCTAATCGTCTTGTCCCTTTAAAAAGCACAAAAGACTGCCCGTAAAGAACTCTAATCTTTCTCACAAAAGAATTAATGATTCTTAAGTATAACCATATTAGGTGTACATTTAAAGGGCAGAAATGTATTAAAAAAATGGTAGAAGAATCAAAAAATGGTTTCGCAATTGTAAAAAAGAACATCGATCTTAGCATTCGTGGCACGTAGAGACAGAAGTGAATTCAATAAGCGGTATACTGCTACCTGTTTTTTATATAAAATGTAACAATTGTTGATATTTTTCTAAGCAATGGTATAGCTTTTTCTATTTTTCTTGTTTTTTTTATTAACTTAATACGAGGAAAATTATTTTTCGTAACTTAATTTGGCAAAAATCCTATATGTTTTGAACCCTAGATTTCGATCGTAAGGAACATAAAAACTAGGTTTTTGTTTGATTGATTGAAAAATGATTTATATTTTTTTTCTGATAAATAAATAATAATAATATAACAATTTCTTGGAATTATAGTTTTATGTGCTGGTAATCTCCTAAGTTTCTATATTTATTACAGAAAGACCAAACAAATACCTATATGTATTATTATTGTAAAATGAATATAATTTTCGTTGAGGTACTTATGAAAGAAAAACTGCTAACGTTACTTTCGAATTTCGTCAAATCAATATTGGACTATAAATACTGATGGGTTAAAAATACATTCTCAATTATATTAGGTATTTGCAGAACTTGCATGATGTAGTCAAAATATTTTTATATTCTGAACATTGGGAAGCAAACCAAAATACTAAACGACAATTAACTTAAATATTATGTACTTCAGATAGCGTGTAGCCTAATAGTAATTGTTAATATAAATTACCCAGAGTATTTTCGGAATAATATAGCAAATTTTTTATACTTTACCAATTAGTTTGTAAAATAATGTAGAATTATTTTATCATTTCAATATACACTCCTTTAATTTTAAGAAAACTTCGAGAAGTCCGTAACCGTCATATACCACATAATTAATAATAACTCCTGACAAACACGTAATTGGAATAGAATTTTCTTTCCTAGAAAAGAAAAATAAGAAGTATATGACGTATATCGTTCCTGTACAACGAAATCAGGCGAGTACAACGAAATTCGTATTTATTGTAATTTATTTTTACTGCCCTATTTGTTGATTTAGGCAGAGTTTGTTTGATTTGTTTATAAAATACAGTTCCAGACCAGATGTGAGGTAGTGAGACACTCGCATCTCATCTGCCTGTGATCACGGTTGCTGAAAAGTAGCCGAAACGTCGGGAGTATGTAGTTTATAATCAAAAATAAAAACGCGAAGTAAAAATCCGAAAATATTAGTTTCATTTAAATGAGTAGAAAACGAAAATATAGAAGCCTCCTGCTTACCGAATTGTGTCGTACTTTTCACAATATGTAACTTCAGAAATCGTAACTATCCTTAGCAGTGTTATTAACCAACATGTATATTATAAAATAAATTCAAAATATAAAGCATCCATAAACAGCAGTAGCTGTCAAGAAACCGATTAATAAAAAAAAACTATTATTTTTCCAATCACTTATTGTCAAGTTACTCTTAGAGAATTAAAATAATACAGTTTTTATATACTCGTCAAATATCTATATATAAAGGACTTTAAAGAAATATTTTCCTTAAAATATATTAGTTTTAAGATATACGTATAAGTTTTTTGCGCTGACATTTTGTCGTATTAACAAAAATAATGTATTAATTTAGCAAAATTACTCTATCACGCTATCATATAGTTTAAACTGCATCAGTAAAGACATTAGTAAATCGAATTTTGACATGACGTTATTCTACTATTTTCTACAGTATCACCGCCTCTAAATTAACATTAACAATCCAAATCATTTATAGGACTATAAAACATATATACTACCAAATAAGGGTTACTTTTGTGTGAATATTTGGTGAATTTTAATAACACTCCAATTCACACGACAGGGGTATTTTTGAGGCATTTTTAATTTATTTGCCCCCAGCCATTATTTTTGGCGAGGGGTCAAGCATTGTCCAGCTAATGGTTACTCGGAGTGCATTTTACGATCCGAATTTTGAATCGACCTATGATCACGACGTGGGACCACAATAGATCTTAACTCAAGCACATTTTATATACCGATACATAAATGTGACATAAATAATAAATATTGATTTTCAGGGCGTTGCAAGAATATATTCATTCATTGTAAGACAGTTAAATGTATTAAAAAAAGGATTTGTTTAAAAAAAAATGCCTTCAATTTATTTAATAAGATATGTGTGTAATACAAATATTAATTTATTTCCAATATTATATCTTATATCTAGGTGAAAATCTGCTACAACTATTTTATTTCCGATTGAATGTTTTCTATTTTTTCCATAGACTAGGTATATCAAATTGTTTAAATCTAATGAAGATCAAAAGTTTTTGTTTTTTTTTAAGAAAAAGAAACTCTCTTTCACATGAATGATTTAAAATACTAAGACGCAAATATGGTAGGCTCTTAATTTCTTATAAATATTACATAATCTGTTATTTCAAGATCAAATAGACATATTTTATATAAACCTGTAATAGGTTTTGATATAAAATATGTAATATTTGTGAACTTTTTAATAAACGGGTATATTGAGAATATGATAATGTTTATATGTAATATTATAATACCATATTTTATTTGAAGAAACATCTATCTATACCTATGTTTATTGTTACTCTATCGTCGGCGCCATTTACAAGCGACAGTTATTTTAGTATTCCATTTAGTTAATTGTGGAAAATGCAAAAACTTAAAATCCTCGGTCTCAACAGACGGCCATAGTGTCCATCCAGGCTATTGCAAATTGCAGCGGGGGTCACACACAATGGCCCCGGTCACACATATTGACACCCGGACAAAGCTGGGGGTCACTTTTATTTGTTGCTGAAACTTAATTTATAATCTTTTCACACAGGCCATTAAGAAGATTACCGGCTACCCTTTAGTCTATCGATAACAATCGTACATTGTTAAGTTAAAATAAAATATATATATATAAATGTAACTGTTGCTTCATTGTTGTTGGACCGTTGGCTTAGATTTTGACACATTTTTGGATGTTGTAATTGTTCGAGGTTTTTGATTTATTTTGGACACAGGATGGGAAGATGTTTAGGTGTCGGGTCAATGGGTGTTCGGATTTTAATTGACCAACGGTCGGACGCACGCTTCTTGAGGAGCAAAGGTTAACAGACTTCAAGTTAGATTCACCCCAGTTATAAGAAAACTACGGTGTATGATTACATGAGAATTCATTAAAAAGGTCAAATGAGGTTACTGAAAAAACGCCATTTATTGGAAAATATTAACAAAAATATAAAGAAAATGTAAAATAAATATATTCTTAAATATATATTAAAATAACCGTTGGTTCGATTTCATACAAAAAAAAAAGTTATTCCAAACATCAAGGTGATAAAATCGTGTTAAACAAAATAAGCTGCAACATTGGACTGATTTTAATTTGACAAAAGCTTTACAAAATCCGTCGACAATGTCACGGGTTTAATTTTTCTGAAAATGTAATAAATCGTTGACCCTCGACCATTTTGACCCTACGGGGCAGAGCACAATGGAGTAGAACGTCTTAGGGCGGCTGACCCGTAATAATGGCTCTAATTACAATGCTTATTGAGATAACATAAATTATAAATTACAGTTTGGCATTGAAGCCAAAGGATCAATGCTTTTCAAAAAAAAAAAAAAGTGAGCTGCTCTATACGTAATAAAACATTTCGTGGAACAAATATCAGAAATTAGACCGGACTTGATTATTATATCAGTTCTGAAATCTTAAAAAAAGCAATTTTTTAATCTCTCCTATATTTTCAATAGAAGTTAGCAACAAAAAACATTAACACGTGTAAACACACCTTAATCGATAGATATGATCGTGATATATCAAAAAAACACGAATAAAAACGTGAGAGAGATCTTGTCTTGATAAAAAACTACCCCTCAATTATAAAAAGACCCTCGCGTTTCACGCAGCAAATCGCTTTATCTAAAAAACCTGCTGCTTTTTATGTACCTGACACGCAAAACACCTTATTCATATTTTTTTGGATAATACGTGTGAATTTCAAAGCAATTTCACTTTTTTATGACAGTTAAATTTTTTTTCTATTAATTTTATTTGGGAATACATTTAATGACTCAAGTTAAGGGCAAGGTTAAACGTTAAGATGAGGTCAGTTTCATTTATAAAAAAATGTAAGTAGCTAAATAGTAGTTAAGCGTTTTAAAAAAAACACTTTCAGTTTCGTTAAAATAAAGCGGGAGCAAAAAAAGATATTGCCCTATTCACTTTTATCTACGCAAGACCTTCTCGGAAGACGCGCAAAATTGTATTTTTAGACAATTAGCTACTGGTTTTGCAACCGGAAAGCTAAAAGAAACAAAAGGCTTGCAGATTTATGTATTGTTAAAATGATAAAAAAAAATAAAAACTAGCTTATGGTTTTGCACAAAACAATAACAGCGATTTATATAAATTTAATCCAACACTGAGCTTTATATTTTTAAAAAGTAATAATTTTTTTTTGACATTGACAATTAATGGTCAACCTTTTTTGACATGTAGATTTTTTATTTTTTTTCGACGATGACTTACAAACCAACTGCCTCATATAGCTGGCTGCAAAACGCTATGAGTTTTTGGTGACAGCTTCTGATACTCAATATTTTGGCTGTTTTTTTTTTATATTCTCGGAAGAGGAAGCACGGCAGCTGCGTCTCGTGCCAAGTTGTGCTTCAATACTTTTTGCATGCTCCAGCAGCCATTTTTTTGTTTTGGAACGTTACAATTTTTTTCATGTTCGTTACACGTCCACCATCCTGCTATATTTTGTTGTTTTAATTTAGTTTATATTTTTTTATGTGCAAACTTTTGCTAAAAATAAAAACTGGTAACGGTTGAAACGATTCACAAATGATCTTAAATTTAACAATGCACGAAATAAACAATGGGAACAATTAAATCGGTAAAGTAAAGATAATAATGAATGTGAGCCGGCTACTGAATAGTGCCTGATTTATGACTGCAACCAGCTGATTGGTATTGAAGTCAAAAAATATAAGAGGATACACTCACTTTTATAGGTCACTTAATGTTTGAGATTTAAACTAAAGTTTAAAATATTCTAAATCGTAAAGTCTGGTAATTAGGTATTATTGACTTCTTATAAACTGTACCAAATTTGGCTTTACTAATATTGTTTTTGTATACTAGTATTTATTAAGCCAATGGCTTTCAGTATTTAAAATCTTTATTTGTCGCTTTATAAGTTACTAAAACTAATTTCGCGTTTATGATACTACGTTTATTTTCAACCAGTGTTGGTACCTTTTAGGTACTTTTAAAATTTAAAATTATGTACCTACTTATAAGAGACACAATCAGTAAAAGAAACTATCATCCTAGGACAATATAATATGTAGTGAAAAGCCGAAACCAGTTAAGGGTGAAGCTAAGAAGACCTAAACTTAAACAAGACCTATACTTTCAAGTGTCCTTGAAGTTATAACTTGTATATATTATATAACACAACGACTGTATAATTATAGTTTTGTATATATTATAACATTATTACACATCACTTACCTTTATCATTATCAGAACTAATTTTAACATACGCAAACAGCTTTGTGTACCATTTTTGTAATGTCCAAAAATTTTCCTATCTCTGTATAAAGAAGTGCAAAGATATAACAATAATGATACAATACTAATAATGAAAATATTTGTTCAAGTGATTCTAAAAAGAATTGTTTCGTAATATACTTACATTTTTTTTTTCGTAAAATTTTTTCCGTGACGTAACCGCGTATTACGTATGATCGAGATGTTTTTTATTTGAACAGTTGTTGTATTGGATATCCGTTAGAAATGGAATCTTTATTCTTAGAATAGATTCATTTATATATAAAGATATTACCAAAAAACATATAGATGTTTAAAAAATAGCCTAAATAGTTTTTTCTTTCACTCACTAGCTGACTCGACGAACTTCGTACCGCCCTGTAATCAAGAAATATCTGTTACACATACTACAAATTATTCTGTAGAAACCAATGTGAATAGTAAAAGAATTATGTATGTATTTTATTATTATAACTTCGGCCACAGACCAACTCCGACCAATATATTTGGAGAGAGCATGTAAATTTTATTTTTTTTCTTTGTTTTAATAGCAACTACGTGAATATTACTGTCAGTGACACATTATTTGATTAAAAAAGTTAAATGTAGTAGTAGTTTTTTTTCTAGTAATTTTCGTATGTTTTTAATAATAACAAATACAATAAAAAAGGAATTAGTGAAATCGGTCCAGCGATTCACGCGTGATATTGACCAAAAGAAAAAGGGATTCATTTTTATATATATAGATTATGTGATTAAACTTTCTGGAACCTTCCATAAACATAAAAATAATATCCATGCTTTATATTATTTCAAGTCAAAGGTTATATTAATGAATAAAACATATAGTTTTATTGAAAAATATTTATTTGAATATTAATCAGAAGTAATCTGAATAATTATATATTGTAACATAAAAAGTATTTTACAATAGGAACAATGAATATATATGTAGGATTTCACAATGGAATAAATAAATGCTGCCAAGGTTAAATATTACTTGAAATATGCGTACTAAAAAGATATTATAATAATAGTAAATGAACCTAATATTTTCGGATTTACTACGCGATTTCTTATTTTTGATAATAAACTACATACTCCAAACGTTTCTGTTTATAGTAAAAAATAGCGTAGTAAATCCGAAAATATTAGTTTCATTTAAAAGAGTACTCGCGAAAATCATATATCTCATTATACCATATCTATTTCGCATTTAATATATAAAAAAAATAGTAATATTAAACAAAACAAATATAAAAGTAATTCAAAATGCTTAGCATTGCGAGAATTCAGCCATTTTATCGTTGATGTAGGAGGGTAGATGAGGGCCGCCCTCGAATAGATTCGAAGGTACAATCATTTTTTATGTGAGGGGAAATAATACCTCCCCTTAGGACACACTGAGAACTAAAGATATTAGAAAAGGCTATATTCATTTATATGAAATATTCCATATAATGATCAAAATAACACTGAACTCTTCTATTTATTATATCTGAATAACCTTTATTACATCTAAATAAAAATCTAACAATAAAAATTATATTACGCATCAATTTAAGTTCAATATATTTTTTGTATAGGTATTATATATGTATATAATAAAGAAAATTTAAGTTTTCCACTCAGTATAACACCAGAACGGTATAATAAAGTGTGTCTCAGCTGCCATAAAGGAAAAGCACATTACTTTTTACATGATAAGGGCACTCTCGACAGTGGGAATATTTCTATGTGGTGCATTGACCGGAGAATGGACCAAACCCCAGTTACTCCTGGACACTAAAACGATCTCCAAGACATTCCAACGACATATCAAATAACTAATATTACGAATTAATATGAATTACATATTGATTTTACAGTTTAATTAAAATATACGTGTATAGAATTTAGTTATAATTTAGTTGTTTAAAAAAACGCTAGATGAAAGCTTAGAAGAGGTAAAGTTGGAGTGTTTTAATTTTTTAGATACAATACGGAAACGATAAGTTAAACGTAAAAATACAAATAAATACTGTACCTACTATGTATATAAAGCTCAATAAAATTTAATAAAAGCTGATATTAAATTAACATAAAAAACAAACGACAATTATTAACATGATTTCCGATATAAAATATGAATATTTTGATTAAAAATTTACATTTTAAATGAAGTTGTTAACATAAACAATAGAATTTAATTGTACGATACAATCATACTGGTTGTTTAAACTTAAAACATGAATTATTATAGAATCATGTCAAATTAATGAATACTGAGATATCAAAATTATTATAGTTAGGTAGATGAGTCTTCTTTGAACTCTCAAAACATACTAATTTACTTACAACTTCTGTATAAGCTCACGAAATGTACGATTATTTTTATAATAAATATCTTTGTATAAAAATAATATCTTTTTAATAATTTAACCCAACACGTTGAATTTCAATTTATCTAATTTGAATATCATCTACTATTACTCAATCTTTATTCCGTTTAAACCACATTATAAAAGAACTTAAGAAACAATTTTAATATGAAAACTATAAAAACATAAAACAATTATAAAAATATTTTTACAAACCGCGTAAAGATAACGACAGGACGCCGACAAAAGAAAGATAAAAAAAAATATATTAATTATTTCTTAATCACCGTCTATATGTGATGTTATTTATATAGTTGTTAATCGTTTTAAAATTAAAACATATAGATAAAAATATGTAAAGTTTACATTTATAAAGTTTTATAAAGTAGGTAGTAGTAGAACTAAATTTAACTTACAAATGCTACAAATTTTAAAGGTTTATATATTATTTTTTATTTTAAAATACACGTAAAATATTTTATGTAATATAAACAAAGTCTACAGATGTAGACCTAGATAGGTTATAGCTAAATATTTTTAATCTTAG
Organism: Danaus chrysippus; assembly: GCA_916720795.1. Classification (NCBI taxonomy): domain Eukaryota; kingdom Metazoa; phylum Arthropoda; class Insecta; order Lepidoptera; family Nymphalidae; genus Danaus; species Danaus chrysippus. The sequence goes on along the minus strand of CAKASE010000074.1, from coordinate 11,737,519 downwards.
GAATAATTTTAAACTATTCATACATATAGTAGAGTATAGCATTCTTAAAAAAATTTGAGTGTATAATAAATATTTATAATGTTAAAACATTTACACGCATGATGTTATTGAAATATTCAATTATTATGTACCATACATGTATGTATAGGTATATAGGAATATTAGTAGATTTTATAAAATTATTGAAGAACTAGTTTTTGCCCACGACTTCGTCCGCGTTAATTTCTTCATTAGTAATATATGTATACCTGACAGGGCGAACTTTATTCCGTCCTAGAGGCCATAAATAGGTTTTTCCTGTTTCAATCGAACAGAATGATTGACATATTAGTTAGTTGTCAAATCTAATGTCAAAGAAAACATTTGTATGGGAAATAGAAAAGGGCTGTTTTTAGGGTTCTCCCGGAAATGAATCAATTTTTCTCACCTTCCCTGAACCTCCATGAACATTTCAAGACTAAGATAAGATAAATCCATTCAGCCGTTCTCGAGTTTTAGCGAGACTAAGGAACAGCAATCCATTTTTATATATATAGAAGATTAAGTTAAGAGAAATAAATTTTTATAAAAGAAATCACTCTATAAAACAGTACAAACAGTAAAACAACTCTATAGATTTAATATTCTTTACAAATTTCAATAATATTTCGTGGACTTCATTTAATATAAGTTTATTAAGTTTTAAAGCAACTATTTTAATAATTACGTCAAAACCCATTAATTTTTGAAGTGGATAAATATTCTAGTGTCATATATAAAGAATACTCTCTGACAGAATGATACTGGTAGGATAAAATCCTAGACAAAATCCTAAATAATATTACTATACTCTTCTATATAAATACAAAAGGTAACATATGTAGTTAACTTCTTTGCATCAAAAAATGGTTATAAAATAATAATATTCGTTAAATCAAGTCATGTTTAAATTCAATCAATATTACCTTTACATTTAAAAAACTTTTAAATGCATCCATAATCTTTAGTTTATACGACAAAAAGTATTTTAATAACTTGCCAAGATGGGAATCATAATCTTATATTTTAATTATTATAACATGAATTCATACAATCCTAATGTACATATTATATTTGACAATCACGTGATTCTCCTTCAAGAAACATTAATACTTTTCTTGTAACGTATAAGGAAATTATATAATTTAAACTAATTTTATAATGTCATACAAATAAAATATAAAAACATTATTTAATTTCGATAAAAATTAAACAATAGCGGAGAGGAAACAATTTAAGTGTTCTTAGAAATCATTTAATGATTCTCACGGACAATGAGATACAAAGTGTAGGTTTAAACAAATATAACTCGAGCACAGATAACGATTGATACTTAAATTGTTACTATAATTATATAAAAATATTATTCATATTGAAATTATAATTACTATCAAATAGTCATTTAGAAGAAACAAAAGCAACGAATTTCTAACTTTTTTTTTTCATAAAAAATCAATAAAGGATGAAAGTGATTTAAAAAAACAAACTGTCATAACGAATTGAGTTGTCAAAAATTTTCATTAATTGTGAAATGGAGTAACAAATAGGAAATATGGAATGATTATATTTTAAAAGAGATTTCATGAAGAAAATTATATTAGGTATAAGATTAAGAGAATCATTTATTATAGTTTTTTCATGTCCTACCAAATATCTCTTTGAAATGATTGGGTACCAATATTTTGAAGTTTACTTAAAGTGTGTTCTAAATTTAAATCTTAATCAAGTCAGGTACACACAAGATAATCATAAATAACCATAATTTCGACAATTAAAAATATTTTTGTTCGTATCAGTATGTTTATGTCTAAAGTCAAAATAAAGTTGAGAAATCCTTGCAAAACACATTAATAACGCATTCAACATTAGTTATCACACATAATGATTATAATGAATTATATGTTGTTAAATTAATTAATTATTTTGTAAGAAACATTCGAGACAGCGCGGCACCATCCAGCCTAATGACAACAGGTACCAATTAATACGTACACACATTAATAATTATATTATATTTATTAATAATTTAAAGGAAATACAAAAATTTGCTCTCATAACAAATTTTATAAGAATCCATTCAATCGGAACTTTTTTTTTATTTATTTTTATATAAAACCTTCTTCTTTAAACGTCAATAGATAGATTTAAAAAAACTTGTCTGGTACTAAAACTTATATAATACATCTAAGATATTTAGCAAAATTAATTAAAATTGTATATATTTATCCCGAAATCATATATTTTATTTAGTTCATATTTATTGTGAATCAGAAAAAAAATTATACCGAATACAGAAGTCGCTTTCATTGGTTGATTCATACTCGGCTGTTTAAAAAGTTATATATGATTCCTTTTTTAAATCAATGTCTGCTATTGGTTGAAACGTCGACGTAAAAAGCTCGACGCCCCTCAACGCGTCTGCCCTTTGAGTTTTTTATACTCTGTTTTTTACAGCCGCGAACAAACGAGGGGAATGTTTACATAATACGAATACACTTTATGTAAAAAGAGCTAAAAATATATTTTATTATTTATACTCAACAAAATACCTACTCCATACTAATGCAGTCATTAGAAGTATCAATCATAAATTTTATTGTATTTCTTACGTAATATCCATGTCACATCAAACCCTATAAAGCTTATAGCAACAAATAAACATAAAAATCTCATTATCGTATCCTGGTAACAATGGCTAAACAATCTCATTTGCCTCCGTACTCCCGTTTTATTGATGCACAATAACCGAAACAACGGAATATATTTTATTACTAGCGTCGCGCCAGGAGCTGCTTATTTTTTTTATTATTAATATAGCATAAACAATAACTTAATAACTCGATCCCCACCCACAGTAGCCAGCGTATCATTGGTTCGAATAAAAATAGGCTGTGGGGGTGAAAAGGGACGAACGTATCGCCAAATGCATCCGTCCCGCTCGCACTAGAAAACTGGAGCCGTTCAAATGTAGAGTACATTTATCGATGTTTGGGGCATAAAAATTGACAGATTTTTTTCAGTACATTGTGGGACGCAGACCGAGTCGCATCTACTTTGGTGGCGGAGGAATATCCTGCTCTAAAAAACATCTCAGACTATATACGTGCTTTATTTAATAATATTGTGATAATTTTAGTGAAGTTTTAAGAATAATTTAATGAAATTGTGTGTGTTTACCAACTGTTGCTCGAATTACAACGGAAAGGTATATTTTTAATTTAAATATCATTTTCTCGTAACGTTATAGTTTAAATGAGCTTTTATTTAATATACATTTAATATTTTATTTTTATATCAAATCTATACTAGAATTGGCAAGTTTATATTCTATACTTGTGGTATTATGATAAAAAAAAACTTTTTATATCGTTAGATAAAATACATACAAATAAAACTTATTTTGTTTGATACTTTACTAAAGTTACTATATCTATTCTACATATAAATTCATTACAAATATTTAATAACTATAAATAACTCCAAATAATACGACATAATACATCTTCTAAGTATATTTTTTTAGGAACAATCATTCGTCATGTACGTGACTAAATCGTTTGCTTTTTTAACATTTTGCTAGTTGAGCAAATTTTTTCTCAGTATTCGATATTTACGCAGTAAGCATGTTACAGTGGAAAATATATTAACATCATTACATATATATTATTTTAGCTGTTTTATATTAAAAACTCATCTGACAATTAAAGAACAACTATGACATTTCTTTTAGGTTTGTCTGTTCAGGGCTGTCACTTTATTTATTAGGTATGTGATTTTCTTAGTTATTAACTTTTTATCTTGTTCCAGGCATGCTAAGCTGCGCATCACCCAGTATGGCCGCGCCGCACGCGCAGCCCTGGGGCTCACTCTTACAACAACCCATTGTAAGTCACCCTAATTCCCTTCATGTATAAACTAACAATATTATAAACGTCATCCACACCCATCTTTTGATACAAATCTTAGTTTTTTTGAACACTCCATGTTTACAATCTAAAACCGATCGCCTTTCAAAGGTTATTTGTTATATAATTTATCTCAATTAGAGTTAATCACTTTGTAAAAGACGCCGATAGCTTTCACATCACACGACGCCGTCTTAATTAGGTGGCCGTTATTTTCCTAATTCCTATCATTAGTGTATAATCAATTAACCCACTTTATGATATTCTTAAAACAATAGATTACAAAAAAATATACCTATAAAACGTAAATAACGCCCATCCTTTTCATAGAAAACGGAACCGATGGAAGACGGAAGCTTCTCAAAGGAACAAGCGAGCGGTTTTTACTCAGAAGGCTTTCATAGCGCATCGCCTTCATCATCCAGCAAGGACTCCAATGGTCACTCGCCGCGCAGCGTCGGTAGTTCCGGAGAACCTTCCCCTTTCTACGACAACATGCCTTTAAAAGCAAAGGCGAATCTCGGGATGCATTTGGAATCATACCGTAACGGCTTGCCCTACAGTCTGCTCACGCCGCCTGGCTTTGAAAACAGGCATAACGAAGAGCACGAACAGTCGCCATACAGCTCGTACTCCCCACGATCTATAGCGCCACCGGCTCACGTCTCCACACCTCTAGCCCGCGCTGATGCGACACCACCGAAGTCTCCCCCGCAGACTCCGTCATCACCTCTTAGAGATCATGAAAGAAGAGCATTCGAAAGATTCCACGACTCCGGTTTCGAGATCGGGCAAAATAAATCTGATGCTGACGACGGTAGAGATGGATCCGGGCTCGAAGAAGATTTCGACGAAGAACCCGGACTACGCGTGCCGGCGGTCAACTCACACGGAAAAGTCAAAACGTTCAAATGCAAACAATGCGAATTCGTGGCTGTCACAAAACTGAGTTTCTGGGAACACAGCAAGGAGCACATCAAGCCCGAAAAAATGCTCACATGTAGAAAGTGTCCATTCGTCACTGAATACAAACACCATCTCGAATATCACATGAGGAACCATTTAGGCTCGAAGCCGTTCCAATGTTCTCAGTGCTCTTATTCTTGCGTCAACAAATCTATGTTAAATTCACACCTGAAATCTCATTCGAACATCTACCAATACAGATGCGCTGATTGTAACTACGCTACAAAATACTGTCATTCTCTCAAACTTCACCTGCGGAAGTACAAACACAACCCAGCGATGGTGTTGAACATGGATGGCACGCCGAACCCTTTGCCGATTATCGATGTGTACGGAACACGACGTGGTCCTAAACAGAAGCCGTTAATGAAGATGTACGATCAGCAGCAGATGAACAACAAGCCACAACCTCTCCCGCCACAGCATCCAATCTTCGGTAATCACTTCCCGGTGAACCTGCCATACTTACCGCCACTCCTGCCGCACTCGTTCCTGTTCCCACCGAATAATAATTACGAACAGAGGACATCGCCTAAAGTGACCGAAACATCGGTTGAAAACCAGCCATCTACTTCACCTCAATCGATATTACAACAGCGCCTATCTTACGGCGAATGTCCTTCAGAAGCAGGTGCAACACCGCCACCAACTAAATCACCCACAATCTTACCACAAACACCTACAAAGCGTACCCTAACACCACCCCAGACCACTGACGCTCTTGACTTGACAAATACAAAGACGAGCGAGGCGGGATCGCCTCCGCCCGTCGAACCACCAGCGCCTGTGACCCCCACGACAGCCTTGAAGAACAGGAGAAAAGGAAGAGCTTTCAAACTCCAACCGGCAGCCTTGAGACTACAGCACGAAGACACAAAAATGGAGGCGGAAAACTCAGATTCGGAATCCGACGCTTCAGCTGAACCAACTAGCGCGCCAGCATCATACACCTGCCAATACTGCGACATAACGTTCGGGGATCTCACCATGCACACCATACACATGGGTTTCCATGGATACAACGATCCCTTCATGTGCAACAAATGTGGAGAACGAAGCTCCGACCGTATAGCTTTCTTCATACACTTAGGACGCGCCCAGCATGCCTAAATCTATGATAAGCCTAATACCTACCCCTAGTCAACGCGAGATGCGTTCATTTAACGCGTAAGTCATAAACTATAATTATTTATTAAATATATGAGTTTCAGAATCGTATTAATGTATGTAGCCAAAGATTTATCTTGTACAGGACTAATATATGCTTGTAGTTATTATAAAACCTTATGTATGTGAGTTATATGTATAGTAATGCTTTTAGTGTTAGTTTTTAAACTAGTGACCAATAATGTATAAGACTGTTTAGTACAAAGGTTCCACAAAAAGGCGATGATGATTGTACATTAATATGAGAACGGTAATGTTACCTATAGCACGTCAAAACTATATAAAAGTTTGACGGTTTTAAGTCTATTTATATTGGGTATGAGAGATTATAATTATTTTTTTTATTTATTTCATTACGTTTGCATGTTTTATTATAACAAATAAAATGTTTTGTCCTAATTTTTGTATAAGTTTTATGAGAATTCATTGTATTATATTTAGTTTGTGTGCTGGATAATAAATAAACCAGTTTCATCTATATTTTTATTTTATTGATACACCTTCTATGAAAAGTAATACATTTTTCAATAATAATGCAATTAGTTAAGAAAGTATTACACAGCTTATAAACAGTTATTTTAATTATTCAATTGGAAAGTGAGGAAGTAGTTACTAAGAAAACAATACAAAATATTGAACGGTGTCAATACTACTAAAATAAATCGAATTCTTTGTTTTAAAACTTAATTGTTATGGAGAGTCTATTTTTTTAAGAACAATACTATGTATATGTCACCGTTACGCGTAAAAACTTTATATTAATATTCATGAGTTTAAGACAAATTCGTGTTTTTAACAAGCTTAGATCATGTACACACTGTTTTGAAAGTAATGAAAAGATAGACGACAAAATTATATCGAATAGAAAAAACAAATTTAACTACAAAAAATACTGAAAAAAAATTAAGCTACACTTATAAAATACTTATGAAACAAATTGTATATTTTACAGTTATTTTTTATCTGCAATGCTGAAAACGTGCAAAATAATTATAGCACACAATAATGAGACTCGCTGTTGGATAGGTGTTTAAATTTTAAATTAAAATTACATATAAGTATTGTATGATTACAACAATAAAAAAAATTGTAATTGCATGTTGATACTTAGTACATTAATCAAATCAGCCTTTACAATTCTAAAGTTCTTACTATCTACGGTTTATCATTAAAACCAACATGTTGTCCAAGCCTTAAACTATTTTTCAACTGTACAAAAAACTGATTTGCGTCACGAAATAAAAAAGCAAAACAACAAGGCTACAACCTTAACTTATTATTATTTGACAACCTTAAAATAATAAAAAAATATATAAATATATTTAAAAAAAAAACAAAAGTAAGCTCTATGATAACGTGAGAGTTCATGTAGTATAAAATATAGGATATTAAAATAAAATAACAAAAGCCACAAATAATATAAATTAAAAAAATATCTTTTACAAACGTTCAGATATAGTTCACTTTAAATTAATGTACAATATATTTATACAGCCGACATTAAATCACTGTTCAGCTACAAAACTTTCAAGTGTCATTTTGGAACCGCGTTCTTGGTTTGGTTTTCTAGAATTTGTCAATAAACGTCATACATTATCTGGTAACAATACGGTTGACCCAAATCCTACGGATATGCTGCTTCATGCACGGAAAAAAACTTAAAAAGAATTCGCTTTAACAATGACAGAGAATGTATGGAGTATACACTAAGATCGCAGTCAAAGGATTATTCATATACAAAATATATATTAAATTACTTAATAATTATTCATTACTCTTGATATATATCTTAAAGAAATTGATTACAATAATATATAGGTGTAAATTTTGTCTTCTCCATTATTTTACACATTAAAATATTTTATAGTGAAAATTTGAGAACAGCTCCATAGCTTTTATGACCAAATACGAATCTATATTTCATTGAATGATTTTTTTCTGAATCCATTGCAGGTGGCTTACTCGGAATACCTGTAAGCACCGTACAAAGAACAGCTAAAAATGGCAATATGGTATGGTTTTCGACTTTCGTATACTTAAACTTTATTATAAGATACAAAAATTTGTTATTAAAAAGAATTCTAAATATCTTTTACAGAATAAAAGAACAGATTCTTTTCTAACTGATACAAGGTTAAGATAAAATATAATTTAATTTATAACACAAAGATATTTGAAATATTTCAGGTAAAAAGTTGGCCAAAACAATTAAAAACCAACCATAAATCAACTAACAAAAGGCGGCGCCAACTCTACTATATTAAAAAGCTACCATAAGTGACCGCTAATTTGTAATTTTTCACACACACCCCATCAGATGAAATGTTATATGAAAATTATCAACAATTAATCATTCTTTTTTTGTTACTTAAAAAACGTTGTGCTATTAAGAAAATATAACAGTTTTCGTACTAATATATTTAAGATTAGGTATCTTCAACTTCACATACTAAACAATGAGACAAAGAATAATTGTATTTAATTTAATTTTTTTTTCATACATATAATCTGCATGCATACCATATGGTGTAGAGGCAAAAATTAGAAATCTAAATGCAAGTAAAAACGCAAGAGGCGGTACAAGGGCGGCACGCTTCCAAAACCATGATTTTTTCTCAGACAGATGTTGTCTGACCACTCATTCAATTTTTTCATATACCGGCCAAGTTAACCGATACTTTTATTAAAGTGGGTATATATGAAGATTTTGCACAAAAAAATACAGATATTCTATAATAATTTAATAAAAAAAAGACAAAAAAAATAATTTTTAACTAATACCATTAAATATTTCTAAAACAGATCGTTCAGACTAGATAATTGAACATAATTTTCCACTCTATAGAGTATGGGGATTATGGAAATGAAATAATAAAAAGTAGAACAAAAAATCATCTTAATCCCGTCAAAATGCGTGGAAGGATAGTATCGGAATAAAAATCGTAAAGTTTCCAGGAACAGAACGCGACACTTGCTTAATCTTGTATCGCAGATGTCACTCTATTATTTCGCGACACGTGTTTCAAGGTTTTTAAGAATAAATAAATCTTTCGTCTTCATCGTATAAAGAAAACAGTAAGTATAAGCAGATACATTGATGATTTTTAAAAGAAATTATAGACTTCATGTTTACAAATTTCAATTCACCAAGACATATAAAACAAACGTTTTAGTTCTTAAAAAATAAGCACACAAAACATTATTTTAAGTAAATAATAAATATATTTTTTTAGTGATATATGTCTACGTAATTAAGTAATTTAAATACAAAACAATGCTCTAATTTTTCTTGTTATTTTCTTCTTTTATATCACTTCATCAATACACATATAGCATTCTATTTTATATCAATTGAACAAATCAAAGGAATTGTTATGAAAAGTAAGAAGATTGCAAAAACTACATACTCCCGACGTTTCGGTTACTTTTCAGCAACCATGACCACGGGCAGACGAGATGTGAAATTCATTTAAATGAATAATCACAAAAGTATTAAATCTCATTATGAGATTCATACATTCTTCTAACTTACACATCATCTAAAAATGTAATACAACATTTATTTATTGTTATATATAGATATAAAGTATTATATACACATCAATCCTCAATATATTCCTGATCCATCAAGTATAGCGTTTTCTATTTGTTTTCACTCGTGACCTCGTATATTCTGCGAATGAACGCACGGATTGGAAATTCAAATGAGGCCGACCAAATTTATGAGCCCTCTCCCTCTCATCCATTCTACCCCCTGATGCATATATCAATGCTGTATATAAAATAGCAGGAGGGAAACTATCTTATACTATATATTGAATGGAAATTACACGTAACTTTATATATGTATATCTTTTTAATCTATATTGCAATTCTTTGAAAGAGGTTGCATTGCTCAGTAACATTAAAATAATTTTCTAAAGTAAATACTCTTAAACTACTTTTAAGCGAATTTCTTTATATGGTACGTCCACAAATATCACAATTCAAATACGATACAAAAAAATAAAAAGCTGGCCATACAGCAATTATTATTTTAAGATGAATCCCTGTCAAGCGATGTCGGGATTATTTATTTAAAAGAAAGTTTTTATTGTAAAAAGCAAGGAAAGGAAATGCAAAAACGCGAGTAACAACCTACCTGCTTATTCTGTCCCTTTACAGCCACATGCAAACCATTTTAAATGTTGCTCCAGCGATCCAAAAAACTACCAACCATCCATCTTTACCGCGCGAAAAAATCCATTGTCATTACATTCCGATATCTTTGTCCGGTTAAGAGAGAAATTGAAAAAAAAACATTCAAATATAATCCTTTTATACGCATTTCCAAATTTGAAACTTTTATAATATCTAAGTCTGCACATGTTGACAAAAAAAAATGCATTATCGATGTTCAAACTCAACAAAAGTGTATCGAGTAATTATTTAATATATTTGGGTAACATACATTAACAAATCAAATACATCAGTGTAAATATTGTTAAATAATAAAACAGTTCTTATCGCAAACCTTAAGACGTGACTCCTAGCATGGAGGTTACAAGAAAAAAGTATTTGATCACTAAATAGTAAATAAGTAGTATATATAGTAAATGCTCGAATATTATTAAAAAGATAATCAAACTTACAAAGTATCACATTGACATTCAGTATTAAATCAAGTCGATATTTCAATTTGTCAAGATTATTCCTTACACATTGTTTGGTAATTTTAAAATTGTACATAATATTATTTATAAGTTACTAAACTGTAAATCACGAATATTTTTTGATTATATAGAGGATATATACCTATTAAATATTTATCGACTGTAATTTTAATGCAATTACAATATTAAAAATAGCTTTAAAAATCTACATAATCTATGACATAAAGTCAAAAAGGAATATTTAAAAAAACCGTTCTACATAAAACTATTTTCACTTCTATGTAAAACCTAACAATATTGCCATGTTTAAAATATATACCAACAACAACAAAAAAATCTCACTGTCATAAAACAAATAGTCCGGCTCGTTTCTTACATCAAAAACACGAACAAAGCAATTACATTGATTTCCATTTTATAACTCAAAATTCTTTGTTGTTAAGTTAAATAATAAAAAAATAAGCCGTTCATACAACAAACGAAATGCAAATCCGGTCACAATATGCAAATAGATCTTACTTGGACGTGTCGTAAAAAGCTTAAGGAGACAATAAAAATTGTACCAAATACAGCCGAAGCAACGGTATTTCGTGCTGAGATAAAAAAGGGTTGTTCCGAGCCGACAGTTTTTGTCAAGCAAATCCTTTTAACTTGATTAATGGACAATGGAGTTAATATTTTAAGTTTGTTTTGAATTTCGCTACGGGCATAAAGTAACGGTGCCGGAGCGTATTCATCTAGCCGGCGATGTATTTTCTTAGAGCCGTGAATTTACATATTTGATGGTTTAGAAAGCTGTAAAGGATTTTTACATAAAATTTACTTACTAATAAAATAAATTAAAAAAATCCTTAAGTTTCCAATGGCTATAAGATGTTGCTTCAACTTTTTCATAGCCACGTGCCTCTTATAAGGATATAAATGAATTAACAAAGGAAGTAAAGGTTAAATATAGAAAAAGGTACAAAACTCGAGGGTCGGCACCCGGAAGTGAATCTGACATTACACACCCCGCGTAAACGAGCACGCGAACCTTGAAAAACTTATGAATTGTTTACCGCGTTTTTAAGCCCCTCATTTATTTTTTTTTCCGCACGCGAACACGGTTTTTTTCGTGTTTTGACTTTTTAATACAATTTCGAACCCCTCGCGAACTTTTTGTGTGTGTTTTTTTATTGCTTATGTTGTCAGGTGAATTATTATGTTGCAAGTGATTTTTATTGTAATATATCTCTATACACTTAGTTATGGTAATTTTATTTTGTTCTTCAAATTCATTTTTTTTATTATTATTTATTTGTGTATATAAGCTCAGAATAATAATTTGGTAGAATTAGACTTGTAAATACTTAGTTACAAAATAAATCAAAAGATGACGAAGATATCCTTTAATCAAAAGATTTTCTGACCAGTACATTACAAAAACTAACTACCAAAAATAAACTCTATTATTCAATAAAACAAAAACTTTATGCCATTAATCATTATTTTTCCTAATAAAAACCACACCCATTAAATGTAACCTTCAAACACGTCAACTAGTCAAAGTGATAAAAAGTCCCCTCGTAAAAAGAGCTTCAATTACCAATGCAGTTAAAAATTGTGGGGTATTTTTATTATGCTTTTTTTATCTGAACAGGCGTGTAAAAACTAATTACAAAACAATTGGATATCACAAAAAGCTAACCAGAGACAAATTACACGGCTGCTTTTTTTTTCGTTTATATTTTTTTATGGTTAACATTTTATTATAATATCCATTAAATTAGAAACAAATAGAAAGGATCGGAGTTAAGTAATTCGCAAAATGTTATTATTACTTAGGTTATTTTTTTATATCTTTTTGTAGTCTATAAGCAGCAGCAAACAAATATCTAATAATATTGAATAATTATAATGTATTAAAGTCGTTTATGATACAAATCTTACATGGACTACAAATTAAACGTTCGCGTTTTATTTTTTTTTACGATATGACAAAGTATAACGTATCAAAGGTAAATCCCTCGGTAAGTAATAAATTATTAGTAAAATATAGTTTATATTTTGTGGATATTGCAGTTATGTACTAGACCTCATTGTATCTGTTATTCAATAATAAAAATTAAATCATATCTATTTACGTTAAGATTATATAATAATTTTTATTTTTAAATAGGAAGTACTAAGTAAGTTTTGTACTCCTTATTTAGGGAAAATATTTTATTTTATTTAAATATACATATTATATATCTATTAGTATTTTCATCTGTTGTTCAATATGAATTTTCAAAAAATGCAAATACTTTTATACATATTTGTAACAATACCATCAACCATTTATTTCTTCACACTATATACATCCGACCAACGACAGAACTAAATATAAATATATTTGAAACAAAACATTATCTCATATAATGAAATCGATACATAATTGATACATATCTTTCAGGGCACGTGGCTGTACACAATCAAAATCAATTGAGTTTTAAACATCCAAAGCCAATTTCACGTTCAGAATATTACCATCGTGATCAATATCTAAATTCTCTTCGTATTTTACATCAAGATGTAATGTATATGTTACCTTACCGTTACATTGTACAAAAGCACTCGGTCAGTCAACAGGGCTTAATCTTTGTAAGGGTTTTTAGAATCGCCAGCACAATACAGAATAATCTCCAAAAAGTGACCCCAAAATGCTCGAATCCGAGCCGTCAATGGCGTCCATCGACTGCACGATAAAAAATCTTTTAAACCACGTATTTAATGTGGATATTTTTATGTATGACCGTGTAAAGGGTGTTCAAAATATGCATGAATATTTATATGATGTAATATATTTATATAACTATTTTCATACAGTGACGATTCGTTGTTTTATAAAAAAGGATTACCTAATCAATAAACTATACATACCTACATATTTTTTTGTTACTAATTATTATTATTTAATTATTCAACAAAATATATATTACACGAAAATGCTATATGGTAATTGTGAATTACTATATATTTATGAAAACATTTATATTATTTTTTCTAGTATCTATAGTATATTGAACACCCTGTATGTTCACAATGTGCATGATGGGTGCCCACTCATAGTCGCAGCTTGTCCCTTGAACATTATAACATAAAGGATGGACGCGAGTCACACACCTGCGTACGAAAAAAAATAAAAAAAAAACAGCCAGAACAAATATCATTTGCGAGAAATATAATGAATTAAACTTAAGAATATATTATGTAACAGATAAAAAAGTAATAATTATAATATAACATTTTATGTCATTCGTATATAATCTGTATTCCTTCGACAGATTATAGTGATGGGACGATCAATTGAAATTATATTATGACAGACTATAAACTGAGTGATTGTCAAGTTCCGGTTGAATGGTTTTATTTTAATTTGTATTAAATAATGTTATATCACAGCATCCATTTATAATTCTTAATGTCATTTTAAAATATTGTAAGTAGTAAGAAAATATAATAGTGTCAATATATAGATATCAGCATTTATTTATTTCACCTTTAGCAATACGTTTACTTTTAAACAAAAGTCCAAATAATGAGATCTAAGACTTTCGCGAGTAAGTATTCATTTAATTGAAAGTTGAAACTTATATTTCTGACCGTGATCACGGTTGCTGCAATGTAACCTAAACTTCGGGAGTATGTAGTTTAAAATAATTAAAAACGCGTAGTACCTAATCCAAAAACTACAAGTTCCATAAGTCCAAATGATAACTTAATATCTACAAAAAGCCGGTGAAATGACAAACCCGGAGATATAACATGAGTGAGCTGCCAAAGCAGGCTGGATCAATATCGCGCGCCGTTTCATCACGTCGATGGGAAAAAAGAGGAGAAAAAATACATAACTTTTTAGGGGCCGGCCTCCCTGCGGTCCCCCCGGCCCGCCCCGGCCCCGGCCCCGTCTGACGGGGGGGCCTAAAAAAAAGAACAAATATAGAAGCGCGAGCTACAGCGCGTGCTTATAATACCTCTATAAAATATCGTATCAAATTTATATAATGGGAAGTACCTTTGTTGGCACGAGGAAGACGCAAAAAATATATTTGATTCTTGTGAATGGAACGTATAGGGGGTACGGATTGTGGGGGAATTTATTGCTAGTGGGTGTTTAGAAATATGAAACACCTAGGAAACTTTATTTTGTATTAAGGGATTTCTTTTAGAAACACTTCTTACTTTAATAGAAATATCCCCTTTGATGTTAAGGGAATATTGATATACTTATATTCTTGTTAGGTATGCGTGTAACATTAATTCTAGAAAAGTATACATACCCACATTTGTAGTACTTATATATCAATTCAAATATAAGATATTTTTACAAGCTTCGTACTAAATTATACAATATAAAAAATATTTAATTACCTATCTACTAATAAAATAATTAAAAGTACATTTTTAATTTGTTACCGTAACATACAGCAAAAAATCCTTAAATACTTCAAAGATTTTACAACAAGCTTATACGTACGAAGTCAAATCAACGTAAATTCAAGAAAAAAAACTATTTTTGACCTCCAAAATAAAATGCCTAACAATTAATCTAAGTAGTTCTATATTATCTATGCCGCTGTAAATTTCACCGCCGCTGTATCGAGTATTCTTGAAACAAATTTATTTTATCTGTAATGGAACATTTTGCAATCAAATCATAAAATAAGCGGGAAAGCATAGAATATAAATCTACTACGTGGTTGTGTTTCAAGATAATACGTGCAACAGACGATATAAGGACGATGAAAATCTTTGAAAAGTCAAATCATTTTGGCTGTATGTGCCCTTCAAACATTGTCATTAATTATTTTCATCTATCTATAGGTTTAAATATGTATAAACTATAAGAATTTAAGTATTAAGTTTTATGAAATTTTTTATTATAGTTAAACTGACCGTTTAAATTAGAAAAACTGCTTACTTAAATCATCAGTTTAGTTACGAAGTTTATAAATTTTAAACCAATATCAACTAAAATCAAAAAATATTATATTCTTTATACGTATATGATAGACCTGTATTTTATCATATTCGATTACTTACTTTATATACCTACTTACATGTACCTAATTGATTTTAAATTCCATATACCTAGTGTTACTCGATTTGATATTTTTTAATGGAATGACTCTACATTATGCTTACGATTAAGCTACAAGTAATTATTGTGACGACGAATAGATTTACATTTATTCTAGTGTACTTTTTATTTTCGCGTACCATAATTGTTGTAGTATTGATAAAAAATTACTTAAAAATATATCAACTTTATAAACAACACAACGATCAATTGTTTACATCGAATCTCTTACCTTTATATTTTACATTAAAATCTGATGTCATGTACTGTTATATAAATACAGTTACATTCAGTGGATATAACAATAAACCATACGAATATTATTTGAGAATTAAAATAACGTCTCTCATCCGTTAACTAGAACCAAAATGATCATGACAACGGAAACTGCCACATCTCCATCACAATGAGCATCAGAACTTAAAATACATTGTAATATACGAAAAAAATATCAACATCTGGTCATTGTCTACCATTTAGATAGCGGGGGAGTCGATATAAAATGAAATAAATAAATAACAAAATGTCTCCACCGCACGCGTCATTATTCAACGATTGACAGCTACTTCCATAGTACCATAGACTAGGTGGCATAATAATACGCCTACTTATTGCTCCCGTGTGTTACACAAGAAATCTTGATACGTTAAAAACTTTAATATAACATTTAAAAGAAATTTAATATAAAATTAATTAAAAAAATTATTGTTACCGTTGACAGAATAAAACAAAAAATATATTGAATCTATTTTATACATCGTCATTGACATTTCATATCATATAGTGACAGGATAAAAATTGCCTAAATTATAACAAAATAAAGAGCTATTGACCTAATATGATAGATATATTTGTTTAAACTATCGCCGCTTTGTAAAATATAAACCACTCGCATTAAGCATAGACGTTATTTGTTTATTTTAATGAGGAAGATAATGAATTATCCAACGTTTACCAGTTGGCGCCTCTAGATAATTCTAGGATATTGACAGTACACATTCTTAAAATAAATAAAATTTAATATTACTTTCACATGATAATTAATATTAAACACACAGTTTATGTAGGTTATTTTAAAGCATAGGTAAATAAACAGTTGAACTAAGCTAAGTATCAAAACTGACAGAGCAGCTATAACGAAAATCCTAAACGTCTTATGAGACGCTCGCGTCCTTTCTCATTGAACGACGGTGGCGAATCGCAAACTTGAAGAATAAATATAAAATATATGAACCTTTTGAATAAAAATGTTGAATGAAAAAACGATTTATCAAAAACCTATGCTCATTCAACGGACTCTTTTATAAAGATTAAATAAACATCGATTTCGGGGTGACGTATGAAATGGAGCGTGCCGAATGATTAAAAAAAAAACCTTTTTAGTGGGACAAGAGTACTAATGAGTGTAGGACACCCACGCACGGTGAGACAGCGAATCTTTTGAAACTTTACAACAATGTGCAAACACAGAAATACAAAATATTTTCGAAAACTCTTCTTCCAATATGTATACGTCTATTGTAACTAAAAATAAAACAAGCTTATAAATTCTATTTCAAATAAAATGCACATATCATATAAAGAAAAGTACGTAATTTCCTCTTAATTCGTAACTCATGAATACGACGAAAACTTTTTTGTAGACAATGTGATAATTAATTTATTTTCTTTGATTATTTTCTTAGTATCTGCTTTAGTCAAAAATGCTAATAATCGTAGACTGTCATATATGTATATATTTTATATTATACCTACTAGCTTTCCGCCCGCAGCTTCGCCCGCGTGGAGTTCGGTTCTATCGGGTTTCCAAGAGAACCTTACAAAAGTCTGGGATAAAAACTATTTTTCTTTTTTTCTTTCTCAAGGTCAACTCTATGTCTGTACCAAATTTCATTAAAATCAGTTCAGTGATTTAGGCGTGAAAGCGTAACAGACAGACAGAGTTACTTTCGCATTTATAATATTAGTAAGGATATGAACATTGTGATTATTTTTGTTTTGTTCTTATCAATAATTAATTCTTATAAGTCAGGGTCGATAAAAGCTGTCATATATATAATTTGTAGGGATGTGTTGTCGTAATCCTATTGACACTGTTTCTATTATAAGTACGTTTTAATAAAAAGTTATGCAATAGTCATACAAAAGTATGCACGATATAATTACTTAATTGACGATTATTTTTTTAATTTATATATATTTTTTTTCTGCTCCACCTTATAAGTACAATGCAACAACTTTAATTTTATTTCTTTTAATTTTGATTTTTTTTTTTGTTGCGATAAGTCAACAGTTTTTTATTTGATTTTATAATAATATTTTCTGAAATCCGACTAATTTAAAAAGTATCTTGCAGTAATTTCTCTTTCAAAAAATTTTGTTTCTATATGAGACGAAACCTTTTAGCATTCAATGCATCAACAGTGCCTGGGACTTGCGACCCAGGTGTTTGTTTCAGAGGCCCCTTATCTAACGTGCGTTAAACGCTCACCTCCACTGTCCAAGCTTCTCTCTTTACCTAACCAAATTTAAAAAGAACCTAATAGGGCTTCTTTCGATGTACATTCCAAGAATGAATTAATGTGAGTTCTGGACAAGCCCAAGTCTTTTAGTAGCTTGTAGAGAGATTTCGCTGTTATACCTCTCGCTCCTTCTTCTACTGAGTACAAATCCACGACGAACCAAAATACGAAATTTCGAGTGAGTTGATTAGTGACCTCGTAATATTTATTGACCTGATGGTATGGTCTTTGGGGATGTTGCTTTCCCAAGGAACCGTAAGCTATCATCACAAAGCGCTTTAAAATTCGCGTACCTATACAAAAATATATCTGGTCTAGAGGCCGACGCTCAAAAATCATCGGAGATTTTGTATTGTTTTTCATACGTGTCTATCATGATAGTCCAATCCGAAACCGCTTTAAGGATGGAGCAAGGCTTGACGTTTGATTTTGTAGCCCTGGTGCCTTCTCTCACGAAACCTACTGTTCGCTCGTATATACACAATTTTATTTACGAATATTTAAATGAAACTTCTATAAAAATTTAATTTATATTCTGGAGTAACAAAATAAATAAGTAAATATTAATGATTTCGGTTGTTGGTTATGTTCTCTTTCATAAGGTTTAAATAGTGAAATCAATATGAAACAAAAAATCTCTAGAATGAATATAAATAACGGTCCTTTTTAAATACTAGACTTTTTGAATTGCTCGCGCATTTTAGAACGAATGTCGTTTTGTTGCCCTCTAAAGTAAGCGTCAAGACCAAAATAATTTATAATTAAAAATGATTATGTATATAACAAAAATAAATACTGCTTAAAGGAAATAGATTATATATATTATTTCAAATTCCTTTGAAAATTTTGTTTATTAAATTCATAGACAACTTTACTATTCTGAGACTTTCGTTATCTGTTCATTTTATTTAATCTACATATTTTGTCGGAATCATGACGTTTGTTTTATGTTGACAGCACTACGGCAGTTTACCGCATCTATATCGTGACTTTCAAAATTTGTTACTACAAATTGTTTTAAAGAAATTAATGTAAGTTAACTCTCGTTTCATAGATAGATCGAATAAGAGCTTAATAAATTTTGGTGATTTTATATTTAATTTATAAGACGGCCAATGAGAATATTGCTTTATGCTAATGTCATATTTGGATCTACCAAGATTTTACTTAAAACAAAGTATAAATTTCAGAACCATGGCTGCCTCAGTGGTTGATACGTACACAGACCCTTCAATGAGCTGGATGAACGCTCCTCACAGCACCGGCACGTCTATCATGGCCTGTGAGTTCGACGGTGGAGTCATAATCGGAGCGGACTCTCGAACTACCACCGGCGCATACATCGCTAATAGAGTCACGGATAAACTCACGAGAATTACTGATCACATCTATTGCTGCCGCTCCGGCTCCGCTGCGGACACCCAAGCTATTGCCGATATTGTAACTTATCATCTCAGTAAGTAATGCACAATTTGAAGACACTATTTAGGAGCTTAACCCAAGAGTCCATTACATGTAATTTCTATTGTTTTATTCTGACATGACTTAATATAGATGGTCATACTTTAAAATTGCCACTACGAATTATGAGTAGTAAATTTTGAATAACTATATTGTGTGTTTTACTTTTTTGTATCTTAGTGGATTTGATAATATTTTGGTAATATTATTGTAAACTTTCTTATGTATGTATTGAATGTTTTAGATTTTCATAAGATGGAGCTCGGTGAACCTCCACTGGTACAAACAGCAGCAGCAATCTTCCGAGAACTTTGTTACAATTACCGTGACTCACTAGTGGCTGGTATCCTGGTCGCTGGTTGGGATAAAAAGAAAGGAGGTGAGATAAAACAATTGCCTTTTATAGTAATTTCTTTCAAATAAATATCAGGTATGTGAAATATCAATAATTTTGTTATCAGTAGTTGAAATATTTTATACTCTGTCTTTAATCAATGTTTCAAGACTTAAAACCTTTTGGTAATACAGTTGACTCTTGTTAATTCCAACTTGCGATAATTCGAGCCTCTATAATTCAGTCATCACAAGTTCCCTGCAAAATCTCTTTATATTTTGAACTAAATCAATTCATTTTTATGCACTTGGTAATTCCAACGAAAAATTCATTGCTATATAATAAATCGACGCGTTAATTCTAACTCATCGGCGTCCAACACTCGACAATTCAAAGTTGCAGATAGAAAGAAGTCAAATGATTTTGTTCAAACAAACTTGAACAAACCTTTAACATAGGTGTCAGTTAAGGAAGCATAATCCTCATTCAATACCTTACAAAGCTTCTGTTTGCAAAACGAAAGTGATAAAAAAAACATATAAGGCACTTTTTCACTTAAAAAAATTATTGAGCAGTCTGAGCAGCAGCAATGTGTTTTGAAACAAAACATTATAACAGAGTTCTTTCAAATCATTATTTTGTTTATATTGTGAATAGAAGATTTATTATACAGGGTGATTGGTGAATTACTATCAATATTTAAGGAGAATACTCGGTACATGATTCTCATTCGAATTATGTAAAAAAAATAGGTACTTAATTTTTGACCAAATTTCCGTATAAATAAATAAAGCGTGGACACGTTCCAAGTGTTTCTAGTGTGGACGCGTGCGGCGGCGTGCTGATACATAACCACGCCGCCGCGCGCGAGTGTGTGTGTGTGTGTGTGTGTATACCTAATCTGTAGGGTGTTCACACTATGCGTAATTAATTACATAACTTTTGGTTAACTTTACTTAGAAGTTTATTAATATTTATGTTATATTAATTTTTATTTTGTCATATATGATCGTCAAATATCACGTCCTCAAGTATCGATAGTAATTCACCAGTCACCCCGTATATAAGAATGTACCTATATTTATGTACACTATAAACTTTTTCTTTTTTTATATAATAGAATAGAATAGTTAATAAATAATTATTAATCGATACTTATTCATTCGAAGTTTTTTTTTCCACAAATTTCAAACACTCGATAATTCGAAATATTTTAAGTCCCTTAAGTTTTGAATTAGAGAGTTGACTGTCATGAAATTGTAACTATAGAGAATGTATGAGAAAATTTTTAATAATAACTTATGCTACCTTTAATCATAAAATAATTTCTGTTAACTCCAATTCCAGGCCAAATCTACTCTGTACCGATTGGTGGTATGGTACAACGGCAAGCTGTGTCAATCGGTGGATCGGGTTCTACATATGTTTATGGATACGTCGATGCCAACTTCAAGCCTAATATGTCTAAGGAAGAAGCTAAGAAGTTTGTAACAAATACTCTGACTCTGGCCATGTTGAGAGACGGCTCATCAGGAGGCGTTGTAAGACTCGGTGTCATTACCGAGGCAGGTGTTGAGAGATCGGTGATTCTTGGTGATGAATTGCCCAAATTCTACGAGGGTTGATTTTTAATATAAGGTTGCTAATTTTGAATTGTATTTCATTTACTTCCATCTTAATAAATAATAAAGAATATTAATTCAAATGTTTATTTACAAACAGTATTTTTTTACAATAATCATTTTTGTGTAACTTATAAATATTATGAAGTTTTCAATTGAATAAAGTTCAAGATATAATTCCCAGTTCTTCCATTGTATCGAGGTCTCTCATCAGCATTTGAATAGTTTGCTTTGTTCTTGGGAAGAAATCTGCTGTTTCGTCATCCTCAAATGAAGGGTCTTGAGATTCGAGTTCTATAAAATCAAATAATTATTTCATGTTACTTCATTGACAGATCAAAATTCATAACCAAATATGTACACAATAAGTGGGGAAAATTTTGTTGTCATACCATAACTTGCATTATCAAACTTCATATGACCAGTTTTTCATTTAACAGGATAGTTTTACCATAATATGGTAAGATTCATAACTGTCAAATCAAAAACTTCCTACATATTTAGATAATAAAACTTAGATAATCAAACTTGTTGTATGAATAATTGGCTAAAATAGAGTGATAAAGTTTTTCATTTAACAAAATACCTTTTCACATAATATGGGAAAATTAATGACTATCAAAGCCAAGACTTCTCCCATATTTAGACAGTATAAACTTATGTGAATAATGGGCTAAAATATTCTGATAATTAATAGTTTTCATATTATACCAGCTACTTGTGCTTCTATAGAATCAAGTCTAGCGTCAATGAAGCCCTGACAACGCTGCACATGTCTCAGCAAGCGTTCCCTGCATGCACTGTTCTCAATGGCCGCCTCGGGCTGTGGTACGACCACTCTTTGTACTTCTTGTTCTGCAATAAAAGATATATAAAGTATTTAATATATTATGCGAAATAAATGCGAAAGTAACTCTGTCTGTTACGCTTTCACGCTAAAACCACTAAACTGATTTTAATGAAATTTTGTAGAGATAGAGTTGACCTTGAGAAAGAACAGGATAGTTTTTATCCCAGACTTTTGAAAGGTTCTCTTGGAAACGCGATACAACCGAACTCCACGCGGACGAAGCTGCGGGCAAAAAGCTAGTCTAATATAAATGCTGCAATTTATGAACATTGTCAGCATTGCAATTTTAAAAGATAATCTTATGATTTGGAAATTATTACAATCTTATTGGATAAACTATAACAAAAGGTTTTAGTATAACAGAAAAATGTTTTTTTTTTTATCAAGAAAGCTTTAATTTCAGTACTCTCTTCATAATGATAAAAGTTTAAAATTAATTTTTATACCTAGATATTTATGATGGATAAATAATAGTACTTTTAAGAAATTACATTTGATAAAAACAATAGGTAACAAAACTTATAGTCCACGCTAAGATAATTATTTCAAACTGTTTAATTGTGTTAATAATATCTAATATTTTCGCGGTTAGTCATTAAAACGAAAGTAAGGTTTCGGGATACTAGACATTTTTTAGTATTTCTTAACTACACAATCCCAATGTTCCGGTTCTGTTACAGCAATCGTGATCACGGGTAGACGAGATGAAATTTTCTGAAAGAGTCATAGTATCCAAAAATCTTCAGTTTTTTACTATATTATTATTTTCTTACCTTGAACGGATTTCGCCAGCCGTTCCAACTCAGAAGTGGTTATAGGTAGATCTAACGAAGTCCCAGTCGGGCTTGACAGAACTGACGATAGATTCATTAATGAATTATCTCTCTGAGTAAATCTATCTTCGGGCTCTTCGGTTATAGGCATTCTTATATCCAGATGTGGATTAACTTCATCAGGTTTCAGCGGCAAATTCTCCTTGCCGATGTTATTTATAATAATATTCAGATCTGAGTAATCAGAATTAAGTCTTTCTTGGGTGAAATTTACCTCCGGACTCTCCCAGTCTTTGGCCCATAGATATAATTTTGGATGGTCTTTTTTACTGTAAATATAAAAATATATTACAATTCCAGTGTTTCAGTATCATACATCAGTCAAATATTGTTAATAACTTACGTAGCTACATAGTGTTTCACTCGCATTGCATGTAGAGCATCCTGAATTTTTAATAGGTTAGCAGACAATTCGTGAGACCGCCGTAAAGACTCGCAGGGCTTCGCCCCCGGCAGCAAGCCTTCATACAGTCTGTCCTGATCGTGCAAGAAACGCTTGGAGCGCCTCCCTCGACGAGGATTGAGGCATATACTGCAAGTGTATTTCTCTGGAACCTAAAGATATAATAATAATATATTACAAAGGGACATTCTTATTCACAGCAAAAATAATTTGAAATAGCCTAGTATAGAAAAGTACATGCAATATAGGTTTTAAAAAAGTAATTAACTCTTAAGTGGTACATTATGGTCCATATACAGGGTGACTGGTGAATTACTATCAATATTTAAGGAGAATACTCGGTACATGATTCTCATTCGAATTATGTAAAAAAAATAGGCACTTAATTTTTGACAAAATTTCCGTAATAATAAGTAAAGTGTTGACACGTTCCAAATATTCAAGTGTGGACGCGTGCGGCGACGTGCTGATACAACACTACGTCACGACACGCGTATGTGTGAGTGTCAGTGTATACCTAATCTGTAGGGTGTTCACACGATGCTTAATTAATTACACAACTTTTGGTTAACTTTACTTAGAAGTTTATTAATATTTATGTTATATTAATTTTTATTTTGTCATATATGATCGTCAAATATCACGTCCTCAAATATCGATAGTAATTCACCAGTCACCCTGTATTAGTCCATGGTCCAATTATAGGTAATTTTTGTAATAATCTTTAGTAATTACCTCCGACTCCCTCTGTATGTTGTGACACAGTGCGTGTTGCCAACACAGACACAGTTCACACTGCACCATCAGCCCATCTTCCTCGCGAAAACCACAGTGACAGTTTATGATCTCCTCGCGTTTCATGTGCTCGATCTTTATACGTTCGCCAGCTGTTATAATAAGAATAAATTAATACTACAAATAAATTTCTCATTTAAAGAGCTGTGTCAGTATTTCAGTCCTGAAGCAGTTAATAATGTTACTCTTAGTTTTTTTTTAATCCTATCATATATAGGCCAAACAGCGTCATACAATAATATTTTAATTAATTACTTAAAAATAAACTGTAGAACTTAAGATATGCAGTTTCATTATAAATCCAGTCAATATAATGTTTCATCCTTAATATTGGATGAGAAATCTATTTTTAAAGAACTAACTTCATCCAAAATCTGTCCGTGGTCTGCTCATAATCCTACTAATATTATAATTTCGAAAGTTTATGAGTGTGTGTGTGTATGTTTGTTACTTCTTCACGCTCAAAGGGCTGAACCGATTTTGATAAAATTTTGTATACAGGAAGCTGACGGCCAGGAATAACACATAGGCTACTTTACATCCCGGAAATCCGCGGGTAACACCGCGGGGCGCAGCTAGTAAATTATGTTTTTTTATTTATGTTAACAAGTATATAATTTAATTCAATCAAACCCAAACATGACCATGGACTTTTATGTAACCGAATCAAAAATTATACTCTACGACTAACTTACTCTCTGTATACATATACATATTGCCGTCCTTCTGTTCTTCGTTGGACTCGGAGGAAACCGGAAGTGGTACTGCCTTATCCATGTTTTTGGAGTCCGGTGTGCCAGACCCTGGGAAACTGGAGCGAGTGTCGAGGTCAGAATTCACACCGAACCATTCATCCTCTTCGCTGATAGGCTTTCTTGAAACAGTTGAAAAACATTTACGCTTCTTATCACATTTCCTTCGAAATTCCTCAAACGGTTTCTCTATAGTATTGGAGCTGTCGTCGAAATCTGCCTTTTCTACATCAACTTCTTCTGGGATTTCTTCTTTTTCTTCTGTGTCCGGTTTTCTTACTGGGAGTAGAACTTTCGGTCTTTTAGCCGGTTTGGTGATTAGGGCTTGTCGTAATTTAGGAGAATCCTGCGATCTTGGTATAGGCATTTCCAGTTTAGGTGGTGTTTGAGGTCGAGGCTCTGTTTTTTGCACGATAGGCTCTTTGACTTCTGGATTTAATTGGCTTTTAGATTCCTCAGATCTTTTTGGCAGTTTTGGTAACTTGACTTTAATAATTTTGGATTCGAATTCCGTCTTTTTGACTTCGTTTTCAGTAGGTTTCGTTCTTTCGCGAGCTAAGTCCAATACTTTAGGAGTGGCTCCCAACATTTCTCTCATTTCCCTGTGGTAATGTTTTATGTGCATCTGTAATAGCGTTGTATTTCGGAAGTTCTTTAGACAACCTTCCGCTGGACATCGCAAGAGATTATCGATCACTTCCACCTTCATAGAACCGATGTACACTGGAAAATAAAATCGCATATAAATATTTTGCTTCCAATCATATACTTTGTTAATAAAAAACCTACCAGAACCATCGTCTTCCACGGGATTATCTAAAAAGACCGGTGGGCTTTCCGGGTAAAATGTATGTTTACTGAAGCCTTCCAAGGACATCTGTAAATTTAAACATTACTATAAATTATATTAGAAATAACTACTTACTTACACTTTAGCAGTTATCAGATTTTTTTAACGTATTGGTCCCTAAAAACATTCTTGTTAAATAATAATTCTTTAAACCTACATCACGTTTCGCCGATTTGTCTTTCTTTCTTTTCTTTCCTTCTTTCCTGTTCATACTTAATTTCTTTCTCTTCACTAATGCCGGTGTAACGCCACCATCTGTAGTATACCATCCCATCCTACGAGACAGTTTCAGATGTACACCGAAATCTAGTAGCGCGTGTTCGTGCTGCTTAAGGGATTCGTCGTGTTGCTCAAGATAGTTCCTTATATCCGTCTTAGTATGGAACCTACGATTGTCCGGACTGAAATGGAAGTATTAAATTTTTAAAATCAAAATAAAGCTGTTTTGAGACGTTGTTTCATATTAAATCGTGAGTGCAAAAGTAACATAGCTCCCTGCAGCTAAAATTTATCCTTTTGTAAAATCATATTTATATTTTTGATTATATAATGAAATTTTTCAAGTCCATTATTTATGAGTCATTTATTCGACATCATCCATATTCTATATTAAACTTAGACCCATACGAATTTACTTTTTTATCGATAAGTTTTGTACTTATATTAATTTTGACTTTGATAGATGAGTAACAGAGCACTAAATGACTGCTTTCCAACACGTATAATCTTATTATACTCACCCAACTAATACTACGTCCCATTTTCCAGCGGATTGTCCAAAACTTCGTCGCACCATAAGCTTAGTCCACCCTGGAGGCAGTCTTTTATCCTCGACCTGCAATTTTTTTCAAATATTATACATGAAAATATCAATTATATACATGAAAATATAAATTCAATTTCAAAATACTATTTAGTACATTTCTATTAATTATACTCTGTCCTTCCAGTCAGTAGTTGAGATCAAAAATCTCAGACAATGATTCAGAATTTGTAAATTTATTTACCATATATTTTACATAATAAAATTTAATGAAAACACCAAATTAATGATAGATTGCAACTACAAATCAGTAAACGATTTTCTTATAACATCTAATAAGTTACCTGAACGCTCATTCTCTTAAGTCCTTTTCCGTCAACTTTATCTTCAAACTCGCACACATTGCCCACAGGTTGTCCGTTGACCCACTTGCAGCACCATTCTCCCGGCAGTAGGAAGCTTTCCGGCATCTCTTGCGGGCGAGCCATCTCCTCCGTCTTAATCAGCATCTGTTTCCTCATCTCCTCCATCTGTTTCCTCATCTCGAGCAATTCGTTCTTAACTTTCTCCACCTGCTTCTTAACTTTCTTCTCCTGTAACATTCTCAATCTTTTATTCTTCTTTATTTTGGACAGCTTTCTTTTCGTGTCGTCTTTTACTGTTGTAACAACTTCGCTTACTGGCTTCGTGTTCATTTCACGTTTAGTATCTATCTTATGTATATCTAAACCGCCTTCTAATTTGCATATAACCTCTTTCATTTTCTCTATAACCTCTTGTTTGCTTTCGTCCGGTTTTTCGAATTGTTCTAACTTTGCTTCTTCTTCCATAACCTATGTAATTTGGTTTGATCACTTATGATATATTTGAAACTGTATATAATATTCAATATAATTATCATTCAGTCCGTGAATTAATTAAATATAATACTTACAGGATCCGATGAAGGCTCTGATTGAAAGCCTAAGTCGCTAGGGACTAAGAGATCTGAATTACTAACTAAACCATCGTTGTTGTCATTTTTTTCAACAACCTCTTCTGCATCCAAGGCCGTTCCTGTATTTTTTGCGTCAAATTCATTTGCAACCTCAATATTAGCTTCAACCTTAGATTCTTCAATGTCCTTAGCGGTATCCATTGGTACATTAATTTCTGTATCAATTTTAGCTTTTTCGCCTTCATCTTTATCAACAGTACCAATTATTGAAGCGACTGCATCTAAATTATATATACTTTAATAAAAAAACTAAACATCATATATTTTATAATATATGTTTCTTACCAGGAATCTCTTTTTTTATCTCCATTGTTATTTGAGATACTTCAAGTTTAACTTCTGGTTCAACTTCTGTTTTAATGTCAACTTTCTTCTTAACAATTCTCGTCTTCTTGACCTTACCAATTTTTGATTTCTCTTGATCGGTATCTTTTTTCTTTTGTTTCTTCTGACCAATATTAAATATCTCTTTTATGTTCAACTTGCGTTTCATCTCTCGCCTCTCACTTTTAGAGCCCAAATAATCTCTGGTGGGATCGAATAGATGTGTGTGGAATGAATATTGACTGGTTGGAATATTTCCAGTTGGACCGATTCCAGGAATTGGTATTGGAGAAAGACTGGAGGATGATGGTGACGTTGACGTATCGATGGTCAGCGGTTCTGTCTTAGATTCCTTGAGCTTACACATCCTTGACGTAGTGCATTTCCATTTGAAACCATCATCGAACATAATCTCGTAATTGCCTAAAAATTATATTAATTTTAGTATTTTGTTGCGAAACTAGTAGGCTTCTGTTGTCAAATGTATATGAATTCTCTGACCATTGCCGAGATCTGTTTGTATAGTGGCTATGAAACGTCTGTTGTCCCTCCAACGAGCCAGACATCTTTCGCCAACAACAAACTGTTGTTTTGGTTTCTCCTCCACTTTAACTTCTTCTTTTTCAGGTTTTATTTCAGTCCTTACATTTCTGGCAGGGGTGCTTTGTATGGAATTGTTTGTAAGCCTCAATCTAGGACTGCTCACACTTATCCATTCATCGGGTCTAAGAAACAACATGACATCCTAATTTAATATATTTGTTTATACTATCACTACTTTCAAATACTAATATGATGACGAAATTAAACACTTTTTAAAATATAAGCAAAAACAAGCAGCAAAATTGTATGTTTTAGCAAACCTTCTCATTGGCTGCATAAAATCAAATATTTTTTTGTTCCTCATCGTCAAGACGTGACTTTAATAGTAGAAAATTAAATTAAGAAAATATTTATTTACTAAAATCAATTTTATTTGACAATGATGTTCAGTTGTTTAGCCAACAGTTGACAGTAAATTATGAAAAGACAATATGTCATATATTTGTCAATCACATAAAACCAGAATATAATGATTACATAATATAAAATAAGCTTTTTTTTATAACGTCTTATTATTTTACATTTATTTGCTGGCAGGCAAATTTTGTACTGCAAAATGAGTGGTTACATTATTTATACTGACTTGTTGTGTGTGTTTTCATAATGCACAAGAACTTCCATTTCATCATAGTCTACTTCCACAATCTGAGCCGAATGCCAAAATTCCCCATAATCTTTGGCCTCCACCTTAGATCCGACCGACAATGAAACACTGTTGCCTGTAAACCCAATAAAATAGAATTAAAACAATCTAAATACATTCATCATAATATATTTTTAGTAATAAAGTGTTGCTAGCAAAATTCTGATACTAAATTGCAATGCTTGCCAAAATCTTGTCTTCAAAAGAAATTAATTGAAATTTTGTAACTTATTCAAATAGGAAGCTAAGCCTCTAACATCTTCTATGGATTATACATATCATATCATATCATACATTGTTAGTTTTCTGTTATTAAAGATATCATACCTTTATCATTTTTACTCAGTTTCTGTGGTATTGGTTTAATATTCTTCTTTGTATCTATTTTAGCTTCTGATTCGCTGAGAATCATGTCCATAACACTCGTTGCTATAACCATAGGCTCTGCTATATCATTGAGCACTTGATTGTTGTCATTATGATTATTAGAATCATTATTTTCATTATTGTCGTTATGGGTGATGGGTACATTTTGATCACTAGCGATCTTTTCCAATTGGCTTTCATTCTGTTGCTTTGTTATTTCCTGTTCCTGTTCTTCAATAAATTTCATAATAGCTTCAACATTTTCACCTTCCGATTCTTTGCTGCTGTTTGAGGTGTTTAGATTTGCATCACCTCTATCTGAATTTTCATTTTCAGATGATGCTGCCTTAGATATACTTGGTTTATCCATATTAGATTCTAATTGTTGTATTTTTGTATCTTTATCTCTTTGGACCCATGAAAATATGGATGGTATAGAATCTGTAACAGAAAATTCAAAGTACAATATAAATATATAAATATTTTACCGTCAACAACATTTATGAAGAACCTTATTGAATCCACATCAACTTACTTCACTTGAGAGATTGATCTCTCGGCAATAATGTGAAATGAATTACAAGGATTTTTTCAACAAGATGATAATAATTTATCTAACAGTTTCAAATCATTCCCTTATGATAACATAAAATACAGGCTAAGCAATAGAATTAAAATGTATTGCCACAAATAAATGTAAGGAATAGTTTTCATAATGTAACCACCACAAGCACTAAATAGAACATTTACTAATTTATAAACATGCTTATGATAATATATTCTGAAACTAACTTCAATACTTGTGAAGCATAAAAGATGGTGCAATGTAGCAAGCAAACTAAATGCAAAGAAACCAATATTCATATTGTACATTTATGTTTATTATGTATCGTTAGCACTACAAACTTCAATGGATATACCTGATCTAAGAATGTATTTCGAGTCCTCGTAAATTTGAAAATCGATTTTGCAAAAGTGACGCGAGCACACGTATGTCGCAGAGTCTATGTTAGTTTGTTTGTAGTGCGTTACCAACGACCATAAATCACGTAATGTCTTATCTTTAGGGAACTTGTGGTATGTAACACCAATGTCTTCTGGTCTTGTTGAAGATGAATTACAGTTTTCTACACAACATTTTTTTACAGCCATCCTATTTTATACAAAATTATTAGCCAGAACATTAAACAGACACGATATTTATGTGATTTTGCTGTGTGTATAATATCTATATCGAGTTTTATAACGTTAATTTCTTTTAACTCACCTTTCAATTGTCTGATAAACTATCTTTAAATGCGACCATTTCATACATAAACAAAAAAATATTCAATCACGGTTATTCGTATATGCGGTATGGATTCAGTAACATAAATGGAGTAGTAAATTATCCACAATCATATTAACTTTAAACTTAGCATTTACAACAAATGCAAACATTTACTTTATTTTAGTACATAAATGCGTATTTTCGGTGTTCAAAACACATATCTTATATCTATGAATGTCCAATTGCAATTAAAGTGACATATTTATAACCATAGATAAACATATAACACAGATTAATAAGATAAATATATTCTAATGTTTAAATTCATTTGTTAGTGTATTAAAGTTACCTTTATATCAAAGTTAATTTAATAAAATTAATAATTAGACAGAAATTGATAGTAAGAGTAAAGTTAATACTCGATTATTATTATAATGTTTATTATTAAGTGACTTATGCTCTATGATAGATGACGTTTGTGAAAGTGTTTTGGATCAAAGAAGAATGGGGATATTTTTTAGTGTATTAACTTGACCGTAAATGATTAATTAACATCAATGAGACATGGATCTGGCTAAATCTTTATTCAGTTCCCGCGATCATGACGGTTACGTCGGGCGTGAGGAACACGAACGTAAAATTAGTGCAGCTTTAGCAGATGACGACCCAGAAGATGTAATTGATTCTATCCGTGGTATGAATGTAGCTGACGAGCTCTTGCCAGCACCTGGAGGCCCTTTTTCAGCGCTTACAGCTAGCATGGTACCTCAGGATATAATGGCGAAATTGGCACAACCAGAATCAGAAGGCCACGGAGGCGGGTTACCAGATTATCGATTCGATGAATTCGGTTTTTGTGTAGATGAAGAAGACGGCCCCGAACAGAGTTCGAATAAACTGCTAGCTAATATTTTCATAGAGGATGACCAACATAGACTCCAGTGGGAATTTTACAGCAAAGAAATAAACTTTTCCGAAAACAAGTTGGAAAAAACAGAAAAGCTTCAAAGTATGGTAAAAGATGGAGTGCCGCATTCCTTAAGGCCGCAAGTATGGATGCATTTATGTGGAGCCAGTAAGAAAAGAGCAACAACCGAAATAACTTATCACGAAATTGTCAGGGCCTCGAGTGATGATGGCTTGGTTACTAGCAAGCAGATAGAAAAAGACTTAGTACAAATATTACCAAACAATGTTTGTTTTTCACATCCAACTAGCACTGGGGTGCCAAGACTCCGTCGTATTCTCCGAGCATTAGCATGGCTGTATCCCGATATTGGTTACTGCCAAGGTACAGGAATGATAGCTGCATCACTTCTCCTGCTTATGGAAGAAGAAGAGGCATTTTGGATCATGTGTACCACGGTCGAAGATCTGCTGCCCGCATCATACTACTCGTCAACATTAATCGGCATACAGGCCGATCAAAAAGTCTTAAGAAGTCTCATATCAACGTACTTACCTGGTATAGAACAAGTTTTAAATGCCCATGACATTGAGCTCTCTCTTATAACAATGCACTGGTTCCTCACTTTATATGCTAATGTTGTGCACATGAAAATTTTGCTACGAATTTGGGATCTATTCTTCTTAGATGGTTCGATTGTACTGTTCAAAGTCACCTTGGCAATGTTGAAGATTAAAGAGAACAGATTCACAGAGATATCAAATTCAGCTCAAATATTTAATGCATTATCGGATATTCCTGGTGAAATTGATGATGTTGATGTACTAATTAAAACTATTGATGATGTTTGTGGGGATACTTTAAGTCCAGCCCTCATCGAGACCCACAGACGGCGGCATTTAGCTTATTTGATGGCAGATCAAGGAGCGCTAGTAGGAAATCCCAATGCTGTGCCTAACTTGCCCAAACAGCAACTCCAAAGACGGCAGATAAAACGTAGCAAATCTGTTATTCAAACAATTTTATTCGGAGATGACACTAACAATGAAGATGCAGTTTCTAAAAATGTCAAACAAACGGAAATCTTGGTTGATCTCAGGGAAGCTATCTTACAAGTTGCTCGACACTTTCTTGCCCTGGAACCACAGTTGCAATCAGAAATTCTTCTTACAGCAGACTACACTATGCAAAGTCATGCGGCTGATAGAGAAAGATATGTTAATGTATCTCGAAGTAAAAGGCGACGTGCCAAGGCTCTTCTGGATTTTGAGAGACGAGACGGAGATGAGCTTGGGTTTAGAAAAAATGATGTCATAGAAGTCATAAGTTCAAGAGACGAACACTGTTGGATCGGAGAATTAAATGGTCTAAGAGGCTGGTTTCCTGCTAGGTTCGTTAAGCTATTAGATGAAAAAGGTGTAAAATACAGTAGAGCTGGTGACGATTCAGTTACTGAGAAAGCAGCCCATCTTGTCCGAGGAGTTCTAGCACCTGCATTTAAAAGGGTATTGCTACATGGAATCAAGAAACCAAGCTTTCTGGATGGGCCCTGCCATCCGTGGTTGTTCATTGAAGAGGCCTCATCTAGAGAGGTTGAGAAAGATTTTAATTCTGTGTATAGTAGATTAGTGTTATGCAAAACATATCGTTTAGATGAAGATGGTAAGGTACTTACTCCGGAAGAGTTGCTTTATAGATGCGTACAAGCTATAAATTTGTCCCACGACAACGCTCACGCTCAGATGGACGTTAAATTACGTACATTAATATGTATGGGTTTGAATGAAGAGGCATTGCATCTGTGGCTAGAGGTTCTGTGTTCATGTGTTGATGTTGTCCAAAAATGGTACCACCCATGGTCTTTTATCAATTCCCCGGGTTGGGTTCAGATAAAATGCGAGCTGAGGATACTTTCTCAGTTTGGTTTTAATTTAAATCCTGATTGGGAGCTTCCTTTGAAAAAGGATACTCAGAATCAGCCATTAAAGGAAGGAGTGAGGGACATGCTTGTTAAACATCACTTATTTTCTTGGGATCTCTAAATCATTCCAAAGACTTACATTAAGTGCACTTTTTTTTATATAAAAATATTTTTTCTGCTAAATTTATGTTGGCACGTAAATTATTTTTTTTCGTTAGTAGATTAGATCGTCTGTAAATATAATTTAAATAAAGTGAGTTTATTCAGCTTTGTAACATATTCATCGACATATTTCTATGTATTAATTATCTTTGTTGTTTTAATGTTTGAGAAAAAATCAAATAAATGTATCATCACTAATAAATTATTCCAACAGATATTTTTATACCTAAGTGTTTTTAATATAAATTATTATTGGGAAACGAAGGCACGATCAAAATAATATTTAAATTAATATGAAAGCAGTTCAAATTAAAACCTAAATATAACAAAATTCGTTTGTTTTTAAGTTAGTTACTTATAAAAATGTCATCTCATTTGCCTTATTTTATTTACAGGCTAGTAATCTTGTTGGATAAGATTGTCAAATATTATGATAATGAAAATAATGTTGTAAAAATGTTGTTTAAAAGTATTATTTACTGTTGTCTTAATGAAATCCAAATGTATCTAATAAAACTTAGCTGTTATTTTCTTTGTTTATTTATCATAATATATATTCCGTTTTGAAGAATTTTTTTATCACTCTGTCACAGACTAATATTTTTATTGAAAAACAGTTAATATCAAGTTAACCTTAAAAACAGTGATCACATAATTATTATTTGGATTATAATAATTTTAATATATTTTTTATCTGTAACAAGTAACACGCGCGAAAACCTACGAGTCTAAGGAGAAAAAAATAGTTTTTGACATTGACAAGAATGTTTTAACTGACACCGTCAAGTTTATATGACAGTTGTTGGTATCATTCTCTTTAATTTTAGAAGTCAAACGTGCTTGTTCTCTCGGAGCTAAGGCCACTTGGCGACTTGCACTAAATATCAACAAAAATGGCATCAAAGGCTGAATTAGCTTGTGTATACTCCGCTCTCATCCTCGTTGACGACGATGTCGCAGTTACCGTGAGTTTACTTCATTTTAACAAAATTTATAAATTACGACCCATTGAGGTTATATAGTTATCCGCTTACATCCTTGTGATTGTTTAACCATACTTGAAATTAGAACAGAAAAAGCATTTCTAATTAAATTCCGAGCTTATATAGCGCTTTATTTACATGATATATTTTAAACAGGGTGAGAAAATCTCAACCATCTTGAAGGCGGCTAACGTTGACATCGAGCCGTACTGGCCAGGTTTGTTCGCTAAGGCCTTGGAGGGTGTGAACGTTCGTGACCTGATCACCAACATCGGTTCTGGTGTCGGTGCCGCCCCGGCCGGTGGAGCACCCGCTGCCGCCTCAGCCGCCGCCGCGCCTGCCGCTGAAGCCGCCAAGGAGGAAAAGAAGGAAGAGGAACCCGAAGAATCTGACGATGACATGGGCTTCGGTAAGTTAAATAAACGATTATTATACAATACAATGTGTTTATGTCCTAAGATGTCCAAAATATTATTTATTACACATAATATCAATTAAAAAGTACTTGTTGCATAGTTTTTAAATATTAAAATGATGCTTGATCTAATGTATTAGCTTCAGAAATCTAATGATTGAAGACTTTATTACTGATTTGATTTCACTCTCAAGCTGACAAAATTGATAATAATACACAATTCTAACATATTTTTTCTTGTTTCAGGTCTCTTTGACTAAAAAGCTTTTGATAAGCTTTGGTATTCCATTGTAAGCTTTATAAAGCTCCTTTAGTTTTAAGGGAAACTTAATAAAAAAACATAAAAACAGATACATCTCTTTTATTGTATCAGCTAATGTATCCTTATTTTACTAAAAATTTTTACCTAGTCAATAAATGTTGCTAATATTTATTTAGTTTTACAAACATACATTTTACCAAGTCATGTACTTTCTAAGAGTATTTAGACTACACTGACAGATGGTGAAGGAAAACATCATGTGGCAACCTGGACTTATAATTTCACAATTTCAAGTTTGAAATCGCTAACCCATCTTGAGCAAGAGTGGTGATTAATGCTCAAAACTTCTCCATGTGAGAAGAGACCTCTGTTCGGCAGTGGGCTCTGATAGGCCGATGACAACTAACTCATTATAAGTAAGGAAATGTTATTAATTTATTACATTATTTTATACTCCATGTTTTTCAAGTATATTTACTACTCTTAAAAATTATATTTTAAAATGTACCATTAAAAATTTAGATAATATTAACCTAGTTGATACTATGGCTAGATTATTTTCATTTTTAGGAAAAGGTGTTTAAATAGAAAAAGATGTTTAAATAGAAAAAGGTGTTTAAATAGAAAAAGATGTCTTTATTTAGTAATTAAATCATCATAATTTCTAAAATATGTTGAAAAAGACAATCAACTTGAGATATTAAATTAAATTTTTATTTTAACCTTCAATTTATAACATCACTATATCATTCACATTATTAAAGATATTTTTTTATAATATTTATCCAAATCATCAGCCTATCAGAGCCCAGTGCTGAGCAAAGGCGTCTTTCTCACATCTAAATACGATGGCAAAATTACTCTAGGAATTTAGTTTACCAATGCTTTTTGTTAGTACTTAGTACTTCTAAATGCAACAATCGGCCTTCCTTCAGTTATGAATAAGTAAATGAAACCAGCACATTAGTCAACAATTTATCTTCTATTCATAATACATATAGCTAAGAATTAAATACATTTTCAAACATTTGATCCGACATCAACTCAACCCCACATAGCTCTTTGAACGCCAGACAGTTTATTGTAGTCGGCAAGATGTCTCCACACAATACGGCTCATTCTCCATTCCTTCACTATACCACGGGGCCTGTAAGGATATATATAAGTTAAATTATTTCACATATACCATTAAACTTCACTAAGCCAAATATATATAGACTTCTATTTTTATTGAAACAAGTCTTATTAGTTATTACTTGTACTGAAACAAAACTATTCTAAAATTCCAAATATACCTTGATGTAATAACACATCTGTTATTTATTCTCATGGGAGTGGCATTAAGCTCAAATTTGTTAATCTCTTTATCAGCCAGTTCTCTTATTTCAATTGGTAGAACATCATTCTTCCTTAAAGCATTTATTCTAGACCTCTCTAGAAAATTTTCAGCGCTCATACGACGACGTTTTACGTCTCTGATCATCAACCAATTCGCCCATTTGTTTCTAACTTGCTGGAACTAGAAGTAAAATATTTTATTAATTTTTCTACACTTTCATTTTCATGAAATAAAAATGAATCTATTTACGACTCAATTGTTTTAATTCAATAATTGGAATAAAGAATTCATGAAATGAGAATTTATTTATAACTCGTAACTAAAATATGTAATTAATACCGCTATTTAACAATACTTAACCCCAAATCCAGGAATAGCTTGAGTTTTCCAAATATATTTCGCTGCATTCGATATATTCAAATTCATTTTAATAACACGAAGAGTGAAACACAGCAAAGGCTAAAGTATTATCTTAATACAATTTTTATAATAAAAATATTGTCCAATAACTTATGTCATTCGACATTTGCTATTATAAAATATAAAATAATTATG
This sequence comes from Danaus chrysippus, assembly GCA_916720795.1. Lineage (NCBI taxonomy): Eukaryota > Metazoa > Arthropoda > Insecta > Lepidoptera > Nymphalidae > Danaus > Danaus chrysippus. The sequence continues at coordinate 11,699,778 of CAKASE010000074.1, read as the reverse complement.
ACAGATGACACAATATATTTCATTCAAAATTTAAATTCTATACGTTTAAGAAAAGGTACAAAATCATTAAAGTTTTGGAACTGAAAATAAATTTAATAAAATTTTACTTTGTTAAAGAGACATATTATATCCAGTATTTGGAGAATTTTCTCTGATCAAAACCTTCTGCAATAAAAAATGGAACCGTTAAGAATCCAGTAATAACAGAACTGGGATTTAGCAAAGATTTTGATAGTGATAAAACACTACTAATACTATCAAATTTTTGATTAACATTGTATAATTTAAAAATTCGGCAGAAAAAATATACAAACAAGCAATAGATTGTAGCTAAACACTTTCAATGCTTTGATACTGTTTGGAGATGATTTAAAGACACAAAATAAATATTACACATTTTTTAAATACCATCGAAGTGCTTAAACTTATCGGGACTAATAAAAGGGTTTCTTTTACAATCAAAAGCGGTAAACTGTTGTATAGATACACTTAAATAAAAATTGAATTATTTTCGCTAGCATTCTCTTCCCCCCTAAGAACAATATCATTAGTCCATTGTTGATACAAATCGTTTTTAACGACTTTCTGTGTACTTTTAATATTAAATGTAACGACTTGTATACGTAAAACTTTCAAACACTGCTGACAGAGAAGTGAGACTCTTTAAAAGACTCGTATCCAGAGCCGTAAAACAGTTACAAAAAATTAAGTGCGATTTTAAATACCGACCTATCAAAACACCCATGAGTTATGACTTATGACCTAAGTACTCGAGAGTGAAGTGGGCGGATAATAAATAATTATAATACAAATAAGTGAACAACAAACTTATAAAATGAATAAAAGATTATTGTCGGCAAGAAAGAAAAATTTAGAAAGTCCTCCAAAACGGAGAAAAACTGTTCACGAAGATTATTTTGAAACTACTTTAAAAGAAAGTGGAATAGATCTAGCTAAACCGCCGGAAAGTTGTGAAGCAAAATACGACATAATAGTTATTACGCGAAATTTAAAGAAAAATTTACAAAAGCACTCAGATTATCCTCAAAATTTATCTGAATTCTACGATAAATTTGTTGAAAGATGTCAAGACTTAGAAATGTTTAAACATTATTTATTTCCTAATATTGTCAGAAAAACGACAGATCAGACTATTCAGTGCAAAAATGACAGTATTGTTAAAATTCTTCTCACTATACCATTATTACAAAATAAATTAATCAACTACATATTCGAAAAAGCTTTTGACTTGGCAGCGGATTCAAAATGTGGACCCTGGATCAAAATGATTTTAAGATCTCTATGTTCTTTAGATAACATGATAGATAGTGACAATATTGCTACTAATATAATCAGCTTATTAGATGTTACTTATGAAGAATTAGTACAGCTTGAAATAATAACTACTATTCCAGACATAATTGGTGACCAAGCGCATGACAAAATTGTTATAGAATTAAGTAAGATACTGAAGCAAAAAGATCACAAGCTTATACCCGCTACACTTGACTGCCTTTCCTATTTGTGTCTGTCTGATGATCAATATGAAGAATTGAGGAATGAAACATTAAACATCTTGAAGACAACATCAAAATGCAGCTACTTTCCAAATTTTGTCAAATTTCTCCTAATTCCTGGAAAGTCATCCGAGAGTACATACATGGTGGCCGTAAAAGGCTTAAGAAATGCTTTGAGCTGGCCATCATCCATTGCCTCACCTCAGGAAATTGCATCTAGCCAAATATTAACCGCACAGGCCATACGTAATACTATGGTATCTTCTAAATATATAGCAAATGCTTGGATCAAATTAATTTCAAACTGTGGTGATCATTCAGATCATGAAGCATTTGATTTTATAATCATTCTAATTCTATTCTCATTATCAGAAGAAAAACAGAAACAGGTTGAACAGATAATACGTAAACAAATAAAACTTAATATTTTCAAGGAGGATTTATTGGATAAGGCCTTTGAAAAATATAATCCAATAATCAAAGAATATCTGAAACATATGATTTTACTATCAAACTCACTTTTAAAAACACCAGATTCAATAGTTCAATCTTTTGCGTCACACATGTATTCACTGATGTTTGACCATCTTGAAGATTCTTGTCAGACAATAGTTGCAGAATTATTGCAATTTGGATTGAATTGCAAGCACAGTCTTATCAATATATTGGCAATTTTAAACAGTGTTGCAGCTAAGAATATGTCTGTATTAAAACATCAAAGTTCACAAATGTTAACACTTTTAGATAGAAAGGATGACATGACTTTGAATGAAATAAGGGCTGTCATGAATTTGGTATGCGGTCTAGCCTATAGTTATGATAACTCAGTAATAAGAAGTGACGTTCATATAATCATAAGAAAATACTTAGGAAGGTCCAACCATACTATTAAATATCATGGAATACTTGCCGGTATTCATGCTGTAAAATATTTAATAGCATTTTCCTCTGATGAAGACAGTAATATAAGTTTACCAGAAGATATAAATTATGGCTCTGTGGATTGTTTACCTGAAGGTAATCTTAAAGAGGCAGCACAGATCATAGAACTTATAAGCTGCAGCACAAGGGAGTTTCCTAAAATGATAGCTTTCTTCTATGACGAATTTTGTAAAATAATTAATTCCTCATCCCACATTAATAAACATTTTCTTTTGTGGATAACGGAGGCTGTGACTAACGATCTGGCACAAAATTTTATTGTAAATAATCTACCGCATGAGACAGTCGGAGAGTTAAGTCTGAGTCTACAGTACTGTCTCAATACAGAAAGTGAAACAGATGATGAAATAGCCATTAATATTGCTGGCTTAACATTGGAAGAACAAGAAGATGTAAATATACTGGTACTGTCACCATTGTTGCAATTAGTTCAGACTTTGGATAATTTGCAAGAGAAGGATAATAATTCAAAAAACATTTATGCACTAATCGGTTGTCCTGTTGTTATGCCAAAAGTAGATGTAGAAGTCATGAAGGATGAACTCACTGATACTTCTATATCAGCTATTCTGGATTGTCTAATTCACTGCGTCAATTGGTTTCGCGAAGTGCTAAACGCATTTTCAGATGTCCCTGAGCAAAACTTAAGAAGTAAGGTCATAAATAGGGTTTTTCAAATACAGCAGTTGGAAAGCTTAATTACGGAGATTCTGATGAAGAATAACCTGACATACCAGCCGCCATCTTGGGCATGTCATTTAAATACGAGTAATGAGAATTTGGAAAGAACTCTGAAGAAACAGTCAGCTGCTAAACGCAAGGAAAAGAAAAAAGGGGTAACTGATGAATCGATTATATCAGAAAGCGTTAAGTCACAAGCTACGCAAAAAAAGGCAGTTGCTAATTCCAAAATGGCTTTAACTCACAACATACAATTTAGAGCCCTTGATATAAAGATCATAAAGTTATTGAACGAAGAGTTAACAGATGCTGATTCCGAACAAGCTTTGACGGTCAAAATTGCCACATTTCTTTTAATTCATATCAACAAAGCCCTTGAGAATACGTTACACCCGAAGTTGAAAAAAAATATTTTCTCCAACAAACAAGATACCGCTGATGTATATGACCCCGTTAAGGCAGAGCAATATGCTGAATATGTCAACAAAACGATGCCAAAAATTGTTGATCATCTTGCATTTGTTACGTCATTCTTGGAATCCAGAATGTGCTTCAATGATACTGATCAAGAGACAGAAGAAGACGATGATTTTCCGTATAACGACGAAATATTTGAGTACATAAGTCTATTAGAAAACATATTTAATTTTCTAAAAACTTATTTCAAATGGATTGGTTTCAAAAATCGAAACAATCCGTTGTTACAATCTTCTCTGAAAACTTTAGCAAAGTTAGATGATGAAAAATTAGTCACGGTGCAGGATCTATTGACCACTGTTGCGAAAAGTTTACAGAATTATAAAAAGTACTGTGTACTACTAAGTACAGCTACATCATTAATTGAACTGTTGAAAACGTTACAGGAACATTCTTGCAATCGTTCTATATTGGTTATTTTAAGAGATACAGCAAAATCATTCTTATCAAAACAGTGGAAAACAGCAGAGGGCGCAGAAGAAAAAGGAGGTCAATTAAATCAAAGTATAGATATATTTGGTAAAGTATTCTTCGAGAACATTGAAATTGATGAGATCAAAGATTGCACTTTGTTAATAATGAATGACGTAGAGGCTCTTAAAAAAGGTCGTTCTCATCTCAATTGTTATAAAAGCATTAATAAAAACAATTTCTCGATATTATTCCGGATCATAGGGAGTTCTTTGCATGATAGAACTAAGCATCAAGTAAACAAAAGGCTAACTAATTCAGAACATTTGGAAGTGTGGGAAAGTGTGTTAGTTACATTGAAGTCTATGGTAGAAATAACGAGAATAATGGATTTCAGGAATATCCTGATGGTATTTTTCAAAAAATCTATCCCTGTTATAAAACTATTTGTGACATACGGGATCCCAATACTACAATTAGAGTTCAAACACAATCCCCAAAGAATATTAGGTATTTGGAGTGTGTTACAGAAATCAACGAGATTTCTACAATCTGTATGTTGTCATTCCAAATTGAAGAATGACAAAGTATTGATGGTTAAAATTCCAACAGTCAAGGAACTGCTAGAGACGCTGATATATAAAGTTAAATCAGTTTTAGCGTTGAACGAGTGTTCGGAGGCTTTCGAGATGGGAAACCTTAAAAATAGGAACATTCAAGGAGAAATCATTGCTTCCCAAGTAACTGTGGATGATATTGAGGTGCAAGAGGATTGTGATGACCACTTGCCAGATGACAGCGACTCAGAAGATAGTGATCAAGAGTTAGGCCTAAGGAGTGCAAGCGAAATGATATAATTAATTTTGTTAGCATTTATATTGTTACCATTAAATAAAGACATTTATATATCCAGAATTTTTTATCAAAAGTTTATACAATGAAATATAAATATAAACAGGTTTCATTTCATTCATTCAAGACGAAAAATATATTATCATCCTACAGTAACAAGATATAAAGAATAAAAGGTCAAGGACATAGGAATTTAGTAGCGTTTTAGAAATAACTGTAATAAGCTTTCAATCTGAATTTAGTTTTAAAATGTCCTTTGAAAACTGTTTCTTTCTGTATTTAAATATAACTTTCATTTAGATCTGTTCCTATATTCTATACTTCACTTTATTCTTAGTGTTCAATACGATTTAAGCTTTTTTTAAAGATGTTGATGTCGAAACGACAGTTTTCTGTCAACAATTATAATTGTTGATAATTATCTATTGTCAATTTTGAAAAAATAATATAAGGAATTCATATAACTTGTGATTGTCATCGTAGTCAAAGCGGTGTAGATCTATTAGTCTTAGTCATAGAAGGACAAGAAGCTTCAACATCACAAAGTCCATAGAATCCCCAATTCCAAATGCAGCCACTTCACTTGCGACTATTATTTTAATCGCTAGAAAATTTTCATTACCAATCACATTTTCAAACGATCTTGAAACTTTTGAACCTCCGTAAAAACAAAAGCTTATTTATTATGCCTGTTTTTTCGTCTGCATACTTTTAAATGATCAGAGCAATTATTATGGCATCGTCAAGAATGTACTTGAATTACTATTTGCACGTTTTAACTTAATAATAAACAACTTATCTAGAACATATCCTTCAAGTCATGATCGGATCTCATTGGTCTGAAACGTCGGGAGTATGTAGTTTTTTATCAAATATAAAATCGCGTAGTACATCCGAAAAATATTAGTTTCATTTAGATTATTAAAATTTCAATTAATGCATCTAATATTGATTAATCAGCAAATTTCTTTTCACCCAGAAACTTTATAATACCAGTATGAAATAAATAAAAAATCCAATAAAATATGGGTATAAATGTATATTTAGTTTAGTACAATCTCTGAGGTGGTCCCATAGTTGACTTCATGTGAAGCGACCTCACATTTTGCCAGTGCTTCTTGAGCAGTGACACCAAGAAGTTGATTGAGAGATGCACGTTCTGTGCAAGCTCGTCTGGTGTCATATCAACATGACCGACGGCCACAGAGAGACAGAGTACCTGAAATAATATTATAAATATTGTTAAGGTGGTTTTAGAAAACATATCGTCGGGAATAGTGCAAATCTGCATAACTACCATAAGATAATTCCATGTATCTACATTGGAAGTAGATTATCAGAAGATTCTTTAAGGTGAAATATTTTCTCTACTAATGGCTTTTAAGGTAATTTTGTTACAATTAGTAATTATTTTTTAAACTTTAGCTTAACTATACAAATCAAAGATTATATGAATCTCACCTTCTTCATTTGGAATTTGATGGTAGCTTTGACCTCATCAATCTTTTGTGTCATTGACTCCTGGTGGGAGAGAAGACCAGGGAACTTGCCGGCCTTGTTCAGACCAGGACCAAGGAGACGGGGAATTTGCTTGATGAGGGATTCAGATGCCAAGAAAGCGTCGTATCTGGAAGTTATTACATTTAATTAAAATTTGTTTTAACATACTAAAAACTCTTCTTCTTCTTCCTGGCACTTTCCAAGGTTTAGCCAGGGTGTGCCTTACATGTTGTGAAAAGTTTTATCAAATTTTTTTGTTACCACCGGCCACCTGCCTGTGATCAACCCTCTTTGGGAATGCATTAATCAGTGATGTCTCTTAGAAAGTACATATGACTTGGAAAAATCACATTGGTACTTGCCAGGATCGATCCCGCGCCCTCATGCTTGAGAGGCGAGCCTTTTAACCACTAGGCCGTCCACTGACTAAATACTATAAGTGTATTTAGTTTGAAAGGAAGGAGTTTAATACTGAAATTGTTATAAGACTTGATTACACTTACTTCTTAGCTAGTTTCTTAACAAGTTTCTTGTTCTTGTTAAGTTTCTTAAGAGCTTCAGCGTCCATGCACGGTACAGTCAATGACTTAGCTTCATCACAATGTTGCTGGTCTCCAAGAACACACACTTGCATCTTGGGTCTAGGGATGTACTTTAGCCTGGAATTAATTAATCATTATCATAACCATTTAACTATAGGATCTATAGATAGTATATATTTTCTATCAGCAGTATATTGATCATCAAGTATCAGATAATACATGCAATTAATTTTTATTCATCATATATGTGAATATTTAACGAGTTATAACTAAGACTACGCTGTGTCAGGATCTTACCATGTCAGCTTTGATAATTTATTAGAATCGGTAAGTCGGAACAAACCTACCCATTATTTAAAGACTCTGGGTCAAGTCCCGTCAGTTTTCACTGACTCCCTGTACGGATTCATTGTTGTGGACTAACAATATATAAAACATTTGATACGATCAAATGTAACAGGTTTTCATACGAAAATTTGTAGGATTCTGTTATCGTCAGGTCTAAGAGTTCAACAAGCCCACAATAATGCTCTTTCCAGGTAAACATACTTGACGGTGCCGGAGAAACGCTTGTCCTTTTGGGGGTCATAGTTCTTCAGACCGATTTGGAGTTCGACCGTCTCCAAGAAGTTACGCTTCTTGTCTTTCGACGATTGGAGTACGGCATTGACGCACTCATATAGAGTATCACGAGATACTTTCGACCTGCAAATATAGATGTTCAACTTATCATATTTACACTATAGGTTATGTCGGTATCACTATCATAAGGGTAAAAAATATTATCATTCACAATAAGCACTGATTGCAGATAAGACTAATTTAAGTTATTTATTTAATAATAACGAACGATTTTCAAGATTTTACAAGATTACTCACATTTTTAGTCACACACCCGCCTCTACTGTTCAACGTCAGAACCAAAAAGAAACACCGTCTAATGTCACAGTTCAAAGAGGTGTTGCCATTATAATTTTTATTAGTTATGTTTTGTACTTTCTTATGACACTTTAAAATGTTGCAAGTTCTGATATTTATTAATAAATATGGATTACATAAATTATGTATAAAAATAATTAAAATACATAAAGACTTTTAACTGAGGATTTCAAAACAGGGTAGCGTATTTATTATTTTTCCTAACAATATCCAAAATAAGTGTATTTGGTGATGTTGGTTGGGGTCGTCTTGGAAATGTTTTATGCCAAGAGCTAGAAGTGATTTCCGGATCATGATGAAACCACCCATACTGAAAAACAAGGCAATATGTTTACCATTCCGTATATTTAAATGAGCGAAAGTCTCACAAATAATTACATCGTTGGAGCTGGAAGGTGGAATTCTATACATATCGGCTGGCCCAACTGGTTTTATGACTCCCTTACGTTTCATTTTGATGAATCTTTGAGATGACCCATAAGCAAAGCCATTGACTCTACCAATGTAACAATCAATCAACCTGATAGCGTCGACGTCCGGTCTTAGAATCTATTAAAATTTCAAGATAAAAATTGTAGTTTAATATATTATTACATTCAAAAAATTGTTAAGTAAAACAGAATACTTTTTCCGGCATAGTCGAATTTTGAATTATTCTTTCCATCAATGGTTTAACTTCTTCTTTGGACATTGGCTCCTCATAATCGCTTCTTAAAGTATCCTTTATAAAATTCTGAGGACCATACAAAGTAATTCCGAAAAATTCCATTTATATAAAATATCAATATGTATATTCAAAATAGAAAATTGACATATGTAAGTAAAATACTAGCTGACTTAAAATTAGGAATAGATAAAAAAATGTGGATATACCAATTCAAATTATACTTCTTAGACATGTCCGACTCTTCATATTTAATTATTTCTGTATAAATATTTTTACAAATTACAATTGAATATTAAACATTAATTTATAGGTGATAGCCATACATATGTTATTTTATTTACATATAATCAGATAGAACAATATTTTGATGCACATTTGTGTATATGTAAAGCTTTATTAAATATTAAAATTGCGTATTTTTAGATAAGACAGTTAATGATTTTTTTTTTATAAATAAATGATTTGAAAAATTCAATTTCACGTTATGAAATGATTTGAAAAATTCAATTTCACGTTATGAAATGATTTTTGATAAATTTTTCGGTTCTTCAAAGTTTATCAAATTCAAATACGGTAAGGTACGATTCATGCTAGTGTTGCAAGAGAACATCTAGAGGAATTATATATGTATTTATTATAATTAATATATATTTTTTATTCGACCTGTTAATTTGGATTTTTTTTTGTATTTTATATTTTAGCAAGTTTAGTTGAAAAATATGTAAATTTTTTATATCATTCGTGACTTAGCTTATTATTTTATGATGGTAAGAAAGTCGTTTTGACAACTGCAAAGGTATTGTTATCATCAAGAGGTATCTGAAAGAATATTTTGTTGCCTGAAACATAACGAATTCAGTAAAAACCGGGGCCTAATATTCAAGTTGCAGCATAATTTTGGTAACTAATATTCGTGGAGTTCGAGTTCATAGTTTTTTTGTATTATTTTGGACAATATTCTATTTCTTAATCAATTTAATTGCATGTTTCATTGTAGATACCATAAAGATCATCGGCTTTTAGTTAGTTCAAGTGATTCCATTGTTAAGCTTTTATTTACACAACATGGATTTGGTAAGATATTAAGGACACTAAAATCATTAGATTATTCTTTGCATGAATAACAAATGAGTGAGATCATTGCGCTAATTTTAATTGTTCGATAACTTTAACTTTTATCATTTTAGCTAGGACATACAGAAGAGAAGAGAAAAGTACCGGATATGTTGCAGAAGATATTGCAATATGATGTACAGATTACAAAAAAGCTTGTTGAATTATCTCAAAATGTCACAGCATTAAGGTCACTTCGGATTCATTCAAAGTTTTTAGAGGTAATACATAGATAATACACCTTTAAGATAATGACAAATGAGAGGTTTATCATTAATACAATATGACTCATTTCAGTAACGATTACATTGCTATTAATAAAAACAAACCTTGATTTAACTGTTGAGTGTAGGCGTACTTATATTTATTTCTGTTTTGGTTATTATTCCAATACAACATTTATGTGGAGTGCAATTTCTAAGCTACGAATTAAAACACAGTCCACTAGATTGTCTTCTTTTTTTTTCTAATTTTAGTAGGTGATAAAATTATAATGGTTTGGGACTTGTTCAATTAAGTATGACAGCCTCCATTGTTTTGAATTTGAGTACCTTACCTTAAAATTAACATTTTGTCATAAATAATTTCTATCTCTTATCAATACAGTAGTATTGAATATTTTATTTAATACTGATGTTAGAACTTTTGTTTCAAAAGTATAGCTTATCAATGTTAGAACAACTTAAGTTGCCTGTTTCTTTTTTTATTGTAAGTTAAAAAAATTACAAGTATATGGCTTTGCTAAGATTTTTTGCCAAACATATTCAAAACTAAATGGCATTAACTGGTTCTTCAGGTATCATGCCATGGAATTGTTTGGTTGGCTGGATGGCTTACTTTTATTTGGTTGTTTAACAACAAAGATCTATATCAGCTACAGGTTAACATGTTATTCGGTATGTATAGCCATAGACAAGTTTCTTTAATTTATAAAATGGTAATTAACATGAAGGTTTTATTTTAGCTTTAATATTGGATATAGTAATAATAGCAGTAACCAAAGCTTTTGTGAGAAGACGTCGTCCTATACCGATGAGTAAGCTAATACCGGGCAACCCTGACAAGTATTCTTTTCCGTCGGGTCATGCGAGTAGAGCTGCTATGGTTGCTTTTATCCTAATTTACTGTGATCCGATCTCTATGATATTCTTCCCTCCTCTAATGGCATGGGTTGGAGCTGTGGCTATTTCAAGGGTGCTTGCCGAGAGGCACTATATTCTGGATGTCTTAGCTGGGCTTGGTATTGGTGTTCTAGAAGGTTTGATTATATCGGTGGTATGGTTCTCTCAAAGTACAGCAGCCGGTATTCTAACTTCTTTGTCAGATGAAAAAGTGGATGGAGGGGAATATCATGTTTGAACAAATTATTTGCAACAAGTACTATGTATAAAATGCATAAGTATTTATGTGTAGTTTTGTGTTCTTTTAATTGTGTTGTTTTTGTAGTTTACTTTAAAATAAATTGATTACTAATAATATATTTATATATTTACGTATGTTAAAAACAAGATTGTGAAAAATAAATAAATTACCTTAATATACATATATTTTTATTTCCCTGTTTAAGAATCCCTTAATATTAAAAGGCGTTACTTAATAACAAGAATAAGATATGTTTTTTGTGTATTGTCTAATGTCTATATTCTACATTATTACTAAAACAAATAATATTTCATAACGATGATAGAAATGAGAACCCGTTTTTTAAATATTTTTATAAAACTTATTAGTTTTTTTTGGTCATTGTGAGAACAAATTATGTAAAGCCAATAAGTAAAAACAATATGTAGTAATTTTCATAATAATTCATATTCAAATGCTTTAGTTGTGTAAATTTGACACATACATTTTCCGTAATATGGAAAAATCTTTTTAAACTACTGAACTTGTGTTTATGTCATTTGTCAAAGTGCCAACAAAACGTCATACGTATCGAAAATCTACTATTTTATATTTATATGCGATTTGGTGACGTGTAGATAACTTTTTTCAACAGCCTGAAACTCTACATTGTTTAAAGGATAATTACTGAAATTTTCCATATACACAACAAACATATTAAAGGTATTAATTTTACATTTCTGGTTTAGTGCGCTATGGTTTTATTTCTTGAAGTTAACGAAAGAATTTGTTTTTATAGTTTCACGATGAGGAAGCTTAAGGGAACTGTTAAAGAAACCGCAAAACAGAAACGTGAGAGAAAGCAAGAATTCGCTAAAATGCGTAATCAGATTAACACAGTAGTACTTCCTACTTTTGGAGTAATATTTATGTTGATATGTGTTTATGTTTACTTTAAAACACGGCCAGCGACCATGCAGTACGCGTAAAACCATCTCTCTCATTGAAGAAAACTCTTCCTGGCTAATACAATGGTTGTGAACTTCTAAGACTTCCTGATACTATGTCATTTCCAAATATTTTATGTTCTTTTTTTTCTTTCAACAACATTCCAAAACATATCAGTTATGTCCATTTTTATAAATTAACAGATTTATTTCATGAATGTCAATGTTGAGAACTCCATCATTAGTTTTATATAAACGGATTATAATATATTTTTACATAAATTAATTTATAATCTATAAGTACTTAAATGTTGTATAAAAAAAACGGATTTGTTGTGCAATAAATTATTAAAATTAATATTTAATTTTTTATTAACTTTCATACTGTATAAAATTGTAAATAATATTAATACCATTTTAATTACAACTAATCATAATATACCTACCTATTACTTTATAAATTTATAGTAGGAAAAAACATACAAAGAATTGATTAGATAAATAATGATATCATGTAAGTACAAAAAAATTCTTTGATCATTTTGGAATAATTCTTGCAGTTAAATTAAAATGTTAATAGTAAAACAAGCTCATTTAAACAAAAAATTTATTAGTACATTGTTAAATATTCATTTATTTTACTCTTAAATTCTCAGCATTCTAATAATCCACCATGCGGGTGCCAGGTCCATTGCAAGCAAATGAAACTGACACTATGTATTATTGAGCACTTATTTATTTGTCATCAAACAAACACGAAAATTTAGATTTTTTCAAAGTAAAAACAGTAGGCACTACTAGGCTACGTGTAATGTACTTTAGATGTAGATAATTTTCGGGAGTTTTATGGGTTCTGATTTTAACTATTTAATTACTGGGCCCTGGCTTAAGTGAATAAAAAATATATATTTCTTTTGTAATTCTAAGTTAAACATTCTTGCAACAGTTTTGAATTCAGTGCCTTTTAAGACTTATTGTAAACCAAGTCCATTTTTAAGATTTATATATTTTTGTATTATTCTGCACATGAAACAGTTAGGTAACAATGTCATATTCTTACTTACTAGTTACAAGCTTAATGCGTTTAGAGATAAATACTAGTGATTTCGTAAAAGTGCAATCAGTTAATAGAACCATTTTCGACCGCCCACATTTTCTTGAAGCCAATCGGAAGGTAGCCTGGTGTACTTGCTGCATACTCTTCATACATCACATAAAACCTCTACAGGATGAAAAAAAACATAAAAGTGTTAAAAAGTCAGTGGTGGCCTAGTGGTTAAAAGGCCCGCCTCTCATGTGCGATGGCGCGGGTTCCATCTTGGCACAGGCAAGTACAAATGTGATTTTTCAGAGTCGTATGTACTTTCTAAGAGTATTTAGACACCACTGATTAATGCATTCCCAAAGAGGGTTGATGTCAGGCAGGCGGCCGGTCGTAAAAAAAATTAGCCAAAACTATTCACAACATGTAAGCAGACCCTGGCTAAAGCTGGGAAATTGCCAGGTAGAAGAAGAAGAACCGCAAGAAGGGTTTAAAAGGCACTGCTTCTCACAAAGATTCGTTTAAAAAGTTCTTTAAGTTATATAAATGTAATGGGGCTATTTATTTTGGCGGGTATACGATTTAGCACAACTGAATCATAATTTGTTATTATCTAATTTATGATTATATTAAAGTTAATGAGTGAGTGTGTGAGAAAGAGAAAGATGGTGTTAATCACATTTTGTTTTAAATGATTTAAGCATTTGTCATTTTATCATTTGTCAGTATACTCAGACTAAAGTTTTAATCAATATAAGACCGGGTAAACTTAGGGTAAGAAGAGCATTTCAGTTCAAAATGTGTTTATGACTTTTTAAAGTTTTACGTATAAATAAACACTGTAATAGAGAAAAAATATATATTTCCTTGAAAGTATTTTATGTAAAAATAAGTATTTATTTCTATTTAAAACAAATAATGTTGCTAAATTTATAATTTTCATAGACCTTATAGTTAGGTAGAGTTTAGGAAAATAATGACTAAAAATAGGGCTCAACATAATATATATATTTAATCAACGCAACTTCGCTACACCACAACCAACAAAATATATATCTCTACAACTTATATGAACAATATTCTCATACATCTATATTAAATCTATTAATACTGTGCGGCGGCGTTAATTCTTTTCTGTTTGCAACCGTTCAACATCAATCCCAATATCCATATTGCGGCTAAAATTATGAAAAGACCGCTGATAGAAAAGTATTGTGAAGTTATGTTTAATGATAAACTCTGTATTAAGACGATGGTCAGTATTGATTGGAGTCCGGTACCCACTAGAGTGTTTATACCGAATATTAAACCGAAACAACTCTCATCCGTCAACTGGCAGGCGATTTTGGCACTGGAAATAATATTATGAGTTAGTATAACCTATATAAGCAATTATATTATTATAGATATACCATTTATATAAGTTTGATCTTGTTTTCGGGTATGATTAACCGTTTTACCGACATTTTTTTGATTCATATACATTTTTAAAGGTAAAACTGTTTTACCGACATAGCAACACAAAAGCTACTTAACGATAGATGGCGTTGTTGAATGTAAATTCAAATACATAGTATAGGATCGAAGGTTTATCAATATGAATAGGATTCAAACAGGCAATCTGTGGTATATCCCCTTTCAATTGTTTTTGTAATTTAGCTATCATGAATTTAGTATTCTATATCAACATCATCAGTATAGTTAAATTCTATATATTTAACCTTTATATTGGGACAGAAGTGCCATCTATTATGAATATTGTTAACATAAAGCACAAACCTGATAAGTAAAATACTTCTCTACTCTATTCAGCAAAAAAACTACTGAGCAAAACTAGTTTTCACCAGCCATTAATATGTAAATAGCTTTTAAACGCATAAAAGACAATACTGTTAGTATTTCAAGGTTCCAAATGTAAAGACAAAAAAACTAGTATTGGCAGTTTTTCTAACAGCATTATAAAATGCATTTCACATACCTTGCTAGTGTTATAATATAGTGATACAATAGTCCCATAACTATATAACCGGCGTATGACACGAACACGTTATCTATGAAGGCGCCGAGGAATACAGCTGCACCCTGGGCAACTCCTGCAAGACCTGGATATAAGGCGCGGGTCAGATGTGACGATGCGAAGGAACCGACCGCACCTAGCAAGGTCTGAGTCGCTTCTACTGCGCCATTGTATACCACCTGTGAATTTTTAATGATTAACTTCAATTTATTTTCGAGAGTATTCATTGATATATTATATTTTTCGGATTTATTACGCGTTTATTTTTATGAGTAGTTGAAAGTAATACACGTATATCTCAGATACACTTATGCTTAATGTATTTGGATACATTGTAATATAAAGGATTTTTCTAAACATTTTCTGATTTTTTTCTTCACAAAATTCTCTGTTTTTATTCTCTAACGAAAAAGAATTAACAAATTCTAGTATTTGTGCCAACATTTTTAATATGAACACCCTCTACTATATGGTGTTTTCGTAGTTGAATAAAATATATAAGCAATGTCATAATATTTACATAGTTTATCTCTGTCATACTCACGGGGCTGTCAGTTCCTTTTTGTATTTGCTTCCACAATAACTGTATGTATGTCTGTGTCTGTACAAACAACGCTAAGGCGGCCGCATATAAGGCGGACCAGACGAGCACTTTAGGCCGCGTATACGCTAAACGGGCGTGCTTATATATGAGAAATGCGGCGTTTTTTACGTTCCTTGTGAAGGTATCCTAAAAGAAATGTTATTAATGAATATACATGTATATATTATTATATAGAATTTAGCCGAAGTATAAATAGAAGACAACTTATAAAAATAGATAAATTGCTATTGACGTAATTATTACGTTGTTAGTCTAAGCGCAATGTGCCTACGTAGTAGTCGTAATGAAACTGTAATATATTTTTAGATGGCTTATAAATAAAAGATTGCTTCCACAATATCATATTTAGCTTAAAATAAATCATTAAAAATTGTGAGGTAAAATATTAATTAATTTCAATTATGTAAGAACATTAAATTATTACCTTTACAGTGTCTGTTGGGCAGGAATGTGACTTTTCGTCGGTTTTTGTATAGTCGACCTGAAACGTATTGTCTATAGATTGTCTATGGAAATAAATACCATATGGCACGGGGGGCAACCAGAAAGCCCAAAATGTTGCCAAGATTTGTGCTGTAATGAATAAAATATACCTACTACATTACTACAAATAGGAATATAGAAAAATAAAAAAATAGAATATACAGGGTGACTGGTGAATTACTATCGATACTTGAGGACGTGATATTTGACGATCATATATGACAAAATAAAAATTAATATAACATAAATATTAATAAACTTCTAAGTAAAGTTAACCAAAAGTTGTGTAATTAATTACGCATTGTATGAACACCCTACAGATTAGGTATACACTCACACTCACACATACGCGGACGGCGGCGTAGTGTTGTATCAGCACGCCGCCGCACGCGTCCACACTAGGAACACTTGGAACGTGTCAACACTTTATTTATTTATACGGAAATTTTGTCAAAAATTAAGTGCCTATTTTTTTTACATAATTCGTATGAGAATCATGTACCAAGTATTCTCCTTAAATATTGATAGTAATTCACCAGTCACCCTGTATGTATTAACTTATTGAAATCTTAAAATATTACTATAATTATTATATATAAGGGATTAGAAAGATAAAGTTTAGATTATATACAAACAAAATAATTAATCAATAGTTTTGTATACAAACAATAAAATTAGATTAATAATATTATTTTTACAATATCTTTGTATATATGTATATCAACAAGTACCGAGTGCAATCTAATCATTTAATCAATCATACATCTGCACTAACATCTCATAGTAATTAATATGAGCACAGTTACGTCAACAAACTGACATTAGAAAAGATAACAATAGATTTAATTGTTATCGTTTGAATATAAACACCTTCACTGTATTAGAAAATCAAATATTTAGATACATTTTATGTAGGATATATATGGAATTGTGTGAAAAACAATGAGATTTTAAGGTCTTACCAATTAATGTGATGTAGTTCAGCTGTCTGTAGTCCATAAGCTCGAAATGTGTCAATAGTTGTGAGCTTACACCTGATAGGAATCTTCCGGTTAAAGCCGCTATTCTAGTATATGATGAAGCCACTGGGTATTTAGCTGAATCTACCTATAAATAAGAATATTTTCAACTTCAACACTAATAGTATTCTATAAATAAATTGCTCTAGTAATTTAAGTATTCATTTCATTTTATTGAACAAAGATGAATGATTAATGATTATACATATTGTGTATTGATTACACTTGGTCAGTATTGCTAATTAATGCTTCTATAGTGTAGGTAAACCATTTCATCATATTAGGTTCTGTCATAGATATTACTACTTAGCTATTGCATATATTACGAATTTTATATAGTTTTATTAAATACTATTCCGACCTTAGCATATATGTATGTCAAATATGCGACTTCCGTGGCCATATATAAGCCATAAAGGAACTGTGATACTTGGAGCCATTGTATACTGGATGTCCATAGTAAAACAGCATAAACCGATATACCACTAATACCTGAAAGAAATAAAGGGATTAATTAATACATTTTCTATAGAATTGAACAACTATAAGCCAATTTACATTTTAAATTTGATAAGTTTTAAACTTTGAGCATGTTTTTATATCTAAACTGTTATTAACAATAATAATTTTAATATAATTTATGCAATGGTACATATTGGAGATAAAATTAAATTGTACAATGTAATTTTTATAATTACAAGAATTTCTTATAAAATGAGTATTCTTATGCTCTCTATAAATATATTTCAATTGGTTCATTATGTAAATATACCAGACAAAATTAATAATAGTGACAACGAACTATGCTTATATTACAATAGTATGTACTTTATAAATTTAATTTAAGTAATTAATTTAGGTGACATATATTCATAATTTTTCTTAATTATTTAAAAGCTTCACGTTTTTTTTAACCTTAAAATAAGCAAAGGACTTATTTATTCATTTGAGATGAATAGAGCTATGAATAAAATCAATTTTAATATGCAAATTTTGCAAACAATTAATTGCTTTAACACCATTTATATCTAATTATGCTGTTTTTGTCAAAATAATGCAATTTCTTTCTTAATGAAGTACGAGATTACTTATCAATTAGTGATTAAACAATGTCTCATTAAATATTTATCACAAAATTTTTATTTTAAACTGAATAAAAATGTTTAATATATTTTTAATGAGTGATTTTTTTAAACTTAATATAGAACTCAATGTAAAAGTTAAATATGTGTATGTTTTTTAATCATATAAATATTGCTCACCTGAAAGAATTATAACTGGTTTAAAACGGAGAAAGTCGGTGATTAAAAAGACAACTACAAGTAAAGCCAGGTAGGAGTAAGTTCCTATAGGATAAACTTCACGATTGAGTTGATCTTCTGTAATATTCCGCCATTCACCAAGAAGGAATTCAGTCACAAACGGCTCAGAAGGCCGAATCTCTCTCAACATTCCAAAGGAACATAGTATGAGGGTTATCTTTATCCAGTCTTGCATAATGCTTTATCTTAATAGCTCATATAAAAAGCGATGCCGCTTAAGCGACGTACTTCTACGAGTCTTACAACGTAAATGTTTTCGTATCTGATTAATATTAAACTGATGAAGCCGCATTTCATGCATTTTACACTTGTGCAACTATCTATGTTTATTAATTGTATTAAATAGAATAGTTTAATATATTACCAGTTTTTTCAATAGAACGAACCTTTGCCTCTGCGTAAGAGTTGATGGTTAATTTAACATTAATTTTTGAGATAGTTATAATAAACATTTATATAACAACAACAAGTGAATACCACATATTTTCATTTTACGTAATATTGCTGGTTTTTAATTTTCCGAAAGAAAATGTCATGGTTTTACAAAAGAGTAATAGGTACGTAAAGTTACGTATGTAACATGTATTTTTAATTAGCACGTACTGTTTACTGACTGCTGTCACGTTCATCCATAGATCATCATCGGCCTTCTATCTTTTCATGTCTATGTCAATTGCTGGAAGTTAATCGGCGGAAACCGTCTGTCAATTCTATAGGTACTAGGCAATCGTCATCAAGTAGAGCCCTTCTGAAATGGATAATGCTTAATGTTGATTAAGATGATTCTAGCCGAAAAACCAGAGTTTCTGTGTTAATAAACATTATTCTGTCATACTTAAGGCTTCTTTTTCCATGGCACATGTTGCCTAATTACAGTAATGTTATTTTTATTAAAAAGTTCTGGAAGCCTCAAGACCAAACATAAGCGTTCGTGGTTAACTGGTTAACAATGACATACTATGTCCCATCTATGATTTGGCTATGTTAAATTAAACATTTGAGTAACCATTTGCTCTTGATCACTATCCTTCAACGTATATAATTTTGGGAAAGGTTGAAGTAAGTAAATACTTTCGTAAATATTCCTTTACACTCACTCATAAATAATAGTGAAGTATGTATGTAAAATGTTGTTGAACTAGTTGCTACCGAAGTTTTCGTACTCTGCTAATCTAACTGGTCGCAAATCATGTCAAGGTAATGATTTAGGAAAACTTGTTCATAGTAAGCTATCATACTATTTGCGATCCCCATGTTACCATTACACATTAGCCAATGTTGCATTTTGTAATTAACTTTTCAACCCAAGGAATATAAGGAACTGATGGCCTCTACAGTGTAGGTCACTGGGCGGAACCTAGTGGTTTATTATACTACTAGCTTTTTGCCGCGACTTCGTCCGCGTGGAATAGTGACTTCCGGCAGATTTTTGGTTCTTCCCACATAGTTCCCGTTCTTGCGGGGTTTTCGGAATTGTCGAGTTCCCGTAGAATTTTCAGGATAAAACCTTTGTTTTTTTTTATTCACAAAAAAGTACACTTAACCAACAACATATTTATTTGTTTATTTGAATAAACGGATTGTTTTTTAGATCATTAAAAGAGCTATTATTCTTTAACACATATTTTTTGTGTATCTTGAACCGTTTTCACGGCGCACGCAACGGAAGGCTTCAATGATGAAATAATTTCTCCCGTTTTTTACACCTTTACCACTATATCTTTGCTCCTATTTGTTGTAGCGTGATGTTATATAGCCCACAGCCTTCCTCGATAACTGGACTATCCAACACAAAAAGAATTATTCAATTCGAACCAGTAGTTTCGGAGATTAGCGCTTTCAAACAAACAAACAAACAAATTCTTCAGCTTTATAATATTAGTATAGATATTGTTATTTTGAGTAAAATCTTTGAAATTCGTGACTGTTGAAGGATCTTTGGGCTGATGTAAGGCCGAAAGAAATGAAGTCCTATGGGAAAACCTCATTAGTCATGTACCCACTATCTCGAAATCTTTCAAAGTCGTTGGCTTTTATTCTGACAAATCAACAAAAATATAGTTTTCAGTAAGGTGTGCTAATAAATATTAAAAATGGTAAAAAGTATGAAATGAGTTGAACAAATTAGATTGTTTTACTATAACAGAATGTCAAGGTTACATAATATAAGTTAATATTCACGGACCATGAGAAGTATAAAAAATGGTCATTATAATTAATACATATTATATTATTCAATGAACTTAAAACCCTAATACATTCATGGTTAAAATTATATTTCAAAATTGAAACTTAGAGATATAAAATAAGAATGTGCGGGATAAAAGCTTGCAATGTTAACGTCGAAATCGAAAATATTAGCCGATATTTCAAATATTAAAATTACATCGAGGAAGGTGGATAGATTACAATAATCATTTATATTTATTTAGAAAGCTTTTAATTTTTAACTTATATGGAAAGCGCTGTAACCCATTTGATTGGGAATTCAGATGAAAACCATCTTAATTTTCATAGAAATACTAAATCATAGCCTTTTTTAGTTACGTTAAAAAAAATACAAATAAAGAGGATTAAAGTTTAAGTATCTTTATATTCTATTCTTTGAGTTATTGATGTTTTCTTATTTCGCTAATATTTTGCGGCTATTATACTGAGCTATGTAAAGACGGATTCGTGAATGAAGAGGGTCACTAACAAATTGTTTTTTATAAATTACAAATTTGGATTGATGTGTACTTAGTTTTAAGGCTTGATAATTAAATTTCATTGTAATGTTTTTTATTTGCTATGGCTTCATTAATTTTAGTCTTAAACTTGACGGCTCGGTAACTTAATATTGCGTCACCGGTTGTAGATTGATTGACAAGTGACAAAATAATTAACCAATGGAGCTTATAACTTATTTGTTATTACTTATAATTGAAGTTTGGAGGGCTTAGTGTATAATTGTTTGTTTTATATGATTGTTCCAATTTTTTTATTTATTTCTATTGGACAATTAAGAGATATTTTTTTCGTTGGTCTGGTATTTAATTTTTAACTTCAAAAGTAGTTTCAATATAAAAATTGTCGTTTGTATTTTTAAAGTAAAGTTTGTATAAACTGATAAGATATAAAAAGTGCTGAATATAAATTTTATGGGCAGTTTTTTCGTAAATTTACCAGGATGCTGCAGTGCTGCTATTGTTCAAAGAAATTCAAATATGAAAGTGAAAAGAAAAGACACGAAAAGAGTCATGATCCACAGTTTGAATGCGACAAGTGTTCGAAAAAGTTTAGTTTTCTGTAAGGATCTTAGGTGTTTATAAATTTAAAAAATGTTTTAGTGTATCAATAAAATATTTAAGTTTTTATTTGTTCCATATTAATATATTTCTTTTATAGATCTGCTTTGAAGAGGCACCAAAAACAGCATGAAAGGACAGGCAGTGTTAAATGTACAGAGTGCGGAAAATATTTTCTTGATAATACTCTTCTAAATAGACACATGAAATATGCTCATAAAGGTAAGTTTAATGTAATCGTTTTTCAAACATTGTGATAGCCCTAACACACTTTCTTAAAGATTGTTTTATTTAACATAATATTTCATCATATATGAATTTTATTATTTGTGTTTTAAACTTGCTTTTTATTTCTTATTCAACTGAATTGCTTCTTAATATAATAAAAAAACTTTAGATTTGTAATTTATAATACTATGGTATCATTGCAAATATTTTATGTAATGTGTTGTAATTAGTGAATTATACTCACCGAACATCAAAGCGTCCACTAAACAGACATTCCACATAATAAGTTCCTGACTAGTTTTTAAATTAAATATGTATATTCTTACCCTACACAGGTATATCTTGACATATAACCTTTATCTGAATGATTTCAAAGATTTTTGCGTTTATTTGTTTAAATAAATCTAAGATTTCCTAACACATTACACTTTTTTTATTATTTTATAAAACTACATACTCACAATATTTTCATTACTTTCCAGTAACTAGGATCACTAGTAGATAAGATGAAAATATTGCAAATTAACAGCATATAACAAATATCCCAGACAGTTTTTGAAGTTAGAAGTCCCCTTATCATGTTCTATGCGACACCTAAGCTATTATACGTAAAATACCATCCATGCTAAAGTGACATCTCCGTGATAACTCTATGTAATTGTTAATGTAGTACTTGGCCTAATAATGTAGTGTAATTTTCTTAGTATACATTTCTGTGAGAAGTATGTGCTAGGGAATGCTCCAACATTTTGACAGTTTCCATAAGTCCTTTGATAGACTGAATCTGCCGGAGAAACAAAAATATGATCTCATACCTATTTGTCTACAAATTCAAACTTACAATTTTTATGCGAGTTCGTCATTTAAGAGTAACCAAATTGTTGTTCAGTTAGAGCTTAATAGTGTTAAGATGATAACCTACTTTTAATTTTTCTCATTTACGAGTGGATTTCAACTCTAAAAAAGAAATTCTTCTTTCTTAGTCTCTGACAAACGTGTCTATAGTAGATTCTATTTAATAAGTATTATGTAATAATTAAGTTGCTTTATAAAATTTGTCCGTTAAATTGTAATGTAAAATATTCTTTATACACTTTATACAGACATTGTATTTCCATCATATTGATTATTATCAATGTGGTCAAGTTCCTGTAAGTAACGGAGTTATTCTATTTTGTTCTTGGGACATATTTTGTCAACAAAAAGTTGCAAAGTTGACTGTTTTCATCTTTAAAAGACATATTCAACTCATCTATTTTGGCTTAGTTTTAGGTATAGTTGGTTACAGCATTATATGTATAACTTGCTTTGTTCAAACTCTTCAGGGTTGAGACCAAACACAAATTAAAAGTAGGAGTAATTGTGTTATTTCTTGCTGATATATTACCAAAATGTTCAATTGTTATCAGGTACATACATTTGTTCTAAATGTGAAGCTACATTCAGTAGCGACCTGGCCTTAGCATCACATCAGAAGAGCCACAAGCCACGGTCAGAGCGCCGCTTCAAATGTAGTTATGATGGATGTACAAAAACCTTCAACTACATACATCACTTGAAACACCACCAGCTCAGTCATACTGATGATAAACAATATTATTGTAACATATGTGGAAAAGGTGAGTCGATTTTTATTGGACAGAAAAGCAGGAAGAAAAATTTCTTCATTTCTAAAAGTTTTATTTATATGTAGAAGATCCAAAGCTTATATGTAATGTATGTTATTTAAAACAATATTTTTTTAGTATATTTGGTAATATAATAATCTTAATATTCATCCTTGGATAAATATTGCTCACGATCTTAGAGTTGACTTTTAAAAATAACTTTCCAATGAGCCATAGAAATGAAAGAAAACGAAAAAGGCATAATAATATGGTGTAAAGGTTTTTGGGTTATACATAAAATTTGGTCAAAACACAAAAACACATTTAGTGGACCAAGATTAGCAAGTTTCTTGGTCTCACCATTATATACTATTCCTTTTGCTATAAGGTTTTTTAGCAGCTATAACATTGCTAATAAGAAAACAGTCAAATGGTATTTATTCTCATATATTATAGTCTTCAAATGTTTCCTATATTATTTATAAAAACTATTTTTAACCACCATTAGTCCAAGTTCCAATATTTATCTGTAGTCAATAATGACGCATCTTGCAATTTATTTGTGATTCATATAACTGTGAATGTTTTAATATATCCATATTGGGAGAAACTCGCTGATTGTGATTCATGCAAATTAAAATTAGAATATATATTGACTCAGAATATAATTATAATTATTATGTAAGAAAAACATTTTTTTAGCAGCTAGAATATTTTTTTCGTAATTTTTCATCTATTCAGGTCTAAAGCGTGTAAATTTATTATAGGTTTTATTCAGTACCACCATTTCAAAGCTCATAGGAAGGTACATTCACATGAAACCTGGTTGCCATGCACGATACCCGGTTGTATCAAATGGTTTCCAGACGAATACGCAAGAAAACGACATATTATGAAACACAGTAAGTACAAACATTCTCCAATCAAATTAATTTGAATGAAGTTGAAATATTTCATTGCTATTTTATTTCAGAAGGCGCTGATGGTGCATCTTCGGATTCCACGAGCAATTTTTCTCATACTCCCGACATTAAAGAGTCACCAGGTATATATATAGTTGTTCTCAGAATGTTATATTTTAAGTATTACAGTAAAACAATTAATTTTTTTTATTTCAGATGAAATACTATGTTCGGGTTGTGGAGATATGATTAAATTTTCTTCGCAAGCAATTCATTTAGAAAAATGTCAAATGAACATACTCTCTAAACAATCATTAACTAACTTAGAAGATTTGAATATAAATAATAATAATGAAGAAATTAAAGAAGGATTTAAAAATATAAATGAAGGCATTCTAGACGTGTTTATAGGTAGTGAAAAATATAAAAACATACCAAAGAAAACAGATAGCATTGACTATTATTCAATGGTTGGAACTATTAATTTTAATAATGGTAGTAGGCGAATTCAATCAGATAGCAATGTATCATGTGAATCCTGTGATTGTAATACTAAAGAAATTAAATGTGAACCCCGAAATGATAAAGATTTACCACAAATAGAATACAGAAGTAATGGTGTTATAAAACTCAAGGACACAATAGAAACGGATATAATCAAAGCATTTAATACTAATAAGTTAGAAAATGAGGAATTCTATACAAACGAGGTCCCATATAACAGTTGTAAAACAGTACTAGGAGGCTGCATAGTGAGTGGTGATGGCACCATCAGTGAAGGATGTCTCTGTGCGAAGATGGCCCTCAATGAACAAGAAGCTATCGAACAAGAAATAGATGAAATTACACCAAGACCAATAACATCTACAGTATGAATATAAAACCTCACATGTAAAAAGGTTCTATATTTGATTTAAGAATTAAAAAAAATATGCCATAGTAATATTTTAAATTAAGAACGATTTATATAGTATAGTTCAACGGTCTGTGATGTGATGTGATTAAATAAAATAATATATGTTATATAATATTAAAATTATTTTTATTTACAACATACCTCTACATTTTCAACCATATTATACAAAATATATCTTAGTTAACAAATATTTTACAATCATACCTCACTTTTGTTTATATATCACTTATAATATGTTTATTAACAAAAATGGAATGCCATTTCATAATTCTGAAGTATCACATTACGGCACGGATATAGTGTTGTTCTTATAATACTATATAATAACATATATCTAAATAATATATTACAATAATTATGTCCCGTTCAAAGTCCAATCAGGTCAGTTAAAATCGATGATACGAAAATGTCATTAAAATATATTTAACTATGGTAACAATTTAAAAAAAAAACACATGTGTAACAGAATTCAATGATCGTCTTAATTATGAAGCAATAAATAATCTAGATTCTTCTTGTTTATGAATTTATGTTCCTAATTTGACTAGTCTAAAAGTAATTATTATGAATAAAGGTAAAATATCTTTAGTATTATTAATAATCTTAGAACCATTTGGATATTTAGTTTATAGACACTTACTTAACATGTAGGTAAGGATTTACATTGGTAATACATACTGTTAGCTGGTTTAGTGAATCATATGATAATCACAGGATAGGGAGTGACAATATACACTGTATTATTTAAAAGTATCTAGCTTCCAAATTGTTAACATCTATCGTCCTGTCGCTTTTCTTTGGTGAGTCACTGATGTCGTTTAGTTCTTGGATGCTCTCGGAATTTAAGTTTTTGTTCAGTGCTTCGTTACTTTTCTCAGGTTCTATGGGTACGATATTTAGAAATTGGTTGACATCTTCATTGGACTTTGAACTCGTGACGTCAATGCTAGCCCTACTTTTTAAATCGTTTTCCGCTGAAGATGGTGGTGTTTTTGTGACGTCCAAATCGTCTGTGTCTAACAGGAATGTTGAAATAGGCAAAACTTCCTTACTCTCTTCTGGAGTTGGTGCGTCTTCAACTGGTTTATTTGTTTCTGTAGTGAAAGCTTCATCGCGAGATACACTGTTTGTGTACAGATGATTAAATATAAGATCGTCTTCGGGACTTGCAGCCGTTGCAGGTGTTGTAGTCTCTGGTTTAACACCAATAACATTAAGATCATTCATCTGCGCAGTTTCTTCTACAGATTGTTTCGGTTCCATAGCAGCAACGTTTGAAGTGTTCGTATTATGATCATCAACACTTTCGTTCTGTGTTTCGTTTACATTAGTCGGTTCTATATCATGACCTTCTTGGAGTTTTTTCACGAGAATTTTATTGTTTTCCGCCTCGGGTAAGAATGGATTCATATCTGTTTCGTGATCAATATGAGATATGATATCAGATTGTAATGGATTGTTAGGGTTAGTGGATACAAACGACTGATTGTCAGTAGTGTTAGATATTTCGTATATCGTTACGTTTAAGTTATTCACTAGAGTTGTATTTTGAGCGTTCGAATCGATCATTTCATCTTGGTTTAATTCGCTTTCAGAATTATTCTGATCATTATTTGAAGGTGTTGTTGCAAATGGTACGGGTGTTGTTGTTAATGTGATATTTGTATCAACATTTTGTTGGATACTTTCGTTTGTTTCTTGAGACGATGATGGTGACATTGTTGTTTGGTTTTCTACTTCTGTTTCTTCCCAAACGGGAGCTGGAGACGAAACAATAGACTGGATATCTTCTTCTTTGGAACTGTTGCCAGCTGCTTTGTAAATGTACTGACTTACTGTTGTTGTTTCGAAGACAGTAATTTGAGAGGCATTTAATGTCATAGTTTTTTCTATGGGAGTAGTTTTATTCTCTTTGCCAGCCATGTTCACTCTTTTGACTCTCGAGTCTTCAGAATCATAGTCAGTTATCATTCCATATAAAGGTTCCTCGTGGTCAGACATTTTATTCGATTTAGAGCCAATATTTAAGTAATCCGGTTCAAAGTCGTCCTTGTTGACACCTCGGCTCATGTTATCGTCTCCTTTAACATGTGGAATTTCTGTTGTGACGGGTGAGTTCATTTTATTAACAAGTTCTTCGTAGTTCATTTCTGTCACTGATTCAGATAGCCAATCAGAATCCGTAGAAGTTTCCCCGGAGGAGCTTAGAATATCATTCGAAATAGTCACTTCAGTGGCAGTGTTCTCTTTATCATCCATTGATTTCGAAGAACGGTTATAAAGCAGACTAATAGTGTCAAAAGTTACATCGGTGCTTTCATCTGATGCACTTCTTTTTGTAGTTGATTCTTCAGGTTCATCAGTTGAAGCTGTCGTTATTTCTAACGCCTCTATTAATTCTTTATCTTCTTTGGTGTTTTTATTTTGTTCATTTAATGAAAAAGCTTGATTCAATTCCATTTTAGCTGTTGTTGTTTCGATGGGTTCCGTGTTTGTGTTGAGTATTTCTTTATCCTGTGTCGGCAAATCTACTGTTACTTTATTTTCAGGACTTGTTTGTATATTCGATTCAGTGGTTAGACCATATCCCATTTCCTTAAGGATTACAGGCTCGACTTCTGTCGTTGGTTTGTACGTTTCACTTTTAACAATATTCTGAGGTGTTGTTGTTTCTACACTGCTTTTACTTGCCATGTCATCGGCCTTTATACCAATAATATCAAGCATATTTTCTGTAGGTTGTTGATTTTCCATATCCGTCAAAGGAGTAGTTTCCATTTCGAGCGTTTCACCATTTTTCTTTATGAGGTCGAATGTTATATCATCATTGTCCATTTCGCTCATTTTCTCGGTTGTGGTTTCATACATAAAATCCCCAAACGCTTTAGAAGATCTCGGTTCGGTTTTAGTGATTTGTTCGTTATTCATTTCAGTTTGCATTTGTGATTCCATTTCTTTGTTAACTTCAGAATTCATATCAATTGAGGGTGTTGACTTATTATTATCGTCATATTCAAGCCATTCATTGTCGCTGACTGTATAATTATTAATATTAAATTCAGTAGCACTTGATGGTTCAGCTTCGTTTGAGCCTAAAGCAATATTCATTTTTAATCCATTCGAATCTTCACCAATCATTTTTGTGTCTAAAATTGTTTTCATGGTGGTCGTCATTGGAATGCTTTCAGCCATTTCGTTTTTATTACTGTTTATTGTCACTGGAATTATTTCAGCATTAGTTTCAGTTGCAGGTTCGTTGTTCGATGTCTGACTTGACTCATTAGAATTAAGTCCAATGATGCTGTCTAAATCAAACGTTGAATGGTCTGAACTTCGTTGGTCATTTTCGGTCATAGATGCAGATTCTTCATTTTGCTTAAGAATTGAAGAGATTTCGTCACTTGTAAGAGGTGCTAGTGTTTTACCTGCATCAGGCATCGCCATAGTAGTAACTTCATGAGAGTTATAGATTTCATCTATACTTCTCATATTTTGCATGTTGTCTGTTGTAACTTCTGGTTCTACATCAAATTTTGGAATTGAACTTGGCTCGGAATTGAACATCATTGTAGGCTCAGGTTCTGCTTGGGTATTAATTCCTGTGATTGGGTTAGGTTCTGGTACTACTGTCGGAACAAGGCTTGTTTGAGATGGAGGTTCAGGTTGTGGTTCTGACGTAGGTTCTGGTTCAGGTTCTGGCTTTGGTTCGGGTTGAGGTTCAGGCTCTGGTTCAGGTTGAGGTTGAGGTTCTGGCTCAGGTTTTGGTTCTGACGAGGGTTCAGGCTCTGGTTCAGGTTTTGGTTCTGCTGTAGGTTCAGGTTCCGGCTCAGAGGTGGGCTCAGGTTCGGGTTGCGGTTCAGGTTGCGGTTTGATTTCTGGTATTGGTTCGGGAGCAGGATTTGATTGTGCGGGCTCAGGTTCAGGCTCCGGTTTAACTTCATCTGCTGACGGTTCAGGTTCTGGTTTCGGTGTTTCTGAATCAGATTGACCGAATAGATGAGAAAAGTTCAAATCGGTGTCGGCTTTAGGAGATGTTTGCGCTATCATTTGGCGATCGTCTTTCCAATCATATGTATTTTCCATGTCGTGTTCGGATTCCGATTTTTCTTCTTCAGCGGAAGATCCCATAGTATTAACATTCGGTTCCAGAGAGGCCATTCTCGCTGTGGTTATTTCAGGTTTATTTTGTCGTTCAGAGTTATAAAGTAGAGCCACGCACTTTTTTGGTGAATTGATATCTATTATTTGACCAGGCGGACATATACAATTGAACTCTAAGGTGGCTTCGTCAAATTCACATTTGTATTCGCAGTCATTGTTGTTTATTTTACACAAGTCAAGGACCTGTGTCGTCGATAAATTCTCTTCAGCAACATGATAGACGCTTATCATTCTGTGGTTCTCATTTAGATAATTGTCCAGTTTTGTTTTCAAAATGTTCGGTGTCAAAAGTTCTTCGGTCTTCTGTTCCGAATTGTGTTTTGGAATCCAATGTATTCTATATGTGACTATAATTGAGCCGTTTCTGAAATTAATGGTATACAATGAGTGTTTGTTTGAATGGTTAAAGTAATTATATTATGGATGTTTAACTGACCTTATCTGAACAACTTCAACCATTATCTCGTTGTCACCGTTCTCTAAACTGTTCCTGTTGAACAATGCGTGTTTGAGAGCGTCGCCGAAGTTGGCTTTAAAGTCTCTGTACTCGTCACTCTCGGGGTCTTCTAATGCAGGCGTGAATACTTCATTATCGATTCTCAGTTCTCCTTCTACAGTTTTTGGTACTGTAAAGTTATTTGATTTTATTAGTTTAGGTTTATAAAATAAGATATAATGTGATATTTAGATGATATATGAATGTATTTTGAATTCAATATGTACTTACTGTATATGGACATATCACCGCTCTCTCCAGATATAGAAGGTTCCTGAGCTTCGTCACTTTGCGTTCCAAAGGCTGGTGTGGTCGGTTGTTCGTTGCGGCCTTGGTCGTCGTGGTCGTGGCTGTGGTCGTGGTTGTGGTCATGGTCGTGATCATGGTTGTGATCATGATCGTGACTGTGGACGTGTGTGATGCCGCTGAAAGCGCGCGCTGAACTCACAGATGAGTTGTAAGGTTCGAGAGCGGTCGGAGAATTTGAAAATAGTATTCCAGCTGAAAAAATAACGTGTAAATTATTAAAAACTATATTTATTTTACTATAACAAAATCATATTATAACTACTTGTAAATGAAATAAAGTTCTAAGGATTTTTAAATACGATTATATACTATTTAACTTCTGTATTACTCTTAGTCTTAATCAATGTTGCTGAAAAGAATTCAAAACGTCGGGTGAATGCAGAAATCAAAAAAGGAAAAACATGTAGCTATCCGAAACTTAGATTCATTTAAATATGCATAAACGAAAATGTTATATAAACTACTACTATAAAAGAATGATATATTATGTAGTTGAAAAATTGTTATAAATATGATATAGTGAGGTTTCCTGGTCTCACGGTCCAAGTCTTAGTATATAGAGCATGTCTATTCAGCGATAGAAACGAATATAAGTCTTAACGGTTGGATATAAATTAGATATAAAAATGGTACTATGACTAGCTAGATGCAAACTCAAGAGCAAATCTAATCTTTGAGACCAACTACTATTAATATTACAAATATGAAGCATTTTCACATATTTTTATAAATGAACACAGGCACTAATTCTCATCTAGTACTTAGGTCTGAACAAGCATTCAAAGTCGCGGGATCTAATAAGTTTTAGTAAAGAATAAAAGAACTAATTTGCTGCTATAAATACGAAGTACATACTATTAATATTACAAATACGAAGTATGTTCACATGTTTTTATATAAAACAGGCAATATTAAACTTAACCAAATTGTCATCTAGTAGATTTGAACATGCAAAGTCGCGTGATTTAATAAGTACTTATGATAAATAAACTTACTTGCTGCTAAAACAATGAGAGCCACTATGGCCGCAACAATCAGCCCAAGTAGCGTCCAACAGAGCGGTCGTTTACAGCCTCCCTTCTCACCTCGCTTGTCCGCAGTCACGTATAACTTTTCACCTCTGAAAATATCACAATCACACTCATCAATATAGAAATATACACGTATTCACTATGATTAAAACATGTTCAAAATTAGGTTATAGTTTACGTTGTGTGCACATTTAAATGTTTTTGATTGTCTGTCGAGATTTAGAGTTATATAAATAAAGAAGATCACCCACTCAGATATATATATTAAACTGATTGAATAAGTATTAAAGTATAGATCGGTTATTAAAAGAATTAAAATCCAAAACGCTTGGTATCTTTTACAATTCGTTCACAAATTGGTGTTAAAATTAAACATTATTAATATATCTCGACAGTTCTAACACTATATATACTTAAATCTTTCAAGAACTGTAATTTATTTATTATAATACACATAGTAACTTTAGCTGAACACACTTTTCCACATCTTTTGACTTCAACTCTTCAGATATATTAAGTAGTTTTTCTATCTCCTTCGGAGTCTGTTCCATTATTACACTTAGAAATAATAGTCTTAATCTTCTAAACTGATTAAAGATAATAATAATTGTATATATTAATTAATAACTGGTCACAAGCAACCCGACTAATAACATAGATATAATAAATTCACCGAAAATTCCATCTACATACGGTTTCATATTACAGATGTAACAATAAGCATCGTTCTTATCAAATAAAAAAGAATTTTAACTATTAGGCATAGAGTACAAAATTAAATGTACTTTTAAAGTCCGTCTGTAGAGTTATTTAACACCTTTTGTGGAAATCAATGTGCTGACTGAACGCTTTAATCCACCTATACAAATAAAATTATTCTTTATATGCTATAAAGATACAATTCTTATACTTGTCGTGTACGTGTTATAATATTAATAAAAATAATAAAAACAAAAGATATTACATTAAAAATGAATTAGAAGTAAAAATAAGACAATTGGTATTAAAGAAACTACGTCTTAGAGGATTGTAAACTGTTTATATAAAATCAGTTACGAAAGAAATTGTAAAACATTATTCTGATCGATAATTATTATATATTTTTTATTAGTCATTGATATTTTATTGCAGTTATATTAGAAAATCAAATATTACATATTTATTTCTGTCATCAAATGAAGTACGCAAGGAGTTGGTACGTTTATACTTCCTTAATGAAATGCGAAATTCACCTTTCTCTTTCTATCTTTTAGAATATAATGGACGTGAAAGGATATGGAAAGAGACAACTACATGTTATAATAAATGTACCCAGCCTCGGGGTTATTGACCCGTATTGTTCCCGTACGGTACCACAAAGGTTCTGGCTTCAAAGGTGTGGACATGACCCTTTATTTAGTATCTTCGTTGGTGGCTTCAGAGAGTAATATGTATACTATATTTTACTCGACTATTTTATTCAGCAAAGTCCAGAAAAATGTCTGCCTAGAATGGAATAAATGCTTCTAAATATTTTAGAATGTCATTCCAGTCTTCGTTATTACGTAAAATCGTAGATTTCCCCTTAAATTTAGTAATTATAAACTTTGTTCGCTGGCGTAAAACGGCATATCCTTCCTTTAATACATTCAATTAATCAAATTAATTAACTATGCATTAAAAGATTTGGTTTGAAAACCGACATCTGAAGGTTGTTCAATGAAAATACGATTACAGTTAAATAGATTTCTAAACGTCTTTTTATTAATTACAAGCAGGATAATATTACTGGCATTATCCTGTCATTGGTTATTGAGAAAATGTCCGGTCTGTCCGGCCTTAGAAACGCATTGGACGTTTAAAAAAGTATCTAAAAAGCTACGTATGGTTCAGGCCTAAAGGTCTAAGAAGTATGATTCCATCGTGAAAGTGATTGATCTGTTTTGTAAGTCAGATCCATTATACCATTGAGTTTTCATTGAGCAATTTGACATTCATGAATGAGAGTGTACATTGCATCACAGTTACGAGTGTGGCGAGATTATACATAAGTCACGGTGCTTTGTAAATGTGTACATATACATATATTATTGTATTAGAACATTACGATTGGATACTTTTAAAATTATTTGTGCCAAACTAACTATCGATGGAGGTAATATATATATACAGGGTGACTGGTGAATTACTATCAATATTTAAGGAGAATACTCGGTACATGATTCTCATTCAAATTATGTAAAAAAATAGGTACTTAATTTTTGACAAAATTTCCGTATAAATAAATAAAGTGTGGATACGTTCCAAGTGTTCAAGTGTGGAGGCGTGCGGCGGCGTGCGGATACAACACTACGTCGCGACACGCGTATGTGTGAGTGTGAGTGTATACCTAATCTGTAGGGTGTTCACACGATGCGTAATTAATTACACAACTTTTGGTTAACTTTACTTAGAAGTTTATTAATATTTATGTTATATTAATTTTTATTTTGTCATATATGATCGTCAAATATCACGTCCTCAAATATCGATAGTAATTCACCAGTCACCCTGTATATGTATATATTATTTGTTAAAGTAGTATTGAATGGTGATGAAATCAAAGTTGTTATATGCAGAGAATGTGCTGTTAGTTGTTTTCGTCGTTATTGTGTCCTAGCCTCATTGTTTTGAATTTCTTTCAGCCGACGCGACGTTCCTTTGTGCTTTGTTCTGGCAATGAATATTCATCAGCTTTCACGTAGTTTTAAATAGCTCAGGAGCTAAGCGATCTTGCACACTTGATTTATAATAGAGATTATTTTAAATCCTTATATCCTACTCTTTGTTGGAGATAAAATTAGGTCTAAATTTTTAAATTAGTATCTATACAAGAAATTTAAGATTATTTTGCAAAGTTTTTTTATATTTTCGTTATTATTTATAGTATTCGAAAGCGCAGGCGAAGTAGTGTGTAAAGCTTATATTAAAAAATTAGAAATTTCACGTATAGTAAACCGTGTGAGCTATTTTGTTCATCTTAAAATACCGTTTTCGGTACTATTGTTTTAACAATATACTTCAAGTTTAACACATTCTCCTAATTTACTTTATGGATTGCTTTTTTCGAACTTCTTTGCTGGTTTGTCACTAAACAATTGCGTACGGTTTAACCTGAATCAGCGTTGAAGTACGTGATTTGAAATTAAATATTAAGTGAGAAGTAATTTGCATATACGAAATTATATATTCAATAATATATTCAAAAATAAAGTGCTTGTTTTCGTTAGTTATTATAGAATTTTCAGTACTAATTGATATTTATCTAAGTAACTTGTTTCCAAATATTGAATGCCAAAATCGTAAGTTCAGTATTTTAAATTGAGTGTTTTAACATACTTATTAGGGTAACTGGCTATACGACCTCATTAGACTCACTCGTACTGTAATTAAGAAAATGAGTTTGTATATTTAAATTTTAAACATACACAATTAACTTACAATTATCAAAAGATTTAAAGGAACACAGAAAATAAGTTAGTTTTCTATACACAGATAATATAATTCTGAAATTTCTGTCATTGGCTGATTAGGATTTAAATAGAAAATCATAATTTCTCAAGTATTATGACCAATCATATTATACTATCAGTAACTTTATGAAACTAACTAACTATGACTAAACTAAATATCATTTCGAAAATAAAATTGAATTCAAATGCAATGAATCCAAAAAAACTACATTATCGTGAATAAATAGTAGTATTTACAAAGTGATGTACTAACTTACTACTTCTTGTTCATAAATATTAGTAGTAATTGATATTAAAACTTAAAAAGGATGTTTAGTCTTTTAGAACATTCCGTAACCAAAACACATTTTTGGTTAATTGTTAGTAATTAGTAGTTAGTGAAGTGATATGGATAACTATTTTAAACTAAGATCATTATGACTCAAACAAATATTTACTGAGATCATGTATATAAGGGAAGAAAATAACTTTTAAAGAAGTACTTAATCCTTACTTTTTATGAAAGTCAATGTTACTGTTTATAATTATTATATTTTAATTATTCGAATATATTTTTTTATAAAGAAGGTTCTCGTAGTAACAAATATATGTAGAAATTGTTATTTCTATAGATGTTAACCTAATAGTATACGAAAAGTGTACATAAAAGTAACACTCAAAGCACAACACAGTTTTTTTAAATATCAATTATATATTATATTTTTAGTAGTATATTAAGTTATTTGCGAAAGATTACTTTCTGGTATTGATGAAAACTAAAAATTTTATGGTAGTTTCATTTTTACTTCAAAAAGCGAATGTTAAAGAAATACAAGGTTATCCGAATTTGATTGTACAAGATTCTGCCTCCTAAACTATTTACAATTTATAGTATATATTATTAGATTTTATGTATAAATTATATTATTTATATGGAATTTAAAATATATTTTGAAAAACACAACACGAGGTGGACAAATGGGCCTGTTATGGTAATAAGTGGACATCAATTCCAGTTCCATAGAGCTTTGGTGAGTAAGTGATTAAAATTCACAAGCCGTTAAATGTGTATTTTAAGGCAAACCGCGGTTGACAACTAGACAAGGTCATCTTGTGTGATATAACTATTTGAATCTTAATATCGGAACGAGGCCAGTGGGGGAAGTGACGGAGATTGGATTACTGTGTCCATTTTATAATATATCACATATTAATTAATATTTCCACTAAAATAATAATTGAATAGTGACAAAAAGTATTGTTATTAATGTTTTCTTATAGCACGAATGTAATAATTACGTTTATAATGGAGCATTTTAAATTATATGGATGAAAAAACACAGTATAGTCCATTGAATTATTGTGTAATGTTAACCGCATTTTGTTGGTGACAATCTAGTACTAGACTATACTTTCCAACTATAGCCTTAGCTTGGAATAGAAATGATAGAATCAGAGAC
Organism: Danaus chrysippus; assembly: GCA_916720795.1. Taxonomy (NCBI): domain Eukaryota; kingdom Metazoa; phylum Arthropoda; class Insecta; order Lepidoptera; family Nymphalidae; genus Danaus; species Danaus chrysippus. The sequence continues at coordinate 11,663,495 of CAKASE010000074.1, read as the reverse complement.
AATTAGCTGCCAGGTTGCAAATATTTGCATAAAATTATTTACGTAAGCAAAGTCGTTCAGCTAGTCCAATTAAAGATTTCTAACTAGTTTTTTTCTGTGTCTTATTTCGTTTGGACTTCGTAATTTGGTTTAGGAAGAGACTAATAGTGTGTATTACTACCTAATTACTGCCTAAGCGATTAGATTAAAGTATATATGTTAATTAATAGACAGGTTTAGGTTGCAATTAGCTAGTAGGGTGGTCAGCGCTATTTATCTTTTGTATCAAGTTTATATTTTGACAAAATATGTTGTTGAATCCCTGTCATCCCCAAATTAAGGAAATATCGGTATTAAGTAGAGCCTATACACTATTCTATTATATGAGCTATAAAATCGTAAAGTTTTATGAAAACCCATTCAGTTGTTTTATAGTGAAAAGATAAACAACCGTACATCCATCCATCAATACATGCAACCTTCCGTGTTTATGATATTAGTAGAGAAATTAATTACGTAATAAATAGCGTTCAGCTATCCCATTAAAACTTATCTCATGTTCCGCTAATAGTGAAACTGTATCTATAAATTAAGATCGACGATGACTTAGACAATTATATTGTTGGCGTTGGTTATAAAACGGTAACAGTAATAGATAAACATCGGTAGGCTTAGTATGAGTTTGCATACTCACACCGCACACGCAGCGTTAACAGTTTGATTCATACACCTCGACATATTATAGGTTATTGAATGAGAAACGGGAAACTTTTCGAATGATGTTTGACCATCCAAACTTGGACTAGGCGTGATTGTTAACTGGTACACCAATTTAGGGTTAGATTGCATAGCGGTTCTTTTGAGAGCTTCAGACTCAGAGATATTGATTTGATGAACTCAATACTAACTCCTTAGCGTGTTTATAACCTCTATATATTGATTTAATTCTCATTTTGGACCGTAAATCTCAAACAATAGTTAATAAAGCTGAAACAATGAAGACCACAAACCTCATATATTTCCTGTGCTCGTTGACCGGCACGAAATATTCGTCGTAGGGGTTGGTGGAGTTCATATCGACTTCCACATCCTTTTTCTTGGCACCGTTCTTGGGTGTCAGGTTTATCAGTTCTAGGTTGACGGCTTCTAAGGTTTTCGTGTCTCCGTTCGGCTCCTTGCTGTGACCGTTTTGATGTGGTCCGTTGGAGGTGAAGGAGTCATTGTGGTTGGGATCTGACTCGTCGTGTTGGTAGGCTCGGTTGTCGAAGGCACCAGGGGAAGCTGGCGGCGATGGTGGACGATGCTGCGGCCTCGCGGAGTCCCGGGGGGACGCCGATCTACTGTGACTATCCATTACTTTTGGAGCGGACTGACATCTGCAACAAAAATATCAATATAAGTTTTTTTGATAATAATTGTAAGTCATGGTGGCCTAGATGTTAAAAGGCCCACCTCTCGTGCATGAGGACGCGGGTTCAAAATATGGCAAGTAAAATTAGACAAGTTATTATGGCAAGTAAAAAGTGTGGGTATTTAGACACCACTGACAGACGGTGAAGAGAAAACCTCGTGAGGAAACCAGGACTTAATAATTATGTACAAATTATAAGTTTGGAATCACCTGTCTTGAGCAAGGGTAGTCAATAATGTGACAAAGAGGCCTTCGATCAGCAGTGGGCTCTGATAGGCTGATGATGATGAAGTTTTATAAAAACGACAAATGTTAAACTTAATTATCTCGTTTAAAGTATAAGAGTTTCTTTTAATTTAAAAAAACCTTCGGGTTTCTTAGCCTCAGTGTGTACTTATTGGGAAACTTGTTCTTTAAGTCGTTTATAAGTTGAATAATCTAGACTGGCTTTCATTACGCCTTGGCGCATTGCTGGCAAATACTTCGATCGGTGTTACATGAAAGTTTACAGATTACAAACATTGAAATTTTTCTTTTTGGGCCTAGTTAAATTTAAATTTCCAAATGATAAAATAAAGATATTCAATTATTTCACAAAGGAACTAAAAAGGGCTCGGTAGGTTTAAGGTTGTTTAGTAATGCAACTGGGAGCTGATATCCCGGAAGTTGCAGGCGCAAATACTACGTGCATTGATTTGTTTGTTGCTAATTTAAATGCAATTATTAAGTCTATATTACTTACGTAAAAAACAAAAACGTTTGTAATTAATCAAGTTAAGATACACGATTTAGCTTCACAAAGAAAGCTTGATATATTTATTGGGAAAGTCATAAGAAGCTGTGGTCCCTTTCCTAGTACTACAATAAGAATTATATCCAATAAAAAATTCACGCAATAAATTAAAATATATAACTTTAATTAACACAAGAAAAAAAAAAGATTTGAATACCTCAATAACAATTCTTATAAAACCACGAATAATTTCAATAGAAATTTAAAATAAATGAAAAAATAATATAAATTAGATTTGGTTTACATAAATAATGATCATAATTCGTTTGGTGTACATAAATAAGGACATTATTACGTTGTATTTAGGGTACATAAACGCTTGCACAGTCCACAGACGTCCTTACACTCAATAACCGAGGCTAGCCACCTTTTACTTGACGGCTTAGCATTACTGTTTTTCCGAATGTTTCGAATTCTTTTATAGGAATTCTAAGCAAATATTATAGTATTATTATACTGGGTATATAGTTTTTTCTAAAACAATCTTAGAACGTAATGATATTTAGGATTTTCGCGAGTTTTATTCATTTAAATGATTTTTTTTTTCGGATTACATTACTACGCTACTTTATTTTTTTTACAATAATAAAGCCACGTAGTGTAATCCGAAAAATTGTAGTTTAATTAGATAATTTAGAATGGTTTAAAAGAATATTTTTAAAATGATAAATCATAAAAGGAGGTTTTATTGTATTAGATGATAAAATTAAACTAATATTTAAAAATAATAACGTTTAAGGTATATAAACAGTAGTATTAAAGTATCTTCAAGTCAATTAAAGTAAGAATATATCTGGTAAGGTCATGATAGAAAACGTATTCACCTATTCATTATTGTTTACTACATACGTACAATTTATATGTAATTTATAACTATAAACAGTAATTATACAGCGGTCGCCCTTGACTGAAGGTGTTTGTTGATTGTGCGATTAAATGGAGACTGCAATCGGAATTGATTATACTCTCAAGAAATGGACATTGGACATTTCCTTTGACAATATAAAACTGTATAAGATTTGGCAATTACTTATAACATTCAAATTAAACTCGAAATTGCCTTTAAAGTGATTAATAATTAGATTTTAATTCCATATTTTTGCATCCGAAATAGAATAGAAAAAAACCTATTGAGATTAATTTGATTTGTATAACTTATGATATCGTAAATATATTCAACAAATATATTTAATTCTGTACGTGTAACTGTCTTTATATGTCAATAAAATATACGGTTTTCCAATGTAACATGTACTTATGTGGACAATTTATAAGAAAAGAACATACTAAGTTATTGACAAACACAAGCGTATTTATAATTCACCATCAATTCAACGAATGCGTAAATAATGCATTAAGAATGAACACTAAAGAAATATACAAATTTAAGAACTTTCTTAATAAAGATATGCTTATTATAAAAGAAGTAACAGAAAATCCAAGTCTAAAAGTAGGTTATTTTGAATTTCTTTTTAATAATAGTTATAATATTTTTATCAGTCTGTTTGTTTGTATATCGTGTTTCTATATCTCACCTTGTCCTGGGGCTCTTATAACGTTTTTTTACCGGCGATCCTAAAACCAAGGATCGCGTGTAGTAGTAAGTCGCGTGCGTCGACCTTGGGGTCCGCGGCGTTTTCCTATACCTTTCGCTCCTAACTAGATTCCCGCCGCCCGGCATATTTTCTCTCACTCACATAACGTACGGATACCACCTTTACGTCCCATGGACTTGTGTATATAATTTTATTTATTGTATATCATTTCCGCGATGTTTTATTCGTAATAGTGGCGTATACTCTCGCCCGGTTTGACGACCAGGCGTCTTCAGTTTCAGATGACGAAGACAACAGTCATGTAAACAATAATTGTTGGTATTGTCATCTACAGGGGAATGTAAAACAATTATTATTATTTTAATTATATTTTCCGTAATTAAAAATATAATTTACCTATAAATATTTTCATCGTAATTTCTGTTTTCATAAATCGATTTTTTGTATAAATTATGACGTCACTGCTAATTTCATTATTATTCATATATTACTACTTTTTATTTATTTTTTTCCGAAAAGCCAAAAAAAAATTACCTTAGTATTTCATTGTAATAGAACATTTCATTGTTAGATGAAATTTATTAAAATATCAACATACTGTATATAAATATTTTCAACAAGAGTGACTTCATGCTAAAAGTATAATATACAAGCACCACAATACATTCAGAGAACGATTATTAACTTCATAATTATGTGTATAGAGTTTTTTCATCACTTATATCAAAATAATTCATCAGGGAACAACATTTGTGATATACGTTCAAGAATTTTTATTATTGATTTGGTTTAAAATAACCATTTTTATTTTATTGGTTTGTCTTGATTTTGAATTTTATTCAAAAGTCACACACACACACACACATACAAACTCACACACACACATACACATATACAGATATAGAAAAATCAAACTAATCAAAATGCAAGATATATCGTTAAAATACGTTTTAAACTTTTAAGAAAAAAACAATCGCACTTTCTATTGTTTTTTTTTAATCTATCACAATAAATAATAACTTTGAAAATATTATTTTTAATATACGCATTTTTGCTGCCGTCAGTAATCTATAAGACAATGCCTCTTCAAATATTTCTTACATAAGCACGTGCTGTTCTAAATGTCATGAAAAGGTTTCTTCAATTAAGTATTACTCCATCATCAAACAGAACAGTAGTTCATTCAAGCATTAAACGAGACATTGCCTCCATTCATAAAATGTTTTGGTGCAATATCTTTCATTTTAATAAATATAATAAGATCTAAGACTTTCGCCAGTATTCATTTAAATAAGACAAATATTTGGGATATACTACTCGTTTTTTTTATTATTTTTGGTTGTTAAATTCATTCGAAAATCTCTTTAAACTTTTGAAATAATCAGACATTGTACTGATACAAAATATATTTCATATTTGACATGTATATTCACGAAATGCTATTTTAAATTATAGATAGATAGAAATCTATAGATAGATGATATAGAAGTTATTATAAAAACACTTTTGATACTTGGAACAATGTTACGTCTATGAATTCCCGCAGGCTAAATGAATGAACTGGAATAGACGAACGTCTTTTTACTTCAGCCTTTGAAGATAACTTTTTGCTCAGTAAATGTGCCTTACAGTTACGTCTCACTAGTCACTTTTTATTTATCTTGTTTTACACAGTTCAGACATATGAAAGATTTTATTATTAATTTTTAATATATAATAACTCCTTTTATTTATTATGAAAATGTATAAATATACCATTATTCGTCTGTTGGCGGGAAAAGTTGAAGTGTCAAAAAAAGAAATTACAGTTCAACAATAAAATTTAGCTCTAAGAAAAAATATTTTTTAGTTTTCATTTTAAATGATTGTTTTTTTTAAATAAATATAATTATTTTAATCTTTTAAGTCTATATAAGTTTAAATACGTGTGGCCAGTTGTATTTCAGATGTGTCGTGTTGATAAACGTCATGCTTAGACACTTTAATATGAATACCTACATCGTGAAAGTACACAGCCTCCAAGCGGCGTGAATCACGCTCTATAAATATAAAGCCTTGGTAACAATTTGTCTATTTAAGAAAAATGTTACGAAAATCAAGAACCAAACGATTAATAATTAGGTAATTGTTTCAATGCGGACATTACACGGTGTTGCTATCCGTAAAAATAGAACAAGGCGTTATGCAATGCACTTTTTCTTGCAATTAATGAGGGGAAGTATTGTTTCATTCATTCCAAAGATATTATATATTTAAATAAAATCGACTTTCATAACGATTTTTTTATTTTACTTTTGGGTTATATTTTATAACTAAAAAAATATAATTTATTACAAATATTATATAATAAGAGATATGAGACAACGATAGAGACTTTTAATTTTATGATATGCAAATATATCTTTATTTTTCTATATTCATTGATGTTTTTTTATCTGTTTCAGCCTGAGGGCTTCCCGTGTCCTAACGACACCTGATGGTCTTTTGATGACGTGACGGAAATACCGATGGTTCATTTGTAAATCAGGAAAACGCCATGATGTGGCCACCGTGGAATAGATTAAAGATAAATAAAAGTCCATACATACATACAAGTCTTTACCTCCGAGAATATCAATTAAATTGACTTTGAGGTAAACGTGTAAAAAAGCCATTGTTATATCTCGACGTTATCCTGTTACAATGATTTAGACACTCGGTAAACAGAATTTCTCTTGCTTTATTTCGTATGCGAGGCAAATTGCTTCTTAAAGCACTGCATAGCCCTTGTTCTGGTTAATTTGAATTCAATGGGTGTTCTCTGAAGGCCATAAGGTGGAGATTTGCATGAACCTTGGTCTGCGAGCGGTCAAAATACAAATGGCTAAATAAAGATTCAGACCAGACCGTTGCAGTTGATATTAGGTAATTCCAATAATGTCGGCCGCGAGTTTACGAAACGCTCTCCTATCTGAATACAATTGCAACTATTTGTTGCTTTATTTTTAACATTATTTTACTTGTTGTCATATAATTTTTTGCAACTGCAAGAAATAACAGTGAAAGTATGTATTGTTTATGCTACATTTCTGACGCCATTTTGAATAAATCAACATGGCGTCTATGTTTGATATTATATAAGAAAAATATTAAGTTGTCAGAATATTAGTCATAGCAAATACGGAATAAGTGTGCGTTGATCCGCGTGGGAGAGGATTTCGATTGTTTTTGCTAAACCGCGATGGAACCCACTCGGTTTGGCAATCAAAATTCCTATTTAATTATATTATCTTTTCAATTGTATTCAATTACTGTTGTGCAATATTTAAATATCCTTGGAGTCATCTTACGAGTGAGTAAGAATTCAATTTAGTTATATGGCAATATTGACAAACAACATGGCGGACTAAACGTCAAATATATTTTTTTAATTGACGTAAAACAAAAAGCCATGATCAAGTTAGTCTTATATAGTATTATTTAATTACAATCCTTTATACAACGCATGCACTGAGCTAGCATAATAAGGTTGTAGATTCAAAAACTTGAGTCAGAAGGTATGTGCCTCTCGCTGAACCTTGAATGGCTTTCAGCTTGAAGCTGGTCGTGTGACACGTAAACATTGGCATTCCCGGATGTTATTGACGCATTACCTTTGTGTTGTAGAAAAAATTGAATTAAATGTGACAAATTCAGAGTGATTGAAGGTTTAATATAGTATCAAAGAGAGCTTGTATATTATTATTATTCGTAATTATGTAATTTAATATTATTTGAACATTTTAAATCGATTCAAATGTCCTATTAGTACAGATAAAAATCATTTTTCAATAAATGAAAGATACAATATAATTACTTTTTTGGATTAACATCTAAAACGATATTTTTATATATTTAATTAATTAGTTTGTATTAAAATTAAATGTAAGAGATTATGAGTGAAGGTAAATTAATTTTCGTCTCCGTGAATGTCGTGACAGTATATGACCTCGCACCGACTTTGAACTGGTTAAAATTATACATAACTAGCTTTCCGCCCGCAGATTCGCTCGCGTGCTGTTCGGTTTTGTCGCGTTTCCAAGAGAACGTTTCAAAAGTCTGGGATAAAAACTATCCTATGTTCTTACTCAAGGTCAACTCTATCGCAATACCAAATTTCATTAAAATCAGTTCAGTGGTTTAGGGGTGAAAGCGTAACAGACAGACAGAGTTGCTTTCGCATTTATAATATTAGTAGGGATTCAAGACCGATTGGAGAGTCGAACAAACTCACAGTTTGTCAGTTAAGTTTTTTATACAGTTTAGTTAATACTTAACTCTTACAGTGACGATAATAAATATGATTGGAAAACAAAATGATTATGAAGCTAGTTGTGCTGTTAAGTATGTGTACATCTTCTAATACTTTGAAGTTATACCAAGTATGGATGAATAGAATTTTTAACTTTACATAATACAATTTTGTAAAAAAAAACAAGCATATAAAATGATTTTTTATTTTGAATGTAATGAGTGCTTTTTGTGACCACGTAACTCTAGTTTATTAGCAATAAGCTGAGATTGAGAATGTTTCATACAATCCATTATTCAATGAGATGTACTTTCACGAGTATTCATTTAAATGCAACTAATATTTTCTGATTACTGCGTATATTATTATTTTAATCTACATACTAATAACGTTTCGGTTACTTTGCAGCAACCGTGATCACGGGCAGACGAGATGTGAATGTCTGAAGTATGTGAGATAAAATTACATAGTTTTTATAAATAATAAAAAGGCGTAGTAATCCGAAAATATTAGTTATATTATTTGGCTGGATTCATAAAATTGTAAAGCCTTATTTAGGAAAAAATCCTGTCTTTGAATATTGATATTACTTTAGTTATTTCTAATATAAAAAAGAAGTAGTTTTTTTTTAATGGAAAACTAATTTCAAATTAATTTTATATGGAAAACATAATGTGAGTGCCCTTAAGTAGATAATTTTGGCAGTAACAGTAAACGAAGTGGCCAATGGCCACCGCTACTCGGTATTGGAAGGTAAACGACCAACGCGTGGGAGCAAACTGCAAATTTATAAGGAATTACAATATGGAGAACTTTACTTGGGGATATTCAACTAAGAGTAATTTAATGGTAAAAATAATACTATTTATATTGCTCATAATTTATTAGTAAGTACGGTTATATTTTAATGTATTTTTTTTACAATTTATGTTCCCGTATTAGTCCGCATCCTTCTTAATTAATGCCATCGCACTCGGTTCTATATAAACCAGCAATTAAACTGGTTCTCATTGTCTCACAATGTTACCCATGACGAGTTTCTAGCTGTTTAGTGACAATACATTTCTTAGAAGATATTCACACACTCATTATAGATCATATTATGTGATGTTGCGAGGAAATGTTAGTGAATTATATAGAAAAAACATGTCAATAAAACGGATGTTAGCTCACAATTAACCTTAACATTAGAAATAACATATTTAATTATGATATTAGTAACGAGTTTTCATGTGTAAGATATCTTTAAGTTGAAGATATATGTATATATACTAGCTGACTCGGCAAACGTTTTTTTGCCATATAAAAAAATAGTGGTTGGTGATAAAAAAGTAACAATTTTGGGTTGTATGTATTCTTTAATGCTACATTATAAAAAAATAATTAAAAAAAAAATTAAGGGTGAACAACTCTTACGACTTAAATATATGAAAAATAGATGTTGGCCGATTCTCAGACCTACACAATATGCTCATAAAATTTCATCAAAATCGTTCCATCCGTTTCGGAGGAGTTGTTTCTAGCACCGCGACACGAGAATTTTATATAAGACAAGATATATATTTCAAGGGTCGTGTATAGAATTTGCCGAGTGTCTTTTATAATTGTCAAGGTAGTGTACAATTGTATTGATAAATAATCATGACTAACTAATCACTGTCACCCGGTCTGTGACCTTATGGTCATATACTCACGTTTAAGGCTTATATATTTTTTACATCCGCATTTAATCTTGTTTGTACGACCACAATGCATTTCTGGCTATAAGAATTGCATGTAGCATTGCATGTAGCATCTTAATAAGGCGCGTTATAAACGATAAATTGTTTTTATAGCTTTATTAAATCATATTTTGTGTGACGCAAGTTTTAATTATATATTTATATGGATGGAACCAGTCCGAGGAATGATTTGGTATGAGATAAGTTGTTAGGTATTCGGGCGCGGTGTTCACTAACAATTGAATTACTATTGACAGATGATGGCATTTATGGTAGATCTGACGCCAGGAATGTTTTGGTAACAATGTCACATAGGAACGTTTTGGTAACAATGTCACATACATATGTATACATATGCGGTAGGAACATTTTGGTAACAGTGTATGTAGTTTATAATAACACACACAGAGTTTAAGTAAATGAAAATTCATATCATGTTTGTAAGTTTCAAATTAAAATATAATTTTTTTGGTGATAAGAAAATAAATATTATACTTAAATGTTCTTATTTGTAATGTATTTTTAGGTTTTCATGTTACGTAAGTCTCCATAACATAATGAGTAGTTCAAATTCATTAGAGACAATCACAAAATGAAAGTCCTTTTGAACGATAATAATCTATTAATAAGATTGATGTAAGCTACTTTCATTCGTCAATTACTGTCACGGGCAACCTGTTCAACTTTTACTTGACAATGAACAGATAACACCGTCGTAGTCTTAACTTGGTTAGAATTTTTGTAAAACTTCGCGTAATATTACAAATATTTCTTGAACATCTATGGAATGGGTATGATGATTGAGAATTGAAAGAAAATTAAGCTATTATATGAGGTGATATAGAACAATTGGCTAAAGTTTCATACGCAAAAAAATATATACTACTTATAAACAAATCCTTTACTAAGAGAGTGATAGAAGTATATCGATATTTTGAAACAAAATTCCTTGAATAATGCAATTTTTTTCACTTAAATATATAAATATAATATGTATTCAATCATCGTCTAATGTCAGAGACCTATAGATCGATCTCCATATGAGTATCACCGTTACTTCCTGCGGATGTGACACCGAATTGTGAATGTATGAACTATCATATTGTGCAATAGTTTGATGTAATGCTCATACATTTGCGTTTTGTTTTGCTCCAATGAGCGATTGCTGTAATCAAGTACTTATTGTGGAATATGAAATCTTTAACACAGGATATTTAATAATTTTTTTGCATGTAAGAATACTTTGGTAATATTAAAAATCTTTAGTTTTCCTTTTCTATGCACACGTAATAAATAATTACGCAAATTGTGAAATGAAGAGAAAGGTGTCTTCAACATCTGAAAGATGTTATGTGTCATTGTTAAAGTTTTATATGTATCGTGTAAGATGAAGTTGGATATGTTTGTTGTGTAACGTATAGAGTAATTAGAAATTAGTGTCTATAGAAATATTGGACTTGCATTTTCACACGACTCTACATACTCTTGGAGAAATAAAGTATTAAATACTTATTATTACTTAAAGCAGTTTAATGAAGTCATTATTCTTTTCTTTGTTTTTTATTTTGTTATTTTGCATATTCTTTGCTTTTTATTACATTTTACTCCTGAATTAGTAAAAGTAGATATGGATTATAGCTGCGAAGCTCTCAATATTTAGTTGGCTTTGTTGGCAAGAATTTCTTTACCACGCTTTGAAAACTCAAAGTAAGTTTGTCCAGCCGTTAAAATCGTACATAATTAAAGAGGTAGCCAAACAGAATTTAAAAAAAACAGATAATTAAGTCTTAGTATCAAGTGAACACACCTATTTGAGAAAACACATTAAAAGAGTAGAGATTTTAATCATCATTTTATCTCCATATTAAAGTTTGTATGATAGATCCACTCTTACTTTTCCGTTAGTTATAACAGTGTAATGAAAATCGAGAGTGGGTGGCTGTCGAGTGTCGACCCTGACTTGAAGCCTGTGGGCTTTGTGACAACGGAATGTAATGCGCTTATTTCGGGTGTATTTGGACCTTGACTAATTAGGCATATATTATATTAACATTGATATAAAATAAGAATATGTTTCTTAACTCCCTTTTTGGGAAAATTAAAATGTTTTGTAATACCTTTGTGATGTTCCGTTTTTGTATAATTTGGTTTATTACTATAAAGATAAAATACATATTTTGTGTATTACAGTCTTATAATAGTCTTATAATTGTCAACAGACCGAAATTGATGATTTCTTCTATTGATTGTTCGATGAAGTAAGTTAAAAATCCCACTAATTGTATGTTTTATAATCGATAGGATAAGTATGAGAAATAGTTTTGAATTTTTTATTTAAATGAAGAGCACTTTCTTTCCAAATATTTTGTTATAGGATAAAATTAATTTATTTTGAAATAAAATTTTAATTAAGTCTATCTAATCAAAGAAAAATAATATTCTATAACCTTATTTAATTTTAAGAAAGGCTGAGCTGTTTCTGGTGCAATTGATTTAATTGGTTAAACCTCGTTTGAGCCTTGACCAAATAGCCGAATACGTGAACACGTTTGTTAAGTGATTGCGAAGTAGGGTGGCAATTTACTTACATTACACAAGAAACAGTGGCTTTGTATGTTTGTTTTGTGTTAGTACAAATATTTTAGCTCATTCTATGGTTTTTAAGTTTTAATTGTCTTCGTTTCTATAGCTACTGAGTTAGAATAATAATCGTATTAAACGTTTTAGAGACCTTGAATTAAATTGATGCGGGTTTCCGGTTTTACCTTTTTTGTACGATTCTTTAAAAATTATTTAGTGCTGTCAATCATGGAATCAAATTGATTGGTACTATTAGAAAAAAAAATGCATGATATAAAAAATAAGTTGTTTATTAAAAGAACGTTCAGAATCTTCAGAACATAGTATAAATACAAAATTAATCTCAAAAAGTTATTAATAAAGACTGAAATTTTTTTAAGCAAATAAACGTCTTTTTTTTCTACAATTTATTATTTCGCAGTTTTAAAAGTTTTGGTAATTGCAATAAGATTAATATGTATGAATAATTGGATACAACTCAAAATATTTTTGATAATAACTCACAAAAATATAATTTAATTTATCAAGAAGCATTACTCCTTGGTTTATTCTGTGTATATATTGTGATATACATTAACACAAATATTTGAGTAAATAAACTTAAGATAGTTCTTCCTTTGTGTATAATAATCGCATTATTTGAGTTTGTCAAACACCTGAACTCGGTGACTCGTCTCGTCTGTAATCAAGCTTTCATGAGCCATTCTAATAGGTATACCTACAACACAATCTATAGCCGGGTCATTGACCTGAAGATTTCATCTCAATATTCCTTCCTTGTAATTTAACTATATCAACAGTCTTTATCAGATTTCACTTTAATTTTTGTTAGTTTTAAGTCTAGATAACGCCATTCACTTAATTTTTTGTCAATTAAAAGTTCGTTCGAAACTTGTCATATAAAATTTACTTAGTTAAAATCCGTTTCTGTAATGTAAGTAAAAACATTAACTGAATTTACCATATAGACTAAATTTCACCGATATTTGTGATTTCCCGTTAAGTTTCATATTGGGAGCTAATAATTTTAGCATCAAATACAAGTGTTATTTTCGCGAATGTTGTTTAAATAATAATAAACTTTATTACTTAAGTGAAAAGGTTTAAAATAAAAATATATGTATGGTAAAAGTATTTTGCGAGCGTCTTCGATTTTGTAATACACCAATGCGGTTGTATTAACGAAATAGTTTTATTTTGACGTCTTGTATTTTTATATAAACTTACAATAAAGAAATGAGAGTTGAAAAAAAAAATATCTACGTTAACATTACCTAAATCATACAAATATTAACTGTGCAAAAAAAATAACAAAAATATCGTAAGATTAAATACTAATTAATAAATCGTTGTGTAAAAAGAACTCTTAAAAGCCGTGTAATCAAGGACGTTTATTTGTAATGACTCAACCGTTAAATAGCTCAATTAATTTGTACCCGACGATCTTCTTGAGTGATTTACTTAATTATCGCTATTATTACTGTAATACTAGTTATAAATATTGTTGTTAAAATAATTTTACACATTTTTTAAGCAAGCATAAAAAGGAGGTTGTATTAACTTGTATTACACTTTTTAATTTGATAAATTGTTCTGTCGCACCTGAAACAAATTATGCGAAGTGATACCAGAGGACTTCTTTCTATGTAATACATAGATTTCGTTTATATAAAACATAAATCAATTTAAATAAGATATTTATGTAAACACTAAAACTTAATATTAAATATTAAAGTATTTATATCCACGAATGAAATTAGGCACTGCGTAAAGTTACACTGCTTTATATTTTATCTCTTATTATAATACTTATTAATACTTCAAGTTATTTTAATACAAGTGGGGTATTTTTAGTATATATTTAAGATAATCTAACATTGTTTGCACGCTTATTAAGTTACAGCTCGTATGTGAGATGAGAGTGAAACTCGCCTCCTATATGGACCGGATCAAATCCATTTATGATCACAGTATTAACGAAGTCATGCATTCTACAAGGTAAAGCAACATATGCAACCTGGATGCATATCTTGCTTTATCTTTTGAAAACACCAATAATAACTCGAGTCTCGACTAACGCACGACTATTTAATAGCGCTTTTTACGTTAATCATAAATTTACTTGTATGTATAAGTATGATTTCGGAGTTGCTGTATAGTTATACTGCTCTTATTGTACATAATAAGTTATGGCTGCTAAAATGTATGGAATATTAAGTTAAAACAAGGTATGTACATATTGTTATATGAGTGTATTTGTTGTGTATAGCTTTACAACATCCAGTGTATAAGTAATTGACGTGGATTACAAGAGTCTATGTCGACACAACACGTGTTTATCACGACACCGTGTTTATGTTGCTAGATTATAAAATAAAGTTTAATTATAATGATTTTTGCATATAAATATGGTTAACATAAAAACTTTTATAGATATCTAAAAAAATTAATAGATTTTTTTTGGTATTATATCTCGAATGTATGAAAGTTATTACATAAATGTCAAGATTCTTTTTAATCTGTGCATAATGTATGAACAGATTTTTTGTTATCTGTGTACAAATGTTAAAATTTATATTTATATGTCCTCTATATAGAAGTTCTAGCCTTAACATATATATTACGTACAATTTGTTAATGGATAAAATAAATCTATTTCGCACGATGCTAAAGATGGACGCACGAAATATACGCTTTATGTAACAATGCAACAACACGTCACCTTTCCTAGGACCTTCCGTATACCAACTTAAAATTATCGGACACGAAGATTGCAATAAAAATTACAATTGTATCTTAGTACAAATAACTTTTAGAACGAAATACAGCCAGTTTATAAGTAATTCAATGTATTGACGGAGTTTTATGAATGAATAAAGTCAAACTGACCCCTTTGAAAGTTTTTAATTTGACAGAAGAACGAGTACTAAGTAATCGGCTTTAATTATATAAGTACATAAATAATTATTCGATAATTTTAATCTGATATCACGAATAAGATTTTTAATAACATTTAAATTTAATTACATTTCATTTTAGTTATAATTTCTATAATATTAATTTTTCATATGTTATAAAGTATAAAGGTATATTATGTTTATATTATATATTTTATATAAGTTGATGGCGCAGACAACTCTGCCGGTGTAGTAGGTTATTTGTTAGTCTACTGCACTGCCGGTCCCAAGCCCGGATAAAAGAGGAGGGTTCATCGCGGGGCTAACCACCCAGCATGGGAAAACAGATATGGTTACGAACACTTCCACAACAGAAAATACCGGAACGCTCAAAACAAGACGACCCAGGCTGAGGAAAATGGACAACCGATTTAGCATGCGATTTGGAACATGGAACATACAGACGATGCTGCAGGCAGGAAAGATGATGGAGGTTGGAGACGTGCTCTGTAGGTACAATTTGGACCTAATCGCCCTACAAGAAGTACGGTGGAGTGGGACTGGTCAAATTGAAAAGCAAAACTTTACTTTTTACTACAGCGGTGCCACCAAACAGGGTCTCTATGGCACGGGATTTATGGTCGGTCGCAAACTTAAGCCGAGCATTTTAGGTTTCGAACCCATCAGTGACAGACTATGCAGCATCAGAGTTAAAGGCAAGCTTTACAACTCTACCTTCATCTGCTGCTATGCTCCTATTAACGATGCTGCCGATGAAACCAAAGATCAGTTTTACGGCGATCTTCAAAACGTCATAGAGAAAGTCCCTAGATACGACGCCCTTATAGTCCTCGGAGATGTTAACGCACAAGTGGGCAAGGAACAAGCCTTCGGGGAAGTAGCTGGCAAGCACTCGCTGCATGATGTCACGAACGACAATGGCGAACGATTGTGTTTCTTTGCCGCTGCCAATAACTTGTTCATTTCCAGTACTAATTTCCCACATAAGGCTATTCATAAAGGCACATGGAAGGTCCCAGGAACAGATAGGGTCAACCAGATTGATCACATACTAAGCAGTAAACGCAGAATGTCAAACATACTTGACGTAAGATCATACCGCGGTGCTAATTGTGATTCAGATCATTTCCTGGTGGTTGCAAGAGCAAGATTTAGGACTCAAACCGTGCAGTGCAAAAGCGAAAGAAGAATCAGATGGGCAACGGAAAAACTCAAAGACGGCGAGATTAACACCAAATACAAGCAAGAGATAGCAAAACAGCTTGAACTACGACTGCCGCAATCCGACATTGAGCTGGAATGGAAGAGCATAAAAGATGGTATATTGGAAGCGGCAAAGGAAACGATAGGAGAAAAACAGAGAGTCCGACCTGAAGAGTGGTATGACGAAGAATGTCGAGAAGCCTTAGAGCGGAAGAATGCGGCTCGATTAATTTACCTGCAGTCAAAGTCTTCGACGCACAAGGAAAAATTCAAGGAAGAGAGGGATAAAGCGCGTAGGCTTCTGAAGCGCAAGAAAAAGGCGAGTGAGGTAAGGCAGATGCAAGCACTCGATGATGCGGGAACTAGGGGTTCGGTAAGAACCTTCTTCAAAAAAGTCAATCCTTTGCGTAAAGGATTCCAACCCAGAATTAATATCTGTCGTGACGGGGAAGGCAATGCATTAACCGACAAAACCGAGATCTTAAAGCGTTGGCGGGAGTATTTCGACAATCTGCTTAATGTGGGCAGTGAAGCTGCAGACCGCATTACATTTTATGACGTGGAGCAGGAAATTAACCCACCAACCGTTACGGACGTCGAGAAATGCATTAAATACCTTAAAAACAACAAAGCATCGGGTCTGGACACGATAGCCGCCGAAATGGTGAAGACTGCGGGCCCTGAACTAATAGAGCGACTGCACCACCTGATCACGCAAATCTGGCTTGAAGAAACCCTCCCGCAAGACTGGTGCTTGGGTATAGTTATACCGATCCACAAGAAAGGGGACAAGACAGTCTGCAGTAATTACCGAGGCATCTCAGTTCTGTCCGCGGCGTACAAGATGTTTTCTGGGTTGGTATACTTGGAAATCAGAAGGTATGCCGAAGAAATTCTGGGGGAATATCAGGGTGGTTTTAGACCGAATCGGTCTACGACTGATCAAATCCATCTCATCCGCCAGACTCTTGAAAAGGCTTATGAATATGATATAGATCTACATCATATGTTCATAGATTTCAAGCAGGCCTTCGATAGCGTGAACAGACATAAGATCTTTGATGCAATGAGGTTACTGGGAATCCCAAGTAAACTAGTGCGCCTGGTTGAGGCTACTATGTGTAACTCGAAATCGGTAGTAGCTATACAGAATGACATATCGGACCCTTTCGAAATACGCTCAGGAGTAAGGCAAGGAGATGCCCTATCTACTGTTGTCTTCAACCTTACGCTGGAGGCAGCCATCCGAAACGTAGGAGTAAAAGGGCTTTTAGACTATAACACCAGTCAGCTAGCCGCCTATGCGGATGATATCGTTATCACAAGCAGGTCTCAAAGCAGCATGATCAGACACACCACAACTCTCCAGATGGAAGCGGCAAAGTATGGATTGATGGTTAACGCAAGCAAAACGAAGTACCTTCATAGCACGCGCAACCCTCGTCCACTACAGGATGTCACCATTGGAGATGATACAATTGAAGGAGTCAGCAGCTTTAAGTACCTGGGGTCGATACTGTCCAGCCGGAATAAGGTTGGAGATGAGGTGAATGCCAGAATCATGGCTGGCAGTGGATGCTTTTACTCTCTCAGCAAACTTTTCCGATCAAAATACCTTAGTGCAAAATCCAAGCTGTCTATCTATAAGACCATAATACGCCCCGTCACCACCTATGGGTGTGAAGCATGGTCACTAACAGCTTTGGAAACCCAAAAGCTTGCCGTGTTTGAGAGGAAAGTTCTGCGCAAAGTGTTTGGGCCAGTGAAAGACGCAGACGGTGACTACCGTATACGCATGAATCACGAGCTGGAGGCACTCATGAACCGAGAAACAATCGTCCGATTCATCAAGTCACAGCGTCTGAGATGGGCTGGGCACGTAGAGAGGATGGGCAAAAACAGGGCACCCAAGATTATGACCGACTGGAAGCCGCAGCAAAGGAGACCTAGAGGAAGGCCGAGAAAGAGATGGTGCGACTGCATCGAGGATGATCTCAAGGCTCTGAAATGTTTTACGAACTGGAGAAGGACAGCCAAGGATCGTCGCGCATGGCAGTCTATTGTGGAAGAGGCCAAGACCCACAAAGGGTTGTAGCGCCGAAGAAAGTAAGTAAAGTGATGGCGCAGACACACCATTAAATGTTAATAACTATGATTCTTGATATCCGAGAAGACTTTGAAGGCTAAATTATTATCTAATGGACATTACCTTATTGATTATAATATTATATAAAAGGGTTATTTATACATTTTATACCTAAAATATCAATAGAAAAAATATCAATATACTATTTTATTTATTGTTTTTAAATACTCTTGTGACTTATTGATACCCTGGTAATTAAAAATTTCTTTTGGAATGAAATACTATATTTAATAAGCTAGTTTTGTACAATTAGTTACGAAATCACCATTATTTGGCCATAATGTTGTAAAGAAACTGTTGTTCCTGGTTATTCTGTTGTTAAAAAATTCTTATATTATATATTAATAACGAATATATTTTTCATACCTCAACTGTGAGTTAATATTTTTATAATAAATTCAGTTACCATGGTCTAGACACTGTCGAGTAATTTCTCTTTAAATTTTTGTAAAAATTATCTTTATTATAAATTATCACCGCTTTCAGATGGGTGTCAGCTTTTATTAATTTTACATATATTTCATGCATTCTTTCATATGTCCTCCTTTTTGATTTTTAGGCATCGTAAGGCAAGTACACAGGTATTTAAAAATTACAATTGGAAAGACTTGTTTTATTTGCAGAGAAAAATGTCATTGTAATTTCATTTCAAATTGAATTTTATTATGAAAACTATTTATTAGTTCTTTAAATGAAACTAATATTTTTCGGATATAAGTCGGATATAAGTCGGTTGCTGAAAAGTAGCCGAAACGTCGGGAGTATGTAGTTTTTTACAGAAATAAAGTCGCGTAGTATATCGGAAAAATATTAGTATCATTTAAATGAATACTCGCGAAAATCTTAGATCTCATTTAATAGTTTTTTATAATAAAATTATATTTCTGTTATCGTAATATTTAGCAACCATCGCGAATATTTCTTCTGTCGAGGTTAACGTCTGTCTGAACGAATCGCATTAAGCCGTTAAGTTGGGGCAACGTCTATAGATAATTTGACATCTTCGAAATGATGTTGTGCTAACACTTTTGTGTTCTCAAAAACTTTTCGGACGTCTGAATGTCAAAATTTGAATTGATTTCAATTTGAAACGCATCTCGTTACCGTGTCGGGGCTATTTTTAATATTTTTGTTTAAGAAATTAAACAAAAATGACAGATACCTAATATGTATAATATTATCTGTCTACACTACACTACGTATGAAGCATAAATAAAAGTTGAATACAATTTAATAGGTACGAGATATTCATCGGATAATTGGCTGGTAACATTAAATTATGTAATAAATATTAAATGCAAATTAATTTATAATTTGTGGCAACACCACAGCACGTTTTTCTAACCAAACAAAGTTAGAAGTAAATAATGTATTCGTGTTAGCAAATTACTGTCCATATCCGGGGAGAATTTCATTGAATGGTAATTAATAACAATATAGTATTGTGTTGAGTAAGTTTTAAAGTCGAGCGAGCTTTACATAGACTGGTTTGATGCAAGTGGGTCGCCAGCGGCAGCTTTCATCGTGCATACCGGACTTAATCTTTATTATGTATATTATGAAATTATGTAATTATATTAGGTGTACAACTTTGCTTCCGCCGTTTTTTTCCGAAATTCGAGGCTTTATTGTAAAAAACTGGTTATACATTTATGATACAAAGTATTGTCCATCGCTGGCCACTACTTTCTCCCATCTTTCGGGCAGCATACGAATCCCTCGTTGAAAAATCTGGTCATCTTTTGAAGCGATCCACAAATAGATCCAATTTTTAACTTCTCCATAATACCGGAAGTGCTGGTCAGCCAGGCCGTGTGCCATTGATCGAAACAAGTAATAGTCCGAGGGAGCAACGTCTGGAGAATACGGCGGGTGGGGTAGAACTTCCCATTTCAACGTTTCCAAGTATGTCTTGACCACTTTCGCAACACGGGGTCGAGCATTGTCGTGCTGTAAAATCACTTCATCATGTATCTCGTTGTATTGCGGCCGTTTGTCTTTCAATGCTCGGCTCAAACGTTTTAATTGTGTTCGATAACTATCGCCTGTGATTGTTTCAGTTGGTTTTAACAACTCATAATGCACTACACCGAGCTGGTCCCACCAAATACAGAGCATACCTTGGAATCGTGAATATTCGGTTTGGCCGTGGACGTGGAAGCATGGCCGTGATATCCCCATAATTTTCTGCGCTTGGGATAATCGTAATGAACCCATTTTTCGTCCCCAGTCACAATGCGATGCAGAAATCATTTCCGTCTTTGCCTTGCAAGCAGCTATTCACAAGCAAACAAACGCCGTTCAACATCTCTCGGCTGCAACTCGTACGGCACCTAATTTCTTTGTTTTTGAATCATTCCCATGACTTTCAGGCATTTTGAAATGGCTTGTTACATCACTCCCAATGATCCCGCCAATTATTGTTGCGTTTGACATGAGTCTTGGTCAAGTAATGCCACCAATTCTGCATCTTCGAAAACCTTCTCTCTTCCACCGCCATGCCGGTCTTCGACGTCACAATCACCGTTCTTGAAGCGTTGAAACCACTCTCGGCACGTTCTTTCACTAATAGCAGCCTCACCATAGGTATTTGAGAGCATTCGATGAGCCTCAGCCGCAGATTTCTTCATATTAAAGCAGAAAATTAAAACCTCCCGCAAATGACGAGAATTTGGCTCGTAAGCTGACATGTTTAATCGAGAATAACTTTATGATGCAGACACAAATCGACTAATATTTCGATGGCGTTATGTTTACAAATGCCTAAGCTTATTGTATGTCATCAACGATCTATTTATTTCGACTACCACTTACCGCTACAACCATCTATTGCAAAACGGCGGAAGCAAAGTTGTACACCTATGTACTAATTACGTATATATTACATATGTATCTAAATTTATATGTACGTTGAGATGATTAGAGTCAATGACATCTAAGACTTTCGAGAGGTTAATGCCGGTTGCTGAAAAGTAGCCGAAACGTCGGGTGCATGTAGTTTTTTTACAAAAATAAAACTCG
Source organism: Danaus chrysippus (assembly GCA_916720795.1). Taxonomy (NCBI): domain Eukaryota; kingdom Metazoa; phylum Arthropoda; class Insecta; order Lepidoptera; family Nymphalidae; genus Danaus; species Danaus chrysippus. The sequence continues at coordinate 11,641,897 of CAKASE010000074.1, read as the reverse complement.
TCGTATATATCAGAAAATATAAGTTTCATTTAAATGATTAGAGTCAAGTTTCTTATGCATTTTTTTGTCGTAATATATTCAATTGCATAATACACGCGTATATCGGAATCCAGTCGAGGGCGCTCCCAACACTTTCCCTTTAAGACGTCTCTACTGTACGCACCAGGCCTTTTACTGCTTCGGAACTGGTGATAAATAAGGAAGTTATATACATGTGAAACGATACAGGAAACATACATTAGAGAAATATAAATAAGCTTCACTTAATTTAAGTGGTTCTGCAACACTGAATAAATTACAGGCATAACACTTTCAAAGAAGTTTTAAGAAGCCGTTTGTAGGTATGTATTATGAAATTTACACATCAATATATAGATTGGATTATATATAATGTATTGAAAAAAAGAAAGCAAGTGCTTCTTTAAGAATGAAGCGAGAGGCATGACTGGTTACAGCTTTTTAAGTGTTACGTAGTTTATATAACATAGAGCTTCATATTAGCTAAAGAGACAGCTATCTAAGAAGTTAATATGACCATACAAAAATGTACGGATAAGAAAATATTCTTGTAAATTTTTCATATATATGTATGTATGTTAAAAGTATAAAGAGGTTAATATTTTAACCTCTTTCTGTTAAATAAATTTAAGGCTAAATCAAGGGTCGATTTATGTTTAATCTTCAATTTTAAATACATTAAAATCCACCGCTGACATTATGATAACAATACAGAGTGATTTTCTCATTCATATGCGTGACAGTGATTTTTATTTTGCCTGATTACGAAGGTCGTGCTATAATTATTATAACAAAGACTAAAAAAAAAATATATAATAATATAAATATTCTTTCAAAGTCAATGTTATTGGATTTTTTGAATTATTCTGTTTATGGAGGCTGAAATGTTTTTTGTGTACGAATGATCGTCTAGTTTTAGTGATGTTTTTGTAGTTTTTATATAATTGTGTGGTCATCCATTAAAATTATATTTCAAATGTAACCGTTACGCCTAAAGCTCAAGGTAAGAGTTGATAAGACCTTGGCCTTCCTCAGACCAGCACCGGAACAGACCTCGTCACATGATTTCCTTCATACATTTTTATTTTACTAATAAAACCTCAATTCTGAACGCATTTTAGTAATTACTACAAAAAATCCTAATGAGATTTAAGACTTTGACGAGTATTCTTCTACACGTATTATTCTATGCGTATTTTATTATTTTAACACTACATATTCCCGACGTTTCGGTTACTTTTCAGTGACCGTGGTTATAGTAAACCGAAAAATATTAGTTTCATTTTAAGAAAACCTAAGCCTATTTTTATAGACAAATATGAATACTAAATGATATATATAAAATAAGGCATGTTCTTCAATTCTGAACGATTGGTTCATAAAGATATCACATTTTTTTTATTGAATAAAAATGTACTTATTATATTATAGTCTATTGATGTAGAAGGTTGTTTCACATCATACGGCCTTGGCAATTACCTACAAGGACAAACTAACGGAACACCCTCATTATGACACCACCATCTAGCCTGTCAACTTACTGTGGGAATTTACTAGTAGCTGTCTAGTTATGAGCGTTTGACAACGTATGAGGTTATGTCATTTTTACTGATTACATTAATAGCAGGCAGTGTTTGGAACAAATTGGTCTAATGATAGTTTATTAGGCAGTTAAGTTCTTTAACCTTTATATTCTTTTGGAAAATCAACACTTTTCCGAATATAATCTTGTTGGTATTTTTAATAGGAATATTTTGTTTGAGTGGACAAATGGTTATAGTTATATAATGAGACCTAAGACTTTCTCGAGTTTTATTCATTTAAATGAAACTAATATTTTTCGGATATACTACGTCTCGTGTCCGTGATCATGGTAGCTGAAAAGTAATCAAAACGTCGGGAGTATGTAGTTTTTTAGAAAATAAATCACGCGTAGTATATACGAAAAATATTAATTTCATTTAAATGTTATCATACCTCATATGAAAAATATATGATATTTTAATTTAATTAGTTTATTTTGAAATGCCTATTTTTGTCACATTATTTGCTCATTGTGTTTCTGTAGAGGCTGATGGCAGTTCATTTGTAATGACATATAATGAGAATGTATGAAAAATATCAAAAATATTTACATTAGTTTTGTTAACATAATGTTTCGCACGTAATGAGTAATTTGCTTGTTCACTGATGCGAAGTAGCAAGTGCTGTTTACTCAGTATGTAGAAATTATGTCGTCGACACGTGAAGGTCGGGTGTAGTTATTTTTTATATATAAATAATTTAACTATTATATAAATTATTATTCTTTAATGTAATTAAAGAGGTCTGTAAATATTTTCGTCTGTCATCTTTACGTAAGACGAGAGTGATTTTCACTTGTTTCTAGCGTTAAACGACTGTTTATTTTACACTCACGTGTAAAGTGGTTTATCCAACCGAAATGTTTTCTAAAAATTGTTAACGTTTTGTATACTTTTTAAATTATTATACAACTACGTACTTACTTACAATTCGATATCAATATAAAAATAATTCGTCTCGTAATGTTTCTTACAAGTACTTTTAAGTTGTTTTAGTCACTCACCAAGAATATACAGCAAGTTGATGAGATTTGTCCTATCGAAGAACTAAAACACTTTTCACAAGACACTGAACGTTGGCTGCACTGTCTATCACTCAAAGACAACGCATAGTCAGTTAAAATTATGTTCAATGATGTTTTGGCACGATTTGGATCTGGAATAGAAAAAGAATAATCATTTTTATATACCTTAAACATGGACTATGAGTTATATACTAAAATATATTGATCATATAAAAACAATACATATTATTACGTAATATAAAATATATAAATGAAACTAAGTCTTTCAATTACGACGCTTTATATATTAGTTTATATCTACATAATCCCGAAGTTTCCGTTCCCTTAACAGCAACCGTAATCACGAAGACGAGATGAAAATAATACATATATGTATATAGTAGATAGATATAATTATACAATATCTATTTACTTTTAGTTAATCAAAGTAAATTGTACACGAAATATGTATATAGTATATATAATTATACAATATCTATTTACTTTAAAGTAAACAAAGTAAATTCTACATGATATTCTCTTCCCCGTTATGTTAGAGCTCAAACTTTATATAAATATATATAGCTGTTTTAATTAAGTACTTCGTGATAGAAATCAACAGGAAATATTTATAAGATACTTTATTGAAATAAAACAAATAATAATATATGTTGTGCATAAAGATTAATAAAATTATACATAAGTATATTATAGCGAGTGATTTTAAGTTTGATTTGATTTGTTATCGTCATGAGCCGTGATCAGTCTATCAGAATGTGACAATATACAGTACAAACACGTTTAAGACGGAAAAATCACACCATCCCATTTACATATACACCAAGTTTAAACATTCGTGATGATGAAATTATTTATTATATATAAGAGATGAAAACATATAAACGTAGTATATATACAGGGTGACTGGTGAATTACTATCGATATTTGAGGACGTGATATTTTACGATCATATATGACAAAATAAAAATTAATATAACATATATATTAATAAACTTCTAAGTAAAGTTAACCAAAAGTTATGTAATTAATTACGCATCGTATGAACACCCTACAGATTAGGTATACACGCACACACACACTCGCGCGCGGCAGCGTGTTGTTGTATCAGCACGCCGCCGCACGCGTCCACACTTGGAACGTGCCCACGCTTTATTTACTTTTACGGAAATTTGGTCAAAAATTAAGTACCTATTTTTTTTACATAATTCGAATGAGAATCATGTACCGAGTATTCTCCTTAAATATTGATAGTGATTCACCAGTCACCCTGTATATCTTTTTCTACCTGGCAATTTTCCCAGCTTCAGCCAGGATCTGCCTTAAACGTTGTGAATAGTTTTTACGACCGGCCGCCTGCCTGACATCAACCCTCTTTGGGAATGCATTAATCAGTGATGTCTAAATACTCTTAGAAAGTACATATGACTCGGGAAAATCACATTGGTTCGTGCCAGGATCGAACCCGCGCTCTAATGCATGAGAGGCGGCTCTTTTAAACCACTAAGCCACCACTGACTAATATATTATATACTTATATGTCTATTCATATTTATTAAGTCAATTTGACAAATAATGCAAGCGGCCATTATATAAAGCGATCGTATAATTTGATATACTTTAAAACAATTGTTATTCTTATTACCTGATGTACTTTGAAACAATTGTTCTACCAAACTAGCTTGCTCCTTAAATAACACTATAATTTCAGACTCAGTTATATCCAAATCGGTTCAGTACTTTTAATGGTCAGGAAAATCGTATTTATATTATCAGTAATGTTTTTGTATGATTAAACTTGATACCATAAAGCCTTTTAATCTATACGAATCTTTAAATCTATTTATTGTTAAGTAAATTATTAATATTAATGCGCTCATCTGGAAATGTTTCACATAAATTAAGTCGCTAAGGTATAATTGTGTCTTTTTCCTTTTACATAACTTGTTTGTATATTTTGTATAATTTTATGATTATAGAATTTAAATTATACACGTGAGTTAGATGTTACGGATGGATTGTGAAATATTTGTATTGTTTTTTTTAATGTATTCGTTTTATTAAAAATAGACGACATATTTAAGTATATTTTATCCTATCAATTAACGAAACGCTTTATTATTGAATCTCTTAATTATTATTTTTAAAATAAATAACAAATATTTTTATGTGGCAATCTCTTTTGTATGTCAAAAAAATATTCTGGTAACACTACATAGTTGATTTTTAAAACATTTCGAATTATTACAAAAATATGCCCGATTAAGAATGACACTTGACCTGAGAACATAATATATTATCCTTTTCATAATATAAAGCTTGAAATGTCAGGCCACAGTTTAAATAATGACCTAGAGGTGCTGTTGACCCACTGCGGTATGCCACCTGATTACCGAACTTATTTTGCGTAACGCATTACGTATGGAAAGCCGTATTTTTGTATTGACTTTATACGTTAACAAATTCTTTGGATTATGTAACTCAAGTATACTTCACTTGCCTGTATAGGGCTATAATCATGACAGTTTTATAGGGTTGTCAAAATTTTTGAATTTAATATTATTGTTTGAAAATATTTGGTTGTGAATATTCTTTTGTTTGTCAACCCTTACAGGTTATCCGTATAATTAATGTATAAGAAAGTGTTTTTATCGCTGTACAATATCATTATAGCTGTAACTGTTGCATACAGTGTTATTCGATTTTAAATTAGTTTCATGATGAAATATTATATCGTAGATTAATTTTATGTTCACAATCTATCAGAGTTGTGTGGTTTATGCAATATTAAAGTGAAAATCTATGTTTTATAGAGAGTGCCATCATATGCAAATGTTTGTACGAGTATATGCGCAGTATTCATGGCTACTTTATGTTTTATACTTCCCATTGCAAATAAGATGGCACGTGTAATGTTAATTAATTTAATTTAATATCATATCATAATGATGTCATGTTAAAAATCGTTTAATGATATTTGTTTCTTTGTGTAACAATAGGGAAAATTGAGATATTTGATAGATGCTGCAAAATTAATTACAATTTCTAAAAAAAAATATTTTCTCGGAATCTTTTTAGTTTTGATGGTATCTGCTGTAATTAGAAATGGAAAATTTGATATGCATCCTATTCATCAAATTAAGAAATATTTTTTCTAATTTAGAATTTCCCCGTTGATTAATTCATTAAAAAATAGAGTTTACGCAAAAATTTTATTATCACCGACACAGCTGGAGAGATCTAGTTATTTATGAAAAATATTACAAAACGAACAAAAAATAATACTTTGATAATTCACCAATTAAATTTAAGCCACAAAAATAATGACGCAACCTAAGGCCGTATTAAAACGATTTACAAAACGTTTAGGAATCAGTTGACCAATCAATTAGTTTTATAAATTTAATAGTGCAGGGTGAAGTGAATGCTGGGCGAAATAGCGACGCGAAAGTAAGCGGGGCTCGACCGGTCGCTGAAGGACAACTGGGCTTTAAGATATAGCGTTCTAGAGGAATTTGTATATAAATATATTAATTACTATGTATAGTCTGTGGATAGTCTATGGATATTCTGCTTCATGATGGCGGCAAAAAAAATAAGTCAAAAAAAATTAATTAAAATGTTGAGATTTATTACAAAAAAAACTGTTTTTTTTCTTTATATTCATTATTATTAATATAATCAATATATTGGCTGTATATGTATTTTTTTATCAATTTTCAATGTCTTATACTGTGGACCAAATGCAATGGTGCAAAATGCTTGCAAAAACGCATACTGCACCATTCCTACTCGCCAAAACATTCGTATATTCCGTCTCTGTCTAATGGTGTAAAGAATTATGTCTATCTCGTTCGCACAGCCAGTGTTGCCATTATGCAACCGTTTTTTTTAAATGTAAAAAAGTAAAAAGGCGAATTCAATTCGATGACCTCAGCCGCGGAATAAATTTAATAATATATACAGTTGTTTTTTTATTACAGAGATTATTTATTATAGATAAATTTTATATTACATGTTTTTGTACTTTCACGAAGTGTAAAGAAAAATACATATGTAATTTCAAAAGAATAACGGATAAAAGTCTGAAGGTAGTATTAAAAAATATATATTTTTAATCTTTACCAAAAGCACGTTTAGAATTTTTTTGACTTGTGTAAGAAATAATAGATTGTTAATATATTTTTAGACTTACTTTTTGTTAGATTTATATTTGAAGGGATTGAGTCAGCGGTGAACGTACTAGACGTTACCTTCGCCTTCGTCTAATACTTATTATTGAACAACAGTTTCTTTGAAAATGATATAATTTTCGTTCAATAAATAAAACCTTTTACATTTACAAAGTATTCCACAATTCTATTGAAATTGAGAATTTAAAAAAATGATTTGACAGACGTCATAATTTTAACAGTATTCAGCTTTTAAGGTTTATTTTACAGTAAACAATTAAACACATATTTGACTATTGAATTATCTAAAAAAGTATACACAAATTAATTGCTAGTAGAGCAGAAATAACATATTCAAAGTATGTTAGTACGTCCGTACAAAAATATAAGCAGTACCGTACAAAAATATAACATTTTGTATATTTTCACTATTTACAGTATCTGTGACAGTTAGGTTTAATAAAAACTAGTTATTAATTTATATTATAAATAATATAATATTCGGATTGACTTTGTGTCAATGTCGTAATTATTTTGAATCGGCCCCAAAGTCACAAGGTCAGGAGTGGTTTGATCCCAAACCTGTTTGGACCCGAGTTTGACAAATACCAGTAGAAAATATTAATAATATAATATACATATAATAAAAAGTAGCTTCACTTTTTATCAATCGATGTGTAATAATAATCGATAATTTGTTAAGTAGTTTTTGTGTATCAAACAGACGGTCATACATTTTTTTATGGTTTTTGGATGTCAATCAGCCTTTGAGTAATTTATCCATACATATATTGTGATAGCATTTCGTTTAGACTACTAAATTAAAATTATAAATAAAATCAAATTAAAAAGGTACATATGGTATTTATCAAATTTTAACTAATGAGTATTTTGTTATGTATGTGTGTACATATCATCTCTCAATTTATAATTTTGCATTAAAAATCTCCTTGAATTAAAACTGTATATATAATATTTAAAATAGATGTCTGAAATATACTTTCAAGTTTTTCAATATTTATTTGTTGAATTGTTTAACTCAAATATGCGTGTAACTTTTACGATTTTCGACAATAATTTCATTTACACGAAAACATAGCAATGGAGAAATAAGTAATAACCTTTGTTTATTTAATATCTTTTAATATAAAAAATAAGATAAATATATATGAATAAATAATCACGTAAAAATTTATCACGCAAGCCTCCGTATAAAAATGATATATCACGTACGTTAAAATAAAGGTTACGTAAAAACATCGTAATATTAACGTTATCGATAACCGGTGTGTTACAACACTAATTACTATCTTATATTAGATTAAACAAAATTTACAAATCCTTAAAATATTAAAAGTGGTAGCCTAGTGGTTAAAAGGTCCGCCTCTAATGCATGAGGGCGCGGGTTCGATCCTGGCAAGTACCAATGTGATTTTTCCAAGTCATATGTACTTTCTAAGAGTATTTAGACATCACTGATTAATGCATTCTCAAAGAGGGTTGATGTCAGGCAGGCGGCCGGTCGTAAAAACAAATAGCCAAAAACTATTCACAACATGTAAGGCAGACCCTGGCTATAGCTGGGAAATTGCCAGGTAGAAGAAGAATATACATAGTCAAAAGTTTTTGATTACTAAATAATCAGTATTTTGACTATGTATATTATATGTACAATATGCTGAATTTAATCTAATGGAACTTTGTTAGAATATATAATAGTTTCGGAGAAAAAAAATATGTTTTTGATGTTTATATAGCATTCATATTAATCAGGCGATGTTTGGTGAAACAGCTAGTATCAAAAACAGTTATTTTGATGAAAAAGTTAAATTATAAACTAATAAAGTATTTCTAATGTTAATAATCAAGGTTTAAAGAAAAAATGTATAATAATATGACGTACTGTAATATTTTTAATATTACAAATATCAATCCTGTTTCTAGCGATACTTGTAAATGAAAAATAAAATTAATTTATAATATACTTATCATTATTGAAATAAAAATAATATGAAAAAGTAATAAGACCGAATGATTTGTTTAAAATTTGAATATTCAATGATAACAAATTTTAATTTATTTTCGAGACAAAATATTATAAGATGCTTTTATATTTGAAGTATTAGTAACAATACTTATAAGAACGAAATATATTTTTCAATAATAAAATTACAAATCCAGGTAAAATTTGCTTTAAATGTCAGATGAAATTTTAAAGAATGAATCATTGAGTGAATGAAAAAAGAACGAATGGAGATTTCAAATGAAAAAAGAACGATACTTTTGAATTCTTTTATACTTTTTTTCTGACTTCTCATTTCGTCAACGGCCAGTCACTTTTATGGAATTTCCTTGTGTTATAAAAGGTTGTATATATTTATTAATATTTAATGAAGGTCGCGACATATTATGCACAGGTGTTAAGCAACTGTATCATTTGTCGATGGCTATATGTAAATTCGGTTAAAATAAAATTATTAATTAAATGTTTAAATAGAATATTAATTTTAGAATATATCTTAAATTTTTTATTATTTTTAAGACATTTTTTTGAGAACATTTTTTTAGTAAAGCGATCTCGTTGATGTCTTTTCTTAAGTCATTGTACTTTGAATTTGTGAGCTAACTGATTAAGTTTGAAGTTACCGAAAAATGACGTTGAATGACTAAATCACTTAATATTTATATAAATAAACATGCACTAAATAATTTTAATTCACATACATATATCATTATTGAATTCGATTTAATTCATATTACAAGAAAAACAACGTATCAAACAAAAGGTTGTTCCAAGCAGCACTTTATAAGCTTATATAAATCGTGCAACTTAAACGAACGTTTCAGGACCGTTGCTTAAATTCAAACAGCCACATAATAAAATATAAAAATAAATCTAACCTGTTTGGTGTAAAAAGAAATACTGGCACAAAATCCTCAAGTTCCAAAGCACTGGCACAGAAAAAAAAGTTTAAATTGGCGTTGACGTTTGTAACGTTCGAAATTTGAAGCGGCTTGGTCCGCGGTACGCGCGCGAGTGGCGCCCGGTCGCGTGCTCGGCCACCGCTGCTAGCCTGCTGAGTTGAGATGGTGCGTCATCAGGCATCTGAAGACTGATATAAAAAAATACATAGGACTTTACAGAATTCGTCATATATATTATATGTTTATATAATATAATAAAATATGTAATTCACTTATTTTTTAATTACAGCGTGTTCTAAGAGCGAAAGTAATTCCACTCGATATAAAATTCCTTTCTAAAGCCGAAGTAAGAAATTAGAAAAATATTTTTTTATTAAATTTCTTTCTGGTATGTTGGTAATAGGTTTGTATTTGAAACAATTTTTTTTATATGGACATAGATAGTTATGTATGAAGAAATAAATATTCACTAACATAGTACTGTAAGTGAAAATTATATTTTTTTCAATGATCTTCTCTACTTATAAGTTAATTTTTAATATACAATATATATGAAATGACTGAGAATAATTTAATAATATCATTAATATTATTATGTTAGTGGAATGTTTTAAAGCTCTTTCAAACTTTGCCGGTTTATAAGCGCAGGTAAGCTTGCTTATCGCGAAATACTCAGAACAACCTTTGATTACGATCCCCAGGGATCGTTCAGTGAGCAATTTGTTATTAGCCGACACACTTTAAACTCACGTCAGATAGAAATTATCATTTAGTTTAGAAATCAAAGAAATGTATTTATCTATGACTTACCCCCCCTTTTTGCTGTGTAATCTGCTAATAAATAAATATTTGCAACATTTGTTGCCTAGTTTCCTTAATAATTACTATGTTATTTCCTGACTAATTTACTTATTCGACATTATAACTATGAACTAAGGTAATGAACTAAATCTTCATATTATCTTACTGACTAACAATTAACCCTAATACTAGTAACTTTGAATATGGGAAAGGATACAAAAACCGACATAAATTTAATATCATACAGGTAAAATAAATAAACATACACCAAAAAGATTACTTCTGTCACATGTTATTTTTCATTTTTAAAATTTTATTATTTATTTTATTTTATTATTATTATATAAACTTTTTTTCTAATAATGTAATTTTACGAATGGATAAGAAATTCTATTTCATGTTTTCCCCACACAGTACTCAAGATTATAATTCGTTCAACAAATAAAAACATTGACATCGGTAAAATGTTCCACGATTCCAGTACGAATAAAGCCATAGTTAAAAACAAAAAGAAATTCTGTTGTTAAATAACAGAACATAATTATTATGGGTTTTTTGTTGACTATATATGTATATGTAATTAGATCTAATAAATGTATATTATTGTCTGATAACATATATACTCGAGCGATGGTTTTAAATTAATATAAGAAAACACTATATCTTTAAATTAAAACAAACTATATCTAATAATAAAATTTCCAAGTATGTTAGTTACCGTACTCCTCTGAAACGGATTTTTACCAAATTTTATATGGTTATTCAGTAGATCTGAGAATCGGTAACTATCTATTTTTCATACCCCTAAGTGATAATAATCACCCTTAATTTTTTTTATTTTATATTGTGGCATTTTTAAAGTACATACAACTCGGAATTTTTACTTTTTATCACCAACCCCCATTTTTTATGGCAAAACAACGTTTGCCGGGTCAGCTAGTATACACACACACATGTATATATATATAATATATATATACATATATACATAAATCAGAGAAACCCTAAGTCAGTGAGGCGTTGACAGGACACGCTCTAATAAAGATGTGATGACGACCGATATTCACCTTGATTTAATGTAATTAATACATCTCAGATCCGCTTTTTATATAGAAATTACTGTATTTAAAATTATATTAATATAGTTGTTTGCTGACGAGGGAGGTCTAGGTCCAGCAGTGGACCTCATATGGCTGAAATGGATGGAATTGTAATTGTAGTTGTAGTATAAATTTTATTTAAAACGTCTTGAATCTGGAGGTTTTACATTATTAAGTTTTAATTAATATTCCTTTTTATTTGTTTATTACCTATCACTATGAAAATTTTAGTATCCAATATAGTATTTTTGAAGTCACTTACATACGTCGTACAATAATGTTTTTATACGCTTTTGTGAAAATAGTTTTTGTCATAAATTTTCATGTTTTCTCTGAACAAACGTAAACGAATAATCATTTTATTATAATATATATGACTGTTAGTAAAATCCACTTTTAGTTAAATCCCAACCACTCTTAGTTAAGTCCCTTTTCTAGGGTTAAATAAATTATTATTCTGGTTGAGATGAATTATCCTTATATTGGTATTCTCACATCAATAATTTATGTGTTCGCGGAAAAGTGACACTTATATAGTACTTGTATTAACATATTATGAAAAAAATCTATTACTTTGTAACCAATTCATGACATATTTGGTGATTAAATATAAATGTATATTATAGTAAAAAAAACTACGCATATTGAAGTAAGGAAATCTAGGAATTAAACAAAAGGAGGATCGTGTGTGACATTTGCATTATGGCATTAGATAAATGTGTATAATATGTTATAACAAGAATGACTGAACCGAATAATAAAGTATTTGTATGTACATGTACAATACAGTCAGTTTTATGGTGGTAGAGCCTAGCTGTAGTTTAGTTACCACAGCTCGAACATGGGCTGGCTCGACCGGGGAAGTACCACCCTCTCACAGAAGATCGGCGTGAAGTAGCCTTTGATGGCTGAGTTCGTCCGATGAGTGAGAGAGCCGGTTGCCCCTTCCCTATTCCCAACCATTCCTTATATTTCCTTATTCCCACGCCTCCCTTTTCCTCCACAAGTAAGGGTGGCAACGCATCCTCAACATCTATGTTGCGGATGTCCATGGGCGACGGTCACTACTGACCATCAAGTGGGCCGTCTGCTCGTTTGCTACTTTTTACATAAAAAAAGTCATTATGTACAAATCAGTTTATATCTCTTTTTTAGTTGTTTTATACACCATTTCAATTTCTTTACATTAGATTTTTTTATTCCCTGCCTGTTTCTTTAGTACATACACAACCTTTATTTTTAATTTACATCTTATACGGACAAAATTTGTACACAAGAAGCATATGCATATATAGAGAACTTGAAGCTATGCATACGCACACATACATATATATTAATTTCTATGTGATTAACAAAAAACTAATTAGAAAAAAGTTCATAAAAATCTATTCAATCTTTCTCGTCATGACACACACACACACACACACACTATCTATATGTTTCAAACAATACATGTATGTATTATCGTCCATTTCTCTTGACCTATACTCTACATAGCTACTGGTATTAAAGTGTTAACTTGAAGCATCTCCAACAGATCATGTCACCGGACGTGGTCGAGCACTCGTCTTGATACAAGACATCCGTTTTTGGTTTTGGGTTCACTTGCTTTGTTATTTTGAGTGACGTCATTTTGGGTAACTGTTCCGTCTTACGGATAAGATTACCTTGTAAATTCTTTGTCCAAACCTCGTTTTATTATTTCATTAGTGACAGGGTATTACTTATTATGAATAAGTCTAAGTATAATCTTTTATATGAAACTTATTACCTTTTTTAATCTTTTATAAAACTTCTTTAATCTTTCCATCCTTACATATATCTGTCTCATGAATCTGTTTGTTCGGCTCAAGCATGCATTAAACGCACCTGTTCATAACATATGCAAGGTAATTAATAGAACATTCATTCTTTTCTGTTGTTTTGTTCATTTCTTATGCATTCTTTCTTTTATTCTCAAACTATATTCTCTATAAACTATACCTAGTCTGATGAGTCGTGGATAATTCTATGTGACTTAAATAAAAGTTTGTTCAGAAATTTTAACCTTGTTGTTAAGATAAGTAAAAACGCTGAATATAACCTCTTTGTTACCATTAATTTTACTCACTTCTTTGTGTCACTCTGATAATTTGATTTTTTGTCGATAACGCCCATTAAGAATAATGTTCAGAGTTTAGAATATACGCTCTCTTTCATTAGTATGCAAGATTTTCAAATGAATTTATCTTCTACCCGTGATCACGGTTGCTGAAAAGTAACCGAAACGTCGGGAGTATGTAGTTTTTTTTACAAAAATAATCCGCAAAGTATAATTCGGATAATATTAGTTTGATTTAAATGTACATATCTATTATGTAATGTCTTAATTTTAATCATATTTAAAGCTACTAAGTATGACTATAGTCAGTGGCGGCTGTACCTTAAGTGCGCCCGTGCGCTGAACCACCAATTCAAAATATTTAAAAATTACAAAATATTATGTCATCTTAATTTTTAAATTACCATTTTAATATTTATTTTTTAAACATACAAAAAGGTATAAAAAATTTAATTTCCAATTATGGTCAAAAAGTTTGAGCGCTTTACTAAACTCATATCGTGCGCTCCGGCGAGTGCACGAGGACTGCTAATACATCTTGTATGAGACACGCATTAATACGCCTGACGCGTGAGACAAAAGATAGTTCATAGAAATGTACCGAGTAACGAGTCGGTTCTCGCGCGCCGCACGAAGCGGCCGAAGGTCACCGAGAGCACCCGATGTATGACGTATTGAGCCGGCCGGCAAGGGGCCGGCCGAAAGGATGGGTGCTATGATTGACATTTCGTTAATCGTTATTGGTATTGTTTCAACTTTCACTGTATGCGTGACGCGTTAATTCGTTATTGTTTATAATTATTTCCGTAATTCGTTTTAGTTTTTATTTCGTTTCTATAATAGAACTTTTATTCTGTACTGTGTTTTTTATTAGTTGAAAATGAGTATAAATATTGATTATATTAAAGAAAATAACAAAATTTTTCAAAGTAAAGTGAACATAAAATTGGCCGGGCCGCCACGGCCCTTTTTAAATTTAAAACAAGAGTGTAAATCGAAAAATAAAGCATTTATACGAAGTTTTAAAAGTGAAATGTATAATAGAAAGAAATGGTTGTGTGGATGTGAGCGTCTTAATGCATTCTTTTGTTTTCCTTGCATTATTTTTGGCGGAGAATCGATTTGGACAGAAACTGGAATCAAGGATTTGACGCATTTAAGTGAAAAAATAAAAAACACGATTCTTCACAAGTACACCTACAAAATGTAATGAGTTTGTCCGTGTTAGGCACAGTCGATATTCGTAATCAGCTAGATTCTGTGTATAGAAGTAATATCCAAAAGTATAATAAACAAGTTGATAAAAACAGATACATTTTATCACGTCTTATCGATTGTGTCAAGTTTTGTGGTGCATTTGAGTTAGCTTTGCGAGGTCACGATGAAACTATTGAGTCCAGTAATGCTGGAGTGTTTCGTGGATTAATAGACTTTGTATCAGAGTTGGATATAGTTATGAATTAATGTACAAAAAATAAATATATATTTTATGTCAATTGTTGTTTTTGTCAATATTTTAGTAAAGTGAACCACCAGTTCGATAACCCACCAGCCGCCACTGACTATAGTTGATATAAATGTTTATATAGGTACATATATATATGTACGTATGTCTTCAAGTGTAAGGAGAATATATGTTGTTTAATCCCTGCACGTAGTATTTCTATCCGAAGCTACCTGAGTTATGAATGAGAGGATGTGAGCGGCGTTTCTGTCCAATAAAAGGATTTCTATGGAATTCCAGGTTATTTAGTTTTATTCAGAGCATTTTTATTGACATAAGTATTGCTTTGTTTCGTATATTACTCTATTATGTTATATTGAAATAGTTCAAATAAAAAGAACTGTTACTTTTCAAAGCTTTGACGTCCACGTTTGATTATTTCTTATTTAAGACAAAATTAATATGAGTTTTCTATATTTTAATGAGATTTTTTGTCAGTAATTGTCACAGTTAAACTGTGAAGATTGTCATTCATACTGTGCTTATATTGAAAATGTTATTTTTTCACCCTTAATCCTCTGTAAGTCATGAATGCAGAGGAAAAATAAGAGATATTAAATAATTACATTCCATAGGACATAAGTCTTATACATACAAATAGATTTAGTCATAGTTTTATGTCTAAGATTAATCTAACAGGTGAAGATTATCGCTATTAAATTAATAATAATATTTCTTTATTTGTTTTTCTATAATATTTAATGTATATACCACACAGCCATACAAGTCAGTATGACCCAATTATGTTTGAGTAATATTATAATTAATTACAGGTCACACTGTATGGAAATTCCTTGGCTACTGACGTATTCAACATTAAAGCGTATATTTTTTATCTGTTCTTTACAATATCGTGTATGTGGGTGTAAGTGTGTGTGCGTGCGTGTGTATGTGTGTGTGTGTGTGTGGGTTTGTCTGTGTTGAAGTGATTCCCAACGGTCCGCAATATACGTTATTAATAGGAATGAGTCATCCAAGGAATAGGTTCTTTCCTTGTCTTCAAACATATAGCTTTTTCCTTTCACACACACGAAAAATCACCAACGAAAGAGTAAGATGGAAAACCATTAACGAATAAAATTTTTGAAATATAAAAATATTGTTGCAAAAAAATGTTTAATAATCTTAAATATAGAGCTAAAATACTTATAATTTTGTAAATACTCATTCATATTTCAATATTCTTTATACAGGATTTCTAAAACACATTTCGATTTTATAATCGTTGGTAGTGGAACCCTCTTTTTATTCCTTTAATAACCGATTACGTCAGCCACCATAAAAGGTAGGAAAGAAAGCGTTGCAGGTAACACAGGGACCAAAAACATTTGGTAAAAATACGATTTATTTGAATTGAATATTCGAAAACCTGAGAATTTTTTATCAATATGAACACTTCATAAAGAAATTTAAATTTATTGATATATATAGATATGCTTTTTTTTGGGGGACATTAATTTTTTTTCTAACCATCACCAAGGTTAACCTTTTATCTTCGTAATTTATTTAAAAAAAACGTATTTGTGACTCATCAACGTGGATTTTAATGTATGCGCCATATTATAATGGAATTACATATAATTAATTCAAATATAATTCTCAACAAATACTTACATAAAAATTAATATAACTTTGTCATTACAAATATTTCTCCGATACATTTATTGCAAAATCTAAGTATATGAATAAAAATGAAACTGTTCAAAGAATATATTTTTGTTGCCAATGGTTGCGTTTATTGTACAGAGGAAGTCACAGTAGGTGGGGTTCCGTCAGGTGGGGTTCCGTCAAGTGTGGAGACGTAAGATTTACGTGCACCTTAACTTGCACCTTAATCAGATTCCGTTTCAATGAACAGAATACGTTTTTTCAACTTGTCGCTTCCTGGTAATCCTATTTAGATAGTACCATTAGGAAGTAACAAAATTAAAGTAAAATTATTTACGTTTTAGTGTATATGTTGCACAAAATTCGAGTCATCTTTCGAAGTTAGAGTAGTATGCAAAATCATCTCTTAAATGTCATGCTCGTTCTTTTATTAAATGTCAAACATACTAATGTGTTGTGTTACAATAGATGAATAAGTTCACATATAATGGCGGCTAACGGATCTTTGATATAATATTTGACTAAATTTTCCACATCTCTTAGTTTTCGTCATTCCTTACATTTTTACTGACATATAAAACAATTTTGTTTCATAGTTTTGTATAAAAAAATAATTATAATCTATAAATTTAACATTCAGCCAAATTATTATTTATAATCTGTGATTTATAATATTTTTGAATTTTCCACAGAATATACAAGTTTATTCATTGTACCTGTACCGCTTTATTTAGTCTTCAGTCTCAGTTACTCGAAATTTGAACCCGCAGTCGTGACTAGAGGCTGTCTAACAGGTTTCATACATTTATACCGTAAAAACGACCAAGCTGTTATCCTCATCTCTTTCCGTCTATATAATGTTAGAAAGGGATGCAACATGTTTATTTCTACTCGTTGGATTGCGATGTTATTGATATATTTCATGGTACAGGAATGATAAAAGTCAAAACATGATGAAATCGTACACTCCAGAAGGAGTTGTGCGAATTTCCAAGTATCTGAATATAATATTTCCATAGTTGGAGATTAACTGTATATTTTTTAAGTTCTACTCTTCACTGTTTAAGATTTTAGCGATATAATTGGTAAGTACTTGATTTATGGACGAGTTAAATTAACTTCTTAGAATCCCTAGTTTTTATTGTGGTCTCATAATAAAAACAATTGTAAGCATTTAGGAGTAAGTCTTACCTTTTAAAAACTATTATAATTTATCGTAAATTCCAAATATTTCTGTTATCTGTATGATACAAGGATAATCTCTGCTGTGCTTCAGTGTAGTCACCGCTGCCTATTGTTACTTTTTTCTCAGTGACTAAGTGTTTTAGAGCCAGTTCAAGTTTGGTCATCTTTATATTTAGGATTAGAACAAAATTAATAACAAAAGTGGCATAAATTTTTGCATCGTATTACTATTTTTATTGTCATTTCTATAGATATTGTAATAATGAAAATACATATGTCTACGTTTCTTGAGTGATTGAAACTATGTAAAAAAAGAATAATTTGAAAACTTGTGTTGAAGTGATTTTTGTCAACAATAGTCTAGATACTACTTAAAATAGTTATTTGGAACTATTCTAATCTTTAATATACTATTGTTATAATCTAGAGACAACGAATGTATGAAACAAGAACTCTTACGACTAAAGAATTTAATAATAATATAAGTTACAAGTATCGTCTATATATAATCTGATAATTTTCCATAGTTTATTATGAAAAGGTTAAGATTGTACACATGTATAGAACAACAAGCATGTCAAGTTTATTGTGTCGTATAGAGCCTTATTAAGGTTCGATTTGAGAGTTATTTTTAAGGTTTTACTTATAAACTTATTATGTATATCAATATCTACTTATCCCTACTAATATTATAAATGCGAAAGTAACTCTGACTGTCTGTCTGTTACGTTTTCACGCCTAAACCACTGAACTAATTTTAATGAAATTTGGTACAGATATAGAGTTGACCTTGAGAAATAACATAGGATAGTTTTTATCCCGGAATTTTGAAAATTTCTCTTGGAATCGCGATATAACCCAACTCCATGCGGGCGAAGCTGCGGGCGGAAAGCTAGTCTACAAATAAACTGTTAGGAAATTAATGTTATATATCTTAAAACAAAAGTATTTTTCTACATATTTCTTTGGGTCAAGTTTTCTTTGTAGACAATTTGTATTGATGAATTTCCTCCAACAGATATCTTCAAAAGAAACAGGCCAAGTAAGTTTCAACAAAACGTAAGGGTTTGAGCATTCATTGCTAAATAAAAAGTATTATTAGTAATAAAAAATATATCATTTATTAATCAAAAACTTCTCAGTCGTCGACACGACCTTATTATTATGTCGTTTAATACGTAAATGATGTTAGCATCTAAACATATGTTTTGTAATACAACAGTTAAAGGAGATGCTTTGACCTTTCCGTGATTACAGGAATGTGGCCTTTGGCTGTTCGTTCAGATGAGTCCCATAGCAATAACACAGATACATACAGAACAACAGTGTTTTGTTGTTGTTTAATAAAAAGGTTAATGAGTATTAATCATGTTATCATTGATGATGACACAAGTAGGTTTTTTTTTAATAAAATCAGTACCTCGTATTTTGGCGAAATAAATTACCTTTTTACTTCAGATTGTAATGTTTTGTTTTTGTAAGTTCTAGTACTGACTTCTGCCTAGTCTTGTAAACCTTGTCCTTATTTTATTTATTCTACAGGGTTAAAGGTGGAAATTGAGAGAAAATAGATCCAGGGTTGACACTGATCACGTATTTACGAGGATGACAGTTAATATTGTAACTTCTGAATAATGAACATCACAATCTTATCAAATCACAACATCTTATTCATATATTAATTGTTTTCAAACATTCCTTGCAAGTTCAATATAGATTTAGTCTCTAACTAGAAACTGATTATTTACGAAGATTTAAGTTACTTTTAGTATGAGTTATCGTCTTCATTAAAATTGCCATAATGATTGGATTTAATAAATTTATCCTCTAATAGGCTTAGGAATGCTATGATTTTGGAATTTATGCCAGCAATGTGTGAACGATCTCACTTGAAACCGGCCGAGACATGTTCACCTCTTAAGGAGTCTAAGAAACTGTGTAGAATTACAACTAATATTCAAAAACTAATATATTGATACCCAAAGATTTATTTAAAACCTAATTTTATTTGTACAAAACAGAAGCTAAAGCTTACACGCAATTATTTGATCAAGCAAAACTAAAGCTAAAGTGGTAGCAGTGTAAGGATCATTTTTGTTTCATACAAATAGGTCTTTCTAGTTCATTTTTATGACTGGTAGAAGGTGTATACCAATTTTAGTGACAGCGCCTGATAGAAAAATAAAGCTAAATTAAATTTGGAGTATCGAAAGAATAATATTGGAAAATTATTATAATAGTTTATAAATGTTTATATGAGAATACTGCTCATTTGTTACTTTGTTGATTCTCTACTTCTATCTGTAAGAAGTATGTAAATTTTCGACAAATTATATTTTATCACATTATCAGACGAGCGAAACCATGTTAAATAATATGTCAAATAAATGTTTACCTGTGACACTAATCACAATATGTACAAAGTATGTAAGTTTATTTGCCGTGGAGAAAACGACCTGCTTCGTAAACACCTAGATTAGCCAATAGTGTGGAACGTCCTTGCTTTCAAAAAATACTCGCAGCTTGAACAACTGAATACTTTATATATATTACAAATCCACAAAACTTGATTAAATGTTAATTATTGTTGATATTAATTAATGATATAAAACTTTTTCACGTCACTTGGAAACAGATGTTAATAATGAAGGCCAAAAATTATAAAATATTAGAATGTAATTTGGCAATTTGCAAGGAGACGAATTTTGATCAAATAACGGCGGTGTATAAAAAGAAAGATACTGTTTGTGTAGTTTTATAGTAAAAGTTATTTTGAAGATATAATTTAATAGTCATCTTGATTTACCAAATGCCAAACATTAAACATTCAGTTAATAGTCTATAAATAGCGTAAAATCGATCTTTGAATATTCAATCTAACGTTATTTTAAAAATAACTTAATATTTTGTAGTATCCTTTCAAAATACTTAAATCGTATAATAGAATTATTAATTGAAAATAATATTTTTATTTACAAAAGGTGTATTTTTTAAGGTTCTATATACCTTCATTCTAAATAACTATCAAATCTGTTCAGCTAGAAAAAAAAAATCGCTAGAAGAATTTATTGGTAAAAACTTCTTTTCTTACTTATCCGTTCCTAAAATAAGTAACATCACAATGTTACTCTACTTGTTCAAACAAAATCGTCTGCATAAATATTTTCGTTACTTATATGGGTATTGATTTAAGTCCTTTTTTCGTTTTTTTGATTCTACAATCCCAGTTTCAAGGAATTATAATCAAATAAAAGTCGTTTTCTTTTATTAACTTGTATTTATTAATCTATAACTTTAATACAGTTTTAAATATTATAATTAGTATTTACAAAATCGGTATCTATCATATGAGTGTACTTTTTGGTATAAAAATAAATAAATCTGAAAAAATAGTTTATGTTGATACATAAAGCATCAAATAAATTATTTCTATGAATTTCCTTATATAACCTTAGCAATTTTGGTTTTTGTATATATATAACTATGTATATATGGGTATTTATTTAAAACTATTATAACAAATATTTGAAAATAAATTGCGGCAGCGCTCTCTATGGAGGAGTTTTAACAAGTTCGTAATGTTTAAAACAGAGCCATCTATTGGTAGATATAAACATTTTTGACATAATTCGTAAAAGCGCCATCTGTGCTTAAATAATGTAACCAATTAGTTTTATTCAGCCCCGTTATGTTACGGAGAGAGATGCTCTGAAACGATGATCCAGGCTGCCGTATGAAGGTCTATATCGAGGTGTACGCTGGCTCCAAGGACTTCGACGATTCTTGTAACTGGAGCAAGCTATGAGACTGTTCATCGCTGGCGGGCGAGACTGTTCCACGCTTATACCATAACGACGACTGAGGAAATAATAAGTTGAATTAAAAAAAACGATTATTTCAAACTTGTGTTTTCATGGTAGACTCAGATTTTAGTTCTCAGTCAAGATTTCGAACTAATTTGATTGGAACATTAGTTAGGCAAATGCAGAAAAGAATTTATTTAATATACGGAGATATTTATCCTTCTCGCTAGATCTCCGCAAATTCTTTTAAGTTTTTAGATATTTCCATGCAAAGATTCGGCACCCGCACGGTGAATCCATTGAATGCTAAGAGGTTTCGTCTCATAATTGATATTCTACTGACTAAACTGGATAGGACCGAATAATACATTTTAACTAGTTACCTCTTTGTTCTAGTAGCTGGTTGCATAAACTTCTCTCCTATGAGAACACTCTCATCGAGAGTTCCATCTAGCTGCACCAGGTCACCAGCTGATACTGACACCTCCATTTTGGAGCGATCACATGAGAACAGGAACAGGAACACTGCTACCATCTAGAGTTACGATGATTATAGTATCAATAAATGTATATATGTAGATTTACCTAGCCTTAATGACATAGGTAGCTATGATAGATTTTATAATTGCTCATAAATTGTACGGTATAGTTCATCTTCATATGATAACGCACAAGATTATGTAAGCATTTTAATCATAATTTATTTTTGATTCATTTATAAAGCAATAGCAGTCACAAAGTTCTTGACCATAGAAGTCGAGTCTACATTGGTGTTAGACAATGAATTTAGTGATGCAATATAATGAACCACAGTTATATATTTTTTGCAAATATTTCAGTAGAAGACACTTACAACGCACAAATGAAGAATAACCACAAACTGCGTAGAATTCCTGAAGCCAATGGAATCGAATAATAGTCCGGATACAGTGGGTCCAATGAAGGCGCCCAACGCAAACGTGGAGGTCCACATGCCTGAGACCAGGCCGTAGGTCTCTATTGAATTTGGGAGACCATTTGAACTGAAATAGAGAATAGTATATGAAAAAAAACCATTAGAAATGATTCTAATTGTTTTTACTACAAACAATAAGTTTTTGAATGATATTTAGAAATAAAAACCTTTGTAATATTTGCAAGGAGCTATGCTTTGAAATGGTAGTCATGAATTTCCTTATTTGAGATGAATTGTGATCAATCAACAAACGTTGGAGTAAAGTATTCCATTTATTTTCAATTGGTACTATTTAAAATTAAATTTGAATTAGATATGCAGCGTACACTTATCACAAATATTTAACTGAGGTTGAGGTGGAGGTCAAATTTCAGAAATAAATGCGCAATAAATTATGAGAGGTTATCAATATTACTATTCGAAGTGAGTAAAAAGTATTAAAATGATACGTACATAGCAGTTCCGAGGGCGTCGGAGAACGAAGACACTAGTAAACTACCCAGGCCGAGTCCGTGAAGAACAAGTCCGAGTATTGTCATCCATAATAACCTACAGCATATATAAAATATGAATGATTGCCCTAAGACATTAGACATTTAGGAATTATTCACCATATGGGTTAGCAAATTATTCGTTACTCATTTTTACTGCATATTCTTGTCGAAAACATCGGCATCTATCAAGCGAAAACCATAGCTGTTTACGAATTTGGAAATACCATTAAAAAATATGGTAGAAACAAACTAATTGCGTTTACAAGAATGTTAGCAGACTTACGTTGGAATTTCCATAAAGGGCGCTGGTCCAACGATTAGAAAGGCTCCAATCACAAACATGTGTCCAACCACGGTAATGTATTTTGGTTTTATCGAGGGATGGTCACAGAGCCAGCCCCAGCCGGGAGCTGACACCGCGTACAGACCACCGTTGATAATGAAGATTAAACCCAAGATTATCGGCGAGAATTCAAACTGAAGGAAAATACCATTATAAGAATGAATAGTAAATTCAATAATATGAAAAAAATATAAGGAGAAAATATTAAATTGTTAAATAGGTTAGGGATTTGTATGAAAGGGAGCAATTTGAAGGGAGAAGTAGTTTATTTGTCCAGATAAATATTACTTTGTTTTTTTACCTGTCTCAAGTGAGGCTCGAGCGTTGCCTGAAGGAAACCAAGACTCAAACTTGTGGAGGTTATTGTTATCGCTGTTAAAAATACTCCAGGAATCTTGAGCAGTGATATCATTGTGGCTGAAAATTATATAATTGGTTCTATTAAATAAATTATTTACAGGGATAATGATATTATAAAAAAATAATGTTATTTATATAACAAAATATATGTACATATTATGTAGAAATCTAAAAAGATATATCCTTATTTAGTTACAAATGTGTGTTTAAATAATGCAATAAGAATATTCTGGCTAATATAAAATGCTTTCTGAATTAATTCTCTGTATTTTACTATCAATACTTACGTCCAGTCGGCCTTATGTCTTCATCGTCAGGTGTATTGGGTAAAGTGAGGTAGCAGAGTATGGCAGTTAGGAAAAGTATGAAGCCCAAAACTGCAAACGGGAGATAGTATCCTCCTACACTGTATAATGCTCCACCGACCAAAGGACCAACGATCAAACCGAGTCCAAAGAATGTTTCCAAAGAAGCCTATAAACCAAATAAATGGTTTAAATGGTTTAACCATAGAAATTAATAGGATTTTGCCAATAAAACAAACTCAAATAAAAAATTTGCTATTACAAATTTAAAGGCGTTAATGTCAATTAAGTTTTTGATAATATGAACATAAAATTACAGTGTTATAAATGATTAATTGTAATGAGTTTACTATACTATAATGTGTTGTTAATAGTATTACAATATGATCATTTAATTATAATAATTAACGATATGTTTATCATTAGTTAATGATATAAATCCACTTACAAACATAGTAGCAACATTGTTAGGGAATTCCTTGGCTATGATAGCGAAAGACGCTGTAAGGAAAGCAGCGTTTCCTAAAGCTTCAACTATTCGTATAATGAAAGCCAGCGTCACGAATAGGATATGACCTTCAACTTTGTCCAGCAACCTGCCAAATTGATTTGTAGTGTATTAGATTAAAAGTGTTATTTAAATAAAGGAGGCTTATTAATAGTCATATATAATAGTTAAAGGAAATAACAGTTTCTAGTAGATAATACAGCATTAACTACAGACATCCTTATTTAAAATATATTCTATTAAAATTAACTTACCCGAATAATATAGCGCATGTGGAGGTTGTTAAAATGCCGGTATTGAAAACCAATTTTGGGCCCAGCTTGTTCAGGTGAGCGCCGTAAAAAGGACTAATGATGAACACCACCAGCTCAAATATCCCGAAGACCAGGCCATATTCAGTTGCTGAACAGCCTTTTAGTTCAGCCTAAGGAAAGAATATAAATAGGTGAGTTTTCCTTCAGATATGGATTATAATAAATATATCTAAATATGTTTAATGTTCTTGATTATAAGATATATAAGAAAGGTTTTTGTTCAAGTCATTCATTTATTAAAAAAATATCATTCTTTGGGGGTACATTAAAATTTCAACCGAATGTCAAAAGTGACAATCTTATCCGAAAAATTTACTTCCTTACAAATATGACATATTTAATGGCCTTTTTAGTCTTCTTCAATATTTAGATGACAACCCAAGATTATACTTAATACTTATTATTTTACTAGCATCTACTTATTATTTTACTTACATCGTACCCACTAAATAAAAACTATTGTAACCGAAATGGCAGAACAATTATTTATTAAATATTTTTGAATATCTTTAGTTATATTTCATTTACTCGTATCTAGAACCCCTTTCTTTAGTCCTATCGAGCAAGGAATATTTTACTTAAATTTCTTTTATAAAGTAAATAAGATATAATATTCTAATAAATTTACATTAAAAAAGGTCATTGTACGGCATAATATATTAATTTTCGACACAAAAGATTGTAATTATATGTGTACAACTCAGAGATACTTTTGGGTTAGGTCTAATAATAATCTTTTCAGTATCTTAATGTGGGTTAAAAACAATTGTCTTACAATTAAAGCTGTATAGCTGAGACCGATCGAACTGTTCGATTTAGAGGCAAAAAATAAACAGATTTGGATTTTAGTAGCATTTGTTTTATACCAACGAATTCAAAAGTATTCTATGTCCGTCTCCTGATTCCAAGCTACCTCCCATAAAATTTCCAGTCAAATTCGTACAGCAGTTCTTGAATAGTGTGACTAACACGACTTTCTTTTATATATATACAGATATCCTATTGAGTTTCGACTTTGGTTTTTTATTAGGGTTCTTATAGGAAACCGCCTTAAGTGTTATGTTTTAAAAACTGTATATCGTTTGTGATAATTACGTTCCATACAAAGTATATTAATGAATGTACTACAAGACGTTACAGTCGTTTAATTTGTTCTGGTCCTAAATACATTGATTTAGCGGCGTCGTTTAATTGTATTGTCTCCGATAACCTAGGGGTTATCAGTTTTACGTCATCGTAGGATGAACGGTAACAGGACATTCCTTATCTCTATGCATGTTTAATACGCTATGTTACTATAGGAACCGTATACAAGGAATATAGAAGACAGGATAAGCAACTCAAATATTTGTGGCATGAGCCTACTGAGCAAACATATACATGTTTATATTGAACGAATTCGTTTACACACTTGTGTACTTATATGATACATATTATGCAGGTAACTGTTTAAATATTACTTCAGAAGAATAAGGATCTTGAAATAAAGATATACTAGTATTTTTAGTGAGAATTCAATGAAGGAAGAAGACCGCGAAGTGAAGATATATTCTGTTGTAAAAGAGATGTCTATGATATATTGATATCATGAGAATTGATGAAAACTTCTGATTATTTAATTCTAAAAGTGGATATGGAATCCAAAAAAATGGTCATCGTTGGACAGTTCTCCAATTCGAGATTAGTTTAGAACACTATAAAGTATACGTATATTGAAGTTTATTATTTAAGATATTTATACATGAGGTAGGAGGATACAGATATGTTGTCCATGACACCAATAATATTTACAGAAAACTCGTCGTCTGCACCGAATATCAAGCAAAGACCGAGGACGAGATCAAACCGACCCTGGACCCTGTTATCACAATATTTACATAACTATGTTACCGCTTAATGATCATTAAAGTTAATTTTTACATTTTTAATTGCTAGGGTCAAATATTGTTGACCTTCATTGAGATGACCATTGATCACCATTTTATGTAACTGTTCAGAGGAATATGATAAAATTTTGTACAATTTTTAAAAACCTCCAACTCTTTATTGTCATATAATTATATAGCAAGCGTGAGAACTTAATCGAGTAAGCTTTAAAAAAATTGCTTACATTGTTTTGGAAAAAGCCTATACGTATACAAAACATTTCATAGAACAACCGTGTAGAATGTGGCTTGCAAATGAAACTAAGGATGGATGAAATTGGTTAATTTGTTTAAGAGTTACGATCCTACAGACAGACGTACAGAGACATCAAGGTCAAACTCATAATATCTTTCTTTTTGTTTGGGAAGTTAATAAAAATAATATCTTATTCTAATTCTAGGGTTTCTTGAAGTGTGGTCGACCAATCAGTGTGGTAAAACATGCGAGTGGCATCATAATTTTATTTACACGAATATGTGATTCTCTTATAATTATGAAGTGAAATAATAGTAATGATATTTTTTTATATAAATGTTAAATTCCAAAATTCTTTTTGTTTAGACCTGGTCTAATATAATGCTTTTAATAAGTAATTAACTTTTTTTCTTTATCGTGGGCAAATTCTTAATGCATACTCTTTTACTTGGCAGGAGAACAAGGAGAGTTATGTCGGACTCTCGTGCTGAAAAGGACGTACTACCGACTAAAACTCTACAGCTGTACCACGCGCCACTCTTCTGCTATGCCACAGGGCCGGCAAGGCGATTTTACTATGTAAAGTAATTAGCCCTAGAAGAGTAATCGCCTATGTTTAGGTTTTTGACTCATGAATAAAGCCACCTGCTAGTAAAAATCTAGCTCCCAGTGTAGAAATTCTGAACTTTGATCTCAATTTTAATTATTTTTTTATTTGTCGTGGTCAATTGAGAGTAACGCTGTGAACAACTCTACAATCTACATATTTTGGCATGAAATTATATATATTGTGTCTACATTGAAAGCTTTTGTATTTATTATGTGGACTAAGCTTCATACACAGTATGCCTCATTGATTCTAAACCATTGGAAATAAAACCAGTCCGCTAAAAACTTTTACGCAGTCTTCCTTCAAATATTTGACGCCCTTAAATAAAACTATTGCTTTGAAGCCTTATCATGTATTCATCATTTTTAGGCTGGAAACGAAAGGGGACTGTGGAATCGATAAAACATGCCTTTCACATAAAAATATTGTACCGTTTTATTTTACTTCCCAACAGTTGTACATTTCCTATTTGAGGCAATTTTAAACTATGACATTAAATTTTTATTGTTTTAACACTTGTATGAATAAATCTTAAGTAGAATTAAAAGAGCACGTCTTCAAGATTCTAAATCTTTTTGAGATAATTATAAATACGGAAGCATTTTTAAAAAGGTGATTAAAAAATTATAATTCTCTATATTTGCGCCGTTAAAGTAATTATTATATTAAATACATTTTTTTAAATGAATTATTCGATTTATTAATCATTTATCAGCCAACTACAAAATATTATGAAGGTTATCTTTTCAGTTTTCACCAGTATGAATTTAATGATTTATATAAACTACTCAATTGATTTGTCTGTTGTTGTATTTGCTATAAGATTACTTTATAATATGACTAATTAGTTAGCCCATTTACGTAAGGATTATTTAGAAACAGCAGAAAAGGTCCAATAACAATATCTAACATATGGAAACAATATCTAACATATGGAATTGTTTCCTAAATTTAATAAATAAAATATTATTACAATAGAAAATCTTTAAAAGACGTTCCGATTACCAGGCGAAGTTCGATGAAATAGAAACCTGAAATATAACTTGCTTAATACCAAGAATTAATCACGTAAGAGAACAGATTACAAAATTAACTTTATTGAATCCTTTTTTAATACAAACGAACTACTTAATTTCGTCTGATTATCTTTAAAATGATTTAAATTGAATTTTAAATTATCCATACATATATAAACGAACTTTCTGGAAAATTATCAGTACGAAAATACTCACAAACATTTATTGACTTCACTAAGTTTACATAATAATTAAAATTGCGAAATGAGGAAATCCTTCAGGGTCACTCGCCGCA
Organism: Danaus chrysippus; assembly: GCA_916720795.1. Taxonomy (NCBI): domain Eukaryota; kingdom Metazoa; phylum Arthropoda; class Insecta; order Lepidoptera; family Nymphalidae; genus Danaus; species Danaus chrysippus. Next base: position 11,612,754 of record CAKASE010000074.1, on the reverse strand, counting down.
AAAAGTCCAAAAAGTAAAATAAAAATATATCGGTTAATGTCAAACTGACCTCATGCGGAAAAAATGGTGCCTGCAGGGCAACACAGATAGCGTTGCAGAAATCTGCAGCGGATATGACGATAACAGTCAACCACTGCCTCCTAGTGAAATTGAAGCCCATTTTAAAACACAATATCACACAAATAATTACATTAACACAATGTCCTCGCTATAATAACTATTAAATCAAGCGTCATTATTTTCTGGACGTCTATAGTGAACTAATTTCGTAACATCTCGATCCGAACACCCCTATACATGATTACATTAAGAAGAAGATACATTATCTCTCCCGTTGTTATACATTGAAGAATGATTAATAAAATGTATATAGTTTTGTACGTAACAAGCAATGTATTACAAAAAATTTAAACTCATCAATAATTAGGGTCATGTAAACTAAGTGAATCAAGAGTGTCATGATAAATGGGCATGATAAATATCTTATATTATTAAATATGCTTCTTTTAATTGTCTTCATTATTGTAAACAAATTCTTATCGAGACTTCGATGAGATTTGGTGTCATTGACATGGTAATAGTTATGAATTCGCACATTCAATGTGTTCCAGCCAGTTAATTATTAATTTGACACATGTCAGTGAGCATTTAGTAGTTTTATATGTAGAAATGGTTATCATATTTATAATATTCAGAAATCTGTGGGATAGTATATTAATTTAAAGACTACTTTTTAAAATTGTCAAATTGAAAAAATAATGTTTATAATTTTATTTTATGTAAGTAATGTTGCATTGACGTTCTTTTTTTAAAAAACAGATTAGACATTTACAAAGAAAAAAAGGTTTTATATTGTGTTACATATTACAATGAATATTTGGTTTATAGATCACGCTTTTCTTTATTCATCAGTTTGTAAGATAATATATTAAAATTTCATAAAAATGAAGTGAAAACGTCTTCTTAAACATGTTATATAATGTTATATATTATTTATTTTTAGTGTCATGGCTGTTCAAATGATGCGAAAGCTATATTTTGTAATCTGTATAACATAGGCGTAGGATTCTCACGATGTTTTATAAAGTATTATGTGAAAATGCTCAAACACTTCAAAAATAAATATATAAAAAATTACTTGCGTATAGACAAAGGCTGCTGGCATGAGTGCTATTTTAATTGACCTTTGTGTTAGATAAGGCTGTATGCATAACGTCCTTAATCATTAATTGTTGTGTATAGATTCCATTTTTGAATCTCCAAAAAAAAAAAATGTGTACAGCCAATTTTATTTTAAATATTTTTGTCGATGAATAAAAAAGGTTTTATATAGTTGATAGAAATTATTTTTTCTTCATAACTTTTATGTAATATGAACAGGCGTCGTCATACTGTCCTGCATGATATAAACATATAGGAAAACTTTTATATGGGTGTATTACGAGTTACTCAAGACTTGAAGATTAATCAGATCAGTCATATGGATCGTATAGGCATTAATAGGACAAATAACAGAGTCCACGTGGGTTTGTAAGTGTATGTGGGGGGACTAAGACGAGGGATGTCGAAAACGTAGCCAGAATAAAACACAACGCGTGATGCTTTCACTTCAAACAGAATGAGACGCGAGCCCGTCCGCCCAACCGACCACGCGACTATTGCCCACTGAATCTGCCGACCAGCGGACGCGGCTGAATACGAAAAACAATCGACTTAAATTAAAAAAAAAAAACGAAAAAAAAAAAAATATAGTGCTTCATGTTTGGTGTTTGAACTGTTCTAAAATTAAATTCTGACTTTATAATATTAATTTATAAAAAAAATTAAAATGGCACGTTATGTTTTGAAAACGCTGCTTTTCTTCTGTTTCACATTCATAACACACACCGGGGAAGCTGCGGAGAATGATACGCCTACTATACGTAAGTAAACTATTTATTAAATAAAATCCATTATCAATAATTAAATAAAAACTTTTTGCTGCACAGAATATACCATAGTTTCAGAACAATAAATGCCACAGATAATATAATATTAAGTGTTAGTTTTAATATCTATAAAAGTCTCGTCAGTGGATGAAATCCAATTGTATTCAAATCTATTTTGCAATATTGGAATGTTTATTATATTCTGGTTAGTGGCCCGCTGATGAAATATACGTTTGGCAACTTATACTGTGATGAAAAACTCTGACCCCCGCCTTTTAGCGTTTTATTATTATATAATACAAAGATTATTCCGCAACACTAATGCCCATGTTTAAACTGTAACGGTCCAACCATATAATATACTGGGTTGAACACGTTCCAAATAAATAATAATATAAATTTAATTATTTTTATTAATTACGTACATATTTATTCCTTCAAATTGATTAGTGACAGTCGTTATTGTGAAAAATAATGTAAATAAATGTCAATGATGGTGAATAAATCGAGGTTTTATAAATAAAATATTATATTCTATAATTACTTAATTTTATTGTATTCATAATGACAATTAAAATATTTATAACAATTAATTTATAGTAGAATCATGTCACTACGATTTCAATTCGTATAATATATAATAAATTGTTTTTATCCAATATTTAAAATAAAATTAGGATGTTGAAGACATTGATATTTTTAGATCTACAGTGTTATGTACATAATAAAGTCAATAAAACAACTTAATTTTAAAGAGGAATATAAAGACGTTATGCGAACTATTTTAATGGACATTGGCATTATAATTTCAACAACGTATAAGTGGTCAGTAATAACATTAAAAAAAAGTTGAAGCTATTATGTATGATATATCAATACGAAGTATTTATGTCTCCATGCCAAGGTCACTTTCGACGATTTCGTTAAGAAACTCTGTTTATTGAGCGGCCACCATGTTTGTTGTTGCGCATACGGTCACGTGACCAAAATGGCCGACGCGGAAGCACGTTCGGTAATTCATATTTTAATTTAAATTTTACTAAACCATATGACAAGGTAAATATGTAAATTACATTAATATGGTAATATTCGTAGTCATTATGGTCTTGTGCAAGGCTGATTGCTTTAATAGTTGTTCTTGTTACAACTGAAATAGCTTTTGTAAGGCTGATGAGTTAATTGTTACCTACGTATAATACGAATGCCTGTAAATATTAATTTATAGAAAGAAATTGATGCATATCACTATTAATAAGAGGCTTGAAATCATTCGATGGAACATAATTATAAAGATACTTAATTCGGATTCTTTCGTTTTCATATTAAACTTACAAATCTGTTGTAATTACGAAAACTAAGGGAATATCGTCGTACTTGTTCAAGAAAATAATATATCAATATATTTTTTGTCAAGTGTAGAATTCAAATCTCAGTACGTACAGGTCATCTGTTAGAATCTGTCAAAACATCTAATTAATTCAACACACGACGCCATATCCTTGTCAATCTATTCTGACTCAGCATTTGCTTAGGACTATTTTAAGAACTGTAGGCTTCATAGTTATTATTCGCTTTGTTCTTTTACAATAATTAATTTTATTTATAAATGATATTTATTTTTTTGGCAATGTCATCATGATTTTGACAATTCGTTTTTGTGATATTTCTTATCTATGTAATAAAGTAATATAGTCTTTGTTATACGAAGTCATGATAAAAATATGCTTTATAAATTTAAAATATTTATTTTAGACTTAAAAACGTGAAAGGATACTATTTCTATAAGGGAATGCAACCGGTAAATAACTCATATAAAAAATAGCTCAGATTTCATACGATTTTTTTAAATATTTTCGTCTTAAAGATTTATTTCAATGACTAGTTTTTGCCCGCGACTTCGTCCGCGTTAGTTTGGTCAAGAGTAATATATGTAGCTATAGCTGACCAGGCGTACTCTATTCCGTCTTAGAGGCCATAAATAATCAGGTTTTTCCTGTTTCAATCAAACAGAATGATTGACATATTAGTTAGTTGTCAAATCTAATGTCAAAAAAACGTTTGTATGGGAAATAGAAAAGGGCTGTTTTTAGGGTTTTTCCGGCAATTATTCCAATTTTTCTCACCTTTTAAACCTTTCCTAGACTTCCAGGAGTATTTCAAGACTAAAATTAGCCAAATCGGTTCAGCCGTTCTCGAGTTTTAGCGAGACTAAGGAACAGCAATCCATTTTTATATATATAGAGATTACTATTATATCTAAATATTATTATGAAGCTTACTTGTTCTATCCTTTGTTCATTTACTATTAAACCATTATAGAAATTGTTTTGCGTGTATAAACTTATTACTTGTGAAGATTATACAGTCATATTGGTCTATGACTGGAGTTTAAATGATGCTATTGACTAGAAGGTCTAGGAGGGAAAAAACCCAAGAAAATCTCAGGTTAATTGCGTTGAATGTTTGCTTAAGATACTCAAGACAAAGAAAGGTATCTGTTTAAATCTGACACAAGAATATTGACTTAAATGTGGCGAAAAATCTTCATTTAGTCAAATTTCTAGACCGTTTAAACAATTATACTCTTTGCAACTACTAATTGAGGATATTTATAACATACTGTCTCCTTAATTGTCTTTATCTTTTCTATATTATATATATAAATGAAAAAAAATTATATTTTTTGTCAGCATCAATGTTTCAAAAATAAGTTTAAGTTATTTTTATAACTCACTCTCGCACAATATCTTTTTTTTTCGTATGATTTTACCTATAATCTAATTCTATCAAAACAATTTTTTAAAACAACATATTTTAACTCTTTTTATTAACATCTATAGATTTGTAAAATTTTAGAATTCACTGAGTAAAGTAATATTTAAAGATTTATTTTCACTGACGTTATATTTCAATTGTTTTTCTAATATATATTATTTTTCGTAATATTTATCAAATAAATATTTGAGTGTAGTACGTCTACAAGTGAACTTGATTCTTGGAAGTGATTAAGCTACAAAGTAACGTATTGATGAAATATTGTTTTATACAGTTACAGCTTTGAAAAATTTCTTAAATTTATAAGAGAAGAATTTTATTTTATTCGAAACACGTAATGTAATGAAAATTGATCTTGTTAAAAAGAAACAAACAGAATCGTAACTTTTGTTTCCAAAAAAATGTCTGACCATAAATTTGAAGGAAGGATGAAAAAAGTTTTCTTAAGTTTTTTTTATATTTATGTTAATAAACAAACTAGGGTTTTATTTCCAATAAAATAGTCTGAAGAAGAAATATAAGTTGAATATGTATAATTTGTCGTCTAGACTTAAATGTTGGGAAATATCTGCTATCGCCTCTCTGATAAACTTTAGGCCTTTTGTTCTGGAAGTGCTCATTACTCATTAAGAATCACACTTAATACTGACTACCCTGGCTTGATTTAATAGATTGTATAACTGCTGGAAACAAGATTTTCCAGCACAAAAAGTATAGTTCTCTATGAACTACGCCCCATTAGTTCTTTTTAAGTTAATTAAGATACCATTAACTGATGAATAAGTTTTTTGCTACAAGTGTTAATCCAAAATTGCTATACTTTCGACGGGATATATTTATTGTAGCATATGAAGTGCTTATTCAGTTATAATATTTCTATATATGATCATTATCACTCATCGGGAAGAAGTAGAACTATAACAAATAGATCATCAATAAAAATCATGACCATCATACATTCAAACACACACACATAAACACATACATATACACACATAAACACACATACGATAACAATAATCCATTTACTATGCCATGTTTGAGGAAGAATATAAAGATATTGATTTATGGTTTTGGAAGGTAGTTTCATAGCCTTTGATTCCTATTGATTATGTTTCTGACTACCTTTTTTGTATGAAGGTTGTCCTGGTTGCTTTAGGAACATTGTTACATTTTTAAATTAGTGAGTTATCTTGACAGTGTAGCACTATTGGTAGTAATTATTAATTAAATATTGAAAGATAACTTTACATTTTGGTAGTTTAAATACCATTGACCAATTAATACCTTTTTAATTATTCTTTAAACCCTGGATCAAAAATGAGTAGTATAAAATAAGATTACAGTTGTATTTGGATAAATCTATGAAATCATTATATCATATCCTAAATAAAGGCACTAATTTCGTTTAACAGAAAAACTACTATTAAAAACTGTACGGATTATTATTCCGTTCATAAAATTTTTGCTTAACCGAACATATAAGTACGTCCAAATAGAATCAAGTGTACATATTTGCATTCAAATAAAAATCTTCACTTGTTAACATATCATGAATACGTCAAAAAACCTTTTGCAATTATTTAAACTGGATTTAATGTTTCATTTATTTAGAGACGACATAGCCTTGCTGGTCTTACGAACAGCATACGTAAATTTTAAAGAGAACTTCGTGCTGCGAATAAAATATCGGCTAGGTATTGGGCAACAGTGACATACCGCTCTATAAAATAGATGACACTGACCCAATAATTATGACCGGGTAAATTGCGCTTGGGTCACATGTGCAATTTTGGAGTTATAGTCAATTTGACTTTTGTTATCAAAATTGGTTCATGGCTCTAAAAATTGTATGCTATAGTATAATATATTTTTTCGTTATTTAGTATTTGGACAAGTTTAGTTGTGTTTATTATGAAACTTAAAAAATTACGATTTACTGAACCTGACATCCTTTTTTGTACAGTGAGACTGTGAGTGTAATTAAATAGACTTTTGTCAAGACAAAGAACAATTACACACTATGGAATTATATTAAATTATAATAATAGCATATTATAAGAATATATAACTATTAAAATATACATAATACAAATAGCATTAACAGTGGAATAATCCATAACTTAATTGGTTACAATTTGCAATATTAACAGAGTCGTAACAGTTGGACCATTCATTGTATGAAAAGAATTCATAAAGTCCTTGACACTCTTGCAAAGATTTCGTAACTATTCTCGGCATCAACTTACTTTTACCCTCCAGTCATAGAAAGTATCAGATGTCTTACAATAATATCAATATACATTTCGTAGTCACTTTAATATGTAGGAATAAAAAGAAATTAAGTGTTACATATAATGCAAAATATACTATTTTTTATATTAATTCGGAGCAAAGGAAGTGAAAGAAAATTATGTTTTAGTTCAGACTACTCATATAAATTCTATCTTCGTCTATTCTTCTTGTTAAAACATAAAATGTCTAGACTTTTTCAATATCTGCTGTATTAATATGTGGCTTAAACTGTAAAAATATCTAAATAAAATAACGGAAATTTAACTCTATTTTTATGTTTTATTTATGTATAATTAAATAAACGGAATTTTTATAATTGCTCTTAAAAACACGTATTATTTCTTAACGACACTTCTATGTATTATGTTTACAACCATTGTTTTTCACAGACTTACGTTACGTTATAATTGTATTACATCAAAGTACAGTCCAGATTTTATCTATCCACCGAGCAGATCAGGGCAACGTCTTTTATATGATATTATATAATTTATAATACACTAAGGGCTATAAAGATTGGAATAGTTTTTTTAATTGTTCTGTATGCTTACCCTAAGTATGAGTCACTTTATGTATGTACTTTAACCATATTTCATTCGAATCTTTGCATTATTATTAATGTGGATTATTGAATGAAAAACATAAAACGGTGTGTATGTAGTGTGAAAATGCAAACATAGTTTTGGTATATCGGACTAGTATAACCGCGTTATATCCTAACCTCGATATTATTGCATAATAAAACAATAAATAATATTTTTGAACATTTATATTATTTAAATAAATACTAAAAATCCTGTAAAAACTCCCTATTTTTTTACTCTCTATGTAAGTCATTGTTTGTTATAGGCTATTTGACATGGTCCTAAAATAATATTCCATATTATTTTAATCACTTTGCAATTAATTTAGGCAGCAAATTGCAATGTCCAAAAATAAATGTATTAATTCTTAGGCTATTTAAGATTTGTGGTACATTTTTATATAGCTTCAGCTGACGTGATACGAGTTACCTACAAACGTGAAAAAAGTATGTTATTCGACTATATATTTAATAAATATTATTTAAAAATAATTCCGTTTAAATAAGAATAATATTTATTTAACATTACCTCATCGATTTGTATGTCAATATATATGTATTTAGGGTTATATTCAAAAAGATTTTTTCTGATCTCTTTAATAAAGACGATGATATTTAAAGTAATAATTTCGCAATTATTAATAATGACTGATATTAAATAAATTATGTAATTTTATATACGAACATTTGAAAAAGCTATAACCATTTTGTAACAATCAAAACTATGAAATAGTGCCTCGATTTAATAATAATTAATAGATTAATAATTTAAAATATTCTCATAGAAGTCAAGATCATTTGAATAAATTTTATCTGGCAATAGTTTTGCATCACGTATGCGAATTTCTTTGGAAGTGGGTTTCCGTGTCGCTTACATAAGCCTGTGTAACTGACCTTGTGCAACAGTTTGTTGGACAAATAAAATCGTTCAAGTTCAAAGTGGTTTTGTTTTTAATTTTTTTATATTTTTTTGTTTTTGCTCGATTTGTCTTAATCGTTCGATTTCGTAACGCTACGTCTGTTTGCAAAACTCTTATATATTTTTTTTTATGTTTGGGATTAATTTTGCTGTTTAAATTCAAAACACTATGTGATGATCCCTACTAATCCCTACTATCACTACTAATATTATAAATGCGAAAGTAACTCTGTCTGTCTGTTACGCTTTCACGTCTAAACTACTGAACTGATTTCAATAAAATTTGGTACAGAGTTAAAGTTGACCTTGAGAAAGAACATAGGATAGTTTTTATCCCAGATTTTTTAGAAGTTCTCTTGGACACGCGATATAATCGAACTCGACGCGAGCGAAGCCGCGGGCGTAAAGCTAGTTCGATAATAAAAGCAAAACTTAATCTGATATTAATAAATATACTTACAAAACATTTATTTCATTAAATAAATTGAGTTACATAAATACAAATCTTTTGAAACAACGTCGAATAAAATATGCAATCTTCTTATCCATTGATTTTATTAGATTGAAAGTAAAATTTCTTAGTAATTTTTAACGGATTCACACTATAGTGAATTTCTCATTTTGTATTACGTTCTCTCACATAGAAAGTTCTTTACTTATTTACTGTGGACAAGATAAACTGTGCCATCGGGTCCATCACCTTGCCACAAGTGACCATTTCACCTCACAACACAAATACATCATATTATATAACACCTGTCATAGTGACAAATATATTGCCTGTATTACGACATTTAAATTGACTCATCTCGAACGAAAATATACAAATATAAATAGCTTTTTATGTATAGAATTTATTAACCAAAATTTTAGTTATTTATTTATAAAGATAATGTATAAAATTTCGTGTAGTGAATAATAATAACTACTATTTTTCACACTTTTGGTTACTTATACCGAGATTGAATCAATTTTTTAAATCTGTGAGTCCGTCTTTTTACTTTTACAAGGCGATCTTTCGATTTTTTAATAGAAGTCTGTTAATTCTAACTTGATAATTAAGAAAAAGATTATTTACATTAAAATGGCAATGAAAATATTGTCAAAACTTAAATATAAATTTGCTAATTTTGTTATATTTAATGCAAATTTATGATACAATATACGACATAAACATTCATGCCACAAAGAGCAAAATGAAATGATAATGATTTTGAAATAATACATCCAGTAAACTTTGTTTAAGTAGTTATTATTTAATACTACACTGTAATACAGTGTAAGTCATAATTTCCATACATAGTTACCACATTAGCTGCAATTATTCGGTAGCAACTATTACACTTGATGACGCACGATGTTATTGCAGGCGTTATTTATTATTGTCCCACAAATAATCCACCAAATATTAAATCAAATTTTCATAAGAACTTAAAATACTAAGAAATGTATCAAAATGTTTTTATTTATTTATTTATTGTTCCATTTGGCAATCGAACAGTGTTACAGTATGTTATAAAATTTTACAGTATAATGGAAAAATTATGACCAATATAGGATTACACTATTATAACATAAATTCGAAAAGCAGTCTCAACATGTTCATAAAGGAATTTATATAGAAAAGTCTTTAAAATATATTTCTACTTTTCAGCTGAATATCTGCTACCATGCAGTCGCAGCGATCCAGACTTGGACAACTGTATAAAGAGATCCTTCAATCACTTACGACCCTACCTAGCGAGAGGTCTAACGGATTTGGACGTCCCACCAGTTGAGCCTTTGTTTATAGACAAACTGGTGATGGAAAATGATGCTGGACCAGTACGAGTGAGAGCAACCTTCAGCAACATCACTGTAGTTGGACCTAGTAATTATACTGTCACTAAAATTAGGTAATGTCAAACAACATATATACTCAAGTAAGCGTTACCGCTATATTAAACATATTTTTCGTCATCCAAAATTATTATTTATCCGTTGATCTGCAAGTACATAAAAGTCTTAATTTAAGAAAATAAACTCATATTCTTTTTAAAGACTCTGATCACTCAGAGTCTTAAGCAATGATAAAAACGCTAAAGATTTTGTAATCAGCTTTGACAGTCGCTAATCCGTCTTGCACAATGTTTGGTGAAAATCAACATTAAGTTGGACGAGCTCGTTCAACTGATAGTTGCTCGTAAATTTGTCGTTTTAAATAGTCGCAATATTTTTCTAATAACTACGATTTCAACAGTCTATTATCATAAAATATTCGAAAAGGAGACAATATACAATGCAATATATAATAATTACATCTCATTCAGTATGACAACACAATACCTAATGTATGTCAAGCTGAGATTATTATCCACTTTAGGGGACATAAAATTCATGGTAAATACTTTTGTCGCATAGGTTTGTCTTGTTCCTATCATACAGCATTGTTTTGGAGTATGTGAGATTTGTGAGATGCGTATGTTTTCTTGAGCTTTTTTTAAATAAATCATTTTTTTTTTATTTTAGCATCGGAGAGAAGAATTTAGTTAAATATGTATTATATTATTTGTATATATATTTATCCTACCTCTTTGTGTCTTTTACTCGTTATCAAACTAAAACTACTTCATAGTTTTTATCTAAAAGAATGTTCTTTAACTCTTTTAAATCTCAATATGTAGAAAAATATAATTTTTGAATCTAATAAGCCTTGGGTTATAGATCGTAACAGAGTTTTTAATGTGATACTTTACACGAATCGCCAATTAATTGCAGATCTGATTTGAAAAAGTTGAGAATCGACATGGGCCTGGTTCTACCTCGCATCGAAGTCACCGGTCACTACGAAGTGATGGGACAAGTTCTTCTCTTCCCCGTCCGCTCACAGGGAGACTTCTGGGCTTCATTCAGTTAGTATCTGTATATTACAGGAGTTTTTTTTAATATCAAAGGTAGTAAACGGCCTACCTGAAGGAAGGTAGTCACCGTCGCTCATTGGCATGTGCAACATAAATGTTGTGGAGACGTCGCCTACATTCATTGTAAAACAGGGAGAGGAAAAGGGGAAAAAAAGAGAAAGCGTAACCATAAGTGAGAAACTTTCTCACTCATGGTACGAAACGAGACGTCACAAACTACTTCACACCGATTTTCGTTGAGAGGGTAGTACTTCCCCTGTCGAGCCGGCTCATGTTTAAACTGTAGTAGCTAATCACAGCTACGTTTTACCAGCTTAATATAATTTTATTAAAAATTTTACAATATTCAGACATCAGGTGAGTAATATAAGAGCAAAAGAAAACAAGATGATTATACCATATATACTTTCGCCAATTTAATGTATGTATGTCAAGAGCACAGTTAAGTTATAAACCACCCATGATGTAAGAGAGGTTAACGTACATACCTCAAGGTCGTCTCCCGAAGAAACTTATTATTTTAAATGTCGCTCTTGTAAACTTGTCTCATATACTTGTTAACCTCGATTTTATGTATCGTTCTTGTACTCGTATTTATTTAAACTTTTCGACAGTGTATTGAATTTTAATGGCAAGAATTTAAATATATTATTACACGGACGCTCAAAGTATTATTTTTAATGAGTGAAGGATGCTTATGGTTTTAGATAACAATAACATTGAGGTAGATTCTTTTGAGTTGACGGCTAATTGATTAAATTATTTAAGTCTTTTGTAAATGGGTGTTCATAATTTTTCACGTAATTAATATAATGTACCCTACTGCTAAAGAAAGATTTATATGAATAAGAAATAACGATTAAAATGACAAAGAGAAAAGAAGAGAATTTGTATTACAGACGACGTGGTTGCTATCGTGAAGATATTCGGCAAGGAGATAGAGAAGGAGAACGTTAAGTATATGACGGCAGACAGGATGATGGTGGACTTCAAGCTGAAGAGCTCCAGGTTCAAGGTCAGGGACACCGTCAACCACGGCAGCGTTATTGGTAAGTTAGGGGCTTCTTATTCAACTTAGGTACTTCTGTTTCAGAATATATCTTATAGGATTTTAAGCTAGTCGAATCATATGCTTTCGTGGTCAAAGTAATATTACTCTGGCTCTTCTACTTTTAATAAAAAGGAAGATATTTATTGGAATATTATTTATTAATATGCTTGAGAATAACGAGAATATAAATAATTTGAAATTAGTCCTTTAAACCTAATCGTCTTAAATCTTCTGGATTTTTTAATCGATCTATATGATACACAAAGAGATTTGTTCCTCATGTGAGTGCTATCTTGATTAGACGAACCCAAAACAAAACTCGGTTTCAGTAAGGGTTTGTATGTCCTTGTACAAATATAACTATATTATTGAATGTATTAAACATCCCCGCACAATTCATATCGTCTCAGGAGAGGCGATGAACCAGTTCCTCAACAACAATGCTCATGAGATCATCGATGAGATGAGGCCAGCTGCCTCCGCTGCCATCGCAAAACATTTCCGTACCTTCCTCAATGCAGCCTTCGAGAGAATACCTATCGATGTTTGGTTGACGCCTTAACTTTGTTATAGTCCAAAAGATTTGTCAAATATAATATTAAATAATTTACACTTAATGAATAAGTACAAGATTTAGATTATGTAATTTTCAGTCTCGTACGTAGACTTTTGAGTGATTTAGATTTTATAAAAATATAAATCAGTTTTTTGTGGATAGTAACAGTGTTGAAGTGTAATCAATTCGATCATAGTGTGATTTGATCTAAAAACAAATATGTTTCTTTATATGTATGTGATAGTTTTGTTAGGTAAATATCTAGGAACTTGATTTTGTTATATATGAAATTTGAAAAAATATGTAAAAAAAGATTCTAGACGATTGATATGTTCGTCTGTGTTAAATGAAAAGTTTCGTTGAGTAATTTTAGAATTACTAAGTTTATCATACTTCAAAATATATGGAGTATTTTGAACTTTATTCTGAGGCGATAATAATGTTTTTGCACCAAACTGTCAATTAACGAATTCAATGACCATTTACATGAACAGTAACTTACACTACGAATTAATATTTTTTATTTTCGAACCAAATTCATTTGTTTAATCGTGACTGATTTTAGTGTGATTTTGTTCCAAGGTTTTTTCATATATCATTTTATTGAAAATTTAAAGGATAATTAAGTCAAATAAGTTTATCTCGATATTAGATATAGGACATTTATTTATTTAGTAAGATAGTTAAAACATATAGGAATGTGTGTTACAATGTTAGTGACTAATTAAGTACATTGTGATGTTGATACAGATTTAGGAATTGTCTTAATGAATAAACATTATAAAATTTGTGTCTTATTTTATTTTGTATCCCATATTTTTGATATTTTAATAAATTAATATAAATAAATAATTATTAATATATTTCATTATTACGTTAAGAAGATGTCGTCAGCGTTTAAAGTACCAAACGAATGATCCGCTAGAGGTTTAAAGAAATCTCTCAATGCTTTTTCTATAGGTACTTGGAATTCTTGTGATAGTTGCTCCCAATTATCATTAAGGAATTTATTGAGGGCTCGTGCTAAAAAAATAAACAGAATATTATTCAAACATATCAGTGAATTTAACTTCTAATACAGTTTATAAAAACTCTCAAAACTACATAAAATATATTTAAATGAAAGTGTTTTAATTTTTGTAATAATTACGAATTATGATCTCTTCTTCAATCTCACATACACAAGAACGTACAAATCTATAATCATAAATTCAATGTACTTCTTCTATTTGTTCTATCTAATACGGCAAATTAATTCTAAGCTCTATGTTATATGTCTGTTGTATATCTTACCTAAATCTCCGTCACCACCGAGCATGTTGTCCAACTTGACAGAAGCGTGTCCAGCGTGGAACTTCACATCAAGGTCCTGACATGCGAGGGCATCCACACCACCAGGTCGGGGCCGTCTACCAAGAATTATTGTGACCGTCGCATCGATGTTACCTACGAAATAAGGAAGCATCTGATAAGGACACAATTACTTGATTAAATATAATAGATAAGCTCTATTTCTCAGTATTTTTAAGTCACCATACATTAAAACGTTTTGATTTTGAAGATGATTAAAAGAAATCCAGACACTCACCGTACTTTGCAATGAATTTTCCGCTTGCCTCTATGGGTATCATCAGAAGCTTGCCCTTGAGATCATAATTACCCTTCAACTTGAGCTCTGGTATATGTAATTTTGCGACTATTTCGTTTTTGGATGAATCGACGCTAAAAATAGGCACCAATTAACAAACTCCCGAGTTATATAGGGGTATTGTAAGCTACCTTCGATATAAAATACTGTGAACTTACTTGACACTCTTAACCTTCATAGTGGAAGGTCCTCTCACTGTAATATCAGTGTATGAAGACATCACAGCAAAAGGTCCCCCGGATTGTTCTATTGTCATTGTTGGTATAAACAATGGCTCACATGGTGGCACGTCAAATTCTGGGACACCTGTGGTATAATAATTCTTGTTAAATGCGTTCTTAATCAACTAAAGTTACCAAATTGAGTACCTTTTGTAATCAGAAACTAATACATGTGTTTCAAATAAAAGAAGCCCAGTTTTTGGGATAAATTCACATACCTGTAACTAATTGTGGTATGTACGAATTTAAAGCATCGCGCAAACATCGGCCCAATGCTTTATCTTCTCGAGGACAAACAAAACTGCCCACTGAAATCATTTTATTTTCATAATTTTTTTTATAGTAAACATTTTCAATATTATATGATATATTCTATTATCAATAAATTACTGTTTTATACAGTATCTACTAACAATTTAAAAAAGCATTTTCACTGTACACTACGTGTATCACAAACACTAAGAATAAAATTCGTCTCATTTTGAAAACTCAACCAAAACACGGATAGATTGCTTCTAAGAGCTACTTATAAGTAAGAAATATGAAATAAATCTTAATTTAAATACAATAACAGTACGTGATGATAGTTAAAATACTAATCATTAGATCTTTATCTGACTTATCACTCTTAATCAATGCTCGTAGCAATAAAATTAACTGATTAATCTAACTTATATGAACAATGAATATAACTATTAATATTTCTTTATAAAGTTAGTTACAAATTAAATATATTAAACGTAAATAACACGTTACTTTCTATAACGCAAAATTGCATCTTGATGTAACTGCTATGTAGCAAATGTTGTAAAATTACAGTCACTTTTAAAATATTGTGAAATATATTTGAAGAGACAAAACAATGTTTAAAATTCCACGTATGCAATGTTATTTAAACGTAGCAATAACATAACATAACGAAAATGTCAATGCTATGCTCTGTTGTTGATGGCGATGCAATTTTTCATGCACTTTTGGAAATGTTGTCAGAGGTAGATCGAAATTAAAATATTACAAAGAAAAATCAGCCTTAACATACTAATGATAAAGAAGTGAATCCTATGAAGTATATAAGTAGCACAGCAATCGAGTTGCAATGTTGTAATTTGAATGACGTAACAAATTTGTAGGCCTGTGACCGCCCGGCATAGTGGCACACTTCGTGAAAGTGGTACAAGTATAAACGATTCGCGTAAAGAGTGTTAATATTGTATCTTAAACATAAAAATATGAAATATTTATAGGAAATATGTTTAAGAACGAAGGAAAGGTTTATATAAATATTTCATAATAAAAACGATGATTGGAGGCGACCACTAACTTCCCTTTTTATCTAATAGCCGAAGGTTGCATCATTAAGAAAAACAAGTTCCACTTAAACGAATTTAGTTCACTTTATTTATTACAAAAAATAAATTAAATAAATTAATAAAAACATTCTTGAATCTGTTAGTCACGTCACGTATAGACTCAGACTAGTTTAAGTGACCCTGGCTTCTATATAGGGAACACCATGTTAGTTGGTATGTGCTTCAGGAATTTATTTGCGATGTCTTCAAGGACCATAGCTAACGCCGTCTCTACGGCCGGCTGCACCTCCTTAGCTAGCTCGCTTGCGTGCATTTGAATTATGTGGTCAGTTATCATTTCTGAAAGGTATATAATTACAATTACTATTCAATAAACAAGATATAATCTTTTGGGAGGGTCTACAGTATTGTTTTTGTAAAAGTTTCCATTCTATAGTCCATCTACATACCCATCTCGCTAGTAGTGGAGTGAGCTTCCATCAGGCTGGCTTTAAGTGGTCCCGTGCAGCGCAACTTGACATTAGCATCCTTGATAACTATTCGTTTGTGAACCTTAGCTCCAACAGCATCGAGGGCAGCAGAACAGTCAGCTAAAAATATATACCAATTGGAATGTTCATAACATATTTATGCGAATTAAGGAAAAAAAAACTTTACTGATTTCGTATTAAAGCTTTTACCTAATTATTTCATCGCTAATATTTTCGAACTTAACTAGGTTTATTTATGTGGCAATTTCTTTAAAAAAAAAAAACTCCCAAAATCGTAATCATTCGCAATATTTTTTGTATTTTCAGGATTCTATGGACATGCAAATCAATACAAAGAATAAACGATTACATTAATAAATGTTGGTAACACTCACTGAAGTTCGCGGACATCTTTCCTGTTGATTCAACTGGCAACATCTGGAATTCCCCAATCACAACATACTCTCCGCCCATGACCAACCTCGGTAGGCTTATGTTCCCGTTGACTTTTATATCTTCTGGATAAACACTGGAAAAAGTATTTGTAACAATTCACTTATATTTAAAACAC
Organism: Danaus chrysippus; assembly: GCA_916720795.1. NCBI lineage: Eukaryota > Metazoa > Arthropoda > Insecta > Lepidoptera > Nymphalidae > Danaus > Danaus chrysippus. The sequence goes on along the minus strand of CAKASE010000074.1, from coordinate 11,595,527 downwards.
AAGATTTGTTCAAAGATTTCTCTACTATATTGTTCCATGTTTAATATTGCATATGCTAATGATTTTTTATTCTTAAAAGACAAAAGTTGATCTCATTGGCAGTGGTCTTGCTGTTGTCATTTCCCGTGTAAATGCAATGCCATTACCAAGGTAAAATCAATGAATTATATATATATACACATTTCTACGTTAATTTTTAACACGAGAAACCTTTTACTGTCAGTAACTGTTTTAATTCCGTTGACTGTTTAAGATAATATTCACATTTTTTTGTAAATGTTGATAAGTTAGTTATGACTTTTACAAGATTTATATGTGCTTATATAAATCTTGTAAAAGTCATAACGATTCAGATGCGCTTAATGAAAATCATCTCGAACCGCTTTTGTTTCATATTTTTCGGACCTTTGAAAAATATATGTTAAATCTTAATTAAAGTAAATCACTTGTATCTTATATTAAACTTACTCTAATTGATTGAAAGTATAGTTGGTTAATCCGTTTAAAGTAAGATCAGTGAGCCAGGCGTCATATTTGAATCTTGCTTGCGGCATGTTGTGTTGTCTCAACCTGATGCTGGGTATCTTCAGGGGTTCTAAGGGCTGAATGCCGAATGACGGGATGCCGTGAGCCAAAAGTTGCTTGGCTTGCTCTGCTACGCGCTTGATACATTCGGCGACGTTAGGATCGCTATAGTGGCACACTGGATTCTTGGCTGATCAAAATTTATAATATTCATTAATTTTTCAACTCTAAATAATTATAAAACATACTATAAACTATGCATATATTTCTAACTGAAACGATCTCGGGTCGTTAATGAGAAATCTAGTTACGAAAAATGACAGAAGTTTTATGAACATCAAACAGAATGATCTGCCTTTGTTCAAACTCATTAATTTATTATTAAAATACCTATTAACACAAAAAGTACAACTTATTCCCAACTACGAATATAAGTTACTTATTAGCTTAAAAATAGATCACTTAAATTACTCACCCATTTCATCCATATTGCTTCCATCGTTCAAAGTTGTATTGTGTTCGTTTATCCGTCTGCATATAACATGATGTGATAACGACACTACCAATAAAAACTTGACCAGTTCAATCAACATCTTGACCACGTTGAGTTATTTTTCATCTAAGACTCTGAATGAGATATTTGCCTTTATAATAGCAACAGCTGTCACCATATGTGGATAATATGTAGCCTCGGTCTAAGGTCCATTGGAGTAAATAAAGTTAGATACACTTGAAGTATTTTTTATGCATAACGCATATATCCTACAAGTAAAAATGTTATAGAATTTATATAATTTCACAGAGAATTATCTTTCATTTTATGTCATATCACCCATTGGCTTTATATCTCTTTGTGCGAGAGTAAAATAGACTTAGGTACTCCTCTCCTTAATTTGATATAAATAATTTGAGTGAAGATTCAAAACAATTAATTTATATTTATTATAATTGTGTCACATAAAGGTTTTATTATTTTACATGGTTGCTCACATTGGTATTATTACGTTCTTCATCTAGAAAGAGGAAGTCGCTTCGGAAGGCAAATGGGTTCTTTAAGATATTACATAGCTGATACCCTCGACATTGTACGCGTTTTTTTTTTTTAAATATCAACAGTTTAATGTGAAGGAAAGATACATCACTGAATAAAAAGTGCTTTCAAAGGCATCGTTTTTTAAAACTGTAATTACTTTCTAGGTTAAGATATGTGCAAGATAAAGTCTAAACATTAAATTTTTAAAATTACATTGACAACTGTACAGAAGACTAAATAAGTATGAGAAATTAAAATACACTATTCTATTATTTTATAGATATAAATATGAACTTGAGCTATTTTAATCTTAGAATAAAACCAGTTTTAATGAACAGGAAAAGAACTGTTGTAAAACGGATATGAAGTTATATATAGAAATAATAATAAAATGTAAATTCGTGAAAATGTGGTGGTTGCTTAGTGGTTAAAGGCCCGCCTCTCGTGCATGAGGGCGTGGGTTCGAAAGCTGGGAAGTACTAATGTGATTTTTTGTAGTCATATGTACTTTATAAGAGTATTTAGATACCACGGACAGACAGTGAAGAAAGACGGCGTTAAGAAACCTGAACTTATAATTATAAGTTATAAATTTGAAATCGCCAACCCGCATTGAGGAAGCTTGGTTATTAATGCTCAAATCTTCTCCATGCGAGAAGAAGCCTTTGTTAGGCCGATGATGATGATTGATGACGTCCGTGAATACAATATTATACATAAGTACAGTAGAGAACATTATAAAATATTTAGTTGGAAAACAATACAAAAAAAATATAATTCAATAATACTACATTTTATGAATTCATAACTCAACTAATTCTCTTATATTTGTAAAAGAAATGGAAAAAGAACATGTCGAAATACGAAAAGAAAGTATGAATTAAACTTTAAAAAGCAAAGTCGTCACTAAATTTAGTCCACTTTTTTTTTTTTTTTGATGACGTAGTGGAAACTCTTTTTACGAGCCGTCCAACCGGCCTTGGTGGGGCCGGAAGGGATGTGTGAGGCTCGGCCTGGGCAGGCCCCTACTCACTAAAACCACTGCGAAAGCCATCGGCCGCTATGTCGGTGTACCCCGGATCTGTCAGCGACAGGGCACACCAGCGACTGGCCGGTCCTGGCAAAGACCGGACTTACTCCCTCGGAGAATGGGGGCGATCCCGGCAATTAGGACCACCCCGACGACGCCGGACTTTCAATAGGGCCGGGTTACCACGCCGACCCCAGCCCGGAACACAGGGGTGCTATTGGAGGCGTAGGAATTGCCTCCGTCGCACCCCCGTACGTCGCCTGCGGGGGGAGGGAGCATCAGCCGCCCTCTCCCTTTCCCGCTGAGATGCCTCCTTCGTGGACATGACCGTCTCACAGAAGGAGGACACCGCCAACCAGGACCCATCACTCTCGAGCATCTTCTCCACGACACTCGAAAGCGACAGGTCCACTCCGCCGAGAGCCGCCACAAGGTCTTGGCGCTGCGCAGCCCATCTCGGGCACACCTCGAGGGTGTGCTGGGCCGAGTCCACCGCAGCGCCGCACTCATGACAGCCTTCTCCCGGCTCTCTCCTGGCCGTCCGACACAGGTAGTAACCAAAGCACCCGTGCCCGGTTAAGACCTGCGTCAGACGGAAAGTGAGGGGTTTGCGTTTCCGCCTCATCCAACGCTCTAGGACCGGGCGAAGCGCTGCCGTTGTACGTCTACCGTACGGCTGCTCCGCCAGGTCCTCCCCCCACTCCCGCATAAGGCGCTCCTCCCCCTGCCGACGAACCGCTCGGATCTCCTCCGACGAAGGGTTCTCGCCGAGTGTCCTCCTACCCGAGACATAGGAGAACAACTCGGCTCGAACCGACGCCACGAGATCCCAAGGCGGATCGCCGGCAAAAATTTAGTCCACTGATTAATGTAGACTATACCCGAAAAGATGATAGAAAATGTTTAAAATAAAACTCAATTACTGCCATTAAGTTATAGTTCATTTATTATAAAGTACAATAATAATGTATAAACTAATTCAAATATGACTTAAACTTAACCTATTTATAAATAAAAGGCACAGGTACATATAAATAACAACTAGGCGTCTTCTACGAAGATCTCTTTTAAGGGGATAGTGCCCAATATTTTGTTGATAAATGCTTTGATGATGGCCGCGCTACTTTCTTCTATGAGAGGGTTTAGGATGTCCAATACAATATTGGGACTGGCGTTGAAGAATGCTGCCGCGGATGTAGCTGTGGGTAGAGATTTTGTCGAAGTTAATATACATTCAGATTTGTGGGTCAGAATAACATAAGAAAAATACTCTCATACAAGCTATGTATGTATACTTAGTTCTAGTTTTAACGTATATATATATATAATATATAATATTAATTTTGATTCATAATCATTAAAACAATTTTCGTCTTTAAAGATTTCTAATAAAAAATAATGTTATTAAGGTTTGTTTTTAACGACGCAAAAAGAGTTCTTATATGTATATTTGACGTCTGTTTGTTATCTAATCTTGATAGGTTGTTACGAAAAACTTGTTCAATTACGCATTAAATACATACGTTATTTTGTATGTTTAATTCTCATACCAAATTGTTGTACAGAACAACTATACGTAAATCTCTTTTAATCAGACATAAATTATAACCACTTTTTTTTAATGATTTCAAATGGTATCATATAAAACATTGTTTATATTTAATTTAATATTTACCAGCAACTGGTCGCTCCGTATCGTCAATTACAATTTGTGCGTGTGTAATTCTTATTTTGGTTATAGCCTTCTCAGCTTGTAGATACTCCACACCGTCTTTCGTGATTGGTTTTGCGTTTCCCTTTGCTACCACCGTTATGCCAGCTGTAGGAAAAAAATCATTGTAAAATTTCTATATAACAACAGCTAGGTACTAACATATAAGAACCATCATATGCGCAAAAGATTTTAGGTTTCTTTATAAGAAATATTGAGATTTCCTAAGCACTGACAGACAGTGAAGAAAGACGGCGTTAAGAAACCTGAACTTATAATTATAAGTTATAAATTTGAAATCGCCAACCCGCATTGAGGAAGCGTGGTTATTAATGCTCAAATCTTCTCCATGCGAGAAGAAGCCTTTGTTAGGCCGATGATGATGATTGATAACGTACGTGAATTCAATATTATACATAAGTACAGTAGAGAACATTATAAAATATTTAGTTGGAAAACAATACAAAAAAAATATAATTCAATAATACTACATTTTATGAATTCATAACTCAACTAATTCTCTTATATTTGTAAAAGAAATGGAAAAAGAACATGTCGAAATACGAAAAGAAAGTATGAATTAAAGTTTAAAAAGCAGAGTCGTCACTAAATTTAGTCCACTGATTTGTGTAGATTATACCCAAAAATAAGATAGAAAATGTTTAAAATAAAACTCAATTACTAATCATTAAGTTATAGTTCATTTATTATGAAGTACAATAATAATGTATAAGCTAATTTAAATATGACTTAAACTTAAATCTATTTATAAATAAGAGGCACAGGTACATATAAATAACAACTAGGCGTCTTCTACGAAGATCTCTTTTAAGGGGATGGTGCCCAATATTTTGTTGATAAATGCTTTGATGATGGCCGCGCTACTTTCTTCTATGAGAGGGTTTAGGATGTCCAATACAATATTGGGGCTGGCGTTGAAGAATGCTGCCGCGGATGTAGCTGTGGGTAGAGATTTTGTTGAAGTTAATATACATTCAGATTTGTGGGTCAGAATAACATAAGAAAAATACTCTCATACAAGGTATGTATGTATACTTAATTCTAGATTTCATAGTGTGTAGGAATTATATATTTTTTATTTATAAACATCCAAGACTTTTCGTCTTTAAACATTTTTAACTAAGATTTGTTTTTAATTTGTTCTTAATATATTAAGGTTTGTTTTTAACGACGCAAAAAGAGTTGTTATACATTTGACGTCTGTTTGTTATTCTATCAGGAATTTGTTTTTCTTTTGCTGATTAATTTGCATTAAACTTGTATATCTTTTTCATTAAGATAATTGTGAATAGAAGGTAATTATGATACTTGAAAAATATTTTAGAATCTAATTTTGATAGGTTGTTACGAAAAACTTGTTCATTTACCCATTAACTACATCCATTATTTTGTATCTTTAAATCTCATGCTAAATTGTTGTACATAACTGTACGTTAATCTCTTGGAATCAGACTTAAATTGTTACAATTTTTTTATTTAATATGCTTTCAAATTGTATAGTATAAAACATTATTTGTATTTAATTTAATATTTACCAGCAACTGGTCGCTCCGTATCGTCAATTACAATTTGTGCGTGTGTAATTCTTATTTTGGTTATAGCCTTCTCAGCTTGTAGATACTCCACACCGTCTTTCGTGATTGGTTTTGCGTTTCCCTTTGCTACCACCGTTATGCCAGCTGTAAGTAAAAAATATTGTATAAATTATATATGATAATAGTTAGGTATTAGCATATGAAAAAATTGAGATTTCTTAGCCAAACTCTAAGTGAAAAGGAGATTTATAGGTATTATAGTACTTAAAAAATTTTTCAACTTAAATCATCTAAACAACAAATGCTTCAAGATAATTTAGATAGTCGTGACTTAAGGCCGTTACTCACTGATGTTGCTTCTGAATCTTCCCTGGCCACTGATGTCCAGGGTGAGGATACGGGATCCCTTCACGTCGTAGTCAGCAGTTACAATCAGCTTCGGGATGCTCAGTTTGATTTCGGCTACGTACTTATTGTTCAAGTTCAATCTGAAATATGAAAATATTTTTTATCATTTTATTATATTTGGATTTATGGTCGTGACTATTTGCTCAAATATGTATTATTATCTCGTATTAGAGGTAAGTATATTCTATACATTCAATAAATTGGAAAGCTATTTTTAAGACTTTTGCCCCAAGTTCATAAGTAAATATATAAGTCTGTCTAATGTTTATGTTCAGAACAAAAATGCTAAAGTATTCTAGTCGCTTATGACGTCAGTAATCTGAAGATCAACGGTTAGCATCGATTCACTAACGATACTTCAGAAAATGAAATTTCTTTTAGCCAAATTTCAACAACACCAATATTTTCTTAATCAACTTTAAATGGATCTATTTAAGTTTGTTACTGAGCTTACGACATTGTTAATTCTTCTTTTTCTTTGTTTCATTTGAAGTCTTTTATTGTTTGAACTTATTGTGAATATTGTGTCACAATTAGCATTTACTTTTAAAAACAGGTTTCAAATGTATTCAATTGTATTTACTGTAACTGTTATGAATGTGACCGTAAAATGTGTTGCAAATTTTAATTATTTCATTGCAAGCCCACTTGTTTGACATGTTATATGCAGCGTAAATCTAAGTCTATACCACATCTGTTCAAAACTAACTTGCCCCAGATTTAATACGACTGGTTTATTAGTAACTTGAACACAGATTAGTCATAATTTTGTTGATCGATGTCATTGATTACGATTATAAAATAGCTGACCTTTATGATTTCAAACGATTACTTTGAGAGATATTTAAATTATGTAGTGATTTATTATATACAAATAGTGACTGTACCACGATTTAGTATCTAGTATTATTCATATAAATTTCGTGGATTCAATGTTAGATAACATATCACAAAAGTATATAGCGTACCTGAATTTCTCAATTTTAAATTTGGATCCACCGACTGCTTTCATATTTCTAATGTTGGCTTTCAATCTCAGATTGTTGGCAGTCCTATCCAGCTTCAATGTTGGTACATTGAACGGCTCGAGGGTTGGTACATTGAGTTCAGGAATACCGTTTAAAAGCCTCGGTCTGACCACTTCCACTGCTGCTAGAATACACTTCTCTAATTCTGGGTCATTCCTCTTGCATTGCGGAAAATCGTCCGCTGAAATAGACATCAAAAACTAAATTAGAAATTACGTCTTCAGAAAGTTATATAGTTTTGTGGAAATATTAACGTAAAGTAAGTTAACTCGAGTAAATCGTAAGCTTAAGAAATTATTTACAACATTTGTATGCACTATGGCTATGCAACAGTGCATTCACGTTTTAACTTTAACCATTTGTTAATGCGGAGTGAGCGATCATTTTCGCAATTAAAAGTGACACATTACATTTAGTACAGAATATTTAATAATACAGATAAATATATTTTAAAAACCTGTTGAAATGAATACAAGATATTTCTAACTCTGTTTAAAAAAATCTCTCTGTTTGTTGTAAAAAAAATCTTTCGAAAATTCAACCTAAATATATATTGGTTGGCAATTGTTTTTCGTCTCTTTATAGATTATCAAATCCACTGAATTTTTGTAGACTAGTAATGACATTCCGTCCAAAGCAAGTTCACGATTTGGGCCAGTAACTTGCGTCCTATATTGTTGCAACATGATTTATGCGAACGTTATGTTGACATTTGAATTAATAATTTTATGTTTATTTTGTAATATGTGACCTACCGCTTCGTGTTACCATATTTTTAAAAATCACGACATCTGTAAGGAAATCAGTTCTTGTTAACCTTTGTAGGACAGGGAAAAGCCGAAAGTTCAAGCTCAATTGGCAGTGTAAGATTTTATATATATACCTATAATAATTATTCAATTTTAATAGTATGAGATATCAAAATATAAGGAAGTAGTAAAATTAGGAATCTATGCTGGATAGTTTTTAAGATGTAATCTTAAAAACAGTTAATAATATATCTATAGAGTATTTGATCCTGTAAAAACGTGTAGGTTTTTATTATGTTAAATTCACACACTGAATGTATTTCATAAGATTTTGTCAAATACTTAATATATTAGTCGTATATTTTATTTTGTTTCTCACAAGTTTTTTTAACAACAAAGCTGTGACAAGCGATAGTTTATTTCAAAGACATAAAATTGATGTCAAAAAAATCAATAATACTAATAATTTATCTACTATTACTATATTTGTATCCTTTCACCTTTTAGGAAAAAATTTAATACTAGAAGTACCTGCCAATAACGCAATAATTATGTGTTGAACTTAAAATTATTAGAAAAAAGATCTCAAGGCACCGGCTGAGAGGTTACATCATTGGCTATAAACTGCATAACATTATTGCAAAAACACTTTCTACAGGTAAATGGAGATAGCTAATTGTAACGCTTTAAAAATGCACAATTTCAATATGTTCATATTATAGTTATAATTTTATGAGATTTATTATTATTAAATAAATAAAGTCAAAGATTTTTTCCTTTATACAAAAAGCTAGCTCCTTAAATATTCTTAAATAATAATCTGATGAAGATATTACGTGTTAAAAAAGATCCACCTCATTTTATTTATCTGTTTAAATATAAAAGAAATAAGAACAATAATAGTACACTGACAATAATGCAATAAGATTAAAATCACCGGCAAGTTACATAAAGATTTTAATTAGAAAATGGTAATGACCAAATAAGCTGCAATAAATTACGAGGACGGTAAACAAAGAACTTAACAAGAATTCTATATGAATGTATAAAAATTAAAAAGATTTTTTAGTATAGAATATGAATTTTCAATGAAAAGCCTTTAATCTGTGTCTGTAATGTATCAAAAATCTCATTAATAACTTACGTAATATCTTAGCCGAAGCTGCTACGGAACACGTGACAATTAAAAGAAGAATCTTCATACTGTTTTCGATATTATAAAGGATAATTCACAGATCAGCTCGCAACCAGCAACAGTCAGAAAGCGAGTGTGGCGTGGCGCGGAATCCAGCAATATTTGTATGAAAGGAAAAGGTGGCCGGCTTCGAGGCTGTTGGGCAATGTAAATAAAATTAATTAAAATCACTTCAGGGGAATTCTTATCGAACAAATCTGATTATGACTCATTATTTCAGGCTTATCTTAAATTATGAATACTAAAATTTTTGTTCTATAATTTTCGCATTGTATCCTAATTAAATACGCTATTATTTGGTGATATTATATGTACATATAAATTCAAAGGTTTTTTTTACTTCTGAATAGGCTTTTAATTCTTCAAAGCTTTTGTATTTATTTCTTGTATGTATTTATTAAATGTGTCATAATTATTATTAATGCACATACTCACAAACAGTAGCAGTGAAGAGGTCAAAAACAGCATAAGCAAATGAAAAAGCACCGTATTTTATAATCTCACCGGCATAAAGCATGTTCAATATAAAAGGCTATACATTACAAACAACTGTATTATTAACAGAAAACTATTATTAAAAACTCCCGATGTTATTATTACGTTGCAATTAGAGTACAATCTAACAAAAATATTCCGCCGCCGAGTACGGCGTTACATAAAATTTGCTGTTGCGTATTTGGGATTAAAGCTATCACATAATATCTTTTTTTGCTAATTGCTTTAATATAATAAGAGCACAAAGCGGAGAGCTATTATTTTTATTAAATTGCAACATTTTTTATGCCCTGAAAGACATTTTTAGTATATCTACTCAAGTACTATGAATGTAAATATATATGTATATCACATATATGTATATGTATGATTAAAATCATGGTGAAATTATGATGTTATTGAAGAAACAACAACATATATGGATAGCCTGTCCTTTAATTTTTGTCTCTTGAAATGCTTCCTCGTAATTCTCTGAAGGTTGCCATCGCATTCATTTAAAGAGTAAATTTTTCAAAATGTTACCAAACAAAGGATTATATTGTGTAAAGTACTGTAAAATATACCTACTAATTCCTCTTATTGAAAAGCTGAACATTAGATTTTATTTTTTATTTTATTTCCACGGCGGCAAACGAGTAGACGGCCTACCTGATGGAACATCTTCAACATAAGGGACGTTGCAGATGCGTTGCCAACCTTGATTGAAGGAAAAGGAGAGGAACGGGTAGGAAAAAGGAATATTCAGGAAAGGTTGGGAAAAGGGAAACGGCAGCCGGTTCTCTCACTCATCAGACGAAACGCAGCCAGTAAAGACTACTTCACGCCGATCTTCTGTGAGAGGGTGGTACTTCCCCGGTCGAACCAGCTCATGTTCGAGCTGTATTGAATTGACCACAACTAGCCTCTACCACATTATAAAATTGTTTTTCTGAGACAGCTTCCTAAGTGTTTTAATTACTTTTTCTCACCTCTAAATTATTGTGATTTAGTTTTACAAACTTATTCAACTTTTTAATCTAAACTTTATAAACAGTTAATTTATAAAATTTTGGGTATAATGTAAAATTATACCCAAAACTTTTGATGATATTTTTTGAATTACAAACATTTATTTTTTATAATAATGAAATGATAACACGATTAGTCAATTATTTAGAAATCTGTGACAATTTATATTAATTAATTTGGTTCTAGTAAAATTTTATCGACCTTCATCTTTATTAACCGCTCGTAGGTATCGTCATTTTATATTTACATAGATTTTCGTAACAGTTATTTATAGCTATAGTATACAAGTAACTATTTAATATACCTTTAACTTGGTGATAACATTGGATGTAATTCATAGTCTTAAAAAAACTTTTTAAAATAAGCATATACACGGGAATAATATATGTTTCCAATCAACAATTACAATAACTATTTTATCTGGTTTATAATAATGTTACATTACAATACAAATCTATGTAAACAACTATGTATGTTTTTTCTAAAGGAAATTCCTGCCATTCCGTATCCACTACATATCCATATGACATTAAAATATCAACATTATTCATACAGTTATGGTATTTAATAGTTATACAGTAGGACCTCGATTATCCGGACTAATTGTTGTCGGTAGGCATCCGGATAATTGAAAGTCCGGATAATCCAATATATGAAGAAAAACGGGCTTCTTGCATATGTACATATGCAGTCTGTACCATACATACATATGTAATGTTAGGTGTTTATTTAAAACAACAAATACATATGAGCGAAAATCAACGTTTATTAAGAAATTGTACATAATGTACGTATAAGTGTTATAAGTGGCGTGGCGTTATGCAAGTTCTGACATGTTAATCTATATATATATATATAAATGGATTGCTGTTCCTTAGTCTCACTAAAACTCGAGAACGGCTGAACGGATTTATTTTATCTTAGTCTTGAAATGTTCGTGGAGGTTCAGGGAAGGTATAAAAGCTGGAAAAAAAAATCCGGGAAAACACCCTAAAAACAGCGCTTTTCTATTTCCCATACAAACGGGTTTTTTGACATTAGATTTGACAACTAACTAATATGTCAATCATTCTGTCGCACTTTAGAACACGGAGCTTTATGGCTTAAAGGTAAACTCCAAAAAAATAATTAAGAAATAATTTATTTCTTGATTGAGGCAGTACAAAGTCTGCCGGGTCAGCTAGTGTTAGAATAAACTCGTCGCGATTGGCAGTCCGGATAATCGCGAATTCGGATAACCGAGGTCCGGATAATCGGGGTCCTACTGTATATATATTAAGTAGTTAAAGGCCCGCCTCTCATGCAGGAGGGCGCATGTTCGATCCTGGCCAGTAACAATGTGATTTTTCTGTATCATATGTACTTTCTAAGAGTATTTAGACACTGACACTAACAGACGGTGAAGGAAAACATGAAGAAGAAACCTGGACTTAGAATTTCACAATTATAAGTTTGAAATCACCAACCCGTCTTGAGCAAGCGTGGTGGTTAATGCTCAAATCTTCTCCTGGTGATAAGAGAGCTTTGCTCAGCAGTGGGCTCTGATAGGCCGATGACGATATATGATGATATATATTTATATATGTAGTACAGTAAAATAAAATAATATTAATATACATATTTTAATGATTCGAAAACTTTCATTGTATATTCTACATATTATTATATAAATAATAATTATTTCATAATATATTGGGATATTAATTTGTTTTCACATAAGGAAAACTTTAAGTGTTTCTGAAATGTACAAATATCGTTATACAAATCATAAGTGACATACTTTCCAAATTATATATTCTTAAAACATTACGAACAACTGTTTTGTTTCCAAGAATTAAATTCGTTTTCAAATAAAAAACAATAAGGAATTATCAAAGAGTTGTAAAACTTCTTTGTGGAGTCCTAGCAATTTTACACCGGGACTTTTATTAAGTAGTAATTTTATGTTTTGTCACAAAGGATGTGACCAAATTTCATATTGCGCAAGAAACTGTACGTTGATTGTACTGGCGTGTTATTATTTATAGGAAATTAGCTATTACCATACGAATGATATGGCTGTTATTTCCGTCTATGCCGTCCAATGAATTGAATAAAAAAATATTCTTACTTGAAAATAGTACTAAAAATCTTGGATCATTACTGGAATGATGTGATACACCGAATTTATTAAAGAGTTTCCAATCAAGAGAATAAGATATAGCATCTAATATAGCTAGTAAACTCATGGTAAAAATAAGGTCTAATGTAGCTCAATTAATTTAGTCATTTTTCAAAAATGTTGGTATTCGACAAAAAAAAGGAAATTAAACCTTGCAAATTAACATTTTTGGATCCTAAAATAAAAATATATATTTTTAACACTACTTCCAACGTCCCTAGGATGCCGTCATAAGATTCTAGTTTCTTTACAGAGATATTCTTGAAGTTACATTAAAATGTACAGCCCAACGGAAAACCCTGTTACAGTTTTTAATATCGTTTAAATTTTTAATCAAAGAATAGCAAATTAGCAGTAATTCGGAAATGGTATAAAGGTATAAAAAATTGCATATGATTACTAGACAAAATGTATTTTGACATAAATATTAAAGTAATCTTATTCAATTTTTATACCTTTATACATAATATTCTTTAAAACAGTTACATATTTTCATCAAAAAGAATTCATCCATCAAGTAAAATATCGTATGTATAAATCTGATTAAATCATTTTGTATACTTAATATCTTTTTTTACATAACGTGTCTTTACAATAAGAATATGATAAAAATGTTATTGAAGATTCGTTTCTGGTAGGAGTCGGCATCCTCACATTATTTCGGTATTTGTAGATCGCTATTACATGCTTGGCAAAAGGAGGGCTCACACATAACTTGCTCGCTCCTACAATTAAGGTAAGATTTAATTGACCTCATTTGATTAATTTTAATAAAGTATACGTATGTTAATGTTATAGTTTAATTGTTGGACAGAACAATGAAAATACATTCATATATTTTAATTTTAAAGTAGAATTTACAACAATATATATATTAATATTAGCAAAATATATAATCCGTATCCATATATCATCCAAGACATACATTTTTACCTCAATGTAATGCAGTATGACTAAACCAAAACTTAATTGTGTGACCACAATAATGCTAGTGTGATTTGAAAATTGAAGATTTAAATCGTTTAATATAATAAAGTATCTTTAAAATCCTATAAATAATTATTTTATTTTAAATGTATAGGAGTTAAAAGATATATCTAATTGCAAGCAATCTGTATCCTTACTATTTGTCTACTTATCCTATGTATAGATGTTTTCAAAATATTATTTTCTCCCCATCAATATTATCAATAGTGAACATTTATCTAGTAAGAACTGAAAACTGTCTGTACTTAGTTTGGCAAAGTTCCAGTAAGTATAACGATCTTACTGATTCAGAATAAATATCTCGTAGGTCGGCTAAAACAAGGTTTGCGAATAAAACAAGTTATAGATGAAAATATTTTTGTAAAAGCCTTAAAATATAATTTCTAATATCTAAAAATATCTTTCTATATAATCTTAAGTATTTAATGCTTGTGAATTTAACAAGTCTCGTCAAAGTTAATTACATAAGTTTCATGATGTTTTATTTCCATAATTTCGATTGTAAAATGTCGTATAGATATGTTAATTATTGCAAGTTTTACAACGCTCTCAAGGTACTCAATAGCGCACTGATTTTTTACTCTATAAATTCTATACAGATTTTTAAACCACCAGGAACCATTTCCTAATATACTAATTCATATTTAAAATAGTATAAATCTTATAACATAAGGGTGAGATGTTTAAAAATATAAAATTTTCATCAAAACCAAAAAAACTATGACAAGTTTTAAATACTTATGTGCGTTGAGCACTACTTTTGGGATGCTCCAAATCTTATATTTCATTTAAAAATATCACATTTTTCCTTAAAACAACATCCATTTAAATCAAGGGAAAAGTTCTTGGTAAGTAAATTTTGATGTAATCTTATTTGCCATTTCCGTAAAGAGGTCGGCGAGTGACCTTTCTAGCACTGGACTTATTTCTGAGAGGAAGACTTGTGAGTTTTCGTTGATGACCCTGTTGGTGGCTGGTCCGAGGACTGGATCGCCATCGAACAGATTGGTCAGGTAGATGGAGGATTCTCCCACGCGAAGTTTGACCTTCATAGGCTCGAAGGTCAGATATTCATTGTCACCGCGCTTGTCTTTGTGGCCGCGCATTGTTACATTACAAGCGTAGTCCTCTGTAACATATAAATTGATTGTTATGTAAACTATACTTTAAAAGCATTATAAATATGGAGCCTTTTAATTTTTTAACTTCTAATTCAACCTTCAATCTCCAGCTAAAATATGTCTTCATCATCTCATGTTAATTGTAACTTGATGAGATCTTTAATTTAAATTTAATTTAATTTAAATAAAACTTATATTTGTCGGATTATACTACGCGTGTTTAATTATTTTAAAAACTACATTATGCCGACGTTTCGGTTACTTTTCAGCAACCGTGATCACGAGCAGGCGAGATATGTAACTTGCCCTGCAAATTTGATTAGTTTCTTTTATCGCGTTTCAGTAAAGGCCCTTAATTCTAATTGCGATAAGGTTGAGCGTGTGAAATAATAATTTCATATTAAGATTAACATATTTACGGCATCTAATGCTTATAACTTCAATAAAACGAATTTAGTGCCGTAAATGTAAAAACAATTAAAAAGCAATTTGAAATTTAATTTCCAAACGTATATATAAATTATATATTTTTCGGAAACTCAACATACGACCTTAGAGATAGGATGACATATTTGAATAAAATTTTACAAATCTTGGCTTTCTCAGCATAATGGATAACTACACCTGAAATATATACCAAAACTGAAATACAATACACGATGAAAATTCTTAGCATTATTACTCTTCTCTCCATGAAAAGCCAATGTTTTTTTATTTTACATTTCTTCATATTTCATACTCAACGTAAGTAGTATCGCTTTAACAATATTCCACGGTATTTACATGAATTCGTTTGAACCATCTTTCAAAACAAACGTTTACGATATTTGGTCATTGAGTATATTGTACGAGGGCCTTTAACCCACTTGTATCAGGTCTCGTAATAGCAAAAACCCCGACCGGTCAGCTATGAACGTAACGTACCGATTAACACACGCCTAAACAAACAGGTGATGGATTTATATGTATTGTTTACGTTCTGGCTTTAGTTTTTGTATCTCTTATAATATTATGGTTTAACACGAACTTAATTTGTTAGAAAAACGATATACATAAAATGACAATTTGCCTCATGTACTTTCTAAGAGTATTTAGACATCACTGACTAATGCATTCCCAAAGAGGGTTGACGTCAGGCAGGCCGCCGGTCGTAAAAACAATTAGCCAAAACTATTCACACCATGTAAGGCAGATCCTGGCTAAAGCTGGGAAATTGCCAGGTATGAGAAGAACATTAGTGTTATTTAATTCTTATCTATATTAAAGGATGGTGATAAATTATGGATTAGCCGAATATGATGGAAATGGTTGTGGTAAATTTCATTATAAATATAAAATTATAAGTATTCACATATTGTTAATAATATTAATCTAACTCAACGATAGTACTACTTCTCCGGAGAGTCTGTCAAAGCAACAGGGTTAATTAGTAATACGAGAATATAGTAAACATGTTTACGGTTCAAATTCAATGGAGTCAGATATGGCATAGTTAAGATCTTAAATGGTATATCAAGCAGATTTACTCCATCCTTTCTCTTAAATTATATCTTAATCAAATTGAAATGGGCAAAAGCGACCACATAAACATCATTGTTTAGAAATAAATGTAAAAAAATTTTTGATTACAAAGTTATACAATGTGAAAAAATTAAAAAACAAATAAATAATTTAAATTTAGATGAATAACCTTCTGTTATTAATTAAATGCCATAAATCCACGAAAAATCGGTATTTTTAATCTACCGAGTAAACTCATTGTGAATACCAATTTAAAATATATACTAGCATCGTCAGTCAATATTAATATTTACAGACCCGCAGCGCCGTTAGCAAATCTACATAAAAAACTTATTTATAATATAAACCGCAAAATATTACAAAAACATAGAATGTTCTATCACTTATACCCATTCTCTAACTACATTAAAATTTGTCGTAGTTTTATATATATCACTAAATATATATCACTAATAAAATAATCGAATATTATGAAAGGCTAAACATAACATATTGTTAATGTTACCTTGATATACGAAAAATTGCTTCTTTATTATAGTTTCATAGCAAAATATTTTTAATGACTGAATTCTTATCGGCATAAATGGATTTAACTTACTGAATGACCCTGTAATGTTTCCTCTTCCTTGAAGTCTCAATAACAAGACTTGTATGTCCATTTTGTATTTTCCAGCAAAGTCAAGTTTTGGAAGAAGCAGTTTGAAATCAAATCTATTCTTGTCGAGGTCTGACCTGTAATACAGAAACAAAAATTTTCAAACTGGCTAGAAATAAATAAAAAAATTAAAGGAAAAAACTATTTTATATGTTCGATTTGTGGTGTAAAAACTTCAGTAATTGTCATTAAACTTACTTTAACTCTTGTATAATAAAATTGCTTGGTCCCCTGACTTTCACATCGTTGACCACAGCCGTAAGTTTAGCGCCCTGTGGTCCGCGCGCGAGGGCTATTTGACCGAGACTAAGAGGCTCAATCGAAGGTACTTCAAGTTCAGGAATGCCCTGGAATTTAATGAAATTTCCATTAAGATATGACTATGATAAAAAAATAACCACAATATAATAATACAATAAAAAAACATAGGTTAAGAATAAGTCTGGTTAGTAATAAATAAAAAATGATTTATAGATACAAGTTAAAAGTAATGGCAGTTTAGTTATTGCTTTTACACAAATAAGAATATTCTAATACACGACAAAGTAGTTTATTGTATCATAGTTTACATTGTATTGTATGTATAATAAGTCTGAAGTCAAATTACTATAAAAAATATGTATAAATACGACGAGAAATATACCTACGTTCTTATAAAAATGAAATTGGTTTTCAGTGAATTTGACGTTTATAATTTGTCAAAAATATTAAAAGTACCTTCAAATTGTTTCATCAAATAAATTGAAAGAGCTACTGTGTATCTTTCCAACAACCTTGAGTAAATTTTAAAGGACTGTCCGTTTCATAGCCGTAGTGTAAAGTTTATTTAATAATCATTATTTTTGTTATGCAAATACCGCGAATCTATTCTGTATTTACGTTTGCACTTATCTTGACACTCTTAACTTGTTACGAAATTCACTGACAATGACATACTTTCAAATTTGCGCTAAAAGGGATTTTTTTATTAATTGCATCTATGTCATCATATTTTTAATGACATTGATATAAAGTGTAAATACTGTCATTGATTTGAATGAAATTGTCTGTTAAGAAAAATTTTCTGACTGTTTCTTCTCTGGAAATTTGTTTTTAGCAAAACATTAAAAGGTTTTATCAAAGTATTATACGATTTTAATTTAGTCATGGGTCCAATAAATATTTATACTCGTAAAAATAGACATGTAGAAAATGTACCTCCTAAGTGGCGTATAGAAATTATCCAAGAATAAATAATAATAATAACTGTAAACCTATTTTTATACTTACAACTTTAAAAATATTAATATTTTTTATGCCTAGTGTGTATTACTAGCGTAATAAAAGCGAGTTTTGTTTGTTTGTTCAGAACGATGATTTTGAGACTATGCTAAAACTAATTTACTGCTGGTTTTTTATATTGAACACAACTACTAAAAACCTAGTGTCGTTATAAGCTGTAGCGTTTATATTATAGTAATATTTTAAACAAGTTACAATAAACACAAGTAACCATTAATTCAAATACCTACTTTCAAATCAACAACTTCTTTTTAAATGTATAACATACTCGTAAATATTGAATTATTTCACAGAATATATTCTTCTTTCCCAGATAATATATTACATATTCAGTTGTAAAACAGAACGTGTTTGTATTAGAATATTTCTTATAATCATTCATAAGGCTTTGACGTAAATAAAAATATAAAATAATTTATAATGACACCTGAGCTGAGATAGTAAATGAGTTTAAAATGTGAATCCTACGTGAGTTTTAATATATTGATAAGGATAATGATTCAAACATGACAAAGGATTTAAAGTTATATCAATATGTGTTATGTATAAAAGGCTTGTGCAACATTTTTATAACAACGAGTGCTGAATATGGGGCTGTATACTACACTCATTGTTATTGCGCTTGCAATAATTTGTGAGGTAAATATTAGTTACATTTTTATCATAATATTCGATAATATAAGAGATTAGATTCTTTTCTAATGACGATTTCTAACTCATATCATCATATTGATACTTATACTTTTATTTTTTTTAGAATAATTTTGTTACAAGCCGGGCCTGCAATGGACGAAGTACTGTAATTCAAGTGAGGGTACCATCAAAGACCAACGTCACTATCAAATATCCATCTGAAATCGATCCTGTGAAATTTGTACCAAATCCGACCAAAAAAGACCCTCAATGTTTCAAATGTCGTAACAATAGATGTGAAAAATGTAACAATTTTAATCCGAATGCAAGAACAGTATTGGATCGTAGACCAACGTCACGGACTAATATTGTTATAGATCTCAAAGGAAAACATCCTAAAAAAGGCAACGAGGCTAAAGACAAGGATATTTACGATACTCTTGTGTATGTTGGAGATAAAAATACAGCCACCAGTGTTAGCAACTCGACAGCTAAAGCAGCACAGGGCGCTGCAGCTTCGACATCAGCAGCAGCTTCGACATCTAACACTGATTTAATTGCTGCCTTTAACGAGAAAAATAACGGAACTTCTGGCAATACAGAAGACGTATACGTAGAGGATAGTTCAAAATCAAGTGCAAATAGTTCAGCCCAAGCAACAGCTGGAAAATCAGATCCAAGCAAAACGGATTCAAACCAAAAACCAAATATTTCACCTCAAAAGCAAGCAGAACCACCCCAACAGCCCTCTCCAGCTCAGAATGGAAGTCCAGGACAACCTCAAAACCCAAGTTCACAGCAGCAACCGACATCTGGGCCGGAACCAACAAAACAAACACCAGACAACTCCGGTCCAAGTCAACAGCCAACGCCAGGAGGAGATAATGCAGCATCACCCAGTTCCGCTGACGCAGGATCTCCTCCCAACCCTGCACCGTCAGGTAACCCACCAGATGCACCCGCAACTCCTGCCGCCGAATCACCAGCTCCAACATCCCCGGCTGCTGAACCACCAGTTCCAGAAACACCAGCAGCTGAAAACCCAGCTCCCGAAACTCCGGAAGCACAATCACCACCTGCCGAATCACCACCAGCCGAATCACCACCTGCAGAATCCCCACCTGCTGAAACACCGGCTGCCGATGGACCGTCTTCTTAACGTCAATTTATATATTGACTTTTCTTTTCATATATTTACAACATTATACATGACATATATAATAAATAACATCTCAAAACTTACCTCTTTCATCTTCGGCCGCAGCTCTTCCACTGAATTTATGATGCACTTGTCGACATTGGGATCTTTTCTCTGACAAACTTTTATGTATGGTGCTGAAATAAAAAAGTTTCTGTAAGTAAAACGTCCTTAACCTTTTACGTAATTTTTTATTATTAACAATCTTAATTAATGACTTATACGGAACTCATTTATAGTACATACATTTTTATTCGAAATTCTACAATGTTTAAGTTGTAATAATAGCATATGACTTGTAATAAAAACCTTGGTTTATCGTTTGTGGTATATTTTCTCTGATCGAATAATCAAGGTTTGTTTAATAATTTTTGTTGCTTGCAATAGGTTTGCTGTAATTTCTAAGCCACAACTCGAAAAAAGATAAATTATTATATTATACAATCGTTTAACTACCAATAATTATGATATCAAGCTTTTCTATTTAATATACTGAATTCTCATTTAAGTATACCCGTAAATATTGATGCGTTTAAAAATGATACTAGAAATAATTATATATAATGAGATCTAAGACTCTCGCGAGTATTTAATTATATAAATGAAACTTATAGTTTCTTTAGTGAAAATATTAGTTTCACTTAAAGCAATAAATTTATAATAGCATATGATGCATTTAACATGCCTTTGAATAAGCCGGAGTGAAATTAAACAAATATGACTTTACAACTAATGTGAGTAAAATACTTCTTTACATATTCATTATTATCTGAGTTTATTTAAATTCATTTCATTATTTAAAATTATTTTCATAATAATTAATATTATTAAACAAGGTTAATTTATTATAGTTAATAAAATAAATCATGTTATTTATATTCCAATGGCAAATATATTATAAAAGGTAATTGGAATAAATTTATATCTGAGCAGTAATTATTTCTATTACAAAATATCAACTGAACATTTATTTTAGATGCCCCGGGTCTTGTAACTAGGAAAGTACTTAAGAATGGTTATAATAACTACAATATAATTATTACTGTTGTAAGTCAATTCTCTTGAACTGATTTTGATAAAATTTAACCAAACACAAATACTTAATATTTTATAATATTATAATATTACAAATGATAAATTTAAAGGGGTAAAAAATAAGAGGTAGCTCTTTGAAAGTAATAGTTCTCTGTTTGAGTGGTGCAAATATTTAAATTATAAATTGCATATGTTAATAATAATCTGCAATCAATTATGTTTGTGAGAGTGTTTGCGATAGAAGTAGAGCATGCCGCAACGCTGTGACAACACTGTCCAAGAGATCATTACAAGTTTTTGTAAGCATTCATTATAAAGGACTGGCCCTGACTTAGATGCTGATATTTGTAGGATGAATGAGAGCAATCATTGCTGTCGAAATGCGGAGAAATATTAAAAATAAATTACGTCAAATGAAACAATATGAGGAATAGAAACCATTGATTATCGAATAGGAAAGCAACTTACGTATATCAGAAGCCGCGAAATGCAAGGCGAGTAAGAGGAAGATGGGAGTCAACATGCTTGCACAATACAAATAACTCGCAAATATTAAAAAACACTGCCGCAATCGGCCAGCCGGCTCGCTGTTTCAACCGGCACTGCGGCTGCTCACTCCAAAACAACTTAGGACACATGTGAATGTCTCTGGATGAGGTTTGCTCAATGTTTTATTGCGTACCTTATCTAATTGGTGACATGTGAGCAAGACGGCTTTCTATTTCGGAGCGGACGTATCCGTTCCTTGATGGTGGAAGTTTGTACCCTGGAAGTTGGATTCCATCGCTGCACGTGAATGGATCACGTGCAAGTTGCATAATGAGTGGTGCAAGCTGTACCCTGCGGTGTAATTTATGTACAAACTAGAATTAACCTGTTTCATTCTTTTTTAATAAAACTACAATTTTTATTATACATACATGAATCGATTGTAATAATTTCCGTGATAGAGTAATATTTTCTATTTGATTAATTGATCAATGAACTTTATAATTACTTAGTTACTTTTACCTAATTTATTTTAATCAACAATATTACTTATATTCTTTTAAAATTATCTTGAATGATGATAATTAACAAAGGGATAATGCATTAAAAAAATATTTTATCACATTTTTTTATAAGACCGCAGTTTTATAATTTTACTTATTTTTTTTAATACAAATTTTTACATAAACAATTTACTATATTGTAAAGCAACTTAATTTTTTTTAACTTTTTCCTCCAATATAAAAAATAATCCTATTTTGCGAGATAAATCATTTACAAATACTGTTGTTTACATTTCTGTATACATAATTTTGACACAAAATGACCTGGTCATAAAATATTCCTAGTAAAAATGGCCATTCCAAACACTGAAATATAAATAGCAACGACTACTATTTAAATTATACATTGAATATAAAAAAATCACAAACAATTAAATAATTAACTAAAAAAATTAAAGTGTTTTTACAAATTTATAAATGTAAAAGATATGGACTTTACTAAGTGAAGTTAAAGAAATGCTTCACTATAGTGAGAAAATTAAACTAATCTTTTTAATTAATTACAAGAAATATAGAGTTTTGAATAATAAGATTATGTTTTATTGTAGAATATAATTCGATACAAGAAAATGTCTTTTACTTTTGTACGCTGAAATATTAGGTCCCGAATCTAGTAGCATCTGGAATTCGCTCAGTTATTGAACCACTACATCAACATGTATAGATTCCTAAAATCTTTAAAAAAAGACAAGTATTGCTTGTTGCCATTTCTGTTGTAAACACGAATTTTATGTCTCTATCAGTCTGGCATTTAAGACATCAAAAAAAGATTTCGCAAACTTATAAAATAACGACGTTAATATATAATTATGAATTACGGTCTGTATAACCTTTGACATAAAATTTAGGACTAATATAGTGTAAGAGCTTCATTATTAGGACTAATATAGAGCTGCTAATTCTGCTGTTGCTGCTACGGACATGTGCTTCAGCAATTTCAATTTCAGCAGTTCCCCTAAAATAGGCTATTGATATCAGATATAATTTATTCCTGGTGAAAACAGTTTTAAATATTCCCATTGCTTAAAATCAATGATAGTGAAATCAGTATTATAGTAAACTTAGCAAGAATACAGTTATATTTCATCAAGATTAAGTTTATTTGGATAAATATATCATTGTGAGAGGTTCAGGTTATTAGTTATAAAATGTATGTAAGTGTATTAGTTATAAAATATCGTTCTAAGAGCTGGAGATCTGATGGTATGCGACACTCATATTGCGTTATCCTACATTGTATATTTTTTTGTCTAAACTTTGACCCATATATTTCATTTAAACCCTTATCTTTAATCTAAAAATTAAAGTGAGACCACTATGGACTATGACTATCTATAGTGGAATCAATATTGACTGAAATTCATGTAAGTCTTATTTTTGCAAACGACATATAATATAAACTTACTAACCAATCTACAATCTACGATCTAGAACCATAGGCCATTTGAAAGGATGAATGCTCCCTTTGATTGTTCTGTCGTACAAAATAATTATTTTAGAAGTCTGCTTGAATAAAATTTACATTTGTGATATGGCCTCATAGAGAATGTTAACTGATCTTTTACAAATGCTTATATGTGTATACATCGTCTAGGTGGTTCCAAAAGGTAGTGGTGTATAAGAATTCAATAAAAATGTTTTTTTATTCCAAATATAGAACAAAGGACACATTGGCGTTTCCTTTCACGTTGCTAATATCTATCAGAGATGGAAACCTTTACAATCATGAAGATTGACCCTTTATATATAAATATATATAAAACAAACATAGTTATGTACAAAAAGAATATATTTATTAAATTACCACGATTAATTCTCTTAATATAACATTTTAAGCCCAAAATGGAACAAAACAAATACAATTACTATGACTTTTTTGGTATCAAACTTATAAGTTTTTGGTATAAATACCTACATGGTATAAATCTAAGATCAATTTTTTGGATCTCAGGGGTATAGTAGCGGCATGAATTCCGTTTCCGTCAGCGAGTGGCGCTGTGACTATGAAGCAACTGGTCAAGGCGATCCGGCGTATATTGGCAACTGTAGAAATAAGATCTCACCACCTTTACGTAAGTATCATCAAACAATAACACGAATTACTGTACTTATAACTCTTAGTGGCTTTCATATATATGTGGAAGTTCATGATTGTTGTCAATGTCAAAATTAAGAATAAATAGCATCTTAATTATATAAAAAAAATTGAATAATTCTATTCAATTAAGTTTGGGCGTTTTTGGTTGAATAAAAATTCTTGTTTTTTTTTATTTACTCTTATAATTTTATATTTATTTTAAACATATTGCTAAGTTTTTCATAAATCTGATATTACTTTATTTGGTCGTTCAGTAAATTTAAATGAAAATATCTTATAAATATCTTAATGTATATGATTTTATCATTCCACAAGTGCTAAATACAGTTTGTCATATTCAGTTACACTTTTTTGCGGGTTAGGAATGTTAAACGTACACATAACACACGCTCAGAGTGTTAGAACTTATGTAAGTTCAATTTAAATCTAAAATTAACCTTTTTTCTTTTGCAAAATTTTGCTAGAATCATTAATATATGATTACCTATATTTATATTATTATTAAAATAAGATATTTCTAGTATCAATAATTTTTAAGAATTTAAAATTTTTTGAAACGCCAAATAAATTTTCACTATGGTCATTTGATCTAGATTGTAACTAACCTTCTACAAATTATCCATTCTAAATGTAGTTGATAGTATTTACATTTTCTCGCCAACGACAGCTATAATTGAAGAATGGAAAATTTTCATCTCGTCTGTCCGTGATCACGGTTGCTGCAAAGTAAGCGAAACGTAGGAAGAATGTAAGTTTTAAAAGTAATAAAATAAAGCATTGTAATCCGAAAATATATCTTTTATATAAAGTTCTTGTGTCGCCGTGTTTTAATAATGTAGTATTAAAAATACATACAACTCTAAATTTTTACTTTTTTATCACCGAACTCTATTTTTGATTTGGTAAAAGAACGTTTGCCGGGTATATATTTAAAAAAAAAATTGTGTGTAATAAAAAAATTAACTTAAAATGCAATACGTTTGTCTTCACTACTTAAAAAAAAATCTGTCCCGCCTTCTCACTGTAAAAATAGTCTTTAAATTTTCATACGTACATATATATTAGGTAACAGTGTAGACAAGGACAGAAGCTCAGGTAAACCCGTAGACAGAAAATAGTCAACAATTCAAACAGAATTTTGTTCAGCAGACAAGTACAATAAAAATTTCAAAACTTTGTATATACTCACATATTTTGCTGGTTTTCAGTACATTATAATCATACATATTTCCCAACCGGGTGTTACGCACTACGGACGGCTGGTAGGATGCGAACCAAAGGAATTCATTATCCGCGAATTAGATTAGAAAACGTTATCCAAGGTTTATGAAACTAGAAGTAGGTGTAAAAATAAAATAAACTATATAACCTTTCACTGGCTAGTTCTCAATTTGATTTTTAATTTCTTTTACTGCCCCATCGTCTAACAAATAAGCTTAAAGTATTAATTCAAGTTCGCTAAATTTAAATATCTTACGGAAATGTGAGTTGCCTTTGTGGATTTCAAAACAAAAGATTAAAGTTCAGCTTTATTATATGCTTAATAAATACAAATGGTACTGAATTTATTAATATAACAAAGTTTAATAAGAACTTGATAAAAAGGAAGGAAAGTCTTTTCTTTCAATGATGTAAAGTAAAACTCAAATTTATATTAAAACAATAATTTTATTATAGGCATGAATATAAAGATTATTAATTATTTACAATAAATAATAAATTTCAAACAACTGGAACTAAATAAATACAATTGTCTGTAACTGTAATTATCGTTACAAAATTATTATAACACGTAATATAATACGTTGCCGAAATAAATGGTTACGTAAAAAAAATTACGTAGAAAAAACATTAGGGTCATTTCGGTGTTCGAAAATATTAAATAACTAATGCAATGTACATAACAACTAGTAATTTCGTTTTGTAACAAATGTTATCATTGGATTTTTAATATAACGCTGATTACATGGAATAGATTGTACATATGTATTATGTTTAAAGATCTTTAAGCTGAAAACATTTGTGATGATTTAACAATATAAACGGTTATCTTATTCTATATAAATATATTAAATCTCTTATAAAAACTAAGCTTTAGGTAACATTTCGTCTAATGGAAGGTTGTATACTATCTTGTTTGCCGCGTCTAATAATATCTTGGCGACTGTTTTCTCTATGTAAGGCTGCATTGTCTTCAAGAATTCTCCTCTGTTTTGGTTTATGGCTTCATTGGTTGCATCTCCTGTAACCGTATCAGACATTTTAGCAAATCTATACCTTAGATACCTACGGTCGAAGATTCATTTTCTATTCTCATGATATAATAAATGACTATAAATTCGTCTATAATTTTACACTTAAAGACATACAATAAATGGATGAATGAATATTATATTATAGTTTTATCCAACTTATACGTGTCTCGATTAGTACTAATCTATCATATAATATACAAAAAATGTGTCTATGATGACCATATTATTGGGTCAGAAAGTTGTTGAAAATATACAAACCTAGAGCCTTGTTTCCATTGAAAAGTCCATCGAGCCTGATACGGTAATCCTTGATGACGATGTCCACAGTGAGACTGGTGAACTTCAAGTATTGCACTCCATCCCTCATGTAGATCTCTGTCTTCAGAACTACGTCAGCGTCGCATTTTACTGAAAACATTACCATTGATTGAAGAAACTATCCTATATTATTGGAGACTTTTCTTCCTTAATACGTATTTTCTTTGTTATACAGTATGATGCCAAGAAAATTCTTTTAAAATCGTAAAGCTCTGAAAATCAAGCAGCCAAAAATTTTTAAACATTATTGTACTAAAATCTCTGACTATATGGCCTGTGTTATAACAATTCTCCAACTTCTAGCAGCTATATGTATATACTATGTCTCATATAAACCAAATCTACATATTAACTTTGTATATAATGTTTTACTATTCTATATAAATTAAGTAAATCCATACTAGCGTCAGCCACCAGATTCCCTTCTCCTCTCAAAGGCACGATGAGTATCTGAGTGTCGAGGTTGTAGCGACCGTCCAGATGCAGGCGTGGGAAACGTACTTTACCCCGAATCAAGAGAGTATCTACGTCGACACTGTCAAAATATTACATAAAATTAATTACATATTAATAATACTAAAAGGATTTAAAATAAATCGTAAAAGAGATAGTGATGACATTTTCGTATAAAAGTGGTTTTATTTAGCTACCTTCGCTCGTTTTTTTATTTCTTTTATTAATCGAACTTAAGTTTCGATTTTAGAACACCTAATATATAACACGATGAAAATATTTATTATAATTACTTGCTAATTATTTAAAATTGTCTATAAAAGTCATTTACATTATTATATTTTAGAAGATAAATATTACATCTTAAAGCATACTTTCTATTCTACAGTATTTTTTAATAACAGTGCCATCTACTCTTATAAGTTTGAACTAAAAAGAAAAACAAGTTTCTTTAAAGAACAAACAGAATTCACAAACATTTTAAATTAATGTGTGACAGATGGCGTTAAAGTTTTCAGATAATTTATAAAATAAACTCAATGTTAAACTAAATTGGCCTTAATTTATGATAACTTCTTACTTGAGACTTCACAAGTTAGGACTTCAAAATTATGCTTACAAAGCACTGTATTAAAAATACAGTTCTTTTAACTAACCAGTAGTGACATCTATAGGCTAATTTTGAAAACAACTATAATGGCGTGATCTCGCGCGGATTTTGCAATTTTTCAACATTTTACCTAGATCTTACGTAAAGTTTTAAAAAATACAACAAAATAAATGACAACAAACATACATACATACACTCAAAAAGTTACGTATTAATAGTATTAGTGATGTTTTTATATGATATAATCTAAGTGAACTTATTAACGGAAAGTTTATAATAATTTCTACTTCAGGTACTTACTCAATACTCTTTATAGTAAAGTTCCCAGCGCCAGATACCCTAACATCTTTACCAGATGCTTTCAATGGAAGCAAGTCCCCGCTGACAGCGACGATCTGAAAAAATAGGATTTTGTTACTACATTATCCGTGGTAAATATTGAAATTGGCTTAATTGTTTTTTTTTAAGTTGTACACAATATAAATTTCCTTCAGTAAAACATTAGGTATATATGTGTAATCGTTATTTTATTCTATAACAAAGTTTTTTATGTTCTAACTCGTACAAGGAATTAACTTATATGATATATTTTTCTTCCTGTAGTCATAATAACTGTACATAAAATCTCAAATTTTATTTCTACGTTCTTAATTCATGAAGCATTAGATAATAATCGTATAAATTGAATTAAATCGATTAGTATGAATTGAATCACGTGCGCACAACAAACTGTCAGTATCAGGTTTATCACACAAAACTCGTTATAAGGGAGTACTTTTATGTTTTTTTACTTCATGATGATTACACTATAAAAATAGAATCTATTAAAAATAAATACGTAAATAACCGGTCGGATATTAATCTCTTGTGTTTGGAATGACCCAAACTTTAATTTGTACTTACAAAAAAAATTTAAATCATGTTCTTTAATCAAGCTTGACTATTTTTTACGAACCCCAACACCGATGAACCAAGGTTGAACCTTCATAAATCATTTATATATAAATAAGGTTTTTCTAATAAAAAAACTAGTTATATGTTGACATATGATCCTTATAAGAATATTAAATTATTATTAACATTGTAATTATTACACAATGTGTTTCTTTGAAACACGCTTGTACCATTGTATGTTCTATTCATCTGTTACCCATGATTACGTTTTACATATGTATACATAACTATGAAAATAAACCACTAAGAGAATGCAAGCGTTCAATCAATTAATTTCATGAATTAATAGACAATTGTATTGTTAGATTTGTTTTTTTATGATAATCCCGTATCCTGGTGATGTAATTATCGATTTCTGTTAAATCGGAATCAGAGTTTTTTAGGACATCATTATAAGTATCGGTAATTATTAAGTACACGTCATATAAGTCAAATATGATTTTAAAAATTCAGTATTTTAACAAAAAATCGGTTTCGGAGAGAAATAAAGAAGAGAGTTATAGATTTAAAAAATGAGTTATAAGCCATTTATGAATTTTATGACCAAATTTTTTTATAAACATTAAAAGTTAAAGCAAGTCTTTTCCCTTGAAATATTTATTAAAACGAATTTAAGAAAAGAAATCATTTTATTTTATTTTTCATATTATACTTATTTTATTAACGACTTTTATATCAATGCAGACACATTTTTAATTTATACCAAAGCTATAATAATAATAATTGTCTATAAAATTTTCCGATAGTAAACATACCGTTTTTTATAAAAGAATCTATAAATATGTAAGCAGTTTATATTTATTAAATTTAATAGGAAATATTTAAACAAAACTTTTAATTTAATGAAATCTAAGACTTACGATTATTCATTTGAATTAAACTAATATATTTTGAATTAAATACGTGTATTTTATTATTCTAACACCATTATATTCATTTCGGTCACTTTCAACACGGGCCCGTGATTACGGTTGCTGAAAAGTAACCGAAACGTCGGGAGTATGTAATTTTAGTAGTATCCTCAAACTATTAATTTCATATAATATAATCTCAATAATATAAGTTTCATAATTAGCCAAAATTTGTAAGGCAGACCCTGGCTAAAGCTGGAAAATTGCCAGGTAGAAGAAGAATAATTTAAGTCTCAATAATACTTATTTCTTACCTCGGGTATGTAAAAAGGTTCTAGAGGTGGTACGTTCAACTCTGGTATGCCAGCGATGAGGTTTGGTCGGATGCTGTAGATTGAATTCTTAACGCACTCATTGATAGTGCTTTGTTCACGCTTGCAAACTTTAATGTAATCAGCTGGAAACAAAAAAAAGCATTTCAATTAAGTACTTTATATAGCTAGCCTCAAAGGTATAAAATGCAGTGAACTTATTTGCTTCTTTGAGGAATCAATCATTCAAACTTAATTATTAAAATGCTTAATAGAAAACAAAATAAATTTATAAACAACTTCATAAATAAATACAACACATAGTAATACTTTAAATATTACTCGTATGATATAATCATGAGGTATGGCGGAAGCGTTTATCGCATAAACAAAAGTTGTAAGCAAATGGCCAATGATCAAGTAATAATATAGAATTATATGGAATTGGCTATTGGCAGCGCTTTGAACGTACTGAGACCTATTTTATTACGTGTCAACCAACAGTTGTAATTAAAAAGATATTATGTTTTCTTATATTCATTAAAATGTATTATGACAATAAGTTTTGTTTTAGTATCTTCGTTTAAGATTAAATAACAAGCATTGGAATCTAAATTCATTTGTAATAAGCGCCTTTCAAACTTATTTTAAAGGAGGTACCTAATTTATTTTTAAATACATATGTAGTCCAGCCATAGGTTATGCTATTCATTTTTTTAAAGTAGTAATGTAATAGAATCAAAATAAATATCTATGTAAATATTTATAAAAGTCTCAGCAAAAAATAAACAAATATCTATACGAAATAATCATCTTTGGCCTTTAATCTATTATACATGTATAAATATATACCGACCATTTCGTTTTTCTCAATACCAGGTTAATTAGAGACTAATTAGTTAATATTCTATGTTCCATATTTATTATGACAACTTTTTTATTTCGTTAAAAACAAATTATTTTCGTTATTGTCAGTTTTTTCCAAGTTTCATTTCAAGAAAGAATTTAATAAAGAAGTAATAAACATCTACAATGCGCTATTGATTTGAAACTCTAGGATACAAATGAATTGATAATTTGGTTCCTACATATAATATGCCAATAATAATATATAGGCTATACCTACTTACTAATAATAATAACTAAAAAACTAGTTGCTTTAGATTCTATCTAACTAAATCCATACATGATAAACTTTACACATTCCTAAGATGTTTTGTAAATAAGAACCGGGAGAAGAATTATGCATATTATATTGATTTCAAATATAACAATACAATTTATTATGTATATGACTTATTTTGAAATAGTTTACATTTTTTACATATTTAAATTTTCATAGCGAAAAAAGTTAAACAGTTTTTCAACATTTACGAGACCCTAATAACTATATTTAAAATAAATAATTTAAAAGAAATCATAAAAAAATATCTATATAAATAAATTAATCTTTTTTTATCCGTCTTAAACGCAAAATATTCCGGTAATAGAGCCATCAATGAAGACTATTTTCATTTGTAATATTTTTAATCAGGTCGGAACTCGTTTGACTCGTTTGTAGGATAACAGGAAACACTCCTGTACCAGTTTCAAATATTAAATAATCAAGTTTTAATTCCATTATATTATATTATGTTATTATAACACGAGATTATAATTTGTATTTGCGTCAATGCGAAAACGTTTTATATACAATAAAGTGTACGTATTATAAAATAATAATAAATATTTATATATTTTTTCCATTATTTAAGTAACTATCGTGCTCCCTTGAATTTAAAATGTCAAGTTACTTATACGAAGGCCGTGTCAATTCGTGGCGAATATTTTGATGGTTGTTGGCGATTTCTCAGCATTAAATTTCATTAGATAAGCCTAGTTGTGTTTCAATGTAATCTGCTAGTTATTGAATTTTGATTAATTGGATCGATTGGACTTGTTTTATATGGAAATTATAAAAATTCAAGGAATTATACACTTATTAAACACGAATTAATTAAAATACACTTATTAAAAAAGAGACTCTTTGAAAATGAAATAATTGAAAATTATATTCATATTTTAAAATTTCTCAGTGGATTTAAACTGAAATAGCACAGATAATTTTGATACGAAACACCTTTAATTTATTTAATTCGATAAATTATGTTATAAATTTAGTTAGATTAATTAAAGAAAAAAATATATAAAAAGCTATAAATAAGTATTTTGATTTTATATAAATCGAGTCCTTTTATTCATAAAACACATGCTATTTATCTAGACTTCTTAAAACAGAGAATCTACTGTATACTGTGTATATATATATTCTGTTATTCACGTTAAAACAGAAGTTTCATATGATTATAGGTTTAAAGTCAAAGTTAATATAAAAATAATCAAAAAACTATCATAAATAATAAAATAGTCCATTACTTGATATCAATATTATCTTATTTATTATTTAAATAATAGCGTTCATTGGAAGTTGAATTCCGTGCGTTTAACAAAAGGCTTAGATCAAAACATGATCTCAATTTAACACCTTAATTGATAATCAAATTAAAAGATTACCAATAGATGAGTCAATGTCTATTAAACATATGAAAAAAATTACGTTTTTAGCGATAAAGTAATTAAATATAACATAAATGAAATGGAAAAAACGTGTACTCTAAGTTGTGAGGTCCGGTTTTAAAACAATACAAGTGAATCAATTAGTGCATACATTTGCATAATACAATTATTTTCTAAGAGGATTTATTTTTATGTCAATATACTTATACAACCTCCTTTGTTTCTTTAGATATGTTATATGATAAAAATAATATTAATTCAACATTTGTATGATAAATATGTTTAATTTTATGTACACTATAAATATGCTGACTACACTGAATAATGAGATCGTGATCTTAATGTAAACAGTACTATAACAAAAAAAAACAATTATATGTGCATAAATGAATAAAATAAGTAAGCAATTATTAATTATTGTTTTATATTCAACTTCCAATGTAAGCTATTATTATTAGTATAATTAAACTAAATAGTCGACAATTCTTTTATTTATAATGGTTTCTTTATTGTTTTTTACCTAAAGAAGCATAACTTATTATTTTTTTAATATCTTAAGCTTGTAATAAACAATGCTGCTGAGTTACGAAAGAGTTGTGGAGTTTATTTTTTTTTTTTAATTAAATAATTTAATTTCTAATATAATTTTAAAGACTTACGTATAACAGCGTAAACGCTTCCACTAAACACAGTGAACAATACAATATTTATTAAGTGAACCATTTTCTTTATATCCTGTATAATATATGTATTTTTTTCTACACGTATGTCTGTATGTATGACGGAACGAGCACTGAACGACTTGATGACAACGAATAGTTTTATATAGGTGATGATATTGTTATCAAGGTGAACGAAGGAAAATAATGTTAGCTACGATTTAATGCGACCTTTTTTGTGAAGACTCCGCCGATTTTTTTTTAATCTATATAATTTTTTTGCACATCTGTGGTATATTTTGACGTCAATATCCAAAATGGTTTTGTTAGATGATATTTGTATTGATTTTTTTTTGTGATAAAAATTGTATAACCTTCTAGAATCTGGATGATATTAATTAAATGATGTTAATTCATTAGACGAAATACAAAGTAATTAGACCATCAGATATTAGGCTATTAATTGTATTAGGAGTACGTAAGATAATAGTCTATTTTTTCGTTTACAAAAACTAATGTCATTTACAATAATCTTCGAGAAGTTCACTTATGGATTTCTTCAAAATATTCTTTCTATAACAGGAAAAAGCCAACCATGTAATCATGGCTATATATTATATATTCATATAATAGAAATATTTTATTTCATTAATATTAAAAGGAATAATGTTGTCGAGATATTGAACGTTTCTGAACGATTACAAGTTTTATCTTAAGAATTAAAAAAGTAATACAAATAATAATCGTGTTTTTTTTTTAAATGAAAGAATAACATTTGAAGTAATTTGGTCTTAAAATAGATAACTTTATTGAATGATATGGAATATTTTTAATAATTAATTTAAAAAAAATATCTTATCAATATCTTTCTTTTCAAAAGTTCATTAATTGTAGAACTGCCTTTATTACATAGAATTATTAGTTGAATATAAATATTTACTTATATGTGGTTTCTTTGATCTTATTAAACTCTTGAAATTAAACTGTTAATTAAAATCAAATTACGTCAACCACCTAAATTATAAAGGTTATTAAGTGTAAACATTATTTCACATAATATATCTTCTACCTAGCAATTTCTCAGCTTTAGCCAGGGTCTGCCTTACATGTTGTGAATTGTTTTGGCTAATTGTTTTTACGACCGGCCGCCTGCCTGACATCAACCCTCTTTGGGAATGCATTAATCAGTAATGTCTAAATACTCTTAGAAAATACATATGGCTTGGAAAAATCACATTGGTAATTGCCAGGATCGAAGCATCGCCTTCATGCATGAGAGGCGGGCCTTTTAACCACTAGGCTACCACTGATAAATGTATATATATTAAATATATAATCATCAAAACTGAATGAGGATTTAATCCAAATTTTCCGTCTCATTACTTCGCTAACAACTCGCAAACATTACTCGGAATATTTTTGTTTCCAATTCAAAGCTTTCAATAATTATTTTTTTACAATTATTATTCATATCAAAACGTTTATATGAAAATCGTTTCATGTATTATCATCTCCCTAATGGCGTATCTGTTTCCGGCTTAAAATGTCAGGGTGGTCATTATAAGACAATGCATTTGATATGCGTGAAGTTTAAAACTTTATTTATGGTCGTCGAAACAGTTTAACTTAATTCTATAAATAATTATAATCGCTCAGGATTTTATACGTACATAATATTATATTATATATTAAATAATATTGTATTATATCATTCATATTTAGATTATTTTCTATTTTTCTAAATACGGGATGTACAGTGTGTTTAGAAAAATAGAATATAAAAAAATAAAGCTGTTTTCTTCAAACTTTTTTGTAAGAACTCCTTTTGTGAAAATGTATTATTTTTTCTAAGTAAAAATTTGTTATCTAATAAACAGAAAAAAAAATACATTAAGATATTTCAGAGCATTCACCTTTGTATGATTTTCAGGTACAGATTAACGTAACAAAAAGAAAAGTAAAAGACAGGCTTAGAAAAAAAGAGTCAGTCACTTTCTCCACTACGTAAAAAAATATATGAGTAGCTGTAAATAAATCAAAACATTTTATGAGATAATATAATATAACCCAACATGCGTAAAAATTTACCTAAAATAAGAAAAAAGTATCGGAAATAATATTAAGAGAGTAAGGATTGTTTTTTTTTTAATATTTGACAGGAGCATATAAATCCGGTCAAAGTTACAGTGTAAAGGTCCTAATTAATGAGCAAGGAGCCGTGGTATTTTGATAGGTCGAAAACCTTCACGTATCAACCTCGGAAGGAAATCCGGAAATGTTTCACTTTAAAATAACAACAAAAGTCAATCTTAGAGAATGTCAAGTAAAATATAAACATAAAAAATATATTCCGGCTCACGTGTTTTACATTTCTTGTGACATTTTAATAATGTGAGTATGTAATATTATTACTTTTAAATATATTATAATAGGAGATATCTTTAAAATAAATTTGTCATAAATGCTCGTTAGTTGAAAGCGACATTATTAATTGGGTAGTATTTTATTATTTTTTGCAGGAATGATGTTTGTCAAAAACTTTTAAGCTTTTTTAGTTGAACATGAGAAGTAAGAACGCTTTAAAAATATTTTTTTTCAACAAAAAAATAACGATCTGAGAAATGCACCAAAAACAGTGAGATAAAAAGATGAGTTGTTCTCATTACTATCTCTTAAACGTAGAGAGAGATGAAAACTCTCAGCATTAATGGATTCACCTTGAGGGTGTCGGGGCCATCGCGCTGCAGGGAGAGGAGCTTCAACTGTGCCTGGGGCTTACGATCCAGGCGTAGGTTTAAGTGGCGCCTATCTACCGCGCCTTAAACGATTTACTACCGTTTAAGATATCCCTATTTAACCAAATTTGGAAGGACCCTACTGCAGCTAGCTTCGAAGTACGTTCTAAGAATAGATTGATTTATAGTTATGGACAGGCTCTAACCCTAGGTAGGTTGTAGAGAGATTTAGCTGTTATACCTCTCGCTCCCACTTCTACCCTGAAGTAATTTTGAGATAAACTTATTCTTAGTGAGTTATTTAGTGAGCTCTTAATACTTGTTGACCTTGATGGTATGGTCTTTGGGGACGTTAGTTTCCCAAGGAAACATGAGCTCCATTAACAAAACACGATTTAAAATTCGCGTTTACAAAAATATGTCTATTCTGGCGCCGACTCTCAAATATCCTCTGGGATTTTATATTGTTTCTCATACGAATTCATCATTATATTCCGATGTAAATAACGATATTATATATAGTGGCTTAGTTATATACATCGTAGAATATATGACAAAAAACTGCAGAAAATTACCAAAATAACCGGTTATTTTTTGTTTAACAAAATTGGAATCATATTATTGTTGAAGACTAGGCTTTTATTATTGCTGCTTGAACTAGTTTATGAAAACATGTTTTGTAACATGAATAATAATAAGGTTCTTAGAACCCGTAATATATTTATCAACCCAAACAGAACACTCATATTATAAATGAATATACTCAAATGGAAATGTTCCACCAGGAAGTAAATAAAACCCTTTGAGACATGTGTATTTATTTATTATTTTATAATTATAAATAAAACACATACATTTACTTATAAAAATATATAAACGATCTTTATCATTTAAATGAAACTAATATTTTCGGATTTACTACGCGATTTTTTATTATAAACTCCATACTCAAGACATTTCGGTTACTTTACAGCAACCGCGATCACGGGCAGACGAGTTGTGAGATTTTTAGCATTGATTTAACTTATTGATATACTAAATGAAACATAGCATTTGTTTTCATGAATTTAAAAGCAATTTAAAAATTTTATCATTGCTTTTAAATTCTTGAAAAGTAATGTTTTCTTTTGAAGGCACTCAATATCATATGTAGTGATTATACAGCGAATTAATAATTACATATGATAAATGTTATTATAGTTTCTCTTTGAATTATAATGTTAAACATAAGATTAACATAAATATGTATAATATTTTTGCGATCACAATAACTAGTAATATAATCTATGAAAGGAAGTCTACAATACTATAATTGTTGCATATTTTATCTTTGTAATCCTTTAGTTATCTTTATTTAATTGCATTTCTGTAATAGCAAAATAAAAATTCATAGTAAATAGCTTAGGGCATTATCACTCTATAGAATGTATATAAATGTTAGTTTTCTATAACTTATACTGAAACCAAAACAATTATTATATTTAAAAGACTTTCGACTTTTGTGTAAGAAAAATTTTAGTGAAATCGACAAAAACATTAGATATTAGTTCTTAAGAAAATTGCTTGTTAAATTCGTAAAATGTTATCAGAAAAGTGTTTATAGGCTATCTACCTATGCATTTGATTTTCTATGGAAATACTGATTTGTAAAGGCTTATTAAGATGATTTTTTCTTATTATTTTGAGTTCAATGATTAATGAAATCCTATCTTACTTCTTATTTATAAGTTCTTATTCAAAAAAACTTAGTACAAAATAATATTAACTTCAGTGTAAGCAAAGTTTTTTTAAGAGTACAGATTCAGTCTACTTTCGTAATTTAAATCAACAAGTTTTGATTAAGCTAAGCGGGATTATCAAAACAACGCCGCATGCAATAGCTAGTTTTATATATAATATTATATTAATCCTCAGCAATAAATTCTATTGATCTCATTATCATCTCTTCACTAATTGCATATACCATATTACACTAATGCATAAGCATAAAAAATCTAGCAGTACTAATATTAACTTACAATTTGTTTTACGAACTAAAAAAAAATACTTTAAGTGAACCATATATTATAAATAATATATTTTTTCCCTTAAAACAAGTTTTATTTACGTTAGAAGCCACCAGAACTTGTGATTCCATGTAGTGACTTCAATGTATTTATTTTTTTATTTCCGCATCCATGACAACAATATATAATGATGTGGAATCGAGTTGTTTTTATTTACGTAAAAGCCAACCACCTAAATCTTATATCCAGCATTATTATGACCAATGAGGTTTTATTCTCTTTTTTTATATAATAATTATAATATTACGATATTAACAAGCCGTCACAGCATCTTAAATCTAAATAATATCAAAGTCTACTACAGATAAACAAACATGACGCTTTGAATAAATTTGCTAAAGATATATATTTCTATAACCTGTTCTATTTATCTTTAAATCCGACACCAATGTTATTCTAATTTGGATAGCAACAATGCCAATTAAATCAGGTTTTCAATAGATATTAATAAAAATAGGTACATATATTGATACTAAATTTCTGTCTGGATTCGTCTTCTTTTGCAAACTTCATGGTTGCCATGGATACGAGACCAATGACGTCATAGGTCATTGGTTTCATTGTCTTTGCAATTCG
Source organism: Danaus chrysippus (assembly GCA_916720795.1). Taxonomy (NCBI): domain Eukaryota; kingdom Metazoa; phylum Arthropoda; class Insecta; order Lepidoptera; family Nymphalidae; genus Danaus; species Danaus chrysippus. The sequence continues at coordinate 11,556,703 of CAKASE010000074.1, read as the reverse complement.
TTCACGGCCAAGGGCCTCAATGTTCAAGTCTCAAATCATCGAAGGCAATTGATTATACCCGATTTCACGACTTTATATACATAATAAATTATCGAACCTTTGCTTGAGAATAGCAATCTTAATCATCTAAAAGTAAGTTTTTACTTTCGACTACGCATTTTTTTAATTGTAAATCTAATTAATCAGTTTAGTTTGCTTGACATTGTAGTAAGTGGATTTTTATTAGTTATATGAAGTGTAACAAAAAGGTTAATATATTTCCACAGGTAGTTCATGACTATAATATTTTAAAATTACCTCATATTTGTTTGTATTAAGATCAAATTTAGATAATACTTTATATTATTTTCTTTGTAGGCAAACATTTTTATATTAAACTTTTTCTTGGAATCGTTTATTTGAATTAGTAACTGGTCTTATGAAAATTACCTACTGACAAAGTTTTACCTATCATAAATTAATATGCCTGTATGAATAAATTTTCTGATAAAATATACACTGTTAACTGCTAGACTGCTTTCCATATTAACTTATTCCGCGAAATAGACTATCATCATCATCATCAGCCTATTACACGCCCACTGCTGAGCAAAGGCCCCTTTCTCACATGGAGAAGGTTTGAGCATTAATCACCACGCTTGCTCAAGACGGGTTGGTGATTTCAAACTTATAATTGTGAAACTATAAGTCCAGGTTTCCTCACGATGTTTTCCTTCACCGTATGTCAGTGATGTCTAAATACTCTCAGTAAGTACATATGACTCCGAAAAATCACATTGGTACTTGCCAGGTTTGAACCCGCGCCTTCGGCAACGAGAGGCGAGGCCCTTAACCACTAGGCCACCACTGACTTGAAATAGACTATTACTGCCAATAATTTTTAGGGACAGCAAAATGTGAGAAAACGAATAAATAAAAAATAAAGACCACAAATCAAATACATATAATATACAATTAAGCGGTTAATTAATATTGATTAATCTTTTTAAGGTTTAGAATCTTTGACACAAAATGTATTTGTTACTTACAAAAAAAATTAGTAAAAGCAAAACCAAGCAATAAATATTACCCAATAATGTCATTTTATTGAAAAGTTAATTATTAACAAATTCTATTATAAAATATACGACAATATAAATATATTATTCAAATTTATTCATTATAAATGGTCCACGTCATAGATTTCAGATAAATATTATGTTTGAGAGAATTCTGTGAACTGTCGCCATTTATATAAGTCTATTTTTATGATATAATTATTATTTCAATTCTTGATAGTCTTTTTTTTAAGATATTTTTTATCCGTTTAGAATTGTTAAGTCGACATGCAGAAAGAAGGGAGGTTCAGAGAAAAAATTGAATTTAATCATATCAGTTGTAAAGTTCATATTTATTTATATAGCAATTTAGGGCAAAAAAACTATATTTTTCTTTTGCTTTGGTCACTCATGCACTACATTATACAAAGAATCAGAGCTCCGTATCCTTAGTCCAAGTTGCTTTCGACACTACATACGTAGCGTTAACAGTTTTTCCTTCATAAATCTTCGCAAATTATAGTATTAACATCTATACTAATATTATAAAGCTGAAGAGTTTGTTTGTTTGTTTGAAAGCGCTAATCTCCGAAACTACTGGTTCGAATTGAATAATTCTTTTTGTGTTGGATAGTCCGATTATCGAGAAAGGCTGTGGGCTATATAACATCACGCTACGACCAATAGGAGCAAAGATATAGTGGTAAATGTGTAAAAAACGGGAGAAATTATTTCATCTTTGAAGCCTTCCGTTGCGTGCGCCGTGAAAACGGTTCAAGATACACAAAAAATATGTATGAAAGAATAATAGCTCTTTTAATGATCTAAAAAACAGGCCGCGACAGTATATGTCTATCTTTTAAGATTAACTCATAAAAACCGTTTTTATGGTACCTAATTTGGTCGAAATAATTTGTTTAAGTTGTATCAACATAATGATATTAATCTTTATTCAAATAAACAAATAAATATGTTGTTGATTAAGAGTACTTCATTGTGAATTAAAAAAACATAGGTTTTATCCTGAAAATTCTACGGGAACTCCGAATTCTCATTCTGAAAACCCCGCAAGAACGGGAACTATGTGGGAAGAACCAAAAATCTGCCGGAAGTCACTATTCCACGCGGACGGAGTCGCGGCAAAAGCTAGTAAGTTATAAGACACAAGCAACGCATCGCAGAACTGTGACGAAGTAAACTTAAATTAAACATACTGGTTAAGTTAAATATCAATATAATCTAAAATAATTATATGTATTTAATACTTATTTACCTAATTTATGATAGATTAATTTAATTAAGATTATCTAAATACCAAGAAATATAGGTGCAAAATCAAATTATATTCTAACTTCATCACTCATTTGAGCACTCTTAATATCAGAATAAAGACTACTTTTGTATCAACAATTATTCCAGATTTCTAGTTAATGTTACCACTACATGTTATATAAGGTTACTGAATAAAGTTTACTATGAATGACAAAAAAATATTTAAAACCTTTATTTAATCAAACAAGAAAATTCAAAGGTATAGCAAAATATATTTTTAACCCACGACGCAAAAACAACGGGGTATTATACATATGTTTGACGTGTCTGTGTGTATGTGTCTGTCTGAGGCATCGTAGCTCCCAAACGGATGATTCGATTTTAATTCGCTTTTTTTGTTTGAAAGGTGTATCCGTCGAGTGTATTCTTATTTAGTATTCTTATTTTGTTTGGTGGAAATCGGTTCAGGTCTTCAAGGTTATCAGGTCGTTTGTTAGGTGTGATAGGAATATTACACGCAAATTTTGCTTGCAAGCATATGTGGGATATGACATTAGAAACACGAATGTCTTCTGAAACCACTGAGATGGTCTGGAGTTAGGGCTCGTAGGTAGAAGCCGTAACCCTGGATTGCCTTTTAGTAAATCCATCGAGTTTGGTCGCTTTGAATTTTTCTTGACTGTTTCTTTTTATGTTTGTAATTGGGTCGAGGCTTTTATTAATTTTAATTTTTTTATAATATCCATACAATATTATCATTTAAATTCCGTTATCATATATCTGACTCCAAAGGTTCTGTACAAGACAATTATTAATTAATTATTATTTAAAAAATATATTATTTATTGAAGTTTGAAATACATTTTCGTCATTTCTAAGCAAAGTTTACAATTATTTTGGATTTATCAGAGGACTTTAATTTATAAAATTCTCTTCATTATTAAAGAAATATATTATTTTACATATATTCAATTAGAAGCACAAGACGTATTATTTAATATGTTAATTTCTTTACTTGATCTCGACCGATATGACATTCGTCTTCAATCATAAATGTTATAAAATGAGGTCAATCAATACTCAATGTATCAATCGGACACATTTACATACTTGAAAGGTAAATCTATTCACAACTCATAACTCCCGTATACTTAACTGACTATTGGTTAATAAACACTGCTGAGAACGATGTTTTTACCACAAGTTTCATATCCACACTGAGTACGAAGCATTCCCAGTTTCTAATTTCGTGAGTTAAAACTGGAATCTTATATATAAAATTCTCGTGTCGTGGTGTTAGACATAGAAATCCTCTAAAACGGCTGGAACGATTTTGATGAAATTTTGTGAGCATATTGAGTAGATCTGAGAATCGGCTAACATCTATTTTTCATATCCCTTAGAGATAAGGGTTGTTCACCCTTATTTTTTTTAATTTTCGGACAATTGTTTTTGTTTTCATTTTTTTTTAATGTAGCATTAAAAATATATACAACCCAACATTATTTATAACCAACCCCTATTTTTTATATGGCAAAACAACGTTTGCCGGGTCATCTAGTGTACTATAAAATGAACAACACTTCGTTGCATACTTGTGGTAAGTACATTCTGCTGTATATAGATAAAATACAAATGAATAAAATTTAAGTGTTTATTTGTGATTTCAAAATAAATAAATGAGACGTAATCATTGTACATATTATAAATAAATGTTATCATTATTTTGTTATTTATTTATTTTATCAATAAATTTTTTGATCATAAATATTCTTAGTAAGTATAAGTGTTTTTCTTTTAATTTACGCAGACAATTTACAAGCTTAAACTGTATATTTTTATGTAGCCATGAAATTTTAATGAATAATACTGAATGAGACTTTCGCGAGTATTCATTTAAATGAAACTAATATTTTCGGATATACTACTTGTATTTTATCGTTTTAACTACATACTCCCGACGTTTCTGTTACTTTTCAGCAACCGTGATCACGAGCAGACGTTGTTGACGAGACGATGATAAATTCTGAATCCTGTTACATCACTTATTACTTTAATATTTTTTTTCATAATATATAAAGATGTGTAATAGAAATGAATTTTATTAATCTTCAGATTCGTACACTTTATCTCTTATGAATTAGAAGTACTTTAAGTAGAAGTATGTTAGTAGAGCATAAGTTTTCTTTTATTTTAAGAAAATGAAGATGTTGTCAAATAAATTTAAAATCGTGAACAGCGGAAGCAAGCGTTATATTTGGTACATTTTTTTCATACATAATAATAATAAGTAATTGTTTCAATTTAATTTTGTACACAATGTAAGTGACCAGGGATTAATTTAAGCAGAAAATGGTTTTGTTTAGAGATCATATCGTTATAACTCAAACATTTCTATTTTTATGTGGTTTTTGAATTCTTTATAGACGTATATACATATAGATATCATAATCTATTAATTTAATTGACAAACTTAAACCTATTTTAACTTTCAGAACGTATCTGTCAAAATAGCTTAAATTGATTTTTATCACTAAAACTGACTGACTTGACGACAACCTTTTCAATTTTAGAAAAGTTTTAGAATGTTTTTCTTATGACCATACGTAAAAACACATAATAAAAATGTGTAAACAATATCTATTGGACGTTTATTCGACTCTGTGTTTAAATTTTTTTTTGGGATGACACAAAGCACGATAAGACCAATCCTTTTAGTGCTCATCACAAGATGACTTAAACAGAATATATGTTGTTGAAAAAAAAAATTAAAGTATTATTTCAATAGAAAACTATATTAATTATATTTTTTATAGTGACAACGTATGTATGTAGTGTCATAGTACGAATGGTCGAATAACAAGGTTAAGCTATGGCGAATTTTTTTTTGTCTCCTCTATATTTAATGTAACATTTTCCTTAAACATGTCGTCGTCATCTTTAATTGTTTTTGTATTTCCCAAGGTTTAACATAAAAACAGTCCATCCTGACACTGTTACATAATGGATTTTCCAGAATCGTTTTCATGTTTCACTTATGTTATAGTACTACTTACAATTCGTTATTAACTTGAAAGTTTTTCAAGAGCATTTTCACCCTCATTTAAATTACTAAATATTTAAGATATTCAAAACTAAAGAATGAAACAATTTTCAATACCAATGACTTATAAAAAGTCGGACGAGAGTTAAATTTTTCTCACAGTATTTATATAGGATGTTAGAAAATAAGTAATTATAAAGATATAAAAACGCGTAGTATATCGCATCATCTTAGTTTTATTTAAGTCATTAATACTTTTACGTCAATACTGAACTAATTTATGACGCTAACAATAAAATTTAATTATTTATGTGAAAATCTTTATAAAATTATTCTATTATATTATGAATGAAAACCTTTAAAGGACCTTTATTTTCTAACAGACTTAACTAAACACGAGATTTGTATCTGCTTTTAAACAAAGATTCGTTAGCGTTCTAAAATTTCTAACTCTATGATTCATAATAAACAGTATTTTACGGCAATCAAAGTCAAATCAAATTTATAAATAAATGTCGGTAAAGATATTTAATATGTATAACGTTTTTAATTAATCACTTAGAATTTATTACCCCTGACACAAGAAGGAGGTTGTTATTAGTTTGACTTCAAAGTATTTTTTTGTTTATGACATCGTAACTCTCAAATAGGTACACCTATTTTGAATCGGTTTTTATTTTCATTACCGAGCCTTGTGGTCCTTTCAAAAATCTTAGGTATATTAGGATGTGTGCTCGGGAAAAAGTTAGTATATTAGTTATATAAACTTAGTTATGTTTATTAATAACGCAATATATAACAAAAGAGTAAGAGTATAAGTTCTTTGCCAAAATGGCTTTGGCGCTGACTAGATTAAGTGGTATAATAATTTAATAACTATGTATGGGATAGAGTTTATTCATCTATATATCAAATGTAATACCATATAAAAATATAATTTAAAATATTTTCATAACTATGCAGAAGTAGACAACAATTATCAACATTTTTTTAATAATAATTTTAATTGATGTATTTATGTTTCTATACAATAAAACACGTGATAATCAAATAGCATCGGCAGTATATAAGTTATTTTATAGGTCAGTAATATAATATACATATCTATATGAATTCGTATATATATATGTTTCTTTATTTGTTTGAGTATATTGCAATTTTAGAAAAAATTCTAGTTAAAATTAATGTTCTGAATTTTCATTCAATATTTTAACCATTAATACAAATGTAACATATACAATAATCTATAAATACATAATCCTTAGGTCGCTTAGTACCGAGCTCGAGAATACTCCGGAAACAATTAACAAATAGCTAAAGTAATTATTAGCAACGGTTATTAAATAATTGGTTAAACGGTAGCGCTGTTTACATAAACTATTTAAGAAATATTATTAATCGATACAAATAAATAAACTGGAGTGTCCGTTTGTAGTATTCACTACTTTTTACTAAACGCATATTCATAGTTACAGTGTGGTTGACTAAAACAAGATATCTTACGATTTATAACATTTTTTTTGTGTATCTGTCTGTCTATTTCGACTTATCTCGGAAATAGCTGGATTCATTCTTATAAATCTTTGGATGACAAATAATTGATGTGATAAGGAATAAATTAGGTTGCTTTCACAAATGCTATTTATACATATTTATTGTTATAACTTAAAAAAGTACCTATTCGCCGCGAAAGAAATCACAAACAGAGCTATTCTATTATTTACCTACATGACCAAATCTGATAAACACCAGTCTTCTGGTTGTATGGTTCTGACGTATACCGAACCAAAATAAATCCTTTAGTGTGGAGTACAAGAAGTTAATTTTGCTTTTTTTGGGTATAGAGAAAGTTCCTACTTGCAGGCAAAGATCGACTGATTCCATTCAATTTATTTCCTCCTTATTCGTCTCATGATGAAGACAAATCTCTTCAGCTCCAGCCTTCTCTACACAGATTTAAAGGCTGGAAAGAGTGTACTGGGGGAGTTTCTGGTAGAAAGTGTAGTATTAGCATTGTGTTGAAATTTCCCATAAAGGATAGTAGATGTTTTAATATTTAGGTGACGTAATCTTTCCTTCCTATCCTTGGTTCGGAGTTTAGGATACATTTATGCACGAGGCCCTATATTACCAGTCATAGACTCCAAATCTTAGAGCAAGTAAGTAAATATATATCATATAAATTCAATAATATTGAATTTATTCTGTCCACAGATTCATAGGGTTTACTGCCAAGGATATATGTATAAGCGTTAATATTATTACGATAAAAAATATTATAAATAAACTAGTCTTACGCACTCACTTTGAGACAATCTTCATATTATATCCATAACAATTACTACTAGATAGCCAGTGGCCTACTATAATAACCTAGAATTACTTTGATGACCAGAGTTGTAATAAATAATAATTAAGGAGTATTATGTAATCGAATTTTATTTTATATTAAAAATAATAAAAACTATATTATTTTTTTTTGGTTAAGTTTCATTCATTCTATTACTAATTCTTTAAATAATATGAAATAAAATTTTTAACTAACTATACAGTTAGACAGCTTTTTAGTTTGCCAAACCTAATTTAAAAAAGAGAGAGGTTGGAGGGAACGTCCGTCGTGACATTAATTTTAAAAGCAAATTAAGAAAAACTTAAACCAAAATCATACATTTGTTTGACTTATAAAGAAATTTACATTTAAAAGTACCATTACAAAAATGAAGAGTGAAAGCTTATACAGTTGGTAACAGTTTTAAAAGTTCCCAGTTAAGTCCGTTCCTAAACGGTAATAGAATATTGGATATTTTCATTACATTTCTGATCATTTTGAAATTAAATAAAAGCAATTAAATCTGACAATTAATCTATTATTCTGTTTAATTTGTCCCATTTTGGTAAACACTGTTACAAACACGTCACAAATTACGCACGCAAATACAATTCATATAACAAATATATATGTATTATAATTACGCAAATGTTAAATAATGATAAGGAATTTTTGCATATCTTTTTCTTAAATTGTATGGGTATTTTAAAAAGATATTGGTCTTTTATTTCCTACTGATACCGTGAACTATGACCCTTTAAATTTGAGTTGCCTTATCGCTTTGACGTACAAATTACTACTGCATGTGTGTTCACACAGTGAAATGTGTATCGTACGATTGATGTTATTATTGTTAATTAGCATTGTGAAAAGTCAAGGTATGTATAACCTTTAATAATAAAACGGGAATATGGTTTTAATAATCTTAATTAGAAGCTTTAAAATTATTTTCTAAGTTTTAAGTGTGTATGAATTTAAGCTTTACGTGAGTAGATGAAAAAGAAATAACATCACAAGTATGTGTGTATACCAGTATGTAATAAAGTATTATTAGTAAAACTCTTTACAGAAAGAAATTAATAGAAATAAAACAGGAACAATTTCATTTAAATAGAATTTGTTATTGATTAGTCTTTTTATATGTTATTACTATTTAAAATATTTGTCTTAGAATCTAAAAATTTATATAACAATTATGTTTTGTAAATGTTTGACAACCATATTTAGGACGCAAAATTAAGAAAATGTGCATTTTATTCTATAGCTTTACTTGTTTCATTCATCATTACCAAATATTTACTTGTTTTAGGTTATTATTATAAACCTCACATATTTTCATATCAATTTGTTGTTTTTGCGATATTGCTATAATTTTTTTACAGATGAAAACGATTATTTCGAAACGACTGACTCGGATGAATTTTTCGAAACTACGACAATATCCCAGCTGAAAGATGGAGAACAAAAAATAAGTGAATATATCTTAAAGGTCATTGAACATTACAAGCAACCGAATCCCGAGGGACTGCCGGGAGTGGGATCACAACCATACGGCGTCCCAGATTCAAGGAAATCCGTGGGATTATTTAGTAGTATAGATTTTATAAACACTGAGGTCTATGGTATAAATAAATTTCGTGTTATTTACGTTAATCTTGACGTTGAAAATATGGAGGTGAGTTATTAGAGTAGGCAGTTTTCTCTTAGTAAATTCGGAAAAGATGAAAAACATGCTTCTTACAAGTTATATTTTTATATATTTATATATAAACTGTGAATTAACATATAAACTGTCTCTTCTGAGTAGTATATAGTATACCTAGTAGTTATTTTATACGTAAAATTAATTAATATTTTAAAGTTACATAAGTGACTCCGAGTCTCTAGCCATTCAGTGTATATTAAAATTGCATTTGTGAGTACCCCTTAAATGAAAAACTTAGCAATATTTAGGTCTGTATAACTTGTAACTTCTCTATATAAAATAAAATCAAAGTTACATATATTTTTTATTTCGAACTTTCAGGGACGCGCAGCCTTAGAAATAGACAATCTTCATATACGAGGAAGATATTCTTTGAATGCTTTCCTTAATTCAAACTACGGAGGCTTTACTGCGAATATAACTGGAATTAAAATCACTGCGCTAACAACCCTTGGGGTTGAACGAGACGGGAAATTAAGAGCCCATGATATAAGTATGGATGTAAATTTCAATAATATAGCTGTAAATTTTGAGAACTCTGGAATATTAGTGAGTTTACTGCAAGGAGTTTTCAACTCCATAGGGACAATTCTATTCGAATCTATCAAACCTAATCTACTTAAAGAAGCCTATACTAACATGAGGATAGAAATTAATAAGAAAATTGATCAGGTTGTTGGCGATATTGAGTTTCCCAATACAATTACTCCATTGGACATGGTTATTGTTGATGTTCGCAATAAAATAAGAGATGTAAATATGGACCCACTCAGAATAGACGATTACAATACAAGCGCTGCTTTGGTAGATATTTATTTGAAAAATACCTGGTTATACGGTCTTTCGACGTTAAATAGAGTGGGTAATGTTAGTTTGAAGATTGAGAATAAAACGGTAGTCGCTGATTTTAGTATTGGTACAGAGGAGATGTTGGGTTCTACGGATTGGGAGATTTCTGGATGCAGAGGACTGATTTCCAGTTTTGGGTCGAGCTCCTTTTCAGTGAAATACATAAGAGGTCACTTTATTCTCGCTCAACCATTGGATACCAGACAACGAATGATGTTAAAAACTCTTGAACTTGATGTGGGTAACATACAACTTAGGTTCGACGGAGCTGGAACGCTTGATTATATATTGGAATTCTCTACTAATATACTACCAAATGTACTAAGATACCAAATAGTTGATGCCATACAGAATCCCCTTAAATGGAAGCTTCAGAGTGAGTTAGACCAGATCGATATAGAAGAAGCCATTAAAAATGAGTTACCCAGAATAGATAAACTTCAAGAAGAAGGCTTTCAGCTTGCGATGCTCCGTTTTATAAATAAGACTAGTGATAATTACGATGAAGACGAATTCTTTAACTTTTAATGTTTCAACTAAAATAACTACAAAATTTATTAAAAGCTCTTGGAATTACTGTTTATTTTAAAGAGATTATTTAATGTATTTATATAGTTTAATTGAATCGTAAAATCGATTTCAGAATGAAATTTCTGGAACTCAGAAACATATATTATTGTCGTAAACAATGAAGATTTAAAGGAAGGTAGAAAAGTTACTATACTTTAAAATGGTCTAAAAGTAAACCTTACCTAGAGAATAGATGATAAGGCTTGTGTCATTGTAATAAAATTTTTCGGATACAACGCATTTATATAATTTTGTAGCTGAGACACATTCATCTCCTCCATATTAGATACTATAAAAGCTTGTATCAAATTTAATTTTATTGTTTATATGTATTAACGTAAAATCATTTACATATTTTACTTTAATAAACAGTTTCCTTCAAGGAATTATTGTATAGTTTGAAATAAAACGTTAGCGTTAATAAATCTTTGGATAATTGCCCACAGCATTGTGAGATATTAATCTCTTAAGGGACGTGAGAAATAATAAAATTAAATATTCGTATTACACGAGTAATTTATTGATTGTTAAACTAAGAACTCTCTTTAAAAAAACACTGTGATTAGTCTTAAGGAAAATTATAAAAAATAATCATAAAAATACTTTATGAAAAAAAGATAGATATATGAGGATCGACAATATGAAAAAAATATCTTAATAGATATGTATATGATAGAAAGAATAAGATGATACATATGACTTCAAGTATTGCGATAAAATTACAATGAAATTATGAATTTTACTTTAAAATATGTGGTAAATTTAATGTGGGTTTTTTACCAACTTGAGGTTATCATCATAATGATTGTTTTTAGGAAATGTTATTAATTTTTGTATTGAATAACCAGATTCAATTTTATATTATGTTAATCAAAACTCATACACGTGTTAAATGGTTTCATGTCTCTATACTTATTTTTATTTTAACATTTGCAATCGCCGAAGTATTAGATTTGTATAAATATTATATCTTCTTCTTCTTTCTGGCTATTTCCCAACCTTAGCCTGGGTCTGCCTTACATGTTGTGAACAGTTTTGGCTATTCGTTTTTACGACCGGCCGCCTGCCTGACATCAACCCTCTTAGGTAATTTATTATCAGTGATGTCTAAATACTCTTAGAAAGTACATATGACTCGGAAAAATCATATTGGTACTTGCCAGGATCGAACCCGCGCCCTCGTGCATGAGATTCAGGCCTTTTAAGTACTAGGCCACCACTGACTTTTTTATATATTATATGTATTAATAATATATATTATATGTATGCATATATTATAATATAATAAAAATATACGAAACAAAAGAAACAAAACCACCTCAGAGTATCACTAAATTAGTATTCACCTGACGTACAAAATCAACAATGTGCATGTACAAACAAAATCATAAATATTTGTTTAAGTATTATATTTTTGTTTTGCGAAAAATTATTGCAATTGTATTTCTTCCTTTATATTTTTATTTATTTAAGTTTATAGTCTTTACGTTTATACATATCAGTCGACATTGAATTTGAGACTTTTGTTAAATATTATCTTAAAGGTTTTAAATAAATATGGACAATTCGGTTTTCCTCCACATAGTAATCAAGACTATAATCCGTCCAACAAATAAAAACGTTGACGTTGGAAAAATGTTCCACAATTCCAGTACGAATTAAGCCATAGCATTAAAAAAATAAAAAAGGTTTTCCAAACAAAAGTATGACGCATTTTGCTTAAATAATAAAATAACTTTTCACATTCAGTTACATCAAATTAATAAATTTTCCTTTAATTTATAAAGAACTTTATAATTGTCATTATAAGTGAATAAATATTCTTTATAAAAAAACTAAAGTTTTAATGATTCTATTTATTAGATATAAAGATAAATAGATTTTCTTTATTTATTCCGATATAATTAATTTAGAAAATTTTAATTTATACTCCACTTTTTATTTAATAATAATTTATTAAAGTTATTTATTAAACTAAGAATAAATATAGCTTGTTACTTGACTTTACAAAGAAAAGAGCCTAAAAATTTTCACTACATATACCATTTCGTATTATGCAGACGATTAATAGTTTTTCTTATTTTATATATTTAATACTAGTTCATTCACTTATTTATTCAATCAGTCATTCAATAGTTCCTTTAGCATCCATTCATCAACATTCATTTCATTCAATAACGGCCATCAAAACAAAAAACAACAAAATAACCATTTCTTTAGCTAAAAGAAAAAAATGTTTACATTTATTTATCACTAATAATTATTACATATAATAAAACATTTATTTGCTGAATAAAATACAATGAAACATTAAATGGGTACATACTTAATTCTTTTAGTTAGTCTTATTATGTATGAAAACATTATTTTACTTAGTCCGTTCAGGTAACAAGAACTCATTATAAAATTAACTAATTAACTCAAAATAAACAAAGTAGTAACAAAACACGATAGAAATGATTTCATTGATCAACTAACAAAGTCCCTGCTCCCCTCCATATAAATGTCATTAAGTATCCACAGTATGTCATGATAAGAAGTGACCCCAGTCTATCGGGATGTGAATTGAATCATCTGAATAAAAATTAGATCAAAATGTTGAATAAAATTGTGGTAATCGTGCTATTTTTGTGCTCATCGATTCTCGGAGACGACCAAGGTATGGTAGAATGTTTTTTTTTTACTTATTATAAGGTTAGAATTTAATCAATTGTGCCAAATAAAAAGCAACTGTTGCACACTTAAATCTTAATATTTAAAATCATTTTGCGTTCTGGATAAGCAAAATTTTAACGTCATAGTTTGTCAACACGTACTATTTTAGAATTTAGTATTATGTTACATATTAAAGAACTCTTCTAAGAAATAGTTGTTTACATCATTTAGGAACGCGTGTGATATCAAAGTCCATAATGAATTTAATAATAATACGTACATACATATTTTTTGCAATTAAAATGCCTAAATTCGTAAATGAATATGACTTTTGATTATTATTTTCCAATTTGTGAGAGAAAATACTAAAATAGGAACAGCAACTTGGTTAAAAAGGTAGGATGAATTACGTATTTTGTCAAACAGGATGCTTATCAATTCGTTGAATCCAATATTAATCACACCAACAAAGTTTAGGCATTCACAATACAAAGAGTCTGTTTCGTGCTACAATCAGTAGTTTGGAAGCTCAGATTGCTTCTCTATTATAAACAAACACATACATTAGGTTTCGCTTATGGCATTCTGTGTATGTAAGGAGTAGTAGTAGTGTTTTTTATTTAAGGAGGGGAACAACTTAAATTATATGTTTTCAAAATACCACCTGTTTGTATTGCAGATGTCACAACCACGACAGAATCACAGTTGGCGAAAGGCGAGGAGAAGATGAGCGAGTATATTCTAAAAATATTAGAACATTTCAAACAACCGAATCCTGTTGGACTACCGGGGGCCAAGGTCCCAGATCCTCATAAGGTCCCAGACATGAAACAATCTGTTTCCATCGGAACATTGTATTTCAAAAATACATCAGTGTATGGCATTAGCAAATTTCGCATATTGAATATTAACGCGGAGATTGGAGCTATGGAAGTAAGTAAAATATACTAAAACACAATAAAATATAAATATTTTTAATATAAATTGAATTAATTTACAAAACTATTAAAATAATTTCAGGTTCACGCAGCCTTGGCTATTGACAAACTTCAAGCAAAAGGAAACTACACAATGTCAACGTGGCTCAACAGAGTACAAGGACCGTATACAGTCGACATCACCGGCATCAAGGTGATGGCAAAAGCTAATTTAGGAGTCGAAAGAGACGGAAAACTGAGAGCCCAAGATATAAAAATAGACATATCCTTCAGTACAATATCAATGAACTTCGAAAATGCAGGTTTCTTTGGCGGTATGTTGCAAGGAATAGTAAATTCTATAGGCACATTCGTTTTCGACTCGATTAAGCCTTACGTTCTCAAAGAAGCATATACCAAGGCTAGAGAAGAAATCAATAAGAAGCTCGATGAAGTCGCCGGTGATGTACAGTTCCCAAACTCGATCTCACCTTTAGATAAAGTTATAGCAGATCTAAGAAAGAGAGTGAGACAAATGAACATGGACCCGTATCAAATAAACGATTATAATAGTACTGTAAGCATATTCACCGTTTCACTCACTCATACTTGGATTACTGGAATATCTTCATTTCAAAGGGTCGGGAATATTACCTTGAAACTAGAGAATAACACTGTAATTGCTGACTTTGAAATCGGAACTCAACGACTCGAAGGTACTACACAGTGGGATGTATCCGCTATAAGCGGTCTACTGTCCAGAGCTGGTATAGCATCATTTTCTGTTGAATATATAAGTGGAAGGATGATACTAGCACAACCTCTCGATACAAGAAAGAAACCAGAGTTTAGAGACTTGGATCTCGATGTTGGTAATATTCAAGTCCGTTTTGATGGAGCCGGTACATTTGATTACGTCGTCGAGTTTGTAGTCAACATTCTGCCAAACTTGTTGCGATATCAAATAGTAGATGCCTTAGAAGGGCCCATCATTGAAAAAGTACAACAAGAATTGAATAAAATAAATGTTGAAGAAATGATCAAACAGGAGTTGCCTAAGGTGGATGAAATGCAAGAAACAGGTTTCAAGCTATCAGCACTTCAAATACAAAATGAAGATGAAGAATCCTATGGAGACGATGACTTCTTTAATTTTTAAGAAAATATATTTCAACAACATGAAATAAAATATAAATATTGTTCAAGTACATAATATATTCTATAAATTCAGCACTCAGTATTTAATTATTAATGACATCCACGAATGCTATAATTTATGTAAAGTAAGCAATTTTCACCCATATAATGTTCGTCAAAGATATGTTTCACACATTAAACTGTTCTAGGAAATGTATTGACGTAAAAATTTTAAGAAAATATTCACTCCACGTAAAGCACGGCTATGGAAGACGGAAAGTCGGTTGCGACAAACCGGTAAGTAACGGTCCCTCTCTTGAGATTTGTAAACGTATTGTTGCATTCATTGATCTTGTTTCCGAACACCCATTTCAAAGTAACGTTTCATTTGAATTAAAAATTAATAAAAAACTCTAAATCTTAATAAATACCCACTCAATATTTTTTATAACAAGCAAATGTCGAAGTATTACTCATTAGATTTCCCATGATGGAGACCAAAAAAGAAATAATTGATAATACAAAACAAAACAAACCCGTCATCCCAATGGAAAGTGGAAGGCTGTTATGTTAGCTTACTCCTCACTTAGAACTTGTAGACACACGGCATTTACCCGTCGTGACAGACGCACGCGTTTATAATCAAAATTAAATCCCCTTAAAACATTTATATTTTATTATTATTGTTAAAGTTTCATTAAATACATTATTTACTATGGATAAACTTCGGTTTCTTCTGTTCTTCGTCGCTGTCATCGCACCGAGCTCTTCGAACACAAGTAAGTGATTAGAGTGAGAAGAAAGTTGATTATCTAGATTTAACGTGTAGTTATTTCCTGCTGATAAAAATTCCATTGAATATTATATACTGTTTTGCTAATAATATATATTAGTTTGATATAATTTTTAATAATAATTAGTGTTGAAAGTGAGAAAATTTTCAAAGGAATATACGAAAAACATTTGTTGTATAGACCTTAATTTAATAATGATTACCAATATTATAAGAATATTACAATTATTACTTTTACTTTTATTATCCTTTCAACTAATATAGTTTTTCAATCACCATTTAGTTAAATGATAATAAATATAATATAAGAATTTAGAGACGTAACTTTTATTACAAACTTAATTAAACTAAGAATTATTAAACATGATACAGTAAAAATACAATTTATTTATAAAACGTAATAAAAATTAATACAAAGTTTATAATTAATTGGCATTTCCTACAGACGATAGTACCCATAAAATAGTAACGCAATTAAAATAAATAGTCTCATATAAAATTTGTAAGAAAGTAAGTAACTTTATACATATATAAATAACAATTAAATTGAGCAAAATAACTTTTATAAGTAAAGAAAGTTCTCACCTTTTAAATTATTATCAATGCAAAATAATAGCAAATTATTCCACTTAATTAGATTTCTAAATGTTTTAATCTTACAGTTGTTACGGGACTTACTTCCTTTAATTAGAATATTAAAGTTTTTCGTTTAATAAAAAAGTAAGATAAGTGCTTGGTATTAACCAAATACATAAATATTGGTATAAATTTTCACTGACTAATAATTTATGTGTGATCTAAAAAATAAATTTATTCACAATACTCTTACTCTTGTTATAAAAAGTTGAAAATATCCAAAGAATAATTGCATATAAATATACATAATATTTAATATGTAATACATTTATATTTAATGTTTATTAAAACATCATAACACGTTTTTTACTACATTATCTAAAATTATGAAGTTTTATGTAATAATAAATTTTAATATGTATAAAATAAGACGTACTCTATAAGAATAAAATCGGATACAAATACTTATAAAACATTTTATTTTCTCCGGCTTATAAGTACTACGTTTTAAAAGTAATCGATTGTAATATTTTTTTGCTTATGACAATATTTATGTACAATCAGATATATTTCCTTATAATTCTAAATAAACAGAATATGACTGACTAAATATTGTCATTTTATATGCAAGGTCGTTAAACACATGAGACCTTCTTTTATTAGCACTAGATCATTTCCTTAAACATCACTATATAAAACCGTTTATTAATATGAATAACCGAGATTTTTAAGAAAATCGACTTTATATAGAATGCATTTATATCAAATATTATCCTTATATTAAAATAACAATTCGAAGAAGTCTTCGTGAAAGTTTTATTCTCGCTCACTGGCCAATTAACACTTTCTTTAGCGTAATCTTTTCGGTGCATCACATGAGATATTTTTTAATTCATTATTACAGCCAAATTAATCAAAATTCACTTGTACTACATTATAACTTTGCAATTTTATTTATTAAGGAGTTGATTTTTTGTCAATATATGTATTATGCCTTAGTCAGTGGTGGCTCAGTGGTTAAAGGCCCCGCCTCTCGTTGCCGAGGGCGCGGGTTCGATCCTGGCCCGGGCAAGTACCAATGTGATTTTTCCGAATCATATGTACTTTCTAAGAATATTTAGACATCACTGATTAATGTTCATTCCCAAAAAGAGGGTTGATGTCAGGCAGGCGGCCGGTCGTAAAAACAAATAGCCAAAACCATTCACAACATGTTAGGCAGACCCTGGCTATAGCTGGGAAAAATTGCCAGGTAGAAGAAGATATGTATTATGCCTTAATTTAAAAACCAGCGTAAATCCCTAATGTTTATTTTTGAATAATTGTTGAACACTATATCATCCTTTTAGTTTATGTGAGCTACATTTCGAAGAGTTTCAAAAGTATGACCAGTTGTTATCCAAAAATAAATAAAAAAGATTTTTCCTTATTTATCGCTTACCGTTAGCTCAATTTATTTATTCGTTCTTTCTGTTGCAATCTTTTTGACATTAATTCCTCGGAATCCCAAAAGATTAGGTTCAAAGATCTTCTTAAGTTTATTTTTAAAAAGTTTGAAAGATTTATTTGAAAATAAAATCGAATATACATTTTTTATTGCAAAACATTATCCTTTTTTTTATTATTTTTTTCGTGGGTTATGTAGGTCTTGACTAAAAGATGATTATATATATATTTATTTAAAATCTTGTACCATGTGAAAACTATCTTAAGATTCTTCATACATTTCTTTAGTAAGTGTTATGTTTATTACGTAAAACTGTTACGTGAAGTATCTCCACCATTGTATTTTATATTTTATTTTTAACACATTAAGATTGTATGTGTGTTAAACCTTAATTAATGATATTAAAATTAAATAAAACAAAACTCTATACGACCATAAAATCTAATGAGAAGTCACCTCGTTAATTACGAAATATTTTCCATTTTAATATATTATAAGAATATTAAATATCTGAGTATCCTTAAGACATGCATCATCACTACAAACGTGATGTTTCCCGTTTCCCATTCAAATAAACCATGGTAATACTATAATTTGTGAAGATTAAGTACTGAACTTTTCGTATTGAGTTTGAGGATGCAAACTTTTGGTAAACAAAACTATGGTTTTAAAATAACTGTTATATACAAGAAAACAATATAACATTTGATTAACTGTCTGTATATCGATGTGTTACTCGTTAAACGATACAGCTTGTTTTATTATTAAATAAATCAAATACATAAATATAATATTACGCACTTAAGCTTTATCTAATTATGCTGACTTTAAAATTGTATTGCGTTTATGAATGTCTCATAAATATTTGCATTTTCATTTGAAATCCTAAAAACACTAAATATTTATATACATATACAAAATATAGTTGACTAATATTATATTTAAGACTAAACTAGATAATATCCTGAATTTTCGAACGCATATTACCTTAGGGTAACGATAAAGAGATATGTATAGTTTAATATATAAATTATTACATAATAATATAGTATATATGAAGGAAAATCAAACATAATAAATATGAAATCATACGAAGTATTTCATCAAACATTATTATGTATAATTTCAGTTATAAAAGCAATTCTCTACGGTTGACGGACGAAGCTTTTGTGATGGGAGTGGAATTAACTGACACATTCGTATGTTGACGTTTTGTTATATAAGAGAGTTAATAATATAGTTACTGTGTTATGAAGTATATGGCAACAGTCGTGACATAAATATTAGTTAATTTTTTTTTTTTTGTAAAACGAAGTTTTATGTACAATATTTGTATTGAATAATTTTAGATATCTTATTATACTTAAAGGTTATATATTTGTAAAAAATATTTTAGTAGTTCTCTTAAGTGTGGACCTACGTTAATTACTATTCGTTTGCTAGCATCACCAAACTCATAAAAGATTTTAAATTCATTGTAGTTTTCAAAGTCCTTAGTAATAAGTTGTAAGTTTAATACTGACATACAGGTGAATTTGTAAAAAATATACTAGATATATCTACAAAAACAAAAACTCTCAACAGGTAAATATATAAAAAAAAGCATAATGATCTAAACAATGAATTCAACGACAATATACTTTATTTAAAATTATAATGTAACTGTATTATTACTTGAAGGCAATCGTCAATTACATTGCAAAGCTTTATGCAATATCTGAGTCTAAAATACAATATTTTAGCACACTTCAAGCCCGCCTTTAAATCTATATTTAACTGCGATAAATTAAAAACCCCGTCTCATTTTAATGTGGGTTAAGACAAAGATGTTGTGTGTTTAATTAGCGGCCAGCGAACGGTATTATTGCGATCAAGTTTCGCGGACAAGGTTGCATTAACCGGTCAATAACCTGCCAGCTCCGTTTTTATAACCAGTTGATTGTATCGATTTATCTTTCATACACAATATCGATCTAACAGTACTTTACGTTAATAAAAAGTATACGAGCACACAAGTTGCAGTAGCAACAGAAATGTAGCAAAAATAAATACAAGAACATCATAGAATTAAATATCAAGCGAAAGACATAATAATGCCCTTTTTAATCCCCAAAAAAATATATTATTTAAGACATTTTCTTAAAGTAAAAATAATGTTTTTTATACATATAAGATTAATAGTGTTCCTCTCAATGCCTCCAAACTATGTACCACGCCAACCAACATATCAGAACAAAGATAATTTTAACCCAAATTCGAAGCCCTTTCATCACAACGCGTACAATATAAAGTGAACAGTTTTCTCATAAAGCATCCGAAGGTTTTTAGCCATTGTTGCCATCAGCGTCTATTGTTTTCATTATTCATTTATTGCACGAGCTACAACGAACCGTTATATACTCCGTCTTGAATACTAATGGAATTAAGAAAGCTATGAACTATATAATAACAGCTTATTATAAGCATAATGAAATTTAGTATAAATTATTTTTATTTATTGATAATGTTCTAGATATTGCTTCAAAAGAAGTTTGTTAAGTTTCTTGGTAATTATTTCAGATATATTCGGTGGTCATTGTTCGAAACAAGACCCTGAGGTGGATGCCTGTCTGCTAAAGAGCTTCAATAATCTCATTGAACATCTCAAGGAAGGTGATCCCGAACTGGGAATCGAACAGGTAAATAATATTAACTTCATTTATGTACATAAGACTTATTGGACACTTACCCAATATAATATAATTAACCCTAGTTGAAAATGTATTGTCAATGAACCATTTTTATCAAATTGTTCACGCATATTTTAAAGAGTTTGTACGATATTGGCAAAAAAAAAAATTTATTTATTTCCTAGAATGTCAAACTCGTCTCATAGTTATATCAAAAATGGCGTTTAAGAAAAAATAAAAGATATATTATACAAAAAACAAAAGTCTGTGTTCCAGAATCATATTAGATAACTAAAATAAAATATACAATTTGAGAGCCAACGTGTGACTTTTATCGTATATATTTCCAGTCAGATACCATTGTAATTGATGAGTTATCAATCGCTCTGGGCGGAGGTCCTGATGGATACAAGGCCACCTTCAAAGACATTCACGCCAGCGGAGTAGATGACGTCACCATCACTAATGTCAGGTAAATCTTTCACCATATCCTAAACCAGTATTTCCCAAAGTGGGTGATAACAACATCTATGGCTGCTGCAGGCCCAAAAAACGATGGTAAGAGACCTAAAACAAAAATGAGGCTTTGTGTAGAGGCGTGGTTTGTTACTTTATAAAGTTGGCATTTCTATGGTGGTTTTTCAGTAGATGAAAAAATGGGAGTGTAAAAAAATTCCCAAAGTAGGCAGAAGACAAAACAAGTTTGAGAAGCTCTGTCTTAAAAAAAACGGTTAAAATACCGATTAGATTGTTTTACCGTAATGTAGAGGAATGTTTATCTTAATTTATTCGCATAAAGCACTGAAAAGGAATAAAACAGATAGTAAAGTGTCGTTGAATTATCGGTCATAGAAGGTATGAATGTATAATTTATTCGAGTCACGTATCACCGTGTCACGGGTGTGATGACCATCAGAGCTTGGCAGCTGTTCCTATGTCAAGACATTAATGGTGTTTGAGGTGAACCATCTCATTTCTCGCTATCTTTATACTTAAATGAAGAAACAACTTAATCTTCCGTATCCACGCTGGATGCTAATAAAATATAAACCAGTATTTTTGATATGAAAACTAAGTAACTGTAAAGCTGGATAAAGATTAATCCATCTTTTTAGGGTGTCTTAAAGGATAAAACATACGATGTGCAATATACCTTTATATGTACTTTCTATGAAATAAAAATAAACAGATGTTTCTATAGTGTCTTGACAATGATCTTTGTGGGAATCAATGTTTAGTTGGCTATACCATAATTTATTCCACACACGTACACAGATGACTGGACTCTTCATTTCCCGGTTTTTGATACAACCGTGAAGGTATTCATTGTTTTATAAGACTTTGCTTAATCATTAATCAGGAATTAATTATTATCTGTCCCTGCCAAGAAATATCTCACCTTCGAATTAATCACTACATCACCGTAAATGAGGTTTAATTAAGGTCCTCCGAGTAATTTAATGATTTCCAAGTATTATAAATATTAATAACTATAGTTATAGAAACTATAGTTCTTAGTTTTTAAGTATCTCGTAGTTGATGAAACATGTTCTATATAATAATATAAGTAAGCAAAGTATTTTAATTAAATGTAGATACATTTTTTATCTTTTGTTTTTATATTTAAATGAAACTCTTAAATTATACTCGTAGTTAATTTAGCACAAATATCTTCATTAATTTTCAGATTGTTATATTCAGTTTTATATGTGTATTGTGCTATTAAAGATTATTTTTTTCATCTAGACTTTGATGGTATTCTTAAATAGAGACGGGCACATTACAATATAATTAAATGTTATTCTCAAACTCAAAATAAAGAAAATTATAGAATGAAAGATACCCAAACGACGATTTAATGTTTTTGATACCAAATTAATTCATCATCAGGTCAGATCTGGAAACGCATCAGTTCCAAATAACTCTCTCCATACCCCACATCAGTGCCACGGCTCGTTACCGATCCTCGGGGATGCTGCTTCTAGTTAGAGCCTCAGGTGGTGGAGACTACTGGGGAGAATATGGTACGTACTTGGCTTTCAATGACAAAAACTATTATGGTCTTACCAAAACATTTCACTTTCAATTTCACTTCCCCAATTTTTATTGATTTTGATCTGAACGCATAAAATAAATTTATAGAAACTATGAATGAAAAACGCCCATGTAATATAAAAGTATTTTTTTTATTACAAGCAACAGAATGAATTATAAAAAAC
This sequence comes from Danaus chrysippus, assembly GCA_916720795.1. Classification (NCBI taxonomy): domain Eukaryota; kingdom Metazoa; phylum Arthropoda; class Insecta; order Lepidoptera; family Nymphalidae; genus Danaus; species Danaus chrysippus. The sequence continues at coordinate 11,533,485 of CAKASE010000074.1, read as the reverse complement.
GGATATCTGTTTAAATGAGAAAAGTGAACGACAGTTACAACCTAAAATTAATTTCATAATCAATGTTACTTTAACAAACAGATATTAAGCATCTCTAATAATTAATAAAAGATTAAAAAAGTTAACAAAAAGCAACAAAGAGTTACTACATCAATAACCTCTTTTATATTTTCAGAGAATGTCAAGGCGAAGGTATATTTCCGGGGCGAGCCTTTCGTCAGGGATGACCAGACGTTCCTGAAACTCAAGCAAATTAAACTGGACTTCTCTGTCAAGGAAATCAAGATGGGTGTTGAAAACTTACACAACAGCAACTCTGTCTTACGTATGTTACATTTCTCATATTTTAACATAGTCTATTAGTTTCAAGTATTAGATAGGGACTCCTTAAACCTACACCTGGGTCGTAAGTCCCAGACTGTATTAAAGTCCTCTCCTGTAACGATGGACCCGGCACCCGCACTGTGAATCAATTGAATGCTGATAAGTGATAAGTTATCATTTTGCCCATAATTATTACCTCATCACAGAAATGAAGGTTTTGTTTCATTCCTATAAATTCATAATAATATATTTTCAATTATCAGAACTATCGCTGACAGGATAAATAAATAAAAGTATATTAGGTTTTATTTAATAAGTTTCATTTCTTTCCGTAAAATTTATAACAATATATTTTGAATCATCAGATTTATCGCTTGTAGGATAAATAAATACACGTTTATATATTTTTTGGTTAAAACAAGGTCCCTTTATTATTATGTATTTTTTTTCTTTAATAAAAACACTAGAAAACAGTCTCCACATTCTAAAATAAATGAATTATCACATCCAAATCTTATTTAGATTCTTTTTTATTCAAGTTTTAATTTCTATCTTCACAGAAGCGGCATTGAATCTTTTCATTAACACGAACGCCCAGGAACTGCTCAAGGAAATGAAGCCACAACTAAAGAGAGATCTAGCGGAGAAGATGTCCCGGTTCTTGGACAGAATCCTAGACAAGATTCCATACGACGACTGGATTGTCGATTAGTTTAATATATAAATATAATAAATTATATAAAAAACATAGTTAGTAAGGCCAAAAGATAGTGGACTATGTATTACAAGCAAAGAAACTATTGAATTGTTTTAAGAGACTTGAATTTAGGAAGTTGTCTGGTACCCAGTATACGTTAACTTCTATTAGTTTAGTGAGATTCAAACTAATATTGTCTTGCAAATTAGTATTAAATATTATTTATATCAATTATTAATTAATTAAATACGGTCCAGTGATTATGTGTGTTATATTAAATCATAAATAAACGTTGGTACTAAAATCGATTGGTTTAATTCATTTCAGATTTCGTTAATGACGCAATACTAAAGTATACCTAAGTTATATCTCAAAACAAAATTTTAAAATCAATTTTTAAGTTATTAATTGGCATGAAATTGACATTTATAACATTTAATTTAACTCAGTCATTCTATAATAAAGATGGCGGATGTTTTATTTTTTGTATGTCTATATGAAAAGATATATATAGGATTTATTACAAAATTCGTTGTTTTTAAAGAGAGACGTCAACATTGCTGACGTCACTAGCGTCACTCCTTTCAGTACGTTCCATAATTTTTCAAAATGAAACTTCAATTCTTCTAAATATCCTTGTATTTCTTGAAGGTTCTCTATTCTTCAACGGTCCGGACTCACTGAACTCTAGTGAGCCCAAAAGTCATACTTATATCAAAATTCAAACAGAGTTTTATTCTCCATGTAAACAGTTTTTGATTTCATTTTATTTTTAACACTAATTATGAATACCAATGAGTTTTTATAATAATTGAAGACAGCCACAAGTTATTGCTATGTTGCATCCAAAATGTACATGATATAAGTTTAATATTTATCAACAAATTTTTTAAATCCATTACTAATTGCCATGAAATTGACATTTACAACATTTAATTTAAAAGACTATACCTTTCGGTAACAAATACGGCGCATTGATCATATAATATTCTTCTTCTACCTGGCAATTTCCTACCTATAGCCAGGGTCTGCCGTACATGTTGTGAATAGTTTTGGCTATTTGTTTTTACGACCGGCCGCCTGCCTGACATCAACCCTCTTTTTGGGAATCAGCATTAATCAGTGATGTCTAAATACTCTTAGAAAGTACATATGACTCGCAAAAATCACATTGGTACTTGCCCGGGCCAGGATCGAACCCGCGTCCTCGGCAACGAGAGGCGGACCCTTTAACAATTTTAAAATCAATATTTATTCCAAATCTTTGTCGAAAACTCAATTTTTCATTTCAGAACACCCATTTTCAATATTGCTAAGAATGTTTTAGATGTGTTTGTACCCTAGATTTGGGTTCCGAATGGGACCAAAACCCCCTTTATGATATTTCATTTTTAATTATGAGACGAAACCTTTTAACATTCAATTTATTCACCATCGTGCTGGGTCCATTGCGTAATATTTCGTTTACTACCAAGTCTCATGTATTCAAATCTGTTTTATGATTTGAAATGTATACATTTATATTTCATTTATAATAAATGTCTCCATCCGATGAAATTATCATCTAGCAGCTACAAACAGTGTTGTCTAAAGTTAAAAAAAATACCCTTAAAAATATTCAAATAATAAACTACCTGTATACCTACGTATAAAAGCCTCTACAAATGAAAGTTATATTGAAAAAAAAATCCAAACATTTGTAAGAGCAATATTACGTATCGAAGGATGTGGAATATACATGTTTCTAAGAATTCAAAGGCGCTCAAAATAATCTACTTGTACTTAAAAATATAATAAATTTAATAGTTTAGGTCATTTGATGATTATATTTTACGTAATAAAATTATAATCATCAACAAACCACTTAAAATTATGTAATATATGAAATGAACTTTTGCGGCAAAATTTTATTAAACTAAAATATATTTAACTATTGATTACCTTTTCAGTACAATGTAGTTCTCTTTAAACTTTTACCTTAGGAATATTTCTTTTCACTATACAATTTTATAACGAAGTACTGAAGAAATTATTAAAACATAAAGATATTAATACTTTCACGTTTTTAAATAAGGATGTGATGTAATTGTGGAAGTTAATTTATGCATTAGTATTCAATGAAGTGCAAAATTTAAATAGCGAGTTTCAACACGACCAACTATTAAGATCCCTATAAAGACGCATTAGATAGACACCAACATCATTACTAATGACATCTTTTTTAATTTTACATTCAAACAAATATAGAAGAGTTTTTTATTATATTTTTCTTCAACATCAAATCATAGATCTTTTAATAATTGTGTATTATTATCATCATTGTTACAAGACGTATCTTTTTAGCGCTTGAGGAAAAACTGTTTTCCTACAAATATAAAACGAAATATTGTTGTATCTTTAATATGTATGCATATTTAAGTTCCTTCTGTTTCACTCAATTAAGATACATGGTGAACATCTTCTCCCGAGATTACGGCTGGTGGTTAATTCTAAAAATATTATCATTCTGACTTAAGTAATTGGAATAAGATCCGAATTCAATACTGTTTATTTCAAAGAGTACCTAAATTATAATTATATATCACAAACATAATTACCTTAACTACATGTGGTCATTGTTTCTAGGCTGTTAATGAGATCATACGGTCATCACCTAAGACTATAATTCCATATACCAACAGGTGTAATGACAGTCAAACAATATCCTGTTGCAATAAAAAAATATTGAAACTAAAATAAATAGTCATTGATACTTTTTTCGGATAATGTCCAATTAGTTATAAACTGTTAAGGCATAAGAAATCGTCATTTTAAATTAAACACATATTTAGGTACCTAGTTAATGGTAGTGGTAATAGGGAGAAAACAGTAGACAAGATAAATTTAATTAGAAATCTATGTGTGAGAGAATAGAATACACACATAATGATTACAATCAATAAGATGATTAGCTATTTAAATAACTATTATAATACTTAATCTATTTCAAAAACTGAAAGATATGTACATATATGTATACAAATACCATTAAATATGAAGTTTATGAATATAATTCTTAAACAATCAGCTAAAACGAGCCGAGGCAAATTTTTCAGCGGCCCATTCCCTGTATCCCCACTCCCTGACTTGCCGTAACGCAATATACAATAGATGAACGAAAAAAATTGAAGCATTATTAAAAGAATCGACTCAAAGTAACAATATATATAATTAATTATTAAAATACACAAGTAAATGTTGATAGAGTAGGTACTTTAACGTTAAACAGGCAATAAAAATACTCAAAGGCCGTGCATAAAATATTTATGCCATAATCTAATGACATAAGTGCTATTTTTCGCATCGGATTCACATTTACATTAAAAAACAAAGGATACTATAACGATCATAATAATTAATATATAATAATCTGAATATTTGGAAGAAATAATTGGATATATTAGTTTATGTTCACCTTAAGTTGAGCGAATGGTGTGTGTCGCAAACCATTGGTAGGGAGACCGGTGCATTCGTTGAGACATTCAAAACCAACATCTGCACCTCTCAAACGCCTGCTACGACAGATATAAGTGTATTAAAACTTTATATATATAGATTTTGATATTTCTTTCAAGATGCGTTTAATTAATTGTGTTTTAAGTGTTGCTATGTTAGTGTTCTATATTCAAATATCGAGTTCAGAGAGGGAGGCTGTTGAAATACGTGAGCATAAACAAATATTTATACTTTTTTTGTAATTTATTTTATAATGAATTTTTTTTAATATATTATAGAAATTATAGCTTACTTTATGTATATTAATTATATAACACCAATGACAACATTTAATTATTTTTGTAATTGTGTTTTTCAGAATTTACAATAAAATTTATATAAAGTTAACAACTCTAAATAATTTTAGTTTTAGTCAACTAAAAAATTAATTGTAACTGAGTTGATGATCTTTGAAAGGTTTTAGGAAAATCTGTATTTTGTACTTATGGGCAAAAAATATATATTTAAACTTACTTAACGAACTTTATTTCTATATGAAAACTATAAAATTATATTCATAATATAAGTGTTAGGTCAAAAGACATAAAATGCACATAAAATCTTATGGTTTACTCTTTAAATAAATAGAGTTGAATGTGATTAAAAATCATACTTCGTTCGTCCAAAACTAAATTACGCTTAAAATACATGGACGGCCTTCTCCAAATTCTATTCTATTACTAATACATTTTCAAGTCTTAATATAGAGTATACAGTATTATATATATGTATGTATGTATGTAAACCTTACATTACTATCAAGATACGAAGTGTCAATGTAGGTCGAATAGCCTGTCCGAATTACATAAGCAGTACTCGACAACCGACTTCTTTTCGGACAAAATAATTTTGCAACAAACCAATTGATTTGATAATTTGATAATTTTTTTTATCATTCGATAAAACGTAATCAGAATAACGAACACATAAAGTTTCGTAATTAGGACAAATTGGTACGAATTCTCATCAGCGGAGACTAAAATGTTTATTTACTATTGTTGTATAAAATGTTATTGCATTATTAACTTAAAATGTAGCGTTGTCTCACAGAGAATAACAATATAATATTTTCGTAAATTTAGTTTTATTATATAATTTAAATTACTTTAGATATTCGGCGTGAAATTTAAGAGTTATTAAATTTTAAAAAAGACAAAACAACTGTTGCAAAATACAAAACAGAGGTAATTTTTAAGAAAAACAAAATACTACGACTTTTTTTATAAAAATTTATTAATAAGTAATTTATCCTGGGTTTTAATCAGCGTCCTAATAGAATTTTAATTAATTAAATTGACGTTTCACATAACCCAATTCAAGTAAGTACAATATTTAAAAAGATTATGGTTTTAATACATTAATACATAGAGTTGTATATGTAATAGTACACTACCTAGTAATTTGCATCTAAATAATTGAAACCTAATTTAATAAATTAAACATTTTGACAAAATGAAGACACATAGTTAATGTCTTTGTCGTTTGCCAGTTTCATAAAATCAAAAATATTTATATTTTTTATACTTACGTTATGTTAGCTGGTACGTTTAGTTTATTTCGTTTTTAAATTTTTAAATGAATAAATAAATTATTTATGTTTGTCACTTCTTTCTAAACAAAATTCTAAACAAGCTACATTACCTTATATCTGTATTGTTATATACATATATATACATATGTGTTTAGGTAATAATAGCAAACTCTTGTAAGTCGTGGACACATATTTGCTCCTTTCGTAATGTTGGAGTTTTATTAAAATAGCTATGTCAACGTCTACAGTCGCAATTACTCAGCCTTTACGATTTCTTTAAAACTAACAAAGATTTTTAAATAAATTCTAGCATCAGAAATTACAAGAACTTTAATTATTACACTTGATCAATAAAAACCAATGAACTTTTATAAGTATCTATTTTTAACTTGCAATTAAATGTTCTCGACGTATCATTTGAGCTTCTTGAAACTCATATCAGTTTGCCAACTTTAAAAAATCCTATCACGCCTTAAAGTAGCCCAAACACCAAAACAAAAGACGATTGAATATTCCAATATTATTCCAGTATTACATATAGGTATAACAAAACATTAGGTAATATATGTAACAGAACATTGCTAGAACATTACCAACTAATCATTATACCTACATTGTATAATATTTCATGTTTCATATTATGTATAAGTCAGTGAGAAGACGTGATGTAAATCAAACCAATTTCCTCGTATTTTCCAACGTAATTGTAATATAATATTCACGATTATGAATTATATGAATAAATTCAATAACCATTTTCTTAATTATGTTGTACATGTAGGTATATGAACGTAAGGTAAGGTATACTAGTACGTAATTTTCCAGCAATATTTAATTTAATAAACTCCCTATATGACTATTATCTACAATAACGATTTATGAATTTATCTTAAAACCTCTGAATTTGTATTTCGGCGTAATTAATGTTAGGTTTTCCTGTAAGACATAGAAACATCGATACTTTGGCTAATATCTTATAAGCAGTTTGGAAATCAAAAGCCTCAAATCACATAACAAATAGGTATATAATATAGGCAGTTCTGTTCGTTATCAAGCTGACACGTAACGCTGAATACAGAAAGTCTACGCAAAATTTCATGAACAAGGAATCCATTTCTTTTTTTTGTACCTATACTCTCTACTTGAAGGACGAAGTAACAAGATACATTTTAAGTACTTAATACTTTACACTAACAAACCAACATATTTTAAATTTATTCCCTATTTTTGTTTTTACTACCATATCGTTTTAATACAGTTTTTATTTAAGACGATAACATTATTTTTAAGTGATTATTGGGATCCCTATGTTTATCACAAAATCATAAATCGTGTTGCATTTAAATAGTAACGTAGTGTAGGTATAGAATGAGAAAATGTTAAGCGTGCCATGATAGCGTAGTTTATACATAGAAATAATAAGATTGACATTTTATCCGTACTTTTACCTTGATGGCTCTCATAAAGTTCGTCAGAAGATATATTACTTAAGAAATATCTTGACGAAACTTTCATCTCGGTCAAGATCGGTTACAAAAATCGTGAATAAATGTATTAAGTAATAAATATAATCGTATATCTTTTATTAATAAGTCAAGACATAAAGCATGGGATTCATTTTTTTACAATTGCCTGGTAAATATAGAAAAAAATACTCTCTTATATTTATATAATATAAAAAACTACAAATTAATAAAACTCAAATCACCAATTATACATTGTATTAAATTATAACGAATATATTTTTAATCTGCCATATATGTCTTTCATGGGTAGATATAAAAATAGCTCCGACAAAACAGGCTTTAAATAATATTTCATCAAAAAATCGCAATACCTACTGAATCATAAACATTTATTTTCTATGGTAATTGTTCGATACGGTCCGATTCTGGACGTTACAAAACATAATCACACCTTCACATAGATGTCTGTGAAGGTCAAACAGAAGTTAAGAAACGAAGACTTCAGAGTTATGAAACTCTTTATAATTATGTACAAGCCGACAGCATCTTTATGGCATTAAAATATTCCATAATTTCCATAAACTCAACGTAAACCATTTAAATTAACGATCTACTCGTATTTAACTATAACATTATATTTTTTATTCCAGAAAAATTATTCTCATCATGCAAAAAAAGATCGAAAGATTTCGATGCATGCATTAAGCGCGCTTTCAACAAACTACGGCCATATTTCAACAGAGGTAAGAAAAAAACTAGTTTCTTGTTTCTACAAGTCAGTACTATGTTCATATTAAGTTATTATGTCATGTGTATGTACGATAATGAAAGGCTTTCGATAAAGTGCATTGGACCGTGAATAATTTCTTCAAATGTCATTATGTAATATTTAAATTAGCAACACCATTTTGAACATAAAATAACCGTCAAAAAGCTTGTTATATTAAAGTTAGTTTATAAAGTTTTAATTTAGATTTATTCTGTCAGGAATTCCTGATATGGGAGTAGCGCCCTTTGATCCACATTTTGCCAAAGAAGTCAAACAAATCCGTAATCTGTTCGGCATGGGTTACACACTGACGCTACATGACGTCTATGAAAGAGGTTGGACACAATCAACTGTCACTAAGTACAAGTTAGTAACTTGGTTTACCATTGAAATACTTTTATTTTTATGTTACATTAAAAATTTTTTTTTTTGTTTTGCTACATAAAAAGGACTGATTGGGAAAATCAACAAATCATCTACTCACAATATTTTCCGGAGAAGTGGCTGGAAGGAGACTATGAATTTAAGGTAAATAAAAAACATCGAATGCAATGAACCAATATTCTGTTTTTATAAAAATTGCTTTTATCAAAATCTTTCATCGCTTTAATGCTAATAAAAACCCTTATGTAAATCAAATAAAAGATAATTAAACGGGAAAAAATTGTATACAAGCAAATTTTTAAACAAAATATCTGTTAAAGATTTTTAAATAAGATTTTATATACGATAAGAATATTCGGCAACCAGAATTAAATTGCGTTAATTGTAAATAAACACTATATACAGGGCGATGTCTTCGGCTTGGACGTATTGCGTTCAGGACGGTGGAACCTTACATTGAGAGACTATTCTCAAACCACTCGCATCAAACGTAAAGGCGAAGGAGTCGACGTGCACGTGGAAGTAGACCACATCGGAGACATGGACATACATGTTGGGAATTTACTAAGAGGCAGAAGTATTATGGGTAAGGTTTACGTATATTTGAACGAATTTTCAAACGACAGCAAGGTTACAATTTTCGTATTCGTTATATTACAGAAAACTGAAGAGTTCCACTGTTAAATTAAAAACTCGAGTTTCATGACTTATAGACGACGTTAAAAAATAAATCTGGAGCGCAAGCCCAATTATGAGGCAAAAGTTCGAAGTATGTAGATGTTATTGAAAGCAGTCTTTAGCACAACTACTTACTTTTAGCACAACGCCGCTATATACAAATTGCTGCTTCAAAACGGCAACTCATTCCAAACTTGGAAATTAAAAGGCTCAAAAGGACTCGTATCCAGAGCCGTAAAAATATTTACAAAAAAAAAATGGAAATTTAAAAATAAAACGAATAAATCAAATCTCAATACTTGTCATTGTCAAGACAGCACTTCTCTCAAATCTCTCCCATTTGTTTAATCTTCCAATTGCTGATTTTCTCCAATTCTCTTTTACTGAACATGACGTTTAAAGGAACGTTCTCCTTGAATTCGAAGTTTATAGGAAAAGGCGCTAAAGCCGCGATAAGATGACCGCCATCATAAATGTTATTGCTACCATAATAATCTAATCTTTTGTAAAAAAAATATGAAATAATTTTGCGGGAAATTGTAAAAAAAATGAAAATCTTAAAAATATTTGACAAATAATAATTCCTGTCTCCTAGAAACTCAACATCTCGCAGTTTAGTTAATTTTCGTCCTTTTCCCATTTTAACATGACCATCCTCAATAACATCTAAAAAAATTCCTTTCCAACCCGATTTGAATCCTTGTCATAATGCGGTTATTGCATTCGTTAGTCACATATGACCTCGTTTCATGATGGACAATAAGCAAGTTACATTGTTGACCCTGTTACATTACGATCTACCGCAATGATTTTATCTCAGTTGATTATGTTATATATTTTCCGTATTACGTTTTTTACCTAAATTTCTCTCCATCGATGCCAGACTGGTTCCAAAGTTGTCTTACTGGTCATTGATAAAACATTAGATGAAAAACGTACCTATCAGTCAGTATGAGATCAAGGCAAGAATAGATCAGAGTAACAGATTAATAAACGTTTCAAAAAATATGAATTTATCTCGATCAGACGTTATCTTGATACATCCATGTTACTTAAATTATTATCAAACAGATTTGTTAATTCTTTAAGTTCATCAAGATGTTTTCAACAATTTCTTAAAAACCACTAATTTATTTAGCATATTCTCTTTTTTCTATAATTGATTACGCTGACGCAAGTTGCATTAATTGGCCCAAGGACAGACTTAATAAAATGTGACGTCTCCAAAACATGATGTTAGATTATGTTTTACGCAAATATGACCACATCTCTGAATTTCATTACAAGCTCAAGTGGCCCTCCGTACGTCCACTGCTGTAATTGTTTATTGTGTTATAACATTAAATTGTTGTACATATTAGCATGGATCAGTTTGTTTGTGTTTTTTTTTCTGAAATTTATTTCACCACCGACTAAACTTACAAGGCACTTTAACAATAAAATCATTTCTCCCTAGGTTTGACGTAAATTGCCAGTTGACGATAGGACCGTCTTTGTTTCAACTATTTTAATTCACTATTTTTATTTCCATTTGGTACTTTGGTTTAACTTTAAATAATATATATATATATATATATATATATATATATATATATATATATATATATATATATATATATAATATATATATGTTAACTTAATGTGGCCCTTAATTCAAGCTAAAAATTACCTACTCTGTTACATTATTCGAATATCTAAATTGTAAAGAAAGTTCAATGAATAGCAGCGGGCTAATAGACAACTGCAAGACATCCAAACCTTGCTGCAAAACTAAGAGATGATGCAAGAAATAGAGCAAGCCTCACGGTCTCGTCATGTTTATGCATAAGGGCAAAACTACTGACTACGCTAATGTTTTGCTAGATAGTTGAGATTTTCACATAACATTATTTGAAATATATAAGGAGGCTCACATACAACAGGCTATTTTGCCGTTTATATAGGCAATAGTTACGTAATAATTGAGTATATGCATTTGGTTTATATATTGTTTATATATTTCAGAGATGGTGTTGGATCGTATCATCAACGCCACTTGGAAGCCAGGCTTCGCCATGATCCGTCCTCTCATCAACGACCTCGTCAGCACCGCCTTCACTGACATCTGGAGCAAATCATTCAGGAACTTCCCCATACAAAACTTCATACATGATTAAGTTAGTCAGTAATCATTAGTTTAGACTCTCGTGCCAGATGACTTACCTCGTAGATTACCTTATAACATGTTACATATAAAAACTAGTCGCTACGTCGTTTAATGTTTATGTAAGAAAAATAAAAAGACATTTTATATTACATATCTCAATATTATATTTATTAAAAAATATAACCTAACTATATATATGACTTTATATTTAAATTCAATCAACAAATAACTCGCACGTTCATCGAAACTGGAATAATCAAACTCAGTCTTCATGTAGACCTCACCAACCATAAACGGCTTCAACAAGCGTCCGTGACACGCACTCATAAATACAGCATTATATAACATTGCACCTTTAAATTATGTTTTAAATCAATTTATTACACAAAAAAAATATTTATATATATATAACGTTCAGGTTGTCCGAATGTCCGTACACTTAAACTGAACGTAACAACTCCGACGTGTATTTCAAGCTACACTATCCAGATTTTTCGTAGTCGTATTACAATGTTAAAAACTAACCCAGTGTTGCCAGAGTCGTAGTGTAAATAATGCCAGATTAGTGCAAAATTGATTGTCTAAGATGATGGAAACGAAATCAAAAGTAAGTACATGCATCATATAAAAAAATAATATCCAAATTATTCACAACAATTTCCAAATAATACACATGTTATTTAGTTTCGATTGTATGAAGCGGTCTAATTTCTTTGAGCCATTTATTTCTAAGTTCTATATTAAAATCATCGCTGAATCAACGTCAAGTTTATAATAGTGTTAAGAAACTAGATCGCTTCATAATATAGAAACATAACATTTACATCCGTCCCTCAATACTAATAATCAAATTGATGCGTTCATATTCCTATATTCATTAAGGTTGATGAGAACCAGCCCTCTATATTATACGCCTCACACGACATCTAGTGATAGAGAGTTCCCGCCCTCAGACGTACAATATAGACGCTTTGTGCATTTGAAAACAAAATAATAAGCCGAAAGCTTCAACAAATATTGTCGAATCGAACCAACTACAATAGGACCCTGTGATCTGTATGGACTAAGTCGTTGTAATAGTTTTTTATACAATGGTTGCTGATTCTATGATATAAGCGTAAAGTATGAGGTTATCTTAACTTACATTATATAAAGACTCCTTGGATAGTATGAATGTTAAATCGAAGCTTCGTTACACTAAGTCATAAATCGCTACAAATGCATGAATCTCGACCGCCTATAGTATCGACGAACAAAATACTAAAAAAATAAAAACAATTAATTTCACATGCATGAATTGATTATTTTTTCTTTTCGCTTCAATTGTACAATTTCTTTACAAGGAACCATACCTTTAACGATATTTTTTTTACATGACGACACTACTGCAAAAGTGATTTTCACCTTTGATACCACACTATAATGTTTATTATAATACTCAATTATATATAAAGTTAAAACCACTTTTGAAGGAAATAGCCTCAAATACCCATATGTAGCTCGTGGCCGAAAAATAAAACAGTTCAGAAGCTAAGGCATACAAGAATGGACAGTGAGTTATGTAGTGATGTTTGATGTAACTGAATCAAAGATCTTAAACTAAATTACGAGAAATTATCTTTTATTTTTTTCGAATAATTTGTACTTCCTTTCTCGTTCTTTTTGGCCCCAGAATTTGTGTCACAAATAATATGATAAATCCAAACAAAAAACCTCATATAATTTAGTCTACGAGTGTTTGTATGCACAGATCCGTCTGCAGGTAACTTATAATGAGCTATAGATTGTGTATTACATAACATTCATAAACTTAAAAGTAGCCAGCAACATTAACAGTCTCTAAACTAACTAATTTTCTTCAACAACGCGCCATCTGTTGATCGACATCGAAATTAAAACGTTCAAAAAAAGAAAAACCTATCAACTGAGGAAAAAAAATAGAAAAACTTAATCATTAACATTAATCTTGAATAAGCGCTCAAAATTCATTTCCAAATATCATTTCATTAAAGATTTCACCGAAACTAATACTTCTATAGAATTTTCATATATTTAAAAAAAAAAAGAAATAATTGAAAATGACCTGTGTCGCAACTTATATGTACATAGGCTTCATTCATTCCGAGTTAGTAAAATTATGATATTCTTTTTAATGATAAATTCAATACAGTCTTCTCTATTAGGGAAACTATAGAACATAAATAATGTAACTAAGTAACTAGTCGCCCCGACCAGGTTACACCTCGAGTCATGCAACAACGTGCTTTTTAATTTATTTCTAAACATTAAATTTATTTTTGATATGCACTTATGTATATTTTTTTACAATGAAATTTGTGCTGTACACTATACGAGGGCGGGACGGAGTTATTTGGGGTAGTTTTGACGTAATGTTCATACAAAAACCGTGATATCGAACTGAACTTTGTACTTACTGTTAGTTAAATTATATTTCAGCCCCGCCCCGATCGGATTATTTACAATGAATACCAAAAATAACGACATAGCCGGGAAAGAATCGACAAAATAGTTTAAAACTAAAAAAAATGTTTTAAGATTACGATACCAGCAGCGGTGGGATAAGCTGAACTAAATCACTACCAACTACATATGCGTTGAAGACTGTAAAACAACCGTCACAACAAACATATTTCCCACCATATATGATATAGAAACAAAACCGATAAACACTTGTGATTGACCGGACATTAGAGCTAGCTTTACAAGTAAATCGAAGGCCGCTAAAATATCACCATTCATTACATCAATAATCAGTAATATGTACAGGCCACCGGCCTCGGGGATCCAGCGGGAATATTTACAGCGATGAAGTATAAAACACCAACCCAACGCTATATCCAAGCTATTTACAAAAAAAACTATTCTCAAATTACCTAACTTCGTAGTTATGATAGCGTCAAGTCAGCTACACGTATAAACCCCCGACTCCCGCTCACGTGACAAACTTCAAGAGACAATCAATTGCATATAATAATTTACATATATCGCAGTGTCGATGTTATATATTGCATGCAGACGCCGTAACGGGGCCGATTATTTTTAATAATTCAAAAAAAAAACATCCTAGTACAATGTACATTTAAAGCATAACCAAGTCTTTTGTGCACAGTGCTATAGTCCAGAGCACTCTTGTATAACACACAGCCAGTATCCATCAAGTAGATTGTCACAACACTTCACTAGAACTCAAAGTCAAACAGTTCCGACAAGCCCTCGTCGTGGTCGAGACAGAAGCCGTAGTCGTTGGCTGACATCGGCGGCTCCAAGGGCAGGAACGGTTCCAACTCCATTTGCTCTGGAAAGTTACATTACACAATTAGACATACTTATACTATTATGTATAAAAAACATTCATTAGATCTATTGAAGATATCGACAATAAGTATGATATAAAATACTAGTTTTACTATACTATCTTAGATAGTAGATCTTTTGAAGACAAGTAAGTCATTGATATCAAATATAATATATTCAAATTATTAACTTATTCAGGAATAATTCATAAATTTTGCAAAGTTCTTGTCGCAAATTTGTATTAAATATAATTAAATCTTTCAGTTATATGTACATAAATTATTCCCATATAATAAGTTAGCGATGAAACTACTGTCCCAATGGGCAATTTTGTTTTATAGTAATAGCTAATATACAGATATATGGTACACAATATGTGCTAAATTTATTTTACAATAGAAATATGAAACAGCAGTGTGTAAAGTTAAAAAATACAAGAGAAATAATTGAGGAAACACTATAACTGTCCTTCGTGAATATATTTGACATACAAGTTGAAACATTATTTAAAAACATATTTTATAATTTTTCTTACATTATCATTGATAATAAAAAAGTTTTTTTACAATATAAATTTCATCTAAAATATTGAAATCAACACTGACATCAATTAAATATTTAAACATAATATTAATGTTAGTATGATAACATGTTAGACCACAATCACCAATTATTTCCTCTGTGTTTGTTATTACACAGAAATTATTTAAAAAACATACAAATAGAGCGAAGTAACAACTGAATGATTTTGATATTATTATTTTTTTATTACAGACTATAAATTTTCTGCCGTCAAATAAATTTTAGCGGCTAAAAATTTCATCGACGTGAGATTCTGATAATTTACATATAATACAAATCTGCTAGGATCATTTTGAACCCAATATTATACAGTACACATAACATAAGCGTAAGTGAAAGCGAGTTTTAGTGGTAGTGGTAGTGATAATGGACAGTTAAGACTGTTGTGTTACGATGAGTTAGTAGCTGTTAGTGGCGCGGGCCTGAGCTGAATCCCATGGTGCTACACGCTCACTGCGGCCCCACGAGATGTAGCTCGCGGCACGCGCCCACACGACCACACCCCCCACTATTAACACGTACACGACACACATCTATACATGTTAATAGTAACATATATATATATTAGTAAGCGATGGTATATGCATGCATCCCGATGTATAGCGCCGTTGTCCGCGCCGTGGAGCTAGAACTCTGACTGTGATGTGACACTGACACACATGTCACAGTTCGAGTGCTAGCTACATGACGCGGGATCCGATGACGTCCCACCAGCGAGCGGCTTACACCTACACTCACGGAGAATGTGCTTTAAAGACGTGTGTGTCTCGACCCTCGCATACAATCTTATATGAAATGATACGTGATAGTAGTAGAATGTTCAGGAATTAAATGATACAACCAATTACTAACTATACTGTACAGAACTGTAAAATTAACTTTAACAACAGAAAGATGTCAGCAAAATTTGAAAATATTATGAATGAATATTAAATTAAAAAGTTAATGGATTTATCTTGTATTTAATAAAAACTGTTTTATCTTTAATAATAATCATGATACATTTGAGGCATATAAAATAATAATTAAAATTCTAACACATAAAAGATGGTTCTAAGGCAAGACAAAGTTTTGCATCTCATTACTAGAACATAAATTAACATTAACAAAATTGTCAGCACAATAACTAGCATGCTAACAACTGCTCTATATTTTAAAACTTTTTTTGATAATAAATTTAACACATATATATCATTCTCAAAACAGTTATTGGTGAAAAAATAATCAAAATATACATGGTATCCACAACAAGCGACCTTCCAAAATGTATACTGAGAGTGGTGATTGATGAGTGAACCCATAACGAGTATGAAATGATGAATGTAATATAAATCCAGTGCAAGTCTTAGTAAACATTTATGAGGAACCTTAAACCAGAACCAATAGAAGTAGATTCAAACCTTAACAAGTCTGAATGTGTAATGAACCTCAAACCATAGCGAGTATTGTGTAATGTTTATATATTATGTATATATGAACCCAACACATATTGAGTGAGATATGAGAACAGTTATTGACTTAATAGTTTCATTACTATCATACCTGACTCCTGGTCCTCAGTCTGTAACTGGAACCGCCCACCGCCCATGATGGGCGCGAAGTCGTCGCTGTCCGCTATCAATGCGTTCCGAAGACGACCACGCGCGCCTCCCGCTACAACAAACAGATATGCTATTTGAATACACATGTGGAATTAAGAAGAAGAAGAAATATACTTTATTGCACTCAAAAACATAGGAAATAACATTACATATAAATACAGTAAATTTAAGGCCATGGCGGCCTTATCACTACAAGCGAGTTCTTCCAGGCAACCCAACCGATGAGGATAACAAATATTCTAGAGAGGGTAGTGCATATTATGACATATACATATACAAAAACGTAATGTCGACAAGTCGACATTTTTTCTGTTCGATAGACAAGTTATTTGTAGTGGTTCTTATCAGAAAAAAGGATCTTACCACTGATTTCAATTTTAAGGCCGGAAAACGAAATCCATATCCAAAAAATGGTTTGGTAATGATAGCCGAGATACACTCAACATACAGTGAAAAGCTGGTTTTCCGAGCGAAGGAGAAAATATTAGTAAATCAACTCCTAGTTTAAAACTATTTCTTAAATCACATTAATCTTTAATTATCATATCATCTTTTCATCGTCACAACTCTTTGACTCAATAACTATTTTGCAATATAGTGGTATTAATTTCTTGTACTTCTGTTCCAACTCAAGACTTTTTATGCTAGGTAATGATAAAGAGCCTAATTTGTAAGTCATATGATTTTTGATACTGACTATCAGGTGTGGTCATATTGGCGTGTGCGGGCGTAGTTGGCGTGGTGGGCGCCGCTGGTCCGACTGGCGTGGTGGGCGCTGCGGGGGTCGATAACGCCGGGGTCAACGGCAGGGTGGGGTCCGTGACGCACGGAGTACGAACCACGAGGCTACGGGACCACGCGCCTTCATCCGGCTCACGCTTTATTGGTGTTCTGAAAAAATCAATTCATTCCATATACAGTACTATTTAATATAAGAAATCCTACAACACTGTGCCGTATATAGTCTTAATATCTGTAACTAGCTTTCCGCCCGTAGCTTCGCCCGCGTGGAGTTTGGTTATATCGCGTTTCCAAGAGAACCTTTCAAAAGTCTGGCATAAAAACTATCCTATGTTCTTTCTCGTGGTCCACTCTATCTCTGTACCAAATTTCATTAAAATCAGTTCAGTGGTTTAGGCGTGAAAGCGTAACAGACAGAGTTACTTTCGCATTTATAATATTAGTAGAGATAAATAAGTACTAAAAATTATAAATTATTATAACAAAATTGTTCTACAGTAAAATTTTATCACTTTTATATGATCAAAGACAAGTATTTTGATAGTACGTACGTGAAGGCGGCTGAGATGGAACTAGAGGGTAGTGTTTGAAGCTGAGCGATGAGCGGAGCCAGGAGTGCTTTGTTATCCTCCAACAATGGATCCGATGGTAACACACCAGATGCTAACATACAAACATTATTAAATAGGTATTTCATATAATAAAAAACTATAAGGTAATCTTCAGTAAAAATTAAGAAAAAATATATAGTAATCCAATAATATACATCTAATTATTTGCAAGTTACAATTCTATCAATTGGACTGTAGCCAGTGATTATAATAATCAGTTATTAAACAGACTATATATTTTAGTTTTCCTTATATTTATTAACATTAGTACTAAAAATATAAAATTAAGTTTCATATAATTGTTGGTGATTTTACTCACAGGGCGGCGGCGTGGGCGGACGTTCTTTAGGACAGAGGTACACTTCTATTTCTCCAGAAATTGATTTGAGATGTATCGTATACCCTTTCTCATCTGGATGTGGTACCTGGAAAACAAGTGTACATGTCAAAAATTGAGGAACGCAAATGTGTTAAAATAGTATGTAAAAGTATATTATTTTTATATTAATTTGTTATCTGCAGCATATAGATGTATAAGACCCAAAGATTTTGGTTTTGTAGGATTAGTCTGTGGAATCATATCAAATTTTATGTAAAATAATTACAGTAGGACCTCGATTATCTGAACTAACTGTTGTCGGTAGGCATCCGGATAATTGAAAGTCCGGATAATCCAATATATGAAGAAAAACGGGCTTTTTGCATATGTACATATGTAGTCTGTAGTACCTGATAGTCAGTATCAAAAATCAATACAGTAGAAAGTTATAAAATCACTTTGAGATAATGAGGAAACCGAAAATATATTGTAATTAAATGATAATTCTAAATGAATACTGCGCGTCACATAAAATTTAAATATTAGTTTACACGAGTAATGACAAAATGTCAGGCAAAATTAGAAGAGCTCAAAAAAATAATTAATCATAATTGAAATTAAGCAATGGTAAATTGTATTTCAAAAAAAGCAACTTCGCAGCTTTGTCCCCCAAAAGTCTGTTACGATGAGGATCATAAACAATTCCTGCTGCACTGAAAAATTGTTCACTTGGAACGCTTGTTGCAGGTGATGATAAATATGTGCGAGCAATGTGACTGAGACATCCAAACCTGTTACTGTTAATCTGCCAATACTTTAACTGGTCTTGATCTCTTGGTAATCTTTTTTCTGACATATATTCTGTGAGCAAGTTAGCTTTTGTATCTGACATTTGATTTTCGGATTGCTCATCATCATCATCACTTTCTAACATATTAGCAATAGATACCTCTAAATCTAAACTCTGGGAATGTTCTTTTCTAATAGTAGGTTTAACCCCAGTACTTGTTGTAGCTGAGAGATTTTCTTCAGTTTCTAAATCTGCACATAATTTTTCTTTTATTTGTTTTATGAGAATATCACTGAAGAATTTATTTTTGTACCGTGGGTCTAAAAATGTTGATATTTGAAACAAAATATTTTTATCAATTTCAGAAAAACGATAATTTAATTCATTCTTCAAAGCAGATATAAAATCCACAACAGAGGGTACACTGATATTGAGACTTTCCTGGATCTCATCATAGATTTTATTCAATGCTCGTGTTAGAGGAATAACGTCGGATATACATGAGTTCTGAGAGCTCAATGTTTTGGTTACGTCGTCTAGAGGCTTCAGCACTTTTACTAAGTCTTGAATTAAAGTCCAGTCATCAGCATTAAATTGTTCTATTTTGTTATTCGAAGCATAAAGCGACAGGGAATCTTTGATGCAATCAAGTCTTTCTAACATGTGATAGCTGGAATTCCAGCGTGTCGGTGAGTCTTGCAAAACTTTTAAAACTTTTTGATTGAGTCGAACCTGTATTTTTTCTAATTCTTGCTTTGCCAT
Organism: Danaus chrysippus; assembly: GCA_916720795.1. Taxonomy (NCBI): domain Eukaryota; kingdom Metazoa; phylum Arthropoda; class Insecta; order Lepidoptera; family Nymphalidae; genus Danaus; species Danaus chrysippus. The sequence goes on along the minus strand of CAKASE010000074.1, from coordinate 11,513,235 downwards.
TGTGGAATGGTTAAAATGTCCTGCAATTTTCCTACATTTTCCGAGTAGCACGGAGATTGTATCAACGTTTTTGATAGCCTCTTTAACCACCAAATGTAACTGATGTGCTGTACAGTCGACATTATGTATTTCAGACAAAGAACAGGCGCGTTTCATATTGGATCCCCCATCTCGTACCATACAGTGCACATTTTGTTTCTGAATTCCCCATTCTTTTAACATACCTTGAAATACTACTGAAATATAATCTCCGGTGTGACGTTCTTCAAGAACTTCTGCTTTCAAAACGATATTTTTTCGTTGAAAGTCTGCGGTAATGCCATAACATGTTAATGATAATAATGACACTCCTGATGACGAATCTGACCAGATATCTGCTGTGAAGGAAACTTTATCAAAATCTTGTTGTAACATGTTTTTTATTTTTGATGACACTTTTTCGAAAAGCTCGCTGCAAACTAGTTCCGTAAAATATTTTCTGCCTTGGAGAACATAGTTTGGAACAATATGATCTATCAATCGTCGAAACCCTAATTGTTCTACATGTTGAAAGGGCAAATCTGATAAAGCCAACATTTCAGCAATCAAATAGTCGATTTTGGGTTATCCCACATAGGGTTTGTATTATCCCACATTCTAGTTTTTTCCATATATTCGTCAAAAAAAGTTTGTTTAAATTCTCTTTTTACCGTTTGCAAAGATGTTCCCTGCCGTGGTGGTTCGTCGGTACTCTTCTTAGCAGCGTCTTCTTTCAAAAACAAATCATATTCTTCGGAATGTTTTCGTTGTAAATGATTTTTTAAAGAAGTCGTGCCTTTACCCTTACGGGAATATTTTCCATCACAAATTTTGCACTTCGCACATTCATCATTTACTAACACGAAATATTTCCAAATTGCACTGGAAAACTTCTTAGTAGACATTATTTATAATTTGTATCAAAATAATACACAACCGTTATGAACGCGCCACAATGTCACACTAAACCGTAACCAAAACAATAAATACTATCCGCGCAATGCAAGTCAAAACATGTCCTGCGTGCCCTTGCGGCAAGCGTACCGTCGACTATCATTTCAAGGTCGCGAGCGCTGACACTAATCGAATAAGAAAATAAAGATCCGTATCCGTATCCGTATCCGCGGATCTTGACACTAAATATCCGTGTTCAGATCCGTATTCGCGGATATACATTTTTAGCGATCCGGCACATCACTAGTCTGTACATACATATGTAATGTTAGGTGTTTATTTAAAACAACAAATACATATGAGCGAAAATCAACGTTTATTAAGAAACTAGCTGTGCCCGCGACTTCGTTCGCGTGGAATAGTGACTATGAGCAGCGTCTGTTTTTTAAATATATACTTATTTTTATTATGGATCATAATCACAGTCATTTTAAGTACAAGTATAGAAGCATAGAATAGCAGCATAGTATAAGCATAGTGTTCGACGTGATTCTTTAATTTGACATAACTTTTTTATTTATGAACCGATTGACATGAAACAAACACTAAAGCATAATTGAAGCATGCCACAGTATATTCGTGAAAATCGCATCCAACTCGGATCAGCCGTTTCTGAGATTAGCGTGAACAGACAAACAGCCAAAAAAAAAGTTACATACATTTTTGGGTTCGACATCGACATAACAATAACCCCTGCTATTTTTTTATTTTTATTTTCAATGTACAGACAGCACTTTTCTACAATTTTATTATATGTATAGAAGATTGTACACAATGTACGTATAATTTGCTTACAATAATTATGTATGTATTTGGTAATTTGCATTAGGTAATCATGAAATAAAATAATGAGTTTAATTTGGTTTAAATATGCAAGTTCTGACATGTTAATGTTAGAATAAACTCGTCGCGATTGGCAGTTCGGATAATCGCGAATTCGGATAACCGAGGTCCGGATAATCGGGGTCCTACTGTATGTTAATTTAACCAACCTGCCTACTTCAGTAGACAAACTATTTTGTAAGTTTGAATGAAACTTATATTCTCGGATATACTTTTAAAGACTATTAACTTTTAAAAACTACGAGATAAGTAAACTAGATTTACTTTTAGTACTAATAGAAAACTAGATTTACTTTTAAAAACTACATCTTCTCGAAGTTTCTGTTACTTTCTGGTACTAATAAACAACCGTGATCACGGATAGATGAGATGTAAATGTGTATTGTGTACGTTATGAACCAGAGCGATCTCTTAGCAGACTTAGCTCATTGTCACAGTCGTGATGACGTCATAATAGGCTGAACACACGAACCGAGATCGTCTCCGCGATAACAGTATCCTTCTCATTATACTCACACTGAGCCTGGTGTCCGGCGGGGCCTTGATGGGTATGACGGTTTGATTTCTAAAGTCCTTAATGGACCTGAGGTCGGCGTACGTGATGTAGGCCCTCGCGCCGTGCTCCGCTGACAGTCGGGACAGCGCCTGCTCGGCGGCGGCCACCGCTCGAGTCACGCGCGCCTCCCGCCCGGACAAAGACCGCACCTCGCGCCGCAGACGACGGACGCGGTTCTCTTCGTTCACGCCTCCACCTCCTACACCTGGGGGAAGAAGATATATTAGAACACCATAAACACATACTTAACTTCCTATATATCACCTTACTTATGTATAAAGGACGTTATATAAATTAAATTGCTCACATTTCAAATATAAAAACTTTCTGCGCATATGTTTTTTTTTTTCTACATACATATGAGTCAAAGGACAAAGTACTATGAAAGTAAATATGTATATTATTTTTGGTCACAGAAATTCTCAAAATTGTGATTCAGTTCATGAGTGGAAAACTATAAAATAAACTTCAATAAATGATAGAACATATTAGAGAAATCCATGCTTGTAAACCCTGACAAAAGTAAAATTTTACTTCATGAAAATATTTGAGTGGCAACTTTCAAACAACAATATTACATAGTTTTAAGAATTTGTACTAAATCTTGCTACCCTTTTGCCCTTGACTGAAATTCGTGTCAAGAATCAAACAAACCCCGCTTATTTAATAAGTGAATAATAAACTATAACATTCAAACTAAACTCTAATCCTGTCTTAGTGAGACATTTTATAAGAAAAAAAGTTTCTCATGGTACAAACTCACCACATTTCCATTGTATATTATTTTTGGATCTCTTCTCTAATATTCCTATCCCCTCTAACACGTTAGTGATGTCGTATATTCGACGTTTCTGTACTGAGAGATGTTCAGCTGCTATGTTAAGATCTAAGACACCGTTCGGCGACGACTTGAGGAGAGCTACAAACTTTTTCGTCAGTAGACCTAATGACGTGTCAAACCTGAAACAAGGCAGGCCGTGAATTAAATATTAAATATTATTATTACGTCGAAGAATTTCGTGGATATAAAGATGACTGTATATTCAACGTCTCAATGGACAAGCTCTACTCATCACTACCAGTATAGGCCGGGTTTTAGAGGACTCAACCAACCACTCAGTTCAAAATCAAATTAGTGGGTCACTTATTTGATAATTGATATCAAAATATGCAGTTTTTTTATTTTTCCCAACCAGAGACAAACAGGAGGTCAAACTATTCAAAAAAACAGCGAGTGTTCGAATTTGGATGATGGTTGTTTTAGGAAATCAGTGTCGTCTGATTAATCTAATATTTTAATTTAAAAAAAAACTTATCAAAAATCTGACTTCTACAGATGCTGATCTTATACACTCAGTACTTTAAAAAAAAAAAACCGTTCAGCTTTCTATTATTCTACTGTATAAAACCAAACAGCAATATAGTATATTACCCACACGACTGTTACAACTACAAACTAGCGTTCAAACACAATGAAATCCTATAAAATTTAAATTTAATTTACCTGTACGACAGATATGTACCTGGAGCGTTCTGTGTATTTTTTCATAGAACTGGACGGTCGGCTGTACGGGGTTAGTACTTTGACGCGTTTCTGTTTGGGCGTCTTGAAGTCAGCCTTCATCGGCACCACGTGACCCTGGCTGCCTGAACTACTCTCGCTCAGGTTCAGTCTACGTTTCACCGCCTGAAAGTAACGAAACAATTCATTATAGACATAAAATATTACAAATATAACGTACTTAATATATTGATGATAGAAACTTGATAAAAGCTACCGATTCTAGATTAAAGTATTATATTAGCAACTGGACTCAAAACTTTAAACTTAACAGCTTAATACATATCCATAGTAATATCGTATAAAATCATCAGTGACGATAGCACAACGAACTCCCGGACATTTGTAAAACATATTTCCATGTTAAGTTTTAAAACGTGCACAAGTTTATGAATCTCCAGACGGCGATGGTGCTTCACACTTCACGCGGCTATTATAAAATTCCACAATATACAAACAACACACACAATACGAAATTAAATAGTGATGACGATTGTTTTAGTTGTTCCGAAATATGTATACGGGTAATCAGTATACTTACTTTCAATATCAAATACGTCATCCTAAACAGAGATTCTTTCGTAATCCGCAACTCTCAAAATATAAGGTATCTCCTTTACGTTGGAACCATGGGCAAAACATTATTTTAGATACAATTAATATATAATCAAGCCACCACTAGGTAGAGTAACGAACGCGTGCGTCACATTATGAAAAATAAAAAGCAAGACAGATAGGCGGATGGCATTTTGAATAAACTGATGCAACTAATACGAAGTGAAGTATTGCGGGGTCGAAGCCCCCTTTAAGGAAGTGTGTGGGGAGAGTGCCCGTAGCTACACAATACACGAACATAAATTAGAAACGACACAAAAGGCACCGGGCTCTAAGAAGGGACTCTAGCAAAAGAATGCCAATTTCTTATCTCGGAAACTTTTATTATTATTAATAGAGAGCAAAAGCCATTGTTAAATCACCGAGTTTGCGGCTCTCGCAATTTTTTATTGTACCCCACTCGTCGTGTAAATCGGAGCAGATGTGCCTCTAAGCTTGACATCTCGAACGCATTCATTTCACCACCCCAGTATTGAAAATAAAAAATATATTCAGAGCCATTATTATACAGGATCAATTCATACATTATTCTAATATTTATAATTTTTAGATACACGAAAAGATAATCCCTTCGCATGGGGTAGAACAGTTTAAACGTCTCGGCTCCGTCCAAAGTAAACAACGCGTCGTAAGGAGGGTTACATACCATCGATTAGGTTAGTAGTTAAACGAAACGTAAAACGTTCAAGTAAGCATTCGGTGGGCGTTGTATCGTTTGTGAATGATAAGGACAATAACGGTCGAGTTGCGCAATGTAGGAGCGCAGGAACTATGTACCTGGCCCACGTGACTACAGTACATGGTGTGGTCAGGCTGGCGCGACATGTGCGGGCGAGCGACGCACAACACACATATGCTCGACAAACGTTACGAACCAACCAATCTAGAAATACGACTTTTAGATCAAACCAGCTGATATACAAAAGTATATAACTTTTACAAACGTCCTCAGGCAAATTGCCCATAGCGCGTCCCACGAAATCCCTCCGACGTATTTACCGTTAATTATTGTAAGCATTGCCAAAAGTTTGAACAAAAAACACTTTGAACAGAATAGTTAATATTAAGAAAGGGAAGTGTCTCCTATTAACACTTGTGTTAATGGGGTATTGTAATAAAAATTAAGACTACACAGGAAGCAAGTCATTATATGGAGAGGATGCAAGCATGTGTTTAATTTATTAATAATTTTCAAAGACAATCAATTTTATATCTGAACAACACTACCTTGACTAGCAAATCCATGTCAGGGTAAATACCCTGGGCATAAATATGCTTAATTTAATCCAAATAACTAACAATTTTCAGATCATTTTGATTTGATTACAGTATAGGTATTTTTGAGAAATAATTATGAAATATCAACTCATATCTAGTGTTGCATCATTAACTTATTATTATTTAAAATTAATGAATTATAACCACAATTTCCTGTATATACATACATGTGCATATTACAATTATAATCCATAATTAAAAACTACATATAAGTACCTTTCATCTTCCTTATATATGGCTTTGCTAACAACTTACCCCTACTCATTTTAATTAAAATAATAATCCCACAATTTGAAATTAGATTAAAATATATAATCTATACAATAACTTTTATTTACCAAATCAATGAAATTTTCATGTTTTTTACTTCTATGAAAATCCACTACTGTCTTGAAATTGGTCACTCATATTGTAAATGTACTCTCAATTACATGTAAATGAATGCAAAAGTATTTGGATCTTGTTAAAGCAAACAACTAACTATTCTTGCAACATTCATATTGAAAATGAATCCATAAACCGAGTATTTTATCAGCAAATCTAGAATGATAAGCAAAATTTCAATGGCATTTACTTAGAAAACCATCAGTATTGAAATAAAAGGTATTTGGGCTGTTACATGGTGCTTAGTCAGATACAGAATTGGCCTTACATCATGAATCAAATAACTATTGAATTAAAGTATCATAGATTTAAATCGATTTGTAAAAATCAGGTAGACTCGAAGACCATTTGATACTCAGGTTACTGACCTTAATGAAAGGTGCATGACCTCATTGGGCAAGCAAAGATCTCCTAAAATATATGATAAGTGAGAATTTAATGAAGTCACTCATATAAAGTCAAAGACTAGTATATATATTTGACAAATCATACCACAGTATGGCAGATGACTTTACAAGATGTTTACTTGAAAATATTGAATTCTATAGACAATTATTTTGTTAAATTTGTACTAAGTCATATAATATAGATATTATTATACAAGACTAGATAATATTGTTAAAAACTAATCCAATATGTGAGGAAACTTTGTGATGGAATAACCTCAAACATTGAGTAATGATATCACACTCAAATTGAATGCATTAATTATTCCAAAGAATGCCAATATTAAAATTAAGTTATAATTTTAGTATATGTAAAGATTACAACATTTTATGACATTGAATATCATATTTTATACTTCATATGTTTGCTGATTAAACACGAACATCATACCGTTGAAAGCCTTTGGTCTGGACCAAGTTCAAGTTTATGATGACTCCCCTAATGTTCAAATTACTATAGAATTATGATTACAACTAATATAATATAAAGGGATTTAAAAATCTGCATATATTTGACTAGTTTCAGACAATGTATGAAAACTGTATCAATAACTCTGTATAATACTATGAGAATCATACATTTGACACCAAGGAGTCGAGATCCAACTATAATTTGTCTTACAGTAGATAAGATATATGTTTAAATGTTGTATAAGTATGATCAGCTGATATGCAGAACAGTTGAAAAATGTGTTTTATTGTGACCGGCTACATACTTCATTCATATATTGATGATTACAAAACTGTTCAAGGGTGTAGGAGCTTATGGTATTGAGTGCTTACTTCAGATGTCTTCGGCGGTGCGGTGGGCGCCTCCCGGCGTATCTGGTGTTGAGGTGTGGCCCCATAGCCATGGTCGAGCAGGTGGTAGCTTATGGGCTGGCTAGGGCTGTCGTCCAGGAGCGTGGTGTGCGACGGAGAAGCCCCGACGCGTACCACCACCTCAGCTTCGCCTTCCGCCGCTCCTCGCTTCACCCCCCTCGGCATCGCTGACACACAATATTACAATATCAATATAGCAAATCATAATATGAATATTTAATGCTTAGGATCCTAATCATCTGAATTTAATTAGCGAAGAGGTTAGGGGAGCCGCGCGCGCGGAAATCACAAGTAAGAAGCCTCCGATGCAGAGTGGGTCGATAGACGTTTTAATGTACTTTATGTAATGCTAGGGCCTTCCTATACCACCTGCAGATGTCCAGTAATGCTTACGTCATTATTTTAACGACATTTTCCCAAAAAAAATCGACAAACTAGCGGTAATTCGTAGACATAACCGCTCGAAAAACTGTTGAACAAACACTCATGATATCACATATAATACTCAATAAAATGCTATAATACTTACGAAAGGTGTAAGCGAACGATATCCGAATACAGAACCATAAAACGACATTTAATGTTTTCGACGCAAACGCTACATTATCGAGTACTCAAAATAAAATGTCCGCCGCTTTGTTGGTCTCGATTGAACTCGTGGACATCGAGACGCTGAATAACTTTCAGTTAAACTCCACTATCTACTACACACATGTTAAATTATACACTTAATACTTCACTAATAATATAAAATATTATATTAATCCTAGTCCACATTTTACATCAAAATAAAAATGCAGGGCAACGTAACGACGACAGGAAGCTTTTCAGAACATCTGGCTTGCAAGCGACGTAGCAGTGGCGCGAACTACGCGCGCAGGCGCGAAGCGGCCGCACGAACCAAGCAACCCCTAGCGACGCCGTTCTCCAAATTCCTCCCCTCGTTTGTGAAGCCATAAAAAAAATAACGGATTTTTAAATTTTGGTTCGTCGACCGGTTTTATGCAGAGAAACGCTGCGCACTGCGCTTAGTCTGTTCAAGCCAAAACGTTAAACATCGTATTTGTACCGAAGAAATATTTGAATTTCCCATGCAGTAGTTTGATGTAAAATAATTTATTTCTTTAAAAATCTTCTAACTATGATAATTTAAAATAATATATTAAAACAAGTATACTATTTTGATCATAATAGTGTTATAAAAACTATTGAATAATACTTAAAACTGAAATGAAAACAATATCGTTGTGACTTAGACAGTTTCTACAATACATCTCGATAAGTTTGTCGGTTATTTACTTTTTTTATATTAATAACTGTCGATTATGTTGATAAATCATTTTAAAACCATTTAAAGATAGATAAGATTAAATACTTCATTTTAATAAAACAATACTAAATATTTTTATGACCTAATGATCATTAGCAAATTTGTTTATACCAAACAGAAATTTTAAAAGGACACGTCATATTGGTTAAAAAACGAAATGTTTAGATTTATGACGTCAATCACATTTTGTGATATATTATGAATTGTGATATGTAAATCGCTGATAAATATCGATCAATTCACTACTTATATCTTAAGAAGACTCGTTAAATTGCCTTTAAAAGGTACAAATTTTAAATTTAAAACACTCGTTGTCTCTTTTATGAAAGTTATATTACAAATAACATGATATCCTAAGATTTGAGCCGTAAAATAAGTCTTTTTAGTATATAATAAATAATTTTATTGTTACTGATTTTAAATATATCAAACTATAAATATTTATGCCCCGAAAACTTTTTACACAATATTTATGTTTTCATCAAAGTATTAGATCTTCGACTCGAATTAAATAAAAATCTTAAGCGGACATCTTGGTTTAGAGATAAGTCGGTTAAAATCGGTTGTTTAAAGTTAACTTATAATAATTTTATGTGACTTTTTTGAACATAATTTGTTGAAAATATAGAAAAAAATAAGTTGTCTAAATTTATAATTCCTAATAGCTTACTTTTTAGATGTGTTTTGTTTTTAACCGATATGTAATAGATAACTTTAATTATAGAGAGCATAATAATAATAAAAAATAAAAACTTACATTTTTTCTTATATTAATATTAGTGTATTCAAACAGTTACAAGACAAATCGTTTTTTAAATTATGAAATATTTTGCTTGTATATCAATGGCGTGGATGTTAGTTGAAATTTTTATTATAAACTTAACTTTTACCAATTAATATTTCTTAGTACTTAAATGAAAACATCGATGGAAATATACGTATTATTAATTCAAAGTTGTTATTTAATCTAATTAATTTCTTTTTGTTAAATTTATTGCTCCTTCTGAAATTTTCGTCAGACCATTTGTATATCAACTAATTCATTGGTCTGTAAAATTTAGTTTTACATTTTTTTAATCTGATTTTATATATATAATATAAAGTGTTACCTATAGTACATTTTATTTATTTGAATAAAATCAAAAAAAAAAGTTATATTTTAAAATGATTAAAAAATGAACTTGGCGTTATTACATTTTCTAATAGCAAAATTACATTAATAATGCATATTATATTAATGAGAAGAACTCTATGAAACCGCGAAACGGAAGTGACTGTAGAAATATAGCGGAAGCTTCGTATACTTATCATAGACAATGAAATGATCATCCGGCATTGCCATTATTAAAAACCTCCAAAAATATATGAACATAGAAATTTTATTTTAAATACAAATTATATTTTTATTATACTATTTACAAAAACAAAAAACTTTATAAAAGATTTATAAATTATTATGTCAGAATTATGAATATGTGTTAATAATCACGAATAAACATTTTCACTTAAATATTTGCTCTATAACTTACTAACCGAACGTCAAAACTTGTCTCAAATTAAATTCGTTCAAAATAAAATTTCAATCACCAAGAGGCCACTAAATAATCTATGGCGAAGTAATTTTGAGTAAGTTAAGTTATTCGATTTTGTTGTAACCTAATGGTGTCAAATGGGTATTTTTAAATATATTTACTACAATATAAGGAAGATATTTATACATATATACGTATATATATATATATATATACAGGGTGACTGGTGAATTACTATCAATATTTAAGGAGAATACTCGGTACATGATTCTCATTCGAATTATGTAAAAAAAATAGGCACTTAATTTTTGACAAAATTTCCGTATAAATAAGTAAAGTGTCGACACGTTCCTAGTGTTCAAGTGTGGACGCGTGCGGCGGCGTGCTGATACAACACTACGTCACGACACGCGTATGTGTGAGTGTCAGTGTATACCTAATCTGTAGGGTGTTCACACGATGCGTAATTAATTACATAACTTTTGGTTAACTTTACTTAGAAGTTTATTAATATTTATGTTATATTAATTTTTATTTTGTCATATATGATCGTCAAATATCACGTCCTCAAATATCGATAGTAATTCACCAGTCACCCTGTATATATATATATATATATATAAATATTTTTTTCGACAATTCTTTTGAATTGTATTGGCTGTACCTAATTGAATGAATGTTTTAGGTAACAAAAATAAGTATACAAATATCGTGGATGTGTAATTAACTCAGAGTGCCAAAGTGGTTTCACACTTCTGCTACTTTTTATTTTTTTAATAGTGTTATACATGTTTTTTTTTGTAACGTGGATCTCCTTGTTTAAAATTTAAAATAATAATAATAGTAATAACAACATCCCTATAATAAAATTAGCTATGTTCTTAATAATGCCAGCTGTGGACTTATAAAAGATTGCATTTTCATCAAATCTACGATAATTTGAAAACTCTCAACCGTTCAAAACGATATTTAAATAAAGAAATCACTTTGAAGTAGGTCATGGTTGTCGTAAACAGTAAACAAATTAATGACGTGTTATCCTTGATGGGTAATCATTTATTTCAATTACACAATTATGAATCAAAAAAAGTGAATAATATTTCTTGTTCTAATATATAACTACTTAAGAGTTTTAGGTTTACTTAGACGATTAAAATATGTTTTATTCCAAATATTTTGTCAATGGTTTCGCTGTTTTTTAAATTTATTTTGAAACAACTATAGAAGAAATAGTTTTTTCTAATAAAAACTTTCTTATGGGAGAAAGTTATTGACATTGAATTCGAAAAATTGAGGCACAAAAAGGACTGAATATTGGTAGTTAAGTAGATGGTCAATTTACGTTTTCTTAATTTCTTGGCCTTTTAATTTTTACTTTAAGATTATTTGACTGCATATATCTATTCGAAGTGACAAAAATATTGTATGACGTATCAAAATAACAGTTTTATAGATTCATTCTTACATTAATGCATTATGGCAATCATGTTTATCGCCAAATTATTTTTATTTAGATGTTGATTTTATCGAGGTCAAAACAAAGCATTTACATCTACATCTTTTGTTAGTGTTGACAAAAAATTTAGACTGTTGTCAAACTGATTAAAGTTCATTGAAGAATTATCGCTAGTTCTTCAGTAAACAACCAATTCAACTGGCATTCTACCTATAATATAGTTTTCTTTAGTTGGAGGTGACGGGAACAATTAAAACGATATGAAATTATAAGTAAATTTACATAAATTTGAACAATAAACTCAGTTCTAAGCAAAGAACTTCAACACTAATGGTGTTCCCGTAGGATTTTACGTATTTATATATTTTAACCTCATAAAAAGTTTCTGTTAACAGAACTTCCAAGGAAATTAAATGTATGTGATGAGCATAACCTTATTTTGGTATGTTGTAATCTTTTCAACCTGCATCTTCGTTATTTTTCGTAACTCATGACGTCACAACAAGTTGTGTCTTTGTTTGTGTACACGTCGAAATTAATAAATTAAAAATGTAAGTTATATTTTCAGATAAGAATGTCAAAAATAATGTGTAATTTTTTTTCATCTATCCATGCATGAAATAGAAATTTTGTAAATGCATTGGTGTGTTGTAAATAAAAGTATCTTGACAATTATGTATAACTGGATTTCCGCCCGCAGCTTCGCCTGCGCGGAGTTTGGTTATATCGCGTTTCCAAGAGAACCTTTCAAAAGTCTGGGATAAAAACTATCCTATGTTCTTACTCAAGGTCAACTCTATCTCTGTACCAAATCTCATTAAAATCAGTTCAGTGGATTAGGCGTGAAAGCGTAACAGACAGACAGACAGACAGAGTAACTTTCGCATTTATAATATTAGTAGGGAATAGTAGGGATGAAGGAATTAGTAAGAACGACAACAAAGTGACGTCTTCATAGAAATCCTCGTATGTTATTTTTTGTTACAGCGAACAGTGAAGAATGTCAACCAAAATTAATTGTTAGTACGTTGAATAGTCACAGACTGGAAATGAATAGTATTAATAAATAAAATAAATCCACAACAAGAAAGGCATATCTGACTTCTAATTATTCCTGACCAGAAATAAAACTTATAAATCAGTTATTGTTCAATAAACTATGGTTTCTAGATGTAGCAACCACCAAAAATCCCTTCATATCCTGAAACAAGAAACGGTACTTATATTAATGAGATCTAAGATTTTCGCGAGTACTCATTTAAATGAAACTAATATTTTCGGATTTTACTTCGCGTTTTTTATTTTTTATTTAGTACTAATATTAGTCACCTACACGATACTTTAATAACTATTAGACTATTATTAATTATAATGCGTATATGTGACTAAGCAGAGGCGTTTTTGATTTAACGAGTAGGTATACTTCAGTGCAATAGTATTAGAGCGAACTTTGAAAAAGAGGCTGGTGTTGCTCTACTTCTGTGACATCTGGAGTATTTTAAGTGAAGAGTACAGCACAGAAAGGAGACACGGTGCTCTCAAATTGTGGCATTTGTTACAACTCATTATTTCTACGACTGCCATACTCAAAGCTTAACAAAGCTGATTTCCATAACATCGTGAGTTCCAGACTTGGAAAGCCATTCTCTTTTGATACTCTGCTGATAAACTACAAAATTACTAACAAACCACAATAACAGAACCTCACATAGTTTCTTTGTCACTGCTTCACTTGTACGGATCACTTCTGACCACACCGCGGTTGTCAATAAAAAGATTATACACCCCGTATATGGCAATATGATCACATAATTGGAGATTGTTGGTAATTCACTACCATACCCTTTTCGTCAAATTTTCTGACCTACATATCCAAGTTGTGGAATAATCTTACTTTAATAATATTACCTTCGCCACTTCTGGAACAATATGATTTTGGAACCTTCAACAAAAACACGTGTTCTATTTTTAAAAGTTGGGAGCGCGCTAAAGTATTCTAACTTCCAGTGTGTATCAGTAGTGGTTTTTACAAATTTTTATAGTGACATAATATTGACATTTTACAGGAAGCGTACTATTTGTACTTAGACTATTTTGACTGAGCTCTTTATGAAAGAATCTGAGCTAATGATGGCATATGGCTAGGAATGCTTCTACTTGCCTTTTACTCCAGACAAGCAGTAGTCAATAATAATCGGTTTCATGAAACATGTTGCTTCCAAAGAGTTTGTTCATTTTAACAGAAGATTTCATGTAGGTAATACTAGCAAAATAGAATGTTTTGGCTACATGAACAAACAGGCTTCGTTCTTAAGGGTTACATTTAATTAAAGAAGGTCTTTAGACTATATTTTCATAGAGTTTGTCATCTTAAATGTGCTAGAAGTTTATGGTTTCTAGGTTTACGAAGAAAAGTTATGAGATTGAAAAAGTGATTTGCATTATTTTTCGTTTTAAAAGCCAATTGGAAACAGACGGAAAGATGAACTTGATGAAGAATATAAAAAAAATTGTTGGTTGTATGCAATTGAACATAAACTTATTCTTTTGAAAATAATAAAATACTTAGTTGTAAAACCACTTTAAATAATATTTATAAAATTAGATTGGAAATATAATATAGTAGTTAGATAGATGGATGGATGGATGGATAGATTTTTTTTATTCCAAAAATATATATAACATGTCTATGATAATCAAAAACTTTCCTATATTTCTATTCATAAATCTACGTTGATTGAAAATGTGTGAAAATTTTATTTTGGCATGTAACTGAGCTCGATTTTCCGCGACAGTTGACAGATCGGAGTTAGACTAGTTAGTTAGTTTTTCATCTCTAGTTATATAAAAACTATACTGACCTCACTTACGACACTTTTAGTATTGAAAAATAAATTTTAAATATTAGAAGTGTAGTTTTTTTTTATCAGATAAGAAATTCTTTTACTGACAAAAGCCCTTATTACAATTTCGTAAAAAAATTAGTTACTTATCTCATCTATGGCCACCCATAATACAATTTATATATGTATATTTAATTTTCTACATGTATAATTTTAATTACTACCTGATCGCTGGGTAATTAATTACATATGAGTTTTTGTTTTTAACTAAACAAATCTAATGTGATTTAAATAAAATTTTGCCGTGGAATTCAATTTCATTTATTTTGGCTCCATTTTTATTCGTTTATCAAGTTTTTGAAGTTGTCCTACATTCAAATTAATTATAATCATTTTTTTAAATATTTCTCCTCACAATAAGTTTAAACTTAGCTCAAGTCGTGAGTGAACTCTGTTATCGCTACATGTGAACTATTTACCTACATTACTTTACAAGTAGGTTTGTGCATTATACTAAAGCTATAAAATGTTTTATCCGAGTCTATTGGGGGTCAGGAAAGAACCGTCTTGCTAATTTAAAATATAAACCAATGTGTTATGTTCCTATAACTGGGCCGCGGAATAAGTCATGCGTTGCTAATACAATAATGAAAGTCATTGAATTAATAAACGTTCTGAGAAGTATCTCATGTACCTACTTTACGCATTTACGATTTCTGCAATTGAATACCTATTGTACTAATTTTGAGTTAATAATATCAATAAATAAATATAGATAGTGCTACATGTTAAAATCAACATTTGAAAAAATGTGTCAATTCTAGGATTACCTCTCAAGCATGGAGGAAGAGCAAAGATAGGGATGAAACAAGAAGACGACAAAATTAAATCTTTTAAATTCCAATATGGAAAAATATTTTTTGAAACCTGTACACAAGCATTCTAAATATATAGGAGAATTCGCAAGTTGAAAAGGCTAGTAAATTATTAAGTGTTTTAGAAAAAGATCTGAATTTAATAACATATAGATATTCCTAATTGTCCTGACATTAAATATAAAGAAAACAATGAGTAAAATCTGATTAGTAAGGAGTGTTGAGATCTATTAATTATTAATATCTGAACGTACCAAAAGAAATATGCCAGTAGACATTCAAATTGCTTAGAGTTCTAATTTCAGAACACAACATTTTCCATACACTACAAAAACTACTGTAGATATTGTTTATTTAAAAAAAAAGTATGGACTAGCTCATGAGGTACTAAATATTAATAAGAAAAATTGTGGGTGTAAAAAAGCGTGTAATTTGTATTTTAAGTACAGTTGCTCTTTTAGGTATTTTATCCTATTGATGGATCTTAGACCTTGATTATTGAACTTATCGATAACTGGATATAAAGATGATATAAATTAAATACGCGATTTACTAGTAGAAAGATAAAAATAAAAACTAAATCTTTATAAGAAATATACATACGAAACCTTTGTTAATCTATGAAATTTTCGAACAAAAAAAAGACAGAGAAAACTTGTGCTGAAGTTTCATAAAATTACTAATCTATTAAATCATTCACGAATCGTAAACATGAAACTGATATTTTTTTGAATATTATTCGATATAAAGATTTATAATATTGTTTATTTCTAAACTTAATAATTGTAAAAAAGGAAGGTTGATAAAGATTTACAGTATTAGGATATAATATGTAGACTTTGTCTATATAATTATGCTAACAGCAGGTACGTTAAATACTGTAATTGTTTATTTAAATGACTCTTCCTTTACCTTGCACTTTTCATTCTACTTTATGTTTGTGTGCGACATGCGATAGACGCAGAAAAACATGATATTATGTGATTTAATTTTAAAAAATTACATAGAACGAGCCGACCCCAACTGAAAACGGAATAAGGCTGTGAAGAGAGCAAGACAAAATTACATAGAAGAAATGTCGGTATAGGAATTTTTGCTATATGTTCTAAATAAATTGCAATCCATTTCCCTAGTTCAAGGAAACTAAGAAAGAGTAAAGTATATTTTTTATACCTAAAGAGAGCAGTTTCATGCTGAATTTTCAATTCAGGAAATTGTTTTCTGAATGATATTTATAAAAAAAAGTTATGGATTCCTACGTTACGTATCTATCCGTTAACATCATTTTAAGAATCAGGGCCATATGGAGCTACGTAAGAAATAGATTTTCATTTGTTTAATAAAATAAGTTTAACTAAATTAATAGCCATCGTTAAAATTGCTTATGTAAAAAAAATTCTATATGGATTCATGATGTACCTATTCATATGGACAGTTATATAATTGATAATAAGTGAAACCAAGTTTCAGACGAACATAATATAGTTTTGATGAGAGAAATTGATTTAGTTATCAAATAGAAATTATAACAAAATTTATCTTGAATGTTTATAAATACCGCCTACCTACATCACTTTTGACTTTTCTTCCAGTTTCTGAATCTAATTTTGTATGTTGAGAAATAATCTTAACTTATATTTATATTAATCAAAACTGAGAGAAAAGTTCAAACGTCAAATCTAAAAGTTACAAACTTGTTAGAAATTTAGACTGTCGTATAATTAAGTTTATAAAAATAAAACTTTTATTTATTCAGAATAAATATTCTATCAACGAAAACTCATATGAACGCTTTTTAACGGTTTTGTAATTCCACGGTATCGGTTCAAAAACATGTTCAAGTCATTGTTTATAAATAATTGTACTAACATGTGATTCAAATACAATACATTCCTGAATTAAATAGGTTTTCGAACGTGAGAATGTTATTACTGATAATATCATTATTAACAATGAAAATTAATATTTTTTTAAAAATCTCTATCATAAAAAATTACGAATGAATTTCACTGTATATTTCAATTCCTCTTTTATAATTATCTCATGCTTGAACCAAGGGATTTATTAATCATTAATAAACTGTCTTAAAATTTACGAAGTAAAGACTAGTAAAAGCTAATTACTAAACTTTTGGTTTCAGAAAGTAAAAATATAGATATTGACTAAGTACTTCTATTAATTTCTATACGTTATCTATTTAATAAATAGGAAGTACATTTTTATATAATTATATGCCTATATTACATAATATAATTATATGCCTTTTTATGCTCTCCTAAACATCTTCAATCCTCTTAATAAAATATGCCAATATTGGTCCCAGTTGTTCAAAATTCAAATATGTACATTAAATTTGCGTAGCATCTTTTGTGACGGAATTCCTAATATAAATTATGACGTAATTTCATATTTTAATAATACTTTCATTCTTCCAAAATAGTATTCTTATTATTATCAATAGACAATTATACTTTCATTTTATTGACTTTCTATCTTATATACTTACATATCAAATCATTATTATTTAAATTACTTGATGCAAATTATTTATATGTTTAATTTCTCCATGTTAGACTACTTTAATGATAGTGATTATACTTCCCATATTGTTTACTATAGAATAGTGATTATACTATATAATAGTGATTATACTTTCCATTATTGTTTTACTTCCCAGATTCTATAAAGATATATCAATGAACAGAAAAAATCTAGTGTGTTGTAGAATACCACAGACTGAATAAAACAACAGATAATATGAAACCATTGTATTTAAATATCAATTATAACAAAAACCTCATACTTATTATTCTTAGGTTGATCTATAATTTGCATGGCAGAATATGTGATCGCCTTCACCTCAGTGCCCTGAGGGTGTTTACCTATCTGGAACTCCTCACCAAAACACTTGCAT
This sequence comes from Danaus chrysippus, assembly GCA_916720795.1. Classification (NCBI taxonomy): domain Eukaryota; kingdom Metazoa; phylum Arthropoda; class Insecta; order Lepidoptera; family Nymphalidae; genus Danaus; species Danaus chrysippus. Next base: position 11,494,808 of record CAKASE010000074.1, on the reverse strand, counting down.
ACTATTCTAAACTCCTCGGTATTAAACTCTGTAATGACAAGTTTCTTACATATCAAAAACGGTTCAACGGAAAACAGAAAGAGTAATTCATCAAGAAAATGGTAGAGGAGTCCCATTAAATCGTCAGCATTAGCTTCGATGGTATGGACCTCTTTTATCTGTACATAATCCATTTCCGTCATGTAACCAAACATGGCCATGCCACACTGTTCAAAAGCCTCTTGCAATGTATCACCCCAAGCATGTAGTCTGAAAGGATTAGTTGCACAAGGGTTTAGGAATATAACATATAAGACTCGGAAGGTTTGTTATAACTTTCAAATCTAATTAAAAAATAGTTCTAATGTACCATTTATTTAGAATATGAATTATACATAAAAATATATGATATAATATATAAGAATGAGTGATAATTTTTTTTAGTAATACATATTTCTTTATAAAGAAAATAGATAAACATAAAAATATTTCAGAGAACTTGTTATATTTCATTGAACATTCATACATATGTATATGTCTAGAAAATAAAATAAGAATTATAAATATTTTTACTTACTGCACATCCGCTGTATGGTCCAAATCTAGAAAAAATAAACGAAATAAAAAAGGAAACTTTTATATAATATAACTACATTTTTTTTACAAGAAATATTTTTGAGGTTATTGTGATAAAAACATTTCCTCAATATCTTACATTCATATTTTACAGGCGGTATAACAAAATCGTCTTCATTGAGCCCACCCAGTTCTTCGTCCATCATGGAAAAGTAAAATAAAACTTATTTCCAAATATATAAACAAGCCCTCTGAAATGCGACTTGACTCAGCACTGTAACCGATATTTCTTAAAATCGATTATCTTAAAATTTATTATTGATAGTATTTGTAAAACAAATATTTTAAAGGAATACAAAATAAGAAAATCTTTTGAAATCTTCTTAGAACACTGAGAATAATATTAAATTATAGGGATATTCACTGTGAAAACTTAAACAAAACAAAAATGACAAACAAATGTCAACCTCATATGTTTTAAAATGTAGACACAAAATTAGTCTGTGGTACTTTTTTAACACCCGTGTAAAAATATTAAATATTTTATTTTTAATATGCAAATATTATTTATAAAATAATAAAAGTAAACAAATTTTAATTATTTTTTTATTTATTAGCTTTTTATATTTAAAAACCTAAAAAAAACAATAATATAAAAGTTTTCATTGAATAATATTAAGTAAATAATTGTTTTTATTAAATTTAGCTAAAAAGACAAACCGTATTTAAATTGTAATTACTACAGTAGGTTAAAGTAAGAACTTGTTTGTCACTGTCACTTTTAACAGATGATGTCATAAAATTCCAAAAAAATAATAAAACAATAATTGTGTTCTAAATACGAAATTAAATAAAATATATGTCTTCATTTTAGTTGAAAGCATCCCACTACTTTATTTATACTTGTTTTTTTTTTACAATTATACGATATGGATCCCATAGCTGTTTTACAAAGCCGAATTGAGCAACTTGAAGCTAAATTAGGAATAAATGCTTGTAATATTATTGAAGGACAGCAAGGAGACTCGGCTACTGCAAATTTGTTAAACACCGCTCAGGCTATTAACAATGCCACAGCTGAACACGAAAAGCTCAAAGAAGCCAGGAATATGGCTAATGAACTCAACAACTATACTGATCCAAATTTAGCTGAAAATGTAAGTGAAAAGTGTTATATATTATTCATAAAAAATGTGTATATACTTTTCCTAAAACATGAAAATCTAATTGATTTCAGTTGCAACAAAATAATATGCACATGCATGAAGTAGTTGCAGCTGAGCCTGTAATACAACATCATTGTCACTGTATGCATCGCTGTAAACAGGTAAAACCATCTTAGACATCTTAATAGAACATTTTATTATTTTAATAATTTTATATTTTATTATTATATGGTTGTAGGCGGCACCAGTTTTAGAATCTGAGCCAATACAGCAAGTTCCTGTGATGCAAGAAACAGTGAATAAAATGCATTTAGCAGCAGCCGAAGTAAAGGCAGAAGCGGATGCTGTAAGTCATTGACATAAGTTAAAAATTGTCCAAATTGTTCAGGCAAAATCAATTAATAGATAAAAAATAATACTTACAAATAAGTGTATATACATATAATTATTTAAAGAAATGTAGAGGTCAATTTATTGTATTTTTCATCATAAAATATGTAATGATTAATAATTTTTGATATAATTTAAGGTATCTCAAGGTATTCAAGAATTAGCAGAAACTTGTGGAACAGCAGCTTCAAAGACCTCTGAACAACTAGCGGCCGTGGCTCAGAAAGTTAATGAAGTTGAGCAGTCATTTCCTCGGCGCAGAAATGGCCTAGACTAAAGATGTGTTGGATAAAAATACTTTTGTATTTTTCTGCTATAAAATTACTTTGTACTATTTATTAAAAATCAAAAAGTTGCAATTGAGCACAACTGTAATGCTTGCATATTTATTTGTCTGAATATAGGAAAGGAGCATTTAAAGATGTTTTATTTATACACCTTATCCATGACTAAACATTTTATTTTGAAATAGGAGATAAATGGTCGATTCATAATAAGAAAAGCAGTAATTCTCAGGAAGAAATGTAGTGTTAGGGTCCCACATAGTTTACAAACATTTTAAGAAACGCGTGCTTAATGCAGCAATGGGATCTCCTAAGTATTTTCAGCGAAATTCTTACGAACTGATAGTTCTCCTAGATCCTAAATCCTAGATTACGGAGAACATTCAAATTAATCCTCTGGCGGGATAATACATTTTAGAACTTGGCAGGTGGATGTGACGTCACTAACGGTAACCGGCTAGCTTACTGACAGTTATATAGAGTGTATTTTGTCGCAGTATTAGGACCTTCATAAATGTTGTATTTAGGATTTGGCGTGAGTTGTATTTCATTGGTAGCTTTGCAATATATTAGGCATCTTTTGAAGGATCAAGTCTTTATATCTATTAAATATAATTATGTACATTTGCCTTTACAACCATAGACAAACGGTACCTACGTTTTATCGTTTTTGATTGTGACTTTTGAACATTTGTGAAGTTGTCAAACAAAAATGGCAGACGCTGCTGTAGAAACCGCTCCAGCAGATGAAAATGATGATAATTGGTTATATGGAGAATCAGCGAATGAACAAATTGAAACGGAAGCATCAGCTACTGATGAAAAAGCACAGGAGCAGGAAAATTCGAATAAGGAGAGAATAGTACGTTTGTAACAACATAACCTAAATTACGTATTTACTTAAATATTGTGTTATTTGTTATAAGAAATTTCGGCGCTGATTTTTGGTTGTGATCGCACGTCTAGACTATTTAAGTATTGTTTTCTTCAGGATGATGATGTTAAAGAACAGGAAGAGACGGAGACAAATGAAGGTAACAATGAAGACTCTCATTTCAACGATGAACACTTTGGTGAGGTGGACAGAGATGACCAGGACCAGGCGAACGGAGATGCGGACAGTCAGGACAACGGAGACTCAGACTCTGATGATAGTGACGACGTGAAAGTTACCATTGGAGAAATCAAGTCTGGGCCACAAGCTTACGCGAGTTTGAACATAAAAGTGAGTAAGGTTTATGTTTTAAGTAAACCAGACAGGAGACAGTGTTTAAAAAATAAACCTCATGCTGTCGTTGTAACGTTGTAATAGGGCTCGGATACATATGTATTAAAAAATCTAAAATATGTACATAAAATATGGACGAAAAAATAAAAAATATGGAGTATAAAATTAAACACTTTCATAATTAAACATTGTCTTACTATAAGAAAAGGGTCACTCGTGACGTACATCCTTAAGTTACATTTAAAAACTGATGAAAAAAAGTAGCGAAATATCTATTTCAACAAAAAATAACAGTTTCATTCAACTTCCATTACACTAGCACACATTTAAATTATCAAAATTAAAACTCTGACGATTTGGTCGAAATATAGCCTTACATCTGCTGATTGGTCTCATCTCAAGTCACATGATGTGATGGGTGCATACTTAAACATGCTTAATTCAGTAATTTTGTAAGCCATGTCTACAGCCCTCCTAACTTTCGCACAGAATTTTGTTAATTTTTTTAGCGTATTTAATCCTTTATTTTATCCAAAGCATTAGTGGCGGGAACATTAATTTTATGTATTTTTGTGAATATATAGATGATTGTGACATTTTCTTGTAAAATATGGACTTAACTTTGAAATATGGTAAAATATGGAAAATAAAAGTTGGTTTTTCATAGTCTAAATATGACAGTCCATGTAAAAAACACATTCTAGACTGAAAATCGCGTAAATTAAAAATATGTATTTACATATTAATCCGGGCCCTAGTTATGAATATTCATCCTTCAGTTTTTGCTATTAACTATATAATTAAACAAATCATGAATAAATTTGAAGCAGAGGTGAAAGACATATCAAAATACGTATATTAGAAGCCTGTTTAATCATGTTTTGCATTAAAAACTAACAGTAATCTATTCCAGTTAACTTGATTATTTATAATTACAGGAAATAATGCCTTTTTACTTTTTTTTTCTTATTTACTTCCTTTAATTCTTTAACATGTAGAGCATGATGCCTTTTTAATACTTCCTTCCTTATTAATAAAGATGACAAAATTTCTTATCTGTGTGTGTGTCTTTTCTTGAGTTCGTACATCTGCCTCCATAAACATAAAAAATATATAAACAAGAAGATAATATGATATTTTACAACATATAACTATTTATAATTTAATTCACATTAAAATATTGTCATATTCATTGTACATTCCCAGCGTGGTGTTGGCCTTGTAGCAGCTGGAACTGAGAAGCCCCGTCAAGGGCCAGCGGCCGGCAATAAAGTGACTCTTGAAGACTTAGACGGCCCCGGAAGCATCAACGGTGTGCCAGCACTAGAGTTTAATATTGACACGATAGAAGATAAACCCTGGAACAAACCTGGAGCTGATATATCTGGTGAGTATTGATAGAAAATAACATTCTTAGAGAAATAATGAGCAGTTTTAAAAATGTCAGTGTAATTTTATGTAGCTCTATCACATTTGATCTTCTTCTACCTGGCACTTTCCCAGCTTTAGCCAGGGTCTATCACATTCGATGTACACTACAAAACTAAATTAAAGTCAAAATACATGTCGCTCATCCAAAAGAATAATGACACAATTACCAAAAAGTTGAGAGAGTGAAAATGAGTTTTTGATGGCATGACTTTATATTTTGCAAGTTTTATTGGTGGTAAAAACGACAGAATTGTTTCTCCATTAGAGAAATTCCATTCCGATAGAGAGTCATTGTTGTTATGGTTTTGGCCTATTTTACTTTTGGTACCACATAAACATCGACGTATGTATTTGTCAGAAATTGTTAGATTAAAGAATCATTGTGATATTATTTCATATTCCTACCAGTTTATAATAATTATGCTTCTTAAATATTATGCTACTCTTAGATTAAAGTACAAGTACATACCTAATGGTACCTGGTTAAAGATGCCTTTAACCGTAATTTCTCTTGATCTCACTATTACTTTAAACACTACCCAGATATCTACTTATACAGGGTGACTGGTGAATTACTATCGATACTTGAGGACGTGATATTTGACGATCATATATGACAAAATAAAAATTAATATAACATAAATAGTAATAAACTTCTAAGTAAAGTTAACCAAAAGTTATGTAATTAATTACGCATCGTGTGAACACCCTACAGATTAGGTATACATACACACACACACACGCGTGCGGTGGCGTGGTGTTGTATCAGCACGCCGCCGCGCGCGTCCACACATGGAACACTTGGAACGTGTCCACGCTTTATTTATTTATACGGAAATTTTGTCAAAAAGTACCTATTTTTTTTACATAATTCGAATGAGAATCATGTACCGAGTAGGTATTCTCCTTAAATATTGATAGTAATTCACCGGTCACCCTGTATAGATTTATTATTTTCAATATTAGATTTAGTTACTTAGATTCTTTTAACAATAGTTTATTTGAGTTTTTAAACTAGAGATTTTTGTAATACTTATTTTTGTAAAAATATTTTTTTTATTTTAATAGTTATCTTAATTTTGTTCGCAATCTTTTTACATAATGTTATTGATGCTAAAGTAACACAACATAACCATTAAAATATATCAACAGTATTATTGGAAATATACATTATTATTTTCGATGTCAAACTTTTAAAACGCTCTACTGATCGCAAAAACGTAATTACGTCAATATTCTTTTGTATGAGCGATGTATTTGCTAAGTAGCCATGTATGACTACCAGAATTTCAGAACCTAGTATATAGAGTCATCTACCTAAATTATATTTGACCCCACCAAGTACAACTAATACACATTTATGCAATGACAAGAATTTTTATAAATTATTTTTATTCAAAGTATTTTTGTCTATGGATTAATAAATTGCTTTCCAAACTACAGTAGCCTATCTTTGGTATAACTTAATAATGAATAATATGTGTAATGTTTTTAGATTACTTCAATTATGGTTTCAACGAGGTGACTTGGAGCGCGTACTGTGAGCGTCAGAGACGGATGCGTGTGAGTGAGGCTGGCGTCGCTCTACACGTCGCGCCTCCGCCCCGCGCCGTACCAACTGATAGGAGGCAACAAGGTCTGTATACTCATGGTTATCAAGTCACTTTGCTAAGACTGTAGGCTCAGTTGAAGCATTATGTACTTCAATAGATTATGTTATTAGATGCATTATTATGTACAAGATTGTTACTCTAATGATGTAATTATTTCTACAGCTTCTTTTTTACAGAAATGTTCTGATTTTAAAAATAAAAGTAGATAATCAAAGATTGTCAATGCTATCTTTGATTCAAGGAAAGCCTTTTGAACCAACAATAAGTTCAAAAATGTTTAATAATATGTTTATGAAGAATTTAATTTCTTAAGTGTATTTGTCATGTCTTGTTATTATTATTTTCAGGTCCACCGAGACATGACGACATGCCGCCAGGGATGCAGAATAACTACCAGTCCAGAGAGAATACTATACAGGTACAGAACATAAACTAGTTGTCATTATATATTAAAATCTAAATGAACTGTTAATTAAAATTATATATCCTGAAGAGTTACAATGACTAACCTTGAAATGATTATTAACAAGTCGATACCTCCCCCGTAAGTTGTCGTATCTCTAAAAGTGTAATTTTACAGTAGAGCGTTTCAAAGATTCAAATCAAACCAAAATCTGCATTTATTGATGCATCTTGTTAAAATTTCGTATTTAAATTTAACATAATAGTCTCCTTAACTACGTTAAAAGATATTTCAATTAATATGCCTATTTTGCGGAGATATTGTTGGTATATTGTTCATACGACATTTTATTCCGGAGTAGAAGCAAGAAAGGTGTTGTATCTGATACTTACATTATACGGCGGCGCCCAGGTAGCACCACTTGTGGTATATGATAGTTACAACTGTTTACGTTGAAAATAATAAGTCTTACTCTGTTGTATGTAACCAATACGCGGCGCGACTTTTAAAAAAAAGGAATTGGCCAAATTGGTCCAGGTGTTTAGTTATGTGGTTACCAACACATTTTGCGATTCATTTTTATATTATAGACGATGATGTTCAGGCTAATATCGATTTATATTGTGATGACTGAATATCATGTTGTAGGTGATGACAGCCGAGCGTCGTGAGTACGGTCGCGGGCAGGTGCGCGAGGCTGCGCCCCCCGCCGACTACTTCAGCGCCCCGCCCCCCGACCACTACTACCAGCCGCCGCCGCACGCTCCACACATGCCCCCGCATCAACATACACCACACTCATACGAGGAGCCTTGGGGTATTTTTATTTATTTATATTTGGGAAACATACAGTGTGTTATTACATAGAATTAAGAATTATTTCTAAATCATAAACCAATAAAGTTTCTACTTAAAAATAGTACAAATGTTAGAGAATTCGTGTAAAAAAGACAACAGAAAGAGACAAAATTACAATTTATGAGTACAATCAAATCAACTAATTACAAAATTAAAAAAAAACACAATTTACATAAATTAAATTAGAATAATAATAATGAACATAAATATCAACAATATAATTAAAAATATTTAAATTTGATTTTAACAATTAAAGTAACATGTGAAACATCAATTTATGGCAAGTAATTGATTCAGTATACATATACATTATTAATTTACAAAACAATATTAATTTTATTAATTATTATTAATAAAATTAATAATTATTATTTATTAAACAAATATTCTATTAACAATTTTCTTAATTTATTAACATTCTCTATTGCAAAAAGGTCAAATTCGCTAAATCGTTCATTGTAATTGGTGCAGGCTCTGTATGAACAAATAATGAATATTCTCTAACATTGTTTCAGTTAGATAAAACATTTTTTTAGATTTGACTAGCTCGAAAAAGATTATCTTATTAAATTATTCCAGTAAATCTGCCATATTATTCGGTTTCGCATGTACTATACACATCCAAGTATCCAGCAAATATGATATACATATTGTTTAGGTATCTCTCTGTATATTATTATTTCTGTAACTTGAATAATATCTGGTTACCGAGCTTTGCTCGTTACTTAGGGATTATTAGTATTTATTTTATATGTTTTTTTATTTCGTGTAGGCATTTTTAAGTGAACACGTCAAGAATACACAAAACAATATAAATAAACAATTAATTTTTAGTTTAACCTCAAAACAAACACTCATTCACTTCCTGTTACTAAACAACGCCATCTGCTGTTGTGTCATTAAAGCAATTAGCAAAAAGTAGTATTATTATTCGCTAATAGATGTCAGAGAGTCATATTTTAAACGCCTCCTTTTATTGTTATTAAACTGGAAACTGTATCATGTATCATGTAAACTGTATACTTGTATATATCTAGTTTTAAATCTCTAATAATTTAAAAGCTGTTATAAGCGATGCTGTATTATACAATTTACAAGATGTATACTGTATACTTCAAGTATTCTCCTCACTTTATAAATATCATCATGAAAGGAAAATATTAACCGCAACAAAAATCTATTGTCTGTCAGCGGACCAAATGACTGACAGACATATACAAAATGAGCTTGTTACTAATTTCTTTTATTATATAAAAAAAGTGAAATCTAATTGACTATTAAAATACACAAATGCATACACACTTACCTACACACGACACGCTCACACCCACACACACACACACACACACACACACACACACACACACACACACTTACACATTCACTCACACACAACGAACAGTCTTTCTAAATAGATTAGTGATCCATTATTTATTGTACTTAAGTTACGTTTATGTTTATACTTTTACTTTAACTGTGTAATCCTGTATTGGTCTTAATATTATTTAGTTATACTTTATCATGTCATTATTATAAGCACTGTTGGATTACCGAAATAAATAAATATTTCCAGGTCACCCGGAGCAGACAGGCTGGGCTCCGTCAGATATAAAGGAACTAACTCCCGGACCCATGGGGCCGCCGATGGCGCTCGGCATGCCGCCCGTACACATGCCCGCACCCTACCCTACATACCGCTCACACGTTACACACACACACGAACGAGACCGGGACCGGGAACGAGACCGAGACCGGGACCGGGACCGGGACCGACGGGACCGGGACCGGAGGGATGAGGTGTGTAAGGTAGATGAATGATTGAATGAACCTAATAAGACATGGCGTCCGAATGAAATGATCTTATGTTGACATAGAGGGCGCTGTGAGAAATCCTTTTTATAAAAGAATTGAGTAAATAGTGATGTTAGTAAAAAGGAGATACATAAATTAGAATACAAATGAAACTATGCGGGAAAAACGAGAAATGTCAGTAGGTCAATAATCTGAGAAAAGCTAATACTAAAGTTTGAAATTCATACATATCTTGATGTTTAAGCATGAATAATGACTATTAACACATTTCGGTAGTGACTACTATTGAGATTAATTTAGTATATTTTTTTAAATTACTGTTTTACAGTCAATAAATTTGGAGCTCTCAAATAAAAAAAGGCAACATGGTTATTGCCAGTGGCGGCTGGTGGGTTATCGAACTGGTGGTGCACTTTACTAAAATTTTAAAATCAAAAAATGCAACAAAAAACCAATTGACATAAAATTTGATTATTTTTTATACATTAAATCAATGCGACGACATTTTTCTGAAGCGAAATATTCAATCACCTTTTTATTAAAATCGGGTATTGTTTGTATAATTATTTTTTTCAATACTAAGCATAGAAAGTGCATTTAGCAAGTGCATGGTATTTCGGAGAAAAGTTTTGATTCTTTTCAATTCCAATTCGTCATACATCGGGTGCTCTCGGTAATCTTCGGCCGCTCGTGCGGCGCTCGAGAACCGACTCATTACTCGGTACATTTCTATGAACTATCTTTTGTTTCACGCGCCAGGCGTATTAATTCGTGTCTCATACAACATGTATTAGCCGTCCTCGTGCACTCGCCGAAGCGCACGAGATATTAGTTTAGTAAAGCGCTCAAACTTTTTGACTATAATTAGAAATTTAATTTTTTATACTTGTAATATTTTTTGTATGTTTGGAAAATAAATATTAAAATGGTAATTTAAAAATAAAGATAAAGTAATATTTTGTAACTTTTAATTCCTTTGATTTGGTGGTTCAGCGCACGAGTGCACTTAAGGTACAGCCGCCACTGGTTATTGCAAAAAACTAGGAATGTCAATGACTGTCCCACTTTTATCAAGTGCACATAAATTGTAAAAGTAATCATAAAGTAAATTATTCAAAGCTAGGCTATAGTAGGGATTTTAATTAATTTAACATTTACTTTGAGGTAAACCATCAAATAGAATTTGAGCTTCAGCAGTACAGAATGTCTTTAGAACTTGCAAATCATCATATTTTGCTTCTTGATATTTTTAGTTTATCTAACACAAAAAAAGCATAATAATTTTCGTTATTTCTCATATTATTGAAAACAAATATAAATACAAATTAGTATGAAATTTATACATACCATTGTACATGGCATCTGGAAGGTAAATTTCTCCCTCAGGCAATACTAGCAGCACAACAGAACTCTTTTTACTAACCACAATAACTGATTTTATATAGCAACCATTGTAAGAAGCCCGACGCATATATATCTTGGATGATTGCTGCTGGCATATAGCTGACGTATTTCCTGAATTTTAATTGGGCAAAGTTTCTTATATGTTTCAAGAGACTCCAAAAATTTGTCGAATTTCTAACTATAGTAGAATCCTCTTCCTAATTAATGACAGTAAAAGGTTCAGGTTTGTTTCGAGCATTGGATAATAGATCATAAAATTGTTTAGGAGTTTCTATTCTTGTTTTCAGTTTTACAAGTCCAAAGTTTTGGTCACACTCCATATAAGAATGACCACGAATTGGAAATGTGATTGTAACTTTATCAAAACGCTTTACTTTGTGGACAATGAAGTGGATAAATTTTATCATTTTGTAATTCTTATTCTGGCCTCCAGCAGAATCACAAAAGATGTCTAAATATTTCATCTTCTTATCCAAATAATTCATAATGTAATTGTATAAAAATGACATAACTTCTGTAGAACCCTTTTTAGCTGTAATTTCAGAATACACATAAAAGTAAGACTTGCCATTTGACAATGTGTATATGTGTATATTAATGTGTACATATATTAAAGGAAAAAAATTACAATTGCCTGCGATAATAGACATCATTAGTACTGATATTGGGCAAGGATACATTTTTCTGATAATCTATTGCTATAGCTTCATAAGTTGGATCTTGTCTAGTTTGATTCTTTGCTGCTGACGTTCCGCCTTCTTAGCAAGGACGCGTAGACTTTCCTTGTTTTTAACAAGTCAGTTCAAATGAAAAATTGACGACTGCAACTGACTGTCCATATTGTTGCTACAACAGAATAGCGGCACCAAAACTATACACAAAGATCCACTAGATGGCACTGTCAGAAAAATATCGACAAAATACTGACATTCCTTATTTTTCCCGCATGGTCTTCAAATGTAGAATATAAATGTAATCTAAATAATAACACGTAGTTAAAATTTATCTATGTTTACTATTTCCTTTTATTATTAATAATTGACACATATCTACATACATACGTTAATACACACAGACATACTAATATAATATATGTCATTACAGGAGGAAAGAGACAGGGATCGCGAGCGTTCACGATCCATTAAACCGGAGAGGATACGAGAGAAGTGAGATATACTATTTAATATATTACACATTATATAAATAAGTCATACAAATACAGTAGAAGCCCTTTATTCGCGGGGTATATGTTCCATAATTTTGCCGCGAATACAGAAACGGTGAATACGGAATGGTAATTAATGGGATTATAGGGGATACGTTCCTAGGTGACTAAAAAAACAACAAATATATAAAAAAATATTTAATTTAAGTTTTTGAACATTTGAATTAATTATCTTAAGGCTTAGGCAATGGTTTGAAGAATTTTGTAAATTTTTCTCGCTTGGCAGTTTTCAAAAGCTCTTCAATTCAAACTGATATACAGCAACCGCATTAGCAATTTTCCTCTTAAAAATGAGACTTCGATCCATGGACGGATCAATGTTCATGAAGGAATCGCAAAGCTCATTTGCCATTCTTAAACCTTCACTAAGATTTTTCAAATTCTTAAATTCCAGTGTTTGTTGAAGCCTCTTCTTCAATGGGCTGTGAATTTAACATTTCCTCCAAGTCGGTTTATTATTGAGTTATAGGTTGCTTTCATTCTGTTTGTTTACATTCTCAAAAACACCGCTCGCGGCGAAGGCGGCATTTGTCAGTTCTCTGCGATATCATTTAACAACATACTTATGGTTAAGTTGTAATAAGATCTATTTTACTTTTTTATTAGTCCATATGACAAGTATATTGTGTTAGATACTTATTGGAATAATTTTATTATTATGTATGTACTTATTAGATCCGCGAATAAAGAAATTTTTAGTCGCGAATATAGAAAATGGGTAGCATTTTTTGAATCAGCGAATAGAGAAAACGCGAATAAGGTGCTTCTACTGTAACTAAAACACAATCGGAATCTGTAGTTTATGCTTGAGTAACGTCGACTAACATGTCCAATGTTACAGATCGTATCGTCGTGAGCGGTCTCGTTCCCGTTCCCGGCGCCACAAGTCCCGCTCCCGGTCCCCGAGACAACGGGAACGATCCCGGGACAGGGAGAGGAGCATGAAGCCCAAGAACAAGGACGCCAAGGAAAAGGACGAAGATAAGTGATAGCGACCACACTACACGACACTAGCTATAAGAATATCATAAACATTTGTTTAAATAAATAGATTTACTATTTAATTTGTATTTTATTTTTAAATACATCTTACTCGCCTATTCTTCATACCTTATTGTTCCTATGAATTCTTAACATACCGAGACTATCAATCGAATGAATAATAATATTTTTGATCCCGTCGCCTTACCAAGCGATAACTGGTATTTATTACCTTTTTATTCGAAGAGAATCAGTTTTTAGGGAATGACTTTAATATTTACATTATATGCTAAAACTTCCTTAACCTGGCTTCAAAGTAATATTTCCTCTTTTTAATATACGCTGTATATTAAAATACATACTTTATTCATATGTATAAAAAAATAACAAAATTGCGTTTTTTTGCTCAAGATTTGTGAAGGAAAATATTTTATGTTACAGTCATTTTTATTTCGTTCACGAACGCCGGTAAAGAAATTCAAGTTAAACGAAGCGTGAACCGTCAAGTTTTAGGTAATCGTTTCAAGTGAAAAAGCGATTTAGTTTTTTTTTTACGGTTAAAAATTTATCGATTACTCGAGAATTAAATACGAAGACACAAACATTTTGTAATTTATATGAATGCAAGAAATAAGTTAGAACAGAATCAAACATATTATTCATGATATCTATCCTAAAGTATTATCTTATTTTTTTATGAATTGGATTGTCAACTTACGTAATGGTCAGTGGAAATGTAAAATAAAAATTTATAATTTTGAGCCATGAAGACATCGAAATTTTACGTGGAAGGAAACAGCAAACTGTTCTGATCTTTGGAGTCCGTAAGAGAAAATGTATGGTTACATACTCTTACAAGAAAAAAAAGAGGCTCCTGCACTCTGGTTCTCTTACAAGTAGTTCAAAGCGGACCAGATTTTAATAATAAAATTAGTGCAATCTTTTATTCAATAAAACAATTTCCGGCAACATTAATTTTTATTACTTTTATTTAGACATCCCACACAGAACGGTAGTCCATTTATAAAATAAAGTTTAATGCATTCAATATATGTGTGAAAATTCATATGAAACAAATATTAACAATTTTACGTCTAGTTTAAAAAAAGCTACAGGTGAAATCAACCGAGGAAAGCAATTACTTTGTATAATAAAAATAAAAACGGAAAACGAATCGAAACGACTTCGTAACTCGTTATTCGGCGCGAAATCGTTTGTGATTTATTCATATAACATCAGTATTCCGTTCTGTTACAAAAATCCATATTTTTCTGTTTAGTTCGCGGCACAACGACTTCAAAATTCAAATTCTGTTGTTGAAATCAATAATTGGTATTTCATGACCTGACGTGACACATGTACTGCATCATTTAAGGTATTTTTATATTAATTTTATTATATCTTAAAAAAAATATTAATCATTAAAATGTTATGTTGTGATTCATCTTTTTTCAGTAACAAATTAATAGTCTGGTCATTTTATACATATAATATGTATCTACCACATATAGTAGGAAGTAGGAACCAATTAAGAGGTAATTAAACGTCGGCGTGAGCAGAGATTAATATCTCCACAAAACAAGTTTTATAGCAGAACTAAATTTTATTATATATTTTATTAAGTTCTGATGGTAGAAACTAGTAACTGTAGTTAGCGTAGATTATTTAGTTACATTCGAAAGTGATTTTCGACCGCAACTTTTCCATTTTTATGAGAGTATCATTAGATATGAATTGCTTTCGTGACAACCAAATTTTATACGTTTAATTTATTATTTAACTTTTTTTACTCTTAATAACATATAAGAAAAAAATTGCTGTGAAGATAATTTTGTTATGTAATATTAATTTAATAGATAATTTTAGATAATAATATAATTTTTATAAGATAATTTTGTTATCTAATATTTTATTTAATATTAAGGTTGAATTCTAAATTTAAATCACTTAATAATAAAGAATAAAAATTCAGATCTAATTAATAACATACAGTAACTTTCAACTATGTGTTATAGAAGTTTTTAAAAGACAAACTGATTGACGCCTTCCTTATCATCTTTTACTGTTCGATATAATAGGTATGATAACAAGCCCTCGGGTCACTTTAAGGTGTGATCCTTTTTAATAGAATTACATATTTAGAATATCATTCAATATTTCTCGTTAGTTTGTGTCGAGTGTTGTATGCGGGGGTGCGGGTTCGTGTACGTGTTGTAATAAAACGCCAGGTGCTTTGTAATATTATTACAGAAATGCTTTATTAATTAATGTCTAAATAGATGGATCACCATATAAATGTTATCTAGTACAACCTACAAGACGGGACGGCTGGAGCCGCGATAAGTTACACCTCGTCGCTCTCGACGCCCCGCCTCTCTCCATAACATACAGGTTTTACAAATCATCTTGTTAACATTTTTGTACAGCCATATACAATAATTTTATTTTCAATTACATCTAGACGTAAAAAATCTGAGGTGTCGTAGGAAACTACGCTTCCTATAAAAATAATTACAGACGGGGAATGAGGAGCTACGCTTGTGACGTGCGACCGGCAAGGCGGACCTCGGGCTACTGTCAGCACAGCACTAACAATCATCACTATAAGGACGTGCGCGCACACACCTGCCTCGGGCCAACTAAATAACTTAAGTTACACGTAACACATAAAAATATACAAAAATAATAATTCAAAAACTATACACTCCGGCGCTAAGAATATTCGATAAGCTATGTACGATTTTAAAGCCGGTATTAAACTTAAACGAGAGCTTGACTTGAACACTACACAAAATAATAATAAAATCACGACTATAGTGCCGATTGTCTAGAACTGCCTGCGGCATTCTTCATCACTCCCAAGATTCAAGGTCCCCTAGCCCAGCTAACAGTAAATCTACAACGAGCTACATTACGGAGAAGCACCGTCTCATCGAGACCGCAGCCTTCCTTCGATTCATAAATTACACGAGAATGAGAGACTTTCAAATATTTATACATAGATTCATACGAACAACGAATAATACTAGAACACTTAAGAACTAGAAACGCAAAAATCGCTACGCCGCGGTGAGGCGACGGCCGAGCGCCGGTCGGCGTCCGTCGCTGTACAACTATCGTTTAGTAAACAGTTATCGTATCGTTCTGTACATCAGTCTGCCGCTATATGTACAGGGCGCCGTCCGGGCGACGAGCTCTATACTTACAAATGTACAATCGCAAATATTCACAAAATTTATAATAGGCAGGGATCACCCGCGCCGTCGCATCAGCCTACTCCGCGGACGTGGCCACTCGCTCACACACACTACAGGACCGGGTTGGGCGGCGGCGGCCCGATGGGGCCCAGCTCGGGCGCCTTCATGAAGAACTTCTCCAGCTTGGCGATGATGTGCTTCCCGTACGTGTACTTGCGCAGCGAGCCGATGTGGGGCCGGATCTTGTGCATCAGCACCTTCCGCTGCGTCGGCTCCGCCACGTCGATCATCTTCTGGACCACGTAGTTGGCGTACTGGTCCTTCATCATCACGTGGAGAGCGCTGCGGAATACAAATCATTAACGACCGTTCACACATAGCTCGTACGGTACGAGTAAATATCATAATGTATATCATGGCACGTCTCTCACTTATCGTTAAACCCGCACAGCTCGTCGATGAGCAGGGCCCGTTCGTTGCGCGTGGCGTGCGTGACACACTTCTCGACCACGTTGGAGGCGAACTTGTGCTGTGACAGCTGCAGCACCTTCCCCCGCACGCCGGCCACCAGCCGCGACCTGTCCTCCGCCGCGCCGTGCTCCAGCACGTGTTGGACCACGTAGTTACCGTACTGGTCCTGTACACACACGGATACATCGACTTAATATTAATAAACTACTTCCACATATATAAGGGGGCTCTCAGTGTGTGTGAGGCGTGTACCTGTATGAGCTGGTCGGTGTGCGCGTGCAGCTCGGCCAGCACGGGCGCGGTCTGCTCGGCCGTGCAGTGCTCCAGGATGCGTTGTATCACTCGGCAGCCGTAGGGGTGAGTCGACAGCGCGTACACTTGGCCAGCAAACGCGTTTATTATAAACTGTAACGCCGCCGGTTCGACGCACTCTATACATTTTTGTACCTAGAAGAGACAACCAAATACGTAATCAACCGATATTCACAGATACCTATTTTTTGTATACATATATACTAGAAGACTATAATTGACATATTAGTTAGTTGTCAAATCTAACGTAAAAAAAGCGTTTGTATCAACAACTACTAATAAATTAAAAATTAATTAAAAAAACATTGTCCAGCGAACAAAATTGTGAATCTAAACCATTCCCAGATCCCCTTGAACACACACAAAAAATTTCATCAAAATAGGTCCAGTCATTTGAGAGAAGTTCAGTGATATACACACTCATAGAAGAATTATACATATATATGTATGTATATCCAGTGAGCGGTGTGTACTAACCACGTGGTTCCCGTTCTGGTCCTTGACACACTTGAGCACGTGTCCGTCCAGCTCGCGCACCACCTCCTGCTGCTGCTCGGGCGGGATGGACTCCAGCGCCTTCTGTATGACCCGACAGCCGTACATCTGCAGCGCCAGCGCCAGCACGTGTCCGCGCACCTGCAACACCAGTGTACGTTGTATCATAAGCTACACGTTTAACTCTAACTCTCGTATCATCATTGTTTGAGTGTGTGTATGTGTGTGTAGTTATCGTATGTGTCTTTATATATACCTTTTGAGCTAACGTCGTCTTCTGTTCCGTCGTGCCGAACTCGAAGAACTTCTGTATAACATAGTTTCCGAACACGTCCGTCATGAGACTGTACGCGGCGCCGATAATTTCATTAAACACCATCTGTTTCTCTTGAACTGTTGCTCTCTCTAACTTCTGTTGTATAAACCTACAAAAGAAAACAATCGTTAAGTATTATTGTCCCGAGAGTCGTTGATCGAGTTAACCTACGACCTGTCATATTCTTAGAATATTTAAAGCAATATAACGTCACATTAGAATGATAAAAAAATATTAACCGAATTGTAACAACATGATATTAAAAAATAATTTACGGACACCGATCCAAAATAAATCGATATCATATGAAATACAAATTACCAACGACATCACGTAGTTCAAGTCAAAAGTATAAATATTTGAAGGTGTGTACTAAGTAAATTCTCGTGTTCTCCTCCGATATAACCATTACATATATTAGTAGGTGTAGGACATTGTCATCAACACTGCTATGTTATAATCTACTACGTCCGCGTGGAATAGTGTCTTCCGGCAGATTTTTGGTTCTTCCCACATAGTTCCCGTTCTTGCGGGGTTTTCGGAATGGTCGAGTTCCCGTAGAATTTTCAGGATAAAACCTATGTTTTTTTTTAAATTCACAATGAAGTACTCTTAACCAACAACATATTTATTTGTTTATTTGAATAAATATGTTGATACAACTTAAACAAATTATTTAGACCAAATTAGGTACCATAAAAACGGTTTTTGTGAGTTAATCTTAAAATATAGACATATACTGTCGCGGACTGTGTTTTAGATCATTAAAAGAGCCATTATTCTTTAATACATATTTTTTGTGTATCTAGAACCGTTTTCACGGCGCATGCAACGGAAGGCTTCAAAGATGAAATAATTTCACCCGTTTTTTACACATTTACCACTTTATCTTTGCTCTTATTCGTCGTAACGTGATGTTATATAGCCCACAGCCTTCCTCGATAACTGGACTATCCGACACAAAAACAATTATTCAATTCGAACCAGTAGTTTCGGAGATTAGTGCTTTCAAACAAACAAACAAACAAACTCTTCAGCTTTATAATATTAGTATAGATTATTATCTGTGTCTGTCTGTGTGTGTGTGTGTGTGTGTGCGCGCGTGTGTCAGTACCTGGAGCCGTGCTGGTCCTGTGAGAACTCCACGATGTGGTTGGCCAGGTCCCTCAGCTGCAGGTTAGGGAAGCGGTTGTTGCGGAAGTCTTCTAGTAGCCGTGAGCGTCCAGCGGCCGGCTTATCGCCCGCCACCAAAGCGCCCACCCCACCCACGCCCACGCCGCCCACGCTCCCCACACCACCACCGACCAGCTCTGGAAACACTTCAGTACATTACAAACTATTTTAAACGATTTCTTCTGTTTATATTTTTCATTAACTTAAGACGCCAAATATTAAAATTAATCTATGTTAAACACAATACCAAACTAGCCTGCCCTGCATTTATAAACGATTAAGTGTTTATAAAGTGATTGTAATGACTTAATTCATTATAACATGACATGTTTATATACAGTTATTTCTTTATATACAGCCAGTACACAAAACGACATTTCTCATGATGTCATTGACATATACATACATACGTATGTTTATATGAGTGTGTTTATTCAATGTTTGTGTAGTGTGTTTGCCTTCTTTACCGTCTAGTTAATAAGTATCTAATATTTATTCCGTGATCTCTTCATATATATACGAGTAATGTTACCGTGAGATGCGGAGTCATCTTGTATTCAATAAAATCTATAAAATCGCCTTCTTTATGAGCGACCTCAGCAGTAAAAGCGACATTAATTACACTTTATTAACACGACATTGGTTCCGACTGAAAAATATATTCAATATAAGTAAATTTATCATCATAGTTGTATTATGTGTAAACTTTGCCGCTAGTGACGTCACGGGGAGTCTTCAGTAACTCCACCTTACTGTAAAATAAAGAAACACTCATGGCAACATGTATGACAGATACAAAGTGGTATTCGTATGTTATTGAAATTATTTCTGTTATAATTCACAAAAAAGAGATGTTATTATAAGCGTCAATTTTATGAGGATGTCATTTCGCCTTTAAAGGGAAAAACTGATGAACTGATTTTGGTGAAACATTGCAATACAGTTACAAGTAGATTATAAACCGGTATAAATAATATGGAAAGTTATCCTTAAAATCCGAGTAGTTCTCGAGGGACGGAGGAGTTAGTCTTGTATTTTATGAAGTCGTATATATTTCTCAAGCAAAACTTTGGGTTTAATTTAATTTTCGCAACCGAAGTCTGGGCGAAAGCTACTATAAAACAGTATTGTATATTTGCGATCGGCTCACGTGCTCGATGTACATATTGACGTCACAACCACTCGCAAATTGTTTTCCTTTTTCATTAAATAATAAAATGAGTACAAAAAAAACATCTATACTAAAAACGTATTTTTCTTCCATTTCTGTTAAAGTAAATATGAAATATAATTTAATTGGTTCTTGTATTATACATAAATCATTTTTTCTTCATAAACCATGCATATATAAGATACATAACTGTGGTTGTATATACAGATGGTACTATAACATTGTACAATACATAAAAATAACTTTTCCACTCCAGTGCTAGTTCGTTTACAAAGTGTGTACATATCAAAAATAATTGCAAGCTTGTCAATTAACGGAAACATTTTTTTGCTGACGATACGTTAAGCTACACTTATATATATTTATACAGACACATTTTTAACATCGAATGTTTTGACAAAAAACCAGCGGACGATAGTAGAGGCCGTACTTTTGTTTCGTATAAAACTTTCCGTGTGGTCTATTTTTATGTTAAATAAAAAACTTCACCACACACAATAATCGATCGCTCGTATATTGAGTGTTTCTAGTGTGTGGGAGGCCGATGATATTCTCAGTGTATCGGGCACAAGGAGAATGTAATGCCGTGTGTACCTAGTGTTATGGTACATGTAGTGGTACGTCCAGAGTGTACACCCTACACAGTACATGTATGGTTGCGGGGTGTATGTGGTACCAACCTGAGATGGTTCCGACACCGCTCAGTTTGCTCAATAGTGATGACGACGAACCGAACATTCCACTGTTGGAGGTCAGGCCTTGCGCTAAACTGCTCACTCTGCAATATACGTACATGACAATCAATACACACGATACGATATCAATAACATCACGTTACCGTCGCGGAGACGTGTCCGCGGACGGTCCGCTGTGGGGGAACACAAACAACACACGGACACATTACACTAAACGTATTATATCATGTACAATGAACAATATACAAAGCTATTTACACATCTTAGATGACGGCTCATCATGATAGTTATCCTCGTGTCTCCCTGCGTGTTATATATAACTGTTGTAACTACATATGTATATATACAGGTGTGTCAGACTGTAGGTGTACCTGTACTTGGCGGTCTCGGCCCCGGGCGCGGCGGACACCGGCCGGAGCCCCACGGGTCCGAGGGCCCCCAGCGGCGGGGACAGCGGTGAAGGCCCCCACTTGCGCGTGTAGTCCTGCAGGCCCCCGCCGAACTCCAGCGAGTCCCTCCTGCCGGCAGGGCCGCCCGCTCCTCCGGCACACGCTCCTGTAACCACATACATCCCTGTCTCTCTCTCTCTGTCTCTCCTGCTCTCTCTGTCGCTCAATTCTGTACAACACTATGTACAAACTTGAACTAGTCCTCTGTGTGTGTCACCGTTACATAATAATATATATACATAACATGAGAGGAGCTCATCATCAACATCAGCGCGGTGCCGGTGTCGATGTCAGCTCCGTTCACATTCCTTCATATCTACATCTATCGTCTACTGTCAATATATATTCGACTAAGTTACTTGACATGGTAACACGAGTGTGTTTTAAATGAAATAAGGAAAGTACAGGATTATTCATGGATGGAACATTCCATATGAAACAAGATGTTCATACATAGAAGCGTCTTTGAATGCAATATATGTATTTACATAAAAATGTATATAGCTATAATGAAATCATGCTGAATATTATGTAATATTATCTCTACTCGGTACTATACGTACGTTTCTAATTAATCGGACCAAAAATACAGTTATTTAAATGAAATCTATTCGATTCTACGTATAAAAAGCGTAAATTTTTTTAGTGTATAAAGTGTTTCAAAGCAACATTCCAGATGAACATACTAATGTTTATTTATTTAAGCTCTGTTTTAAAACCTGTTCTTCGTTAATCAAATGGATGCTTTATATTTATATAATACATGTATATGTAACTATAACCCAATCTCTATCACTTAATGGACCGACGCCCATGTCTCACCTGTCCCCATAAATCGTCTATGAACCATCACATCTTTAAATATCTTTACAAATCTTTTTGTTTATCTTTTATAATAAAGAAAAACAAATATAAAATATTCACGATCAATTAAATCTTCATAAAAATCCTAATGTAAATATATGGAAACCTGTACATATTTACCTCGTCGTATATAGAAATGATAGAGAAAATAATATTACATTTTTTAACCCAATTGAGTCAACAAGTATATAGGAATCATTTTTTATGATAATTTACAAAGGATGATGTTTTAAATATTTAAATGTATTTATTAAATATCACGGATAGGTCTGTTTGTCTCTATGTATGTTCGTATCTCGAAAGTGTTTCAAAATCAAATAATATTTATCTGTTGTGAAGACTTTGCTGTATATATTATATAAGTGTGTATGAGTTACATACACAATGTATATAATATTAAACTCGTCAACGCGACGGTGAGTTTCTTACATCAACCATGTTAACTCACATATAATTTATCATCAAACTTCACAAAGACGAAAATATTGTTTAGGAATCATTTTCATTATTATTTTAGAAAATAAAAGTATCTCCAAACTCTCACGATAATAATATGTTTGTATGGACAACAAGTGAATGCCTTTACATTTACGATAATATTTATAATATGTCTACTAGTTTAATATTTCATTATAATCTTTAAACAAGTTTCTTTGGTCATATTTCATATAACTGTTAAGGAGTTGTATGTAAAGTCAACCCAAGTTCTAATCTATATTAGTGTCAGTGTGTGTGTCGTTGTTGTCCTCACCTGGTTGTTGTTGTTGCTGCTGCTGCGCGGCCGGTTGCGGCGCGGGCGTGGCGGCGGGGTGTGCGGGCGCGGGGTACTGTCTGGGCGCGAGCACTCCTCCGGGCGACACCAGCCTCAGCGGCGTCCCGTTCCTGCCGCCCATCACCAGCGAGCCGGGGTCGTAGTAGGGGATCACGTACTGTCCCTGGCCGTTCACTTGCTGCTCGCCCTGCTGCGGCGTCAGAGGGCGCCGCGGCTGCTGGGCCTGCTGCTGTGCCGGCTGCGCCACCAGCCCGGGGTATACTCCCCAGGGCGCCGCCACTCCATAGTATGGCGGCACGCCCGCGATCAACGCGCTCACGTACGGCGCGCCTTCCTGGCCGGCGTTGATCACGTACGGCGCCTGTGTGAAAGCCTGCTGTGCGGCGAGCTGTTGCTGCAGCTGGAACTGCTGTTGTTGCTGTTGCTGCAGCAGCTGTAACTGTGCCGCAGCAGCCTGCCCGCCGGCCGCCGCCGCCTGTTGCGAACGGAATAACTGCTGTAACAAAACAAAACAATATTTCAATATGCGGTAATTAAAAAACATAAACATTCAATGTTCCCTAACTATTGTATCTTAATTGATATATCATATTAATTAACATTCACACAGTTACTCTAACACAACGCGTACCGCCTGCCTGATCTCAGTCGTAACATGTAACAGCTTCCCCTGGCCGCATATCGTAAACTCCTACATGTTTAATTAATACTGAACGGTATCGCTAACTGTTCGTTCGGTTGTTGTGTATCTTTTGTTTTGTTTTTTCTATTTTTCCTCGCTCCGCCGTATCCTGTATCGGATGGCCGCTCGAGGGCTGCTCTCCGTGAAGCTCGCTAATTAACACAATCGTTTAAAAAGTTAATAACAAGCCGCATAGCTGTCGGAGGCACACGCCGCGCCGCACTGCACACTGCCGGCTCTTGGTTTTAAAATAAAACGTTCTTTATAACCTTTAACGGAGATAGCAGAAATTTATCTCGAAAATTTCATATTTATACAAAGACGCTAAATGTTCACGACTTAAATGTATATACGATAGAAAATTCTTCACTTTTTACGCTCTATTTAATGAATGCAATTTTATCTTAAGCTATAAATGGTTCCAACGATCACTCTACTCGAACTAATACATATTATTATGCCATGTGACCCGTCGTATAGGACCATCGTCAGCGTATTTTGTTATCACAGACACAACACGCTACATATTAGTCCACGTGAATCATGTTATTTATTCATGTATATAACCGCGAGCTGTCCCACTGCGCGGCCCAGCTGATGGTGAAGCTGCTGCCCGTGAGTCACCGGTCCGCGGTCGTTATATAACGTGACGTCAGCACTTCACCTACCTGTCGTGTTGTGATCACACGTACCGTTGGCCGTGTTCCAAGCCGTGGTCTCCGTATACAATATAACACGCCAGCCCACACGGCACCTTCTG
Organism: Danaus chrysippus; assembly: GCA_916720795.1. Classification (NCBI taxonomy): domain Eukaryota; kingdom Metazoa; phylum Arthropoda; class Insecta; order Lepidoptera; family Nymphalidae; genus Danaus; species Danaus chrysippus. The sequence continues at coordinate 11,470,101 of CAKASE010000074.1, read as the reverse complement.
TTTCGAGCGAACTAGCCACCGAACAGTTTCTAAAGCGTCCAATGATACGTATGAAATATCTATCCCGGAACAACGTGGTACATTAAGATATTACCATAAAGATTATAGATACATTAAATAATTACTTATCAACTGTGAAACAGACGCAGGGACCCGGCGGCCCATCATATTGTAATTTCAATTACGTCGTTGTGTTCCTTCCTTCTCTTATACACAGTATGAACCCGGTGACTATTTTATTTTTCATTAGCTAATTGACACGAAATGATTATTATCAAAGGTCGTAACTTCGCGGGCGGGCGAATTTTAAAGTGTCGGTTCGTTGTAAGGGAGGGGTGGCGGGAGGGGGGGTACAGATCTCTTTTGATCTCGGCAGGCTGGCCGTCTTCTGTTCCGAGGCCAATTTAATTCCTGCAGGTGGTGGTGGTAGTTTAATTCCCCGTGTCCTGACGTCGCACGTGCGCTAAGCTGGCTAACTTGACCGCAACAAAATTAAGTCGTCCGTTTCGCAGGAAGGCGCCAGCGAAGCAACGTCTCGCATTCAATTAGACGTTCAGTAATCCGGCTGCGGCGAGCTTCGATACCAATTACTGGGGTGTTATTAGTGAGGGAGCGGAGGAGACAGCGGCAGGTGACGCCCGGCCCCGGCCCCGGCACCCGGCACGTCTCACAGACGACTCTGATCATCTCGGGTTTTATTGTTACATACCAACTACAGGGTACACCGTACACCGTACAGTACAGATTACAGGCACATTTTATAAGTGTGTATGCGTAACTACAACACCATCTAACAATTCAGAGTACGTTCTGTAGATACATATTCATTTTGTCAATGTATCAAGTTGATAATAATAATTATATTTAGATAATATATTTATAGCATAACAGCTTCACTTGTGTAATCTTAATGTCGAGTCACTTGATGGCCGTGTCTAATGTCCTTCATATGAACAGTGGACTGTGGATTACGGAAGCATTAGTCGGAGGGCATTTATTATTTAAAGACACTATGTGACGCTCCGCGACGGGAGCTCTCCAGAGAGTGTCCCGCTCCAGGCGTCGACAAACAAATTACTCGACAAAGCAATCAATTACAAACGAAAGGAACCTAGCCCGCGCCTCTTGAATCGAACGCTGCGTCAACAATGAGCTTTTAGCGTCCTCGGCGGCGAGGTGCTCCTACAGAACAAGATACTATAATACACTCCACTCCACAGTGTAGTATAAGCGTTTAAGGAATCCTTAACGTAATTGTTCCCATCGGTATAAAGGGAACGAGCAAAGTGAATCGGAACAAAGAGAAGCGCTCCATCCACGTCGTCGACAAATTATGTTGTTGATCGAATACGAAAGTTAATTTGTTGTGAGTCGGAGGTCGGAGGTCCAACGAGATTACTGTGATCCGCGGTACCGGCGGCGACTCCTGCTCAGCCCCCGCGACACATCTCAGCGACCCTAACGAGTTTATCTGCCCCGAGGGCCGCCAGCCTCGCTCAGCCACTTGACGAACCGAGCTCATCTCTTACGTTATCAACGGCTAAATGTAATCAATTTTCACGTAATATTTTGTCTTATACACTTTTTATACAATTTCTCTTCACAAAAGACGTTTTATCTATTTTTAACTACAATTTAACCATAATTCCGGTATTTTAGGGGTTGTTCATTACTTATTCTATTGTGTTGGATGTCATCAAATGAGCGGTTTATATTTTCAATGTTAACGAGGTCGTTTATGAGGAAGGAAGCTGATAATAAAATTGATTCAATTGTTTTGAATTCATTTCGTAACAGCAATCAAAGATCAATTAAAAATATGATCAATATTAATTGTATACATCTAGTTCAGCTTATTAATTACAAACTTAGACTTGGTTTAAATTACAATTTTTCATTGGATGCCCTACTGCTGCCTTCGACGTAGAACGCCAGTACATTTTAATGAAAAGGTGGTTAAAGGGCGAGGGCGGGTTCCCGGCTGGGCGGAGTCCGGGCACGCCTACGTCGCCCACGCCCTGACAGAATAATACAACTAAATATTTGTATTGACGATCACAACAACAAATCAGAGAAAAATAGTCATAAAAAATCACAGCACATCATATTATATAAGTATTTATATTGGGGCAAGTAATACATTGTAATCAAGGCTTAGGTGATACAAAACTTCAAATAATCAAACCGCGTACTTGTTGACAACTGATAACAAACAACATAACAATTGCTGTATAATCTCCTTATCAGGTCTATAACAAGACACAGTAAAAGGATACGTAGTGTTTGTTTTTATGTAACACACGGATCTCAATTAAATAAACGAATTAAGATATGGGTTTAAAGCGAATTAATAGGTTATAAACTGTACTCTATATTCGTAAAGTTAAAATACAATCGTCCGCTGATTACTTCAAACCTATACTCTGATGGAATGTCAGTCGATAAATAGTGTAGTGAATCAAACTAATTCAATAGATAAAACTAAGTTTATAGTTTTAATAAATGCAAAATGTTTAGAGTCATTTATTCCTTTTATTCATATTATAACAGAATCCTGGTGTCTGGACGAGTAAAATAGTCACGTGAGATATAAAAATCAAACTTCAAAGTTTGTTGAACTATTGAGATGGAAATTTCACTTGCATACATGATGTCATAAGAAATTTATTACGGTACCATTCAAGAGAGTACACGAGAAAAGTGAAGTTCTCATCTAGATTTTATATTGTTACGTTGTTACTTCTAAAATTAATCAAACCGATTTTCAAAATTACTTATTTAATCGAAAGGGAATTCTATCGCAGCCGTATGAAGATACATTTAAATGAAACTAATATTTTCGTATTTACTACGCGATTTTTTATTTTTGATTATAAACCACATATTCCCGAGTCTCGACATTTCGGTTGCTTTACAGCAGCCGTGATCACGGGCAGACGAGATGTGAGAAAAAGATACATTTTCACGGAGAGTACCTGATGAACTGTTCCTATAGAATTATTAAACCATAAAACTATAATGACGAGTATTTCAAAAGTTGTTTATAAACAGGTAATGCAAGGCAACAGTTAGGTTTTTCATAAAATGATCGTTAACAAATAAACGTTTATCCTAAATGTGTTATAATCACCATAGACATGTTTGGTATGTACCTATTGTAAGCGGCGGTAACCCATCCATCTCGTGTGCCGAGAACATGATCTCTTTACAAACTTAATATTAACTGTTAATCATGCTATGACCCAGGTGACACTTGGTTTTAAAATCCGGTAATTTTTTATACCTACATATTTTAATTATAGCAAATTTTAAACGGTCATTAAACTGTTTTGGTATAAATTTTAATTTCATTACCGCGTTGAACAATACCACCCAAATAAACAAAAAAAATAATGTTATATTCAATCATGGAAAATTTAAGGTAAATGACATTGTAGTTACATATTTTAATAATCTTATTATAAGTGCATATTCAAATTTGGATACATTTAAACTTCTATATTTATTTTAAATATAAACTGTATAATATATTAAGAAATTCATTTCATTTAAACCACTCTACCCTTTATATATAATTTGTAAATTGAGTAATTTTCATTTGTATTATATGAACAAAATAGTTTTTAATTCTACTCCAAGAGCAGTAATTAAAGGCATTCAATAATAATAATTAGCTTAACAAATCGTCGATAACGTAAATTATATTATATATCAAGTGTACAATCAATATTAATGTTTCACGGATATTTAAGATCGACTGCGTGTCTGTATTTGTAGACGTTAAACGTGCATGACACACACAGTAGGTGCAAGCCAGGCCAGGTCGGTTCAGGGCACGAGGGTGGTGATGTTTCAGGGTGCGGCTATACTGACGATGCTTTTATCAAAATTAGCCGGCGCACCCGCAGAGGGAACACGCCCTGGTAATAAAACACGAGTCTACATCGAGGACGTCAGCGGCCGTCAGCCGCGCCCTGACACCTCACCCTCGTCCACAACCTACTACGACATAACTTATTATATTTCACACTCACTGAACTATTCCTCGGTTTCAACAAACAAGCCGCTATACAACTTGTAAATTGGCAACTACAGTAGATCCCGAGCTCGTCCATCAACATTTTTTACCCTATTCTACATCCTAAACGGCTATCATAAGGATAAACACGGGCCGGCGGAGATTTGTGACGGCTCTATGAAGACACAGACCATGTGGAATATAATATAAATGGGGTGGAACATTTTGAGGAACGTTTGATACGTGCAATATATTATATGCGAGTACAGCGTCGGTCTGTGTCACGTCTCGCGTTTCCATCTATTACGGAGCGTATTTTACGATCTATGCCAATAACAACACACATCATATTTAGTACTCAACTTGCTACTTTTATTGTCACATACATAACTTGTGCTTATTTATTTACAGCGAGTGGAAATGCTCTTCAATCTTGTGCAATACAGTAATATGTTTTCAGTATAGTTCGTTCTGAATGTTAATGTGTCTTAAATAGACATCCAAAGTGCGTCTTCGTGACAATCGAAGTTGGCCAAGCGTTTGTATAGTGAGGTCGCCGGTCCGTTCCTCTTTAAACGTCATCTGTATGCGTGTACGCACGCTGCACTACTAGGGTGTAATCTAAACAGCCAGCGTGTGTCACAACATGACTTATTTACTTTTAACATTTACTTCACAACATTTAACTTCGAAATATTAGAACCATCCGTTTATATAATGTATAAAAGCTATTGATCATATCATATTATATTGTCAGTGTATTACGTTGCATATCTTTAATCATATGTATCAAAAAGTTTTTTTTATTCATATTCTACTAGTAAGATAATCGCTAATTTTATTTTGATATATAAATGTATAACTTGAAAGTTGAAACATATTTTCAATGAATCATTATTAATAAAGTAATTTTCTAAACCAATTCATTTATGTATCCTGTGTAATTATATATAAATAGTTTCTATTATATTCTTTAATTTAATTATTCATTACTTACAAAGCTGAAGAATAACAAACATCGACTAGACCAAATAGTTCATATATTTAAATCAAGTGAATTATAGTCGTATTTACTTAAAGTATGAAAAAGGTACTATAAATAATTAAAACTTGTGTTCTTAGAGGTAAATTCAATGTGGTGTAGTATAGCGAGATGACGAGCAGAGATCAAGCATTAAATTAACTATTTGACAATGTGTAACTTTTATTATCACTATTTGATGACTTTTTCATTGTTTGGTCAAACAATATACAATATCCGAATTGTAAATCTTAATCGGGCCATTACAGTACGGTATGTGATCGGTCTCGTTTAATAAGGAAACGTGAAATAATGGATGCGAAGGTGGTGAAAATATGAATACATTACAACACCAGCATTACGAGCAAAGTAATCAGACTCACGCACCAAGGCGGCACACGACCGCTACCACCGCCGCCACCCTCACACCGAACACCGAACAGTATATTATTTGTAAAACCAATAATTCACTTACCTACACCTTCATTTCGGTCCATTTACAGAACAATAAATTTTAGGGCACATTATAATAATTGTTGTTTCTTCTCCGCATTAAATTAAGTCGAATATAAGAAACACATTAGCATGGAATGCGGAACATATGAAATGTTTATTATATTCAACGATCGACAAACAAAACAAAGGCAGAAATGACGTCGGTCTAACAGACTCACGAATGAATCACTTTTATCATAGATTATGCAAAACTACATCACCAAATAATTTCGCCTTCTTTATAAAATTAACTACAATTAGCTTTAATTGTATACTTGCTTAAGTATTATTCAAAATATAAAGTATGTTTCTCATTTATTGTAAACAATAAACATTAAATTTGTAAAAGGTTGATTAATTTAATTCTACTAAATTTCCTACAAACCGAGTTCAACGAACTATAACGGTAATTCGATCTCAATATTTTGTTATTTATTTTTATTCATTTGGAAAGTTTAACTTAAAACAACAATCATATCAATTCGGTTCAATATACGTATTATATTATACAGTGGTGTCAAATAATAAACGCTGGTCGATGGTGTTGTTGTTATGTTGTCGTGATACATTATACTATAACATTATGACGGCAGAGTCCGAGGTGAATGTACCCAACAAAGTGTGCCACGCGCCCGAGAGATACTTCGGCATGGGTACCGTTAGTGGAACGCGGTCAGCCCAGCAGCGGTACCGGTGCTCGGGCCGGCCACGTCCACATTGAATCACCATCAGTTTTCACTATACACGGCACTTACACAGATTCTTTGTACGGTACAGTGTTCTCTAATATCACCTGCCTGTTATAAAAGTCTCGTTCCGTACGTCGAAGTAATCGGAGCGTTTCTAATATCTACACTTTTGAATCAGTTTCACCGCACGCCTCTTGGCTTCGCTCTTATTTATTCGTTTTGCGAAATCGTTTGAAATCTGATATCGTTCTAGCGAGTTACCGAGACTAGATTTCTCACAAAATTTCACACGATCTTCTTGCAGTTGTGAGTTAACCTATTGAATTCCCATTATTATAGTTGTCTCGAGATATCCGACAAATATAATAAAGTTGGAAGAAGCGAGTGAAATCCGAACGGTACAGTTGAAGATCACATTAACGGAGGCGGGCGGTGCCTCGGTGTATGCCTTAGTAAAGACTGTATTATGAAAATGTGCATGTTAAAAGCGAACAAATGAATATTTTTCACAATAATTGTGTTGGATGCTGGGTGCACGGCAGGTAAGGCGTGAGGTTCGCTGCATTCGGGGTAACAATTTGCATTTCAAATGTGGGCGGCGTGTTGTGTTGTGGCGTGGTGTGGTGTGGTGTGGATGGTGGCCCGTGGCCGCGTCCCGTGCCCGCCGCCCACAGCGGAGCGCTGCATCCACCCCACGCACCAGACAATGTCACAATCAACGTCGCGTGGACGCTTTTTGGCCGCTATATGATTGCCGATTGTGGTTCACCATAATATTCACCAAGATTTATTTCCAGCAACTATTAGTGGCAACTAAAATCCCTACACACTATTTCTATGACTTCATCAAAAATGTCTGTCTGTTACGATTTACGATATATATTATCATCACAAACTAACGCCAAATATAAATATAATATCATAAAACCCATGGTCTATAACGGTCCTTGTAGCAGTCATCGACTGAAAAGGTAATGCAAGTAAAATCAGCCGAGTCGAGTAGAGTTGAGATGCTATGAATTAATAACGAACTTCTCCCGCGACGCGTGTTGACGTCCAACAAGAGTAGCGCATTAGACGCCAGCATTGAAATTTTCCAAAATCTCTTTCTAATTATCGTCTATTTTCTCGCCTTCTTTATTTTAAAAATAGGAAACTTCCCACTCAACGCAGGTATACATTCAAACGGCCCGTCAAAAGTTATGATTTTTACATTAGTTAGATGGAAACACTTTTATTTTTTTAAAGCTATAATGTTTGCCGGAGGAAGGGAAAACAAATGAAGGATGCTTTGTTAAATTCCAAGTCGGGAGGTTACGCTGTAAAATATGACGACTATCTAGAGTAAATGGTGCAATCACCGGCGGATTTACAAGATTTACCATTCCTACCATCACACCTTTTGCTGATAGGAAAAACACATCAAAACTAGTTTTGTTCCGCATCAACTATTTAGGTCCGTAGCTTACGAAATAGATACTGGTTATGAAAATCACGATTATTACAACGAACTATTATTAACGCTGATAAAAACGTGCCTTTTGTTTTTACTTCACCTATATTTTTATTTCACATAAACACCAAACAAAAGCTTCTGCATACATTAAAATTTCATGTTTGTCCACATTCCAATTTCCCGAGTGTAATGTCAAATTTTGTCAATAGGTATTTATAACAAAGTTTTACGAATCAGCGATACATAGATATTAATTTAATATATAAGAAAGTACATTTAGAAATGAGCTCCCTTAGTTCACATTCAAATAAATCTCCTTTGGAACGACTCGGTTTGAAATTAACTGTTGGCGTAAGGTCGGAGCGAAATGGGTGGAAAAGCGGCTCTTAATTAAATCAAGTGACACGTCTCCGTACGTAGCTTCAATCACACGACCTCAATAAACCCGAGCCGATGGATCTACTCCTTTTCATGCCAGCCTTACCAGGACCGAGACGACTACGGATTACGGGAAACTTGTAACACAAGTAGAATGTGCTGTTAATTAACTTTTACGAACAATATAAAAAAAAAACTACCGTTCATAAATTCACATCGGACGGCTCGTCTAAACCTGTTTACGGTTATTTAGACGTATTTGGATATCGAGCTTACAAAACCAACGGTTGTTTCTCTTTTAGTATCTTTAACTTCTATTTGATTTTAACTTAAAAGCTTTTTATAATATTTTGTCTCTAAATTGTTACATGCATAATTTCATGTCACGACCAATATTAAACAAGGTCTTTTAATGTTGCACAATCTGTATTGAGTATCCGTAATGAACTTTTATCTTCGAATTTTATTAACAGACAAATATTCAGCTCGGATAAGCAGCAGACTATGTCAATTCAAGCATTTTGTATATTGTACGATTCCTGCAAAATACGAATACTTCTACAGAAATAAAATTGAAAGAAGAAACCGTAATTGGTATCACAGAAAAAAAGAGAATTTTAATCCGCAAAAGTGTTAGTGTTAATCGTCCGGCTGCGTCGTTGAAAGCCTAGTTTTAATAAGAGCGAGTAAAATGTTTCGGTATGAGCCGCACGGTCCGCTGGTGGCTGGTTGGCTGGTTGGCTGGCAACAATAAAATGCCCCTCAGAGTGGCTGCGGGCGCTGGCCGGGTATAACTTCTGCAGCGGCCGGATTGTTCGCCGATCGCACTCATTATTTCCGTAACGAGCTCACGACAACCGCCGCCCTCCGCCCGCCACCGACAACCCCGTCCGATATAAACCGGCAATTAATTAGCAGACTAAACGCCATGGTGTTTTACATCCGTGATGTTTACACTACTCTCCGGCGATAATGTCATCGTCGATGATATCGGACACTGCTTGCCTTCGCATTAATTAATAAAATATAATCAACTCGACCCACGACCCGCGACCCGGCCCACCACAGCACTAAAAAATTAAAACACTCATTATTGAGCTCGTTATAAAGTTCAGTGCATACAAATTGCTTATTTGCATAAGGAATAGTTACGAGTGCCGTCGGTAACATGAAGTAAGGAACTTACTACAATATATATGAATCATCATATCCATTAGTTATAATTAAAGACAAATATATCCTAGACGCGGCGAACGAAAGAATCCGTAAATAATAACCGTGAGTACATTACGAGTGGTCATGGGGCGTATGTTAACTTTTTATAAGTATCTATTAATTAAACCGTTCATTAAAATGGGAGTTAAGTCTATTTGCTAACATAATATGATTGGTAGCAAAATTTTCTTTTGCCATTTTAAAACACTGTGCTGCGATGAAGTGGGATTTCCTACCAATAAATGGGAAGTATAGGTTACCAATAAAACAGTATTAAATTTGTCACGTTCGTTATTTAGTAATTAATATAAATGTCGTCAAACACCGGTCGAGCGGTTGAGTCATTAATTGAGTTATCGGAATCCCCTTGTGAGCATCTATTATATGTTACAAGTGGTCGTGGTCGTGTTGTAACAGCTGGCAGCGGTCGTTACTTAAATTAGTTAACAATGACACATATCGCTGGCAAACAAACAGTCAGGATTCCTAAATAGAGCGCGGGCTCTATTCTGGACGGTCGGCGTCACCACCTCACCGGTGAGACGGTGAGCCGAGGAGCTCATCACGCCGCTACTGATTCATAAACACCTCGAGCCACACGTCTCCAATAGCTCCGCTGCACTCCTTGGATCTGATTTATGACGCTATGACGAATACTAACATGCGAATATACATTAAAATGACTAATATATCAATTTTATTTCCTATAACGTATTGTAACGCAGACTCCGCCCGCTCATCCTAGTCATCTTTTATTTACGATGCGAATGCTAATTTTCTGTTTTTTTTTTTCTTCATCTACCTCTATATTAATTCTAATACTTTAAATGCAAAACATTCAAGTTTCCATATCGCTATATTTTTAAAACAAATACAATTGCTCATTTTTGGGTATGTATTTGCCTTCTTTTTATTGTTATCAGATGACAGGTGTATGCTAATGAATCTCACGATCGATCAGTCTGTCACTTGCATCATACACAAATATATAATAAAAATCACTATGCAGAAATAAACCAACCCGTTTTTGAATATACAAAATAAACATCATCATGTTAAAAGAATTATTAAGAAATATATATTATATACCAAAACTCTTAGCTATATTAGTAATTATGAACATACACAATTTTTGCCTATTTTAATGTATACTATACGTAAATACATATATGTTCAGTAAAAAGCCCTAAGCGGGGTTTATATATAATTGCTAACAACTAAAATTAAAGTCACAGATATATGTACCTCACGAACAACTTGTCTAATATGAGAATTCATTAAAATTAAAATAAGGAGCTAGCGAAAACGTCTCTAATATTTTGAGTATAATTTGTTACTTCAAAAAAAGTATCATATAGTAAATATAAAAACATAAAATTCACATTAACATAACCTACTACTTTAAGACTTATTAGTCAGACATCAACGTAGCACATAAATAAAGAGATGTCCAAAAATTTTATCAAGTTTCCTCGTCTATAAAGTTACTTAGGATAATAAATTGATTGATTAACATCTGTACGGTGTGTGTGTGTGTGTGTGTGTGTGAGATGTTATTGATTGGTTGTTTTTTTTTGTCGTACGTTCAAGGTGCGCGCGCGCGCTCAGTGTTGCATGTTGCGTAACGGCGGACAACTAGGCAGGACGTTGATCTCGAGAGCTTGAACTTGAGGCTCTATACAGTAAACTACGCAACCAACAAATAACATACATACATAACAACATATAACATTGTACTATTAATGATCACGTTCTGCTACTGCATAAACAGCGCGACGTTAATATTTTAATTCTCGTTCGGAGAGCAGCAGCGACACGAGTATTATCTACAGGAAAATAATTTTCCATCACGCCAGTGTACCAAAAGCTGTCCGGAAATTGTAGGAAATTGCAGGAGAAAATGAATCCGACGGTTTGAGAGGTCCGGCTGAACGTACCGAAGATTACTTGGCTTACGCGGACGGCCATTTAGACTTCGACTCGGATCAATTTTATTCGCTGACATCAACTTTTTATACATCAACGCTAATAAAATGTATAATTGACAAATTTGGAACGGTTCATTAGAACCAGTTCCATAGCCGCATTAATATAAAATATAAGACTTCATTCTTCCACGTAACGTGATCAGTCATGCATGCAGATATAGTCTTGGAATGCGCGATGTGGCGTATAAGGCGAAGGTGGAAAGGAACAGAAGAAATAAAAGTGCTCTCCATCAATCAAAGGTAGGAGGAGCGGAGGCCACGCTTCCGGACGGGGTCGCGGCCGAGCGGAACGTACCTTTGAATAATGAATATCCACACAGGTGGTGGGCCGTGGTATCGTGAGCCGTACCTAACTGGACGTGATATATGCCGTCGCCGGCCGCATGCATAATTTCACTTATTTTATGTGGTTAATTGTCGAAAATGACCGCAAGTGAAATATATTCCAACGTTTTACGCCACCACAGCCCGGGTGGCGTATAATGTATTCTACGGCCCGAGCGCTCCTCGCCGCCTTCGCCTTCTCTACTATGCCGGTGTTTCTTTGTGGTGCTAGCTTTTACTATGTAGTAACAATATGCCGGCACCACAATATGCATACGTTGACACACGTTTCATGCAAATCACGCTGTGATAACTTTTTACTTTATACCCCATTTAATACAGGTACAACATACGGTTTTTTTGGTATCTCGATTGTTTAATTTTTTTTTATCGTATTAACGTTAAGTTGTTTTGCACAAAAAATCAAAACTAAACTATAAAAATAGACCTTTTACATATTTTTGTTTTGTTTGATCCGCATGGAAAATCTTTATCTGAATAATGTATATGGGAAAATCCGAATAGATATTAATAATATTAAAAACCTGAACGTACTTTGATACTGTCCGCGATATATTGACTTGCTAAACAACGGCTCTGTCAGTTGTGTTGCATTTGCTTTTCAACAAATTTAATCTCGATGGATGTCGTCATATAATAACATGATTGTTTATTAATAGATATTCAATATGAATAATAATTATACAACATTTATGAATTTCGCGTTCCTTTCGTTGCTAGTCGAGTTTACAATACCGCTGCATTACAATTTTTCAAAGCAGACACAGACGACAGGGTATAACAAAAGAGCTAGGAAGGCGCAAATAAACGAGCTCTGCGGCTAGCAAGCGAGCGAGGATGCACAGACCCCACCTAATATCTAACGTTTAAAGCTAGGTCTCCCTCTCGTTACACGAAAACCTTCATTGTTTTATCACATTGTCAACTAAGTACCGCAACTACATACATTCACTGAATACGGTCCAATATTCGGTTCGAGAAACGCGTGTTCGTGCAACGTAAACATCTCGGAGCACCGTTATCAATAACTAGCGGTTTATTCACAGGTATATAAAGAGAGCGGAATTAATTTGTGTAATGCAACTTTTGAACCGTAAAAGTTTATCATCAAAAAGCTTCGTGAAGCTGGTCAGTGAGATATATCTAAATATCTAGCGTGTTTCGGATGGCAGCGATGAATACGGTAGATCGGCCGACAGATACCCTGCCCGCACCGGCCACCAAGACTAGAGGCATATCCGCAACCCGCAAAACGTACAGACGGTATACTTTGTAAACATGTTCACATACATACATACCCACTACATCTAGCACGACCAGCTGACTTTCATTAACATACAAGTTTTTCAAGTAACTAATAGTTAGATTAAATTATAACTCATAAAACAACATATTTTCTGTATCAATAATGATATCTGAGACAGTATTTTTACTAGAGCGTCTTGTGTGATGTTAATTCACTTCGTCTACCGATACCACTTCAGAGTAATATGTGCTCCGTGTTTCAGACCTTTTTCAAAAATATATCTCCTAATCATAAAACATGTTAAAATGCTATTTCCTAGATAATAATTAAACAAGAACATATAACTATCTAATTTATAAACTATGTATTATCGGTGAAGTATATTTTAAAGATAATTTTGTTGTTTCTATCAAATTTAATATTAATTAGAAATACACCCTCGTGTTATACATTCAATCATATGTTACATGCAACATTTAAATTAGTAATAGACAACAACGTATCGTAAATCATTATAATTTAGACATTAATTCAGTACCTTATATTTGTAACTTCCTAATATTAGAAATATTTAATTAGGTGCAAAAGAAACTTTTTTTTAATATAAAAATTTTAATTTGATCACTTTAAGGAAAGTTTGAGATTTAGTTTGTTGGTTTGGCTATATACTTTTTTTTAAGTCACAAGTGAACGAAAAAATAAATTAATTAACTGATAAATTACTAACCTAACCTCACCTCCAATTTTTTTTATTATACTAATTATTTAATTCCGTTTTCAACAATATAATTATTCATATTCATTTTGTTACATATAACTACAGAGTACGTAAAGTAAGTGTTCTTAATAATGTTTTATGCTTTCTAATTTCCATACGTATTATTTTTTTATAAATAAATATGAATTAAGATACGGTCTCAACTCAACCCGTAATGAGACAAAACTACTCAACTTGTTTTAAGGAAGTAAGTATTTTCAATAATCTAAGTTGTATTGTCTTAGATAATTTAACGTTGTCAAAAAATATATTATGGTAATACCCCCTGTAATATAAAGTCATCAGAGTGATGAAAAAACGATTTTTATAACCAGTTATGTGTGCTTCCTTGTGCATACAAAAACATTGTTATTTATATTAAAAAAGGCGGACAAAATCACAGTATGAACTACTTCAGAATGAAATAGGTAGGCATGCTCAAGTATTGATCAGTTCGTTATTGTACGGTCATCTGAGAACATTGAGATATTCAAGTGAAAAGAAATTATAAATTACAAAAAAATAAAATAATGTAAAGTTTAAAAACTTCAACAGGCAGCCAGAGATCTAGAAGAATAATAATAAAACAAAACAGCTCCACGATGCGAAACTCATTTAAAAGTTTGAAAAACTATAGCTTTCTCGACAAGACGTCCGTCTACGACTTACAATTTGTAATTTGAGATCCTTCCCGGCTGCGGCGGCCGCCGTCACCGACGTGCTCACGGGAGACAACCACTGGTGCAAGTTTATGTAACGTTTGGGTAATAGTTTAAGGGACACATCGGCCTGCGCGTAGGCACGCTCCAGGCAGGCGGCCGTGGCTCCGTCCAGGGCCAGGGCCGGCTCGAGCAGGGCGCCGCCGCCCTCCAGCACCACCATCGTTTACCGAACAATCAATGTTTGATATGTATATGTCAGAACACAACACGCGTATCACTTCACAAGGCGCGACCGTAGCTCGTGCTCGTACAACTACATGTCTGTCCGTGGTGCGTGCCGCCTGTACGGCGTCGTTCGCGGGACTGGCGCGCGGCGGTGTCGGCGGTGCCGGCGGCGAGGCGCGTCCCTCCTTCGCCGCCCATCGTCTTCTCCTCGTCCAGCAGCGTCGCCGTGGTAGCGGCCGACACTCATCATCACCGACAACACACCACTCACATAACAAACAGCTACATCTAAACATTCGACTTCACACGACACAACTCCGAGATGTTATTCACTCTGTACAAGTTTTAAATATGTTTTACATTTTAATTATAATATATTACATAGATGACTCGTGAAAGTGGTGATCAATCTATATCTATGATACCGATATCGACGGGTCGAACAAGAAGAGTCAATACTGGAAACAATCCGAACCATACAAACCCTTCATTGAATAAATCAAATGTCTCAACAAGTAACAAACTTCGAAACAATTAGCAAACTCGGAATAATAATTTAAGATACTGTCGAAACGTTCATTAAATTTTCAATGTGTATTCGCTAAGTGATGCTGGGAAAAACAAAGATCCTTATAAAATCCTATACTTTCAGTTTATGGCAAGACACAGCTTAAAGACACTTAGAAGTACATACTTCTTACACAGTTCATACAAATTCTAAGCCAAAAAAGGATCAAACTAAACATACATTTATATTTTAAGCCTACATTATAATTTAATTGACAGTTTCTATAAACACTTTGTTTTGTCCAAATCTTATCGCCGACTGTTCAGTACGTGATTGCAACACATTCTCCTCAGAGTTTTAATTTATATAACATATATCACAATGGATGAGCAAAAACTTTCACAACCATAGTAATTCCAACACGAATCCAATTTACAAGAATGTTCTCTGGAGACATATGTCGAAACAATGTAAAGTTGTGAAAATGTTTTTTATATCAAACAAACGTTTCAGATTTTACTGTATGACAAAAAACTTTATGTATCGGACACAGTGTGAAACAAAAGCACCGAGGGTGTGACCGGGATCATCGGCCTGTATCAAATATAATAGACAAATAATATAGTAATTGTTATACAAAAGGTAGTCAAGACACAATAGACAGTGAACGCGAAAAATAATTAGTTATAAACAGTGGTATTAATAGACGCTAGACAATAAAGCAACCCCCGACAGTCAGTCAGGAGGCTAATGTTGTACGATCACGCGAACCACCTCCGCCTCGCACCACGAGTACAGGCGACGGACAAACAGACAAGGGACAACGACACAGATACATTTAAATAATAAACATTCCACTGCACGGGGGCATTGGAAACCTTTTAATTATTTAAATATAAATGTTCCAGCGATCCTCTGACGGCGTGTAGTCTTCTTTCACAACCTCAGCGTTACATCAAAGTTCCGTCAGAACATACATTTCCTGACATAGTTTGATAATACTATTAATGAAATATCTAGCCAAGCAATACATAAACACAACTTGTATAAATTCCTAATGCTTGCAAAGCTGACTTTAAATTATATGAGAATTCTGTTATTCTTCCAGTACGTGTCTGCTCAAGTTTTTATCTGTTGCGTTTTTAATTATATGTAATAATTGATTTTGTCAACTATCATTATTATGAACAGGCCCTTTGTTACATATAGCTTGTGCTGGGAGGAGCAGAAACAATTTAAGGGAAAGATTTTAAAATCCATGAGTTATTATTGATAATACAGTGGTATGGACGATGATCATGTCGTCAACATCGTTTGATGGTAGCGGATGGTAGCGGTAGCTAGGTAAGTGACGGCACCTGTCCGTAGCGCCGTAGCGGTGGTCCGAGACAGCAATGTATCGCGCGGCTCAATTATTCACACTGCAATCCGCACCATCATCCGCTTGCTACCAAATTAAAAGTAAATAACGAAATGAAAACAAGCGCGCCCGGGCCGCGGGGGACTCGCAAACCTTTTACCGTTGTTGAGCAAACAACTGCAGCTAAACACACTATCATTTTATTGAACATCTATTTGCCGTTCACGTAAAACCTGCCGAAACAGCAATCGCTGTATTACAAAAACATTCTATAGTATTATGAATAACAACATCGAACGTGTCTGTTCTCTATTCTTATTAGTTGACCGTCATAATGAAATGACTTTTAGTTTTCTATAGAAAATTTCGCTTTTAAAGAAAATAAAAACGAACAACAAGAAAAGAGCAGCGAACGCCGCTCCCCTCATACGGAGCAATTTCGAAGAACAATGAACTAGGATGAATGGTGGTGCCAAGTAAAAAACTCTATTTACATCATATGCACATTTCCAGCTAAGTAATAAAAAAATATGTGTGAAAGTCATATTATATGAAACACTGGCAAACATTATATAAGACAGTATATACTATATGTCGGGGGTCTGATACATCTGTGGGCATCATTAGTGACAATACCAGGCGCGGCTTGCGTAAGTTAAGACAGTAACGAGCGTCAGTCATCGTGGGGTACCAGAGTAGCCCCTCACGAAAAATGTCACAAAGCAAAGTGTGTCAGGAGCTATATCATTATTTCGACAAACACAAAGTTGACAAGGTGGATGTCAATTCACGGACTAGTTGTCGAATATTGTTTTACATCATAATAAAAAATAGTGTTATATAATATTAAGATGTGATCACATTTCGAAGACCCACTGGTTTGACCTTCACGGTACACGTACTGGCAGAAGAGTCCGGTCTAATATTTAAACCAGTTTTAATATATTATTATTGAAAGAAAATGTATTAACATATTTTGTCTAGGTCAAATGTTGATTCCAAGTCAATATTAATTTCCTGATTATGAATCTGTTTAAATTGACTTCTATGATGAGGAAGACACGATTGAAATAGGGAAGGTAACATCTTCACTTAAAATTATAAATTTTCACAGAAACAACAAACTATTTCACATATTATGTACAAAAACTTGAAGTGTGAAGAATTATTCAGAACAATAAAAAAAGACGTGAGCAGAAATTATGCGATGCACGTTATAACGAATTGCAGGAAACGTTACATTGAAATCAGAAAACTGCAATATGAACTCTAATGCAGGTTGAACGGCCGAAGAAGCACCAGAGCGTGGCGCGTACGCCTGTCTTACACTCTTATAATAAATACTGTACGTAATACACACGCACCTATGAAAGCGAATAATGTTAATACAACAAACAAAAACAATTATCATTCATTATATCCGTAACCTCGTCATTATAATTGTAATTTAAATTATCAACAGTCATAATTCGAGTCTCTTATATTTGTATCACAGTAATAATGGAATCAGTTTCAGTAACAAAAGATTCTATATCATCTAGATACAATGGTACTTAATGAAGGCCATCTCAGCGGATCCGTGTGACAAAGCGTTTTATGATGCACAGTATATAAACACCGAATTAAAGAACAATTAAGCGAGTCAAAGCAGGTATCGTTTGGAAAGCTACGGGATAAAACAAATCGCTGGAGCAACAAAGGAGGCTTTTTCGCGGCCATTACGGAGGAATGCACAGGAGAAACAGGCGTTACAGCTTAGAGGGTGGCGCGATTAGCGTATGCGGTGTTCTGTGGAAGGCGGCATCCCCGCGCCCTCCACCGCCCGCGCACCCCCGGGCTGCCATCACCCTCGGGAACTTCCCAATTTACTATTGCCGCAAAGAATATCTTCGATGTAACGTTTTTGCGGCACACTAGTGACCAACAAGATACTTCCGACAAGTTTAGTTGCCTGAGTTAATAAAATCAAGACGAGTGGAGTATGTAATATGCTTTATAATTGTGAAAATAAATCCTTTATCTGACGGTGAATTTTCGTAGGAGGCGGGCGTCTAGAGGAGCGCGAGGACCGTAATAAGGGCTACCATAAAACGTTACATTAGGTAACGGCGGCTTCTGGGGCGGCTATAAATATGTTCGTTCGGAAGTACGGCCAGTGTCCCGCGGGAGGACGACACGTCGCTGCCAGGTCGCAGGCCGTGGACGTGTTGCGAGAATAAAAACATCTCTCACCTATCGTAACTCGTACATGTAGCTGCTCGACCAATCAATATTACTTAGCAATAACACACGGCTCACATATTGGGGGTATTTTCTTTCACTTTATGTACTGCGCCACTTCTGAACCTTTTACAACTCTGTCATACGGACATCTGATGTCTCATAAAATAATAATAACGCATTCGTATAACCGTAAGATACTAACCTATTTATGTTTGTTTCAAATAGTTGATCACTTTGGAAAAATGGAAAATAAAACATCGATAAACTAGTAATGTTACTTTCTCGAGAGAAACTGTCTCGGTTTCACTGTACGACTGACAGTGAAACTTACAACGTAACTTATATTCATCCTTGTAAAATGACGCAGTTGACTATGGAAATGTTAATTATATCACGATTTAATATGTCATTGTATTTATTTATTTAACTCTTCCCACAATTCGTCAATCAACAGAAATTGTTAAATTTTGTAAATTAAACAGGAGCAATTTTAACAGTAAAGTCAACACACCTTATAACTTGAATAAGTCAAAATCATCAAATCACCTCAGTAAACGAAGAGAAAACAAACAATGGGGGACCCTTAAATTGCTTGCCTTATTAGACAGACCTTAAAAGTTTAGAGCGGGCATAGTTTACAGAGGTAAGCTCGAGGTCGGGCAGGTGAGTTTGTTTTTACAGCAATGTCAACATCACCACGGGACGAATGGCAACTCTAAACAATGCAAACATCTTGAATGCATTAATTAATCCGTCCGTTCGACATTGTAGTATATTCGTTGTCCCCAGCGGTGCAATACGCGCTGCTGCACGTCCATCAAACGTCACTATCAATTACTAACAGGACTCCGCCCCCGTTAAGGTTATTAAACTGTCGATCTCCACTCATATTTTTCAAATTAAATTGCCGAGGCGTTAAATTGTATCGTTTATGTCGAATGCGAAAGAAAATTGACGACCGTAATGGTTATATAATAAGTTTGTAATTGTCGTAAGGCTTCAGTTAAAATAGGAAAATAATTAAGTTTATTCTTGTTTTCATAACGTCAGACGGACTAACTCGAGTCGGCTGAATAACAATCTGCGAGTCTGGTAAACGAATTTTAAATAAAACTGAGGAGGGGTCGGTCGGTCGGTCGGTCGAGAGCCGTGAGCGACCGAGGCGTTTCCAACTTTTGTCATTGTTTCTATATTCCGCGATGCAATTAGCGCAACTCGGGACGGCGCTGCGTATTTTCTTTCCATCGTTTATAGCTCCTAACATCGATTCAATATAATTTTGATAAAAGGAAAACTATAACAAACAACGAGCTTCGTCGGTACAGGAGGGTAGTACCTAGTCGCTATTCACTCTACATCGAATCTAAATATGCAATTCATTGTGTGACAACTATTGTGCCACTAAACGAAGTAAGGAATGGAATACTTTAGAGTACCTGCAAAGAACACCTGACGTCAAGTATGTTTAGGTGCAAGTATAAAATGTTATATATATAAATCGTGTAACGTTTGTAGGCCGTATCGGACGAGCTTCGTCCAAGTAGAGCTGTGTGTGCACAACAATTATATCAGGCAGGCAACAGTGGAGAGAGGCGACGTCGCCGAAGAACACGGCGCTTTGCCTCGTGGTAATTACCTAGCTGTAGCTGGCAGTGGGGGCCGCCGCGAGGACCATCTCCTGTCAGGGCTCGCGTGCAGGCCACCTCTCACGCCCATATTAAACGCAAGCTAAGAACCCCGTGCTACATCTGATAGCGTGCAATCAATTTCGCGATCTACATGCTTTTACGTCGGCACCGCCCCTAGATGACGTCATGTTTTATAAATCTACGGTGCCAACGAAAATGTTGTATCATAAACACTTTAGTAAAATATTATGTTAATAGTATGAAAAATGCATCAGATTAAAGCGGTCTTCATACTGTTAGTTTCGGTCTGAAAGAACCTAAATATTTCTACGTGTTACAAAAAGTATCTCACCAAATAAAGGCATTGCTAGAGGCTTTGGTGTAAAATAAAGTCACGCGATCGTTTTATCGCACACCTTCTTTCCGTTTTATAGGAAAGATAACGTACATTTAAAAAGTTTGCATGTCTTCACTACATCGCCCTCGTATTTGCAAGTGGTGTAATAACCTTAAAACTGAACAAGCCTTCATGGAAATCAAATACTAATGGACAAAATGAAACAAAACATCTCATCTTTAGTTTTAAGAAAAGTTAAAATACTAAATAATAGTAAAGCCGCTATAGTAATATAGCTCGCTCTTGCATTACAGCATCGAAAAATAAATGTTACGAACGGAAAACAAATACAACAAAAGAGTAGAAAATCTCTTTGCGAGTGGTAAAATCCTCGTAAGTCAATTTGGTATTATGAGGTAATGGTGAGTAACGGGCATGATTTACGCGGTACGGTCGGAGAGGGCGCCGGCTCGTGCCTCCGCGGCCAGCCACAATTATCGGCCCGCGGGCGCTCTCAATTACAAGGAGGCGCGCCCCTGGGACTTCACTTTGCCTGCCATCGGCCCGTCGGCCAGCTAATCTTTTAGGCTCACAGAGAACGAGAGCTCTCCTGACGACTGTTTGTTTCCACTGAACCGTAATATATTATATATACACAGAATGGCTCAAGATATATATAGAAACATACAACATACAAGAGGTTCATAGAAAACGTACATCAATATATAATAGTTGAATAGATCAGACAGTTTCAATGGTGGCGTTAAAGCGTATCGTTCGTTATGATGAAATCTGTTAAATGATTCATTGGATATACGAATTGGTGTTTGAGAGCGCGATCAGGTCGAGTGGCCCGTTTTAATTTGCGCGGCGACACACGAGTGGATTCTGAGCTGTGGTTTGCGGGCGGCGAGGCGTCGAGTGCCTTGCTAATTGCAACGCCACGCTATCCTCAACGAGAACCGTGCGACGTTATGCGCTATCATCAAACAAGCACTATACATATTTGAGCCGCAAGCGTTTATCATTTATAAAAAAAAATATATTATATATAATGTATCAAAGTAATAACGCATTCCATTAATAATTCATACATTCGTAGTTTCACATTAACCAGACGTAACAACAAATTTCCCCCCACGGACCCGATACTGATAAGCCCGGCCGACCATAATCATATCGGTGTAAACATTAATTACACCTCAGACAGGACCACCGTAAACGATCGCTAATTATATTTTATTGTGTGTTTATGAATGAGCTGTTTACAGGAGAGAGCTGAAACATCGTCCAAAGTAATTTCTTAGGAAACAAATGAAACCGCTCCCCTCGCGCCACAGACCGCTTTACAAACCGCGGCCCATGTAATCGGATAATAAAAAGGGCGAACGCGGTAAATATAAGATGAGGAAGACAGTTTTACGACCAGCACCTAATTAAGTGGTGAACCAAACGAAAAGAACAAGAAAACGTTTACTGCAAAATAAGACGACCCTTTCACCTTTACCGCAGTCTTATAGTTTTATTTGTACACTACACATTGTATAGAAGGCATGTCACACATTCCTACATTCACAATGACGTGAATTAACAAAAAGTGAAGAGTTTAAAATACGGGCCAGTGTATAATAGACACGGAGGCGTGCGGCGTGCGGCGTACGGCGGGCGAACACGGGTATTTTGGGAGAGCAGGTATATATCGCGAGAGGAATTCGACCTCACCTGAGCGCGCTCTTCTGACTCACACGGGCTAATTCAGTTCGCTCCACATTTATTTGCACAGCGTTTCTCACAAACTTATCAATACACTGTTACATAAACATAGAAAATTACAAGTCTATTCTTAAATAAGACAGAACTAGTGTAATGAAATGGACGTTCCAGTTTAATTTAGTCCATGTCGTCGTAACACTATAGTGATTAACGATTTATTTACAGGTCGTACCGATTCAAAGGGCAAAGTTTACTCTGTTGGGGGTTGTGGACATGGGTCTAGATCGGGGCGATTCATTAGCTGGGCCGCGTCAAAATAAACAAATTAACAGGACGGGCGTGTTTTACACGAGTGATAAAAGGGAACCAAGGAGATGGGCCGTACGCCAGCACCGTGCATTATATAAATCTCAAAGTGACAACGCGAACGATTATACAGCTTCCAATTATTGTGTATGAAAGCATCCTGTTGGCATTTTGAACACTTTTAAAATGACGCATAGAATAAATAGGCTACGCGACTTGTAGTTAACATATAGTTACATTGTAGGATGTAATCTAATTGTAACAAGGGGTATGTCAGCGACCGAGGTGATGTAAGAGTGCGGTCGGGGCAGGTCACGGGACGCAGGTTGTGCAAGGGTCTGATGGGCGATGGGTGGTGGGTGGTGGACGTTGGCCGGTGGACAGGAAGAGTGCAGTGACAGTGCGACACGCATAAGGCTGGCCGCTGTACAGTAAATGGCTTCAGTTAATTAACTTTAATCAGAGCCACGACCATCTGCCGCGCCGCACACGCCCACGTGGTGTTTTGTTACACTGTTAAAGCATGTGCTCGTTTCTGTTATTTTATCTTGGAAACCTTATATTTATTGCAATTACAATATACACGGCGTTTAATTGTTAGGCCTTCGTAAATATTTTTCTTATTGTTTTCTTCGATGATATGACCACCAGTACTACAAACCTTTATGTATGATAATTTGACTGTAGTATTCTTATAAAGAGTATCCAACTCCAACCTGAACATCCAAATCCAACCTGAGGATTTTGTCTATCGTACCCTCCGCTCTATCAATTCACCTAATATATAAGACTACATATAATGTATTCGTGAACATCAACAACAAAAGCTATTGATTCTATGTTTCAAGTTATATCATTGCAGATAGTGTAAGTTGGAGTGTTGGCGTGCCCCGAGCCTATTAACGCATCGTGACGAACCATCCGCAGGTTCTCTAGCACGGTGTCGGTGTGGTGTCGGTGGTGTCGGTGTGGTGTCGGTGGTGTCGGTGGTGGCGGTGGGAGGCTCGGTGCGGCAGAGCGTGCTCCGCCTCGATCTTATCGCCTTTTCCGTGAACACCGCACCGTCCGATCGCCCCCGTGTCTTTATTATATATACTAGACAATAAATTTAATTTAAGAAACCACAATACCGTAATCCGCTTTCACGGCATCGCTGCACTTATGTTTATTCAAAGCTTTCAGTGAGAATGCAAAGTCCCGACACCGCGGGAGGTTGGCGGCGCGAGGCTTAATGAGCGGCGAATCCTTTGACCGGTCGCATCTACTCTACTCCACATAGATGAAAACTCTGAGCTAATTAGGCGACGCTGATCTGAAGCCACAGCAGAATTAGTGCGATTGTGACGGGGGTTCAATTCAACGCTGTCATTAAATTATACCAGACGGGAGCAGTGCAACTTATAATATCCCTAATGGCTTACAGTAAAATTGTTACCAAAATATATTATGGAAACTACACCGTAAATGATAAAACACTATTATGCGAAAATATCAAGCTGAACTTTAAAGGTTGAGATTAACGGTTCGTAACTTTGGTATAGAAAAGAGTAAATCATTTATTAATTTATATATAAATGTCAAGCGTGCGTCAAAACAACCGCCCCTATTTGAAATGGGGTCCCATTCACACCCTATTGTTAAGTTTATATAGTAAAGTTAATTTGAAGTGAAACGATTTCACTTTTCCACGTGCCCCATTGAGTTGAGTTGTACGGAGCTTGCGACCGATTCTAATAACACTTAAGATTTCCTCCAAGGATAAAGTACATGTCTGGAAGCATTTACTCTCTCCATAAATTTTTGTACCAATTGACATTTTTGCTGGCCAAGAAATATAAATATTTTATTTCCCAAGAGGACATCGTTACGAACATCTTGATGATTTAAAAAGGAATTTCACCGTAGAATATACATAACATTACAATTACACGAGACGCATTAGCAAAAACTGGACTTTAAAGGTACATTACAAATTAATATAATTAGCATATAAATAATTGATGACTGATGCTATATTAAATAGGATGAAATAAAAGTTAAGCTCGTTTGATTAATCTGGGGGATTCCCTGTTAAGCCGGGATTTGCCTGTGGTGTCACAGAGAATCCTCGCGGTCGCTCAGGGTAAGCTTACAAATCCAACGTGTCATTTCCTATGAATGTAAAGAGGTTACCAAAGGATCCTAACACCACATACAAATGTAACAAAATTTATTACATCAATTTGCGTACAATATTATATTGATATATAAAAAATAACTCTATATAAACAGATAGTAAGGAACAGAGGACCGGCATCTAAAATTCGTATGCGGTTTGAAATTTAATCAAGCATCTGACCACGACAGCGCACAGCAATTTCTCATAAATACAAGAGGTAACAATATAATACAACAACGGGTAGCTGGTAAACATTGAGCGGCATTATGCGTGCTGGAGAGAATTCGCGGGTTGAACGCCGGTTACGACAACCGGACCACGACACACAACTGTTGTGTTGTGTTATGTTCGTATAATAAACATAGTTACACTGAATTGTTTTATGCGAGACTCATTAATACATTTAATGCGATTTCCTTATAATTTTCATAATATTTCGACACCCAACTTATTATGATATAGCAAAAATAGAAAGCGTATTTTATTAGCAATGACAAAAGTCTTAGTACATCCTGCTGTTCTATTACAAGCAATTAATGATCCGATTGACTGTCCGATTGTAACTTTTCTCTTTTATAGCTGTGTTGTTGTACTTTCATTGGTCGGATGGAAAATTATGGGTTAATTATAACTCGCGTTACTTTATACCGCAACTATGATGGATTTGATTAGTGACTGTGATTAATATCATTTTAATTTGAAACTGTACTAGTAGCAAATATGGGAAAAATTATTTATTACTTATAATACACGTACAATTTATTTCATTTTGATTTCAAATCTCTTTATAAGAAACACACAATACTGTCATAACTTATAATGATGTTTTTGGCGAATTTTTTTTAGTTAGTTTTGGAGAGGTTCTTAACAAAACGAAACCACTACTACATACGTAACAATGCGACCGGAATACTTGTTGTTAAGCATTTGATATGTACAATTAAAGGGCTCGAGTGTTTGAAGTTTTTATTAGAATTTGAATTTTGAATAAAACTCATTTACAACAAAAAGTACACAACATAGGAAAATTCCTTTTAATATTAAATACGATTATGTTTTATAATAATTTGTGAAGACCATCTGATATCAAACCAATCACAAATCGTTGTGCAGTGGTTTTGAACCAACTCAATCGTATTACGTCTTAACTATAATAATAATTAATAAATCCCAAATAAAACCAAATTTATTTATGCGTCAACATTACAAAAGATATTAATTATTATACAGTTTTTCACGGTCGCTTAAAACAAAAATGTTCCAAGTAGGTAAACAATTAGGGCGCAACTTTTAATACCGTTTCTTATTTACATCAAACCAAAAGACAATATTGATAGAAAGTATAATCTCTGAGACAAACGTTTATAAATTGATAAACTTTATACAAAGTTTACTTTTTATTATTATGACTATATTTTCAGAGTTTGGTACACAAAAGAATATTAACTTTCGTTATATAATTAAAATGTTAATGTTCAATACATACAATTGTATCTTTACATCTTTGTTCTTTTGAAACTTGTATTTATCGCCTTCCGCAATGTATATACATATATACAAGGCGACTTATATACCGTTATATTCTATGTATGTATCTATACAACAATGTATATATATGTATTGTTGTAGTGTACATGGAAGGTATCGCGTGCCACGGTCCTAGTCCGTGTCTATGTCTCCTTTACTTTATTTCATTCCATATTTCGTGTCTCCTTGTCTTGAATCACGCCTACTCTAACCTTGTCGTCTATTAACTGTAAGACATGGCATCTTTTTTTCCGTTTTGTTTACACGACATCAAGACTAGTAATGTTATTCACTATCTATTTTTAAGATAACAAAAATACGTCTTTATAAATAACGACTCGAGCGTACACAGGTTGCATAATAACAAACGCTGATCTCATAACTTTTATTGTTAGCAATCTGTACAGGAATGTCTATTAAAATTAAAGTTATTCTCAATGATAGTCTCTTCTCTTACATTTCTTTCAATTGCTGAATGTATTTTACTATAATGCTGAATAATCAGCTGTTCAACAACAAACAGCTGATTCTTGATAATTTGCAATTTTTTCCGATAAAATTTATCCGCGCAATATTTGATTAATTACTCGATGAACACGAATGTATAGTTTCTACAGACATAGCTTTTAAACAATTAAGAGCACTAACTTGTATAAAAAACATTTTTTAGTGTATATAGTTAATTTGTCATATATTCGTTGGTAGTACAAGTTGGTTTGAAACATAGTTTCACATCGCCTTTACGAGTCAGGGTCTTACTCAAGTATTCAACGGAAATTATGCCCGGTTTCTCCAACGGATGAACGATAAAGCAAGATTTGAGTATTCGCTCTATAAGTGGAAGTTAACAAGTTATATCTACGGTAACTTTTATATTAACCAATTCGTTTAATTCTCTATCTATAGTTATCATCTCAGAAAAAATAATTACATCTTATAAAATGTTGAAAATTCATTATAAGGTAGGTGCAAAGTTTCCAAACTAATTATGTAAGAACGTTATTAAAACGTCTTCAAGATGTAATCATTGTCTCGGCAATTAATTATTATAGAGGCGGCTGAGGGAAAGCTCCTCTTATTGGCGTGATAAATAAGCGTAGCACAGTAACAAAAAGATGGCGATTAATCTAAGTTTAGCTAGTTAGTAGGGCGGGGAGCGAGCTGATCGGAGTGTGGCGGGCTCGTTCAACTTTAATATGCTGGCGTTATCTCCGGTGCGGCGCCGGTGAGGGCCGCGGACCTAGACTAATTACAGCCTCTCATCACAACACAGCCGAAACCATCCGACACGTTATATATCACCAGACATTGTATCAATTATGATAACAACTGCGATCTGTTTCCACGTACGCCATGTCATGATAGCGGCTAACGGATAGCTGGCGGCTCGCAGCGGTAATACGACTTCGCTTCATACATATAGTGTTTGCGAAACGTGAAATATATTTCCCGTTAATATAATTGCGTTATATAATACGTTGCACTAAATTCGATCGAGTAAAGGAAATCACCCAGAAATTATCACTGAATAGACATTTCCTTATATTTTAACTTAAATACGGACGACAATTGTTCAGAGCGTCCGAGAGAATATTATAATCTCATAACGACAGACTTGACAAAACTGTACAGTTAAATGAACATTCCGTGGATTAATGTGATGTTGAAGTTTCAACTTAAATGAGAACAGAAAAAGTGGGACTGCTGAGCACGTCTTTATTAGTGACCACTATGACTGAGCTCTTAATTTCGTTGCCAAATACAAAACAAAAAACATTCCCATGTAAATCAGTTCGAGTTGATATACTAAATGGATGATGATAATAATTCGGTTAAGTTATCCGTCTTAATGTATGTTATTACAAGTATCAAGAGCAAAGTTTTGAAAGTGCTCGTTAACTGGTTGGTAGACTTCAATTTCTCCGCGTCCGGCGGCGCGTGTCGGTGCAATCGGGCGCGGCTGACTTAATGCGATCCGATTCACGGCTGGCGCTCGGTTCGTTGCAACATTAGACTTCATTCACCTTCCGCAAACACCGATCAAAAACTATACAATAATCCGCATTCCTATTTCACAACAATATAACAACCAGTTACAATAGAAATCGCGTTACAATGTAGCGTCACGGATTCGTATCATGTTAAAAAAAATATTTTTGCATTTCGTTTATAATATTTTTACATGATACATTAACATTAATCGTACGGTGATGCAAGACATTCAAATTGTTCACCGGTAACAGCTAACAATAGTTCGACAGCAGAGCGCCACGGACCTGTAGAGGTCCTAGCACTGATTACAGTTTCAATATATAATGAGGCGAGCCACTCTCACGCCTACAGCCGGTGGGCAGAGCGCTAATTTCAATACCCTCTTGATTATTTAATAAACACGTGGTACGAGCAACTAAACAACGGGAACAAAGGGAAAGCTCGCGACAGGTAATTAATTCAGGAGACAATGTAGCTTTTTGCTGCTAAACTATTGTCTTTGTCCTCGGTTCACATATTAGACATTCTTGCAAGCAGCGTTGAAAACTGCACATAGAAAAATGAGAAAATTCACGAGAGAAAGTGTTCATATATGTGTGTGCGGGCGGTGAGGGGTTTGAGAGGGGGGCGGGGTGTAGGAGGCCGAGGCGGAGGCGGCACAAGACGGGCGCACAGTTTAATTTCCCACGAGGTCGATCTCTGCGCCGCGGAGCGCAACCCGCGGGAATTAATTGCCAGTAATGAATAGTCAAGTGAACGCCCGTTAATTATGTATAGATATGCTCAAATTAAGAAATAACACCCGCTGTCTCTCAAACCAACGACGCACATTACATTACACCTGTCGTAAGAATCACTCCCGTCCATACACCTAGAGTGATCTTAATTAGATATCGCGACACAGTTAGAAACTGTCTCGAGACTATAAGAGCTACAACAATGGCAAAACTAATATGACAATTATAAAGTTTTTTCTTCGCACATTCTACAGAATAATACGAAATTTTCACACAGATTGTAATTTAGAGCAGGTTGCAGGTAACGAAGCGACATATTGTTTTAAGTTCGTCGACCTCTTATTATATGCTCTGCTTGTTCACTGCTCCGTTGAGTTTAAAGAATAAGATTTTTAATCTTATTCATGCTATGTGATTATAATAAACATTCACATGTACATATATTTTTAGCTTTTAATTTAATATTTTTTCTTTCTTTTGACCTTAAAATTATATACTAAATTTATGTATGACAAGAAACTTAATATGTATAAAATAAGAAAAATAATATGAAAACAAAGGGATTACGGCGTATGTATGTTTTATAACTTAACCTTCCCTTCTATACCATACAAATCTTTATAACCCCACGCTTATCATTAATAGTTTCTAATGGCATAAACAGATCGGCACCATCCGGCCTACAGATAAACTCTCAAATACAACTACGTCAAGATTAGACTTAACGAAGTATTTAATAAAATAAACCTTCACCGAAATAACATTCCTATACAATTCTCGTTCGTATTTAATTCAAAAATAACATTTTATAAAAACTAACAAAAACGTAGTGGGAAAATATAACCGTAAGGTATATTAGTATGACGGTAATACGACATGCGACAGATAAGACGTTATTGTGTCATCATTGGTATTGATAGTGGTTCTATCACACAGACCGTTACAATCGGTAATGATGTTAGGGTGTAGCGTTATTGCTTCCTAGTGTTGTGTGAACTGGCGATACTAGCTAGAGGCTTGGGGGACTGCAAGCTCTCACATACAACACGCTAACGGTATCGCCTCGCCTAGTTACTTTTGTATGTAAATAATACATGTAACTTAGAATTAAATGTTACATCAGATGCATCTTCAACTTATGTTTGAAATATCAAAGATTTATTTTTAAAAGAACGATAGTATTTACTTATGAAAATTATCAATCAACATCATAGTTAGTGACGATAAATGTTTTTTAAACGTCTGTGTGATGACGCCTCGTAAAAGAAATAAAACTTGTAGATAATCAAAGGCTTCTGCGTAACGATGTAAACTACGCTCGGTGGAAGCGACTAGCGAGCGCCCCACAGACAACCCCATTCTATTATCGCCCTTTACAAACGGCGAACTCAAAAAATCCTGGCTGAGCAACAACTGCAATACCTCTGCCGTGATAGTCTATTGAAACGCAAATTAATACAAAATGATATAAACAGGAAATGATTTGAAATTCCATAATTAGTAACGTTTGTGACAGAAACGTAAACATGCTTTTAAAGTGCCACGATTATTTTGTTATAATAAAATATATAAACTGTCAATTAATAAAAATATCTGAATTACTATCACATCTTTGAGTTTAGTTTTATCAAACAAGGGATCATGCTCTCCCCCCCCCCCCCTCTCCAATGTAAACCAAGATGGTGGAAAACTTTTCTAGAGCGTTGTATGATAAATAAATCTCTATAAAGCATTCAGTCTTATGGTTTCTAGCGTGAAGAAAGTAGGTTTACGATTACCTCGGCCTAAAACCTTTCACTTAAATGCTTTTACTGCTCGTCACACACACTAACAAAGGATAATGCGGAGCTCAAAGGGCTGCATTGTTATATACAATTTACTCACTATATAAGATCACATACATGATAATGTGCGAACCATTCGCAACAAACTAACTTTTTATAGTCTGGTATTATTGAAAACTTTTCAATCACAATGACAAAGTATGTAACTAGCTATGAATTAATACTATTGGCATTTAAATACAAATTTCTTATAACGTATTCTCATCAAACATTAATGTATATTGATAAAAACCTCTCATGTTATTTGTATTATAAGTTCGCTGAACATCTCCTAACGTCAAATGAAATATATTTTTTGTGTATAATTGATTGTACTTCATCTAATATGATAGGACCAACACAATGAGCTCGACAATATCTTCGGAGACGGTAAATATAAAAGGGTTGTTATTAATGATGCCTGTAACATTAATATTAACACACAGACAGTCAATTCAGTCCATTGTGTTCCGTAAACAACGTTCAAAATTACATCAACAATGCCTTATATTTTCGTAAAACGATTTAATAATCATTGAATTCAGTATAATGACCATCAAAAGAAATTAAATAGCTTTTAGCGAGGACCGCCTTAAAATACTCAAAGGAATTATGATGTTTTTCTTCTTTTTAACTTCGCACCTGTCAATTTTAATATAGAGGTGTTTGGTTTTATTTTTTGTTTCAGATGAATTTGACGAGTTCATTATACAGGATGTGATAAATTGTAATTATAATTTGTCTGAGTTATCCTCGACAAGGGTGTAAATAAAAAAGTATAATTAAACGATTCACTTATATCTTATAGCGGTGTTATTTAAACAAAACGAATGTTGCTAGATTATATAAGGTATATTAGTTTTCCGCCCGCAGTTTCGCCCGCGTGGAGTTCGGTTATATCGCGTTTCCAAGAGAACCTTTCAAAAGTCTTATATAAAAACTATCCTATGTTCTTTCTCAAGGTCAACTTTGTCTCTACACCAAATTTCACTAAAATCAGTTCAGTGGTTTAGGCGTGAAAGCGTAACAGACAGACAGAGTTACTTTCGCATTTATAATATTAGTAGGGAAGTAGGGATATGTCCAAAAACTATTCTTTATATTTACCTGCGTTATTTATTTATGTCAATCTAATTGAACAACATACATTCTTCAATGTTATGATCATGTTTAAGTAAACGGATCGCTAAGAGTAAATTTCTTAGTGTACAGTTAATTCCTTAAATGACGGTACGTCGTCAAACACAGATCGATCTACGAGGCAATAAAAATAACAGATTATTGGGCTAAAACTTGTTAGCAAATATTACATCATTAGTTATTACAAAAACAACTCGTGATAGGAAATGGAACAAGACAAATAATAATTATATAGCCCTAAACTAAATTTAAGAGGTAATAAGTAAAGTATAATTACATATTAATAACACAAAACTAAAGTGATTACAAATCAATAATCATACGCTATAAAGTATATGGTATACCAGTCTGTAGAAATACATTGAGAAAAAAAATTAACGCATTATAAAGTTTAAGTTATTTGAAAGAACACTTTAAATCTAAGTTTGCATGGTCTGATATTATATGGGGTGTAAGCTGTTGTCTTTTATCAACTATAATGTCAATAATGTGTAAAGATTTATGAATGAAAAACTATCTACTCTCCGAATGTAGAGCGACTATGGAAAAATGAAGTAAACATAGAATGTAAAACAGTTATTTCAGTCTTCCTTTTCTATGACCACAATAAAGCAAAGTTCATGTAATTCAACATTCAATGTCATGTTCTGAATATCGTGTGTATAATGCAAAATGTATAATGCAAAACAATATCAATAAATATATGTCCATATATAAATTCGTACCGATCAAAAGTTTTATATAGTAAGGGTATCGTCTCAGTCATTTAATTCTGAATCCAGTGATAATTTAATGGTCAATATTAGACATTACAATGTCATGTTTTGTTTACAAACGAGGAGTTTGTCTAACAATGCAAAAGTATTAACCAATTTATCAACCACTGCAGTATTGACATTAAATTTATACATTTAACAAACACAACATCTACGAATAATAGCATAAAATGAGATAAAAAAATTCGAAGTGTCAATTTCCTAATTGCAACAATTATTAACTGACCTCATAGAATCGCAAAATGTTTTTCATTGAAAATGCTTCATTATTTATATATATTTAATTCTAAAATGCCCGTATTTCGGTTTTAGTTAACGATACCATAGACAAGTGTTCTCTGTACCAGCTAGTACCGATTGTGGTAAAGATTAAAACTTTAACGCAATACTAAAAGCATCACTCTGTATAAACGCCGTTTGTAAATACAGCAAAGGTCAACGCCCTGAGTCCGGTGATTCGATACACAAGCCGTTTTTATTTTACATCAACGCGATTGCTTAGCGAGGAGTGTCGAGAAGACAGCGTCACGTGTCAGACATGTATCAGATATAAGGTCGTACATCATCTTTAATACATAGTTCAGAGTACTGATCAAGTCTGTGAGTAGTGTCAATTTACAGTCTGTATATGAGCGAGCCGGTCTAGGATATGTCAGACACATTTTCATCAACAGATATCCCTTAGTTTCTTCTGAAGCTTGTCCGACCCTGACTAACGAACCGTGTTAAAATAACTGTAACCACGCTAACTTTGAAAGTAGCGGGTTTCATGATTCAATATGTATTAACCCAGGATGATTATCGCCATACTATATTCTTGACTCTGCCGTGGTCATGATATGACTGGTGTAGTCATAGTATGTGTATAGAAGGGTTGTTGTTTACTGACCTGCAGCTCGAAGGGTTGGTGATGCTGCGCAGAGTCCGGCGCGGCGGGCACCACGGACGCTCCGTTCACGAGCCCCGCGCCGCCCACTCCGCTACTGGACGCGCTCACACCGCCCACGCCACCGCCCACCCCGCCCACACCGCCCGCGTACTGCACAGATATTACATAGATATTAGATGAGAAATATAAGAATTAAAATTGAAATTAAATTGTAGCAGAATCAGTCATTTATGATTAAACTTGACCATGGCTTAATCGAAATTTTATACACTAAATATTGTCAGAACAAACTTTAGACAAATATTACTCGTTCACTCAAATAAAAAACTAAGTTAGGACAAACTAAAATAAAGTACTAACCTGTTGTGTGTTTGCAAAACTGTTGTTGTCAAACTGTGGGTGCTGTTCCATTTGTAATACAAGTTCAATGTGCTGGTTCATAGAGTCATTTAGATTCATGCCTGAAACATAACAAATCAGTTATATTTTCTTTCCAGCTTGTGTCTTGAAACAAAATAATGTTTTCTTGTATTTAAACTAAACTTTATCAAAGTCAGGGCACAGCAAAGGTTTTAATTAATAATAAAACATGTTTTTATATAAAGTAATCATTATTTAAGGTAGTAGGTACTCACCAGGATGAAGTTGAGGATGCTGTGGATGTGGCAGACCTTGGAGAGGAGCAACTCCAAGCATACCGGGGTGATGCTGCAACAATATATTACTATTATAAATATACACTACAAATATATTACATTTTTTATACACAAGGAAGTATGGTCATTACTAAGTCATCAAGATAATCATAGTTTGCCAAAACTGATTTAACTTTTAAATATATGAATATCGCAAAATACCTTCCATACGTAAGGAATAAGAATTACAAAAAAAAAATATTGAATTCTATCCAATTTTTTTGACGTAATTTGCAAACACAGCAAGGGACCATATTATGTATATGGAATGCACTATTGGTGTATATATTTTAAAGTATCAACTAATACCTGCGGGTGCTGCAGATGCGGCAGGTGGTGCAGCTGCGGCTGCGGCGCGGGCAGCGCGTGCGGCAGCAGGGGGAAGGCGCCCGCCTCGCCGTTGCGAACACCCACGCCCACCCCGACGCCCACGCCGCCCGCGTTCACCCCGCCGGTGCCCACGTTGTTCATGCCGCCCACGCCACCCTCCTCCTCAGCGGGAGACGGCTGCCGGGAGCCAGGGGTGCGACTGAAACAAACGGATTCAAACAAAATTATTTTCAATGAGAAATATGTAATATACAGGGTGACTGGTGAATTACTATCGATACTTGAGGACGTAATATTTGACGATCATATATGACAAAATAAAAATTAATATAACATAAATATTAATAAACTTCTAAGTAAAGTTAACCAAAAGTTATGTAATTAATTACGCATCGTGTGAACACCCTTCAGATTACGTATACATACACACACACACACACGTGCGGCGGCGTAGTGTTGTATCAGCACGCCGCCGCACGCGTCCACACTTGGAACACTTGGAACGTGTCCTCACTTTATTTATTTATACGGAAATTTTCTCAAAAATTAAGTACCTATTTTTTTTACATAATTCGAATAAGAATCATGTACCGAGTATTCTCCTTAAATATTGATAGTAATTCACCAGTCACCCTGTATAGTTAATGTATGTAAAATAACTGTTTCCCATCTCCATACATATTGTAAACGACAAATCTATATATCTATTTATTTTCTTTGGTGACCGTTTAGTGTTATAACTTTCTATGACGTAACAATGGATAGGGAATTAAGCAAAAAACAAATACAGATTTTGGTTAATACATAAAACATAAAAGAGTATTATTTAGTAACCACGGTTATATCGTCAAATGGGTATGTAAATTATTAATTCTAAATAATAAAGCGGCGTTTTTGAAAAAATTTAACTTTTATATCCCGTTAAAAAGTAATTTTGTTTATGACAATTATGTACCTCTTTTCAAAAATTAGTCAGTGACAGTTATTTTAGTTTCGTACATACGATTATCGATTTGTTTTTATGGAGCTATTAATTATTAATAAGAATAAACAAAAATTTTAACATATTCTTTTATTGATAAAAACTTAATTATTTCGATCTAAGTGGACCTTGAAAAACTAACCACAAAAAATTAAACCTATTTTATATTTATATAAATTTTAATTAATGTTTATATGATAAGCACGTTTATAAAAGCGTGATATGTGTGAAACAAAAATAGCCTCGTAGGTCATTAAATTATTCGGGTAATCAAATCTTTCTTAAATTTATCGTAGTAATCTATACGCACGCACACACATACACGTCACACATAGGCACTATCAGTCGCGATGAATCATAAAATGATAATTGATAAGAGATCGCGGTCTGGTGTCATTGAGTGAGGCCACAGCCTCGGTTATTGCCCGCCGGCCTTGCCGACCGTCCGCGGTCCGCCCCACACACACATATCGTCACTCAAACTGGTTATATATTTCTCATTCTTATGAGCCGGTACAGTGAATTATTACCCGCTGTTACTCTAGATACCTTCCATTCTTTTGTCTCCTCACTGCTCACGTTATATACGACATGCAAGTATCTATTACAGAATCGATTAATTTTCTAAAATAGTTTACAAACCGTTAGAATCTCGAATTAGATAACACATGTAAGATATGATGAAATACGTAATCTCTTTTATAATCCTTTTTGTTTTACTTTATAACCTTTAACCCGTCTTAGTCTATTCTACAAACGCGTCAATTTTAAATACAATTATTAGTTGGAACAACAAATTGACACAATAACAGATGGCTTTTAGTGGTCAGTGTTTTAGTTTCAATGTATCACATATTAATATATGAAGTTATGTTAGGTTCTCAACGGTCTCACTTACTAAACCTGATGGAGGTATTTTTTTTTTTATGGGAAAAGGAGACAACCGAGCAGACGGCCTACTTGATGGTGGGTAGTTACCGTAGCCCATTAACATCTGCAACGTAGATATGCAGATGTGTTGCCGCCCTTGTTTGGGGAAAATGGGGAGTAAAATGTGGGAAAGGGAGGGAAAGGAAAGGGTGGGAAAAAGGAAAGGGCAAGGTGTGTACATGTCAACTAACTTGAAGGCCTTGTCGTCGTCCTGCCCGTTGTGCAGTCCGTTCTGCAGCGCGGCGTGTTCGTGCAGCTCGTGCAGGTCCTTGTCGGCCGGCTGCTTGTCGTCGGAGCGCTCGTCCAGCACCATGCCCCGCAGGCCCGCCACCACGCCCGCCACCTTATCTCCGCCGCCCGCCACGCCGCCCGCCACTGCACCCGCCGCGCCACCCTCTACGACACACACTGTACGCTCAGTCGCCACCACCGTCGAATTTTAAACACTCGTTATGGCATTCGTTAGGATAAATTAATAGAATTTTAGTGTGGTTTATAAGCGTTTCCAGTTAGTGATGTTTAGTGTAGTATCAAAGTCATTACCCGTTGGGGAGCCTCTCAGCACGTACTCCACCATCTTGACCCCCAGGCCGGCGGTGTCTCTCGGTGAGAGGATGCTGCTGGCATCGCCGCCGGGGAACGCTACCCCGCGACGGGTACCCATCATTGGTACACCCACATTGTGTTCCACTGCTAATGATTTTATAATTATTACATACAACAACATACAAAACAATTATAAAATATTTAGAAGGCCTAAATTGAATCACAAGCCAACCTTGAGCAGACCAAGTGGGGTCTCGCCACATTTGTTCAGGGTTCAGCTGCAAGGGTGGTAGGTGCGGTGGTCCTTTGATATCACCTCCAGCTCCAGGTCCTTTGTCCCACAACTTTTTTGCAGATGGTGCAATCTGTAACAGAAATGAAAACAAATTAAGTAAAATTTATTACTTGAAAAGAAAAACTTATACCGATATATAAAACAATTAAAAATGTGTGAACAAAATAATAATACCTAAAGAGAATTCAATTACATTAATTATAATCTTTATGTTATTCACAAACAAAATGAACACTTTACAAAAATATGCAAATTATTTAGACATCAAGAACATAGCCATAGTCATAATAATAACACAACCATGGTTTATAAGTCATTGTTATAAACAAGAAGGTTCAAAATGATTAAGTTTCAAGTTATTAAAAGGTTAAAATTTTTAAAATGAATGACTTTTATACATATTTACAATAATTATCTCTATGCACACATCTCTTTGAAAAAGTTATCTCGACCATTCAATCTTTAATGTAAAACTAATTGTTAGAATTAGATATGTCAGAATTAGGATCTTCATAAACAGTTCTCAAAACTATTAAACGGTAAACAAGTATTGTTCAATGGGATCAATACTCTCACTAATACATTCCCATTTACACGGACTCATTAAATTGATCTTCGACAAAACCCAGCATCCACTTATATACTATAATTATAATGTACTCATATAATAAAACTTTAATATATTATATAAACTTCTATCATTGTTATAAACATATCATCAATACTAATATCAAGAACTTTAACACGACTACACACATCATGCTTGTAAAATTTGCCTGTCAACAATTTTTATACACAATAATCTAAGTTGTAACAACATTTAAATGATATTGACCTATCACTTTCTAGGAAAACTTAAAACTATCACTTTCTAGGAATAATTAAGACAATGTCAATCTTGTTAATGATCAACATTTATTCAAGAAGTATCCATTCATTAATCAAACACATACCTCTATTTATAACGAGACTACAGAGTAGAAATTTAACACATGTTGAATGATTTCACTTTTAAGATGTATGAATAACAACTTTGTTGAGAAAGAAGCTTAAAATTTACAAATTTTTTTCAAGTTGAACTACTTGTTTAGAGTTCTCCGAGACGAATTTAGTTCAATTGTTTGGGTCAAAAACGTACATGGTCAAAATACAAATAATAAACGATTACTATAATTGTTCACTATATAAATACATATAAGCGATGTTTTAAATATAAACAGTAACTATGAAAGCTTTCCTAAATTAAACTTATATAGTTACTTCTTGTTTGAACACCGGTGAAACAAATAATACGAACTAGAAATGGCGGACGCCGGTGACAAGTAAACAAAACAAAAACGGACCTGTTGCATAGAAAAAACAATATTTCCATAATTTCATGACTTAAAATAATATCTAAATACAGAATCCTATACTACAGAACACAAAAACTCACCATGTCGGGGCCCATATCCTTAACATTAGGTTCGAAAAAAAAGTCACTCAAAGGTTTCATGCGTACAATCCACCTAAAGCTTTGTAATCATGTACCACAATGAAAGCTTTTAAGACGATATAGAATACAGAACATTGATCACTCGTTTTTAAACAACGAAAACACCACTTATAAGTAAAACACAACACATTTCTTACAGTAAATCGTTCAAATGCAGCAAAATAAAACTGAATAATCTAAACTCAAAAGTACAATGTTGACTTGTTTCGAACAAAGGACATACGCCGATCACAGCGCTTGCGCTAACTTCCCCGACTACGGGAGCGTCGGACGAAGTGAAGCTTCAAGAAATTGTTCACAGATGGCGCAAAACACCAAAAAGTTTATAGAGTGAACGAACTTTTTGCGCTCATTTCAAAACTTTAATCTGATTCACGCAATACTTTTTTCAAATACGTCAAACGTAAAAATGGCAATTTTAATAATATGCGTAAACAGTTTTTATAGCTAACAAATTAGAAGTGACCGTTTTATATTTAAAATATTAATAATTTAGTTAAAGTAAACATATTTATAGAATTATTAGAACTTAAAAGACTTTTCTTGCAAGTTCAAACATATATTTTAATATCAGGAGTTATATCTACGTAGTATACATACAACAGTCATTTTACACTTTATCCTAATTGCCGTCGTTTGAAAAACCCCTTAGGACACTAGAACGAAACAGCTTATAAAAGTCTACAAACTGTTAAGAGATTTCACTGCTGTTGTTTCGTTTAAAAGGAAATCAGCATTTCTCATTGACGGTTTTTCTTTTTAAATTCATTATAAAATATTATAAGTACATGTAACATTAGTAATTATAGAAAAGTTTCATCAATAAACATCAAATATAACAAAAAAATATTTAAAAAACTGTCCTAGTAAAGAACTGTTTTTTTCTATTTGGTTGTTTGCAAAAATCGAGATTGAGTTACTAATATATAAAATTATTATCTTGAAAATTGAAAAAGTTACTGTATTTATTTTTTAAATATATCAGATTATTTTAAATCTTAGAAATGATTCTCTTTTCAGTACTATTCAATAGAGTTTTGGTAAAAAGTTTGTTACACATAACAATGAGCCAATAAAGTTGTTTTATTATGTATTTTAAGACAGTCCTTTTAAGAATGTCATACATTTTTGTGAGTGGTAAAAGTTTCTATATAATGTTAAATGTTATAGGTAAAATAAATAAACATATATGCATAAGGCAACACTCATTGAACAAATATATATGGTAGAAAAATATACTAAATAATGTCCCTTAAAAATACTGTTTTTATCAAAGTTAAGACAAGACAAAATTTAAATATTGTAAATATTAAAATGATATAAAATCAAAAGTTTATATGAGATATAATTCTCATTCATTTCATTGATTCAAACAACTAGGAAATAATTATTTTTCTACAGCCTTTACTTAAGAATAAATATATTTGATATATGAAAGATGAGGTAAAACAATATTGAATATTAATTTCATTTCCTATTATAAGCAAAATGTTGTTAGACTGTACAGATGTTTGTTTACAAACCTAAGTAACATTAGCTGTTATAGTAGAATAACTATTAATCACTGAAATTATGTGTCTGTTACTTATTAACTCAGTGCTTACTAAAATAAACATAAGAGATTTCAATAAAATATATGTATAATATAGTACATGTGAAGTTTATGTATTTTAAAAGTTTGTTCAACTTTTTGAAGTTTTATTAAGTAATGGAATTGCATCTTTATAGACAAAAGATATGAAAAATTGTCAAATAGAATGTAATTTTGATGGAAAATATTTGTCAACTTTGTATTTATAATAAACAGCATATTACCGATAATATTAATAAAAAATTATATATTTTATATGTAAAATAAAAAATATATGTATGTAAAATATATATGTAGCATTGAAACTAGTTGTTTTTAACATACATACAGATTATAGTGATAAAAGATTACTAAAAATTATAAATTATTTACTTATAACCTATACACCTAAGTATGTACATTATAAATGTCACACAACACAAAACTCTAGCTGATAAATAAAGATATGTTTGCCAGCCTGTGGGCACTGATATTATTTAGGTGGTAAATTATCATTTGAAGAGCTTTTCTTAACATATTCTATATTAGAATAATAAATTGTGAAACTTCAATAACTATATTAGTGTCTCAATTCAATATATTATATAATAAACGGATATATCTTTAATTAATGGTAATAACTTTAATTTAAACTTAACATAGGATAATATATATTTTTAACTAACACTAGGTGACAAATTTTTAATTAAATATCACAAACTTTATAATTGTTTTCTTTTAATAATTATGACCTTTTGACACACAATCAGTATATTTATATGAGTGATTATTATTAAACAATATTTTGTATTTGTTGTAGAGTAAATAATAACTATATCTGATTATTTTGGAAGTTAGTGACTTCTTCATAATATAACTTATAACAAACAGACAACCAATTATGACTTTTCATTTCATTTAACTGACAGTTCATCAATATCTAAGAGAAACAACAAAATAAATTTAAATCATTCCATTTTAGAAGTCAGCATTAATGATTTTAAAAAGAAAAAAATAATGGGATACTCATTCATAGACTGTATGAAAAAGTATTTATTAATAAAATTTATACACTAGTTATACTGTCATAATATTGAGTTATTTCATAAAAATATGTGACCTGAATTTTTTATGTTATAGTATAGTAAATAAGTAATTAAACTGTGAACAGCATACATTCATAAATATATATCAATGTAATCCACATAACTCATGTATAATACTAATGCATAATGCTTCAGGTACTCAATATTTGACTCATACATTATGAGTGGAGCATTTTATCAATTCAGCATATGTATAGTGAAACATATGATTCAAATACTTCAACATTTCTGCTTTTTAGGATAGACTATATTTATATGACATAAATAATAAACAAATATGTATATAAAATTTAGTATTACTGCTAAATACTAATTGCTATTTCAAAACACTACTATAATTGTTACAAATAAGATGTATGTTAGTACTATTTAACTAATATGAACTGTTATACCGATTTATTTAATAGTATAATACTACCGTAATTTATATGTTATTATATATTATATACTCTAAAGCTACTCCTTACCTGATTTCTTATTGCAGCGACTGGTGTAAGCCCAAGTTGATTCTGTCCTTGTTGTAGAAATTGATTTGTTCCGGGGGCAAGCATGCCAGCCTGACTTAGATACATGAGGTGCTCAGCACTTTTGCCCATGCCATTCATAGGAGCTTGCATGGGAGTGGCTGGGTGTTGATGAATATCATATAAACCTTGCTGCCCCATTTGAGGAGCATTCTGCATTCCTTGAAGAGGTTGCAGCATCATGCTGTTCTGTATGGCCAAATTGTTACCCAATGTGTGGTTTTGTAATGGAGCCAATTGGGTATGGACCATGTTTGTAGTCAAATGTGCCGGGTGGCTTCCAATCACAGACGGGTTTATAGCTAGCGTGCCCACCGAGGATGCTATCGCCTGGTTAATATATTGTTGATTGGTTTGTGAGTTCTTTAACTGTATATGACCTTGGTGTTGTATGTTATTCATTGTTATAGGAGTATGATTCTTCCATTTATCTTGATTCTGAAAAAAGAGGATTATTCAATTAGCAAAAACAAAATAACATTGTAAATAAATGACATCTACACAGAAAACTTAACATATCAAGACACTTAAAAGGTTATAAATAAGACTCAGTCCTCTAAATAATATTAATATGTAAATAAACTTTTATTCTATTCATACTTTAAAATTAGACTGAAATGAATCATAATAATAACATAAAAGTCAATGAGACCAAGTGTGTGAAGGTTACTGTACTCAATATTTATACATAATGTCAGTAATAGTCTGAGTTCCAAAGTGTACAAACCTCTGCTATCGAATCTTCGCAAACCGCCCAGCGTTGTTTAGGAGCTAGTGTAGACAAATCAGCTTCTTGGTTCTCTCGCTGGAACACATAATGTACAGCGGCGTCGTCCTGGGCTCGACTTTGCGATACTCGCGCTGTCTGCAGACCAGCTTCGCCCGCCTCTTCCTCTCCGCCAGTACCCGGCCACTTCATTGGGCTACCGTGAGGTTCGAGCATTCAGTTTCACTATTCTTCAATCCTATGCAATCGTAAACAGTACGTATTCTTCGATCTTCTGTTTATAGACAATACAACTTTACGCTGCTATTATTCTAGTCAAATGTGAATTCGACCATTAATCATCATCAAAAATACTATATGAAGCTATTGGAATTGGTTACTGAAGCCATTTAAAGACTATAATAGTCTTTTTGTCTTTGTAATGACAGCTACTAGTTTTATCGAAGCACGATGACAGCCGCTATGGGAATCAAAATATTGCATGAAACTGCAACGGTCTGTTTCTCAAGTTAAACACAAAGACAATAGATGAAACCGATGATAAAAAAGTAGTGTTATGTGCAATAATTTTGAATTTAAATATTATTTATAATGTACCAATGTACTAACTTTTAGTTTAAAGATATTAGTCGGCGTCGAAAACTGAATCGAATAAACACTCAAAATAATACACTATTCACACAATTTCTAAACAAAACGACCACAAATATAATTACTATATGTACACAGAACTATTTACAATGTACAATTTTTACAAAAAACTCGGTTTATGCCATTTGCTACCGTCGATACTTTTCGATTTAGAAAAGACTACAAACATCCTTCACTGCCTGTCCGCCATAGTCGGTCGGGCAGATGCGATGCGCGCGCAACGCGCAAAGCTATAATATAAACATAAATAAATACAGCCAACGTTTCATTACACATTAAAACATATTTTAATGAAACTAATTTTTTCAAATATTACCGTACAATAATAGGCTGAAATGGAATATAAAATATCAATAATAATTAACTAAGTATGATCATATGAATGTTAAAAAGCTTTAAAAATAAATACGAATTAAATGTTTTACTAAAATTATAATTAATCGCTTAAAGTTAAAAATGAATACTATAAAGCAAATTAATAACTGTTTAACTTTATATTCCTATACACAACGTTTTTAGATATTTCGAACAATGAATCATTCAAGTATATATTTTGCAAATACATTTAAACATTTTGCTTATTACGGTATAAATTTAGATTTTTAGATATTTGACTTAAGGTCTACATACTATTTTAAATTAAATTATTATTTAAGAATATAGATCCCATAGTTTTTT
Organism: Danaus chrysippus; assembly: GCA_916720795.1. Taxonomy (NCBI): domain Eukaryota; kingdom Metazoa; phylum Arthropoda; class Insecta; order Lepidoptera; family Nymphalidae; genus Danaus; species Danaus chrysippus. The sequence goes on along the minus strand of CAKASE010000074.1, from coordinate 11,425,960 downwards.
ACAAAATATTTTTCACTGCTGTATTTATAATCTCCAGTTTTGAGATTCGTTTTACGTATCATACACAAACAACGTTTGACTTTAAACTTTGTGACTTAAATTTCCATGTGTTATGTGTGCAGTACACATCAAATCACACAATCACATCAAATACTTAGTTTACCCACACTAATTTGTATGTGTATTTTTTAACATACTTTGATATAAATTGTAACTTAAATGAAAAAGCCGTATTTTTGACTTGTATGAAAAGTTCTATGATAATAATGATGATTGTTTTTTTTGGTTTATTTACATATACTGTATACTAGTTTCATTATCATGGATATATGCAAAAAAAAATCAATTATTAGATTCTGTATTATTCCAGAAATCATTTTAAATTAAACAACTTCAATATTAACTATTGCAGTTTTATTATTATTTAACAGAAATCTTCCATCTTATATTTCAGTATCAAATAAACATTTACCTAGAAGGTATAATTGTGTTTTTAATATTAAATCAATATTGAGCTAACATGAATTTAAATTCAAATACAAAATAAAGGAAAAAAATTTTATCAACAGAAGCAGTATTCGAACATTTAACTTCTGGAATATCCAGATTAAAATTAACGATAGTTCTTTTTTATACAGTATAAATATTTACCAAACATTTTCCATAGGAACATAAATGTGTATATGGGTAAGGGATTTCAATTATGTAAACAAAAAAATTGCAAACTTATAATATTGTATGTAATAAATGAAAATAATATCAAAGAAAACAAATTTAGTGATAGTGTAATCTTTTTTATATAAATTACGAAAATGTAAGGATGGACAAAAAATAGTAAGAATAGCAATAAGTATGAAAGTCATTTATTTTACTTAAGAGATAATAAAAATTATATTGGTTTAATCTTGAAATGCAGTCCTATGAGAGAGAAGACAAGACATTTGAGATCCTGCACCAGATAATAGAAACAGCGCAAGCCTTCAGGATCTCTGGACTGGTTGACATCTACCAGCGAGCCAGTCTTGGAGGTAGTGAATGAAATGTGCTCCTCGCCAATAACTATTTCAAGTTCCTGAAAATTATAAACATTCATTTCATTAATAATTTTTCTTATATAACTACTTACTGTTATTAAGATTATATTGATATGTATATATTCCATATATTAAAGTCCTTTTACAGTGATTGTAAGAGATTAGAACTACTTGGGGTTTAAATTACAAATACTACTTTGTATGAGACAATTTTATTATATTGTTGATATTGTTAATGTGAAATAAATTTTATATACATAAAGCGTATCTTACCTGTCTACCAACTCGGTCAGGTTGAGGCCACAGACGATCGTCTTCATGCATTATTTCAGAATCAACAATGATTCTTTTAAGTTCGTCCATCACGCATGGATGCACATATGCTTCCTTTCTAATCATAGTGTCGTTCTTATAATTAGAATTATTGGCGTATCGCAGTTTCCCGTCAGGCCTGAACTCAAATTCAAGAAACTCATGTCCAAATTTACCTTTGTGGCCTACATAATAACGTATATAAAAATCTGAAGACATTGCAGACTCGGTAGACGCAATTTTGAATGGAATAGTTACAACGTGTTAAAAAATACTTTTCGTATCGCTTTCGCTTATAATGACACTGAATATTGTTTAAGAAACATTAATAAATTCACAAAGTAAGCGGCAAAGCTAACAAGCCACAGGTTGACAAGAGCAGATAAATGACAGATGTTTGTCGTTGTACGAGAGTTATTATTCAAATATTTATATTCTGTTTCTATAGATATAACCTGTAGTAATTTTTATTCAAATGTTTTATTATTTTTAAATGAAAATTCAGAATAATAAAGTAATAAAAATTTATGCGAGTTTAATACATTCAAGTCAACTTGATTTCGTACCCATAATCTACTAATACGTAGTTATTAAATCATAAAGTATATTTTTCAAATGCTTAGTAGCAGAAAATATTATTGTCATAAATACTGTATCAATTATAAATAATATCAATGAATTTGTACTTCACCGAATTTTGTCTCATTATAATTTATTTTGCAGTTATGTAGAGTTACTAAAATACTTGTTGAATAACTTAAAAAGAGGTTTCATTGAGAAATTTACTGTCTAGAAAAAAAGATAATTTGAATTTTAAAATTCAATCATCAGTAAGTTCTTTTACGCAATTCATTTGTTTTGTCTTGCTCAAAATAGTTTCTGGTATTCGAACTCTAGTCCGTAAGAAAATTCTTATTATTGCAAAAATATTATTAAGTATAGTATTATAATAATGAATTGTTTTAAGTGAAAGAATCAGTGGCGTATAAGTTTCGATAAGGGCTCCGAAAAAAGCAGTCCATTTGACTTTATAAGAAGTATTATTAATGTCTGCAAATGATTACTTACTTTATTCAATATATTATAAAAACTTTAGAAAAAAATATCATTTTCTCCGTTTGTGTAATATAATATCAGATTGTACAAGAAAACCAGTTTGATAGTTAGTACAAGACATAGACAATATATTGTAGTAGGGTATAGAGAAGAGAATTTAGAGGTTTAAAAAGTGTCAGACGTCAAATCTTTTCTTTCTGACCCAGCGCAAGATGGGTGAGTATTTTGTCGAAATTGTGCATTTTATCCGTTAAAATCTTTGTAACGGAGTTATATTTATAATTGAAATTTCATAAATGGATAGTGCAATACTCGTGAGTGTTATTGAAAGATGTATTTTTGTTATATATCTTTGATTTTACGTGAAGTGATAGTGTTCTTTTCCGCTATGGGTGATATGTATTTCGTTAATAACAAACATTAATATTTAGGTATCAGTCGTGATCACTGGCATAAGCGAAGGGCCACCGGTGGCAAACGTGCGCCCATTCGCAAGAAGAGGAAATATGAGTTAGGTCGCCCGGCTGCCAACACCAAGGTATGTATCATAATATAACCTAAAACTCGTCCATGTTGTTACTTGTTAGTGACTTAAGTTTGTGACTCCTAGTTCTCATTCGGGAATCTTTTTCCAGCTCGGTTCCCAGCGCATCCACTTAGTGCGTGCTCGTGGTGGTAACATCAAGTATCGTGCACTGCGTCTGGACACTGGAAATTTCTCGTGGGGTTCCGAATGTAAGGGAGCTATTCATGTCGCTATCATGGTTTCTTTTACTCAATTAAGATAATAATTTGTATTGTTAGTATTTTTACGTACGTTTTATTTACATGTAACTCGTATTGCAGGTGCAACCCGTAAGACTCGCATCATCGATGTTGTTTACAATGCGTCCAACAACGAGTTGGTGCGTACCAAGACCCTTGTCAAGAACGCTATCGTGGTTGTGGACGCCACACCATTCAGGCAGTGGTATGAGTCTCACTACCTGTTGCCACTCGGCAGAAAGAAGGGCGCCAAGTTGGTATGTAACACTATTTAACTCTATCTACACTGTTTAAAGAAATTCCCTATTAATTTAGGTCTATTCACTCAATATTTCCTTTGTCTTGTATATTACTTTTTCTCTATGATGATAACCTTTGCGTGTCATATGATTTTACATGATTTCAAATGCCATAACTGATGTATGACCTAAAATTCACTGAAAAAATCAGAATAAACTGTATTCAAACATGTCCTCATGGTGTTTGGTGTTTGTAGACTGAGGCTGAAGAGGCCATCATCAACAAGAAGCGCAGCAAGAAGACTGCCAAGAAATACCTGACGCGACAACGTCTAGCTAAGGTTGAAGCTGCTTTGGAGGAGCAGTTCCACACTGGACGTTTATTAGGTGAGATGAACACTGTTTTTGATATTTATATTCTATTGATAAGACTTAGATGATGAAATTGAAGTTTTGAGACTGCAATATGAATGGGTACCGTTTTGGGAACTATTTAGCAGTTGAATGATCATATACTGTCATAGTTACTCTGATTTTATTGCAAGATACTAGACTTAGTTTAAAGTGAGTTTTGTTTCTAATATTTGATGAATATATTTCAGCATGTGTATCAAGTCGGCCAGGACAATGTGGACGATCTGATGGTTATGTGCTGGAGGGCAAGGAATTGGAGTTCTACTTAAGAAAGATCAAATCCAAGAGGGCTAAGTAAGGGATGTAATGTAATAATAAATGTAAAAAACAACACATTATATTTTATTTAAAGCCAACAACCCTGTCCTTTTAATACAATTTGACTAATTTTCAAATTTAATTTTAAAGATTTCTCTTGATTTAGTCTCCTTAATCATTAACTATTAATAACTGTTGATAAAATTCGTGTTTAGTTTTGAGTGTCAAATATATTTTTTTTTATGGAGATAAATTATGCTATCAAGGCTACTAGATGCTCTAATCCTGCTCTTATTAAGAAACTCATTTTTCCAAAGCTTATTAACTATTATTACGCCATCAACTACGTTAAGAAATGAAACTCGTGCTCATTATAATATTCTTGTATTTAGTGGATCCACCATTTTGCCAGCCATAAGTGCGACGTTTATTGTTGAATCCATTACAAAGTAGAGAAAAGGGTAGGTCGCTGAAAATACCACTGGGTTTCTGTTCACGATGTATCCTGCAAAAAAATATTTGGGATTATTTGGTGCTTTAAAAAGATTTAAAGTTTTATAGAGATAAATTATAAGGCTTTCATAATTTGTAAGTTATACGATATCGAAAAGTTAGTTTTTTTATATTAAAAGTTTGTTTTCAATTTTAATCTCTGTATTACGACCAGCTACTTTAATTTTGAAAATTTATTTTTTTACAAATTAATTTCTAATGTTTTATCGATACAAAGATTATTTTTAAAAAAGGTTGTCTCTATGAATATCAATTAACAACATAATACGTAATATAAAAGAAGTAAACCTTATAAAAGCTAAAAAAATTCAAATAACCATTTCGAAAGCCACTAATTCTTTGATTAAGTATATTGACTAAATCCATTCTAGTTTATATCTACCCGCATAATAAAATAAAAATATACGTAATATTTTTGTATTTAATCAATAGAGTAGAATCATTCGAAATAAATGACAGATCATTTAATGTCATCACTAGATTATAGATCGTCCTTGCCATGTAAATGCGACGGACCGTTCAAAAAAAATAGCAAAACAATTTGTTGCTGACACAGGAAACGAATCATCTCGTAATTTTCGTGCTTTTCTCATTGACGTAATTGAATTGTATGGACATATCTGAAAATAATCATTTCCATCTCGATTAGGCATATGGGTCGTTGTAATGGCGGTGCATTGGACGATTTCTATAATTGTTAATGACTGACTGGTGCAGGGAGAGTCGCGGGGCGCATCAATGGAGGCAAATGCGCGTGTCGCCGCGTTGCGCCACCGCAACTCGAGACAATAGAAGCGGTCTGATCTCACTCACCACTTAGCAATACGGAATTTGCACTCTTTTGGTTACTATTATATCAACAGCAGACCGTATAAAGAGGGCAATATGATTCAGTAATGTTGCCAATTTGCTAGGAATTGATGTTATCTTTGTCGTTTTCGTAATGGTCTCACGTATGGTTTAAATTACGGGGAATATGTTTAAAAAAAAAATATTTTGTTTAAAATTGGAAATTTGAAAGTAGCCTAAATAAAAAATAAATTTCTACTATTTTATTATCACTCGATGCACCTTGATTGAGGCAGAAATATTATCTTTTTTTGAATTTATTATATTTCCTATTAGCAAAATATTGTGGGAATAGGATATTGATCCTATATCCACCAAGTTTCTAGTCTTAAAGAATAATATAGAAAATAATCAGAATTTCAAAAAAAGAAGACTTGGCAGACGATACTGAAAAATAAAATATATGTATATCTAAAATGCGTACCTATTCTCCTATTAATACACACGGAATAGAATTAAGATTTAGCTTTAACCATTCACCGTCAAACAAAAAAAATACCGCTAAATAGCAATTTAGGTATTCAAATAACTTATGATAATCAACAGTCATAACAAAAGGTTAATTAGGTACTACGAAAAAATCCGAAACATATTACTCATTAGATAATGGTGTCGTTCAAGGATGTTCTGATATCCATCTGAGCGTGACGGTGAGTGGCGACCCCGGTCTTGCGATGTTTCAACTCTGTCTTTATCCCACGCGGCCATTTTAACCCGTAATTAGGTGTATGGTCACACCATTACAATACATTTAACAGTGCTGTACACAACATGTTATAAGGTCAATCACCACGAGGTATCCTTAATGAATCTCCATGAATCGTGTTCAGTACACACACTAACATATTATTTAACAATTAAGATATGAGTAAATTCATTGCCAGATGATTGACATCTGATTTAATAAATATATTGTTATACAAAATGTTATATAAAATTTTAAATATAGCAACCCAGTTAAGTGAGTTAAAGGAAAGTGTAACAGTGTTTTTTTTGAGTTTAAACGAACTATACTCCTCTTAAAATAAGTGAATGCTTACTATTCTTCAATGTGTCGGGTTGGTATTTTCGTATGACGACAGATACAGCCTGTTCTATGCTCCGGACATACACCCCGGGCAGGTGTGTCATCGGCGTGAAATCTGTCTGCCGAGGCTCGAACACATCCCGGATACCTAGCTATTTATTTAAAATAAAATAATTGTATATACATCTTAATTACAAATAGCGAAGTAGATCGCGTTTAAAGATTACATGCAAATTTTACCACACACGCATCTAGATAATAATTAATTGGCCATTAACAATTAAGAGAAGAATTATTGAGTCGTACATGAAATAACAATTGCAAGTATTGCATCGTTTAGTATAGTGATAGTGCCTACTTTTTGTAAGTCCGTGGTTAAAGCGATGTGCCCCTTCACTGTAAAGCTTGGGACGACCGCCTTTACTCTTCGAGGTCGCAGAGCCGCGTATACATCGGAGAGATCAGACTCTCGTGCCATTCGTGATAGTAACCGAGCCAGCTCGCCTTCCCCTCTTCGTAAGGGAAGCACCACCAGGAGATAGTAACGGTCACTGTCTAGAGGAAGCCGAAGAGCAGACGCCTCCAAGTGAGGCAGATACGCATGTTCTAATATGGAGTCGTAATGCATATATGAGACCTACAAATGAGAAATTTCTTTATAATATCTTTATATACTCAACAGTTTTTATTTAATTAACATGCTTATTAGGCCATGTTATTACCTGAATATTTCTTAATCCATTTACTAAGAACATTTTATCTTTATCGTTGTATTCATTTGGCAGATCTATTCCTACGTCGAAAGATCTAAATAGTGAATGATCAAAGTATGGAGGATTTGTATAAATAAATTCAACAATTGATTTCTTTCTACGTTGTAGTGATTCGGGTGTTGGTGATGGCGTCGTAGAAGCGATGGTTGAATCAATACTGGTTACTGTAGTTTCTTCGGTTGTTTCGCTCTCTGAAACTGAACTCATTTCTGTTGTGATTTGAGTTGTTGATGCTTCAGTGTCTGCGTTTGGCGATACTTCCGTTGTTATATCGCTTGTACTAGAAGTACCCATTGGAGTACTTTCAGTTTCATCCATTAAGCTTGCCGTCATCATTTCAGTGGTCATTGTAGAGCCATCGGTCGGTGTCTGTGTCGTTGGTTGCTCTGTAATCGTAGAAGTGATAATAGTAGTTGTTTCCGGTACTGATGCAGTGATAGTCGTACTGGTCGTTTCTTCAACAGGGGCAATTGGGGTTGTAGAAGAGATTAACTGTGGTGCACTTTCTGTGACCGCTGATGTCATAGACGTTGTTGCAGTCATAGACTCTCGTATGTCAATTGTCTCGGCGTTTGGATTTAAAGTAGTTTCTTCTTTAGACGGTTCTGTAGTTGGAGGAGTTGTTACCGGTGTGTTTTCTGTACTTGTGGAGGTGTTATTAGCTGTTTCTGTTGTAGATGATGTATTAGTCGTATTCATATTTGTATCATTAGAGCTTGATTGATCCAAATCAAATCCGTAGAATTTTAAAATTTTCTTATAGCTTTCGTTAAATGTGACGTTCTCATTGTTAAGTGCCAATCCAGCGAGAAAGCCTTCCTCCGGGACAAAATAAGTCTGAAATATGTAAGAAATAAATAAGTTTCTGTTTTGTGATAAAAAAAAAAACGAATAAAACTTATTTCATTTTAAACTGGACCACACAAAGAAGATCTTCGATTCTGTTCGACATCTAGGCTACACGATAAATTTCTGAACCGCAACTTGAAATAAACATAGTTTCCCTATTTATCATTCCTTTTTTAGTTTAAATTTTTGGCAACGAAGAGCAAAATTGGTGAAGATAAAATTGAACTCTGAGTGTGTATAGGTTATAAGTATGTCAAATAAGAAGAGCAAGAAAAAATACTGAACACATATTTTTACTTCGAAAAGGATAATATTATGGACCAACAAGAAGTACATAGAAAAATATTGTTGGCATAAAACAAATATATGAAATTAATATATTACTCTCATGTTAAATTTTGGGTTTTTAATTTTAATTGTGTTGAATTTCACGATTTATATTAATTATATAGGCATTTTTTAATTTTTTAAAGATAGTGGAAATGAAGTACATACAGTTACACCGTACAATCTGTGAAAGTATCAGGAGCTCAAATCCAACTTTTCCTTTCAGGCCAAATTTAGAGTTCTTTCCCCATACTCTTTCATCGACTTTTTACATTTAAAGCTTAATTAACATTAAAATATTATTGATAATTTAAAAAGAATATAGTTATAAACATAAAAGGTAATTTGATATGATATAAAGTTAATAAAGAAATACCAAAAAATACGATAACATGAGAAAAAAAAATTATGATCTTAACGGTGATCGTAATCACCATGTTAGTGCTTTAACCATGCATAAATATTACAGGTACTTGGGTAAGTTATAGCAGTTCTAAATATAGCCTCCACTAGTTTTTAAAGTTATTACACGAGTATAATTATCTGGAATAGGCTGAATAAAGATGAAGAGGGTTTTAAAATTTTGTTTTAGTTGCAATAAAAAAAATTACTGTCATTGATCATTTAAGTCTATTTTCATATTTATCTATATTTGATTATACAATGATAATTATAATAATATATGTGTATTTATTAATAATGTTAATTTTGAACGAAACAGATTCAAAAAAGCAAAGGATTAATAAAAATTAACGAGATTTGTTTACCTGCAATTATGATGTCCTTCTTAATTTAAACAAAGATTTTTCTTCTTAGTTATAAAGATAAGAAAATAAAAAAGGTGCAAATTATTACTGCCGAACTTAATGCGTATATTAATTAAAAGAAATAAAATTTCGTCATCTTAAAAATATGTTTCTCGGGTCAATGCTAATCAAAAATGTAAATTATGTATTATAAAAATGTATTTTGTCCCAAAAGGCATTGTTAGTTTTTTTTATGTCTTTATTAAAAAACAATTATAATCTTTGAAGAAGATTTTAACACATAAAAAACTTGTAACTTGTAATTTTTTCCCTTCATTCTTCGATTCAAGTTCAACTTACGCAATTATTTATAATAAATGACTCACTTTTAACGTGCGATGTATATCTCTGAAACCAATTCTCATGACGTTTCTGTTCCAAGGTAGCGGCATACTCCTCTGGATCTGATAAGAGGATTCACCATCAACACCTTCGTAAAGGGCCACCAAGATCCCAACCAGGCCGTACGGTGAAAAGGCAATGTTATTTTCATTCAAAAAATTATGTTCAGCGAGAACTTTTAAACCGAATTCGTTAGTCACGTCTATCATATGATGTAGTGGATTGCGTTGAGAGTCCCAGAACTTTATTTCTATCGGCGTGCCGTAATCCGTGGTCGCGGTTATTTGAAGTATCGACATCATTCCGATGATATATTTAAGGTCCGCTGTGAAACGAGAGCGTCCGCTTCGGTACATGGTGACCGCGACTCTGTCCGCGCTTGGTTGGCTTTAGGCTAAAAAGCTGCAGGCTTCTTACTTACTAATTAATATGAGACTTTTAGGTGAATGCCCTCAGATTTACTTACGCTAATAAATAAAAGTAAATACATATCTTTGTTCACTATTTATTATCCTTGATTTTGTTTTGTTTCGAACCATTATGGACATCATCTCATACGTGATAAAATCGAATTTCTTATTGTATTTAAAAAGTCATACAGATATTTTCTAAAATATTAGAATGGTATATAAATATATAAATTAAATAAAAGAGGTATGCTATTGTGCGTTATACAAAACTAGGTAGAGAGTTAATTTTATTAGTATAAAATTTCTATTTCGTTTCATATACACTTTGCTTTTAAGACTATATACTTTTTTATATTTTAAGACTAGCTTTTGCCGCGACTTCGTCCGCGTGGAATTGTGACTTCCGGCAGATTTTTGGTTCTTCCCACATAGTTCCCGTTCTTGCGGGGTTTTCGGAATGGTCGAGTTCCCGTAGAATTTTCAGGATAAAACCTATGTTTTCTTTTAAATTCACAATGAAGTACTCTTAACCAACAACATAGTAATTTGTTTATTTGAATAAATATTAAAAGATAGACATATACTGTCGCGGACTGTTTTTTAGATCATTAAAAGAGCTATTATTCTTTAATACATATTTTTTGTGTATCTTGAACCGTTTTCATGGCGCACGCAACAGAAGGCTTCAAAGATGAAATAATTTCTCCCGTTTTTTACACATTTACCACTATATCTTCGCTTCTATTGGTCGTAGCGTGATGTTATATAGCCCACAGCCTATCCAACACAAAAAGAATTATTCAATTCGAACCAGTAGTTTCGGAGATTAGCGCTTTCAAACAAACAAACAAACAAACTCTTCAGTATAATATTAGTACAGATACAACGGTTTTTATAAGCATTGTTTACGTATTGTGTGCGTTTTCTTACACGTAAGACAATTTTGCTTATAAGTAAATCAAAGAAATATTTTTTTAGAAAGAAGTTTAGAAATAAAATAAATCTAGAGACATATATTTCTTTAGTTTTTATTTACAGGAGCTTTTTATTTCTATTTTATAGTAAGAAAAGTATATTGATTACAATGCGCCGGGTATACCTATACATAATATGTATGTTACGAAGTTTATAAAGTAAAAATATACTTATTTTTGGTCCTTTCCAAAGTTGTTTATTTTTTATTCACTTTTATTAAACACTAGTATTAAATTACTATTATTAGCGATATTAATAATAATCCAATTTATAAGTCCAACTTCCAACTTTCGATATTTTTTATTTACATATTTTTATTTTCTTGGGTGCTACAATCCTTTGTGGGTCTTAGCCTCTTCCACAATAGACTGCCATACACGACGATCCTTGGCTGTCCTTCTCCAGTTCGTAAAACATTTCAGAGCCTTGAGATCATCTTCCAACCATCGATAATGAATCAAAAATGTTTTTGTTTTCACCAATCGAAAGCAGTATAACAATAAACTAATAACTAACAATAGATATTTTTTAACAATTTTTAATAAAGATTGAGTTATTATATTAGATGATATTATTTTAACAAAAAAGCGTTGAATGCTTTGTAAGATAACTGTATAATTACTATTTATATGTATATCAGTAACTGTCAACATCCAACTCTTTCAATCACTCTTTCTTTATTTTAAGTGTTTAAAAAAGATTTCTTATCTCTAGTTGGGTTCGCAATTAAGGCAAGTTTTTATGTTTTTTATTTATTAAGTTCATGGTAACATTTAATCTATCAACAAATCAAAGCAATAATAATATGTATATATTTTAATATAAAACCTGTATTCAGCGTTACCGTTTACGATTTTTTATGTTCAACCTCAATTATTATAAAAACATTATCTTATTTGGATACCTGGGGACATTTAGACAACAGATTATTCAGACGAAGACTCTACTACTTAAAATTACAGTGATTATTATTTATATAAGTACTCACTGCCTCTTTTTTTGGAATACCTAATCAACATTTTTTTTAACACTTGTAATTAATACACATAACATTATGTTTTGGGGTTCACATAATTGTAGTTTTTAACAATAACGATTTCTGTTTCTTAAAGTAAAAGAAAATAAGCTTGCTTCATACTAAATAAATATTGTCATAAAATAAACGGGACTTCCAAAAGCCTCTTTATACACTTATCTTTATAACGTAAATACTGCACGTTGTCGAATTGTCAGTATAACATAAAAAAAGTAAACTGCAGATTTCATAATGATGCTAAGGCATAACAATTACCCATTTTAACAACATGTTTGGGTACATTGAATTATAATTATAAAATTAAACTGGTCGCCATAGCATTTTATAGCTGTTTTTTTTTTGTCTACGCCTTATACAATTATTATAATTATTGTAACTACATTCTTATTACATACATTTCTTTTAGTTAATAAAACCTTTAAAAGTAAATATGGGTAAAATATTTTTTCAATTTGTGAACTTTATAGGTTTTTTGTTTGAAGCGACATTCATTTTCATTGGACGATAAAGGAGTTTTAAAGGCAACAAGTAGATATATCGTGCATTCGATCAAAGAAATTTTTAGAATTTCACCGTGAAACTTATTTTTTTTAAAACATAAATAAATAATGACGATTATTCTCATGAGTTAGATAAGTGATGATCTATTTTATAAAATTTTAAGCGTATTCAAAGAAAAAAACAAAGTTTTCATTGAGTAATCGTTTGCGCTAGTGAAATCCGCATTAAGTTTTTTTTTAAGATTTTATCCCTGGATTCAGAAAATGTTATCTGAATTAAGAACTTTCATGAAAAAGACTTGGTGGTTTTAAAGTTTTGATAAAATTTAAGATCATATAACTTAGTTATTGTTTAAACGATTTAGCCACTTGAATAGATATAGAAAAAAATAACGGAATATTTTTAGGGATTCAATTTTGCAACTGGCAATAACAGATTGTAGTTTGACGTGTAATAGAAATATTAAAAATGGTTCTAACTACAATGGCTGCTCTAGGCCGAAGGAAATTCTAATTGAATATTCTATGTCGGAAATAGCCTTATTAATAATGCACTAATTAAATATTTTCTCTGTTACTTGCTGTTATATCGGTGGTGAACACAAATTTAACAGAGGATAGCTTGACTGAACTGGAATTTCGTTCATAGAGTAGCTGTTTTCCTTTCTCAGCCGAATCATTACAGGTTGGTATTTTATTCTTGCATGTTATTATTATTTAATAAAGTATTACAGAAAAGATAATTTTACATGTGTTTACAATTTTTCAATTATTTTCTAATTAACAACTCTTTTTTGTTTAAAATTGTTAGTGAGTGTTTATCATTAAATGGTTAAAGGTAAGTAATGCTTATTTATATATGATTTAGTATATATTTCCATTTTATTATTCGTTAGACCAAAAAAGTATACAGTATATTGCTTATTATGTTAAATTGTGAGCTACTGCATCTTTTTAAATAATATATGTGATAATATGTTTTATAAACTACAGTATACTTTTAAATATGATATTTGAAGTTTTCTCTGTATATGCCTAGTGATAGAGTAAACTATATAAAAGTATACATCTATGAGGATCCTGTGAGTATAATTTTATTTATAACATCTTTAAATATCATAATAATATTGATAGATACTGATTTATTATATGAAATTATTTTACAGTTGTGCATCACAGAAGCAAACATTTCAGTTAAGACATTAAGTATTAGTGAACATAGTTTATGACCAGTTGTTGGTCATAAACTGTCAAGTGTTGAGTGTCTCAAGATGGATCTGCCCGACTGTCCTCCGGGAGCCGAGGGCTACGAGGATACAGTCACCGAAGTACCTAAAAAGATTGATTCAGAAGACGCAACTGCCTGTACTAAGGTAAGAGTCAATATGTTTATTGTTGATCTTATCATATAAACAATCTAAGTTTTAATTTTTAATATATAATAATATAATAAATGAGATAAGAAATGTGTTTGAAATCTACAAACATCATAAGGTTTTAACACCAATAACATTTGCTATGATAAATAAATAAAAATTCAGAATTATATTTCATCTACAACCAATTCTAGATGAGACTGTTTTTTAATGTTTGGTGGCCCTCCACAGAAATAATGATTCTATAGAATTTACAAGCACATGAAGCATCAATACATTTACTTAAATATGAAAATTATTTTGTGCATTTGACACTAAAAAACCCTGGTTTTACCTTCTAAAATTCTCTGCAGTGGTGACACAAAAAATATATATTGTAATGCTAAAAATTTATATTCATTGACTCTAAAGTGTCTCTCATTTGGGATAAAAAATGGCCACGGCTATTGAGCATTCATAAAAAAAGTTTGCATTTAACTTTCAGCAAACATTAAATAATTACGCAAAATAATTTCATGGGTTTTGAATGTTACCTCATATAATAATTAATCAAAATATTTTTAAGACCCCCCCCCCCACTATTGCTTATTTCTTTAAGTGTTCAGTTACTATTGAGAGCTTTTTATATTTTGATTTGAGTCAACTGTTGAATTGTTATATTATGTGGGTTATTGAAATATAATTTTTAAGGTTGTTAAGTGTAACCAAGTTCCTGGTTACTCAGAAACGGATGTTTCTAAAAAAATATATGTTTTAAGATTAAATTAATTTAATATTCCTTGTATTCTTTTGTGAAAAATAATATTATTACAATTGTTTGGTGCAGGAAATATTCTTTGCTTTAATTTAAATGGCTACAACTGGTTCAAATTTTATCTATCCTGTAGACTTTTCAAACTACTTTAATCACTGTACTTAGGAAAACATGACATGTTATTTTGGTCTCAGATTGAGAAACTACAATTGAGGAATTTAATAAAAATATATATCATAAGTATGTTTCCCACTTTCGGTATAACATAAAAATTATTTCTTTTTAAAAAAATATGTTATTTACTACACGTTTGTACTGAAAACGCGAAATAAAATTGGTAATTTCGACACGCCGATGATATTTTAAATCATACAAAAGTATAATTATGACGGTTTGAAATATGTTACTGGAACTAAATTAGGTTTAAAAAAAAAGACTTCATATTAACCAAACATGTGTGTATACTTGGGACATTGTTATTTCAATAAAATGTCTGTGTTTTAATGAACACTATTTTATATTACAATGGACCTACATTGCATATTTTTTTGGCGGAGAATTATATGTCATCATCAGAATATTTCGGTGCACGGCAGTGAGACACGTTTTATATTAGGTGTAGTGATAGAGTTGAAAAAAATATCCGGTTTCGTTGGACGTTGTCATCTTATTATATACTATCTACAACACCGGTAAGTATGTTTACGACCAAGAATAAAAAAGAATAATAAATGTACATATCACAAAATAATGTTCTATTATTTAATTATTTTCGCAACAATCCTATATTGTTGGTGTGGCGGGGAGATTTATATATGATATATATATCATTGCGATTTGCTGATGCAGTGTCATTTTTCAGGCGGAGCAGGAGTTCCAACAGCATCTGAACAGCTTGAAGATCAAAACCGAGGATGGCAACTACCGCTGTATGGTTGAGAGACGTGGAAGAGATGTGTCAGGGAAGTGGATATACTTGTGTTACCCGTGTGCAGCCATGTGCAGTGGGGAGAGGATCCTGCAGGTGTACCATTTATATATAGAATCAAATGAAACTTATTTGTTTCGGATGTTCTACGCGACTATATTTTTGATAAAAAACTACATACTCCCGACGTTACGGCTACTTTACAGCATTTCATGATCATGATAAATAATAAGACCAATTGACAAACACTCATCTCGTCTGTCCGTAATCACGGTTGCTTTAAAGTAGCCGAAACATCGGGAGTATGTAGTTTTTTATCAAAAACAAAGACGCGTAGTATATCCGAAAAAAATTTGTTTCATTTAAACGAATAAGACTAGCAAAAATCTTAGATCTGGATATATAGAATTATTGATAAAAAAATATATATAGAATATTGCATCTGTTAGATTTTGATATATAAATATTATAATAATGTTATGTAAAATTTCAGACTCATATATCAGGGAAGAAGCATAAAGCTAAGCTGTCGATGAAAAATGTATGGCCTTTGAGTATATTCAATAACCATCCGTATGTGTCGAATTCAAACTCCAAGTCTGCAGGTAACAGAGACAGAGTAATGGGAATTATAATAAAAAATATGAGATATACTAAAATTATATTCTTTACAGCAACTGAAACAGTGTTGCAAAAGATGGCAGAGGAAGTGGAGATGTTCAAGAAGAATCCATCCGAGTTGGATCTGAAGTATGATAAGTATCGGGAAGTGAGGTGTCACATACAGGACACACTTGATGCTGTCAAGTGAGTAGAAACCTTTAATTAAATATTATATGCACTTGAGCTTGTGTGGTCTCAGTGTTATATTTTTAACTGTAAAGAAATTTCTGTCTAGAATAGTGTTAAGTTTTTATTATCTTTATATATATAAAAATTTCGTGTCACGTGTTTGTCCGCGATGAACTCCTAAACTACTAAACCGATTTTAAATTTGATTTGCATTCCGTGTGCACTTTGATCCAACTTGAAAGATAGGATGGCTTACATCTCAATTTATAGTCACAATATTATTTTATTGCAAATTATTTGTCTATTAAAGAAAATTATTTGTAATTATTACAATTACATATCTGTGACTGAGTTAAGCATTCAATAGATGGCGTTATGTTAAAAATACAAATGTCATATACATATGACTTATGAGCGACTATTTAATAATATCATAACCACCACGTGTTTCTGAGGCTAAGGTATAACCTAAATTTATTTATTAAAAAAACGTAACAGATATTTCTTGATTAAAGGGCGATACGAAGTTCGCCGGGTCTTCTAGTTATCATATAAAATAATTTAACAAACCCCTGCTAGATTGATATTGGTAAAAATCAATAATACCAGCCATATCAGATTTTAATTGTTATGATAATTTTCAAAAAAAACAGACATGATTTGCATTACCATCTACCATATTTTTTTTAAAATCTTAACTTAATTCAGATATCGGCGGGATGTTGTGTGTACATTTGCCTAAATAAAAAAATAATGATTTAAAAAGTTGTATTGTATTAATTTATATGAGAATATAATTGTATTTCCAGGGCTCCACTGCTAGGTATCGAGTATCTGATAGAGCATCCCCCCGAGCAGGCTCACTATGAACCCTCATACATGTGTACTCTGTGTGGCAAGCAAGGTCACCCGCGGACTATCGTCAATCATCTAACATGCTTCTGGCATCGATACAACTATCTAGTGAGTATGCATCATGTTTCATATGTTTATTTTTTGTTTTGTCTTGCATTGATTTATGTGGTAGATATTTCTTTTATGATACATATCCTGAATTATGTCTGTACTACCTCAAAAATATATGGTATTTGCAAGTTGTCTCACTTCATGATTATTTATAATAAATATTTTTGCCCAATACTCTTCAGCTCCGTCACTTCAACAAGGCCTGCGCCGCTCTAACTCCTTACCGGTCCCAGTCCAAGTACCGCGAGGGTGTGGCCATCATCATGAACAGGCTGGCGCAGCGCATACAAGACAAGTACGGTCGGCTGAGACCCGTCAACCTCGACAAGGAGGACTACGAAAAGGAGAGGTACGTGTTCCGGGGGCGGATTCGACACGGGACACGTGACGTGTGATAACGTGGTGGGGGGGGGGGGAGTTGACAGAAACATGTGACAGTCACTGTATATAATAAACTATAAATTTCTTACAAAATTATGTCTTGTCCATTAGATAATCATTTACAGAGTAATAACACTTGTTGACTAGTAAGGAAAACAAAAGTTTTTTAAATTTTGTATAAGTTAAATCTTTTATTTTATTCGGTATTTTGTTATACATATATAATAGGGGCTATATTTTGTTATATATAATAAAGGATGACCTCAAGGCTCTCCCAAACACTTAAATCGTCTTATATTTTTCTATGTAACTTCACAAACTCTTAAATTGTGTCATATTTCAGCATATAGTCATTAGCTGATAAATAATATGTTTCTAACAGAGATCAAATACATCAGTGGATCTTCCGCGGCTACCACTTCACTGAGAAAGATAATTGTACTTTCGAAGAAGTTGTTGACGTTGATTTGATTACATCACTAGGTGCGTATGATCTTTTGAATTTGATCATCAATGAATTTTGATCGATTACTGTACATAATATATTATTGTTAGAACAGATTATTTAAGCCTTGTTCTTCATAACAGATTCTACCAAGACTTCGGGAGGGGGGTATGTATTTTTTATTATGTTATTTCAATGAAATTTATTGAAATATGAGTAAAATATGCATATATATTTATCAGAATCACCTCTAACAGGGAGCCGTCACCTCCGGTCGTGGCAGCGCCATCTAAACCCTTCGTAAGATATTATATAGAGTATATAAAATTATAATTTCATATAATATAGTTATAAGTTGTATTTGTATTTGTCAGGGTTCTAAACGTAATCCCCGACGTCGCGGTTCAATGGAGTCGCTGTCCGACGTGAGTGACGAGCCGGATATAAGAAACAACAAGGACGACAAAATGTTTAAGTTAGTATTATACGGTATTCTTTAATAAAGTTCACAAAGAAAACATTTTTAGTTTGCTTTGTCTATATAACATGTTTATTAACTTATACATTACAGAGGACGAGGCGAACCCCCACGGTATGAACCTTATAGCTCCCGTCCAAGAACCAGTCCCTATACAGATAAGGTAAATATTGAAGTGTAATAAATATAGTGTGTATGCGATATTATAGAATCAAGTCTAGCGTAAAGTCACCTTTATAAAACATCTCATGTGTCCATCCAAATATGGTGGACCACCCATTGGCCTAAGCTTTCGTTGTGTTATGTTAAAATCTTCTATTATTATTGATAATGACTTAAAGCTACAAAGACGTTTCTTTTCAAACCCAGTAATTAACCACATTGTAGCGACCCTGAAAGCAGTTTCCGTTTTCTGCTCAGTTTTCATTATAATATAACAATATTATTTTGGAATTACAATAATTCAAGTATGTTGCAAACATCGCGATCGAAAGAAGATATTATTTGTTTGGTAGTAAATTTCTGCCTTAATATTATTTACTCTGTAGGTACATATATTGGTGTCTGTGTAATTACGTTGCTGAATATAAATGAACTGAACTGTTGAAATTCTTGCTATTTTTATATCCAACTAGTTTTTGCCCGCGACTTCGTCCGCGTTAATTTCGTCATTAGTAATACATATATGTATAGCTGACCGGGCAAACTCTATTCCGTCTTCGATAACCCGGTATTGGTATTTATTAAATTTCTATTGTTTCAATCGAACAGAATGATTGACATCTTAGTTAGTTGTCAAGTCTAATGTCAAAAAATCGTTTGTATGGGAAATAGAAAAGGGCTGTTTTTAGGATTTTCCCGGCAATTTTTCCAATTTTACTCGCCTTTTAAACTTTCCCTGGACTTCCAGGAGTATTTCAAGACGAAAATTAGCCAAATCGGTTCAGCCGTTCTCGAGTTTTAGCGAGACTAAGGAACAGCAATCCATTTTTATATATATAGAAGATAAATTAGATTGTAGACCTATCTAAATAAAAATATGTGGTATTAGATAAATTTTCCATTAAAGATTAATTATACTCAACTAGAAGACCCGGTGAACTTCGTATCGCTCTATAATCAAGATATATCTGTTACGTTTTTTTATTTATATTTTTGGAGTTTACCTTTAAGCCATAAATCTCCGTTTTGAAGAGCGATAGAAGGATTGACATATTAGTGAGTTGTCAAATCCAATGTCAAAAAAACACGTTTGTATGGGGAATGGAAAAGGGCTGTTTTTAGGGTTTTCCCGGAAATGAGTCAATTTTTTTCGGCTTTCAAACCTTCCCTGAACCTCCACGAACATTTCAAGACTAAGATAAGATAAATCCGTTCAGCCGTTCTCGAGTTTTAGTGAGACTAAAGAACAGCATTTCATTTTTATATATATTGATGAATGTAACTGTTTATTCCAGGGTTCAACGTCTCGTCCTCACAACTACTCATACAAGGTGAAGCTGGCGGATGAGAAGTGTGCAGCGGCCAAGCAGGCGGCCAGGAGGGCCCGGGACTACCACGAGAAGAACCCGGAGAAACATCCGCTATACCCCGACGAGTGGAGGAAGTTCTGGAACAGGAGATACAAGGAGATACAGGCCGGTACGTGATAAATACACACATAGATAGAGATTACAAGAGAGTGGGAGGGGATAAGGTATATATACTAGAAGACCCGGTGAACTTCGTATCGCCCTATAATCAAAAAATATCTGTTACGTTTTTTTATTTATATTTTTGGAGTTTACCTATTAAAGCCATAAATCTCCGTGTTTTGAAGTGCCACAGAATGATTCACATATTAGTTAGTTGTCAAATCTAATGTAAAAAAAAAGTTTGTATCAACAACTAATAATAAATACAAAATTTATTTAAAAAAAAACATTGTCCAGCGGACAAAATTGTGAATCTAAACCATTCCGAGATCCCCTTGAACAAACACAAAAAATTTCATCAAAATCGGTCCAGTCGTTTGAGAGAAGTTCAGTGACATACACACTCACAGAAGAATTATATATATGAAGATAGTGTAAGAGAGTGGGGGGAGGGGGGCACATAACAAAAATGCTCAGTTGATGTCCGACGAACGTTCAAATAGAATTGGATTTTTTATGAAATTTCTATAAATTATCATAATCATATTCTTTAGCTAAACTTAATAGCCATTAGAAATTTCTGTAAATTTTTGTAGTTGTGTGGGTATAATTATAAAAAATGATTTTTGCTCGGTCATTACAGAAGGCAAAGATCCATCCAAATACGACTTTAAGCCGGAGTGGATCGTGTACTGGACGGGCAGGATGAAGGAGCTGCACGAGGAGGAGCTCAAGACGACTGTTCTGGAGATATACAGGAGACTGAGACTCACACCGCCCGACGCCACGGACAGACGGTACTGGTGTTATAAGTATAGTGAGGACATTGGGAATAACGAAACAATAACTATTACTCAATAAGAAATTTAGGCCAATAAATAAGATATAAGGTAACGTAAGGTGGCTTAGAGGTTAAAGGTCGTTCTCTCATGCATGAGGCCGCGGATTCGAAACCTGGCAAGTACTAATGTCTTATGTAGTTTCTAAGACTTATAATTTCAAATTGAAAGTTTGAAATCGCCAACCCGCCTTGAGCAAGTGTGGTGATTAATGCTCAAATCTTCTCCATATGAGAAAGGCCATTGCTCAGCAGGGGGCTCTGATAGGCTGATGATGATGAAACAAGATATGTATTATATAGAGATATATTGCAATGATTGATTACACTAGTTTACAAAATTTAAATTTTTGTTTGTTGCCGCAAATTTTATGCTTGATATTGTTCACTGATGGTTTGTTTATGTCAAATATACCTTCAAAATTTCTTTAGCAGCTCTAGTTATTTTGGTTCTGGTTTTTGTCATTTAAGCTTATAAATTAATTGATAACAGTCGTATTTTAGTGTTTTAAGATAAATATCAAAAGTTTTTAGTCATGAGCAGTTCAAGGAGATGTTGTTTGAGCAATCCAGATTATTTTTGATACATTTGCGGAGAATATGTCTTTAAATCCTGTAGAAAAGTTATATCACCGTTGGTGAAAAATACCTATTTTGAGTATTTTGGGATGCTCTTGGATAAAAATGAGAAGTCTTGGGCGCCAAATTGTGTTTGTAAATCGTATGTGCTATGTTTAAGATTATTAAAAAGTAGTAAAAGAACTACCTTTAAATTTGGAACACCGACTTTTTGGCGAGAACCACAAAATCATCTCGAAGACTGTTATTTTTGTAGAGTGAACTTAAACGGTTTAAACACTAAAAATCGGGCTAAATGGCTGTACCCCAGTACTAGTTGTGTTCAACGTCCAGTTCAGAAGCGTTTACCTATCTGTTCAGTGCCTAAAAATGTATCAGAACCTTTAAAACAAGACATGAAAAGACCAAGAACATCACAAAATGATGCTGATTTTGAAGATATGTCCAAAGAGTCAAAATGCTTTACTAAAAATGAGTTAGATGATCTTGTTAGAGATTTATATTTTTCAAAACAAGCTTCATAATTGCTAGCATCAAGGCTCAAAGAAAAAAAAATTTCTTTTGCTCGGACACTAAAATAAGTTTTTATCGTACAAGAGAGATAGAATTACGATGTTATTTTTCCGAAGGAGATGGATTTTACCTTTTGTTCAAAAACTTGTTGATAAAAATGGGCTTGAAACAATACTAACCAAACGACTGGCGTTTATTCATTGACAGCTACGAGTATGAGTGAAGAGCAGGGGGAGCGTATGCCTCAAGACTTTGCATCACGGAAGAGCGCTATCAGAGTTTCTGGGATACGAATATGATGTCTGACTAAATTTGCTGGTCTCTGATACGTCATTTTCCAAAGTCTACACATCAGAGAAGAGCTTTAAAACGGAGTTTTTTAGAACTTAACTATTAAATATGTTTCTTTTAGTAGTTTTTCTTAGTAATTACGTGTTTTTTCTGTTTTATTCCTGTATAGCTGAAACTCAAAAACTAGAGCTGATAAAAATATTCTAATTACATTTTTGGAAATGGCAAAGCATATCTAATCAACAACAATTACAATTTCTTTGGCAACAGATATACTGTAAACTAGTGTTATTATTAATAATATATAATGAATTTCCAGTCGTTCGTCTGATCGTCGCAAATCTTCGGAACGTCGTCGGTCAGCTGACAGGAAGAGATCTCTTGATCGACGGAGATCAGCTGAGAGGAGGCGATCAGCTGACCGCAGGAGGTCCGCGGAGAGGAGACACGCCCACCCACACACACACGGACCATACACACGGACACCGGACCACAGGAGGAAGACGCCCGAGCGGAGAGAGCGCAGGTGACTGATACACCACTGGCCTTACAATCGAACACAGTGACAAATAGTTTACAATCAGCTCCTTATATAATAATAAAACTTTATTGCGTCAGATAGGTCGTACATTAAAAAGTAACTTTGGGAGCGTTCAAGTATTACGTAACGCAATTTTCAAAGATTTTTGACCCCCCCTTCCCCCCTCGTAACGCACAGTATTGTTTTTCTGTAGTCCCCCTCCCCCCCTTATCAAAACGTTACGTAACACTCAAGTGATCAATTTCATCCAAAGTCGTAAAACAATATGTAATAGTTTTGTATAGTTTTAATATATTAAATGAAAAAATATCATTGACACAAATCTCCCTCTTCTGAAGAAATTACAGTATGAACACTATGAACTCACGGATAAACACTAACGAATACTAACCACGGAAGGAACATTAAAAGACTGACAATGCAATCTAGGTATTCCCCGTAAAATATCAATTAAGAGGTTTGCAAACTTGGAATAACAAATAAAAATATCGACCAGACTAATACAATCTTGTCAACATAATGTAACGTATATGAAAAGAGTTGCCAGTTGGGGGGTTTTTATTAACATTTTTTTTAGAAACAATGCTACGTAACGTTTTGTAAGAGACACCCCCTCCCGCCCTTTTAACGCATCATAACGTTTTACGAGACCCCCCCTCCCCAAAAATAGCGTTACGTAATACTTGAACGCTCCCTTTTAAGAAAAACAAACATATTTTTATGAGATACAAATTATTCATACTGGAAAAAAAAAATTCTTAATTTACCACTCGTTTTCATTTCGACCGTATCGCAATTGGTTACAAGCTCAGCTATGTGCTGTACTATGCCCAGCGCTGATTTTCAGCTTGCTCCTTCTACATTATGTTGACTTAGTTAAAAGCCTCGAACCGTTCCGTAACATATTAAAGTGATACAAAAAAAACTGATATAAAAGCAAGTAAAAAAGATACCGGTGAAATGATTATAGAACACAAAAAGAAGTAAATAAACAATTTCTCCAGTTTATAACTACATTTTAAAACTAAACATTAAAAGAACGACAAAAACTTAATACACGCACGCACATCTTCGCATCATAACAACCATAACTCTTATGTGTACATCATGACTAGGACAATTGAAACTATGATTAAATAAAAATAAAGAGTCGTCTAAGTTTTAATATTTTGCTTCATTCGCATTCATTTATAAAGTTTTTTTTTACGTAGCAGCTTCTACTTGTAGACGTAGGTTACAGAGGTTTAAATAAGAATATATTTGCTCGGTTCTTCATTATTTTTATACCCTAATAAGGTATGACGATATGGATGCTCTGTTCTTCTAATAGTTAAAATTAAACTGTTAAATCTAGTTTTATTAAAAGTTGTACTCAATACAATCTTCATTTATCAAAAATGTAATGTATATGTCTCTCACACTTTCATATTGAACATCATTTGAAGTACATACAAATGTAACTGCTCCATGACTATTACTTAAAAAACGATTATTTTCATATATATATTTTTTTTATTCTTGCACAGCCCGATGTTTTTTGTTTCTTTTACATTGCTGTAAGTAATTTAAAGAGAGACAAATATTTATTTATTCTGTTTGTTCATGTCTAGGTCCCCAGGTCACACCCGCGTTCCACGTCGTCGCTCCCCTCTGAGGCACCTTCGAACACGATCAAGGAGTCCTATACATAAGTAGGTTTAGACATTTATTTACATTCATATCAATTATCATATGAGCAGAACAAAAAAATCTGTTGTCATTGTCAACATAATCCTATTTTTCTTAGAAATATTGAGAAATGGTAATTAATAGTAAATGTTTGCCATCAACCACATCAATGTTGCTGAATAGATTATGTTCGCTATCTATAAATTACAAGCATATTACCGTAGTTTTATGAATAGATGAACTGTCACAATACCTTCTACCGTCTAAGTGAATAGAACAGATTATAATTATGTTTTTATTTACAAACATGTGTATTAATAGGAAATTTGTGTCATACTAAGAAGATTAATCCGTTTAAACATTAGTGGCGGGAACGTAAATTTTATGTATTTTTGTGAATATATGGATGATTGTGACATTTTCTTGTAAAATATGAACTTAACTTAGAAATATGGTAAAATATGGAAAATAAAAGTTGGTTTTTCACAGTCTAAATATGACAATCCATGTAAAAAACACATTCTAGACCGAAAATCGCGTATATTAAAAATATGTATTTACATATTAATCCGAGCTCTATATATGTAATATGTAACTCGTCCTCAGAGCGAGCAGTCCTCGTCGTCGTTCGCCTCTGTCCCGCCGCGGGTCGGTTCCTCGCAACCACAGCCCGTCCCGCGAACAACCCTCCATGCAGACAGTCCTCATCTCGGACGATGAACTTAAACCGTTAGTATCACTCAATACTAATTATATATAACAACATTATATTCAGCTACACCACAAATAGTGTCAGTGGTGGCCTAGTGGTTAAAGGGCCCGCCTCTCGTTGCCGTGGGCGCGGGTTCGATCCTGGCCCGGGCAAGTATCAATGTGATTTTTCGGAGTCATGTGTACTTTCTAAGACTATTTAGACATCACTGATTAATGTTGATTCCCAAAAGAGGTTTGATGTTAGGCAGGCGGCCGGTCGTAAAAACAAATAGCCAAAACTATTCACAACATGTAAGGCAGACCCTGGCTATAGCTGGGAAATTGCCAGGTAGAAGATTCAGCTGCACCACATTTTTTTATTGTACATGCATACATAATTGCATGAAGTTCAAATAGGAAACGCTTTTGTTAATATTACTGTAGATTCACTTATCATATGTAAGACAGTATTATTCTATACAACAATTGACATCACAAATTCATATGTCTTCTTCTTCTACCTGGCAATTTCCCAGCTGCCAGGGTCTGCCTTACATGTTGTGAATTGTTTTTTGGCAAATTTTTTTTACGACCGGACGCCTGCCTGACATCAACCCTCTTTGGGAACCCTCTTTTAATCAGTGATGTCTATTAGAAAGTACATATGATTCGGAAAAATCACATTGGTACTTGCCAGGTTCGAACCCGCGCCCTCGGCAACGAGAGGCGAGCCCTTTAACCAGTAGGCCACCGCTGACTTAATTCATATGTATGTTGCACTAATGAGTTATTATCGATCAGTGACGAAGGTCTATCTCCCTGGAATTCTGCGGAGTCTCTGGGTTCTCTCCCGGAAGCGAAGTCCCCGGTCCGTCGCTCGGCCTCCACCAGCGTGTCTAAGTCGTCTCGCAGGCAAGACTTCCACAAACAGGACTACGACGCTGAAAACGTAGTCGCTACATTAAGACTACTAGTAGCTCTAGAAGACTACCTCGGCAGCTTGGGCCCTAAGATCGTAGATTTGTTGGCGGATGCGCTTAAAATGGAAAAGGTATTTATTTTATCAAATACAAACATATCAATTGTAACAATATGTTTCTAATAATTCTGTAAACGAATCCATGTGAATGTTAGTGGTTACTTTTTCAATAATTTAATATTTTTCTTGTCCAATCTATAGGATAAGGCGAATTCGTCCGAAGAGTTGCTCGACAACGAGAAGGCCGTAGTATTGATCGAGACGGCCAAAGAGAAACTGAAGGGAGCGGCTCAGGCGGGACTGGTCCCTGGCAGCGCTGCCGCCGCAGTGAGGACAGCTGTAGTGAGAGCAGCCGCCACCCTACACGCAGCTGACAACAGACTCAAGAAGAAGGTATGGCTTTATACTACTAATATTATAATTGCGAATGTTTGTGAGTGTGTGTGCATGTTTGTTACTGCTTCACGCTCAAACGGCTTGATAAAATTTTGTATACAGGAAGCTGACGTCATGGAATAACACAAAGGCATTATAAATCCCTACTAATATTATAACTCTGTCTGTCTGTCTTTTACGCTTTCACGCCTAAACAACTGAACTGATTTTAATGACATTTGCTACAAAGATAGAGTTGACCTTGAGAAAGAACAGGATATTGTTATACCAGACTTTGAAAGGTTCTCTTGGAAACGCGATATAACTGAACTCGGACAGGGGAAGCCGCGGGCGGAAAGCTAGTGCTATATATACAAGTTAGTATTAATAATTTCGACTCATGGCTATCTAGTCAGATATAACTTATGACAGACACCAGCACGACAAATGTTTAGTTTAGTTACTTACGCCAACGCAGTGATTATAATGATTTAAGATATTCAAATTCAAATGTTAATAAGGCAATTTATGTGAGTGGGAGTCAAATAGATTCAATGTATTTCATTAGTAACATTGTGTATGTATATCTGATTTCAGAAGGAAAATAAGGAGAGTTCCGGCGGTAAAGGCGTCCCCGTGGCGGGGGTGGGGGAGGTGGACCGAGCACAGATCGCTAAACAAATGGCCGCGGCGCTAGTGGCTCAGGGGAAGACAGACGTGTCCTCGGAGGAACTGGCTCAGCTGGTTGATGCTGTGGTATGGAATGATTATATATATATATATATATTACTCATTACACATGTCTTAATTCACACATTCTATAAGATTTTAAGACCTTAAACATACATAATTTTGAATATATGTTACGTCATCCATAAATTACGTCATTGATTTTTTTAGATTTTAGACTCCCCCCCCCCCCCAAATTGACGACATTACCAGTTTGACAAAATAAAAAATATTGCAGATTTGAGAAAAATAGGGTATTATATGATTAAAACACTTGGTTATACTAGAATCGCCTTTTATTATTTTTACTTTGGCAATAATCATTGATAAAATATAAAAGTAAAAAATAGGGAATAATAATATTATTTTAGTATTGTACGCGCCTTAGCCGCCTCTCACATTTGCAGTCCTCACTTACTAGGTGTGCTGGGAGAAATTTCTTTTTAGAAATAATCTTTTTGTACGTGAACAATAAACTATAAATAAATAAATAAGAATGACGTCAATTTCGAAACACCCCCCCCTCTATCTATCATTTACCGTCATCCGGAGACCAAACCCCCCCTCCCTAATTTAGAATGACGTAATATGTGTACGGGTCCCCTATGTAGTAATCAGAGTGTAGGGATAAAAAAAGTCATTTCAAATTTATAACATTATCATTTCGTTGATTTTTTTTATCTTAATTGATCTTTTTGCACTAAATATGATTTATTATATATTCTCCTATGTAATTTTTAAATCCTAATTATCCTATTTGATATTGATTTTCTTATGCTTTGCTATAAGGTGGGTATGGCTGAAGCGAAAAAACGTGAAGCGGAGTCCAAAAAGAAGGTTGAAGCACGAGCCAGCAACAACCAGACGGCGCGACAGACGCTGGCGGGCTCGGGCACCACGTCCGCCTTGAAGATGTTACAGTTCGCGTACGATGATAAAAAGTAAGTTTAATATTAACACCCTTTGTATTATATATTGACTGATTTACCCAATGACATCTAAGAGCTGCGCGAGTATTCATTTAAATGAAACTAATATTTTAGGGACTACTACGCGAATTCTATTATTTTTAAGAAACTTTACACTTTGGTTTCGGTTACTTTGCAGCAACCGTGATTACAGGCAGATGAGATGTCTGAGAAGACGCGTTGTAATCCGAAAAATATTAGTTTCATTTAAATGATTTAGTGTTGATTTATCTAAAACCTTATCTCTATCAGGTCCGATAAAGAAGACGTTCCGGACGTGATGGATGGGCTGTCAGACTCAGACCTGGAGACTCTCCTCAAAAACTTCAACGAACTATCAGCTGAGGAACAACATAGCCTCATAGCGTATCTCAAGAAGCTTGAAGCCCGAGAGCCACAGCGTGTGGAACGATTGAGACAGTACGTGAGCGCTGCGGCGACACACGTGCACGGCGATACTGAGGATAAAACTAGCGCTAAGGAACCGGCCGTCGCCATTGAGAGCGATGACGACGACTACACTGTAGAAGACGTGAGTATACACCGAACATCTCATCGTAATAAACAAATTAAATTAAATCAATGATCTTAAATCACCTTCCGTTTACCAGGTTTTCAAATCGGCGACACAAAAAGTAAAAGAAGATCAAATCCGTCAAGAAATGGAAATTGTGAAGAAATCATTGGAAGAGACCAAGGAATCATGTATTATATTAGAGTCCACGCCGCCAGCTAACACGTCTGTTCCTAATATTATTAATAGTTTCTCATCGGCCACCGACCTGTTGGCGCTGGTTCAGGCCACGTTAC
The DNA here is from genome assembly GCA_916720795.1 of Danaus chrysippus. NCBI lineage: Eukaryota > Metazoa > Arthropoda > Insecta > Lepidoptera > Nymphalidae > Danaus > Danaus chrysippus. Next base: position 11,396,737 of record CAKASE010000074.1, on the reverse strand, counting down.
AATCGACACCCGCACAGACCCCGGCCGTCGGTCAAGTGATGTCAGATGTAGTCATGAGTACTACACAACCCAGGTCCTTCGGCGACCTGCCTGAATCAGTGAAACCTCAACCACACTTACTTCCTACAGCAAATAAACAAACTCCCTTTATTCAGCAAAATATGTCACAAATTTCTGCCAACATAACTAATATTGCTAATCAAAATAGTTTCCACAAAGCTAACATTCCATCTTGGGAGACTGGACAAGAGGCAATTTCAGATAGAGCTAATATACAACAATTTGATAATAATGACAACCAACAAGGAGGGAGTTATCAAGATAACTTTCATGACGTATCCAGAGGATGTCAGGATAATTATTATCAAGGAAATAGAAATCAGGATAGTAATTACTATCAAAAAGAACCAGAGTGTAATATTAATACAGGCGCAAGGGTCCCATATAACCAACAAAACAATTATAATCAGACTCCAAAAGGAATGCACAATAATATGAATCAGGGACAAAATAATTTTAATCAGTTACCTCAAGGGTCACAAGACAGTTATAATAATTATAATACAAATCCCGGCAGCTACAATCAAAATAGATGTCAAGGAAATTACAATCAAAACGCCAGAGAAAATCAAAATACCTTTAACCAATTAGGTAGATTTGATAATAATTACAATAATCCTGCACCGCGGAGTCCTATGGACTATAATATGGGCCGAGGAGGTCAAGGCAACCCCAGAGGTCAACAAGACAACTCATATAAAAACCAAGGGAACAGAGGTAACTTTAGTGGTAACAACAATAGATCTCAAGATAACTTCAATACTCGAAATTCAGATCAGCAAAATCAGTTCGGCAACAACCAACAGAATAACTTTAGAGGAAGAGGCAGAGGATACGGCGGTCAGAGAGGGCGCGGCCGCGGATATTATTAAGAATTAGTTTAACCAAAATAATGTTTACAACATACGTATTGGTATCCTGATTGTTTATTGAAATAAATGGGGTATTGAATTTATTTATTTTTTTATTTAAACATCTCAATATATTTAGCTTCATTTATTATAAAAATATATACATTTACACTAGACATGATTTCTATACAAAAGGCACATTTCAGTAAGTCCCCAGTTCCAGTAGGGCGTCTATGTGTTCAGTTTCTGGAAGAATGTCGATTTCAAGGTCTTCAGACTTAATATTATTCCCGCCTTTGTTATCCACACCAAAAAATCTGAACAATTTTGACAAATTTATAATAGCGTACGCCGAGTTCGCAAGGACCTCTTCGACCATATCCTTTAAGACTTGGAAGGCTGATAAAATATTAGGGCTTATTTTTGTTTCTGAAACAAACAAGAAACATATTATTATTCATACATATATACACATTCTTTTCTCTTAATTTGAAATATACAAATAATAATTACTTGACGTATTATGCTTGTTGACATCGAACAGAAACAGGAAGAAGTTTATTTGTAAATACAGGTCTTTCTCCGTGTACTCGCGGAACATGACGCCTTTCTCGCATAGCCTGCAGAGCGGATATCCGGCGGCGAAGGTCTGCGGTAGGCGCGGCGAGCGATACCCGCAGGCGGGGTCCTCGCACGACAACCACCCTGTATAATACTCGCTGTGATACTGACGCATTTGTAACGACAACTGATTCTGTATACACGCCAAGTAGTCGATAGGTTTCACACTACACTTCTCGTTCTGACACCGCTCCAGGAACGTGACGCTCTCCTTCTCCACCTGCCTGAACGTGTCTCGTATCCTGTTTTCAGTTCTACATTTCTCGTTGACGCAGATGAAGGTGAATTCTTTGCAGTATCTGTATTTTTCTTTATCGTTCTCTACTTCGTATGTATCTGTATTGGAGATTTCCTTCTTTATTATCTGACGGTAACCCGAGGGGTCCAGGCCGAGGCAGTCCGCTACTCGAGCCGGATCCAATCCCTCGATGGGTTCGCATATACGAGATATGACGGGGTGTAATTGATGGGCCAAATAATATTTGTAGTCGACGCTAAGATGTTCAGAATTTTTCAATTCTTCTATGTGATAAGCTCTCTGCGTCGCGCTATTAGCTGTGCCGTCCTCACAGATTATATACGGAACTATGTCGCCCTTTTTGAAACGTCTGCTATTTTTGCTGTTCAATCTCAAGGCTACCTGTACGTGCGGCTGGGTGTTCTTGTCTGCGTATTCGTTAGGATTTTTGGTAAGCTGCTTAGTTATTGTCAATAGCGATAGAGGCATTTTGCTGTTCATTAAATCTTCTTTCAATTTGTTTAAATGATTTTGTATACTTTCTAGTCTCTCGTCAGCCGTCTGCTCGGAAAGAATTTGTGTTAAGATAAATTTACCGGCCTCTGCGGCTAGCTGTGACCAATCTCTCCTGACAATATCTAAGCCTTTGTGCTCTTGATTATAAACGAATTCACCGCTTTTGTTTTTACTGACCACTACAGCAGCATATTTCTTTTTCTTCAACAGAAGTAGATATTTAAATACTCCATCAATGTCTAATTCGATCTGTTTGTACTTCTTATTGATTTCTCTTTTCAAGTCGTTGCCTATCTTAAATACGTAATCGTAGTCTAAACAGTTTGTATTGATCATCAAACTGTCGGTATCACCGTAAACCACTTCATAATTTAGTTTCTGAACAATTTCTTTGGTGTCCATTAGAATCTCTCTACCCTTCATAGTGACTAAAGCAGCTAAAGGTTTCGCATAAAACCTAGAATGTGTAAAGCCAAGACAACCATACATAGAGTTTGCAGTAAGCTTTAACGCCATCTGCCGAATATTATATTGCATGTACAGTTCGGAAGCAAGTTCAGGTGATTTCATTAGTCTTTTAACTTCCCGTCTACTTTCAACCAGTTTTCTTATCTGTGTGGGCAGTACTCCGAATTCCGTATTAGGAGCGGGTAGAACCAGATTATTGATGTCATCATCTGAAGCAGTGCCGTTTTTTCTTTTGATAGTCGTAAAACAAATATTATATTCTTGAATTATACTTGGATATAAGGAGTTGAAGTCCATTAGAAGGATGAGTTTATCGTAGAAGCCTTTCTTAGGGTCGAGCACCAGGCCTCCAGCGTAAGCCGCTTTCTTCTTTGCCTGTTTCTTTGATACGTTTCCAGTTTCGTCCTGATCGTCTTCTTCGCCGTCAGCCTTCTTTCCATATATTTTATCAGGCACAATGTAGTTCTTTTCAGTGAAAGCGTGCAGTAACAAGAACTCATTCCTTTCCGACCGGCCGCCCATCAAAGTTCTGGACATAATATTGCCCGCGATTTGCGTTATTTGTAGGGCCAGTGGTATCACATTGAGTTCGCACATTATCTTCAGAATGTATGAAGCATCCTGCATACTTAGTGAAACTAATTGTAAAAGGTCACTTGAACTTTCATTATATCGGGGTAGGTCTTCAACAGATACGTCAATTCTCTCCCCTTCTTTCATTTTCAGGACACTAACACATAAAGAATCTAGATCGAAGCTCCTCGCCCTTATAAGCTCCATTGCAGATAGTTTTATATCACAGACCAGTCTCCCAAGAAAAGCACTTCTCGCTGCGAATTTCTTTTGCGGAGCTACTGATCTCTTTAAGCGACCGAGTCGAGACCAATTCGGAATACGCAGGTCCAATATGTTGCCTATGAGTAAATCCTGTTGAAATCCTTGCAGGTCATGACCTACAACTAAATCCGGATCAAGCTTCCAAAACTGTACCATAAAGTAATTAAGGAGCTCCCTCTCATTGTCACATTTCGTTAATTTTGTTGCTTTATATTGTTGCATTTGCTGTTTCAAATCAATCGGCCACATGTCATTGCATTTTGTCATCACTGTAACAATTACAAAAATATATGTTATGTTTCATCTAATAAGCAAAATATAACATGAATAAAATACTCACCACAAAAGTGTTGATGAAAAGGTGGATTTGGTGGTGGCTTGTGTATAGGGAAGGAATTGTGAGCTAGACAACTCATCATCAATATTTTTGTCTTATTTGTTTTTGGATCACTAACTGTCCTCATATTTAACTGTAAAAGTTAACAATTCATTAATGTGTAAAAATATAGCACATTCATACAATCTACAATGTTTTATGTAAAAAAGTTAATCTCTTTGACACCATTTAAAATAATACAAATATTTTTGGACTAACTGCATGAAACTCTGTCCAGTCAGAATTTTACTTTTTGAGGAAATTTCAGACATACAAACATACCTACATAAGAATTAAAAATTGAACATTCCTAAAAATCTACTAAAATCATTAAATATATGAAATTATAATACATACAGTGGCAATAACAATAGGGGGTGGTTCTAAATCACTATCATTTCTTATGACGGCCACATTCTCCATTTTTTCACATGATGCTTCTAATTTGCACCAGGACACTTTAGCTTGAACACTCTCAACATTTTTCACCTCCAACCAACATGGACCTTTAATCTTTCTATCAAGCAAAAAGCTTTCCAGTGAAGATGTGTTGGTACCAAATATATGAGAAAATGTCAAATATTTCTTTCCTACTGGTGGAATTGGAAAAGAAGCCTGTAAAGATAAAATATTGTTATCATGAACAATATAAATATTTAATCCATGTAAACTAGTTTCTATTTAATACTCACAGAATATTTGACCTCCAAATAATCACATTGGGCAGGTATGTCTGGTAGATTGAAGCAATAGTTTTTAGTAACTTTCCTTGACTTGAATTCTTTTAAACCAATTTCACTAGCAACACTGTTGTTGAATTCTTCATAAACATCCATCATTGTCACCTCTTGATCTGTCGCCTCCAAGGTTATGGGATCTAATTTCTATAAAAATACATACAAATAATACATAAAGAGAAGTATATGGAGTCCTATAAAATGATTTAAATATTTATATAAACCTACATATTCTCTTGGAAGAAGGAACAATTGTCGGTTAACATTTTTCACAACTAAGCAGCATGAAGCACAACTCTCTTTCTTCTTGGATGGATTAACATATACTTTTCCAAATAAATACACGACTCCCGGTTTAACATATTTATCTTCCCAAGCATCGAGCCAATAAAACTTCAACACTTGTTCCCCATCCTTATTCTTCTGTAAAGGCAACTGTACATCACTCTGTATGCTAACAACAACCTGATTATCATTCTGCGACCAATTACTAGATAAGGCTTTCAATTCCTTGGGCTCTTTCTTTACTGGAAATATATCAAAATCTTCTTTAAAATCTTCAGCAACATCTTGTAATATGTCAGTCATTTTAGTCTCTTCTTTAATTGGAACTTGTGGTAGTTCTGCATCATTGCTGAAATCATCACCAAAGTCTAGATCATCAACTTGAGTTGCAAATTCTTCTATAATTTGACTGGGAGACTCTTCTATTTCTTTCTTTATTTCTTTGTCTATTAACCATGTAGATTTCTTTGGCTTTTCCTGATCAATAATTGGTTGCTTATTATCTTCAGCCTGAAAACAGGAATAAATAAAATAAAAAAAAACATATTGTCAATATATTTTTTAAAGCAATATTTCTAATACTTACAACATTATCAACATCCATAACAACAGTTTCTTCCTTTTTCACAGGTGGTGTTGGTTTTTTAACAGATGATGACAAATTTTTAAAATAATTCTGGGCATCTTTCTTACTTGAGTCAACTATGCTTTTTCTATTTGGAACAACAATCTTTGGTTTCACTGCTGATGATGAAGTACCATCTAAATCTGACATGATATCAGATAAAATATTGTCATCTGATATTTTGGCATCCTGTAAATGAGAATAAAATAGTTTAGTTGAAATATATTGGAAGTTGTATTAGTTTAGATGTGTTTTGTTGAACAATTCATACCTCTTTCTTTTTATTTGGCATAGCACCAATAAGATTCCTGATATTTCCTTTCCCAGCTGGTTGGGGAGCAACTTTAGCTTTTCTTTTGTGGCCTCTGCCTGTTTCTTTGCCATCTTTAGCCACATAAGTATCTTCAATCTCATCATCATCAAATATTTCCCTACCATCCTCCACGTAACCTGTCCCATCTGTAAACCAAATAATTGATAATTAATTCACAGAACTTACTACACAAACAATGTTGGGTTTTAATAACAAAAAATTAATAGGCTTTGAATATTAAACTTGTCTATAGGGATGATTAAATATATAATAATTTAAAATATACATCTAGTTGAATAACAATTTTCACGAACATACCATCTTCAATCCAATCGTCTTCTTGTCGCTGTAATACACGATTACTGTATTCAGACTCATCAACTAAGTCATACACATTCTCCAATTCATCCACGTCGTATTTATGTTTAGAGCCTTTCCCCTTTAGTTGTTTTAATTTTTCTAAAGCCGACAAACGACCAGTCTTGTCAACTTTTTGCCGTTTTGCCCTGGTAGCCGCTGTAAATATAAGAAAAGCAATTAATGGTCTATAATAACACTCAACACATTTTAATTTATGCAATGCGTACCTAAGGACTCTGCCATCATTTACAATATATGTTTCTTATAATAACAAATTAACTTTTAGTCAGATAAATAAATTAAAAACAACTAAAACTTCTATCATTATGACACTTCAATTTGGCGCGAAACTGGTTTTACCGATTATAGACTAAAGATTGCTTAAATGTTAAACGAACCAAAAATCGAATTAATCATATAAACATACGTTTAATGGATTAAATGATTTTTAAAACTAAATCTACTATTATTCTAATTTGATTTGATAATCTTTATAACTGAGAGGTATTCATAAAAATATTTAGTTTGAAGTGAAATTATTTCAAAAGATTGGAAAATCTCAATAAAATAGTTTTCTATTAAAAATTTAAATAATAATAAATATGCTGGTATTTTTTTAAACAGTATAAAATATAAAGACAGTTGGATAACTGAACTATTTTACTCTGTATACTCGTAAATAGAAGTGTTTGATATTTTACGCGCCAAAAATATTGTCAGGCTTAATGTCGTTGGAAGTTTATTGTGATACAAAAACTTTCGTTACTTTACTCCATCATTGAACATTTTATTATAACTTTTTATGATTGTAAAAGTGTCTTTTACTTAAGAATCCTTGTTAATTACATTAAATAGAAAATAAGTTTTAGAACCTTAAAATGGCTATGCGCGATTATGCTGCCGACAAAGGTACGATTCTTGTAGTACAGTTTATGTTCTATTTATTACTTTGTTTTTAACTAGTGATTGTTTTTTAGAAAGCTTTAAAAGCTTCTTCATTGATTTCTGTCAGACGGACGATGAGGGTCACAAGAATTTTAAATATGCGGATCAACTTACGAGAGTGGCTCACAGGGAACAGGTAGGAAGAAAACAATATAAAAAGTGTTTTAAAGCTAATCTTACACTTAAAAATTCATAAATTTAATAATTATTGGGATCCTTTAACTAATAGATATCTCTTTCAGGTGGACTTTATTGTAGAACTAGATGATTTACATGAGGCAAATGAGGAACTCGCTGAAGCTGTTATCAAAAACACCAGGAGATACACAAATATGGTGTCTGACGTGGTTTACGAGATGTTACCCGAATATAAGCAGAGAGAGGTTGCAAATGATTAATGTTTTATTAATTGTAAGGCCGTTAAGTGTTTTTAACAAGTAGTTATATTTAAGGTAGTAGCAAAAGATGCTTTAGATGTATATATCGAGCACAGGATAATGTTGGAAGCTAGAAACCACAGAATTCCAGGAGAGATGAGGGACCCTCGCAATAGATATCCACCGGAACTGATCAGACGATTGTAAGTTAAATTAAAATCCAAATTAATTATACATTTTTTAATTCAAAGGCATAGAAACATTGATATTAGGTTTTTTATAATAATAATTATTTATAATATAAGGAAGGAGAAACATCAAGTTATTAATGTTTATTAATATTTCAGTGAGGTTTACTTCACAGACATGTCAACATCAAAAAGCGTTCCTATCAGAGATGTAAAAGCTGAACACATCGGTAAATTGGTTACTGTAAGAGGTATGTCTTTAACAATAAGCCTATTAACATATATGTTGAGTCTTATGTATAAGGTTAATGTAGCAAATAAGAAATTTTAATTTTTTTTGCTGTAAACACTTCACACTGTATTCTACATTATTAAAAAATATATATGTGTATTTGTTTGTGAAAAGACAGTTTTTGTTGCAGTAAAAAAGGATAAGTAACACACCTTTTAACATACAAGAGCTTATATAATGTATATTATAAAAATATATTTATATTTAAAAAACTAGTAGTTCATCAAGCATAAATACCATACATATATTTCATAGTTGCTAGGCAAAGTTTCAAAAGCATCAGTTATACATTGAAATCAAACTAAAACGCGTCTACAAACATTTGTTATTTTGCACATTGGCCCTTATACATAGGAGCCATCAAATTTAAGCCAAATAAGAATTATTATATATATTAACATTTAAGTATTTTTGTAGGTATTGTAACTAGATGTACCGATGTGAAACCTTTGTTAGTGGTGGCTACATACTCGTGTAGTGCTTGTGGAGCTGAAACCTATCAGCCAGTAAGGTCTTTACAGTTTACCCCACCACCTGCCTGTACGGCAGATGAGTGCAGAATTAATAAGACAGCTGGACAACTGCACTTACAAACCAGAGGTTCCAGGTTCCAGAAATTCCAGGAGTTGAAAATACAGGAGCATGTAAGGAACAAAATTTATGATCAATATTTTTATTAGATTTTTTCATATTTCAAGTTGGTTTTGTAAGAGTTACCAAAATGAAAGAAAAATTCTCTGTATTAGTTTTGTAAATAAACTTAGATTTGGCCAAATTTAATGCTTAAAGTTTGTAAAACTGTATTAGTTATACTTGTCAGTAATGTTAAATAATTATGAAGTCAAGTACATTACATATTAGGTTCTATCATTCAGTCCTAGCTACTTCCCACAATATATATGAATTTAATATATTCTATTGAATATTACAAAAACCTTGGAAGACTAGATATATTATGGTACTTAGTTTATGACTGATATAACAATAATTTTCATAAATACTAATATTATCTAAATTAAACTGCCTGTTTCTAATAAGATTTTCATACATTTCAGTCGGATCAAGTGCCAGTGGGTCATATTCCTCGTCAGCTGTCAGTGTATTGTCGTGGGGAGACAACTCGTCGAGCTCAGCCCGGTGACCATGTGGCTATAACCGGCATCTTCTTGCCACTACTGAACTCCGGTTTCAGACAGATGATTCAGGGACTGTTGTCGGATACATACTTAGAGGCTCATGTATGTTTGTGGCCATATAATTAATATAACATAGGGAGCGTTTAAGTATTACGTAACGCAATTTTGGGGGAGGGGGGGTCTCTTACAAAACGTTACGTAGCATTGTTTCTAAAAAAATATTAATAAAAACCCCCAAACTGACAACTCTTTTCATATAGGTTACATTATGTTGACCAGATTGTATTAGTCCGGTCGATATTTTTATTTGTTATTCCAAGTTTGCAAACCTCTTAATTGATAGTTTACTGGGAATACCTAGATTGCATTGTAAGTCTTTTAATGTTGCTTTCGTGGTCAGTATTCGCTAGTGTTTATCCGTGAGTTCATAGCGTTTATACTGTAATTTCTTCAGAAGAGGGAGATTTGTGTCAATGATCTTTTTTCATTTAATAGATTAAAACTATACCTAACTATTACATATTGTTTTACGACTTTGGATGACATTGATCACTTGAGTGTTACGTAACGTTTTGAAAAGGGGGGGGGGCTACAGAAAAACGTTACTGTGCGTTACGAGGGGGGAAGGAGGGGTCAAAAATCTTCGAAATTGTGTTACGTAATACTTGAATGCACCCATAGATGTTTAGAAGTCAAAACTCAATGTTCAATTACTATAAGCGTGAAAGCGTAACAGACAGACCGACAGAGTTATTTTCGCATTTATAATATTAGTAGAACAAATATGTATATGAGAAATCGTTTTCTGCAGTCCGTGAGCTGCATCAATCAAGCTGATGAAGGTGAGTTATCAGAAGCACTTACAGAGGAGGAGCTGGCGGAGTTAGCGGAGGACGACCTGTACTCACGGATGGCGAAGAGTTTAGCGCCGGAAATATACGGACACGAAGATGTTAAGAAGGCGCTGCTGCTGTTACTGGTTGGAGGAGTGGATAAGTAAGACGGAGTACACATACATATATGTAGTACTAAAATAATAATAATATGATAATAAAAAAAGTATTATGTGGTCATATATTTTCTTTGGAATGTAATTCGAAGGCAGCCCTGGTAAGTTCGTTCCAAATTTGGTTAGGTTGAGAGAGTAGCTTGGACGGTGGAGGTGAGCGTATAACGCGCGTTAGATAGGGGCCACTTAAACCTACACCTGGGTCGCAAGTCCCAAGCACTGTTGAAGCTTCTCTCCCTGCAACGATAGACCCGGCACTTGCGCGGTGAATCAATTGAATGTTGAGAAGTTTCGTCTCATATGGAATTTAGTTTATGAATGCTTATAGATACATTGTTAAAGAATACTAATTATCATTTCAGGCGTCCAAACGGTATGAAGATCCGCGGTAACATCAACATCTGCCTGATGGGTGACCCCGGTGTGGCCAAGTCCCAGTTACTGAACTACATCGACCGCCTCGCGCCTCGCTCTCAGTACACCACCGGCCGGGGCTCCTCCGGTGTAGGACTTACAGCCGCTGTTCTAAAGGTTATATAATATTATATTGAACTACTTTAGTAATATTACTTGGTTTTCCGTATGTTCTCAGTTTCTTTGAAGTGAAATCTCTTCAGTATCAATGAGATTTTAAACTTGATGAAACCTAGAAATAAGTTCATAGACACAAATATATAAATGAGAGAATGAGCGAATTACGTTCTCGGTTATTTGTTCAATGTAAAAACATACAAACTGTATAATGTGTAACATATTATGTAGGATAATTATGGTTACAGTTCCGAATTCCAGTTGTGTTTTGTTTTATTTTATTTTAGTTTATTGGAGGAAAAAACAGCACAGGAATGTAATAAAAAATATAAAAAATAACACAGTAAATTAAAGACAAAGTCCTTAAACATTTCTCACTAAGAAATATAGATAAATTAAAAAGAGAGGCCGCTTGAGCACGCATCTCTAATAATACACTTGATAAAAGCGATGTGTACAAATAAAGTGTGTAAATTTAATTTAAGGATGTGAAGGGAGTGATGGTAAATGTGCAGAGAAAATCTAGCGCTTAAACTAAACTCTTAATCAATGTTAATGAAAAACAGGACTGCGAGGTGGCTTATTTTTTTTTATAATTTGTTATGAAACACGGCTGAATTGTGACGTAAAATATCAACTGGAGAAAATTCGTTATTATAAATGCGACATATTGATGAATATTATACTTCTTTTTTAAAAATAAATGTAAGTAAAACTTAAAAATAAATATAGGGTGGCAACCAGAGGTTCCAGGAAAACTACGAAACATACTTATATGTATATTAAAATACGAATTACATGTTAAAACTTATAACCTATTACCTATACCTAAGACTAACATAGCGTTAAGTCCGCCCTTTGTACATTAATTTTTTTTTGTACAATAAAGAATAATAATAAAAATAAAAAGACTACATGATTGCCCCAATGTTAAGATGACAATAGCATTCTATTGCTTGTGTGGTATATGGAATCTTCTGGTTCCCATGGCTTGGTGTTGGTTCCGCGGAGTCAGCGGCATCACTCATTATACGATATTTTACCTATACAAAGATGTCGCCCCGGCGATGTTCAATTTGTTTTCCTCATATGTAACAAACCTTTAAATAACTTTTTAATGTCGTTTCTCATAGGATCCTTTCACCGGCGAGATGATGTTGGAGGGTGGAGCGCTAGTGTTAGCGGACCAGGGCGTGTGTTGTATCGACGAGTTCGACAAGATGGCTGAAAACGACCGGACCGCCATACACGAGGTCATGGAACAACAGACTATTAGTATCGCTAAGGTGAGCTCTTTATATAATAACTTGGATACTTGTAAATTATCTACAAAAACATAATAAAATTCTTTTTATATGGTTCACGCAACACTAACTGACTGTAACTTTACCCTTGAACCAGTTAAATGTGACTCAAATAATACTCATTTAGTATGACAAATACTCCTTGTTGTTATTCTTGTATGTTAATTGCATTCAGGTAAAATTCATTGAAAAATAACTTTTACAGTCATACTCCGAATCTCCTATAAATTTCAATATATTCTCACATATTTCAAAAATAATGCCTACATACAATACATATTATATAAATATACTTTCTGATTGTATTGAACTGTAGGCCATCAAATATTTGCCCACCAAGATTTAAACAGGTTTGATGTTACAAAGCAATAAAAATCAAATTAATAACGTAAAGTCCATTTAAAAGTCGTAATATCAGGATTCTACTGTATACATTGTTAATATATAATAATATTTTATTAATATTAATATTTCCAGGCGGGTATAATGACGTGTCTGAACGCCCGCGTGTCCATCCTAGCGGCCGCCAACCCCGCCTACGGCCGCTACAACCCCAAGCGAACCATCGAACAGAACATACAGCTGCCGGCCGCGTTATTGTCCAGATTTGATCTGCTGTGGCTAATACAGGATAAACCCAACAGGTGAAAAAATATGATTATTTGTTCTTCTTGCATATTACCTATAGCAACAATACCATTTGCACTTATTTGCAATTATATTGTGTACTAGTTTCTATTCCTAACTTGAGTTTGTACATATTGATATTGAACTCTGATTGATTTATATAAATTTAAATTCAATAAAAAAAATATGGTGAGCAATCAGCAGCGACATCTATAGTCAGAATCACGTGATGTCATATAAAATTCATATCTGACGTTATTCCGCGTACACTACTCGGCATCCCCGAATAAATTGTAAATATGTTCTCCTTTATCTAAACTACTCAACATTAAAATTTTCATTAAAATCCGTTAAGTCGTTTCTTGTGAATAACCGACACACATCCACACGCACACAAATTCGTATTTATAATAGTAAGATAATATAATGTGCATTTACAGTGCTTCAACTTTAAGCTTTCATTGTACATAATGAAAAAACTATCTCATAATGAAACTTACTTGCCGATCCCATCTAACATGGGAAAAGGCAAAGAATATAATGAAACTTACTTATATATTTACTAGATAACTTGGTCTATATTAAATAATATATTAACCCACAGAGAGAAGGATCTCGAGCTAGCCAAGCACATAGCGTACGTTCATCAACATTGCTCTCAGCCAGTGACGGAGACGAAGGCTCTCAGCATGCGGCTCGTGAGGCGGTACATAGCGCTCACACGACGATACCAGCCCGCTGTACCCACCGCGCTGTCTGAATATCTCGTCTGTAGGTTGCCTTATATACATTCTACCTTATTTTGGGCAAAAAATCATATATAAATTCATATTAAACATGTAATTTATCTAAATTTTATATTTAATTTGTGTGTACTGTATAATATGTCATACTGATACCCGTGGTCAATTACTTACACGTTTACAATAATATACTGAATCGTGTCTGCTAAAAGTTAATTAAGTCCACGATACAGTCCTAGCGTAGTGTGGACGTATGTTTACTGTAAAATGCATTGTAAAGTTTTTTTACAAATAAATAAATAAATGTTTATATTATCCGTAGCATCATACGTAGATCTACGTCGTGAAGCACGTAACGCCCGTGACGTCACCTTCACGTCCGCCAGAAACCTGCTCGCTATACTTCGATTGTCGACTGCGCTCGCTAGACTCAGGTATGGGAATGTTACTCTTATATTCTTGAGAAACATTTACAGTAGTCTTATGACTAGTTTATTTTGAAAAACAATATACTGAGTGTTTGAGTTTTTGTTGTTTGATTATGTGTGCAGAGTTATAATTGAAAAGCTGAAAGAAATATGTTTTCATCGTAAGAAATCTCTGTGACTTCTATGCTTAACGTGTCTATAACGTTAGAAACATCTTCTAAGTACCTATGATATTATTATATGAATTTATTTGTTTTAGATTGTCAGATGTCGTTGAGAAGGAGGACGTCTCAGAAGCAATCAGACTGGTTGAAATGTCGAAACAATCACTGCAACACGTCGATGAAAACGTTCAGAGGTTTGTTATTACGAATTTAAAAAAAATTATGACATATACTCTGCTCGCGACTTTCTCTGAAGAATGAAGATTAGGGCTAATTACGACCTAGTGACAAGTAAAATATAGCTATTCATTAATGAGGCTATGTGATAAAAACGTGAATATGTAGTTGTATTTTTATTGCAAATTCTAAAACAATAATATATACAAAAATAATGTTTGAAGTCGATCACGCTTGCCATTTAGAGATGCTGAAATTAGATTAAGACATTCACTAATCTACTGAATGTACCAAATATATCAAACTTTCATTAAAATCAGTCAAGCTGTTTCAGAGATATGTCATCTGTTACTGTGATAATACAATTTCATCCATATGTATGTGTATGTATGTATGTGTGTATGTATGTTTCAGAGGTATCAGCGCCACGGACCGCATCTTCGCGGTGGTGAGGGAGCTGGCCGGCTCCAACAAGACCGTGAAGGTGGCCGACGTCATCGAGAGGTGTGTCGACAAGGGGTTCAAACCCGACCAGGTACACAAGATATATATTATACAAGGAACTTAATATATATATATATATAACAAAATCAAATTGTAGATATTCATATCTTGTCTGTCTGTGTTCACGGATGGTGCAAATCAACCATAGGGAGTATTGAGTTATATAATTAAAGTCATGTAGTAATCCGAAAAATATAAGTTAAATTGAGATAAATAGTTCTCAATACAAATTGATTAAATTGGAACTTGTTTGTAATATTATACATGGTACATTAGTAAAAGTAAATATTTTTCCTCTCTCTATAATACATAAATTTACTGTGCCTTCGACTTCGGTATAATCGATGGATGATTCGACCGATTTTTTTACGGTAAAAATCAATAGAGTTCCTAAAATATACAGTTTCGTTTGTTATCTTTTTAATATAAGCTCTAAACAAGTGAGAATATGTACCGTCTAAACAAACACAACCGTTTGACAGATTAGCAACAGATAGACAGTTAAGTATTTCGCTTATAATTGTTTATTTTTGATATTTGAGCCTACATTTATTTTAGTTTAGTTTAAGCCGGTTGAATAAAAACACTTTTACATAATTTTTGTTAATTGATTTTTATTGTGTGTGATTTGTTATCTTTATTAAAGTAAAACTTAACAATGAACATTATTTTGATGTATGTTTTATTTGTAGGTGGACGCTTGTATCGAGGAGTATGAGAACTTAAATGTATGGCAAGTGAACCAAGTCAGGACGAAGATTACCTTCATGTAGTTTATAATAATTTGTCATTAAATAATTATAACAATAAAATATAATGTTCGTGTTCTTTAATGAGTGTTACTATGATGTTTGTGAAAATAAACTATTTTGCTACATGTGTAATTATTAATTAAATAATTGTGTACCTTTATGAAAATCACAATATAGATTTCGTCTACCGCGACACTTGTGCCGCGTGCAAATTTACGACGAACCTATGCTTACTGAGTTAGTGGGCTCATAATACTTGTTGATCTGATGGGATCTTGGGGATCTTGATGGAGGTCTTTGGAGATATTGGTTTCCTAAGGAATCGTAAGCTCTATTAGCACAATTAGAGAAAAAAATGTTTGGTGTGGACACCGACGCACGAATATCCTCTGAGATTTTATATTGGTTATTATATGCATCCATCATTACAGTCCGATCTAGATTTACAATATCAAAGATGTAGATCTTAGTGCGTTCTCTCACAAGACCAATTGATAGCTCTTACATTTCGTCTGCCCGTGATCACGATTGCTGTAAAGTAGCCGAAACGTCGGGAGTATGTAGTTTATAGTCAAAAATAAAAAAGCGTAGTAAATCATAAAATATTAGTTTCATTTAAATGAGTACTCGCAAAAATATTAGATCATACAATTGATAGCTCGTTTGTGATTATTTCTTGATACCGAAAGACTAACCACTTCGCGTATGATTTCTGAAACTTTATCGTGACGGCGCGAGTATTTCCACCATATCACACCAGCAAACGCTTAGCAATTCCAACTGCCTCCACTGATATAATATTTTTTTTCGTTACAACATCTTACTAAATGATTGTGATCTGGGAAAAGTAATCTGAAACGTATTAAAATAAAAATATAATGTGTGAATGAAAACTCTTGACAATCCGTATATAGCGTGACGATGCAAGCGTATTGTTAAGTAATTTATTAGATTACTGTACAAGTTTTCAGGCTCGTATTCTTTAAAAAAAAATGTTATTAATTAGAAAACACGGTTTTGTGGCTCTTTTAAGTATGAAGTATAGGCAAAACACTAAAAACGATTAAAAATAATAAGAATAAAAAAAATAACTCCACATCGTTTACTTTTTATCTCGTTGATAATTCAAATATAAACAATTTTATTTTCAAAACATTAATAATATCGGGATATATAATTTATTAATTATAGTATGTACCTAATATTTTGATAAAATGAATATTAATGTAAAATAATTATAAACATTGGGTCTCTGATATTTAAGGTTGTAATACTTTTTAAACGCGAAGTTTTTAGTGTTATTTGGCAATATGATGTTTCAAAGCTTTTATTTCGTTAATATCTATTATTATCTATCTATTGTAATGTAAATTTGTAATTTGTAGCAAGTAGATACGTTTTACACTGATCCGCGTTCGTATCGATCGACTTAGTTTAAAATCTGATTATCTAATTGTTCTGCTTTTGGAATAGTACTATTAATAGCAGTTTGATCTGTGATAATGTGTTGTAGTTATCAATTAATTTGAATCATTTGTAAATTAAACAAGGTCGCAACCAGGTCAGCAGACTACACATATAGGATAAAATAACACATTAGTATTAAAAACTACTAATTTTCAGAAACGCTTATACGATATCATTCCCAAATGTGATTCTTTTGTTCATTTCTTAGTAATGTTCGTGCTAGTTTTAATTATTCAAGCATTGTTTGTGTTAAAGAATGAAAAAATAACTAATTGCTTTGAAATATTAACTAATTAGTCTGTGAAAATGAATTATGAAATATGCAACCCCATTTTTTGAGTTCCCTTTCCTCACGTGTTATTTCAACTTATTTTATATGTGGGTCACTCACACGGGTCACGAAGTATGGCTCGAATTACAGACCGAATTGTGCAGTTTAGTTGTAAGCTGGGAACATTCTGAAATCATTAGAATTTAAAATGCACATTTCTGATAATAACAACGAATATTTGATAACAATTTTGTAAATTATATCAATTTACACTCTTTTCAATGACCATGTTTGTATGTATCACTGCTTTTTGATTTAATTGCTAGATGAAGTTATGTACATTTTTAAATTTAATGACAAAATTTTTATATTTTAAATTTAACTTAACACTTTTTAAAAAATCCTAAAGATATTTTAAAACAGACTAAAAAGTAGGTACCTATACCATATTATTTTCGGCAACTAATATGTAAGGAAAAAATGTTGGATAAAAATGAACGTATTAGATATTTAAAAAAGCAATAATAACTATCTTTATCTGAGAACAATGAAATTGTTATATTTTATGAATAATATGCAGAAAAAATATTGAATAAAAGAAATATGTTACAAGAGTTATATTTAGTGATCACGTGTTGGCGTAACATACAGCAAGTTGGAACGTTTTGTCAATACGAGTATTTATCAAGAGCTGAAAATTTAATAACGAGGTGTTCAAGTGGACAATTATGTTCTCTAAAACAAAGGTTTAAAATCCGACCTCTGGCTCGTTGACCTGATTGTAAATAAAATATTAAAATACCTACAAATGTTCATAAAAAAATACGTTTGGCTGTTCAGATTTATCGTAGTTTTTATTACGGCAGTCGATTCTCTTTCCCCATTTAGAAAACCGACAAAACTCTTCACGGGCTCAAGTTTTGGCAATGATTAATGTGACCTGGGAAACTACGAGGAGTTGGAAGTGGCGTTCATTGCGACAATAATGTATTGATATATATTATATAGGTCCACACTGAAAATATAAGGCCTGGAAATATAGGTACTAATATAAAGAATGTGTTTTAAGAACAAGTAAGGATCACGTTTGCTGAAAAAGTCGGGAATATGTAGCTTTTTATCAAAAATAAAGTTGCGTAGTATCTATTTCCGAAAAATATTAGTTTCATTTAAATTACAAGTATTTTTATTTAAATTTTTGAACAATGTTTAATTTAAAATACAAGTTGTACTTTCGTTATTTCTTACGAGCACTCACTAAGGTGACCTGCTGTTGAGTTAAATATGTGAGGTTTCTACCCAGCTACAACTGATGCTTATAAATTTTTCTTATATTTAGGTAAATATATTTTTAAAAACTATGATATTAAACTACATAAATGCTTATATTTTTGAATAAACATTTTGTCTTATTAATCTCCTTTTGACATATTTATTTCATATATCTTAAGTCTAGGAAATAGACTGAGTAAGTTATAATAATAGTGAAATAAGAAAATTGGTATAAATTTATTCAAATAACAACGTTTTTCAAATTTTTTGCGATGGCATAAGCATAATCCAAATCCACTGTTAATAAATTAATCAACTGTTAGTTAATCCTCTGTTAATAAATTAATCCACTGTTAATAAATTAATCCACTGTTAATAAGTTAATCCACTCTTAATAAATTAATCCACTGTTAGTAAATCCACTGTAAATAAATTAATCCACTGTTAGTAAGTTAATCCACTCTTAATAAATTAATCCACTGTTAGTAAATCCACTGTTAATAAATTAATCAACTGTTAGTTAATCCACTGTTAATAAATTAATCAACTGTTAGTAAATCCACTGTTAATAAATTAATCCACTGTTAGTAAATCCACTGTTAATAAATTAATCCACTGTTAGTAAATCCACTGTTAATAAATTAATCCACTGTTAGTTAATCCACTGTTAATAAGTTATTCCACTCTTAATAAATAAATCCACTGTTAGTAAATCCACTGTTAATAAATTAATCCACTGTTAGTAAATCCACTGTTAATAAATTAATCAACTGTTAATAAGTTAATCTGCTGTTAATAAATTAATCCACTGTTAGTAAATCCACTGTTAATAAATTAATCAACTGTTAATTAGTTAATCCACTGTTAATAAATTAATCAACTGTTAGTTAATAAATTAATTCACTGTTAGTAAATCCACTGTTAATAAATTAATCAACTGTTAATTAGTTAATCCACTGTTAATAAATTAATCAACTGTTAGTAAATCCACTGTTAATAAATTAATCCACTGTTAGTAAATCCACTGTTAATAAATTAATCAACTGTTAATTAGTTAATCCACTGTTAATAAATTAATCAACTGTTAGTTAATAAATTAATCCACTGTTAGTAAATCCACTGTTAATAAATTAATCAACTGTTAATTAGTTAATCCACTGTTAATAAATTAATCAACTGTTAGTAAATCCACTGTTAATAAATTAATCCACTGTTAGTAAATCCACTGTTAATAAATTAATCCACTGTTAGTAAATCCACTGTTAATAAATTAATCCACTGTTAGTAAATCCACTGTTAATAAATTAATCAACTGTTAATTAGTTAATCCACTGTTAATAAATTAATCAACTGTTAGTTAATAAATTAATCCACTGTTAGTAAATCCACTGTTAATAAATTAATCAACTGTTAATTAGTTAATCCACTGTTAATAAATTAATCAACTGTTAGTAAATCCACTGTTAATAAATTAATCCACTGTTAGTAAATCCACTGTTAATAAATTAATCCACTGTTAGTAAATCCACTGTTAATAAATTAATCCACTGTTAATAAATTAATCCACTGTTAATAAATTAATCAACTGTTAATAAGTTAATCTGCTGTTAATAAATTAATCCACTGTTAGTAAATCCACTGTTAATAAATTAATCAACTGTTAATTAGTTAATCCACTGTTAATAAATTAACCAACTGTTAGCTAATCCTCTGTTAATAAATTAATCCACTGTTAGTAAATCCACTGTTAATAAATTAATCAACTGTTAATTAGTTAATCCACTGTTAATAAATTAATCAACTGTTAGTAAATCCACTGTTAATAAATTAATCCACTGTTAGTAAATCCACTGTTAATAAATTAATCAACTGTTAATTAGTTAATCCACTGTTAATAAATTAACCAACTGTTAGCTAATCCTCTGTTAATAAATTAATCCACTGTTAGTAAATCCACTGTTAATAAATTAATCAACTGTTAATTAGTTAATCCACTGTTAATAAATTAATCAACTGTTAATTAGTTAATCCACTGTTAATAAATTAATCAACTGTTAGTTAATAAATTAATCCACTGTTAGTAAATCCACTGTTAATAAATTAATCAACTGTTAATTAGTTAATCCACTGTTAATAAATTAATCAACTGTTAGTAAATCCACTGTTAATAAATTAATCCACTGTTAGTAAATCCACTGTTAATAAATTAATCAACTGTTAATTAGTTAATCCACTGTTAATAAATTAATCAACTGTTAGTTAATAAATTAATCCACTGTTAGTAAATCCACTGTTAATAAATTAATCAACTGTTAATTAGTTAATCCACTGTTAATAAATTAATCAACTGTTAGTTAATCCTCTGTTAATAAATTAATCCACTGTTAATAAGTTAATCCACTCTTAATAAATTAATCCACTGTTAGTTAATCCACTGTTAGTAAATCCACTGTTAATAAATTAATCCACTGTTAGTAAATCCACTGTTAATAAATTAATCCACTGTTAATAAATTAATCAACTGTTAATTAGTTAATCCACTGTTAATAAATTAATCAACTGTTAGTTAATCCTCTGTTAATAAATTAATCCACTGTTAGTAAATCCACTGTTAATAAATTAATCAACTGTTAATTAGTTAATCCACTGTTAATAAATTAATCAACTGTTAGTTAATAAATTAATCCACTGTTAGTAAATCCACTGTTAATAAATTAATCAACTGTTAATTAGTTAATCCACTGTTAATAAATTAATCAACTGTTAGTAAATCCACTGTTAATAAATTAATCCACTGTTAGTAAATCCACTGTTAATAAATTAATCCACTGTTAGTAAATCCACTGTTAATAAATTAATCCACTGTTAATAAATTAATCCACTGTTAATAAATTAATCAACTGTTAATAAGTTAATCTGCTGTTAATAAATTAATCCACTGTTAGTAAATCCACTGTTAATAAATTAATCAACTGTTAATTAGTTAATCCACTGTTAATAAATTAACCAACTGTTAGCTAATCCTCTGTTAATAAATTAATCCACTGTTAGTAAATCCACTGTTAATAAATTAATCAACTGTTAATTAGTTAATCCACTGTTAATAAATTAATCAACTGTTAGTAAATCCACTGTTAATAAATTAATCCACTGTTAGTAAATCCACTGTTAATAAATTAATCAACTGTTAATTAGTTAATCCACTGTTAATAAATTAACCAACTGTTAGCTAATCCTCTGTTAATAAATTAATCCACTGTTAGTAAATCCACTGTTAATAAATTAATCAACTGTTAATTAGTTAATCCACTGTTAATAAATAAATCAACTGTTAGTAAATCCACTGTTAATAAATTAATCCACTGTTAGGAAATCCACTGTTAATTAATTAATCCACTGTTAGTAAGTTAATCCACTCTTAATAAATTAATCCACTGTTAGTAAATCCACTGTTAATAAATTAATCAACTGTTAATTAGTTAATCCACTGTTAATAAATTAACCAACTGTTAGCTAATCCTCTGTTAATAAATTAATCCACTGTTAGTAAATCCACTGTTAATAAATTAATCAACTGTTAATTAGTTAATCCACTGTTAATAAATTAATCAACTGTTAGTAAATCCACTGTTAATAAATTAATCCACTGTTAGGAAATCCACTGTTAATAAATTAACCAACTGTTAGCTAATCCTCTGTTAATAAATTAATCCACTGTTAGTAAATCCACTGTTAATAAATTAATCAACTGTTAATTAGTTAATCCACTGTTAATAAATAAATCAACTGTTAGTAAATCCACTGTTAATAAATTAATCCACTGTTAGGAAATCCACTGTTAATAAATTAATCCACTGTTAGTAAGTTAATCCACTCTTAATAAATTAATCCACTGTTAGTTAATCCACTGTTAGTAAATCCACTGTTAATAAATTAATCCACTGTTAGTAAATCCACTGTTAATAAATTAATCAACTGTTAATTAGTTAATCCACTGTTAATAAATTAACCAACTGTTAGCTAATCCTCTGTTAATAAATTAATCCACTGTTAGTAAATCCACTGTTAATAAATTAATCAACTGTTAATTAGTTAATCCACTGTTAATAAATTAATCAACTGTTAGTAAATCCACTGTTAATAAATTAATCCACTGTTAGGAAATCCACTGTTAATAAATTAATCCACTGTTAGTAAGTTAATCCACTCTTAATAAATTAATCCACTGTTAGTTAATCCACTGTTAGTAAATCCACTGTTAATAAATTAATCCACTGTTAGTAAATCCACTGTTAATAAATTAATCCACTGTTAGTAAATCCACTGTTAATAAATTAATCAACTGTTAATAAGTTAATCTGCTGTTAATAAATTAATCCACTGTTTACTAATAAACTAATTAAAACTTATTCACTTGTTCTTAGAAGGTAGAAAGACAAATGACAATATTTAATAATAATAAAATGGCGAAAAATTATATGAACAGTTTACCGACCAATCAGAGAGTCCTGTTTCATTAGTTAGTTGTCAAATCTAATGTCAAAAAAATACCTTTGTAAAAAAACAACTACTAATAAATTAAAAATTAATTAAAAAAACATTGTTCACCTGACAAATTTGTGAATCTAAACCAATCCCAGATCAAAATCGGTCCAGTCGTTTGAGAAAAGTTCGGTGACATACACACTAGGGTGGAGCGAAAATTTTTTTTTCACATTTCGTAATTCTAAGTAGCAAAAGTTTATGCTTTATACGCTCAAACATGCACCAGTAAAATATTATTTTAAAAAGAAAAGTATAAGTACCTCCGAAAGGTCATTAAACTTTTATAAAAAGTGGATTTTAGACAGGAGTTGATGAAATTATATTTACATTACATCTTGATATATTTTATCTCTTTATTATCTTAATATATTGCTAATATACTCTTTTATAATAATAAAATATAAAAAACAACGTACAATAGTAACAACACGGATAGGGAGCGGTGCCAATCAGTTAATTAGACTAAGGCAGTGCACTATTGTCTTTCGAGGTGAACTGTTGCGCGCAATTATCTTAACAACATACCCTAAAAATATTATTTGTTAATAAACATGGAAAAAACACGCAGTACTTCTAAATGCCCAATATTTGGTGAATGTTGTGAGTTAAAGAAAAACGTGTTACCAACTTACGTAGATGTTGTTAAACATTACGAATGGACGCGGCACATTATGAAGACAAGCAAAAAAGAGCCCAGATTTTCAGAAATTGCTGATAAAATCGTACCAGAAATCGAAAGTATTTGGCAAGCGACATCTTTGCCAATAGTTACCAGTACCAGGATTGTTCAGATGTTAAAACCGTATCACGAGAAACGAAAAAATTTATTGAAGTCGATAGCAAAAAATGCTCAGCAAACGATGGAAAGTTTTATACAAAATAAAAAGTTACTTTTTGATATATCAGCTTGCAAATGCAAGGATTTTAACTATTGCACCTGTCCTAGAGAAAAAAGGTCCCAAAACGGGAACAAGCCTTTTTAATTGATCAAAGGACGGCTCGTTAAATTATAATTGGCGGAGTTGATGTTGTCATCAGGAACGGAAGTTAAAACGAAAACTTTGCTCCAATAACTCTTCTAGTGTAAATACGTTGCCTTTTAATTTAGACTTCAGCACCTCTTCACTTTCTTCCAATAGCGATGAGCTTACAATAAACGAATCATCTGCCAGAAATACTAAAGCTGTCATTCCTCTAAGGAAAAGGAAAAAAGTATCGTGCATTAATTTACCTACTGTATCAAAGACATGTGATAGATACGGAGTATCTGACAGGGCTGCTGCTGCGATTGTGTCATCAGTATTACATGACATGGGGTCCGAGGTAGAAGTTATAGACAGAAGTAAGTTACGAAGAGAAAGAAACAAGACCAGACAGGAGTTAGTGAAACAAGTATGCCTCAGAGATATTTCTGCACTATACTTTGATGGAAGAAAGTCACGGTACTTGCCAGAAAATTTGAAATCCATAGTAGATACTGTAATTCAAAGGAATGGTTATTTCGCACATGCTGAAAATTTGTTATTAGCTATGATAACTGATGAACGAAAACACATTTGTGAGCTGGCTGCCCGGCGTATTTTAAAGGCTCGTAGCAGTACCGTACATGGTCTAAGGCTTTTTGATGTACCAAAAATTAATTTTAATGCTTCTAACTATGTTGACATGATAGACTGACAAAAAGAGATAACTGAACCACCACTTCTTAAAACGTTGTCAACACAGACAATATTTAATATTGTTGTTCAGTCTGGTGGTGAGAATCAGATAACATTTTTGCGTCTGCCGTGTCATATGCAGGCAGTAGAACAAGCCGTGAAGGTTACAACAGAAGCAGCTATTTCGCAATGTACTAAAAAATCGCGACTAGGTGCCATAAGGGCAAAATTAGAATCAAGAGACAAAATGCCTAAATTCGATACAAAACGTCATTTTAAGCCAAATTAAAGGTGTTTCAAAATGTATGTTTTTTATGTAACTTTAATTTTTTTGCATTCATTACATTACTACTTGTATGATCATTACATTGTGTATTTCTTATCGCCTATTTACCTTTAATTTCTTCTAAATATAGATATGAGAAAAGGAGTAGTATTTTCAAGAATTTCAAAATTTTAAATGCGGTTTCGGAGGTAGAAAACAATTTTCAATTCTTATGAAAATTGGCATACTTTTATGTTTTTACATATGGCATAAATCCCTTACACTTAGAAACCTAAATATAAAAAAAATTTTTTCGCCATACATTTGTGCTCCACCCTAATACACACTCACAGAAGAATTATATATTGTATAAAGATATGTATGTATTATCCTTTTGTCAGCGATCCATCAATCTCTCAAGACATTGTTGGTGAACCTCGATCACACTCCCTTTCATGTTTTGTTTGGCTTCACCGACATTTACTTTTCATTGTTACAATTCAAATTAAGTTTCAGATTTAAATTATTTGTTATCATGCACAAATTTAATATTAATAAAATGAAGAAAATGAAATATTAATATATTAAATATAGATACGAAAGAGTGAGGGTAGTTCAGTAGTGTTTTATAATGTGGAGCAGTTAATAACGTTATATGTCTATTTATAAGAACAAATATGTACGCAAAGAAACATTTAATCTTAGTCCACATTATCGTCGACACTTTAATACATTGCGTTTCCAGTTTTTCATTCAATAAATACGTAATAAAATAATTTGAACTGATTTATAAATGAAAGCTGTAAACCGTCTGAATGTACTGTGAGGATGCCAACTAAGGCTAATGTACTGCATTATTGATTCAGAGCATGTATTGACTGTAGAGTGAATTTTGATATTCAAATAACTAAAAAATAAATAAGTACTTATATTTTTTATATGCGTAAAATTTTCGAAAGGAAGTTCATTCATTTTTACAACAAAATAAAACATTTTAAACTTCGTCTTAAAATTATCAAATATTTAATACTTACGTATGTATTAGAAATTATAAAAAATAATCCAATAAGTCTTTTGGGACTTATATAGTAATGAATATGAACTTATTCACTTTATAGGAACTTTTATTATTACACTTTATGGGCTTCACTCACACTGAAATCCCTACTAATATTATAAATGCGAAAGTAACTCTGTCTGTTTGTCTGTTACGCTTTCACGCCTAAACCACTGAACTGATTTTAGTGTAATTTGGTACAGAGATAGAGTTGACCTTGAGAAAGAACATAGGATAGTTTTTATCCCAGACTTGAAAAGTTCTCTTGAAAACGCGATATAACCGAACCTCACGCGGGCGAAGCTGCGGGCGGGAAACTAGTATATAATAATTTAAAGAAATAAGACAGTTTTAAACATTTTTATTATGGTTATTTTGTCGTTATCCATTCCTAACTCAACACAGAGACATTTAGAAACGAAAATTCTCGATCGAATACCTCATTTGTAGAAATATTGTGACTGTCCTGCCTTGTTGCTATCGAAACTAGAATTCCAATTAAAGACGGATTTCACCTGTACCTTGTCCAAAGATATTGTTATATTTAAAAATAAACAAAATATTATTTTTTATTTGGAATTGACAAAAAAATAGTGTGGTAAATACAAAACAAATTAAGCGGTAGACAAAGAAATCTTACGGAAATAATATTTATATACCGTTGGGGAAAGAATGTCAATTGAGCAATATTTGAACAGAGTTCTAAAGAAGCTTCAAGATTAGTCAACAGAGTACAACGTAAGTACTACTCTATTTCAGAGATGGCTTGGTAGAGTGTTATGATATTTAATGGCCATTATTTGTGAAAATAGTATAAAATATAATCACTTATCTAGATGTCAAATTACATTCCTAAGAAGGTAGTTAGGTCTCTTAATAACCCATGTTTAATAATCAAGAATACACAATTCAGGTCTGGCGGTTCACAAAGCTCGATTCACCTAATGTATTTGAAGTTCGCACATACTTGACCGTGTGAGGTAAGGGACAAATGGAATCCAAATTCTTGAGGGTTGTTAATAGAAGATACCCGCCATTAATGAACTCTAACGTAAAACGGAGTCTACGATACTTAATAATGTCTTCGTCAATAGGAATCAATCAGAATAGATTTATATACATTAGGAAATTGTTAATTAAGGTAAATGCTACAAGAATACTTAAAAGTATCTCTATAGATATCTTAAATTTTATAAAAAATTACTGTGAATTATGTATTTCACACTTACATTTTTGTGAGGTACTCGTAATTACATTTCACTGTGGCTGAATGATAAAAACAATTCATTTTTTTTTCTATTTGTCAGTGTCATGTATTTCACGTTATACTTGTCTATCAAATTACAATCTAAGTACGTTTTTTTTTAAATAATATGATAATTCGGGAATTACAAACTTCAATACTGTATTGGCAAACGTGCGAAAACCGTGCTACATTGGTTTAGTAACTAAATCAGTATTCCCACTTCCCTTTCTTATTGAAGACCGAGTGGCAATAGTTTTCTTTTTATTGAGAGCGAAGTATTGCCACATATATTTTTTCAAGAACAATTTGTGACTTCTTAAATTTTGTAACTAGAAGGAGTAACTCGTGTCAGCATAGCCTACTCTCTTTGTTTATAACAAATATATATTATTCTGTTTAAAGTTTATAAGTCTTAAAACTTGTACATATAAAATGAAAATCAACTTGACTAGCTTTCTTGGATATCAGAGTCTTCAACTGCTGTGGTTAGTTGGTTGCATTGATTATAATTTTGTCATATAATATTTATGTAACAACAAGATTAATGGACAGACTGATTTCATCTGCCCGTGATCACGTAAATGAGTGATGTGAAGCAATCATATCGCCGGAAAAATGTAAAATGAAATAATTACATTGCGTGATATATATACTATGAAAAACATAGTTTCATTTTAAATATGTACCTGCGAACATTTCTGATATAATTAATATTTATTTGCAATTAAATTTTTTTATAAGTATAATTGCGTAAAATATTTTTTAAGATTGTAGGATGTCTAAAATCTAACTTAAGTGATGAGATCTTTCAGATGTTGACTTGTTTTTCAATATCAAGATTAACTTTAATGATAAACAAAGCATATTGATAAACTAATTTTATTTTTGATACTGCAAAAGCTCGTGTTATTAAAGTTACAAGGAATCTTATGCCTTTGCTATTTTTGAAGACGGGCGTTTCGAACAATACAACGGAATTGAAAAAGGAAGGAAGTTTCAAGGCTTTTAATGTATCAGACATTTTAAAAATGCTTTATTTTACTTCCAAGATTATTATAAAATGTACCTAAGTGTATGTTTATAATATGAAACATATTTTTATACCAAAGAGTTTTAATATATCTCACATTTTGACTGCCGGTAATCACAGTTGCTGGAAAGTAGCCGAAACGTCTGGTGCATATACATAGTTTTTTTGACAAAAATAAAGCTCGCGTAGTATGTCCGAGAATTAGTTTCATTCAAAAGGTTTAATATACGTTATTTACATATATTTGTAACAGAGTCGATGTGATAGATTGTAAGGAGAAGTAAACTTCTTTCCGATGTCCATAAAGAAAGCTGAACGTGTCATAGTGTCGGTAGGGAGGTGTTACATTGCCTGTTATTTGAGTTCACTCGCTTATATTTTACCTCTGTTCCAAGGGGATGGATTCAGGACTGTAGCCCTTAATTGTATTCCAATAAGGTCCATGTTCCAGCTTAATGGATACACCATGACGGTGTTGTGTCTAGGTTTTGTCACTCGCAACGGATGTTCATTGTGGCGAAATATAAAACACAGCTCCGTAACTTGGAGTTGAAATGTTCGTTACAGATACCTTGGAAGTGGCAATTCCGTGATTTTCAAACGATCCTAAGATTTACTTGTAAAGACTCCGCTCGTGAATATAAATTAGCTCTTTGAACTGTATTGTCGTTGTAAATTGGATTTCATTTTTGGCTATTTGATTTCATAGAGAGAATTAATAACCGTTATGTTTTTTTAAGTTTATTTATATAAAAGTATCGCGGTATATATTTGTTTAATTAAAAGCGTTTTATTTTCTACTTATATTTGTTTTTTATTTATATACGTCTTTATGTATAATTTCCATGCTGTATGTACCTAACACAATTAATATAATGCCATCAAAGGACATGTAGTATCCGCTATGAAATCTCTACCACGATTGCGCGTTCAATCGCCGGCGCTAACTTTATTTCCATCAGAAGGTCCCAACATTCACAGTTCGTTGCGATCAAAATTGAACCTAATTATATATATAGAAGGTGTATAATATTTTGTTGATGGTTCGAGATGTTGTTTTCGGGGTTTTTTCACTGAGAGCAGGTTTCCGCGCCACCCTGACTCCCGCTCGCCTACCTCACCAGAGTCGCGCATTCCTGACGCGTTAGTCACCACCGTCGGTCCACTTGTTTATATTAGTGACTATTACGACTGTAATCCGCGAATACCCGGCAAATTGCTTCCATTGCACTTATTATTCATTATTTTCTTGTACACGTATGCATTCCTCGTCCTCGGCCGCGGCGTTTCAAAGCGACGCTCGCGTCTTTTTTTCGCCTCTCGATGTAGCCGGAGCTCTATAACACACTCAAAGTCCACACTCGTCTCGTTACGCGTTCCCAGCGAACACGTTTCATTAAAGGACTTACTTTTATGGAGCATTCATAACTTACTAGATATTATAACGATAACCACCTTCAACCCGCCGCGGCCGTGTGAAGGACAATTTTTTAATACTCTTTCAACCATTGATGAGAATTTTGATTAATAATAAAATTAATTATCTCGTATATGAATGTTGTTAAATTATGATTGATAACTAATGAACTTGTTACGTGTGTAGTAGACACCAGGCAGTATCCTGTAATAACATCAAAGGAAATGTCTTTAAGGTGACCTGACGTCGTGTGACTATTTTTTATCGAGAGAATCAACAAACGATATTATAAATTAGGCTCATATCTCCAGCGGTGACAGGCTTTGAAGGGATGGGAACGACCCGCTGTATGTGTGCTGTTTGCTTTATAATATGTATAATTTTTATTAATATTCCTAGCGGCTGACGGTCGGCCATTTTGTTTTAATTGTCACATGGAATATGATTAATTTTTATGGAGTTAAAATGTTTTTTTTTTATGAATGTAACCTCATGATTCATATTGATGTTAACCTAAATTGACACAGAGAGAACAAAAGAGTACATCATGGGAGCTCATCGTCCACCGTACGTAGATAAATTAAATGACATAAGATTTTTCATAAATGAAACCCGAACGGGGAAAGCGAAAAAATTCTATTCTTCATTCCCTTTGTCTGATATTTCTTTGCACGATATTAATGATTTGGAATTATAACAATAGGACGTTTATTTCTCTCAACTGGTCCACGCCACGGCGTCTCTAATCACTATAGAAAGGACCTGTTTTAGTATTTAAGTATTTATTATTGAGGCCACTGCTTTTTGTATATTTAAAATATGCGTATATAAATATTAAGATATATTCTTCTGTAGGTAAATTATTTAAAAAGGCGATTAAAGGTTTATGATAGTTGACATACAAAAAAGTAGTGAAAATAAAATAATTTTTCATACTATAATTCCAACTTTATAAAAAAAACGTGTATAGTAAGTAGGTTTCAGAGAGGAAACACATGAACTAAATAACTAACATGACCACACAGAAATGTTTAGTTTATACTTTCTAATACTCATAGATTGCAACAATAATTGCGATTTATCTTCATAATAAAATTAAAAACTTAACAATAATCATATATTCAAATTAACTATAATATTTTTTAACTCACTAACACCTCTATTTTTTATCTCCTGAATCTATCATTGTCAATGCTATAAACATTATTTTCAGTGTTATAAATTAAATAACGTGAACATCCATCCCGTTTTAATCCTATAGGAGAGCCTGTAAAATTGGTCCAGGTAATATTTCAAAGTATTAATAAACCTCAGTGAATGATGACGCAGCTATCAAACCGTATAAAACCGTTACATTTTGATTTTTCATGCTTTTTTTTTGTAATATTTTTTGTCTCATCGTTAGCTTGTGTTGACAGACGTGACACGCCTCGACATATATCGGGCCAGTTTTCACGTAAACCTCAAACGTTAATTGATTTAGCAATATTTGTTTAGCAAAGATATTATCTTCGTCTAATTGTATATAATATTATCATTTCAGACGCGACCCAGTACGTCCTGGATCCGTACATGATTAGTATTAAACAGAATAGAACAATGCATAGTTGGACGTATAAATAACAAGTAACGTAATAATACAATGACTCATCTCAAATAACATTCATAGCTGAATAAAAAACTATTTCATTGTAAACTGCCACAGTCGCCAACAATAACTCCGACCTTACATCTTACGATTTTTCAATTTTATTCGTGTAATTTCCTGTCGCTGATGCAAAAAAAATATTCCACCGCCAAAGCTCATATATTGTATGCAATAAATGGTATAAAATGAATGTGGCGCCTTCCGTTAGTCTTTTGGAAGGTGCTCGGCGCGAAATATTTGTCAATAATAAATGAGACGTCCCTTTTATTACGGCAACATTCATAGCTAATGTATGACGCTGTTTAAAACATGATGCAACAATTATAAAGCGGTAGCGTTCATACAGGCTCCATATCAGTTAAAACATTCAAAATATATTAATATATTTGTATCTGTATATGTATGGACTTAGCTATTATAAAAATAAGTTAGTTGTTTCGTTTTGTTTGAGTTAATAATGTAAGTAACCGTAGAATCGCTACATGTTTCAACTTGTCCTACCCTAGAGCCGGTGGGCAACAATAGCGTCGCGGGCGGCGACCCAAAGAGCCTGCCTGAATGAATCTACCTGGTTTATCTATCGGGTGATAAATTAAAAATATGGCGTTTCACGGCATTCATCATCCGAATGGGTCATTTCTGTGCCTACAAAAACTGTTAAGTATTATACGATTGTTTTCACTACTACCGAGAACTTTTAACTCAAATGCCAGGAATGTAAACCGAATTAAATAGTAAGGTGTGATATGCCACCCAACGGTGACAATGTTTCAGTGAATTCCTTTCAAATATTAACATTAAATGTATCGTAAATTGTTGAAACTAGTTTGTTGAGAAACGCAATTTCTAAAACGATTTGATACATTGAATTGCATTGACACTCCTACTCTGTCGTTCAAAGTAAGATTGACTTGTATCAAATCTATATTTATAACTTTTACATTTAAAAAAAGAATACTAACTTTTTATTGCATAAAATTTTACAGCCAATGTGATGGAACGGAATAAAAATAAATAAATAAATATATATCGTTATTTGAACGCGTTTTATTCTCTTGTTAACAAGTGATATAAAAATGTTTTGCATATCAAATGAACAGTTGTCATGCGGCATGTAGTTGGTGCAATTTTGCGTGTTGACTGTGGTTACTGGTTAGTGAGTTTAGCGAAGTTTTGTTACCGACTGTCTCGCTGGTCGGTTCAATAGCAGTGCGCGCGCATCACCGCATACCAACTGAAGTAGCACGTACCTAGTACGACGACAACCTTATTTATACTATACACACTCCTATTCCCACTATAATAGCCCCTAATAAACCCTTAACGTAATACTCGAAGTAAGAATTGCTTGTAGAGTCACGTTGTCGTAAGTTGCATCGCGTTCAACTAAAGTTGTAGCGAAATTTTGCAACTATTTTCGTCACTACCTAATGTCATATAACGCAGCGAAACCGATAATTAATGTTAGAAAAAGAAAATCGAAAACTGGAAGACGGAGCAGTAACATTATTTTATTTCTGTTTCTAATTTAACGACGATATCTGTGGCGGCGATGTTAGTCCGTGCCGTGTCGCCACTCGCCAGTACGGGAAGGCGCTCCGATGCGGGTGCACGTGCGTTCACCGGTATACATTGTTCGCGCGTTCGCGAGTACACACTTCGCTAACAGACGCGCTTGATATTAGTAATAAAAACAATTTTTATTCTGTGTTACCTGTGACCATGAAGGTTTTAGTGGTGCTGTCAATTTTCTTTGCTTGCGTGTCGGCGACCGCCGCTGCAGCCGCTTCTTGTGCCGGCGCCGAGCAGTTCTTCGCTCGTCACAACGCATCAGCTGATGATAGTGATGAGCCAGGTGTGAATAAATAATCGTAAACAAACTTTACGTTTACTCCAGGATACCGGTTTAAATAAATTTAGTTACTGCACTTTATAACATTGCATGTACATTTGTTGGCAGTAAAATAAAGAATTTATGTGACATCGCCTAGGAAACAGTCTTACGTACTTTAGAGAAATAAAATAGATGAGGAAAATTACGCAGAGGTATGGACTAGACGCTTGCAAGATTGTAAATTGTTAAATTTATAGGACGTTGGTATTAAATCTTATCGGCAATATAACTTAGAGAAACTTCTCAATGAGATTTCTGCCTTTGCTTTATAGATTTCGACACACACATTTTGTAACATAGATGGTCAATTAAACTCTTACAATGGTTTGAGATAGCATCAGCATATTTTTATTACTACGGAAATAAACGTTTGACTATTTTCATATTTCCATGCCATTAACCTATTATGTTTTGTTAATGTTAAAAGGTTAATTGATCCGTTTACGTGGAGGGTGTAATTTACAAGAGTGTATCAGATGACGTTTGGCGGCGCACGCGTCCGCCAGTCAGTCAGGTGCCAACCGACCTTGGCTGTTGGCGGTTGGCTGGTTGTTGATATGTTAAACTTTTATGTTATTTTTATACTGCGGTTTTGAATAAACATCATTTTATATACGATGCACTCGTTATTGCAACTGCGGAATAATTGTATAGGTATTTAGATTCGTTCGAAGTAAAAACTTAGTTATTATCATATCATTGAAACACTGAAGATCTGTACCTATATCTCCTCATTTGATATTTTGTTCTCCCCTTGATAAATCATCAGTAACATCAATTGCAAGCTCTTATATCGGTAAAGAGCGAAGTCCAGTTAATAACTTGACGTCATTTTATTAGTTAACTAATGTTTATGACTGTACATTAATTCTAAACACATTCTGTACATGAATGACGTTAATTGCTATGTAATGAGATATATATACATGTTATATACATATGTCCCACTGTCCTGTCTGGTGTATATTGGTTAAAAGTCATGCGGGCTGTTTCATTTCCAGTGACAGTATGATAGATGCGTTTTATCATATAAAAGTACGCTTTAAATTTATGAGCAAAATCTATTTGAATATCATTTCTTAGGTAGGAATAATTTTCTACTTAATATAGTGTTTTTGCTGTTAAATTAACGACGTAAAAAGATATCATTGATGTAATTTGTGTTTGATCAACGTACTCGCCGACCAGTGCTAGCCGGCTTGGCGCTAGTTCGCTGATTAAACATGTAATGTAGATTCCAAGTGACAATTACGTTAGCATCTGATTATCATATTATTATTACGATGTAAATTTTATTTTTTACTTCCATACCTAATGATTATTTTGCCGTACTGAGCTGTGAAACTGCACCAGCGTCAAACATGCTCGTATGATAAGCCGTAATTATGTATGTAACAATAATATTCGTTGTTATAACAAGACTTGTTGAACTGTGCTATGTAAATAAAACGAGATATCTCAAGTCAGCTGTTCAGGCCTGACACCGCGACCGGTCTGAACCCGCTCGCTGAATGATACAATTATATTAAAACATTCCGTTACAGCACAATGAGTTTCAATAGTTTAAACGGTGATATCGATAAATGTAAGGCGGATGGAGTACGAGGGGAAAGTCATGGAAAATAAGTGTGAGGTATGGGGAGGCGCGGGGTGAATGGCGGGTAGGCTTTGTTCCTGACATTCCTGGCCTGGGAACCGGGCTGGAGCCCCCCTCCGCCCTCCCCGGCCTCCTCCCCCGGGCCCCGCGCCCCTCGCATTCCAGCCCTCACTTTCATTGTTACCGTCGGCGCGGGAGGTCGTTGTATAATAGAACCAGTCGCCAGTTGAGATGTGGTCCAATAAACACGTTTGTAAATGACGTTTAGGGAAAATGGGCCAATTGGTAATATCGATAAAACATCAATTGAATGCTTCAGGGTTTATAAACACGAATACCTCTCGGTGTATTGGAAGCCTAATTTTATTTAGATCGGTTTATGGAATTTAACGATTCTTTTCCTAATAATTCGTACGAATAATGGTACTTTTTATATGATGACGAACTCTACTATATAAGTAAAGATATGTAATAAAAGATTTATTTTAAGAATTATTATGTCAAATAATAATTTGAATCACGTAACCTATAAAGCCACAGGAGTCCTCTTAATATAATTTATGTAATACACATTATGAATAGTTTATCAAGTAACAGAAACATCGAAATATTTCTATATACAACTATAAACAAAACAGTGGTTATTATAAGAGCGGAGCTAACTTTTTATTAATTTCGGATGTTCGGAATGCCATTGTGCCCGCCCCTACCTGCGCCCGCGCAGGTATCGCCGCACCAAATTGTTTATACTCCTTGACAAATAGTTATGACTTGCAAAGCCTTATCTTCAAGGGTGGTAATAACTTTATCTCAAGGTATCTCAGAATCTTACACGTTTAGCGCACATATTACACGGAGCTTTTTTAAAACTGACTATTGTGAAGCGTCTGTGTTTAAATTTTTAACGATAAGCAGTGTACAAAATGACACAGAATGCAAAACAAATAATACCAACTTTGTTGAGATTTTGTATAAAGTAATCTTTGCGTTTATGTATAGTGGTTGTTCGAGATTTTTTTTTATATCAAAATTTGAATTTGAAAATTTATTTAAAAGGAAAAAGTATATATACAAAGTCCTTTTTTATTAGCGGCTAAAGAAGAGATCTCTATAAAACTGTATGATAAAATACATTTTAAATATAGGAAATGTTTTCTGCGATTTAAAATAAACCGTAGCGCTTTCTGGATTGATTTGTCATGTTTTTTGTCGTTGCTCTGTTGGCTTCGATTACGTAACAGATATAAAATGGCGACACGGGAGGAAGAGTGGCGCTTTGACTTTCACAGAGTATACATTAAAAAAAAATCTTTGCTTAAACTTAAATTAGCTGTGATTATACTCAATTTATAAAGAGATAAATTTGAATTATTTTTTTTTCAATGCAAATAAATTTCGTCTCGTTTTTTTAAGTTCATTTCTGTAGGTATTGTTCTCAAACGCATTAAGAATGACCTGTCATTGTATTCAATTCTTTTTATCTTTACATAATATTTCATTCATACTGACATATATGTATGAATATGATATTTAGTAATCATTATTTTAAATTATAGCTACTTTTATTATGTATATATTTAATTAAGAATGTAATTAACAAATATGTAATGTAAAATCATTAATATGTGTTTTTTGTTAGGTTAGAAGGCATTTTTTGATAATGAAGTTAGCCTTGGACGGTGCGACAGTTTGTCTATGGCTATTGTTTCTTTTATTCAGTGTTCATTTTAAATCATTTAGCTAAATTGATACTTTTGATGTTAAATAATTTATTACTGATAATAAAAAAATGTAATACCTTAGAATCTTTTCTATATATTACCTTCACTCCAAAAAGATTGAACGTAAAAATTATACTTAAAATCTTAATTAAATGTTAAATAATTTAGTTATTTATTGGCTTTAACATTGGCCCCCATTAATTTATCCGACCTCAATAAAACTTCACTCCATGTCAAAATCCTAACGAATTCAAAAGTAATTATTATAATAGCTCCTACTACTGAACTCGGTTCAAATTTAACCATTGTTATTCCAAGGTTAATTGCATTTCCTCATGTTTATTTCAATGTACGTAAAAATTTAATACAACTTTATAAGAAGTACTGCGTAAAATACAAGCAGATTAAAAAGGATTATACTCTTAATGTTTCAGTTAATACTTTTTACTATAATAAAGATAATAATAGAATACTTATGTTCGTCGTAACTAGTTACGTCTTTAGAATTTTTTGTCCAAATTGTATAGAATAAGAATATTCTGTACCACATTTAAGTTAACAAATTTCGTAGCTACGTCATTAGGAGTCCTAAGATCCAGCGAATGGTGGCATTAAGGAAAGATTCAAATGCTGTTAATTCCGGACTCCATTAGACTGAACTGCTCTAGTGAGGACTGATCGCTAATTTCGTACAATTTTCATTCCTTTATATCAACTACAATTGAACTGATTCGTAGCCATTATAACCATTATTTTGCGAAGCTTTCGGCTCTATAATTTAAAAACTTTTGTTTCTCCTCCGAGCTTTTATAGAAGATAACTTTTAAGTGCTACTTCGATTTCAGGCTAAGTAATTACTCTTCTATTTAGGCGTTTACATTGGGAACTTTTAAAAAAAGCTCTTGGGATTTAAGAAAACTCTCTACTTTCGTTAATAATATATGAGATGTGGGTAGAATTTATTCTATATAACATTTTGTAGGAATGTTTTTAAATTAAAAACAGAAGACTGATTTAGGTATTCAGTTTTTCTTCCAAAACTGCTTAAGTAATTGTTACGAAATTTTGCATATAAGATATTTGTGTAAGAAACGTAAAATCCATTAAAAAAGTTCTTACCATTATAATAATATTAACAGGAGAGAGTCTCTCAGAAGTCCGGTAAAATTTCATCACATAATTCAATGAACGTTCTATTAAAGAATTAATTAGTTAAGATAAGGTCGGACCAATTATCCCAGCATCCATTACATTTGACCCGCCAAAGACAGGGATCAGTTGTTGCTACACATACAAAAATATATTTTAACATATTTTTATTTGAATTCTTTGAAAAGTAAGGTATTATTTTTCACAGCTTCTTTTTTATTGCATTGGATAATAAAATTCAATTTGGATTTAGTTTTAAAAAACATTCCGTTCGTTAAATAATATTTGTTTATTTGTGATTATAAAACGTATGTTAGAAAAGAATTAATCAATAATTCTATCCAGGCAATGTGCAAATTGTTAGAATTTTTTATTATCTCCTTCATTTAAGTTTAGATGATAATTGAATCATTTCTTATATTTTAATGAAAAAAGAGATCAAAATATTTTTGTTGATTGATATGATCCTAATAAATTAAGTTTAATAAATTATTATTTGGTTATATTAGAATACAGACGAAAACTTTAAACCTCTCAATACAATGGCACATTACAGAGTTCACCTGAATAATTTATGATCCACGATCAATCACTATTATCCATGTATTTATTCGGATACGTAAGATATCTCCAAGAACTGGGTCACGATTGGCTGAGAAGTAATACACTCCCCGAGGAGGTTCTGGGGTAACTGATAAAAAATACCCTCCACTTATCAAAATTTTATTATGAACTAGCTTTCCGCCCGCAGCTTCGCCCGTAGAGTTAGGTTATATCGCGTTTCCAAGAGAACCTTTCAAAAGTCTGAGATAAAAACTATCCTATGTTCTTTATCAAGGTCAACTCTATGTCTGTACCACATTTCATCAAAATCAGTTCAATGGTTTAGGTGTGAAAGAGTAACAGACAGACAGACATAGTTACTTTCGCATTTATAATATTAGTAGGGATTTTGTTTATTTGTCGCTTCAAGGTCTCGGTAAGGTTCATATAATTCTCATCATCTACATTCAATTAATCAATAGATCTATTAAAATATATGATAAATCTTCGTGAAAATAAATAAAAAAGCGGTAAAAACGTTCCATATTTGAAAATTCCCGCGCCTAGAGTAACGCTACAGAATACATATGTATTGTTGTAAATAAAATTATAGTATTTTATTAATCATGTAGGATTCTGTTGGTTGATATTATTGTTGAATATATGTAACCAACAATAAGTTCAACCGGTTACATAACAGGTGGTTGTACCTTGGCTTCCCGGTCAGGTTACAGTGACTCAGGGGTCAATAGTATCGGCTTCATTGATAGGTACATGTGGGGATTCCGTCAATTACTTAGTGGTAGTTTTTCGATTAATAAGTCTTCGTCATGTTCCATATACTTAATTATTACTTAATTTGAGTATATTTAAGTTAAATATAACTTTAAGTAATAAATTTATTCATTAAATCAATTATAGTTGATTTAAAATTCGCTGTAAAAGCTTCTGATATCCTGAGTCTTTACGTTAAATGAATACGCTGTTAGTTAAGGGGAAGTTTATGTCTTTCGTTAAATATATTAGTTCTGAGATCACAGCAATTACGCTTCCATATTTTTTAACCTAGTTTCAGTAAAGAACTCTTTACTTAGAAGTTTTTTGCAGTTACTTTTCTAACTGTTTTGTAATTCTTGTTAATAAGTAATTTAGACTTAAATAATTCACATTAGGAGCATTTTCGTCACGTTTATTGCTTGTTTGACCTGAATTCTATTAAACGACATAGCTTTTACCGATAACTGCGTGTGTCGAATCAATTTATAAGTTGAAGAGGTCTAGCGTTCCTGTACCGTGCAAACAATTGTACTCGTACTTTATGTTATCGTAAACGTTAAACGATAAGTACTTTCGTTTAGCTCTAACTGTTACACAATCGAATCTTGCAAACTATTGTGAGAACATAAAAACAATTCTTTAAGATGTTTTTACTAGTGAAAAAAATAGTAAATCTTTGCAATAGTATTCTGCGAGTGTAATTGTAACAAAATCATTACAAAGTGTGGTTTTAAATTTTCTTTTATCGACATCCGTCAGGATCTGATTCAATGCTAACATGTGGTACACTAGCTTCGTCACAGGACGCTCTAAATATATTTAATGATCCCTCAGTGTTCAGCAAAATATCTACAGACATACATAATAATGATCTTATATATGTATAGGATTTAAATATCCATTTCACTCGTTCATTGGATTTCGTAACCGTGTTATTAAAATCATTCCTAACTCATTCATTACTTTAAAAGCCGTATATTGAAGTATTTGACATATGCTTCAATTTAAAGGCTTCATAAAATTAATAGTCATAAATCTATCTCATGTATAAATCATGCAAAATAAAATTGTTATCATTAAAAAAGGAAACATTTCTATATTTCGTTCTTGTCATACATTCATGTGTAATACAGAACTACTGTTTTCGTAGTCGGTAACGTTGTATAAATCTTGTAATGTGTAATGTAAGTTGCCTCCTGAGCAAGATGATATGACGTGTCCTAGTCGGAGGCAATTTATCGCTTGATTAGATTGAATCAATTTATACGTGACAGTGAAATGGTCCCCTTCCTGTCATTTCCGAACCTGGCATTACAGCTCCTTACCGAGAATACCGCTCAAACGACACCTAATAAGCGTACAACTGTTTCGTTTAGACCGCACGTAAATTATATTTCTTTAAAAAGTCTTTATCTAGGATTTTCTCCAAGCAATAATGTATCGAGCGTACCTATAGCTATTTTTGTGATAATTTAAATGATCTTAGTCAAACAAAAATGACGAAATAATTTCAACCGATTAAAAAATTGTCTTTTTAAATTCGAACGACCCTAAGTTTTGATTTAATTTGACTTGATGAAGAGGTAAAATTGAAATAAATTTTTCGCCACCAATAATTGAACTCGTTAGTTTACCTAAACTTATGTATCAGTCTTTTGTATTTATCTTTAATATAGTAAAAGATCATTAATTTAAGATATAAATAGCTTATTGTTTAAGTCACTATGTAATATTGTGTTTGTTCTCTTTAAGTCCGTTTCTATTTCGCTGCCAGGTTTTAAGCGAAGACCATTATTTTCTGTCAAGTGTGCCAGCTCATAATGTAATATATTTATGAAGAACACAAACATATGGTTTGGGTTTTATTTGTTATATACAGATAATATTGTGGTCATTATTAATATAATCAAATTCACTTATTAAAGATAAAGAAAATAAACATCTATACATATAAAG
This sequence comes from Danaus chrysippus, assembly GCA_916720795.1. NCBI lineage: Eukaryota > Metazoa > Arthropoda > Insecta > Lepidoptera > Nymphalidae > Danaus > Danaus chrysippus. Next base: position 11,355,760 of record CAKASE010000074.1, on the reverse strand, counting down.
TAACTCATAGATTCTGTCTGTATGTATGTATAGGTTTGCTTCAAAACTCATAATAAAATATACTCTTCTTCTACCTAGCAATTTCCCAGCTTTAGCCAGGGTCTGCCTTAGATGTGTGAATAGTTTTGGCTAATTGTTTTTACGACCGGCTGCCTGCCTGACAGGCCAGGATCGAACCCGCGCCCTCGAGCATGAGAGGCCTTTCAAACACTAGGCCACCACTGACTTCATAATAAAATATACTATACATACATATATATAAAATAGATACATATATAGCACAACCTATTCAAAAAGTACAGTTAATACAAATCATTTAGTTGATCTTATTTGCCAAATCGTATAATAATATTGTCCAAATTGTATATATTACCGAACCTGTTGCTAACAATACATTTTATTGTGCCAGCTATGTTACTATGTTAAATCGATCCTTATAATGGCTAGGTCCGCGGCCTTGACCGACCCGGAGTTCAGACGAGCGGGAGCAGGGAGCCGGGAGTGCGTGTCAAGTGATCCGGGATTTACATTTTATTACTACGGAAAACTTTAATTACGCATTCAGAGTATTTACTTACTTGAAACTATTCAACATTTTGGTATATACAATCGTTTTAAATCCGTAGAGTACTATTATTATAAATGCGAAAGTAACTCTGTCTGTCTGTTTGTTACGCTTTTACGCCTAAACCACTGAACTGATTTTAATTAAATTTGGTGCAGAGATAGAGTTGACCTTGAGAAAGAACATGGGATAGTTTTCATCCCAGACTTCTGAAAGGTTCTCTTGGAAACGCGATATAACCGAACTCCACGCGGGCGAAGCTGCGAGCGGAAAGCTAGTTACATATGAGACAAAATTTTAATTAGATGCCATTGAGCATAAACATTGTATTTTTCTGTCTTTTCATGGCTTGTGGAGTATTTTTGTTATTTTAAGCGTATGTACGTGTTAATCCTAGTTGTTAAACAATGCCAGGTTTAGATAATGGTTTAAAGTGTGCCTGGTTAGCGGTTAAGCGTCAAGTGAGCGTCAACTACCTGCCTGCTACTAATGAACAACTTTATTTTAACAATGGTTTTTGTACCTTTTTAAACGTTATCTCGGTTTATATAAAATGTACTTAAAGTACGATTTTTTGTCATTCATTGTATATTTAAAAAGTGAATGAAAATTTGTCTTTTTAGATTTTTTTAATAGTTTACAAAAGGTACATTAGGCGTAGAAATATCTAATATAAACTTACTTAAGCTTGTTCATTATTCACGTGGATATTTTATATTTTTTTGTGCTAAACTGGATAACTACTTGACTACATATAATAATTTTCGTATATTCGATTAGGTATTGATTTAGTGAGTATTAAGAAGTTTTTATGCATTAAATACCCTGTTTTAAGAAGTTGATTGGTTCAAACCAGGTGATGGTTGTGCCACCTTACTATTTATTTATCAATATTCGTTGGCGTTAAACAATCCATTGCAAGTGAACTGATTAATGAACTCGGATCTCACAGTAGATTTTCCCTCCGATAATTAATTCAATTCCATTAATACCGGATCTCTTACCAAAGAAAATTTGAAGAGCCTGAGATTGCTTTTATTCTATTACGAGAAATGTACTTATCTATACAATGGTATGATAGCTCCGACCTCTCAGAATCTTTATTTATTATATGTATATATTGTTAGTTTAAATCAATGATGTTTTACCTACGACCTTATTTAGATAAAGTTTTTATAAACAATACCGATATGACAGGTCTTGTGACTCTTTGTTATTTAATTAATATGATGAATTTAAATATTGATATTTCTTTATATGTGAAATATGCCATCAGCATATCAGAGCCCACTGCTGAGCAAAGCCTCTTTCTCACATAGAGAAGGTCTGAACATTAATCACCACGCTTGCTCAACACGGATTGGTGATTTCAAACTTTTAATTGTGAAACTATAAGTCCAGGTTTCCTCACGATGTTTTCCTTCACCGTATGTCAGTGGTGTCTAAATACTCTCAAAAAGTACATATGACTCCGCAAAATCACAGTCACACACAATCAATCAATCACATTCACACATATAATATAATGTATTAAAAAAGCGCTTATAATGTAAATTAATAAACATTATGTAATGAGATAACTTTTCAGAGTCATAGCGATAAAAAAATTATGTGTTTTTAATTAAACAATGTCATTTCATATATGTACTAGAATGTTATAATAATATAATCGTTTGTTGTTTCAGGTACAGTAAAGGCGTGAATAAATCAAAATATGCGTCAAGCGGTGAATGAAAAAGGAATTGTTAGCCCGAGGTCCGCATACAAATTTGCATGCGACATATTGCGTCGTAAAACACTCTTCCGTGACGGAAAACTATCAACTAGCCTAGTAGGAGCCTGAAACGTCATGTTGAATGAATGGTAAACGACAAGACTGTCAGTTTGTAAGTTAGGACGTGGCTCGTACTAAGCTCCGGAATGCAATATCGAGTGTTTCGTGAACGACCAACTTTTAATTACAGTTGTCGCTAAGTTTGAGCGCTGTGTAAGTGTCGCCACGCTTGCTCACAGTTTTTCCCTACTTGCAATTTTTTTTCGAATGACACTTGTTTTTCCCACTTTAAAAGTTGCTCGACAGCATGTTTTAAAATGTATTTAGTTGGGTGTTTTAGTGCTGTGAATGTTTGAACGACGAAGCAAAAGCAATTGATATTAAGACATTGTCTTGTCTTTATTTGAAGTATATATAAGGTCTTTAAACTATTGTACTATTTTAGTACATTTCAAAGAAATTGTGTCATAGGCCTTTAGTCCACTGACATCGCTAACGAGCGACTCCGTTGACATCTGAGGCCATACAAAGAACATTAATGCGTTATAATTTCAGGCTCTCATGTACATATACATACTAGGTTTTTGCCCGCGACTTCGTCCGCGTGAGCATGTCACAGGGTGAAATGTATAGTGTGTTAAAACAATAGATATGGTTACTTCAACTATATTTATAGACTGTGGCACGTATACATAGACGTGGCATACTATACAACTATGTGTTATTTTCGATTGAATTTGGTAAATAAGTGATATGTATATAAAGATTTTTGATTGTTAAGTAGAATACTCTCTTTTATTTAAATAAACCGGTACAATGATACTATTAGAATGACGTTTATTAGGAGAAGTCTTGTTTGTTTAGTTAGCCAGTCTTTATCTTATTGAATGTAGCGAAATTTCCATTTTATGCAGACATTTCTCTTATGTATATTACTTGTTTCAAAAACTGAGTATCACAGTAACCTTATTAGAACGATTGAAATATTTCTTAACTAAATTTAAAATGCACTCTGATACGTACGCATATATATTTAGTTAGTAATAGATTCGTAAAACATTATTTAATATGTTCATATAATATGTAATTAATTAATTTATTATGTGAACGTTATATAATAATTTCCTCGTACATTTCGGATGTTAATTGATTAATCTGTAGGGACGTGTGCGTGTTCTCCCACGATCCACGGTCCTAGATCACTACACAGGCTCGGTCGTTTATAATATTGACACGTTGTATAGAAACTGGAGCGAGCCGTGTCCGAGCATACGTGAACATACAGACATACCATATATATACAGGGTGACTGGTGAATTACTATCGATACTTGAGGACGTGATATTTGACGATCATATATGACAAATAAAAATTAATATAACATAAATATTAATAAACTTCTAAGTAAAGTTCACCAAAAGTTATGTAATTAATTACGCATCGTGTGAACACCCTACAGATTAGGTATACACACACACACACACACGCGTGCGGCGGCGTGGTGTTGTATCAGCACGCCGCCGTACGCGTCCACACTTTGAACACTTGGAACGTGTACACACTTTATTTATTTATACGGAAATTTGGTCAAAAATTAAGTACCTATTTTTTTTACATAATTCGAATGAGAATCATGTACCGAGTATGCTCCTTAAATATTGATAGTAATTCACCAATCACCCTGTATATATAAAACGACAAGTCCATATATCATTTGGTAGTAGTAAATATAATTATTAATTCACTTTCCTTCTAAATATGTATATAAGTACTAGCTGTGCCCGCGATTTCATTCATTGTTGATCGTTTTTATATTGGAAATACATATATTAATAAATATTGAATTAAAGCTTTATGTATGTATATACGAAGAAATAAGATTGTAGCGTCCGTTTATAAGAAGAAAATCGTCTCTATTTTACTAAGTTAATTTAGATACATCGTACATGGCATACTATGTTAATACATATATACATATATACTAAAGTTATAATTGTTTGTACGTCTGTCTGATTTATTAATTGGAATTTTATAAGTCATTTGATTAGAAGTAACTTATATTGATGTTAATTTTTATCAATATATGTACTTCCAAAATACATATATTATCAACACACGTGTATAAAATCGCGGGCAGAGCTGGTATTTATATATAGCATTACCCGAAATAATATATTTAGAAGTAAAGTGTTCTAATAATTGTATTTAAGACTACCAAATAAGATATGGACCTGTCGTTTGTAGTATTATTGGCTGATTTGAACTGTTATTATTTTCGTTACGAGATATTTAAATTACTTGTATTATTATTAGTTTTAATACAGTTAGCTCTTATTAAAATTGACATATAATATTTAATTGAAAAATAATTATTCCTATTGCTTCTATATATATAACACGACCTTGAATATACCCAGGAGTGTTACGTAGGTTCTTTGTTTCACCTTCGAACTACCTTATACAACATCGGGATACATATATTTTTTTGCGTCAAAAATTCTTGTCACGTCTTGCGTCCTTAGGGATTTTGTTAGTTAAATAAATATATATTAAATAACAGACAGATTTCATATATAATAAATTTTATTTAAACATTATATTTCTTCTCCTACCTGGCAATTTCCGAGCTTTAGCCAGGGTCTGCCTTACATATTGTGAATAGTTTTGGCTAATTGTTTTTACGACCGGCTGCCTGCCTGGCTTCAACCCTCTGTGGGTATGCATTAATCAGTGATTTCTAAATATTATTATAAAGTACATATGACTAGGAAAAATCACATTGGTACTTGCCAGGATCGAACCCGCGCCCTCGGCAACGAGAGGCGGGTCCTTAACTACTAGGCCACCACTGACTTAAACATTATAATTCATTGTGCAATATTAATTTAATTTTTATTATCATTTATCATTGGTTATAAAAGACGTTAGTGGAATAACCCCGATGATGTTCTATTGATACAATGCGGTGATCTCACCTCAAATATTTGGTTTGTAATGATTGTATAACAATATTATATAGTAATGGATCTAGTTAGAGTAGTTTTTAATGTGAAGAAGTAAGACGTTTGTTCTAATCCTTCCCATGTTATTCGGCGAGTGATTAAAAGTGCACCAATTAGATTAGACCTCTAGAACTTCAATTGAAGTAGTTTTTTAAACTTTTAATAGCTTTTCCAAATAACGATTCTTTTTCTTATTGTAAGGATGTATACGAATGTATGTGTGTGAGTGTGGGTATTTATGTGTGTGTGTGTGTGTGTGTGTTTGTCTCAATGTGTGTGTGTGTATGTATATATATTTTTTCAGGTTACATGCAGTAGTATTTTCTTATTTCTACACAGCCAACAGATGTCTATTCGATTGCCACAATATATCCCCACATGGTGTATGCGCCTACGCACCTTTCCCATACATGGTTACATTACTTAGTACGGCCTCGTTTTACTAAATCAAACGGGTCTGTGAGAATTTGTTTTTTCCTATCGGACCGTGTCAATCGTACTGACGTAAGTAAACATTGAATGGAAACGCCATTAATGAGATGGACAGTCGATTTAGTTACACTTAAGTAGCTCATTTACATTGAGTAAATACAGTACGGTTAGCGGCGTCAAAATAATTATATATACTAATAGTTATTGTAAAGAAATTTGCGACTTATTTCTCGGTGATAAAACTGTTTTTTCTATATCCTATTCTTATCGACCTGATCATAGGTAGAATTCGTTAGCGCGCTATCTTCAAACTATTGACACATAGCTGACCTCTCAATTGAATACTCGCGTCTGATGGAAGCCGGCCAACTCCGACGAAACCTTTGACAACATATAGCAAGGCATTTAGACACCGGATGTGCTTTTTCACTGTGAAGTATCTTATTGAGTCATTTGTAACGGAAGTGACGGAAACCAGTATATTTTGTTTGTTTTTACAATAATCTGTATAGATTTATATTCAATGAGTAAAAACCTCCTTTACAGTTTTTTTTAAAACCATTCTGAGGTATTAATTCATTTAAATGCTCTACAATATAATGAACTTAAGCTATGACGTAAGCAATCTCATTGGATACAAATTTTTTCGAGTTAAAAAATTCCACAGACAAAGTCACGGCCAAAAACTATGCATTTCATTCCATCTGAAGGTACAATTTAATTATAATCAGATAATATGAACGCAGTTAGTAAACAATAGAATATATGAGGTTTAATTTGAACACATTATGGATGCATTGTTATTAAACATCTGCATCGATGACATACTCGTATGGTAAAGTGTCATTGTATGCGTTATTATTATCATAATTTAATACTATACTATATAGCTCTGCTTATTAATTATTGATTCAGAACCTTCTCAAATATATCAAAGTAAGCTTTTGAATTGAAACATAGGGAAGGTGAGGTTTTTTTAACTGAAAAGTTTAAATGGCTTTTGTTCATAGTGTATAAGAAATAAAGAAGTTCGTTTAAAGTTTTTTCAAGTACATACGAAGCTTTGTGTTCTTATATACATATTTAAGACTTTCTTATCACTATTATTCTTGGATAAAAATCTTTATTAATATAATATTATAGTTCTATTTTCATTATTTTAATTTTCAAAGTCATTACTGGTTGCGAATTTCAAAATCTTATATCATGTTGTAGCGTGTAGAAACATAATTTTTATTTTTATATCTTGAAATTATTATTTAAATTTTAATATTTTAATCTTTGGATATTTTGTATATCTGCTTATCTTATTTTTTTGTCTATTTTTAGTCTTTTTTTTCAGTCTCAAGCTCATTAACCGTTTTACTCTGTTTCCTTCTTTAAAGTAGTATATAGTCTAGACAGTGGTTTGACTTTTTCCCGCTATTTTCTGTCATGAGTGCTCATACACGCGCTCTCGCCGGCGTTCAGCCTGGGGCACTCGTTTAAGTCACAAGTGTACAGGCTTCTATGAAGACGTTTAAATGAAGTAGCTAAAGATTTTTATATGTTCTACCTTTAACGAGTACAAGTCTAAAGATCTTATTGAGAATAAAAACCTTTTTAAAGCTTTGATTACTATCATATATAACCTCTTTCGTAAATAATAATACATATAAGAGTTGCATGTGCCATTATTATTAAAAGGTTGCTATGAAATTCGTTAAGACTTTGAGGAATGCGATAAAAAAAAAACTTAAAAGTCTGCCGACCCTCCAGGTTCTTTGTTTTTTAATCTTTTTACGAACGAACGAAGTATGAATCACTTCACACTGTATTTTTTTTATTACAACACAATCTGACTAAGCACTAAATTATTCAGGATATATTTATAAAATCCACAATAATGAAGTAACAAAAAGTGTAGGTTGAATACAGAGATGCTAATAATTCTTTACACTTTATCGATCCTCCAACCGGTTATTCTTACGGAGGTGATGAATCGGCAATTATTTTTATCGATTTTTGTTTGCATCACTAGCTTGTGTGTCTCGTATTGCATTTGGTGTTTAGTTCTAGGGTAACGACGAACAATGTTTCCTTTCACAGAACAGAGTGTCCCATTTACATTGGCGATCTAGGTCTATTGAGAAGTATTTCAGCGGAGATATTAAATGACCACGTTTCACTATATATTAAATATTAGGAATGTATTCTATATAAAATTAAAATTCAGAAATCCGTTAATGAGTCAATTAAAATGTTTAATAATGTTTAAATATATTCATTAATTAATTTATATTTTTACCGGATAAAAATAACGAGATGGTATATCGTAATTACTTTTTAAATGAAAAATAAACGAGTTTAATTTTGACTTCAAAATTATATTTTTTTGTATAAGAATGAAATTGACGTTTTTAAATATATTTTTTTTCAGAAAACGCTTATGTAATAAACGTTTTAATTGTAATAAATTCATACAGAATCTTGTTTATGTGTTAAAAAAGATAGTTCAGTTTCTGAATGTAATTCCGTTTAATGATAATTCTATATTGATATTTCATGAAGTTTTAAACAATGTTGTTTATACAGGGTGACTGGTGAATTACTATCGATACTTGTGGACGTGATATTTGACGATCATATATGACACAATAAAAATTAATATAACATAAATATTAATAAACTTCTAAGTAAAGTTAACCAAAAGTTATGTAATTAATTACGCATCGTGTGAACACCCTACAGATTAGGTATACACACACACACACACACACACGCGTGCGGCGGCGTGGTGTTGTATCAGCACGCCGTCGCACGCGTCCACACTTGGAACACTTGGAACGTGTCCACACTTTATTTATTTATACGGAAATTTGGTCAAAAATTAAGTACCTATTTATTTTACATAATTCGAATGAGAATCATGTACCGAGTATTCTCCTTAAATGTTGATAGTAATTCACCAGTCACCCTGTATACGCATTTATGAATCTCAAGAGCACAAATTAGGGCACTTATTCAACTCTACATAATTTTTATATGTCCTGTTCTTGCTTTATCTCATGTTAAATCAATTTCAACGCCCACGAGTTCTTTGACACTACTTACGTTAATTAACTTCTTTAATCTGACCTCTAAACTATCAGTGTAGCCAACATTGAGGTACCAACGTTTGTTGCGGTTGGCATTATTTTTTAGGTACATGATACTTATCATATTTTCTTTGATATAGACTATTCCTTAGTAGTGGTCAATGTTTTTTCATTGTTATAACATTAATGTACAATGTTATATGTCATTTTTATAATAACTATTTGAGGTTAATCTGGAGTATTTGAAAGTTTAGGTGAAAACCTTTATTATACATATAAATCTTAAGAGGAGGGAGGAACCTAATCCTATACCAGAGGGTACGAATTTCTTCTATAAGAGCTTTAAATGTATTTAGTAGTCGATCTAAAATTATATTAAAATAATATTAATGAACATCAAAGTCCTATAATTTATCATCTGTTTCAAGTGTATTAATTTTGGCGAGTAAATAGATAAAAGCGAATTACTCTCATGATCTATGGCCATGAATAGCTCCAAATCTCTAAACCAATCATTATTTTACAAAGTATAGATATAAACCAGGGCTTCTCAAACTTTTACACTACTGTCCATTTTGAGAATATATATTTTAGCGCTCCCTTTCGTGTACCTACCAAAAACTCACTATAGCAGATCCTAGGTAAAGGAAATTAAATCACAACAACCCCATTTTTTCTGGGGCTCTTACCACCCCCTTTTCTGCAGCTCCCAAAAGCTCTTACGCCCACTTTTGGAAGACTTATAAACAGCGGTTAATTAATGTACTGTTCATTGAAGTACCCCATTTTCTATTAACACTGATTAGTAGTAGAAATATACTTTTATGAAATTAATTTGTACCTTATAAATATTATATTATGCTTTTGATATATATTATATAAGTATTCCGTTTTTTTATATTCTTAACAATCGGTAAATGTAAAAGCTTCTATTTTCGACTGTTGGCAGTTTTCTCAAATTGAATGCTCTCGATTTTCGATAGATTCCGTTCGGAAAACTAGTAAAAAGTATATGGTTTCATGAAACGTGAAAATCTTATTATGTTTATTAGTAAATCATTTGTTTTAATATCATTGTTTAGTTTTTTTAGTTCATTTAATTCAATTTAATTATAATTCTACAATAGAAATCATAAAAACCTAGTCTTAAAAAAACTTGCTTCCTATAAATAAATTACTAATTATATATAATAAGAGATAGCGAGGAAATATATTCTTTAATAGCGACAATTTCTATAAGAAAAATATAATAAAAGTTAATAAATATATATAAATATACTCGTTGGCTGTCTCGCCTCCATATAATGATTACTTTATAAGGCAGTACGTGTTTTACGATCCACCGCGAATTATCACCCCTCATTATCTGGGAACGACTCATTTTTCAGATATTCCAGTTCCTTAGCTTTAATAAGCCAACATCATCACGTCTGATACATCTATACCCTTAAGATAAGTTGCAATCGAAAACTTAATATGGATAGTCTTTTATATTTCGTACAAAATTGGATGAGTATCAACTTGTATGAATGGAATACCAGTAACTGTAAAGTTAGACGTATCAAACGAGTGTTAAGGTTTAAGTATCAAAATTAATCTCAGCAGCGAAGTCTCGTGTTGCGTCAGTTTTGATCAAAATTTTGTTTCGTTTCTGTTTTGTTCTTTTATTAGTTCGGAATTCTTCGTTGCGGAATGCGTCCGATGAATCGCTCGCGTTTCAAGTTTTCGGCGCCTTCGGAGTGTAAAACTGTTTAATAATTCTAATGAATCGCACCAATAAATCGACCTTTTAATTTGGATAAACAAAAACGAGAAAAAAGTTGTCAGAAACAGAGAGATAAACACTAAATTGAAATACATTTAATTGGTCCCAGCTATAAATAAAGTTAAAAGGAATTAAATATTTATTTGAGACATATTTTTTCGATTGCTTTTAAAATAAATTCGTATACAGTATAAAAACTCTTTTATTCTTTGACTGTATTCTACACATTTATAAGTAACGTGCATAAAACATATCGGAAAAATACATCATAAGTGCATACCTCGTACTACGATCTATGTATATAATTATAATCGCTTAATTGTCGTTCATTTGTGAAGAGTAACGGACTAACGTGGTATGGAGATCACGATGTCTTCTAGGAACTTTTAATTATGACGTCAGATCCTGACGGTTAGTTTTGGCACAGGTTTTGTTGTTTTCTTGATGTATTCGAAATCATAATACGTCATCACTAACATCAAAAAACCCACTTTCCATACACTCCTTATAAACGACATTATTTTTAATATACTAGCTTTTTCCTATTTCTCTGTCAGCATAAATTTTGGTTATACCAGAACAAACCTACATCTAACGCCGACGATTAGGAACTATCAATAATTTCATATAATTCAGCCTTGAAAAGGCAACAAACAGATTTGCATATAATATTTGATGCTTTGGACATTAAGTAAGACTTTCATATTAAAATCACGCTAATATTAAAATATACAGCGCAATATCTCGTTTAATATACGGTTAGTATTATGCACTATATATAGTAGTTATTAGAAATGATTGGCAGTCTGTAGAGGTATATACTAGTATTTATGTATATGTGTGTCTGTACGTCCCGGCCGCCCCTTGGTCTGTCAGTTTGCAGAATATAGCTGTTCGCTGAAATCCATTTAATATGCCAGACAATGAGCGACTAGTGCATGTACAGGGAATTTATGCTGCGGACGTAACCGAGTCTGCGCCGGCGCATACGTGCACACTGTTAGTGCGATCGAAATGATCGATCGATTTTATAGTATAGATATCATCTGAAAAATATGAATAGTGGATTATATTTTAAAAAAAAAATTTAATTTATTTATTTGTAATCAACAGCGTATACAGATTATATTTGTACAGTTTTCAAAACTTCATTAAGACTATGGCCACAGAGATTACATTGTAAAGTGTTTAATATAATATTTTTAACAAAGTGGATAACAAAAAGAGAGTAGGTGTAAAGAAAATAATTGTTAAAACATGCAACTAGAGGATATTAACAGGTATATGGGTATTTTTATGTGCGTGCATGTGTGTGTGTGTATTTATAAGAATAATTATTAATTTTATATAACCAACCATCCCTAAGAATGTTTTGTCACGCGAAATTAATTTCGATACCAATTGTTATTCAAGTGGCGCGCTCCGGAGAGGATTTGGCTATTGTTTATAACAAAAAAAAGTGGTAAATATTTGTGATTACATTATTCATAATTGAAGTTTGTTTAGGGGCGTGATGCTTAAAAAATAATTATTTCCTTTTGTGTATTCCTCGCCTTAAGCTCGAAGTAAATTATTAGCGAAGAGATTTTTTAATATACTTTTAAAGAAACGTTCAAATCGTGACACGTGCATATATATTAAAAAATAAAATTTATGGTATAAATCAAATAATGCAATAAATGTCGATATATTTATACTAAATTCTCGTTTAAAATATATAAAAATGATTACAATATTTTCTTTCAGCTGCTTAATTAATTAATTACTTCATGGAAAATCTAAATTTTCTTGTAACAATAACAAATTAAAACTAATCGTAGGTTCATAGTACAGACTTACTTAAGAGGAAAATTAATAATCTAATTATTCAATAAGATAAATGTACTAATGGCTTGAAGCCAAGTGAATTATTATAGGTTAACCATATTTTTCTATAGCATCCTCATTAAAATGACTATAAATATTATATAATTGTTTATTAAAGCATAATAAAATACGAGTATATAGACGTGTCGCATACAAAAGAACTTTTATGTAAAATATATTTGCATTGACAATACACCAACAGAACTCATCAGAATGTGTCGAACGGAACGGGAAGCATCATTCAACTGTCACCAATACGTCAAATATGAACTTTAGACCAATTAAAATTTAATTATTCCTTTATACGCAGAAGCTCTATGAAAATGTTGATTTTTTATATTTTTAATCTGTAAAAACTTTATTGAAAATAAAATGATTTTTTTTAATACTTCATCGACTGTCAATGTCAGGCTTTAATGATGTAGACGAGTTAATCTAACGTTTAATTAAGATGGAATTTATGTTTTTAATGATTAAAAACTGTTCTGTTTAAAGGATATCCACACTTCATTAAACAAAACTCATTGCTTTGATGGCGTTTACAGTAGTCAATAGCGCGTCTTCGCTTTTAGATTTGAAAGCGATTTTATGAACCCTTTGAGCTTGGCCCTTGACATATTTCGCTTGTCACACTCAGTAACGAGGGTCCTATGACGGCTGAGTGTTTTGGTTTTTAGAAATACTTGGAGTATTCTACATAAGGTCGCTTCCTCGAAAACTTTTAAACAGTTTCTGTAAGTAATTCTGCTATAAACGTGAAATTTTTGCCAAGTGTTAAAATAGTTTAAGAACTATTGAAATCCAATTATGATATTTGGCAATGGGCGAGTGTAGTTGGTGCTAAAAATATATTGTGAATGAATGAATCAGATTTGGAACGAATCGAACAAAATATGTCCGTCACGTGAACTGATTGGAAACTATAGTATGGGCATCCGTATTGTGGACCATTGCACTCAGACATCATCCGGATGACAATGACATATGTCAATCTGGTTTTTACTTTTTATTTTAAATTTCATTTACACTCGATTACGGCCAGTTATATCCGAACAAAAAAAAGAACCAAAAAGTATGTATATGTGAATAAAAATAAATGAATATTTAGCTATAAAATGTTTTATGTTTCGACAATCGCAATTAAAGGCGGTGTTTTGTTTGACTGAATATTTAGTTGATAGCGATCTTTTGAAATGCCCCGTCATGCACAATTTCCTCGGCACAAAGCTGCTGCATTGCTCGCTCGTTGTTATGTGAATTGCATTATAATGAATTGTTTGACTTTATATATTATGCATGGCCCGCTCTAACCTGGGCCGGGGGCGAAATTAATAAAATATATGCTCGGTTATGATGTTATAATAAACAAATATAAATGGAATTAGCTAAAATATTTTGCTTCTGTAAAATTATCCATATTTTCAAGGTTTTTACAGAGCAAGTAATATAATATCTAAGCTATCAACTAAAGTTATGGTCTTAATATTATAGCTTACAGGATCGTAACAGCTTCTACATCAGGTCTCGTTGTTATGCATACTATTATATTCATTAAAATATATTCAGTTGTTTTAGTACTAACAATAAAAGGAATCATAAAAGAAAGATATATATATATGTAATGTAGTAGATCGTATGTGTAATGAGTCTTTAATTATTTACAAGTTTTATACAGGTAAGTGAGTTAGTTCACCTTCTGTAAGCACGTTTAAATCTCTGCGTAACTTTCGCATATTCTAATAAATAATTCATACAAACGTCGTCTCATTTCGACGTTCAATCTGTGTTCTACGATATTTATTACCTACTTACAGAAAGTCGATATGAAACGACCTCGATCGTTAATGTAATATGAATCGATTACAAAAAATATTATATACACTTTTTTTTTTAATTTACCAAAAGAGGTTTTATATTTATTGTTTTTTTTTAAGATTCCCATGTTTGTAAACAAATGTCGAAAGAGGTTCCATATATAAATTAGTTTTTCTTATGTAATGATTTCTATGTTCGTATATATAAGGAGGTTTTATATATTAATGTCTCGGTCTCAGTTTATTGACGCCAGGTTACTGTACCATAACGGTGTGCTGAAGGGTTGTGGACTAACGATCTTTATATACGAGAGTTATTACTATAAAACATTTATATTTCATCTAAACACCACTTATATGTTAAATTATTTATTATTGTACAACACTACACCTTATTTTTATTATTATTCAGATAATAATAAAGTCTCAAATACTTTTTTCTTCATATATAGTAAAAATATTATTAATATTTATTTCAATATTCTTCTTCTTTCTGGCAATTATTCCAGCTTTAGCCAGGGTCTACCTCCTGCTCAAACTTCACTTTGCACTTTCTAATATTTATTTCAATATAAGACTAAAAGTTATTTTAAATATAATTTAGTAATAATGTACTAAAGGTTTTTATTAAGTAATAATATACTTAGATAGTAAATTCTTAATAATAATAATTGGAAAGGTTTAACGTTGAAACCTTGAAAGCTAATATCAATTAAGAGTTTCGGTTTCATTGGATCGATGTAACAAAATTGTTTAATATAAATTATAATTATATATAAAATAATTAATATTTTCGCAAGTACATTCTGATGTATGAAAGATATTGAGCTTCAAAGAATGGAATAAATGAAAACGAGGTGAACGTAACTTTAATAGAAGATCGATTCTAACAGTCTGTTGTTTCGCATTCACTATAACTTGTGTTGGATAATTATATATACACAGGGTGACTGGTGAATATATATATTATATATATGTGTATATATATATATACATATATAATGATTAATTATTATTAAAGCCTTTTTTCGTGCATTTTTTAAACATGGGCCTTCAATGGGCCTCAATTAATACACAATAAATGTTAAGGTCAATTGGACAAGTTATTTTCAAGTAATGCGCTTAGAAATATTCATTTTAATTTATATAGATCTAGTTATGAAAAGTATTTGTATTATTAAAGAAAAATTAACTTCACCATCATTATTTTCTCGAAGAATAGAAAACGAAGAATACTTCGATGCCTTACAAGAACTGTTGTAGTTTGCAATCATAATGAAAAGCTTATGTTGTTGTAAATATAATAAAATATATTATTTATAATATATAAATATTATAATTACGTTATTTTGGATCAACGCTACAGATTGCTCAATATATATTTCGTAAAATAACCCAAATTACTTGAAAATGAAGGTAAAAAAACTGTTTCTTGTAAAATGTAGGAAGAGATCAGTTAATCTTTTTGTACAGACTTAATTTCTCCGGGCAATTAATGAAAGTATCGATTATACTGAAAGCTGAATTAAAAGAATCTAAGTGTTTTGGTGATAATTAATTTGTCTTAATGGTATATACACACACATACACACTTACACAAACGTGTATACATACATACACATATAAACATAATATTTTTCACACGAATGCAAGTAATGGTCAAGCATCATTCGATAATAAAGTCATTAAGTAAATAGCATCGAATAAAGCAAAACTTAATATTTCAAGATCGTTATGACTTTGATGAAGGACGGAGATTACGGAGGTCAGGTGTTATATGAAACACATCATTAGTCTGATCGCACCCAAATAATATCGATTTATCAAAATGTATCGATAAAAAAATATTGGTACAACACTATAATTTATGAGATCAATATACAGGGTGACTGGTGAATTACTATCAATATTTAAGGAGCATACTCGGTACATGATTCTCATTCGAATTATGTAAAAAAAATAGGTACTTAATTTTTGACAAAATTTCCGTATAAATAAATAAAGTGTTGACACGTTCCAAGTGTTCCTAGTGTGGACGCGTGCGGCGGCGTGCTGATACAACACTACGCCGCCGCCGCGTATGTGTGTGTGTGTGTTTATACCTAATCTGTAGGGTGTTCATACGATGCGTAATTAATTACATAACTTTTGGTTAACTTTACTTAGAAGTTTATTAATATTTATGTTATATTAATTTTTATTTTGTCATATATGATCGTCAAATATCACGTCCTCAAATATCGATAGTAATTCACCAGTCACCCTGTATATACATAACTAATAGAATAAAGAAATTAAATAAATATTAGAAGAAAAGTTCGTTGGAAATGATAATAAAGTTATTAAAATAACTACTTGATTAGTATTTTAAACTACACCCGGCCATTAAAGATAAATGTTAAGAAACAATGACGCAATCATTTATTGTAAGTTAAATTTATTATCGACACTTTTAAAGCCTCTACGTAGATTTTACGGCGATGATATTTTGGTATTACTGTTGTGACAAATGACTGAATCTGAATCCGATTTAATATTAAATTGATTTCAAGCTATACATTTTACATGATATTGGCAGTATAATGTCGACTTTCGTCGTAATTTATGTGATACGTATAAAAAATTATTGATTTGAATGTCCTATACACCTGTCATGATTTTGAAATTAACATTTTCTAGAATAATATAGTCTTTATATACATCGAACGGATATTTTTAGAGTTATCAAGTTGAAAAGTTCCATTTAAAACTGAGACCGCCCCGTCCGTAAGTTGGCGTGTAATGGAAGGTGGAATTAAAAATCTATAAAAACATTCGCGAGTGCACTCTCGAAATAGGTCAATCCACCCGCAGAGACAATTAAAATAAAACGTTAGTGCAGCTGAGAACATCGGTCAAGTGAGAATGATTCGAATATCATTATAATGCATGCGAAATCAGCATCTCGACCGGGGAGCCTAGGGCTCATTTTGGTGGGCCCGTATACAGCAGTAGTGGCCTTTCAATTCGCAGGTCAAGCGTCCTCTGTACCGCTGAAGGGTTTTCTTTTTTTGTCCCGACAGCGACTTTTATTTTAAATCTGTAGTTCTAACGAAGCGGGTCTCGTTACAAGACTGATGCGGACTGGTGCAGCTGCCTAAGCAGTGCTATTGTTTACTCCAAACGGTAGATACTGTATCAATAATTATATATTTTAAGTGTTTTTTATTTATGTATCTATAAATATTGATTTACGACATACAACATAAGTTGTGTCGTCGTGTACGCATTGTCTTATGGCGCATACATTAGCGTGCATTCTCACGCATGGAACTCGTTTCTTGGCCGCCCGCCATCTTGTTGCTCTTTTGCTAATGCCTTTGTGTCGCATCATGGACTTTTTGTTTGAAGTTCGATCGTCCTAAAGGCCGCCGGCTCGTTGCGAATACGACGGAGACGTGTCGCGCTTGTTCTGTAATGTTTTAGACGGGGAAACGAAATACTCGTACCGATGTTAACACTCAAACAAGTTTCAATATGAAAGTTACAGATAATAAATATTTATATACACCATAGACTATACACTATACTCTACTCTATACTTCACTTCAACACTATAGGAAAAGCGTCTCTCTTTTAGTTTAGCTTTGTCGTAATTTGCTTACAAATACCTAACCCACCTTCTCAGTAATATAGTGAGAGAAGTCATCAAATAAAACGTTGGCTTTATGCCTTTACTTCGTTTATTATTCCGAAGTACAAACTTAACCTCTTTCGAGTTTTATATGTAGTAATCCGTTAACCAGTTATTACGCCAACAAATACAAATAACATTAATCCTTAATACATTTATAATGTCTGTTGGACCGGAATATATCTTATTCAATAATTTATAGTTTCAGTTATCGTTAACATTATTCGAGCTGTATCTAAGCTAATAAATGTAAGTATTAATAATTTATATATTATATAAGCTGTATTGGCAGAACGCAAATAAACCTCAGGGTAACGACACGCCGTGCGAATAGTAGAATGCGCGGGAGTTGTGACGGAATTAGAATAAGAACGCTCGCCAAACAGTCTGAACACAGATTATATATATGATACAGATAAAAAATATACTTTGGAAGTTAAACATACAAAGGAGGTTGTAATGAATAATATTATTTACAATATTAGGATGGATAGGTTAAAACTTTGACATATACAAATATTTTGATATATTATTAATTAATATGTCACGAAATACTAGTAGTCACGAAATACTAGTGAAATTTTACATTAGATAATTATATTTAGAAGATTTAGATTGTCTTACATAATTTCAATGGTAACTAGCAACATAAAGTTAGAAAATATTCAAAAATAAGCAAGAAATGTCATGAGCATTTTCAGTATTTATATAAATGAAAAAGTAAATTAATTGATTTACTAAATATAAACAAAATAAAATTAAAAAAAACTATTATTCTTAATATTTATTTAATTAAAAGTTCACTAAACTTCGTACGTTACTTGTATAAACAAAAACACACTCATAGATTATTTGTAATACGTTAAGTTATTTTAGTTATCCAAAACAGTTCACAAAAAAAAACAAACATTACACATATAATAGCTCCCGGCTATAAATACATTTAATATTACTATATAAACAGTTTGTGTAGTGTAAGGTTATCAATAAATATATTATTAGCAGAAAATTATATAACATTTTAATGGCGTAACAGGAATATAATTTCGCATACGAAGTTTATTGCAACGCAAAAACGAAACCGTTAATGAACGTCTTCGTTACTTTTTATTATCTGTGCGGAAGTTTTTTTTTTATAACATCTTAATTGGACCAAGATTGAGGTGTATTCGGTCGCAAATAAATTTAAATTGATATAAACTCAGTGGGAGATTGACAATGAGCAAGTGCCATTACCCACTTATCATGGTAGGACGCCTTTTTAGGAACTCGCCCGCTGTGCTTCGATTGGTGTTAAATAATTAGCTCGAGTCGATTCCAATTATACCAAATGTATCAGATAGTATTTAAAATTCATATTATTTAAGGTTTTACTAGAAAGGAATTACGAATCGAGCTTCTTGTATTATAATCCTACTAATATTATAATTGCGAAAGTTTGTGAGTGTGTGTGTATGTTTGTTACTTCTTCACGCTCAAACTGCTGAACCGATTTTGATAAAATTTTGTATACAGGGAGCTGACGTCCAGGAATAACACATAAACTACTTTACATCCCGGAAAATATTCGACCTGATAATCCGCGGGTAGCACCTCGGGGCGCAGCTAGTGATTAATAAAGGAATATAGAAATAAAACTTAGTTTTCTTGATACATCGCGTTTATTATCTCGACTTTTCGATTCCTTTACAGTTTACAGCAACAATATTCACGGGAAGACGAAATGAAAGTGTCGAAGTATGATTTAAGTTAGTTATAAAAAAACATAGTATTCGAAATACTTAGTTATACTTAAATAAATATATATATACACACTTCACACTAATACAGAGCGTTAATAGTTATTCATTAATAAATCTTAACACTATATTATTAACGTAGTTTATTGAATGAGAAACGGGAAACTAATACTATGTAGTGTGACTAGGAAAACTATGAATAAGCATAGATGTAAATCGTTTTTCACGAATGAAGAGTGTAAGTAGTCTCTCTCACTACAAGTAAATAGAATATTACATGGAAAAGTATTAAAATACACAAAAATATAGTATTTTTTGTGTACCTATATTATTATCAGTGTATATTTTAAAGACACGGTGTTACCAGTCCCACATGAATAATGTGAGTCTCGCCCGAAGCGTTGCATCGATCTTTTGCTTCGATACAAAACTGCGAAGTATTAATACTCATTTCAGATTTCCTGAACTTGTTCTATCTGTATTTATTGTAATTGATATCGGATATACATCATAAATTTATATTATTTAGTTAATTTTTTTTTGATTTTCTATTAAAAGAAACTTTTATTTTACATTAAATTGTGATTTAATATAGATAATATTATTTATAGTACAGTCATTTGGTAGTTTAAGTAAATGACTTTCTAGGAGTAGTATTTTCAGTCCTAGAAAGTTTTCGTAGAGATTTAAAAATTGTAAGATTTATAGATTTAGGTATGCTCTTTTAGAATTTCAACTTTTGGCACCTCGTAGTCGTGAACTCCGCCATATTGAAAAAATTGCGCCCAAAAAACATGTTTTTGTAAATATCCTTTTTTCTCCAAATGTCTGGACTATAATATATTTCTATATATATATGTTTCTTATAATCTGTTTGTATTTATATAGTCTGTGTGTTTAGTACCGGACAGCACAATGCTCGCGTGCCTCGATAATGTATTCCGAGTTTTCAATAAGTAAATCGATTTGCATAGCTAATGTTTCATTATCGATTTTGGATACATTAACATCGCGGTTACGATTCCGATATAAGTATATTATGAGATTTTATTGTAGAACTATAAATTATAAGTTTTATATGGTGAATATACCGTTGTGGAATTTAAAAACCATATAGATACAATTGTTTCTGGTTTGATTGTAGAGAGTTAGTTGTTTTTATATTTTCAACCTTATGTCGTATTGTGGATGAACTATTTTACGATTTATTTCGTTTTCTTTGTAGGCGTCTGACCGCTGTAAACACTATTCCAATAAATTTTCGCTATTTTTCATATACCGTTATATTTTATGTATAAGCTTTAATGTTATATGATAATTTTACTATAAAATTCGTTTATTATGATGTTGAAAGATGTTTGATATAGTTTTACTATAGAAATTAGGTATATTTAGAGAAGGAAATATAGCATTTTTTTGTCATCATTAGACCATGAACGTGTATTTTTAAGCGTGTTAGTTACTAAAAGATTTGACTAATATTATAAGTCAATTTAATTTAATTACTGGGTATATAAATATTAATTTATTTATTTATTTTGGGAAACACAGTATATTAAATGACACATAGCATTTAGTACAGGCCGAATCTAATGCCACCGAAGTTTCCACCACTGACTAATCATGAAAAAAACATATCCAATAATAATCAAAAAGTACAATAAAATTTATAATATTGTTTAAACAACTTATACATTTCCCATATACAATACATACTTTCAATTAACTAACATAACTAATTATTTTAAATAACATATTTACTAAAAGCGAGCAAGTAACGCCGCGGGAAACATCTAGTTAATAATAATTGAATTAACCATTATTAGTGTATAGTGTATAGTCATTTATCGTGTTGTTTCCGACCGCTAGCGGACCGTTGACAGCCAATAACCGGCCGTACATCAGTTATGTACGTATGATGAAATCGCAGATTACTGAAGCTCATATATTAGATATATATAAACATATATGTATATATGTATATATATACTAGCTGACCCGCAAACGTTGTTTTGCCATATAAAAAATAGGGGTTGGTGTTAAAAAAGTAAAAAATTTGGGTTGTATGTACTTTTTAATGCTACATTATAAAAAAAGAAGCAGTTGGTAGTTTAATTACGAGTTTGTATTAAAAGAGTTGTTTAACAAACATTTTTCAAGGTAGAAGAAACGTTATACGCCTTTTAATTATATCGATAATATAAGATCATAAATTCAGGCAGACTCTGGCTATAGCTGAGAAATTTCAGGTTACGACAGACCCTGGCTAAAGCTGAGAGGTGTCCAGGAAGAAGAAGAAGATAAGATCATAAATTAGTTTATAGTAATATACTTTTGAAATAATATGTAGTTCTTGTCTGTAATTCAAGCGTTTAATTTATAAGAAGCCTGAAAATCTTGTGAAATACTAAGATAGTGTTATTATAACAGTAAGATACTCGAGGGACCAAGACAATATTGGATTTTATATTGTTAAACCCATCTTCTATTTTCTCCATTATAACGAAGTTATGTGTATATTGAAGGTATATATTATAATAATTTTATTTCTTCTTCTACCTGTCAATTTCCCAGCTTTAGCCAGAGTCTACCTTACATGTTGTGAATAGTATTGGCTAATTGTTTTTACAACCGGCCGCCTGCCTGACATAAACCCTCTTTGGAAATGCATTAATAAGTGATGTCTAAATACTCTCAAAAAGTACATATGACTCGGAAAAATCACATCGATACTTGTCAGGATCGAACCAGAGCCCTCATGCATGAGAGGCGGGCCTTTTAACCACTATGCCACCACTGACTTCAGTAAATTAATTAACTTCCACAAAATAATCATTTTATATAGAACTATGTTTATATATATTATATAAAATTAATATAATTAACATTTATATAATTATTGTTTTTTTTTTATATAAAATTAATTCAAATTTTGATTAAACTTTTTGTCAATTTGCGTAAGGTGAAACACAAAAAACGTAACCTTTGTTGCTTTTTTATTCATACAAAGATATAAAAATAATATTTCGGTAATCTTAATGAGTTTATAACATAATATGTTACGAAGCTCAGATAACATATAAGATTTTCGCCGAAACAAACCACCGTCATCTAGATTGATTGAAGAAAAACGTCATACAATAAACGAAATCTGATCTTTGGCTTCTTTGATAAGACTAAGTTTGAAAGAATATTAGTACGAAATATGCGGGAGTATTAAAAATATAAAGAATCCTAAAACAAGCCAAGATTTAGTTCAATATCATATAACTATGACGTACTGCAACATGAGCTGGCAGGGGCAATGACTGTAAATACATGACAAACTAATATTACAAAAATGCTAACAGTATTGATATATTAAACCGATGTTCAGCAGAAATTCATATAAGCTATTGATAGAGGCTTTGTTTGATATTTTCTTACTCTTATATTACGTATGGTTTACATTGAAATTGTATTTTAGTCATTTGGATATATTTTTCGTTTTCTTCATATATTATTCGAGATTTTTATTCGTCCAACAAATAACCTTGACATTGGCTGAATATTCCATGAATCTAGTTTTTGTTTCTAATTGTGTGTAGATGTTAGCCCTAATGGCTTTGACAGCGTCATAGAAAAGGTAATGATTCCAGTGCAAAAGAAGCAATGGATTACGAAAAAAGTAGCAGTAAATTAAATAATTGAATATATAATGCACTTCATCAATTTACGACATTGATTAATTATTGAAACAAAATTGGTTAACCAAATAATTTTTAATATACGGTTTATTGGTTTTTGTTTCCTCTTAAAGTTATTTCAATGCAACTCTCTCTTTATATATTTATGTATAAAATTATCGGTGTTTATATAATTTTCTCAGAAACCTTTAATTATATAGTCTTACAATCTTTCTGAATTAACAATTTCAATATAACTTATATATGTACTAATAGCTATATTATTATTGTCTATATTACAGAAATTATACACTGTGTTGTGAAACGCTGATATTTGATTTTGATATTATGTTGCGAAAATGAATTTCTTATATCTGTTACCATATGTATTTGTATTACTATATTTACAAAATTATTTAATCTTTTGAAATTTAGAAAACATATACTCAAGGTGCTATAGGCCGCTGGATTTATTTTAAAACAAATATTTTTATATAACCAAATTATTTTAATTTGATTTAGAAGAATTAATTATAATTATTCATAAAGCATAAGGTACATTAAGATTTGAAATATACTGCTTATGAATAATTTAAATCAGTAACTCTGTTTCTAATATTTCATGTATTAATAGGTTACTATTTCATGTGTTTAGATGTTGACGCGCTACTCAAAAGACATAAATGCTAAATACTTAATTTAAGTACATAGATAACAAATTAATTATATCAAGAATAAAAGGAAGAACGGGAAAACTTTGTCGTTTTTAACACTAGAATTGAAAAAAGAAACTGATGACGTCATAAAAAAATATATGATGTTTTACCTGTGAAGTGCTGACACAGATATTAGAAATGATTTAATGTAGCTGAAACATTTATTTGTAAAGCATTCAGCTGAATGAAGCACTTTTTCAATTTATGGAAAAATTTTACATTACATAACAATGATAGAATTATTTTCAATTAAAGTTGTTGAACTTATTTAATATACAAAACCCATTGGCTTAACGAGGTGTGAGTGCCTTCCCGTGATCACGGTTGCAGTTAAGTAGCCTAAACGTCGGGAGTATGTAGTTTATAGTCAAAAATAAAAAACGCGTAGTACATCCGAAAATATTAGTTTCATTTAAATGAGTACTCGCGATAATCTTTTATCTCATTATAATTATCGAAAAAATACAACAGATCTTAGAAGCCAAAACTAACTGTCAAATTATTCGACATTTAATATCTTCCTAACACGTTTCTCTATATACCCGTACTATATTTCTAAGTCACAAAATAAGTTGTCAAGACGTCTCCACAATAATTTCCTATATATCTGTATGTGTCAGTTCGTTTTTCCGTTGCACTCCCTATTTTTAACGGATATTACACCCTGTATACGGCGGATGAGCCTGACATTTGATCTTTTTGTTCCAAGGCCGGATATGCGACTCTAAACTTGACCTTGCCTATTTTACTCAGCTTAGACCTTTTGTCTTTTCTTTAGTAGAATCTAGACTAAAATAAAATATGAGAATGAAATATAAATAAATGCTTGGACGTGATCGAACGAAAGTAGAATGAAATGTGTTTTAGTTTAATTAACGAGAGTTGATACTTAATGGACTGCAATAATTGTTTTTTGTATTCTTTCAAATCATACAAATTATATTAAATGCTAAAAAAATTCAGTCGAAGACAACTATGTAAAATTAAAAAGAAACAAAATGTTTAACTACACACATTGGCTGTATAATTAAAACAATTTTCCTATTATGTCATTATGTTTTGATAAGCTGATTTTCTATATAAATGTTTTTCATAAAATATCTTATGTTTAAAACTTAAACTGTACTACCTAAATTCTAAATATTTAAGTGTATCACAGTGAGAGATATAAACAATGAATAAATTACCATCGGTACTAACGACCGGCAACAACCAACATTTACATTGTAATGAACGGTTTTGTTATCTGTGCAATCACTGACATTCCTAATTTCAGTATTGCCAACATTCAAAAACTATATTACCAAACAATCAATTATAAATACCAAAAACAAGAATTTACTTCTCTATTATATTTGTCTACTATATTATAATTTAAATTATATATAAATATATAAGTTTCAGTCACTATAATTTTATGCTGGCTCAATATGAACATGGCGGGGTTTAAAAAATATATTTATATTTATTTTCAACCTTTTAAAACTCTTGTTACCTTAAATATCAATATAGTCTGTGCTTTTAATAGAAGTGAAAATCTCGCATGAATAAACAATGAAAAGCAAGCGAAATTCTTGCCTCAATATATTTTGTACAAAATAATCAATATGATGTCTCATATAAGAGTGACTTCGTCATAAAATTAGTAAAAATACATTGTGAGATTCGTCCTCTAGGGAAATAATGGAGTTGTCAAAAATACAGACCCTCGACTTTTGTATATCTCATAGGATCTGTAATAAAGACTTCTACTATCAGATATATTTTTATTAAATATTAATAATATCTTTATATAATAAATATTTTTATTAGTAAAAATTAGGTAATAATTAACATTAAACTTGAAATCGTCTCTTATTATATACCAATTTTGCTACGGATTTTGATATAATGATAACTTTTCAAATAAAATTAAATTATAGAATTTCTAAAGCTATTGCTGTTTTTAAAATATTTCGTTGATATGAATCTTGGCATAATAATTACAATTTACGAAAAAATATGTATATATTAACATCTCTCTTTTTCCAATTAAACAATTTCTACAAAACCGTAACTAAGTTTTCAATTATAATACCAAAACTAGTATCTAGACTTTGTTATAGTAATATAAATAGTATAATATTCTCAGTGTTTTCATTTGAACTGGTATGATCTATGATTCATAATCAGTGAACTCAGAGCCGACTCCCCCAACACTGACGTGATAAATATCAAAGGAGTGAGACATGAAAGAGATTCAAATGGAAAATTATATGAACCACGAACGGTGTCTCTTACACTATAAAGTAAATATACTGCTTTAAAGTAACGATACTAAAGTAAATATGCTGATTTAAAGTAACGATACTTCATTTACATTATATATTCCTAAGAGATTTTTAAGTAATAGTCATGTGTTCTTGTTAGTCAGTGGTTAAAAGACCCGCCTCTCATGCATGAGCGCGCGGGTTCGATCCTGGCCCGGGCAAGTACCAATGTGATTTTTTCGAATCATATGTACTTTATAAGATTATTTAGACATCACTGATTAATGCTGATTCCCAAAAGAGGGTTGATGTCAGGCAGGCGGCCGGTCGTAAAACAATCAGCCAAAACTATTCACAACATATAAGGCAGACCCTGGCTAAAGCTGGGAAATTGCCAGGTAGAAGAAGTCATGTGTTCTTGTGTGATATTTGTGTGAATTTAGTTTTATCACACAGTAAGTAACCGTGTGATAATGCACGTTTCCAGCGACCTCAATTTAACGTATCTGCATCGGTGTATTCTGCTTTCATGTTTTATCTGCAGCGTGAAACGTACAGAAATGTCTGCGGCTGCGGTCGGACTTTTGTTATTTATACATACATATAAATAGCAAATAGAACAAAAACTATCTATTGTATAAACACTATATATAATACTTAGCTTACAAAGATTCAATTAAAGTTAACTCACAAAATCAGTGATTCATTAGCCATTTCACGAAGAAAATCTTTAATAATATTTTACACATTATACAAACGGACGCAAATATATTTTAAGTTGTGGCAACAACACGAAACTAAAAGACTAAACATTGAACTTAATATAGATGTTCTGTAAACAATGTTATTAGCATAGCGCTATATTACAGGCTTGTTTAAGATTATATCGGATACTAGGTGCGTGCCGCGGTTTTTGCTGGATGGTTTTAGATTACTGAGAATATAGCTATTGAAGTTATACATACATACAGACATGCAATCCCAAAGAGGGTGCATTCTCAAAGAGGGTTGATGACAGGCAGGCGGCCGGTCGTAAAAACAATTATCCAAAATTATTTACAACATATAAGGCAGACCTTGGCTAAACCTAGGAAATTGCCAGGTAGAAGAAGATACATACATACATACATACATACAAGTACTCAGTTGAATCGCTATAATGAGTAAAATAAAAAAATATATTTTATTACTAGCTAGAAGTGTAAATTTATAATGGAATACGATATTGTTCACGTTTTATGTAAATTCCTCAATATATATTGTATAAGTTCAAGCTATTCTCCTCATTATGTTGCCAATTCAAATCCTATAGCTGCTTTAAGTAGCTTTATATAATACTGTTATACTTATAGTACAGTGGTGTGAGCGCACAAACGTTTATTTTCATACAAACTTTCAAAAAACATATGCTAAGTTAAATCGTTTCACATATTGTTACAAAAATAATTATTTGCTGCAGATACAAACAACAATTTTCTAAACATTTACATATACATATATGTTTACACTTTCATTATTATTTTATACATATAAAAACCAACTATGTTTTACAATTTGACTTACCATACTGTCTTTCTTTTACGAGTAACTTGGCGTAAAAAATTCAGTAAATAATTGAAAAATTTGCTTCATGAATTTAATCACAAATAAAATTTTATTACATAGAAATCCTTAATTATTGGTCTATTTCAATCTTGTACATATCTTTCTCTGTTTACGATTCAACATATCAAGTAGCTTCAACAAATAAACACATTAAGTGGGATTACAATGCTATATGTCTTAATTTTATAACTTATAAAATGTTAACAATAGTTTTGATAGATTCAGAAATATGTATTTACAGCAGCGAGGTCGGAATGAAAGTCGTAAAAATGCTTTATTTATATTTTACAGCAGTTTGGAGATAATCATCTGGATATCCAAAATATTCAAATCAACCCACGTTCATATTTACGATTCCGTTCTGAGTAATACTTAATAAATGTATTTTTGTATTTATTTTATCCGGTATCACCTGCTGGTAAAACATTGTATACTTTAAGATAATTCTATTGAAAAATTAAGTTATTTTAGACTTCAGTGCAAATAAAACAGATATATTAAGATACTTTATATAGTATTTTTCATAATAATAACAGTTTTATAGGTATATTGAGTAAAAACTTGGTTCAACAATGTAGTAGTCTCATTCCCTTTACTAACGCTGACCACGATTTCTATCTTAAATCATTATAATCACTGCGTTGGCGTAAATAACTAAACTAGACATTTGTCGTGCCGGTGTCCGTCATAAATTATATCTGATTAGATACCCATGACTCGAAATTATTAATACCTACTAACTTGTATATATATAGCACTAGCTTTCCGACCGCGGCTTCGCTCGTGTCGAATTCTATATCGCGTTTCTAAGAGAATTTTTCAAGAGTCTGGGATAAAAACTGTTCTTTCTCAAGGTCAACTCTATATCTATACCAAATTTCATTAAAATCAGTTCAGTAGTTTAGGCGTGAAAGCGTAACAGACAGAGTTACTTTCGCATTTATAATATTAAGTAGGGATATCTCATTTACTTGAAAATCGTTTTAGTATCAAGTATACATTTTAATAAAGAGTATGTTCATATGTTTCTGATTTCATCAAACGCAAGGATATAACTTTATAACCAATCTACTTTGTCGTATAACCTTATCTACCAATGAATTTGAACCGAGAACCAATTCAACACGAATTGAATTATTATTTTCCATTTAATTCTAAAGTTCTCAGCAGTTCTTGCTTGTTTGGAATAATCGTCTTCTATGTTTCCTACAAGCGTTTGATTTACGCTCTAATTTATACGATCTAAAATAAGAGATTATATTTTCATTAATGTTATATTTGTCAGTATATTCGTTGTATAAGCTAGGAGTATTGACGCGAATACTTTATAGAGTCATATTAAAAAAGACGTCTTCAATGAAAAGATGGATTCAGTGGTTAAACACCGTAAGCCGGAATGCGAGGATTAGACGCTATGAAACTCCAACGGCTTTGAGATTCTTCTAGAATATTATTTCTGTATACTTTATATATAATAAAAATATGCCTTAAAGTGTTTTAAGCAATATAATGATTATTAGAGAACCTATATAGATATTTCTTGTAGGCTGACTTGAATTCCAGTTACGGCAAAAACTTCTATGTGTGTCCATTAATAATGTACAGTAATATCATATATACTCATTATATAATATCGCGTGTGGAAATTGAGTAATAAAAATTAAAAAGAAACTTCATATGTATTAAAGTTATAGAAATAGTGTAGTTTTATTAAACGGCACCCCGCAGTCTGCTTTCGTGGCTTCGGTTTGCCAACCGAGGGTACACAATAAACGTAGACTTCAAACAGTCCAGAGTTGAAAAACTGTCAAATATTATAGTTTTTTTGATTAAAGATAAACATTTTACACAAAAAATACAAACTCGAAACCAAAATTGAGACATTTTAGTGAGTTAATCACTGTTGAACACACTTTTATTGTCAACATTCTTCTTACACGTCTGAGCTTGGTCATATACTTTCGTTTTATTGATACCTGCTTGCATAAAAAGCATTAATTTCAAATACATGATGTATATATTAAGTTATGTATAATAAATTAAAATATGTTGATTAATTTTATCTTAAAAACAAGAAACAAGACGCCTCCGTGTAATAACTGAAAAATATAACATCCGTTTTAAATCTTATAATTGATATTAAATTAATTAATGTCCATTTTGTTTAATTTTTATGCCACTATTAATTTAAAGATAACATACAATGTATGATTTAAAATGAACCTTAATTTATATGGAATACGGTTTATTATACCAATGTGTTGTAGATGTATGCCTTAACCTTGAAGTCGTTCATTCACACTCAGCGACAATCTGCCAAATCTCACGATTTTATATACAAATATATTAATAATCTCGTAATCACAGTATTTGTGAGTCGGTGCGATTTATATAATTCTTATTGTGACTCATATTACATTCCTGTGTATTGTTTGAACTCACGTCATTAGATCTTTAATAGAAGCTCGTCTGAATATTATTAGTTATTCATTTGATTGGAAAACTACGAAAATTATTTCGGTAATTCCAATATAGGTTAAGCAAATACGTATACGAGTATTATATTTATATTAAATTTATAGAATATAATCAACATCGCAAAACAAGTTCGTGTTTCATATAAAAAATGATATAAAAACGAGATTCAATTACAGTTTAAAGAATGAACCATTGTGTGTGATGATTTGCTGAGGACCTGATGCTTCAGAATCACTCACCTCTCAGTTCTTGGACCAGTTCCAGTATATTCTAGTAAATATGACCTCGCCTTTGTAATAAAATCCCGGGATATCTTGACGTGAATTGTTGTTATTGTAAGTTCAAGTTGAGTTTTTTTGTTGAAATAGTTTGCGTTTTTAATTAACCAAGTAGGTTTTTTGTTATAGAGAATAATGAACATAGATTATTTAAAAAGAATATCGCTATTACTTGCAAAAGTAGGGTCACAGAGTAAAAATTTCAGTCGGACAAAATGAAGTTATCCAAAGATATTCCGACTACAGCTATAAGTGATTAAATTGAGTTTCCTCAGCTGTGACCCTCGTCATAGGCACCTGTTTTATACGACATATTCCGTGTTATTTACGTGAGCTTTTACATTTATTACGTACGCCTGGCCTTTAATCCTTCATGCCTTTCTTAAAACCTAAAGGGCATTGGAGCAAATGATTCTGAATTTATATAAACTCATTTCAAATGTTGCTACAATTTTTTGCATGTCTACAGTATAATGTAACGGCGTGCTGCTAAATACAGTTTTTCTGATTTATTTTTTATGAAGTTGGTTTTTGTCCAATATAGTTAATATCGCTCGTATAATATGTATAAAACTATATACAGTATCAAAAGTTTAAGAAAAATTTAATTATTTTTTTAATGATTTTTATGCTCTGCCAGTATTTCTTGTTGGAGTTTATGACAACTGAAACATATTGATATCATAATTGGACTAGTTTTTGGATTTAACTGGAACATTTGTTATATCTAAATCTTCATATTGCATTGTCTGTCGTTTACTTTTTTCCATGTATTTTAGCTATAGGTTCGTTTGTATTCAGCCAATGTATCCTAAATTAAATTTATTTTCGTGCACAGGTTCTATATGCGGCGGACAGTGCTGCAAGCGAGGTGGTGAGCTAAAACTGAGGAGTGTGTTGAGAAAAACAGCTGAAGAACGAGTGTCCAGCGCCACGAAACCTATAACGGAACTACTACTGGCAACTAGAAGAACACTTGAAGGTAAAAGAGGTTTTATATATCAAATAATTTTTTTATCTATAACTCTCTTCAAAACCGAAACCAAATGTCATGTGTCACGAGCCTATTTGAACCGAAATGTTTTTAGTCTGTGATTCGCCTTAATTTATTTTAAAATATTTATGTTTTACTGCATTCATTCCAATATTAACTAAGCGGTTCGCATTATAATAAATATTTGGGCATTAAAGAACATACAAAGCTATTTAAAATTATCACTTTCAATATACATTTGTATATAATAATCGTATTATATGAATAAATTATATATCTATACATATAAAGTTTAATTGGAATTTTAATATTAATATGTAAGATTATTAATGATTATAAGCAATCAGTTTTATCACAACTTCTATCATATAAACGTTTGACACGTCACGTTCTCCGCTAACTTGCGCTAATCTTTGTAACAGGAAAAATTAGTTTCTCCTATTATGATATTGTTGTCAAAGGATATTCAATTATATTATTAATAACATAAAGCACAGATTACAATATTGTATTTACTTTGATTTGATTTATGACTCAAAACAAACGAACACAACCCTTCAATCAGAACGTAGACAATACTCAGTTTTTGGATAACGTTTCATTAAACAATGGCCAAATGTTACGTATCAAGTTACAGCTGGCAACTAACTATTACAACTGATAATACGTCATATAATTGTCACCTTTATAACAAAGATATAAAGGTGCTATTTCTATGAACGATTTTATTTATAAAAGTAAGAACATATGTATAGACGATACTTGTTTTAGAAACATTTGTATCGCTCCTCACCGCCCTCTACCGATGTAAATATTGTTTTAATATGTACCATCGATAATTTTGTCTATGCTTGCTTAATAAACTTACGCTCGAAATAAAATCGATTATTTTATAAGCTTAATCGAATATGTCATTTATTCGTAGTTGTGAGTTTAGTTTTATTAACATGTATTTTCATATTAATTTAATGATACGTCCATTAAACGTTTAATTGCTGGCTGAGTCGTTAAAGTGAGAGATCCAAGCATCATTTTAATGGCGGGTTTCATTTTGTAAATACATAACTCTGATAAACTTCTGTTACCCTTGAGAAGTGTGTTTATAAATCACGGCAGTTGTAACTTTACGGCGGCTACACATTGGACATAAATCATTTGAAGTTCTCTAATACTTAATTAATATTCAATTAACTATTTAAAAGAATAGGTATTATTATAATTTTTTACATAATTATATAAATATTGCAACGTATAGAAACTCCTTTTTAGTTTACCATAATAATAATTTTGACATTAGCTATACGTCATTAATGTATTCAAAATGGTAGGGGAGGCAAAGGATTACTTATTCAGCCATATCTACGTCACGGTGCTTCCCGCTAGAGACTTCCTTCTCACGGATCTGTGGGGATAATATTATCAATGGGGCCACAGCATCATGAATATTGAATATATTCAACATTAAATTATGTTAAGGATACTTGATATTTTATATGTATGAATAACACTTTAAATTTGTTACGTAGGCAATATAGTTTTTATATAGTATAAATTAAAACATCCTTGAGATAAGGATTAAATCCTTCATGGACTTTATATTCTGAAAAGGCAGATCATTTTTTTTGACTTAGACTCAAAGTACACAATGAGTAAGGGGGCTTTTTGCTTTTTTTCTGTAATATTCTCTATTTTAAATAGTTTTTTGTGTTGTGCAGGTTAATTTAATTATTTAAATTATATAATATTTAAATTATATAAATATAAATAATTATATAACTAAATAATAAATTTATGATACAATTAATTAAGTGTTACGTACAGCACAAAAACCTGCCAAGTTCAAATTGAGAAGTATTATAATTTTAGATATTTTTAACCAAGCACCTACGTATTTTCACAACTATACCATATTTTAAGTTGGGTGTATGGTAAAGTGAATTTCGGTCAGATGGACCGTTGACGTGAATAAGGTGGCGGGTAGTGGCTGGATGTGGAAGGCAGAGGACTGGGTGTGGTGGCGAGTCTTGGGAATGGCAAATGTTTACCAGTGGATCATGCTGTTGATGAAGATGATTATGATCGATTTCAAAGTGCATCTAAACTTGGCATTAGATTGGATTTCACCCCTTTTTTAGGCAAACAATTAGCCGATTGGAACTTGGCCCCCTTTTTAACAGGCATGTTTTTGGTGAGATTTCAATACTTTTTTTCAAGAAATCGTACATACAATCGTACTATACAGCCGTACAATGCATAACTTACTGCATGAAACATACAGCTACCATCTGATGGCATAGGAATTACCCTATGTGGTATATCTCCGCCAACCACCGAAAGATGTACAATTTCCATCGTTGGTAAATGAATAGTAGAAAAGAAATAGAGTGAATTTGTGCTTTTAACACACACAAGTAATCAATCAATAAGCAATATCAAAATTAATCCTTTAGCAAGTCAAATCAGTGATCCATTTAATCGTAATCGTAACCATATATAAGATATCAAGACATAAGTGTAGAAAGAAATAGAAAGAAATGACCATCGATTCCTTATCGACTTTCATTCATATATACTGCAGACAAAACAATATCGCGATTCAATTATACCGCTACTGCCATCTATCGAAAGTAATTTATAACAATAGAAACCTGATTTTTTAGGTAAGCAATATTTAATTAAGTTATACAGTGTGCATTATGTATACATGACAATATTTTATATCCCTTATATGTATATATATCAGTTCTTAAGAAGCGCCCCACACTTTTTTCACAATAATATTAATTTAAAAATAAATTAGCAAACAATAAATGGTATTTTTGTGAAAAAAAGCGTGGGGAGCTTCATATATCACTTCTTGAGAAGCGCCCCACGCTTTTTTTTCAATAATACGATTTATTGTTTATTTTAAACAATTTAAATTAAATTGATTTTCAAGGTTGTAAAGGTTAAATTAGTTTCCACGCGGTTTCTTTCATCATTGGAGCGTGTTTTTTAGTTTTTTTTTAAA
This sequence comes from Danaus chrysippus, assembly GCA_916720795.1. Taxonomy (NCBI): domain Eukaryota; kingdom Metazoa; phylum Arthropoda; class Insecta; order Lepidoptera; family Nymphalidae; genus Danaus; species Danaus chrysippus. The sequence goes on along the minus strand of CAKASE010000074.1, from coordinate 11,321,058 downwards.
CTATATTTATTTTTTAGTTTAATTTATCACCGATTGATAGATGTACTCATATTATTAATTATTAATATTTCATTATTATGTATTTTATTGTGCTGAGCTGAGCGCCTATATAAAGGTTTTGATTACCTGTCAGTGAGTCAGTGCCAAAATTAGCTATTTTCACAGGGTCATATTTCAGGATCTACTGAAGCTTTATCTATGAAATTTGGCATACTGCTTTAGGACTAGTATATGATTACGTAGGTACAATTTTATCTCTGTACTTGCAATAGACACTGAGCTACAGGGGGTCAAAAGTGGGTCGAATTTATTAAAAATTCGATATTTAGAGTTGAGGCAACTCACGCTTGACCGATTTCTTAAATTTCTTAATTTTTTGTTAATCTACATGTAACACACAACCTGTGTACCAAATTTCATAATGCTAAAACAATGGGAAGTGGCCTAGAGGTTTTGATTACCTGTCAGTGAGTCAGTGCCAAAATTAGCTATTTTCACAGGGTCATATTTCAGGATCTACTGAAGCTTTATCTATGAAATTTGGCATACTGCTTTAGTTCTAGTATATGATTACGTAGGTAAAATTTTATCTCTGTACTTGGAATAGGCACTGAGCTACAAGGGGGTCAAAAGTGGGTCGAAACGGTTCGTGTAAATATAGTGCACGGCATGCGCCGGCCTGTGGAACTTGGCCGGCGCACTACCGTGCGCTTAGATTGGTTTTTTAGTAACAGTAGTTAACAGTAACGAATTTCCAGAATAAACATTGGGTTTGCGATAAAATCTTTGTCAACTATTTTCTTTCTTTCAACATATAAATTTACGAACTGAAAATAAAACTTATAAAGAAAAAATGAATAAATATATTCATAGTTCATACATTATATAACAAGTTTGTCATCAACATTAAAAAGCAAAGACGGAATTAACTCTCAGTGGAGATTCAAAAAGCTCCTCCATAGCAATAATGACTGACAAGCCGTACAAAGGTTCGCGATAGCGTTTAGCTACAAAAATACATTAGCGAGTTCAACGACCTCGGTAATGAGCAAGTTTAAACAATACGCGCTCACCCTTGTACAGGAAATAACGAGGGATCTGCTACCAGGCACACTAGTTGCTTACAAACCTGAATAGAAGATATTAAATTAATATCTATATTAAATATAGATAATATATAAATATATACAAATGTCAAAAATGACGTAAACATGTAGATAATAAAAAAAAAGTTATAATTAACAATCCTATTATATTCAGCTTATCGTATTTTTTTTTAACATTATTATTCATAGCCATTTTAATTGCCGTTCTGCCAAAATTGTTAATTAAAAAAGTAAATTCCCATCACTAGTTATATATAATGTTTTTTTAACTACAATGTTTTATTAAAGAGGTCGTGTGACAAAGAGTATGAATAGATTTGAAGGGTTATTGTGTTATATAAAACGGGACCACCCTTAGACCCTCATTAGGCTCTCACCTGCTCCAGCTATAGAAATTTAATTACGTGTAAACATATAATATAGCAAATATAATATAATTTTATATAGTAGGAAGGGAGGCTTAATAAATAAAACATGGAAGTATCTAAGAAATTGTTTCACGATAAGCAAACCAAACTTTTCCTCGGAGTATTGTTGCTATGATTACCAAAAGATACGTTTTTTTAACAGCTTCGTTGCTTCACAAAAAGTTAAGAAACGAAGCCATCAAAAAGACGATCTCCTGGAGTATCTCATTATTCCAGTTTCAGAGTCTTAATGCTTGTTGCGTTGAGAATTGTTTTTTGTTTAGCTCGATATCAAATATGCAAATAGAAGTCTGTCGCAGAAACTTTAGAAAATCTTCATTTGTTATTTAGATTACGATTTAACAAATAAAGCTACTTTGTATTTTATTGTCACTAACGATGGTTGTAAAATAAAGTGTTTCGTCATCAGCCTATCAGAGCCCACTGCTGAGCAAAGACATCTTCTCACATAGAGAAGGTTTGAGCATTAATCACCACGCATGCTCAAGACGGGTTGGTGATTTCAAACTTATAGTGAAATTATAAGTCCAGGTTTCCTCACGATGTTTTCCTTCACCGTCCGTCAGTGGTGTCTAAATACTATTGAAAATACATATGACTTGGAAAAATCACATTGTTACTTGCCAGATTAAAGTTTAATAGAATCGTATTGACTCAGATTAACAGATCTTCACAGCGTACACTATTCGATTTTCTCTACATCAGACCTTAACCATTTCGTCAACAAACAAATTCGTCCGAGACAAATATAAATCAAATTTTATTTTTCAATCCGTCGCCTGTAACAGTAACTCATTTCACGAGCGAACCCTTGGCGTGTAAAATTCGCTCCAAGGATGTCTAGAGGTCCCTGGAATACGAACGATACTTGTAATTCAATATGAAATAAAAGGATTTCGTTGACACCTACAACATAATAATAATGGTTTAGAACTACTTACATATACAACGATCACATTGTATATGGAAATCACTTTATTAAATAGATTTGTTTTCAGAATATTTCTCTGATAAATATAATATAATTAAAATACATCGTAGGTTAGATTATTTCTTAAAAATTTCCTTTGAAACTAGATATATTTTTATTAAAACTGTCACTCCATTACCGATAAATAACGACTCCATAAAGACCTTATCTCAATTTTGATAATATCTTAAAGTACCAAGAAGTTCTTTAACTTTATGAAAATTATGATAAGAATAAAAGCTTCGGAAACAAGATTAACTAGAAACGAAAATAATTCTTCTGATATGAAAAATAATGTTATAGCTACAATATTTAGAGTATAAAAATAATAAGTGACGTACAAGATTAAATCTGAAGGTATAAGCAAAACCAATATGCTTAGCGTCAAAGATAAGTGTTTTAATTAAATAAAAACTGTCTTCTCTAGATAATTGTAATGTTGGTGGGCTCTGCTACAAATGTTAAGAATGAATTCATATCTGGTGATATGCGATGAGGCGTTGATGCACGGTGCCGCTCCCGCATTCCAACAAGATAACACAGTGTTACACAGGACAGCTGGTGAAAACCAAATAGCATGGACGCCTTGCATAATTATTTACACAGAGATTATATAAGACGTCTTTGTTTAACTTTGAGTTTAGATATGCAACAGTTTATTACACATGTTCGTGTGGATTAAGTTCTCTGTGTATTTTGAAGGCGTTCACTTAAATGAAATGGTTATATTTTATTTACTCCTTTAAGTGGTATGAGACTTTTAATTAGGACAGAGTAACGTATCTCTCATTTTGACTATTATATTGAAGATAGTTGATCTGTCTCAACAATAGATATTTCCAATATCTTCTTACTTTTATTTTGTAGCCTACTTTGTTAATATATAATCGTGATTCATTGTCCTCAGAGCACCTGACAGCGTTGTCTTATCAGTCACAGAACAAAACATCTGTACTCTTCTCACAACTGTATCGAAGTCAGGCATCACGAACACACGTGCCACTATCAGCTCTTTACGATGACATCAGACTACTCATCAGACCTGGTCGAGATGACGAGCTCGGCTCTCCACCACCGACAGACATGCGTATCAGTACGAAGAAGTTCTTCAGAGATGTCTTCCCGGTCGCCTACCAGAACGTCCTCCGGCTGGACAGCAAGCAGTTCACGCCGGAATACGAAGCATGTCTTCAAGATGCTTACGAGGCTGTCCAGCCGTTCGGAGGTGTACCACAGCAAGTAGGATTCAATTTATTATTTCTAAATAATCCTATAACTGACTTTGATTCTATAACTTAAAGTAAATTTATGACTTGATTTAATTAATTCCAACTTAACACAATAAATAATTCCTTCATTCATAATTAAATTCATATCCAACAAAGCATAGAGAAAATTCTTCTTAATTCAGATTTACATATAAAAGTCAATTGTACTATTGAGCCTTTATGTACAAGAAAGTATAGTTACTACTAATTTTACCTACAAATTCAATTGTACCATTGAGCAGTTCAGTGATATTTATTGGTTAAATGAATCCTTCCTTTAACAGCTTGGAGCGTCAATGTCTAGATCTTTGGAATCGGCACGCGCTTTGCTGCAAGTTATATCTGTTGGTGCGAGTGCACTGACGGCCAGCGAACAAGTGCTGTCGAGTGCTGATGAGGAATGCGGCAACAAGCTGCTGATGATGGGAGGCTGTTCTAGATGTAAAGGACACGATATAAGCCCGTGTCGGAACTATTGCTTAAACGTGGCTAGAGGGTTAGTTAATCATCTTAATAAATACGATATAACTTTACGTTACTTTACTTTACTTTTAAAAGATTGTTTTTATATTAATAGTTATGTAATACTTTCGTAATAAATTATAATTACGAACTGCATTACGACCTTGAAATTTCGCTACAGATACTAATACTGCTCTTGACCATGAGTTGAATCACATTCTATATTGTCTGTTCGAACTTAAATTAATTTGAATCATATTAGTATGAAAAAAAGCCTGAATAATAATGTGTGTTACAAAATAGACAAAAAATTATATAGACGGAACTGTAATAAGTTTAGAAAATTGATGCGATCGTCACTATTATTTTATTTTTCAAATTAACATATTTTTTTATTTAATATTGACAAAAGAACGGTGCTGTTAAAATACAAAGTCTTCTTTAAAAGAATAATAATAATAAATAAATACGCGCAGTTTTCTCCACATAGTACTCAAGATTATAATGAGATCGTTGACATTAGTATAATATTCCACGATTCCGTGCGAATGTAGCCTTAGCATTAAATATATAACATATATCAAAAGAACACTAATTAGCTAATTATGAAAAGCTTGACGCCGTAAGTGTATTGAAAGTCAGATTATAAGTTTCACACACGATGAAACTTAATCGTTAAAGATGAACGGCCTGGATTTGAACTCTGTTAAACATGAAAATAATGATCAGCATGTGTTGAGATTTAGAAAAAATCTTCTATATTAATACAATCGATTTAAAAGCTACAAATATAGACCAAAATATCTTATTATTATCGAGATAAGGAAGGTTTGAAATTAGGTTCAATTAAACAAATATGTAGTTAGTTCTTTCTTTAGTTTAAAACAAGACAATTACGAAAAATATTGCATTGAACGTCAAAGATACAATGTGCTTTTTGATTAAATAAATACTTAAATATACATATAAAAGGTTGGTTTGATATAAAAATGATTAAGTTTTTAAATCAGTACGTAAATAAATTAGAATATCATTCACAAAACTAAAAGGTACCTTTTTGCCACATTCGTGGTTTCTGTGAAGGTCTACCTCACTAGATTTTAATATTCGTGCTAAACGATATTCCAAATGTTATCTAATATATTGAAATCAAAAGTATGTATGTTTACTTTTTAGTTAAGTTTATAAAATAAATTATAATCGGTTCATATAAAGGAAATTAGAGATCGAAAACATTAGTATGCTTATAACATATTCCCACTTTAAACATAAGTCTCTATATTATTTAAATTAAAATCCTAAAATAATCATAAAGCCTATCAAGAAAAACAAAAAAATATACTATTTTACATAATTTAAATATTATTTTTATCTGTCACTATTATCTATTGCAAAATCTCTAGATTAACCTCATTGAATAAAATAAATTTTGGTCAAATAAAAAATTTAACCATTTTTATTGTCCCTTATATTTATGGTGAAACGCAGTTAATTTTCAGTGTACAATATTCAAAAGATGTGATCTCCACAGGTGTATAGGATCCCTTGTGGTTGAGTTGGATGCTCCATGGGTTGGTTACGTTGAAGGAGTGGAGAGGCTGGCGAGGGCTGATGCTGATGCAGAGCTTCGTTCACTGGACGCCAGAGTATCTGAAGCTATCATGCACGCTTTGGAGAACCACGTCATACTTGAGAAAAAGGTTAGTGTTTTATACTACCATGTGTAACAACTTCTTCACTGTGGACCTTAAATTTAAACATACAAAGCAAGGATATAATTTCACAAGACAAGTTTCTATAACTTTCTCAAATGATAGTATCAACTTTGCTTTATGAATGGAATGCTAAGAACACTCTTGTTAAGTCGATGCTAACTTATAGAGGAGCCCAAAGCTTATCATATCTTAATAAATTTGTCAACAAGGATACTCGTTAGACGAATACAAGTGAAGACTTGTCTTTGAAATTTGCTTCTCATCTCCCGGGGCGATCACTTAAATAATTGTTCAAGAAACTGTAGCTAATTGTCGTCCAAACTTTTCCTGGAACGCCTCGTTGTGAAACTGAACACGTTTCAAGTATAGTCAGAATCGGCTCCCAGCTCCACAACTGCCAACTTTTAATTTATGCAGCACACATACATATTTGGCTTGTTACAATCTATCAAGTCTTATGTGAGTTTGTAACAACTTGAATTAAATCCGAATCTCCAAGTGATGTATAATAACTTATATGAATAGTCTCTGAAGTTGTAAGGACTATTCACACCATATTACAGTTCAGTCCAATTACTGTAGACTGTAGAGTGAGACGTTAAAATATATTTTTATGCAATTCGACGACTCTCATTGTATATTGAGTTAAAACTTCATCCATTCAGAATAAATTGCATGTTAATTAAATTGCAAAACAACGATGTAAATTTCGTAGCGCAATACAGAATTGGGTCCGAACGATAATGTTAGTAGTAAAATATGATCACAAATATAATATAAATATCGTGAACACTAATAGGATTCGAACATTTCGCACACAATTGCACATTATTGCACACACAGCGCTGTGTGATTTGTGTCGCTTGTTAGGATCGCACAGCAATCGTTCACCAAAAATGTATTTCCATTGAGAACTGTTATGTTCGCAATAAAGTTATCGAGGAACTGACACAATCGAAGCACTTGGCACCACGCCACGCTCCGACTGTAATCTGTTAAATGGGACCTTTCAATTATTACAGTTTCAGATGAGTTTTGAGAACGAAATTCATTGACTTATCAATTATTGATTACATAATATTATACTTATTAAACTAAAACAATAAAACGACATTATTCCAACATCACGTTATTTATAATCGAAGATCTAAATCACTTCGCGACACTCTATAAGATAAAGGGAAAATTTCAATCAACATTACAAAAGTTACAGTCGTATTATCGTAAAATGGAATCTTTCTTTGGATTAAGTTTATTCGGTGTTATGAGACTATAAAACGTGGGCACGTCAGGTCAGACGTGGGCGCGGGTCGGCCGGGCCCACGGAGTACCCACTTGGATAAATTAACGTCTCGGTATTGTCTCGTACTTCGCATTTTGCCACTAATCAGAATCAGAATAACTGATCTATATGCATATATTTCTTTCATTATCGATCTTTAATTCGCTGTGTAGATATATATTAATTTAGAATAATTTGTTGTGGTATTTATTTTTGATGAATTTTTAGTTTACGTTTTCATAAACTAAAACAATTTGTGACTTTCGCGATTATTCATTTAAATGAAACTACATATAATAATATTTTTCAGATTACTATGCGTATTTCACTATTTGAAAAACTATATACTCCTGACGTTTCGGTTACTTTGCAGCAACGCTGATTACGTGAGACGATATGTGAAAAATAAAATACGCGTAAAAAACTATCAGTTTTATTTTAAAAAAATATCAATGATAAAATTATTAGTTTGGAGGCAAGAAAAAAGGTTTCCTGTGTCTAACATAAGACAATAAGTTTAAATTGTATCAACGTGGACACATCCTGTGACTCATGATACATCATTTGTCTCCAAGGACACTCAGTCCGGACCAACAGTCGGTCATCACTAGGACATAGGAAAAGGAACTGTTTAATATTACTGACGTGTATCTAATATTAATATAACAAACTTAAACGTGTCATGATTATAATGATGAATAGAATAGACCTTTGCCTGTTTAATTTAAAAATCGATTTTGACATATAGGCATCAAAAAAATTAAGTGTCAGCTTTTTTTAAAGTTAGTCTCAAAAGGACTCGAATCCAATCGTAAAAACATTAAAAAAAAATAGCTTGAAGCTGTAACAATGTTTGGTTTGTGTGATTGGTTTAAATAAGTGAATCTATATAAGGTATAATAACGCGTTACGTGATTTAAATCGGTTATTTGGAAGAGTTTCGTCCAACAAAGCAGTTTCAGGAGCGAGGAAAAGCTTTTATTATAAAAGGCGAGTCGCTGGCTGTAATGTTGACTTTCAATTTTCATGGTAATGACGTTGGTTCGGATTCCGCTCTCGACGGCCCCAGCTGCTACCATTATATTTGATTTAATATGTTTTAAACTTATTATATATATATATAGCATTATCTGTATTGTATTCAATTTGTGAGTTAATTTCTTTTTCATATAGGTTACAGGTGAAGTCGACCGATATCCTTTAAGAGAGGATGGATCCCATCATTCCTAACTGAATTGACTATGGAACCCCAAATTAGTTTGTTAGGGAAATTGGTATAAAAGGAAAATTAGTATATAAGGGAAATTTAACAATTGACTGTTTACTACGACTCATTACTATATATAGTTACTGGCAGTTTTGTAGTTTAATATAATAAAGCAATTAATCTTCTACACAAAAATATCAAAAATAATACAAAATTGGGACACAAAACAAAAATAAAAGGGCAATTGACAAAAAATCTGTAATTGAGAAGGGTTAGGTTTAGTATATGGGTTTCCATAGTCAAATCGGTTAGGAATGATGAAATCTATCCTCTCTTAAAGGATATTAGTTTAAATTTTTTTCCCTATTAAAATTTTATCTCATTCAACTTAGTAAGATAGTCCAATATTTTTTCCTATTTTAAATCGAAACTCCTAACACGAAATTAAACAATAAACCCATTAAATTAAATTAAATTAAATTTTCGACAATGACACATCGTTGTCATAAACAAGTAAAGTAATCGATACACACAATAAAATTCTTATAGTCATATATATTTGGCAATAATTTAAATAATATAAAGGTCATTGACACGGAAAAGCGGCGCCAATATCAGGTTGTAGTCTAGAGGCGCCCACGCGCTTTCACCAAGGGAAAGAGCGAAGAGACGAACGGTAGACACCCACTAGAAATGTGCATAATGAAACAGGAATAATAACAATCATTAAAATTAAATTACCCAAACATACGGGAGAGGTAATTAACTTATTAAAAAGAAAACATTAAATGTTGTCGCGAAACAGATTGCGTTTAAAGATGATATTAATTTTTATTTTCCAGCCCAAAAATTATACGTAATTTGTTGAAAGTATATACGAAATTAAAATGTATGTCATTTTGGAGGCAATATAAATATGTCGCCGTAGAATTAACTTTTGATTGCGACTGGCTCTACAATATAATTCACTTTAATTTTTAATAAAATCCACTGCATGTATTGTTACTCCGTATCTTTAAAATTATGACATAATATATATATCGGATTTATTACACATTTCGTTGTTTTTAAAGAGAGGGACGCCGGCCTCGCTGACGTAACTAATGTCACTTCTTCTAGTACATTCCATGATATTTTAAAATGAAACTTCAATTGTTCTTAATGCTCCTGTATTTCTCGAAGGTTCTTCATAATTACATACTTCAATGATACGCACTCACTGAACTCTGAACTCTGAATTCTGCCGTCGTGCATCCAGACGTCATATTTATACCAAGATTTAAACATAGTTCTATTCTCCTTTTAAACAATCTTTGATTTCGTTTTTCTTTTAACAATAATCATAAATACTAATGAGGTTTAATAAGAATTGATGACAAGCTCAAATTATTTTCACGTCGCATCCGTTATTAAAGCTGGTAGCGCCGATATATACATGAAGAAATTACATATTAAAATTATTTCAAACTATCCTATAAGCTTTTGTTTGTTATATGATCTACATACTTTAAACTTCATTTACAATGACATAAAACAGCTAACGGCCAATGCGTCATTATTCAAGACATAAACACAAACCTTTATGACATAATTACAGTAAATCACATAAAATAAAAGCTGTTCTGGTCACGAGTCACCAGGGGTCACTCGTGGGCGGCTCGTGATATTGTGCCATCACTAATATACATTTACTTCAATATCTTCTACAATAAATCCAACCCACAGCCGCTGCCGATTCTTTCTAGTTAGTTAGTTTTAACTAAACTAATTAATATCATTCGACGGCGTATTATCATTAATTAGACTGTTTTATGGCAACGTTAAAATTACGATTTAAATAATGTAAGCGGTCACTTAAAATGTCATTAAAGAAACATTTAACATAAATTAATGGATTAGATATATATTTACAAAGAATCTAAGCCGGTTTTAAGTAAAACTGTATTGAATAAGCTATTGTTATGTGAAGGCGCCTTAATTAATCTTATAAAAATTCTCGTGTCGTTGTGTTAGACGGAGAACTCCGAAACGGCGAGACCGATTTTGATGAAATTTTGCGAGCATATTGAGTAGATCTGTGAATCGGACTACATCTATTTTGCATACCCCTAAATCATATATATTATTATTATTTTCAGACGAAATTTTATGTTTTTATTTTTTCATACTGTAGCATTAAAAATACATACAGTACAAAATTTTTACTTTTCTATCACCAACCCCTATTTTTATATGCCAAAACAACATTTGCCGGGTCAGCTAGTAATATATATATATATATATATATATATATATATATATATATATATATAAAATTTCTGCTAAATCTATATGTATCTCATACCCTGTGGTTCAACTAATTGATAATGCATGTTACCAAAATACGGATTATAGGAATACCGCTTACTGGAATATACTAAACAGTTAAGCCGATCGTTTGTTACGGTTTATAAATTAACAAGCGGTTTATACATTAGTTTTAAACTAGGTTTTGAAATCGGATTTACTCTATATATATAAAAATTTAATCTCCCTACATACTATGTGTGTATTATCTTTTCGCTCGGATAAAATAAATGATAATTTGCGAAGATTAGTGAATGGTAAACTAGCTACTCCCTGTTTTCAGTTAGACGTTCAAAGCTGTAGTAATTATGATAAAAGTTCTTACATTTTTTCTTGACTTAATACATGAACTCGTAAGTTTAATTCCGAAGTTTAACAAATACATATACAACTATACATATACTTTTATTAAAACCAAATAGTCTAACTTTACATACATTAAAATAACGTTAAAATTATGTAATAATTATGAAATCTGAGTAACTTATTTAATATAATCTTCATATATCTAAAGTAGGCAGACACTTTCGGGACCGTGTGTAGGTTTTAAGTTGTGTAATCTCAAAAACATTAAATTTCCTATGTGGGTTGAAATCACGTTAAAAAGACATTTTAATTTTATTCATAATTACTCGAAGATGACATCGTAAAAGACAAGCCTTGCTGTGGAATGTCGTAACTTATTAAAACACTCTTTAAAATAGATTGTGTATGTACATTATTATAATATTATAAAATTCTTTCATATGTAATATACTATATGAGTCTTCTTCTTCCTCTTCTACCTGGCAATTTCCCAGGTTTAGCCAGGGGCTACCCTACATGTTGTGAATAGTTTTGGCTAATTGCTTTTACGACCGGCTGCCAGCCTGACATCAACCCTCTTTGGGAATGCATTAATTAGTGATGTCTAAATACTCTTAGAAGTACATATGACTCGGAAAAATCACAGTGGTACTTGCCAGGATCGAACCCGGCCTTTATGCATGAGAGGGGCCTTTTAAGCACTAGGTCACCACAGACTTAGATCTATATATGAGTGCCTCTTAATTATGACAAAACCGTCATACAATTCGTACATGCCAGTATAAGTTCAATCAAATACATGGATTTAAAAAATATCGATTTAACATCAAAAATATATCGATTTTAACGTATCTGTAATATGATTCCTGTTAAGTGGTCACTTTATCTTTAATTAATATTAAGATTGAGACGCTAACGTACGTCTAATTGACTTCGCATGCCGCCTGCAATCAATGGTTCATAAAGTGTTTTAAAACCGCGCTCAAATTACAACTACATATCATTGTACGATACACCTCGCGTCCTACTTATTATTTTAATGGAGTGCAAACTTATATATGTTTTTATCATTATTTTATTACATATGTTAGTTAATTTACTTTTTTATTATATGATACCTTATATATAAGACGCGGTTAATAGTGTTTTTTTTAATCGTTTTCTGACAGCTGTCAAACCAAATTAATATTTACATGGAGACGTGAGCGTGGTCGCATGAAATATTCATGAATCACAACGGACGAAGCGTCCGGTGTTACAATTATTATAATTAAACATCGAAACAATGAGCTCACTCACACTCGGACCAACAACAACTTATTGAATCAAATAAATACGAGTATGTACTGGCAGGCATTACGTAATGTATTACACATACGCTTATCCGATGTAAGCGAATATTTGCGTTTAATTATCATTGATTACAAGCCAGTATTATATGGAATCATTTAAAATATTTTATAATCTACAATAAAAACTCTTTAGTGTTTTTTCGCGCCATTTTTGTTTTTTTTTTTTTCATCAAATAGCAGATGTTTGAAAATAGAATCCATTGAAATATAATAGGCAGGTGGGAGCACAATATGCTCGGAACTGCTTTAAGGTGCATTACGCATAATTCTGTGCAATTTCTGTTCTCTGTGCGGCATGCGACATGCTATTCGCGTCGGGTTATTTGCGTGTCGCGAGCCTGTAAGGGCATTCACACACGCTATTTCCGCACCAGCTTGTGACAAATTACGTTACTGTGATGTCCATTTATCTTCATTTATGATGTTATTGATCGATGTACGCCATTATGATACTTTAATGTACACCAAACTAAAACTAATATTATGTCAATAAACATCGGAGAATTTATATTACATTCCTGTGACGTAATATTTCGAGTAAAAAAACAAAATGTCGGTCTCTAATTAATAGGTACATTAACCCGATATTTTTAAAGAAAAATAATTTCATTGCTCTCTTAATTAGATGTATTTAGTACAAAAGTATTTCTATTTAGAAGCGAGGATGTAAATAAAACGTAATTAGCATGAAGCAGTCGCATATTTAATTGTAAGTTCGCTTTGTTTCTCGGCTAATTTACTCGGAACCAGTTGCTTTGGCGAATTTAAAAAATACATATATATATTACTCATGGAATTTTTGAGATTCGTTTAACTAATGACGTCATTTTTCACTTGCCAGAATTAAAAATGACAAATATAAAAAATGAAATCTCGACTAGATTATTCTGAACGTATGTTTAGTATTAATTTTTGTTTACAATTACATATGTGTTCATAGACAACTATATATTTTTCTGTATCAGGTGCGTCAGGAATGTGGTCCTCCATCGACCATAGAGCTCAGTAACTCATCATCTCCAAGGTCGCCCCCCCCAGCCAGTCGTCGTGATGCTCTCCGCGCTCCACCCCCCGATACTGAACTGCTCCAATTCGCAGCTACCCTCGCCTCCAGTAAGAAACTCTTCGCCAGCCTCTCTGACAGACTCTGCGATGAACCAGACTTCGCTAACGAGGGCAACGAAAGATGCTGGAACGGTGAAACTATTGGAGAGTAAGTATTACGAAAATCTTTATGTATATGAGAAAGTTGTGCTAGTTACAGCATTTATAACTCAAGAACGGCTTTATGGGTTATGCTGAAAATTGATTGAGAGATAGCTTAGAACCAGGAAAAGGATATTGGATACTTTTCATACGATCGAAAAATAAATTTATGAAATCCAAAATCTTATTTACTACCTTTAACGAGGAACAGAGTTCGCCCTATCAGCTATACATTTCAATGACGCAGGCAAAAACTTATTATAATAAGGAAACAAACAAGCATTCATACGTTTATTATATTTTCCATTCTTCATTCAGGTACACGAAAGCATTAGTGGCGTCAGCATCGATAAGTGATCAGAAATACAATCCAGAAATCACGAAGACTTCGACACAAGATTCAAGAGTGGCAGCACTCGGGGACAGACTGCGGCAGGCGAGACAGGTAGAGTACAAAATTATCATAATAATATTTAAAATACCTATATCTTTATAGAACATAAAAAAATATTACTACTGAAGGAGGTCTATAACAAAAAAAGTTTTATTACATAATTATAATAAACGGCACATAACATAAAAGTTTGAACGAAACTTAAAAAAACATTCGTAATAAGTGAGAAATATAAGCCACTTCCACGCATACCGTGATAAATGTACAAAGTTTTATTTCGACACACTATGCAGTGCTGTCTTTATTAATTATTTGAATCAAATTATGATTTTGGCGCTAAAATTTATTTATTAATATTCAGAGAATAAAAGGATAATTTTTAAATCTAATCATATGAAATAATTTAAAAGTATTTGATTATATAACAAGTTTTGATTTGACAACTATTTTTTTAATTCTTTGAATTCATTCACACTGGAATTGTGAAATATTATGCCAATGTCAATATTATGTTTTTATTTATTGAACGAATTATATTGTAATTTTATATATTGTATGGAAAGAGCATGAATGAGTTTGTCCTTAGGTAATAATGGTGATTTTTCTTAAAGACTCCACTTTATTTTTTACCAGAAAGTAGAAAAACACAAAAATAATATAAATAATAATAATCTAAGCATATATACACACTATATTTGAGGGGAATATTTTGCAGTTGTCACTGTCAATAACTTTTCTGGTGCTAAAAAAATATTACGTCAGCATTGTCATTCTGTAAGTGACACTTTGAATGTTCAGTGTCAACTAAAAAATCGGATACCATAGCATAAAAAACAGAATCAGATACTATTTCATTTACCAAACCTTGGAGATAATTAACCAATACTAAGATTTTTATTTAAAAAAAAAACTAATATATTCGAATTACTACGCATTATTTTATTATTAAAAAAAACTTTCGTCTGTCCGTGATCACGGTTGCATCAAAGTAGCCGAAACATCGGGATTATTAAATTATTAGTTAAAATAATAAAAAACTATTAATACATCCAAAAATATTACTTTTATTTGACTAAATAATTGTTGATATAAAATAAACATTCCTCTACTTCCATATTTACATTGATACGAATATACTATTACGCATTTTGAAGACTATATCTATCATTGTTGTATAGTTGCTAGTATCTCACTGGGGGTCAGTGACCGCTGCGGAGTCGTTCATGCAGGGTGATGAAGCTGGTGATGAAGGATCCGGCTCGGGTCGGAGCTACACTGATGATGACGCGACCTATGACGCTGAGGGCTCGGGAGAAGGATCCGGGGATGAGTTCGTTGGTGAGTATTATACAGGGTGTTTTATATACTTGTCGTATATTATACAGGGTTTTTTTTTTAATAGGAAGCCAAAATGATACACAAAAACTCATAAATACATTATAACATGATGGAACATAATTGTTTACAGTTGCGTAGCATCACTTATAGGCTAAATATGGGTTACATAATGTTTAGATCTTACTCCAAAACTTACTATGTGTTTTATATACTTGACGTATTTTATACAGGGTGTTTTATACTTGGATGGATTTTCATACATTCTAAGTTTATAGTAGACTTGGTTATGTTTTTATATACAGTAAGCTTTATACATGATGTTCAATACACTTGTACTGTGTTGTCATACATTAATTTTAGTTCATATTAGAGTTAAATTTGTTCATACATTATACATGGTGTTTGAATTAACTTTTTTTATATGTTTAATTTGAGAGCACACAAAATAAAAAATGTATTGACATTATACAGGTGTTAAAATTTTTGACAGTATTAAATTTTAACTCAATATAAAAATCAATTAACAGGAAGCAGGAGGGAGGACGAAGAGACGACATACTCAGCACCTCCTTTACCGACTGCGGCCGCTTCCCTCGTGACGTCATCGGTGTCCTTCATCTCGTGTGCTGTTTTAATTATTCTAACATAAACTATGAACAGTGATACAGTGAACTAATGAATCTCCATATCAATGTGTGAGTGATATGTGTCGTGCTACATAGTAGTCATGTATTGTGAGGATAGCTTTGACGTTATGTTATGACATCAAGCCGCTGTGGCGCTTTAAAAATACGCTGATTTATTTATTATAGAAAATATGTAATACATACAATAATGATAGATTGTACGGAACCGGCTTCTAATATATAATGTATAAGCATCAATTGAGATGAATCTCAACGGTTAAGTACAATTGTTCAATGAGATCTGTTTTCTGATGTTCAAGTAGTAATTTATTAAATTTTCATGTGAGTTTCGAATGAAACCGCTTATTAAAAGACAATCATGAATTTGACGAGTAAATGGAATTAGGTAAGTATCTGTGTAGCTAGTCTAAAACTAGTATTTAAACAAGCTTCGAAAAATTATAACAAAGATTTATATAGATTAAATAATCATATATCAGTCTTTATAATCATGACAGTTGTAAATAAGTTATTTAATGTTAACCGCGACTGGATTTGACAGTTTTCATTTGACAGGTTGTCATTTCAGTGTTGCTGTTTAAAAAAAATATCAAATTAAAATATAATTAATCGATAGTCATTTAACTGGCAATATTAATATGTTTAGACGAGAGTGAGACAGACTGTACAGTGAGTATGAAGTCCTACTTGTTTAGGTGCTTAGCTAGTATCATGTTTTGTTGCCATATTATTTTTACGATTATAATTATTTATATAATAAAGTCAAAAAAAAATATTATCTTATATTATGTGATAATGATTTTTAGTTGTAAGTTTATTTTATACTATATTTATGTCATTTTAAAATTACTCTACGGAGCTATTCTTAACACAACTGCCTTTTGTAGAAATTTTGAAGTTTTCAGTTTATCAAAGACTTTCAATTGATGTAATTTTTTTTATGTATCAGATTTCATGAACTTTTTTGAAATTTTTGTTATGTAAAAAAAAAATTTTCTTTTTTAGAACAAACACAATAATTGTATATGCTTATTACCGTGTAAAGAAGATATAATTTTAGTCGTAATTCCAACTATATTGCAATAAATACGTAAATGTTAGTAAATCAAAATTATATTAGATATGCTATGTGGATCATCATGTGATGGTGGTTGGAGGATTTTGAATGTAAAATATTGTTGAATCTTATTGAGGGTGAGGTGGGAGGTTGAGGGAGATAGGAGGAAGGGAAAGAGGAAAGAGGAGGAAAGGAGGTAACGTTACCTTAGCAAGTTTAATGACATTGTTTCAGCGATAGATCGCTTTGAATGTAGTCCTATCTCCCGTAGGTCGAAACGAAATCATTTGTAAATATTGTTGGACAGATAGTGTGTTTATATCATGAAAATAAACTCTGTACCATAATTACTATCTTTTATTTTATTCATTATATTTTTATATGGCAATACTGTGTTTTGATCAATGTTGCCATATGATTGGTTTGATTTTAAAGAGGTTTACTGTTACTGTTTACAAATTAAGGGCTGTACTTATATTTATTTAACATATTTTATATTGAAATAAATTACATTAGGTTGCCAAATAAATTACGTTAATGCATCCTCGCGTCCTTTGTGTTTAATGAAAACCAAAAAGGCAAAGTTTTGAAACATTGAATATGCGAAAACGTGTCCGTGTATGAAGTTTTTGTTTCGCTTTATTTAATAGAAATAAGCTTTCAACAAATAAGTTATATAATTGGAAAAAGTGCAACACATATTTTGATGAACATTTATGATTTTTCCAACGTTTTCATGATAATTTCTATATAATATTTTTAAACGAACACAAACATTTTAAAATTAAAATTTAAATAACATTCTCCGTTGCCACAGCTTGCGTCGACGAAAATCAAAAACCATTTCTGAATGAAAGAGGAATGAAATTTTATATTCATAATATTATTTTGTTGCGAACAAGACGTCTAACAGAGAGGTACGAATATACCATAGACAATGCAAGGACTATTTCATGCGTCATTACTCTCTGGATGGACGATTCAAATTGTGTACAACGTATGTTTTATTGTATAAAATAAATTTATATTTCCCATTGAATACTAAACAGTGCAGTGCAAGCTATTTATTGTGTGTTAATCTATTCCAGCTCGCAACTAAAGTTTAGATCGATTGACTACGTGTTGATAGGAAGTCTTGATGACTTTTGTTACTAATACGATGTATTGAAATAAATGATCTTTGAAGTTACGATTGTAACAGCATAAGCTTAAAACAGAGTCATTCTTAGAATACCGACTTTAAATGTAATTTCAAAACCTTTCTACTTTTATTAAAAAGGAACTCAATTTACTATTTTAATGTTCTTATCTGAATAATTTGTTGTGTTCGTTTATTTTAAATAATATGCACACACACATAGACTCACACACACACACAATCAATCAATATATATGTATATATAATTCAGTGATCTAATAACACTATATCATATAATAACGGAACTCTGATCCGGCGGAGGCTAGTCGTGTCACCTTCGTGACTGAACGGTTTGTAAAGCTGTGTGTACACTGACACACATGCAGAACAAAAACTATATATAGATATAGAGATATACATATACTGTATATACTGATGTATATAACATATTATATACTTCTCTGACGTAAATAAAACTTAATAACAATATAAAGTTATAGCCATCATGTCAATTTTGTTGACACTAACTCTTTTTTTTTATTTTAATGTCGATTTTATTGAACGTTGACATTTGCAGAATATTCCACGAATCCAATGTGAATCAAGCCATCCCAAAAAAAAAATACACTACGCCGTCTATCACCATTCAGTTAATATAAAACCTCTTATATAATATTTATATCCAAAATCAAAGTTAATAAAATATATATAAATCCACCCAGCTCTGTGCTGTCTGTACAGCTTTACCTTATATTATCTTGTACTGATATAGATCGACACATGCCACGCTCCGACTTTGAAATCCTCAACCAAAGTGACGTGCTATTTGTTGAATGATATTTGCTCTACATTACGTCATTACTAAATACTTATTAATTATATATGTATATAGTTCTATTATTAGAAATATTTATACATTTGTGAAGTCGTCACTTATGTAAGTAATCGATATTTCAATGATACTTATTCTCAGTTTTGAGGAACGCCACTATATTTTCATACATACATAATTTCCCAGCTATAGCCAGGGTCTGCCTTACATGTTGTGAATAGTTTTGGATAATTGTTTTTACGACCGGCCGCCTGCCTGACATCAACCCTCTTTGGGAATGCATTAATCAGTGATGTCTAAATATTCTTAGAAAGTACATAAGACTCGGAAAAATCACATTGGTACTTGCCAGGGCCATGATCGCATCCGCGCCCTCGTGCATGAGAGGCGGACCTTATAACCACTAGGCTACCACTGACTTATATTTTCATACATACATATTACACACTAATTGTAAGTATTAACGTAGGTTAACGAAAACATTGAAATATATCGTATGCAGTCTAAAGGTATACTGGTAGTAATATTATTTGATTTTAAATTACCTATGACATTTAACAAGGGGTCCACAATCGTTATCTAGTTTCAAAGGTTTCAGAGGTCGTTATTTCTCGGACTCAGATTACCAATTCTCATTGTTCGAGAGAAAGTTCACTTATTGGTTAACTGGTTGAAAATTGCTTGTTACCGGAATCTAATTTCTTACTAGTTTATATAGTAATGGAGTTTATTTAGAAAAACGACATTATAAAGAAAAATTTGTTAATATTTTTTGGTTTGTTTCTACAATTAATTGTTACTACAATATCGTGTTATGTCTAAAAACAAATATGTTTCTCTCAGAAAATTATTTATAGTAATATTTGCGGTAATGCGTGAGACGACCCAGTTAGTTGAACCTATGACATTTATTGAACGTTCATAAATATATGTACTGTGATGTTTTGAAACAACGAATGTTATATGACTTTTCGGTTTTTATTTTTACTCAAATACCTATATTGTTATTGCACAATAGAATTGGTAAAACGAATGTTTAATGTACAGACACAGTGCTGACGTTTATTGCTGGGTTATAAACTTTTATGTTTATTCATATCTTGATATTATTATTACTAAACGTATATGTATATACATAAGAAATGTTAGTGTCGATTTGTGGTATTAAAAGAAATTCGTTTTGGTTAAAGACTATGAAAATGGCGTACTATTTTCATCTTTTGTCTGCTTTTCCGGCTTAAAAGTGGATGAGAGAGATGGTACTAAGAATACTTTTGATTTAGAAATATATTTTTATTAATATAAATTATTAAAAAAAAACTATTACTTATAAAAATTCATTTATGGCTGGAAGAAATGGCTAATAAGCCATAAGGCCGCCTTTTGTTACATCGTTAGTTTTAAGTTTGTTTTATTTTTTGTAATTGTCTGTATTGAAAGTGTGGTGTGCAAAAAAGTATTAAATAAATAAATTTAAATAGAAAATATAGAATGAAGTATTCACTAACACGAGTAGAATTCAAACTTGTGGTCTTCGAAGCATCGTTTTACAGAGTCTTTGCCAACTTTTGCTAACTTCGATTATATTTAAATTGAACTAAATTTGTGAGTGCTTTCTGTAAAATAACTTGGCATCACTAAAATGCTTAGAAAAAAGCATCAAAATATTGAAACGTAAAGACAAAACTAAATATCTTTTTAAGGAAGCCTGGAAAAAGATATACAAAATATGGTGAAGAGCTTGTAGCTGTTTTATATACATACATACGTATACATATAAATTATATATTAATTGCACATCGTAAATTATTTTCTACTACCACTTTCTCAAACTCATCAAATGCGTAAATTCCTGAATGTCAAACATAATGACACTTCTATTGTGCTATCGACGATAAATTACTTATTAATACATATAAATGAATTATTGTCTAGTTTCTTAGATACATGTGTGCAAAAAGTAATATAAAGAGCAGTCAAAAAGTTTTCATATACCCATACTTTACAAAAATTACATAAGAGAACGTATATAACAATTTTCACAAAATATATTCCTTTAAAACAGCTAATAATTTTAATGGCTCCTCTCGTGCGGTGTCAAAATGTGGAATGCCAACGAAATGTACCTTCGAGTTCGTTATGGACCATGAGCTCTCTGAAAACATTCATAGGTTTAATTAGATCTGAATGTGGTCGTACCAGCCTCTCAGGAATTAATTACGGGCTGTTACGAGCTCCTGACTGCGTATTAAATTATATTTAAAGCAACTTTTAAAATTCTCTCCAGATCAATAATATTTTTTGTATTTTTAGGCTTCCATTTAACACTTATTTGTGTTTTGCAATTAATATGAAATGATGTTACTTATACAATAATGCTTTCAATACCATATATTTATCACTTTATTTATAATTAAAGTAATGGTTATCTGTTTTTCAACGCATTATCAGTTTTCTACTTGTTACGTACGTAAATTCGTTTTGTTTTCGGACGGTTATTTTTTTATTTCAAGACATCAAATGATTACTAATAAGTTATGCACATAATGTGCTTTATAAAGTGGAACTACTTCCACTTAAAACTTAGTGTACTTAGACTGTAGACTTCGCTAACTACGGAGTTTGCAGTGTTTACGTTGCCAACGATCGATACTACTTATACATATTTCAAATTATGTGTCCGTAGTAACTGCTTTAAACAGACCAATACAGAATTACTATGTATTTTCTATATTTTTTTATATGGCAACTATAAAAAAACACAAAACATTTATTTATAAACTAAATAAAAACCGTGTAACAAACAAAAATAGTGAAAGCTTTAGGCAGCCGATAAAAAACAAATTCCCAATGGAACCAATTGATTGAAAAGCGTTCGCAAATCGAGTCTTTATTAAACCACAGACAATCAAATGTCCGGTGGGAAATCGTAAAACAGCGATAAAAATAATAACGAAACAAAAAAATTTGAAATATTTTTTTAAACTCATCCTTCCGAAAGTTTAAGGTTAAAAAAATATAAATAAAAATACATGATTGATTTCCAAACGCTAATTAAAGTTGATAGTTCTCTTATGCCAATTTATACAGATTATATTATCTATTGATAATAATTGATACGTAATAATATGTATATTTTTATAGTCTGTGGTCCATTACAATAACATTTATGTATCGAGAACAAAGAACGCTTAACGACATATCGTTTCCATGCATTATTGAACAACAGCTGAGAAGCAATTAATTTATTTCTCATATCACTAAGAGCTTGTGTAAATTGAAACAAAATTAGAATACAAAGTTTTTTATATTTAGATTTTCTATTAAGATATATATGTGTATGTAAAATAAAATAAAATACATTTGTTGATTAGTAAAGGTAGAACTACACATATGAACATAGGTAGGTAACTTTTTATTGCGTATTTTATGTATAGTAAACAAGTTTATATTTTCGGAAGTTTGATTTACTCTTTGATTAATCTGTAATATAATGGAAGAGGTTTTGTTATAGAAAGCTCAGACATTAAATCTACTGTTAAATAATTACTTTTAAAGATGTCTATTTTAACGAGCAATTCCCAAACAAAAATGCATGAAAAATAAACAATCTTACACATATAATTAAGTAGTTTCAAATTATCTCTTATCAGTTTTTCATTCATCATATTTATCAATTGTATTATCATAGGTTATTGAATGAAATATTGGAAACTCCGTATCCAAATGTATATAAATAGTGATTCAACAATCTACTTGCACTTATCAAAAATTTCTATTTGATTAAAGGCTACTGCTGTAATAAAATTTATCTTGAAGTATTCTTGATGAGATAATGACTTCAAAAACTACAAAGTGCAATGTTTATTACATGACTTCATGGCTTGTACATCTATATACATAGTATTACTATTATTACTAGAGATGGTTTAGTATAATGTCTTTCTTTGTATAATTATTAAATCCTTCAAACACGAACACTTGGATAATTTAATAGAATCATTATCTAGCAATTATACATGCATTATATCATATATCTTCTTTATACTAAATAAAGCTAACTCTTGTATTGAGTCTTCAATATTGATTTCGACTTGTTAAAACAACTATTTCATCTCCATTACAAAATAAACGTAGGTTAAAGTTGAGAGGACGTATCCATTAAAAAAGTCATCGCTTCCAAACACCGAAGTGTTGTAATTTATATCTATTGAATAATAAACATTGCTTGTGACAAATGTTTAACCTGTGACACATGATAAATATTCTATAAGAGAGTTGATGTCTGGCAGGCGGCCGGTCGTAAAAACAATTAGCCGAAACTATTCACAACATGTAAGGCAGACACTGGCTACAGCTGGGAAATTGCCAGGTAGAAGAAGATACATGATATATATTAATTTACACGTAATTTTTAACATCATTTGCAATGTATCCTTGGTGTAATGTTCTTCCCGCGTCGCCCCCGGACTTGTTGTTTTAATAAAACAATGAGCTCATAAATTTTATCGCGTCATTGATACGCCACTATTATGTGGTTTTATGAAAATTTTTACTTGATATATAATAATTAAATATTAAATTTCATATATTGTTATCTTTAAGAAAATTGTTACAACTTACAATAGGGATGGACATATCTTTCTGAACTCTGCATTCTTTAAAGACGTATGTATATATGAAATAGGTAAGACGTAATGAAGAACACAAGCTTACATGGGAAAATTATTCATTGAAAGACAATAAAACAATTGACGCGCGACAGACAAACACTTTTTATAAATTAAAACAGCCAGACATCTCGGCAGATTATACTACTACATGAAAGCCTAGAATTTGTAGATTATGATAAACTTGATACCTTATCTACTGTGAGTATGATATTTCACTAATGTGACAGTTTACTATAAGTTTAATAGTTTACTATGGGGTCAATACTTTGCTCTATTCAATTAATTTGCTCTGTTCAAAATACGCTAAAGAACCCTGAAATCTACTAAAAGAACACATAAAGAGTTTAACAGTTTTCATAAACGTCCACAATCACGGTAATGATAATCGAATTAAAGTATTAAAACCTTGAAACAAGACATAACTCTACTCTTTAAGTAAAATAATAATTACAAAGTAACTTTCTATTTACGAAAGTACTTATAATACAAAATTTCTTATCTCTAGATCGCCAGTACCAGTTATATCAAGCTTGTTACACCTACGTCGTTTGAAGGTTTGTTAAAAGCATCATATTATATATGGCTTCAATTTGTAAGTACGATGAGCTTCAAATGACTATAAATAAATTAAGTGTGTTATCAAAAAGAATTCAGATACAAATATAAAATGAAAATATTTATTATTTAATAAATTGTGTTGCATAAACTTTGCATTTGTACAACATATGTCGAAAAATAATCAATAATTTGTCCTATTTAAGCTCGGTTCTACATGAATTTACATCTATGTACTACTATTCATTGAATATCACCACTTCTATTGCACTTCTAGTTGTTATATAGAGCCTCTCATCTTCCGGTACGCCCACGATCTCAAACCTTTGTCTTATCTCGAACTCTTCTTAAACTAACGTCATATACACGCCTACGATGACATAATTTTACAGTAATCAATTATAATTAATATAATACAAAGTATAAAATTATTTAACGTATCCAAATAACTATTAAATTTCATATATTTCAGTGTTTTACGTACTTTTTAAAATAAATGACTTGCTTAGACTATTTTTAATGCCTTCTTGTTAATGCGAAGTTTATCGTGTTTCTTCTAAATAAATATATTCCATAATTTATCAAGAAGTTATCTTAAAGTATCTCTTAACATTTGATCTGATGTAACTCATTACAGAATGTAATCTTTTCCTCATCGAACTGATTAGTTCTCAAACATCAGAAGTATTCTAACCAATTTAAAGTTAGCAATTACGGGATTTAAAGTATTAAAAAACAACTAATTAGAATTATTTAAGGTTTAAAGAAATCTGCTTTCACAATATCATATATACATTCCAATTAGTAATGTTGTACTAATAAGTAATATGTTACAAAGAATACGGTGAAACAGATCGTAACCGAGTTTTTTCTATTCTTAATATAAGTATGTCTTTTACCTGGAAATTTCCCAGCTTTAGCCAGGGTCTGCCTTACATGTTGTGAATAATTTTTGCTAATTGTTTTTACGACCGGCCGCCTGCCTGACATCAACCCTCTTTGGGAATGCATTAATCAGTGGTGTCTAAATACTCTTAGAAAGTACATATGACTCGGAAAAAGCACATTGGTACTTGCCAGGATCGAACCCACGCCCTCATGCATGAGAGGTGGGCCTTTCAACCACAAGGCCACCACTGACTTATCTCACTATAAGTAAGTATCCTTAGATAATTTTGCATCATACGACGTGGACCGTTTTCTTGTTACAATCAATTATCAACAGCGGTATGATCAAACACTATAGATGGAAAACCTAAGCAACTTCAACACACTTTGACGATGTAAAATCACACACAAAACATACCTAACGGCACTTGATTTAAATGAACATAAAACACTCAAATACACACAACCGTACAATCTATGTATAAAATAAATAATTTGAACGCACCCATAAAATCATCGTAAACAATAAAAATAATTAAAATTATATTTTATTTCAATTTCATGTGTCGCCGCTATATGTTATCTGTTTAAAGGCGTAGTAACTTAGAAGGCATCCGTCAAATTTATGTGCGTGTTTTGATAATTAACCGTATTGGTGATGGTGGTGAAATTTTAATGATCAAATTCATCATCCGCCCACGACAGCAACATACAGCTTTACATAAATATATAGGTTTATAATTGGTTGAGATGGACACTATGGCTTCATAGGATGAATAAAATTACATTATTAATTTTTACAGGATGAAATTTTTTTTTATTTGACAGATGTCCTAGGCAAAAGTCCAAATTGAATTCATCTTAGGTTCAATTGAAAATTAAAAAAAAAATTGCGAGTCAGAAGCTTATTTATAAGTATTAGAATAATTTCGTATTTTATATAATATTTGACAAAAATATAACACTGATATGTTCGTTTATCCGACAACTGACAAGAACTTGTCACTGTCATTGAGTAGGCTGACTGTAACATTTTGATCAACATCTCATTATCGGGCTCATACTTCCAAATATGGAAATGATTTTGGATCTCATCCATTTATTTTTCCGATATATTAAGGTGTCTTATAATTTATTACAGATAGCAAGTATTAGAGATCGGTTTTATTTGCTATTAAAAAGTGTTTCCATCTTTATTTAGTCAGAAAATAAAAACTTTCTTATTTTTTTTTAGTTTGTTGGACAGCTTCAAATTAAAAACATTAAAAAAAAAATACTTCTGGCTAGTCTATATATTCGTTTTTTAATTTAAATATGATTTTTATGTCAACATAAAAAAATCCTCCGGTAACAATGTCAAAGCCGCAGGGCAAATATCATTTCTGCATTCACATTAATAAATAAATATACACAGTGAAGATTTGTCGTGTTATTTCCTTTACGCCCTCAGTTTTAAGGACTCTTGTAAGAATTATTAATTTATTTTATATGTAAAAGTATAATAATTGGTTTAATTTTGAAAATACAATCACAGTTGCCAACCACAAATATATAAATTGACTAATCGTCTAAGAATGAAAACCTAGATGAATTTGCAAAATGTTATTACTTTTTACGCCAAAGGTCCAAAAAAGATAAAACAAAACGTTACAGATCTACCTCCACCGTTATTTACTGCCAATGATATACATAAAAACCGTTATAACAAATAAATACAAACTCCGTACAATAAATAATAAATTGAAGTTCTCTAACGTTTGGCAAATAAGAGAAACACGAATACAAGTCGGCGAAACCGCAACAACACTCATTAGAACTATTTATTTAAAACTACTCTACGTGTATTTAAATTATAGGATACTAGAAAAATCCTTAGCACATGGAAAGGTTGTTAATAATGTAGTTTAATTGTTTCCTGTTTATATTTCACAGCGGGAGACGGACCTCATAAATATATAGGGATTGGAAAACACAGCGAGATACTCAGTTACGCCAACCAGATTATAAACTACATTGGCTGAATATATTGAAATCAGACTATAGAGTTTTTATATGATGACGTTATATCACACAGATTAAAAATAAATAAAGTAGGCGCGAACGAACTAAAAAAAAAACGAATAAATTTTATTATAAAATATAAAAAGAAATGTGATATATTAATACATTATATTAACATAAACGAGTGGCTAAATAAATAATCTATTAAGTGTAATATTACCGTTACGGCACGTGGGCAAGAAGTAAGTTTTAACTGTTAATACACACAAAGCTAAGAGTATCAGAAATCGTGGAGTCTCAGCCCACACGCTGCTCTTCAATTTGTTTCACCTTAATCTTGCGTGAAAGCATCTGATTAATGCCTTTGTTAAGGTAATGACACTCGTTCCGTATTACTCGATAAATATGTTTTATTGAGATGCAGTCGTAAAAAATGTCAACGACGATTATTGGGCAATCAGAAGGCTGCATATTTCGGTCACATATGTAATTATTTTATTAGAAATTGCTGAATAATTCTACACGTGTTTTTTTTTGTAAATGTTTTTGTTCTGGATAAGAGTTCTTTTGAGCCTTATATTACACGTGATAAATGTTGCCAGTAACAAAACATTTATATATCCTTCATAGTTGTTTTTATCACTATGACGACTCGAATATTGAAATTCAATTATAATACTATTGAAAAACATTCCTCATACAGGCAGTAAACATACAAGTTAATTGCATTAATTTTATGAATATCGTGTTTAAACAACATTAACATATTTTATTGACATTTATATTAACTATTATTGAGGGCTGTTCATACATTTTCAAGATCAAATGAGTTGTTAATTATGTATAGCGTGCATTACTCTGAATCTTTAAATATTAATTGAATGTTTTGAAGACTTTTTCATAATTAACAAATGTCTAACTTTTAATAAAATACAAATAAATTTAGTGCATTTATAGTCAAAAGTCATAAAATACAGATTATAAAAATATATATAGTATATCTAATTCATTAAAGATGTTTCTTCTAGAAGGTTAAAGCGTCAACTGATTTACTTCCACTTAAATCAAGCGATGATATCGATAAATTGCCGTAAGCTCTTAATGCAAGGAAGACAAATACGGTGATACAATAACTTACTCGGCGTATTTTACGAATTACCGACTTTTTATACTAAAGTTTCAAGCATTTATATATAATCTGTGGTTATTTATCATGTGTACATATAAAATAGTTCTCATATGTAACATAAAACATATTATAAACTTATATAATATATGCTATAACTTTGTATGTTTTTATTGTAATTGAAATGTATATAATAATATTATGATGACTATATTCAAATTAAAATTAAAAGAAATAAATAATACATTTAATTTACAATAACTATTAAAAAATAGAATTAAAAATAAATTGAAAGCAAAATAGAAATTTCAGTACAATTCTAACTCGTACTAAATCTATTTGTTTTGGCAAAAGATCAAACTTAACAAATAGCCTAAATTGGCAGCTATATAGAAATCATAATATAATACGATTATTAAAACAAATAGGGAGGGTCTTTAATAGCCGACATGTTATTCCTCTGTAAACGTAACATTGAATATGTAAATCTCATCCTCGTCATATACTTAGGGCGTTGCAAATTAGAATTTGACAAATGACATTGTTCTAGGAACTTACAAATGCAAATTGAGGCAACCTACACAGTCAGCCCGCAAAATATAATATATACAGTACTAGAAGACCTGGCGAACTTCGTATCGTCCTATAATCAAGAAATATCTATTACGTTTTTTTATTTATATTTTTCGAGTTTACCTGTAAGCCATAAATCTCTGTGTTTTGAAGTGCGACAGAATAATTGACATATTAGTTAGTTGTTAAATCTAATGTCAAAAAAAACGTTTGTATGGGAAATAGAAAAGGGCTGTTTTTAGGGTTTTCCCAGTAATGAATCAATTTTTTTTAGCTTTTTCAGAGACTAAGGAACAGCAATCCATTTTTATATATATAGAAGATATATGAGCTTTACAATAAGAATCTTTTTTTATGGCAACTAAAATATAATGACATTTAATGACAGATTAATGTCACGAATGTCAAATTAAAAGAGTCTTTTGAGGTAATTGGAAAGAAAATATCATATTATTTATTATTTTATTCTATATATGTTCATGAAATTCGATTCCGTCAACCGTATTCAACAATTCCGAAACTGCTAACAGCGATATATATGCTGACACGTAATAATTTGACGCTGAACAACTTATTGCAAATGCCTATATATTACATGCGTATATTGCGAAATGAAATAAACATAATTATATAACAAATCAGCATAAATTGTTACACTAATTCTTTTGTAATATAAATATTAAATACATGGGCTATTGTTGAAGAATTTTTGTAATGAATCAAGTGATTGCTTGTTCTAATAAACATGTCGTCATTCAAGAATGAGGAAGAAGATGAAGTCTAATATTACACTAGGGGTTGCCACATTACAAAATAAACACTAATATTATTGTTACTACTTTCTTATTTACTGTTAAGTCGATTTAAATTGGAAACAAAGATAAATATATATGTTATATAAATTATTAAATATTAGAATATAGTTCTTCAATCTATTATTTTTAAATATAAGTTAATTATAACAGCAAATATTTTAAAATGAAATTCTATTTGTCATTTATCATAATTTTTTGATATGGCAATATTGAAATATGGATTTTAATACAATACAAGTGAGTGGCTACATCGTGCTCTAAGAAGACAATTAGTCGAGAATCATATTACATAGAGCATGTTGACATAGATTACAATATTGGCTCTGCAATACACTTGTTTGAATTAAAGAAACCTCTACACACAACAACTATTAATTTTAATAATATAAACAATATTTCGTATTTATACTTCATTTAATTTACTAAGCTTTTTTTATTTTATTTAGTTTTTATTTTACGTAATTATTGTAAGTGAAATGATTTAATAAATGTTTTTTTTTTGCTTTATTTATTCGCGCTAGAATAGTGAAATATTCTGCCAATGTCAACGTTTTTATTTTGGTCTAATTAAAATCTGGAGTACCGTTTGAAGAAAACATGAAGGAGCATGTCGAATGGAATAAAAGCGTTTATTTAATTAATATTTAAAGAAGACTATAGTTTTTATAAGACCCGCAATTTAATTTCAGCCCGCACTTAAAACAATAAAAGATATACAAATAATAATCAAAACATGTTAGTTAGTATACCTACATTAATTGTTAAGGCAACTACAAATGTGTAACTTCCTACCTATTTAGATATTATCACGTGCCAAGATTTAACAATGAACAAACTGAAAACTATTGCACTAAAATTCAAATGTCTCATAATAATAGCATAGAATTTTAATTATATATACATATATATAACACACAGTAGACTTTTCTGAGTAAAAAACGTTGAAATTGTTATATAAGTCGACAATGCTCACTCATACTACGAATAATATTAACTGAATTTATCATTGATTCGTGTCATATAAGGTTTTTTATAATGAAAAAATAAAAATTGATTAATTAACTAGTTTTGTTAAACAAATATTTTAAATAAGAATACAAAAACAATATTATAATGTAATAGTAACCAAGAAAATTAAGGTAAGTAGATAAAAAAGTAAATATTTGTACATATATACATAGAACGTCACAGAGGCAGAACATGTCGGATTCCAATC
The DNA here is from genome assembly GCA_916720795.1 of Danaus chrysippus. Lineage (NCBI taxonomy): Eukaryota > Metazoa > Arthropoda > Insecta > Lepidoptera > Nymphalidae > Danaus > Danaus chrysippus. The sequence continues at coordinate 11,290,157 of CAKASE010000074.1, read as the reverse complement.
TTCACAGAGAGGCCGCGTAATGTATATTTATACTTATTAACATCAATTAACAGCCAACGCAAATCAAATACAACAACTACATTCTTTAAAAACTTGCAAATAAGAAAAAAATGTTATAAAATCGTCTCCAATTAGCGGCGCGACTGTTGTCAACTGGCAATTACAGACGTCTGACGAATGAAACTCCAAATGAGGATAAATTAAGTTATTTGTAAATACCTCTATAGATAGAACTGTCATAAAAATTGATATAAGAACTCTTTGGACAGAACTCTTTGCGTGGCAGAAGTCATTAACCTTCCAAATTCAAATGTACATAGTTTATGCGCAATTCAATTTTAGTAGACCTTTTCCTATTGTCAGATATTTTTCCGATCAGGGAGCTGGGAAAGGTTGTAAATTATGCTGAACAAATATTTATTTAAAGGGGTTTTTTATTATTGAAATATATGTAGCTAATGTAACAATAGAATTATGCGATTTTACTTGATATTTTTGAGATGAGAGATCTGTCTGGGCAACTGACAGACAACTGTCAAATAACTAATATATAATTTTTTAATGTGCTTGACAAAGAATTATTTAAAAAAAGTTTATAATAAAATTAATAGTTTTCCTAGAGTTTCGAAGGATCTGCACAATTTTCTTAATTGTAATGATAATTAAAATTTATTCATAAATGAATCCCAGAAGCCGTTTCTAAGTCATAGTGTGACAAGAAAAAGGTGTTAATTTGTCACGTTATTTAATTAGAGACGCTAGAGTATTGAATTAAAAGCAATAAGTTCTTTTAAAATATTTATATATTTTATTCTGAAACCAAACTTAATGCTGTCTCGATGTTATTTTCATCAAAATAATTCGTATTTATGTGATCATTTGTAACTACAATTTGTCTTATAACGAAATATAATATTTAATTAGTTATCTTGTGATGTTCATATATATCTTGTACAACCTTAAAGCGTCTTAATTGTTGTGGTCATACAAAGTGATACTACTTAGAATTATATTCTGCTTAGATTTCTTATAATCAGTCACACAAGTCCTAGTTAGCTTGGCAGGTGTCATCAAATGAGCTCCATAAGAACGCAGGTAATGAAAAAACATAAGAACCTAATACTGAAGTAATTAAAGCAAAGTTTGGTCCAGTCACTATGGAATCTTAATATAAATGTTTTACTAAACCAAGCAATGCTCAGAGAAGTCGAACGCTATATTTTATCCCCACCCTGCGGTCGTCTGTTATGCGACATGCGATAGATGAGTGTAAAGATTTAAATTCAAGAAAAGTTGAAATAAAAATATATTTGTTGACATTGACAGTATAAAAACAACAAGCAAAATTAAACAAACGATCGATAAAGTTCAAGTTTGTTATTGTATCTAGTCAACAAATGTAATAAAAAGTTTCTTTACAAATATATTTTTTAATATACAATTGAAGATCCATCTCCTTCCTCTTAACGACCTCTATAAAGTAATGCTAAAACTATCATATCATTTGATCGAACAAGTTCATTTAAGTTTATTATCTATTCGTTATTCCATTTTTAAATTTTAATTTCTTTTTTTTTTTGTGTATTTAAAACTCATCTGTCCATTACTTAATCTAATAAGGAGGTTTTATTACCTTGTACGAATAATATTATTTATTTATTATAAGCTGAATTAAAAAATTATGGCCATTTGTATGTCATATTCGAATATAAAAATAAATGGAAAACATTAAGTATTGGATATTTAGTAGTATATTTTACAATATATACATTATTTATAAATACCAAAACTATTATTTTTATTGTATTCTTTGATAGTTTGTAATAGATAACTTCAAGAAACATCATTCGGATATTATTGTTTTTGTAATGGCATTGTAATAAAAACTTTGTATAACATTAAAAATTTAGCGAAACGAATATTTAATAACACGTTTTTACTTGAATTTCATGAACCATTACAATAATTGTAGTTTTTATTCACGTTGCATGCTAATTTGCTTCTTGCAAACTGCACGCGATGTTTAAAAAAAAAAGTTAATTTACATTTGAAAAGCCTAAAACTCAAAACTTTGGAAATCACTTCCAACTAAATTTTACTTTAACTTTGTATTGCTCTGCTTATTTACTGGTTTAAATTTCGAATGCACTCGAGAATATGCAAAACGAAGCGAGCGACACGACGGCCATTTTAATTGCAAATTCAGTATAAATTATGCTGCCAATAAATAATATTTTCAATTCAGTCTACACTTTAATATAAATATTATATTCTGATATAATGTCTTAATATTGCTTGTTGGTTTAATCACAGATAATGAAAAGTTCGTACATTTTTAAGATACCACAAAATGGCGGCATGATTTTCCAGACGTATTGTCTTAAATATAAATATATTTCGACCAAGAATAGCAAGAAGTTCAAGATAAAATAAGCACAGCGTCATCCAAGCAAATCATTGTAGACGGACAAAAACTAGAGTCGCGATACGTGTAAAAATATACCACTTTTATTTTAATATAAATAACACGGCCCAAATGAATTTGGACTCTATTTGAGGGGTGTAAGGCATAAAATGGATTGGCATAAATAAAAATTGCAATCGCTCAAGCGCTACAAATGCGATTTTATTGGAGTTGGTTTCCTTTATTTTGTTAGTACATCGTTTTGACGCGGGAAAAATCTATCAAAAGTTTATAAACTTTAATCGCTCGTCTAATATTATATATAATAATAATAAGATACTTCGTTACATAATTGTTTATTTTTATTAAATATATAAATAAAATACCTAATAATTTTTACGTAAATTTATCCTTGTAGATAAAATTAGAAAAAATTCAGACGAGAGCGTGACATAGACAATTTATAGGCATAGACAATATTATTTTTATAACACCAAGTAATGGAATTTATATGAATTTTTAATTTCATACAGAATATTATTTTATATTAATTAAGTATAATATCTCATTTATATAATATTAACTCAACTGATATTAATACAAGCTTGCCTTAAGATTTTAAAAAACTAATATTGTAAGTAAAACTACTTACTCTAACCACTTTATAACTATTAATGACAATGATTATAAAACAACATTAATAATAAATTTCTATATTACAATAAATTCAGGCACGAACTGACTTCGAACCTGCTATCTTCGATTAACATTTTTTTTTTTTTTTGTTATCGCGGTGAAAGGTTTTATACCTACCCCTCCGTCTAGGGGAGACAGAGGCGGTTATGTGGGATTCACGGCCAGAAGGGCCCATGTTACCCACTAAAACACCAGCGGTCACTCTCCGTTGCCGCCAAGTGGATCGCCACGGGAAACGCCGAAGCATGCATCCGCGACGATCCGGCGGCGGGCCGCGAACGGCCACCTCCCCCCCCCCGAGGGCTCACTCCAAGTGACCAGGAGTGTCCCCCCGCCTGGCGGGCTTGCTTAATCGCGAGAGGGTTAACCCCTTACCCCTCCCACCCAAGCCCACGCGGCCAGTCTCCAACCACCCACCGACGAGCGCAAGCGCCCGACGGCAGACAGAGAGGAAACCGACCGACCACAAGCGAACTCAGGCCTCCGGAGAGACCCGAGTATCCCCTCCCCCCCAAGACAGCCACGGACGGCCTCCTGCCAGATCCGTGACCGTCTTACTCCCAGGGCTGTACCCCCAGCCCTCCCCCCCGTGACTGATTGCACCGGAATACACCAGTGGGCGATGGGGTCGTCACGTCCCGACGCCGGAATCTTCGATTAACATGTTGCAATCTTTCCCAACCAAGCTATAGTGCCTTGCAAACGTCAAAATGTCACAAAACATTCAATATAATGATTTTAATCAAAATATATATTGCTATTTCAATAATAATGTACAAGTAATATAATATTTCGATTCGTGTGTCGTAATTATGGCATTAAATTGCCTGTTATGGCATTGAAAGTGCAACGAACTCGTAAAATCACCTAAGGCTAGCTCACAGACGAAATGAACGCACTAGAAATGAATATTACAATTATTACTACCGGTTAAAACGTATTTTTTGTCTTAATAACAATTTATAACTATAAAAAAAGGAAAGAAATGATATATTCTGTTTGCGTGTAGCAGTTATATTGATTTTATTGGTAAGTTATTATAAATAGAAAAGTAATCAAAATTACAACCGGTTTATATGAAATATGGTAAAAATTATGTCCGAAAACCGCCTTAGATTGGAGCCTTGAAATGTATTTGACGTGTACAATTCAGACAGACACTAACGAATATGACGAATGTAATTAAAACGAGACGGAATCTGTTAGAACAATTAATTTTAAGACTAGACAAAACACACAGTAACATATTATAAGGATAATCATCACTGATTAATGCAATCCCAAAGAGGGTTGATGTCAGGCAGGCGGCCGGTCGTAAGAACAATTAATTAAAAACTATCCACAACATATAAGGCAGACCCTGGCTAAAACTGGGAAATTGCCAGGTAGAAGAATCATGCACAATTACTTTGAAGTCAACTAAAAATTGAACATGTCTTTCATAACACGTAATATTCAACGACAAAATAAACTTAATAGCTTTCCACGTCTGTTTTTAGCATTTCTAAAGCTAATCACACTCACAATCAAAAATATCAAAGATAAATAAAGAAATCAAAAACAAAAGATAAAACGGAATTAACATCATAACATAGAAAGATTACGGTGGGGTCAGAAGTGATATACAATAATAATAACTTACAAAGATAAAATCTATACATATAAACAATTAACCCGGTCGTAGTCCAATCATAGACGCTTGTCCCCGCTATTAGCATAACTCGGAACGCGTAACTAACGGTTACCTTCAGGTGAAGAAATCGCATAAAATCTATATATATACACAGTTTATGGCTACACGATAGCCCGCCATTGTCGCCATAGACCCTAACGATAAAAAAGACGATGTTTTACCATAACGGCCATCCCAAATTACATTATACAATGTAACGGTCGAGCAGAAGCTATTTAAAACGCTCGCGTGTCACACACACGTAACATAAGTATTTTATTAAGCGAACAAAATCGTACGAATTATAGTTATAGTGGAATTAACCTTGAGATCAAACTTCATCTTAATTCAATATGTGGAATCGGAATTATCTATCAATCTTTCGATTAGAATTATTTATATGAAGCTTGACAAATATAAACAAAAAATATGTATACCTAAACATAATTGTATTTATAAAGGCTATTTTTGGCTTACTTTTGTGTAATGAGAAATCTTAATCCAGTATACGAGACCGAGATCTGAAGAAGTTGCAGTCTTGACTCTTGTGATTTATTTCATTCGATATTTGATTATTTCATATGATTTTTTTTTCATTGTCAGGTCATATTTGTAACTTATTTAAGGGACCTTTAGATTATACGTCTATCCAACGCTATACAGTCATAAAATCAAAGAATATATAAAAATACCATATATTTAGACTAATTTTAAATAAAGCAGAAAAAATGATTTTTTAATGTTCGCAACATTTTCATAGACTATGCCTTCTATAATTTTTTTTTGACAATTTAGTAGTAAAAAATTGTAGTAGAATCAATTAGTAGTTTAAACTTTTATAGGTATACATTGTAACCAAAAACTATACAATTACAATTTTGATTTAAAAAAACTAAGCGTTCAAATGGTTTTCACAATCCCAAGAGACAAAATTCACAAAAAATAATGAGTCTTATAAATATTTGGCATAATTTTTCACGACACAATAAAAAATATGTATATGAAAAAGTAATGAAAAAAATATAAAATGTCATATTTGTATTCATCTTTGTCTACTTTTTGTCAATCTAATATCTCTTATAATACTACACATAAACTCCGATACAACGTTTCCGAACGAACAAAATGGGTTCTTGTAAAAAAAAAAATCAATAAAATATATCTCGTCTTCAAGTGTATTACCTAAACAACGTTAAATGCTAACGAAATCGGCGTCTCCTTTACAAGTCAATGGCGTTTTGGTCGTTAGGTTAAATTCGATTTTATTCTTTTTGCGATCCTCAAATAACTCCGTTTGTGGTAATATTACTGCGTTTAATTTTATCTGACTGTCGAGCTTAGCTTATTTTTTGTATGAATTTCCTCCAATGTACTAATACTAGCTGTTGTTTTGGGGTTCTGCTCGCGTTTAATTTATATAAAAACTGTATTCTACTATAATATTCGTTACTAAATAATGTATTTGTACCAAAATATATATTTTTATAATGTATCTGTCTATGAAGCGGTTTTATAAATTTTGTCACAACTTCGAGTATCAGCTAAGCTACTTTTTTAAAGAAAGTTTATTTTAAATGTTCCGAACGAATTAAGCGAACGGTACCGATATAGTCTTCTATATATATAAAAATGGATTGCTGTTCCTTAGTCTCGCTAAAACTCGAGAAAGGCCGAACCGATTTGGCTAATTTTAGTCTTGAAATACTTCTGGAAGTCCAGGAAAGGTTTAAAAGGTGAGAAAAATTGGAATAATTGCCGGGAAAACCCTAAAAACAGCCCTTTTCTATTTCCCATGCAAACGATTTTTTGACATTAGACTTGACAACTAACTAATATGTCAATCATTCTGTCCTATTGAAACGGTAGAAATGTTATAAATACCAATACCGGGTTATTGAAGACGGAATAGAATTTGCCCGGGTCAGCTATACCTATATTACTAATGACGAAATTAACGCGGACGAAGTCGCGGGCAAAAACTAGTTATTAATATAAATGTATTTGTATTTTATAATTTTATCGCAAACATAGGTATACAAAATAGTAATTATATCGTTATAATGTCACATTTATCACACTAAGCAAATAACATGTTTTTCCATGACATACACAATAAGTTACTTCAGCCAATCTGTTGAATATGAGACGATCGATCAATATTTCTTTATTTTTAAAAATAACATAATTAATAATAAGATAATGTCAAAAATAAATAATGATTTTTAGGAAATAAGAAACATCATTTTGACGTTACCAAAAATTTTTAATCTGTATTAACTTTATTAAACTACAACCTCATTTCAAAATATAAAAAAAAATAAAATAAAAGCATATCCATAAATGTGAAATGTTAAAAATATAACGTTTTACATGCGAGTTTAAAACTTGTATATATTTAACGAGCTCTGTATCCGCAACGAAAGTTATTTGCGCGGGAGTCGCCCATGCGGGCATTGTAAAATTTTACTGCTCGGCTCGCGGCCCTTACGACAGCATTGTACATTGAACATATTAAAAACCATGGGAAAGAAACCCTTTGTTCAGGTTAACGCTCTAAGGATAAACAATATATAATATATACTTTTTATTTTACTAAATAGATCTTTGTTAAGATTGTGTTTTTGTCATTGCCAGCCGCCATTGTGAAACTTTCTTAAATGACAATGACGTCTAAAGAGACGTTCTAAAATATAATAAAATTACGAGTAAAAAAAAGTTAAAATATTGTTAATTAATTATAATTTATAAATATTTTACTGTATGAGATATGCGAAATATATGATAGATAAGCGATAAATGAATATATAACTAACCTAAACATATAAAGATACTACTATATAATAAATAAGAATTATATCAGATAAACGATTAAATTACTATAATTGGTTTTATATAAATGTTGTAATCTCAGTGATGAGTAAGCATTGTGTTCACCTACGACTTGTATCGACAGCGACGCCTACAACTCATCTTCTTAAATGTATTATTTCATAACTTCATTATTTCGTTGTATTGATCTACCCACGTGGGGTTAAAACAGTTTTAATTTGTACATTATCTTTATCTAATAGACACAAGAACATCTCACGCCTTTAGTAAAATCGTGATACACTTCCAAGCTTACATTATTTAAAACATTCCTATAAGTACTACCTTTTAATTCACATATATTTTCAATGTATCATTCACTATTTCAACTCTCCATTCGTTTTATTAAAATAAAATAGGTTTCTGGAGCACAATTTTATGTACCAAAAAAGTGAAGAGAAGTGTGAAAGAATGTACGTGAAAAGCTTAGTTTTATGCGCTTTTTAACTGAGTGTATACACAATTTTAAAATAAATTCTGCATTGAAATAAATAATAATGCTTATTGAAAACTATTTAAAGTTCGATAATCAATTTTCGTGTAAGAGTAAAACCTTCATGGTTAATATTGAACAAGGTTATTACTGGTCTTGAAAAAAAAATTGTTTTCGCAATGGTTTCCGCTCAAGCGATCTGTCGAAGCGATATTCATTGTACTTTTATTCCACGGATTATCCCGCCTCCATCGGCCGACACTGTTCCCGCCGGATTAATAAAATCCCTAAAGCTACGGAACAGCTACTAAATCGTATAACTCATACAGTGGATTTTATCGTACAAAGACAATATAGTGTCGTAAAAAATGTTGCTATATTTTCGATACTTGTACTACATGACGAAGTTTTATGATGCTAATATGACTTAAGCTTGTGTTCCATTTTTAAAATTTGTTTTTTTTTTATAATCGCATTACAAGTAGGCATGCATTTTTGCAAATGATACTGACGATATTTTTGCATTTGGCTTCTCATTCTAGAATATTCTTTAATGTAGTCCTAACTAAAATATTCACTAGCCTAAAGATTATCAGTATATAATTGCTAATTAACAATAATTCCATTTTCCCTTTGAACTGTCACTATATTATTTGTTTTCCCTCATAATTGTCATCCTATACAATTACTGGCCTTTTTTAATTTTATCAGTGCTTATGAATAAAAGCGGTTTAGCATGTTCACTGAATAACTGATGAATGCGCTAGCTAATTTGAATGAACTATGCTTTGGTGGAATAGTTTTTGTGACGCAACTATGAATTTTTCTATTTATTTTTTTTTAATTTTTATTTTTTTTATGCTATGGTTTCATTCGCACTGGAAACGTAGAATATTCTGCCAATATCAACATTTTCATTTGTTGGACGAAATATAATCTTGAGTACTGTCCAACTGTACTTATAGCCTAGAGGCAATATAAATGGCAGTTTTATATTGACGTATTTAAAATGGTTTTTTTTTTGTAAAATTCGAACAACCATCACAAAACATGCTTATACTTCTCTTAACTAATGCAATTTAATACGCTTACGGAATACAGGTTAGTCATTAAATTAAAAATGGACTTTATTTAATTAACTTTATTTTTTTTATAATACGTATAAAACTGTTAATTTGTGTGCTTAAGCTTTAAGGAGTTTTCATCATTTTGGTCTATTGTCTGTTAAAAAACTAATAGGTACATTATTTTTCATTACGATAGTGTGTCTTAAATAAAACCTGCAATATGATTTGTGTTTAATCTAATAAAATCATGTTCAATAAATCAAAGTAAGTAAATAAGGAAACATTCATATATCTGTATCTGTTTTAGAACTAGAACTAGAGATGAAAAAGCATAAGCCAAAATCCCAGATGCTAATAACCGAAATGTAAAAAAAAAAAACAATACAATTTGACAGGTACGTTTTTGCTGAATTGCATCATACAGTGACTTATACGTGTAGTTCCTATTATTGATTACGAGATTCAGATAAAAATCTTTTGAATGTGAACACCGAAACTCGTTTAAGTACAAAAAAATACATTCAGCCGGCGTCATTATCCTCGTTGATACAGTCCGGACGCGATTTATCGACGTTCCGTTTTTGCGACTGCTAAATCGATTTTAACAAAAAAACTTTTTATATAGCCAAAACTAATGAATAATAAACGTATGTCAGATGTATTGATTTAATTTAATCGACTTATCCGTCGTCTTATATCCAAATAGGACTGTTTCGAGATAATAGAATCTATTTCGTTTTTTATAATACATAATTTTTTTAAACATCTGTACCGAAATAAAAAACACAATATCAATAATAAATCTAGTTCTTTTGATTGTGAAATAAATTTTCATTGCTTCTTTTTAACAAATAAATATTCACATAACTTAACTTTGTATTCATGGTATATAATCGCTAATTTTATAGTAAAATAATTTTAAATATAATAAATATTTTCGGATTTATATTTTTTAATCTTTCTAACTACATACTCCCGACGTTTGGGTTACTTTGCAGCAACCGTGATCACGGGCAAACGAGATGAATAATCCTTTATTTTAAAGACTGATCATTAACATTGGTTTACGATTTATATACTTAGTTAAAATACTTGACATTTGTTACAATTTCGTTTCTTTTATAAAATACTGTAAAAATATCTGCATCGTAATATTTAAACAGTAAATAAAAGAAACAAAATTCATATAAGATTCCTGTACAATTTTAAAGTACATTACATCATGTAAAAGGATACAAGTGTTGGGAGATAAGCAATTTCCCATATTAATTCAGTCGATCCCTACAACATCCAACCCTCTGTAGAGACCATTTCCGTCCCTTTATGGACGTACGCATCAGACTAACATTTTGTTATGAACATCACTACCGTGATCAGTTCGCGTATTCACCGAAGAGGTTTTATTACATACTTCTATTTATTTTTATTTATTTTATGTACTGGCAACTTTTATCTAACTTGCTCAATAGTACAGCTAAATAATATGTATGTCAAGCGACGTCACACAGAATCAGAGTAGCGTAATTTTACATGTCCTATTCAGCCGTTGAAAGAATCAAAATCTAAAAACAAATAATGCTTTTTATTAGTTTTATTTCACAATCAAAGAATCTTAAGATATTCACGAACAATTGACAAAATATCTATTTATAAAAAAAAAAGATAAATTAGAATCTCCTTATGAATCACCCAGTGACTTAAAAAAAAACATTCAGCTATCCGAATTCAAATTAACAAAAAGAAATCATTTTTTATAAAACGTTTTAAATTGTCTACAGACACAATTTGAATAATTTTCTTTAATAATATTCAATAATCACCATATTAATATAATGCTAATTTTATTTATATTATGTTAATCTATTTTACAACTATTTAAAATTACAAAATCATATGAATTAATGAGGACATTTTTATATAATAAATTACTAGCACGGAATTCGTATCGTTCGGAAACTAATTTATATGATTGACATGTACTGGTTGACCCGCGCCATACAATGGTTTGGGTTCTGACGTAGAAATATATTAAGATGTGGAGGATTTTTCCTAAATTAGTAATCTTTCAAAGCTCCCGCGCCCACGCCCGGTACAACCCGTTCAGGTATTGAGATGTATCTTTTAATATTAATCTCGCCAAGATTTAGACATTTTTATTTGAACTGACGTCACTGATTAGTTAAATTATAATACATGAATGTCACAGATTATACATCTTTATGGCTTTATTAAGAAAATTATTTTTTTGTTTCATTATACATCTATTGAGATTTAATAGCTACTTTTAAAAATATAGATTTTCAGAATATAGGACTAGGATGCGAATAGAATTCCACTTGATGAAAGGGGGGTAAATAAATTTTAAAGTTAATTTCTATAGCAATAATCGTTGCAAAATTTGAAATAAAATTGTCACATGTCACAATAATGTCAAATTTGACGTATCTTCTATTCACAAAATGAAAAAAGAAGACGAGCTTGGATCAAAACTATGTATTTCAATCGCTATATAAAAGATTTCATACAATCAAATATATATAAGGAATTGAATAAATTGCCATGAGAAAGTATTATGTAACGAGTACCAATAAAGAGAATAATTTGTGTAATAGATTGATAGGCTAATGTATGAGATTGAACTCAGATGTTCGCAGACGGCTTAATTCACTGGGACCGAATTACCGATCAAATTACGTACGTCATGCGGGCCCCAAACACAGAATACGACATTGTACACACATTGTTACGGCAATACTTTTATTTTTAATATTAAATAACCAAATGACAAAACTACATATATATATAACCTCTTTACTAAATGTCACATGCATATAAAATACTGGCCGTACAGAATAAAAATATTACGAACAAGGTAGCTTGCAAGTTTCAAATAGGAAGGAATAATGTTTTTTCAGATTCAAGCCGCGACATCTAAGCACAAAGTAAGAGTACGGTGAGCCTTCATTAATGAGGATTAGGGAAGGAAAATTCCCCTGAAATAGGTAATATGGATACAAAGCCAGATGAAGGTGAATGAAACCTCGAGCAGCCCAAGTCGGTGTATAGACATAAGGAGTACTTTATGACGGGATTCGGCTACTCTTTGTAATAAGCCAAAGAGATATTTGTAATATGTATCTTTCTGAAGTTTCATATTACGCAATATAAAATATTTTTAGTTTAAAATAAACAAAAATTGTTGTCAACAAAAAATAATTGTGTGGACGAAAATTAAAAAAATAATTAACGATCGTTCAGCTATTATTAAAAAAACAAAAACCTTTTTGGTAAAAAAAAAGTATATTTCCATTTTAAAGAAGTTGTAATTTACTTTAAACAACAAATTTAAAATAGTCTCAACAGATAATATGATATTTGTAGATTTTCGTCACTCAGTTATCCTGACTGCATTCCTAAATTAAATACATGACACCGTAAAATAATATTTTATTTATTTAAACGATAATTTTTATATATATATTTAACATCATTTTTACGATAGATGCAGATTGTATTACTTCAAGTTTAATAAGAAGTCCCAATCTAAATATTATAAGCCTTACAATCATTTTCATTATATACAGAGCATTTCTTAGTATTCCAGGCTTAGCTTACATTTTTTATTATTACACAAAATAATATAAGACTTAAAAAATCACAGATAGAAGCTAAGCTTCAAAATAAATCCAACTTAATAAAACCTCCACAGATAACTTATAAAGTAAAATATAATGTATCTACAGATGACATATGACATCTGTTACGTCGATCTATTATTATGGTGTTTTGAATATTCTTTTGTATAAAATAGTGACTTTATTAAAGCTCGTATAGTAAAGATTTACAACATGTACTTTTTATATACAAAGAAGCTAAGATTTATGATGTACCAGGATTACGCAAGTCTCAAAAAGCCTGTTTAAATTTTTATAGTTTTACCAAACAAATCGTTTAATAGTAAGATATTTAGCTTATACATAAAACATATTAGCATGTTGTGATGTTATGTGAGCAGTTATTGTAATCATTAATAGGTAATATTTAAAACTACAAATTATCCTTGGATAATGTAACCTCGATTTATTATTACTAACTCCTAAAGTGCAAGTGTTTTTATAGATCACGCGTCCATTATCTCGCTTGTAAAGTTTAGACTAACTTCCAAACAAGTGATGTGTAAATAGCTCTTTAACTAGACTTAGCCATTAGCGTCACACGAAGTTCTCAACTTGTTTCAACTTGCGTCGCTTATCGGCTGCCGTATAAGTACAGTTCAGCAATTCGAAAGCAATTTTTGCGCACCTGAACACCAATTTATAACAACGTTCTTGCGAAAACAATAATTGAGCTTAAACGTGTTACAACAAAAAATAAGACTTTTTTGTGTATATATAAAATTGATGATAAATAATAAATTTATTTACCGATCGGTCGTTTTATAATCTTCTATATATATAAAAATGGATTGCTGTTCCTTAGTCTCGCTAAAACTCGAGAACGGCTGAACCAATTTGGCTAATTTTAGTCTTGAAATACTCCTGGAAGTCCAGGGAAGGTTTAAAAGGTGAGAAAAATTGGAATAATTGACGGAAAAACCCTAAAAACAGCCCTTTTCCATTTCCCATACAAACGTTTTTTTTTGACATTAGATTTGACAACTAACTAATATGTCAATCATTCTGTTTGATTGAAACAGGAAAAACTTGATTATTTATGGCCTCTAAGACGGAATAGAGTTCGCCTGGTCAGCTATACCTACATATATTACTCTTGACCAAACTAACGCGGACGAAGTCGCGGGCAAAAACTAGTAGTAATATAATAATTTTTGTGACTTGATCGTCTTTACAAAGAAGAATCTAAAACAATTTTAAGCAATAGAAGGAGAAATGATACAATTTCTGAGCTTTATTAAAAAAATCATGAAAAGTCCTTAAAGAAGTGAATAGTGTTTACAAAAAAAAGGTTTTATTCAAAAGTATAATGTATACTACTTTATATTTTAATGATGTATTGTTAGTAATACTATATTTCTCCTTAACCTTTGCATTTATTTGTAACGACTAAAATAAATTTTCGATTGTTCTTTTGTTTTAAACTGAATAATACATATATATCTAGGTTAGTCTAAGACAGATATTGAGATACGTGATTTCGTCATCCGGTTGAAGGAAGGCTGAGTCAGATCAAACAGAGCCGTAACCCTCGCTCATAATCAGATTACAGGACACTATACCGGCTAAGTACAGAGTTAATTAATGCATGTACCGCTTCGTCGCCATAATTAATCTCGCTACGGTATTCGGAAATGCGCCTCAAGGGAACACCGAAAGAGCACACAAAAACACGTGACAATTTAATATAATTTCATGTATAATTCCTTTAACTAACCAATTACCATAAATTCATTTAACATATCTTTTCACCCACTAATAATTTCTTCTTTATTGATGAAGGAAATATTTTTTTACAAATTATCTGTCATATGCGGGTAAAATGACAGTACTTTGAGTGTTATTAAACTGACATACCAAGGAGTTCGTCCATGCTGATAGATTAAAAAAGTTTTCATATGTCAAGAAAACGAACATACTCTCGTCGTGTTGCTTATAAAATCTTAGTTTCTTAAGTTTTTAATAACTTTATATCAAGTAAAGACAGCAATATTGTTTATTAGATCTGAGCCAAGTTTCTAACAGAGAAAAATGGGAACACAATGTAATAAAAATATGTCTACGCCCTGTATAAGTCTCATACAGACAACAGTATCCAAAGGTTAATTTGATGAAAAAATTAAAGTTAAAAAATAGAAAAATATCATTATTAACAGATTTAGTTTTTTAATTTTAAATCCATAGAAACTTGGTCCACATAAAAATAAATATAAAATTATACAATTTTTAAGAAACTAAGATTTTATAAGCACTACGTTTTGAGCGATGTATATTTTTATGTATATATGTATATCCATATCGAAGAACTTATAAACAAATTTTACTCGAAGCAATGCTTCATGAAATATAAACTTTGCCTGTATACATTCGGTACATCAAAGCCCACATGTATTGGCTGGCTTGATATTTGACTTTGCCTACCCGTATCTTCACATCACATAACAATACTGAGGAACAATAAACATGGAATTAACAGCGATTAAGAACTTTAGCATCGTGTTTAGTTAATAATATTATACTTCATAGTAGCTTACTAATTAGTCTCCAAATATACTAAACAAAAGAACATCACAATAAATAGTCACATTAAATACAGCCCTTTTTCCAGTTCATTAAATACATTCTTATTTATCATCGAATAAAATATTGAGCACACTATCCATCATGTGATGATGCAAAACTCGCCATCCGGATGAACACTCAGCTTAATTGCAGAGTAGAGCTGCAGTAAATGCAATTATCACTGCACAAAAGAGTTTAGCAATCTGGAAGTATGTCACATGACATATCTGTCAAAACATTAGTAATTTCGTAATAACACATAATAGGTACCTACTTGTAGATCATATTAAATTAATATTATATTATACTATCATAAATTACACATTCATCATTAATTCAAGATATTTGAAGTAAAATTTATCAGTATAATAATTTCACAGTCATTTCGTGACTATGCAGCGAGCCAAATGGAATAAAAGCTAACAGAATGAGATTTCTTGACATGAAAATGTTCGCTTTGACTCCGAAATGTAATCTGGGAAATTGCTTTATGAGAACAGTTACGGAAGGTATATTTTTTTGTATGAACAACGTTGTTAAAAAAAATTGAAATAAGATTCATTAGAATCTGAATAATTTCACTTCTGCATTAAATATTATTAAAAAAGTTAATTAATATCTTCATCATAAAACACTAACTATTTTAATTGTATAAAATAAGATATACCTAACAATAAAGTTCTTAAACATAGGAATACTAATTGTTGTTTATTATAAAGTGTCAGTAGCATTAACTTTATTAAAATTAAAAATAAAAGAAAATAAGAAATACCTACTTCCTTACTGTTACAGGTTACTAATAGATTAACGGTTTTAAACCTTCAACCTATATAAGTATCTAAAACCGGGTCAAGTATTTTTTTCAAACATTAACAAGATATTAATTACACAATATACATACTTTAAAATAATTTAATATAGATATTTTATCATAGGAAAAACTGTACTTTACTAAATAAAGAAATATATAAAAAATACGAAAACATTGCATTGTTATACAAAGTTTTAATATTTATAATTTACTAAGCTTTTTATTTTAATAAGAGTTCTGAATACTTCAAACCTTTGCCAAGACTTGAGCCGACCTACTTCTTTATCAATAATATGATTGTTTTAAAATAGTTGTTGAATAAGCACACGACAATTATTTTCTCTTTATGAAATATAAATTTAAATTTTCTTTATATAATATTTTTGAATAAAATCGTTATTATTTCTCGTGTGACTGATTATGTAATATCTAATTTATCGAACTAAAATCTCTTGAATGTATTACCACTTGGAACAATAATGTCGTAAAATAAATAAAACGATATAGCCCGCCTTAAAATTAATCAACTCAAAGTCAGTAAGAACAGCAAATAATTAAGCGTATTGTTCATCGTTATATACTAATTACAGCCGCCTTAATTTCCTACGTTTACGACGACGTGGATTTAATTAACATTTCTCTTGATATATTTATTTACAAACTACATGATATTCCAACTAATTGTCTTAAACATCTGAAGAACGTGTCAGTACATCCTGTTTAACTTTCGTAATAAATTAAATAAATACTTAGTAGGTACAAATTTTAACAATAAAATTGTGTACTATTATATACTTTCTGTACACGTATATATATAGCTTCGATTACAATAATTTGCGGTTTCCTTAATAAAATTTAAGTTTCCAATTCGAAAAAAGTTTTACTAAAAAATTACTTCGTAAACGTCAATTGTCAATATGAACTTTTACAAAACATATTTTGGTATTTTTTTGTCCCTTGTGACTTTTGAGAGCAAATGTCATATATTATGAGATCGTTATAAAATAAACCAAATGGCACTTTTAAAATTAAATATAAATTGTAACTTACCTAAATTCAGATGAAATCTTGTTAAAACTTAATTCATTAATATTAAAAAAAAATAGAATTTAATATAAATGTAATTTATAATATGTAGATAATAAGAAACAGATTATATGTAAAACGTAACAAGCTGTGGAGCTCTGAATTTAAATGCGAGATGAGCGTCGATCGGACTAAGCAATTTAACAACAGAACACTGAACTACGTCTGCTGGGAAATGAGTAGGAAATTAAATTTTGTAACATTTGCGACACTTGTCCCAAATCCCGATTCTGTGACGGCTGTAACAATCGGAAACAAAGAACGTATAGGAAAAACAGTTTTGTACTGAAATTATGTAATATTACTGAATGTATTCTGGGGTAAAAACAAACGGAAATGGTAGTCCATTTATCAAACAATTCTTATATAACTTTTCTTAGATTTCCTTATAACAAACGCTTACAATCAGACATTCTTATGATGAATGGTCCGCTTTTAGCAACATACGTACTTTTGCAATTTTTGATGAAATAAAATGTGGGTACAGGCAATTTATAAGGATATTTTTGTAACCAAGGAAAAGTTATTAACCACATCAGATATAATATAATATTTGAGTTAATATAAAGAATGTAATATATTCGACATTGTTATATAAACAGAAACTAGAAATGTCATGACTCATGAGGCTTATCCAAACTACATCTTGTTCAACTTGGCTTTTCACATGCTGTGAAAATAGAAAAGTCATTACACGGTGTCATACACCTTGCCTGTAGGTTGAGCATTTTCTTGGGAAAAGTATTTCTCATACAGAAAATTGCTTTTGTTCGTAGCGATTTATATAATGTACTACATATATTTTAATAACAAAAATAAGTAAAATTTCTTATATTAATCAAGCTAAGTTCCATAAAAATCGTTCAAGTTGTTTTATAAATTAGTAGAAACAGTGAGTAGTAGAATATGTCCTGCGTCTACACTCGTATATTCAGTAAAAAATTCATTTAAATATTTCAATTGACATTTTAATTTTATTTATTTATTGAGATTATGTATATAAATTGGTTTTATATGTTGAAAAATTATTATTGTATGCAGACAAGAAAAAATATATTCGTTTAAATCGTTTAACAGTTAGGATTAAATAACTAACCTATACAGAGAAGTTCGAAGCTTAAATTATAAACATTTCAAAAGGCACAAAATACAGTTATTATTATAATCTTTAATGACCATTTTGACAAGAAATGCGGAATTTAATTTAATAATTGTTTCATATGTATCATACTTTTAAAAGATTTAAAAGAATAGAGTAGTAGAAAAGGAAACGTATAATGCTATTTTTCAAACATTTTATTCTCATTATAAATATTTATGTAACAATATTAACCATTTTATGTATAGCACGATACGTTATTGTACAATAATTAATTGATGTAATGTCACAGAAACTTCATATACTACATCCGGAGCTTGGACATATTAAGCATGTTTCAGATCAATCAAATGCTCAGGATATCTGTTACGAGGCCCGCAGCTATAGTGACTCCGGCCACACGTAGCATGACCCGACCCAACTCCTTAACATCTTTGTACCGCTCGATACAAATCGGTCTACAAACCTCTATTTCCACCACAGCTACAGAGTTATTGCCCAGACATCTCGGCTTCTTCTTCAAAACCTCACCGGTACTTTTGTTCAGTAACGCCTTAAGTTTGACTATGCTCGCCGATTCCACCAAAGACTGATGATGTATCAAGACGGGGAAGCCTTTAGTTATTGGTACTTTTACGTTGAAAACTACCAAACGGGCCTCAAACCTCGCAGACACCGGCACCTGCTGTATGGGATCACTCAGAACGTATCCAATCGATACATTCTGCATCTCCACCCCAGATAACGTCACACTGACCTGATCACCAGCGAATGCCACATTGCTAACCATATCGTTTATACTCACACTACGAATCTCCGCCATTTCCTTGGTCGGGCAGACTAGAACTTTATCTCCCTTGTTGATTACCCCTGTCTCTATACGACCAGCAACACAGAAACCTGAACCGGTTCCCTTGAATATATCGTTAATGGACATACGCAGAGGCTTAGCGACAGGCCTTTGGGGAACTTTAAACTTGTCGATAACGTCAAGAAGACATGGGCCATCGTACCATTTGAGCAGTTCCGCTTCAGTAGTAGACTTAACTAAGTTCTCACCGGTCAAACCTGAACATGGTACATATGTGACGTCTGAATCTTTGAAGCCAGCTTGTTTAAGAAATGATTTTAGTTTCGTAGTTATCTCGTTAAATCTTTCCTGGGACCAATTATTTGTATCTAATTTGTTAACAGCCACCGCGAGCTGATTAACACCTAATGATCTAACAAGTAAGGCATGTTCTCGTGTTTGTCCGCCAAGATCAAAACCTGATTCAAACTCTCCTCTAGTCGCATCCACAACTAACAAAGCAACATCGGCCTGGCCAGCACCAGTTATCATGTTTGGAATGAAATCAGCGTGACCGGGGGCATCTAGTATAATAACCTTCTTTGTTTTTGTCTCAAACTGAGCTCTACCTACATCCATAGTGATGCCTCTCAGTCGTTCTTCACCGGTTTCATCAAGCACCCAAGCGTACATGAAACTTTGTTTGCCGAGCTTCTTACTCTCCTGTTCATATTTATGCAAAGTCCTTTGACTCACTTCACCCAAATCACATAGTATACGGCCCATTAGAGTTGATTTTCCAGCATCAACATGACCTATCACAACAATATATAAATGGTCTTTATCTGATTTCCGTTCATTTGAATACTGTACATTAGGATCCGTTTTGTTTTCCTTCAATTTTGTAGCACTTTTGCTGTCATCAACTTGATCTGTTCTGGATGGTGTCCTTTCTCTATTAGCGGGGGATTGTTCTCTCGGTGTTTGTGGAAGACTTTTGGGACTATCAATTTTGAAACCTTTGATCACATTTGCTTTGCTTGGTTCAACTTTTGTAGCTATAACTTTAGGAACTTTGACATCTGTGGTTATAACAGGAGCCTTAGCAGGTTCCAATATAACAGGTAATGTTACAGCTGCCTTAGTTTTTTCATCCTTAGTCTTATTATTATTCAAAATTTCGTCCAAAGCTTTGTTAAAATTGAAATTGTGATTCATCACTGTTTGCACAAGTATATTTTCGGGGACTGTATCACCCAGTACATTTCGCAATTCATCTAAACATGACATGAGCTTAGCCTCGTCTTCTTCATTTAAGTTAAGGCCTCGGAGGTCTATCGACTCGCGACGTTGCAGGCACGGGTGCGAGTCTTCGGTCAGTTCTTCGGATTCCTCTTGGATGTCATTATGGCTACTCAGGAAGCTGGATATAGCCTGCTGATTACGAGACCGATCATACATCCACTGATCAGCATCGCTAGGTGATAAACAGCTGTCTTCTTCCACGGAATGTCCGTATACATCGTCGTAATCATAATCGTCAGAATAACTCCGGTTTCTCACATTACGGTGGCGAGCCATATTATAATATTAATCGAACTAGACTTATTACTTAATTTTATGGGATCATAATTGTTTTCGCTGATCTCCACACGTTTCTCCAAATTTCGATGCTCTTTTGACTTTGATTATTTTGTCTTATAACATGACAAGGATTTTCCATTTCATGTCATGAGCAATGAATTATATGTACTTGAATATTTTTTACTTCACAAGATTTCATTGTAAACTTCATTCATATTATTTTCATAGTAACATTTTATGTAATATTTGCTTATTCATATAGACTTATGTTATATATCAAATTATATAAAATAATTTAAAATGTAAGTTTAATGTAATAAACACATTCATCCTCATAGTAAAACGAAACGTTACAATCATATAAACAATTTCATCGTATCCATTGCTGATTTTAAGTAATATTATTTTAAGTGTTACCTTGTTTAATAGCAATGTAAATAAGTGATATGTCACTTTAAATTACGTTAGCTGTCATAATTAATATACACTATTTTTTTATTCCTGCCCTGTGTCATGTATTAGTCGTATCGTGAATCGACTTTGGTTTCACGATTCGCTGGCGTATCACCCAAGAAATAATTGAAACGCAACGCCTATTTGTATTTTATTTACCAGTCTTAGAGTGAAATTCAAAACCAATAAGTATAAGTTGAAATTCGTTATCAATAGTTGTTAATTAAATAATTATTTTTAATAAACAGGAGGTAGGATAAAGAAAACAAGTTTTTATACAAGTGTATCGCCTCCTACAACTCATCCAACATGAAGAAAAAGGTAATTTACATGAATTTTGCTGTTGCTTTTTAATAATATCTACATATTTACAACTAAACATCTGATGTTTATTTATCTAGGTGTTGCTGATGGGTAAAAGTGGTTCAGGAAAGACCAGTATGAGATCCATTATATTTGCAAATTACATTGCTAGAGACACCAGGAGGCTAGGAGCAACAAGTGAGTTATTTTTATTCTTATTAGAATTCACTATAGACTATACAATAGACAAAGTAATATCTTTTAAAGTACAGTCATTACTTATTCTAATATTTTCCTACCTTACAGTTGATGTAGAACACTCACATGTAAGATTCCTCGGGAACTTAGTCCTCAATCTATGGGATTGCGGAGGCCAGGAGGCCTTCATGGAGAACTACTTTGCATCACAAAGAGACAATATTTTCCGGAATGTTGAAGTACTTATATATGTGTTTGATGTTGAGAGCAGGGAAATGGAAAAGGATATGCATTATTATCAGTCATGTCTCGAAGCTATTTTACAGGTAAATATATCTAAGAATACACTTAGAAAATAATGATTACATATCGTCGGGGATAGTGCTAATGCAAGCAACTAGCATTGGATAATTTAAATTTTACAATTAAGTTACAATTAGTTATTGTGAAAATAATACCTTAAAAGTTGTTAATTTAGTAAATATTTCAGCTTAAACTTTCTTCTGATAATTTGCTTCCAAAGCAGATACTCGGAATTATCTAATACTAAGTTATGCGGACTTGAACTATCCCCGACGATATATAAATTTATAAAAAAAAATTAAACATTTAACTTTATTTTATTATGATGACAAATTTTACCAAAAATAGTATAAAAAATTATTTAATATCCAATTATATCCAAGATTAGAGTCATAAATTAAAATTACAATTACAAATATCACCATAAATGTTTATTATATAAAATTATCTAATAAACAAGGTCAGAATCGTAAACTAAAATTTTATAAAAATGAATTTCAGAACTCACCGGAAGCTAGGATATTTTGTTTGGTACATAAAATGGACCTGGTGGCTGAGGAGAGGAGAGAGGAAATCTTCAAGGAACGGGAAGAAGATCTGAAAGGTCTTTCAAAACCTCTGGAGTGCACTTGCTTTAGAACAAGTATATGGGATGAAACACTTTACAAGTTAGTAATATTATACATATATATGACTTTACCTTCTTTAGTCAATATTATATGTATAATGTATGACAAAATAAATTGAGAATTTAGGATTTTTCTTACTTATTTTAATTTATATGTACAAATTTTCATTTATACTTCCTTACCTAACAGATAAATACAATTATGTGAAACTAAGATTATTCTAGAAGATTTTTGTTGTAACTAATATTTAAAGTTCTTATTTCACAGAGCATGGTCAAGTATAGTCTACAAATTGATACCCAATGTCAAAGCCCTGGAATCATCACTCAAACAGTTTGCAGCTATCGTGGATGCTGATGAGGTGATTTATAAAAAAAATCATGTAGTAGTTAATTATCTTCATATTATGTTTAAAGTTATTTTAAATCAGTGGTGGCCTAATGGTTAGAGGGCCCGCCTCTCGTTGCCCAGGGCGCGGGTTTGATGTTCAATTCTGGCCTGGGCAAGTACCAATGTGATTTTTCCGAGTCATATGTATTTTCTAAGAATATAGAATTAGACATCACTGATTAATGCTGATTCCCAAAATAGGGTTGATATCAGGCAGGCGGCCGGTCGTAAAAAAGAATTAGCCAAAACTATTCACAACATGTAAGGCAGACCCTGGCTATAGCCGGGAAATTGCCAGTTAGAAGATTATGTTTAAAACCACATTCACACAAATAATATGGAGATAACTGTGTTTAATTAATATTATATATTATTCTTTGGGTTAAGATTTAAAAAAAAATTTGGCCAGCAATAATCGTTTTTAAATTCACAACTAAACTCATTTAAAATACAACTATTCTTTAAATATTCTAGGTATGTTAATTACAATTGCATGTATGTATGGATTGCATTCAATCATAAAAATAAAGATATGACATTTAATAATAAGTATATTAATATATTTCACCCAGGTCTTGTTATTTGAGCGAGCTACATTCTTAGTAGTGTCACATTGCCAGCGAAGGCCGCACCGGGACGCCCACCGTTTTGAGAAAGTCTCCAACATTGTTAAGCAGTTTAAATTGTCCTGTTCTAAGCTGGCTGCACAGTTCCAGAGCATGGAGGTTGTATATATGTTTAAAACTTTCTTATACAGGGTGACTGGTGAATTACTATCAATATTTAAGGAGAATACTCGGTACATGATTCTCATTCGAATTATGTAAAAAAAATAGGTACTTAATTTTTGACCAAATTTCCGTATAAATAAATAAAGTGTGGACACGTTCCAAGCGTTCCAAGTGTGGACGCGTGCGGCGGCGTGCTGATACAACACTACGCCGCCGCACGCGTGTGTGTGTGTGTGTGTGTATACCTAATCTGTAGAGTGTTCACACGATGCGTAATTAATTACGTAACTTTTGGTTAACTTTACTTAGAAGTTTATTAATATTTATGTTATATTAATTTTTATTTTGTCATATATGATCGTCAAATATCACGTCCTCAAGTATCGATAGTAATTCACCAGTCACCCTGTATATTGCCGATTTGTAGTGTTATAGTGCGTTTCATTTAAGCTGAGCTTTGCATTTGTGTGACTGCACACAGATAGTGTAGGTGAGATGTCAAATTTTTGAATGCCAATTTGTAGTTTTTTCAAAATTTTTGTTACTTAATAATTTTTTTTAAATATTTCCATTTGGCCTTTTACAAGTTTTGCTTATTTTATTTTTAATCTAGAATAGTTATGTTAGGTATCTATTTAAAATGTAATAGAATTGAATTCTAAAAAAATTTTGTCTAACTTTACTTTTACTTTCACTCAACAAATGCAAAGCTCAGCTTAAGTCTAACGGACTATACAATGTTAAGTAGTTGTAATTGTAATCTAGAAGCTTTTTCTAGTCAATTAAGATTGTTTACACTTGTCAAAATTATACTAAACTTAAACTTGCAATAACAACTTAAAAACGTCGAAATTTAAAAGAATATAAATACAATCCGAGACATCAAATTCTACTATTAATGAAAAATTGATTTATTGAAAACATCGCCCAAACATACATATACATACAAAAACCCTATTACTCATCAAAAACATAACATTTCTATTTCAGGTCCGTAACAGTGTATTCGCTGCATTCATAGACGGCTTCACAAGCAACACGTATGTTATGGTTGAAATGTCCGACCCTAAAATACCGTCAGAAGCGACGCTCATAAATATAAGGAATGCTAGAAAGCATTTCGAGAAACTAGAGAAAGTCTCTTCAAGTGCGCCAAGTCAATATCAATGAGGGAATCATAATATAAGTGCCTATATCGTAAAGAGCGGGACATTCGTCATTCGTGCATTTTGACAGCTAATGTGCACAGATTATAAATATTATAGACTAAGGTCGTACTTATTGTTTATGAAACTTTGTCTTTGCTTCCTTTAAGAGTTTAGATTGTTATTTTTAATGCTTTATCATAGTGTTATTTGAGGTCGTGTTTTATATGTGAAATTGGATCATTGTAAACATTTGCATGAAAAATAGACTATAAATATATTATAACCTTAGTCTCTATCAATAGTAATTTTAAATATTAGTTAAAATTATATTATGTAATTTTTTTGTTACCGTTAATTTATAAAAACTTTTGGCGCCAAAATATTTGTCAGTGAATTTCATCTGTCAAATTAGTTCGCGCCATCAATTTGATACAAACCTTTCGTTTTAAAATCTTGTTTTAATCTAAGAGAAACATATCAAATATTTTTTTGGTGTTAAGTAAAACTACTTTTGTTTAAACTATATCTTAAAAGTTAAACTAAATTTCCATGATGGTATATGTAAAACAGTGTTACAACACTTGGTTCTTAATTTATGTGTATAACTGTAATGGTACCTGCTTAATAAAATTATACTGTTATAATAATTCTCTTATTAATTACTTTCCTCTTTATGCTTTTATTTTCCCATTAAATGATATTGTTCTAAATAATTTGTATTTATTAAATAGATAGACAAAAATTTTAAACAAAAGAAAATACTGTTATAAATAGTTTATGACGTAATTTTATTAGTGTGACACATTTAAACTTTGATTACCTTTTTTTGTAATACTGAACAACATCCACGTCTAGGCCAAATTGAAATTTCTATTAGACACCCTAATTTTTTGGCAAAGCACAACTACTATAACTATTCGAATTCTATAGATGGCGACATACATTAATGCCTATTTAGAGAGTCGTTTTGAGCATCTTAAAATGCGCTTCTGACAACTTATGCTAAAATGATTTTTAGCTATATCTAAAGAGTGAGAAAAATCTAATATCGTGTACGCATGAAAAACTGAAACGGTGCAAATTTGTGGCAAGATAAATATATCAAATAATTTTTCTATTCATAATTTATATAAATACATTATATATATTACATCTACAACCACTAGCATATTGACTTAGCAATAAACTTAGTTTAATACAATATTTTGTTTATTATTTATAGGTCACTCCAATATATATTTCTTGCGCAACAAATTCACTTCCATCGATTTAAATGATATAGGTAAGTATATAAAGTTTCCAAGCATAATACTTTTTAAGACTTCTCAGTTATAAAGTAAGAAATACCGATATTATCATTACATATATGAATTATGATATAATATGTAATATATTTCTATTAAAGTGCAAACAATTCACTTGTCACTAGAAGTTTCGTTCTGAAGTAAGGACTAGTAGTGACTAGTTGTTAAACGACATCCATACAGTAGAGTGGTTGATTGAAACCGCTCTTGTTATATGATAAAAATTAATATTGTGCAGTGAGAATTTATGTGATTATATAAATTTAATTTACAAAGTAAATATATTGACAAGTTTTATCGGTGAGTGTGTATGATTCATGTAATGTAATATAATGTAATCATGTCGTAATATCATTTTTATGTTTTTAAAGTAGATTTTTTTGTTAATTGTTAAATAATACTCTACTCTGGATATCTGTATAGACTTTATGATAAAGTACATATAAATGCAAATAATAACTTAGCAAGAGAATCCTACTTTTTTAAAACGATTTTCAATAAAAATTTGTTTTTAATTTTTTTACACGTACGCAAGAAATTATAACAATAATTTCTGTAAGTAATTGCCTTGGGTCTTTTGTACTTTACCATTTTATTAGATAGAATCTGTGTAAAAAATGTAATTATCTAAATTTTATGAATTATCGATCGACCCCTTTATAAAAACATCCAATTAAGTTTTCATGGACTACTTTATATTATACATAAAAATAAAATATATCACCGTTTAGTATTCTCTTTTACATTAACTTTTTTTTGAAAATCATTCTTGTAATGTAGGTAAATGTCTAGGTCATTTTTGGCTATCTTATCTATAACTTCTATATTTGATAATAACTTTGCCCACTATCATACATCCGATTGATTTGGACTTGTCAATGAAAGTTATACCTACATATATTTTACCATTCTACTGTTTAAATTTTAGTTTTATTTTATTATTT
Source organism: Danaus chrysippus (assembly GCA_916720795.1). NCBI lineage: Eukaryota > Metazoa > Arthropoda > Insecta > Lepidoptera > Nymphalidae > Danaus > Danaus chrysippus. Next base: position 11,263,008 of record CAKASE010000074.1, on the reverse strand, counting down.
CAGTGATAAAATGGCACAAGAAAAACCAACATTCGACTACCACGTGGAAAGTCACAGCGAAAAGTTAGCTAGAAAATCAAAGGAATCCCCTTTCATGGTCATTGGTGAGTTTTTATTTTACTATGGCATGAAATTGATGTTTCTATACAAACTTATGTAATAAAAAACGTAAATCTATTTTATTATCATACACAAAACTACGTAATAGGTAGACATTGTGTTCGTAAAATGACGTATCAACATTCACATATTTATTATCGATTATAAGAATGTTAAAAAAGTGATAAATCATATCAAGAAAAAAATATTTAATAGAAAACTAAGCTGTGGTTCGTGTTTATCGTATTTTATTAGTTTTCAACAACCCAGTGAACTTCAGAACTGTTAAACGAAGACTATTTAAATAATTGAACGAAAATATTTATTAAAAGCCGTCTTTCATTTTGCATTGATTTCATTTTATTATAAAATGAACAAAAAAGAATGAAAGTTCAAACAATTAAGTAATAAAAAATACTTGCCTGAATGACTTGCTACAAATAAGGTCTTATACAGGGTGACTGGTGAATTACTATCGATATTTGAGGACGTGATATTTGACGATCATATATGACAAAATAAAAATTAATATAACATAAATATTAATAAACTTCTAAGTAAAGTTAACCAAAACTTATGTAATTAATTACGCATCGTGTGAACACCCTACAGATTAGGTATACACACACACAGACGCGGCGGCGGCGTAGTGTTGTATCAGCACACCGCCGCACGCGTCCACACTTGGAATACTTGGAACGTGTACACACTTTATTTATTTTTACGGAAATTTGGTCAAAAATTAAGTACCTATTTTTTTTACATAATTCGAATGAAAATCATGTACCGAGTATTCTCCTTAAATGTTGATAGTAATTCACCAGTCACCCTGTATAATTTTATGCAGAGTTAATAGTTTTTAAGATATGTCTTTAAATCCAACGATAAAGGTGAATACCCCGCAAACTTGAACTTAGGTTTAGACATGTAAAAACATAAAATGTGTTTTCTGGGAAGACCACGCCAAGGCCTTCGTATAAACTAAATATTTTAAAAATTTTATATAAGATTTTCTAAACATATACAAAATTGAGGTGGTAGAGCCTAGCTGAGGTCAAGTTACTGCAACTCGAACATGAACTGTCTTGACCGGGGAAGTACCACCCTCTCACAGAAGATCGGAATGAAGTAGGTAGTCTTTAATGGCTGCGTTTCGTCCGATAAGTCAGAGAGCCGGTTGGCCTTTCCCTCCCTTACCCATGTTTTCCTCCTTTTCCAAAATCAAGGTTGACAACATATCGACAGTCAGTGGTGGCCTAGTGGTTAAGAGGCCCGCCTCTCAAGCTCGAGGGCGCGGGTTCGATCCTGGCCCGGACAAGTACCAATGTGATTTTTGTGAGTCATATGTGCTTTCTAATAGTATTTAGACATCACTGATTAATGTTGATTCCCAAAGAGGGTTGATGTCAGGTAGGCGGCCGGTCGTAAAAACAAATAGCCAAAACTATTCACAACATGCAAGGCAGACCCTGGCCATAGCTGGGAAATTGCCAGGTAGAAGAAGAAGAAGAAGGTTGACAACATATCCGCAAATCTATGTTGCGGATGTGTATGGTAGTAGTTACCTCAATCAAATGAGCCGTCTGCTCGATTCCGCCCTTTAGCATAGTTAAATATTAAAATAATACCTACTTTTGTTACGTCACTACACCTTAAAACCAAAAGAACTTCTTACGATAGTTTTTTTTAATATTTCAGGGTTAGCCAGTCTAGTAGGGGCGGTCGGTTATGGCATATATTCCTTCAAGAACCGCGGTCCTATGAGCACCAGCGTTTTTCTGATGCAGTTCCGAGTCATAGCTCAAGGAGCGACCGTGGGCGCTCTCACAGCCGGCATAACTTACTCAATGTACAGCAATTATTTCAATAAAAGCAAAGCTGTTTTAAACACGGAGCATTAGGATCCCAGGTTTAATTCATCTTAATCCTGGTGTGATCTAGTCGTTTTCTAAAGTTCCTGACTGAGGAACAAAGAATAGTCTAAAAGCCCAAGACACCCAGACCTTACTTATTTTCTGATTGACAAAATTTATATGTAATAAGTTAGTATTTGTGTGTACAGTAAACGTTTTGCAAATATGCTAACTCATACCGACGGACAATTCTCAGGCACCAGGTGCTACAGGTAAGTTAAAATTGCACTCGCTTTACTTAGAGTCCGAGGTCTGATTATCACGAATGTTGTAAGAAATATTGTAAATAATTTTAAATGAACAATGCTCAACACCTTTCGTGGGTTGAAATTTTTGCCAGACACTATAAATAACGACAGCAGAAATCACAATCTTACTGTTACTGTGATACTTGATTTTCGCATTTAATATTTGGGTATCTATTTAAATGTATTTTCTAAGTTGTCATACTAGGGACCAAATATGGTTTAAAGTTTTAAACGTATTTAAAATGTCGCATATTGGTGTGAGTAAGAGCGAAACCATTATTTGCACTTGATTGTGATTAAATACTTAAGTATACAAAACTATTATACATGTTTTGTTCGTCAGAAAATAAGTAAGTTCTGGGGGCCCTGGGAGTTTGTCTTATATGTAAAATACTTCAAGTCTGTTGAAATTGTGTACTTAGTATGATTTAAAAATTGACATATTCTATAATCGCGCTATGAAGTCTTTTAACGATTAATATTTCATAGCCATTTATATAAATTACAATGTAAATTATTATATTAAAATTGTATATAAAAATACCTGTCTTTAACTTTTCATCTAATGTTTCCTTCCTCTCTGAGTTGTGTTGTATTTTAGCCGGATTTTTTTAATACCTACGCCTTGTTTGTTCCGTTGAATGTACAATATAAATAAATGTAGAATATTTTAAATATATTTATTTATTCATATAAAAGTTTCATTTTTTTAATATCAGTATAATTTCACAATTATTAATGATACATAATGAACATTTTTGTTCGAACCTATGTACAAATTTATCGCAAATATTGGATCTTTCATGTTTTTGAACTACATCTCAAGACTTGAGTTTGTATAAATGGACGTTTCTAACCGATTTCAGATGTTGCCATAACAATTCATTTAATAAGAATAATAAATGGAACAATTTATAATTACAATTGAATATAACATAAAAAATTTAATTTTAAAAATCGAAGACTTGAGGAGAAAGGTGAGATTCAAAGAAAACGTCATTTATTTAAAGTTAATTTTTAATGTTTAAATAGCAGCTGATAAGAGTAACATCAATTCAATAAAAAATTAAAAAATAATAATTAAGTATATTAGTTTTACTACATACATCACAAAACATTGAGTTCAAAATCTCATTTAATTAGATAAGAAGGATGATCAGCTAATTAAAAATTAGCAATGGAATAAATAAAAATATATGTTTGTATAAAATTATTCTGAAATATAATTTTTGGCTGATAAGTAGTATCCAATGTATAATTTAAAAAGTATGCAAATAAATCTCTAAAATTATTAGAATATAATTCAAGTGCTTTACAAACACCAATAATGGAAATACCAACAAATCATTAAAAAATTTCTGAAATAATTTATTTTTTAATACTGAAATCACATACATATAATGCTAATGACATCATTTGTCATAGAAATAAATACTTCAAAGCCGTTCCACTCTTTATTATAACTCTTTATAATGGACACTACAATTATTGGTTACGTCATAATAAATTATGTACTTGAAAATATTTTTAATTAGTGCTGAATAGGAAACCTACGGATTGGTAGAAGGGATCCAAATAGCACATGCTGAATAACTGGAAACTTAGCGAGGACCTCCTTTTTATACATTTTAATTAATCCTTGGTTTATTTTGGACCAGGAACCGACTGCGCTTATGCTCCACAACTGGTTAGAATGCTCTGCAAACGGTCCCTTCTTCACTTCTTTAATATATTTAATGCATGACAAAAACATGTACTCGTCAGCATATTTATCAATGATATCGTCTTCAAGGAACTTGACCGGTGGATATATTCTGGGTTGATCGATAAGTTGAGAGCTGCCCCAGATGAACGGTACAAATTGATAGTCATCTAGACTCCACACACCATGACTGCCGGCCGGTTCCATTCTATAAGTCTGCTGCAATCTTCTAACAATCTGTAGGTATTTGTTGAATATCAAGAAAACCGTTGCTACATTATCTTCTACGACAAGTACACCGATTTTGTAAATACAGCAGAGGAACATGATGAACGACATTTCATGGCCTGTTCCATAATCAATTCTTGTAGCATTACCAAAACTTTCTTCTAGATATACTTTGATTTCCGGGATTGCCAAATGTAGGGGAAGATCGATGGCATCTTGTAAAAACTGTGTGGATTTGCTCTTAACCTTCAAAAGCCAGTCGCGAAATGCTGTGTTACCGAATCTCTGCGGTTGTTCAATCGGTGGAAATTCATCTATCAGTTTATCAAGTTTATCTAACAGTTCTACAATTTTTTTTACATTATCCGATATTATACAATCAACAGACAATGGTTTTCCTTTAATGGCTTCATTGAGGGTAGCTATAAATCCGGTATATTCCATATAAGCTTCAGATTTCTCCCAAATGGCCATATCTGTAATACTTTTAACAGCTTTCTCCGGTTCCAGAAACCTGTGATTAATTGGAAGTGTTGGCGCCTTTCTCTCAACTTTTGCCCCATCACCGATAATACTTTCAGTGTTCATCTGAAAAATTTCATTAATAACGTTTTTATAAATAAAATATTTATGATCTTAGGAAAGAAATCATTTTGCTTTTCATCTAAGTAATACACATTTATAATTAAATATTTTCATCTTGTCTTCGGTAAAACACAATAAAAAAAAAATTTCAATGAAATTGTAATCATATAGATATTCACAATTAATAGCTACTTATATTTAGACTAGTGTATAGTGTTTTACGCGCTATATCAGTAGCATAATATTGTTATCAATTGGAATTAATTAATACAGTCTTGAAAAAGATCAAGATTATTAAAACTAACGTCTTTTTATCTCTCCCCGCTCTTTTGCTAGTGTTCTACATTGAAGCTGTAGGTACTTTGGATTCCGTAGCTAGCGCGATAAGCTGCGTTCATGAAGGTCAGAAATGTCAAATTTGTAAATCTAATTACTAAACACATGGTTGTTCTTCCTTCAGCCAAACATTGTAGTAGTCGACTTAGATATAAATACATTAAATATGGACAGAATATTAAGAGGTATTATGCGATACCGAGTGTTAGATCGAGCGACTATGGTCAAACAGTTTCAACATGTCAAAGACAACCCCGTGGTAAGTTATCAATACTAACCTTTGAATATAAAATAAATACGCATCAAATTGAACTTTTAAATACAATGTTAATAAGATCGTATGAATTTCAATTTTAATTTCTTATTTTTTTGTTATTTGTTATGACGTATGACGTAAAATTGAGGCATGACATATAGACTGAAAGATACTGAACAGATAATATAATAAGTTTTTGGTGATGTGCTTTTTTATATTATATGGTGTACAATACATTTATTTAAAATTTAAATAAAATGTTATTCTTTTAGCCAAAAGCTATCTTTTATACGTGTATGGACAGTAGAATGATTCCAACTAGATTTACGGAGACATCCGTTGGGGATATGTTCGTTAGTAAGTGGTATATCAAATTTGATGTTAAGAACAATGCTAATAATGAATTGTTGTTTTAAAACTGATTGATTTCTCTTTTGTAGTCCGAAATGCTGGGAATCTCATACCTCACTCTAGACATTTTGTAGATGAAATGACCAGTTGTGAACCGGCTGGTTTAGAACTTAGTTGTATAATAAACGATATTAAGCACGTCATTGTATGCGGACACAGTGATTGTAAGGCAATGAATCTTCTCTATAAGTTAAAAAGTGCGGACGAATCAAATTTAGTGGGTACTTTTGTTTCTTTTTATATCAGCTTTCTTCGATTTAATGAATTAAAAATATATTTAACAGGAACAAAGAAGAATCTCTCCACTGAAATCTTGGCTCTGTGCTCATGGCAAAACTAGTTTAGATAAATTCTTAGATGTGAAAGGTGATTTTAATAAGCCTATTTTATTTTCTGCTGAAACACCACAACGAAAATTTGTCGCTTACATTGATCCCGAAAATCAATTTTGTATAGAAGACAAATTATCTCAGGTAGTTTGTTATTTTTGTGTAAACAAAGTTTTATGTTTCTTAAATTAATTGATTGCTATTATTTTACAGGTTAACACTTTGCAACAATTACAGAATATTGCTTCTTATGGCATGTTGAAAAAACGGCTCGAAAAGCATGATTTACACATTCATGCTTTATGGTTTGATATTTATACTGGTGATATATACTATTTCAGCAGGAGAGCTAAAAGATTCCTTATAATAGATGAAGCCAGCTACGAAGTTATTCTAGCCGAAATTCGAAGATATTACTCCTAGGATAAAATCGTTTTCAACTCTTTAGATAGGCAGGGACCAAGTTTTTAATTTGTGGAACAATTTTTGAAAATAAGGAATTTAAGTAGTAATTAAGTTATTTATAACAATATTAGGGGTACGAATGAAATGAGATCCTAGGCTATTTATATAACGTTTTCAGTTTTGTATGTACTTTTTATATTTTTTATTATATAATATTTTGTTAAGTGATATTAATTATATTTAAAGTTTTATATTAATATATTTGTATTATAAAATATATATATGTAATTTTTAAACCCGTTTAGTGTAAAATTTATTTTAATATCATCTATCAATAAGTTTAGGTAACGACCTCACCTACTTGGCTTTGTTAGTCTTATAAAGTTTCAAGTAAAGTATAAACTTTTAAATAAAAAATATAACAATTTATATGAATGTTTTTCAGAAGGCAAAATATCAGTTAATACGTGAAAAGGAACAGATTGTTAAATCAAAATAATTGTGTATATTATGTAATACTAGTGATGTACCGAATATCATCATCATCATTGGCCTTTTCATCTATTACAGATGATTTGATTTATGAGAGTGTGTGATTATAATAGACACTTTCGTTGGTGGCTATGCAGACCGATTCTGGAACGGCAAGACCGGCCGCATCTGGAACAGGCGCATAACGCAGCGGATGCGCCTGCTGGCATGTTATGTACCGGATAACAGTAACAATTTCATCTTTAGTAAGTGTTAACATAGCAGTTCTTAAAAATATGGATGAAATCCTAAGAAAAAATTGATTAGATAGAAATAAAAGTTTATTAAATTAAAATGAAACTTATTACAAACTCACAGTATATGTCCTGATTCAAAGAGTGGTAATACCAATACCAATACGAACCGACGGCACTTGAACAAAAAAGTTACGATAATTATAAATATTGTTATTTCGTATTTGTATTTTTGCATATGCATATGCATTATGCAGTTTTAACGTTTTACATCACTAACTAATGCCTAAAATAAAAGCACCCGTGTAATGTCAATGTCATCTCATTCTTGAAAATGGTTTGAACAAGGTTATAGTAAAGTGACGCAATGTTGGGAAATTTTAAAATTATTATATAATATAATACAATAATTTTCCCTGGAAGATATTAAGGTAAGTTTTGAATATATTGATTATAAATAGTATTGACATTTCTGAGAATAAGTTTTATAAATTTAAGATTTTTTTCAAGTGCCTAATATATACTTTATAGTTTTATTTCTCTTAATTTAAACTTATATAACATTTTTATAATATTCTAAATTGTAGAATAAATTTTATTAAACTGTTATTATATATCTTCTTAACCGGATTATTTTTATGTACAGTAACCCTGAATCTCACAATGAGTTCTGAAAAAGTTTTTGATTACCATGAAGAATCTCAAGCTCAGCGCTTGGCCAGGAAGTCCAAAGACTCGCCCTTCATGATCCTAGGTAATATTAATTTAAACCAAAACTACATTTTCTCTCATTACTTCATATTACATATGTATTTAATAGTTATAAAACTCCCATATATTAAGTAGGTAATATTTCTTTCAGGGATCGCTGGGTTAATAGGCATGTGTGGCTATGGAGTCTATCAATTCAGAAACAAGGGAAAAATGAGCACAAGTGTATTCCTTATGCAACTGAGAGTAGCAGCACAAGGAACAGTGGTAGCGTCACTGACTCTAGGCTTGGGTTACAATTTGCTATCACGATACTTTGTAAAAGATGATAAAAAGGAATAACCCATAATTAGCTAATTAAATAGTAAATCAATGTTTAGTTGTAATCTGTGTTGTCGTGATTCAATCACAATGTGTTCAGAAATCTCTAAAACAAGTTATGGATATTGATATTTTTGATATTTTAAATCGAATTCCATTATACATTCAAACTAATTAAATACTCTTTTGTTATGTTACCTTATTGGTGGAATAATAATAGCAAAACTTTTGTATCAAACAAGCTGAGTTATTTGACTCAGAACAATACTGATATGATTTAGTAACAGATTGTACAAAGCAATAGAAAATTATAACTGTTTTCAATTAAGTCAAAACAATATTTAATTATAAATGTAAGGCTAACTTTATTAAGTTATAATTTGTTTGTCAAATGTATTATAAATATCAAAATAACTAAGATATTGTTTTCTTTAATATGAATTTAGTATTATTTTGGCTGTAATATTCTATTTTAATGAGAACATGTACAAGTATATTTAATATACTATGTTTCTGACAAAACAAACTTTACATTTCTATAATTCTGTTTCCTAAACATTTTTGTGATATGGTGTTATGATTATTTTTAATTAAATTATTGCTTTAGATAAATTGTATTTTATTAAATACCTTATATATGATTACATATGCCAATAAAATGAGTACATAAAAAAATATGTTAAATTGAACCAATACCTATCAAAAGCTCAAAGTTGATTGTAATAAAATTTATACTCTCTAAACATTTTAAATGAATTTGTCTTAATTTAATAATAGTATTGCTTGTTTAAAAAATCATTGAGCTATATATCCAACTATAATTTTTAATCCAATCTGCATATAAAAGAATTGCTGTTAAAACTGAGTGTTAATTTATTTAATTTCTTCATCAACATTCAAATACAGTAGACCAGTAGTTTGGTAGTTGAGTGAGTGTAAATCCTGTACTGTCTAAGTTGACCTCTCAATAATAAAGAATTGGGAGGATAGTTAAGAATTAATGTTTTCTAACACAATGTGTTTACCTAAGATAAATAAACTTTGTAGATAACTAAAGGACTCTTTTAAAAAAAAAAAAAAGATTGAAGTAACAAAGTCTTTAGACTTAGGATTTTAAAATTATCCATTTTTATTAAATACCTCTTTGAAATCATATGATTTTGCTAAAAATCGATTATAAATTTATTATGTAGAGGATCAAATACAGGTTAAGCATATTTCATTTCGCAGCTTATGAGTAATTTAAATCATCTTGAGCAAACCTTAAACACGAACTCAAAACATTACCTTACATTTCATAAATATTATTGAAAATTATATGTAGGTAAAGTTTTTACTAATTGGACTTTTGGAGAGGCCAAATTAGAATTTGGCAGGCGATAATTTATGTTATTTAGGAATAATTTTTGATCTCGATCCAAGTAAATTTATAAAAAGGAAAAAATAACCATGAATGAATTAGATGCAAAATGTGATAAAGGTGTGAAAATTTTGTTTTATGTTTATGAAATTGACAGAAATATGATCTATCTGCACTTTTATATTAATTAAAAATGATTTATAGCTTATTCAAGCAAGGCAATTTTAACTCTAAAAATATATATATTTTTTGTGAGCAATTTCAAAACAGAACTAACCACTTGGGCACCTGTGAGTCCAAAAATATTTTATGAAAATCGAAGATCAAGTGATTCAATTTTAATAATGAAACAAACACCAAGAAAAAGTACAAGTTTGAATAAATAAACGGAAAAATAGTATTTATTGACATTTTTATTAAACTATATTGATTTAAAATAATATACAAATCATATAAAAATCACAACAATTCCATTTTAAGTAACATTCCTTTATAAGATATACAAATAAGAAAATAAAATAGCGCATAAATAACGTATAATTTAGAACAACATTAGTCGCTTTTGCTGCTGCTAAATTCCTTCTTCGTCTTGAGGCTGCAGTTGGGAATCGTGAGGTCGTCCCTGTCGGACGTGGAATGATTGCGAACAGAGTTCGAAGTCCCTTTGACGGAGGATAAATCATCAGCGTTGCTGAACAGGCCGTTCGAGGTGTTTGAACTGGATGAGGAGCGGTATGTAGTGGACTTGAAGATTTGCACGGGAGTTGAAGTCCGCGCCCTGTTGTTATTAGCACTCGTCACGCTAGATTCTTCATCGTCCCTAGAGATTTGCGTATTCTTCAATTCCTCCGGCATTTTCGTTTCGTATAACGACACGAATTCCTCATCGGCTTCTTTTCTATTAGTTTTGCTCTTGAATGTAATCTTCTTTGCTAGTTCGTTTGTTAGAAATTCTTTTACAGTCATAGAGTTCGTCAGTGATGTCTGCTGTACAGCGTTTTTAGAGTTTTCGGTAGGTCTAGTTGGTGATTTCCTATGGCCGTTATTATTTGAGGTATCGGCCAATGATGAAGTGGAATCAGTGCCTAGAGTTGGGACATTTTGACTAAAACTTTTTATCTTGAACTGCGACAAGCTGGAACTTGAGGCACTCGAAGAAGACGACAATGCCAATCTCTCTTTAGTTTTCTTTAAAGTCGACGAAGCCCAACCCATACCGAGTTTCTGAAACGCCTTTTCTAAATCAGGATTGGATGATATACTTAAAGTTTCAGAAGTTTCAGCAATGTTCTCTTTATTTCTCATGAGCATACTTTTATCTTTTCCTTTCCTCACTTTGGATAAAGCAAGCATAGAAATCGTCGATTCAGAGGATAGTGTGGTCGAATTAATATTGGAAGCGGAGTCGAACTGAAAAGGTTCAGCGATTACCTTTCGTTTTAATAACTCTGCAATAACATCGGGCAGACTGCCATCTGAATGTAAGGAGCTCAATTCGTCGTTTCCTGGATCCTCTTTAAATATCTCTTCATTGTTGGAGCCTTCGTCGAGACCAATATTACACTGCTTAGCGTATTCTTGCAGGCTTATAAACGGTTTTAGCATTATATCATTGAACTGTTTCATGTCCATCATACGCATCTTGGAATCGTCAGAGGAATCGTTGGATGAAATTTTTGATAGTTTTTTAGATAAAGTCTTGTTATTTTGTAGTAAATCAGGATTTAAAGGGCTTTCCTTCACCGCTCGTACTTCTGCTGTAACGTGAAGATTGTCTTGGGCTACAATATTATCTGTTCCACTGGATATATTTGAAACATCTACGCGAGCGTCCTGATATGACTGGTTTTTCGTTTTTAAGCTCATTGGTGAATCAACTTCGACAACTGTTGATAGTTCATGTGGCGTTATCAAAGCGTCTTGGGCATGCTTTAAGTTGACTCTGTTTAGGGCTGGAGGTGGTCGACCCCTACATTTCATTGTAATATGTTCCACGGGAACCGCTGGCTGAGAACCTAGTACTGACTTTTCACTACAAACCGATAAGGATGTATTCGATGGCGATTTAAAAACATCAGGTCTCGGAATGTCTTTTAAGAAAGGTGTAAATTGTATGTGATCGATTTCACTCGCTGGTTTATCCTCTGGTTTTGGTGTCGTTGAAGGAGAAGGGGTCGGATTCGTCTTATTTTGAATTAATATATTAGGATCAGATTGACACACGGCTACTGGACCCGTTTTATGTTTGCCACTTCTGTTATCAGTTTCGGATGCGGAGTCTGAGGTCGATATTTGGCTGTATATGGAAGTTTTATTTCTGCGCACCTCTTCTAAAACTCTCGCCAAATTGGACAAGCGTTTCGTACATTTTTCTGTCAGGTCTGCTATTTTTTCCATATTCTGTAACTTGTTTTCTGCCACTTGCATAAAATTAGCGTCACTATCGATAATTTCACTTGTTTGGGTGCATGTAGTCGCTGGTGCTTGTGTTCGACCAATGTTATTGAAGAGGAAGCTATTAAGGCCTGACTCGGAAGACATAGACGTAGTAACAGCTCTGTGAATTGGCATGACGAAGTCATTGTTTGGCGGAAATCGTGAACTCTGAGCCATTTTCACTGAAGATCGTCCTCGGGATTGTTTAGTTTTAAGGCTATGCGCCGATCCTTTAGGGATTCTTGAATCAATTGTATCACCTATGTCTGAGCTAGTATTATTATTATACTCAGAAGTTTTTGAAGGTCGTGGAGTTGGTGAACTCTTGCTTCTACTCTTCGCAACTTCCACATCTTCGGGTAAAACTCTCGTGGAGGAGGAAGAAGATTCAGACTTTCTTCTTTGTAAATTATCTTTCGATAAATTTTTACTTTTATTTTGAAAGCGCTTGGAGATGTTTAGAGATTTTACTTTATGCAACTTCTTTTTGGGTATAATAAATGATTTTCTAGTCTGACTCTCCATGCATTTGAGTTTATTCGTATCACCAATTGTATTGGAATTGGACAAATCTTTAAGTATCTTTTGCTGTAACATATTTTTGATTTCTTCGAGAGATATTTTAGTAGTTAGTTTTCCGTCTCTACCTGCATTACAAGTGTCGTTTATAATGGAACTGCCAGGTGTTGGCACAGAACTACAATCTTCATTTATGATTTCAATAGCTTTGAGACCTTGTTTGTTTAGAGACAGAAGTTCATTCACATATTTCTTCACGACAGGGTTAATTTTGGCATTTTTTGGCTTCGGCTTAATATTTATTCTGTTTGGGGTATGTGGTGTAGATATATTGTCACTGCTTGTTATATTTTTATGAGTTTTTTTACTAAGAGACTGGTCACTTCTTCTACTGGATTTATGACATATCGAATGTTTGCTACCGCTACTGCGGCTTATGCACTTGCGACATTTAGGCTTTTTGCATTCATTGTGTATTTTTTCGCGGGAAGACAAGCATTTGTATGAACTCCTGGCTGTGTTAGGAGGTGTCTTCGTTATATTAACATTTCTCAAGTCATAATTCATTGCTGCCTTACATACACATCGCTTGCAAACGCATTTTTTATTACAGTGATATTGTTTAACGTGTTGTGTTTTAGACTTATGTCTGTGTACAGCTGGTATAGTGTTTTCTGAGTCGAATGTATCGTATGTAAACACGTAATCTTTTTTTAAGAATTTCGGTAGAATCAAATCCGGCGGACTCATATACGCTGTCGAGGTCGATGAACTCATGTGCATGAAAATTGGCCTTTGAACAGGTGAATTGAATGAAGTCTGTGTGTACGTAGATGTTGCTTCACGTACCACAGGATCTGTTTTAGGCACTTCATCGGGTATAGCGTAAGAATCTTGGAAACTCGTTAGCACCGCCTTCTCACAGGTGCTTGGAATAATTTTCGGCGAATTATCTTCAACTTCCATAGGGCATTTTTCCGCTTCTTTTATTTCGTTGCCTTCTTGACTTTCTTTCGGTTCGAGATTACATTCAGTGATTAATAATTCTTCATCGCATTTCTGTTGCAAAGGAGCTTTTTCTTGTTCAGTGAGAGTGCTTTTCGACACTTTATCTAATTGAGTATGTTCTTCGTTAACTAGGGGTTTATTTTTAATTCTCTCTCCATCTTTCTTTCTCAGTTGTATAACTACTTCGTAGTCGTCGTCTTTGATGAAACCGGAGGCACCGATGTAGAATTTGCCAGTTTCTTGACCGCCTTCGTCGAGAAATTTTATGAATCCCGTTTCGGCGCTATTTCCTTTATCATTGGTAGCTGTTTTGAATGATGAGGTCGATGTGGCGGCTGAAGGCTGAACCGGTCCACTATCACCGCTTATTTTACTATCACATTTACAGACGCGTCTTTTTTCTGACCTGTAACGTACATTAATCAATTATTAATATAAATTAAGTATATAATTGACATTATTTTAAGAAAACACGTACCGATCTTGAATGGCTTCTTCCTCTTGCTGTAGATCTGCAATAAACAATATTTATTATTGTATAATTTGTATTGAATGTAAAATAAGTAATAAGAATGAATGAGTACCTTTATCTAGATGCGTTCCATTTGAATTTTTAGCACAACACGACTGATCGGTTTTGTCTTTCTGCAGACTTTTACTGGCGTTGTCAGCATCTTGCTGTTCCTCTGTGTAGTAAAGGGATGTTACGTTGTCCCTGTAATTATAAAAAAAATAAATTAAATCTACATTTTAATTCAGTTTTATATTTTTCCAGAATATTATATTACATACAATAATGAAAAAAATAGTGAACCTCAATTCATACTTTTAAAATCTTACAACTTGGAATTAAAATAATGATGGCAAGTTAAAATGCTATGGTACATGATATCACAAAACAAAAATATACACAACTATATTTTAAACAAATATCATTTTTTTATACGTACAATATACACGAGTATATGAATAAATAGTCAATAATTCTAAATTTAAAATATTCTTAAGACTAAGTCAATTTTAATACTGTTCAACAAAAATTCCAATAAGAATATTTTATTTGAATCAATAAATTAGGCTATCAACGTAACACTATCTACATAATTATTTTTGGTGAAACTCATTTTATCTGGTTTTACGAGTTATGCGGGTATTATGAATACGACTACCCTACCAAATAAAAAAGGTATTTTTGCAATCAAAACCTATTACCACCAAGGCCTTCGTTTTGTCGAAGTCTGCCACATTTCTAAATTAGCCGTGTAACAGCTTGATACTTGATAGGACTGCCTGAGCAAAGATATCGCGAATGTCACAAAGTATATAAGAAGAAATACATTTTATATCTCTAATGGATAAAACAATTCACTTACCCATTATTTTTAGTAGCTTTGTACACCCCTGAAATTAAATATAATGTTGTATTATATAAAAATGATTATAGATTATATTATAAGGTGTACTATAAATTATAAACTTGCCTTCATGAAGTTCTTCAAACGACACACCTCTTTGAATACTATTGGCTGAAGTACCAACATTTTGCGATGCTAATTTTCCATCAACTTTCTGTCCAACGGTAACATTTACATCGCAATCTGATTGCAATTTAGGTTCTGTCTTTTTATGTTTGCATTTCTTATCCTTTTTCGACTTTAATATTTTGTATATGATAATTTTTTCTGCATCTTTCAATTTTGTCCCTTCCTTGCTTCTCTCGAGGCTCACATCTTCTACGGAACTGCTTTCAGAGGTAATAGATGACTCGTTTGATAAACTATTTTGTACTATAACAGTTTCTATCATTCTTTTATCTGTGTCTTTAGTGGGTGGTGTATGTTTGTGTCTTGATCTATATTCATGATAGCTGTCTTGACCAAACTTCACAGTGTTGCCAGATTTGTTTTTATTCGGTATGTTGTGGATGGCAAGACTTCTATCACTTTCTGGTACCGGCATCCAAGAGTATTCAAAATCTTTTCTTCTGGTGATAGGTGATTTAGATTTACTTCTACATTCGGAAGTGTTTGGTTTTCTCTTTGAATGCTAGAAGAAATTTAAATATAATTATATAATGAACATATATATTAATTATACCTTATTATATATATTTTACCTTACAGCTGTGTTTATAGCATTCCTTCTCAATTTTCTTGAACTCATCTTGAATTTTTCTTTGATGTCTGTTATTTTGGGATAGCTGTTGTTCGTCATCCATATAAGCTGTTCTCTGTAATTAAATACATTAATTAAATATATTATCGTCAATTATATATATTAATAAAACAGTAATAACATACAATTGGTCTAGAACTCATATCTTTTGGTAATGAATTCAAAAATGCTAATGTATCTCTATACTCTTTATCAACATTTTGTCTTGTTATAGCAACTTTGTTCCTCATGTCTTGATGTTTTTTATTAAGTTCATTGTTTTCTATATTGTGTACTATGGAAGTTTCTTTATAAGCCTGAGTGTAGGCATCGTCAGCGGTCCTACTATCTCTAACAACCAATTCATCATCATTGCAAGGTACATTTTGAATGTCTCTTGTGTTATGATTGTATACTGATACAGATTTTTTATGGCCAATCGATAAATCAGGTTTGGTTGATCTTGCAGATTTGTCTTTAGCAACTGGAAATAAAAAATGATTATAAATATTAGCAAAACATGCTGTTAAGAGTGACTAAATAAAATTTGACAAGTGTAAATAAAGAAATCAAAGCTATAATGGCAAAACTGGCTATTGATAATTTTATATGGATTATATTTCCTATGTGAAAAGTACTAAAAAGACAATAATAATAATGACACTATATCAAATAAATTTACAAATCTAAGTGATACAATTCTCTAATATAATTGTTCAACAAATTTCACCCGAATGATAATTTTTCGCATTTTTCAAGTCACCTGCCTGTCCACAATTTGCATGACCTTTGATCTTTTTGGACAAACCTAAGTTCCTAAACTGGGGACATAAATGTATCTGACGATGCAGCGTTCTCGGGGTAGTCGGGACATTAGTACATATTCTTGAAGACTTAGGGCAATGGTGATTATGTTTAGGAACATTTAAATTAATATTATCGCCGGCTTGCCAGGATGGTACCGGAATTACTTGGTCATCGAGAACACGACAAACACTATCCAATACACTACCGTTTGTTCTGGAAGCCCTTGTTCGAAGAATTGTTTGCCTAATACTTTGTAAATCCTCATTTGACTTCCTACTACAACTCGGTTCAGGTTGTCGTAAACGCAAGTTCCTATTTTGCAAATAATCTGTTATCAAAGTCAGTGACGGTTTTAAAGGAGCCGGTTCTTCAGTCACGCTTGAGAGGCCGCCTCTTAGACTGGAGGGCATTTCATCGCTTAATGCAAATAAATTAGGTCGTTTGCTCTTATTTGTTTTATCAATCAAGTCTTTTACACTGTCTTCCTTTGGCAAAGACAGGGCTGGCACAGTTTCCCACTCATTTGGAAGGTCTTCACTCTGCCATTGTGTTCCCATATCATTTTTTACTGCCTCCGAATTTTCAGCATTGTCCTTAACTGGAATTGTTTCAGGTTGATTGCTTTTTTCAATGTCATTTACTGCTTTTTCTTGCTCAGAGTCAGACTTTTTTGTATTTTTTGCTAATGAATTCTTCACACTAGTAGACTTTTCCCGACTAATTTCATTTGCTACCTCTCTGTAAATAGTAAGATTATTTATTAGTTTAAAAATTTTGTAACTTATTTTTAAACTTAGACGAGTATACAAACCGTGCTTGTAGTTTTCTATCCAATATTTTCTTTTGTTCATCTAACTTTTCTTGTTTCTTTCTCCTTAATTCAGCAACTGCTTCCCTGCCTCTGTTTTTTGATAGATCTACTTTCTCTACTGCTTCTGTGGATTACATCAAATATAAGTTTTAAATTCTGACTATATATCAATTAGATAAAACACACAAAATATAAAAACTGTATTGTTTCCTCTTATAATACGAAATTTAACCATTGTTTAAATAATATGTACCTTGACTTGTAACTTCTAGAGCATTTTTATGACCAGTTCCAACATTCTTTAATCCTTTCGCATATAATAGTTCTAAACGCTTCACTAATTTCTCTTGACACTCAAAATATTCTTTTTCTTTCTTCGATTTACTATCTACCGCATGCCGCAACTTTTCTTCACTAGCGCGTTGTCTGATTTTCTTA
Source organism: Danaus chrysippus (assembly GCA_916720795.1). Taxonomy (NCBI): domain Eukaryota; kingdom Metazoa; phylum Arthropoda; class Insecta; order Lepidoptera; family Nymphalidae; genus Danaus; species Danaus chrysippus. The sequence continues at coordinate 11,245,206 of CAKASE010000074.1, read as the reverse complement.
GCTATGTCTTTCGATTGTTCTCTAACCTGAAGTGTGTCACGATGAAGTTAGTATTCAAATATTTTGAATTTAGTTTATTTTTTAAAGCACGAATATAAAACCTCAAACCTGTTGAAGTCTTAGTTTTCGACGACGTAAAAATTCGTTTGTTCCTATAGCATCTATTTCAGAAGTCATAGTGACGTATACACAAGAAATACAGTCAATTATCGAATTCCATACTTTATATATTTATAGAACTTAACTTTAACTTTAAATAAAACTTTAATTAGGTCTAACAGTAAAATTCAAACAACAAAACAATTTATAAACGAACGGTAGTTGTCAACTTTCGAATATTGTTTTGACATATGTCAAAATTTTTTGTGTGGATTCCAGCGCCTCAGGTCATTTATTATACTTAAAGAGTTATTCTTTCACTCAGGAATTGTAAATAAAATTAAATATTTTTTTAGAATCTTTTATTGAAAGATGTAAATTATTACTCTTTTTTTAAAGCATCATGAATGAAGCTTTAATTACCGACTCCAATACCCAGAACATTTTGACGCCTTACGGCCAAGTTCGCGACATTGCCATCTTCATTAGGATTAAGAACTTGAAGATTCACTAAATCTTCATTACGATCATTACTCATTTGTATGCCAACTTGCTTTCCATTACCGTTGGTTTCTCCTGTATCACCCAAACCAACTCCAACAACATTTTGCCTTCCAATACTGACAGCAGCAACATTACTTGGTTGTTTAGAATCAAGTAGTGAGACATTTAGTAAATCGCCCGAAGATGTTGCAGTAGATCGACCAGATGAATTTAGCTCATTTCCTTTGGCATTTCGGTGTGTAGTGTAATAGGAATTATCATTTTCATTTTTTGTCCCTAACCCGATTCCAAGAACATGTTGATTCGAAAGGTCCAGATCCAAGACATTATTTTTTCTCTTAGAGTTAAGCAAATCAAGGTTAACTAGACCTTCGTTTAAATGGTCATTATCACCATTGCTCGGATAAGTAGCTCCTTCACCACTACGATGAGATTTATCAGAGGGTAGAGAGGGCGTAACCGAATGAGGACACTGACAATGGTTCTGAATCCTATGTGTAGTAGCGTATATTAATGCGTTGACCAGTTTCATAATAATTTCTTCAGCGTTAAAAACGGTCTGCACCGCGGGTACCTCTTTTTCTGGTTCTTTGTCTTCGAGAATCTTTGCTAGTGTTATAAAAGAAGTTAGATCATCGCACGTAAAACTACACGAGTCTCTCGGACGAGGTGGCTGCATGCTGTGAGACCGTTTATGAAACGGATGTCCGTGGGAAACCTACGAAAAAATATAATGCTTATAAAATTCAAATACATTTATTTTACTAACATTATTAGTAATATATACAAGGACTATCTTATTTAATTCATTCACTCACCCCACTACATACTGCAACAATAAATGATAGTGTAAATAGTTTCCGCATTTTTTTCTTTGACGCTTTAAATTCGTTAACGCCCTTATATAGGCTCGAGTGACGAGGGATTGCGACATGTCCACGATTGTCGTATTCAATAATTTTTAACACCTGCAATATGTGTTTTATCTTGTTAATTTAAAATATGAATAAATAAAGACGTTTCAATTATAAGTATAAAGTATAAATTTTATATATAACTTAATTTATTTACAGATATTATAATTAGGAATAAATAAAATATTATGTTAATGTTTTAGGGATTTTTTTGATTAAAATGTATTTGTAAAAAAAAATATACTTAACTCATAATGCACGACCAATGTGATGATATGATATTTATGTTAAATTTTTATAAACAACTTCAAGCGTCTAAAACGACTTATATTTATAAAAATGGATACAGGTCCGAAACAGAAAAGAAAGATAAATCCCAGATATAAAGCGAACCTCTTTTCAATACTAACCTTTGGGTGAGAAGATTTAATGTTGATTGTTTGTAATGGATGTCTTATTTCTTAAACTTTTATTGCGAACTATTTACTTCTCAGCGTCTCGTATTATTTGAAATGCTTGAAGTTTCAAAAATATATTTAATTAAAGTAATTTTTCCTCACTTTACAAACATATTACTTTTTTTTATTATTTTATAGCTTACCTTGAATGTTTTCATCTTAATTACGTTATTTTCAAAGTACACAAATTTTGTGTTAATTTGTAATAGTATACAAATTTTGTGTTAATTTGTAATAAGCCCAAAAATATATTTTCAGATGGACCTTCGAGACATTTATGCTTGGTTACAGCCGAGATATTCTGGAAAACGATCTGTACGCCCCCTTACCAGAACATCGTTCCGATTTATTAGGTTGACTCAATTATATTCACTTTTGTTTCCTTTGTAAATATTTGAATTAAAGTAAATGCTATATACTTAATTTATTAATTTGAGTAAAGAAAACATTTTCTGAGTTAAACAGGAGATGCTATACAAAATGCTTGGGAAGTAGAGGTAGAGAAATCTCGGTCTCGTAACAATGAGAGACCAAGTTTAAGGAAGGCATTAACGAAAGTATTTGGTTCAGAACTCATGTTGTATGGCCTTATTTTGGCAGCTATGGAATTTTTAATAAGGTTTAATAAATTTGTTCTATGAATAAGTGAATAAAAGTTAGCATTACCCTCTAACAAATATTCCAAATAAGCGGTTCTTTTGATCTAGGTTGCAGCAGCCACTCTTTCTAGGTTTACTACTACGTTACTACAGCCCTATTGAAGAAACGTCCAATGTCACGTGAGTGCGAATAAAGTGACATCACATTTTTTGTGAAAAGAGAACTTCATACAATATGTTGTCTTTCAGATCAAATGCAACGTATTTCCTTCGACTTTTCAAATATTACGATATTACAACCGGAATTTCATACGGAGAGGCTGTGTTTTTCTCATTCGGAGTTATATTTGCGAGTTTGATAAACATTATCGTTCAGCATCCGTTCATGATGGGTGTCATGCATATAGGGATGAAAATGCGTGTAGGAATATGTAGTCTTATTTACAGGAAGGTAGGATCTCTAAATAAAATTATAATCAATATGTGAACCTAAATAATATGTGTTCATATTTAGGCTTTAAAAGTAAATCTGCAAGCTATGTCTGAGAACAGAGGTGGGCTGGTGGTAAATCTCTTAGCAAACGATGTCAATAGGTTTGATTCGGGACCTTTATTTATTCACTATCTCTGGATAGGTCCTATTGAAACTTTAGTGAGTGGTGTACATAATTATTATTATAGTTAGTTAATAAATACATTAATTACATTTTTAAATGTTGTAGCTGATAACTTTTTACTTATACCGAGAAATGGGAGTCTCTGCGGTTTACGGCGCGTTAATGGTTGTAGCTGTTGTTCCATTTCAAAGTATGTTTAGCAAATAATCTTATATGGAAATACTTATAAAAATATACGTATTAAAACTCTTCTGATATACAGTATTTTTGGGCACCAGAACCTCTTATTATAGGAGAAAAACAGCTTTGAAGTCGGATGAAAGGGTTAGACTTATGGAAGAAATTATTATGGGTGTTGAGGTCATAAAAATGTATACATGGGAGACACCGTTCCGAAAAATTATTGATACTGTGAGGAGGTAAAAAGAAATGAACCATTTGGTAAAAAAAATATAAAAAACTTGTTATATTCTTAAAAAATACTTTTGTATTTACACAGACAAGAAGTTTATTTCATTAAGATGACTTCCTACATCCGTGGAGTGATCATGTCTTTCATTATGTTCACTGCTCGGTTTAGCATCTTCATCACGGTGCTGCTGTACGTCCTCTCAGTCAAACGGATCACTGTTGAGAACGTGTTCTTCCTGACTTGCTATTACAACATTTTGAAACAAACTATGACACTCTTCTTTCCTCAGGCTGTCGGACAAGTGAGTAACATATTATGGTTCGAAATAAACATATAATTAGGCTAAATAGATGTCTTTTAAACAGATTTCTAATGCAACATTAACTGTGTAACATCCAAAATATGTATGTATTTTCTAAGATCGCAGAAATGAATGTGGCTATACAGAGGATAAATGACTTCTTACTGTCTGAAGAATGTCAACTGCCTCCCAGGGAACATATTGGTTTTACCAATCAGTTTCAACAAAAACCGAAAAAGCACGTGAGGATATCGCGTAAGTGGGAAAACTGTATTTGGGTTTAAATTAATGTAATTAAATTTTCTTCGGAAATGTATATTGAAAGTACCTTGTAGTTAAACCCATAAGTTCCCCTGTAAAACATTCACCAAGAATCGAACCAAGTACATCGGAAACGAAGGATCCGGATACTCCAAAAGGTTAGTAAACTTAGCCACAACTACTATTGCACATATTGTTCATTTCTTATAGGTATACAAGAATTGGTATAGTTAATAAACATTTGTAGGAGGTGAAATTCATAAAGATAAAGTTGTCGTTAAATTTGACAAAGCCTGCAGCCGTTGGCTTAAAACCTCGGAAAAGGATGATGTTGAAGATATATCATTTGAAGTAGGTTACATTAAAATAACATCATATAAGTACTTATATAAAATTTTATGTACAGACTAAAGATATCACTCATGTTTACAGATATATGAAGAATCTCTTACTACAATAGTAGGGTCAGTAGGTTCAGGAAAATCAACATTATTGTTGATGATGCTGTGTGAATTACCTTGTTCTACAGGAAGTATGGATATTACTGGAAGCGTTAGTTATGCTAGCCAGGATCCTTGGCTCTTTATTGGTAAAATTGGTTTTACCCTAACTAATTCCCCTATAATCCATGTTCTATAGTACATATTTTGTCCAATAAATAATGTTTTTAATGGACAAAACATGTATGTACTTATTCGATTATATCAAAAATAACATCTAAATACGTACGTGATTGAGTTTAAGAAATAAAATTCTAGACCAAATCCTCTTGTATTTGTACAAAAGAAATATATTTTTTATTTAGGATCAGTTCGTCAAAATATTCTATTCGGACAACCGTTCATCAAGTCCCGATACATGGAAGTGTGTAAGGTTTGCGCCCTTGAAAGGGACATTTCACTGTTTCCTCATGGGGACAAAACGATCGTCGGTGAGCGAGGAGTGTCTCTCAGCGGAGGCCAACGCGCAAGAATAAATTTAGCAAGGGCAGTTTATAAAGAAGTAATAACTGATTTTATTTTGATTATAATATACGTATAATAATATACTGAAAGTTATGAGAAAATATTAGAATAGATTATATTGAAATTGTTTAATTTTTTTTACTTTTCTATATTAAACAAAATGGTTTGATGCTTTTGTATTTCTTTATGAAATCGAAGGTCTTCATAGCTTTACATATTTTTATTGTTCAAGGCTGACATTTATTTGTTAGATGATCCATTATCAGCTGTAGATACACAAGTGGCGAGACATATATTTGAGAACTGTATTAAAAGGTAATTTATTTTAACCTGAATATTATTAGTAATCCAATTTTTTATTCAGATTTTGATGAACAATATAAGAAGTTGTGGTTAAAAATCTCTTTGTACTCTTGTCAATATATATTTTTCTATTTTAAAAGATATCTGGGGAACAAGACTGTTGTTCTCGTGACCCATCAGCTTCAATTTATCAAAGCGGTAGATCAAATTGTAATATTAGATAGAGGAAGAGTCGCGGCTGAGGGAACTTATGAAGAATTGAGTGTAATTATTAAACTTATATTTAAATTGATTCTAAACTGTGTTTAAATTGTAAATTAATTGCTTTTTTTTGACAGATGCAAGACTTACCCATTATGCAACTGATGAAAGATAAATCGCATGAAATCCGTCAAGAAGACTCAATGACTTCCACACAAAAATCATTGCAACACCCCAGTTCGATAAGTTTAAAACGATCTCATTGGTCGCATTGGTCAATTATATCCAATTTCACTGTCAGTATAATGAGTTTAATTAGTGTTTTGTTAGGAAATTTATGCGTTAAATTTATTTTTACTAAAGACTAGCGAGAGATACAGTTTATACTGCGTTTTCTTCATGCATAACCAGTTGAAGCCTTTTAAAAACAATTTACAGGATCAAAAACAAGAAGCAGAGGCGCAGACAGTCGGTAGAGTGAAGGGTTCAGTTTACAAGGAGTATTTTCTTGCTGACGCCGCATGTCCATTTGTTTCATCAGTTATTTTGATGTTTTTATTAGCGCAGTTTTTCGCTAGCGCTAGTGATTATTGGATTAGTCGATGGTAAGAACAAATTGTAACAAATTGAAACTCTCAGAACGTTATACGACGTTTAATTAGCATATTATCCATGATACGAAATATTTTTTCTTGTTCTAAGAATTGATTTATATGACTTTTCAAATTAAAACTATTATATTTTTTAACGATTAATAGGAGTCACGCTGAAGATCATTTAACGGGTGATCAAACTATGGACAATCTGCTGTGGTCTCAGCATGGCTTGCGGCGAAAGGATTTTGCTCTTATATTCGGTATTTTGACAGTAGCTACAGTTGCTGTCGCATTGATCAGGGCATTCCTGTTCTTTTCGTTGTGCATGAAATCATCTATTAAGTTAGTTTTAACAAACCTATTTAATATATCTTAAGTACATATTGTTCGTATATTGTAAACTATTCTTATTCAATTAGATTACATGATCTCATGTTTGAATGCATATCCTTGTCGCCGATGAGTTTCTTCCATCTCAATCCGTCAGGGAGGATTTTAAATCGCTTCAGTAAGGACATGGGGTCCGTCGATGAGTTACTTCCGCAGGCCATGCTTGATTGTTTTCAGGTAATTTAATAATTTGAGTCGAAATTTCTTAGCATTCAATGGATTCACAGTGCGGATACCGGATCCATCGTTGCAGGGAGAGGAGCTTCGACAGTGCCTGGGACTTGCGACCCAGGTGTAGGTTTAAGAAGCCCCTATCTAACCTCAACTATCCAAACTCCTCTCTCTACTTAATCAAATTTGAAACGAGCAAACTAGACTTGCCTCATAAATAAGTTCCTGTCCAGAAAGGCCTAAGTTTTTTAGTCTTTAAGAATGATTTAGCTGTCATAATAATTTAACGAAAAAATTACATATGATATTGAATAAACTAGTTATTGATGACATTGTAAACTTTAATGACATGTTCACATTATTGGAACTCATTTCAGATAATGTTGAACTTGCTCGGCGTTATTGTGGTAATATTGATGACGGAAATGGCTCTCCTTATACCTATCGCTACCTGTCTTATCATATTTTACATATTTCGATTGATCTACATTCGTACTACTGGTGCGATTAAACGCTTGGAAGGGATAAGTTAGTATCTTGAATTTTTAATAACATGTCAATATCACAAGAACTATTAAATTGATTGAGTATTTAAGTTTTGAAGTAGTCAGATTTCTAGTCCGACTTAAGGGATGCGATGGACAAAAATTTTAGGAGGTTTACTTAAAATATATTATTACTGTTATATTAAGTATATTATTCAAAAACATTGCGGAATCACATTAAAATTTAAAACATTAGAGACAACAGAAATATTATATTTTTAAATATAATTCGCTTCTATTTAAAAAGTAGAATTTACATATTACTTTTGCCGTTACATTAAAAAAGTAAAATACATATTTTATCATTGAATGATTCTGCTTGAAAAAAGGCTTTGTTGTTTTTCCGTATTATTAAGGTTTATAATTGTGACTGAAATATTTCGTTAATATAGTTTGAAAAAGTTTTAATAGTTCATTCATCTCACTTAAATACTCACATCAACTTACATAATACAACAGGCATTCGATTATAATGAATTTATACATAATTTAAATATTATGGAATTATTAAGTACATAGTCTGTTTTAGTGCATGTTTAAGATAGTTTTCCTTTAACAATATTCCAGCTCGCAGTCCGGTATTTAGCCACGTGAATGCCACAGTCCAAGGTATACCAACAATACGTTCGTTTGGTGCGGGCGCTCTTCTTGCGGGGGAATTCGATCGTCATCAAGATTTACACAGCGCCGCCTGGTACCTGTTCATAACTTGCAGCAGAGCCTTCGGATACTGGCTGGATGTCGTCTGCCTTTTGTTTATAGTCTGTGTGACATTTAGCTGTTTGATGAAAACCGGTTAGTGTTTTTTATTCTTGCTCAGAAATAGGAAGTTCTTTTGGATTTTCTATTTAAACGATAGTTTTCTTCTACTGTAAATGGAAAGACATTGTCTGTTGCTATAACTTAAAAACCTTATGGCTCTAACATAATTTCTGTACAAGTGGGCAGTGGGTCGTTTGTATTATACATCCCTATTTGTATTATACATGTATTTCAAGGGTATGTCCTATAAAAATTGTATAGGACATACCCTTGACATTCAGGCTTGTAGGGGACAACGGTGTATTTCCGTCCAACTATTTTAGTTTCACCTTAGATTGAGTATCTCTAGACCTGCACACACCATTCTGCATGAAATCAATACTATTGTCTCATAAACTTTTTGTTTGTCATACACTTAGATATCGACGGCAGTAACGTAGGTCTCATAATAACACAATCTATTTCACTGACTGGAATATTCCAATGGGGTATGCGACAATCTGCCGAGATGGAGAATCAAATGACTAGCGTTGAGAGAGTATTGGAATACACGAAACTACCGTTGGAATCTACGGTCAGGTTTACAAATAACCACTTAAATAGCTAGTTTATAAATCTTTCCAATATCTGTAAAGAGTGTTTGTAACTAGGAACCAAATGTGAAACCTCCAAGCGGTTGGCCAACAGACGGTGAGATTCATTTCGACAATCTCAGCCTGAGATATACTCCAGAAGGCAATACGGTCCTCCATAGATTGCAATTCAAGATTTTTCCTCGAGAAAAAGTACTATAGCTATATAATTTTCAATCAGTAAATAATTAGTTTGAAAAGTAACCAAGTGACTTTTAGATAGGAATTGTTGGAAGGACGGGAGCTGGGAAGTCTTCAATAATTCAGGCGTTGTTTAGACTGGCGTATCTAGAAGGGACTATCACCATCGATGGGTTGGATATAGCGTCCATTGGTCTCATGTATTTGAGACAGAAGATTTCTATTATACCACAAGTAATAAAAATATAATGATATAATTTTCATATTTCATTTTAAATAAAATAATAACTAAAATTATAGTTTGACATTATCGTATTAGAAATGACAATTTGTTTTATTAAAGTGTATGTGATTAAAATGGTACATTCAGGATAAATTAATAGTGAACTTTGCGCACCGTAAGGTATAGTGAAAAAAAGGGCTATTCTAATCATGTCATTGTTTCCGACGATAACCCCTAAAATGAGAAATTTAAAAAACATCTGAAGGAAACAGAGTTAATGTCTTTAAAGACTGTATGTATAACAAAAAAACATATATTTTTTAAGTTATGTCTGTCTTGTTCTACGTACGTCAGTTTTACTTCATACAAATAAAATAACTACTTTACATACTCGCCATAATTATTGTTAGATTAATGATATAGAAAATCTGAATATTATTTGTATACAGGAACCCGTACTATTCAGTGGTTCATTAAGAAAAAACTTAGACCCGTTCGACGAGTTCCCCGACGAAATGCTACTCGAAGCTTTAGACAAAGTTAAACTTACTACCGAAGAAAATAGATTGGGTAACTAATAAACATATATTCTACAAAAACGGTAAAAAAAACGATAAATTTAAGCATATTTCTTTATTTGGTATCGATTATAATCTCCAAGGCGGAGAATTGTGAATACTAATGAATGTTTTCAATACACAGACAGTCTGTACAAGCAAGTATCAGATTCTGGTTCAAACTTCAGTGTGGGAGAGCGACAACTGGTCTGTCTCGCGAGGGCTATCATCAACAACGACAAAATACTGTTGTTGGACGAAGCGACCGCTAATGTTGACGCGCAGACCGACGCGCTCATACAAACAACAATTAGGGAACATTTCAGTGCCTGCACTGTACTCACTGTGGCTCATCGATTGAATACTGTTATAGACTCGGATAAGGTGATATATATGATATAGAAAACATATTTCTGAAGTGAAACTTCTAACATAACTTCCAATAAGGTTGCGTTAAACTTATACTTAAATTGATATAATTTTGGAAGTTTTGGTCTAATAATATTATGATTAACTTAAAAATTATTAAGTACTAGCTTTCCGCTCGCGTGGAATTCGGTTATATCGCGTTTCCAAGAGAACTTTTCAAAAGTCTGGAATAACAACTATCATATGTTTTTTCTCATGGTCAACTCTATCTCTGTACCAAATTTCTTTAAAATCAGTTCAGTTTTTTAGGCGTGAAAGCGTAACAGACAAGCAGACAAAGTTACTTTCCCATTTATAATATTAAGTAGGGATGATTGTTGCGATGGAAATTTATAAGAAGACTAATTTTCAAAATTTAAATTTTGTGATAGACCTAAGCTGAAACGAAAGCGGTCATTTTTTTAAATGTTTATCGGAATTTTAATATCCGTAACATCCAAATAATAATTGTTTTTTCGTTTGGTTTAATACGGACATAGAAATAAGGGCACTTACACACGTATAGTTTAAAAATGTCTAATTTCTGTTTCTATTATCCTTTTTACGCACTTTAAAGTACAATCGGACCTTTTACTGCTTATTGCCAATTTTTTTAATGGGTTCTATTACTATTACTGTATTCAAAATTATACATATCTCTCTCTCTCCTTCTAATCTTCTTTTTAAACAGATCTTAGTACTGGACGCGGGTCATTTGATGGAGTTCGACCGCCCTTACATTCTACTACAGAACAAGAAAGGATACTTCAGAAAAATGGTCGCTGAAACCGGACCCGCAATGACGCAGATGTTACACAAGATGGCGAGCGAAGTAATTAGACTGATTGTTTTAATATAAATTATCAACCGACTTCAAAATAGTAGGTTATGTATGAGCATATAGATATATAATCTCTAAAAAGTATATATGAGATATATTTTTCATTTGTATTGACACAATAAATTGTGTCATCGTTAAGAAAACAAAGTAGTAGATAAGTCTAATTAATATTTTGTAATTAATTCTAAGGAAAAAGTCTTACATACTTTTTAATGCTGAACCATCCTTAATTTTACATCAAACCATCCATATCGCAGTATTTATTAGTGAATTCAAAGTTATTCATCAATACTAATTATTTTGAAGTCGGTTATAAACTATCATCACATATAATACTTCCATTTCTAACAAAATAAACCCATTTTATTTTCAGAATTACAACAGAATGAAAAACACGGATACTAAATGATTTTTTATTATATTTATAAATAATATAATTTTTAACTTATTATAATATATAACTGATAATAAATAATTATTTTGATGAAGTTACATTTTGAGTGATTAATTATATTATAGGTGTGTAGTTTAAATAGACTCAACATTACAATTCAGACTGGCCAGTTGTAACTCCATTCGTTTCTTGAAATCAGCAATTATTTTTTCCATTCGTCTGAAAATATAATATCAATTATTATAAATGATGAAATTAGAAGGATTATAAAATTATAAACATGTAAGAAAAGTATATAAGTTTGTACATAAAATGTAATTTTTGTTAATAATCAAGTATTACCCACATTAAATCTTTAAAATTATTCTTTGTGGAGTCAATAATAACTTATATAGTTCAATAAATATACGTAATAAATTGTATAACATACTTTTTCTCTTCCTCGGTCTCCAGTGTTGGAATGCTTGCCAAAGTCTCAGCAAGGTAGGTCCTGGAAAATCGTAAAACATAAAAATGTAGTGGCTGATATTTAAATTAATAACAATTCTAAAAGTTAGAAAGTTAATAATCTGACAAAACAGCAAAACCGCATCGGTTGATATTTAAATTTAGAAGAGCTAAAGATAATATAGTTTATTTTGTTATAGCAATAAACAGAAAAAACAATAAAACTAAGGCTCCAAATTACTATCCACAGCCATAAAACATTTCCAAAAAAAAGAAAAAAAAACAATAAAACCACATCAGTTGATATTTAAATTTAGAACAGCTAAAAGATAAGTCATTTGGTATGACAACAAACACTCACTCAGCCTTCCTAGTGAGATGGTCTCTGCAGGCTAGTCTAAGCAGTGTAGTCTCGAGTCTAGCTCTGAAGATCGCAGCGCGGCCGACCGGTCTAGCGCCAGACCAAAGTCTCGCGACCTCCTCACACACAGTCTCGCTTATATCACGCACGTAGCGAGAACATGACGAACCACAGATGCTGTCCACCTGGAATAAAATTAGTTATAATTTCTCCCGTTTCTTACACATTTACCACTATATCTTTGCTCCTATTGGTCGTAGCGTGATGTTATATAGCCCACAGCCTTCCTCGATAACTGGACTATCTAACACAAAAAGAATTATTCAATTCGAACCAGTAGTTTCAGAGATTAGCGCTTTCAAACAAACAAACAAACAAACAAACTCTTCAGCTTTATAATATTAGTATAGATGACTTAATATTGAATTGGAAGAAAAATCATTGTTTGTTCAAGGAAGAATTAGTCCTACAGCAGATACTTTTACGGGCTTTTGATATAGTATGGGTTCTTAAATACATTTATTATGACTTTTAATTTAAAAGTATCAATGAATTTTGGTTTTCTAATAGATGAATTTCGATCAAGAAAAAGTTTTGGGAATAAAACTTTGAGGTCCACATTAAGTTCGGGGACGAATATGGTTCAAATGAAACTAATATTTTTCAGATTATATGTGCTACGCGACTTTAATTTTGTAAAAAACTACATACTCCCGGCGTTTCGGCTACTTTGATCACGCGTAATGTCGCGTAGTATAATCCGAATAATATTAGTTTCATTACATTGATCAAAACTCGCGAAAATCAGATTTCATGACCGATTTGGTTCATAAAAGTTTATAGGACCTATATTGAAATAATGAACCTATCAAACTTCGAAGATACTTGAAATATAATTGATGTAAAAAATATATATTATTCGAGAAGTGAATTGACTATGTTGATGGAAAACAGAACGTATCAAATGATAGTATCTTGCCTAGATAACTAAGAAATAACAAGGACATGGAATTAATTTCCTAATAAACAACTTAATAGAAATTATTTTATTTTCACACACTAATATCACTGTTCCATAACAAAGAAAGTAAAGTGTTTTTATCTCTTATTTAATTATAAACCTTAAGTGGTTTTTATATAAATTTTCTGAGTGCTTTATTTGGCCATCACAGCCTTTCAAAAATTGCCATAGCGGTCGGTGTTTCACGACCACAAGGCGGGGTATTGGTAAAGTTTTCAACTAGCAATAATCGCACCTCGGATTAACCTCATTGGTTACGATATTGCCTCTGCGCAAAGTTAACTAGAACAGAGGCCTTCTTAGGATATGTACATTTTTACTCGCACAAATGATAGCGTGATTCAGAATACACCTAGCGCCATCTAGTTACTAGAGTTGGTACTAACATTTTCAGAAAATATAACAGCGTGATTCAGACTACGGCTAACGCCATCTAGTTACTAGATTTGTAACTAAAAATCCGGAATGTACAATAGCGTGATTCAGAATACAGCTAACGCTATCTTGTGACGACAATGATAAACTGTTGACATACAATAATTTGAATACTACGTTATTATACCTATACATATTTAGGGAACACACATTTAATTTGAACCGAATCTGTAAATTCCCGAAGTGATTTTAAAGCGATGACGTTTGATTTGTTCACTTTAAGACGGGAAAGTATTTTGTCAACACGACTTACGTCTTTGTAAATTGAATTTAACTTAGTGTTTTAGTTTAAAAGAAAATAATTAGTTTGTTCTGATTAAGTTTTTGTTACTTATTTAAAAGTGCTGGCTTTATAAGAAAACTAAATTTTTCAAAGATTTTGTTAGAATCTTAAATATATTTATGCCAGTGGGGTCATGATATTCATAAAAACAGTTTATTAAGTTTAATAACCATTTGACTTGAAGAATACATCAATCTCGTACATACACATATTGTCACAAAGCTACAGATAAATATATTCTGTATCCTACTAATATTATAATTGCGAAAGTTTGTGAGTGTGTGTGTGTATGTTTGTTACTTCTTCACGCTCAAACGGCTGAAACGATTTTGATAAAATTTTGTATACAGGAAGCTGACGTCTAGAAATAACATATAGGCTACGTTACATCCCGGAAATCCGCGGTTAAAATCGCGGGGCGCAGCTAGTATTATATATGGAAAAGCCACAAACCTCGGCATGGACAGCTATCAGGTTGTTTATGATTTCGTAAACATATGGCCTTGCGTCGTCTACTATAGCGTCAGGATGTATTGTGTGTCTGCCCATGTACATACTAGGTTCTATGGTGCCAACGAGTGGATCCCCCTTATGTTCTAGATACGTCTCCGCGATGCTAGCTTCTAGATTGCTCAGCGCGTCCCTTGTTGCTTGTAGCGCTGCTGTCGGACTTGGAAAATCGAAGCTGTAAAATATGGTTCGTTGAAATATTTTGTATGGTTTTATTGAATTTAAGTTTCCTTTAAAATAACATTAGTATTTATAGTGAAATATGTTTAATTTACCGCATTTTATGTAGACGTACTTTTATTGTGATAAAAATAAATAAAGGGGAACTGTAATATAAAAGTAAATTACATAACATAAATGTTACTATACATTTTCATGGCAAATACAGATGGTAAACTCTAAATAATTATATCTTTTAATTTTATGACAGTGAAAATAGGTCTTACAAAGCTATATTTGGGACATATACTGCAAATGGCCTAGGAAAAGGTGTAAAAAGTATCTAGTACCCAAAATTTGGTAATCACCTAGTAAATTTTTCAGCAATATTATTGAGGGTGACTCGTCTAGTGTATAAAGCGTCTGCGGCCGCCACAAGCAGTCTCTGTTGCGCGCCACGAGACTCCTCTAAGGGCTGGTCCAACGCTACTGACAGTGAAGAACTGTTGAAGTCCTGGAACATTAGACATATCTGATATTAATGACAGAAACGAAACCTCTTAGCATTCAATAGATTAGCGTTTATTAGCGGGGGTGCCGGGTCCATCGTTGCAGGGAGAGGAGCTTCAACAGTGCCTGGGACTTGCGAACCAAGTGTAGGTTTAAGGGGCCCCTATCTGTATTATTAATGTATTAAACTAGTATTACGCGTATTTTATTATTTTAAACTACATGATCTCGAAGTTTCGGTTACTTTTCAGCAACCGTGATCACGGACAGACGAGATGTGAATAGTGCATATTGATGTGATAGATTAATTATTAATTGACTACAGCTTTTTGCAAGTTTGTGTTAAACTCTTGAATATTGTTTTTGCAAATCATATTTTATTTTCGAAAATAGATTCAGCTATGAAGAAAAAAGGTCATTTACAGTTTTTTCTGCATGCTATACTGATTAGATATGAGAATCTGTTGATTAAATTTTATTTGTGTGAATATTACTAAATTCTAATCAGTATTTTATCAAACCAGTAATTGTGAGTGTGATGGCAGCTGAGAATTCTCCATTTTTATATACTTGAGGGTAAAGACGTTTATATGTCAATAATATTGTGATTTAGAAAAAAAACATAAGACACCATATTGAACAAAAAGGGAATGAAAAAGTTCTCACGGAAATTTACTAAAATAATAACTCTCTTTAACTTCTTTTTACTTTATAATTTTAACACCCCACTCTAGTCGTATACCTGTTAAAAACGACTGAAATGACCTTGAACATTACAGATTCCACTTGTCTTTTTTAAGTGTCATGACTTTCATCAAATATACCATATAGAGTCATAGATACTCCACACAACGTATAATACAAAAATATTCCATGACAAATACATTTATATCTGACAGAATATACAACATAATATATGTAGTATTTAAATGAAATTAATATTTTTCGGATTATACTACCTTATACATATACCTCATTTCCTATCTTGTAGTAAAAGTATCCATCTGACAAATTATACAACTACCCTCGGTTCCTAGGTCACAGTAAAAGAACCAATCAGATACCTGGTCATCATGCTGCAGCGCTATCTCGTGCAGCACAGCGACATACGCCAGCAGGATGTGCTGCGTGTGTGTCCGGAGCAGCACCAGCGGCTCGCTGCCGTCAGACAGCAACGCTGACTCACGCCGCCCGCTCGATAACACACACTTGTATATAGATGATAACGCATCTGTCATGTATGATTCTAACAGGTGGGGCTGGGAATGAAAATAGTTAATATTTAACGACATTGTTTGGATATATTGAATGTATATGTTAAATATTAATGGTAATGGGTATTTAGTATAAAAGTAACTGTTTTTTTACGCACATATAAATCTTGCTCAGAATGGGACTAACGCTAAGATGCATTCTCTACCAATTAAGCTTAGGAGTTAGGAAAAAGAAAGATATAGGTCTGAGATAATATTAGAAAAATCCTACGCTAATGTATTTCTAGAATACTTTTTACCATATGACATAGGGGCCGGTCAAGTATTACGTAAGCAGATTTATTACAATTATTTACCCTCCCACCCCCCTTGTCAGCAAAAGTAAGCAAAGCTCTTACCCCCTCCCCCAATGCTTACGTAAACATTTTCAATTACTGTATTGTTTTTTTTTTTCATATAAATCCAGAAAAAAAATATTTTTTTATGGATCTTCTCGATGTGGCGATTAAAAAGTAAATAACTACCGATGACGTAATCATCACCTAGCCTCGCCTACCCCCATGTCATCCAAAATAAGCAAAGCAAAGACCCCCCCCCCCGCCCCTCCATAGTGCTTACGTGATATTTGAATGGCCACATAGTGAATAAAATAATTAAATACAAATTTACAAACAAATAAAACTACATATAAGGACTATACTATTTAAGAAAATGTACACTTTAATGGGACATTTATCCATAATTACCTAAAGAATTCTAACTTAAAATAAATAATTTATATATATATAAATTATAGTAATATATTTACAAGTTCAGTAATAGCTCCGTAGTCTGAGAATTCCTTTATCTTCCACGTGTCAGTCTCGGAGAGAGTCTTCACTCGTTTGTGAGCTCGTTGCAGGAACACCGTCATGCCGTACACGCGGTAGTCGAAAACAACCTTCTCCACTATACTCAGGGGCTGGAAATAAAGTTATTGCATATAAACCATATTATATGTATAACCCAAAATATGAAACTTATTATTTTCACAATAATGTCAAGTTTTTTGGTAGATATAACAGCATATAGTATGAAAATGACTATTCGATTGGAAAAGTAAGACAAAGTAATGATTGAATATTTTTAGTGCCATTTCATGAATGCCGAGATCATTTGATATACTTTTCATCCTTACCACAAACCTTCATCGTTATATCACATACAAAGCGTTGCTAGTATTTAATAAAATTTATGAATGAACATTAAAAACGGTTAACGTGTAGTGTGGCGTGAGAAACATGAGGTAATTTACACAACAAGACTAGCTCTTAAGAATTCTATGTTAGAAATAGACAGTTAACAATTTCACTTCAAGTAGAGACTAAGGTCGTACTTATTATTACAAGTTATAAACATTAACGACTACTCACTATATTAAATATGCCATATAAAATTTTTAAATATAAAAGAAAGTCGTGTTACTTACACTATTTATAACTCAAAAACAGCTATATAAATTTGGATGAAAATTGGTAGTGAAATAACTGAGTACCAAGAAAACCAGGAAACCTAAAAATTATTGATAAAATCCAAAATATTCTTATTTACTGCCCTTTAAGAGGAACAGAGTCTGCGCGGTAATCCATACATTCTTAATTCTAAAACTAAACAGACGAAGTCGCAAGAAATAACTAGTTAATAATAAATAACTACCTGTGATGGTAAATCTAACTTCAGCAGTGAGTCGTAAGCGTCCCTCAAACTGCGCAAGTTCGCCAACAACCTTGTTCTTAAAACATCAGCCGCTACCGAAGACCCCGCGTTGGGACCACTCGATAACAAACACGAACGCATCTGATCTGAGAATACTTCTACAGCGGCTATTATCATCTCCTGGAAATATATTAAAAGTATTATTAGTATTATCAAATATTCAACCACTACAGTTTATGCGAAATTGATGTTCAATTTTGTGAATTTCTGCGCGTGCGCATGTCATCCTACAGAGAAATAAACTTTAAGATTTTATATACTTTAATATGATAATATTATTTAAATTACTCTATGAACTAACATTTAAAAGGAATACATATATTATTTGATTCTATATACTGTTACATAAGGACAGATAAACATTGTATGTATCACATATAATACAAATGTTAAACGATCACTTGCGGCGATATATGTATATATTAATTAAAGGTAAGTAGATAGGTCATTATTAGCCTATCACAGTCCACTGCTGAGCAAAGGCCACTTCTCTCATGGAGAAGGTTTGAGAATTAATCACCACGCTTGCTCAAGACGGGTTGGCGATTTCAAACTTATAATTTGAAATTATAAGCCCAGGTTTTCTCGCGATGTTTTTCCTTCACCGTCTATCATTGGTGTAAAAAACTCTTAGAAAGTACATATGACTCGTAAAAATCAAATTGATACTTGCCAGGTTTCGAACCCGCGATCTCAAGCATTAGAGACGGGCCTTTAAATTCTAGGCCACCATGACATATTATACAAAAGTCAATTATCACTTGCAGCCTTATATAAAATGAATAAAGGTAAATCCTACTAATATTATAATTGCGAAAGTTTGTTGGTGTGTGGGTATGTCTGTTACTTCTTCACGCTCAAACGGCTGAACTGAGTTTGATAAAATTTTGTATACAGGAAGCTGACGTCCAGGAATAAGACATAGGCTAGTTTACATTCCGGAAATCTGCAGCGAGTAGATTATATATGAACCTTCAAAGCGGTTTGTCTCTGTGGATCGCTAGGCTCTCCAGCTAGTTCCCCCGCAAAGTATCGTCTAGCGAGCGGCCACAGCGCGTGTAGTTCAGAGGCTAGGGCTGCGCAGGCGGCCGCGCACCACGCCGCCCGCACCGCGCTCCAAGGACCCTCCTCGCTCTCCTTACGACGACGACCTGTAATACATTGGATATTCCATTAATACAAACATAGGTATGAAGGTCAGTGGTGGCCTAGTGGTTATAAGGATCGCCTCTCATGCACGAGGGCGCGGGTTCTATCCTGGCCCTGGCAAGTACCAATGTGATTTTTCCAAGTCATATGTACTTTCTAAGAGTATTTAGAGATTACTGATTAATGCTGATTCCCAAAAGAGGGTTGATGTCAGGTAGGCGGCGAGTCGTAAAAATAATTAGCCAAAACTATTCACAACATGTAAGCCTGACCCTGGCTATAGCTGGGAAATTGCCAGGCAGAAGAAAATACATAGGTATGAAGTACAAAGCGGTACAATATGGTTGCCAAAGTGAGAAATAATTATAAAATGTTCTATTACAAACTCTTACGACTACGACAACCTACTCGTGGGACACTTTCGAAGTATATTTCGGAAATGGATTAAGATAGTAGAGATGGTATAATCAAAAAATATTTACCAGCCAACAGCGCCATCTACCGTTATCGTCAAGTAATTTTTACCACACTTTTTCTAACTATCCTCGAATATTTTAACCTCTACCCTCATATTTTTCAATACATATTTAATACTTAAACTAGCCTTTCTCATTGGATTCCTGTTCCTCCTTCTGTTTGAAGTGTTCTTTGACCTTACTCATGAGACTCATGAGGTATTCTTTCCGTGTTGTGATGGCCACCCACGCGGCGTCGCCCTCCCAGTTCAAACTTATAAGAAGTCTGTAAAAACAAAATATATTCATGAATGAATATGCTTGATTCTAGGTATTTGAACAAATTAAATCCATAAATATTTTTTAACATAAAAAACCTTATAAATTAAATATTATAATCAAGCCGTCAACAAAGTCAGGGGTGGCATAGTGGTTAAAAAGCCCGCCTCTCATGCACGAGAGCGCGGGTTCGATCCTGGCAAGTACCAATGTGATTTTCCCGAGTCATATGTAGTTTCTAAGAGTATTTAGACATCACTGATTAATATATTACCAAAAAGGGTTGATGTCAGGCAGGCGGCCGGTCGTAAAAACAATTAGCCAAAACTATTTACTATTTGCCAGGTAGAAGAAGAAGAATCAAGCCGTCTACTAGACTAAAGGTTGATAAATATAAAAATAGGTAGTGTATTTAACTAATGTGAAATCTTATATGACAAGTATTTTATATTACCTTATATATTTCGTCTGCTCTTGAACATTTATAGGCATAGTCTTCATACGATTATGTAAATTCTCCTTCAAATCCTCAATCTTCTTGTCTATTTCGGCGAGAATTTTTTGGAATAACTAAAAATTTATTATATTTAAATTACACATTCAATATAATTTAATTTTTCTTTGTAATGACACAATATACCTTGACATCGGTGTTGCCAAAAAGATTTTTGACCCTCGCATAATCATTGACAACGAGATCATATTCTTTCTTCCGTATATTCTTGTCTATGGATGCTGGCAGTTGGAACAGGAACTTGTGACGCGTCAATAATGATAGCGCCTCGCGTGTCTTATCAGCATTCTCTTTGCGTGTCAAAATCTCGGAGAACAGTGAATCAGCGAGGGTTATGGATTCTGAAAACAAATATCTCATTATTATAATCATGCTATGAAGAGAACTTTCGTTATGATAAATTTTTTCATGTTAAAAAGTTAGCAAAAACGTGTAATTAGTTGCGTTTAGAAGATTCGTTGATAAACAGATAATTCTGGATACACTCAGAGATCCGAGGATTTTGATACCTAGCTTATACATTGCCTGTAATTTTTTGACTTTTATATGGTTATACAAAAAATATATATGATAAAATAACATATTTTCCATGATCATATGGATTCACATTTTTACTAGTACGTTAAGTTCCAAATTAATGACATCACTGTATCATTTTTATACACATCAACTTACCAAAATATTTACTATTAATGATGTTATTGTAAATTTAATAAAAATTTCTTGTAACTCTACAATTCATTAGATACGCACCTTGTAGGCATAATTCTTAAGAAATACAGCAATCAACATTTGTTCATGTACTATGTCCTTGTTTTATTGTCTAGCATCTGTCTACTGCCAGGGGTAAGAAAGGGCTAAGAAATTTATTCTCTCATTTTTGTATGACTAATTTACACTAATCGAAGGAGATGACTAAACTACAAGTTAGCGGTTCCCAAAACTATTTTGTGTACTACCTACTGAAAATATTACTTTTTAGTATTCCCATTTCATCACCCACTGAGAAACCACTATAACTTATCTAAGATAAATGAAATTACAAATCACCCCCATGCCTCTACTCAACATTCCTATTTGTTAACTGGGTCCCTTACCATCCCCCTTTAGACCTGTAGCACCCACAAGGGGATGTTATCACCCACATTAGAAAAGGCTGCTTTTAGTTATAAATCCCTACTAATATTATAAATGCGAAAGTAACTCTGCCTGTCTGTCTGTTACGCTTTCACGCCTAAACCACTGAACTGATTTTAATGAAATTTGGTACAGAGATACAGTTGACCTTGAGAAAGAACATAGGATAGTTTTATGCCAAACTTTTGAAAATTCTCTTGGAAACGCGATATAGCCAAACTCCACGCGGGTGAAGCTGCGGGCGAAAAGCTAGTCTTATTATAAATTTCTACCTTCAATTGCACTCTGTAAGCTCGGCAAGGGTTCTTTCCCATTCCTCCTCTGGTCATCCTCATACATGTTTTTAAGAAGCACCAATCTATCAAGTTGATCCATTACAGCACCAGTGTTGGCTTTAAGGAAGCTGAGTTGACCTTCCTTCTGACCTTCTACCTGAAACAGAAATAATTTATTACAAACACATTTATTTATTAACACACACTTAAGTAAATCCCTAACAATGTTACCTATTTGCATTAAAAGGTATTGTGAACATATCTTTAAACTAAATAAGCCACAACACATTAGAGAGACCTCTTAGCATTCAATGGATTCACCATGCGGGTGCCGGGTGCATCGCGTTGCAGGGAGAGGAGCTTCAACAGTGCAATTGTTTCAATTCTTTATATGCATAGTCAGTATTAATAAAAGCAAATACCTTTCTCTGCAAAAACACCATTCCAGCCTTCAAGTCCTCGAAAGATGTGTTGCTATGATGTTCAAGAAGATACCAGCCTGGTTGGAAATTCTCATCGGACAGCTTCCCAGATCTGAAAGATAGTTAATCATCAACTTAACCAATCAGTTATGTCATGTGGTGTGTCATGAAATATTATTAAACTAGATCAGGAGTGTCAATACCGGATGGGACCATGCAAATAAATAAGTACATTGGTGGGTAGCAAAATATTTATAAAAATACTGGTAATAATAATGTCCTTATAACCAGTATTTGCTCATTAATGTTTTTAAACAAAGAAGATAAAAAGGATTCTAGAAGCACTAATCCAAATAGGCCATGGTTTGGACAGCTCTGAACTAGATAATAAACAATTGTGTGTTCTAACCCATCAGGGAATAGTTCGTTGAGCTCCTCCTCGGGAAACTTGCTGTCTTCTCCCTCGGTTGATAGACCTAGAGGATCAGGGGGTGTATAGGCTGTGGGAGACATTGGTCGTCTCCCCCATGGAAGGGATGGAGGAGCAGCTTCTTCCACCCAAACAGCACTCTCTTTGACTGGGCCAATTGATTCATGGTAACCTGGTATATAATATTATTTATATTATAAAGTAAAATCTATTTTAGTTGTCAAATCTAGTGTAAAAATTCAAACCTCGGAATTGTACAGTAGAAGTACCCTCTCCGCCTGACTTGGTAGTGACTATAATATCACCTCTGCCTTTACAAGGTCCAGATCGTGCCACTATTTTGTTTCGACTCTTCCATTCTGCTGATAGTAAACACTCACAACCGCAGATTTTCAAGCCTGATGGTAAAAGTAAGATATATTTAATATTTAATTATAATTTAGATAGCATTTAGAACATTTTCAGTTTAGATCTTTACCAATTAAATCAGTAGCCGTGGTACCAAGAAACTCCCCCCGAATAGTCACTCTAGTTCCTGGAGGACCTTCTTTCGGAGAAATACCAGTCACAACGGGTGGTGGACCCATATTAATATGATTATTTTTTGAATAATTTTTCACTTATATTTACAAAAAATAGGAAATCAAACAAATATTTCAATATTATTATTCAGTTTGACATTCTTATTCAGCTTGACACTTGACATATGATAATATAAATTTATCATCAATTGATTTCATAAAAATATTAACATGAAAAACTATTATTTTTTTATTTAAAAAACAATCACTTTAAAAATAAATAACTTATTAACTCTTTGATTCCTCGCCTTCTTTATTAAATTTCTTAAGAAATAATTAAACATAAAAATTGGCTGTATACGTTAAACCTTGGTCAGTATATTTAATAATTTTAATAAAAAGTAAGACTGTCATATGAGGACGGAGTAAGAATTTATTAAGTGGGGTATTTGGGGGCGTACCTAAAGAAAAATATAAAATAGTGTTAATTAAATGAGAGTATTTAATTATGAATGATCGTAAAAATATAGTGTAAAATCTATCAATCCCATGAAGATGGCTCATTCAAGTTTTAGGTGTAAAACGAATGATTCACCATAACAAATTGTGCTTACTCGTGTGATTTAAAAATAATAACAATAATGAATTTGTTTTAGTACTGTCGATGAATATGGCTTCGAACGACACGATGATTTTGATTACGAAAGTTATGAAGACTTTATGTCGCACTATTTAAAAGTATTGGCTTCAAGAGCGCAAAAATGGTCAACATTACTTGGGGAAGGAAAGTCGGTCAAACGTACAAATACTGTTAAAAGATATGTTCGCAAAGGAATTCCAAGTCAGTTTTTCTTAAACTATGTTAAATATCTCAAACTAATGAATCGTATTTAAAAAAATATATAAATAATTGTCATTTGTAAAATATGCACCAATTTTTGTAGGTGACCATCGACCATCAGTATGGATGGCGATATCGGAAGCAGAAAAAATGAAAGAATCAACACCAGATTTATACCAAAAGATTTTAGATGGCCCGTTTGAAAAGGAGCTTGTTGATCTTGTAAAGACCGACCTTCCACGTACATTCCCTGATAACATTTATTTCTCTAAAGAGGCTAACCACCAAACGCATCTCTTCCATGTTTTAATAGCCTATGCTCATAATAACAGAGTTGTCGGCTATTGTCAAGGCCTGAACTACATAGCAGGTAAGATAGAATTTATAATGTAAATATTACTATAAAATCATTATAGAAAAAAAGTTAAAATATCTCTTGATAATCTTCACTATTCTCATCAACCTAGGTTTACTGCTACTTGCCACGAAAAGTGAGGAAACCTCATTTTGGTTACTCAAAGTTCTGGTAGAAAAGATTCTTCCCGACTACTACACTAAGACTATGGACGGTCTCATTGTGGATATTGAAGTTTTATCCGAACTCGTCAAATCCAAAGTACCTGATGTACATCAACATGTAATCAACTTAGGTTTGTAAAAGAAAACCCAATATTATCTCTGCAGATTAAGATAATTATTGGTCATGACTTTATCAGCTATCTATCAATTATATATAGTATAAATTATTTATATATTTTACCTTTTTAGGTTTACCTTGGGCGGTGATAACCACAAAGTGGTTTGTATGCCTGTTTGCTGAAGTTCTGCCCATAGAGACAGTTTTGAGAATATGGGATTGCCTTTTTTACGAGGGCTCCAAAATACTGTTCCGAGTCTGTCTGACGCTCATAAGGAATAACAGAGCGTCCATACTGGCCTGTAATGATTTCACTTCCTTGGCTGAATGTTTCAAAGCTATCGTGAAGAATGCGAGTGCATTACACTGCCATGAATTCATGCAAGTAAGTTTTATATCACCACATACAACTCTTATATTATAACATCTATATCTTAAAAGGTTTTATATTTAATAAAATATTACATTGCTAAACTAATATTAAATATATATATTTATGAAATTTAAATTAAAACCAGATATACTTTGGTTATAAAAATTATGAAATGATATTTAAATGATATTGTTATTTAGATTTTTATAAAATGAATAGATTTTCAAAACATATTCCTCTACACCCTATGGTGTAATTACAAGTCTACATGTGTTCTATTCTTAATAGAATTAATTTTACATGTGATCTTAAAAACTTTTAACATTGAACTTACTTGCTGTCAGAATTACATTCATTATTAGGGTAGAAAGATAGATTGAAAAGCCACCAATGCCGACCTTTAAATTTATACTATTGCAAACGGCAAAACTGTATTTATTTTTACCCACAATTTTGCTCCTAACTTGAATGCACCTGTTTTGTGAAAGCTAAGTTTTACATGTTTAATATTCTGAATTCTCACTTCCTACCTCATTTTGTTATTTATTATTCAGTTCAAAACTTTTATACCCATCTTCAACTTAGTATGTATCATATACGCTAGCATTTATTGGTCCCATTGGGCCAACTACCCCTTTCGATTACACTCCTACACAAACCCAGCTAAGAAAAGCTGCTAATTACAATGGAAAAATGTTATAGCCATAACACTATTTGTAATACCAGGACAAGTTATATAACATAGTATATAACCAGACCTAATGAGATCTAATATTTTCGCGTGTAATCATTTAATGGACATCTCTAGACGTGATCACGGTTGCGGAAAAGTAGCCGAAACTAAAAAATAAAGTCGCGTAGTATTTCCGAAAAATATTAGTATCATTTAACTGGACCTAGTTTTTCAAATACTTGTATAGCATTCTTATATAGCTTTTTGGTCGTATTTGTATGTTTAATAAAGGCATTTAAAATAAGAGCTGCTGCCATTCAGATCCCAAAGAAAACCTATTTAAGTACAAGTTATTTTACCTTAGTTGAAAGGTCGAACTATATGTAACGCTGACATTTATGAACATACTTATCATGACTATGAAAATTTGTACAATACTAAAAAACTCTCCCCTTTAGATATAAAATACTGTTAATAAACTTAATTATTTATATCAGAAGTGATATAAACCACACATATTTTTTTTGCAGTCCATTTTTAAAGTGCCGGGCACTCTTTCAAACTCGACCATATTAAAGTTAAGAGCCCGCTTCGCCAAGCAACGCCGGGAGCAGCAACAGAAGGAACACCGATGAATCATTTCATAAATGATTAACAGGAACTTTTGATCTCATCTCATCAAAAGATTTACCAAATTTCTATTAAAACTGTTGTTATTATACTTAGAGTTCAACTTGTTCAGTAATAGTTTTTAATGTTTTAGTGTAATGTTATAATACGCATCCGACGGGCACTACTGTACAATCTAACTAGTCCCAAAACTTAGTAATTTTTTTACTCACATGAACCAAATTTATGAACAATTATTTTTTAATTTTTCTCAACAGGTAATTTTAATTTTACCAGTTGTCTTTTTATATTATTTTTTTGTTGTTGTTATTACTTCAATGACTTTTTCTTGAAGGTTTATGAAATTACATGACTTCTATACTCCTTAATGATTTGTGTGAATAATTTATGTACCCTTTTCGATAACTACAATCCAATTTTTTAACATTAATTGGATGTATTAGGTTAAAGTATTTATTTTAATTAAGAAACTTTTGAGTGAGAAATGATTGAATCACTCATATATGACAAATGTTAATATTTTTTTTTAAAAGCAAGTCAAATCAGTAAAGTTAAAATTATGCTAACTTTGGTTTGTGGGTAGTTTATATGCCATAGGAAACAGGTGATTTTATTAGGTATTAAGTAAAATACATTTGTTTTAAACATATCTCTGAGTTAGATTTCTTTGGATGAAATTATTTATTAACAATAGTAAAAAAATGTTTTACTTGGGAGTTTAAATAGACTGCGGCACTAATATTGACAATGAGAACAATAAAAGTACCTTATGCTAGGTACATAGTTTTATATAATTATTTTTTGGCATAATATATATACCCTTCTTAGAAGCTAATAGAATACATTACATATGTTTAAAAAAAGTTATATATCTGTTGATATTGTTTAAGTTTCATAACTAAAAGACAATTACTTGTAATTTTTTTAGCTATATATTTCTTTCCTAACTTAAGTTTTCACATCTAAGTACATGGGTTCCTATCTTTTTTGTATTATATTTACACTATTAATTCTATTTTTCTTAAAATATATGTACCTATGTATTTTTCTAATGAAATTTTTGAAAGTATAAAACAATTACCGTTTCTTGTAATATGTATGCGGTTTTAAGCTTTGCTTAATAATGACTTTGCTTAATGAGTAATCTGTGTGTTAGTGATGTTCTTTAATAAATGTTATAAGAAGTCTTTGTATTAGAATAAATTATGAATTTGTTGAGAACTGTCTTTATTTCTAAGAATGTTTTTTTGCTATAATTGATCTAGTGACGGGCCCCTAAACTGTTATATAGTAACAACATCAGTTGTGCATAACTTTAACATCAGAATGGCTATATTGGGTTAAGCTCATGATTTTCCACTTTCAAGCATATCTTTTGCCTCATTAATTTTTGCTGCAATAAGTGGAGATCCTCCTTTGTCTGGGTGATTCAATAACATTATTCTTCTGTGAGCTTCGCGAATCTAAAATTATTTAGTAATTTTAATAACTGTATAAAATAAAAAATATCTGTGTATCTTAAAAAGTATACCTTAGATTTATTGGCTGTAGGACTAACACCCAAGATCAAAGCAGCTTCTCTTTTCGTCATCTTAGGCTCAAAACCACCCTTATAATATTTTGAATTTGCCAAGGACTCTGAATCAAATTTGGGTAGATTTTTCATAGCTTCGGCAAATTTCGACGACGCGTTTGGAATCTGCCTAAGAATATAACGACCTGCAAAGCCGACGGCAGCCATCCCAAGCCCCGCTAGTATGACAGAACTAGCCTAAATATGTAAAATTGTGAGTATTAGAAAAAAATATATTTATTTGCGCAATATTTTTAAGGTTAAATTTACGAACCATTTTCGACGGTCTGTTGAGGAAGCTAGTATAATATATTCGCGATAGCAAGTCCAATTATTTTATGGATTTTTTCATTACATAAGCATTATAATATTTTATTGAAATATTTTTTTAAGTTTCCTTGCCTGGAAAATACTGAAAAAAGCTAAAACATAAGTTGACAGTAATCAGACGTCTATTGAGTATTGACACTTAAAATGACATTAATGTTTAGAAATATGCATAAACTAATACAGTGTTACGAAACTATAGAATTAAATAATAAATGAATATTTTCTGTTTATTTACTGTATACCACAGAATCTTATGTCAAAATAAACATATTTTGATATTTGTCACTAAGAATATTCGAAGAACTAGTAAATTTTCTGTACGGAAGGAGAAAAATTACAAATGAAAAAATTGCAACGGAAATTAAATCTTATATGTATTTGAATGGTCTTTATAATTGAAGATATACAACAAAATAATGTTAAAATATTTTTCTAACGTATTCTAGAAAAATAATAATCTTAATAGAAATGTACTACATTATAAATCTATAGTCTCAGTAAGGTCGAAATAATTTATTTTTTAATGTAAATGTAAAAAATGGATATTCAATTTGAAGTTCATTATAAACACATATTTTATACGAAAAAAAGAAAAAGGTAAAGAAGATATATCAGAGACGAATTATACATAACATTGTGAAATCTTCCAAAAACTATTGTTTTTGAATATTTATTATAATTATTTGATTTTCTATATCATATAAGGTATATTAAATTGTAGAACACTTATGAAACTTACACGATTTTACTTATTAAAAAATGTAGAATCATGATTTTGATTATTTTTTTCAAGTAAGATAAATGATATTGCTTTTTCTATCTAGTGTCATTGTACAAAATATTATATATAATAGAGTAAATTGACACGATTTACTGTAATATTACAGTCAATGTTAAAGGAACTCTTTCTTGGTAGATATTTTTTCTTGAAAAACTGAAAAACAGGCCTATTGAAAGTAACATTTCAAATAGTACTGGCAACACGTTAGAACAGTAGCAGCCGCGTAAAATTTTATAAAAAAATCGGGCCTTTTTGAAGAGGTTCAACATGGCAGGAGACCAGGCTCAGTTTTATCAATTATTAAATACAATATTGTCTATAGATAATGAAACCAGATCACAAGCAGAGGTGAGTTTCTTGATTGTGTCAATGTTAAATATTTCTTGATATTCTTTTATGCCTTTAGGTGGATAATTGCTATTAAAACTGAAATAACGCTGGGCCGTGGCCTCGTGTCAAAACGTGGTCATAGAAAAAAGTTATTTAATTGGCGTTAACACGTAAAAATAGTCTTAAAAATTACTTTTTATCATTAATATCTTCAATTTGCAGTAGTTAATTAGCAGAGAATACATTTTCTTACATTTTTATTTTTCAATTCGTAAGCATAACCATATTAGCGGGCGGCTCAAATTGTCAGACATGTGGTGATGTTGTTTTTATAGTACGCCTTACTTATACTGCTCATAATTATTGTAAAAAACAATAATTGTATTAGTTTTTTTTTAATCTATTTTATTGTTATTTTTGAGCTCTAATTTATAGTATCTTTGTATCGCAATTAAGGGGGAGTATTTAATTTTTTTGTAGAAAGTATATAATGATATACCAACCGAAACGAAGGTAGTCCACTTAGTTGGTGCTATCCAAAATGCAGACCTTGGCGAGGAAGCCAGAGAAACCGCAGCAGTACTCCTGCGAAGGTTGCTTAGCGCTGAGTTCTTTGAATTTTTCCCCAAACTACCTTTTGATCAGCAAGCTATGCTTAGAGAACAGTTGTTGCTCACATTGCAAATGGATGTTAGTCAACAGTTGAGAAGAAAAGTAAGTACATATGTATATATACTATTTACAGCATAGAGGGTCCAAAAAATCATAGTTTTAAATACAAAAAACATCAATAAATTCTCTATATTAAACTGAATAAAACAATTTCATCCATTGTTCAATTAAGGTTTGTTCCTAATTAACAATGACTCATGATGAATCAGTGAGGTGATCAGTCTAATTTTGGATTGCTTCACCTAAGATAGTCACATTAAGTACTTAGTTGCATACAAATGGTGTTATTTTACAATGTATAGTTTTAATTATATTTTAGATTTGCGATGTTGTATCAGAGCTAGCAAGAAATCATATAGATGACGATGGAGTCAACCAGTGGCCAGAATTCCTTCAATTCATGTTCAACTGTGCGAGTGCACAAGACCCTAACATTAAAGAGGCTGGGATCAGAATGTTCACGTAAGTGTAAGATAAATTATATTTCATTACTTATATCAAAATATGAGGGTATTACTGTATACTAATTATCATTATCAAAAGTTATGTATAGTCTAATATCATGTAAAGATAAAAAAAGTAATAAAATTTCATGTTATTCAAAAGTTACTGTTTAAAAAATTTCAATAGTAGCTAAGCTAGAATTGAAAATAAACATATCAAATGTTATATAAAACAATATCAATATTGAATTATAAGGAAAAATTATATTTTTTTTATTATTGTAGATCTGTGCCAGGAGTTTTTGGTAATCGTCAGAATGAAAACCTGGATGTAATAAAAAGGATGTTGCTATCAACGCTACAACCAACAGAATCGGAGGCACTACAGATGCAAGCCGTTAAAGCTGTTGGAGCTTTTATCCTCCTTCATGACAAAGAACCAGCAATACAGAAACATTTCAGCGATCTCCTTCTGCCTTTTATGCAGGTGTTTAATATGTTTGTTTGTCCTTTACATTGATAGCACATAAACTCCTACGTGTATATTTCTCGATGAATTATATACTGCCATAATGTGCAATAGCAATTAGAGGATTTCGCTAACACTGACCTATCAATAGGCCAGAGTTTGATAGTAGCCCTCAAGACATGTATATTTTATTACAAAGTATTATATTTTTCCATTAACAAAAATATTAATATACAATATATGTTGGTTTAGGTTGTAGTACAATCAATTGAGAAGGCCGATGATGATGCAGCATTAAAAGTCCTTATTGAGCTGGCTGAATCTGCTCCTAAATTTTTGCGACCACAAGTGGAGACAATCTTTCAAGTGTGCATAAAGGTAAGATAAATATTAACTAAAGACATTTAGATTTTTCCACAGAGCAAAACCATTCTTTTAATCAGAATAATTCCTATTGGTATGTTTTTATTATACATATTTTTACTATAAATATTTCAAGAACTTTATATTTGAGATGCCTACATTTTTGTATGTATGGAAGAATTTTCAAAAGCTGTCAGTAACTTGGTTAAAAAATTAAAATGTGTCTAGAATGTTATACACAAGTCTTAAATGAATTCTAACACATGTAAATGTTAGTCATTTGTTAAAGAATTTTCATGAACATAATTGAGCTGTGAAAACAGCAACATCAACATAACTGAAAAGTTATGTATATCTTTTTAAATGATATATCTACTAACATAAAGTCATGTGTAGGTTATTGGAGACAAGGATGGTGAAGACAACTGGCGTCAGTTGGCATTAGAAGCACTAGTGACATTATGTGAGACAGCGCCAGCAATGGTCAGGAAAGTTGTTCCTAATGCCATACGTTTATTGACACCACTCATACTAGATATGATGTGCGAGTTAGAAGAGGAACCTGATTGGGCCGTTCAGGATAATGCCTCTGATGATGACAACGAATTGTGAGTAATTTCATAGTATCATAAAATTCAATAGTTGGGTAAGTTTCTGTTTGTGGTTTTTTAGTTGGCAAACTATGGACTATACAGACACTTACTAGAGCATACATCAAGATAATTAGCATCTTGTGTTCCTTATACACGAGTATGTCAGTCCCTTGATTACAATATTATTTTATCCTTATAAGACTAACAATCATTTGAATGTAAATAATAGTGTTGTAAAATATTTAATATTTCACACAGAAACTATGTCGCAGCAGAATCTGCCTTAGACCGTATGTGTTGCGGTCTTGGTGGCAAGATAATGCTTGGTCTGATTGTGGGTCAAGTGCCTGAAATGTTGAACTCTCAAGACTGGAAGAGGAGGCATGCTGCCTTAATGGCTGTGTCGTCAGCGGGGGAGGGCTGTCACAAACAAATGGAACAGATGTTGGATCAAGTTGTTTCAGCCGTGCTTAACTATCTTACAGACCCCGTAAGTTATCTATGCTTTTAATTTCAAATAATAATTTTTCACCTGTTCTTGCTTTTCTATTTTTGATCCAATAACTTATTGAAAAAATGTTATAGCATCCGCGAGTGCGTTATGCTGCTTGCAACGCCGTGGGGCAAATGTCAACAGATTTTGCACCGGTGTTTGAGAAGAAATTCCATGACAAAGTGGTTCCTGGACTACTTATGGTGCTCGAAGACAATGCTCATCCTAGAGTACAGGTAAGTTGAGACAATTTTATGATATTTGTCATCTTTTAATATTATAATTTTAAATAATGTTTTTTCTTACTTACAGGCTCATGCAGCAGCAGCCTTGGTTAACTTCAGTGAAGACTGCCCCAAACAAATCTTAACTCAATACTTGGGACCACTCATGGGTAAACTGGAAGCAATTTTAACTGCTAAATTTAAGGAGGTAATTAATAATGATTTATATTTCGATTCAAGGCCCAATGTTCGTTAGTGGTAACATTTATAAATAGTTTTATCACTTCCATAGCATTGGCAGAGAAATGATGACAATTGCTCCCTCTCTTTCTTTCATAGACAGTTAGGGATCTCAGTTCAGCGACAAATAACCAACATTTGTAACATATAAACAACCACATTTGTTTTATAATTCCTTAATTATTATTTGTATATTTTAGTTGGTAGAGAGTGGCACAAAGCTCGTACTAGAGCAGATAGTGACCACTATTGCTTCAGTTGCTGATACTGTGGAAAAAGAGTTTGTGGAATATTACGACAGGCTGATGCCCTGTCTTAAATATATCATCGCCAATGCCACTACTGACGAATTTAAAATGCTTCGCGGCAAGACTATCGAGTGTGTCAGTTTGATTGGTAAGTTATACAAAAGTTACTTGGTATACAAATTTGTCTTCAATATGTTATAGAAATTATTTCATAAGGTTGTATAATGTACTAGCTATGCAGGCAGATAGCTTAGCTTCGCCCGCGTGGAGTTCGGTTATATCGCGTTTCCAAGAGAACCTTTCAAAAGTCTGGGATAAAAACTATCCTATGTGCTTTCTCAAGGTCAACTCTATCTCTGTACCAAATTTTATTAAAATCAGTTCAGTAGTTTAGGCATGAAAGCGTAACAGACAGACAGACTGACAGTTACTTTCGCTTTTATAATATTAGAAAAGATAAGTAGTTCATATTTTAACTTTTTTTATTGTATGTAGGCTTGGCTGTTGGTGAAGAGAAATTTATGGGTGATGCATCAGAAGTTATGGACATGCTTCTTAAGACACACTCGGAGGGTGATCAACTGCCAGCCGATGATCCCCAGACTTCCTATCTTATCTCTGCATGGTCGAGAATTTGCAGAATTATGGGTAAGACCTGAAATATGTTCACTAACATTATTAAACTCAAAACATAACAATTATTTGTACATTATGTATC
The DNA here is from genome assembly GCA_916720795.1 of Danaus chrysippus. Taxonomy (NCBI): domain Eukaryota; kingdom Metazoa; phylum Arthropoda; class Insecta; order Lepidoptera; family Nymphalidae; genus Danaus; species Danaus chrysippus. The sequence goes on along the minus strand of CAKASE010000074.1, from coordinate 11,211,404 downwards.
TATAAAGACAATTGAGAATTAAGTATGTTATAATCATATATATTTATTTAGTATAGTTAGTGTTTTGTATGTATGCAACAACCAAAAAATCTTTTCGTGTAAAACGTTAAAAAAAAATCACGCAACTAGTTTTAGTATTTATTAATTATTTATTTGAATATAGACATCCAGAAAACATATACACAAAGTATAAGATAATATAAATATATATATTTTTCAGGCAAAAAATTCGCCCAATATTTACCTATGGTTATGGAGCCGGTGATGCGCACCGCTGCTATGAAGCCGGAAGTAGCTTTATTAGATAACGACGACCTCGAGATCATCGAGGGAGAACTTGACTGGCACTTTGTGACCCTAGGAGAGCAACAGAACTTCGGCATAAAGACTGCAGGTACTTAATATTAATTATTAATAATATTTCACATCAAGTCTGCCCATGATCACGGTTGCTGCAAAGTAACTGAAACATCGAGAGTATGTTGTTTAAAAAATAATAAAATAACGCGTAATAATCCAAAAATATTAGTTTCATTTAATTATAAATATTATTCTTTACGTTAGTCACTTTATTGTGCTGTACGATAAAGCATATTCAGTATTTAGTAAAGCATTTGATGTGTAATAAAGCAAGCATATATTACAGATTAAGTCAATACTTAAGTTATAAATACTTTAAGGACTCGAAGATAAAGCGTCAGCCTGCGACATGTTGGTCTGTTACGCCCGAGAATTGAAGGAGGCCTTCGCTGAATACGCCGAAGATGTTGTCAAGCTAATGGTGCCGATGTTGAAGTTTTACTTCCACGATAACGTGCGCACAGCCGCCGCCGAGTCTCTGCCTTATCTATTAGAGTGTGCGAGAATCCGCGGCCCGCAGTACATTCAGGGCATGTGGGCTTACATCCTTCCCGAATTATTGAAGGCTATAGAATCCGATCCAGAACAAGACGTCCAAGTGGAACTGCTGAACAGTCTTGCAAAGGTATGGCAACGCAAACAGTATGGATAAATTTATATTAATTTCCAATTTTCAACTTATTTACTGAATTTTCCAGTGCATTGAACTCTTGGGAACGGGATGTCTGTCTGACGAATCTATGGCTGAAGTGTTACGCATCCTCAACAAGCTACTCACTGAGCATTTCGAGCGCGCCACTCAACGCAGACAGAAGCGCGCCGACGAAGATTACGATGAGGTTAATTACACTCCAAATTGATCATAATAGTTGTTTAGAGACTGTTAAAATACTTAGATGAAATAAAACCCTTTTTTAATGACCTCCGTATATTTGATCAACCTTCAACCGACATAACTATTATACGACTATTCACACAGATTAACAATATATTGCGCTTTAAAATAGATTATACAATTTACTTATATTCAACAGAGACATATTTTTTAACCGTGATATATTTAGGTTGTAGAGGAACAACTAGCGGATGAAGATAATGAGGATATATACGGCCTGTCCCGAGTGGCTGACGTGTTACACGCGCTCATGTCCGCCTACCACGAGAACTTCTACCCTCACCTGGACTCGCTGCTCCCTTATCTTGTACAACTCCTCGCTCCCGGACGTCCCTACTCCGACCGACAGTGGGCTATTTGCATTTTCGACGACGTCATCGAGTTCGGCGGTACGTCACTACTCATTAGAATGAACAATTTTAATATTACCTTTATTTTTTTCTTCAATATATTCAATATTACAGGTCCGGCCTGCGTGAAGTATCAAGATATCTTCTTGGAGCCGATGTTGAATGGTCTACGTGAGCCTGAGCCGGAAGTTCGACAAGCCGCAGCTTACGGTTGCGGAGTGCTAGCTCAGTTCGGAGGACCAAATTTCGCCGCCGCCTGTGCTCGAGCCGTTCCCCTACTAGCCGCCCTCATCGCCGAGCCAGACTCACGTTCCGTGGAAAACCTAAACGCTACCGAAAACGCCATCTCTGCTGTTACGAAAATTATAAAATACAATCACTCGCAAATCAATAGGGATGAAATCATCAGGCATTGGTGAGTAATGTTTGATTAAAATTCAACAAGTTGAGAACAATACCATTAACTTTTCTTAGAATCTGTAGATGAAAATTATTGCACTATGGTACTTACAAAAAATAGTCTCAAAAAACTGCAAAAATAACTTGACTGCTTAGAGCCTTTGGGAGCGTTCAGGTATTACCTAACGCAATTTGGGGGGAGGGGAGGTCTCGTAAAACGTTCTGATGTGTTACAAGGGCGGGAGGGGGTGTCTCTTTATTGTGCGTTAAAAATTTTCAAAAATTGCGTTACATAATACTTGAACGCTCCCTTTTTTGTTACCTATCTCTTTTCTTATAAGTATTTGTCGTCCAGGTTGACCTGGCTCCCAGTGGTCGAGGACACAGAGGAGGCGCCACATGTATACTCTCTGCTGTGTGAGCTCGCAGCCAGCGGACACCCAGCCCTCGCTACACCGGACGCGCCCCGACTCGTGATCGCTACACTAGCCGAAGCCTTCCTGAGAGACGCCGTGCCAAACGATAATCCAGTGTACGCGCAGATGGTCGCGCTCGTCAGGCAAATACAGGTAACAGTGATAGTTTCATGAATAAAGAGAAATTTATCAAGTATAGTTTTAAATCTCATCCTTTGAATGGCTATTAATGGCTAAACAAATTTTATCGATTTATGTAAATTTAATATGTAATATGATTAATTGACATGCTAAAACACGGATCTACCCTACCTACTTATCTTATGAAAGAAATTACATCTGGAAAGGGTGAATTTTTAGAATAACCATACATTCAAATGATACCAGTTTGACGACAGTTTATTTAATAAAATGTATCAATATTAATATATTTTGTTTATTTTCCAGACGAATGCGGAGCTTTTCAATTCTTGCTTGATGCAATTGAGTAACGACCACAAAGAAGCTCTTAAAGTAGCTCTGCTGACCTAGTATTGGCTCTGTACACTCGCCGCTTGAAATGTATTCACCGCCCGCGTCACTCGTGAAATCACAGCCTCCATAGCCAGTCATACTCTCGAGCCCTTATAACTAACTTATATGTATGCCTCTACACTATCAAAAATAAAGCAATAAACTCTTTGTGACCAAAAAATATGTTTTACACACTTGATAATGACTTTACTCTATGACTGGTAGAAAGAAACATTTTAGTATTTATTTATACTGTCCTATCCTGTGGAATACTTTCTCGGATCTCATAAGATATCAGTTGAGCTGAAAATTAATGTGATATATTTTATACTAATTTTGATGATCAGAAGTAGCGCCTTTTTGACCTGTCATTATAATGATTTCTAAACATTTATATTTTTTGTAATATCAATATTTTACAGCCGAATGCAATGTGGATGGTCCAATTTTATGCTATCATCACTTTATCATATAATCATTGCTAGATAGGTGTATGTATTAAAGAAATAGCTGCTTGAATTATTTATTTTAATTTCTCAGATAACATAAAATGTTTACTATGGGTAAGTATGACTCGGTAACGCCATGTGCCAAGTCAGTCATGGTTTTTATTATTTGGTAAATTGGACTGTCACATTCCTTATTTTTAGTTCGTTACATTTCAGCTCTGTCGGGAGTTTTGGTAGCTGTTCTCGCAATAGACGAGACCTGTTTATAAGATATAATTTTATTCATTGAATATATATGATATTACATATACATTTCTTTGTTTAACTAAAATAAAAGTTATTGGCATTGATTGATTGTTTTAATTGACCGATATAGGTTATTCATTTAATGGTTGTTTATATAGAATGAATAAACGTGAACATATATTGGTTTTCAAGGTTTTAATAATAATTAATTTATCTTGAATATCATCACATAATATAAAATATTTTTACATTCTGACCTTTTCTCATAGAAAACGCGCCAAGGCCCCCCTAATATTTTGATCTCTACAAAAAGAATTTATATAAGATCTGCTTTCGCCTAAAAAATATTATTTAATATATGATTCTATTCAATAGAATTTATTTGAATATACTCCTTTAAAATTGTTTTATACTTGACAGTAGTTTTGAATAACTGAGATCAGTGGATGCGATAAACAATCACATCATGAATAAATTACAAGTTCTTATTTATGGTTTTAGTCACAAAAAAGGTTTTAATCAGTAAATATATTTATTTAAGTAATATCCATGTCTGCTTGTTCCTCAATTCAAAATTATCTATAAATGGGAAACAAGATTTGAAATATTTTTTTTTCACCTAAAACTTACACCCTTCTTATTTTATACGAAGTAGGTAGGAAGTTTTATATTGAGATATATTTTGGTCACATAATTGTTACGCAAAATATAGTTTTGATATTTTAAAGTGAAATAAAAAAATGCATTAAGACCGACTTTTACTGTACACATGACTTATACTTAAGTAATTTTGAATATTCATTTCTTCTAATTCTGTTCTGATGAAGCTTAGCAAACCCTTTCTGCCTATTTATTAACAACGGGTAAGCTTTCGCTGCATTCATACTAATATTCCAAGGGAAAAGATAACTTATATGTTGTTTCTTTACAAATTACATTCACGTCTCTTAGACAAACCTAACCTAAACATAAAGGGCACTTAGGAAAACCCTCGTCCAGAATGAAGAATTCCTGCAAATAACAAAATAAATTAATCTATCTATGAGGTTTCATACATTATTGGAAATTTAAGATAGTTTTCAGTTAAAATATTTATCAAAATTTTTAAATTTTTATTTCTTCCTATAATATGAAAATATGTTATAATCCATAGACAGTGACTTTGAGTATACCTTTTTTCCACATCTGTACATTGATTAAAGCAGTAAAGGTAATTTTAGACAAGAAGATTTTTTTATAATTCATTATAAAAACCTAAAAGCTAAGTTGATGTAATAACTACATGATATAGAAAACTAGCATGTTTTTTTGCAGGTTTTTATGATCAAAATATTACTGAATCGCCCTAATTAGTTTCATTAATCTATTGCATGTCGTTTTTTAGCCAACCGCGGTGTTAAGAGAAAGGTGCTTTACCTATCTATTATTGTCGTTTAAGAATATAAAATATTCATATAATTAATTAGGTTGGAAAACTATCACAAGTAAAATAAATGACATATTTTCAAAATCTGAAAAACTTGGATTAGAGAGATTTAGTTAAAATGGATTAAACTACTTTAAAATTCGGATAACGGACAGAGAAAGAGCGAAGGCTAATGCTACATAGGCATGCCTTATGATCACTAATGTAAATATAAGACTTATTCGGGGAATTCCAGAGAAAAAACTATAAATTATAGATTCCATTGATATATCATGAAGTTCAAATATTATCAGGAACAAAATAAGAAAAAGCCAATCGTCGAAAATTTATACAACTCCATATGTGTATTTTAAAAACAGCGTTGGTTAGACAGTAACACTGACGTTGCTATTCAAGGAGTCATATAACAGTGTGTATTACAATTATAATAATAGCAAATATGTATATGGAAACCTTTTAAAATAAATTAATAGATTGATCACAACGTAAAACGGATGACCTATAAACTTCTTTAATAATTTTGACAAGTGACATACATTTCATTGTCATTGATAGAACAATTTTCAAATTCAGTGTAGGCACCTAAAGTACCAACTCTGTATTGTATCGTTGTTGCCGTTACCTTCGCCGTCAGCAGTGTTTTGTTGACAATAATTTTTGGTCATGGTTGACTTATTCAATCATCTATAAAGTTTAAAAATTTTGTTATTTGTAATAAATATTATCAAAAATTTTGTTAACCAGAAAAGTATTTAAACAGATACATGTTGTTGCTTCGTGTATCTAGTTTTATATATTAAAATTAAACTTGATGCAATTGAAATTTTGGTTAAATTTGTCGTTTTGCTGACTAGTAATGCGTTTTTTGTATTTCACCGGTAAGCCATGAGACAATGTCACGTAAGAGATCTCGAATAACTAAAGAAGAAATGAGTTCTATATTGGAGTCCGAAGGCGGTGAAGGACGAAATGGTAGCGACACTAGTTTTGGAAGCAACAGTTTACTAATTTGTGAAACACAGGTTAGTGGTTTTAGTTATCGTGATATGTACGTGTGAAACATATTAGCGTTTTATCTTACCTACCTAACCTTGAAATTTTACCCAATCTGATATTTCCCCATAAGAGTGACTCTTGTGTTCAAAAAGAGGTTTTGAATAATATTGTATGGCTAACAAGTAATACTATCTAACTGATAAAATTTTGCTTTAATATTTATTGATTTTCTACAACACCAATATAAAAGGTTAAACCACTCTGGGGATTCCCATTTCATGTTAAAAGATTGAATGATTTTGCAATTTAAAAACATAGTTTAACACTTGATTCATAGCTTATTATTTCTAGAATATACAAAATACAAGGCCTTTTTCATTTAAACATTGCCAGTTGTTTAAAATATTGTATTTAAGCACATAATACTTTATAGAGTATTTAAAAAAAGTTAATATCAATATGTACAATGAGGTGTTAAATTAATTATGTTCCAATGATTATTTTGATTCTGAAAGAAACTTCTGAAAAATATATGCATAAAAATTGTAACTTCTTTCTATGAGTGTTTTATCTAAATGTCTTATTTGAAATTAAGTTAGCATTACATATAATATTTATTTTTAAATACTTTTTTAATTGATATGCATCAATGTATCAGAATAGGAATAATTTAGCAACAGATGTTATTACTTGTGTATTGACAGTATAGAAGTATTTTTTTTTTACTTTTAATACATTTATAAAATAACAATATTAATAAGAAAATGTCTTTCTAAGCAGAACCGAGGCAAAGACAAATTAAATTGTAAAATGAATACTAATAAATTATGGTAATAAGCAAATGTTGCTGTCGGTAAACATTGTGGAATTCAAAATTCAGCAGATTCATAATTATTGAGCTGACGATAGGTAAAATACAATTTATTAGATTTAAAGTAATTTAAATACATTAAAATTATGAATTACGATCAATTGAACTATTTATTCATGGGCTTCTGTTTTGTGAAATAAATATTCATAAGTAAATTTAATCTTTATATTATTTACCGGGGACCACATATTATTTAATGCCGGGGCAAGATGATAGTACCATTTTATATAGAATTTAAAACACTGCAGAATTAAGATTATATGTTAAAGCTTATGTACATATAACATTACTATCAATTGTGTTTCACATTTACAACTTTTTTCCTGTTATTACAATACTTATTAAGTATCGAGTAAGTTGTTAGAACAATTTAATTTAATTTGAAATGATTATTACTTAATTTAAATCTATTGAACTCTTCTAACGTAAATTGATCGTGAAGTATATATATATATATTAGTGGTTTATTGGAAGCTGAAGCCAATTGCAATACAATGGGCGGGGTGCCAAGTATGTGGCGTGATCACTAACAACTCATAGAGTGACGTAATGGAGGCGTTTTAGCATATCGTGTGTTGGCGAATTAAATATTGTTATAATTTAGACTAAAATATAACCACGCGGCTGATTATTTGATACATTTACGTATACATAATTTCAAAATATGTTGCTCTCATAGAAATTTCTAAACTATATCATAACAAAAGCAAAAATTAGTTACCGTTTGCCGCCTTTCAGTTCAGAAACGGATGTCAATAAAACTGTATCAGAGTTCAGGAATAAAACGTATATCAATAAAATGTAATCACAGTATAGTGTTAGGTTTTTTTTTATCGTTGCCATCATGCGAGGCACAATACTTGCTTTCAGTTTTTATTGGCCCTATAATGGACTCGTCATTCTTATTAACAGACGCAATAGAGAGCTTCCCGATTGTATGTTCCATATATAATAAACATACATATTTTCGCATATGACTTTGTCTTGTTTATAAACATTTGCTGTTGATTATTTTGGCTTCGGTCAGTGTTGTTGTCGAATAGGTTTTAAACAAAACTTTTACCGTTCTATTTTTATGCTTAGGTTTGAAACCGGTTTTTTTTGTATCGGTAAATTTTGATTTTAAATATTTTAAATTCAGAATCGAGACTACACTTCACTGTAATAATTATTTTCTATGGACCTGAATATAAAAGTAATTTTCTCGGCCTAAATAGCTGTGTTTTTTATGTGAAAAAATATGAAATACGTAGTTGTAGACTAAAAAAAATCCCTGAATACACTCGTTACATACTAAGAACGGTGTGGGCGTAAAAAAATAGGTCAAAACGCGGACTGTTTTCCGAAACATTCATTACTATTTAAACTTTAATTATTTTTTAATTTTCATTAAATGTCTTTATATTTTTTAACATTATAAATAAAAAACAAAATAATTAGATTCCCATTACTGTTATCATAATGTTATAAACATTAAAAATTAATTAAAAAAATAACGATCAATAATATTTTTTTAATTATCATAACAAAATATATTAAATGACAATATAATTATCGAAGGTTATTTAATAACACCATTTTATAACAGTTTTTAGGTAAATTATATCTCACTTAAATCTAATATTACAAGTAATTAGGCTTTTATAACATTTATTTTGATTTTTTCATATGACAATATTCTCGTTTTTTTATTTGGAAGAAAATATTATCTAAGTATTTCAATGTTTTTTGTCAGAGAGCGTCATCTTTGGGGGCTTAAGTATATCCACATAAAACAATTATTTAAAGGAGATCATTCAGGCTTCATACATTTTTGGGCCTTTTTTAAAAGTGCCGGCCAACAAAAAAAAAATGGTACATATTTGTAGAACTAACCATTTGGAACAATAGTTAATATGGCGCAAAAGTTGCAGGATCCAAGATATAGAAGTTATACAAGTTTCAAGATTCATCATTTTGGTACATCTATTTTTTCTGAAAGTGCCAGGAAACAGAAAATAATGATTGATATTGCTAGAGTTAAGCTTCTCAAGCAAGTCATTATAGCCATAATCTGTTAGAAACCTGTCGTTTTTATGTAATACTAGCGAACCCGACAGACGTTGTTCCGCCAAGTATCTGAACGCATGCAACACATTTCTTGATGATTTTATTATTTGTCTAAACTAATATGTATATCGGGGTGCCATTTTTATATATTAAAAAATGGGCCTAGAAGCACTATCAACTGATTTTGTACCATTTCGGGTCGGATTTGATCATATGACGCGAGAGCAAGTGGCGCAGAGCATGTACATGTACCACATAACCACATGACTCCAGATTTTCTATAGCATCTCTAAAACCACGGTCTAATATAAAAATGTCACCAGGCGGGTAAAACCAATGAAATACACCATCCACATTATTCAGTGCTTCATTTAAAATCTGGGCATCGGAGGTTGTTGCAGCGTATGGTCCATCTACCGCTATTATGGTTCCATTGCAACAAATGTATTTAAAAAAGGCTTTAAAAGATTTCGATACTTATGGTTGCTATAAGATTTTCTTTGAAAAAGTAATTAGTACTCTTCTGTAAATATATGTAAGTGCCATCAAGTATAGAGATGGCCTTTCTTTCTTCAATCGGACAATCAGGATTACCAAATAATCGCTCTGGCACAATGAGGTTCCTCTGTGCCACTTGCTCTCGCGTCATATGATCAAATCCGACCCTAAATGGTACAAAATCAGTTGAAAGTGCTTCTAGGCCCATTTTTTAATATATAAAAATGGCACCCCGATATACATATTAGTTTAGACAAATAATAAAATCATCAAGAAATGTGTTGCATGCGTTCAGATACTTGGCGGAACAACGTCTGTCGGGTTCGCTAGTATTACATAAAAACGACAGGTTTCTAACAGATTATGGCTATAATGACTTGCTTGAGAAGCTTAACTCTAGCAATATCAATCATTATTTTCTGTTTCCTGGCACTTTCAGAAAAAATAGATGTACCAAAATGATGAATCTTGAAACTTGTATAACTTCTATATCTTGGATCCTGCAACTTTTGCGCCATATTAACTATTGTTCCAAATGGTTAGTTCTACAAATATGTACCATTTTTTTTTGTTGGCCGGCACTTTTAAAAAAGGCCCAAAAAGAATGATCTCCTTTATGTTAAATTAAAAACTTTTGCTTTTTTTCATCTATTTGCAATAATTAATTGTAATATGCAATTTTAAAACCGAGAGCTTCATGAGCTTGCATTTTCGGTGATATTTTTCTTTGCAATATGTAATCATGTCATTTTGGAATCATGTAATTCTGACTAATTTTAGTAAATATCTTCTATACCACTAAAGGTATTACTCAGACCAGTATATATAGGTAATGTTCTACTTTTATTTTGAAATCTGTCACGTACTTGTTAAATGATTTTGCTACTGCCATTTGTTCTTTACATTTAGCTAACGGAGTGAGGTCATTGTGTCGGTCGTTGGACTACAAATTTGATACATTTCATACATATTTGTGAACTACCGTCGGATTTGCGAAAAATAGTTTTTAATATATGACAATTTATTTCAGAAAATCGATATCAAATCAATTCAAATTAACCTGGCTGTTTGTAATTAAAAAAATAAATAACAGTGCAACTATTATTAAAAAAAAAACAAGTCAGTTTGACAGATGACGTTTTTAAGTGGAATAATATTCCGCAGATCGATCTCAAGATATATGTCATCAAAATATTATGATTGTATTGTCAAATATTATAATGCGGTATGAATGGAAGAATCGTAAACAATTATTGTGAATGAAAATATATCAATTGATTTATATATGATTATTTCAGTAACTGAATAGGTTTTTGTTTTTTTTTACCTGTGCCTATTATAAAAATACGAATTTAACTACAATTTTAAGATATTATACACATTTGTTAAAAAAAACAATACCATCGATTTTTAGTAGACGATGCTGAAATATTACGTCAGAAAATTCTAATACATTACGTCTTCTTCTTAGACATTCTAGTACATTAATGTAATGTACAAATTATATTTTATTTAAAAGTAAAACGTTAATAATTTTTAGACGAATTAGGTTGAGTTGTTTTATAAAAGAAATGTCAGGTTACATTTCTTTATAATAAATGAAATGAGACTTGGAGATATTAAATGAGATTTAGAGATGAGATAAGTTTCTGGGTTAAATCTAGATTGTATTATGGAGCATAACTCATCCAGAAAATTGGTTAGAATGGATTTATTATAAGAACTATAAGCACAACAGAAATGTATGGACAGAAAAGAAGAATTACATAATATTAGAATTATATTGTTTTGATGCAAGTGACTTTTTTATATGTTAGTAATTAATTGTTTGTTAACGTAGCTAAGTTATTTAATATCATAAACTGAGAAGATTAATTTTAAAACCTTTTATATGATATAAACTTTGAATATAATACGTAAGTGTGAAAATGTTGAATTAAACTTATCTATAAAAAATAAATAGTAAAAAAAATACGCTTTCATAATTACTTAAGTAAAAAGTAGAATATATTTTTGAGAAATTAAAATAGAGTGATAAATAAAAGTAATTATTTTAATGTAAGAAGCGTGGGGCGGCTTTTGAAATTATTTTATAAAGAACGTTAGTCTTATAAGTTATAAGTATCTAGTAATGAGTGTTTTAAAATGTTTGTAAAAATCAGATTAATTAATTTGGAACTATGAAAACGATCGTAATATTATATTTCATATTACTCATCACAAATGACATGTTTTAAATTTCATTGTTTATATAAAATAAATAATAAATATTGTTTACAAAACAGATTTCGGCTTCGTTTCATATACCTATATTGTGACAACCGCATCGATATACTTTCCGGTATCGTTTTACGTGTTTCGTACCCATAGTACAAGTCGACATTGTTAAGTTAAATACGATTCGTTTAACAGTTTTTCATTGAACTTAACAGTTTATAGTATTGACGTACTTTGATAAATGAGACAGGTTCATGTAGTATGACTATGAAAATTCATACTAAGCGTATCTTCGCGGATAACGTAATTATAACACGGACTCGGAGTTTCTTGGAATTCTAAAAACATATTCAACCAATAGAATTTAATTATTTAAATTAAGTTCAATTGAAAAACTGAATTACGTAACAGTAAATATAGTAGACTTATCTTCTTCTTCTATATACATATATAAAAATGGATTGCTGTTCCTTAGTCTCGCTAAAACTCGAGAACAGCTGAACGGATTTATCTTATCTTAGTCTTGAAATGTTCGTGGAGGTTCAGGGAAGGTATAAAAGATGAAAAAATTTGATTCATTACTGGGAAAACCATAAAAACAGCCCTTTTCTATTTCCCATACAAAAGTTTTTTTTGACATTATATTTGACAACTAACTAATATGTCAATCATTCTGTTCGATTGAAACAGCAGAAACCTGATTATTTATGGCCTCTAGATCGGAATAGAGTTCGCCCGGTCAGCTATACATATATTACTAATGACGAAACTAACGCGGACGAAGTCGCGGGCAAAAACTAGTATTTTATAAATAATGTTGAAACATATTATATTTATGTATCTAAGCTTTTAAGATTAATTAACGCGATCCGTCGTGAGTATCGTCGAGATTGTATCGGTAGTTCCCAGCGACATCTATCCAAGGTCAAGCAGTGTTCCCTTCGACTGGCGCTCTCGTGGCGCATAGCCTGTCTGACGAACTTCCACGTAAGCGTCGCGCCACCACGGCCCTCCCCTCCCGCACTCCTCCCCACCCCGCCGACGTCCTCCCCTCCCCAATCCCTCCACCCCGCAGACATCCTCAATACATTCCTCGCTCACTCCAAATCGGCTAACACAATACGATCATATACTTAGTCACCGGCTACCGTTCGGACTGAACGCACGTCGTCACGTCCAGATACATTATATGATCGGAATTTATTCATTATCACTAAAAGAATTTTTTGCTAAACACTCAGCGACGTGTTGAGTAAGAAATTGTTTTAAATTTTATAAATAAAACGATGCGAGTAACGTCGAGTGTTTAGTGTAAGAACTGTGCTAATAGGAAAGTAAGATTAAATAATGTCATCATTAACCATGACGAATACAGTCACCAACGTGCATCTGAACGGAAAAGTGGAGACCAGTCTGAACGGACACAGGAAGAACGGTTACACGAGACACGAGAACTTAGACAAGACAGTGAGTATGGCTTGTATACCAAAAAACCACTACATTTATTTAAATAAACATACAAAACACAAAACCCCCACCCGAAGTGACCCCTAGTTAACAACCCCAAAATGTTTGAACACCACAAACGTGATATTCACAAAGTTTTCTAAAATGCAATCAGTGAAAGCGTTCTACGTGTGAACTACTGGAGAAAGTTTATTAGCATAATATTGAAAACATTTTTTTTTATATAATGTATTGTACTTATTACCATGAGATAAAAAATAATTGCGAAAATGTGTCAATGTTTACACAGTTACAGTTACAGCACTCACTGATAACGCTCTGTTAGTCATTAAAATCCATAGAATTAAATAATCACAAAAAAATCTACATTTAATTAAACTTCATCGGTTTTTATAAGAAAAAATCGTAAAATTAAAAAAAATTAAGTTTATAAAGTTTTGCAATTACATAATTATTACAATATTTAATTTGGTTTGCGATTTTTTATCATTACGTCAATCACTATAATCTCTTTTCACACTGAACTCGTTTGCCGTCATGGTTCCTGTGCGTGAATGTTAAATCTTGGCGATTTGCATTTCAAAATGTCAAGCGACTAAATACAACACCAAGGAACAAGGTACAACTATTGAATATTCATACAATAGGCTGACGTGAAATTATAAATGTTTATAGAATGTATGCTATCATTGTTGAATTGAAACGAAAAATTTCTGAACGATTCATCAAAATAAAAAATAAAATATATAAATAAGCATCTCTCTATATTCATTGATATAAAGCTTTTATATTGAATCTCAAACCCAAAAAATAAAAAGCTATACATTATGACATTGCTGAGACCTTGAGAGCTTTGGAGGTTTTTGCTTTTTATTTCATTTTTGTTCACTCAAAAATAAAAACGTCTTAACATTTCTGAACGGAGATTATTATTTTAAACCACACAATATCTTTTACAGTCATTGTACGGACATTGTAATAAAATATACAGTTAGACCGCAAGCTATGAACTTCTATCTGGCTTATCGAACCGGATCCTAAAGCCGGCTCTTGACCCGCACAGCTGATAGGCTTCTGGAAAAAACGCGGCCAGATAACCCCGTGTCACGCGCGGGAGTCAAGGGAACGAACGCGGCGTTCTAAATTTGAAATTGGGAATGACAATTATGCCATAGGTTTTTTTTTTTTTTGGTTATGTTCGTTCCGTTCAGAACAGGCAAAGAGAACAAAGCCCATACAGCCATGTCTTTTGTATTTTGTATCTTTAATTATGCCATAGATAATATATTTATAGAACGCGAGCTAAAAGCGTTCACGTAAGAAAGTCATAGTGAACATATTTGATTTTTTTTTTAATTATAATCGAAAACAACAAAATTATCGTTTTCTTTTTATCGTCGAAACGAATTTCATGTTTGGCTTGCAATTTAAAATCTCTACAGCGTGTAATAAATGAATGTGTATGGCGTTTTATTATTACAGAACAAAGGCCCCGACCTTAGGCGCTGGTTTATTTTACTCATTGACGTAGATTTTTTTTTTGACATTGACGTTTAAAAATAAACTAGATGATAATTCGTTTCCATAGCACCTATACGAATAAAATTACTATAATTGTGGGAAAAAAGCTGGTTTATTTACGTAAGACGTCTAAATGACATAATGGATACTTTTGCTTATTTCGTTTCATCATTTGACTCTGTAATACATATTTTAAACTTGAGATTATTTAGCTACTATTTTAATAATTATTTTGTAACATTTATTAACACAGTGTATTTATTTAAATATTCATTGTGTGATTTAAACCCATAACATTTGAATAGTCATGCGCTTGAAGTTTCTTGAACAAAATTTACATAATTTTGCGTTGAATAGCCGCCTCTTTATTATCTATATAGTTTCGTATTGAAAAATGTTTTCAAATATATTATTATTAACACTCATAGAATATTTATTCAAATGTTTCATAATTATTAGATATTTTTGTTAAAAACATGTACATGTACGTCATATATGTTAATAGCAGACGAAATATTTTATTTTATTTAGCAAGAAAAGACGATTAAGTACGCGGTAAATATCTGGCAGTAGAGAAAAAAACAAATTACACTCTCAGTGGCATTGAACACGTGAGTGACGTCACAGAAAAATAAAGCGGGAAAAACAGTAAACGATTATTTAATAAGGAAATTTTTATAGTTTATTTTATGTTTCACGCTTCATACCAATAATGAATATATGTGAACGGTAATTAGGATTTGTAATATGTGTATTAAATTATTTAATGATGGAAAAAATGAATAATGTAACAAAAGTTGACAATTCTTTGAGCGGGTCGTTTTCGTAATGTTTATTTTTGTCATGTGGCAATATGCAGCGTTTTGTTTCATCAGATTTGAAAGATTAATCGATATGCCGTTTGTTGATAAGAAAAACGTGTTGTTTTTGGGAAACAATGATAATAAGTTGGTGTGATTATAAAACAATAAGACGTTGATAAAAAAAAATATAATCTTTGATATAAATTTTGAAAGAAGGAAATGTAATGCTACAGATTATTAAAATGTTTTATTATCTGTCAGCAGGTAGTTTAATACAGATAATAATTAATTATTTTTGTAATATTTTTTAGCATGTATTCATAGTTGAATTGACAAAAAAACTATTTATCGTCATTTTGTCATTTTCTTAGTTATTTTATTATTAAGACATGGAAGTATCGAGTAATTAAAAATAAATGAAACCAAGGTTTCTTATATACTAGGAGTTTTTTTTATTATTTTATGTCAACATAATCTCGACGTTCCGGTTTTTTATAGCACTTTTTATATAACAGTGATCACGGTCAGACGAGATGAAAGAAAAATAAAAAGAAAGAAAGAATAAATAAATTCTCGGGTCAACTATCCATTGCAGCAGTGAAAATACTCGTATCAATCTGCTAAATAAAAATAAATGTATATCACTTGTTCACTATTTAATATGATTTGCTTTTTAATTAAATCAAAGCATAAACGAATTATTTATAAAGAATTAAAAAAAACTAATATTTCAGACCATTACAACAATTTTTCTATTAACTATGATAAGTTGATCATTTCATTCATAACAAGAATTTTCGGAACTTTTATAAGTGTCTTCTAATTTATAAATATATGAAAAACGTTACTAAATAATTAAGTTTTAATGATTTATTATTATATTCATAGCTGCTAAAGTACTTGATAAATCATCTAACACGAAAAGGTCCATTGTTCGTGTAGTGCTGAGCTAGGAAGCGTGAAGTGTGGAAAAAAAGTGTTTACGAACGTGACTAAGGGCTAGATAGAAAAACGTTTAATGACTACACTATTAATTAGCACAGATAAACATGTCATCATAATAATATCACAGATTATTAAAAAAAAACAGATTATATTTAATGAGATATTAATTGCGGAAATTGAAACGTATACAGCCAATGTAGTTATTTGTTACTCAAATACGTAGGTCTCAAATATGTAGGTGAAGCATTTGCTTACAAAGTATGTTTAGAAAGTCTATGTACACAGCGGTTTATCTAACTCGTGTGTTCAAGGCAAATGAATCAGTATTATTTTGTACGAAATTATATGTAGCTATTTTATTTTTTATTTTTTTAAATATAAAGCTTATAACGTGTTTAATAAGTATATTTATAAAACTGTAATTAATTAATATCTTGGGCATGTCAAGAGCTCATATCAATTCATTCTTGGAACGTACTTCGAAGGCAGACCTAATAGGTTCTTTTCAAATTTAGTAAAGTGCAGAGAGGAGCTTGGACGGTGGAGGTGAGCGTATAATGTGCGTTAGTTAAGGGGACCCTTAAACCTACACTTGGGCCGCAAGTCCCAGGCACTGTTGAAGCTCCTCTCCCTGCAACGCGATGGACCCGGCACCCGCACGGTGAATCCATGGAATGCTAAGACTTAAGAGTTTTCGCCTCTATAACTTTCATAATAAAAGCTTCGTTAAGATAAATTTTATATACATATAATTCAATGAAAATTTAATAATATATTTATATTATTCAAGTTGATACATACTATCAGAACATATCCATTAACAAAATAACCGTTATCAGAATTAATCAAATCTAAAATCGGAAGTAACTGTTCGTTCAGAAATTTATGCAAAAAAAAAACTTAGTTCAGCTATAAAAAAAATCGCTATATATTTTATACCTAAATTATTTAGTATTAGGAATTAATTGGTATACATTAATGTATACTAAATATAGTCGTCCGGTCATAGTGGATGCTGATATGATAGTACATCACGCCACTCCGTTATCAAGTAATCACATTTGAACCTCAACATTGTGTCATAGCGGCCGACGATGAGTAATTGTTATTTTTATTATGTATGTACATTCATACATACGATTAGTCAATCGGTAATTTTTTCGTCGAACATAATATTGGTGATTGAAAAAAATTTATCATATATATGTACATATATATATATATCTTTTTTTAAGTATATAAATTGTATAAGAAATACATAGATTGTATTTTCTATTATATACTTATAAGACTGATACACATAATTCGTAGATTCGCTTTTGTTTCAATGTACGTGTCATGAAACGTCAAACAATGACATTACTATTCTGCCATTCAACTTGAAATAATTAATCAATTATTATGGTCTAGTATTAAATAAAAATTATAATATAATTATACTTTTACTTTTTTATAGTAATTTTCTTACTCAAGTTGATAATTTCTCATATAATTGATACTCTGATTATAGTAAATTTCCGTCGTCAGTAAAAGTAAATGATATTGGACAATTAATGGTATTGCGTCATATAAGTAACTGTATAGACGTGCCTGGCACCGCGCCAAGTTTACGAGCGGGAGACGTGATGTCTGTGGAACATTTTTCTTACCTACTCTTATCTTGCATTCCGCGACATGCATTATTTATTTGAAATCTCCTGTTACGTAACTAAAAATAGGGGAATACATATCAGGATTAATGGATTTAGGACGTTTGGGGGAAGATTCATCGATACATTATCTCGTAAGAAATAAATGACGAAAGAAACTTTTAATTTAAAATAACACAGAGGGAACTTTATATCAGATTTTGTTTTTAACTAAAATATGAGGAACTTTCATATTGAGAGGAATAAAACCGACATACGAGTCCGCAATCACGGTTGCTGCAAAGTAACCGAAACGTCAGGAGTCTGGAGTTAATATAAGAAAAATTGCATATTAATTCCGAAAATTTTGTTTTATTTCAATGAATACTCGCTAAAGTCTTGATCTTATAATTTGCATACTTAATTGTCTTATTTGTTTGTTTTTTATTACATTTTGTTTCATTAAATTTAAATAACTCTTTTCTCGTGTACGTGTTAGATCTCAGACACGTTTAAATGCAATAGTTTCCGATAATTCTAGATAGTTTCGTGATCAAATATAAGTGTAGCTTTAATAGAAATAGATGTAAGACATAGTAATCAAATTTTTACCACAATGATATCGGAAGTATTCAAATAAAACAAAATGTTTCTTATGTATATGATACTAGTTTTTGCCCGCCACTTCGTCTAAGTTAATTTCGGCATTAGTAATATATTTATAGCTGACCGGACGAACAATATTTCGCGTTATAAGCTAGAAATAACAAAATTTTGGAATTTCTTAAGTATTTTTTCTTTTTCGATTGATGTCCGTCTCCTGATTCTAAGCTATCTCCCCACTATTTTTCAAATATATACCTAAACCCTTCTTGAGTTATAAATAGTATAACTAACACAAGTTTCTTTTTTATAGATTAGTGTGTTATTATAATTTTTTTTAATTTATTTCAGTCACTTAGACACGCGGCGCCCTTCAGCACAGATCCGATAGCTGTTGCTGAACGCGAAAGATGTTCGTACGGCAGGATACCGAGGGCTCAGGCTGTGGCCGGTACAGCTCCTAGGAAGGTCAGGGTGTACTCTGATGGAATCTACGATATGTTCCACCAGGGACATGCGAGGCAACTGCAGCAGGCGAAGACTGTCTTCCCTAATGTGTATCTCATTGTTGGAGGTGAGTGATTCACAGCGAACTGATTGAATGTATGAATGGAGGGAAGGATGAATGTATGTATGAATGTTAGATGAGTGATCATTGCCGAGAATTTAAAAAAAAACATTGTTTTGATACTACGCACGCGTGATGTTCGGTTATATCGCGTTTCCAAAAGAACCTTTCAAAAGTCTAGGATAAAAACTATCCTATGTTCTTTCTCAAGGTCAACTCTATCTCTGTACCAAATGTCATTAAAATCAGTGCAGTGGTTAAGGCGTGAAAGCGTAACAGACAGACAGAGTTACTTTCGCATTTATAATATTAGTAGGGATTAGTAATTGGATTTAGTTAATGTAATATTTGACCTAATCTCATCTCTGCTCGTTTCAAGCTTGTTAATTTAGATAATGTCTTATTTAATATACGATTAAAATCCGTAGATATAAATTCGATAGACCAAGATTTATGAAGCATAAAATTTTTATTATAATTTTTATATTAAATTACGCTTTTTATGATTATAATACATCTCATATATTATATTATGTAACTATATGATATGAGAATTTATTTTCTTGTCGATGCCATAAATTATTGTTTATCAAATGCAAATTATCAAGGATTAAACATTTCGATACAAAAAATACGATTATTGTTAGTAAATTATTAAATTAAATCACATATTTTCAGTTATATTTTGAAGAAAGTTTTTTTAATCGCCGCGATCATTGAACGATCGTTTTTTGAAGCGTTTTTTTTATATAAAAATAACTCATTAATTTGCGTGACATTTCGTTCGACGAAATAAAGATGGGTTTTATTTTTATTATATAATGATATATAAGAAGCGAGGACAGGACCTTGTTTCTTTAAAATGGTTATCTGATCTTATAAAGACTTATATATTTTTCTTTAAATTAATAATCATTATCGAAGGTGATTTTTATATTATATGTTATATAGCAATTAAGACGTTTTTTTTATATACAATATAATAATATTAAAAGTTTAAAAGAAAATAGAGAACGAAAAAAATATTGACCGAACTGGATTCGAACCTTCACTATTTAATGTAGCATTTCAAACACTTATCAAAATAAACTATCGTGAACTGGCTTAAATAATTTATTATTCATATATGTATTAATGTTATACAAAAATGTAAACATTTAAGAACATATATGTATATATAGTTATATATTTAGAATATTGTGTAGTATGTATGTAGTTATGTATATTATATATTATGTAGAAGTAATTAGTAAACAAAATATGAGTGATCACAGATGCCTCGCATCGTGTCATCTTATCTTATAAAGTATATTTTTATCATGTATCGTACGATTTTAATTAAAACGTGTGATAATGTAATTACGACCTTGTACTAAAGAAATTTTAGATAGCAAAAGTGGAGACTTAATATTTATAGCGTAAGTAGTTTTCATGGTTACGTACGATACGTCAATAGTTCTTCATTCATTAATCTTGACACGTTATTAAAATATGTATGTGATACGTCAAAATATTCGTATGCAGTATGATAATGGAAACTTTCACTACGCATATAGCATGCTTATTAAGGGTTGCCGTTTAATTTAGTGACATATTTTTTAAACTTTATATATACATATATCTCATTCTATAAGTATTATTCATACTGATCTTCAAGGACTGCTCTCGTTAAGGAGTGAAGACGTGTCCATTAATTAATTCCATGATTAATTAATGAAGCTTATATATAACCTACATAAGATCATTACATATGTATATGCATAAATTTAAATAAATTATTTTAATATATCTCTGTCTATATAAAACTTTCTGCGCAGTTTGAGATAATATAGTTAATACATAATCATTATTTATGATACTTAATTTAAATATATCTTTTTCTTAAGCCATACGCTTACTACGTGTTTGCATTTCAATTTTACATAGCGTTTCACGTTTTTATACTGTTAGAACAGTAATCAGCGATGATTATTCATAATTGAATAGAAACACTTTGTTTGATGCAGGTAGATGAAATACTTGGATTAAGAATATGTCTGGATATATAGAGATAGGTTTGAAGATTATATGAGAGTAGAAATATACTCATCATCATCATTTAGCCAATCTTGGTCTACTGCTGGACATGGCCTCTCCCAATTCGCGTCACAATACCCGGTCCTCCGCCTTCCGCATCCTTCATTATATACTGGGTCGTATTTATATATATTTATGAAAGTATTTTACGATAGAAACCATAATAACTAAGTTATGATAACTCAAACTATAAACTTCGCGTTAAATGTCAAACTTTTCATATGTATGTACATTCATATGTATGAATTTCTTCCAATGTTTTAAACTAGTCTAAATATAAATATGTGATTATAATATATGTGATTTTAGTATATAAATATAATAATTGGTATGCTTGTAAGTGGATTTACCACAAGTGTGCATCTTCAAAGTGAATAGATACTTTCCAGTTTATTGAGTCCATTGTTATTATCATTTAAATATAATTCGTAGGAAACTTGTGTTAAAGTAACTGATAAAGATATTATGACTAAAGCCAGATTATAATGATATAATTTTATTATTATTACATACAAGTATATATCCATTGGTTTAATTATGTACTACATATATAGGTATATATACTATTAATATATCTCTTATGTAATTCTTTGTGGACAAAAATCTTCAACAATGAATCTTATCTACTACAAGTAGCTTAAGAAATTCGTTTCTATTATACATGTTATGTATTAGAAGTAATTTATACTTCTTGTATATATTGAACTATATATATTGAATTTAACTCTTTAATTAATTTAATCTTAACTTTATTTCGTTTGAAACAAATTTATTACCAAAGTCTAAAACTGTCTTAAAATATATACATATACATATAATTATATAATTTTATCAATTGAAACATATTAATGTCATGGTTTAATAAATCTTGGGACGAATTCAAAGGATTCATAGTAATTTAGCTTTTGAACTTGTAATAACTGATGTGAATGTAAAATTGTTCAATTTAATTCCATTATTCATAAACTGTGCTTTATTTGGTGATGAATAAAAAAATACTGATTAATATTTAAACGGCTAATAGAATACTTCAACATAATATTTAATATGATGTAATAGGAACTTGCATAGTGTATAACATTTAAATGGTTTTAAATGTAATTACACCTTTTTTGATTAATTTTTTTCTTTTTTTAGTGTGCAACGACAAACTAACACACAGCCGCAAGGGTCGGACAGTAATGACTGAGGAGGAGAGGTACGAGGCTGTGAGACACTGCAGATATGTTGATGAGGTACACAAATATACTATGACATATATATATATGTATTATATACAACGTGTAACATAATTAACGCACACCCTGAAAGTAGTTTGATCAGAATCGGATACTGGATCGATTTTGATAGTTTTTTATGTAGGTCATTTTTTTTCTCAAATTTAGATAGAACTAATTAAATTATAGTCACCCTACACACAGTTATCTAAACACTTCATAGAAACGAAAATTAATGGAAACGAAAATGGATCGTAAGTCAGGGTATTAAGATTTTTAAAATGAAATATTTAATTAGTAATCATCATTCAATTAAAGAAAACTGATACTTATTTCAAGGCTAAAATAGTATTTAATAATAACTACGCACGCAACACCATAGCGACAACCGGCACACAGCAAGGTCACTACAGTGCATAAAAGAAAGCCGCGTAATACAAAAATTATTACTTTCTCCTTCTTTCTTCGGCTTAATAACATTACAATAGAGCGAGACGGCAGGCATAATTCCGGGAATCAGAGTAATAATAACTAAACATCGAAGTCAACAAAATGTGTTTTGGGTAAGTTAGTTACGCCGCGTCCACCTTATCGAAAAGAGGTCAAGTGTAAAGTGCAAATAAAATCTTAGTCGCGCATTTCGCTGTGTCGTTTCGGTACACTAACATTCAATACATCAAGTACCTACGCACATGTCCATTGACCTCCTAGATCAGCTGATTTGACGCGACTCGACTTTTTTTTGTGGGGGCGAATTAAATCGCTAGTTTATAACACAGAGATAACAAGTGCCGAGGAACTAAAAAATAAGATAATAACCGCCTTTGTAAAAGTGAAAAGTGACATTGCAGTATTATCTAAAATAAAACCACAATTGCGAAAACGGTCATTAAAGTGCATTAAACAAGGCGGTGGACATTTTGAAAATGTTTTAAAACGACAACGCTGTGCGAGTGCAAATTAAACTGTAAGTTTGTTTATGATCTTTAAATTATTGTAAATATTTTGATACACACCATTTAAACAGGCCGACTGTGTTTAACTTTGTCGTAGGTATTGTGGTGTCTATTCAAATCACGCGTTATCAGCTGTTTAATAATTCTTATTTACAAATTTAATTTAACAAATCAGTAATTATAAAATATTGGCTTCACATTAAAAAGAAAATTCAATGTCAACAATCTAAAGCTTGAAAAGTGTGATGGAAAGAAGTATCATAATGTATGTTGTTATTTCGTGTACTTATTATTACCTACTTCTTATTATTGTCGGACGGCACTCGGAGAGAGGTTCGCGGGCGCGGCGAGTACAGAGTGTCGCTGAATAGCGGACCATATTATTTGCACGAAATTGGGATAACTAATTTCACAAATAAAAAATTCAAACTCACATATAAATAATATTTGGTGTATGCATTGCGTTTATATCATTATATACGCATTGGGGTATTTGAGGGTGTGCGTTAATTACGTTACACGTTGTATATTGTATCTGTACATTAAAGACATGGTCACATCACTAATGAACTGTCATCGTGACATCCATTCAAGATGTGACAGTTGTTAAGTCTGTTGCCATATATAAGAAGTAGAAATAAATATCTTGGTTTTGGTAACGATTTTGTTAAAACATTAATAGTCTCTTACCTTTTTGTAACATTTGTAGTAATTGCTAGGTAAAATCGTTTAAAGTATTTTAAATTTTCAAGTTTTAAATGAAGATAGAAGAAGTTATATGCATGTATGAAGAATGTATATATGTATTTTTTTTATTTCCAGGTGGTTTGCGACGCCCCCTGGGAGTACGACGAGGCGTTTCTGGAGAAGCACAAGATAGATTTCCTGGCGCACGACGACATCCCTTACACCACCGAGGACTGTGAAGACACGTACGCCATGATCAAGGCAAAGGACATGTTCGTGGCCACGGAAAGGACAGAAGGTCAATATTATTAATTTTATTCTATCTGGCAATATCCCAGCTATAGCCAGGGTCTGTCTTACATGCTGTGAATAGTTTTGGCTATTTTATTAGTGTTTAAGATATCTGTTTTTTTAAGGTGATTGTAAATTGTGTCTTTCTTTCTTTATTTTTATATTATTTCTGAACGTATAATCTATAGACAAAGGACGTTTGGATACGTGAACTGATTTTGTATTTACATACATTATACAAAGTATTGGATAAGATTATTTTATAGACATATATAGAAATAGAGGATAAATAATCTTCATCTAATGTATAAAATATAAATTATTAAGTTATCGTTTGTTTGGCCTTTGGCTTCTATTTTAATATTTAATTAATGGTTTTTATAACTCGTAAAAGCATTTGCTTAGTTTTTTTTTGTGTATAGAATAGGATGGAAACATTACCTCCTTGAGGTTTTTTATATCATTTACCTCAATGATACAAAAAATCTAACGATCGGGATAAAAAAAAATATTTGTATAATCTTAATGTTTTTATGCTTTATTTTAATATCAAACTCGACATTCGATCACGAGTAAGATAAAAAAATCTATTACAAATATCTCATTTATATTTGTCTACTATCGAAGCTTTAAATCTAATCTCATTTTCCGCATCATAATATAAAACTATTATATAAAAGGAAGGAAAGCTATTTAAAAAAAATATATGGACTCTAGTTAAAACAGTTCTCGTTTTATTCATTTATTTTTGTCAACCACAACAACTATATTTATTCATTTATTTATTTATTCATTTATTGTTGTCAACCACAGGCGTGTCGACATCAGACATAGTAGCCCGCATAGTCCGCGACTACGACATCTACGTGAGACGGAACCTGGCACGCGGATATTCCGCAAAGGAGCTGAACGTGTCCTTCCTCAATGAGAAGAAGTTCCGCTTACAGAATAAGATGGACGAACTCAAGGACAAGGGGAAAAAGGTTGGTGTTGTTATATAATCGGGTGTTAGAGGAATAGGGTGGGCTACCCCTTGTTTTTCAAATAATGGTATGAAAGAGAATGTTGATCACCTCTAGGGAATGCAATCTCGAAGCGAGATCTCGGGAATTTCGAGATCTCAGCTGGAATCCTAAAAAATTATCGTTTTTCTTAAGTAAGTAAAACGCAAAGAAAACCATTTAGTTTTCTTTATTACGAGAGTACAGATACAGAACGAATTGGAAAATAAAACCCTCATTTATTTAGTAATCATTTACTATTAATAATAATAATTAAGCCGTTAATGAACATAAGAATCACAATTAAGTTTTACAAATTAAAATTACCAGTCTTTGGTTTATAAAGATATAAAAATTAACAATATCTCTAACGGTAAAGAATTTTAACAACAAATAGACTCTTTATTGCGCAGTAAACCGTTTTTATTTTTCATATAAGAACATGGATCATAAATGTAGTAAACAGTTACAGTAACTACTTATCTATAGACTTAAGTTGAACCTATATTAGAGTACAAAAATAATAGTAAATATAAAAGAAACAAGTCTTATGAATGGTTTTGGAAATAACTCCTTATAATACAGAGAGCGCTTAATGTGCTTTCAGACATACGACACCTTGTGTATATTCAATATCGGCCGAGATCTCGTCATTTATGCTTCGAGATTAATCTCGAAAAATAAGGCGAGATCTCGTGAGATCGAGATTGCATTCCCTAATCACCCCTTCTGATTCAAAAAAATTTTTGAAGGAAAGGGTTGGTTACCCCGTACTATTCAAAAAAAAAATTGTAAGAAAAGGTTGATCACCCCTTGTAATTCAAACAATTTTTTGAAAGAAACTTTCATCAATCCCTCAGTTATTAATTTACTTATTTTACATACTTGAAAATTGAAATATCATTTGAAAAATGCTTTTATACTTGTAATCAATCCAAGCCTAGTGTTATTTGTAAACAAAGTTTTATTTTTGCTTTTTATCAACTTGTTGAAATAAAATTGAAACTGCTCCAATTCAATACATTTAACCCAAATAATACTAAATACTGGAAGCCTATGATATAAATGGCTAAAATATTATTCCCTACTAATAATATATATCATTTTCATCCAGGTGATGACGAATATAGGTGAAAAACGTGTGGATATCTTAACCAAGTGGGAGGAGAAGTCTCGGGAGCTGATTGATGCTTTCCTCCTGTTGTTCGGACCAGATGGCAGGTTGTCCAGTATCTGGAACGAGTCCAAGGGCCGTCTGATGCAGGCTCTGTCACAACCACCCTCACCGCACTCCTCATCACCGCCCAGCGAGAACGGAGACCACTCACACTCACCATCTCCTGAACCTGAACACAGGTTAGTGTGGAACATTAAACTATACTAGCTGCGCCCGGCGGTGTTACCCGCGGATTTCCCGGATGTAAAGTAGCCTATGTGTTATTCCTGGACGTCAGCTTCCTGTATACAAAATTTTATCAAAAATCGGTTCTGCCGTTTGAGCGTGAAGAAGTAACAAACATACACACACTCACAAACTTCTGTAAAGCTAATTCTGTAGCTAGTCGAATAATGAGAGATATAGAGATGAGTTAGATTGTGAATAAGTACAGAGGTCTATGTTTGTATGTATATACACAGACAGTGGCGGCCGGTGGGTAATCGAACCGGTGGTGCACTTTACTAAAATATTAAAATTAGAAAATGTAACAAAACATAACGAGATGTCAATCACGGCTCAATTCGTCATACATCGGGTGCTCTCGGTAATCTTCGGCCGTTCGTGCGGCGCTCGAGAACCGACTCGTTACTCGGTACATTTCTATGAACTATCTTTTGTTTCACGCGTCAGGCGTATTAATTCGTGTCTCATACAAGATGTATTAGCAGTCCTCGTGCACTCACCGAAGCGCACGAGATATTAGTTTAGTAAAGCGCTCAAACTTTTTGACCATAATTGGGAAATTTAATGTTTTATACGTTTTTTGTATGTTTAAAAAATAAATATTAAAATGGTAATTTAAAAATAAAGATATTTTGTAATTTTTAAATCTTTTGTAAGAAAATATTTTGTAATTTTTAAATCTTTTGAATTGGTGGTTCAGCGCACGAGTGCACTTAAGGTACAGCCGCCACTGTACACAGATATATATGTATATCAAAAAGAGACAGTAGCAAAAAGACTATTTGTTTGTAGATAGTTACTGATGCTCATAATCCTATTTGTCTGTATTATTTAGCTTCTCTTGAAAAAAATTTCATTTTGTAGAAATAGTTTGTTTATGTGGGAAAGTGTCTACTTGTATGAACCCATTTAGATGAAGTTCTGTATTATACATAATAATGGATAACTTGAAACACAAATTGAATACTATAGTACAAATATCAACCATAGTATTTTTTATTAGTTTATTTTTGTATAAATAAATAAGTATATAAATGTACATATTTGTTCCAGAGGGTCGGCCTCGCCCCCACCACCTAAATCTCGTCGGTGTGATCTGTTGTGGGAGGAGCAAGCAGGTAACTGGGTAATTATTAGTAGCTTGTCTTAGCTAACACATGACACTAGAACACACGCTGACGCTGAGTTTGTGCACTAACATTGTTTGTAGTATAATTGAGTAGATTTTATATATACCGTAGCATCAGAATGTAGTCTTAATAATTGTTTAGTATATGTATGTAGTAACATAACACTAAATATGATATGTATAGAAACATAAATGTAGTTAAGAATTGTATGTATGTAGATGCATCGAGCTTTGACCGTGCTGAGTTCTCGGAAGAGGCCGCACAGCGCCAGTTGACGGACGACGGCTCGGACAGCGACGACGACTACCAGGACACCAGCCCTTATCTATAACATACATTATATAGATATAGTATAGATATACCAACTAGAGCATAGATAGACTTACAACGATCGGTGGTAACACACCCTGTATATACATATATACACATCGATGGATTTATAACAGACTTCAAACAAAATTATCTATTGTAGATAGTATTGTCTATGCCCGGAGATTTATATTTATAAAAATATGCATTGTGTTATTATAAACCGAAATATTATAAATTATGCTTACATAATGATGATGAATGAAACATGTTTTTGTTGAATTCGCGGATGTTGTGATCGAATACGTAGTTTATTGTTTTGAAGTCGTTTCATGAATGGCGAGCCGATCGTGATATTATGATATTAGTAAATTCGTTCATCATATCATTATGACACGGATGTATCATAGATATATTATAGTATTTTTAAACGGCGTCCCATCGAAGTGTCGTCTCGACATTTGGATGACAGTCGCGTTTGTCAAATTATGTTAAGTGTCAGGTCGTGAGTCGCCCGCTGATTGAGTGAATGTTATTTAATCCTATTAGTTTTTAATGATAATTTTATTTATATATGTTTAGTTTAATATTTTTCACATTAATGTATCGCTGGATGCCTGTGTCGTTCACACCACACGTCGTGGATATGAAATCTTGGCAGATATTATTTGTATAGTACTTTTTGACGGTTGATTAAAGAGGTGCTTATATTATCTTGTCATTTTATTTAACCATATTCCTAATAATGTATGAATGAAAGTTTTTTATTATAGTGATTATAATTAGATATAAAATCGATACAAAAACAAACTTGATCATAAGTCATATTTATTACAGGGAAAGGGTAATTGATAATAGAAAGTATTTTTTGTGACACTTTCTGGAAAGAAAGTTGCCGATTGTAAACATTTTATATTATGAACATAAAGTTCTAAACAATGTTCCATTCTATATTAACTTTTTATATAAAACTTAAAATTGGTCTGTATAAAAAATTTTGCTTCATCTGTGTTCATGAAGAATCTGTGAAATTAAATACATTCTAAAATTTTAATTTACTTATTAATCTTTAACCATTTCCTAAAATATTAGAATTTAAAAGAAATGGTAAAATCAAATCAAACTTGAGAATCTATGGCAAATAAGACAACTTAAAAATGCACTACATTTGACATACAAATGTTTCCATAAAATTTGGTGATGCATTTTTACTGAATAATTGAATTAATCTAGTGGATTTGTATAAGTAGAATATGCAATGACTAATATTGGTTTTAAATAATAATGCAACTCCAAAGAAAAAAAACTATTATTCTGAATGAACTAACATGTAGAATATACATCTAAAAAGAGGACTTACAGGAATAAAATAATTTGTATACTCAGAGTAAATAATAAAAAAATTAAACTTATGTTTCGAGATTACTGTGTATTTTATTATTTAAAAAACTACATCCTCCATGTTTCTGTTACTTTGAAGCAACTGTGTTTATCCAAAGTTATCTAAAAATATTAGTTTAATTTAAATAAATACTCATGGAAGTCTAAGATCTCATAAAAAAATGGGGTTTTTCAAACAAACATTTTTATCCAATATATTATTAAAATGTTTTACTATTCCAAAAAACCCTCACTGATTAATGTTTTCATATAGATTACTATATTATTACTAATTAAATTTGAAAAGAAAAGAACAGAAAGACTAAAATAGTTTATTGTAAAATAAATAAATGCCTACAAATGAGATAAGATAATACAACAGGAAGCTTGTTCAGAATGTTTCATGATATAATATAAAATGTTGTTTCGACTACAACACTTGTAACACTTGTACTTAGAACTAAAACAATCATAGCACTTATAAAACTATAATCACAGGGATACAAGTCAATAGTATTCATTTAAGATCACAAATCCTCTCTTTCTGTTTTATCTCCTTTGGTTTTAATATCATCAAAAAGGCAGGAGTTGTCTGTGTTCTTCAAGGCATGTTCGGTACACAAGTGATGCTTTAAATCCACTTCACCTTGGTGATTCCAGTACCAGTCTTCTATGGCACCTTCATTTTCTTCCAACAGACTCTCACATTGTGATTTCATTTGCGTAATTTCAGCGGAGGGTTTATCCCACAATTCAAGTGGTATGCCAAGATCAACCTTCACACCCTTATCAACAAGTCCATGTAAAGTTTTAAATGTTTGACTCATGCCTTTCGCAAATCTAGTGCTGTCTTCGCGCTCTTTGTGTATATTATACTCTAGTATTTTCTCACAAACACCTTCTATAGATTCTATCAAACGTAATTCCGACTTCTCATACTTTGTCTTCTTTTTAGGTTTCACATCGTCTAAGGAATATCCAATTTCAATCACGTCATGAACTTTGCCGGTTTCTTCAAGCCTACCTTGCAATTCAGTCGCTAATATTTTACATACTTCGCATCGATTCGCAAATTTAACACCTAAATCTTCTTCAGTTTTTACTTCAACATCACGGCTACATAAAACAAGGCTTATAAAAACGCAGAATAAGTAAGCACATATACGAAAAGCCATTGTAGAGAATATTTTTTCAAAAAATCGTTTTACACAAACGAATGAAAGATCATTGAACACTAAGCTGTCATTCATAAAATA
The DNA here is from genome assembly GCA_916720795.1 of Danaus chrysippus. Taxonomy (NCBI): domain Eukaryota; kingdom Metazoa; phylum Arthropoda; class Insecta; order Lepidoptera; family Nymphalidae; genus Danaus; species Danaus chrysippus. The sequence continues at coordinate 11,180,479 of CAKASE010000074.1, read as the reverse complement.
CAAGGATGTCAAATTTAAAGTTCTGACTTGGATGCTTGCTATTCGTCAATTTATACTTTGTAACAAACATTTTTTTCTTATAGGTAAGAAGTTGTTTCAGAAATTGTTTGCTTATGATGGATACATATGAGAAGCAATATAATAGCCCAGAGGATGTTTGTGCGTCACACCAAACGTTTTTTTCTGGATTTGAGAATTTTAAATCCCACTCTGTCAATAGCGCTTACTCATCTTGGGTAACCAATATCCAAAAAACCATGCCATACATGTCAATGGGTATTACGAGCTCACTACGAATAAAAACAAAATTGTACGCGGTACAAGTAAAACCTACTAAAAGACTTTGGCCTGTTCAGAACTAACATCAATTCATTCTTAAAACGTACTTCGAACGGAGCCCTACCAGGTCGTTTTTGATTTGATTAGTTAGAGAAAGAAGCTTAAGATCTACACTTGAGTCGCTAGTCCCAGTCCCAATGAATGGAATACTCAGAAGTTTACGTCGTGCGTTTTCATTGGAATAATAAATTCCAAAGATTTACATATGTCTAGATGTTAAAACTTTAAATACCTACCATAATGTAGTAATGTTATATATCAGAGACCATGAAAAAAATGTTTAAGAAGTATCCCAGTATCACTACATATTATGTAGAATACTAATTAAAAAAGAATTTAAAGTAGGCGATTCTCGGTTCACTCGAAAAATAGCCTCCGTTGCAAGTTGGGGGAATTCACCTCAGCGTTTCAGACCGAACTAAATTTGGTGGTTCGTCCTAATTTTATTATAATAACCATGCCAGATAACTGGGATCGGAACAAAAAAACCTCGACTTGTTCGGTCATTCGTTTGCCAAGACCATTTCAGTCACCAGTATAGAGTATAGCGTTCTGCTGCCTTCACTCAAACAATTCAGGTTTCTTATATAACTCAAGAGTACAAAGAGCAATTAATTCATCTAATGATAAATACCTCCGCAAATGGACGTGGGACTTTACGGTTTTGGCGGCAATTGTACATTTGGCTTTTAAATGGCCCATATTTTACCCCGCGAGAAGATTTCTAGTAACACTCTTCTAGCAACACGATTTTGAGTATTCATTTTGCAATAATCAAGAATAAAGATTGGCAATAAAGTACAACATAGATGTTTTTTCTAACAGAAAACCTCTAAATCTCTATAACAACAGTATACAAGTAAATGCATACCAACAGTTGTAAACTCTAATCCTACTGCATAAAACATTTAAATTAAGGGTACAAAGTTATAATAAAAACAAAACAAAAAGGAGGGTCTTTTTTTCATTCTATGCTAGTAGGTGGACAACTCTTTAGATGGGCAACTACTGCAGAGAAAAGCTTAATCTTTCTTCCATCAATAGATACATATCAAATGTTAGCACTAGTGGAAATGTGTAATTACTAGTCTGAGAGATTTTGTAATAAAAAGCATTAACTTAACAGTTATCTTTATGGAGCATGTATTTTGACTTGTTAGTATTATTGAAAACACAAAAATATGTTATGTACTTATAAAACATAACAAATGTATGTAATGTTAATAGCTTTGTATATTATATTTAACTTGTGAGTTTAACCATTCAATCCAAGTGTCCGAGACATGTTTTCTGAATGTTACTTCCTGAAATGTTTCACTTCTAGAATGTTCTTCAAACATTAACTTCTTAAACATTTCAATGCTCGCTTTATTTGAAAATGATATTTTAGCTTCATAAGTTTTTAAATTTATATAATTGATTCCATACAACATCATGAGTATGACTGCTTCCCAACCAAACCTTTTGCCCCTCGCTGACTTTTCAGCAATCATTATTTCAATTTCACCTATATTGTCATGTTGGTCAACAATAAATATATTTGTATCCCCAATCATGGATTCTAAAACGATAATAAATTTTGCATTATATTTAATAAACATTATAAATATAATTGATAAGAGTTTTATTTATTACCTACTTCGTTTTCATCTCTCTCAAACCTTGTTTTGTCTAGCACTATAAAAGTACATTCTGAAAATTCAATATTAAATGGTGTACCAAATAATAAATTATATACATTGTTTTTTAATCAACATAATTTATATTTACTATCTTCATCTTCTCTCCAAGATTTTTGCATTTCATATTCTTCTTCTAATGTTAAAGGTTCAGAAGCTGTTAGTTTCTGTAGCTCTTCAGATTTCATCCAATAATGATACCTTAACAAATATTTTATTTATAATTACATACATACTTAATATCGTTCGTATTTTATTTCGAACTTTTTTCATACTTTTCTACATGGTGTTTACTGTAAGGCACTAAGATAACCTTGCGTCCTATAATTTTTGTTGCTGCATTTATTTTCATTTTGTTAGTTTACTAAAAATATTAACACCTAAGAATACAAATATTTCAAAATAATGGAAAACAAAACACTTTACTTCAAATAATGTTGACTAAAGTGATTTGTCAAAAGTAAGTCCCTAGTTCCTATCTACAATATTGTAGTGGTAGCCTGTAGGCCTATAGTGTAAAAACTTAAATTTTCGAAAAATATTAAATTAAATGAAAATTTCTTATTTTCAGACAAACTAAGCTATTGTCTTTATCATCATATAACTTTAAAAAATATACATTTGATAATTATTTTTATATTTTACCGTGGTTTACATCACCTATAATTAAATAATTGACAACTTAGGTAAACATTATCACTAAAAGCTGTTAAATACGTATAAAATATCTATTCATTTATTAACCATTTTATGTTTACTGTTCTTTTTAAGCCCAAGCAATTGCTTTTTTTTTTTTGTGATTAAAGAATTTTAAGTACATCTGTTATTACCAACTTATGGAATATTTTTTAAGATATAGGGAAGAGTAGAATTTAGTTTAGAATTAAGTTTAAATTTTTTAAAATTTACATTTAGAAAATTATTTATTTGGAAATGTATTTTTTATCGGTTAATAAACAATTTGACATATATGTCGTATATAAACTGTCAACTTCGAATTTTAATAAAACATTAGTTTTTAAACAAGTTTTACACGTACGAAATACACAATAGAAGAACTAAGCTTTATACAAGTTTAATATTAATTTTTGGTCAGTATAAGATAACTTGGGTATTTTCTAGCAAAGTACATTTATGACAAAAGATAAGAAAGTCTTTATACTTGAGTATAATTCTTATCAAAATCAGATTATTGTGATCTGTGTTACTTTCTTATCATTGTTTATGAATCACAATAACTTATTGGATTTTTTTAAACCTTAAATCATGAATCAATACGAAACTGAACGGCGTCTTTGCTGGTGTTATGGACTGTTAGCAGTATTACTCGGAGTATCGGTAATATGTATCGCAATACCATATAACCATTGGAGAGCTACTCTCGATGTCTGTCCCAGCAGTTGGCTTGAAAACGCTAACTGCGGCTGTATATTGTTTGGTCTTAGCGCAAGTCAATACTTCAATGGTGGCCATAACGCATATTGCCTGTACACTATCTTCGCGCCTATACCATTATTAGGGTATGCTGTGGTCATGGCATTATTCCACATGTACAGAGTTTGTATAAACAATATCGGCCAATATGAAAGTGATAAATCAACAGAAGTGGAAGAAATGTAAGATAATTAAATAATATATTTATATAATCAAAAAACAATAAAACATAATATTTTTGTTCTTATTTCAGTGAAGGAGAAACAATTATAGTGACCACACGTTCTAGGATGTCACAGAAGAATGATTCTGTTATATATTGCTGGATTCCTACATCTAGTGTGGGCGCTGTGCTAGGTGTTTATAATCTTGTACATGCTGCTATTATGACGAGCGGCTATTTGAAAACCTGTCACCAATACAGGGGATATCTAGTTCGGGTAATTGATGTGTATTAAATCATGATTTTGAAATATATATATGGTCACAATGGACCAGGCACCAGGTGAATCCATTGAAACCTGGCAAAGTCATTAAATTCTTAGAGGTTTCGTTTCATTTTGTATCTATTTATATAAAGATGTATTTTTAAAGTTTTATGAAATGCTATATAGTATACTCCTTGTTGTATTGGCTTGTTAAAATATAATTATTTCTCTATACATATTTTATAATTGTTTGCAATAAATTTGTATTAACATATAAGCATATTTTATTCAAAAAATATTTTAAAATTCTGCTTACTTATTTCAGTTTTTGTCTTAGGAATAATTATTCAATTTGTTTTAGGAACTCAAAGCAACTGGTGATCATGCAACCGCTATACATTTCCGGCTCGGTTGTCAAGCTATCTTTGATTTCATGGACTACATCCTGAAGGATGCTCCCAATAGTCGTCGAGGAGACTTCATTAATACTGGTATTTCTTTACAAATTGCTCTAATTACCACATGGGTGGCTGTCTTCATATGGTTTGTAGTCACCGCATTCACAGCTTTAAGAGCCTATAAAGAAAGACATGTTCTAACTTGTTGTGGAAAATAATATATTTTTCCTTATAATTAAATCTTCACAGTCAATTATTTTTATATAAGTTTAGATATTTCAAATTATTCATATACATGGTGGTGATATGTGAAATATCAATATTCTTTAATATTATACATATAAATACTAAAATAATAATTCATTTTTTATCAGTTTTGGAACTTTTACTGTATTGATTTTCATATATAAATGTAAATGTTATATATATATTATAAAATAAATGAACAACTACGCTCTCAATACATGAAAAATCAAATTCTGTTAATTGTTAGTGAATATTGTTTTTGTACTGATTGAGAAACAGCTATCATTCATAGCATACATCTTTTTAACACTTCGACACATCACTAAAGCCTTTATACATAGTTGAAGCCCACCGGTCAACATAAGTACATTGATTTTTATAAATACATTAGTTTATATATCTGTCTGTCTGCTACCTTATCACTGCAGAAACTTTGTAATGATTATTGTGATCTACAAGACTACATAGAAATTAACGGGAGGAATAAGCAGGCAAAGTTAGTATATATATACTTGTATTCATGAAATAATTTACACATAAATATAAGTTATAATCTATTTATTGATATATTAGAATTAAATGTTATCTGTGCTTTTTGTATTTCATATTAACATACATAGAATATATGAGACTGACATTTTATTTGTAATAGTGCCAGGACCAATAGCTTTAAGTTGAAGAAATGTGTTCATGTTTGCAATGTCAATAATTTGAGTAATTTTATTTTTTTTATTTATATATTCTTGTGTATTAGGAACTTTTAATACGTACAACGTTATTGTGCCACATTTTGTGACCGTTTTTATAGATGTTTTTACTTGTCTATATTGTGTAATTGTGCCGTCCATTTTATATTAAATATATTTAATAATGAATAGAAAAGTCTTTAATTATTCCTGTACCGATTTTATTACATTTATGTAGGGGAAAGTTCCCTAGTGGCGGAAACTTAAGGTTTTTCGTAAAAATTTACAATACTGTTTTAAAAACGTATCTTTATTTTTAATTTAACTACTTCAATAAACATTAAAATCAAAATATAAGAACAAATTTGCAACTTGTGGTTGAACATATTTTAAATCTTAATTTAAACTTTGGTGAGAATAATCGCAGCCTCTGCAAGTGGCGCCTGGTACCGGACAGCCTTTGCAGCAAGAACTTTTTGATGCTTCTGCACACAATTTACTCCAGTTTCGTACTCTGGTGAAATTGGTTGATTGAATTTACCGATTTGTGGTCGCAACATCGCTTCTTCCCCACGGATCAATGCTGACGTTCTATCTTGCAAAGTACTTTTTGGTATAGTGTATCGTAACGAAGCTTCTCTTAAAGAAATTTCTTTGATCAAACCTTAGTAATTGCAGTTGTTTCGTAACTGATTCCTTTTTTCTTCTCTTCCATTTTTATTCATTTCGTTCTTTTGTCGTCTGGAAAAAAATAAGGCAAATATAATAAAAAGCATAAATACTGACAAGAAAAAGTTACATGTTCACTGTCCGGTGCTAAGGGACAACTTTGTGTCTGGTATCAGGGGACAGCTAATCATCAAAATTATTAGATTGGATTTTAAAACTATAATATGAATCTTCAAAAGCATTCGTTGATTGTAAACAAGAATGGAGCACAACCTTATATTAGAATAAACACAAGCAACTGATCATATATACATTGTTATATGATATATCACTTACCTGAATGTTATGTGACTTAGTGTCTTCTCGCCAAAAACCGCAACCAACAGCTCCCACTGTTGCCACGTGCGTCACTGATTCATAACGTTTCGTCACTTATTAATACGAAGTCCCTACGTACCCCTTTCACTTGTTTTTGAATCGCTCGTGTCATTAATTATTATCGAAATAGTACAAGTGTCCGGTACTAGGTGTTATCTGGTGTTAAGGGACTTCCCCCTATATACTATTGAAATTAAAGTAAATGTTTCCGGAACTATATTAACAAAGAATATATAAGAAATATAAAAAAATATTGTAAAATAATATTCTTAGAGTTTTAACAAAAATTGGTTTTAAATTTATCGGTGTGTTAGTTAAAATGGATATTCTTAATTCTGAGCTGAATTTTGGTTAACGGTAAAAAGGTTCTTATATAATTTTAATTACCTGTATAGAGTAAAGATACAGAAAACTAATACAGATTTTATACAGTAATCAGACTAAAAAGTAATAAAAATATATACTTTTCCATTATCTCATAAGGAAGCGTTTAAGTATTACGTAACGCGATTTTCCAAGATTTTTGACCCTCCTTCCCACCCTTGTAACACACCGTAACGTTTTAAGAGACCTACCCCCCCAAATTGCGTTATGCAATACAGACTTGAACGCTTCCTTATGAGATAATGGAAAAGTATAGATTTTTATTATACCTATTTAAAAAAAATTGTGCGTCTCGGGACACTCGACAGATATAACTTCAACTATTTAATATAGAAATTGTGTAACTTATAAAATTTAGGTTATAACTTAAATTTGATATGCATTTCATTGAAAATCTGGTTATAAATTAAATGTATCTGCCACACTTACATAACACTGATGTCGTATACTTGAGAGAATGAGAAACCAGAGTCCAGACTCACTGGTGCCGTTACGCGTTACGTTACGAGGCAGTTACGTTCGGTGGCATTATGTCGAACATAAAAAAAAACACTTTTTGACATAAATATGTTCTATATTCAAATTCTCAAACAACATCGAGTAAATATCTATACAGCCATTAATGACAAAAATGTTTATTAAACAGCACATGTCAACTATTGAAATTTTTACCCGTTGAATAAAGGTAACAGGTAAAAATAATTTAACACAACATATTATCAACAACATCAATATAATACCATATTCGATACATTTATTTGTTTAAATACAAAATACACATCGAACAACGTCAAAAAACACCAAAATATTCTTATATAGCTACAATTAGTCATTATTTTATATTAGTATTTCGAGAAAAAGAAGCTTTAGATAGATCAAGCACAAAATAAAAATTAACCAAATAAATTATTACGTATTTACAATTTCGTGTACAAAAGGTGCATAGTTATAAAAGCAGTAAGAATAGCACATCTTATAAACTAGTACATAGAAAGATTTTAATACGTGTATATGAAGTATAGAGTAAAAATAGTAGTTCTAGTTCTCACTTTCACATTTTTAACATAAGAATTAAGTAACAATTGGCATGGAATGTTTTTTTTATAAAAGGCATATACATACATTTAATACAATAAAAAATGGATACTCATTACAGTACTTTAATGTATTAAATAAATAAAGGTTTATGTAAATAGTCTTTATAATAAATATAATATTAAAACAATTGGAATACCTGTATTATACATATGGCACATTTAATGGTACATTTATTTTGTTTTATAACAGACATAAAAAGCGATATTAAGAATAGTAATATCTTTTAAATGGTAACAGTACTAACAATAGTGCTTCAGAAAAATATTTAGTATATAATATATTAATATTTGTTTTAAACGACAACATTTGACAGTTTAAGACGTAACTATGTAGTACAGATTATATAACATATTAATTTCATCAACTGTATACCAGGAAATAATTTTAGTAGACTTTGTAGTACATAGACAAAGTAATATTTCAAATAAATTACGTTTATACAGAAAAAAAAAAAACAACCTAAGTTAGGTTAAATCTTTGTCAGGGAATTATAAAAATTATTAAGGATTTGTGTATATAAAAATAAAGTTAAAAATATACGTCATAACATTGTATAATTAACGGTAATATATTATATCTTCATTCTTATGTGTTCTGACATTCTTTTTCCCAATCATCTGGTAACAAGGTGTTGATGTACTCTTGGAACCTGGTGTATGTGCACGGATCATCACAGAATGGAAGCTTCAATTCCATCGGAACTTCAACTTTTGTGTTGTTGCGGTAGAACATCTAGATTGATATAGATTGATTGAATAATGATTCAATATTTCTTATTTTTAAAATTATAACTATTATAATATAAAAAAAACATTAAACTAATCGAAAATGTTTACGTAAGCATGGGGGGAAGGGGTAAGAGCTTTGCTTACTTTTGCTGATATTGGAGGATAGAGGGCTAAATAATTGTAATAAATCTGCTTACGTTATACTTGAATGGCCCCTTTAATTCTGACAATCGAAAAAGAAAAAAAAAAATACGCAGACGAAGTCAATGGCAAAAACCAGTTAAAAAATAATTATCATAACTTTTGATCTGTGTGTTCGCTGGTAATTTATCTTTAGAGGACTTATTACTATCAAAATATATAAGGCGGCAGTCATACAATACATACCCGTATGAAATACGTGTCTTGTTCGACCTCTTGATGCAACTCAATCGCTATACTAGCTCCGTACTCCGGTTCCACGAGCTCTTTGAAGCCCATAGCACGCCACAGAGATACTAAATTAACATCATGCGCTGAATACAAATATAGGGATCGGTCAACATTCAAGTTGTCTACATTATCTTTTAGATGTTGACGGATTTCTGATAGTATTGGACCTGGAAAAATTAAAAGCATAAATAAGTATAATGATGAAATAAATTAAGACATTTATTATGTATTTTGTTTAATATTGTTTTAGCGATGACTGGCAACACTGTGAAGCGAGTGTTAGATATATATATATATATATATATATATATATATATATATATATATATATATATATATATATATATATATTATAAAAAATTAAGTAACAACATTCTTTGTGTTCGATAAAAAATATACATATTCAAAGTAATATCTAGAGAGAATTTTGTTTATATTTTAAGTTTACATTAGAAAAAAAATCTTAAATAAAACTAAAGTTTTTGGATTTATGAATGTATTATTATATCGTCTGCTCGTGAACACGGTTGCTGCAAAGTAACCAAAACGTCGTAACCTATGTAGTTAAAATAATAGAAAATTTATTTAAACACTACATGCGAGTCTTCAATAATAATAATTCTTACCAGTGTGAAATCTCTGTAACGTTTGATTATAGGAAAGCAAAGCTAGACTGAGCATGAATGGGTAGCGCATTTTATTTGGGAATACATTTCTTGTCCACTCCGGTAGTTTTAAACCGGCGTCTTGTTGCGCCAGCAATGTACTGTACAAAAAATCAACATCTAGCACACTACGCATACTTTGATTGGTATATTTGCTCAAATTATCGAACAATTCTGTGAATTTTGTATTGGAATTCTGCTCAGCTAACAGTTCGTTGTACATAGCCTTCCATACTTTACATGGTTTAGTCGCTGCTACTATCTGGAATATTTACGATAATATAGATTTTTAATACATATATATGTATAATGAGTGTATAGTGCGTTTGATTTAAGCTGAGCTTTGCATTTGTGTTTGCTTTTCTAGTTTTGAACCGGTTTATTCTGCTTTTACTCCGCCCCGCACATTCCTCACTTCACCCTTTGTACTGATAGCAACTTCAAATATTGAAAACGCAATGTCAAGTGAAGTATAATCTGTATCGTTTTTTTCAACATTTTTATTAATAACTTACTTTTTTTTCCATAATACATATTTCCATCTGGCCGTTTACAAGTTTTGCTTATTTTATTTTTAATCCAGAATAAGTCTCACATTTATGTTATGTATTTATTTGAAATATAATAAAATTTAATTCTGAAACTTTTTTGTCTAACTCTACTTTCACTCACACATGCAAAGCTCTGCTTAAGTCTAACGGACTATACGAATACTAGAAGACCCGGCGAACTTCATATCGCCCTATACCTAAACAAGAAATATCTGTTACGTTTTTTTATTTATATTTTTGGAGTTTACCTATAAAAGCCATAAATCTCCGTATTTTGAAGTGCGACAAAATGATTGACATATTAGTTAGTTGTCAAATCTAATGTCAAAAAAAAACCATTTGTATCAGTAACTACTAATAAATTAAAAATTAATTAAAAAAACATTGTCCAGCGGACAAAATTGTGAATCTAAACCATTCCCAGATCCCCTTGAACACACACAAAAAATTTCATCAAAATCTGTCCAGTCGTTTGTGAAACGTTCAATGACATACACACTCACAGAAGAATTATATATGTGAATATTTTAGTAGGACTTACATTATCAATTTGTGTTGGTAATGAATGTACTGGTATTGGCTGCCAGGGTATCTCCGGATGCCACATCTGTCTCTCCGATGGTGGATAAAGTCCAGCGAGGAAGGTGTACGCGCTCATCATACACCTAGACCTGTCACTACTCCGTACAAACACGTCCTTCTCGTAATATTCCTCGGGAATGAAATTCGCGTAGTAACTGCGGTATTTCTTTCCTAGTTCGTATAACTGCAACTTGCCAACCTAAAAAATATATTATATTGATGTTACCACATACAAAAATATAGTCCTAAATGAAACTATAATTTTTTCGGATTACTATACGTATTATTTTAAAAATTACATACTCCCAACGTTTCGGTTACTTTTCAGTAATAGTGATTACGGGCATATGAGACGTGTAAGGTAACCGAAACGATAGAAGTATGTAATTTTTAAAATATTAAAACTATGCCTGGTATAATACGCAAAATATTAGTTTAATTTAAATGAATAATCGCGAAAGTATTAGATCTTAAAAATAAAGTTCCTTTGAGAGAAATACCAATTAACATAAAAAAAATATCTTCTTGGTCTTCTTCTAAAATTAGAAAATGACTAATCAAAAGACTTACGTTTGTAAGGCTCCCCAGTCCATCCGGCCACTGATAATTTTTGAATGGATCGCTCTTGTATGAAGATATTGGTGTACGGGCTCCATGGCGGAAAACCTGCAAGTAATGTTTAGAAAATATTAACACCCATGCAGTTTTGAAAAACGTATAAATCTATGGTATAAACTGACAACATGCCTGTGAAGATGACTTTTTTATTAATATATACAAGTAAATTAATACCCTGCTAAAAATGTGTATATTTTATAAACAATTTGAGGAATTTAATGTTATGAAAAGTTCGTTATACATAAATATTAAAACTTTAAATCATTTGTAAACAAATTATAATACATAATTAAAGAATAAATAATAAATATACTAAAAGAAAAAGCTCCCTTGATAGTTTTCCTCTATAAAAGTAATTAAGATTCCGAGCAGTATAAATGAATTTAAAGAATTTTAAATTAAAATTAAACTAATATTAATTATACGTCTTTCAAATGTGAAAAGTCCTTATTGATCTTGTATCTGCAAGAAGAAAAAAAAAAAACGCAAAGACAAAGTTCACAATCCCGTATATGTATTTGATTTCAAATAAGAGTCAAGTTTTATCAAAACATTATAAATTACAAGGAATAGCTGTTAAAATATCCGATTACTCTAATTCAATACGGTTTGATGCATTACTTTTATTTATTATACTATTATTTGCCTATTTTATATGAACGTGAACTTATGGTTGTATTTTTTGTCTATAAAATAGTGTTTGGTTAAAATTCTATAATATCAGGTGTAGCAAACCAACTGTAATAGATATTAGATATTCATGAGGTTGGGATTCGAATTTTTCTCGTGTAAATGAACCTTTTTTTCCAAAAGTATCAATTTTTGCAATTCGTTTTTCAAAGCTTTCAAAACTCAAAAACATATTTCAAAAAAGTTTTCATTAAAGTCTTTCAATTTCAAATATTTGTGATAAAATTTATTTTTTATCTGTTAATGGGACATCGATCGAGTGTTTCTCTGGAAACAACTTTTTTTTAAGCAATTAATTGTCATTAAATACAAAATCATTATCTTTTGTTTCATACAATCATGATGCCAAGTTGAAAAAGCGTATGTTTAGTTAGAATATATAAAACCTCTTTCAAATAATACCAATAAAACGTTTGAATTTTTGTTTTCATACCACTCCATATCTTTCTGAAATCTGAACTCCACCTCCATCGTATATTTTGGCGGCAAAATGAAATCAGGATTTGGTGCAAAGACCACTTGTTGATTACATTTGACAGTTATATAAGTTATATAAAAATGAAAAATTTTATGTATACTACATACACATGTCATTTTCATTGTTACATTTACTATGTATAATAATAATTGCACAGAGCCACGAGTCACGACATGTTCTAAAGAAGCGTCTCTAATCAGTCAGTGAAACAATAAGCAGAAAATGGATTGTAATTTGTAACTGTTCGTTTGGCAAATCAAAACACCTTTTATAGAAGACTAGCTTTTGCCGCGACTCCGTCCGCGTGGAATAGTGACTTCCGGCAGATTTTTGGTTCTTCCCACATAGTTCCCGTTCTTGCGGGGTTTTCGGAATGGTCGAGTTCCCGTAGAATTTCAGGATAAAACCTATATTTTTTTTTATTCACAATGAAGTACTCTTAACCAACTACATATTTATTTGTTTATTTGAAAAAAGATTAATATTATTATGTTGATACAACTTAAACAGATTATTTCGATCAAATTAGGTACCATAAAAACGGTTTTTGTGAGTTAATCTTAAAAGATAGACATATACTGTCGCGGACTGTTTTTTAGATCATTAAAAGAGCTATTATTCTTTAATACATATTTTTTGTGTATCTTGAACCGTTTTCACGGCGCACGCAACGGAAGGCTTCAAAGATGAAATAATTTCTCCCGTTTTTTACACATTTACCACTATATCTTTGCTCCTATTCATCGTAGCGTGATGTTATATAGCCCACAGCCTTCCTCGATAACTGGACTATCCAACACAAAAAGAATTATTCAATTCGAACCAGTAGTTTCGGAGATTAGCGCTTTCAAACAAACAAACAAACAAACAAACAAACAAACAAACAAACAAACTCTTCAGCTTTATAATATTAGTATAGATATTAAATTATAATGCATCACATTATGTATTTTCATCTAGGCATAAATATAATGTTTGACAGTAACTGCCATTAAACGCTCGTTAAATTAACGCTTTAAACATTTAACCGTAAGGTAGATATTTCAAAAGCAAAACACATAAGTAAGAAGTTATTCATAATAATAATAAACTTAGAACAAGCGGTTTTAATAACAAAACTTTATATCCCTACTAATATTATAAATGCGAAAGTAACTCTGTCTGTCTGTTACGCTTTCAGGCCTAAACCACTGAACTGATTTTAATAAAATTTGGTACAGAGATAGAGTTAACCTTGAGTAAGAACATAGGATAGTTTTTATCCCAGATTTTTGAAAGGTTCTCTTGGAAACGCGATATAACCGAATTCCACGCGAGCGAAGCTGCGGGCGGAAAGTTAGTTAGTTATAACTTATAAATAAAGAATAGACTTGATTGAAAAATATGAAATATACTACAAGACCGTATAATTATTTTTATTGATCATAAATATTTATTTCTTTGCGATTTTTATTATATACCTCATAATGTACGTACTATAAATAAGTTTACAATCATTGTTTTCCTTCAAATGACTTGAATAATAGTTCCTTAGGATACGGATTTCAATCAATATTCTTTACTCTGTCAATATTACAGAATGACCCAAGATTTTTTAAATTACTTACTTTTATAGTATGTTTAATATGTATTAAAGAATGTATAGATAAATTCACGTCCAAATATACGACTTGAATACAAATATAGATAAGAAATATTTTCCAACAATGTTGTGCGTTAAATTTTTTTAAAGTTAATATTTATATTTGGAATTCAACAATGTCAAAATCTATATATATAAAAATGAATTGCTGTTCCTTAGTCTCACTAAAACTGGAGTACGGCTGAACGGATTTATCTTATCTTAGTCTTGAAATGTTCGTGGAGGTTCAGGGAAGGTTTGAAAGCTGGAAAAAATTGATTCATTTCCGGGAAAACCCTAAAAAAGCCCTTTTCTATTTCCCATACAAACGTTTTCTTTGACATTAGATTTGACAACTAACTAATATGTCAATCATTCTGTTCGATTGAAACAGGAGAAACCTGATTATTAATGGCCTCTAAAACGGAATAGAGTTCGCCCGGTCAGCTATACATATATTACTAATGACGAAACTAACGCGGACGAAGTCGCCTGCAAAAACTAGTTAGGAATAAAACTTTATTAGGAATAGATAGATAATCAGGAGTAAAAAAATATATTGGTGGGTTGAACGATTTAGATAATCTGTATAATGATTTGTATGTATTTTTAAATGAAGTCTTTTTATTTTAAAGACAACAGTCTGCAAATTTTTTACATTAAAAATATCGTATTTTTAATAAAATTCTGTAAACTGCTGCGTTTATGGTAAGTGAAATCATACCACTCACTAAATTTCACCTCCACATGACGTAAGGCTTATAATCTTATTTTATTTACAGCTCTTTATCATCTAGAATTTTTATCCCTTATTGGGATTGTACGAAGAGGCTTTTTTTGTGCCCGCTGATAGATTTTAAAATTTCAAACTATTGAACATTGAAAATAGGTTTTAAGATTAGAGAAATTAAACATTACATTTAAATTGCTACAGTCTAAATAATACTAAGATTCTCAATATGTAATAGAAAACACTTTTGTTGTACAATTAATCTTAAAATGGTCGTAATATTTTCAATACAAATAACATAAGTTTCACGACCTGAATTTTTTCTAATTATCAGTAACTTACACAAAATGTCAGATTTTTGGAATATAACGGGTGTCCCAACTAGAACGCAATTTTTAACTTTGGCGCCATTTTAAGCGTGATTGTTTGACATTTGAACAATTGTTATTATTTGCTTGTAGAAGGTACAAGGTTTGTTAAAATGGAGCGCTACACGAATGAACAACGCATTCTCATTGTAAAATTGTTTTACCAAAATGGTGAAAGTTTTGCGGCTACAGTTCGCAAATTACGATCATTTTGGAGTCACTCAAAAAGAGTCAACTGTAAAGAGATTAATGAATAAATTGCCGAAACTTGGTCTGTTAGTGATGTAAAGACAACAACTACGCAAACAGTCAATGGTGTTCGATATCGTGAAATGATTACCAGTTTTTTCTTGCCTAGAATCGAAGAAATGAATATGGACTGCATGTGGTTTCAACAAGTCGGCGTCATACAGCCAGAGAAACAATTCAATCTCTGCATCAGTCATTTCCCGGTCGTGTTATTTCGCGTTTTGGAGACCAGAATAGGCCGCCGAGATCGTGCGATTTAACACCTTTAGATTATTTTCTTTGGGGTTTTTTGAAGTCGATGGTTTACGCGTATAAGCCGACGACGACTCAAGCCTTAAAAGAGGAAATTGGACGCTGTATTAATGAAATACCGCAGTATTTATGCAAAACGGTCCTAGAAAATTTCATTCAAAGTTCGCGCGTATGCCTGCAAAGCCGCGGCGGCCATCTGCACGATATCTTGTTCCATACATAACCTCATTCTATCTACTTTACGATATAATAAAGTTTCACGATATATTTTTTTAATATCTGTGTTTTATTTAAAATTTAAAAATTGCGTTCTAGTTGGGACACCCTTTATAACGTAATTTATAATATATCGAGCATTTTATTCAAATAATTAACAATCTCTTAATTTAGACTTCATAAACATGTTTTAACAAAATTTCATATATGTATCTCGGCTAAGACTACCAAAGATTTCATTATCTGCTTTATCTTTGACGTATTACATAATCTATCTCATATATCCATCGTGACAGCTGTAAGCGTTCTTTAACGAAATTAATGCTCTAATAGCTATGTGTTAATTAGTTGAGATCTTTTATTAACTTAAACATTATTTGCACAATCGAGTTAGTCTATGCTACATATTGCGTTATTTTTTTAATAAAATACTAAATGCTCCTAAGAGTATGATTAAAACAATTTTGCATTCTATTCAGATCAAGCAAGTTATACAAATATTCATGTTTAGGATGAAATAAAACCGTTTCTGTATCTTAAATCTTGGCTGGATGTTAAAGTCATGATTTAGAAATAACAAGTTTTTATGAAAAATAAATTATCATTTACATATATTTTTAAGATTTTAGCATACATAATTTTGGCTAAAAGAATAAGTATACACTTGTGGAATTAATTTTTCATTTTACCAACATATAACAAGTAAAATAAGTTTCAAACTGCTTTTATTTTATGAAATATGAAACTAAATATTGACCTATAAATACTTCAATTATTCATTGACATCAATTTAATAATATTTTTATTCATGATGATTTAATACGTACAATAACTTTTATCCATCTTTTATTGAGAGCAAAATTATTTGTGTCCATATATTTAGAAGGCTAAAATGTCTGTTCTAGAAAGACATGAGTCTTTAAATACATTACTTTGATGGGATCAAAATGTTAATATTTCCTATAACTTCTGTTATTGTATGTGATACGTAATCTTTATTTTCGTTTGGGACCTTTGCATTAAACTAAGGTTTTGTGCTTTAAGAAAGTTTACCTTTTTCCTTCTTTGATTTAAATTAATGTAGTTCTCTAGCTAGCTCTACTTTACAAGTATTACGGAACTATTATTTTGTTTATCATACATATTTCGAAAAACATTCATTCAATGTTGGTTAATTTTAAGCAAATGGCCTCAAATCTTTTGTAAAATGTTTTGTCTTGAAGACAACTGTGTGTATAGGATTCTTAATAAATTGTTCAGTATATGTTTATGCTTTTATTTAGTTTTAATATTGACTAGAGATATTCACTGAACCACACAAGGTCAAGATAAGAGTTTGATTTTTTGTTATGAATATAACGCTGTATATTTTATCAGAGCAAAGTTCTTAGTCTTTAAAATAAATGAACAGGAGGGCATAGTATTATTAATAGAATTTTCAAGCAATATTCTAAATTTTAATGTTAACATGTAATGTGTAAAGTAAAAGTTTGGAGAACTATGTATACAGGGTGACTGGTGAATTACTATCAATATTTAAGGAGCATACTCGGTACATGATTCTCATTCGAATTATGTAAAAAAAATAGGTACTTAATTTTTGACCAAATTTCCGTATAAATAAATAAAGTGTTGACACGTTCCAAGTGTTCCTAGTGTGGACGCGTGCGGCGGCGTACTGATACAACAACACGCCGCCGCGCGCGAGTGTGTGTGTGTGTGTATACCTAATCTGTAGGGTGTTCATACGATGCGTAATTAATTACATAACTTTTGGTTAACTTTACTTAGAAGTTTATTAATATTTATGTTATATTAATTTTTATTTTGTCATATATGATCGTCAAATATCACGTCCTCAAATATCGATAGTAATTCACCAGTCACCCTGTATATATTTGCATCATACTGAAAAAATGATAAAAATATATTTCTTTTATATATTAATTGATATAAAAATGTCATACATATGTTATGAGAAGAAAAGACTTTATTTTAATAATTAAATCTGTTATATTGGTCAATGCATGCACTGAAATTATTCATATTGAAAAAAATTATCTCTCTCGTGTACATCTGTTTAAAATGTCAATATGTTGAATGATAAATAAAATAAAAAATGTAGTATTAGTGTGTTTACTTACGATAATAACAAGCCGCAAGGTTTTGGATTCATACGGCAGGGTTTCACTGAGAACGCAGTAACCAAGCAAGCAGCTTAACACCGCGAGTCCTAGTACAATCACCGCAGCTGTTGTTGATTGCCGAGGTACAGGGTGACATCCTGTTTTCTGTTTTGGGGAACTCGATCTTTTCCATGTATCATCGTTTTCATACTCCATTCTTACTATTCTTCTACTATAAAATATTCATGGATTTACAGATGGTTAAAAATTATAAACAATATTGCACAACCGATACTTTCAGTATAATAACACAAAACAGCGCTCCGCAGTTTACATTATTATCTTTCATTGATGGCATGTTATCTCTTGACACATGACATTAGCAGAGATGTCCGTGGTTAACACATATCGATTTTACGGTAATTTAAAAATATATCACGTATTATTTTATATTAAAGTGAAACTTTTGCATTTAAAGTTCATTTACTTTTATAATGCTATGTAAATATAAAGAAATTAATACTAAAACCTAAGAAATATCGAAATACAATTCAATCGAAGTCTTTTTTTTTGTAAATATAAATCCTTTTGTATGTTAATTGTCACTAAGAAAAAATGTTTTAGTAACATTTCAACAATTTATCACTTTTACGTTAAACATTTTGTTGTTTGATCTATGTAGTATGTATAGGTAACTATTATTTTTCAGTTACAAATATCTACTAATAACATTAAAGACACAATTTATGTTATCCTATTTAAATTGGCGTAAAATGAAGTTTTTTTTATGGGTAAAGTGTAAAGGTTTGAAATTATTTTATAACAAAGAAATATTTTTATAAAGTATTATATGAGTGTCCCAAATGTTTCCTTCCAAATATTCTACTTTATTCAGAACAAAAAGGTAAATCCAGCCCTGTACTAAATTAATTACTTTTTATTTAACAATTATCCGTGAAAATAACACGAATGCATGAAATAATGTCGTAAAGGATAGATTTCTGCTAGTGGCGGTTGTAAATTGTTCTTATACTCAGCCAGAATATTAGAAGAAGTATAATATGATTCAAGATCAACAGTATACATATTTTTTCTTTTACTCGTCTATAAAGCGGAACGTCAATCGGCAAAATGCATATTAAGTCGCTAATATCTTCATTGCTTGCCTACATAGGTACAGTAACCAGTCATTCATTATTGTATATTTTTGTATAATAGGATTGATAATAGAAATATAAATTATTTGTAGAGTGAGTAGGAAAAAAACGAAGAGTTGAAAAGAGAGTGAACGCATTTAAGTTACCTCCATACATCTTGAAATATTTTTTTGGTGATAGAAATTTTAATTTTGTTTCAAAATGCACGAATATTTTGAATTTCGATTGTAATACATACCTAGAGGGGTTTACTGCGATGTTTCGATAGCAATACCGTACTAAAATGTCTCATGTGGCTTCTAAATATATAGTCACATGTATGTTTATCTCAATATATAAATGAAACAATGTTTATATCTCTTTAGCTATGTAACCAGGAGGGTTTCTGGCTATTATGCTAAAATATTCATATTACATATGTTTACTTAGTCTCACCATAAATTACGGGGGTGCGACGGAGGCAATTCCAACGCCTCCAATAGCACCCCTGTGTTCCGGGCTGGTGTCGGCTTGGTAACCCGGCTCTAATGAAAGCCCGGTGTCGTCGGGGCGGTCCTAATTGCCGGGATCGTCTCCATTCTCCGAGGGAGCAAGTCCGGTATTTGCCAAGACCGGCCAGTCGCTGAAGTACCCTGTCGCTGACAAATCCGGAGTACACCGACATAGCGGCCGATGGTTTTCGCAGTGGTTTTAGTGAGTAGGGGCCTGCCCAGGCCGAGGATCACACATCCTTTACGGCCCCACTAAGGCCGGTTGGACGGCTCGTAAAAAGAGTTTCCCTGCGACATCAAAAAAAAAAAAGTCTCACCATAAATACTATTACAATAAATAATAAGCAAAATAACTCTTATATTATATTTTGAATTGGAATCTCTCATTTTTATACGATTCTTCGTTAAATTTTCTCATTTACAATGTATCAATGTATTGTAAAATATTTTGTCCAAAACGATTCGCTTTGATTGCACTTTAAAGTAAATAGGTACGGAGTTAAATAAATGTTACAATTTTTAAGGTCCTCCTTACCTTAGCTTTAGTTGAATGTTTCTGTACCGGGCTATTGATAAGTACAATGAAACCTCTTTTGTTTGTTGGAGAAAAAGATCCGGCCCTCCAGGTGATGTCTGTACGAAACAGACGATTAAAAGCGATAAAGGAAATAAATCGAATAAATCCTGACTGAAAGCAAAAGATTTTATTTCTAGATGAAGCTTATAGCAGCTAGATAATGTTGAAGAGGTCTGCAAAAGTTTGGATAGGGCACCTTATCCATCCATTGTCATTTATGTATCATAAAAATAGTGAAACTAAGAAAGTCCGCTCCGGCGGTCGTTACCGAATACCGCCCACAGGATGAAGCTCAAGAATGGACTAGCCATGTTGAGAACTACGGGAGGAAAATCACGTAAACAATCAATTCAGTTAAGATTAAGACAATTCATGGCATTAAAGCGTGTAAGAGCCGAGACCGCCATTAGATTACCGCGGTATCGGACGCCCTAATGCACTATATGGACCTAAGATTTGACAAATGTGGCGGGTATGAGCTGGGTGCTTGGTGCCTAGTATCCTGACAGTAGATTAATTTTGTGAGAGCTCTATGTCCAATTACAGACATTATTGATTGGTCCTTTATTGCATTAAAGTATCCCTACTAATATTATAAATGCGAAAGTAACTCTGTCTATCTATCTGTCTGTCTGTTACGCTTTCACGCCTAAACCACTGAACTGATTTCATTGAAATTTGGTACAGAGATAGAGTTGACCTTGAGATAGAACATAGGATAGTTTTTATCCCAGACTTTTGAAAGGTTCTCTTGGAAACGCGATATAACCGAACTCCACGCGGGCGGAAAGCTAGTACTCTATACAACTAAGCTAGGACAATAGGATAGAAATGTTCATTTGAGGTGGTATCGAATTGCCATTGGTTCTAAAGTAATGCTATTAGCGGGATATAAGGAACGCTGATGGAATATGAATATATTTTTTTAATAGCTTTATAACAAATGCGTATATAGCATGATGCATATTATGCAAATATAGACTCACTCATCACTGCATATAAATCTAGTTGAAAGGCTTCATTAAAATGTATTTTAATAATTTATATATATACTATATATATTTATTATTACCAACCCATAAAAACTTACAAAACTATGAATACAAAACATTATATAACTACACTTATATATATTATGTCTATAAATAAACACTGCAGTAA
Source organism: Danaus chrysippus (assembly GCA_916720795.1). Lineage (NCBI taxonomy): Eukaryota > Metazoa > Arthropoda > Insecta > Lepidoptera > Nymphalidae > Danaus > Danaus chrysippus. The sequence continues at coordinate 11,159,048 of CAKASE010000074.1, read as the reverse complement.
TTACGAAAAACAAGGTAAAAACTTTAATAGGTAACAAAATGTGTATAAATTTATGAAAACAAGTAAATATACATTTTTAACTTATTTTATAGATTTCTATAGAATTGTCCTATACAATATTATTGGTGCAATAATTAAATATTAATTTTTACTGAATCTGTATTCACAGTGAATGGATCAAAATCCAAGCCAACTAATTCCACAGACTTTTCCCAAAGTTTCTTAGCTGTTTCATCATTAAGTGCTTTGGGATCAGGATTTACGGCAACACAGTCACTGAAAAGAGTTTTATTGTTAATTTAAAAAAAGCAGATAATTACATGACTCAGACTTTTTGAATTTATATAATATGCATATTAATTATATTTAATAGCAAAACTTGTACTATTTTTTCTGCTCAAACATCTTATCTTACCTATAATATAGTCCAGTTTCATTTGCACATTTCTCATCCACAGCGCAATATATAGTTGTTTGTGCTCCCAATTCCGGTGACTTCATGAACGGATAAGTAAGAATACCAATGAGTCTTCTTGCTCCTCTAAATAAAATTTTATCCAAGTGACGTCCAAGCTCAGTCTTTATAACACCGGGATGTAGGCTGTACGTGTTAACACCCTGTATATTGTGATCCTGAAAAAACTATAATATAATAAACAAATAAAATAATAATAATATTTAAATACAAAAGTAAACATTACCTTGAGTCTATTTGCTAATTCCCTTGCAAATAATACATTTGCCAGTTTGCTTTGTGCATAAGCTTCAAAAGAACTGTATGGTCTTTTTTCGAAATTAATATCATCTAGATTCATATTAAATCCTGAAAATAAGATTCTGGTATAAATAAAATTGTTTGGTAATAATTCTATTAGTTAAATATGTTAAATATATTATATAGTAATCTATCATGATATAAATACTTGTATGTGCTCTTGATGATACATTTATTATCCTTGCCGGGGCACTCTCTTTAATTTTTGGTAGAAGGAGCATAGTGAGTAGAAAGTGAGCGAGGTGATTCGTTCCAAACTGCAATTCAAAACCATCCTCCGTCAATTCTTTAGGGCACATCATGACACCAGCATTGTTAACCAAGATATTAATCTGGGGTTCCGACTCCAATATCTTCTTTGAAAATTCTCTCACAGATTTAAGAGAAGATAAATCGCACTTTTCGATCACAATATCACCTTTATCAGGTAAATCTTTACAGGTTTTCACAATATCTTCTTTGGCTTCTTCTGCTTTATTTATGTTCCTGCAGGCCATTATTACTTTAGCACCTACAAACGGAAAAAAACATTGTGTAACAAAGTTTTATTTTATACTGAACGTGACATTTGAAGCTGATAGGAAAATCCTAATTAAAATAAATACCTCTTTTGTAGAAGTCCCGTACAGTTTCTTTTCCGATCCCGGTATTGCATCCCGTTATTATTGCGGTTTTTCCTAATAATTTTGCATTACTATAACAGCGACCAGAAAATAAAGGCATTTTTTTAATTTTTTGCAGCGGCTATTAGTATCGAACGTTTTAATAATTAATTGTTTTAAAACTTATTTAGTTCTACACTAATTAAAAGTTTAAAACTGTAACACTTGCTGATACCTCGAAAAGTTTAGTTTGAATGAAGAATTGACAGCTGACACTTAATAAGTGAAATATGAAAACAACTTCAGCGAAGTTTATTATAAGCTTTAAAGCAAAACTGGTTAGGAAATAAGAATTCCAAATACCGTTCTTTTTAACGTAGGATTGATGAATATTAAATTATGGATGTTAATACAAACAAAATTTACAATTATTTGTCACCATGTTATTTTTAACTTTAAAATAAACTTTTTTCCCTTTTAGCTGGAAATATGTTTTAATATAAGGTAAATTGGTAAATAAAAATAATTAGATCCTGTTTTAAATAACGTTTTTAAACAGCATTATCCTAACTTAGGATTTTTATGTTTCAAACCAGGAATCCCACTTTAGATAAAATAATAATACGTACTTGTTAATTTTGATTATTATCTTATATTTATATTTATTTGTTTTTTTATAAATAATATTTATCTTCATTATTAAAAGTAGGTTAATTATTATTTAGATTAATTGTGGCACGTTTTTATTTTGTGTACATAAAGCTAATCCTTGAGAATTTATCTTGGTAGTAACTTGTCAATAAAGCGACCTAAATGGATTAAAGTCCTTCAAACCAACCATTTCCATCGACATATTCCACAATTTTTCTGCGGTCTCGTCATTTAGAGCATGTGAACTTGGTGACGTCACTGAGCAGTCACTAAAAAGTTATTCATAAAAAAATAAATATAATTATGCTTAAATCTCCGAGAACGTAAAAGATTTTTTATTAATATTCTCTAGAAAATATATATTTTCTATTTTATAACAGTATATACAAATAATAAGTATATATATACAGTATTGCATTTGAGCATTTAATTGACAATTGATAAAATGGTTGTAGATTTTTGGTTATGATGATAACTGTTTGATTATTTTATATCATTGTTAAAATCAAAGAGTAGGTACGGAAAAAAGATTTAAACTAAAATATTAATAATGACTTTGACACTCGCGTTACATGATTACAATTTACAAACCTGATATTGAACCACACAAATATCGCGGATATGCATTAATTAATTTGCTTGTCCTTTCTATTTTTGTCACTTGGCCATAATTTATTATAATATATGTTATTAAATAAACTTACGTGTAATAAAGACCAGTCTCATTGGAACATTTTTCATTTATAGCGCAGTAAATAGTAGTTTGAGCTCCCATTTCTACAGTTTTTGAAAATGGATAGAAAACGTAATCCACGACAATGGTTCTTAATAAACTTCTAAAGGGGCTATTCAAATGTCTATATAAATCGGTTTTAATTAAACCCGGATGGAGGCTGTAAGTGTTTATGCCTTTAATATTGTTACTCTGAAAAAAAAATTGGCTTGTTTGTGGAATTGAAATATAAATCAATTTTTTTTTATTGTTTTATTTGCTATGTTATATAACTACCTTGAGTCTTTTGGCCAATTCTCTCGAAAATAAAATATTTGCTATTTTACTTTGTGCATATGCCTCAGCAGAATTATATGGTCTTACTGTATAGTTTAGGTCTTCCAAATGTAAATTAAACACTGAAAGAAATGTGTACTAAAATATTTTAGAAATTTAATATAGCTACTTAGAAATTTAATATACCTTAATAGCTACTTTTTTCGAGGTCATAAATAAGTTTTACTACACCTTGAGAATCACATTTATACCTATGTCGCGATTACTTAAAAAATGATTCTATCGAAAGCAATTTCTTACAGCTATGTAATGTAATCGATTATTTAAAAATGATTGACTATGCAATTACATACAATTTAGAGTAAATCCAAAGAGATAGAAATTTTAACAGTTAATGAATTGTAGCACATACGTGTATTGACTAAAGGAACTATGACGTATCTTATTTATATTGTTTTTTTTTAATTATATCAAAAATAATGTATTTTATAAAATTTATGGGTATTCTTTCATGGTCGCTAGATGGCGCTGATTTAATTTTATATAAATTGTAATAATTGTCATCGGAGTAAATTTCGTTAGAGATTCTTCACTAGGTTCCCTGAGATTATTTATCAGTGATGTACTAAATTGAATTATACTCTTAAAAGCGTGTCTAAAAATCTAAAAGACATATTCTAAGAAAATTTAATTACTGTACTGTGTTCATGATAGAGAGAAAAATATTATAGATTTCACAAAAATGTGTATACTTACATGAATGCGCTTTAGAGGATACAGTAACTATTCTTGCTGGGGTGTTGTCAATTATCCTGGGCAGTAAAAGCATTGTAAGGAGGAAATGTCCGAGGTGATTTGTACCAAAGTGAGTTTCAAAACCATCTTCCGTCTCTCCTCGAGGGGCCATCATCACTCCAGCGTTGTTTACCAGAACGTTAATTTTGGTTTTAGTGCTGAGAATTTTTTGACAAAATTTTCTGATCGATTTAAAAGAGGATAAGTTGCATTCTTCAACGATGAGTTTGCCTTTGTTGGGTGAATTTTTACAAGTTTCTTTTATATCGATCTTAGCTTCCTCGGCCTTTTTAATGTCTCGACAAGCCATGATAACTTTTGCTCCTAAAACAGAATATTAATACGAATTGGCTTTGTGGATAATGTTGCTATAGAATACCAAATGGATTTCCAATGCTGTCAAAGTCTAAGTTCGTTAATATGGAAGATTTATTTAATGGAAGGTCTGAAATTTTCACAGACCTTAGCGTACTGATTAATTATACTATGGAACAGGAAGATGGCAGTGCTAAAGCCAAATTTATGAGATCTAAGTTACTTTCCTTGGACCACAAATTCATACTATAGGTGCTATTGCATATTATTATACATATACAGGGTGACTGGTGAATTACTATCAATATTTAAGGAGAATACTCTGTAGATGATTCTCATTCGAATTATGTAAAAAAAATAGGTACTTAATTTTTTACCAAATTTCCGTATAAATAAATAAAGTGTAGACACGTTCCAAGTGTTCCAAGTGTGGACGCGTGCGGCGGCGTGCTGATACAACACTACGCCGCCGCACGCGTGTGTGTGTGTGTGTGTGTATACCTAATCTGTAGGGTGTTCACACGAAGAGTAATTAATTACATAACTTTGGGTTAACTTTACTTAGAAGTTTATTAATATTTATGTTATATTAATTTTTATTCTGTCATATATGATCGTCAAATATCACGTCCTCAAGTATCGATAGTAATTCACCAGTCACCCTGTATAATAGCTGTTCAAATCGATACAAGAAAGAGAATGCTTTGAAAATATACTCCAAAGAAATCATGTAGGTAACTAAGTACGTCGACGTTTTTTAAACGAATCCTTTAAGTTGTCTATGATATATTTTGCTCTATGATATTCTATAAGATATTAAGTAATAACGTACATAAAACGTAGTACAATTATTTATCTTCTAAACTACTTTACTTTTAAGCTACAGACTTATGAAGAAACGATTAAAAAGCTGTGATACTTTTTATCCTACCTCTTTTATAAAAATCCTCCACGGTAACTTTGCCGATTCCAGTATTGCATCCGGTGACAATTATTGTTTTACCGTTTAATTTTGCATCACTATAACATCTTCCACTAAACCAACCCATGGTAGATGATTTTTTTTAAATTAACGATAACTTTAAAGCCAGTATGTGTGTATATATGTTACTAAAGAGTATGCAATAGTTATCAAACTTATCAATCATTATCTTATTTTATTCATTCAATAAATCCCGTAATAAAAGACAGGTCTTAAATAAAGCCGCCAAAGTTTATCTCAAATAAATATATAGCATACCTAAGCAGTTAAGACTTGTTATCGAACTGTTTGTCAATATTATCGACCGAAATGGACTTCAAACAAAACTAGTTTACACTAATCAAAAGAAAAATGTTATTATGTATATATAATAGCTATAATTAACTGCCATTTTAATATTATTTACTCCAAAACTTACTTTTACTTAGCTAATTAACTACCATTTTAACATCATTTACTGTAAAATCTGCTTTGACGTTCTGCCGTTGGAAGGTATAATGTTTTCACACACTCCAAAGGTAATTCTGACCTCTTGAATGCATCCTTCACGTGGAACCATAAGGACAGATTTTTAAGGTTACTTTCATTTTTAAGGGTACTACGATACTTTTATTTTTATTGGTAAATATAATACATAAAATGAATCTCATATTAACAAATTATTTCCTTATTTGTTAATAAATTTTATATTAAATCTTTTATAAGTCATTGTTAGTACATAATAATCATTTCACCGAACCCTGTCTGTACATATGTTTAATACATAAATTACTCTTATATTCTTGAGATATATTCAATAATAAATGTTACAAAAGGCCGAGAGTGTCTTATAATAAGAAGTATAGTTTTTTTTTTGTCTTAGAACGAGTTTAAACAGATTTACAAAAACGGAAGTAATAAAAGAATAACTTCATTGACAACGGTGAGTGGTCGCTGTAGAAGGACTTTAACCATACATGGCAGTTGTGACAACAGATTTTAGCTCTTTTAACAAAACGAAAATATTATTATTGACAAATAATACGCCACCAAGGTTTTTAAACATTAACAAAAACTCGAAGAATGATACTGTTTAAATGTCGATGAAATGCTAAATGTATTCCATTTTCAAACTGAAGAAATCTTAATTAAGCCCAGATATGGTAGTGTGTCAGTAATTTGACGGTTATTTTGAAATTATCAATGACAAACACAAAACCGAGTTTAAATAAAAATACTTTAAAAATTAAATAATTTTTTTATTTATATTTGAATATTTTATAAGATTTTCATGAATATGTTCACGTTTAAATTTAAAGATATACGTTATGCATAGTACAGTTATACTCGTACATTGTTATTAGCTTATTGTTTTGTAAAACTCAACTCAGCACTAGTGTAGTTAGGAACGCGTTATATCGGTAAAAATTTACAGTCCAGTGAGTTGGTAACATTGCAGTACTTTTAAGTACGATGATATTACATTTATACACCTTTCTTATACCATAGATGTAGAAGGAGATTTCGGTTATGACAAAGAAGTTTTATTTTCAACTCGATTTTTATATTTGGGCTGCGAAATTGACTCTTCGCAAAACCGTTTTTTAATTCAACCTAAAATCCGAATATAACTCGGATACGTAAGTATTTCCTTGTTGATTTTTCTTTGACTTTCAATAGTTCCAATATATTTGTATATAAATGAGAACATTGGTTACTATTTCAAAATATAAATAACTATTAAATAAAATTTTAATAAAAAATATTAATATAATTATCATATTGCTTTATGATATAAAGTCATAGTTATATTCGATTCAGTATGGCATGTGCTTTATAAATTTTTTTTAACAAGTCATAAAACTTGTCACCTGATTATGTCAACTTTGATATAAAATTGCTTGTTATTAAATATTAAGTAATATATTATGTGTATTCCGTTTATCGTAGCGAGGCGGAACAAAATCCAGTAATTCGATTATTCAAAAATAGTTTATATTTATACCTATGTTGCGACTTTAGAGCAATGTCAACAATAAAGATAATTGGCAGTTTTGAAAATGTAATGTAAATAGATTTAACGTATGAATTTTCAAGTGAGTACGTTATTGCAATACGGTCGTTAGAAGTTTGAATCTTCAATTTAAAGTTATTATTTTTTAATTGCTAAATCATTGTCTATCAAAATTCTTTTGCCTACAAGTAAATCCTTCAACAAACTGTGTTGGGTTCGATTATACAACTCAAGTTAATGTTACTAGACACGCTATGAACAATATAATTTTAAGATAATTTTTAATATGAGTTGGTATAGAAGATGATTTATTTAAGAGTAATAAATGTCTACGGTCATTTCTTTTGCAAAACAAACGTCGCCGTCTTCAATTTGAGAATATTTTAGTAAGGGTACAAGTAATTTATATGACTGTTACCGGTATTTTTAAGATGAGCTCATTTTTCTCTTGATGCAAAACTTTTAGTACCTCGGGAAAAACTGATCTCGTAGTTAATTACTTAAAGACAGTGAATGTCTTAAGTCTTTAAGTAATTAAATGCGAAGTTCGCAGGAAGAAACTATCAAAGTTAATTTAGGAACAACCAAAAAAGTTTTACTTTCAAGAACCTTATAATATGTTGCGGTATAGTCATAAAATGTGTGTAGTAAAATAGTTTTACTTAACAATATTGTTATAGAGATTGACACAAGAAATAATCGACTTATACAAAACGATAACTAGCAAACCGTATCGAGTTTTATATATGACAAATAAAATATCTCGTCATATAATATAGGTATGTAGATTAAAATATTCATGAATGGTATTACAAATTGTACTGAAGCGTATTTAAAATGACCTTGTCTCATATGACTTAATCCTTACGTTTTATTACTAGCTTTCCACCCGCGTGGAGTTCGGTTATATCGCGTTTCCAAGACCACCTTTCAAAAGTCTGATATAAATCCTATGTTCTTTCTCAAGGTCCTCTCTATCTCTGTACCAAATTTCATTAAAATCAGTTCAGTGGTTTAGGCCTGAAAGCGTAACAGACAGACAGACAGAGTTACTTTCGCATTTATAATATTAGTAGGGATTGTTATGTTAAATGAAAACAAAAAAACAATATTATACCGTAAAAAATTCTCTATATTTATTATAAACTTTTAACAGACATGACTAAGGTTTCGTGTAAGTATTGAATTTAGATACATCGTGTTTGTTTGTGAAGAATTTCCTTGTATAATAGGAATTTATTATTTATGGGGTTTTCTACTACATATTAGATTTTTTCCTCATAGATTGACAAGTTATTGTGAAATACTTATTATTAGTGTTTACTGTTTAGCGAAAACAATTGCAGTCCAAATTTCCAGGGTCCATAGACCTTACTTATTTTCAGATCAACAAAACACATGATAAGTCAGTTTTAGTATGTACAGTAAACGTATACCTACGCACGAACTTTTGTGATTTGTTGATGTCGATATGAAAATGTGTCTGACAGAATTAATTTCAAATTGTTTATGTATTATGTTTTTTCCAATCAGAAAATAAGTACGGTCTTGGATCTTGCTCTATCGGTGACCGTTTAAAAAACTAAAAGATGTCACATCAAACGTCATAAATGTCAAAATTATTTCTACGTCTCAGCTCCTTTTCTATTTCTAAATGGAGCCCAGTTCGTATACTAAACGAGCCGACCGCTGGCTTCTCACAAAAGAACATGGCCGGCACATTACAACTGGTCGTCGCTATGAGACCGCTTCGTCGCAAACTTCCGCAACGTTCGTCATTTTTTGAATGATTTCCGGGACATTTGAAGTCCCAATCTATCTGACCCTCGTTTAATGGATTTCCTGTTGTAAGAATTACAAATTACAATTACCCCGAGGTATATGAGTCATAAACTTTATTGTGTCGTTGATTTAATACTAGCAATTCAAAAAATCAAAGCAAACACGTGTAGGTGAAATTTAAATCCTACCTAGAACAGTTCGGTAATGGTATCTCTGAAACAAGTCGCTAAAGCCGATGAAAGCGAATTCGTTAGGAGTTATGGATTGTTCTGATTGTTTGAACACGTCACGGATGTATTCACCTTCTTCTTTGGTGTCTATGATGGCAAGATGGCCGCCCGCGGCGTAACAGGTCGAATACGCCTCATACCACGTCTGAGGCTCCGTGTGTGTTATGTAACACGTCCCATTCGGTCCTAATTTCCAGCCTACGCAAAAGTTTTATAGCCAACTCACTTCAATAACATTAATTATATAACAAATTGACATATTGTAATTCTCACTCGAATGAAAAGTGTCACATTCAGGATAGTATGTGACGTTAGAGGCTTTTATTTTACAAACGAATGGCATCGGTTCTGAACAAGGATGGACAAATAATCGGCCGTTACGACGAGCAGCGACACATCGGCCTCCGTTATGCTCCGGCTGACTCAATTCCCACAATAAATCCAGAATAGTATTTTGTAATTCATATCCTACAAAAGCAAAAACACAATTCAACCATATTCATAATAAGAAAACAGTAAATAAATTAGGTTCTTAACAACAAATTGCTCTCGGTATTTTTTGTTGCTTTAAAACACGCAGAAACTAATTTGCTATATTTTTATAAAAATATAATAAAGTTAAATTGCACAAGAAACCATAATTTAACTACAATCTCATTGTATATAAATGGTACAATCATAGAAATTCCGTTTGAAATGACAAACCATAACTCGCCTTTAATTGTGACGAATGTTCTTTCTGAATACAAATCGTGTATACCGACGTAGACGCCTTGATATTTGGTAAGAATAGGAGCGACTAGAAGTGGTATGCTGTCAGCTTCGTCCAGATTATCTGGAACCATCAACTCCGTCCCCTCGGCCTCACAACGTATACGTGAATGATGCCAACTAACGCCTTCGGGGTGCAACTTATAAAACGTGTTGAAAGCCTTCTCATATCTGTAGTCCACCCGGAATTTAGGCCGCTCACAGTCTGTGATAAGTTCACTGAGTTGCTCTATCACGTTAATTATTTAAAATCAAATGAAAAACCAACAACTTTTTGATTAAATAAAACAAAAGTTATTGTTATTACAGGTGGTAATGCAAAAGATAGTAATGATTATTAGGTGTAGTCTGTTAAATAGTCGTCGTATACGTAATAATAATTATATAAAAAAAGAAAGAAAAGTACCAAAACAAATTAAACAATCATACCAATTGTTATGAATACTAAGAAAAATACGAAAACACGTTTCGTTAAAAAATTACTTTTCATTGTAACAAAATCACATGTTTTATCGCACAGATTATAAATTAGTGTGAATTCAACAACCGGAAAATTATTTTCATTACATGAAAAGCAAAAGTCGTTGTAATTTTAAGAAATTTTATTTCTTTTTATATCCTACAGAATAAATAACTAAACAGTTCATTGCACAACTTTGATTTGTCGCCATGCCATATAATATGTAAGTGTATATATATACATAAGTGCTGACATTGAGAAAACTATCATAAAACTACTTGTAAGCTGTATAATTATACATATTTTAAAGACAAAAATGTATTCCATTATTCTGTACACTAAGAAATATATTTTCATAAATTAATTTTTAAATAATATTCAATATAGGCACACCACATTAAAAATGCTGTAACAAAGTTGAACTTAAATTTTAGTATAAACATTTACAATAAAAACCCCATATACACGTTCAACGAGATATACATCATAATAAAATTAAAAAACAAACAACACATAATATGACTAGGGATATAAAATTTTTCTAAAAACTTCATAAGAAGCGTTAATTATACCCCAGCTTAGGAACGCTCGAGATATATTTAATAGTGCACCATGATAGAAGTTACCGAACTTCGAACCCCGCTTGCGTAGAATATAATTGAATTCATACAACAACTTCCTATGAGGACCACCAAGCTCACATTGCATGCCAATTTTTATAACATTCAATGGATAAAAGAGCGTGCTAAGAAAAGCACCTATCGAAGCACCCGCTAGAAAATTCTGCAAGCTATCATAAACTAATTTCTCCTGACGAGGCAATCTCAAGCGCACTTCATCTCTGATGACAAAAAACAGGGCATTCGATGGACCGTTTCTTAATAAAATTGGTATGAGCCCTCTATAAAACTCTTTGATTCCATAGTGCTTATATATATTACTAGCTGCGTCTGCAGTGTTCTTGAACTTTTGATGATACTTTGGATGGATCAGTAATGTTTGGAGACGTTCAAACGGCATGAGGGTGGCTTCAAAACAGCCAGCGACCACTCCGGCTATCATCTTGGAGAGATGAGGGTTTATGTCGTAATGTAACAATGGCTGAAGACATTCATCGTATATACCGAACATGAGAGACATAGACATTGATCTTTGTAACAGAGGCGGCAACATTCCACGGTATAAATAACCCAAGCCTTCCTTTTGGAGTTGATTGAGAGCAAATGTAGCTTCAACTCCATGCATCATCTGGAACAAATTAAATAATTTCCATTATTTAATATGTATTAAATAATAAATGATAAAATAAATAGTAAAATTGCCAGTAATGGATTCATAGTTTCAGACTATTAAAAATATGAATAGCTCATACTGTAATTCATAAGTGAATAACATTTATATTTTGCAGGAATAAATTATTAAATGCCTCTAATAAGAAGCAGTTAATTAATAAGACTTTAGCCTCACAACTGTATTGAAAATAAAATTTATATTACTTTTCTACTGAATATAATAGTACTTATTTTCACTTCTATTTGTTAATCAATTTAAATGATTTTCTTTAAACTTCAGTTTAACATTTTAATTTGCACAAAGTATTTTTTGCTCTGATATGTTATTTCATTCAAATCTATTTTTGACTTTGATTCTAATAAACTATGATATCATTATTACTAATTTACTAAATAATTACTTTATCATTTAATACATCAAAAATTCCCTAATTTCATGAATAGCTGAAGTATCACTTAAATTCACTTAAAATTTTTGCATATGTATTAAAAAAATAGGTATAAAGTTGCAAGACAATTTTTTATTTAAGATCATATTATGTGATTTTTTGACTACCTGCTGCAAGATCAAGAATGCAGGAAAACTTGTTTCAAAACTGATCTTTTTTTAAGATATTTAAGCAACTGCTAAATGACATTGCCTCACATCAAAATCATTCATTAAACAGTAATCTATTGAAATTATTTGACTAAATATGTTAGACTTGACATATGTCCACTTTTTTAGCTCATGAAGATTATCTTCTAGTCATTCATATATTATGTATACTGTATACTTTTGATGCCAATTAAAACAGTTATATTAATCTTTGTATGTATAATTTGCAACCAAAAGCCAGAGACAATTTTATCATTAAATTCTTATTAAGTGGACAGTGTATTAAATTTCTATAGTACTGAAAAATATCCTCACCTGTCTAAATATGACTTTATTTAATGGATAGCTAATGAGAATGTTGCAGAAGGCAGATCCTCCACCGCAGACAAACTCTTTCCAATGCTGGTGTTGGAGATTATTTGATACCACAAGGGCTGCCTTACTCTCATTGCCCTTAAAATCTGACATTTTTAATTCATTCATACTATTTACTTAGAGCCATATCTGGAAAGTAAATATTAAGATAGTGAGATATAATTATGTAAATATCTTATTGCTGAATTTATTAATATTTTACCCAGGGTGGGTCCCTAATTATTTATGAGAGACATGAAGGACGAAAATAATATAAAATATTTAATGAGGTATTTATATAATAGTATAAGTATGCAAATTATTAGAAAAGTAGATTAATGACATATTTTTAAGTTATAAATTCCATGTATTTTATAAAAATACAAGATCTAAGACGACATCCATTACCGTTTTAATATTCAATAATAAAGAAAGCTTTTTTAAAAAACAAGTATAAGAATGATGCAAATAATATGTGCTTTCTTTAAGCGGCGTATTATATTTCTTACCTTAAATTATTATCAGTGTTTTAAGCTATTCACATATTCTATAATCAGCCATAGAGTTCGTAACACTTCATTATAACTTAGTTTTTAGACTAAAAGTCAATTGTTATGTAAGTGTAACTCATAAATTGTAATATTTGACGAAATTTGTTAGCTTAATTTCGGATAAAATATTTGGAAAAATAGTCTTTCAAGGTTCAAAAAATTAAAATTGGACATTAGAATTAACAAACGTCACAATTCAAGTGACGTCTGACATCCAAAATAATTTTGCAATTACCATTCACGCAGTTATTTTGAAGTTGTAAGTAATCTTTGATTTTCAGATTAATGGTAATTAAAGATTTAAAAATTTCCAAGATAAATATATAATATCTTAAAATGTAATAATATGATATTTGATATTCCTAATGTTTGTACCGAAACAAGATAATATCAATTAAATTTATATACTTCACATCAATTGACATAATGGAGTGTGACCATCTAACAAATGCTTTTTAACTGTCGGAATCGAAGTATTTGACACATTGTAAAGATGTGCTGTTATCCTACTTCAAGCTTAAATTAAGATTGTAAACATTACTGATTGCTGTTATCAATTAACAGCCAGAGTTATAAAGGCTTATTTCTTAATTTTTGAATTAAAATGGCTGCAGTTCTCAAAAAGAGAGCCTTAGCGGAATACAATAAATCATTCCAGGTATCGTACTTACGACTTCGACTGTGTAAATTTATTTACTAGTTAATAACAGTTTGTTTTACAAAATTCTTATTTTAGCAGGATGGTCCATCGTCCAAAAAGTTGCATCTAGCAAAAAAACCGCTCATAGGCAGTTCAGCTGCAGCATTCGTGGGACTGCTAGAGAAATGTAAATCTAGTGATGAGGCATTACAGTTACTGTTACGCATCTCAGATTGCCTGCAGTTCCAAGAATCAGATGTAGAGGAAGCCATTAAGAAGCTATCAGAACATTTTCAATCCGAAGAGGAGTCAGTGGTCAGGGTTAAAATACTCTGGCTCTTCTGTGACATAGGTCTAGAATGCCCCGGAGCGAATTTGAATAACTTGATTGATGAGACCATACATTTAATTAAAAATGAAACATCACATAAGGTAATGTTTTTCTACTTTTGTATCTTTTGTTTCAATTCTTTTTTAAAAATTTCAATTGATAAATAAACTGGAAACCATAATATAAGGTTTTACTGAGTTCTACTTAGCAAATGCTCTATTTGTATTACAAAAATATCCTATATCATCTTGATAATTAATATTATTAATCTCATTGTACCATATATGTTAAATGCACCAAGGATATATTGAAGATATTCATTTTATTTCCATTTATCCAGGTGATAGCACAAGGCATAGCAACACTACTTAAACTTGGCACTAAGCTTAGTGACGATAAGATTCTCATGATGAGGCTTGTCGGTGTCGCTAGAGACAATCTTAAAGATACCAGCCATCAAGTGAAATGTAAATGTCTGCAGTTGATAAGTGAACTCTACCCGATATATCCCGAGTCTGATAGAACTGTAGAAATGACAGCAGAGGCTGATACTATTGTCAAGTTGCTTGGAGACTACAGTAATGCTGAGGTTTGTGAAATTTATACTTGTTATATAAGATATCACATAAGGCAGGGGTGTCCAACTTGACGGGACTCAGGGCCAATAAAACTGACTAAATACATTGATGGGTTGCAAAATATTTATAAAAATACTAATATCGTTATTAAAAGCAGTATTTGCTCATTAAGGTATTTAAATAAAGAAGATAAAAAAGATTCGACTAGCTCCAATAATCCAAACTGCTACAGTTTGGACAGCCCTGACTTAAGGAATATGACTATTAAGTATTTATATCTAAATCATTTTATTTTAAATAATTTAAGGTCTATTTTACAGCCTTTCCAAACTCGTATATTTGTTAAGAAACTTAAATAAATATATTCTTATGAATATAATTGTTTTTATTATTTATTTCCAGGATGCGAGGGTAAGATGTGAAGCATTTCAATCCCTCTTGACATTGCATGAGAGAGGCCAAACATTAAGTGCTAATCTATATGAACCGGTATGTGCAGCACTCTCCGACGACTATGAGATAGTAAGAGAAGTGGCGCTCAAACTAGTGTGGCTACTGGGAAATAAGTACCCGGAAAAGTAAGGATATATATTTACAATCTTCAGCAAAAAAAACTAATATTATAAATGCGAAAGTAAATCAGTCTGTATGTCTGTTACGCTTTCACGCCTAAACCACTGAACTGATTGTAATGAAATTTGGTACAGAGATAGAGTTGACCTCGAGAAAGAACATTGGATAGTTTTTATCCCAGACTTTTGAAAGGTTCTCTTGGAAACGCGATATAAACGAACTCCACGCGGGCGAAGCTGCGGGCGGAAAGCTAGTATTTTTCATAAAAATTCCAATGTTTATTATATATTTTTTGGAAATTATATTTACAAAATTAATCATATAATTTTATTCATAATTTCAGTTCAGTAACATTACAAGATGGTGAAACAACAATTCGTCTTGTAGATGATGCGTTTATTCGTATTTGTTCGGCTGTGAATGATCTGTGTATGCAAGTAAGAGCTCTGTCTTGTTCATTGCTGGGCACAACGAGAGCTGTCTCCGATCGCTTCCTCTTGCAAACGTTGGATAAACAACTCATGAGTAACATGAAGGTTTGTACATTATTCTATTAAGTTGTATACCTTAATTAGATTTCTAATATAACTTCCAAAATTTATATGGAGTTAAAACAGTGGTTAATTTTCGTTATAACTCATTATAATAACGGATTCATCATCCGTATTTCTTAATTTATTCTGTTTAATTGCATGTAAATCTATTTTTATCTATGTCTTCCATAATATTGTTTGTCATATGACCAATTGTTCTGCAGAAAAAGCGTACATTGCACATGTTAATCTATTAGTATCTATATCTTCCATAATATTGTTTGTCCTATGACCAATTGTTCTGCAGAAAAAGCATACATTGCACATGTTAATCTATTAGTATCTATATCTTCCATAATATTGTTTGTCCTATGACCGATTGTTCTGCAGAAAAAGCGTACATTGCACATGTTAATCTATTAGTATCTATATCTTCCATAATATTGTTTGTCCTATGACCAATTGTTCTGCAGAAAAAGCGTAAATTGCAAATGTAAATCTGTTAGTATCTATGTCTTCCATACCATGGTTTATCAGATGATATAAGTACCATTTGTTTTGCAGAAAAAACGCACCCTCCATGAACGTAGTTCTGAGTTGGTTCGTTCCGGAGCATGGGCGAGTGGTCGTCGTTGGGCTGATGACGCTCCCGGTCAACTGCTGGAACAAAGCGCTGTACAACTACTGCCAGGAGGCGCAGCGGGAGCCTTCGTACATGGCTTAGAAGACGAACTCATGGGTAAGTAATGACTAATACATACTAGTATTCATTTTGTATACGTCGTGGTGGCCTAGTAGTTAAAGGCCTCACAAGCATGAGGGCGCGGGTTCGAAACCTGGTATGTACCATCGGATTTTTCTGAGCCATATGTACTTTTTAGTATTTAGACACCACTGACAGACGGTGAAGTAAAATATCATACCTGGACTTTAATTTCAAATTATAAGTTTTAAATCGCCAACCTATCTTGAGTATGATTGGTGATGAATGCTCAAATCTTCTCCATGTGAAACGAGGCCTTTGCTCAGCAGTGGGCTTTGATAGGCTGATAATAATGAATATTCTATGAATATATTTCAGAGGTGCGAACAGCAGCTGTAGATGCTGTTTGTCAGTTGTCGCTAGTGAACCCGGTGTTCGCGACCACGTCCTTGGACTTTCTGGTTGATATGTTCAATGATGAAATAGAAGACGTCCGTTTGAGAGCCATAGACAGTCTGACACGCATCTCACACCACATAATACTCAGAGAGGACCAGCTGGAAATCATTTTGGGAGCTCTGGAGGTTTGATATAGACTATATTTCTTTTTAATTTAATCTATACCTTCATTCGGACTGAAATTTATAATATTGTGCCAATGTCAGTAAATTTTTTATTGTAATAAAATATAATTTTAAATATACTATGTGGAGAATATATGAAGAACTTTGTCAAGTGAAGAGAGTCCACTTAAATTTTTACTAACAACTAGAACAATACACAAAATGTATATATATATATATTAACCTTTACAAATTCTTCTTAAGTTTTAAATTATTGTTAAAAAAACTAAACTACCATTTCCTTTATTCAATTTAAATTGTCACAGATTATATATTTCATTACAGGATTACTCTATGGACGTGAGGGAAGGTTTACACAGAATGCTGGGATCATGTACCGTAGCTTCCAAGACATGCCTTGAGATGTGTATAGACAAAATATTAGAGAATCTCAAACGTTATCCTCAGGTATATATTTATAATTTATTTTTCATTAATATGGTTTAAATTTGATTATAATTTCACCATTCCTTATTTATCATATTTTGCCACATTTTAATTTTGTTGTTAAATAATACTGATAACGCGATTGTATCATTATAATTGTCAAACTTCTAATGCAGGGGTGGCCAACTTGAGCTAAGATCTACTGTTTACTAAAGAAACCCTGTGCGATCTACTAAGTACATACTTCTTGAAATGGAACTGCATAGTTTAGTACACAATCATGTATTTTTTATTAACCAGTCTTAGTAGTTTCTTTTCATATCAAATGTGAGATCGTTTTCTTAAATTTACTTAACATTATATGGGTCCTATATATTAGTGTGAGCATTGCGCCTGAACATTTTCCACTAGAACGGTGTTTAGTCTTGGTTTGTTTTAAGTAGGAAAATGCTGATTCACATAAATATGTCGAATCAAAACACGAATGAAGTTGTTCAACACATTTTTCCAAATTTGGATATTTTTCTTTGGAAACCAGTGCCCAGAAATCTTGACCTGAGGAAGACCTTGTTTTTAGAAATATGTAGCATCGCAGAGTAATGATTTCGTTTTGTAACATCATCTGGTTCATTTGAAATGTATCTGCAAATTATAAGCTAATTCATATAATCGTAGCTAATTCATATATATCACTGTGATTAATGGCATCATTAAACGGTTAACTTATAAATTGAACCAACTTCTCAATTTGTCTGAAATAACTAAACCGAATTTCAAAGTCTACTATCACTAATTTTTGTCGTGTACTTCTCGGAAATGAAATTATAGGTAGGATGTTTTTCCACATGATCCTTGATGTTTACAAATACTGTTTACCAGTAAAATCAGTCAACAAAGGTAAATCACACTGCCAGTCCAAATCACACAATTGATGACAATCATGACCCCTTTCATCAAGAAATATTATTATTTCTTCCTAGAGATATCGAAATGTTTGCAAAAATTTGCTTCGGCT
Source organism: Danaus chrysippus (assembly GCA_916720795.1). Classification (NCBI taxonomy): domain Eukaryota; kingdom Metazoa; phylum Arthropoda; class Insecta; order Lepidoptera; family Nymphalidae; genus Danaus; species Danaus chrysippus. The sequence continues at coordinate 11,140,505 of CAKASE010000074.1, read as the reverse complement.
TAACCACCTTACGTCAATGTGCAATGCCAATTCTGGTTGCTTTTCATCTAATTGGGTTTTTGAAAAAAAAAAGTATTGATTTTTTTATGTATTTTAAAACTTTATTATTAATTATATTGATTTTTATTGCAAATAACTTGAAAAAAAAAATTAAATTAATTATAGGCAATTAAAAATTGATAAAATTCAAAAAAAAAATCACGTGACTGTAAACGCGCCATGATTGGTTGCCATACTTGTGACGTCATAATATTAAAGCAATTTCATAATAGTACAGTGTTTATGGCTATTATCTTTGACTTGATAAAAATATCTCAAATTTATTAGTGAAAAACGATTTGAAAAGTTTATTTTCACTAACTTTGTGTGATAAAGGATTTATAAAAGCAAAATCGGATAATATTCCTGATGTTGATATATTTATGATAACTATTTTTTTTAAAAATGACGTTCGGTTTAATTCTGCTGAAGTTCAAGGTGCTAAGGCATCAAGGTAAGTCTGTTAAAAATACTATTCTAAATGAAAATAAGTATTTATTCTCTATTAAATATAATTAATAATTATTTCATTAAATCATTATTAATAAAATGTTATTATAAAAAACCAAAATAACATATACTTTAAAAATTTAAATGTAGTCTGATACAGAACCTAGAATGTTATAAAATTATGAAAATATCTATTAATTGAAGTCCAATTATTAGACAAACATACATATAGATTTACTATTTAATCGCTTTGAATTATCAATTAAAAATTTTTAATGCTACGATTCTAAAGGTTATGATTTGGAGCCCAGGTAAAAAAATTAATTATTGAACTATACTTATTCCATTTATACACTTAGATAAATAATAATTAATAACAATATTATTATGAATACTTACAACGAAATGATCTTCACAACAAAAAAAAATTGATTTTGTTTTTGAATAATCTCGTTGCACTGCTGGAAACCATTTCTTTCGACGTTTTTCGTCTTGTGGAACATTTAAAAACATTTTTTCAGGAGTTGTTTTTGTAGTATTTGTACATAATGGTACAAAACAAGAGTGATAACTTTTGAGTTTTGACCTTTTTGATTATTTAACAATGCCAACAGAATTTACTAGATAAAAACTCAAAACACTGTACTAATTATTATATTTCTGTATGCTACAATGAGCAAAAACTAACATTGTGACGTCACACGCGCTCGGGTTTATTCGCGAGCTGTCGGCGGGTCTTCGGTACTGAATTTAAAATTTAATTTTTATTTTGAAATAACTTTTTAATTATTGCAAAAAAAATAAAATAAAAATAGTTTTGTTATAAAACTTATATATGATCTTTCCATTTATCACAAAAAAAAAATATTCAAAAACCCAATTGCTGTTTAAAGAGTAGACTGGGAAGGGATTTTCCTTTTATGAAATTTACAATTTTAAAAGAAATTAATGTCTTTAACTGTCACCTGACCGATTATTTGGTGACACGGGACGGATTGACACTTGAGACACGGCGCTCCCCGGTAACCCACACGCTTCCCGCTTATTGGTCATTGTGTGTCGAAAACAAAACACTATACTTTGTAGAATAGAGCATATATAACGTGACGGAACAGCGATTGAAAAATGATACAAGACGGTGCTGCAGTTGTTGATAATTATAATGCGCAGTGTGGTCTATTTATTTATATTTTTTGACTGGCCACGATCGACTGGACTAAGGACCGCCATCGACCGGTCGATCGCGATCGACCGGTTGTCCACCCCTGCTCTAATGTATCTCTTAAGTATCTCTTATGAATCTCTTATGCATAATATATCCTTTGTAAATGTGTGCATGTGTGTGTGCCTGTTAGTAAGAGATGCGATACGATAGATGGCGCTGATAATATTAATTTTAAACTTCATGTTTATTATTTCAGGATAAGCGTTCGACGTTCCGTTGCGTGCAGCAAATGGGCATCAAGCACGCGTCTCTGGTGTTGCCGCTAGTTCCGCGACTACTGGCCGTTCATCCGTTCTTCGACATGCCGGAACCGGATGTGGATGATCCCGCTTGTATGAACATATATTTGATTATATCCTTCAAAAAATGTTTATATACATGAGTGTTATTAATATATTAAACTTTTGTGTATTTTCTGCATGCAATATTTGTTTTGCTTGTCATATTATGTACAAAAATATTTGAAGTCTGCAAATATTTCAATTTATTTTTCAACTAGTGTACAGCTATATTACTTCAAATTAAGATATAGGTAACAAGAAACTATTATCAAAGAGCTTCTGTTGCAAACATACATCATACACATGAATACAAGCAAACTGTTACTTTGTAGTAGCTTTTACTGGTGATAACGTTCCATTAACCTAGATATCCTTATCAATCCAGATATGTGTGTCCTGATTCTGGTCCTGAACGCTGCTCAACACTGCACCACAATGCTGCCTCTTTTAGAAGACTACACAGTCAAACATTACACATACTTAAGGGATACCATGCCTCATTTGGTACCACATTTACCTATAGGTGAATATTGATACAAAAATTGAGTGAATATGATAAAAAAAAAATTAATATAACTATCTATTATATTTCTATCAAATTTAATTGTATTGCTTGATATTAATGACATTTTAGGTGTTGATATGATAATGTTTGAGCCCTAGAATATTTTAATAATACCACCCAAACTTGATTTTGACTTTTCTGGTTCTTTTCTATTTGTTATACTTTTTTGCATGAGATTCAAAATTGTTGTAAATTTCAGTGCTATATATGAAGTATAAGTTTTAATATCTCTATGTAACAAGCATAGATTTTCATTGTAACATATATTGACATGCAGACTGACAGTCAAACACAGAACTATCTTTTTTTACAATCGGCTAATGAATGTTTATTCCAGGTGACAATCAACAGTCGAGGAGTGAGCTGAGCGAGCTGGAAGTTGATGACAGCGCCGTGCGTCGCTTCATGGAGAGTGTGTTACAACACATTGATAATGTGTCGCTGTCCGCTAACGTGAGGCTCAAGATGATGCAGACTGTGGAGGAACAGCTCAATAAGTATGAATACAGAGTTGGGATTGGAGAAATATTGTGTTGTTGTAATGTGTTGCGTTGCGTTGTGTTGTTGTAATGTGTTGTTTTGTGTTGTTGGAATCTATTGCGTTGTTTTGTGTAATGTGTTGCGTTATGTTGTGTTGCTGTAATGTGGTGCATTGTGTTGTTTTGTGTTACGAATTATGATATCGATGGTTGGTAGATGCAGTGAAACTAAACTAAATTAAGATTAATTGGTCCGACTATATGGTTAAGGGTGAACAAATTTTGACATAATAATCTTAAAGAAATATAAAACTGAAACTGTTGAGTAAGACCCGTGTAAAATGAACAATTTTACTTAAGTTACTTTAAGTTATAGTGACCTGTAATTACACTGTAATTGTTTTATCATAATATGTATAGTCAACCATCACTATAACACCGTCGCGTAACATTCGTTGTCTTGTTGTGTTGTGTCATGACAACTTCTGTAACTTAAAACCAATATGACTATTTTGTGATAAAATAGGAAGTCTTAAGTTTGTATTTCTATCAGGTTATCAGAGATGGAGCCGTTGGTAGCTGGTGCTGCTAACTTCACGTCTCTGTTCGTCCGCGGCGTGGTGTCATTGAATGAGGCCCTCACCGCGCCCTCCGGCCCGCCGATACACGCGCTGCAACACCTCACTACGGACTGTCTCAGGTGATTATGCTTATATACCATACCGAGCCGATGACGTCACAACTGTAGGTCAATGAACCCAGACTTTTGTGACAGAAGAAATGTATGAAATTTATAATTATAATTTTTCATGGATGTGATGATAACAAAGTAAATAAGTACCGATGATGTAATCATCATCTAAACTCCCCTACCCCCCATGTCATCCAAAATAATCAAAGCAAAGACCCCCCCGCCCCTCCATAGTGCTTACGTTATACTTGAACGGCCCCTTACCTATGGTGATAAATATGTGGAAATGTATCCAAATGAAATATTATTGATTATAAATAGAATCATGTTTCCAGACTCCAGCACCAGTTCAGCGGAGTGACTGAACAGGAGACGGCCTGCGTGTATCAGCTGGCGTTGCGCGTGTGCGCCGCGAGGCTGACGGCCGCGGTGGAGGGGGGAGGAGGGGGTGTGGCTGCGGCGGGGGGAGGGGTAGCGACCGCCGCGGGAGGGGGAGGGGGGCCCGGACACGCCGCCGCCCTGTCCGCACTGGCCGCGCTGACACACCACGCTGAAGTACTAGACAGATTATTGGCATCCGCCGGTGAGATAGATATTTATAAATCCCTACTAATATTATAAATGCGAAAGTAACTCTATCTGTCTGTTACACTTTCACGCCTAAACCATTAAACTGATTTTAATGAAATTTGGTACAGAGATAGAGTTGACCTTTATAAAGAACATAGGATTATTTTTCATCCCAGACTTTTGAAAAGATTTCTTGGAAACGCGATATAACCGAACTCCACGCGGGCGAAGCTGCGGGCGGAAAGCTAATTTAGAATATTTGTTACCTAATCTCAACTCGACGTTAAAGATAGAAGAATTGTCACTTAATAGACTGAATGGTTTTTTTTTTAGTGTATTTAAGTTTATTTATAATTTTAGAATGTACATTGTACATGTTTTCTGTCTTCTTATTGAGCTCAGATAAAGAAATGTGTACTATTATATAATGAGTATCTTGGATATGTTAAATGAACTTGTGACGTCATACTTCGTACAAGCAAGCGTGGTTTAAGGGATAAATTAAAGTACGTACGTACGTTATTCTGAGGTCTGGACTACATTATTAGAAGGTTTCATCAAAATCCTTTCATCACCTTTCATCACGTGCAAGAGCAACACACTTCCAAAAATACCTTATTTATTTCAACCAGAATATAAATCAGTTTCTATATTTATCCAGGTGTGGAACCCGATCCATTCACAATAGCGGTGTTCCAGCAGCTGTCAGCGAGTGAACACAAGCCGGCGTCGCTGGCTCGAGCGCTGCAGCCGCTGCTTTTATCAGCACCACTACCAATAATACCTAAACCTAACCTCAAGGTACGTTACTATGTAAAAAATTAAAAGAATCTTGTTTTTATACAGTTATTGATTTAACTATGAAATACATAGATGGATGGCTCTTATGTATAAAGGTCAATGTGCAAAATGTCAAGTTTTGAGTAAAGTCGTTTTAAGTTTTATTTCAATGTATCTTGTACATACGACTTTGCATAGCAACTATGATATACATGTATGTATGTACGTCATTAAAGCTTGACAAACTTTTCTGTAAACCTACTAGTTTTTGAAATATGTATATTTTTTTATAATATACATTATATAAGTCCTTATACGGTAAAAAGAGTGTTTGTTACTCATGCTTTTTTACTGCAATATAAACTAAAGTCTTTAAAACAACAAGTACCCATTTTTTTTAAATGGATGTTCTATAATACAGTATTATGAAGTCTTTAAAAATGAAAATGACTTAATTGCCACAATGGCCCTTATACATAGGATCCATCGACATACGTATTACATACTCGTATTATGTATGAATGTATTTCACATTTCACCTTTAAATTAATATTCTTGAAAGATTAGTTTTATGCATAATTTTAATTGTTACAGATCCGTATGTGCTCAGCGAGTATCATAGAACCGGCGACAGATAACGACACAGTGTTGCGTTTCTGTGCCGGTCTAATAACCGGTGTGGCGTTAGAGGCAGAAGTGGTGAGGGTCAGTGACCCCGCTCAGCTGAGGGTCAAGGTCGCGTACCCTGATACGAGGGTACACGCGCTGGTACCGCCCAGAGATCATTTGCGACCTCTGGACCATACTAATACAAGTAAGTATAAATTAATTTGTCTTTGCTTGCAACTATTAAGACTTGGGTTCCTCTAGAACTAACATCAATTCGTTCTTGGAACGTACTTCTAACACAAGTCTTAGTTGAGAGAGATAAGATTTGGGCGAGTACTCATTTAAATGAAAGTAATATTTCGGATTTACTACGCGATTTTTTATTTTTGACCATATCTCGTCTGCCCGTGATCACGATTGCTGAAAAGTAGCCGAAACGGCGTGAGTATGTAGTTTATAATCAAAAATAAAAACGCGTATGTAGTAAATCCGAAAATATTAGTTTCATTTGAGTATTATTAGATTCATTTCAAATTTGATTAAGTAGATAGAGGAGCTTGTAGCTCCTATCGATGCAACTATGGACCCGACAACACGGTGAATCCATTCCATCCATCCGGTGAATGCTAAGAAATTTCGTCTCATTTAGCTTTTACATAATATATTCTACCGATTTATGGTTTGGAACTAAAAAAGTCAGGGATTACATATAATAAATATTTACAGATGACGATGGAACCCAGAATGTTCGTTTGCTGACGAAAGTGTTGATATCTCATGGTGTGTGGACAGAGCCGTGTGGAGTTGATATATCAGTTTGTTTGGCTGTTGAGGACGGAGGTAGTCGAGAAGCAGCACCTTTAGTAGAGCTATGTCGACCTGTCCGTGTCACCGTAGCACCAAAACCAATTAAACGTGGCATATAGGACTTACTGTTACAGAGCTTACAAAGAAAAGCTCTTATCAAAACTCCAGCAGACTCTCGGAGCCATGAAAACACTACAAACAATTGATTCAATCAATTATTAAGAGTTCAGTGAAAAAACTTTTCTGATGTAGCGCTAAGTTTAAATTTTAATTAGAAACTAAATGATTGTTTAATACTTTTATTTACACTAATATATTCACTGTACATCATGTTTTGTACATATCGATGTTTAAAATAATTGAGTATCACTTATGTAAAAATATTTCTATAAAAAAATACACAGGAGAATAACATGTTTAGAAATCACTGTTATGACTAGCAATAATTTTGAAAATAACAATAAATCGATTATAATGAAACATACATACATATATCAAACATATTATAGGATTTCTGAATAAAATATTGTAAATTTTTAAACTGGCATCTTAATAAATATATGCATATTTTAATAACAGTTCTGTGTATATCATTGCTTTTATACACTGGGAATAGTTATACAACACATAGTTATACATTAAAATTAAGGACATTATGTATATTATATATTACTTTGTTACCAACCCACATGTCTGGAAGTATTTTTTTCTATACATTTCTAAAACATGAATTATTTAGATATTATAAATGACCATTATGTTTTACTTAAATGAATAAAACTCGCGAAAATCTAAGATCCTATTACCATGTTTTGCTGTTTAACAGCGACAACTATTCATCATTTTTACATGCATTACATTAGAATTAAACCAAAAATTACCAAAAAAAAGTCTAAGTTTCTATAGAAGAAATCTTTCACAATAATTTGTTACAAATTTTTATACATTCATATACAAATTGCTATGTAACAGAGCAATGACATGTTTAATTTCATTAAAATGAAAGTTTACGCTTATGAATATAGTATTGATACCATTACTTGCTTATATATGGTTATGAGAGCAGATTGTTTTAAAGTTTATTCCTTATCAATAGCCAATAGTTCCGAGCGAGCAATACAATGGTAGATAAGCTGTTTGACTCCTGGCATCCAGCTACAAACAGCACTCACATGATCCACCATTAATGCTTTATGGATGTCGTCAGCTTTTTTAGGAGTGTCATCCCTAAGTGCTGCAAAATTAATATTAAGATTATAGATAATTAAGGAATGGAAGGTTTCTTATATATACAGTATGTTATGTAACAGAGGGTGTTCCCTTAAACTCGTTAATATATGTTAGTAGAATTGGATATAAAAACTCGTAATGTCCAGAAGAGCAGATTGTAATAACTGTTTATTGTTAAACAATAGCCAAGAGTTCAGAACAAGCAATTATGGTAAAAGTTAATATTAAGATTATAAAGTGACAAAAGAAATGAAGGTTTCTCATATCTAGAATTTAAAATAATAATTAATATAAATAAAAATAATACCAACCATAAGCTAACTCTCTCATCCGTAACTGAACTATTTTAGTTAATTTATCATTCCGCCACATATCTTCCATTGTGGTTATTTTCTTTTTAATACTTTCAGATTTAGGTCCTAATTCACTGCTTGATTCCAGTAACTGTAATAATATGTCCTTCACTTCTTTCAGTGTACTTTCACTATCCAATTCAATATGTTCTTCAGATTTTGTTTCTGGTACAATATTTTGTATGGGAGTTTGTAGTTCTAATGTAGATGGCATAGGAGGTAAGTTTATGGATGGTGGTGGCATCGAATTCGTAGCATTTCCTGATAATGGAAAAGCAACCCTTTTGTTTAGAATATTTCGCGGTCTATTAGGTGCTGTACTTTGTGCATTATATGCAAAACTGGGTGGATCATTCCATCCAGGGTCGTAGGACACTGCAAAATTAGTAATCATAATTATTAGGGAACAAAAAATTTCCATAAATATATTATAAAGTATAATGTTTACCTTTGCTAGGGGCAGGAGAACTGTCACAATTCTCCATTTTTTAAAGAATTTATAAAAAGACTGGCTACAAAAAGACTTATTCCTTTATCACTAAATTGTTTCAATCTTTATCAAGCTTAACTAATACTATTTAGATATCAATTCGTTCAACTATGAGCACTGAAAAGTGAAAATGAAAACGTCAAACTAGTACATGTCGACTTATGGCAAGAGTAATAAAAACATGATGTTTCATTGAATTTTAAATAAGTATTTTTTTACATTATAATTCAATATTTATGAATAAATGTACGAGCACTAGTACTAAATAGAATCTGGTTGTGTGTATTAAATGTTGTATAAAAATTACTCTAATTTAATTTTCATATTAATCGTCATTATGACTCTGTTTTTTTAATACTATTTTAAAAAATAATTATTTACACAAAAAAAAGTTTATTTCAGAACCTATGAGAAAAGTCAAAATTATAGGATAATAGTAACCGGTGACACTTGACAACATTCAGACTTCAGTACACATTGAATTTCCATCCGTAGAAAATGGCTCTCACAAAGTTTTTCAGCGGTTATTTTCATGTATTTACTGTATTATGCATATTAAACTTATGGGTTGCTCGTGTGTGTGAAGGTACTAGTTTTTCTTTGTCAAAATATTTGTAAAGATTTATCTTTTACTAAAAGCATTTGTTTTATCACCATATCATCATAACAATTACGTGGCCCTATAATATTATTCGGGGTGGATATCAAAGAATATTGACTAAACTGAATTTCATCAGTGAGTTAGTTTTATTTTGTAATATTTACAGGGTCAAGAGCTGAATTTGTCACCTGCGGTACAATTTTAAAGTTAATTAACACAGACTTAAAACTGCGGCTTCATTCACATGATGTAAAGTATGGGTCTGGTTCGGGGCAACAGTCTGTTACAGCGGTGGATGTTTCCGATGACCATAACAGTCATTGGTCAGTTCGAGCAGCTATGGGTGAAACATGCAAACGAGGGTAAAAAAATATTTATTAAAAAAATGCTCGATTTAATTTTTAATAATAATAACCATCATATTCTTCTTTATCCTCGAGATCAAACTAATAGGTCATGAAAATAACTTTCTTACTTTTGAAATAATAATAATTTTCAATGAAACAAAATCGTTTTTAGAGCTCCGATAAAATGCAACACTAAAATAAGACTGCAACATGTTGGTACTAAGAAGAACTTGCACTCGCATTACTTCTCGTCACCACTTTCTGGCAATCAAGAGGTATCTTGCTACGGTGATGAAGATGGCGAAGGAGACAGCGGAGACAACTGGACAGTTGTTTGTAATAATGATTATTGGAGACGGGACACTCCGGTCAAGTTTAGACATGTTGATACCTCTGCGTGAGTATTCAATAAAAATATATAGTTATCCTTTTGTATTGTATTTTGATGTTAGCACTGTGGCTTTGAAAGAGTCTCTGGGAGAATTCTACTTTTTAAATTGTTTACTGACACTAAATAGATGGACAATATTTGAAAGTTTTAAGTCTCTTCAATTTTCCATGTTTTGTGGTATTTAAAATCATTGTTTCAAAAGATTGCATCATCAATTTATTTGTTTAATTAACAAGTTGCTGCAGTTTATTTTTTAATGAGTTTAGAGAGGATGATGAACCATATATTTAAAACAAATTTTGTTTGTAAGATATCTAATTTAACCAATTTTTCCAGATACCTGGCTGGTTCCGGCAGGACTTTTGGTAGACCAATTAGCGGCCAAGGGGAGGTGGTTGGTGTTAGCTCTCAGTATGGTGCTTATACTGACTGGCAGGCCCAGGAAGGACTTTTTGTTCATCCGAGTGATGCTCTACCACATCAACAACAAGCAATCCATACAGAATTGTAATTTAGTGAAATTAAACTAGCTTATTTATAATTTTATAATAAGAAATGGTGTTTATATGATTACCTAACCTGTTTTATTTTGATATATTTTACAATTATTCAATTGTGCAACTTGTAAGTAATTTTTTTGTACCTCAACAGCCAACAAAAAAGCATTTCTATCTGTGGTAATATCCTTTCAGGTTATGTCAATAAAGATGTGATAATTAATTTATACATTTTTGTTACTAATAACTTTATTGTCAAATGTTGATACAAGAGGTGACATACCCCTAATTAATGTTAAGTTACAAATTTCAAGTGCTTCAAGAGCATCCAATTTATATTAATACTGGTCAAGTTATTATATGAAAAAATACATTTCACAAGTAACTTACATCCTTGTGTTACAATACAATCTTCAAACAACCAAACAATATGTATATATTAAAAATATCTAGAGCGAGTAGAAAATTTATGAATACATAACTTTTTCTGTTCAAATCGGATAAGCAACGATGCTGGTGAAGCACATTATGTTAAAAAAATAGTTCTAAAACTAAATAAAAAGATCCAAATAATCGTAACTGCTAGCACCCGGCTGCTCAGTCATGGTGCACTATTTACTCCTACAAAGGTCCAAAATACGTATTCAAACTAAAAATTTCAACTTATCTAACAAACAACATACAAAGGCACATTATATGAATGTTCATTCAATGTATCCTAATCGGTAAATAATAATGAGGAAATCTAACAATTCAATTCCTTAAATGTCGAGAAATCATAATTTTGTATGTGTGCATTGAAATTGATTGCTGACAACGCCACATGGTAATGATCCACATGTTTTAGTGAAATAAATAATACTAGACTATGACGCATCCAAACGGATTGATATGAAAAATTTAATCTATAAATCTTTAACGTTCTAGTACAGTTAAAGAAGATGAATATATATGAAATAAGAAAAACAAAATTTAATACATAAAAGTGCACAGAAAGCACAGCGGCTTTTACATATTGAGTTGTGCGGAGAAACAATTCATTATATCATATAAACAAATACTATGTCCATAGTCAAAGAGTTTTAATATTTGGGACTAGCATAGTTTATTTGCTAATACACTTTTAATTTTTTCCAGTGCATATGTCAGGTTTGCGTACAACTTTTTATCACAGCCGTGCTTCTCAATTGTGCTAAAACGGAATGTTCTGAAGTTCTTCTCAACGTCGATGTATGTAACTGCTTGCATCAGAGGGCAGAGTATTATCTTGGTGTGATCTTGGAAATTTATCTGTGGAAGATTATTAAGAGTATTTTATAGAATGACAAAATAGACGAAACTTCTCAGCATTAACTGGATTCACGATGTTAAAGCCGGGTTTATCGCGTTATAGGGAGAGGAGCATCAACAGTGCCTGGGACTTGCAACTCAGGTAAAGATTTAAGGAACGCACTGTCCAAGCTCCTCTCTGACTAACCAAATATTTAAAATATAAGAGAAATTGATATTCTACCTGTAATGTTCCGTTCGTAAGGTACATGATAACTGCCAATGTAGTCCTAAACCATCGGTCTAAATGCGGCAATCTCGAGAGACCGTCACTTTCTCGTACCGGCACAGACGCCCCTAAATAAAATATATATATTATTGACCAAGGAATAATTGGGTAAAAATAGGAAAAATATCAAAGGGATACTTTTTCACCATACTTGAGTTGTAACACATTTAGCTTTTTCATTGACACAAAGTATTTTCTTGTACATATAATATGTACAAGTCATATTTTTTAATCAGTTATGGTTATAAAAACAGAGAAAAAAATCTATTTACTTGGAAGTTTAAGCTGGGCTAAACAAAATAACGGTTTTTTTTATATGAAATATGAATATTTTAAATATTTTATAACCCTGATACTAACCAGCCTTCATGAGATGTTCAGTCATATATCTCCTGAAGTATGTGAGAAGTTTCATCTTCTTGTCCAACTCTTGCGGATACTCGCGCATTGTCATGTACTGTTCTTGGCCCTGCCGGTTAATATAGTGGACATTCCTGCAAAAATAAAAAAAACATTTAAAAAATGCATATTTTCTTAGCTTTTCCAAATAGTAAAAAAAAACTAAGATTCTGTCTATGGACAATATTGTATTAGAATACAGAAAATATACATACAAGTCAATATTGTAAAATTTTAATCATTCTGATTATAAATTAAATAACTAAATAAATTAAGATTGTATTGACATAGTGTGAATGATGAACTGGTATATCCATTTAAATGAAACTGATTACATCGGTTACTGCGCGTATTTTATTATTTTTAAAAAATACATACACCCGACGTTTCGGTTACTTTGCAGCAACCGTGATCACGGGAAGTATTCACATCTCATCTACTAGTGATCACGATTGCTGCAAAGTAACCGAAACTTCGAGAGTATGTAGTTTATAAAAGAAATAAAATACGCGTAGTAAATCCGAAAATGTTAGTTTAATTTAAATGAATACTAGCAAACGTCTTAGATATCATTATGTATGATGATTTTACAGTTAATTTCCTATACTTACACTCCATTAGCGAGCATGATAAGTTTGGTAGTATCGTTGAACATAACGCCGACGCTCTCATCACACAGTTGGTAGCCGAAGCCGTACTTGTCACTATAGTCCACCCATTTACCAACCCACACTAGCGGCTGAGATGACGGGTCACACATGTCGTCGTTCAGACTATCACGACGGCATTTCAGCTAGAAAATATATAAATAAATATTATGAATATTGTATCCTTAATATGATTTCATGGTGGTAGCAATGAGGTTTAGGTTGTCCTTATACATAATACCACGCGTATTTGGGAAAGACAGCTGTGTCTAACATAGTTGAAAGATGAAATTTTGAGCTAACGAAATTACTGTACATGAACATTTTGAATACGACGTACTCGTTATAGCTTTGTTTTAAAATGGTCACTAATAAATTTGGGAGTCGCGTCAGACACGTTTGTATAAATTCCGTTATTTCATATTCATTAGGTGTATAATAATATCATTAAAAATTTGAAATGTTACACGCCAATGATTTACATACTTATGAGTTAGCAAATAAGTTCATGAAAATATTGATACTGTCAAACATCAATCTTATACTTCTATCTCCTTGTGATACATTTTACCATATTTGATAACTCTCATAGTTTTTAGTCGTCATCGGTCTATTAGAATCCACTTCTGAGCAAAGGCCTGTTCTTACATGGAGAAGGTTTGAGCATTAATCACCACAATTGCTCAACACGCGTTGGTGATTTCAAACTATTTTTTAGTACATAATACATATATTATGTGTAGTATTGTTTCGTTACTCTAGAATTATCTTAATATACAATATTCACCTTGCCGCCCAGTAAAGTAGCCAGCTGATCGCGTAGTAGTATCAGATTGAGCCTGTGTGAGGTCGGGTCCACGGCGCGAGGTTCTCCTCCCGGGCCACGCTTCACTGGCGAGTCAACCGCCATTATCTGATCTGCTGATATTATACATTATCTATATGTATTTCATTCTAAAGAGGTAAGGTTTTACATTGAACTAGGTTTAAAAGGCTTTTTAAACAATTTGATAATGTTCGAAATCCGAGTTTATAAGTTGACGTTGGCATCATAGTTCAGAGTATTTTATAAAGAGGTACTTGAGAATGAACAAACTTTTCCAATACCGTAACGCCATTGTAAACTAATTAATTCATATCTTTTTAATGTATTAATATTTATTTCATTTGCATCCAATTCAGAAAAGATTAGATTCAAAACTGAGAATATTTCGAAGTTAATTTCAAACATCCTTTAAGAATCTCACTCATTTAGGGTTCTTTTCAGTGAAGCCCCAATTTCCAAATATTGTTTTAATTATCTATACACTATCAAACGTTACTGCATATTTGCTCTCTTATATATTGTTTGCCAGATCTTTACTTACCATTAGTATTGACTTCATTGAGAGGTCGCCTGTGTAATGTAACACCTTCTAGTTGATCTGTTCTCGGGGCGGTGGTGAGACAGGACAGTGGCAGAGCTGCCGGCATGATGCCAGAAGAGAAGAACTCGTGTTGAAGCAGCTTGTCCACGGAGGGACGCTGGGAGGGCTTAGCTTGAAGCTGCAAGCCTATCATGGAGATAGCTGGCTTACGGAGCGATGATGGGATCCTGGAAGATGAATTCGGTTATAAATATATGCAAGTTAAAATAAGACATAGTTTATAAGTTTTAAAATTATTTTAGATACTTTAAGGCTTATATTTATTGTTGGTAGTGGGATTTTTTATTAAGGGAACTATGGGACTGACATTTAGCTTTGCTGCTAAAAAGTCCCAAAATAAAATCAGAAAAAAAAATATATGCAAATGTTTGTCTTGTTTCAAATAAGGAATCGGATATAATAAAGATTGTAGGTTCAAATTCTGCTTGTACATTTACTCATTACCATTTTATAATTCTATAATTTCTACTTATGTATTATCTTGATCCTAATGTTGTAAATATAATTTATAAAGCATCATAATAAAAACAGACATAAATATTATAGCTTAACTCTGTAATTCCTTGATTCTTGAGTGTCGTCATAATTTAAAAATTGAATAAATATATACATAGAATATATATTAGTAGTTGAACATATATAGACATTGGTAAATAGCTTATTTTAACACAGAGGAAATTTAAAGCTGCTGTAAGTTGTTAGTTACGAGCTGCAGTATATATTGAAGCTGTATACATAGTCACAATGCATATTAAACATCACAATGCACTTAATTCTCCGACACCATATTTCTATATAACCTGTAACGTTGATTGATTGTGTTATTGTTGACTACGGCCTGGGCATAACGTGAGCCAATCTCTTGCCAGGGCCCAGACAATGCCTGCAGAGCTAGAGAAATCCCCTCTCTGAGTAGAAATATACATAAATATAATATAATAGGATATTATGTGTGAGAAAAGTATTGTGTAATCAATTTGTGTACAAAATAAGGTATAATATGATGTTAATTAAGATCAGCTTTGAGATTTTGACTTAAAACTTGTTATATATATGTGTATATACAATACCTATATTCACACTGCTTGATTCTTTTATAGGTGTCTCTTAAAGTAGATGTTTCAAATGGTGGCCGTCCGACCATAAGTGTGTACATGATGCATCCCAAGCTCCAAATGTCCACTTCAAAGGAATGACCATCTCGAGTCAATATTTCCGGAGCTATGTAGTTTGGTGTTCCACATAATGTACGTTTTCTTTCACCTTGAATATAATATTTTGTTTTAAATCATGCCTTTAATTAATTTGCCATAGTAAAAGTTGGACCTATAAGATAGTTATAATTGAACAATTTACTTATTTTGTACAATATATTTTTGTTGTATATATAAAAGCTTTTAGTGAATATGAATAACATTGGGAATGTTAGAAAAAATTATGTTGCAATTAAATGTTCTGAATCAATAGACAAATCTAAAACTTTAACTGGTTTTACTATATCATAAGTCAGATTGGGAGTAAGTATTATTTTTTATATTCTTGAAATTTTTAATACCTTCATATTCAATCTTAGCAGCGAGTCCAAAGTCCCCTATCTTGACATGAAGATCATCGTCGAGAAATAGGTTACCAAGCTTAAGATCTCTATGTATAATTCTTCGGCTATGCAGATATTGAACTCCCAGTAATATCTGATGCATGTAGAACCTTGTCTCTGGCTCGGTGATGGCTTTTCTTCTCTTATGTAACTCCATCATGGACTGTAGGAAAATTTGTTGCTTTCAAAATGGTTGTCTTATACTTATAGCATGAAAAACTTGATTTACACTTATAATTTTGTTATTTGCTTGTGAAAGACAGTTAGATTAGAATAATTATAGTAATTAATAAGTCAACTTAGTTGAAATATGTGCAACTAAGATGTTATAAGTTATTTAGGAGTTTGTAAGTTTTTAAGTTACCCATATAAGAAACCTAACGAATAATAATGTAAGTAATTACTATTGTGACAATACCAACCCGTCTCTTACACAGCTCGAGTACAATGTAAATATTAAGAGAATCCTCGAAGAAGCTGTGGAAGCCAACGACATGTTTGTGCTGCAACGACCGATGTATTGAGATCTCCTGTGACATTTTCTCCTTCTGACTGGATTTCACCATAAGTTTCTTTGAAACAATCTTTCCAGCATAGATTTGGTTCGTAGCTATATCTTGTATTTCGTAACATTTTGCGAATCCACCCTAGAATATAGGCAACGAAACTTCAATAGAATTCAAAACGAAGTAAACATTTTTTTTCGACAAACTGAAACTTTTGAAAGTTAATAATCGTTATACGTTTAACTAATGGAAAGCGTATATTAGACACTGTCTGATAAATTAAGGATATTAGTTTCATTAAGAGAAAGTGGGATTTAATGAACAGTGTAACGGTTACAAATGCAAAACCATTGCCTGATGCTAACCTTAATTTATGCTAATAATAACATATGATGCTTTCAAAGCGCTATTTATGTAACAAGATTAAACACGATGAAGTACGATTGAAAGTTTTCACTATTGGTCATATTCTGTTATAATATTGTAGTATCAGAACTTATTAACTTACCTTTCCAAAGAATCTTAATCTCTGATATGTGCTGTTTGTTTGAGGATCGTGAATAATTTCAGGAATTTCTTTCTTTTCGTCTTCTTTGATCGAAGTCATTATAAATTAACTTAAAAATAAAGTAAAATCAAATAAAACGATAACAATTATAAGCAAAGATATTGATGATTGTTGACAAATTCACAAAAGAGATTTCAAACGGCAAATCGTTTGAACTTTGAAGGCAGTTGTAATGAATTTTGAACGGTTTATTGTGTGAGCCAATAGCGGAATAGTACTCTCGTAACAAGAAATGTTGCTACTCTATAATCTAAAACTAATTTTATCTATGGCAACTCTAATACGACTTAATATGTGGTTATTAAATTTTAGACACTTGTAAAATAAACAAGCTTGTAAATAAACTTGGAGATTCTGAATACTTATTAATAACCTTATTTTTTTTAACATTCTTCAAAAGTTCTATTATTTTAATGATTTATCATTAAATTTAGAAAAGTTTAGTAATTTATTATTTTGAATATTTTCTAATAAAATAAGCGGATCTTTATTTTCTTCTGAAAAAAAATCTAATTAAACTATTTTATTGTAAAATAATACTTAAAGGTAGAAGGTACCTATTTGAAAACTTTACAATAATAACTTTAACACTTTTAGACAATTTATTAGAGATGTTGACAGGATGAAAATAAAAAAAACTATAATTAATTACGTTCATATTTAAATTTAAGAAAAATTATTATATTTAAATTAAAACAATATATTATTCGTTTAAGAAATTCAAACGTTAATATTGGCAAAACATTCTGTAGTTCCATTGTGAATAAACTTATATTATAAAAAAGTATTGAAATATATTTTGGTGTATAATACCTCTAAAATCTGCAATATAAATTATTTAGGTATAACTCAACCTAATTTAATATTTTCACCTGAAAGTTTTAATTTAAAGCATACTTTAACAAAAAAAAAAAAAAAATTAATGTTTTATCCGAAAGTCAAATAATCAGCAAGTATACCGTATCTAAATAAATTGATAATATCAGTTTGAAATGGAATTCATATACAATAAGAAAGACTCATTCGTGTTTTTTCCACATGATTCAAAATTATATAATAATTTCAATAAATAAAAAGATTTTATATTGGCAAAATGTTACAAAATTCCAGTGTGAACGAAGCCGCAACAGAAAAAAAGAGATATGAATGGTCACTTGGTCAGTACTAATTAGTGGTACTTCATGACGTTTTCACTGACATTTACCAGATAATTGTAACAAAATTTAAATTAATAAGATTAATAGATTTTATGCATATGGTGTACGCAAGGAAGTTGTTGTAGTATCAATAGTCGATTGGCGAAGATAGACGTCGTTATTTTTGTATTACTATCGTTAAGTTACTCTTTATTATGCTTTAATGTATTAATTAACCTAAAAGTATTTAAGCACTTAGACCTATTCAATTTATCAAACAAAAACTTTCTGTAGGACTATGGTTATCCGGTCTAAACCTCCACCCGTTAAACCGTTTTTTTTAAATTTAAACCTGTTTTATAATTTAAATATACAGTTGTCACTACGACACTTTCTTTCTTTCTTGCGTTCCTTTCTGTAAATTAAGTTTGGTTTTGCATTTACAATTCTGAACTCTTGTTATTTTAAAATAACGAATATAGAAGCTATGTAAACACAATAATATTTTTTTATATCAACACAAAAAACATAATAACTTGTTGTACTATAATAATATCATAAAAGTGTCATTTAATCTTAACTTTTATTTTTGAGCTCTGCTAGGTGTTAGGAAAAAATATGTAGATAATTAAAAAGAATGTTACGGAGTTACTTAGAGACTTTTATAGGTAAGCTACTACCTTTTACTCTCGACACCGTTTGCGTAAAACTACTTTTATAAGCTTATAAAAAAAGACTTAAAATTTTAAGCGCCGCATAGGTAATGATGCTTAATTGCGGTATCAGAATAAAAGGTAACTTAAGTCACTCCTTATTACATAAGCCATCTATCAATAAAAGTTCCGTCAAAATCAGTTCGGTCATTTCAAAGATTAGACGGAACAAACAGACAGACAGACAAAAATTGTAAATAGTGATATTTTGGTATATGTACCCTATAATGTATGTATATTCATATCTATGACCGTTAATTCTGTGCGAAATAAGTATTTTTATTAGTATTATTGATACAAATATCATAAAAGTAGTTTAGCTCACGTCTTAATACATCAGCTATCTGACTCTGAATGTTCCGTCAAAAGCGGTCCAGTAATTATAGAGATTAAACTGAATAAACAAACGTATAGACAGACAGATAAACATTGAAAATAGATTTTTTTGGTATACGGATTTGGTATTTGAATTAAGTTGATAGAGATTATTGTAACATTAGAAACGGACAATCAATTTTTCTTTAAATAATGTACCTATATCCTTAATAATTGGTTGGTTAACAAATTTAACTGGCAACACTCTAATATATGTACAAAACCGAGTTCCACATTATAAATGATACATAAAATTTTCCAATATGTAGTAGGTATAATTTTCAATTATACGTATAGACTTGTTAGTGCTATGCTTATACATAGGCACTGAATAAAGAGCAGGTAAGAAGTACCTACGATCAGGTGGTGTAATTGATTATATAATAATTTTTGGCTATCTTGCAATAACAGAGTCATCACTACCATCATCACGTTATTTATTTATTATATAAAAAATATATATTTTCATTAGACGCCCCTATAGGGCATATATGAAAACATTTAATTGATTTCTCAACTGTCATCTTAGGGGCCATCAATAAAGTACGTCACTCGTTAATGGAGAGGGAGGCTATCACCGGTGTGACATCGTGTGACAAAGAGAATGGAGGGGTGGGGGGATGTCAATAGTAGTGATGTCACATATAAAATTAAAAATACTAAAAATCTAAATTTGTATGTGAATTTAAAAGAAAAAAAAAATGCGAAATTGTTCTATGTTTAATAATAATAATTAAGCTTTCTCGCGCTGTCATAATCTCATGCAAACGTTATTCAACTTCTAGAGCGGCGTTTTAAGTGACACATTCATTTATAAGTTTAACTGTTTTCTGTAGATTATTTATAAATACATACATAAATTTAAAAAAAATGTGAAGTCACATCAGGTTGGGGTTATAAAAATGTGACAACCTGTTACAGGACAGGGGGAGGGATTGAAAACTCCTAAAATTTGTGGGACTTTCTTTAAAGATGGCCCTTTATCTGCAAAATGGTTGAAGATAATTTGGAAAAACATGAATAAAACAAAATAAACCTAGTCGCATCTAAAGCAGTCCACGTAGTTAATAATATTAAACTTCCTTTGAGATACTATACTTCATGTTTATTCGGTCATCAGATCCTGAATTGGTAACGACGGAACTACTTCAGAATGTTCTTTGTATGACAATGATGATTTTGAAATATATTTTCGTCTTCCTGGTAATTTCCAAACTTTAGCCAGGATCTGCCTTACATGTTGTAAGTAAATAGTTTTGGCTAATTGTTTTTACGACCGGCCGCCTGCCCGACATCAAGTCTCTTTGGAAAATTTTTGAAATAGAGTAAATATATATATAAGAATGTGACGGAATTGAAAACTTTATCTATTTTAAAATCGGTTTAAAAGTAAGATTAATTCCCCTTTATGTTATAGTAAAAGTGTATAATGTAGCAACACTGAATAGTTTTACGAATTATAATATATCCAACTGGGTCTAGAAAATTACGGGATAAGTGGTTTTTCCCTTAAATACATATAATGTGTATGTCCCCAAAAAGGAACGATTTCTTCAAAGTATTAAAGATATTGTATTTAAATAGGTTTTTATTTGCAATTAATATTGACAATAACGCAACGTATGTATGAGTTAAAAATGGAATTAAAATTAAGTTTTTTTTATCCTCATTATTTGACCTTCTTGGATTTAGATACCCTCCAGCCAGTATTCCATATTTTGGAAGTTATATTTCTTCAAGCGGAGAATTTTAGAACAATAATTGTATATGTCAGTGTAACTTAAAGTATCAACAAAGAACAAACAACTTGTCCGGTAAACGAGTGGACATTCCCTATGCAAATTACATTTAATATATCTAACACAGGTTTTTACGTTCCTATAAAATATAATTATTGCATATTTGTTTTAGAATTTATTTAAAAATACTTTTAAAAAATCATGGAAAATTAGTATGAAGGTAACATTTTTTGGCACTAAAATTCGCTGATCTAATGGTTATAAGGTAGAAATATTCTCAATATTAAAAAACAATTTTTTGTTGGAGCATCTGAATTTAGATTCTTTTGTAAACGAGACCAAACCCAGAAGTTGACTTAAATAATAATAATAAAAGTGAAAGTTTCTAATAGGATCTTTGAATAACACAGCAGGAAATACCTTTGTTTACTGCAAATGATTTTATGACTCAAGCAATGGGCTGGTAAATAATGATTCATGTGACGTTAATTATATAAAAAATAAGTTACTATAATATATAGGTGACCGCTTGTATTGATAAATATTAATTTATCTTGCGCAGCCAGAGCTCCTGTTTCCTGTTACTATAGAGAACGTCATAGTTAAATCCATTTAGTATTAATGGTGTTAATTAAAACTTATTGCCATTGTTTTATTGGTGTTATTGGACGAAGGCAGAAGGCTGAATAAGACGATCTTCGGTTTTAATTTTTTTTAAATTTGACAGTTTTTTTTTGAGAATGAAATTTTTTAAAAGTTTATTTTTAATTTTTATGTGTTTCTTTAATACCGGTGTTCTAACACATTGGATGACGACTGATGAACGTAAGTATTGATGAATTTTATTCAATATATTTCTAAAATATCGTTTATTTTTTTATTATTAAGGAAGGAAGTGTAGGAAGTTACAACTTTGATTCATGTTAAGTATTCAACGAAAAACAAACCATTGGTGCTTTAATTACAATTATTCTACAAGTTCGTTTGAAAATGAAGCAAAAATATGGAAAATAAATAAAAGATAAATATTTTTTGTCAATAATTTTATAATCTAAATAAAATTATCTTAACAAGATCTGAGACTTTCGCGAGTATTCATTTAAATGAAACTAATATTACTCGGATTTCTATGCGTATTTTAAAACTACATACTCCCGACGTTTCGGTTACTTTTCAGCAACAGTGATCACGTTTTTATTTATTCATATTTTTCTTATAACTATTTAGATAATATTACTTGCTTGTCCATTAAAAATAATTTCGCTTCTTATAATTTATAAGATACGTTTGCGATAGAAATTTAGTTTGAATTGCCGCCAATATAATTCGCATTTTTTAGGCACATAATAAATCACACTTAAATAAACATTTCAATAATTTTTATGACAGTCAATATTTTAATGATTTAAAAGTAACAATTATCTAACTAATAGATATAAATTACATAATGGCCATTAATTTATACTAAATATATTATAATTAACTTTAATTTAATTTAACAAACATAATATTACAACTAGCTTGTTTTAAGAATGTATATAGGTAACAATTAAGTAATGACCGTTAGACGAAGGTTTTAAGAAAGGAGTTTAAATATCGAAATAATATTTAAAAAAGTCCAGAAAAGACTTGTAATATTTTACTTAGTCATTCCAGTGATTAAATTTTATTTTTTCTTTAACTATTTAATTTACTTATCATGTAGGTGACTTTTAATATTATAATAAGTATTTCTCGAAATATTTCTAAGTATTCTCTAGGTATATGTGCTTTATAATACAAAATTAAATAAGTCATTAAGAAAATGAAAACTTTAAGTTAGTCTTTGACTGCTAGTTAGTTTTTTTACTTACCCAATGACAAAGATGAATTGAAAGTTAACTTGCTATAAAGGAACTTTTAATACTTACATTATATTTTCAGCTACATTCTCACGTTTTAAAAGATAAATCACTTTTTTTGCTTATTCTCGTATGAAAGACATACAAATATTGACCTTTATCTACCTTAGAATCATTTTAATTCAATTTTCACTATATCTGGCGCAACAATTATTCTATTTTGAACACAATGCATCGCGTGTTTTTGTAAAGTGACTTTAATCAGCTCATTGATGGGTTGCCTTGGTTACCTGTTCCACTGACACGCTGAATGTGGGTCAGGTCGGAAAGAAATGCATAATTTTTCCATGTTATACTACATACATGTGGCAGAGATGTGTATTTTTTATCTATGGCTTCATTTAAACTATGAAGTCTTTGACATTTAATTGAATAACGATAGTTTTTAGAGTTATTATGGTTATTTAATTCTATGTATATGATATGAATGGATGTTAAAAAATAGTATTTTGATGATTATAAATAGTAAAGTTATCGCTTGATATACATATACGATCAGATATTATATATATGTATATGTATATACGAAAGGGCCTTGGCATCACTAACCCTGATAATAAATGGAGGGCAGTGTTACAATCAAATATTTGTTATTGGTTTAGTCCTTGATACATCGTTTTAATACAAATTGTAACGTGACAGACAATAGATATTTATGACTGCAATTATTTTTCTCCGACATTGTTTTTAGTGGCTGAATGGCTTGAGTTCTTTGCTAGATTTAGTTTAAAAAAAATCGAATTGTGTTTGTAATTAATTTATTTAACACAAATGTATTTGAAAATAAGTGAGAAATATCAAATTGTTTCCATCTTAAGTTAATATTGTATCTTCTTCTACCTGGCAATTTCCCAGCTTTAGCAAGGGTCTGCCTGCCTTTATTTTTACGACCGGCCGCCTGCCTGACATCAACACACTCAACACATTAATCAGTGATGTCTAAATACTCTTAGAAAGTACATATGACTCGGAAAAACCTCATTGGTACTTGCCAGGATCGAACCCGCGCCCTCGTGCATGAGAGGCTGGTCTTTTAACCGCTAGGCCACCACTGATTTTTGCCTACCTTGTGCCTCTATTGTATACCTATTATATTATAAGTATTTTTTTTTAGTTGAGAACCACATAAGTCCTGAAGATTTTGAGGAGTTCCTCGAATGGTGCAAAAATAATAATGCAACACAAATTTCCCCGAACCATGATGTCGATTACGCCAGTTTCGAGGTGAGACTTTTTTATACGTAATTGCCGAATAACTTTGAGCTCAGACGTAGATAAACTGGAAATTCTAACCACACTATTGACACTTGTTATTTAATATTAAAAATTCTACTTAGAAAATGAGGAACATCAAAAAAAAACAAATTAATATAAGTTTTTTTTTTATTTTTAATATCCTTAAATTTCTTACGGCATGTGTAGGTTCATATTTACATCCAAAATATACAAACGATTTTTATGGGGTCTTTATTAAAATAAATACTAATTTTGTAATAATAGGATTCGACCACAGTTCTTCCTGTACCAGAAAGAGTAGACTGTTTCGGCTTGGGCACCATCGCTGGGTTTTTCAACATGAGACCAGACACGTCAAATGATGTCAATACACATTTCTATTTTTCGTCTCGTCAAAAACCGGAGAGAGTACAGGTATGGGTTAGTCAAATAAAATTTTATTGGAATTTAAATGGATTTTTTATTGGTATTTAATTCCAGGTTTATCCTGGAACACAGTTTGGTCTGGAATGGGTGGATTTTAGACCGGACAGAAGGACCATATTGATTGTACATGGGTTTATGAGTCACAGCAACGCGTCCTGGGTTTTAGACATGACACGAGCGTTTTTAGAATGGGTATTAAATTATTTTACAATATTTTAATTTTATATGCCAATTTTATTAGGTTTACAATGATAGTACTTATACATATTTTTATATAAATTAGATAAGCTTAAAACCTTTTTACTAAATAAATGAAACTAAATAGCTGAAAACTGAAGATTTATGACCAAATTTAGTGCAATCCCTGTGTTTAAAATTGCCACAATACATTTTCCAACTCTTAATCACTTGTTAAATACAATACAAATGAACGAACTTTTAACCTAAATAAATGGAGTAGATTTTCTTTAGAATATTCTTCTATAGTTGTTTATTTTTCTTATTCTTTAGTAATAAGCGAATTTAAAAATTTTCTTCAATTTAAAGATCATTCCTTACTTACTTTTTCTTAAGATATCTTTTAATATGTGGCACAGAGTAAAATAAACTTTTGAATTATTGAATGGATTATAGTTTTAGAGTACAGTTTCCTTTAAAAGAGACGTATTATTTTATATACGTAATATATTATTGTTATTTTTCGTTTCATTTATGTCAGAGGGATGTGAACGTTATAGCTGTTGACTGGAGTAAAGGTGGCAACACTTGGAAGTATTGGAGAGCGGTGGCCAATACTCGGAGAGTAGGGTCTGATGTTGTTGGGTGAGTCTCCAATATGTTTAATAGGTTCCGTATATATACAAACTTATTTAAATACTGCCATAGAAAGAAGAAGTTATTTTGGATGAAATTATTAATGTATAACGATGTATTTTTATATAACGTATATCGGAATTATGTTATTAGCTTTCCGTCCGCAGCTTCGCCCGCGTGAAGTTCGGTTATATCGCATTTCCAAGAGAACCTTTCAAAAATCTGGGATAAAAACTATCCTATGTTCTTTCTCAAGGTCAACTCTGTGTGTACCAAATTTCATTAAAATCAGTTCAGTGGTTTAGGCGTGAAAGCGTGACAGACAGACAGACAGAGTTACTTTCGCATTTATAATATTAGTATCGACTAGTAGGGATATAAGTAAAGTTATTATATATGGTAAAGAAAAATTAATTTCCATTTCCATAGGTTTATGAAACAGCTCATGTCAGCGACTGGTGCAAATGTAAAGGATTTCCATTTCATAGGTCACAGTCTTGGCGCTCACATCGTGTCCTACGTGTCATATCATATAGGGAGAGTTGCTAGAATAACAGGTACGCAGTTTTCTTGGAATTTCAGACTTAGATACTCAAATTATATGAAAATTAAATATTCCATTAATGAGTCCCCACTTATTGTTCACATTTATTATAATATTCTTTTTTTTATCAATATAACTTCGTAATACAGTGGACCCCCGGTAGTCCGACAAACATTTTGCAGGGCAGTGTCGAACTATCGAATTCGTCGGATTATAGAGTACTGCCTAAGACCCTATAGTCTGGATTTTTTACCAAAAGAGTACCTTGTAATCCGACAAATTACAGATTCAGTGATAAGATTATTTGTAAATAATGTACCGAGTAATATGTATATTACTCGGTACATTTCTATAAATTATCTTTTGTTTCACGCGTCAGGCGTATTAATGCGTATCTCATACAAGATGTATAAGCAGTCCTCGTGCATTCGCCGAAGTGCACGATATTAGTTTAGTAAAGCGCTCAAACTTTTTGACCATAATTAGGAAATATAATTTTTTATACGTTTTTATATGTTTAAAAAATAAATATTAAAGTGGTAATTTACAAATAAAGATGAAGTAATATTTGGTAATTTTTAAATCTTTTGAATTGGTGGTTCAGCGCACGAGTGCACTTAAGGTACAGCCGCCACTGCTTATATGTACTCTGAAGTACAAATTCAAATTCCAATTAAGCAATCAGAATCAAAACAATATCGTACACGTCGAGCACAATATGTAGTGATGGTGCGTACAAGTTGTAACTTGTTCAATCATGCATTAGCGAATACAAAATATGTATTCAATAATAAATAAAAGATCATGTCGGATTACAGGGGGTGGATTACAGGGGGTCCACTGTATATACAGGGTGACTGGAGAATTACTATCGATATTTGAGGACGTGATATTTGACGATCATATATGACAAAATAAAAATTAATATAACATAAATATTAATAAACTTCTAAGTAAAGTTAACCAAAAGTTATGTAATTAATTACGCATCGTGTGAACACCCTACAGATTAGGTATACACACACACACACACTCGCGCGCGGCGGCGTCTTGTTGTATCAGCACGCCGCCGCACGCGTCCACACTTGGAACACTTGGAACGTGTCAACACTTTATTTATTTATACGGAAATTTGGTCAAAAATTAAGTACCTATTTTTTTTACATAATTCGAATGAGAATCATGTACCGAGTATGCTCCTTAAATATTGATAGTAATTCACCAGTCACCCTGTATAATTTACCTACATATAACATAACGCAAGTAATTCAAGAAAATACAAATAGAATATATATAACATATTCCTAAAATTTAATCTCTCTAATGTTCTATGTGTGTCCTAAGCTTTATATTTCCTGTAGGTCTAGACCCAGCACAGCCATGTTTCAGAACATCAAGTCGCGTGGAGCGCTTGGATGAGACCGACGCAGACTTTGTAGATGTTATACACACTAACGGGAGACTGTTGAAAAAGATTGGATTTGGACTACCAGACCCTATTGGTGAGTAAAACAATGTGCCAGTTATATATTATAACGTATTTGGAATCAATACAACTATTTTATAGATTCAAATTAGGAAATAAGCTTCCCAAAGAGGGTTGATGTCAGGCAGGCGGCCAGTCGTAAAAACAATTAGCCAAAACTATTCACGACATGTAAGGCCAGACCCTAGCTAAAAGCTGGGATATTGCCAGGTAGAAGAAGAAGAATTAGGAAATAAAATTAGTTTTTGTTGACATTTGTTCTAGTTTTTTCCTTTTATGTTTTTGAGATTTTCATTAGAAATTTTTAAATCTCTCCATTAATTTTTTCTCTAAACTATTTAACGATTTTTTTGCTTTATCTTATCTGATAAAAGTAAATTTCTGAAATATCAGTTAATTAAATTTCCCCCGTAGACTTATTATACTTTATAGCATTTGGTTAATAAGACAAATAAGCTCAAATGAAATAACATTATAGGTCATGCAGATTTCTATCCAAATGGTGGAATGGAACAACCTGGCTGTAGGAATGAGACCAGAACTATTTGGTCCACACTCTTCCCTGGCTCAGTTGCTAGTAAGGAAAACTCATTTATTTTAGTTTTATTTTCTTTCCATTACGAAGTTCAGTGAAAATAAAACTATATAATTAAATAATGTGTAAAATAGAGTATCATAAACGAGATCTAAAACTCGCGAGTTTTATCAATCAAAATGAAACGAATATTTTTCGGATTATTACGCGTGCTTTATTTTTGTAAAAAACTATATAATCCCGTCGTTTCGGCTACTTTTCAGCCACTGTGATCACGGGCAAATAAGATGTGATCACATATTATATCCAGAAAATATTAGTTTCATTATCACAATATCACAATTCTTTTCATAGAAATTATTTCGGGAGTTTTAATTATATTTTTTAATGCATAGGATTACAACAAGCTATATGCAGCCACGGGCGAGCGTATCTCCTCTTTACAGAATCACTGATCAACAACAACTGTAGCTTCATAGCGCATAACTGGAATTTAACATATGAAGGGTAAAATACTTATTTACCTAAACTATATAAAAAAAAATATTGTACTATAGACAACCTATTTTATAAATATAACTAATGTTAGTAATAATTATTTATAAAGATTTAAATATTTATATGCTAATATTTATTGGGAATTCTTATGCCAGTCAAGTAGCGCCACCTATATATTAGTTATACTAGTGTAAATATTAATAATACTTCTGTACAGTAATTTAAATGTGCAAATATTAAACAATTGGTTTCATAATTTATAATTAGAGCCTTAGCATGTTTTATACAATGTTAAGTGTTTTATTATTTAATGGAAACTCTTATGAGAAAAACAAGCGCCTATTATAACTCCCTCAACTAAACGTTACTTTTGAAAATACTATACAAGTGTTGGACTGGGGATTCGGTTACAAGTTGTGGAGTAGTTAACATTTAAGTGCTGCCCAAATTATTTCTAACACTGTTTTTTTTCGTAATTTTTTAATATAAAATTGTATATTATGTGATAAATTCGTATTTTGAAAAGAAAATTATAATTCAAAGTTTATACTGCAAATATAGGGTCAATGCAAGCATATTAGCTGCATGCGATAGAGCCGCCCCATGTTCTGAGATGGGCATCCGAGCTGATCAGAAACGGATCTATAAAGGAGCTTACTTCGTTCTCACAACCGAAAAGGAACCTTATTGCCGTAAGTATAAAGACTAACACTGAGATATGTCTTTATTCTTTTTCTGTAATTTATTTGAATACATATGAATAGTGTCCAATATTGTGTGTAGTGCCGTAACTAGCCTCTTATGTACTCGGTGCGAGCTTTCAAAATTGCGATCTTAAAAAATGTTCTAACCAGGCTCTGAAAATAAAATGGACGAATGTGCATACAAATAAATCTATCTATTGTTTACCAAAGTAACAAAGTATATAAGTAGATAGCTTTCATGCATGAGATAAAACTAGATACTAGTCTGGTCATTTCTGCGCCCCTCCAGGGTCTGCGCCCTGCTGGCACCGCCCTAGTTACGGCACTGATTGTGTGTGAATAGAAAATTATATGAATATAATTCTGAAAGATTATATTATATAGTTTACATATAGAAGTCAAACCGTCTTGTGTTAAAAAACGCCTAGAAAATAAATGATTTTTTCATTTTTAGTATATGTATATGTTATTATAGCAACAGACTACGAGCGAACCCATCCTCAGCCAGATTTATTACTAGACTTGCGTAAAGGGTTCCGAATAGACCGGTCTTCCAAAGCAAAAACATCAGCACCAGATTTCGCTGACCCTCAAGACATAATCACTACTACCACAGCGAAGAATTGGTTCTGGAGAGTTATTGATAAATTGGGTTAACAAAGACTGTAATTAATTTTAGGCATAAATATAATTTATAGTAACTTATCTTTGTGTATTATTTCAATATAATTTTATAAGGAAATCTTTTACATAAGTGATAAGTATACAGTTCTTTATTCGAACATAAAATAACTGATCTAACTTTTTTTCCTAACACAGCGATGCTTCAAAATTGGCGACCAATAATGCTGAATTTAAATTTATATTAAAAATACTGTAAAATGATTTAAAGCTTCATGAAAAACCTATAATCTGGGTTTTATAGAGATTTTCAATTAAAAGAAGTTTAGTTCCACATTTCTTGATTATTATTTAAGTTAAATTATCAAAAATTTCAAATTATATGCGCGATAAATTGGAATTTATTATATTAATTTAAAATTAATTATATAAAAAAAATTATAAATAAAAGTGTGTTCAGAATAAGGAATAATAAAGTCTTTATTTTTTAAAAAATGTTTCGAGAATATTCCATTTCACAATTTATTTATCACACGGTAGATGATATTAATTTAGTCAAAATATAGTGATTTTTGTATTCTGTTAATAATAAAAGAGTATTTAACTAAATGGTAATTGATACCCATAATTTAAAAAGCTATTAAAACTATTAGAGTAAGTGGTGAAATATTTACATTACTGAATACAGATATGTAATAATGTTATGGGTTTTTTAAACTTCATTTGAAAAGCACTTAGTTCATTTCAATCGCTTCAGTCACAATATGGTGTCGAATACAAAAATGTTTCTGAAAAAAGTTTTATTTATAATTAAAACCTTTTTAAAAAATGTATCAGTAATTTTAATGAATGTTGGACGAAATAGTGGAGTTCACGGATTGAAGTACGTCTTTGATAAGAGATGTAACAAGATGACCAGGTAGAAAAAAGTTTAAAACAACTGTAATTTATTTTCAATACATTAAAACCTTTTTGGAATAAAACCTCTTTTAATATGTACGAGATTTGAAATGGTGTTTTGCGTTCGAGTGAGATTTAAATCAGGAATATGCAGAGTTAAGATTGTATTTTATTTTTAATACATTAGAACCTTTTTAAAAATATTTCTTTTAATTAGTACTAAGTTTGTAAAAGTGGCTATTTTAGAATGAGATTTAAACTTTAAAGTTTAGACACTTTTTACACGAGGTGGTCAAATATAAGGCTACGTAAAATTCATTCAATAGAATTATTTACGTGGGTTGTAGATAGCATATATAATATAATTTTAATAATTTTAGATGCGTTTGGTCCGTCATCCTTCTTTTGTTATGTTGTTGTCTGTACCATCTACTATTGACGATGGTTGACCGCAGTGCCTCAGTGAGGTTCATAGCTGACACAGATTACTTGCGCTGGCAAAATGATTTTCCAGCAGTAACTGTTTGCGAGATCTACTCTTATAAAAGAGTGAAGAGGATATTGACTAAGGAATTTCGTGAGAATATTGTTTTTTTTTATAACTTATGTATGTTTTATGTCTTCTTCCAAGACTTTTGATTATTAATCTGAAGATTCTTTTTTGTACGTTACGTGCTTAAAGCCATTTCATCTTGAACTCTCAAGAGAGATATTTAATTAATTAGTTAACCGTATACGTGAGTTGAACTTTCCATTAAGATACGAGTTCCGTAGTAATTAATTATATTATATTTAATATATTATTTACTTTATTTCATGTAGCCGTATTTTCAAATCTTAATTACGACTATAGTCGATATATAGCCGACTTGACATTTGGTCATGGAAGTTGCAGTAGATCAGTGTGTGTGGATTGTGGGGGGATTGTGCCTTGTAATGTACCGTGGAGAGAAGTTATAGAACGAGTAAGTTACCATAATAATATAACTAAGAAACTTATTTGTGTTTTTTTGGCAAACTTAATTTCAAAGACAGTCCGGTCGTTATATTTGAGGCACTTTTCTTTATTTTTATTTAATATTATTTGTAAATTGACAATTGTATGGTCCTTTTTAAATCACTGTTAAAAATAAACCAATCAAATTTGTATAAAAACATATTTTTATTGCTCTTTTCCATAAAATAGCGGATTAGAGTTTCATTCTGATATAAAATTATCGATTTAATATTAATTTGGATAATAAATTACTTACCTAAATATACTTTTAGGTTCACAAGAGCTGTACCGAAATGCTGGCTGATTGCCAGTTCAATGGAATTCGATTTCGGTGTTGTGACGAATTCTGCATCGTTGATTCTACGTCCGGACCATGCTTTTCTTTAAACGGTTTACAAAACAAGTAATATATAATTATTGTAACAAAAACTCTGATAATCTTATATTTTTTTAAGTACAAACTTGTAAAACTTATTATTTAGGCCGTTCGTAATATTATTAATACTTTTATTGCCCGTTTCACGTGTATGTTATTATGTTTTTGGATCATCACTGATCGCTCTCTTATCTATATTGTTATGATAGCTTTATCAACACTGATAAGGAGATATAATTGATTGTTACTTTTTTGAATGTAGGTGCAGCGAAAGAGGTTTATTTGTTCTTAATAGGACTTCTGGTCCTGGAATGCTATCGTTTCGTCTATTGGCTGATGCGCAGGTAATTAATTAACAAAATTCGAATAAATATAGCAACATTAACTTATAACATGAGAATGATTGAAAACTACATTTTTTATGTATGTTGAATAAAACATATTGGTATTTTATTATAAATCTTATAGTTATGACTGTAAATTATAAACCTTTTATTATTTACACCACAAACACCTTCATAACGCAATGCAATAAAGTGACAATCCTAAACAAATACAATTTTAGTTTTCGATTGAAGTTTGATTAGAGTAACATAAATTTATTTAATCGAATATATACAAATATTATTATGACTTCAGTCGAAGCTGTTCAATTCTATTAAATTCCTAAGTTAATCGTGGATTGTATCTTATTCTATAAGATACTGGAAGAATATACTATGCACATCTTTGCACGGATGAATGCTATATTAAAAATAACCAACCGACCAAAATATGAATACTTTGCTTGTTCTATCACTAATAATGTTTCCATCAGGTCATTCTACACAGCAGGGAAGAAATATCTTCTGTTGTACCACAGAAATTCAAGTTCGATATTAAAATAAATTCAGTAAAACATGCCAACATATTATTCTCCATGAAACAAATACAAATTGGTTCAAGTCTCGCTGAAGAAGATATTACAGTTAGAAATTGTAGACGGAGTTTCGAAATACCTGAGGAACCGCTGCACTATTATCACGTAAGTAATTAAGCTACGAATTCTTGGAGCTTGGACAGTGGAGGTGAGCGTATAACGCGCGTTAGTTAAGGGGCCCTTTAAACCTACACCTGGGTTTTAATTCCCAGTCACTGTTGAAGCTCCTCTCCTAATCCTCTGTAATGATGGACCCGGCACTCCCACGGTGAATATGTACAATGCTAGGATGTTTCGTCTCTCTCACTCTCTATCTATCTCTATCTATATATATAGTTCATTCGCCAATATTACCTTATATTCTAAGCCTGTATAAATCATTGTGACTGTAAACTCTTTGTATGTAACTTAAAACTTTATTATTTATGAAGCTTGGACTAAAAATGTTTCGTTTTTCAGAAATGTTTTTGCTGGATCAAGAACGTTTTATTAACTGAGTTTTAATTATAATAGAGTTCTTTTTCCGGTTATCTTATTTTTACATATATTAAGATAAAACACTAGCTAACTTTTATAGTTCCTGTGCACTATTAAAATATTCCTTTGCCAAGTTTCTGATATAAAAATAGGTATCTAACAGGTGCATCCTACAAGTTTTACTTTAAGAGAATTATTGGATTGTTCAATATATTTATATTTCACTGTATTATTTGTATTAAATAAGTATTAGAGTAATTAAAACCTTCGCAGGTATATTCTCACGGATCGTGTAGTTTGTCTCGTCGTGTTTATAAAGAGTACCAGAGATGTGACTGTGTACATCCTATTCAAGCTAAGTCTTGTGAGTATTAAGATGCATTAAGATAAACTAATATAATTAATTTGTTTTCTTAATGAATATGTAAAATTAACTGTACTGAGCACTAACATATAAACAAAATTAGTGTAACTTAATTCGTTTTTTGTGTTTTTGCTACTTTTCACTTCTATATTAAATACTTAATGATATTTTTTTTCAATATACATATAGGTTTAGAAAGAATAGACTAGATTTTAAAATTATACAAAAATTCATGTTTTAATAAAATCTTTTATTTTCGTATTTAGAGTTTGTTTTTTTTTATAGATAAGGACTTATATTGCAATTACACAGGACTTAACTGTCTGATGGAATACAAAGGTAATTTGTACAATATTTAATACTTTAGACATTTCATAAGAAGTTTTAGGTCATTTTTGTTATAGTACAAAGGACTAAGTTCGGTGTAAATGATGAAAGTGAACAAAACGACTGTCTACCCTCGTGCGAGGAGAGTCATATGAGTATAATATATTTTTCCAAGTTAGTATAAACTTGTTTAAGATCTTGTCATAAAAAAAATCACTATAATATGTAAGTGCTATGATTAAAAAACATTAATTTCCATATATGTATAAGTGATGGATATTAAAAGTCGTGTTATAATTACAATAAAATTACATATTGAAGGAAAACATCGTAAGGAAACTTGTAATTATTATTTAAAATTATAAGCTTGAAATCGCGAATCCGTCTTGAGTATGCGTGGTGATAAATGTTCTATCCTTTTCCATGTGAGAAGAGCCCTTTGCTCAACAGTGGGCTCTTATAGACTGATGATTATGATGATGAACAGATTGAAGTCAAAAACGATGCTCGGAGATAGTATCTATTAATATTTAATAAGATTTTTTTATATGTTTAGAACGCCGTACAGTGGAGAAGAAAATATGGGATCTTTGGTGGATGTTAAAATGTCTGAATTACCAACATTGAAATATAAAAGAATGTTAATGAGAACCAAGTTGGATTTGGTTGGTAAGTTAAGAAACACAAAAATATATAATATAAAAAAAAATATTTTGATAACACTGAAACATTTAAACTACGTTTGCAATAAAATTTAGAGCGATACCATACATTCTTGTATAGAGTTAAAGATAATATCAATTAACTAGAAGACCTGGCGAACTTCGTATCGCCCTATAATCAAGAAATACCTATTACGTATTTTTTATTTAAATTTTTGGAGTTTACCTGTAAGCCATAAATCTCTGTGTTTTGAAGTGCGACAGAATGATTGACATATTAGTTAGTTGTCAAATCTAATGTCAAAAAAACGTTTGTATGGGAAGTAGAAAAGGGCTGTTTTTATGTTTTTCCCAGTAATGAATCAATTTTTTTCCGCTTTTATACCTTCCCTGAACCTCCACGAACATTTCAAGACTAAGATAAGATAAATCCGTTCAGCAGTTCTCGAGTTTTAGCGAGACTAAGGAACAGCAATCCATTTTTATATATATAGAAGATTGTCAGCTTTACAAGTCATATTCTAAAATTTGTAGAAGTTTTTGGATATTTAGTAAAAATGTTTTTATGTTATGAATTTTTATAGAACTGCTGATTTAACTTTCTATGTCTCTGTATTAATTTTTGATTGTTTATTTTCGTGAAAATATGTTTTATTTATTAAAGCAATGTAGCTGATATATATACTAATCCTTTTCTATTTTAAACCACAACTTTTCGTCTAGTATCCATCATTACTTCATTTATAGTAGTACTATAGTACAGAGTTATATCAAATTTGAAATATAATAAAATTATTTCACCATACTTTTTCATGAAAAACATATAATATGATTCACAATTGGGTGTAAACAACATATGAAAATTACCGAAGAAAGTAATTTTTCTTAAAGTCAACATAATTTTTTGTTTTGAGATAAATACATCAACGTAATATTAATAATTAGGGACAGTAGAGAAAAAAGAAACATCTTTCAAATATAAATAACTAAATAATAAACCGTCCATAACTTACACTCTCGTTAGTCAATGGATATTTGCGCTTTGACTACGTAATGTGGTTGCAAGTAAATTAGCGTAATGGAATCTCAATTAACCTTTTACCGAAACAAATATTGCACTCAATCAAAATATGTTTTAATTTTTTTGTTGTTTGATACAATAAAATGGTTGATGTAACTTTTAAGTTGACAATGATTAAAACGTGTGGAAAATTTAATCATAGCTCAATTTATTACAAACCCAGTTAGTTCTTCTTTGAGTCAGATTTTTTTGAAGAACCCTCGTTCCACTAAAGCATTGTAATAATTTTCAATAACTTTCCTAGACACTCGAAAATAATTGGACATATGGACAAAATCCGTAATAAATCCGAAGATAATAATTTTATTTAAATGAATATTCGCGAAAATCAAATTATTAGATGGAAAAAAGATATTTTTTTGTATTCATTTAACTCTGAATTCATAATAATCAACACAAGTTGTATGTAAGTTTTCTCTACGTGCATATAAAATCATGCATAAATATTTTTTTATATTATGCATGTGACGATACTCAGTAAGTGATCAATCATGAGACGGTAAACATGTACAAAAAACTACTACACTTTATATGTACATTACATGACTAGGTATATACATTATATACATGTACACTACACACTACATACAGATAGTTGCTCTGTTCTTATTAAATAACCAACGTTAATAATGTGCGAATAATAACGAATGTAAAACAGTTTAAACTATTAACTTGTGGTAAGCTACCGGTCAAATGACACAGATTAAATAAATCAGTAAACAAAAGTTACATTATGTATTACTAATACTGTTATAATAGGTGTTTTTTTTAATTATCTTTTTTGTAATTTATGTATTGATTTGTTACTTGTACTAACGGAACACACAAACACACACACACATATACACATATATATATATTTTATAGTTACAGTTGGCGGCATGTTGGGACTCTTCTTCAGCGCTTCTATTTTGAGTTTAGTGGAAATAATATATCTTATGTTCAGGTCATAACATAATAACAGTATTATTACTTGTACTCTGTATTTTCTATACGATAATGTTCAATAAAGTTAAATCACGAATCGACTGAATTATTATTTCATATCCCTAAACATTACATACCATTAACCATTGATCAGTGCTGTATAAGGACATAACAGATATCGTCTAAAAATATAAAACTTTATACTTGATAATATCAATTCTCACACATGATTGTGGCACAAAAATCACCGGCTTGATCAATAAAACTGTGTCGAAAATGTTATGGCAACCGTCCCGCTTGGTCAATGACTGCAAGGCTGTGTGGAAATCACATCACATCAGAGTTAATACGCTAAAAAATAAGTAAATATGGGTAATACTGAGAGCAACGTTACCAGCGGTGTTAAGAAACAAGCTGGCACTTCTGAACAGAAGCTCTACAAGCTAATAGATGTCAAGGGCAAGTTATATTAATATTTATGGTTGAGTAATTTATGGTATAATGAGTTCTTGATTTAAACAAATTTACTAAATCAATGATAACCATAATTTTATTTAATATAGCTTTCAATATGCAGATTGTAAGATTCCGATGTATTTTTCTCGTATTACGAAGAAAAGTTTAAGATATCTTTTTTATTAAAGTGAACTTAAAACATCTGTTCCTAATTTTGGATATTCTTTTCATTAAAATTGCATAATTCTGTTTTGATTGTGGTGTAAAATATTCCACCAATCAAAGAAGCAATGTTATTTTAAAAATGTATTAGATAACCATAGAGAGACAAAGACTCATTATATCAATGGTATATACTAGTTATTGCTTGCAGCTTCGTCAGCGTTACATTCAAAATTAGTAATTTATTGGACCTGGAACTCTGTTTATCTCTGAACGGTGTTTATCCTTAAAGACAGTAGATAAGATTTTGGTTTCGAAAAACTTACTTTTTTCTTTTTCGATCGTATGAAAAGTATCATATGTCCTTTCCCTTGTTCTAAGTTACTTCCCGCCAATTTTCAACCATATCCCTACAGCTGTTCTTGAGTTCTAAATTGTTTAACTAACACGACTTTCTTTTATATATGAAGATGTATGTATAAATGATATAATTCTGGAGTCAGGTGGTGGTTTATTGGTTGATATGATGAAGAGGGCTGTTCAGAATAAGCAGTACGCTGAGATAGATCACGCTATCAAGACTAAGGTGGAACCGTTCCTTTACAATAAGGGCAAAGGCAGGCATATACCGATATCACATCTCGTGCTATTGAGAAATAAGGAACGAGCGAGGCATAAATTGGTAATACAAACTAAATAAATAAAATATTAAAATACTTTTCATTCTCAGAATTAATATAAATTTCAGTATGAGACCTATTATTTTATAAAAATTAATAGCTTTCCGCCCGCAGCTTCGCCCGCGTGGAGTTCGGTTATATCGTGTTTTCAAGAGAACCTTTCAAAAGTCTCGGATAAAAACTATCCTAGGCTCTTTCTCAAGGTCAACTCTATCTTTGTACCAAATTTCATTAAAATCAGTTCAGTGGTTTAGGCGTGAAAGCGTAAAAGACAGACAGAGTTACTTTCGCATTTATAATATTAGTAGGGATATAAACTCGTATTAGTAAGCAATACAGGTAAGTCACATAGATATTTGTATAAAATATCAATGCAAATTACATTACGATCTTTTATGCAGCCGTGAGAGGTTATTGAACCTTAAAATACTTTTCATTGTCAAAATTTATATGAATTTCAGTATGAGTCTTATTAATTTATATAAAAAAGTATAATTAAGAAATAAAAATATGTTAAATCGATATTTGAAATAAGCATCAATGCA
Source organism: Danaus chrysippus (assembly GCA_916720795.1). Classification (NCBI taxonomy): domain Eukaryota; kingdom Metazoa; phylum Arthropoda; class Insecta; order Lepidoptera; family Nymphalidae; genus Danaus; species Danaus chrysippus. Next base: position 11,101,798 of record CAKASE010000074.1, on the reverse strand, counting down.
AATTACGTAGGATCTTTTATACAGTCTTGTCTTGTCTTGTGTTAAATTTTTTATTATATAGTACATAATTTTCACTAAAGTATAATCTTAAATAAGCTGCCACCGTTACGTGGCATGGAGAATCCTGACGAAGAATTTGATGTGGAGAAGGATTGGCCGGTTGTGACTCAGGAAGAATATGAGGCTAATCCTTCCGCTTATAGGGAGCTTTGCTGGGACCTGAAGGTATAAAACCAGTTAAATGTATCAATGATTGTTTATTAAGTAATATTTACGCATATTATGTAATTAAATTGAAAGTAAATCAATTTTATTGATTCTAGGAACGCGGTGCCGTCGGAGAGACCATTCTACATCTTTGTCTTCTAAACGCTACTTCCCTATTAGCGGATTTGGCCAAGAGATTGCTACGTTTTTACCCAAAACTCATAAACGACATTTACATGAGCGACGAGTATTACGGTAATAGATTTTTAGTTATTTTATTTGTAAATTAATAGTAAAACTATTATTATAAAGTTACATACTTTTTTTTATCCTATCGGAGCCCGCTGCTGAGCAAGGCCTCTTCTCTCATGGAGAAGGTTTGAGCGTTAATCACCACGCTTGCTCAAGACGGGTTGGTGATTTCGAACTTATAATTTTTGAAATTATACAATATATTACATACATACTATGTAATATATAATGAACGCGAGTAATAATCTCATTACTAACATATTAAGGCAACACTCATTCTTATATGTGTTACATAATATTAAAAAGTATTTGACATTTTGCCGTTACATTGTGTAACTGACCTTTGGTTGAGGCCTGCTTTATAATAGAATAGGACGATCAATAAATTATCTACTAATTTAATACAAATGTCATATTGTTGCCAGTTGTGAAATATTAAGTGAAATCGCATAGAAACTTACACCTCCTTTTTGAATTAAAAAGTTAACGACTAAAAAAGGTTTCATATATATTTTAATAATATAAATATTCTTTATAGTAATTGGAGTGATAGTTTAAAATAATTACAAGCTTATCTTCATATTATTAACTAAAAGTTTCAGCCATTAAAGCATAATGCGGGTGTTGTATGGTAATCTGTTTTACGCTATGCCGGTGCATTAGATAACGTATCTATTACTCTATCAAATTAAGTACTTACATCCATTTATTATAGTGCCGGGTTACTTTGGCAGTGATTTATTATTAATTATAACCATACATTGTCATGTCTATATATGACCGTGAAAATAATAATGAATCATTATAATAAGTAATTATAATGATATTATATGATGAAAATTATATAATGCATAAAAAAATAAATTTTCCTTTATTATTTGTATTAATTTGTCCTGTAATTCTCTTTTATATGACTCGTATTGACTTATAGTTTTCGGAAACAATTTTTTTTATTACTTTTCTTATTACTTGAATGATTAGTTACAATATAATTTAATTTATACATTTTTAATTATGTCAAATTAAATATCGATATGCTTACTAAAGCTTGTATAATTATCTATACAAATATATGTAGCATCTTAGCTTTCTTATTGAAAAACTACATTAACACGAAAATATGCGAAGATTTATGGATGAAAACTGGAAACACTGCGTATGTAGTGTGAGGGTATAAACGTGTGGTAATAGCACTGCCCTAATGAGGTTTGTAGAAAGAATACAAATATTTATTTTCATTTAAAATATAAGACAAATAATAGCTTTAAAACAATTTTGCTAAAATGTCGGAATATAAGATTTATGTACGTTCTTCGTTTATTCATAATATCTTTTTGATTATAATATATTTCACATTAAGTAAACTTTCGGTTGCTCAATAATTTAGTTCCAGATATTGCAAAAACTGTTTTTTTTTTACATATATATTAATGGTAGGCCTATTTTAATTGATGTTATAATGTAACTATTTGAATACGAATTGCCTTTTAATAAAATGACACATATATGGTTGCCACTTGCCTTTTTTATGGGATTTTAATATTATCATATATTGACATGAATGCTTATTTACACGGTTTGAAATAATTGTCTCTTTTAAATATGTGACAATGAAATCTTTTATTTAAATTCTACATAGGTTTTATTACTAGATGAAAATTTGGTATGATTTTCTCATTACTTTTAACGATAGATATATATGAATGTTTGGAATATTAAACAATATTTACTTACGTCAAGGAAAAAAGGATCACTTTGAAACTTTGACAGTCTCAACATTACATTTTTTACATAATAAATATAAATATTTTGTAGTATAACAACTGTTTACGACGTAAGAGTTAATTGCAGGTCCTTCAAAAACAATAGCAATATACTCTACATGGAAAATGAATAAGTACGCGTTATGAAAATTTTAATTATAATCTTGAGTTTCAAAGCATATTGATGTCTTATAAAGATTTTAAATAAAGAGTTATATTTATGTACCGAAGTCAATTATTAATTTTACTTTAATATATAATCGAAATTTTCAAATAATATTTCACAAATATCATGACAAGTACAGATAAAGAGGTACATAGGTAGAGAGAGAAGTTTGGACGGTAAAGGTGAGTGTTTAACGCGCTTTTTTTAGGGGGCCCTTAAACCTATATCTGGGTCGCAGGTCCCAGGCACTGTTGAAGCTCCTCTCCCTGCAACAATGGACCCGTACGGTGATCCTGAGAGGTTTCGTCTCATAAATGCTCATCGTATGACCGTAGGTGAGAGCGTACTTCATATGACTATCGTAAACGAAGACCCGACAATGGTGAAATTTCTCCTGGACTCTGGAGCCGATTATCATGAGCGTTGCTTCGGGAACTTCATGTGTCCCGAAGATCAGAAGGCCTCCCGAACAGATTCCTTCGACCACGAGTGGGTTAATGTCCAACCAGACACCAATTATGATGGGTTAATATAATAATTTATATTAAATGTTACCTGCTTTTTGTAAAGTTATTGAAATATATTTAAATGAAACACGCTCACTTGACTAGACACCAGATATTATATGGAATTGGTTTAGTTTTGGAGTGTAACATAAGAAAGTACACGAAATGTACTGGTAAAAAACCATTAAATAAATTTACTATAAATATATCAGTAAAAAGGTTTATATTTGTAATTTAACATTTTGTACACAATTAGAAATATAACCTATTCTTTATTTGCTCATTTTGACCTCGCTTTTAAGTAACAATTTCTTAAAGATCGGATATAGAAGTCAGATGGGATTTTTTTGTGACAAATAGAAAGTTACTTATGTGTATAAGTGGAGTGATTGTTTCTTGAAATCTCAAGAAACATCGATTATTCCTTTTACACATAATGCTTGTGTCCTATGAAAAGCGAAGATTTTACATCAATATTTTTTCTTATTATACTTGTATGTTAAATAAAATTTTAGGTACGTATATTGGGGGGAATACCCGTTAAGTTTTGCAGCGTGTCTCGGTCAGGAAGAATGCTATAGATTGATACTAGCAAGAGGAGCGAACCCTGACAAACAAGACACTAATGGTAACACCGTGCTGCATATGTTGATCATTTATGATAAAATGGTAAGAATAAAGGTAGAATTAGTGTTGTTTGCAATAAATCATAATTTTCAGTCATAATTCCATCATTCTTCCTTATTTTGAATCAAAAAATATTAGAGCTGAATATTATAGACACAAAATTGTATGCATAGAGCACATTCGACATGGCGTACGAAGTTGGTGCATCATTGAATATCAGGAATGTTCAGAACCTAACACCGCTTACTCTGGCTGCTAAACTGGCGAGAGTTGAGCTGTTCTTCCATATACTGAACATTGAAAGGGAGATCTATTGGCAAATAGGAGCCACTACCTGCGCGGCGTATCCATTGGGACAAGTTGACACTATTGACACAGAGACAGGAAGGATTAGCAAAGATTCTGCGCTGAATTTAGTTGTATTTGGAGTAAGTTAGTCATATCCAAAAATCTTATATAATATAGTGCTTTGTTTATATTAAGTTTTGTGGTCGCGTTATCAGAGTATCTAAGCTAATTGGCCGTAACCTACATAACGTAATAAACCTTTGTAAGGGTTGACGTGGGTATCCATTTAATTTCATTCTGTACTTTAACATTATTAACTGTATATAATTAATTAAACGTCACATTCAATGGGCCTTTAATAGTTATTTTATTATTAAATAAAATTCATGAATCGTTTTCAGGAGAAAGATGAACATTTGGAGCTGCTGGAAGGAATGCTTATTGATCTTCTCAAAACGAAATGGAACACCTTCGTCAAGTTCAGATTCTATCGCCAGTTCATCTTATTTTCTTTCTATTTCCTCATATCCCTCATCTGTTTCACTCTCCGTCCCGGACCACCAGAGAGATCTCTTAATGTGACGGCTGTGAATTCAACAGTTAGACCCATTAATGAAACTGAGATTATATCTGAAGTTGGTACGTATTTGTTATATATGTAGGTGTTAGAATTAGTCCCAAAATTCAGATACAGCCGTTAAAAATGGTGATTGTTTATTTATATAGCATACATATATATTTATTGGAAAATTTCTTCTTAAAATTCAAGTAACAAAGAATTAAATAAGGATTTGTTTGATATGTGCGTGACGATTATTTGATATTTAAATGTTTACAGCTGATACTAATAGTAAAATATTAAAAGAAAACACTTCTAAGTATAAGTGTCTTCTTTCTTGGTACACGAACTATAATCTAGGATTATAATATAGACGGTTTATTACAAGTTTTTTAATTACATTTTCATTCAGTGGTACAATAAATTTTAATACGATCACATCTTCCATATAAGTCATAACCCTAACTAAAGCGAAATCATTATATTATGTATGTGCAAGTTTGTTTGTATAGAAATTTAGATATTTTATTTTACACAAAATATCCAAATTATCCAACATAAATATTACTATAAAATAACGACTGCAATTTACACTAAAATTAATCGGAACTTAAAAAATTATACTTTTTATTAAGTCACACGTCTATCTATGACTTCTCTATATTAAATTATCCAAATTACCCTTTAATTTCAATGAATCCATATCATTTTAAAGAAATTAAATGTTAAATACTTGAAAACAACTTAAAAGTTTATATTAAATTGTATCTTTATTATCCGAGGGAGCTTGAATTCAGGAAATTCAACTGTTGTTGGAAGCCAAATTTAATTTCCCGTTTATTGTTTGTATCCATTTCATTACATTTTTATAAGCTCGTATTTGTGAAAAGAATTATTATATATAAATTTAAAAGGGTTTTTGGGATGTTTTTTTTAGAAAACTGTACGATAAACGGTGATGCTGAAGTAGAAAATAAAGATGTTGAAGTCTTCAATGGGACAAAACCGTCAGTTCAATGTGGAAGATTCAAAAGCCATCCAAAGGACAAAGATAAACGTAAGACATTTGGTTCACGTATTAAAAATATTAAAAAATACTAACGAGCTTTTAACTATTAACGCTTACAGCTTTGTTTATATTTGCTAAAAGTCAGCATTTAATAATAAATTCTATTCTTAAGCTTATGTATGTATATACATTTATTTATCATAGCTACGGAAATGCCAAAAGGTAACGATATGGAAGGCTGGTGGGAAGACTTAACAGAGGACTGTCGTTTAATGAAACTAGAGACTTGGGACGCTAAAGTTAGTAATTAAGATTTAAAATTATAAATATTTTATAATATTAAATACCAGTAAATATTCAGTTCGATTTCAATAATAATTTGCTTAAAGGTTAGTTAAATAAAAATTTAAAAGTTTTATCCTCGTCAAGGAATTTAAACACAAAATATGACGTTAATTGAAGTCTAACAAAATTAATAAAAAAACTAAAAGGTTTATCGGCTTCAAACAGATTTTATAGCCAATTATTTTAAATGTACATAAGGTAAGAATAGCATCGGAATTAATGTTGTGGTTTGGAGCCCTCGCGTACATCGGGGCGGCGATGAGAGAGGCGAGGTTCCTAGGACTAAAGATGTTCATTGAGAACTTAAGCACTGTACCATCACGGTAAGAATTAATGATCATTGAGATTTATAATGTACTTTGTTTGAAAATTTTTGTTACTAGCAACACTAGAACGTAAATCGTTTGTTGCTTAAATATTCTTTTATTCTGCCCTAAAAGTCAATTACATATATATTATTCCATTTAATTTATTTAGTTTCTTAAATAATACTATGTTTACGACTATCCGATAATGATATTGTTTACTTGTCAATTGTTGACGCCATTTATCTTCTACCACTTAATATCAAATACTGCGTACAGTTTTATAGCTCTCCAGAGACCTAAACCTTTTTCTCTGTGTATAAGTGAATGAGGAATAAAATACTGTATTCTAAGGCTTATAAAAGTTATTAAGCCACAAAATTTCGATACTGTAATCAGTTACATCGATTTCTTTAAAATTAGAATGTTTTTTATCCCGAAACTTTTGAATGCATTTTTTTTATTAATTAGGTTCTTAATCTGCCAAACGGAAACATTTTTCCGACATGACTTGGTAATAATTGGTTGACAACCTTTTTTCTTCGCAGTAATTTAATTCGGTTTATTTCGTTTTTTTTCCGTTCAAATTATTTAAACTTTAAATGAATCGATATTCCTAAATGTGAAGGGTTTTATACAAGTTATATACCTTTATAGAACTGTCTCTGTAAAGAGTTGATGACCTAATTATTTATGATCTCTTCTTTCCAGAGTAATGTTCTTATTCTCGTGTCTTCTTATGCTGGCGTTGCCAACACTACGTCTATCCTGTGCTGATGAGGAGGAAGATCACCTTGCAGTCATCATCATGCTGACCACAGCTCCATACTTTTTGTTCTTTTGCCGGTTAGATTTTTAGTTATAAGACTCTCACTTTTCTTTATAGAAGACTATTTCGTTTTGCTCCTTATGTGTTCATTCAAATTACGTTATTGTTAACATATGTATATATATCTTTTATAACATTTCTTTGCAGCGGTTTCAAAACTGTTGGTCCTTTCGTTGTGATGATATATAGGATGGTGATGGGTGATTTGCTAAGATTTGTTGCCATTTACTTAGTTTTTGTCATGGGATTTTCTCAGGGTGAGTTTTGTTCAATGTACAATACTTAGAATACTTAAAAGCCTATTGTAATTGAGAGGAGGTATAACTATTCTTTAGTAAATAATATGCATATAGTTTATAAGTTAGAATAAGTGGTACAGTGCTATCGTGGAACATTCATTCCAGTGCAATTAATGAGGTGATTTTAAATCTAAATCAATAATACCTTTTATCGTTATATGTATATGTACTGTCTTGTCTAAATAATAATAAACATTCTCTATGTGAGAAAGAGGCTTCTACTCAGCAGTGAGCTCTGATAGACTGATGATTTTTTTTATTTTTTATTTGAATGGCACATCAACAGTACATACATTAAACACTTAAAACTAAACATTTAAAACTGACACCTATCTGATGTGTGTACCAATTATAGACGTACACAGCACTGCTAAATATTACTGGCTACCTTAATAATAATACTTATTGATTACAAAGATGATGAAATAATAATTGAACATAAATCCACAGCGTACTACGTGATATTCCTATCGTTCGACAACCCTAATACCCCCGAGGGTGTGGATGACTCAGTATCTAACCCGATGCCTTCTCCCATGGAGAGTGTGATGGCCATGTTCTTAATGTCACTGACCTCGTTCTCTGATTACTATGGAGCGTTTGAACAGACTGATCATGAGATCGCTGCGAAGGTGATTGTGATAGAAATATATGTTTATGTATTATCAGAAACATTATAACTTATAAGCTTATAGTATTGCATGTAAATTTTTTTGTCTTGTTGATATTTTAAGTAATATTTAATATTTATAACTGTTCTAAGTCTAAACTACTGAAGGGTTTTTATACGATTTAATAAATATAATGAACGTTTATGAAGTGTACAAGAATAAAAGTTAATATTTGTATGTTTGTTGGTGACGCAACCGATTTATAAACCTTAATTAGGACTTTTTGGAGACGAATCTTGTTTCGAAATGATCAAGAAATCCATAAATTAACATAATAAATTGTTTAAACTATAAATTTTTCCATAATTTTTATAGTAACTCTTTAATTTAGTGCAAAAGAAGACTTTTATTTATGTTCAAATCGGTTTTTTAATGCGCGGCACAACTTAAAAAACGTAATTATTTCCTTTCAGCTTCTGTTTGTGATATATATGATAATAGTAGCTATACTGCTGGTGAACATGTTGATTGCAATGATGGGTAACACTTACCAGAAGATAGCGGAGACTAGGAACGAGTGGCAGAGACAGTGGGCGAGGATAGTATTGGTAGTTGAAAGAGGAGTCCCGCCGGCACAAAGATTGAAACAACTTCTGGCTTACAGTCAGCCAATGGCTAGTGGAAAGAGGGCGTTAGTATTGAGAATTAATCAGAAGGTAGGTTTAAATTGTACTAGAAGAAGTAGAAGAAATATACTTTAATGCACTCAAAAACATAGGAAATAACATTACATATAAATACAGAAAATTTAAGGCAAGGTCGGCCTTATCACTACAAGCTATTTAGAGTTCCTTTTATATTTAGATTTTCTTTGATTAATATTTGATTTGATCATTTTTATTTGTTTCTTTTAGGTTTGAGTAATTAAATTATGTTGTACGAAAAATCATAATTATTAGAATTTATTGTGTGATAAATAAGATAAATAAGATTTAATTTTGAAATGTTTAGTATTTTTTTTTCTTTGCAAGATTGATCAGTTACGTTTGTTTGAAATAAAAAAAATAATGCAAAAAAGTTTTTGTCGTATATACTTTGTTATGAATTATTCTACTCATATCTATTATGTCACGTTCTTTGCAAGAGTACGTAAGAAAAATTATTGCATAAAAATTCACATCTCGCAACATGCTACTTTTGTTTATCGGTGAACTGTTAAATTGTTATAAACGTAATAATTTAGCAAAAATACAACATAAATTATAACGATATTTAATAAATTTAAAACCTAAATATAAATACTTTTTTCTAAATTAAATATTTAAATTTGAAACTCTTAAACAGCTTAGAAGATTTAACATTTTCTTATCAATAAAAGTTTGTACATATTGTTGATATTATCATAGGATGAAGATAAGGAGGAAATGAAGGAAATCTTGGAGATGAAAAGAACTCATGAGAAGATAGTCGCCAAAAGAACCCAGAGGGAGTTGGAACTCAAAGAAGGTCGCAGTGTAATACATGCCAGGGACTATCCTATCACCAAAACACAGAATATGGCTACAGTAAAGAAAAATAATGTTTAATTCGCTTTTTTCTTTAATATTACGAATCAATTCTATTTATGATAAGGATTGGCTATAGATAATATTGAAATGGAATTTCGAAGTCTTTAATATTAATATATTCTTAAAATAGTAGGTTAAGTTTATGAGAGTTGATTTTTGCCAATCAATATATATATATATAGAACGTGATTATTACATTTTATTAGTAATTAAACCATGAAAATAATTTGTTTAGAGCTTATTTCTCTCTTTAATAAATAAATCAAATATTTGTATTATACTTTGGTTTTAATGATTGTCACTAAAAATCCTCGGTAAGTAATAAAACTGTGTTTATTTGAGATGCATTTACATTATGTACATATTGTACACATATTATCTAACTTACACTGAACTGTGCTTGAATTTCACTATTGCTTCATTGTTGGCTGTGCGATAAGCCAATACCACTGACATGCTTACAAACACTCCCAATGTACTGCACACATTATTACTAGTTCCCGCCCATCTAAATACGAACAGAATGATCGTTTTGACGACATAAATATTCGAGTATACGACTTTATTTTACGTACGCACTATCAGTGTTGAGCATTCAAACAGATGGTAAGGGTATTGAAGGTTAAATTAACCAGTTAATATCTTAGAAAGAAATTTAAATATTTCTTAGATAATATTTAGACGTATTTAAGTATGGCATACATTTTTGACAAATATATTTTTTTCCAAATTTAATATTTTAAAGAGAAACAAATTTAGGTAGATATCAAAATTAGATTTTCGAAAGTATTCATTTAAATGAAACTAATATTTTCGGATTTACTACGCGATTTATATTTTTGTCGAGTCTCGGCAGACATCTCGTCTGCCCGTGATCACGGTTGCTGTAAAGTAACCGAAACGTCGGGAGTATGTAGCTTATAATCAAAAATAAAAATCACGTAGTACATCCGAAAAATATTAGTTTCATTTAGATATAAATTATAATTAATAAATTAAAATATTATTATCTAAGGGCTTTCGAACGAAGAGTCGATTTATTAGAGTCAATTATACTACTTCTGTCAAATGCTTTAATATTTAATAGCATACATAGTGCTCTTCTAATATTTTTTTCTGTCGTACTTATTTTTAAAGTCATGGTACAATACAAGGTATGTATGTACATATGAAGTAATTCAAAAGACATTTGTATAGCGTTGCAATCTGATTTCATCAGGTACCTACCTTTTATTTTTATGTGTATGTAATTTAGTATTGATAATTGAATTTGTATTTCATCTATGTAATATTGATTCATTAATTTTATGAACCGTATGTACCTGTTTCATATGTTTTTTTTTAAATCTTTTTCATGAGGTCACTTCTCATTAGAATAAGTGCCTTTTTTATAATTACACCAATATTATATTGAGAAATGTTGACAATAACTAATGAATATAATTAACTTTTGTAATTCCATAGTCCTTGCTAATAAAAGGTGACATTACGTAAGAAATTATAATAAGGCCGTTAACTGTGACCTCTCGAAAGTTAAATTTGATACCATATCGTTATGACAAAAAAATATGATGAACTAGTCGCGTTAAAACTGAGTGTCATACTTTATAATTGTATAAATATTATTTTTACTGATTATTTGGACCTCTTAAGTACTTCCGTAGTATTTGGCAATTTATTTCGAGTCTTGTCTTTTATGCTATTTCACTTTGTTTTTTAAATTAAACTATATATAAAATAAGGTTGGATACCTTTTTGATAGATTCTATTTGATTGATTTATATAGTTAAATCATATATTTAATCTCTCGAGTTGCAAATTAAACTCCGTTTTCATAATTATGATGTCTTATAAACGGCAATAGTCATAAAAAATGTAAAATTAATATTGGAAAACAGCCCATAAAAGAGTAACTTTGCAACAAAAATAAGATATTAAAAATAGAAGATTATATGTTATTATAAATGACTATGAAATCACATAATTATTACAGTACTATATATAATTTAAAGTTGTAGAAAACCCTGTTATGCTAACTCATAGTAGGGCACTAAGTGAAAAGATCAACAATATCGGCTTGCCTTTGACATCGCATCTTACAAGGTTTATGCAACATAAACGCTAAAACGATTCATTGATGGTAACACGGAGAGGTGGTGAATATAAAACACGACATCGTCTATGACATCCCACACTGACCTCAGACTACCGGAGAGATGAACGTGGTGAGTAAAACAAACCAAAAGTGAAAATAGACGCCCAATGTCAACTAAACGGGCGCGGTGAACTTTCAAATTTACATTGTGATGTGTGATCTTCAACTCGTTGACAAATAATTACATAGAAATGTAATAATGTACAATTTATGTTATTATAATCATATTTTTCTCACTAGGTGGTGTTGTTATCGTTGGTAGCGGCAGTAGTGGGCGAGGCACCTTATAACTTACCCCGGCCAGCACCTCATGCGCCAGTCATCAATTACCAACCTAATCCAGTCTGTACTGGAGGCTGTCCACAGCAGATTCCTCAACCACAGGGTCCTCAATATCCATCCAATGGATACAATTATCAAAGACCAAGCAGTCCTGTTATAATTCCTCCCGCCCCGGTTCCACAGCCTCAATATCCCCAACCAATTAGACCGGCACCGCAACCTATACCCCACTACCCGCAACCACAGCCTGTACCCCACTACCCGCAACCACAGCCTGTACCGAATTACCCTCAACCAATTAGACCAGCACCACAACCAGTGCCTCACTACCCACAACCACAACCCGTGCCTTACTACCCTCAACCACAGCCTGTACCCCACTACCCCCAACCAATAAGGCCAGCACCACAACCTATACCTTCCTACCCGCAACCACAACCCGTGCCTCATTACCCTCAACCAATTAGGCCAGCACCACAGCCGGTACCCCACTATCCTCAACCCCAGCCTGCTCCTTACTACCCACAACCTCAACCGCAACCTTTACCCCACAATCCTCAACCAATAGCACCACAGCCGCAACCTATTTCACCACCAGGCACATCTTACGGAGTGCCAGCCCCCATACAACCATTCCAGCCTCTTCCCTCAGTCATTCCTCAGCCCCAACCAGCTCCTATCCTATATCAGCAACCACAAGTACAATACCAACAGCAGCAGCAACAACAAGTACAATACCAACAGCAAGAGGTACAACAGGTGCAGCAGGTACAGCAGGTGCAGCAGGTGCAGCAGGTGCAGCAGGTGCAGCAAGTGCAGCAGCAGGTACAACAACAACAGCCACAACAACTCTTACCTCAAGGATACCTTTACCCACAAGGACAACCTGCCCAACAAGTGTCAGTTCAGTCTCAAGTCTCTCAAGAGTCGAGCTCCGCAGTGTCAAGTTATCAGGCCGACTCCATTCAGTACAACAACGCCCAACAAGATCAGGTTCACAGAGAAGCTTTAGATAACGTCGTTGTTGGTCGAGTACAAGATGTTCTAAAGGACAGCGAACACTCATCAGCTAAGGAGTCAGGATATGTATCCCTCGTTTCTGGAGTGTCTTTGGGAGAAGCTAAGCCAAGCAGAGAAATCTTGTCTTTTGTTCACAATTCGCCAGTGTCTGGCCAATCTAGTCAAAGCTCCCAATCATCTTCATCATCATCATCATCATCAGTAGAACAACAAAATGATTCTTCGGATTACAGTCTGTCATCCGATGAATTAAGGGGAGCATTCTTGCCGGAAAACAAACCGGCCGCATCATACGGTTTACCAAATTAATCTTAAATAATTTTATCAAAATTTATTTTGTAAATACGAGTATTTGTAATAAAGTTTTGTAAATAAAGTATTTTAGATATTTTTTTCGTTTATTTTCACAGTATACACATTAACGTAATTTGTCAGTACATATAATTCTTAAGAATATCGGACATCCTTGGTGTATGGCTTCATCCTGTTGAATTAAGTAATTTTTAGTATTGCTTATTCATGAACACAAGCATAGTGGAAACCAAATATTTACTTGACTTACGAGATTTATAGCGTGATCGGAGGTTTGAGCAACTTTGACAACTGTAAACGGAGGCTCTTTTTTCTCAATGTTTGTTTTAGACGAGAAACTTGATTTCCGAGGCTCCACGTTTGTATTTGCATCAGGCACTGCCACGCTCTTTTTGGAGACTGTACTCGAATCGACTTTTTGTAGAAATATTTTTGACTCTTCCTTTGGAATCTATAGTTAGGCATAATTTTATTAAAGTTAATAATAATTAATGATATTAAATCAATTAATATTATATAAATCCATAACATCCCTTTAGAATTATATATATATTTTTTGTATGTAAATAAGTAAAGTAAGTGAATATAAATTTCATAATGAGCAGATTACAATGGGGCACATTCAAACGAACAAAAACTACTGTTGTGTTCTCTTAAATTGGTATTACTAAATGAAAAATTCTTAATTTAGCTTTCAAGTTATGATATTTTAAAAAAATCTATAATTAATTTATTGTTTTTATATTTACATACGTTTCGAGATTAAATACCCATTATTATATTAAAAGCGGCTTAAAACTACTTCAAAATATTTAACTTACGTTCTTCAACTTCGTGTTAGATTCAGTACAAGGACATTTTGCAACCGTAATTATTCGTTGATCAGAAACCTTAGTTTCAACACATCCACAGAGGTTCGGTTTGACGTTAGTTTGTGAAAATTGACTCGACGCATTGACTTTCTCTAATAAGAGATCCGAACATTGACAAGATATATCATTTTGGGGACTTTTCTTCGTTTTTGGTTGTCCTTTTTTTAAATTCATTTCGTCAACTATCTGGATCTAACGAATGACAAGATTTTGCATTAAAACATATTCAATTGAATAGCACAAAACTGTTTTTGCTTAGACGGCTTTGGTGGGTGAGAATATCGAACTTTATATCAACTAAATTAATTAAGAAATCTCACCATTTCATCGAGCTTCCTTTTTTCATCTGATGGAACAACATAAATTTCTTTTTCATTTAGAATATAAAGTATGCTCTCGGATTTTGATTTAAGCGTGGATGGTGTGTTTATATCTATAGTTATTGTAGTGTTTGAGCGATTACATCTAGACAAAAACACAAAAATAAACAAATTAATTGGACCAGTTTTTCCATGACTCACGTACTGTATACAGGGTGACTGGTGAATTACTATCAATATTTAAGGAGAATACTCGGTACATGATTCTCATTCGAATTATGTAAAAAAAATAGGTACTTAATTTTTGACCAAATTTCCGTATAAATAAATAAAGCGTGGCCCGTTTCAAGTGTTCCAAGTGTGGACGCGTGCGGCGGCGTGCTGATACAACACCACGCCGCCGCACGCGTGTGTGTGTGTATACCTAATCTGTAGGGTGTTCACACGATGCGTAATTAATTACATAACTTCTGGTTAACTTTACTTAGAAGTTTATTAATATTTATGTTATATTAATTTTTATTTTGTCATATATGATCGTCAAATATCACGTCCTCAAGTATCGATAGTAATTCACCAGTCACCCTGTATATGTATCGAAACTTACTTTGGACAGCATTCTGAAGTAGAAAGCGATAAATTTTTCGGTTTTAATATTATTTCGATGCTTTGATCCGTCCTTAAATTAAATGTTATCGGTTTACATATTTTATTTAAAAAAAATTATGACACAAAACTTTTCGGTAGGTTGAAAAATAACTTACTTCAATATGGCGTCACCATTTTGTTTATTTAAACATTTTTGGCGTCTCCTCCAAGGACTGTAATATCCATATTAATAAGTATGATAATTGTAAGAAAATTTCATTATATTACAAATAATTGTACCTTTTTAATTTCTTTTTTCTCTTGACCAATTGTTGGCGGCTGGCGCTGCAAGCGAAGTATCAATAATTAAAAAATATTGCTATTACCCGTACTTAACTTGATATTGACAAAAATATAAAAGAATAGGTCGTATACTTGTCAACGGGGTCATTGATTTTAACATCGTTTGGCTTCATGAGTTGGTTACTTCGCAGATACTCCTCGTATTTTTCGTCCAACCAAGTAGCGAATCCCTTTAATTCCTGCTTATTCGTAGCGGATTCTGTTTTACTTAGAGGCACATGTTCCTGTGTATTAAACATATTTTAAAGATTATTTTCATGTAAAATTATCTCTCATTATTGATGAAATTAAGTATAGAAACTATAAATTATATTTACCTGAGTGTACCACCGAAATGCTTTAACAAAACAATTGTCTTTGATCTTCTCATATGTCTGGTTTCTTTGTTTTCTCTCCTGATATTTAAAACATTATCTTAATGTTTATGTAACACATATTATATATAAGAATGTCAACATAGCGGTTACTTCAAGATAACGTTGTATAATATCTATTAATTAAATACTTTTTGTATTGTTTAACACCAATGTGTTACTTTGTGTTGAGTTACATAAAAATATAACTTAGAAGATAGTTCATAAGAAGAAAAAAAATATTTGACTGAATATTTCGTATATATCAAACAGAAAGGCTTCCTAGATAAATGTCACCAAAGAGTCTATTGGATGTCTTTCCTACTTTTGTGTTTAGTTTAAACTTTTTATGTAACTTTTTAAGATGTTATTTTATGATAATTATACAAAAAATATAATGATGCTTAATTTATAGTCCCTTTTATTGTAATATATAAATATTTTAGAAGTCAGTGGTGGCGTAGTGGTTAAAAGGCCCGCCTCTCACGCATGAGGGCGCGGGTTCGATCCTGGCAAGTACCAATGTGATTTTTCCGGGTCATATGTACTCGCTAAGAGTATTTAGACATCACTGATTACTGCATTCCCAAAAAGAGGGTTGATGTCAGGCTGGCGGCCGGTCGTTAAAACAATTAGCCAAAACTATTCACAACATGTAAGGCAGACCATGGCTAAAGCTGGGAAATAGCCAGGTAGAAGAAGATATAAATATTTTATAAGTCCTATAACAATAATAATAAGTACATACAACTTGAGCGTAGTAAACCAGCGGATGTTCCAATCCCGGATACAAAGGCTGTATGTGTGAGTAAGGCTGCATGTGGCCGTTGTAAAGACCGTAATCATAATCACTCGATGATGTAGACATTGTTATTATAAAGAATTTTGATAAAATAAAATTATACTCTAATGACTTAAGAATGACATTTTGTATGAAGAAGGATTTATATCAAAATGTAACGTGGTTCTATTTAAATTATAGTTTTTGAATGTAAAATATGTTTAAATGTAAATGTTGTAGAACGTTGCATTTATTTTGATATTTTATCAATTTTTTTGCTTACACATTAATAGCTAAATAGACTATAATATACTGTAATATATGTAAATATGTAATAATGATAAGAAATGCGATCAAAAAATATATATAGATATAAGTATTTTAAAGTTTTAATAATGGATAAAAATAATAAAAATAATTATGCAAGTATGTTGTTATAATCGCCATAGCCATCTAGATTTTATGGATTATGGCTAAAATGGTTAAGCTTTTAAGTATATGTATATTATTGTTGGATATTTTAGCTAAAGTCAAAGCTTACAAAAATCGTTTATATACGATAGCTAACTTCGACGAGAGTCGAACTCGAGGTAATAAATAATTATCAGCTTTGAATTCAATGGTATAAAATGTACATAAAATTGAGCCATTGCAATAGTTGTCAATTTGTTTAGATTGTGGTATAAATAAAATTTATATTTTCGGATGAACCCCGTGTGGTTATTTTATTACTTTAACTAGATAATCGGCTTCGGTTCGGTTCGGTTTCGGTTACTTAACAGCAACCGTGATCAAAGGCAGAAGAGATGAAAATATCTGTCATATGGTTGTTATTTGGCAGAAGAGGATAAATAACAAGAGGATAGTTATTGTAAAGTGACCTAAACTTCGAGAGTATGTAGTTTAAAATAATAAAAAAAAACTCGTAAGACATACGAAAATATTAATTTTATTTGAATGAATAACCGTGAAAGTCTTAGATATCATTATAGATTGTGGTACGGAAAGTATTTTTGTCGTTATGAGCGATAAAGTTAACAGATGTCTTCTTACTAAATCGTTTTTGTATAAGTGACTTAGCTAGAAGTTTTATTTTTCTTGACCATTTTTTTATTTGATTTAAAACTATGTTTCGTTAATAATATAGATAAATGTTTTACTAATACTTTCATTTCATGAAATATTTTGTACTTAAAATCTCTTGGTATTTTATATATATGAATAAATCGTTAATATTTTAACAACCTATCTCAGGATACAAATGCGACGTGTACGAAGGTATCACGTTTAGAGAAGAGCACGGGCAATGGGTGTACAAAGAAGATTTAAGTATTCTAGAGGAAAAAGAACTGCGGGGCACTTCGGAACCAATAGACAATGAAACAATTGAAAGTAAATGATCCTTACTTTTATGACTAAGATCGGATGTCGTATAAAAATAATAATTTTGATCACTGTATATACATTTGGTCTTAAATCTGTTACAATAAATACAGTTTCAAGAGTATTATTTTAGAAGTCAATTAGATTTTGGCAAACGATAGCTATAATTTAAACTTCAGCGTTATGTAAAAAGTATCATTTAAATTTTTACATTTCTCAATTAATTGATTTAACTAATTCTTTATTCATTGTAATTTTTCAACTTATTTTCGTCTTTATTTCTTGTTTCTGGTTGTTTATAATTTCAGATCCCTTTGAAATGTTTGAGCAGAATCTTCATAAGTTCCTGTTTGGGGAAAATGTCGAAATTGAAGGTATGATATTACGGCAATCAGTGTGTGAATTATGCCATAGCATAAATAATATAAAAGCGTTAAGTGACATATAGGTGATATATAATGAAAAAAAAGCCGCAAAATGAGTTTAGGGCTTTAAAATAATCTAGATCCATTTCCATTTATCGAGACTAGATATAAACAATTGTTATAGATTCACAAATTTTTTAATGGGAACATGGAACTTTTTGTGCATAGCTCAGTCACAATTATAATATAGTGGTTTAAATAATAAAAGTGATATTATTAGCCGTCTATTTTTAGTAATTAATATATATTTTTGAATTTCTTTTAGAAAACACTGACGACCCAAATAAACTAAAACATGAAGAGGGAAACGACACCGATATTTTCAAGCATTATGTTATAGGAAATTACTTTCAGTTAGTACCGAGTTTTGGGATCAAAAACAGCTGCTTGTATACAAAATTTCATATTAATTGTACAGTATTTTTTTTGCTGAGGAAATAGCAAAAGCACATGTATACAGAAACTTAGACATAATTTTAGGAACAGAGTAAAAAACGCCTGCAACTAATGCCCTTTTTTTAAAGGGATCTTAAAGATTTGTACGTATTTATAGTATATTAGAGTAATTCACTATTTTCGTTGAGGGTTCTGACTTATTTAGTACTTCAGAATGTTTTAAGTAACATTAAAACAGACTTAATATTGTATGTATCCAATTTTAGCGCAGAGACATTCAACAATAAAAGCGCTGTACATTTGCCGCCGCTAGAGTTCGTACAACGTGGACATTGCTATCTAAATATAACCAGGGATTATATGCAGACCGCTGTTAATGCGTTTGCGATTTTTCTCTACGGATCCATTGAAGACATACAACAAATGCCCGCGGATTACGTGTTGAGATCTGTGGGTTATATTCTTAAATATTTGTTGCAATAGAATTATTAGTAAAATTGGCACAACTTAAAAGCGCAGTCAAAGTAATAGAGACTGATTGAATTTTTCGAGGAAAAAGTCGAGTTAATATTAAATCAGCATAACTTAAACTATTATTCTACTTGTAAATGATTTGAATATTATTATTCCATGTCAAGAGCCGAACTATAGCCATGATGAAGATAGCCAGAGAAAAGATTGCAGTGACTTGGACAGTCGTCAAAGGCAATAGGAGTACCGAGGAGATAACGTCTGACGTATTGGAGCTTTACCGTCCCCTGTTTAAATATATCAATGGCAGAGAAATAGCCAGACTGAATTTAAGTGACGAAAGCATTTTAACATATATTGGTACTCATTCCGATCTAGACAGACATCAGGTTTGATAAATTATATTATATTTTAAAGTAGTAGCTAATGAAAAGTATTTAATAAGTTATATAAAAATCTCCTTCTACCTGGCAATTTCCCAGCTTTAGCCAGGGTCTGCCTTACATGTTGTGAATAGTTTTGGCTAATTGTTTTACGACCGGCCGCCTGTCTGACATCAACCCTCTTTTGGGAACCAGCTTTAATCAGTGATGTCTAAATAATCTTTCAAAGTAGGTACATATGATTCTTAAAAATCACATTGGTACTAGCCCGGGCCAGGATCGAACCCGCGCCCTCGTGTATGAGAGGCGGGCCTCTTAACCACTATGCCATCACTGACTGAGTAATGATATGTATATTGAAATAAAAACTTTTATAATATTCATAAATTCAAGGTTGGTGTTGTTGCGAGTAAATATATTGAGATCAATCCATTTTGGTCGCAACCTAAATATTTAAATCTGATGAATAATCTACTCTGCGGCGTACCGATGACTTTTATGAGAAAGATTCCAGAAAATTCATATCTGCAGCTTTCACATCAGGTTTCAGTTCAGGCATTTAAACATTTAATTATTATTATTTGAAGACTTCTTATTTATTGCTTTTCTTTTAGGTCTTTTATCACATCAAATCCTGCGATCCACTCCAAAGACGTTTCTATTTATCAATGATGACAAGGACGCAAGTACGAAAAAAAAAATAATACAAAATACATAAGTTGTTATTACGTGCAATATTAATAAAACTATTTTATTCGGTCAGGCGCTTGGTAAATCTTATAGCTGGGATGCCAGAGATGTTTCGAGGCTGGGTGTTCTGTTGGCTGAAGTGGATGGGGAGGATCTCAGTTCCATTAAACCAGAAGCAATGTCTGGAATCGCCTCTAAGGTGACCCATAATTTCTTATTACTTTCATTACGTCTCCTTTTTATTTGTGAGATCGATGACAAAATAATATATAAGAATTATGAGTTAGGTGTGTACAATAACTTTCTTTCTGAATTTTATGTATATTTTCAGGTAATGCTACATATACCAGCGAGGAACTTAAAACACTTGACTGATATACAAATGCAACACCTGGGTCCCAAGTCGTTCAATATTCTTACGAGAAAACTGAAAATTTACGAGGATCAGAAACAACTGTACGAATCTTCGAAAGGATGTAGATCATTTGCTTGTGTTTCAATTTTGTTTTTAAATATTCTAAGGATATGAAAGAAAACAGTGTATTTATAATAAGTTATATTGAACCAAAACTCGTAATGGAGGCAGATGAAACGAAGACAACCCGTTTCCTTGAGGGCATGCTTGTAACTGAAAATATTCTTTGATAAAAATAAATAAATAAAAATATATGTTCATATTTAGTATTTCTTACCAAGACATTACACCACTCTGTCTGCGAATAGTTATCTCTTTTGGTTATAATTGCACTGGGTGGTGGAGGATTTGGAGGTATTGGTATAGAATCAACAAAATCTTTATCTAACACGGAAGGCAACTCTGCACTGATTTTAACCGGACTATCGGGACATATAGAGACTTTATGTTTTATTGTTACTTGGGAATTATCTCTTGAAACTGGATTACTCTTTATGTCTATAATATCGGTAGCGACGATCGAACTTCGTCGTGATCCATCTTTATCCTGATTGCTTGCAGGATTACACCTACAACTGTTAAAACTTTACATTACCGTGCTGCTATCTGTTTAAAAAAAGTCTATACTTACCATTCAAAGTTTTTATCGACGTACGCAGCTGGAACAAATAGAACGTAATTTTCCTTCCCTTTACTGAATGTGCTGTTTCTTTCTAGACCACATTTCATTATAGACATTTTCGGATCGTTGCTGTCACACAAATATGCGTTTTCTGTTAGCATAGATTTACGAATTAAATTATTGTCATGGGTTTTTATATAGTCACAGTCCAAAAAAACATCGATAGTCGCCTGCGACCCTTGATCTCTATTCAACAGTTCAGTGACAGACTTGCATTTTATTAAATGACCGCTTTTCTGCTCACCAACTGAATCTCTATTATCCCGTAATTCGATGTTAAGTTTTATGTTGAATACTTTATTCTTGCTTGCGAACGATGTCGTTATTTCTGGTCTCGTGTTGAAACAAGAGACGCTATGCGCAGACGAGGCTTTGTTAGTCTTCATTGCGTTATCATTTTCTTCTAATTCAATAATTTTTTGGAGATCGCTGGATTTAAATCTTTCCTTGGGCAAGAAATCTCGTGGATTTTTGCGTTCAGCGTCAATGAATACGGATTGAACTTCGCTCTCGGGATTTTTGTAAACATCGGATATAACTATGATCCCTTTATCAAATCCACTCTTCGATTGTTCTCTTGATTGATATTCATTATGGGAGTCCTCGGGTTTTGACAACATTATTGTATCTTTTATTTCCATGTCTTTCATAGATTTTTCAGCATTTGTTGGTATTTCTTTAGATGTTTTGACGGCGTTGTTGTTTTTGTTTAAAATCGGTTCGGCTTTTAAGGATTGTCGTCTGCTTGACATATTTTTGGAATTTCTAAATACTGACATATTCTTTTTCTTGTTTATAGCATCCTCTTTGCTATTGGTTTTGCTCATTTGTGCAGTTACTTTCCTAATGCTCTTACATTTTTCAATGTCAGTATATTTTCTGCTGGGGACTTGTTCAACCCTGGCGGTGGATATATTTCTATCCAACGATCTTTCGTTTTCTTTTCGAAGTCTTGATATTATTGTATTATTTGTACCTATGCTGTCTTGGTCCTATGAATTATTATTGTTTTCAAAGTCCTCAATGTTATACGGAATAATTTACATTATGGTTGTCTATATATGTATTTAAAAGTATATGTCTAAATTTAATATATATTATTTACCTTATCTCTAGTAACTTGGGGATTTTGAGTGGTCGACGTTTGTATTAATCTTGATTCATCGGCAGTTATTTTGGATTGCTCCTTTTTGATTTCGGTTTCCACTAGAACAGGAAAAATAAAACAAAAGTGAAGAAATCGATGGAGGAAATATTACTAGAAAAAGCTTTTAGAAACCTATTCCATTGGCAGCATTTATTAATTTCTCCTGTCTTCTTTCCCAGGACCTAGAAATCATGTAAAAATATCGATGAAGCTTTAAAAATAAACAATTTTTTTTTCAATTGAAATTATGCTGTTTGTTTTTCGTACCTGGTGGCCTTAATAAGGTATTGTTCATATCCCGCGGGAATGAACGCATCTGGTGGTGTCACAGCTACGTACGTGGCAGCGTCAACTAGTTCAAGGGGACTCACAATTCTCTTTCCATCCAAAGTATATAAATCTATAGTAGAGTGCCTGATGAGAACACTTATTAATGAATACAACCAAATAAAGATTCAATTTACTTTATATCATATATATGAAAATTAATTGGAAAAAAATGTCTTACGTGGGACCATACTGTGAACGTGCCAAGTGATTTATGGTAGCCTGCCAAAATTGTAATTCGTCTGTTTGTAGGTGATATTTACGTGGAGGGGAATTCTCTTGTCCATTTGAAAATAAATAAATATCCATCGCCTGCCAGCCCTTATTATTTTGGGGGACTCTGGGTTCATTCATACGACAATTTAACCTTGTTAACGTTCGTCCCAAGTGGCATCAGCTTTGAAGCATGTTATTTAAGGTATTAAAGAAGACAATTTAGGAAATTCTGTAACATTCTAAGACGCACTACTCTAATTTATTGCTCTTTGTATAAACATAACAAATACTAATTAATTCTATACCCTAGAATGTAGATAGTATACAGTAAAATGTCATTTTTGACAATACATGTTCTTTTTAGATTCTTGGAATTGGTAATTAATTTGTACAGCCAATATTAGTAGAATTTTTTTGCCCGATAATTAAATAGAAAATAGATGTCTGCTAATTTTTTGTTAGTAGAGATAATAATATTTTTGATGTCCTCAAAAATATCAAGTCGAATACAGATTTTGTATTGAATTATTGTAAGTAGTAACATTATCATTAGATTTAAGGATCAGACATATAAGGCAGTCATTTGCCGCACCCTTAAGGTGAATAACATTGGTGTAAAAATACATGAAAAATCACCCCTCAAACATGGTACAATCACAATGAAAAGGAATAACTTGTTTAAGTGAGGTTTACTTAAACCTTCATAAAAAAGAAGAAATAACCGTATAAATTATTGATAAATATTGAATTTGTTTTCATATATCACACAAGCTTTCAATCTAAATTCAATATATAATCTTTCACTTAATCTACAGATGCTTAGATTTTGATAGAGCACTAATTCTTTTCATATTTCCACGAGAATGGATATTATTTTTTATATTTATGATATCTCAAAGATATAAATTGTGGACATACTTCAATAATCTGTCAATAATGTTTGGAAATTAGTATCGAGGTCTGTTAATGAGGTATCGAAGGACAAAAAACTCTATGTGACGAGAATATTTACATCAACCCCATAGTTTTTTCTGCAAGTCAGTTATGACCCAACATTTTAACTTTTGCTATATGTTTTTTTAAACCTGCTTTTTTTTCAACTGAAAAGCTCATAGCTTTATTTTCCTTCGTACTTTAAAAGTTTTCGAGTATTTAGAGTATAATAAACTTATATATAAATAAACGAACAGTAGCACTCACTCTCGCGTATAATATTAATACGGTTTAGATCAATACAAACTGTTAAAAATAGATTGTAACTATCCACCATCTTGAGCTCCCGAACTCATAACACTATGGTATGTAGTTGAAACGGTGATCGTACAATACAATGTAAAATCTAAAATTTTGTAATACGGTAATAAACCGCGTTCAAAAAGATCTAGAGATAAAGATGACGCGGTTATTACGGTACGAGTAAAAAAAACTAGGGGAGCGTAAATAAATATCGCTATTCGTGGGCTCGTGCGTTCAACGACGCGGGCACGCGACGCTACGACGGACGCGTTGGAGATCACATGGAAATAATAATTATTATAATAGTTCTTATATAGAATTATAAAAAAAATATGAGCTATTACGATATTATTATGAGATTAATATTATATTCGAATTTCAATATACATACATATAGTTTAAAAATATTTTAGATTTATTTAAGGATATCATTTACGTTCTAGGGAATCAACGACACGTTGTTTTTTTTATTTATTCACTTTAACTACTGTTTAAACTGCGGTTGAGACTGTCAATAGATGTTATTAATTAAAGCATCGCTGTCTAGACTAGTAAGTTGTAATTTTATCAGGTGCTAAGCGAGTGAGCAAGGAGTACGTGTGGAGGGAGAGGCGCGGAGGGGCCGTCCTCGTACCAGAGCCGACTCCCGGCCGGCACCGCAGTCCGCGCGAGCTACCGACGTCGGCTTGTTGTCTGACGGTCGCGTATATTTGTACGGACGGCGGCTTTCGTATAATACCGTAACCACTCTCAGTCGCCTTTGTTTACTCCCCACGCGCAACTAACAGCTGTTCGCAGTGCCATTAATCTTAGTGCGCTATCTGTGTTCAATTAGAATCAGTGGCCGTTCCGTGTTTGTGTTCTGTGTTCATGGGGCTCGGGGACCGGGCTGGGAGTGTTTGAGTGTGGCACACGGAGCACGCAGCGGTACGGCCATGGCGGCCACTGCTCGCCGTGAAATTGACACGGGGGAGGAGGATATAGCTGCCATCGCCAAGCAGATTTCGGATCATGCGGAAGCTATTTATCAAACATGGAAAGCTCGTGGCCTCGCGCCCACGGAGATACTGTCGTGCAGACCCACGCCCGGACTGAAACTGGCCGAGAGCCTACGGACCAAACCGAAGCCCGAACCGAAGCCTGATTTAAAGCAACGTCCGGAGATACGGAGAGATCGGCCGGAGTTACGGTCCAATATACGTACTGAACAGAGATCGGAGCCAAGACGAGATATTCGGCTCAATCCGGAAAGTGAAACCGTTGAGATATCTCATCCCCCAGATTTAGTACCAGAACGGAACAATCCCGGGTCGGGTAGCAATACTAGACGCACAGATTCAGCAGCTATGAGGCTGGAGGTGGCGCGTGAGGAAGAAAGACTCTTAAGGGCGCTCCGTACAGGTGGTATTGTTGCTGAACGACCGTCAGAGAGACCCGATGTCGTGCCTCCAGTTTCGCTTGTAGACTACGCTAAAAGTAGATATCAGGATAGATTAGATACTGGTGCGAAGAAACCAGCGACGGGAGCTAGTGGAGAAAGAAGGGCTTCTTTTGGTTCTCATGTTACAGAGGCTAGGTCGAAGTTTGAGGCACGAGCTCGTCGCGCTTCTAGTGCAGGAGCCGGCGAGGCCTCCTCTTCATCAGGCGCAGGGCCGGTTCGTCCTTTCTTGACGAGAGGCTCCGTGGCTGAGCGGGTTCTCATGTTCGAAAGATGTCCCAGCGAAGCAACATTAGAATTAGCTAAACGAAAATCCCCAGCTACTGCGACGTGGCGAGGATCCCACGACGTTATTGGAAGAGCTCAGGTAAAATATTATCAATTACATGTTAATCACTATACTAACAATACGTGAATTTAAAAACAAAATATTTGATAAGTTCGGAATAAACGTTCAGTATATATAATTGTTAGGTATTTTTTGTATTCAAACATGGATGTGTGAGTGCGAATACTTTATATGTGTGAATGAGATTGATTGCAGCATCATAGCTGTATGACATCAGCTTACACAAACACATGATTATTTCGACTTTAAAAATATTACAGTCGCACTTATTAGATAACAACGTATTTTTGTTTTTATTATCATGTGACAAATTTGCAATAAATTTGAGATTATATAGCGGTGCTATTATTATTTTTTGTTAAACAGTTACACTTAACTAAAATAAATCTTCTTATTAATTATCCAGTGTCATAATTATAAAGATTCTTTTAAGAATTAAATATATTTTAAAGAACATTAATATGTACTTAATTCCGACATATTGACTGCTACACAGGGTCTAAGAAATGTATACATATTTATTTTTTGTGATATGAAGTGAAAATTTCAAAACCTACTAATTTTTACGTCAGTCATAAAATTCGCGACATTTATAGTACGTACATTTTATTACTGAAACAGCTTTTATTACAAGCTTGCATATGATGGTGCGAGCATGCATTTTTGACAAAATGCCAATATTCGTTCAACTTGTTTCGTTTCGTTCTGACATCCTTTATTCGTATTTCTTGTTATTTATTTTGATGGATTATTCTATTTGATGTCTACGAATATTTTATAAATTGATTTGTCAAAGTGACGTGAACCTGCAGTTATTTTTATATGTAAAAATATACTGAAATTTTTCTTTGTAATTTGTTAAATAAACGGAATTTTAATTAACAGTATTTACTATTTGAATTTTTTACACGAACCTTATGCAATATAGCATTTGAGTTCGTACGGATTTATGAATATTTTCTTTTATTACCAAAGTGTTACGCTATTATTATTTTTTATAAAAATATATGTCAACTCTATATTAGTTTCTAATATAATAATCAAGTAGTAAATCAAAATATCCAAGTCTATATTAATTACTGGCTGCGGTTGTGGTTTTTAAACTGTTGATCTTTGAAAATGTTGATTAATATGGCAACACGTGTAGACGTTCCTACGACTTGTGGCTGTATATAATGACATCTAAGATTTTCGCGAGTACTCATTTAAATGAAACTAATATTTTTCGAATTTTACTTCGCGTTTTATTTTTGATTAGAAAACTACATACTCCCGACGTTTCGGCTACTTTTTTGTGGCTGTATAAACCTTAACAGACTATTATTTAGTGTGAAAAAAAAGTTTTATGACATTTATGACATTTATTTAGTGTGAAAAAAAAGTTTTATGACATATATTTCTAATATAGTGTATTATCTATGTTTATGACATTTATTTCCAGACATTTATGAGTCTTAGTAATTATTCAAAATTCGTTTAATAACTGAAATAGCTCCTCGTATCGTTAGCAACGCTTGTGTGTCATTATTGTTTTTAAACATGCTATCAAAAACATTCGCCAACCGCGTTGACCTCAATGCTGTAACCTCAGGGATTTCTCATCATTGAACTGAGATGACGAATAAGATCACATTTGTACGATTTTCCTGTCTCAATAAAAGGCTGTACTCTTTAATTCTTCGTATTGATATATATTTTTTTCTTATTATGATTCAATACAATAATGAATTTAAATGATATAGGTAAACTTGAATATAAGTGGAATTTAAATCGCGTACTATTTCTAATTGTTATTTTTTTATATTTGGACCAGTCATTTGGTGGAACAAAAGGGGGTTACCTGAAAATTTTTCCAGGAGTTTTGAAAATAACAAATTTTAAAAACCAAATGACTGAACTAATTTATAGGCAGGAAAATATTATTTAAGTTCATGGTGCTAATGTTTTAATCATATAAAGTTGTTGGTGCGTCTGTTTGTTACCTAATCATATAAAACAAATTTGGATTAAATGACTAGATTAATCACAGTTCTGTCATAGAAAGAGCGAAGTAGTGGAAATAGTCGTCATATATTGAAATTGTTGACGAATAGGTACACGGCGTCTTTTTGAAACGTCAGTAAAAAGTTGTTAAATACTTCGACTTGGATCTAAGTACTATCCAAACGTAATCGAGTATGATTGGATCAATTCAGTTCCTCTTTCATAGCGTGACTTCGACAATTCAAAATGTCGGTAATTGGTCGTCGGCAGTTGAGGCAAATTACTTAACGCTCTGTCGTTTATGTAAGATTTGTCAGAAACACGCTAATTGATCCGACCGTGAAGTTCCAGAAAAAAATATAATGTGTGGTTCGCGAGGTTTTTTTTATATAATTAACCTTTTCTTTATTAGAATCTGCCTTAGGACATAATATGTCATTGCTGTATCGACTAAAAACATTTTGTAATCTTAGTATATTAAAGAAAATCAATGGTGGCCTAGCGCGGGTTCAATCCTGGCCCTGGCAAGTACCAATGTGATTTTTCCGAGTCATATGTACTTTCTAAGAGTATTTAGACATTACTGATTAATGCATTTCCAAAGAGGGTTGATGTCAGGCAGGCGGCCGGTCGGAAAAACAATTAGCCAAAACTATTCACAACATGTAAGGCAGACCCTGGCTAAAGCTGGGAAATTGCCAGGTAGAAGAAGTATATTAAAGAAAATACAAAATAGTTTAGGTTTTATATAAATAAAATAATAGTCATTCTATATCAGGAAAAAATGGCTTTAGTATTATCAGATTCAAGATAAATCTAAGAGAAAATTATTAAGAGTTCATCTGTCGTATTAGGTTTTATTTCTTTATTATTATTTTAATATCAATATGATTATAATTCGATCGTCACTACATACAAAGTGTTTACCGTTTCTCATTCTATAACCTACATACTAAATGTAATACTTAAATGTTGGATTTGCAAATAAAAATTTGGAAAAATCCTTACTAAATATATACATTTTAAACTAAGTCAACAGATCAAGTCACTTGGTCATACAAAGTATTTCTCTATTAGTCGCACAGCAAGGTCGATATTACTATTATGTATAATACTATTTCACTCTTTACGTATCTAATTAATTTTGGTACAAGAAAATTATGCGAAAGTTAATATGTAAATGTATTTAATTTAAAATTTCATATAGCAGTAATATATGTATTTTATTGCTTCTTAGATTGAAGGAAGTTATGTCTCTGCTGCTGCTTTCTTCTTCATTATTCATCTCTTGTTAAATATTATTTAGAAATGACTTAATCACAAATCGCTAGTTTCACTTCTATTAAACGTCAATCCAATGATTAATTTGTGTATTTAATGTGAATGCAGTAAATTCATTCATTCATTCATCATTCATTCATCATTCATTCAGTCATCAGGAATAAGGAATAACTTCATCGAGTTAAATTAAAACTTCTGAATCTAAACGCATTATGAAGGAATTCGTTTTCGCCATTAATGTAAGCCATTCATTTGTGCAGTGCATATAAGGGGCCATCGACACACATTTTGTTGTAACAGTATGTTTACGCGATCGGAATCACAAGACGTTAACAGGATATGATTTGATATATTCCGATCACGTCGCTACCAGCTAAATAAATTGAATGATCCATTTTTTATACACCCACTCGTATTTTTTTCCAAACAGTCATAGATTCAATAGTAAGACAGTTTTAAGTTTGAAAATGTTTAAATGAAAAAAAAAATGGCGCCAGTTCGTTCATCTCGCCGGACGTGTCTTAGGGATAATGACAAAAAAATGCTTCTAAATATACATTTGAGACGTAAGGAATGACTTGGATTGAAGCCAACGACGATTTTATAGATATATACCAACACGTATGACAATTGACCGGCAGAAGAAAGTTATATACAGGGTGACTGGTGAATTACTATCAATATTTAAGGAGCATACTCGGTACATGATTCTCATTCGAATTATATAAAAAAAATAGGTACTTAATTTTTGACAAAATTTCCGTATAAATAAATAAAGTGTTGACACGTTCCAAGTGTTCCAAGTGTGGCCGCGTGCGGCGGCGTGCTGATACAAAACCACGCCCCCGCCGCGTGTGTGTGAGTGTGTGTGTATACCTAATCTGTAGGGTGTTCACACGATGCGTAATTAATTACACAACTTTTGGTTGACTTTACTTAGAAGTTTATTAATATTTATGTTATATTAATTTTTATTTTGTCGTATATGATCGTCAAATATCACGTCCTCAAATATCGATAGTAATTCACCAGTCACCCTGTATAATGAATAAATAAAAAAAAGTAATAAAAAGTAGGTATTTTGTAATAAAAATTAAAAAATAATAGCTTTTAAAACTAGACTAAAACATCGAAGAAGCTGCATTGCGGTCTTTGGGGTAAATATGAACTCTGATATCTGAATTTCATTACTTACTATTTGCTGCTGAAGTTCGGTTCGCAATTATTAATTATTTAACTTTTTATACTTACAAATATAATAATTCAATAAATTACTATAATAAAATCACTTTCGTTCATGTTTTTAATATTTCAACTTAAATAGCCCGTATTTATTGTAATCTTTCATTTGATATTTAATATTTTTTATAATCATGTTTATTTAATTTTATCTAATATTATTCTGTCCACAAAAAAAAAACCGGTAAATCTTTTTATCTGTTCCATAAAATGGCGGAAGTCGAAACGAAGAGCGAAAGCGCCGTTGTATGGACTATAGAGCATGCAATCATGATAATTGCGATTCATATTTAAACTGGGACGATCGTATTAGAACAGTTAAATTAAATACTTCACGCACCATTACTTAAAAACCGTTATGTTCTATGATTAAAAATGTCCTAAGGCTTCCCTTTTTTTTTATTTTAGCGAGTTTTAGGTAAGTTTTTTTTTTTAATTTAAAACCAGTCGTTGATATCTCTCCAACTGATCCAAATTTAAAATTATATGTAAAAAGTATGACTTAAAAAGTTTTATTTTGACTTATATTTAAATATTATTTTAATTTCAATGGATTTTATTTATATTTTCTTAAAGAATAGGGTCTTTGTAAATTTATAAACTCATATTTATTTAAATCGTAACAGATATAGTAAAAAGTTCGTTATTAAAATTAGGGCAGAGTGAGCTCAAGAAATGTAAACGGAACGCGTTCCAAATAATACTTAAAGAAATCATTGTGAACGCAACTGTATAAGTGTTTCGTAAAGATCTGGGAATACTTACTTTGTTTTTAAACTGTAATATTATTAAAATATATATTATATTATTATGATTTGATTCATAATTTATATTGTAAATAATATTACATATCTACTATAGCTTTTAAATTACATATATACTATCAATTATTTCTAAAAGAACTGAACCTTTTTTTTGATTACTCATAATTAATTCTCTTCAAGAACTTTTAAATATAATTTGTATAACATCTCGCTATAAATTTCTATAATGTTGTTTTTTCTTCTAAATACTAACAATAATTTTAACCCGCATTTAGATTACAGTGCGGTATTACTTCACAGTAATGTACTTTCGTGATTAGCACTAATTATAATCGATTTTCACATACCTAACTGCGGGTCAAATATACAAGGTCAATGTTCACCTCGCATGCTTCATGCCAACGGAAACAAAAGCCGGGCGATAAGCTTATAGCGTGAGGCCTAACATGGTATTTATATATAGAAGATAATAAAGGCGGTAATAATGATTTTAGGAGATGTATGTATGTATGTATTATATACTATGTATTAATGTGCAAAATAATATATATACGTTTGAAGCTTGTACGATTGAAATTATGGTTATATTATTATAATTTAACTTATTAATAAAAGATGAAATTTATTTAGTGGTCCATTATTTTGGACGAATAGTAAAGTTATATGCTTGGAATAAAATATATTAGTATTTCTTTACTTACGATGTTTGTTCTACAGTCCAAAGTTAAGAAATATTGATTAAGATTTTCTCAAGGCTTATAGGTGGTTACTTCATTCTTATAGGACACTTAATTGCATGGGAGAGATGCCTTACTTAATAAAAGCAGTGGAAAGTGATGCTGCGAGGATCGTTGGTTCAAGTCCTGTTTTGGTAATACATCATACATTCCCAATTAAAATATACTTATTAGTTAAAACATAATTTATTTAAATAATAATAGTGTAACAAATAATTAAGAAGAAATTTAAACTTGAAACCTTTTAGTTATTGAGATGCTTTTTCTTACAATTATAATTCAAATAAAAAAATCAAACAATTTTTTTATGAACAGAATAATAAATCTAATAAGATCTAACTGTGTAGTTTTTTTCAAAAATAAAGCACGCGTAGTATCTTCTTCCTGGCAATTTCCCAGCTTTAGCCAGGTTCTGTACTGCGTAGTATATCAGAAATGTAGTAGTTTCGTTTAAAAAGAATAATAAATCTTTTTAATAACGTATCTTGTTGATTTCGCCATAAAATAATCCCATATATATATAGACAGCCGTAACATGTACGAATTATAGATTTTATTAGATAGAGTTTAGAGAAAGTTTTAATTCAGATTTCATAACTGATTATATCTGAACCGGTTCAAATATTATTATTAAACGGATTAAAAATAATGTTCAGATTGATTTATTAATATACATTTGTACATGATAATATATAAGCTTTTACTTTTAATGATCAAGTTCCTTTATCAGTATGTTATTAATTTAATTTTAAGATGTTGAATTGTATATATATCGATTAAGTTTCGTAACTTATTGTATGTACTTAAAATATCTTGATATTATGTGATTAATTTTATTTTAAAATGTTGAATATTTGATTGTATATCGATTAAGGTTCGTAATTTATTGAATGTACGTAAAAAAGTCTTGTTTTTTGTGAACATATACATAGTTGTTTAAATAACTAGCTTTTGCCCGCGACTTCGTCTGCGTTCGTTTCAGAATTAGAAATGTATAGCTGAACGAGTGAACGCTATTCCTTGTTAAAGGCAGTAAATAAGAAGATTTTAGGTTTAATTTACAATTTTTTTTTCCATCGGATGTAAAGTATCCCACGTCCTATTCCGGGTTCTAAGCTATGTCCTCCAATTTTCAGCATAAACCGTAAAGCTGTTCTTGAGTTATAAAAAGGTTAACTAACACGACTTTCTTTTATATATATAGATTTATGACATAAACACGAACCCATGTTAAAATGGCGGGGGTACCTACTTGCGTTGTACATTTAGAAACTATATACATATATATTATACCTTTTACATAGCGTTAAGTGATAATATACATTTATGTTATATATATAAACATGAATTACTCCATCAAGTTTAGCTTTACTTTCATTTGCTTCCAAAATATGTTAATTTCAATACAACCATCGGGACTTACAACTAAGAACTTTCACTATTACGTTATAACTTAATATCCGCTGTGTCATGCCACATGTGAGTATATTAATGGTGTACATACTAGAAGGACGCCGTAAATATTGCATATATTCAGCTTAAATCTTACTTTAATTTAGTCAAATAATGATTTTAGTTTCAATATATTAAATTGAAAAATGAACAACAAATCCGACTCTTCTTTTTTTGTAAATGTTTTCATTGCTCTGGATACGAGCCTTTTGAGCCTTGTCTTTAGATACGACTCTTCTTTCTCAAATCATTATAGCCCTTGAAAAAAAAACAAATCCTATTTTTTTACTATGGCAATATAATAATTCAGCATTTTAAAAAAATGTAAACATCAAATTTATAAAATTGATTTTCGTGATTCTAATAACTTTAATTTAATTCACTACGTTGTAATTTTTATATATTAATATAAATTTATTTTTATATCTACATATTAATAGTAGGACTCAAATCGGGATTTGTATTTGAGTGTAAATCGATTTTCTTAATCAACATGCTACATTATAGAAGCAACCTTGTATCCAGATAGCGGTGAAAACCTTATTGATAATGCAGAACATCTAATTGGGAAGGTAATTGACTGCTTTGAGCAATCAATTCCAAGGTTTGTGTTTGTTTATCGATGGTCTAATAACCAGCCGTGGTGACAGTGACATTTTACAAAAGTTAATCAAAAATTGAAAGGTAATGTCACTGTCAAAATCTGTAAAAAATTAAGTAATTCTGCTTTCATTATTCTTCCTAAAAAGGTGTTTTGTGTAACCTTGAGTATAGAATAGTATTAAAATAAAAATATCTTAAACATTAAAGTGTACAAAATTACATAAAACTTTATTAAATAATTTACTTTAAAATTTTAACAAATCATTTCTTTAAAAATACTTATATTCTTTCTTGTATGGGGGCCTCCTTAATATTTTTTCTACTTTTCATTATTTTTTCTGTAGTGCCAAAACAAACCCAACATTGGTCCATAATTTCAGTATAATTTGACACTGACCGATAACAAAGGGATATATTGTTATTATAAAACCGAAATTAAATGCGATATATTAATATATGGTTTGGCATGTAATGTTTATTTTGAAAATAAATAGAATACTTTTTTTTTTGATAGCGTATTAACGTTGCATATTTGACGGATTGTATGTAGAATGTCATGTCGATAAATTGGAAACCGATACTTTCATCCAATTTGATCCAGCCACTGATTTATGTGATCAGCTCGTTTAATACAAATTGAGATACAACGAGTATTGCTGCAATTTAATTATATGGTAAAATTTTATAAAGAATAAATTATTTTTATACCTATTATCATTCATTCAGTAAATTACGTGCAATGGATTCTAAGTGTTTGGGCACCTGTTACAACTATAGTTTAAGCATTCAACCGTGCAGCTGTTAAAAATAATCTATTCTATAAAGAATGAGATATCATTACACTTGTGCAAATAATATTCACGCTTCTGGGAACGCGATATAAATTAGCCATGTGTCATTTCTTATCATATTTGAAAACATAATCAAAGCTTTACACACGCTGTGAACAAAAGTAGATAAACAACAAGCTCGGACATGTTTGTGATATTTTAGTACAACGATCTCTTTACAACAAAGAACAATGTGAACTACAATAGGTCATTCTTCGTTCATTCACATGTTTCATGCTTTCTTTAAGTGCGTCGTGTGATTTCTGTCACGGCGTCTGGGAAATGGCACGGTAACTAAAAAAGGACAGATAATAAATATGTCACAGATTATATTATACATGTTATTATCTGTATTTATTTAAACGAAGTTTCTTCTGCTATAATAGCTTGAATGACCTTATTTTTTAATTAATTCTTTTAAAAATTTTAGATCATAGTTTCAAAACTGCCAAGAAGTATTTCGAGAGTCGAGGAATGATAGTTAAACTTAGGTGTTGCCAGTTTAAGTTTCTACTTAAATTGTTGTTTTCTTTGCACAAAGTGTCAACAAAAACTGAACAAGTAAAATGTATTTTCAGCAAAATTAAAATATAACACGTAATGCAAACAATAAAAAATCTCCTATTTAAAATTTAATTCACGCAAGTGGAATTAGAAAACATAAGTAACACGGAAACCAGTACCTAGCAGTCATTTTGAAGTATAACAGGAAATGATACGCATCATTGGATATGGCGTCGACTTTATGGTCAATTGAGCGACTATATGATACAAATGTATGTAACTTATTGTACCGCTGCGTCGGATAACATGCAATTGTTTTGCAGTCTAGATGCTTCATTATTATTCCAACCAAACTTGTTTAGCTTGTCCGGTCGACCTACTGTTTAAATTGTTCTAATACTTTCATTTAAATGAAAATTTTTAGTATAATCTAATATAAATTTAAACATTCACTTCTCCGTTTAATGCCTAAAACTTTACGAATAGAAAATATTACATTTCATTGTCTCTATATGACCAATTCTTTTTGTAAATCATTTTCTTATGGTGTTATTCTGTCAGGATTTAAACATGCAAAAACAAAATTTATTCGTCTTACCAATATTATGCTTTTTGTGCTTACTTTCATTTCATTGTTGGCGTGTTTCCAATGTTTTTTAATGGGATCGCTGTATTTAATTTCATTAAACTGTGTTTTAATTATACTATTACTAAAGTATTTTCTTCGTTGTCATTAAAACTTATATTTTCTTGAACCAGTTTAAAACAAACTTTTGTTGAGGATATATATATATATATTCGTATTTATTCTATTAACGTTGCTTTATTTCTTTATACCAAATATGAATGGACATGGTATCAAGCATACTAATAGGCCATCTACACTTGTGATAGGTAAATAGCCTTGACAGTAATATACAGGTAGAGGAAAAAATTGTACTCGCTTTACTCGCAAACAAAAAAAATATATTTTCCTGATTATATCTTTTCCCTTGTATATCAAAATATAGTTTTTTTTTACTTAATAACTCTTTTCTGCTAGATGGATTCCAAAACATAAAACTTATATAACAAATATATTAATTTTAATAGTATTGATCCTGATTTGGGACTTAGATGAAATAGAATAATATTAATTTCTAAATTTTGTTTAAATTAAATGTGACTCATAATTTGATATTTTCTATCTATCGTATAAGTAGTACTGACGATGTAATTACACAGGTATCCTAAGTAAAAGTTGGCTTCGTCACACTGATTACGGAGTTCTACCAGTGTGTCATTCATAAATTTACGCTCTTTATAGAATCAACGTAGGAATGAATGGTAAACTGTTAACTCTGCGTATGTTGTATGACAATCAAAAAATGTGGTAATGATAACGAAGTATAGAGAGCTCAAACTAAATCATATTATATCGTGAATCATCGATCGTCATTTGCTAATTATAAATTATTCAGCACACACAGACACAAAGATATTCATGAACACACATACACACACACACAAAGACACTTACTATATGGATATTGGAAATATATCAACTACAAAGGAAGCGATTATGAATTTAATTTCCTTAAGATTAGTTTAATAGAATATCAATAGTTGTTAGCATTCAAATTAACTATCATATTTCTGATGTTATCTTCTATATATATAAAAATGGATTGCTGTTCCTTAGTCTCGCTAAAACTCGAGAACGACTGAACCGATTTGGCTAATTTTAGTCTTAAAATACTCCTGGAAGTCCAGGAAAGGTTTGAAAGGAGAGAAAAATTTGAATAATTGCTGGAAAAACCCTAAAAACAGCCCTTTTCTATTTCCCATACAAACGATTTTTTGTCATTAGACTTGACAACTAACTAATATGTCAATCATTCTGTTCGATTGAAACAGTAGAAATTTAATAAATACCAATACCGGGTTATTGAAGACGGAATAGAGTTTGCCCGCTCAGCTATACCTATATTACTAACTAGCTTTTGCCGCGACTCCGTCCGCGTGGAATAGTGACTTCCGGTAGATTTTTGGTTCTTCCCACATAGTTCCCGTTCTTGCGGGGTTTTCGGAATGGTCGAGTTCCCGTAGAATTTTCAGGATAAAACCTATGTTTTTTTTATTCACAATGAAGTACTTTTAACCGACAACTTATTTATTTGTTTATTTGAATAAAGATTAATATTATTATGTTGATACAACTTAAACAAATTATTTCGACCAAATAAGGTACCATAAAAACGGTTTTTGTGAGTTAATCTTAAAAGATAGAGATACACTGTCGCGGACTGTTTTTTAGATCATTAAAAGAGCTATTATTCTTTAATACATATTTTTTGTGTATCTTGAACCGTTTTCACGGCGCACGCAACGGAAGGCTTCAAAGATGAAATAATTTCTCCCGTTTTTTACACATTTACCACTATATCTTGGCTCCGATTGGTCGTAGCGTGATGTTATGTAGCCTACAGCCTTCCTCGATAACTGGACTATCCAATAAAAAAAGAATTATTCAATTCGAACCAGTAGTTTCGAAGATTAGCGCTTTCAAACAAACAAACAAACAAACAAACAAACTCTTCAGCTTTATAATATTAGTATAGATGACGAAATTAATGCGGACGAAGTCGCGGGCAAAAACTAGTTGTATTATAAAAGTTTATTAAACAGATATCATACTTATTACTAAATAAAACCTTTTTTTCATTCAAATTATATTTTTAATTAGTATATTGTAATTATGACTTATCATTTCTTATTACTTGTCAATATTCTAACACAAATCTTACATTTAAGTAAGAATTTCATATAAATAATTAAAGTGAGTAGTTCAATAAAGATTGTAAAGGGGTGGTTCAGGTTCATAATAAAGAAGGTAAAGGATTAAGAAGTGTTTGCGTGCCTTACACAGTCTTGTAACCCTCACCGTCTACTTTACAGCTATGAAAGCGCTATGGAGCGTGAATCCCATTACGAATAGAATTTAGCATTTAAAACATAACATTTTTCTTTATACTAAATGGTTCAATTTATTTTATATACTGTTACTTCAGTCTAGATATTCTTTTATTTCTTTTATTAACGTTTCGTTTATTAAAAATTGAATGTCTGCGGTTTATAACACTGCATTGTAGGTTCGACCTTGCGCCTACGCCGCCTTCGCTCATGCATTTTAGAGATGAAATAGTTTTAGGTCGTTTTCGTGCGTAGGTAATATAATTAATTATACATTTTTTTAAATAAGTAAAGGAAGCAGGTATCTCATAAATGAATGTTATTTGTGATATGTTAGTTGTTGTATTGATTGCGGATGCGAATCACGTATAGTCAGTACACGATCCATCATTCTTACGATATTTAACATAACAAATGGGAACGTTTGTTGTTTTTGTTTAAACGGTAATAAAATAAAGTAATATGATTCTTACACCTATTCTACATATATATTTTTTTTAAGTTTTTAATGATTTCTTTTATGTACGTATAAAACATTACGTAACTCAATAATATGTTAATGAAGTTTCTGGTAGGCGTGTTGTAGGCGTACAGTTATACTTTAAAGGTTTTATTTGGTAATATTCGAAATCCTTCAGGTATATTTTCACTTTAATATTACTGATTAAATAATTATTACCTACTAATAGTTATTTATTATAATATAATTAACTTTTATGCTTCACTTTCTTACTTTTCGGACAATTTTTATATCTTTCATTATTTATTGTGGCTTTAAATTTTGCGTCTGGTATAACAGTTATATATTTATTTATTTTTCGTACGTTGCTTTCATTTAGACTTTTATGTTACTATTACGTTTTAGTCGACACAAAATCAGCGTATGTCAGAAGTTTTAGTCCATATTTTATTATTAATTTTTTTAACTAAATAAGTATCTCATTTAATACAGTAAAGTCATATATCATCTTTCATATAACTAGAGATTGAACGGCTTATTGAGCTATATGGATTTTAGTGCTCAATAAAGGTTGATAATAAAACAGATACGACAAAGGTCTCTTAAGGACTTGAGAGCTTAGATGTATATTGGACTTTTTATATCAATAATTAAGATTATGAAACATAAAAATCTTTTTTAATATACTCTTTTTACTATAATAAAAAGTACGTATTATGACGTTTTTAACTTCAATACATTTTTCGCTGTCATTGTCAAATTTGAAGAATGTTGCCATTACTAATAAATCGCAATGAATTTGGTGTTATTTGATTTAGTGTTGCATTATTTGTTATTAATTTTATATAAAATAGCAAATGTTTTAAACAACGTTCCAGCGAATGAAGTGCTAAGACGAAATTAATAGGCTTTCTTTGAACTCCTAACGTAGATTAATTTCAAAGCTTAGTCAGCGCTCGAGTCGAGCAGCCAATTGACCTATACTTGTGTGTTAGTGCTCTTTTTCTTTAGCTATTATTAAAAATCTGAAATATGCCTTATAAATATGTATACTTTTTACATAAATATAAAATTATAATAAAAAAAATCGACGGAAATTCTTAACATAATAAACATACACGGTGTTAATATTTTAGTCAAATATAACTATGACATGTTTTTGATATTTTTTTTTTGTTGATTATATGAATTATATTATTACTTCGTATATAGGTTTGGTTTGAAAAGTATCAAGAAAATATTTGGAACATCAAAAAAGACTATTTCTAAAGTATCATCTAAATTCCATGCTCTTGCTAGTTGAAGTAGCAAATTATACTAGATTTATTCCATGATTCGTCTTAAATAAATCTAAAATATCACTAATACGTCATAGTTCTTAAAATTCAAAGAGAATTTTCATAGTAATTATTTGTTTCAAATTCAAATAATATCAGATTATTATTTATATATTATTTATGTATATTTTAACTTTTTTCTGTTATTTTATCATCAACGATTTGTATTAATCCAACCCAACATAAAATGGAATTCCCTGAACCAAGACGACAATTATTTTAATGACATATTTTGTAAATTTTCACAATGAATTTTTACTGCTAAAGTTGTCAAATGCAAATATTTAGTTTTATTTAATTTATACAGAAGTTGGTTCATAATTTGTAATTTGTAACTAGTAAAGAATGTATTGCGTAAATAAAAAAGTGGACAATAATATGAGAATTTTCATCTATAGATCACGGTAAGAACCGGATACAGTGATAAATCTACATATAATTGCAAGGCCACTGTCATGTTACTGGCAATATTATTTTTATTTTTTGTCTTTTGTCATCTGTCAAGGAAGCGATGACATAAACTGTACATAAATTATCGAGAAATATATTTGTATAAATATTAATTAAATATTAAATTAGGTATATTAATTTATCCTTCATTTAATCGTATGTAATATTTTATTAAATAGTTTGAAACGAACGTTATCTCGTCATCGTATAATCAATGTTTTATACAATCAGATAATAAGATATCGATAGTTAGAAAGGAAAATTATTGATTGAATAGAACCAGTTAATGGATTTAATTAATTGAAACGTCAGAAAATAAAACGCGGCATTGCAGTAATTACTAATTATAGGTTTAGTAAATGAATTTATTCAGTGTTATATGATTGAGATTTATTCGTTTAAAATATTTACATTTAAAAATTATTTGTTTTAACTAGTGCTTAAATACGGGCATTACGTAAATATATTGTATTCATTTTATTTCTTACAGTACATATTTCCTTTAATGTATAATTTCAATGTCACTGCTTGTTCGACGCACATCGATGCGCATATCGCGTGACGGTGGCCGCGCCAGCGCAACGCACCTCAACCGGTCATTATATTATACGTCAAAATGTTTTGAATGGTAGTTTTAACTCTTTATTACATTTGTGTTATTAATAATATGTAACTAATTCCTTTAAAGATTATAATTATAACAAACTAAGATGTTCATCAAGTCCCTCAAAGTGCTATTTTATGACAATATTGCTTAATAAAAACTCAAATTATGTAATCAACGTTTTCATAAAATGGCGCCACGAAATCTCTAAAGAGTGTCTATTTTGCATTTACGTCTTTATGCGAGCGTCCCTTCACATAATTAAGATGAATATCATTCGAATGTCATTATACCACACAAGTATATCACAGAAAGTGAAAGTTACTCTCACAGTAATAAATGCTCAAACGTAAACTAATTACTACAATGTTTTACATTCACTCTACGTATGTGTGTGTGTAGTCTATGTGTTGTACAATAATAGTTGTCTATGGGCCGTGAAGCCTGACGTTGCGCCTGCGCATGTCAGCATGATGTAAGCCGTGTTCGCAAGGTCGCCTCTCAGTTCCACAGTAACCGGTTTCTTATTGAACAGTCGCCGTTAAAAGTGTTAATGATTAAGAGATTTATTTATAATCTGTTACTTGCGATTTCATCTGTGTAATCAGTGGCATTTCACGATTTTTTTATTGTTATCTGTTGTACATTCACGTCCATTCAAATAAGATTGAGAAATTAATCTTCTCTACTACGAATTAATTTATTAGAATGCTCAAATGTAATATTTAGTAATTATGTATGTATTATAATACACAAAAACATTATGTAAATGAAATTTCGAATAATTATAAATCGTTAGTAATTTATTAGGAAGTTGAGTAATATATTTTGTTATTTTCATTTTTTATTCTAGATGCCAAGATAAAGTGATGCGTTTTAATAATATTGTAAGATGAGAATTTTGATTGTAATTGTACTTTCATAATATTTTGCGTAGTGTCATTCCATTCGTTGACATTTATGATACATAATATTAATACTCGTTTTTTTAACTTTCCGATTCATAAAAACACTATAAAGTTATAAATATAATTTTTATCAATAAATTATTTTACGTGACCCATAACATTTACTTTTAATGATATCTTTTTCCCTTTCGTTTGTTAATAAGTTAATGAATGAATCTTGTGGCTATTAACGGCATTATTTTTGAAAAGTAAATAGGACGAGACAAGATTATAAGGAAACCTTATGTGTTTGTTCCCAATACGTAACAAGGATCGAAAACGGTTGAAATAAAATATGAAGTTACTTTAAATGCAAATAATAGTAAACTACTAACAATACTTTATAATGAAAAGACATATTACAGTAGTTTTTAATGTATTTGTGATGTCATAAATCTTTTACAAAGATAATATTTATTTATACAGATATAAAATATTCGCTCAGGTCGTCTATATAACATTTATCTGGTTCAATAGTTTCGTAATTCTTCCACGTTGAATCGATTACACCTAAATATGGTGATGCTGTACTTGCGAGACTATAAATCAGTGATCCATCTTCTAAATCTGCATCTGTGGTATAGTCATCTTCTAAAACAAATGTATCTTTTTCTGGTTCCCTTCTATCATTATAGTCAGACTGCTCATGGTTATTTATTTGGAAATTGTGGGCATCTATATTGTATTGGTTGTCAGTTTTTGTTGGAGTGAAGTCATTGTTCAAAGATTGATTATAAACGGTGGACAAATATGTACTTATCTGATCATTGTTCTCTTGGACAGAGGAAATAGCAGTATTGATATAATCCTCACAGTCAAGAGGCGTGAAATAATACGGAATTGGTGTTGTATAAGTTGGTCCAATATCAGTTGTAATATTATGTAAATTGTCTTCGTCTCTCTTAATATTAATGTCTCCATAATGTCGAGAGTTGCCTGTTTTGGTGTTGTTTTCATGGGCTTTGTGTTCTTTAACCTGTTTTAATAGCTGTTGATTCTTGACAGGGTCGCTGTATGACCTTGTGGGAAACGAAGTATGTCCATTGAAATGAGCTCCTGTTCTCGTAAACTTGTTCTCCTGATCGTGACGCATTTTGTTCAAAGTATTCGTGTTCATATCAATCTGCCAGTAATTTGGTCTCCATGTTTCTTTAGCGCTAAGGGGATATTCTATTTCTGGGAAATTTGCTGCTTTTAGAAAATCGTGATTAGATACTTCTTTGGGAGCTATAGATCGTTGTATTTTATTTCCATTTGCTTCGTAGTTTGTAGTCCCAGCACCATTTTTGATGGATTGTGAATTACTATTTCTTGTTAACGAACTTCTATTCCGCGTGAAATTTCTTCGCCACTGTTGATTGTCATTATATTCATGAAAGTAAAATTGTGGTCGAGGTGTTGTCGCCACAGGGTATTCAATGTCACGGAAATGGAACGTCTTTCGTAACAATTCGTTATTGGAAATTGACTTTTTATCAGATTGTTTCAAATCTGTCTCGGTATAATAAGTTTTTGGTGTGTGACAGACATTTACTTTTCCATTGTTAGTCAGAGATCTCGGTTTTGTATACGTCTGTGGTAGCTGGAATAAAGAACATTTTCTATTAAAATTTCGTTTCAACATAAAATCAAAAATAAATATATTGTTTGTCTCTTACCTTAAAGCATAGCGCAATTAATAAAATAACAATATTTTCCGAGAATCCCATATCACCGTGTGTACACCACAGTAGATAAAACATTGTAGAAGGAAACGTGGAAATTTAAGGTTCTCATAATATTCTTATCAAAATCTATCTGTGTATAATTTACGTAATTAATGTGTAATAAAAATCTTTACAACGTTAACTAGTAATAATGTTTTGAAATATATGATTGTATCTAAACATGTATAGTGGGAGGTTGTTTCAATATTTTGTTTCATCTCAAAAAAAATTATGTGTAAATATTACATATGGATAAATAAAACAATATAATTTATCTAATTAAAAAACATTTAATGCTGTCTCATATTATTCATTATAATTTTCGTAAAATCTGCAAAATAGAAAGTTTGCTCAAGTATTTGTTTCTTAAGCAATTTCAAAGTAACTAAGCTTTTGTTTTCCTTAAAGTTTATAAAAGAGCTTTGTAAGACTTGGGACATTAAATATGAATGAATATAAATTAAAAATTATATAAGTAACTTGCGTAAGTATAATCATTTTATGTCACAGTTCTCTTGTATAAAATCTGTTGAATTTTCACCATACGTAGATATTGCTATGTTATTATTATCACAAATTGAGTCAAGAGAAATCACAAAATCTAGAAAATAGTCATCATTATTTAGTATCGTTTCGTTATCATTCTGATATATTAATAAAAAATCTGCCTCAGTAGCATTTAAAGTTGAGTTTTCATCAATTAGAACCAAATCACTTTCTATTAAATATATTGGTATAGAACTATTATCAAATACATCGATTTCTTCTAATGGTGTATTTTCAAAGAACGTTATATTTGAAACTTCAGTGACATTGTCCTCGCTTTCCAAAAAATCTACAGTCAAAGGTGAC
Source organism: Danaus chrysippus (assembly GCA_916720795.1). NCBI lineage: Eukaryota > Metazoa > Arthropoda > Insecta > Lepidoptera > Nymphalidae > Danaus > Danaus chrysippus. The sequence continues at coordinate 11,057,159 of CAKASE010000074.1, read as the reverse complement.
AAGACATCAACAATGTCGGAATCATTAAGATTTTGCGATTCTGTGTAAATTTCACCAGAAGTACTGTTAGTTTCTTCGCTTGACTCATGAGATTCCGAAAAATTTATTGAACCAATTGTTGCATTTACTTGATCAGATATATTTTCAAGACTTGGTTTATTTTCAATATCTCCGTTTGTAGTCATAATCGGTTGCTCTTTGAACACTTGTACGTTAATTTGAACATAAATTGGAATATTCGTAACATTGGTGTCTTCGGATGATGAAACATCATGATTTTCATTTGATAAATCATAATTAATATTAGTATCAGTATTATTATCACTTTCATTTGTTTCTTCCAAAATAAATGAACGATTTTCATTCTGATCATTCATATAATCAACATTCTTCTCAGTACCATTTCTTTCTGTATCACTTACGTCATTTTTATTAATATTCGAAGCAAAATCATTTATCATTATTTTGTTTTCTATACTGGATGTTTTGCTATAACTATTACCTGATTTTGGAAGTGAATTAAGTTTTTTGTACGATGATTTGACATCCTCGGAGAACGGTTCTGTTATTTCGAAGTCATTACCAATATTGTAATAAAAAGGCTTAGTGACATCTAGAATGCTCGTTGGATAAATGACATCTGGGAATGAATTCTTATCTGGTTGAAAGATTGAAGTTCCATCATAATTGGAAGATAAACTTCTTTTGGGAGTTCGTTTTGGAAGCGGTTTAACACACTCGATAACCTATAATAAAACAATAAATAAGATATATCCACACACAATATATTTATAACTCAATGTTTCTATACCATACTCACCTTTATTATAATAAATATCAACAAAATATTTGACTTCATTTTGTGTATTATTTATTATATGTTAAATTACACTCATTTGGCCTGACCTTTTTAAGGTCCTTTTGATTTAGCTGTGGTCACATAAATGTAATTTTCCATTACATTTTATTAGTATATACACTTGCCTTGTTACAAAACTTTAACATTACAAAATAAGTTATATATAATAATTTATATCATCGTTATTAAGTACAAAATGAATAGTAAGTATATGACAGTTTTTTATCTTATCGTAAGTTTGGGAAATAATAATGTAGGCTTACAAATTAAATATTTTGACTGTAAATTTTTACTTTATAAATGATTGCTGTTATCTTAGGGTTAAATATTTTACAGAATTACAAATCTATTAATATCTCAGATATTATTATTATCCTATTTTTGGCATGTCTGTGATGTTATCGCCGTTAAATAGTTCGAAATATTAGAACTGAAAAGTTGTTCTGGATAAAAGACTAGCCTTTTTTTATATTCCCTTTTATTAATGTTTTTTTTATATACATATTTAAATTTTTCTTTCATTTGTTGTGTCGGAATCTTTAAGAAATTAGTATCTTAGTACCTAGTAAACAAACTACACTTAAATTTAATTCCACCAGATTTGTACTACATACTTCTTTTATCCGACACTAGACGTACAAATTCTGTTACGATCTGATCTATTTAGGGTTAAAAAAAATTAAATAATTAGCAAAACACTTTATTGGATCTCAAGCCGTTATCTAAATCAACATCTTCCACAACCACATCCACATCCGCCCCCGCAACCTCCAAAGCCTGGACCGTAAGGGATCGGACCTCCAAAACCTCCGAATCCCAAGTCGCCTCTCCCGCTCATGGCTAACAACAGAATGGGTAAAAGAATCTCCATGTCATCATCATCATCATAACCCATCGGCCCCGGGAACCCGAAGCCACCATAGCCGAATGGACCGAAGTAGCAATGGGCTAAATGAAGCTGCAATGAAAAATATTATAAAACAATTATACCAATCAATCAATAAATTAACCCCTCATGGTTCAATTTGAACATGGCTTTATGTTACTCCAAATAGACATTACAAAAGATAAAATGTAATACAATAAAATCTAGAAGTAAATTTGAAAGTTATAGTCTTGTTTTAATATGTACACGCGAAAGTATTAAATATTATAACTATAGGAATAGTTAGCTTAAACTATAATAATATTAAATTCATTATTTATGTTACAAAGAGATATAAGTAAATTAACTATTCATACCTTAAGGATGAGAAGTAAGGCGACCAAACAAACAACCTTCGAGGAAGCCATTTTGATTGTTTCTAAACAACTTTAATTCTTTTAGCTTTTATAAGAGTAAATATATGTTGTATCGCTTTTCAGAATTTCCATTAAGATGGTGGATAGTTTCGTAATTAGGTAAATGTGTCAATATGGGCACGTAGGTATTTGACCTTGGAGTAGTAAAACGGATATACGACGATATAGCTGTATTATGTACATTGTACGTACCTAGATTTACAAATATAAGTTTTTTTAATACATTTTTGTGTTATATGTATCATACAAGTAATTTATAAGAAAACTTATAGAAAGTTATAATTCAATTGTTTTTCTGAAGATAATTCATTAATTCGGTTATAACTGAATGGATTTGAGATACCATTGGTCTTTCTGTTAATAGTCATAGGTAATTGTTATGTCTTGATCCGGCAATATATATGAACTATAAATTTATATAGAAACACAAAATTCTTTAATTTTAACTTCAAAAACGATTGGCATTGCTAATAGGTACCTAAAAGTTAATAGCAGCGATCATAAACAATCAAAGATTATACATTAAAAATGGCTGAGGTTAGTATTTTAACACATGAACTCAAATCGCTTTCAAACATTTTAAAAACCAAAGTCGTTATACGGTTTTCCAACTAAGAAACTCTCACTTTCACGGTAACTCACAGGTAAACGAATATAAACGAGCCTGTTTGAGTTTAACGTAAAAGTTATGTAATGTTGCTATTATAAAGCCGTCAAAAGTAGCATCTGCAATCTGTGTCGCAATTTTGTACGCTTCAGAATGTTCTTCATCAGATATTTACGAGGACAGGAAAGTGACGTAGATTTATGAGATGAATTCTATTCTCCCTTCAACATTCAGCTTTTACTAGTTCAGGCTATCATTACCTTAGAATCATAAAGATTTTAGCATATTTTTATATAGTATTATACTTATCAATGCCTTTTCAATATCAAAAACTATGCTAGCGTTGCAGTGTCTTCAGAGAGTATAAAATAAAATTTTGCTCAAAGTAGCAACTGACTTTCATACTTTCTTACATACTTCGTTATTAAGGTATAATTTAAAGAAGAAAAACTGTAACAAGTAGGAAACCTTTATCTTAATTTGTGGTTAAAGAAAAACGATAAAATACAATTTGGTTGTCAAATATAATTTATAATTTTCCTGCGCATTAGTTGTTGTTGTTTGCATCACAGAGAATATAATAAAAAACAGCGTTGAGTAATAAGTGATATTATATTCCAAACAACTTTTTTTTTATAAAAAACAATTTTATTTTCAAGAAATTTTCAGAAAATGACAAGAAGTAAATTTATTAAGATCTGCAACAGCAATTATTTTTATGTTTTATAGATTTATTGCAACCACAACTCTGACAATTGCCTGAATTGCATCCGCAACTTGATTCTTGTTTTTTGCAGCAGTTGCAATTACAGTCGTTGCAATTTTGACATTTATTACAGCGATCGCAACCATTGCTTCTAGAGCCGCAATCTGAGCAACCACAATCGCTATTACCCATGGGTACAGGGTAGGGTATGTAAACAGGTCCTCCAGAGTTATCACGCAATGATGATATGAATGATAAAATGTCCATCCATTCAAAACCATCATCACCACGTTCACCATTTATCACTATCACGGTTGGTTCTTCACCTTTGTAGTAAGTTTGATAATATTCCTCTGGTTGATATCCAAACTGGTAACCCATTTGGGGATAATATGGTTGTCCGTAACCATAGTTGTATGAATAAGGATTGAAACTCGAACTATAGCCACCCCAACACTGACTATTCACGCATTGAATCTGTAAATGGTTGCATAAACAAAACGAATTCATTATTATAAACAAATATAGAATATTTTAACTTTTGTTATAAGTCAATTTATTAATATACCGTTAGAAAATTTAATATCAAATAGAAAACTGCTGCTGTTGTATCCATGTCCCTTCTTCCGTGACCACTTTCAATAAATTGTAGGTTTTTAAAAAAATGTTGCCTTTTATTACAGTACTTTATATAATTGTGTTAATTTTTAAATATTTCGAAATAATTTACAGGCTAGATGTAATAATTTTATTTAATTTTGAAACATATTTCATGTGGACCACAATGATTGATAATAATAGTCCCCGAAAACCAATAAATACATTTTATGAACAAGAATAAAGGACTAAAAGTATTGCTATTCTATAATTTTATATATTGGCATAAAAGAATAATAGGAAAATATGGTTATTAAAACAAAGTCTATATTTTGTAAAGTCTTATTTATTTACTACAGTCGGTTCTTATGACTAGATTGATCTCGTTTGGTTCTCGTCCGGCGCAGGCTTGTAACGTTGGTCCATAGGATAAATCGTCAGAGGAGAATGGAGGGGAATCCACAGTACCGCTGAACAAACTAGGATAACACGAAGGGACATTCGATGGAACTGGTATTGGGTACGGGATGTATACCACGCCATTGTTATTGCAACCACAGTTTCCAATGTCGTTGTAACTATTATATCCACAGCCATCGTCACAACCACTGTTTCCACAACCACAACCACTGTTTCCACAACCATTGCCACCACATCCACATCCACACCCGCAACCATTGCCATAATTATATCCATAACCATTATTCCATCTGTTCCTCAAGTTAGCGAATACGAGGAAATAAAGCAGATGATGCCAGTCATCATCATCTCTTGATCCCATGAAAATCGGCATGGGCATAGGCATATGCATCGGCATCGGCATTTGCATATTTGGCTGCATGTACGGTGAATTGAAACTTTCAAATTCTGGGTAGTTGGGTATTGAAGGCGGTTGGGAAAAGGTTTCAGGAATAATAGGTTTTATGATCGCTGGAATCACAAATTGATTAGTCGGCTGGATGTAAGAGGTGGCTGATACCGTGGCCGGCGGAGAAACAAACTCTACACGACCGTTGAATTGGGCAGAAACATAGCATGCCTGGAAACATTCAAAATATTATATAACTAAATTGTCACAATTCCATGGCACATTAAACATTTTAAGGCTTACCGTAGCAAAGAGTATGAACGCTAAAATGCTTGGGGTCCCCATATTGATGCAATTGCGTTAACATTATTAACACACTTCTTTTATACACAAAATATTTCAAAAGAAATAGGTTAATAAATTAGGCAACTGAGAGTGTCGTAACTGTATTTTTGTATTAAAGAATATCATCACGTTTAATATGAATGAGACATGGTACAGTAAGTGTTATAAGGCGTGGAGTAAAAGATGCATTGTTTTTATAATAAATATATTTCTTCCAACAATCGAGTTATTAGTATACCAGTTTTATATAAAACAATAAATCATTTATTATAACGAATAAAATGTCGAAGTTATTGTAGATAACGAAAGAAAGTGACGATTTTGTGCGTCATTAGTTCAGAGTGGGGCAATTCATAGGGATGGGTATGGGGTATGGTATGGGAATAGTATTCGAGCCGGCGTTGTTATTGCAACATCCGCCTCCCCCGCAGCCTGAGCATCCGCATCCGCCACATCCGCCGTAGCCTCCATATCCGCCATATCCACCGAAACCTCCGTCGGCCATCATGAGAAGCAGAATCGGTAGAATTAATTTCAAATCATCATCGTCGTCATAACCTCCCATCATAACCGGATAAGGCATCCCATATCCGTGACCGGGCATAAATTGACATTGGATCTGAATTACCTAGAATGTTACAATATTTCATATTTAAACCAATTTAGAATTTTTCTTACTACAATAGTCTTTCAGCTTAACTTTATAATAGATCAGTATATTGTATGACAGCCGTTTATTTATACATGAAAACATTACAATTATGAAAATAAAAATAATATTTTAATGCTATTTAGAACTTAACCTTAACTAATACCCCGCCCCACAAAACACAATATTTTTAAACACAATTAGGTATATCACATTCGTAATGACTTCATAAAAGAATTCATTTTTTTATACATCTGAGGAACTAAATAAGGGGAAGGTCAAACTAATAGTAAGTTGAAAGAAAACTGTAACATAAAATTGCGATATAAACTACACAACACTTTTAAATCTTAAAAATATCTTCATAATTCCCAACGTAATGAGAGAAATATGACATTATGTAGTACAAAAACATTTTACTGACAACTTATCAATATTTATATCATTCAGAGACCCAAAAAAATAGATTTAAAACAATATTTTTCTTACATTAACTGATGTGAAGAAAAACAGGCAGGCCAACCACGCTAGAGTCGACATATTTGTAATTTGAATACTTTAGTTACGGATCTTTATATTATTATTTTAAATAACTGATTTGGAAAGAATACATCGTTTCATAAATAATATATCTATAATGTAATTTTTATGTTAAAATTACATAATAAATTGATAAGTTGTAGGCAAAATGTGACGAAATATTTTAAAATAATTATGTTTTACTTCGTCACCAACATTTAAAAGTACGAGATTTATAATTATCTTTGCAGTTTATGTATACCTACATTATTTCTATATCTTTTTCTAAATTTTGAAACCTTTTAAATGAAGCAAAAAAAAACATTTTGTGATCATAATTTTATTTGTAATTCTATTTAAATACAAAATAATCTTTATTATCAAAATATAAAATTAAAATTCATCATGATCCAACATATTATAAATAGAATACCAGTAAAAAATCCATAAACATAAAATAATATAAATAAAAATACAATAGAAATGAATTTAAAATCCTCTCCCAGACATTATAAGAATCAGCCAGGGCAAGATTTCCTCGATGTCGTCGTCATCCCCGTAAGGTATGAACATGGGAGGTCCTGGGACCATGGGAGGACCCATCGGACCCATAAGACCCATGGGACCCATAGGACCTGTAGGACCCATCGGACCCATGGGGGGAAACGGCTGTCCCATGGCTGCGCTCATAGGACCCAAAGCATCGGAGTATCCACCACCATAGCTACACACACGGGCTTCTGTGAACTTTACAGAAAACATCGATGGTCTTATTTATTCTTAAAATAAAAAACTGAATAAGTTCATATACTCTTGAATATCTTTACTATCAATAGTATAAGGTTCCATTTATCCCTCTTAACATAGAAATATCGTTTAAATTAAAAAAAAAATACAAGTGATTCGTAATTGAATTACAGTTGTATGGATGCTACACTATAATGCAGCCGTGATCCATTTTGAATAAATCCTTGACTTCCTTTTTTAAAGCCTATATTACACGTTATATATATTAAAGTATATACAGCACAACATATAGACATTAGTTTTATTGTCACTTAGAAGAAAATATCAACCAAAAAAAAATTATGATTGGTGAAATATTTTCTTATTCAATAACGTATATTAAATGCAAAATATAACCGAGATGGCCCCACGCTATCGGTTGGAATAACAACATTTGATGCTAGACTGAAATAAATTCGTCCCTCCGAAACTCGAGTCGGATTAGAAAATTACGTTGTAGGGCCATGAAATAGAATTGCAAATAAATAAATGAAAATGTAAATATAAATGTATATGACAAGCATTTATATATTTCTTTTTATGATATAAAATAATAATCTTACGTTCAAAACGACCAAAAGGATGAATGAAGCAATCCACGTTGCCGGACTCATTTTTGCTCTTCTATCAATTACTAAACAGGACCTTATTTTATACCAGCCTTTTATCTATAATTCTTTCGTGATTATGTTTAAATGTCATTAATATACAGGTGTCTAGCGACAATGAGTGACTCATTTTCAGCATAAAACAATTGCCTGTTTTGTTATAATCAACACGTTTAACCATGGTTCTTAACAAGCTAAGACACCTTTGTTTGAATACATGATACTTGTTTGGGAGATTTCAATGAAAGAATATTAAAAATTAGAAAATATCTTTAATTTGTTACGATTATTTGAATAAATAAACTTAAATTTAAAACATTTTATATTCAATTATCATCCTCGAAAAAATCCTCGTACTCGGAACTTTCGTTGCTTTCGTCTATGGTCTTTCTAAATTTATTAAATCTTTTGTAATCATTTACTTTTCTCTGGTTTTCCTCTGAGTTATTTTTGAATATTCCCTCTCTTACGCTGCCGTATTCCTTTTTCTTAGAATATCCGCTACTTATCTGTGGCTCGCTCCCCTTCCTGGTCCTACGTCTACATTTGCAGGGATTGTCACAATTGCACCTTTCTTTTTTCTCTTTTAGCAAGTTAAATATAACTGGCAATAAAGATTTCAATTGTGAGGATTTCGTTCCTTTTTGTCCTTGCAGTGAATTGTATGGAAACGGGAGCACTCTAGAGGGATGTTTGGGCGTTTGAAGTAAAGATAACAGTAGGTCGTTAATATTCTCAGGATCTTGGAGTTCGTTTTCATCAATCGCTAATTTATCTTCAATCAGCGGATTATTTAAAAGTCCTATAATTTGATTTTGATACGGCAAAATTGCACTGTTTGTAAACGTTGATGGATTGGGTGATAGAACTGAAGTATAGGGTAATGTAGAATAAGATGTAATAACTTGAGCTCGCTCCGTCATGGGAATACTAGATACTTGACTTAAATAAGTATTAGCAGTGTTTGGCATAAAACCGGTTTGGGTACATCCACAGTTTGGCATCGCCGTATACGCAGATACAATAGATGCAGGATTTGAAATACTAAGAGATGGTACGTTCACTAAGTGGCCAGATATAGGCAATTGCTGTGAATAGCTGAAGTGATTGAAGGCTGGTACAAAACCATTAGCTTGCTGACTAGGATTTTGTTGGATCACAGAGGACGATGGCAACAATGATTGCTGAAGAAACGATTGGCCAGAGTTCAGTTGTTGATAGGGCTGTTGAAATGTAACTTGTGGCTGATTCAGTAGCGGTTGCATACTTTGTTGTGGCTGCAACGAAAACAATGGTGGCATCGTCAGAGATGACAGCGCCTGCGGTAAATTGGTTTGTAATTGTGAATTAATGTTCGTTGCCAAATTTCCCGAATTCTGTGTTAAGTCGACAGCAGATTTTGGTGAATTAGTTTGAAATCCTTGATTCATGTTATTTTGGTTGCTCCCTCCATTGCCTAAATTTGGTTGTCCGCGGATTTCCTAAAATAAAACAGAAGGTATAGTCACAATTTAAATTTAAAACGAAATATTTTAACAATATAATAAAAGGAAAATTACTTGAAATGGTATCGTAAAAGCAGCTATCGTCAATATTATGGCTACAGCCATCTTGAGATATTAAAAGTAACTGATTACGTTTTTCTTTCAATTATATCTTTTGTTCTACGAGATGTGTGGAAATTAAGAAGTATTCTTATCTTGCTGTGATTATCTTATCTTTTTGCTTATCGCGTTATCTTTTCATTTCATTTGCAATCACTGCTTATTTTTATTATAATGTTTATTTTTATTGAATTTTAATACATGTTAAAATAAAATACACAAAATTAGAGTCATTCTTTCAATAAAAAGAAATATGCAATGCATAACCTGCATTAATGACTGCAAAATGTGATGCATTGTATTTCAAGCCGAATTTAAATTGACATTAGAATATGAATGCATTCATTGTTCCCAGCTAAAACATAAATTAGTACCAGGGTTGACATTTAAAACGACAATATGTTTCGAAGAATAAATACGTTTGTAATTTTCAAGATACTGTTTATGCATGTTAATTCTTCGGTAAATACAAAGCACAATATAATTGTTACCCTATACAACAGGTTGATATTGAAAACGAACTGTTTTTATTGTGTTTTCCATAACAATATTAGAATTCTATGAGCTGACAAAGAAGTAATGAGACTTTGCAATCTATGTTCTTCCTTTTATGCTATTCAATATTTTAGTATAATTGTAATGTGTAATTCAGAGTCTTTAATAAAAATAATACAATTGGGTTCAGCTGGTCATACTTAAAAGGCTATTTAAAAAGTAAAAAATTGCTTACAAAAACACTTGTTTCTTTGAATAAGAAATATTTTTGATTCGTTTAAGTAAAAATAAAACACCGGATCTCCTCGTATTCAAAGTCAATGACATTACACGCATTTAAATGTATTGTTTTGGTATGAAGAAGAATAATATTTGTTAAATCCGGTTTCGTTATGATAAAAAAATTATACGCCTTCTTTTAATTAAGCGATAACGAAAAACTAAGGTTTATTTATTGTTAATATGTATAGAAACTCTTTTTGTATATCTATTGTAAAGAAAAAGTACACATTTATCTATTTATCAACTTGAATATTTCATCCTTCATCTATCGTAACAGAATCGTAAAAGAACCTACAGACTGTTGAAAATACAGACAGCACATGAGCATTTTTTGGTCACAATATTACCGGTTAATTTCAAGACCTTCGCACAGTACATAAACTAATATTCTTTATTTCATACCCTGTAAGACGTCAAAGGATTACATTGTTATCCTAATAACTGTATGAGATATTTAATTTTATAGCGATCGCGTCTCACGGCGTTCGTTTGACGTCACAGTAAAATATTCATTAAATCTAACTCATCTTAAAACTATTTGATTTGTACCTAAACAAAACGTCAACGAAAATTTAATACAAAATCGATTGTATTATAAATTCTAAACTGGCGTTGTATTAAGCATAATTGTGTCCAAGTAATTAATTGTTTGATAGACCTTTCTTCCTTAGGTCACTTTAAACATTTAATTAATACGTTCTGAACATTTTGTATGAGATCATTTTACAATAAACAGTGTTGTTTAATGTACGTATAAAACAAAATGGCGTTGTATTGTGATATCCCATTGTGATGACGTGAGCGTCATAGAGAACGATTTATGAGTTTGCCTGTAAAAGACTTCTTATTTCCTTAAACTACATTATTCATTGAAGTTTGCATTTCAAAGTATTTCTATCAAAAACTTTAGCTTACTAAGCGTTATTAAAAACCGATTGTATGCTTTTCATTCATTATTATTCGTATGGATGTATAAATAATCGGAATTCTAAACTAAGGGGTGTGAGTTCAACATAAAAACTTATAATGTTTTGACAGTACGCATTTCGTAATTATGTCAGGAGAAAAAAAATAAGTATGATATATAACTAAATTTATTGCTTTATTGATCGTCATCTTTTATAGGTACAGCTACAGGAGTATACGTGTATGTTGTATCGGTTCGTGTTGTATTTTTCTCTGTACTATTAGATTTAGTCGACTGAACTTCGTCGCCGTAATCATCATAACTGTCTCTGTATGCTTGATTGTTGATGACGGGATTGTTGGTTGGGAATGGTATTGGATACGGCACTGGTATACTCTTGGAACTGCCGCAGTTACAGCAGCTGCAGCAGTTGCAGTTATCGTTGTTCTTGTTCCTGGTAGCCAGAAGCAGCACTGTCAAAAGCAGGCCGAGGTCGTCGTCATCATTGTTATCGTACGCCACTGGCACGCCGCCATAACCCGGATACAGCACTTGGCTTGAAACTTCCTCCTGAAATTTAGACTAATTTTAATAGGTACAAATACTATGAAATTAGAACTGTGCTTCATTAAAATATGTTGTTTCTAAACACTATCCAACATTGTTTTCATATAAAGATTTCGGTGTAGCTCACCTGGCAGAACAAAAGAAATAATAGAAAGAAGCAGAGCCTTGAAAATGCTTTCATCACTGTAGGCTGATATTTCGAAGGTTGTTAAGAAACCTTCCTTAATGATTCTGTTTAATAAAAACGTTTGAGACGAGTTATATTGGTCTCGTTACATCAGGCTTATCTGATCTCAAGTATCTTATGATCAGAACATGAAGCCGCTGATAAGCACGTGTCATTCTTAATTAAACGATGGATTCTGTGATAATGGACATATTATGTGACGAAGTACATTTAGTTAAAGAAAATAACATACGTATAATTGTATTCGTGATATCGTTTATTATTTAATAAATAAATTACAGTCTATATTTCATTTTAAATTATAAATATATCTAAATTAAGTTTATAAAGTTTTTTCAGTTTTCATCGTCGTAATCTTCATTCTGACCGTCACCTCGTCTGCGAGAACGGCTCTGAGATGATCCACTATTGTTTATTATAGGGCTATTTACCGGTATCGGTATAGGGTATGGGATAGGAGTAGGGCTGTCAGAGTTACAGCCGCAGTTACAGGGACAGCAGCAATTACTGTTACCATCCCGATCGTTGAATAACGCTATCAGTATTATAGGCAGAATGTTCTTCCAACTAGAGCGAGAGTTTCTCATAATTATTGGCATTGGAGGCGGGTATGTATTTGAAGAAACGGGATTAGGATTTGAGGGTGGATTTGTTGGAGCTGCAGAAATAAGCGTTATTCGTGGAGTTGCTGTGTTCTGAGGGGGCACATTAATTTGTACGTTAAAGGGAAGACCCTCACGATCACTCATCATAACCACTGGCTCCGGGTTCTGTGTATTATAAGACCCACTGATGATATCATAATTACTAGGATCGGTATTTATTGTTGGTAAAACTTTTAATGAACCAGATGGATTTATTTCAAGATTCATAGGACTAATCGGTTCTGCATAAACGACGGACGGAACGCTTGCAGGTTGTTGAATCTGATAACTCGCTGGATATGACTGTACCATATTAGCATAGTTTTCCAAAGGGATAACTTGTGGAGGTCTTGCGCTATATGATGTGGGCAATGGCAATACAACTGGTTGGTAGGATTTAATATATGGCGAAGGATAAGAAGATGGAAAAGATGCTGGCATCATCATGGAATTAGAAATGACCGGTTGAGGCAGCGAAGTTGTTGTTAACATTGGATTAACAGCGATAGTTTCTTTTGGCACTGTACTCGTTGGAGGTGAAACAGACATGACGTTTAATGTATTGGATCTTTGATTTGGCATTACAGCCGCTGGTTGAGTGTCCTGAATCGTATTCATTTGTGATGCTGGCGTCCTTTCTTTCTTCCCATTGGCTATAGATATAAGAGTGTTCATTAATTGCGCTTTGGGAGATTGGTCACGACTTAAATCTATATTTTGAGCTAGCTGGCTTCCTCTTGATTCTGCCTCGAGCTGCACATTTTGACAGGTTATATTCGAAACCTGTAAAGACAATGAAATTTCTATTACATTTATTCCTAAATATTTACAAAGCTCATACAATAAAACTTACATATACAATCGCTAAAAGGAACAAATTAACAGCTGCCCTCCTAAGTCCACCCTCCATTTCTAACAAATAAACGAGTGACATATAATATCATTTATATAAGCAATTATCTGATGATCATTTTTATATTATATAACATATTTTAACATACATAAAGTTATCAATTTAAGTAACATTTATGTAATTGATTACATGTAAAAGAATTAAAGTGTAACGTGTTGAAATATATTTATTACAAACGTCGAGTAGACGTTAGTCGATTTTGCAAAAGATAACGAAATATTTGTTATTTGATGTCATCATCATCATCATCATTTATAAGATTTTAAATACGAAGTCTCTAAATAGGATCGTAAGTAGACGGTACTCTAAAGAGTATGTAATAATTCTGTATTAAATGAGACTATAAAATTATTCGTTTAAAGATTAGAGCATATCAAATAGGTTTTTGAATAAAGTGAACCAGTTTTTGTTACACTTCTTTAAATATAGTTGATTACAACTCCTATCCATGACCTGTAATGTATTATTTAACATTGACTTATTCCTCTAATAGGCTCAAGTACTCTAAAGTAAGATCTACAGCTATATAAAATATTACTACAAATAATACATGCAAAATAAAGAACGCCATTAAAGGCATTCACTTTCACTTATAAATCTTAACTATTATATATATGAATATGGGAATGTGTGTGTGACTATGTGTACATTTTTATCCAATGAAATAAAATGTATAAGAAAAACAATGACAACGATTTGGATAGGCTATATACGAACTTGTAGTAGTAACGATGGCTTTTAGGCATTACTATTATAAGTAGAATGATTTATAAAACTGAGAAGATTTAATGTACTTTGTGATTAAGCGTTTGAAAGGGTTCGAGTATAAGAAAAACAAAGTCAATCGCAAAAGCCAGCCTGTGTGTCTAACGAACGTAACTTGTATGCAAAAATGATGTAATAATAATATATATTTTTTGTTTTTGTTTCAGGTAATATAAGATCAATCTCATTTGTACTGAAGTGTTGCAGCTTCAATGTTTCGGTAGCTATGTAAAAACATTTGTATAAATGAGAGGAAATATTGTCTCATTTTTGGGCATTATATTTTATTAGCTAAATTATTCTATATTGAGCAATCTTCTTCCATATAAGTGTTGATAATGAGGTGATTCATGCACCATCTTAGTATTTGAGGCTTATTGCCAAAACTACTTTGTGGGTGTTCGGCTAACGAATAACAATATAAGGTCATTGAACTTTAGTGTTTTGTTTCTTAAATTTATATACCTGTTGTAAAGGTTTGTATATTTTGAACATTTGTTTTTTTACTCTATGGTCCATATTCGTAGGACGATTTTATCATTTATTGATTTATTGCTTCCCTAGAAAGAGGAAGTTTAGTAGCTTTGTTGACGCCGACAGACACACATGACACAGTACATGTACGGCGAAAGATAACGACATCCTCGTGTTCGGCATGATTGATGTCCGGCCTCAAAAGCAATTACCCTAAAAGGATTCCTTTGTTCTTAAAAATATCCGATATTTATAATGTACATTGTATTTCCATTGTATCGTCGCTTACTTATCAGAATACTCAGCTATAAAAAATATTGGATAGTAATAATACTGTTCCTTATCTTGGATTAAATTCTTAATAAAATTCAATTACTAATTTGACAGGAGGCATAATGTTACCATTTAAAAACTTAACCAAATTATTGTGTGCTCAGTTAAAATGGCTGCCCAATTGGATAAATACCTAAATTATCTTATGATTAATCGAACGATGTTCCTATAAAAAAATGCTTTAAATTAGTGAAAACAAAATTAACGCATCAAATCTGTATATGGAAATGTCAATGACAGTGTCAAATTTTGTCAGATTGACAATTGAATACCGAAAGCAATAAATTTCTGTCAATAGTAACGTATTATGACGCTGATATATTGAATTATGTTTTTGTAATTCCAGGTTTTATGATATTCATTCCTTCATAACAATACAAGGTGTGGTTATAATATGAGACTATTAATGTACTTCTTAAAGGTGGGCCCAATTATCATACCGGTGCATCCTAGAATTCGTGATGTCATTTGATCTTCAAATGACCTTTACGAATCAACGCAGTACCTAATGAACCGTTGTTAACTCGACATCAATGTTTAAGCATTACGAACGTTTAGCCTGCGTTAAAAGTTTATTTGGCAGTAAATCCTCAAAATAAATTTAACGAGAAGTAAACCTCAGCTAAGGGTTTGTCGCGTACATATAATAAAAGTTTGTGGCCCAAAATATCACGGTTCAAGTACCTGTTTTTAAATTATACTTTTGGGAGTTTTATAACGTTTCAGATTTGTAAAACGAATCCGCACTTAATGTAATTATAATATGCGTTTATAAATAAAATAAAATGTCTTGTAAATTCTAATTTAAAAAGCTGTTCCGATGTATTTAATAATCGCAAGGAACTAAGGTGCATATATGCGGTTTATCGCTCCTGCAACTGATCGCATTTTTGTTTATTACCTCAACATGCAACTTTCCTTTTTAGTTAGAGCCCTTAATATTGTATTAATGATCTTATCTTTTAAGAATAAAAAGGCGTTGGAAAGATTTCTTACTCAACTCGCCTTAATCTCTGAGAAGCCGTTTTTTGTGAGTTTTGGAAATTAATAGTGAGGCTTACTCGGTACTCCCCTTTAGAAGTTTGAATTAATGATAACGCTTCCCTTATACCGTTAAGATACTTAATAATGTAGGCACAAAGCTGCTGGATGTTTTTGATAAAACATAAGGATTATAAGCTTTTTACGAGATACTTAAATAAAAACATTTCTTTATAATTGTTACATAAAAGGACTGGAAATTATACTGGAAATAGATATTTTTAATTGATTCCAGTAGGGTATTTTTTTATGTTAAATATGTATTAATTACTTTTTCTCCATACTATTGTCAATTATTTAATTTTCTCATGAGAGCCTGCTGAATGATTTGAGCGTAAGGATATGTAAAATTAAGAAAAAAGAAGTGACGTCGTTCTAAGTATGTACTCCTACAGAATGATATTGGAAAAAATCTACAATTTTATTAAATTTTAATACGAAATTATACAATTATTTAATATATGTATAAGAATTGCTATCAATGACAATTAGATATAACCCGACCGAATTAAAAAACTTTCACTGTAACAACAAGAATATCAAATTCGGCAGCGTTATCTTTATGAAGGCTGTACTCGTACATTAAATTGGTAACACGACACGTCGACAGTGCCCACCTGCCGTTATCGGTCGTACGCCTTTTATCACACAGTAAAGAGTTACCTGCAATTGTATAATCACGTACTACGTGATGTTTGTACCGTAAAGACTTGGATTGTGAAAACGTCTAAAAGAATGTGTATGTGTTTGTGAAACTTTCCTATGCTTGTTAGAAATGATATCGACGGTGTCTATGGGGTGAGATATATGTATTAGGTTATTGTAATATTAATTTTTATTTATTATCAATGAATACGCAACATCGTTATCAACAGATGTGATAATGATGACGTTTTATGAAATGACATAATACATATGTTATTATTTATTAATAATATTCTATTAAAAAGTATTACTATACTATTTTTAATGGTTATTATGTAATAATAATAATGAATATGAGAAAAAATTTGGTAGAGTACGGCTAAAGAAATATTTAAGGACAGATTTAACATATTAATAATATAGAGGTTTTTTTTGGTTAAATATGTTCTGAAGAACAGGCAATGAGAACAAAGCCTTTGGTATACCATAGAGTAAATACAAAATTATAGTAAATAATATTTATGCCGTACATGAACAATAAACTATTTATTTTACATCTCAAGCTGTTTGTAAATAATTTTACTTTCTACCAATAATTGAATAGTTTCATCACTTTCCACAAATGAGTAGACATTTTTTTTGCATACAATTATGTATTGTTACGACTTATGAGTCATACGGTTTTCAGACGTCCTCAAGTCTACGTAAGGAAAGCAAAACCTTTGTGAGAAGGTGCATAAATAAGGGAAAACAACATACAAAAGAAAAAGAGACATATGTACGAAAAAGAGATATATATATATAAATTATATATAATATGTTAATTGATAATCTTAGTGTTAGAAATCATATAATAAAATATATTTTTGTTCTATAATCTCAACATATTTTGGAGGCAAATCGTTCGCTGTATCCAAGAAGAATATTTGGAATTCCAAATCATGAGATATCTCGGAGTTTTTCAACGTTGTCTGAATAATAAAACGAGTGAAAGCTGTTGTATTTGAAACTAAAAGAAAATATCCTTTATTATACAATACTATCAAAGAATAATGACTTGAATGTAATGTCCTAAACTTGTATTTGATATGTTATACCTTTGAACTGAAATTAAAGTCATATATACATGAATATTTGAATCTAAATTATTGAAATTTTTTATTCACATCTCATTCGTTGTATAAAACATAGATAAGTATGTTTACTACAAGTTTCTACGCAGAGATACGCGTTTTTCATTACTTTACAGTATTAACGTAGTTTATTTAATGCAAAAGTTTTTTTTTTTTTTTTGTTATCGCGGTGAAAGGTTTTATACCTACCCCTCCGTCTAGGGGAGACAGAGGCGGTTATGTGGGATTCACGGCCAGAAGGGCCCATGTTACCCACTAAAACACCAGCGGTCACTCTCCGTTGCCGCCAAGTGGATCGCCACGGGAAACGCCGAAGCATGCATCCGCGACGATCCGGCGGCGGGCCGCGAACGGCCACCTCCCCCCCGAGGGCTCACTCCAAGTGACCAGGAGTGTCCCCCCGCCTGGCGGGCTTGCTTAATCGCGAGAGGGTTAACCCCTTACCCCTCCCACCCAAGCCCACGCGGTCAGTCTCCAACCACCCACCGACGAGCGCAAGCGCCCGACGGCAGACAGAGAGGAAACCGACCGACCACAAGCGAACTCAGGCCTCCGGAGAGACCCGAGTATCCCCTCCCCCCCAAGACAGACACGGACGGCCTCCTGCCAGATCCGTGACCGTCTTACTCCCAGGGCTGTACCCCCAGCCCTCCCCCCCGTGACTGATTGCACCGGAATACACCAGTGGGCGATGGGGTCGTCACGTCCCGACGCCGGACTGCGCCGACAGTGGCCGAGGCCACCCGCCAACACGTAGGGCCGAACTTGGCAGCGGCGGTGTACACCGCCGAGCCTCGTTCTACCCACCTCCATGGGCTGCACCCCCAGCCCGGGCCAAGACCCCACGAGGAGGTCAAGGCCCTTCCCCCCCGTGACTAATTGCACCGGAATACACCGGTGGGCGATGGGGTCGTCACGTCCCGACGCCGGGAATGCAAAAGTACGCTTATATAGTGTGACGTTAGAAACTTGTGGTAAGAAGAATTTAAGATTACGATAGCACTAGTACTGGTTTTAGGTGTATGGTATTCCGTCTTAGCACCAACTGGATATCAAGCTTACTGCTTGATAGGTTAATAAGAAAATATTGCAAACACTAATATAGAGAACAGTAAAATGTTTTGAACCATAATAGTCATTAAAATCATTATAATAGAATCCAAATTAATGTTTACAATTCAATGATCTGCTTTTCTTTTTTTTATTTCGAGTAGACATTAAATGTCATTCCACCCGTTAGAATGTTGAAATCTCAGTATCAATCTAATTTCCCCAAATATACTTTTATTAAAAACACCCATTTTATAACTCAAAGGAAACACAGATGATGGCAAACTATTCCAATTCCTTGCTATGTTGATACATGTTCCCATAAATATATGAAAAATATCATTATAATCCCTGGAATTAAATTAAGGCTTAATTCAAAGATGCTGCCAAAACCTCTATATTATTATTTTAGTTGTGTGAAGAAAATGTTCTAACTTTTTAAATACTTGTAATGAGTCTGTTATATTGAGTCGAGGAGCAGGGAATTAAAATATTTTATACCGCGGAAAATGAATGGAATTCTGTTTCAATGGAACAATGACCTTACAGCAAATTGTATTCAAATAACTTGAAAAATAATAAAGTATGAATGGTTTGGGTATTTTATATATGTATGAACAAATACAATAGTAATATAGTAGTAGTAGTAGAAGTAGTATAAAGAAAAAATAATATATATGTATAATATTAGAGAAAGTGAAATTGCGGTTTAATTGCTTACCTAATTCGAAATTTTGCTATTGATTACTGAATATATGTATAATTAATATAATCTACGAGTTATTATGTATTACTGTATTGTGAATTTACGAGTAAGTACAAAGCCAGCTCAGCTCTGGTCAGTGAGTTTCATTCATTCCCTCTCCGCAATCGGCTGTAATGTGACATACGATAGATGGACGAAAAAAATAATTCAGTAGAATAAAAAAATCACTTTAGTAAAATTATTAAAGTTACTTCCCCAAGTATATTTAATAGCAATCACTTCAGTAGCTGAATAAAAGAAATAATAAACCAAAAATATATATATTTCATAGAATCTTTTACTATAAAATATCTTGAACACTACAAAGCAGCTTAAAATGACATTATTAATCAAAACACAAATAACTAATTTGATATTTTAAACCCGTAAGCTGAAAGGTTGCAGTGGGTTTAAATAATTCAACTTATATATCAAACTATTGTTTCAAACACAAGTCTAACTTTAGCTGCGACCGCAAATTGTTGCGACATTATAATTTGTTACTGCATTTACTTAAAATTTTCAACAGAGAAATGAATCATTTAACAATATTAGTGAGAACTTTTACTAATATTGAAAAAATTTAAAAATAACCAAAATGGCGTATAAGAAGCAATGATGTGAGTGTACATTATTTAATTTCAATTTCTCTAACAGTAAAACACTCAAGTATTCAAAATACAGCCAATCAAAGTTTCAAACTAAACCTTATCAGGTATGAAATAGGGCTTATTTTGATCTGTTATCGTTTTGCCGCAGTGTAGATTTCGACATAGCTTCCATTTATTGTCACATGCAAATTAAATCCATAACGGATTCAACGGATTAATAATATATAATATTGACTTTTCATTTTATTTAAAATAACCAATTAATATGAAGGACACATTCGATTTGACTGAATAAAATATTATTTCAGCAACCGCCAGCATTCCGAGCCTCGACAAAATCAATTACAAAGTCCCCAAAGTTAGCTCCAATTTACATATTGTTCCACAGAATTGATATCATGCTCGTTCTGATACATTTTCAAATCAATTTAGGTACGCTGTCTTAAATTATTACAGACAGGAGAGATACTGTATATATCATTAATCAACTCTTATCTTAATTATCTAATAAAAAATTGTACAGTTGACAAATATTAAATTGTTATAAAACTAATTATTTCCATTCAAAACACAGTACGTCGAGCGCCATATTCGTTTCAAACATTTGATTGTCAATAGTCGCAGACGGCTGCATTTAAGATGGCGACCGATCAATGGTTGCCATGGCAACGCGTCGGGACAGCTCAGCTGGGCTGAAAATGAAAACAACGCGGAAGCCCGTACCTTTAACAGAGCGAAACAGCTTTATATGACTATAGCGAGAGGAAGTGAGACAAAAGAATAGTATTATATCCAACTTCCGATATTTTTATACAATTAAGAAGTATTGTTATGACTTAGTCTGGAAAGTTCTTGTTACATAGAAACATATTGTATATTTAAAAAAATCTCTCCAAAATTATATTACTCAAATTAGATAAACTTTAGGACAACATAGACTTAAAAAAAAGTATGAGACTGAAAAAGTTGCGATATAAAAAATATTAAAAAATTAAGTCTTAATAAAAAGAATACAAGCGATAAATTGATCATTTAGACATAATATTAATTTATTTTGAAAACAAATCTAATTTTTATATTCTTGGTTACAATAATGGCGTCCGTACTTTGGTTGTTCGTATTAGTACTAACTAAAACAAAAATAATTTTTCATAAGCTTGTTACTTCGTAAATAATATGAAATATGTATAAAGGTATAATGTATAAATAGATAAGTATGTATGTATAGTACATCGTTTTTTGTCTCTCGGTCATAGCCGCTTCCCAATTAGGCGTGCGCCAAAGACATGCGCGTTGCTATTAATATGCCCGCGCGCCTATCCCGACGAACATAATTATAGATCGGATTCAAATGTACCGACATGACTCACATACTTGTTTTATGTCGAAATTCTATGACAAATTCATATATAAATACAACTAAACACAATTATATCACTATATAGAATATCACATACAAAAATCGACCTAATTTCCATTGATCTAAACTTCAGATTTGTATAATAATATGATCATTACAATATTTTGAATTGCATATATTAATATTTTAAATATAGAACAATTTTAAATATGGAACGTTTTGTAACAATACCGTGATACATTGAATCCAATTTCTGTGTAAATGTTTTTCCAATACAAAAGCCGGCTAACCGGCCGAGTTGCGGCTGTGCAGTGGCAATATTCACGTAGTCGTATATTATTAAACGACCAACATTCCGAGGAACGGATTAAACATTTAGCGACCTTACTTGTTTGTTTATACTCTAGATTTATGTTCACAGATTATAAATAATGTAATATCGGAATAATGCATGAAACATTCGGCTTTCTTTAGTAGTTTTTAATATCAATCTGTGAAAAAAGGTTTGATATATTTTTGTTTGACTTTGTCATCTAAATATCTTAGAAACGGCAAAATGAAAAGTATTAATATTTTTCGAGTCACTTATAACGTGAAAAGTATTGATTATGAAACAAATAGATGAAAATTATTGAGATTTATACCGATTGAAATATCGTTGACATTATTTATATGAGACCGAATTCTCAACCAGTTCTCTGAAATCGTTAGAAAATTTAGCTGTGTGAACAGTAATAAATATACATACAATGAAATTGAATGTCTCCATCTTTTTCAATGTAATCTGTTTATAAAAAACGCGTGTTGCAATTGCTCTTTGAATTTACAACCAAGTTGAATTCACAAAAGGAACCTTTAGTACATAGAGCCAATCTATCGCATGTCGCGTTACAGTACGCTATGAAGTGGGGTAAAATAAATATGGTGGTAGTTGTAATAACTTACAGTAATTTATAGGAATATATAGAACATTACAAACAAGTAGTTTTTATAAGTAGTATTTTATAAGTAGTAGTTTTTAAATTTATAGTAGATTATAGTATATATACAAGCAAAAATAAAATGTCACCGTCATTATTTTCAGTACAATAGAGTTTATTATATAACTAGTGCCAAATAATTTTCTACAATTTCATTAATGGGACTCTGAAGGGAGGAATGAAAATTGCCTTAGCAATTACCAAGTAAATAGTAGTCCTAGTAGGCGTTTGTAATTAAACTAACAATTTAAAGTATTTTCATTCATAATTATTTTATCATACAATTAAAGATACTTAATTAATATTTATTAACAATATTAATGATTTCAGTCTTATTCGGCAAATGATGTCCACGAATTTACACAGTATGTGAAACAGATTATGCAAATTATAATGCATATTCATATAACACATCAGCCGTGTATAATCTGTTGCCGCGACTCTCGACCCCCGGAGTGACAGCTCGAACATTTTCACCGCGCTTTTCAACTTTCCCTCCATTTCGTATAGTTGACACTAACTGGAGAGATTTTCCGATTAGAAACACCGGTTTTTAGTTTTTTTAATGTGATTATTGGTGGTCGAAAGTTAAAAATAATAATTGCGTAACAATTAATATTTTAATATAGACAAAGCGTCATGTATATATTGAATGTAATTGTACGAATCAACTTGCAAATCTATAATTATACCTTTCAATTTTAACAAAGTAAGTTTTTACTTATGAACAGATATTCGACGACTTAGTTTTAAATTAGAAAAAAAATTTGCACTTGAACTTTTTTTAATTCTCAAACACATAGCACACAAATCCGTTCTTCATCATCCGAAAAGTATACAAACTTAATAAAACTTTTTGCAGACCTATAATTTACTATGAAAAATAGACTTTCTAAACTAAAAAGGCAAAAGCTAGTTTATAATTAATATTAGAAAGTATTGTTAGTTTCGTCATCCGACACTAAATGGTCATAATGTGCACTAGCGCGGGCGGGTTGTTTATTGTGGCGACCTCACATGGACCGCCATCTTGTTATAGAGTGTTATTGCACAGATTAAACCTGTCACATCCAACTCTCTTACTATTATAGGAATAATATATGTGCTATAAAATAATTATATATAATAATGATTATAAAAATTATGACTAAATTCAATATCTTTCATAGTTATTATATGTGTAAACATATCTTTATGTAGGTAACAAAATTAAATGACATTTTACTCGAAGTATAAAAATATTTATTAGTTTTTTTTTATATTTATAAAAAAGTTCTTTGTTGCGAGGTCAATAATCGTACTTCCTGAATTTTATAAGAGTTTATTTGTTATTAACAATTTCTTTTTATAAAACTATTGTCATATTAATTATTTTAATAAACTGAATATACATATACACAGGGTGACTGGTGAATTACTATCAATATTTAAGGAGCATACTCGGTACATGATTCTCATTCGAATTATGTAAAAAAAATAGGTACTTAATTTTTGACCAAATTTCCGTATAAATAAATAAAGTGTGTACACGTTCCAAGTGTTCCAAGTGTGGACGCGTGCGGCGGCGTGCTGATACAAAACCACGCCCCCGCCGCGCGTGTGTGAGTGTGTGTGTATACCTAATCTGTAGGGTGTTCACACGATGCGTAATTAATAACATAACTTTTGGTTAACTTTACTTAGAAGTTTATTAATATTTATGTTATATTAATTTTTATTTTGTCATATATGATCGTCAAATATCACGTCCTCAAATATCGATAGTAATTCACCAGTCACCCTGTAAGTCGGCTAAAGAAAAATGCAAAACTCTGACTCTTATAAAAAATCCAAATACGCAGCAATTATAAAACGCGTTATTTATACAGGCATAAGGATTAAGACAGAATCAGGATTAAGTTCTAAGTGTTACTTCAAGGAAAATCAAGTTTCTTAAAACAATGTCTATAATAGTACTCCTCAACTTTTATAAGCGAATTACTTGAGTGAAATCTTTTTGGTGCCGAAAACTTAAAACATAATGAGATTATAAGTTTTCAAGCAGTACTTTATATAAATCCGAGTTTTCTCTGCAATATAAATATTCCTTTATCATCTGGGTCGTCAAACTAGGTGCAAATGGTGGGATGATACCTATTATATTTTTGGCACAGATCCGTCTAGTCCATGCCAAACGTTCTCAGTATAAAGTTTAAATACATCATCTTTTAACAGGCCGGTTATAATTATTATTTTTTTAATTATTTCCCTCCAATTTTAAATATAGAACACGCGTTGACTTGTGACGTATAACGGTTATAGGCCAAGGATAGGTCCCGAGACGAATTTAACCGTCGCGAATGTCCGAGTGTTCGCCGGCCAGTGGCCACATACACATCGTTCTTTGATGACCAAAATAATAATATAATTTCTCCTGCCTGCCAACGCATCCTATTTTATGGCCATAAAATTGTTGAAGACCACAAAAATTCTATAACTTGTCAAGCACTTATAAAATATTACTAACAAATCAAATGTACTTTCAGTTATAAGCTTTGACTATTTAGTGAGAGGTTTTTTAATTTCAAAACATTATGGAATAGAAAGATTTAATATTAAATAGGATAGAAAGCAATCACTTTAAACTTAGAATTTTTATTTATTATCTGTTTGATAGTACTTTTAATGATATAACATTCGATATTCTGTAATTAGAAAACCATTTATGTGTCAACGTTAACAAATTTTCATAAAGTTCCAAGAGAAATTAACAGCGGGAAGGGTCATAGACCGACAAGGCTAGCGAGCTCCGAGTGGGAACCACTTAAAATGAATCCGCCGCCGCCAGAAATAGAAGGAATCGATGTTTTATACATATTAAAATTATTGTACATATATATTCGAGTACTGTTCTGTCTCAGACACACTGAGAAATTATTATCTAATTAAATTATTAATCATATAAAAACTCCTTTCTTTAATTTTAAGACGCCTTTAATTATCTGTGTACGCAAACGTCAAAGTCTAAACCGGACAATACGTAACACTGACATAATCAGATGGTCTCAATTTGTTAACATCAAATCCAATCTAGCCGCGCCCACGCTTTTATTTATACGATAAACGAGCTGCGATATTTCGGGCGGCCATTGTTTGAGGCACCGATGTTATACAGCTACGAAATGTTACTTAAATTGTAAGTACGAAAGAATATCAAAACAAACGTAACGTTTACTTGACAGGTGAGGTTTTGTAAATGTTTTTCTTTCGAGAACAGAAACGGATATGAAAGAAATTGTTTTTATAGATTTTTAATATTTTTTACTAGCTGTGAACGCGACGTCGTCACAGCTAGTAAAAAAACGGTTACTTTGACATGACAAACAAACAAGATACTCCATTTTTTTAAGCGATATAAAACCTTCTTTGTCCCGTTTTATGAAGTGTAAACTTTTTGGTGATAACTTTATTATAGCATTCGCCACTATCTTGCTTACATAAAAGTATATCGTAGTTTTCAAACTATCTTCATAATATTTACCATATAAATTCACAGTTTAAATCAACATAAGGTAATCATAGGAACTGCAAACGAACAGCATCTGCTAGCTGGCGCAGTTTACCTTAAAAATTAACAGGCGCGCTGATTGGGATGCATAAATGGATTATGTCATATTAAATTGAACTTTGAACTATCCACTGCAG
Source organism: Danaus chrysippus (assembly GCA_916720795.1). Lineage (NCBI taxonomy): Eukaryota > Metazoa > Arthropoda > Insecta > Lepidoptera > Nymphalidae > Danaus > Danaus chrysippus. The sequence goes on along the minus strand of CAKASE010000074.1, from coordinate 11,030,953 downwards.
CCAAAATAAGCCGTTATATAATACTTGATGTAGAAATAAAAAATTCACGTCGCCGTTTCTTATCGAGCTTGTTTAAGCGTTTTTAAGGATTTCCTTTATAAGATTACGAATTAAAATCAAGAGAAGCCTTAAGAATTCTTGATCGCTTAATTGAATTTTTTTACTTGAGGATACACTTCTAAGCTATAGACATTGAACCCAAAACATTTAATAAGTAACTTTATGTAAATATTTCTTTTATATGTATAGTTCTAAATTCAAATATAGGTACTTAAGATAGCATAGATTAAATATTTTATATTAATATTTTTCCAGAGTTATGCCGCGTCAGCCCCTCAAAAGCCGTCGTCAGCGCCCCCTCATACGACTCTGCAGCGGTCCGTTCGTGCATCAGGACCAGCTAGGGTCATACCGCGGTTCCACTTCCCCAAAGGAAGACCTCCGCCCGCCCATCAACAGGATCACGCGCTACACAAAGTACAGAGCGCCTTCGCAACCTTCCCCAACAGTCAGGTCAGTTGAGAATTTTGGTATGATACAATTTAACTAACAATTAATTTAAAATTTAATACAATTTAAATAACAGTCGTGGCCTAATGGTTAGAGGGCTCGCCTCTCGTTGCCGAGAGCGCGGGTTCGTTCCTGGCCCGGGCAAGTACCAATGTGATTTTTCCGAGTCATATGTACTTTCTAAGAATATTTAGACATCACTGATTTATGCTGATTCCCAAAAAGAGGGTTGATGTCAGGCAGGCGGCCGGTCGTTAAATCCGATTAGCCAAAACTATTCACAACATGTAAGGCAGACCCTGGCTATAGCCGGGAAATTGCCAGGTAGAAGAAGACAATTTCATACAGAAATCTCTATCTCTCTCTCTCGCTCTCTCTCTTCCTTTTGTCTTAGTTAGTGACGTTTTCGTATAGATTTCGCCAATGTCATATGCCGTTATACTGAACTATATGTAAAGAGGGATTTGTGAATGAACAAGATTGCGAATCATACAGAAATCAAATCTAGCTTACACCTTTTTGACATTTATAACTGTTACTGCGTGACACGTGTCATTTTGACGTAAAAAAACGTATTTTTTGAGTGTTGTTATAAATATTTTAATTTATCTCCTCTTTTTTCCAAATTTTAATACCGTCAGTTTTATTTAGTTTTAAGAATTTTAATTTAAGTTGATATATTCAAATGTAATCCGTTGTACATCTTGAGAGATTGTCAATGTTGTTTTAAATAGACGTCCTTATTTCCCAAAAGACAAAAGAGGTTTAACATTTCATCGAAAGCATATTTTATTAGCATTATTATTAGAATCACTCAAGAGGCACTTGATTAATAATAAATTTGCTGAACTTTAAGACTCTGGAGTCTATCAAAAGGAACTTTGAAATATTAAGTACTTTGTACAAAAGCTTTTTGACATTACATAATGCAGCGGAAAATCAAACTAACTTCAAATAAAGTATAAAGGTCAGCAATATGTTATTTTTTAATAACAAAAAGCTGTTTAAAAAAAATATTAAATTGGCTTTGACCCAACTAATAATTTATTGTCCATAGACAATATAGAGATAGAATATTCATTCACAAACACTAGGGACCGTCTTGTTATCTATTCATTCCAAAATGAATGCCAAAATTCTTCATCATTCGATTGCTATTTGATTCTTCCCTATATTAAATGTCTCTGTCTATAGATTCTGGGGCGATTGTTAAAATAGCTTCGAGCAAGATTGAGCCCAGTTAACTAAGAAAATCTTTTCTTATTATAAAATCTTGATTTTCCAACTAAAAGAAATCAACAGATTCTTAGAAACTTCATTACGGATATATGATAATTTAAGCAATAAACAAGTAGGATATACAGGGTGACTGGTGAATTACTATCAATATTTAAGGAGCATACTCGGTACATGATTCTCATTCGAATTATGTAAAAAAAAATAGGCACTTAATTTTTGACAAAATTTCCGTATAAATAAGTAAAGTGTTGACACGTTCCAAGTGTTCAAGTGTGGACGCGTGCGGCGACGTGTTGATACAACACCACGTCACGACATGCGTATGTGTGAGTGTCAGTGTATACCTAATCTGTAGGGTGTTCATACGATGCGTAATTAATTACATAACTTTTGGTTAACTTTACTTAGAAGTTTATTAATATTTATGTTATATTAATTTTTATTTTGTCATATATGATCGTCAAATATCACGTCCTCAAATATCGATAGTAATTCACCAGTCACCCTGTATATCATACAAATCTTTATCTAAAATCTTTGATACTTTAGCTCCATAAAAGATTTAATCGCCAATTAATAATTGTCATAGATATGTAGATATATGAAATACCAAAGTATAATTAAAAAAACAAGGCCATAAACTATTGATACCCTTATTTTATTCAAAACAAAAACAATGTCTGGATCACATAAATATGTGAATATGTCCTTATTAATTGACCTCGGCATCGTCATCAGCCTGTCAGAGCCCACTGCTGAGCAAAGGCCTCTTCTCACATGGAGAAGGTTTGAGCATTAATCACCACGCTAGCTCAAGGACGGGTTTGTGATTTCAAACTTATAATTGTGAAATTATAAGTCCAGGTTTCCTCACGATGTTTTCCTTCACCGTCTCACAGTAGTGTCTAAATACTCTTAAAAAGTACATATGACACGGAAAAATCCTATTGATACTTGCCAGGATCGAACCCGTGCCCTCGTACACGAGAGGCGGGCGTTTAACCATTAGGCCACTACTATACTATACAGACCAAATATCGATTATACATCAAAATATTTAAGATAGTGACCTAATACTAATAGTATAAACGCTAAAGTTTATGAGCCTGTACCGATGTACGGGTGTTTGATAATGTTTATGGAATTGTGGATGTTTGTTGCTATTTAACTAAAAATATATTAAATTGATCTTGATGAAACTTTACAGTAACGTAGGTCAGACATGAGAATGAGATATAGGCTATTATTTATTACAAAATTCGATACATTTACTTTAGGACCAGAGAATAATAGTAGTATTGTGAATTGTCATGTGAACCACACATTGTAGATTTTAATGCCGTTTTGCGTGCCATATTTTTGGTTTAACATTTTATGCATTTCTCTCTGATCCTTTCAAAAGTCCACAAGAACTAAGTCAGGCAAAAACTCTGTAGAATAATATTAGTAAGTATTGTTATATGTCAAATTGAATCGAAACAAAAAATTACGAAAGCAACGGTCAAAATATCCTTTCAATGAAATAACGAAGCATTTACGATTACGTGGATTAAGAAAGAGATATGTATTATAGTGGTTTAAATAAAAAATTAATCGTAAATATATTTCTTACCATATCGTCGAAAACATTTTTCTCTAGACCTATCATGAAAAGAAATTAAAATTATCTGTTAGGCCATTGAAAGTAGACTGTTTGTCTAGACTCGAGACACTAGACGTTGTTATCTGAGGTTTCTCATTCAATTTATCTTCTAGAGTTTTATTAATACATACAAACACTTTTTCCTTAATGGAAAATATATTTTTCAAATCTATTTCGTATATTTTACGGAAGTTTTGTCAAAAATTAAGTACCTATTTTTTTCACATAATTCGAGTGAGAATCATGTACCGAGTATTCTCCTTAAATATTGATAGTAATTCACCAGTCACCCTGTATAATCCTTTTGTTAACAACAATGGTATTATATTTCGTACGTGTATCTCAAGCTAACATTTTATGCGGACCTACATTACCGGCTTTTTAAATATTTAACTTGCTCTCGTTTCCAAACTTTGGAATATAAAAAAATTGTTTAAAATTTTTCGTGCTTATTAAACATTCATTTGGATAAAAGATTTTAAATTTTATTATCTTTTAAGTGCCTTCATATAAGTTATTAATAATTTTTATATGAATTGTATTTAGGGCGTTTTTGAAATTTGGTAGTGAGATAAAGCAAAATATTTTGAATTCTTACGGCGTACTTGGAGGCTGACTGATTCATTATATGATTTTACAATGATATATATTATTTTTTCTTATTATATTAGGTTCTCTAATGTCTTTCGTATAAATAATTTCTTGGTTTAATGGATTTGATGTCCCTGTCTGTCACTTATGAAGTCAAAAGAAATATATAATAAAAACAAACAAATAATAACAAAATAATCTGCCAATGATGAAAATTAAATCCTGCTTTAGTATTTATATATATTTCTACACATACAAACCATTGTCAATATAGTAAAGTCGCAATAATTACATGAATTAAGAATAGTCGATGCCTATACTTCCCCGCCATAATAAGCCGCCACAGATTATATAAATAAAACGAAGAAACTGCATCATGTTATTGGGATCGCTGGCGTACAGCCAATGTCCAACATGCCTTGCCCTGTTATTCTCGGTACCCTATTCTGCTTCAATGCGTCAAAATTACTACAAAATATATATTCAATAGTTTAAAATATTATGACTTATATATATTTTTAATACCAACTAAATCTTTGACAAACTTCTAGAACGAATCTTCATTAACATCCAAATATTTATATACATATATCTCGAATAAAATATGTATATATAACAATTTTAATATAGCAAGATATAAAACCTCTTAAGAGCTCTCATAGAGTTATATAAGTGAAATAATCACAAAACAACTCGCATACTCTAGTACGTGAATTAAAGAATCTACACAATACATGAGTGTTGTTCAGCAGACGCAATTACTTCACTTGCAATTAAACGATGCACTACTGAATGGTGATTTAAAATCTGACGTAAAATGACTGAAATTGCTCTTTTATAGTACATAGAAAATAACATAAAGTGGCTTTCTATTTAACTATTTCTACACTTATACTGGCTCCATACACTTAGATATTCTGTTTATTATGAATTAATATGTATTAAGTAAATTACAAATAAAATTCAACCCTGCCAAAATTCCAGCTTGTACCTTTATTATTTACGAATTGAAAAAATGTATAAAAAGGTACCTTAATATTGGTAAAATTTTAAGTTAAAATCGCGTAGTACATCCGAAAAATATTAGTCTCAGTTAAATATTTTTTCATACTAAATATAATTCTCTGTCAGCAATTAAGACATGTTTTATATACCTTTAGTCACTAAAGTTTAGTGTATTGTCGTACATAGGTTCTAGAAGTTTTCATGAAAATAACTTTAAGAATTAATTAATATAGGTTTTGTTAAATGTCTTTAACAAAAGAAAATGAACTCGTTTGTAATAGGTATTAGATAACACGGAACCTTTACCTTTGACGATTTAATTGTTTTAGCAATTTGTTTCCAATCGCTTCCATCGAATTCGTTTAATTATTCGATGGTATTGATGCTGACTTAATTCCCAAGGATTATATATTTGTACCAAATTTGTTGATTTAAATGTTCAGAATTAAATTGTATTATATATTAAGTCGAATCGCAATTAATTTAACTCATATTATATTTCAATGTTGATACATTAATCTTATCTGTATTTTAACCAGTTCACTATACATGGATAGTTTCATAAATCTTAGGTAATGGTATACACGTATGTATATAAAAAAAATAGAACCTGTGATTAGTTTTGATAACTACTATTAGTAACTGTACTGAATGCTATTAATAGGAAAAAAGCCTAATACAACATTTATAATTATAAATAAAATGAACTCTTATGTAAATTATGCAACTACACGTCATTTTTTATAAAAATATGTTGTGTACTTTATAAATTTAATTTTGTTACTTGAAATGTGATATCGAACATTTGTAGACAACATTTGAAAAATATCTTAAAATTCAAAATAGTCTCTAAAAGTTAGTTAAATCTTTTTGCATTATTTCAATGTCAAGCTTAAAAAAATCTTTTTTTTATATGTACATAATATTTCATAAGTATTTTCAAGATGCTTAACCTCTTCTAATTATATGAGTATAAATATTAGATAATAAATTTAATATAAGTCATAAAAACACAAATCTGTTTACATTCCTCATGAGACTGCTATCGTCCTTGTCATTTCAACTTTTAAGTGATCATTAAAACTTGCTTACGATCTTAATGAAACAAAAATCGGTGTCAAAGTGATAGGACTTTATATTGCTGTCAAAGAACACGATTCCTTACAATATTTAATATCAATTTAATTGTTTGATAATCTTAATTTTACACACAATTATATAAATCCTAAAGAGTATTATGAATGTGCAAAATATTTTGTATATTCACATTGTAATTAGGTACATATATGCGATATTATTACAGATAAAATATCCGAATGTCTCATTATCTGACGTGGGAGACTTCTCACGGATATACAACACTATTGTCAGACGAAAAATATGTATTTGTTTCTTGTCTATGGTCTAACTTTAATTATAGATAAAATATATTTTTAATATGCTACCTACTTCCTGGTGATTACCGGGGATTTTTAAGAATAAATACAATATGCTTAAAAGTTAACGACTGTCGAATCTTGATGTCTTCTATATTTTCACATTTAAATCCTATATTATTTTGAGACGTAAGTCGCGTATATTAACTTTTTTTAATAGATATTAATATTCCTTGAAGTAAAATCATTCACAAGAAGATTACTGAGATTCAAATCGAGATCAAATTTTAATTTTTATGTTAATCTCGAACGAAATTTAATTAAGGTGCTCTTTCATAAAATATTGGGTTAAAAATTCGCATTTTTTGACATGATCTCAGTTTCACAATTATATTGTTTGAAAAACAATAAAAAATATATCGAAAATAAAATTCAGTAACCGCGCAAATTGGTTTGTTTTTTCAAAAATAAGGTCAAACAAACTGTCTATTCTTACTTCTATTACGACTCTCTCCTACAAAACTTTTAATAGGCTGACCTCCTTTTATTGATGACAAAGCATGTATGAACAGACGACTCTGTAAACATTTTAGATGTTATATAATGATATTTGCATAAAATAAGATTGCTTGAACTAATTTGATATTGTTGCATCATTTCATTTCTCATTGTACACGAAAAAAGGAAGAAATAAATTTAACACTATGGACTACAGATTAAAAATGGCGGTCTTTTTGACAAGTGGGGATTTCTACAATATAATATTTTTAGGGTTTTGTAACCAAAACGTAAAATCGATCTCTATAGAGCGTTTCTCATGCAACATGATGGATAGTTGAAATTTTGACAGATATTGTGTTTCTGTGGCCACTATAACAAAGAATACTAAAGGAATGAAATAATGTAAATATTTAACGTAAAAATCTTGTTTCTTACATAGACAATGAAAGAAACAATTTTTATTATAGTTTTCTTAGTATTTAGATAATGGTATGAAACCCTTCATGAGTTCGCCTCAAACTTGACTTACTACTTACATGTCAAAGTATCAAATAGCGTACATTAAAGTTTTTGTATAAATTTAAGATTAAATATATATTCTTTTTGGTGAATTTTCTTATATTATTTTATTTATATTCTCATATGAAGACACTCAACAGCGGTCATTGAACTTAAAGTGCCACCGATTTATATATAGACGTCATCACACAAAAAACAGTCCTTGTCAGAAATTTACTTCACCATTAAATATGAGTAACCTTTAACTTAAAATAAAAGAATATCATTCGTCACAATTCATATATGGTTTGGAAATAACGATGCCCGAATACAAAAGGTTAAATGCTCTTCCTTAAACCATTTTCGTTAATATCCGGTAAAATACTCGTATTAAAATGGAAACTATTTACAAGTATATAATTATATATATAGTTAAACTTTGATGCACAAACTATATGTATATTCACATATTACTTGAATGGTGAAGATATTTGAACAGTAAATACTGTGACTACTTTCTTCCAAAAGAAGCAAGTAGCATGGGTCAGGCTGTGCCCTACTCCCTGCGGCCTGATGTTCAGATAGCAAGACGTATATTTGACCTAAAAACTACTCCTCAATCAACTACACTGAGGCTAACCTATTGATGTCAGCTTAAAAACTGTTTCTTGACAGTTTTTCGTAATATTTGACATAAGAAATGGTCTTAGATAATCATATTTTTTTTATTCGATGATAAATCAACGATTAATGTATCACGCCATCTGTAAGATTTTTAAATAGAATAATTTTGGTTATATATAAATTTATTGATATTATTTGTTAAATATGTATAATATATGTTATTAGTATTATTATTCACATTTTTTGTAGGTATTATATAAAAATCTCTCTTAATTTTGTAAATGAAAAATAAATTGGTTTTTAATTGATTGAAATGAAGAATAAATTGATGGCATATACAATATGTAATATTTCTGAAAATAAAATATATATTTATTTAATCAGATTCATGTTTAAGAATATGACAGAAATACAAACCAACAATGGTTAACGAAATTTATTTAGTCTGTTTGAAATAAATTCACGTATTCATCCAAGCTTTTGTAGTATTGATATTAAAATGGCACTAATTTTCTTATCAGAAAAATTCCTAAAGCACTGCTACATGTGATTTTTCGCATAAAATAATAGTAATGACAAATGAATTATTTTACAATTTCCACACAGTTTCTCTGAATGTCTTTCACATTCAAAGTCAGCGTTTAAGATTTCTCCTCTTATATTATTCACAATCACTATCTTCATCTCTACATACGAGATGTTAATTTAAAATCTCATCACGTCCGAACATCGCTTTTATCTTGTTCTGATTGCTAATGAAGTTTTAATACTTGTAACACGATTTAAATGATGATGGGCGTAATATATTTTTAAGCTATGGCTTCATTCACACTGGAATCGTGGAATATTTTGCCGATGTCAACGTTTTTATTTGTTGGACGAAATATTAATATTTAAATTAAAAAAATGACAGCAATGTTTGACAATAATGAAGTAATTCACATTAATGAAGTTGAAGTTGTTAATTTAACAGTAAGTTTCTGGTTTAAAAAAAAAAACAATAATTCGTGTTTTCTCTGCACAGTACTTTAGATTATATTATAAAACATTCGATTAATAATAATACTGTCATTAACAAAATATTCAAGTGTGAATGAAGGCATACCATAAATTAAAAAACTGCCTAAGATTATTAAATAAACATTGAATATTACAATATAAATATGATATATAATTTTATGTGTCTAAACTTCAACATAACGTCGTACAATCGTGATCTAACATATCTATTTAGAAAACTGTCGTTGTTTCAAAAATATTAAATATAAAAAAATTCAATAGTGTTTCTACAGATTTCGTTGATTCAAAACTAAAGAAACTTAACAATTTTATCCATATATATTTATATATAACCACTAATAAGATCTGCTTTAAAATTGCCAGCCGTTTTCATATAACCACAGTTTAAACATAATGTTTTAATAGCAATTATCCCTTTAGTAAATCAAATCAAGTCATTCTATACATTTGTATCATCATAATAATACTACTGTAATTCCTAATACTATATTTTGAACCTGTGAATTTAGTTATATCGTCTATTCAACCATATCAATCTGCTGCGCCCTTGAGTCCCCATATTCCAATCCATCGTTTCCCTAACTCACGGGGTCATTGACCGCGGAAGTGGGTCACGACGCTTTGCTTATTTATAGCGAATGGGCTACTTAGTGAATATTACGTAAGTTAAGGAAATGTTTCTAGCCGCTTTGTATAGATAAAACTATTACCATCTCTAGTGATGGACACAGACGTAGTATCCCACCTCCTTGGTAGTAATAGTTAGCAAAAACTTACAATTAAAACCTTTTAGCGGTAAAATAATGAAAAAAAAAGTCATATGAAACTATTCTATTTGAGTTTAGTACATATTAACGATTAATTTACTAATCACAATAAAGAGGTTTTATGTGTTTCATTTGTTAAATTTTTATGACAAAATATGTACATATGTATAAACAAAATATGTTAGATATACTTTACCCAAAAAAGTATGTATAATATTCATGAGTAGACAAAACAAAGAAAGATGTAGGAAAAATATTTTGATACACAGAAGTGTATCCATAGATTAACGAGGAGTTCAAATATGACAATTATAATACCGAGTATATTGTTATACGACACGTGTCAGCGACCTATATACTTGACGGAAGTCACAGGCCACCCGCGGGACTTGAGTGACCAAGACAACTTGCTATGCCATTTGTTATATTATCACCATACAAATAAGACATGATTTCCCATAAAACCTACGTAACCTAGCTGACAATGTTTTGTGTTACTGTAAATGTCTTTATTGTTTTCAAAACAGAGTTTAAAATTCCATCGAGCATTCACTGTTTACAATCACGTATTTCGCATACGTGTGGGACAAGGATGCTTTGTAGACTTGTGGAATAATAATTATTTTCTAATAATACGTATTTATGTATAGATTTTGAAAGTACATAATCGTGTACAAATATGTGGATTTATATGTTCAACTGCTTCCAATTTAGTTGTTTATTATATGTATTTTAAATTAAATGTTGGGTTTCTGTTCAGAAATTTACTTACCTACATAATGTATAGTCTTAAAAGAAAACATGAACGGTTTTATAAACTTTACATGATAATAAAATTCAGTTTTAAAATAGTTACGTAGAATAATCAATACAAAAGTAATTTTATTAAAATCTATGTATCTGTAAGCAAATGGAAACTAATCTAAATATATTTTTTTATTCCCAGGTCCCCCGAGAAAGCTTTAAACATATTGTGAAAGCGTGCGAGTGTCCACTGTATTGGAAAATGCCGCTGTTCCTAGCCACGCAGCAGAAACTAAACGCCGCTGTTGACGGACACAAATATATCGACTTTTGGAGAGAGTAAGCAATCCCTAGTTGACATATGTCACATTTAATATTGACGAGCGAATATTTGAGCTTAAATTTTATATAAATGTATATTCTTGAATCGCTTTTGAATCATTTAAATGCACAGATTATATAATAATGATGCTGCAATAATAAAAATCGGTTTATAAACAATGGATTCATATTTTTATTTAATAAATTCAAAATACGTACATATAATACTGACCTGATTTAGTATTTAAATGATTAATATTCTTTTTACGAAAATAGCTTCTTTATTTCTACGATAAATAATTAGGATTATACAACTGACTAATTATAATGGATTTTATCATAGACTTTTTATACCACGTCGAATGATGAAAATACTTATAGTTACATCGAATTGCTTTCTAATATCTAGATATTAAAAAAAATATAATTAAATTCTTTTTTGCCTATATTATATTATTTTTTATGTCTCAGGATGACAACCCAATGCCACGACCAGGCCTCCCGGTTCGTGTATATCCTGACCCGGGGTAAGAGCAGCAGTCTGACGCCAGAAGACTTCGTTCCTTTGGTCCAAGACGTAGTTGACACCCACCCTGGACTATCATTCCTAAAGGAAGCCACAGAATTCCACTCCCGATACGTACATACTGTGAGTCGATTTAAATTATTACATACAAATATAAATAAAACAAAAAAATAAATTCTAATATAGATTATAATAAACTTGAACTTCATTTGTCATTATGATTTCGTCTTAAGTTTTTATATTATTAATTCAAAACACCAAAACTTTTATCATTTAAACTTGGTGTAACATTTCAAGTATATAGTTTTGCTACAAGAACATATTTTGAGCAAATATTTTTCTTCAATACCAATAACTTAGAAAGTAATCCTTGGAGAGGTGTATTGGTAAAACGGCGATCATGATACTTTTGAACATTGTTTACGAAATGTTAAACCTTTCTCTGATATATAAACGAAACAGTATACAGGGTGACTGGTGAATTACTATCAATATTTAAGGAGAATACTCGGTACATGATTCTCATTCGAATTATGTAAAAAAAATAGGCACTTAATTTTTGACAAAATTTCCGTATAAATAAATAAAGTGTTGACACGTTCCAAGTGTTCCAACTGTGGACGCGTGCGGCGGCGTACTGATACAACACCACGCCGCCGCACGCGTATGTGTGAGTGTGTGTGTATACCTAATCTGTAGGGTGTTCACACGATGCGTAATTAATTACATAACTTTTGGTTAACTTTACTTAGAAGTTTATTAATATTTATGTTTTATTAATTTTTATTTTGTCATATATGATCGTCAAATATCACGTCCTCAAGTATCGATAGTAATTCACCAGTCACCCTGTATACATAGTAAAAATATAATATACTTTAATATTATTTTCCATAGATAATAAAATATCAAAATTTTTATTTTATTTTTTTAATCTGTGGCCCTTACCAGTAAGAAATAAGCACAATATATTCTGCCAATATCACTTAAAACAAAATATTTAATTATAAGCAAAACGAACTTTTAAATCTAAAGTTCCTAATTGTGACTTCAGCTTCTGTTAAATATTATTACATTCCTAAGTTAATGCCGAATCATATCTTTTTCTACACGACACTGGCAGAATATACTGTGTATATCTTTGCACGGATGGAGGCCGTATTCAAAAAAAAAAAACAAATAATTAAACTTTTTTATATGATACCCGCTTTCAGGTGATCGCTAGGATATTTTACTGTGTGAACCGAACTTGGTCTGGAAGGATATCCATACCAGAATTGAGGAGGTCCAACCTGCTGCAGGTTATACAGCTGTTAGAAGACGAAGAGGATATTAATCAAGTGACGCAATACTTTAGGTAATTACTATTACTTAATAAAACACATACATACAGTGCCGGCGTTAGAGGGACTGATACCCAAGAATATTTTGGCGCCCACTTGAAGAAATCAAAATCGTGTATTAATTTTTTTCTGAATCATTTGAACACTGGACGTGTATTAAGAAATCTATATTCCATCTTTCCTAACGCCGGCACTGCATACATACTTATATTTCAAGATGCTTAGGTATAATTTCAAACAGACTATATCTATACTAATATTATAAAGCTGAAGAGTTTGTTTGTTTGTTTGTTTGTTTGTTTGAAAGCGCTAATCTCCAAAACTACTAGTTTTATATATAAAATTCTCGAGTCCTGATGTTAGACAAAGAACTCCTCCGAAACGGCTTTACCGATTTTTATCAAAATTTATATGTGTATTCAGTAGTTCTTACAATCAGCTACTGTCTATTTTTCATACCCCTAAGTGATTAATACTAAGGGTTGTTCACCCCTAAAATATTTTTAAAAATTTTTTGTTTTTATTTTTTGTAATGTGCCATTAAAATATACATACAACACAACAATTTTACTTTTTAAAACCAATCCCTGATTTTTATATTACAAAGCAACGTTTTCCGGGTCAGCCAATAGATTATAAATTTATACTATTACATAATTGAAAGGCATTTAAGGTTTTATGATTTTTTTTTATCAGCTTGACTATTATCAATAACCCTTCTATAATTGCTGTTTTTTAAATATTCCTAATATATAATGTAATATATTATTTTCTTCCAGTTACGAACATTTCTACGTCATCTACTGCAAGTTTTGGGAGTTGGATAAAGACCACGACCTGTTTATTGACAGACACGATCTGGCGCGGCACAACGATCACGGTAAATATAAAAAGTTATTATGTATCTTAATTAAATATACATTTTATATATAAATGAATTATTTCTTGCAAATTATTGACCTTAGCCGCTTGATAGTTTAATACTTTCAAAGCATGAAATCTTGCAACACCGAATCTAATTCTAAACGTCATTGCAAAAGTCACTCGTAAACCTAAATATTAATACTCAATAATACATAAACGTTAAATTTTAGTATACAGGGTGACTGGTGAATTACTATCGATACTTGAGGACGTGATATTTGACGATCATATATGACAAAATAAAAATTAATATAACATAAATATTAATAAACTTCTAAGTAAAGTTAACCAAAAGTTATGTAATTAATTACGCATCGTGTGAACACCCTACAGATTAGGTATACACACACACTCACACATACGCGTGCGGCGGCGTGGTGTTGTATCAGCACGTTGCCGCACGCGTCCACACTTGGAACACTTGGAACGTGTCAACACTTTATTTATTTATACGGAAATTTTGTCAAAAATTAAGTGCCTATTTTTTTTACATAATTCGAATAAGAATCATGTACCGAGTATTCTCCTTAAATATTGATAGCAGTGGCGGCTGTACCTTAAGTGCACTCGTGCGCTGAACCACCAATTCAAAAAATTTAAAAATTACAAAATATTCCTTCATCTTTATTTTTATATTACCATCTTAATATTTATTTTTTAAACATATAAAAACGTATAAAAAATTAAATTTTCTAATTATGGTCAAAAAGTTTGAGCGCTTTACTAAACTCAATCGTGCGCTTCGGCGAGTGCACGAGGACTGCTAATACATCTTGTATGAGATACGCATTAATACGCCTGGCGCGTGAAACAAAAGATAGTTCATAGAAATGTACCGAGTAACGAGTCGGTTCTCGAGCGCCGCACGAGCGGCCGAAGATTACCGAGAGCACCCGATGTATGACGGATTGGGCCATGATTGACATCTCGTTATGTTTTGTTGCATTTTATAATTTTAATATTTTAGTAAAGTGCACCACCGGTTCGATTACCCACCAGCCGCCACTGATTGATAGTAATTCACCAGTCACCCTGTATATATTAACTAATGTACCAAAGGAACTAGGAGTAAAGAAAAAAAAGTTAGATATACAGCTTTTTTGAAGAATATTTTTTCTATCGTATGTGTCAATAATTTCACTAATAATCTATTACCAATCCTTAAACTATCTTGTTTAAAAAGAGAAAAGTAAAATTTTTATGCCCATAGCTTGGAAAACCTAACCAACCAATTATCTGAGATATTTATAATTAGTATATGATTTGACGAGATCTAAGACCTTCCCGAGTTTTTATTTAAATAAAACTAATGTTTTCAGATTACCAAACGTTATTCGTTTCGATTGCTTAACAGCAATCGTAATTACTTTCAGCCGAGATGAAAATCTCATTTTTAAATCATAAGATAACGCGTAGTGGTCCGAAAATATTAGTTTTATTCAGTACTAGCTTTCCGAAGTCAGCTTCGCCCGCGTGGAGTTCGGTTATATAACATTACCAACAAAACCTTTCAAACGTCTGGGATAAAAACTATCCTATGTTCTTTCTCAAGGTCAACTCTATCTCTGTACTAAATTTCATTAACATCAGTTCAGTGGTTTAGACGTGAAAGCGTTACAAACAGACAGTTACTTTCGCATTTATAATATTAGGAGGGATATTATCTGTTAGTAATATATATAATCTGTGCCCACTTTCAGCATTATCAAGTCGTATGATCGAGCGAGTGCTGTCTGGTTGCGTGACCCGCGGGAACCAGAACCGCCTCACAGCAGATGGTGAGCCGAGGATGTCGTACACGGAGTTCGTGTGGTTCTTACTGGCTGAGGAAGATAAGACTCACCCCACCGCTATTGAGTATTGGTTCAGGTATGATAATAATAGCTATTAGCTAATATATGTACTTTATTGTTGGGATTATAAGGTCCTTTTTTGGGTAAGACAATGTTTTAATCACGTTTAAGTCCTACTTAGTCGTATAAAATAACTTAATTGAAAGGCACAACTAATTGCACATTGAAGTTTTTGAAACGTTCCGTTAAGAATCCCTGGAGAATTACTAAGTATTTTTCGTCATTATAAACCTGCATTTTACAGGCCTGATGTAAAAAAAGACTTAATCATATTCATGTAAAAAGGCGACTCATGGTAGCAAAAAATCCTTCAATATAATCTGTATGAAGGTAGCAAGCGCATGGCGTTATCTAAGTTTACCTAAATTTATTACGTTGCCATCTAGAAACCTTGTTGGATCCATCTAGGAATTAATCAACTGAACCACATGATAGTTAAAGATGAGTTCTCCTCCCCAATACTATAAAAGGGTGCAAGAAACATTGTTTTCGACAAACCGGTGGGATTCTATTCTTTACAGACAATATATAATTTGTCGTTTTGAGGAGTTAGGGAAAGTTAAACAGGACGTTCAGAGATTTCAATACCAAAAATACTTTATATGTAGGTACATAAAATATTTGTTGCAACAATTCCCAAAATAATCTAAATAATTTCATACAACGTATCGTGTTAAATATTAATTACAGTCGTGGTGTAGAGGAATTAAAAAGGTGCACGCCAACTGTCAAAAGACAATTTTGACACGTAAATGTCATATTAAGTTTTATGTTAGCCACGCACGTTACAGTATAGTTATGCAAGTAAAGACTTACTCAAGTATGTATACGTAACGTGTTTTACCGGTATTAGATTAGGTACCTGAAACATACAAATTTTGTGGGGTCTTAAGAAATTTTGTCATGAAATCACACTATATAGGATTTTAATTTAAAATACGAAAGAACTATACCAAATATAAAAGTATCCATATAATAGTGTTCTTATCCATAAAATAGTGTTCATAAAAAAATATATGTATTTAAACAAATAACAAAAACATCAAATTCCACAATAAAATTTTGCATCATGAACTTTATTTAAGTCGTTTATATATTGTGAGTTTATTTTCGTTTCTTCTACAATTTCCATTCATTCTAGATGCATGGACCTTGACGGCGATGGGTACATCTCTATGTATGAACTGGAATACTTCTACGAGGAACAGATGCAAAGGATGGAAGCCATCGGCATAGAAACGCTGCCGTTTGTCGACTGTTTATGTCAGGTATGAAAAAACAACACTGTTATCTATCTATCCTAATGTCAAAGTCATAACTGTCAAACTTTTTTTGCTTATAAAAAATATTTTTTTTATAGCCTTATAAACAGTATATTTATATATTATGCCAGTGTCATATAAAAAATATATTTTATATTTTACCAGATGTTAGACATGGTACATCCGGCGGAGCAAGGTAAGATCACTCTGTCAGATCTGAAGAAGTGCAAGTTGACGCCGATCTTCTTCGATACATTCTTCAATCTGGAGAAGTATCTCGACCACGAACAGCGAGATCCATTCGCCACACAGAGGGATTCTGATTGCGAGGTTAGTTATATACTGGACATACATTATCTGTAGTAAAATAATTTCTTTATTCTTTAACAAGCTTTCCGCCCGCAGCTTCGCCCGCGTGGCGTTCGGTTATATCGCGTTTCCAAGAGAACATTTCAAAAGTCTGGGATAAAAATACCCTATTTTCTTTCTCAAGGTCAACTCTATCTCTGTACCAAATTTGATTAAAATCTGTTCAGTGGTTTAGGCGTGAAAGCGTAACATACAAACAGATAGAGTTAGTTTCGCATTTATAATACTAGTAGGGATAAAATAACCAATATAATATGATTTTTTCAGATGTCGGAGTGGGATAGATTCGCGGCTGAAGAATACGAGCTTCTGGTAGCCGAAGAAGGTGGCAGCGACGCGCAGGACCAGATGTGAGTATAACAATCAACATAAAATTAAACCTTAATAACTTCACATAACGTTTATTTCTCTTTGAAAACAGGCGTTTGTGTTTATATAAGGATACAGGGAGGAAGTGTTTAAATCGTTATGGCTTACAAGGATTTAGATCACAAGTTTAATTACTATGGTAAAGTAAATATATATGTATAAAGCACTAGAGTCTAGACCATAGACTATTGAATTTTGGCGCACTCGTGCTCACAGAGCATCCTGATAGCACCATAGATAATAAACGCTAAGTACCACTAATATGTTCTGAATGCAATCCTGATTTAGGGAAATCATTGTAGGAAAAATTCATATCTCTATCTATTTAATCGCTATTTATTTATTTATATGTTTTATTTTATTATATATTTGTATCATTTAGTTGTCATTTATATGTATATTTTTTTATTTATTCTAATTTCTTTCATCAGGGAGGAAGACAGAACTGGCTATGCTAGGGTAAGAGTGTGTTGTATTGCAGTGTATGTAATGTGTTATGCTGCATTGAACCTTATTATATCGGAAAAAGAGCTATTTTTAAGCAAACGGCTTCCTTTTGCCTCCAAGGACATGTCAATAACTATCTAACAGAATCAATGAAAGAACATGAGCACTTTTGACATTTTTGTCACACGAACACGCACTTTCCGTCATGATTTCTGATGAAATACTCCAATTACGTCAAATTAAATGAACACCAGCTTAAAATGAGCCATACATTGTTGTTTGAGGATGCCATTTCACTGGCTTGGTCTGCCTTACTGATGAAACATATAATATACTCCCTGTAAATCTATTCCTCTCATCGACCTCACAGCTTCTGTTTGTAAATAATATAAATATTCATTGGCATTCATAGCATTAGCATGAGCGACTAACCCGACTTCAGTCCTGGAGTACTTTGCATTCAGTACATATAAAGTATTATATGTATATTTGAGTTAAACTAATTTATTTGTATGAATTCCAGCTCATACGATGAGACGGACGACGACTGTCTGTCGCCTAATGTAGATGACGTCACCAACACGGAGGCTATAGAAGACTCCAGTGTGGAGGAGTCTACTCTCAGTGAGGGGTTATCAGCTAGGGGTCGAGACCCCGTTATCAACAGGACCCCAGCCAGTGGGTTCGTCAACCTAAGCTCCATATATTCGATCGGCAACGAAAAATGGAACAAAAACCTCCCCGACAGAAAAGAAAAACCAATACCACCTGAAAAACCCGTCAGTTTGATGATGATGACCAACAAAATGGACAGATGCGGCCTCAACAACAGCTTCTTATACTCGCAACTGTTGAACACAAGCGGCGCGAGGGCGAAAGACCCGCCGTCATATACAGCGGCAACTAGCGGACATTTAGTTGATGATGTAAAGAAAACTCCAAAAACTGTGAAATCACCAACAAGCCCAGTGAACGGTGTTAGCAAAATATCAGACAATTACGAAAGGGCTGTCGCGGAGAGACTCAGCCCGCAGAGAGAGGCGGCGCGGTTGAATCGAAACGTGTTTAGTAAAGTGAATACCGGTGTAGTGTCTAGTAAAGTGAAAAAAACAAGGAACCAAGAAGACGATGAGGACTACGCTCGAGAGAGCGACGAGTGTTCCATATAGAGCATGTTGCCTCGCCACTGCGCGCTGCTATGACTTTGACACCAAAGAAGTGCAATAATGTACTCAGTGAGATGTTCGTTAATGTTATATCGGAACGTATCGTGGTTCGTGGTACGTGCCTTGTTTAATAATCGTGGACATTTCATAGATTCAAACCGTTCTTCACGGTGTGTTTTAACATCGCTTCGGATAGTCGCATTGTTTTCTTAGTATTATGGTCGTTTTACAAGGTTTTTTTTAGTGTAGCGAGTATAATCATATGCAAGTTTTTTTTACAAATAGTGAACTATTTAGAGGTACGTGTATAAGTAATATGAGAACACGTTTGTCATGAAGAATTGGATCATTTAGTCTAATCATAATGAACAAGATAAATAGATTCATTTAAGTATGAACTTTTTTGCGTTCCTCTAAATACATCACTATATTTAGTCTATGTTATTACGTCAAACCCAGTACTCTACGATAGTAATCTGTATCTAATAAATAGGATTGCGTTTGAACCTATATGTTCCTTTAAGAAGGATTTCTCACTATAAAACCCTAGATCGTACATCTGACGGTTATCTTGTTTTATCTATCTATGATTAACTATAATTTCTCACTGCCAAAAATATATTATTTTTTATTTACATACATTATACATAATTGTAATGCAAAAACATTTCTAAATAAATCAATCCGTCATCACAAAAATCATATCATCACTCCATCCACAGATAAATATTTTGGATACGAAAATTAAAAAGTAGATTAAAAACACCACCGCCATGCTTTTTTTAAATAATAAATTAGAAAACACGCACAGATATTAATTTAGATAAAATATTTTTCTAAATGGCCTCCTAAATGTTAATGCTAGATAAATAGTGTCAAATTAATACAATAATAATGATTTAGCACTAAATTAATTTAATTAAAACGTGTATGTAGATCTATCATATTTATTGCAAGTATTAAATTTTTTAAATATTTTGTGTAGTTTTGTATGAATGTAGTGAATAGTTAAAAAATATATATTCTTAATAACTCACCACGTAGCTATATGAGAATCTCATTTTTTATTGAAAATATATCTCAATTCAAAAATACTTTTTACGATTACATTTTTTGTCTGTGGATCCCTACTCCCAGAAAATGTTAAATTGTTTTGTTTATATTTCGTTATAATTTCAAACGATTTTATTTAATCGTCTTATTTGTTCTTAATAATATTTTACAATGTGTATTATCTGTTTTGTAATACCGGATATATGTACAAGAACGATCAGTATCAGCTGTAAATAAGCTTGTAAGTTGTAGATAAGCTAGGTCTTATTCTCTAGTCTACAGGGTGCTGAACAAACCTACAGATGGTCTACCCAGTGAAAACTTTAATATACACTACAGATACCAACGGCCAAAGAATCGGTTGTTTGAAATACCTATCGATGTTTATCACTTTTAGGTTATGAGTTGATTTTTGTTTAGATTAAAAGTTTTTATGATTGCGTTATTTTTAAGTTATAAAATTAGGTATGTTTATAATTACTATATTTGTAATTTAATGTACATTAATAATGTAAACGCGCCTAATTCATAACAATCTGACGTTACTAATGACTAGTCATTTCAATTTCTTCAACAAATCAATGAACTAACCAATCGTATTAACCAAAACTTATTCACGTATTTTTTTTTTACAAATTTTATAAAAACGTTGTAATTCTTAATATACTTTTAACATTCGATCTTGATTTTGTCGAAATCGATCATATTTATAGTTGATTTAGTTGTAATTTGTAGTTAAGTTTTTAAAACAAACTTGAATTGATATCGTTGAAGTTCGTTTGTATTTTAGTATATTTTATTAGTATTATGATATTTGTATCATTATTTTTAAGATGCAACTAATTTAGGTTAATAGTTAAAATGTCTTCAAGCGTGTGTTTACGTTTAGTTTACGATGTAACGAGAGGGATTTTTTCCAAATAGCACCTTAAATAAGGTTAGTTTTAATAGAATTGTAGATGGATACGAGTTAATGTTTGTTTGTACAATGTTTAATATTAATTTATTTTATAAGGCAAATTAAAGCCTAATATAAGCCAACGATATCTTCCAAGCGCCCCAATCGACATGTATGAGTGCCATTACAAACATAGTTAGTTTACTAAAGAAAACTTCTAATATATGAGTTTGAGAATTATTTTGAATTAGTTACTTGCATTTTGTTTTACGTCCTCACTATGAAATATATATGACAAATCATTTTATGATAAGTAAGTTAATTTTTCCAATATTTTATGGCTACTAAAACGTTTTTTAATGTTAACAGTTCGTAACTGATATAATAACGTTTCGATACGCGTATTTCGTGTCTCGTAATGATAATATTTAAAATTGTTTATGTCATTATTAAACTAATTGGGAAGATTTCAATGTTATGTATGTTTTACTTGGTAATCTTGCTCTCGATTATGTATTACACAATGTTTACTGTTTTGATCTTGTATGTAACTTAAAAAAATATTAGATTTAAGTGTACACGTCAGATTTTTACAAATGTTGGAAAAGTCAAAGACGTAGATTTGTTGTGTTTCAAACTACAGGTGACAGACCTAGTTAATTATCCTAATAAAGTACATTATGGTATTAATTAATTTAAAAGTTTTATTTGATTTAAACCCTAATTATATTTAAGTGACGTTTATATTGATAAGATTTCCGCCCTTTTATAATAGTTGTGTGTTCAAAGCGTTCTAAAACTGTGACAAAATAATAATCGATAGAACATAATAATATTTATGAATATTCATATTTATACTAAACAAATAATTTGAACCTAAATTTTGTTGATTTATACCGGTCTTTATTGATTCAGATCTTATATAATTAGCATTTTTATTTAATCATACCATCGGCAAAAGTAATGCGCATCATTTATGTCTATTTATTTATTTATTTATAAACAGATACTCCATCGGCTTATCATAATAGCTAACACAAGAATTACATGCACCAAGTATGAATCAGTATGATCATCCCTTATAGGTGTATACAACATTGTTTTTTTTTATTTATTTTTTTTTTACTAAGATACAGACTAAAGTATAAAACTAAGATAAGCAAAGCAAAATATGAACTAGACTAAAACAAAGTTAAAAACTAAGATCCAAAACTGGTAACAATATCAATCTATGAAAAAGTATTTGTAAAAATATGTACCACGGGTGGTTTAAGAGTTAGATGCCGGCTGAACTATAAAAATGAACCCTAATACTTATCGAATTTAGATAGAGCAATAAATAATACCCCATTAATTCTATATTCCTAACAAACTAGTTTTGTGAATAGATACACGTACAAATTTATTCATTTATTTTAACTCTGCAAACAACACTTTCAAATATGAACAACACATATGTCTGTGCAAAAGGGGTTTTGAAAAATGCAAATCCTTCAAATGTTAATAAATTTCAATATTTCAACCCTAGAATAAAACTCATAATATATAATAAGAAAATCAACTCATATAATCGACCTTTCTACCTCGTGAGTTGTCTTCTTCTACCTGGCAATTTTCCTAGCTTTAGCCAGGGTCTGCCTTACGTATTGTGAATAGTTTTTGGCTAATTGTTTTTACGACCGGTCACCTGCCTGACATCAGCCCTCTTTTGGGAATGCATTAATCAGTGATGTCTAAATACTCTTAGAAAATACGTATGACTCGGAAAAACCACATTAGTACTTGCCAGGGCCAGGATCGAACCCGCGCCCTTTAACCACTAGGCCACCACTGACTAAACCTGACCTCGTGAGTTGTGGCTAGTCCTTATTTAAAATTATAGATTTTAATTAAAGTATGTTGCATAGATTTTAAGAAAGTAAGAATACAAATGAACAACATTTAGTTTATACAAAATAGCAGTCTTGTGAATGCAGCATTGAAATTAGACGTCTATTTGACATTTATGTTTACTTTGTGACAGTTTTGAGTCTGGAGCCAAAATTTGACACAAGTCACAACTTTCATAACGTATGCGACCGTTTTAAATAAATAAATGTTATGGAACGTATTTCTCAGACCCAGTTTACGTACTGTTACTAAATCTTTATTTAAAAATATCGACATATTTAAAATGCCTTTTTATGCTGTAGCAAAGGGACGCACAGCTGGAATTTATATGACATGGCCGGATTGCGAAGCACAAGTAAAAGGGTTTCCAGGTGCCAGATACAAAAAGTTTGATTCTGTCTTAGCTGCCCAAGAGTTCATCACAACACAGGGTAATAATAAAGATACGTCTAGTAAAGCCAAACAAAATGTCTCGTCTAATGCTCCCAAAAATACTGCTAACCTCAAAAGAAATTTCTCTACGTCTACAACCCAACAAAATAATGACGATATTCCGAAGAAAAAATCAAAATCTAATCGGAAGTCTAAAAGCAGCAAAGATTCAGATTCGGAGGCGTCGGACGATTTAAATAATATATTAATCAAACAGATGAATGATATTGAAAAAAGGTTGAAAGGTTTTGGAAAAGGCGTTGATAAAATTATTAAAAAAAGCGCTAAAGGTGAACGTAAAAGTATACTGATTGAACCACAGGGTATGCAAGGTGCGAGTGATAATGGTGATGACTTTAAATTTGATGAAGATGGTTATGTTCAAGTGTATACTGATGGAGCTTGTTCATCTAACGGGAAGAATGGTGCCCGAGCCGGTCTCGGAGTGTTCTGGGGCGAGGGACACCCTTTAAATATTAGTAAACCAGTCTCTGGAAGAGCAACAAATAATTGCGGTGAAATCCAAGCAGCTACGGAGGCTATAAGAACTGCAATAGACAATGGAATTACTAAACTGGCCATAAATACTGACTCTAAGTTTCTAATAAATTCAGTTACCAAGTGGATTTCAGGTATATATGTCACTTTTTTTGCCTCTAATTAAGCATGTTGACTAAACAAAAAATTTACTTACATACATTACATTGGTTTAGTACATTAGTAAATTAAATAACAAATTTATTCTCAGGTTGGAAGAGAAAAGGTTGGAAACTAGCGTCAGGGGAGCCGGTGAAAAATGAAAAAGACTTCAAAGAGTTAGATAGTATTCAGAACAAGATTGATATTAAATGGATCTATGTTGAAGCACATCGAGGAATACATGGCAATGAAATGGCTGATCAACTGGCCAAGGCTGGAGCTGCTATGTATAATAAATAAATATTACTTTATTTATAACTAATTAAGAATAAACTTAATGAGTAAATGATTTGTTAAAGTTATGTATGTATTAAATTAACAATATTTCTTCAAACTTATTACTTGGATCGTTTTTCTCTTTAATAACAAAATATTTTTTCTGTTCTCTTTCAATGTTAACACTTCTGTTATATTTCAGAATTCTATTTAATTTAACTTGTATACTGACATTTTTGACTGTGATATAAATATAATTTAAGATTTTCCTCAAAATAAATAAATATTACTGAAATAGTCTAGGTATACATTGTGTGATGGTCATTTTGTTATCAACTTATTTTTAATTAGACTGCATTTTTGTTACAATATAAAAGTTGGAAGTTATTTGTACTAATATTTGATTTTCCCAGAAGAAAAAAATTGTAAAATATATGATCAGGTGAGGTCATTTGATTAAGATTAATTAAGAAACCAAATATTCAACCTTCACCTTGCAAAAATATATGAATTATGCTCAAAGGCAAGCTTTGTGTTTTCTGTTGCTATCTTTACCAGGTAACCTTTGGGATGTAAAAACAATCGCTACTTGTATTTCATGATGTTTTTTAGTGACTGCATAAAATGCAAAACTATTCTAACATAATTCTTTATATCAAAATATTTAGCCTAAATTTAGCTTGTTCACATTGAACTAAAATAGTCACAAGGAGGCAAATACTTTTATTATTTATGAAGCAAGGATGTATATACAACTTAAAAAGGTGTCTTTATAGTTAAATAATTCAGATTTGAAAAATTATCAATTTATAATACATAATTAAAGAAAAATTACTTTTAATCTGTTAAAAGTAAGTTTTTCTTCAGAAACAAATAAGGGAAAATGCTATAACCATAAACTAATAAGAAATTCGGGTAAAAAAAAAATCAGTTTTACATATAATTATAATTTCTTTATTGAAACTAAAACATTTCGAATCTTATACATCTAGAGTATTGCCATGGCAACAAATAATTCCACATGAGAATGACTAAGCAGTCATGAATACATTAAAAGTAATGTAATTTGTACAAGATACTTATATTTCAATCCTCTAAATATGTCTTACAAAAAATGAGGCTTTATGAATTAAAATAATAATGAAGTAAGGATACTACGAGCGCAAACCTGCCGCTGTTTACAAAGACAATATTTTGCACAAGCAAAAGACTTACATTTATAGAAATTCTTACTGTTTGGTCAACAAAAAAACATTGAGAGTTAAAATATAATAAAAATTAAATCATATTTCTTTAAAATATAGAAACCGAAGCTTGTATATTAAATTCTACAGTGAACATTATGTACACTTATTTTTATATACAGAGACCAAATAACAACACAATAAGTTACTTTCAAAGTAAAACTATGCCAATAGGTTGTTGCCGAGTGTAACAAAATTTTGCTGTCACTGATCATATTTTTCATATATTCACCAGACACAAAGCATAATATTCATAAATGTAACAAAATACAGAAATTATTAAATTATTTTAACTTAAATTAACAGTCTTAACATATCATGAAGAAATCCTTTTAAAATGTTTATTCTGCCTTCTTAGTTTTTACTCTAAACATAGCAATATTAAGAGAAATACAATCAAAGAAAAGGGAATATTTAATAATTTAAAGTCATCTCTTAATTATCATTGTATATTTTTAGAAACATAATTCTTATATATTGTGTTAGAACTGTAATCTACTGTTATATGTTAAAATGGCTTTGGAGCTCACCTTTCTATTTTATATGTTAATCCGTGGTTCGAAAAAGTATAGAATATATATTGAATAATGTGTTCGCACATTCATATAAATGCATGAACTTTTATCATTATAACATGCAGTCAATTATACAATCATTAAAATTTACATTATATATACACATCACTTAATTTAGATTGGCATTCAATATTTCAAAGTCACAAAAACTCTTGATAATTGGGAAATACAATTAATACAAAATAGTCAAGAATAGATATTTAAAAATATAATGACTTTACCTTACAAGAAACATTTGTGTACGCTTTGCATGATCAATTCCTATTAATAAGAAGATGGATTTTTCATTACAGATAAATTTAACTTTCATTATTTACAAAATGTTATTTAATACCCAAATATTATAATAGTACAACCGTTTTTCAAAGTCGTCCAAGTAAAGGGAAAACAGCAATTAATCTGGTTAGACATTGAGCATATGAGTATTAATGAAAAGTTGAAATTAAAGAACAGTCCAAAACAAATCACTATTTTTTTTTATTTATATGTCAAAAACTGAATTACGGAATTCAAAGCTTAATTCTTGAAAGATTACACTGAATAGGTACAGTATTTGTAAAACGACTGTAATCTAATGCACTATAGTCTATCACAGATGGCACTATGTGTCAGGTGTTTTTCACGTGTAGTACTGTATGGTGTGTGTGCGTCTCGGTGGTGTAACTAGCGGTGTGGTTCCTCCCACTATGAGGTAACCGCCAGACGTCACCACCTTCTTTGAACCTTCATCTGTATTCATGATCTGTATAAACAAATAAATCATTAACTAACCAGGTATCCTTACAACGATATATATTTTTATATATAAAAGTATTTTAAGAGAAGGATCTGGCTGCAACCTAAAATCATCGATTATAGAAAATAAAACAACATCACTAGAATTGTAATACTAGTTTCTCTAAGCTATACATGCATGTACACTGACAAAGTACTACAATTCCTTTACATAAGACTGAATTTTAAAAAAGCAATTGTCACACATAACACATTTTTTGTTTTTGACAAATTCGTTACACTATCTACTAATACAATAAGAAATAAGCATATAGGTAGCAGCAACAGGCAACATAAGATAGCATAAAGATGTGAAAAAATAGATTTTTTTTGCCCCAAGAGCCTTGTTAATGCAAATAATAAACACGCTGGATATTTAATCGTCTAAATTCAAATTGCGTATCAATAAGAATCAAAGAGATACAAAGTATCAAGCAAACTATTTCTGATAATAAATAATCTGATACAAAGTAAAAGTAAAGTAACTTTTACTTTGTTACTTTTACTTCAAGTAAAGTTTATTTTACAAAATTTATCTTGTTCCGCTGCAATTGAAAATTCTTATAAAAGCCAGATACTTGAATTACATTATGTGTAGCTCATATGCTTATTTAAGTATAAATCATTTGGAATTTGATTTTAAACATACAAAACACTGTTTATACCACAAAATATATGCAATAAGTATATTTTATTTTATATCTGTTTACGGCTACATAACAAAGCACTACCTACTTGTTTATTAACAACTAGCGGTGACATCTGTGAGCTCCCGGGCGCCTTGTATGTCCCCACACACTTCATCGTCTGATTACCACTCTGATCCTCCATCATACTCACTAGAACATTCAAAGACAGTATTATGACATATTATTTGTCAGCAACATATTGGTAAAATAAATACTTAATTAGTTAATACTAGAGAGAGACGAAACTTCTAATCATTGAATGAATTCACCGTGCGGACGCCGCACAGTGGGAAAATCGCGTATGTTTCGTCTCAAAAATCCGTATCTCAGTTGTTCAAAACTACATGATCTATAATTATGCACACATATACCTGAAAGTATAAGGCTTAATATAAAAATAATAATTTTGACAATTATGTTTATTAATTTATTTAAAAAATAAAAATTAATATCTTTTGGCATCGTATCAAAAAAGGCCCAAGTAGGCGCAATTTTTTTTCTCCCTGTGTAAACTAATGTATAAAGATCGTAATACAATAAATATCTCGACAGCGGTAAAAGGTTAGGTCTCGTTAAAAAAAAGTTACCCTAAATTATACTATCTTAAAGTATGTTGGTAATTTTGTAATTTATTTATTTATTATATAAAATATTACTTAAGAAACGTTATAAGTATATTATAAGCATTTACAAAATGTATAATACTTATACATTTATATAAAAACTTTCGAGTAATGTGGCATTGAATTGTAGAAATGTACTGGGCAAAAATCACAACATGAGTTAACTTTGATGCCTTTAAATATACATTATGGTTTGCAAAAATTAATTTAAAAAATTAAATTAATTAATTAGTTTTACTCCATAACAACAACTTTCATGTGAAGGGGTTTTGAGACGGCCTTGTATGAGGTTTTCCCACTGTGCGCCGGGTCCATCGTTGCAGGGAGAGGAGCTTCAACAGTGACTGTGACTTGCGACCCAGTGGTGCGAGCACGGATCTTTGATCGATAAACATATCGAGACGATAAATTCGATATACTTATCGAATTTTAACGAGGGATGGTAGCACGGAACTCGCTTCGATATGTTTATCGAAGCGTCGAGCGCTTTATTTTATCGATATAAAAATTGGCAACGTCAGTTAAATAATATATTCCATTCATCCATCGTTCATAGATGTTGCCAGCTCTCTCCTTTATAGCATTTTAGTTAACCATATGTTGATGGCACTCGATAGTGTCAAGCTAGTCTCAATAAAACCGGCCAAGTGCGAGTCGGTCTCGCCCATGGAGAGTTTCGTAGCAGCAAATAACATAATACCTATTAATAATAACATAAGAAAAACTAAGGATGACTAGAATACGTTTTTTTTTTAAATTTGCCCTTACATGTAAAAAAGGGGTGATAAAAGTTAATGCGGTTTTTTTTCATTTATTAAGAAAATTCTTATTTAGCTATTCAGTCAAGATATAAGACCAGCGTAATTCGGGTTTTTTGGAAATTCCCCCCTAAAAAGAAAAAAAACGGGGTCGAGTTTGTATGAAAAATTCGTAATTTCTGATAATACTTCCAACAGAATTCGTATTTGGCTATTCATTTATGCACTAAGTGTGGTTTTCATCATTTCATTGAACTGAGTTAAAAATTAAGGCGATTTCGTTATTTATTCTAAAGTAAATTCAGAATTCTTCCTCTCCTAAATCGAAGCTTTTACTTAGATCTCGGAGATTCCGCCGATGAATTCTTTGTTCATCGCGGACTCTTCTGGCGGCCTCTGTCTCCAAAACAATAGTACCCCAAAGTCCATTTTACAGGTTTTCCTTGAAATTCACTTCCTTTTTATAACGAATTTCTTTATCGACCAACTTTAAAGTGTAGACAAGTTTAACGAAAATATATCAATGACAACTGTCATAAATAAGAACCATGCCGACATTGTAATTTAAAATTGACAGGAATCGATAAACTATATCGATCTTATCGAGGTGTAGACATAACTCGACAAAATTGAGATCCATGCTACCAATGTTGTTATATCTACGTCTAATGTCAAAAACGTCGATAAATGCCTCGATAAGAGTCGACATAAAGAACCGTGCTCGCACTACAAATGTAGGTTTAAGGGGCCCCGATCTAACGCGCGTTAAACGCTTACCTCCACCGTCCAAGCTCCTCTCTCTATCAATAGATATTTATAGTTAATATGTATATAAAATATTATTTACCTATGATAGAAGTTTTCTGAGCTGTGCTGTCTTGTGAAAACACACGCGTTGTTGTCAACTTATTGCCGACCGTGAGTGTCGGCGCTTGTGTACTCTTCTGTAACGCCAATAAATACATAAAATTAATACAAAGTTATATGTACAACTATAACTAAATGTAATTTATTGAATAAATAAAGGGAAAATCGTTTAAATTTAAATATTTTTCTTTTATGGACTAAAAACAGTTTCTTACTGGGAGACTATCAGGAGCTGACTGCAGTCTTTTTTCTATCGCGTTAGAATTATCTCCGTTAGTAGCCTGGAATTTATATAAAGATATACATATTATATTATAGAAATACCACATACATGTATAAATATAGTATGTATTAGAAAATCAATTGATTATTATATTCTATATACAGGGTGACTGGTGAATTACTATCGATATTTGAGGACGTGATATTTGACGATCATATATGACAAAATAAAAATTAATATAACATAAATATTAATAAACTTCTAAGTAACGTTAACCAAAAGTTATGTAATTAATTACGCATCGTGTGAACACCCTACAGATTAGGTATACACACACACTCACACATACGCGTTGTGCGGCGTGGTGTTGTATCAGCACGCCGCCGCACGCGTCCACACTTGGAACACTTGGAGCGTGTCAACACTTTATTTATTTATACGGAAATTTTGTCAATAATTAAGTGCCTATTTTTTTACATAATTCGAATGAGAATCATGTACCGAGTATGCTCCTTAAATATTGATAGTAATTCACCAGTCACCCTGTATATTTTCAATTTATACTCCCTACAGTACTTAAAAATAAAGCAATCTTATATACAGGGTGACTGGTGAACTACTATCAATATTTAAGGAGAATACTCGGTACATGATTCTCATTCGAATTATGTAAAAAAAATAGGTACTTAATTTTTGACCAAATTTCCGTATAAATACATAAAGCGTGGACACGTTCCAAGTGTGGACGCGTGCGGCGGCGTGCTGATACAACACTACGCCGCCACACGCGTTTGTGTGTGTGTGTGTGTGTGTGTGTGTGTGTGTACCTAATCTGTAGGGTGTTCACACGATGCGTAATTAATTACATAACTTTTGGTTAACTTTACTTAGTAGTTTATTAATATTTATGTTATATTAATTTTTATTTTGTCATATATGATCGTCAAATATCACGTCCTCAAGTATCGATAGTAATTCACCAGTCACCCTGTATATCATGTCCATTGAAACAAAAAAAAAATTACTTGACAATTTTGTTATTTATGGTAACAAATAACTTTAATATATATAATTATTGTATATAAAACATACTGCATTCCTCTGTTGTGTGCATTGTGAGAAATGAGTGTTCCAGTGAGCTTTCTGACAAGGATAGTCACAGTATGAAGTATTCCAACAACAGTAGAACTGGGCCTCCTGACTGCAATTAGCACACCTGAAAATTACATTAATATGTATAAATTATATTCAATGCATACTTTTTACAGTGCTTTAATGTAATACAATTTTCTATATAAGACATGATCAGGTAATCAACGAAAATATTTAAAAAATATTATATATATATATATATATATAAAAGAAAGTTTTTTTAGTTACACTATTTATAACTTAAGAACGGCTGTAGGGACATGGTCGAAAACGATAGCATAGAACCAGGAGACGGACATAGGATATTTTATTTTGGTTCTATCGAAAAAATAAATAACAAAACAAGCCACTTCTGGTTATTTATGGCCTCTAGGCCGGAATAGAATTTGTCCCGTCAGATATATTATCAATACATAATATATTACCAAATCCGAAATTAACGCGGACGAAGTCGCGTGCAAAAACTAGTAATCTTATAAAGATGAGATGTTCATGTAATATTAAAAAGATTCTAATCCATAGTTTATCTATGGTAACAAACAACAATAAAACCTTGTTGTATTTATAATTATCCCTACTAATATTATAAATGCGAAAGTAACTCTGTCTGTCTGTCTGTTACGCTTTCACGCCTAAACCACTGAACTGAATGAAATTTGGTACAGAGATGGAGTTGACCTTGAGAAAGAACATAGGATAGTTTTTATCCCAAACTTTTGAAAGGTTCTCTTGGAAACGCGATATAACTGAACTCCACACGGGCAAAGCTGCGGGCGGAAAGCCAGTGTAAGTATCAATATAGTTAACTAACCACTGTTTAGCCTTAGTAGCTTTAACAGCTGCTTCCAGCTCAACCTGAGCTGTTCTCCGCGCCTCACTCACAGCACGAGCCTTATCCTTCTCATATGAAGCTCGCATTTCTAAAACTGTCAGTTCTGTAATAAAATAATATTTTATTTATACATTGTATAAAAATGTGGAGAGTTTGGAATTTGTGATATTGAAATATCCATTTTTAATACATGTATGGTATGTCCACCGAATTGAAATGATTTTAAATTTTTATCTGCCTGTGGATGTCTGTTTGTTCCGGCTAATCTCTGAAAACGCGGGACCGACTTTGACAGAACTTTACTGGCAAGTACCTGATGTGATAAGTAGTAACTTAGGCTACTCTTTATCCTAATGCAGAAATTAAACGTTATCGGTGGGATGCAGGGCACTACGGCGCTTATAACTTTTTTCATTGTATTTTAATATTATGTAGTCACAGTATGTAATATTATGTAAGCACTTAAAAATACACTAATAAGCACCAAAAAGATTAGATAAAAGTTATCGCTAAACTTAAACTGTAATTATGATATATCTTATTGTATAAAAACATGTACTTGATGTAAATTGTTATAAGTTTATGATGAAATATAGTCAGTCATGCAATATCTTAAGAAGCGCACTACTCTATTCATATCAACGGGTCATTTATGTGAGACTGAAATGATTTGAAAGCAATCGTCAAATTTGTTTGTCATTTACAGTTATTGTCAACAAACTGATATAGCATTTAATGAAGTGTTTTCCATAGGGTTTATATTTGAAGAAACAGATCAGATTGACTGAAATCCATTCTCATTTAATAAATATATATATTTCTAGGAGCGAATACCTTCATTTACGTAATTCATAATTATGGATGATTAAAATTATGAGGTGTCAGGTGCGTAACCTTTGCAAATGCAGTCACAACAATGAGTCTTAGTTTGTATAAATACAAGCGAGGGTTCAGATTAAAAACAGTCTCGCTCGAGCCGTTACGGAATCGGACCTCTGGGAAATAAGAGTTTTTTTGGAAATAAGAGATTTTTCAAACCGTTAACGAGGTTAGCCTTAGTAGTGTGTAACCCTGACGACATTCCAGATCAAAGGCATTCGTGACGTCAGTAATGACGTCATACTCTTTAGTAACTACAAGAGGGTATTAAATCCGACATTTTCTATTTATTACCGTGGTTGTGTTTTAATTCTCTAATCTCCTGCATGTGTCTCCACTGCAAATGTTCTATCTGCATCTTTAGTAACGTAGCCTGAGCGGCTGGCTCATCAACTTTATCCAATGTGTCCTCCAAAAGTGTTCGGAAGAAATCTGTTAGCTGGAAGATTAATGGCAAGTTAGTTAGCAAATATACTTGGATAAAAAATTGCTCCGGTTATCATAAAGTATTTGTAGTCATACAAATTGAAATTGGTGGTCCAATCAAATTATTTTTTTAATAAAACAACCTTAAATAACTAGTATAACAAACAAAAAGTGTTTTACATTATCATACATTCAGTTCCTGAGACTATCTTCGTGTATAAATGACCTGAATAGCCAGTAAAGCGTTCTGCTTGCTTCAATTAACAAAAGTATTAGGCTCAAGTTTCCATTTAATAACACTAAACTAATTAACTAACACTACTTAAGGGTTTAAGGTTCACTAAATAAGGTAAGACTAAAGAGTAATATTTAGATAATCATTCTCAAGACAACTTGATACAACATATGTATTAATAATGTAATTTTAAATAAATTATAATTACAATAATTTATACAAGTCCCCTTTTTAAGTATATATCTGTAAATACCAAAAATAATATCTAGTGAATAGACTTTTACTGCATTTAAGAGCTATATTTTAACTCGACACCTAGTGGCATGAAAGTTAAGCATTTTCCATACTTATGAAATATATTTACTTTCATAATACAATATACAAATAATACCTTAACAGCGTTCTGGTTTAGTTTAGCTGTGAGAGGTCCAGCGGTGGATGGAGTTGGTACAGCACCGATAGGAGTACTCGGGTCCAAAGGGTTCATGAGGGGCTTCTGTTGTAGGCGAGGTGGCTGAAATTATACATAACATAGTATATAACAACATATATTGTGAGAAATTAATTAAAATTAAACACGTACGACCCTGGCTAAAGCTGGGAAATTGCCAGGTAGAAGAAGATATTTTGAGAAATTAATATTGAATAAATAAATATATTGAGACTAATGTGTTATAAGACGCAATTAGCAACTACAACTGATGTTTGAGATAAAAATCACATATGAATTTATGTATATTGCCATGTTTAATAGTGTAGAATTGTAGATAATTAACTACACAATATTTTATGTGATCACGGTTGTTGAAAAGTAACTGAAACGTCGGGAATATGTATTTTTAAAATAATAAAATACGCGTAGTATTAATTTCATTTAAAAAATATATTTGTCGAGATTTTCATATTTGAAGATCTCCAAATGAAGGAATTAAAAAAATAATGTATAACTAATAAAAATTAAGTATAAAGAATTCTCTATGACAATACAGTAATACCCCGCTTTACGCGTGGGATACGTTCCGAAAAAAATCGCGTTAACTGAAATTCGCGTATATCGACGTTTATGATTAAACACAGTCAAAATTTATACACAAATATAAGAATCATTTTAATCAATCACTTTAATTCTAAGAACACTATACAATACAAAGGTACTCCTATTTTTTACGAAAAAATACATGTATTGTCTTTTGGGTAGCGTTTTGTTTACGTATTTGTAAAATAAGTTCATAGCATCCAACACTGTTTTTAATTGTTTGACACACGGTCAAGGCGCGGTCATCATCTATACTCTGCTGTGTATATGTCCAAATCTGAATAAATTTTTGAAATTCACGTTATAGTGAAACCGCGTATACCGCGTATTACTGTATCCATAATATAATTTTAAATACCTCGCCCGGAGTTTCAGGGTTGTTACATATTGTGTTTAACGGCATTTGTATCGTCTGTACACCAGGCAACGAAGGTAGCGGCGCTAAGGACGGGCTGCGGTCTGGGAGACCGTTTATTAAAGGTGATGTCTCCTGGAAAAAGAGTATTCAAGTCATTATACATATAAATGTAAATAGGTACGATATTTACGATAAATCAGTGGTGGCCTAGTGGTTAAAAGGCCCGCCTCTTATGCACGAAGGCGCAGGTTTGATCCTGGCCCAGGCAAGTACCAATGTGATTTTTCCGAGTCATATGTACTTTCTAAAGGTATTTAGACATCACTGATTAATGCATTCCCAAAGAGGGTTGATGTCAGGCAGGCGGCCGGTCGTAAAAGCAATTGGCCAAAACTATTCACAACATGTAATGCAGACCCTAGCTAAAACTGGGAAATTGCTAGGTAGAAGAAGGTACGATATATATGAAATTGGTAAATTTATTTTAATTATAAATAATTTATGGTTATTTTATTTTAGAGTTCTTTGTTGATTATTATCTTTGCAATAGCAGAGGATAAAAGATCGAAAAAGTTGGATTACTGAGCAATAGCACAATATAATAGACAAAAAAAATATTACATAATTTTCCTGCCCTAATCCCACTTTATGTACGGTCGGCACAACATGTTCTTCTCTTCCAGTCAAAATTTATTACATAATAATTGGGTAATATATTAAAGAATACTCACGTCTAGACCACCAACAGACATGATAGGTTGTAAGCTGAACGTCCACTGGCCATTGACGGATGTTATCAATGGCACCGTGTGAACATTCGTTGGCACTTGACCGATGGCATTCAATTGGCCAACTGTTGGCATTTGGGCGGTCGTAGACACCGGACTAGCGGTAGTGGTTGGCATAATATTGGAAGATTGGCTTCCATTGGACACGAAATTAGTTGACCCAGTATTCGAGCCAGATGTTTGAGCTTGGGTAACAGTGGTTAAACAAGTTGTATTGGTAGTAGCGACAGTGGTTGATTGCACGCATGGATTTAATGGCATCTGTACAAGCGGGGTACTCATTGTATTCACTATGTTGGTAGCTGAAAAAATTATAATCATATTAAAGTCAGTTTACAGTATTTCATTATTCTTTGGTACAATGTACTATCAAACAAACTATTAGAAAATTAAGCTATGATGTATCTCTTTAACGGTCATAAGGAGTGGACTTTGGAAAAACAAAATTGATGATGGTTAAGGGTATATAAAAGAAGTAAAAACATATGAATATATATTTGTCTAACCTTTCATTATCAAACTGTTAATTGACAATCATAAAATTTTCCTGAATAAAAAAATACGGCCGTGGACGAAATTTCGGTTTAAAACAAAATAAAATCATGGTGGTGAAAATATCGCCTCTAACTTATAGGGTTATTATGAGTAAATCACTAGAGTAACATATAGTACTGTACTAACCTGTACTTGTGGTGGTTCCTTGAGGTCTAACAGTCTGCGTGTTCGCTGTACCATTAATTATAGTGATCGGTCTTGTAGGTCGTACGGGTGCTTGCGTACTCGGCGGTTGTATGGGAATGTATACCATGGAGTTTTTACTATTCAGTTCCGATCTACCGTCATCTACCTTCCTCGGCTGTGGGAATGTTTTCTTCGCCTTAATCTTCGCATCCGGTTGTTTTGCCACGGGCTTTCTTGTTAGTGGCGCTACCACGACTTTGTTCATACGTACTTCCCTCAAGTTAGCGTTGGGTTGGTTCACCGGTCGTAGGTGGAACTGCTTCATCATATCCACCTTCTCGACCTGCCTCTCCGTATCTTCTAAGTCGGTCGGTTCCGATTTAACTTCGACCAGCATGCTTTCCAATTTGCTGGTCCGTGGTTCCGGTGACGTCATCCGGGCGAACGCTCGTACCCCCACTCTTCCCACCAGGGGTGATTCATCGCTTCTCAATTTCTGTAATTTATTCACCGCCTCCTTCATATTGCGAACATTGTCTGTACTGGTGGGTGTAAATATGCTTGAATTGGCACTCACCGTGATAGTGACTTCAGTAGTTCGCGAAGATGTCGTAGTTACTGTGGTAGTGTCCAAGTTTTGTGCGGTAGTTGATAAACTACGAACACTACTTATAGTGGGTAGTCCGGAAACGTTCGCATTTGTTACTTCGCGAGCTATGACGGCTAGTGTGGCATCGTCATCGCTTTGCTCCTTAGATTTATTAACATCTGGCCCCGTTTTGTTTGATTTCTCACATTTATCGTCCGACACTTTGGTCTTAGATGTATCTTTGTTTTTATCTTTTATAATAATCTTGACTACGTTATCTTTTTCAGCTTTCTTTTCCTTATCCGTCTTGCCGTTCTGGCTGTTGTTTTGTTTGTGTTTAGAGTTCCTCCTTTTCTGTGATTTATTTTTGTCGTTCGGTTTGTCTGTCTCCGTTTCTTTGTCCGTTCTCACGATCTTTGGTATCGCTATAGCTTTATCGTTATCTCTGGATAGAGTTATTCTTATCGGTTTCACTTTAGGAGTTGTCTTGACTGGTGTTGAGTTTGGAGTAACATCTACCTCCATACTACTTCTAGTGACTACTTTATCGCTAGCAGCCGTTACTTCTTGAGTTTTCTCGTTTGCTTCTTTGTTTTCTTCTGTATTAACTTCATTATCTTTGTTGGTTTCATTTTCTTTAGCTATTTCCTTCTTCACAACAAATTTATCGTTGTCAATTTTCCTCCGTTTGTCACTTGAATTGTCCATGATTGTTATGACTGCTTCTTCGAGCTCTGAACGTCGACGCTTGCGTGTCGTTTCCTTTTCACTATCATTTATTTCGGACGTTTTATTTCTGTAATAACAAACATTTTTATTATGTACCAAGCAAACTATATCAATAAATTCCTTATTAAAAACGCATAATAATCAAATGTTTAATATATAATGTGTAAACTAACTTGTCAGGTGTAAACTCTTCATCGCGAGCGATCTCAGCACCATCAGACATTTTTCTGGATTCCTGGACATCTTCACACTCACTCACATCACTGGAAACAGATATTAAGTAAGCTAGAATTTTAAATACTGTTTTGCACTAGAAAATAGTTTTAATAATTATTAATGAGGGTAAATTAGATATTCTTTCTAGGTCAAAATTAGCACTACTTTGTTATTGATGATATTTTAAAAATACAAAATTATCATGTAAGGCAATATATAATATGGATTTTTGTATTATTAATATAAAATCCTCACCCATCATTGCAAGAACTCTTGGAGCTTTTAGAGTTCGACCTGCTTTTCCCTTTAGGGACTGTCGGGGAATTCGTCTGTTTACTAACAGGTACACCGATCTCACCGTCAAATGTTGGTATCTGAAAAATACCAATTGATAATTAAGTTCGCCATTATTTCATATATTTATCGTAATATATAAGTAATTAATTTACATACCATCATCTTTAACTGTTCAGTTAATTTTGTTGGATCAAACGGCGTCTTGAACGGTGGATAAACATACTGGCCGTACTTTCGAGATATATTGCGTATATGTTGCTCTGCTTCCTAGAATATAATGAAAATACATTATAAAGTAACTTTAGGAGATTATTCTAAGAATTTTCAGGCTCTGTTCTAATATTTATATATGGACTTAACAATATGCAAATATTTGTATGATTAGGCTTAAAAATGGCGATATTTTTAGTATATTTTTAACGATAAATATATTAAAAACAAACTTTTTATAGTCAGTCCACATGTAATGTCTAAATGAAACCTCTTTTTTGATACATTACCTGCATACTATCCAATATATCCTGACGTTTTGATCTGAAATTATTGGGATCTTTTTCACAGAACAGGAAGCAGTCTCTAGCTGGAACCCAAGCACGATCGTGGGCTCCGAAGAACCTTACATCGACCATGCCGGTATTGCTGACCGTCATACCTTTGGCTGGCCAGTAGGGGAACCCTGGAAACATTTATTATATATGTTAAAAT
Source organism: Danaus chrysippus (assembly GCA_916720795.1). NCBI lineage: Eukaryota > Metazoa > Arthropoda > Insecta > Lepidoptera > Nymphalidae > Danaus > Danaus chrysippus. The sequence continues at coordinate 10,991,992 of CAKASE010000074.1, read as the reverse complement.
ATACAATTTATAATGTACACAAACATTTTCGTCTTTATGTAGATATATATCTATAATCCCTACTAATATTATAAATGCGAAAGTAACTCTCGCTGTCTGTTACGCTTTCACGCCTAAACCACTGAACTGACTTGAATGAAATTTGGTACAGAGATAGAATTGACCTTGAGAAAGCACATAGGATAATTATTATCCCAGACTTTTGAAAGATTCTCTTGGAAACGGGATATAACTGAACTCCACGCGGGCGAAGCAGCGGGCGGAACGCTAGTAAAAAATATATACATTATTGTGACTATTCTTTAAATATATTTATTCATATGAAATTATGTAACATAAAAATGATTTAGTTTTATGTTTATATATATTTTTAACCATACTATACTATCATCACATGAGCTAAATATATTTATAACTGAACAAAATCTGAAACTTTTCAAACACCACCCATACAATCACTGCCAAGTCACAAGTGCTTAAAGTAAGTACTATTTTTAGTATATATTATTTTCTATATAAACTAGTACAAGATAAACCTTTAAGTTTAGCCCACAGCAGGACATGTGGTGTGGAGCAGACATCGGTGAACCAGGTTGGTTTCCTTGCATGTGCCGCTGCATAGCACTCAGGACAGGCTTCAATCTCACCCATCTCGGCTTTGCATGAGCGAACTAGGGCCCTTGCACCACCAGTGAGCTTCGATTGCACTGTAGGAAACACTGAGCCATCAAATTAGATTATCTGCTATGATCTCGGTTGACATAATGTTAGTGTGTTAGTTGGTGTGTTTGTTTGGTTTGATATTTATTTCCTGTATATTTTGTCTGTTTCTCCTTGTTAAATTTAAGTGTTTTAGTTTTCTATTTTTATGTGTAGTAAATATGTAGCCTAAATAGTGTTACAAATAATCTAATTTCAAAGTGAGAAAATATATATTTTTTAAAGGTAAGTATTCACTGCATGTTCCTTTAGTTTTTAAATTGATGTAAATATATTTATAGAGTTAAATGACTTAAAAAGTTCATTTGTAGTGTCAATCATTTCATAAAAAAAAAAATTCAACACTGAAGCAGCAAATATTAAAACATTCAAAATAAGGAGAAAGCGACGCATATAAAAAAAAAAGTAATAAAAGAAAAACCAACTTTTCTACACACCAAACGCATTCCGATAATTTAATAATAGTTTTTAAATAATAACTTACTTGTATTGAATATAATACTATTGTGTAATATCCATTGCGTGTCAGCTAGGAACGCTTCCGTGCTGCCGTAGAGACCTTCGGTTATATTATCCTTCATCAGCGACAAATCCATAGGATGTACTATGTAGTTGTCGTAATCTGGGAATACGGTACGATCTACGGGCTGAAGAAATGGTTCCACCTGAAAATTACGTCAGCAATATATAATATACTTTATACATGATCGGTAATAGAAAAAATAACAAAGTAATAATATTAATGTTGGCAATATCATACTTTGGTGATATTTGGTGATTCATCCCTACTAATATTATAAATGCGAAAGTAACTCTGTCTTTCTGTCTGTTACGCTTTCACGCCTACACCACTGAACTGATTTTAATGAAATTTAGTACAGAGACAGAGTTGACCTTGAGAAAGAACAGGATAGTATCCCAGACTTTTGAAAGGTTTTCTTGGAAACGCGATATAACAAAACTCCACGCGGGCGAAGCTGCGGGCGGAAAGCTAGTTATGAAATAATATCAAATAAACAATAATATGTTTATTATCGCCATAAAGTACAAATGCACCTTTAACTCCTTCTACTTAGTAAGTAACGGTGAATGCATGAAAAGAATATTTAATTGCATTATTAAATATGAATACCATATCTCCATTACGAAAAAATTATAATTACAAATGCAGAGTATTGAGAATAACAGAACGAGAATTCTGATGAACGGAGAATGTTTATTATTAGTACAGAGCGAGACGGATATACAAGATTCCAACATGTCAGAGAGAGATAGATGCTGTCCCGCCAGCAGATAGCTAGCAAGGTCATTTTCACCTTAGTGTAAAGTCTAACGCGTTTGCGTTTCGTATTTATTCTACGCATACATAAATGTATAGTTATATGTATTACATTTTTATCGTTTAACCTCATTTGTTATAATTTTTTTTAATGCGTAATTTTTATTTAATATTTAACCTCCTTAAAACAAATGAATGAAACAAATGCGCGGGGTTGTCAAATGACCTCGCTTGGCAAACGGCGACCATTTTGTGGGTGTAAACTAAAAAACATGGCGGCGCTATCGATAATTTTATATGAAAGTAAAATCGTCTTAATAGCATCAAATTATATTTGTTCACTAATAATATATAATATAAATCTGAATAATAAAATAGATATTTATATATTAAACGCTTTTATTCTTATAAATATTTATTCTCACGAATGAAATGTAGAAGTATGCAATTGTAAAACAGCCTGCGTCATGAGAAACTAAATTTGATGCATTCGCATTGTGCTATATTATAAATATCATACATAAATATTGCACAGGTTTCAGAGAATGTCCTATATATAACTAATGACTCAGTAATTGTATGATAAACCTATAATGTCCATGTATATTTACCCCATTCAAATTTTTCAGTCTTTCCAAAGCATAATGGAGCAGCTCACAGAGTTGTCCCAGTGACACTTTTTTCATAGCTGGTGATCTGTAAAAATGTTTAGATTTATGTTAAAACATTCATAATTATAATAAAACTTGTCTAATATTGTTGCTAAACTCAATTATAGCTAATATATATCTGTTTAAAGTATATAACTATCTAAAATACCTGGTTTCTGAGCTCTCAGCGTGAAGCACAACCATACATTCAGGACAGACCCAACTCTTCTCAGCGGTTATCTTATTCCTTTCATTGCTGTTGAGACATTTGTAGTGTATAGCTCGCGGGCACACGGTGCATTGCATCGGTGGATGACCCTTTTCATTTTCAACTGGTTCAACGGCCCAATGGCACCTCCAACAGTAAGGATCAGTGCGTAGTTTGTTGGTGTTTGTCGTTGGCTGCCGAGGACATGAAATTATTGCATAGAGATCATCATTATGAATTAAAATACAGATGTAGAAAGTTAATAAAAATTATTGTATTATATATTGCTTTTAAATCCTATTTAACATGTTTAGTATTACTTACATCTACTTCCATATTTTCAGACTGTTTTTTCTTTTTAGATGATGAGTATACTGTTTCATAATGTGTCTCCTTTGTGGCATCGATTTCTTCATCCGAATCATTCTTATGACACTTTCCGGTGACAGAATTAAGAAATTGTTTCACCTTATTCACAAATTCAGGATTCTGAGACCTCATCGACCTTTTTGGAGCCTTCTCTGATTTTTCACTGCAATTGCTTTTCTGTGAATTAATACTGCTTCTTCGTGTATCTTGAATTTTACAAGATTCTACTGATGTATTCAAGCTAGCATCCAGAGTGGATCTCGATTTTCTTGTTTTGCTTGTAACTTGATTGCATTCACTGATTATTTTGGATTCTTTGGCCGATTTTATTAGAGACTTTAGCTCTCTGCTAATATTTTTATTTTGATCTTTGTCATCTGAGTTACTTCCCATTTGTGAATCATTGTCATTTTCACTTGATTCAATTGATGCATCATTTTGTTTTACGCAGTCTTCTTCATGATCGGTGTTAGAGTTAATAGTTTTATCATCAGGTTCACTTAAAGCTGCCTCAGGTGAATTCTGTGATGTAATCTGTACTGGAGTAGCCAAAGATCCATCAATGCTTTTATCGTTCAAAGCAGGATTTATCAAATCATCGGACACAGCTTCATCAGTAATACTGCTGGAGACGGTGCATGTAATATTCTGTTTCTGATCACACTTACTTTGAGTATTATGTCTGGATATGTAAGTTTTGGGTGATTGATCAATCTTTAAAACAGGTTTTTCTTTATCTGTGTTATTTGAGTCAATTGTTTTTAATGAAGATGTCTTCATAACCTGTAACTCTTCAGTATTTAAGGAGTGATTATCATCATCGCAATCCTTCTTTGAATCATCAGGTTCAGGTATTGTCTTGGAGGTTTCCTGAGGGATCTGTATTTGGCTATTCTTTGTTGAAGACTTCTCATTGCTATTTATATTTCGCTTATCAGTTGATGACTTATCATTCAGTGTTGATTGCAAATCATCAGTCTTTAATGACGACTGTAGCTGTTCAATCCTAGATGCCTTATGCTTGTTATTGTATGTTTTATGCTCCTTAGCATGTCTGTGCAGGGATTGTTCTTCATCATTCTTTACATCCTTGGTAGTAGTTAGCAGTTGAGGTACCATTTTAGTCTGTGCATCTTCTGAACCATTATCACTGCTATTCATTTCAGTTGCAGGTTTAGAGCCTATAGTATTAGTGTCTAAAGGTCCAAACAGTTCTTCCTCAGATGTATTCTGCACAATTATGACTGTTCGTATGTCGCCATGAGTTTCCATCACTTCTTGAGCTTCAGTTTTTAAAGAAACATCTGTTTCCATATGAATTTCAGAATTCTCCTCCATGTCCTAAACAAAGAGTTGATGAGTAAAATCATAAATTAAAACAAAATAAGCGGCATGAAAATTAGTTCTAATGGTATTTAACTGATTCTTAATATTGGAACCGGTCATTACCCAAGCTCAGCCATCCAGCCAGCCAAGTTACCTACCTACTTTCAATAGTTACAATCACACAAATCTGTAGTCACTCACCACTAGTTATTTCCCTTTAATGTATATTTAAAGTTTGTATCCTATAGATATTCGTTGTTTTTATCTTATAATAAAACTCGTTTTATCCATCAATGACACCAATTTATCAAATTAAGCCAAAAATATTACAACGAACGCAAGAATCCACACATTGCCATAGCTCAAACTGTCGTTTATAGTTTATACTATATTTCATCGTATTCGCTACCTATTTCACTCATACGTATGTTATTTTATGTGTAATGCTACAACTTATGAATAGATGGAGCCTGACACAGGATACCTTTGTTTTAAAGTCAATCGCATAAAAAAATATGCATCTCTTTTCTTCACTACTAATATGTATCGCGTTATCTCAAGATTCGAAGATATAAAATAACTATGACTGTTTTGTTTTTTAACATTGCAAGTATTAAAAATGTATCGCCATAAATGTTTACATTAAATATTGGAAATAATAACGACATCTTTTAATAGTTGGATCTGTATAAAAATACTTAGGGACTTATTTTTAATAATAATCAATTATCTAACTTGCGTTAAAAACTAAGTTTCAATTTTTTAATACATATTTTAAGTGTCACAAGAAATGTTAACTGTCAAAGTAAACCAAATTGTGCGCGCAGCGCGATCTAGTTATTAAAATTAACAAATAATAATGTAATAATATTGTAAAAATATATATATATTAAATCGGTCTAATGGAATTTATAGAGCTTATCCTTATAAATAAGTTAGACGGAGTGATATTACGATATCCTCATCATGATAACGTAGATGGGACAGTGTGTATAACTGGTCACCACCTCATATTAAGTTCAAGAAAAGAAGGTGTTCGCGAACTATGGGTAATAAATAATACATTTATATTATTAAAATACATCCAAATGATATATTTGAACTTCTTATTTTTAAACAACATTCCAGCTCTTGCACAGAAACATAAACAGTATCGAAAAAAAGGAGAACAAATTGAGTGGTGGAGTCGTGCAAGGTGGTTTTCTGTATTTAAAATGTAAAGATCTGAGAATATTCCAACTGGATATCAATAACACCACAGAGTTATCCTTGCTAGCTCAGACATTGGAGAATTTGTCAAGTATACAGGACCCTACACTTTTCTACCCCTTCTTTTACAGGCATATGCATCCCATAATGGAAAATGGTTATACTCTATACAGGTAGCTTATCTATAATATAATATATGAAAAATAGTCTACAAGTAAATAGTTACACTATTATTTTGACTTACTAAACTATCATAATAGTTTTTCAATAATATTTTCAGTATTGAAGGAGAATTCACAAAAGTGATAGCCACAGAGGAATGGCGTATATCTAGAGTGAATCAAAACTACACAGTCTGTCAAAGTTATCCAAAAGCTGTGGTTGTACCAAAGTGTATAGACGATGAGACATTGGCTGCGGCCGCCACATTCAGACAGGGAGGACGCTTCCCTGTGCTCTCGTACAGACATAACAATGGTGTAAGATTATTGATATGATTGAAATATTTACTATATGAACTTTCAAAACTATATGAAATTTTAAGGTGTACCCTTATAATCTATAGGAGAACTATTAACTCTTAGTTTTATGAAAATATGATTATTTTTTAATTTTTTTAATCATATTTCAAATATAAAAAATTAGTACAAGCCATTTTTTTTTTCATGACATAAGATAGAATCTCTGTCATGTAGTCATTAACAGTTTTGATTTATTGCTGGTACTTGTAATTATGTAACAAATATAGCAATTTAAAAATTTGTTTAAGTTCGACAATCCAATATTTTGATGTTATAAAATTACTATTACCCAGTATAATTCCCAAAATTTACAAAACTAATGAAACAATACAAGCTTTTCAGTGTGAATGAAAAAATTAAAATTATATGTATAAGTCATAAATTACTCTCTCTCAGTCTGCATAAACAAATTAAAATGCTATTTCTATGACTTCCAGGCTGTTTTACTTCGAGCTGGTCAACCTCTATATGGTCCAAAACATCGTAGGTGTCGTCCCGACGAGCAGATTTTAAATTCAATAGTTAATGTTGGTATGAAGGGTGTCATATATGATCTCAGAAGCTCCAATATGATCTCGCAACAGCAAAATAAAGGTATAAATTATCTTGTAAAATTAACACCTCTTAAATTTTCAATTATTCAGTAATTTTTTTGTGATGGGACAAGAGGGTGATTCCTTATATTATTATTGAACAGTAGCCTAGAATTTGATTTATATAATATTATGTATTAGTTTTATATGCTCGGTATTATTAAATAATACTATGATGTCAAGTGTAATGTAGGTATAGTCCGTTAGTCTTAAGCTGAGCTTTGCATTTGTGTGAGTGAAAGTAAAAGTAGAGTTAGACAAAAAACTTTTAGAATTAAATTTTATTTTATTTAAATAGATATATTAGTCCAGGATCCATGGCTGTTTTTTGCACTTGATTACTAACAAGCTAATTTTCCGTGAGTAGCTTCGTTTCATTGAGACACCCAACTTTTTTCTTTGCTATATTTCTTGATAGTGGTAGCTAACTTAGCTAGCAGAGATAAAATATGTTGATTTATAATTTTCCAAAATTTATTACTAACTGGATTTATTTATGTTAAATCTTATGATAAATATCTAAATTATTCAAAAAAAAATTTGTTCTACAAAATGTATGGTTTGATCAATGAATACCCCTCTTTTCAACATGTATCGATAACGAGGTCATCGCAAGTGATTACTAACCAGCTGATTTTTTTTATTTACTTAGTTAATATTTATATAATTTAACAGTAACATTGTCCTATGTACAAGTTGCTTGGTACGTTATCCCGGTCCTACGCTTAAAAGTAGTAGTACTGATCATTGATAAAAAAATAATTACTATCAAGCCGAATCTTCGTGAGTAGCTCCATTTCAATGAGACGCCCAACTTTTTCCTGTGCGATAATTCTCGATTGTGGTAGATAACAGAGGTAGCAGGGATTAAATAAGTTAATTTTATAATCCTCCAAAATTTATTACTAACAGGATTTTTTTATGTTAAATCTTATGATAATTATCTCAATTATTCGAAAAAAAAAAATCCTACAAAATGAATGGTTTGATCAAACAGTCCCCCTCCTTTCAACATGTGTACATAACGAGGTCATCACGAATGATTACTTACTAGCTAGATAAATTAATAAATTACCAAATGTTAAGTATTTAAAAGATGAAATTTAAATCATTATCAATTTAAGCACGAGTAAGAAAAAATGTACTTAAACATCAACGATATTTATGCCAAGCTTGGATATCAATTGTCTTTTTCACTCGCCATATGCCATATTTTTACAGGGAATGATTGTAATCCTGCATTCTCTCGTGAAAGAAAAAATAGACCTTTTAGTATTCTAAAAAAATATAATATTTTAAGAGGCCTTTATTCAACTCTTACCAATGGAAAATACGGCACTAACAACATCGAATGACTTAATTCAAATTATTGAAGAGTATGTATGTAGAATGTATTCTTTAAAAACAAAAAAATGATATCAACAAAGGGCGGTATGAGTTATTTGAAAAAGGGTATAAATCAAAAAAATTAAATGAAGAAATTTTAAAACAAACATCGTAGGATATGATTCTTCTAGTTTGCAACCACCAAAACGAGAATTGTTGCAAAAAATTAAAAGAACTGTATTCATCTGCAATATATGGTGTAAAGCACACATGCGGTGCCCCACAGAAAAATTGCCAGAAAATTTTGGATGAACAATTATTATTGATGGAAATTATGAATTTTATTGGTTTGATGGCCCCCAAAGTCCATCTTTTGACGAATTATCTTCTGACATACTAGGTGCCCTGTTGATACTATTGTTAATTATTGATTTATCACGTATTATTATATACTTTTCTAATATATAAATCAGATAGTCAGATATCACAAATGAGGACAAGGAAATAAATAAAGATAACAGCGATGTAAAGCAGCGAAGATTCATCAGATGAATCTAATGAAGATTAATTTTTGTTTTTTTTTTTTTTAAATTTGTACTCATCCCACTAAAATATCAAGTTATTTTAATAAAAAAAAGAATATTTTCTTTATATCCTATGTTACAAGTAAAAAAACGAAAAAATCACAATTACTGTCGGATAGGTGATACATACCTGTTTTTTTGTAGGACATTGCTTCATTTGGGCAGAGATCACACTAATCTATCATGTGACATTTTGTCCTATAGTTAGTAATGAGAAAAATGGTCCTGTGGCATCGACCACTTTTAAGCGTAGGGCGAGGATAACGTACCAAGCAACTTGTAGGACAATGTTACTGTTAAATTTTATAAATATTAACTAAGTAAATAAAAAAAAATCAGCTGGTTAGTAATCACTTGCGATGACCTCGTTGTCGATACATGTTGAAAGGAGGGGGATCAAACCATAAGGGAAGGATTGATCAAACCATACATTTTGTAGGACAAAATTTTTTTCGAATAATTTAGATATTTATCATAAGATTTAACATAAATAAATCCAGTTAGTAATATATTTTGGAAAATTATCAAATCAACATATTTTATCTCTGCTAGCTAATTTAGCTAAAACTATCAAGAAATCCTGGACTACATAACGTCAGTGCGAGAGTTATTCTAGATTAAAAATAAAATAAGCAAAACATATAAAAGGCTAAATGGAAATATTATGGAAAAAAATAAGTAATAAATATTTTGAAAAAACAATACAAATTTTTCTTCACTTTACATTCCGTTTTCAACATTTGAAGTTGCTACCAGTACAAAGTTAAAGCAGAATAAACCGGTTAAAAATTAGAAAAGAATGTGGCATTCAAAAATTGGACATCACACCTACACTATCCGTGTGCACTCACACAAATGCAAAGCTCAACTTAAACCAAACGCACTATAGATTACTTTATTATATGTATTAGTTTTTGTTTGCTACTTAGCACAATATATACTTGACAAATTTAATATAATTATTAATTTCATTGAATACTACATGTAAAAACTTTAAGAAACCCATATTTCAAATATTTTTTTTATTATGCATATTTTAATTTTGATTTAGAATTTTCAAAGTAATTTTTTGTTTGTGTACAGGTGGAGGCAGTGAGAGTCCATCAAACTATTCTCAATGGAAAATATATAACAGACCAATGGATGAAGTTGACAATCAACAACCGCTGCTGGAGAGCTTCTCAAAACTGATTGAAAGTATGCAGGAACACAACATAATACTATAGATATTTTTTTTGATAAATTTGTTCTGTTCAGAACAGGTAAAGAGAACAAAGCCCATAAGCCATGTCTTTTGTATTTCATGTCTTTAATAAAACCATAGATTAATAACCATATAATGATAGCCATAGATAACCATATAATGTTTTATATCTTCAATCACAAAACATGTATTTAAAATGTTAAACTATATTATATGAAACTAGCCTTCCTCCGCAGCTTCGCCCGCGTGGAGTTCGGTTATATATCGCGTTTCCAAGACAACATTTCAAAAGTCTGAGATAAAAACTATCCTATGTTCTTTCTTAACTCTATCTCTGTACCAAATTTCATTAAAATCAGTTCAGTGGTTTATGCGTGAAAGCTTAACAGACAGACAAGTTACTTTCGCATTTATAATAATAGTAGGGATTAATTTAATTATATTTTAACACTAAAGAGTTAATATTGCTTCCATGAACACAAGCATGATAGAACTTGTATCTTTCAGAATATTTAACTTAACATTGAAGTTTTTATATAATAGTAGTATAGTATAGTAGTAATCTGTCTTGTTAAAAGTTAATATTGAAATAATTAATACAAACCTCTTTTACAGCTTGCATAGATCGTGAGATATCATGCGACAAGTGGCTGTCTCGTCTAGAATCTTGTGGGTGGCCGGAGTCAGTCAGAAACTCTCTACACACAGCATGTATCATTGCACAACATATTCACCAGGTAGATGATATAAATATATTTACTTTTAGTGTGTTACTTATAATAACAGTAATACCCCGCTTAACGCGACCCCGTTGTGCACGGTTTCAGTATAACACGAATTTCAAAAATTTATTCAGATTTGGACATATTACAGAGTATAGATAATAATGATGACCGCGCCTTGACCGTATGTCAAACGATTAAAAACAGTGTTGGGTGTTATGAACTTATTTTACAAGAACGTAAACAAAACGCTACCCAAAAGACAATACATGTATTTTTTCGTAAAAAATAGGAGTACCTATGTATTGTATAGTGTTCTTAGAATTAAAGTGTTTGATTGAAATGATTTTTATATTTGTGTATTAAATTTTGACTGTGTTTAATCATAAACCTCGATATACGCGAATTTCAGTTAACGCGATTTTCTTCGGATCGTATCCCTCGCGTTAAGCGGGGTATTACTGTATTTATACATATAAGAGTACTTATCGTCGGGGATAGTGCAAAGCTGAAATATTTACTAAAATAACGACATTTAAGGTAGCTTTTTCACTATTAGTGATTACTTAGTGTGTAAAATTACCTTAAAAGTCGTTAATATAGAAAATATTTTAGTTTAAAGTTTCTTTTGATAATTTGCTTACATTAATACGCGGAAATATAGAATGGTAGTTACGCGGATTTGCATTATCCCCGACGATATGTACTATAATTATTATTCCATCACTCCACTCGCTTGTCATTTCCTTTGATTATATAAATATTATTGTAATAAATAAAAAACAAATTCTATATAAATTTGCCTAAATTAACACTAAATGTATGTATTATATTGTTGGTAATACTTTTTCATATTATTCAGAGATCTGAGCCAGTTTTGGTGCATGGTACTAAAGGTGAAGATGCTACCTTACTTGTATGTTCCTTAGTACAAATCATCCTCAATCCAGACAGTCGGACTATCAGAGGGTAAGCATCGATATTCATTATTTTTTGCTGTTTATATTAGAATTTATTGCCATAAAGTAAAAACATTTTTAATGCAAATACTTTTAGTAAAAGTTTCTGAGTATATATGGATGTTTGTAATGTACTTAACTTTCACATATAATGTACTTAACGTTCAAACAATATAAATTAGATAACATATTAACATATAGGCTATATTTTAAATAACGCATTTTGTAATTCACGTAAGCACAACATTTGTATTTTGTACGTAGTGTGAAGTCAGACAGGGACAATAGATGTGGCTGAAGTTTCGCTAACACATCTAATACATTAAGTACATATTATTCATTTATTTGAGTACAAGACGGGAGACAACGCTTAGGAAATAGCGGGCCAAAAAGCAGTCATATACAACAATGTTTAAATTAATTAATACCATTTAATTTTCCAGACTGCAGGCTTTAATCGACCGTGAATGGCTGCAAGGCGGTCATCCCTTCCAGAGCCGCGTCACTTCCGGTCCGTATTCCTCCCGGCCCCGCGCCGCACCCACCTTCACCCTCTTCCTGGACTGCGTGAGGCAGTTCCTGGAGCAGTTTCCATGCAGCTTCGAGTACCGACAGTGCTTCCTTATAACGCTATTCGAGCACGCCTATGCCAGTCAGTTTGGTGGGTTTATACAATAACTAGCTACACCCCGCGGTGTTACCCGCGGATTTCCGGGATGTAAAGTAGCCTATGTGTTATTCCTGGACGTCAGCTTCCTGTATATAAAATTTTATCAAAATCGCTTCAGCCGTTTGAGCGTGAAGAAGTAACAAACATACACACAAACTTTCGCAATTATAATATTAGTAGGATATGGTCTATATATATGTGATATATTACTTACTCATATTTTTTCCCTAATCTTATAGGTACGTTCCTATGTGACAGTGACCGAGAGCGATCCACCCTAGGCGTTTATGATCAAACGACCAGTTTATGGTCGTGGATGAATCAGCCTGAAGAGTTAGCTGTTTATATCAACCCCTTGTATGACCCCACGCATGACGTCATCTGGCCGTCTGTGGCGCCCATGAGCTATGTTATATGGGAAGGTGAGTAACATAGACTGTTATAGTGCGATTAATTTAAGCTGAGCTTTGCATTTGTGTGAGTGCACACAGATAGTGTAGGTGTGATGTCAAACTTTACTTAATAAATTTTTTACCATAATATTTCCATTTGGCCTTTTACAAGTTTTGCTTATTTTATTTTTAATCTGGAATAGCTCTAGCACTTATGTTAGGTATTTGTTTAAAATATAATAGAATTGAATTCTAAAGTTTTTTGTCTAAATCTACTTTTACTTTCACTCACACAAATGCAAAGCTTAGCTTAAGTCTAACGGACTATAACTCAATATACCTATACATAGCGTTGCCAGGTCGCCAAACCTAATAGCCGGACAGACCAGCCAGTTTGGCCGGAATTTTGGTTAAAAAAGCCGGACACCCTATATTATTGAGGATTTTGTCTTAGTTTTAATAGGTACGCAAATTTTTTTTCGTAGTTGTGTGATGCCCGGCGTCGAAGTTACACTCGGAAATAATTCAACCGTTTAGTACTCAACCGCGATAATCGCTTGCACTTTTAATTATGTATGTGTCATATGACGAACACTTTTTTCTAAGCTGGTAAGAATTGTTTATGTAGAACTTTTTCATTGTATATTCATTAAATCTTCAATAATTCACTCACACAATTAAGTACATTGATCACTAGTTATTTAAGTAATAACACTATAACGTTATTTACTTGTTATGTTTAGATTTATAATATGTTTATAATTTTTTAACTTGGATGTTTACGAATACAATGTTAAGCATTGACCGAAGTGAGGTGAATTGTTGAATTTAAACATTTATCATTGATATATTTTTCTTAAATAATAATAAAGGCACAAATTATACTTTTTTAACTAAAAAAATCAATAAATTCTCTTTAAGTTTAAATATAAAGCATACAAAAACTTTTTCTCTTTGAATTACACGATAAAAATTATTAATATTATTTTTGGTTTGTCGAAACCTGCTTTAAGAGCTCAGTTTCTTTCAAAATGTGGTTGTAAAAATCCTTACATGTCAAATGTTTTAAATTAAATTCTACAACCAATATTTTGGCAACAGTATCAACATGTAAGCAATGTAATCTGTTGCGTTCTTTCGTCCATTGCTGACTTGTCAAGGAAAAATCTCTTTCAACGTTTGCGTTCTGTCCTGGTATAGCAAAGTAATACTGACAAATAGTTAGGAATTCTGAAGCAATCTTATCATCGATTCAAAATAGGCTACGCATTTCTTATGTGCTAATAGTTTCTTGAAATAGCGCTCGGCCGTTCGGCCAGCTTGTTTACGAAATGTAAAAAGCCTTACAAAGCCGGACAAGACGGACACCGTTTATTTTGGCCGGACATGCAATCAAAAAGCCTAACTATGTCCGGCCTTATCCGGACGCCTGGCAACGCTACCTATACATAAGTACATACATATATATGTTTATAGTATATATTTGCTTGATTTTGGACATGTATGAAAGTAAATAAATTTAAAACGAGTCCTGTCTTCCACACATCGTTATTTCTATCTAATAGTATTATTAATTAAGGAAACATACTTTTGCAAATCTAGTCAATGTTTTGATTTTTTTGTATGTATGTAAAATATCTCACAATACCTACTTTTTGCAGAGCTCTATTTACGCTGGTTGGTGAAACAGCGTACAGAGGAAAAGGAGGAACAGTACAGAGTAATTCGAACCAGAGAGCAAGCGTTAAGGGCTCAGGCCCAACAATTACGTCGAGAACTGAATGATCTTGCTCAGCAGTATTATTCTCAAGATAAGTGAGGTCAAGTTATAATGGTTTTGAAATCTTTTGCCATATATATAGAATAATATACCGTGCTTTGTCATTTATTAATCATTTGATGGATGTATTGAAAGAGTCTTAGTTTATCTTTTCATATAGGAAAGACACAGGGATGAAATATAATCAAATATTTTCTTTATCAAATCTAGAAAACAATTATGCATACTTTTCATTTAAAAAAAAGAAGAATCAAATACCTCATAGTTTTGTGTTCAGAAATCTGTTTAACAATATATCCTATACACATTTGTATATACTTAACTATGGTGTCTGTCTGTCTTAAAAATAAAAACTTAATACATTTGGATAATAATAAAAAACACAATAAATGTATAAGACTGATCCATTTCTTACTCTGATCATGTAAATCTAACAAATAATATCTTGTAACTTAGTGTGTGTGGAAAAATGGAGAAATTTTAACTCAATAAAAGAAATATATCTATTGATGGCGTAATTTTAATGAACACTAAACATTGTATAAGGAATAATCTTATTGTTATATAAAATAATATATATAAATGTATTTATATTTCTTTAGTACAGCAAAACAATTTTTTAATAAGCATTAACATAAAATTTTCCAGTTTTATAGTTAAAATTCAGTGTAAGTTCTATTCTTGTCAAATATTGCATATATTTTCAAAGTGAAAATTCCTTACATAGAATTAAAAATATTATGTTTAATTAAATATTTAGTTTAAAATACTTACTCATAAATATAATCTTATGTTTGTTCTTCAGAAAAATATGTTTAGTTGTATTTATTTTTGTTACCTTCGAAGAATGATAGAATTTATAGTGTATATTTAATTTGCCTAACAAAAATCATTTAAATATACTTTAAATAAATGGATCTTGATGCAATTTATTATAAGGTCTCTGAAAATATTTTATACCCATATAAATATTAATTCTCATACAATATAGTGGAATGGTTGCAATGAGGCTAATTAAAGTTTTTTCTATATGATTTTTTTAATATATAATGTTCATCCTATATCATATATGTTAAGACTAGTGTTAAGAAAAATAAATCATGATATCAGTACTTAATTATTTCTTGTTCTTAAATGATCGACATTCCACAATCATTAATATAGAATAAAGAATTTTTATGAATTTAGTATCAATAACTAAGTATATTACATATATTATATGATTAATCATTATTGTCTCATCGCTTGTGATTTTTATAATTATCTTTTAACCTATTTCTTTTTAATACCATGACTTATACTGAATTAGATAAGGCTTATTTATATTATTTAGCTTAATTTTATCTTGTCAGATGTATATTTAATCTGTGTTTTACTATTAAGAAATTATATAAGTACTGTGGCCTAAAGAAAATTTCGAACAGGCTGATAAACTGCTCTCATAGTGTTATTGTTTAGATTTTTTTATTTTTGTCATTAAAGCCAAGCTTTCTAATATATCAGTATAAAATGTCAATTTAAGATACTGAATTTATTTGTCAATTAAACATTTGCATTGAAGAGTTGTTTTATTTGATTAAAAATCTAATACTCTTTTTTACATTATTTCAACAACAGGTCTCGGTTATGGCGAAGAGACATGATTTTTAAGTCATTTTATTTTATACAGTAACTAGCACAAATACTTATAATATGTAAATAAACATTCGTAGTATATTGTTCAGTGGGAACTTTTGGAATATATTTTCGCGCTTCCATTTAAGGATAGATGGCGCTGATATACGACGTTATCAATTACATTTTGCAAAATTTCGGATTGACGAGTGCTTTTTTTCGTTAATATTTAACGACTAAACTTGTTGATTGATATAAAACTTAATAATAGTATTAATTATTATAAAAAACAAAAATAAAACATTGCCATTATTGCATACTTCTATAAAATAGAATTTCAAATATTCCACAAACTATTTGAAAGCAAGTTTTTTTGGTATTTCATCGCCTTATCGGTATTTTTGATTGAAATACGTTGTATAGCATTTATCCGAGCGATATGTACTATGATAGCTAAAATAACAATGTATTCAAATGATACATTTTGATCTCGTACAAGCAATGGCTAACAATGGTCTGATCTGATGATAAGCGGGCAACGAAAAACAATTTGTTATTTATACTTCACAGTGCTTAGATAAAATTGAATCAATATAGCAACATTTTTCACAATAACTTAATAATTTCTAAGCATTTTAAAACGAAATTATTCATTTACTCATCAAAATCACTGGAAGCGAAAATTATAAACAATTTAGTCTATATAAAGGTTATAAATAAAGTTATAAAAATTGATAGCAGAAGCTGCATGTACTATAGGCCAGTAATGATGCGGTTGTAGTAATTGCTCACAGTCGTTCACCCCGGCTGTTGTGCTTATACCTGGCCTCTGTAAACTATGATTCTCACTTCAATACAGTGTTGAAGTTCTTTATCTTACCGTGACACTAAAACGAAATGACACCTTTGTAAATGACATTTGAAAATAACCTTAAAGTAAAATGTCATTTTTTTAAATTAAAATAAATTATATTAAAATATAAATTATTAAGTACTGATCAAAAGGTAAAAACAAAATTTATTATGTAAAATTTTGATGATGTATCACAGTTGACAGCGTAGAATGTATTTTTAGCGTTATTATAATTTCTAGAACCCCATGATTACATGTCATTTGCGGACATCCGCAAGCATAGACATAAATATGCAATTAAGCAACGGACAAAACAATAATATTACAATATTATATATACACGCATACTTGAAGAGTTCACACAGTCGATGAATAATGGATGAAGTAGGCATGAGGCGTAAAAATCGTGGGTGATTATTAAAACGTAAGCTTTGCCCTTAATAACAGTTTGGTTGGCGGTTACGTCATCTCGTAAATGTAACATTCCCATAGCAAAACATTTGCTGAAACCATTAATTTGATAGCATGTATTAATTAAAGTTATCATACATATTATTTGTTGAGATTTACATAATGGTAGTCTGATATACAACCTATTTTAATGCTGTGAAACCTATTAGGAACGTAGTAAATATATTTCTTATCTTATTTTATAGAAATCACTAATTAGTAACCTTTCCCGAGTTACCCATACTTTTTATTTTAATCTACTGAACATACGCGATGTAGTGCCATAGTATGCCAAATAATATACCAAATAATATGCCAAATAATAGGATACTTTGCCTTATCAGAAGTAATTTAAATAGAAATGTGAACAAATATATTAAATTTACCACAAAACCATGGTATATTGTACCTATAACTGTTTAATGAGTGGATATCGAACAATATTATTTTGAGTAAAGCATTAAGCAGTATATATGCCGCTTATTGAAAAGGCACCTACCCACATTGTTCTACACAGTTGCGGAATAATCGACGCTGATACCGCGGCATTTCGGCTAACAATACGCTACAGCCGTAATTACCTTACACAAATGAGATATTAACAATTTTGTTTAGCAGACTGTAAAAGTCATTGTATTTATTTCACAATCGCATAACGGTTTCGTTCGATGATAGTGCTTAAATAATTAAACGGTTTTAAGATATTCACCGTACTTTTAAACATTTTATAATACGGTACATCGATATTTTTGTCTACCCTATAAAAATATAAACTATATAGATTTGTAATGAACATATATTTTTTTAAATTGATATAATTAGGTAAGTTTAGGTTGGTTTATTTGTTTCTTACAAAAATTATAACGCATCAAATTGAAAAGTTAAAAGTTTTGGACTCGGATTAGAATCATAATTTTAATTTAAGAAAGAAATAACTCGGATGACGTACCTTATATGTATCTTTTATGTACCTTTCTTGGAATTGTATTGACATTTATTATTGTAAATATATAAATATGTATTTGTTATTTAATAACGAGTATATTTAACCATGTATTTATACTATTTATAGTTTGCCATCAATGATGCTTCATTAAAATAAAAATATTAAAATACTGACCTTTACGCAATTTTAATGGCGCCAGCTATGCCAGGTTTTGATTAATTAACTAACGAAATTTGAATCTTCTTTGAGAGAATATTCAGTTTTTTATAAATAGTTTGAAAAAAATATGGCCGCCTTTTAAGTGTTTTCGTTTAAGAGGAACCTAAGCAAAAATGGCGTCCGTGCTGTCAACCGTAAACGATTTTAAAATTTTGTATATTTTAAAATAGAATAATATTATTTTATTACAATTTTGCCACCTCATTAAACCTTACACTAAGCTAAATTACAAAATCTTCATATAGTACTACGAATCGATAACTTATTAATACTTATGGATGTTTAAAGCCAGAAACTGAAAACAAAATCCTATTTTCACAACAATAGGCTTGGTACAGATTAATGTTTACTAAATAAATATTTAATCTTTAAAGGTCTCATGCAGATCTTAAACATCGACATTTAGAGAATTTCTTGTTTACCGCGACCTTAATGGCTAATATCAAATACTACTACTTAGAAAACGTTCTTAACATTACAATTAAGAATAAATTAGCGAACTATAAACTTATAGACAATTAAAATCTATTATTAATTCATTTTTATTATTTTCTACTAGCAGGTAGGATTTAATATTAAATTTTATTAAAATACATCAACTGTAAAGTCATTGAGGAAGGCCTTGATACGTAATGCTACATAATCTGTGGCAAAAATATACATATAATTCTACATAGTTTGCCGCCTAAATGTTTTCGATAAAATTTGTCATTGAATTGCACTTTAAAATAATGACAATGAGTTTTTGATACACTTAAATTAATACGTCACTCCATTCTGAATGTACCTATGAGGAAAAATTAAAAATATTAAAAAAAATAGGATAAACGTTTTTCTGTATTGCTATTTAAATCATCTGTAATCAAGTTGATACGAAGAAATATGAATACTTATAAATTACAAAGAATCGACCTTTAACTGATTTGTAATATTTATTATGTAATACATACTTATATATAGAATATGATGGCTTAAATTTTGCATAGCAACAAACTTGATTTGCGATCGTGATATACTCCAAGCAATTTTCATTCTTAAAATTAAAGTTTAAGATTTAAAATTGCTTATAATTACAGATTATCATCGATCGTGGAGTAAAGTTGGCTAATATTACGTATACCAATAATTGTTGTACAAGAAAAATACGTATAATAAGTATTTTAGTCAAGAATATTAATTCGATAGGTCGTATTGGTTTTAGGTTATACAATATCTAGTCGCAAACAGCTACATTCAGAAGGTCAGTTAATGATCAGCTGTAGACGGCCATGACCACCGACGCAGCATCTCATGTTGCGCGAATTTCTCTGAAATATTAAAGCATTAAATGTTCTCAGGTGTCTCAGCTCTTAGCCTCGTTTGACGTAATCAGTTTGACGTCGAAGCTAAGTATGGTTGATCATATGGTGTTTCGGGCCACACAACGGTGTTTCAATGTTTGACACTTAACTAATCGATCTTATGATACAAGGCAAATGTTTCATCCAATAGTTTTCATACATTAATTATTTGAATTGGAATTTAAAAATAGTCATAAGATTTCAAGGACATTTATAGTATTTTCGTAATGTATATGTCTTAAAAGATTTGTAAATAAGGTAATCTTTATGGGATATTAGCAATCTTTATGCAGCACAAAATAAAAACGAAAACCTGATATTGTGAAAAGTGTGATGAAAATCGGTTAAATAAAAAGAAAGATTGTTAATAACAGTCCATAGAGAATTTCGTGTTTTGAGCATGCGCAATAGAAACATATTTCAATTGGTATTTAATAAATGTGTGGTTTAAATTGAAGAAAGATTAAAAACAATCTAGATTATCTAACTTTAAATCTATTATTTTATATTGATGAAATCTTGTGACTTTTGTTTCACGTAATACTTAATAGCCATCGTTATAGATTCATAGACAACTAAGTTTATCTTTTTGTTTTGAATATTGCTGTTAGCCCTGAGACTTTGACAGCGTCACCTGGAATTGAGTGTTTTTTCAATTGAATGTCTTTAGAAGAAGAACATAAAAATACTTTGGAAGTTTCGTTCAAAACGTGATATTTATAAACATTTTATAGTATTACGATTTGTTATATTGAAAATAATCGGAAATTTATATATTTTTATAATCTAAAGTATTTATTTCAGCTCAATTCGTCCTGCTTCGGAATCAACAAACAAAGTGTTCTCATTTATTCTATTCATAGAGTGAGTCATCCTAACTGACAAATGAGTGATGGAAATGTACATATATATATTTAAATTTTAAAACAGTCTTTTAAATGACACAAATCGAGATGATACAGCCAAAAAAGAAGGCGGATTGGTTGTTGCCATGTTTGGTAGTTGTTTAATGAGCAAAAAATTAGATATGCAATGTCAAGTTTCTTTTAATGTGTTTATATAAATATTTAGAACTTAAAATAATTTAAATCTATTTAATTATGCAATTTTATTTATATACAGGGTGACTGGTGAATTACTATCGATACTTGAGGACGTGATATTTGACGATCATATATGACAAAATAAAAATTAATATAACATAAATATTAATAAACTTCTAAGTAAAGTTAACCAAAAGTTATGTAATTAATTTCGCATCGTGTCAACACCCTACAGATTAGGTATACACACACACTCACACATACGCGTTTGGCGGCGTAGTGTTGTATCAGCACGCCGCCGCACGCGTCCACACTTGGAACACTTGGAACGTGTCTACACTTTATTTATTTATACGGAAATTTTGTCAAAAATTAAGTGCCTATTTTTTTTACATAATTCGAATGAGAATCATGTACCGAGTATTCTCCTTAAATATTGATAGTAATTCACCAGTCACCCTGTATAAGATCTTGGACGTTATTTGAAATTCTTTATGTTAAGTAAAACTGTGTCAAATTACACTATGTGCCTAGTTACATGAAAAACAGTTCAAAACATTAAAAAGCTTAAGTACTTATATTTTATGTTAATCTGTGGATTCTTTAGTATTGAATAATATTTACTTATGAAGTTTATTTTTTTAAATATACTTCTGAAAAGAGTGGCTGTATCTTAACATTTTTTTTATAAAAAAATAAAACAGACTAATAATTGCGAGTTCTGTCTATCTATCTATGAGGGCGGCAAAAAACTAGATTTGTTGATGAGAACCATCTAGACTTTAATTAATTGTTATAAAAACAACAGGAATACATAGTCTATGATCTATCAAAAGTTCCTCAAACTATCACGATACACGAGTAGCGACTTATGCTTAGCAAAATTTTGTATCGTCTGTTATTAATAAATGTACTTTATTACCGCGAAGATTTATGAATGAAAAACGGGAAACGCTACGTAAGTGGTATCACGATGTAGACATGTGTTAAGGATACAGCTTAAATAACTTTCCGTTTAAATAAAATTAGTATTTTAGGAAATACTACGCGTCTGCTCGTGATCACGGTTGCTGCTAAGTAACCGAAACGTATGGAGTATGTAGTTTTTAAAATAATAAAATACGCGTAGTAATCCGCAAATATTAATTTTATTTCAATGAATACTCGCGAGTCTTAGATGTCATTAAGTTTTCATTTATTTTGAATACCTTAAATGGGATGAAGTACTACTAAAGCGTTGTTGCGTTCAGTGTCGATTCATTCAAAATAATATATATATATATATTTAATGTAATGTATAGGAAGGCTATGTTCTAATCACTATAGGTATTGACGATTATATAATAATTTATATGTAGGCGAATAGTTATATTAATAGTTAATAGTCAAATATTTTATGTGTGGAGTGATGAATTAATATCATATTTTTAAAGCCAAATATATCTATGGTACATAAAAATATTTCAACATAATTATTTCAGGTAAAATTGTATGAAACTATTCAGCATTATTGAAAAAAATTGTATATGTGTGTATTATTTTGTGTGTGCATAGATTTGTTTTTATTATATTATTTCATCCACGAATGATTTTTATATTTCTAACAATTTACTATTTAGGAAACTATGATTTTTTTTAACCTTTTCGCTGATTTTGAGATTCTTCATTTGGTATTTTAAAAATCTCTGTTAAAGTTTTAATTACAATTTTTGGTATTCGTCTTTGTATATTTGCTAGGAATTCTAGTATTCCAAAATTTTTTATATCGGCGGAATCGAGCCGGTAAATACACGACTGCCACAATGATTATTTTATTGGCATTTTATATAATTCACAAATCGTTAAATAATTCGAAAATTGTCTATAAATAATTTAATGTCCATCAAAAAGCTCGCGTGAGGCAGAAAGCTGTTGGACGGGCCAAGGAAATTTGAGCCCATAACAGCATCCATTCGATTCGTATTAACGCTCAAGTAATGTAACAAATAAAGGAGGTCGATGGCCCTGAAGGCACGAAAAGCAAAACCGACCGGCACAAAAGAAATAGTTAATATTAGAGCTCCGCTCTTCACGAGCGTCATTAGGAGAGGCACAAAGCTTCGGAGTCATTCCACGCTCCTATTTGTCAGCGGCAAAAACTGACTTGTCCACAATAATTACGGGACGTTGCATTGGTGTGCTCGCTCATAATTCGTCATGTTCTGGTCGGCCGCGCGTTTCCGTCTCCGTCCATAATTTGATGTTTCCCGCGTTTTAGATAGAATTCGAAACAATGATTTGTATTTCCAAAAAAAAAAGAATTGAATACTAGTTTCCGAACGGTAATAAGGTGACCTTTGTACGTCAGTGTGTATACTTTCATTAAATCAAATAAGTAGATACAAACGGCACTGGTTTGTGGCGAACGTTCTACCAGTTGATGATACAGTGCAATTCTCGCAGTTACTTTATGTCTGGAGGCTAAGATTACTAAATAACCGGGATTCAATACAATGTGTAATTACTGGTGCGCATTTCCATTTGACATTTCAGACTTACAACTTTCTGCTTCTAGAAGTGATTATAACGATATAAAAACTTTTTTCATGGTTCATTAAGTACGTATGTTTTTTAAATACAGTTTATAAAAATGTTAATGGCCAGATATATAAATGTTTTTATTTATTTTTAATATTACGTGACGGTTGACTGAGAAGGTCTTGACGCTGCAAATGAGAACAGCCTTTCTTTCTTGCGCTGTCAGTAGAACAAATCGGTCCGTTTTGATCCAGTACCAGTGGAAAATGAGTTCGCTAACCTCAACTACTCACGTACTACACAATTGTCTCAGTAGTCAGTTCTTACATTTCAATATAGTTGACAATTACTCAGTGTTGCCAATGGCATCAATAAATTTTTATAACTATAATTTAATTTTAATTTCTTGCTAAATAAAAAAAAAGTATTGTAAATTTGAGTTAATGTTAATTTAAATATAATTAATATCTATAACAATGTTAAAAAATTAACACCTCATAAATGGCTAATAACTTGTGAAAATTTTTGTAAAATACGTGCCTTAGGTGTCATATCAAACAATGGTCAATGAGTGCAAATAATTGAGATTAAGAGTTAACCTTTGAGAAACTGTTGTTACGAGACAGTCTATAAGTTAGTATAACCTTTTTTAGTTTTTCCGTTACATTTAGTTCAAGTTTTCATCTCAAAACACTAACGTTTTTGTTTTTAAATCTTTGCATCTACTTTTATGGTCATATTTAAGATACTGGTTATATTAAAATAAAATAAGAAACGTTAAGATAATTCTATATTAAAAAAATATTGAAGATTTTGAATTTTCACAATTCGTTGTTGGGCATTTTTTAATTTAAGTTTTAATTATAGTTATCTGGTATGATCCAATCGTATTTGATTGTCAACTTTATTTAATATGAATTCACCTTATCTCATAGTTTTACATAATTTTGAAATATATTTTATTAAGTAGAAACATACAGGCATTTTTAATTGGTTTGATTTATAAGTAATAAAGTGACAACTTTTTTTATTAACTATATGACAGCAATAATACAAATACACAGATAATTTATTGATTTCTTTAAAAAACTTTTCTATAAATACTTTATTGTTAGTTGTTATACAGCCAAGTTAGCATACAGATGTTAACAAGTTCAACGCTCAGTGGTAAGCCCAGTCATAATCTCTTCAACTCACCAACCTTGTGTAGAATTAGTTTCTGTTCGTAGTTTTTGATACAATATACTAGTTAAATAACTCTACAACGTACAAAACGTACGTAAAAATAAATCAAACTGGTACATCTTATTGAGTAAGGATTTTTTCATTTTTATTTTTTATCTTTACTTCATAATTTTTCTTCAATGTTGATAAAATTTTCAATGAAATAATAAAATTTAGTAACAGATACACATGTACACAATTTTGAATTATGTTTAAGTCCTAGGTACATTAGCAAGAATAATATTGAAAAAAGGTTGTTAGGTTTAGAGAACAAATTAATTTATTTCATTAAATACTAATTGAAGTAATCGTGTTATAATTTCTTATAAAAATGGTTTCAGCAAACAGTCTTCATTTATAAAATAAGAAGTTTAAGAATCTACAAATTAATAGATGTCAAAATAATTGACAGTTCCGTATTAACGACAACATTATTTAGGAATAGTGTCATACATATAAAGAAAGGAGGTTAAAACATTTTTAAATATAGTCATCATTTAAATATATTTGCCTTAAAAAGAAACTCTGTAAAATTTCATTACATACCTACATAGTTGACAGAGCATTTTTGAAAGTGTATAAGATAACCTATAAATATGTTTCGGGTTTGTTTTTTGATGTACTGTTGTAATTATCTTGAAGTATTCAAACGAATATCGTTAATTTAAAGGAGGGCGTGTGAAAGTGAAAAATATGAGGGCACTAATAGGGGTTGATAGTGAAATGAATAAACCCGCAGAAAAACGATGCGGGCGCACGCGCTATGTTATTAATTTAAACAATTTTGGTTCATTGCACTTTGGTTGATATGATTGGTTATAAACACTGATTTATTTCTCTTTTTTTATCATAAGAATAATTTGGATATACCTACTGTATTTGCCTGAATAAATTGTTCGTTTAAATAAAATGTTTTATTTTTCTATACATAATTTTATGACGGCGTCTGTAAAAGAATTAAGTGCTTGTGAATATATTTCATAACATACAATTAATGTGATTAATTACATAATAACAGTGTCCCATCAATGTGAAAAAAAATCTAAATATAGAAAAAGCTTTTGTTTGTTTGATAAATTCACATCTTTTATACAAATCGCTGAACATCCGCTGACAACGATCTCTGTACCGAGCTATATTTCACATTTGGAATTATTAAAGGAATCATCAAGATATATACATAACACTAAAATAGTTTATGTATAGTAAATTATATAACAGCGACATCAAATTAAGATAATCTACGAAAAATAAGAGTATGTGTAGATGTTTCTTGCTCTTTAAAACTATTTGATTGATTTCAATAAAACTTTACAATAATCTAGCTCAGACAACAAAATAAAACATAAACTATAATTTATACTAGAATACAGTTCCCGTTGGAGAACGAGAAGTCGCGGGCACAAACTAGTCTTAATAATAATTCTATTGTATTTTGTTGTAAAAAAAAAATCATCCGTCCTTGATACAAAGCGTAGCTATAAATGTAGAAGTGATGGAATAAAATTTAAAAGTAACATTTGTATGGTTAACCGTTTGTAAAGCACAAAGAGGAATCAAAAATCCAACATAACTTGACCCCGAGATGTGAAGATTCACTACAAAATCGTACGCATTTATGCAATTCTGGTATCGGAGCGGCTCAACTTTGAATGGTCGATCTGTAGGCTAAAATAGACGAAGACGGACGATGCTATCTGCACGTGGAACGTGGTACAGGCTTACAACTTGTTTAGTTGTAATCATGAAACGTTCAATAAGTAATCTTCTATATATATAAATAGGGTATAAAATAGTTTGTTGTACAATAGAATGTTTCACTATTTCACGCGACTCAAGGGCTTGAAGAACCGGTTTTGTAGTAACCGGCGTAGGGCTTTACGCTGTCTTGTAGTTCCGAGCGCTTTTTAGATTATGTATGTAGTTTATCGAGTGTTTTTTTTTTGTCATTCACCGAACTGACATTGAATGGAAAGTTTGATGTTATAAATAAATATTTCAGTTTATAAATACCTAGCAATGAGAGTCGAATACCAAAGAGGTTTTATAGGTTTGAATTTTATAACGAATATATGTAGATTTATTGTATTGTTTTCGAAAATTATAAAATAATATTAAAACCTATCTATAATAACAATTGTTATTTTGTTTAATAAAGATATGTAGAATTTTATATAGCGTTAGATTACTATACATAATAATTGTTATTAATTTGGAATTTTCGTAATTTCGGAATTATCGATGCTACGTACCTCACTAAGCGGAGTCGTTCTCAAACAAAGGAACTCCATAGAATCCGTCAAGTCACGTCGGATCACGCCCAACCTCCTAACTAAGAGCCGAAAACTAATCAGAAACGTCCAGAACTAATTAAAAATGTGGATACCATCAGATTCCTTGACTCTCATGGTTTTGGTTGAAAAAAAAAAACATGTATTTAAAATTATTTACATACATTTATACATGGAATCAAATATTAATGTAATGTCATAGAAAACGAACAATTGAGCTGTGTATTCAATTGTATTAAAAATCTAGAATTTATATAAAATCGATTTCTTATTATTAATTAAATACGTTTGTTCATAGATTAAACTTAATCGATTTAATTATAATTTAATACGTATGCAGCTCTGATGGGTTTCGAGACGATAACTGATATGTCATTCATTTATCGAATTGAATGACAGGACAGCGCCCGTATTGGTAGTTATAATAATTAACAGAATACATGCAATGAAGAGGGTGCTTTTTAAATATATGTACATACATCATAGGTATGTAACGATTATTTAAAATATCATATACATATACAACCTTATTAGTTAAAACTTTATAAAAAAAAATTTATTGAAAAAAAACCACTGTCGTTCGGATACTCGTACTGAAATACCTCATTAGCTAAAACTTTCTAGAAAAATAAAATCTATTGAATCGATGAAAAAAAATAACAGTGGTTCGGATACTCGTACTGAAATAAAGCCTCGATGCTTCTATAATTAATATTAATGATAATTATTTTACATGTAATAGTGGAATTTGAATTTATAATTAGAATTGATTGATTATTTTATTCATACACTTTTTATGATTCTAAAATGTATTTTATAAATATCTACAGAATCTTAGAAACTGTTGGATGTATAGAAAAATTATAGTGATTGTTGAAGTTATGATTTCTAAAGAGAGAGTACCAAATGCTATCTTGAAAACGTAAACAAATTCTTTATAGGGCACGGTTTTGCTATAATGAACCTAAAAAATAGTATGGTTAGGTGCATTTTAATTTGTTCAGCCTCATTGATCTGCTTTGATTGAATAAGGATATATTATAAGTTTTATCCAGGAAAAATATAATGTTTCCGTGAGAAAGATTCTATGTAGATAATATTACGACTGAATAGTATTATATAATAAGTAATTATAAGATAAACAAGAGTATTTAACAACGACAACGCTAGCGATGTTTTTTTTTCTAGTAATATTTAACAGTAATTTTTAAGCTAGCCTCATAGATTCAAAGGAAGTGAGAAAAACTATTTCAAAAAACTTATAGATTTTATGTAAGAAGCTATTTATTGACTAATGTGAGTTAATCGATTTAATATCGGAATAGATATTTATATTAAAACAAAGTTTAGAAAAACCGTTAAATGTTACATGTTGACAGTACTAATTCAAATACGACGTTTAGAGATATGAAATGACTCGCCAATCGCCATACATTTTGTAATGAACAATTGATAATTAAGTTTCAGTTACGAAAACTTCTTATCATGAAAATATATTTATAAACTTTCTATAAGAATATTTTAGTAATAATATTAATAATTCCATAGTTTGGTTCTAGTAGTAATATTTAAACAGACTTCAAAAATTCTAGCGGCATGCGGCGAATGTTTTCTGAGAATTTAAGGTACTAAATGTTAGGATGCCATCACGCGGCCATATTTTTTTTTATACTCCTACGAGACGAGGATATGAAAATAGAACTCGATTTGATTTTTGATAAATAAAAAAATATATTAAATATAATCAACATAATTCGGCTACATTCGGTTATAGCTTGGGTTCGTCACGGCACGCGATCAATTCGACAAGCTTACGAGTTTTGAAACTCGAAAAACAGAACTAAGAAGTGTCCGTCAAACTGGCGAGCGAACTAGAATTACAATGGGGAGGGGAGGGACGCGTCATTACCTGGACCGACGACGTAATACTATGGAGTATATAGTATAGTCTATTGTCCGTGAGATGAGAAAGTTAAGATGTTTATATAAATAAAAATAATGTTTAAGAACTTCATATTTGTATATAGTTTAAATAATATTCATTTTAATAACATATAAGTAGGTGTATGACGTAGTAAATACTTTGAATTTCGTATTGTATTTTAACATATCGTACTATAGATATTTAAATCTGTATGTCAAATTTATGGATCTAAATGGAAGTGAGTACCAAATAAATAACGTTAAGATGTAAATTATGGTATCTAACAGTTGTAACCTTCGAAAAATTCGTCAGAACAAATCCTCGACATTGAGTCACGGGGAGCGTTGAACCTTGTCGGCCATCTTGCGACGTTTGTACAGCCCTCGTCTTGACGCGAGGGTTGCTTTCATTCATCCCGCTTAAAAGAAGGTTGTAATAAAAGTTATAAATGAATAAATTATTACTAAACTATGTTTAGATTAATACAATCTTTAATTTGTAGAAGTTTATATAAATACCTACCGATGGTTTAAAGATGAAATAAATTCAATGTCAAATCAATTCTGTTGAATAGTCAATTCTGTGTACCATAGTGTAGTACGGAGTGTTTTGTGGTTGTACAATTTTATGGCTTTGTAAACTACAGTAATCATTGTAAAACGAAACAATATGGCCGCGGGGGCCGTGTGACGTCAATGATAATAAAACTTAAATTGCAGTTACGTACAAATGAAATATAGTCAAAGGGTTTATGATTTACTTTACAATAATAGTGTTGTCATTTAAAAAAATAGCACAACTTTATGCCTACTTGGATTTATCATCAATAATAATTAATAATGTCATTGAAACGTAAGTTTCTTGGGTACAAACGTCATCAAATTAGAGGCAACAAAATTATTGAATATTTCATTAAATAGTTAACATCATTAATAATAAGTATTATTTCATTGAGGTTAAATCAAAAAAGAAACATTATATAATTTTAAAGTAAATTTTATATGTAACCTGTTTTTTTATTATTTTTAATCTTTATTTTGACGTCATTAAATTCAGTCTTAATGATATTTTTTAATTACATTCATTTTAATACTTCTTTTGATGTACAAATAAAAATACATAATAACTCATAATTGACTAACTTATCTGAATTGATTATTCAAACTATATTACAAACCAATACATCTTTCATCTTTGTATTCAAACGTTAAATTTACGAGTGACCAATGCGTGTGGTCTTAGTGTTATCGCGGTCAAATTCACATACATACAATAATCATAACTTGTGTTTATAAGAAATCTAAGACCATCTTTGTTATAATTATGAAATAATTCGCTATCAAATAGCAATCACCTGACTGCATGTGACTCCCAGCTCCCAAGCTTTAACCGCAGTGTCAAGAGTAAGAGAAGCCAGTCGTAACTCTATAACTTGCTCAGATGGATTCCTTATCACCCTACCGGTTTTGTGCTTTGTGGTTTCACTCTTCCGCGATTCTATTCGCATTATTGATATAATGAAATTCTATATAAAATATTCCTTCGATTGTAAGGGGATTCAATACCCGGAGAAAATAAGAATGTTTGAAGAACGCACATGTTTTTCACACAGAAGAAAATTACACATTAAAACAATCATAGATTTAAGTTTATGAGCTTAATAACTGGCTACTATCCGATCGTCTACAAAATAGTGTTTTCTGGATTAAAATGTCCGTCAAGTTTTTTATTACTACACTTTAACAATATACAACATTTTAAATAATCAAGATTAAATATTTCTTATTTCTTTAAAACAAATGTTCTCAATTTGCATAAATACTTTTTTTACTGATTCTGAGTATTAAATTAAACTTCTGACATATTAGTAATGACTGTACAACAGTTCAACGTATTTTTTTTTAATATAATAAACCAAAGGTCTCAGCCATGCAGGATGTTATTGTTGAATTATGCCATTCCATTTATTTGATGCTATCTGTTATACATGTTTTATGTAAAACTATCACGTTTTATTTTATATAATTAAAATATTTCATGTTGTTGTTATGTCAATTAAACGTTAACGTTTTTTTTAATTTGAACTGTCAGAAAATGAAGTAGCTATACTTAAAATATATTTCCTTCAAGATACCAGATTAAATAACTAACCTTGTAAATAAATATTTTTTGGAAGTTAAATTATATAATTAATTAAAATAATTCTGTGAATTAAATCGTATGAAGATAATGATTTTTATTCTTCATATTTGTCATTGCGTTTCGTTTCTTGATTCCGTTTCTAATTTGAGTAGACATTATGAACGTGAATTTATTATAAAAAGCATTTTTTAAAAATGTCTTGAGATTCAGAATGCTTGTCACACGACTGGAATTTTTAAAATTATCATATAGTTTGAAGCACGACAACAACAATTTAAGGGAGAAATTGTTGTGTTATTTTACCTAGATCAAGTGATAGAAAGAGTCGTCGGGTCAAAGTTTTTAATATGTTCGTGGTCCGTGACTTTGTTCAGCGTTTCTAAACCGAAATGACAGTTGTAAGCTCATTCAGGGACTAAAAAGATTTGTCGGTTAGATTTTGAAGGCCATAAAATCTGATATCTCGAAAATTTCTTTCAAATATTAAAAACCATGTTTAGCATTTTAGTGTACAAAACATTAGTCTCCACTATCTTTAGTTAAAAGTAAACAACATTGTATCGATAATACATAGAATATAATAATTAACAAACAGAAATCTGGTATGTAATGTGTTAAAATATTTTTTCTAGTATCCCATCTGGACATTTCAACCATATTATAATATAGGTACTTTTTAAATAAACATAATACCTACATTTAAAATGGTGATAATAATAAGGGAATAATTACATATGTTTTATATATGCTATTACTTTTTTCGCACTGGATTTTTGTAATATTTGCCAATGTCAACGTTTTATTTGTTGGACGAATTATAATCTAAAGTACCTACCTACTGTGTGGAAATTGTCATTTATAAAACGCAATTCAGCCTGACGGCTGTCATATAATTTGACAATTACGCAACAGAACGAATAAAGCAACAGATTACAAAGAATCTTAGAGTAAGTGTCATTAATAGCGTTCCCACAAGTGTTTCCTTGGAACCGCTAATGATCAGGTGTGGGAACGGCCGCTTCCGCGTTGTCGCCTTATGTAGAGCACTTGATATTCTATTGACTGTATGTATTTAGTTATCTGTGAGACCAGCTTGAAGGTTGCAAAGGCCATTTAAATATTAATATCTGTAATTTTAATTAACATTTAAAATACCATTAAAACCTCTTTAGCGTGTCATTGAACTTTTTGCTAGAATCGCATAATTATTTTTATAGGCATTCTCTATTAATTATCTGTAAATTTATATAAACGTAGAAAAATAAAGATATAAATATCTGTAATAAATTGTTTTAAATAAAATAAGGTTTCTTTGCAATATTATTGACGTCAAGGTCTTTGTTTTGATCCAATCTTTATTTTATTTGTATAATTCTTAAACATTTGAACAAAATATTGATAGGTAATAAAACTATTAAAAAAAAGTTTTGATATGTTATTAATGTAATTATATTTCTACATTCATGTAAGAACCGTTTCTAATAAATAAATATTTGTAATATCGTTATTATTATTCAATATTCCGCGCCGCGGTTACAATCGAGGTGTGTATCGTAAATCTTTATAAATAGGAAAAATTATTCAGCGTCCAACAGCCAACACTAGTAGTTAAAACTCGTTAACTTGTTACATTTATTTTATTAATGGCGTCGCTTGTCGGCGGTTGCCACTTTAATGTTGCAATTGCATTAAAATATTTTTATGTAACGTAACGTTTTATGAGCTTTATCTGTTTATGAGTGTGGCATTTATGGTATGACTAATTTTATGGCCACGTACAGTATACATCACCAAAAATGTTCATTCTTTAACAAAAAACATTAATATCCAATTTGTATTAGATTGTAAACTGAATATGGACGTAAAACATTAGTTTTAATATATTTTTGAACATATTTTAAGTGTACGCTTGATGTTTTTATAAAAAGCGCTAGTAGTACGCGGCAAGCCATTGAGTGATGCGTCCTTAAATAGCCGGTCAATGAACCCCTGGCCTTGCCCTTCACTCACTCATACTTCAATCGTGAGCTACATCACAGATTTATTACTTTATAAATGACGTGATTCCTTTTGAAGTTATTTTTCTCAACGGACTGTGGTTTTAGAATTATAAATTCACGTGATGATACATTATTACGTACTACATAATAAGATTTTTCCGTTGAAAACTATTTGAATGAGGTTTTACATAAATCATTGTTTAATTAAATAATTGTAACTGGCAACTAGGTGTATTATTAAAAATGTATATTTGAATATCATTGCCAGAAATATAGTGATATTTTACATGATATTTTATGCATATAACTGTAGATAATTTCCTGTCCTGTTGGCTGTACGGGTTTTCCCAAACAAACGTTTCCAGCGGGTCAAGTATTAATAGATTTAAACATATTATAGAGAATAACTTGAATAAATATAAATTACGTAGCTGATGAATTATTATCAGTACATATAAAAATCTGTTCAGTATTACGACACAGCATTACATAATTTAAATCGATGTTAATCTCAAAGATACCAACGATGACTAGCTCAAACAGGTATGAAGAGGTGAACTTGACTCAAATACATATTTGATACGAGTCTTGATTAAGTTTTCTTCTATGGCTTGCGTCGCTGGTTTTTGTCGTTCATTATACGGGTAGCTTAATGTTCTATCATGCTGTTGCCAATGACAGTTGGCTGGGAGTGAAATGATTGAAAATTTCCTTCTGAGAAACGTGAAATAGGAGGAGGGTGAGCGGCGCCGAGCCGACGGCGTTGCATTCCACCTAACCACAGCCCTGTGTTTAGAGTACGGTCACCATCACTCTGAATAATTATAATACATTTAAAAACCATTGTGATTTTTAAAATCAATATATTTAATGTTCTTATTAAAATTACTATTGTATTTTTAATATTATAATTTTGATTTTCAAAAAAGACTGATTTTTTTAAGAGTATTACTGTTTTGTGGTTTTTACATGTATGTCTTTTCATTTATGAAATATATATATTTAAAAAAACATATATATTTCTTATCTTTCAAATATTAAATTTATAAAAATCGCAACACAAGCCATCCCTACTAATATTATAAATGCGAAAGTAACTCTGTCTGTCTGTCTGTCTGTCTGTCTGCTACGCTTTCACGCCTAAACCACTGAACTGATTTTAATGAAATTCGGTACAGAGATAGAGTTGACCTTGAGAAAGAACATAGGATAGTTTTTATCCCAGACTTTTGAAAGGTTCTCTTGGAAACGCGATATAACCGAACTCCACGCGGCGAAGCTGCGGGCGGAAAGCTAGTATCATATAAAGATGAAAGAACAAGAATCGTTTAATTCTTTTATTTATAATTTATTATAAATCCGTGTAAAGTAACAACACATGGTTATCATAATATAAAGCTAATTCCTCCTCGTCACTTGGCTGCCTCGGGGATAAATTTTATTAATTTGCTGTAATACCAACTTTATACAATATTTGAACATCCTATAATAAATACATTATGAAAATTTTACGTCATACGCAAATTATTATAATGACTCTCTTATACGTTCATATTTTATTATTTAATACTTATAAATTTATAATATATCAAAAGAAAAACATAAAATCCGCTGTAGATTATTATAAATTATGTTAAAACATATACTTATTCAGAAGGTATTTATATTAATCAAAGGATTTGTAAAACCATTCTTCGGTAAATTAAAGATAGGTTACGACTTTTTAAGATTACGTTTTAACAAAAGTCCAAAAGAATATTATTTACTCAATTTTATATAAAGACATACACGTTAAAATATAAAGCGAATATAAAACGTAAATATCAATAATAAAAGCCATCTACATAAGTTAGTTTAAGAAAAATAATATCATTTAAAGGTTTAAGAACTGAGAATGCTAGCATGTAATAATATAACCAGTAGAATGAATAACGGAGGACAGGAAATACAAGTAGCACGTCAGAGCAATTATCCAAGATACCTCCATTAACGACACGCAGAACCCTCGCGGACACAACATCTTTAATCAACACGCTTACTACGAGTAATACCGACTACTGTCATACCGACAGTTACAAAGTATGTAAGATACATCCCTTTTTTAGGAACTCAACTTTAAATTTATAAAGATTTTATAGATCGAAAGTTTCATGAAACGAAGAAGAAACCTTTTAGCATTTAATGGATTCACCGTGCGATTCCGGGTCCATCGTTTCAGGGAGATGAGCTTCAACAGTGCCCAGGACTTGCAATCCAGGTGTAGGTTTAAAAGGTCCCTACCTAACGCGCGCTAAGCGCTTACCTTCACCGTCCATTCTCCTCACCTAACCAAAGCAAACTTGAAAAAACCTACTAAGGCTGCCTTCGAAGTATGAAGTTTCTTACTTCAAAGTAGTAATCAAATTTTATGCAGATTATTTCTTATTTTAGTACTTGATGGAGATGAAAATCGTGTGGGATGTTCTTTCATATTGATTACTCCCAGCTTCCTGATCAATGAGGAATTAGGTGTATCTACTTTAAGATTGAAGGTTGTGATTTGAGATAAGCAGCTATTATTTGTTGAGAACTCTTCATATTAAAAAAGTATACGCTCCAAATAATTAAAACAAAAATACAGCTTTATGATGTAATTTTATTATTTATTACATCAACCATAACTATTGTAGGAGCATTTATATGTATATTATATATTTAATAAATGCGTGAACCATTTATTTATTTCTAAGTGGCTTTGAAATGTTTAATCGATCTATTTAACTATTGAAGGAACACTGATTGGTAATTATTTATATATTCTTGTGAAACATAAAAAGTTAATTTAATCAAGGTAAATTGTACTCGTGAGTTAATAGAATCTATGTACTTCTAGTAATACTTTCTATTTTGCAGTTGAATGATTTAAATAATCAAAAACAGAAAGAGATGAATTTAGTACCCTTAACCCATGTGTTCTTCGTCACAACAGCTATAGGTGGTAGGGCCTAGCTGTTGTCAAGTTATTACAGCTCAAACATAGGCTGGCTCGACCGGGGAAGAACCACCCTCTCACAGAAGATCGGCGTGAAGTAGCCTTAGTGACTGCGATTCGTCCGATGACTGAGAGTGCCGGTTGCCCTTTCCCTGCATTTTCCTTATTCTTTCTCTTCCTTGTTCTTCAATAACCTAGGTTGGCAACATCCCTCTGTTGCGGATGTCCATGGGCGACGGTGATTTACTACCCATCAAGTAGGCCGTCTGCTCGTTTGCTACCTTTCTCATAAGAAAATATATATCATTTCCAGTTTTTCAATTATAAATCTTCGCGTATTGTATTAATAAAAATAGATTTTCAATAAGAAACGAAAAACTCTGTGTATGAACTTGTGGTAAGCATATAGTTGTCACTAGAGTTTTAAAATATCTAGATTCTACTGTCCAGTCTAAATTGTCATTTACAAAGAATACTGGGAAAAGTAAGTTACTTTAGGAATCATAACTAGAGTTACATTTTTACTCAATCTCATTCTACCTCTCCGTTGAGTATTACCTTATCCTTACTAGCGACATCTAGTAGAATTAAGCACTAACTATTAAAGTACGTATTTAACTACAGTTAAAATTGTAAATAAAGAAAGGTTACCTAAAATTAGTTTTTGCCTCTTACGATATTAGATTATTACAATTCTCTAAAGTGATTGAAATTCTAAACAAAATAAAGTGAATTTTAGTGAATGCACTCAAAATATAAGCCTATAAATTAATTATCATTGTATTTTGATAGCACATATATTTCTCGTCAATATAAGGATATTAATGTACAGTAGAAATGGAAAATTTTAATTAAAATATATCAAAAAAAAATTTAATGCTTAAACGTAATTCTGATCTTCAATCTTTATAATAAAAAACCGAAATTTCGTGAATAGCTATACCAAAGGACGTTTGTCATGAATGCATCGAACTGATCATACAGAAGAAGTCTAAAAACCAATGAATTTTATAGGAAATTTTAATAATTTTATATCAATTTTAAATATCAATAGTGTCGTTACTTGAAGCGGCATATGTAACGGTTTTTCTTTGATAAATATTAATAAATGAGAATATTTTAGTAAATGTAGTGTGACCATGAAAATATTTATTAAGGATATTTGTTTTGTATTCAATTAATTCTTTCAATACTGTATCAGTGATGGCTTCTAGCGAGTATTTAACCGTTCCCGGTGAAGCTATCAAAGCCATTAGGGCTGACAACTACATTCAAGTCAACTAAAGAGTATTTAGTGAGAATTATTGTTATAAAAATTATGTTTTGTGTTATTTAAGATCTCGTGATACAGTCGGTAATCTCTTTGAGTATCACCCTCGATGTTATAGAGCACTTTAAACTAATTGTGCCTCTAATTAGAGCAATTTCCCCTTATCATAGAACATCTGAAAAATTAGTTTGTATGGAATAATATTTCGTAATTTGTAGTATTTACATAAATATTTCGTGTAGTATGACGTGTCATAAATCATAATATGAGATTTAAGGTGGGTTTGTCTTTATGGGATATTTATCACTATGAAAGTATCTTTCCAACATAATGTTTTGTAGGTTGCTAATTGTACACACTTCCATTATTTTTATTACCTTTACGTGAAAAGATAATGAAGACTTTAAGTTCGATTTTTTTAAAAGGAACTTTAAATTAGCTTTCTTTTCAATAAGTATTTATATGAACATGAAAATAGTAGGGTATCTAATTTATGATCTTGACATTTCATTTATTTGTCATTTTCAATTCATGCACACAATATTCAGAAAAAGTGACATTTATTTTAATACGAGTTTATGCATAGTATATTCAGCCAATGTCATGTAGTAATTTTATAATATTTTTGATATTCAGTCAAAACTATAATCAATTATCACAGTGAGTACAGCTAAATTGATATAATTTTTCTTCAATACGAGTTTATGCATAGTATATTCAGCCAATGTCGTCTTAATTTTATAATATTTTTGATATTCAGTCAAAACTATAATCAATTATCACAGTGAGTGTCATCATTAGTGGTGCCGCTGAGCACGACGGTCACAAAACACTACGCGTGACTGTATCGTACCTAACATGGACTGCGAACAGGGTTGTCATTAACATTTTTTTCTCATATAAAAATAGTTTTTTATTAGTATCTATATACTATACATAGTTTATGCAACAACTACTTAAAAGGCTATATGATTTTAAGTAAATAAGTAGGTAATCGTAAGTAAGGAGTAAGCTGGAAATAAATGTTAGCGTTAAATCTGAAAATAGCTGACACTTATTTATATAGCGTTACGGCTTAATAATTATTAGAAACAATACGTAAAAAAATAATACGTATATTAACTTAATGCAGCAATGAACTTACAACAAATTAACGTTCAGTCAAAAACGTATTTCTTTTCACAGATTGTACTAATCCTTTATAGAACATAATTATTCATATTAGTGTTGCCTACATACATAATTTGTATAATTTTCACCAGCCCTGTCTGTTCATAGTCGGAATGATAGAATACTTTGACACACCGACAACGGCGACACGCACAGTGCCTCGCAATTTACCTCCCCGCGTTACGCAACAATAAAAACATTGCTTACATTGCATATTACGAGAACATGATGTATACACGATATTATACAACTATCAACATATATATGTACCTAAATATACCTATATACTACATATATTTTGTTGTTCTTAAAGCTAAATCTATCAGCTACTTCCACCTCATTAAACTTAGATTTCCTCACTATTATTTAAACAGTTATTTTGATTTATATACAAATATGTATTAATGAAGATCATATACCATAAATACACCTATAATTGTGTGTCTAGTTAACTTTAAACAATATAACATGTGCTATTGTTTTATACTATGATATACCTAGGTACTAGAGTAAGATTGCGTCCACAATTAGTTATGTTCTTGCAGTCCAGATTGCAACCTAATCTGATGCAGGATTTCCGTTCAAGCCCTCCACAACATCCTACGGCATTCTAATCATTTCATTACCATCTTACAACACTTCCATGATTTAATTATAATGTTGGATTGTTGAGAAAAAATCACTTTTACGTATATGGTTATTTAACAAAAATAGACTTAAGTATATTGTAATTATGTTTTTCCGATAAACGCTGCATTTGTGAGTTGTTTTTCATACATTTTTTACTTCTTTCGAAGTTATATAGAAGACTTCTTGTCAGTATAGCCTCAATAAGTAGTATACGATCATTTTGTAGTAGTTAATTTCAACATGAATTTGGGTTAAAATGTTCAAACAATCTTTTTTCTTCCTGGCAATTTCCCAGCTTTAGCCAGGGTCTGTCTTACATGTCGTGAATAGTTTTGGCTAATTGTTTTTGCGACCGGCCGCCCATCTGACATCAACCCTCTTTGGGAATGCATTAGTCAGTGATGTCTAAATACTCTTAGAAAGTACATATGACTCGGAAAAATCACATTGGTACTTGCCAGGATCAAATTCGCGCCCTCGTGCATGAGAGGCGGGCTTTTTAACCACTAGGCCAGCAATGACTAAGTCTACGATAGCTTTGCAGTAGGTAATTTCAACCTGAATTTGGGTTAAAATTTTCAAACTATATTAAAGTACAAACCTTTTAAAATGTCCACCCATCAATTAATCCGTCCAATTGAATATCTGTCAGTACATATAACAAGCGCATACCGTTTTGTTAAATATCTGTCCACTGGCCTCGATCGATCAGTCCTAATTATTGTGACTGTTTTATTCATTAAAATACCTTTATATATATTACTTTGACAACTATTCGAAAAATGGATTGTTGGATACATATAAAGTTTATTATAATAGATTTATATCTAAGTAAAATGTTATTTAGAAGCTTCGTTTCAATCAAAATCATTGTTAATGAATATCTTGTTATTACTTTTGTATTAAAGAAAATAGAATGAGTTTAAGGCATTAATATACTAGCTTTCCGCCCGCAGCTTCGCCCGCGTGGAGTTCGGTTATGTTGCGTTTCCAAGAGAAACTTTCAAAAGTCTTTGATAAAATCCTATGTTCTTTCTCAAGGTCAACTCTATCTCTGTACCAAATTTCATTAAAATCAGTTCAGTGGTTTAGGCGTGAAAACGTAACAGACAGACAGACATACTTTCGCATTTATAATATTAGTAGGGATTGTATACAGTAAATAATATATAATTTAAAGAATCGCATGAATGGTCAGCAGTCAGCTGTGTACAAGTAATGTGGATTAGTTACCGACCCACTTAGCTTTTAATTAATTCCATCTTGTGTCCTTCAGGTTTGATCCCACGGCATCGATTCATTAGTTCAGTCGTTTGATAAAGGATTACGTAACAGTTCCAGAAGGATGTAAATATAGACGTTTAGTATGAGTTTAAATCTTCAACTAACATACTTAAAGTATTGTTGTTTCGTATTTAGATCGGCGATGACAATTGACAACTCGTACTAATGACGCCAAATTTAGATATAATAAACATTTAAGCAGTTGTTTTCTTAGTGTTTTTTTGTGTTTGAAGTCAAGTGATTAAATAATAATTCAATTTTAAAGGTATTTTTCTCTTTATTTTAATTCCATTCCATTATATTTTAATAAGCGTCTTCTTGTATTGGTGTAACAGAAATAAAACTGTTATGTTATAAAGCTACAAAGTACTTTTAGTAAGACTTTACGGCGTAATAAAGCAATACTTAGGCAATAATTTCATTGCATACTAAAATTGTTGTAATACTTCCGCCAGTAGAATGGAATGGACAATGCAGACTTTGAGACTTGCCAATTATTATTTACAATAGCGTGAAAATAACCGTATCCTTAATTTTCCCTGACATTCTTAATAAAGACATTTTCAATGCTTTTATAATTTATTCATAGTTCATTGGATAACTATGGACTAAAATTCACGAAAGACTAACAGTGGACCTTTGGTTTTTTAGTTAGTGTATTTAAAAAAAATTGACTGTGACATTAAATTTGTGTTTCTAAACATATTTTAATATAAATTTCGTATGCCAATATAGTTAAAAATAATATGAAATAAGAAAACAATTTCAATACACGCGTACATCAGTAAAATGGCGGTAACTGTCAAGTGTTATGGCACTTGTTAACTTTATAATGATTGGCAAATTTAGTGTGAACAAACTCTGCTTGTGACGCGAACACGTTTGATTAATGTACCCTCAGACGATATTTGTAAGTTGTTACGTGTAATAAATATAATGGAATTGTCTTATTTGGTTATGTTATTTACTGAGAACCATATTTTGTCTATATAGTTATATTTGGGACGGAATTGTCATTATATGTGTACAAGCTTAATAATTATATGAAACTTATACATAGTTAAGGTGGGTCTGCATAATCGTGAAAGGCTAATGTCAAATGTCATTTATTTGTCATAGTTTAAGTCATAATGCATAAATAATATAACTGATTTTTATTATTTATCT
Source organism: Danaus chrysippus (assembly GCA_916720795.1). Classification (NCBI taxonomy): domain Eukaryota; kingdom Metazoa; phylum Arthropoda; class Insecta; order Lepidoptera; family Nymphalidae; genus Danaus; species Danaus chrysippus. The sequence goes on along the minus strand of CAKASE010000074.1, from coordinate 10,950,425 downwards.
GTATTCCTTTAAATCGGCATTGCATGAACAGTGATTATTATTACTTTGAATAACGGATACATAAATTCACTTTAATAACCTTGTGGGAAACTTAAACAATCAATTTGATGTTTATTATATATATTAAACCAATTGAAATCGATAAATATGTTTTTTGTTATTTATTCTGTTTCTAATCATCATGTGGGCAGGATTCGATAGATTAACTGAAAACTAAACCGGTGGCAGAATGTAAAAAAAAAAACATAGATATTTTAAAAACTCAAACGGTCGTGCCTAGTTAATAATTATAAAAATAATGAGCACAAGAATTATAAGTACATAAATACTATAAGTTAACACATACCTACACTCGTATAAATGACTTTCTGTTTTTATAAAAAATACTTTATTAGCAAGTTTTTTAATGATGATAGGTTCACGGAAATGTTACCAACAGTTTTTAATATTTTGAAATTTATTAAGGACTTAACAATTAGAACAAGTTGTAGATACAAAATTACAAACACTCAGTAAAAAGGTGATTATATAAATTGGTTTGGTTTGATTTTATATTTTAAAATGATTATTTTTTCAGTCATAGAAATGATTTATATAAAATTATGAAATAATTGATGGTCATTTCTATTTGCAAACAACATTTTAATACATCGTATACAATAAGATGCAATGGCTTACTTACTTAATATCAAAATGGTTATCGTCAACAAATATTAAAACTTACTAATACACTAAAGTTAAAAATTATAGATATATTTCAAACGTAAAAATATAGTAAACCTCAAAATCCGAATCAAACAATAATCTATCCGAGTAATCCAATATGGCGGTGCGAGTGGTTTGTAATGACAGCGCCGCCGCCATTACCTCTCATTACCGGCAGTCACGTAGCGGCTGAAATGGATTTGTCTTTGCTAAAATAATGATTCTAGATTGCAGACCGCCTTCATAGGAAATTAGATTCGAGGCGTAAACTGCTTTCATAGACGCTTTTTTACCTTACGGACACTTCTTATTCAGACATAATAAATTTTTGTTTGACACCAAAGAGGTTTTTATGTTTAATACTTTGTTTATTAAGTACTTATTTACTTTTGGTATTTGAGAAATGGCGATGAAGTAAGTCGCAGATATGTTTCTTATACATCACGATCATCAGCATGAGTCATAATTCTAAAGATTTATTACAACATCACTGTACTTACTCTTGTTATTCTTTGTATTTTGGAGTTGCGCCATTTTCTTTAGAATCAACAATCAAGTAACATATTCAAATGCTACTCGATAATATATTCACTGACAAGTTGTATTAATCAATGTCATATGGAGACATATTTTTCTAGTAAAATTATTGTAATGCCAGTCGCGCGGGTATATGTTTCACAATACATTTGTACATATAAATAAATAAAGTAAATTATCCTGTTCAACTATCACAGAGGAAATATAAAATAAAAATTTGACAAAATCTGAAAGCAAGTATTGAACACTGACTTATTTTTCTTCCAAAATTCGTAAATAATTGAAGAGTTATGAGTGTAATCATAAAAGTACATTTCATTTATTTTTATCTTCAATTGTCTTTAAAATTATAAAGATCGGTTCATTATTTTAAAAATAGAATTGACACATCAGAAAAATGCATGTCTAAATTTATGTAATGATAATGTAATTTTTAATACAAACAAGTTATTTCATTTTAAAATATATCGATTTGTAGACGTTAACAAATACAACTCGAGGTGAAAAGTATGAATATCTCTTTTTCAACCACAATACACATAAGAAAGTTATTCATCCTAAAAAGGTTTTGAAATAAAATTGACATTATATATATTTTTATTTATTACAAATACAAAAATTGTACTTTTACAACAAACTGAATTTATGTATTAAGAAACTTCCCATAAATTATCAAAACATATTGTTGTGCTGTCAGCTACTGTTCAGTAAATTAATAAAATAAAATGATTTGTAATTAGTTACTGAACGGACGCTTGCGTGCCAAAGTGCAGTTACATTAAGCCAATATACGTTATTGGAGCAAATGCAACGCATTCACACGACTAATTTTAACATATTATCTACTTGTTATTTTATGCCATCATTTTATTACATTAAACTATAAAGCTGAATGAAGTAGTGTTTTGCTTTTTTAATAGTAAATAAAAAAAAACATAACCCACTTTCATTATGTTTTGACAATGACAGTAGCTAAAATAATCAATTCAATTTGAATATGCCATATTTTAAAATATAGCTTTATAATTTTAGCTGTGATAAAGTAATAAAAAAGGTGTAAACATTATATTAAGACGCCATTACGGAGTAGCAGGGCAATTTGCATTCCATTAAAGTTTTTTAGATTCATTCAGTGAAGAGGTATCGCGTAACCAAAGCAACGGTCTCGGAATCAAATGAAGCCGTCGACCCCGTGCTGACAGACTACAGAGTATTGCACGAAACTATTTCATAGATTGACGTTCGATTATGACCATTTAATACATATGAATATGCTGAACTATTTCTAATTAAAACTATAATAAAAATTCGTTTCAAAATATGGAACAAATTTCATTTTGTCTTTTTACTAATCAAAACAAAGTCCAGTATCCTACGTCCTACCTCAAAGCAACTCTGATGCAGTGTTTTAAAGGCACGTGGTATGCCCATGCATGGCATTTATAAGAAAAAAATAATGCAGCTGCCAACATTTGCTCGTTATTTCCTGTAGAGTAATTTCTTATAAATATTTTATTGTAACTATCACCATAGCATATATACTTATAGAATAATAATCTAGTATTTATTTTATGATATTTCATACATTCATAGTTTTTATTCCTAGTGGCATTATTAACAGACTGTATTGTAGGTTATAAATAATGGGTTAGATTTTCAATACAATTAACAATATTCATACAATTTTATACATATGTATATAAGTATTAAGCTACCTTGTTCACACACGCCTCTCGACCGCTGACAAATTGCGCTGCGATACAACGACCGTTATTCAACTAATTGGCGACAATCAAGCCTCAACTCTGTGACGGAGAATTCTACTGTAACTTATAAACATAATAATTTTGAATTTTATAAGTTTCTAAACTGATATACGTATTTATATTTAATAATAAAAAGCTATTTCTAAACTGAAAATACAAACAATTGAGATATACAGCCAATATCATTATTAATTTTTTAATGGAAAATATTTAAAAGGGATATTCAAGTTATCACAGTTTACCCAAAAATTCTTTTTAACAGACAGAACAGTAAACCTAATAATTGACGTTCACGTTGTACCTAGCTGTAAACGTAATTTTACGATTTTCGTTTATTCATAGCGGTTTCTGTACTGTGCGACTGTACGCGTTCAAACAAAAGAAAGTTACGCTAGATCGGCTGTTCCCTCAACCCTAACGTTCGCACGGCCCGCGGAAGTACAATGTTTATAAAGCAAAAACTAAACGCACAATACCATAACGTCTCCAGAGACATGGGAGAGCGGTGCTCCGCCTTTTGTAAACTATAAAAAATTATCTGGATATACCTTATTCGTATTCATAAAGAGATTTCTAGTATAGGTACCTACTTACATTGTCGTCATACTTTTGTGTTTTTTAATGTTTTTTTTACTCACAATGTGAGATAGCAATATACATACTTTATATTTCAGAATATACGTTATTAATAGTTGTAAATTATTCAAACAAAAGAATTATTAACAATTATGGCAACATTATTACTAGACATTTAAATATATATGTATATATATATATTTTTAAGTAAAATATTTTAAAGGATTTTTTTTAAGTCATATAATACTATAGAATTCAGCGTTATATCTAAATGTTACAGTAAATGTAAAAATATAACAAATACCATTAAAACCTTCTCTATTTATTCTATAAACTAAGGATATTTTTTTAAGCATCAATAATGACATCTTAGGAAATCCCCCGCTATTTCCTCGTACCTACGTCAAATTTCCTGAACGGACGCCATTGAATAAAATAGCAATTGCGTAACAATTTTTTTCCTTAAACAGTAATAATAATAATAAAAACAAAATATGAAGAACAAACGTCTAAAGATCATAGACAACGTGCTGTCATACTATTAAAAATATTTTAAATACAGATTGCATAAATATTGCTGATAACAAAGTGTTTAATTTTTAAAGTATAAAAGTACTATGCATATGTATTTATGCCAGGCATTGAATTACGATATCTGCACGTGTCCTTATTGTACAAGTTAGCATATCATAGCCAATAATTATATATAATAACCAAATTCATGTTGAGTTGATATAAAAAAAAATCGTTATATAATGTAGCGTTAGTAGAAAATTATTACGTAAAACCTTGACTGGAATTCGAAGGAATTACTTTATAAGCTTCATAAAACTCTTCTTATAGCAATTCGTTATATTTTTATATTCTAAGCATTTTTTCAGAGTAAAAAAGAATTGTACAGCTACAGGTATATTATTAATTAACCGTCATTTTGGAGTCTTGGAGTAAGCGCTAGGGTAGATTTTTTTCTTGGAATTTTCTACCTGTTATGATACCTGCTTGGTTATCCTACCCAGAACGCTGTTAAACGTTTCCAAAACGTTAAGAAGAAAGCGTTTACCTTGGAAATATATGATACAAAAATGGTAGCAATTAGGAACCCATTTTTACGGAATTATATACTCTTTAGGAGCTATTAAAATAAATAGTAGTAAGTTAGAAATACTTTTCAAGTATGTAAGTTTTGCATATTCCTAATTATTTTGATACATTGAACCGGAAAGTTTTTATGAAAACCATAGGCCCTCTTTTTTGTATTTACCGGAGTCGATCGAATGCGTAATAAAATAACATGTAATATCCGTTTTGCTATGAATTAATATAAAATAAAGATTTATATTAAAGCATTAAGATAATTTAAAAACTGTTACAATAGATATAATCTTAAACACAATGTATAATAAATGAATAGTGGACATGTTATGTAGTAAATTGTAAGGGAAGGTTGTAAGCGTCAGGTTGTCGGCCTCAGCCTGTGACGTCATCACACTGACCACTCAGGGACCCGCACACAATGGCCTTTCTTAGAAGGAGCAGATGCGCTCGCAGCTAGACCTCATACCTCCATTATTTATGGTGCAATAGCTACAACTTATATTATGAAATAACAACGTTCGTACCGAGCGCAATCTCGACCGGCCTCAACTAAAACGTTTTTTGTTACTATCAACGATACGAAAGAAAAAAAAAACCATCACAAAAACCCACCGTAGGAAGCAGATAAGCTGAGCGGAATTTTACGACATAACGACGGTACGGGCAGGTAGACGCTGATTACTTAGCCAGAACGCGTACCTGCTGCAAGGTATCATTAGTAAGGTACACAGGTAATGATACCCACGGAACGACCGGCGCCGCTGTCCCCGAGCCGCACGACGATCATCGCAACTTCCATGGATGAGTGTGGATCTAGTCATGATGCAAGAAAAACATGCACTAAACCTCCACTCATCGAAAGAAATTGACCTTTGTGCTGCTCAGTCCGCTGTACGTCGCACTTCACTTATCCTTTTCGATGTCACGTTGCACCGAATAGAACGTCCATAAGCACGTTGCCGTGTTTAAAAAACAAGTATGAGAGAACGGCCGCGTCCAACGAACGGGACGGGCGACCGCGCGCACCGGGCGTCCAAACCGAAATAAACGGTCGAGATTTGAAATCTGGGATTGTAGACGCTGCGCGTACGCCGGCAAGGGGGGAGCGGCGGCCCGCATCCACCAATCGGGGGCCAGCGCGCGCAAACCGTGACGAGGTGGGGCGAGCCGCGGCTGAACGCCGTCCGATATTATCTTTTCTTAAAGAACGTTATTTTCTTTCTTTCCTACTCCCTCGTCCGTTCAACCGACAACGGAAGTGAAATAAACGTGCGCGTAAACTACAGCCGTGATGGTTGTACCACCTGCCGTAATACCTTACATACATACAGATACGATTCATATTAAATCTTTATGTACGGCATACTGTATATTGTATGATGAATAAAGTCATTCTTAATGCTGAGGTTGACAGTAATGAAACATCATACATTTATTACAAAACATTTATTACCGAAAACTGTGACAATGACACGTTTCTCGGAATACAAAAATTAAAGCAGCACTCGACAGTAATGTTTCACAGTATTGATTTTTAATAAACATTTACAATTCACATTCCGTTTACGTACGATTATAAACTCTATTACGTGTTATATAAGAAACAATTTATATAACACAAATATTAAATATAAAATTACAAGAGACTGCCGTGAGAATAATTATTGTAAATGCTTAAACATGGCTTCTTGAGTTTAAAAAATTACTTTAAAAATAAAATTAAACTTTGATTTTCATTGACTGATAGTTAAGATATTTAAGCAGAATTGTCTCTGAAATAATCATATAGTGTTATCAAATTTTATGGGTTATTATTAGCCATAATGACGGTACAGCCAAGGTCTGTTAGCTGCATAACCTCAGCTCCACCTTCCAATAGTCGATGAGAGCACACAGCCACCTTCTCACTTATCACACACTTCTGTTTGTTAGTTAAATGTCCAGCATTCACCACTTTTTCTGATAGCTGTTCCAATAATTGAGATGCTGAGTACGCCTCCATTAGAAAACTAAAAAAATATAAAGATTATTAGCACTCATATTATTTTTAGTTACAATTTCAAGAACATTATATTCTTACTTCTCAACAAATTTCTCCAACTCATTGTAATTTTTCACATTTAGAAATTCATCAACTAGATTTTCAGGTACAAGTCCAGTCACCTACAAAATAATATATTTTATTATGAGATCAAATCAGGGTTGCATGTTACAAATAATTTACTTATACATATAAAATAGTCATTATAGTCCAGGTGTCTAACAAGAGCAAACTAAAAATATGTTCAAATGATATTTTTTTTAATACAAAACAAAGAAATAAGTTTGACTATAAAACACAAGAAAAGAATAATTTTATTGTATATTGTTTTGATTATTAATAAAAAAATATAACTTAAAACTTAAACATTCTGGAATCTTATAATTCATAGTACATATAAAACCGATAGAATTATTAAGTGATGTGAATTCTGTAACAAACAAAATTATTTTGTAAAGTAAAACTTTTAAATGTCAATAGATAAATCTATGTACCCCATGTAAAAGAAGGTTTCATACAAGAGTAACTTTCCAAAGGTAACATCAATAGAACATTTATTAAATTATATTTAAGATAAGACATTCAAATTAAATACCAATTTTAAGATTTTTTATGTTTATAGAAGATGGTAAATAAGTTTCTTGTTATGGGATAGTTTTGTTTAAAACTTAGGACGAATCTTCTCAGCAATTATGATTCAATGGATTCATCATATGGATGCCGGGTCCATCGTTGCAGGGAGAGGAGCTTCAACAGTGCCTGGGACTTGCGACCCAGGTGTAGGTTCAAGGGACCTTTATCTAACGATCAATGCTTTGTTCAATGCTCACTTCACTTCAAACACGCTCATGTTTTCAAGAATGAAGCAATTAATTAATTATAAATTTTTATTTCTTTAGTTCTCATTAATTTTTTCATTCAATATTTTAATGTGTAAAGGATCTTGGGATTCCTAAGGGGCTTGATTAGGAGTCATATAGGAACTGCCTTTTATAGGATGACAAATAAAGATAATTTTCTTTGACATTAAATCTATACTGATATTATAAAATTGTTGAGTTTGTTTGCTTAAATCCGCTAATCTCAGAAACTACTAGTTCGAATTGAAAAATTCTTTTTCTGTTGAATAGACCATTTATCGAGGACGGTTTTAGGCTATATAACATCATGCTGCGACAAATAGAAGCGAAGAAACAGTGGAAAATGTTGAAAAAATTATGAAAATTATTCATCTTTAAGGGCTTCCGTTGTATGTGTTGCGAAAACGGTTTAAGATACCAAATAATATATATGAAAGAATTATTTTTCTTGAAACGATTTAAAAAATGTCCGCGACAGTATATGTCTATCTTTTAAGGTTAACTCACTAGAACCATTTTTATAATAATCAAATTTGGTCCATGGTACCATACCAATGCGTCTCAAGAGTACATTAAAATAAATTCTCTAAAATAATAACAAAAATTGATGCGGACAAAGTTATGAGCAACAGCTAAAATTAATAAAGCCAAGGATGTTGTTTGCAAAAATTAATATGATGCCCAAAATAATTATACCACGCGAACGAAGTCGCGGGCACAGATAGTTACATATAAGGAAGTTTACATGGAATAGACTATGTATAAACTATTATGTATAAAGATGTTTCATTGTCATCATCAGCCTATCAGAGCCCACTGCTGAGCAAAGGCCTCTTCTCACATGGAGAAGGTTTGAGCATTAATCACCTCACTTGTTCAAGATTTCAAACTTGTAATGGTGAAATTATAAGTCCATATGTCCTCACGATGTTTTTCTTCACCGTCTGTCAGTGATGTCTAAATACTCTTAGAAAGTACATATGACAAGGAAAAATCACATTGGTACTTGCCAGGATCGAAGCCGCACCCTCGTGCACGAGTTGCGGGCCTTTAACCACTAGGCTACCACCGACTATACACCGATAATAAACTATTATTCTTCTAAAACCTTCTCCATGTGAGAATGAGGCCTTTGCTCAGCAGTGGGCGTCTGATAGGCTGATGATGATGATGAAACTATTATTTATCCAAGTAAGCAATGACAGCGCTTTATGTATAAAGATGTTTACACACCTCAATTAATCCATCAGCTGTAATTTTGCCGAGTAAGCGCTGACAGCATTGCAGCGCTGTAAGCGCTCGTCGTAGATCTCCCCCGCATGTGTCTACAGCTTGATGGAGTACTTCACCATCACCAACATCGACAGCCTCTGATTTACATACATCTTGTAATCTGTATATAAGAACATTAATAGGTTAACAAATATACATATCACTTGGTATTTATAAACTAGCTTTTCGCCGCGACTATATTCGCTTTGAATTGAGAAGTAGGCGCAGAAAAAAATTGACAACGTGTACTTCAAATTCATACATTAAATAAATTGTTGACAATATAATCATGTGAATTCATGATAACACAATTTTTATATTATAACTATAAGGGAACAGAGCAGAGTTTTGGGTTAAATTGCAACCCATGTTATTTTGATATCTAAGCTACATCATTGTATAGTTTCATCAGAATTGGTTCAGTCGCTTTTTGTTTAATAGATATAAACTTCCATACAACATACTTTGGCATCAATAAGTTTGTTCAGTTAAAATGACGAAATATTTATAGGAAAACAGTACATTTATAAATATACAGGGTGACTGGTGAATTACTATCAATATTTAAGGAGCATACTCGGTACATGATTCTCATTCGAATTATGTAAAAAAAATAGGTACTTAATTTTTGACAAAATTTCCGTATAAATAAATAAAGTGTTGACACGTTCCATGTGTTCCAAGTGTGGACGCGTGCGGCGGCGTGCTGATACAACACAACGCCGCCGCACTCGTATGTGTGAGTGTGTGTGAATACCTAATCTGTAGGGTGTTTACACGATGCGTAATTAATTACATAACTTTTGGTTAACTTTACTTAGAAGTTTATTAATATTTATGTTATATTAATTTTTATTTTGTCCATATATGATCGTCACAAATCACGTCCTCAAGTATCGATAGTAATTCACCAGTCACCCTGTATAATTCTGCTTTCACAGCATTATGAATAATAGTATGTATTGTTTAAATATATTAACAGTTTTATGCTAAGTAGTCTAAAGACATTAAATTTCCCAGAAAAAAGACATTATACTTCTTTGAAAATATGTAAAGTTTAATATACTATAACTTGTTGCATCATAATTATGTAGATATCATTATATACTGTTTAACAACACTACAGTTAGTAATTACTCCCAACAAATTTTATACAGAGCCTATTAAGGGCAAAATCCTCCTCTAAATGTAAACAATAGTTTTTTTTTTAACCCAGCCTTCTTCAAAGATTTCAATAACATCTCCTTGTGGTTGCTGCAGGCCTTACGGGATTTGGTAATTTGCAATTTTATTTAGGTAGAATAGTTGTAGTGTTTTATCAGTAGGTGAAAAAGGGGAACTAAAAATTAATGTATTCTCAAAGTGAGCAGTAAACAAAATAAGTTTGTGAACCGCTGATCTAACCTCTTGATAACATTCTCCCTCGCCAGTGGTTTGAATCGAAACTTCGAACATCTGCTGGTAATTGGTGGAATGATTCTCGATACATAATTACATATGAGACAAAATCGTGTAGTTCTCGTCTCTCTCTCCATAGTTCGTCGTAAGGCTGCCTGCGCTGCTGTCGTCATTGAGTCTGCTTCATCCAAGATAACCAGTTTGTATGGCGGGCATGGTCTGCCACTGAAAATTTTAATATTAACACATGAAAAACTTATAAGAATTTCAATTAAAAACATACTTAGAAGTACTATAATATGTTATTTCACTTATATACGCATTTTGTTTGAAATTGGGCATAAATATTAATGTTATCATATAAATTAATATTATTATAAAGTATGTACATTTTAATGCTTATTTTTCATATTCAAGTAATGAATTAATGTTATCATATAAATCAATATTATTATAATATATGTATATTTTAATACTTATTCTTCCTTTTCAAGTAATGAATTAATTTCATAGATTAAAATAATTAATATTTCAACCGCTTTAATTTCAGTAACATATTTTTATTCTATGTATGTTACAACTCAATAGCTATATGACAATAACAATAACTTGAACAACTTACTCTGGTCTTGTATTGCTGACTGTAAGTTGGGCAAATGTTTTCACTTTATCTCTTATGACTTGTATTCCTCTTTCATCTGAAGCATTCAGTTCAAGAACTCGATCTCTAGTAATATCTCCAAAGAGCTGTCTAGCAGCTGCCAAGATAGCACTTGTTTTACCAGTTCCTGGTGGACCATAAAACAACAGATGTGGTAAGTCACCACCAGCGAGACATTCTCTTAAAACTTGAACCACTTCTCCTTGATCAACGATATCGTCTATAGTTCTTGGACGGCTATAATAAGGAGCGAAATCAGTTAAAACATATTCATGTTGTATTAATTATAAAGTGTATCAAACTATTTAATTTCCTTACTATTTTTCAACCCATGGAGCTGGAGCCTTTTTCTTTGTCGATTTAACTCCTGAAGTAGATGGTTTATCAGTAGTTGATATTTTGCCTGTTTTTAAAAATGCCTGCATTTTTAAGCAAAATGATGTAAATCTTGTTCCAATACAAATTCCAAAACCACTGGCGGTAAAAATTGGCAGATTCAAGTTTCAACCTAAACATAGAAGTCAAATTCAGGTTGTCAGCTGTTGATGCGTTCGTTAAAATAACAATATTTTTTTTATTATATGAATTAAATTTTCTAATATATGACTAATGATTTTCTATTTTATGTAAATATGAAAATATATTTTTCAAAATATCAATAAAAATTGTTATATTAAACTTGGTTTTCGGTCCACTATTTATTACCTATGTATTATCTATGTTTACAAGTTAGATTGTCAAATATAGCCGGTAAGGACGGCAATCATTGAGGCGGCAATCGAATCAAAATAATATTTTGGTATTAGAGGAAATAAAACAATAGTAATATGACGACTAGATCTAAACGTAAAGCCGAACCACCAGAATCTAAAGATGTACTTACTAAAAAACGTATAGAAAACTCTTGGATATTACTAGTCAAAGGTACGAAGTGGATAAAGTATTTAATAAGTGTTTACCTTTAATGAATTTATTTTAGAAATTGATTTATTCCAGAGGATCTCTTGAAAAATGATAATTTCAGTATAATAACGTTGCCGCATCCCGCTCATGGAGGTCCATCCAAATACTGTTTAGATCAAGCCAATCTTAAGATATACGAAATCGTAACTTTTAAGGAAGACTATCGTTCGTGGTTTATTGATGATACAGTTAAGTCCGACGGCAGTCTCATGATGGTGACACCGATTAACCCTCTGTTTTTAGGTATAAAAAATTTATATATAGCAATCATTACATCCTTTAATTGAATAACATTTTAGAGAACAGTAATACCCCGCTTTACGCGATGGATACGTTCCGAAGAAAATCGCGTTAACTGAAATTCCCGTATATCGAGGATTATGATTAAACACAGTCAAAATTTAATACACAAATATAAAAATCATTTTAATCAATCACTTTAATTCTCAGAACACTATACTATACATAGGTACTCCTATTTTTTACGAAAAAATACATGTATTGTCTTTTGGGTAGCTTTTTGTTTACTTTATTATAAAATATGTTCATAACACCAAACACTGTTTTTAATCGTTTGACACACATTCAAGACACGGTCATCATCATTGTCTATACTCTGCAATGTCCGAACCTGAATAAATTTTTGAAAATCGCATTATAGTGAAACCGCAGACAAAAGAGTCGCGTTAAGCGGGGTATTATTGTAGTTAATGCAAGAATAACATCACATCACAATATGAAATGTTGTAGGATTGTTATTTCATTAGTCAATTATGCTGTATTTTATCTTACTCTATTAGGACAATGTTTATATCCAATACACTTAAAATAGAAATTTTATTTATTAAAAATTTTTCTTTCAGTTTTACCTAAATTGAGACAAAAGTGTTGTGATAGGGCTATGCCATTAGAAGATTTACTATCAGAAAAGGGTTTTGATAAGCTTATCAGCTTTTTTAATGATCTTAATGCTATTGGAGATTTAAAGGTGCTTATTCAATAAAAAAATGTATTAATTCTTATATACTACAGGCAGATGTATAATCTACTTTACTATATTTAGGGTTCAGCAGATCTGAAAGCATATAAGTATAATGAAGAAAAAACCCTAATGTGGCTGGAACAGAAAATTAGGAAACTGTCACAAATTTTAAAAGATAGAAATATACATGTGACTTCTGGAGCGATATCTGCTACATTTGTGGCTAGTACTGTAAATAGTGACAAAGTTGATGAAGGTGTGGTATAACAATACAATATTTTACCATTAAAAAACAAAAAAATAACATATTGAATGAAATGATCCACTAATTTTGATATTTGCTTGAAGCATAAGGCCTATGAAAGTCAACTTGGTTTGAATAAAATATTTAAGTTCTTTCATTCATAAATATATTTTTTACAGAGTTTTATCTTAAATACGCCCATGGTATAGTATCAGAATATTTAGAAGATCATTTAATCAAGTTATTGGAAGAAAGATTTAATTTCAAATCTGACTTGATTGAACAAGTTGGTAATAAGAGGAAGTCGGAAATGGGAGACAGTAATGAAATCATGAAGAAAATTAAATTTGAGGCTGATGAAACAGAAAATAAACCTATTGTAAATAATGTAGTACCAGATGTTAAAAAACCTAAACAATTAACATCTAAAGAAAAGGCACGACAGAAAGCTGCTAGTGGTACCAAGACAATATCATCTTTCTTTAGTAAATCATGATAGTGTGTAATAAAAATTATAAGTTTTTATTAGAATATTTTATTTTTTATTCTATTTAATATTACAACCTAGATATTTATTCCCACATGGTTCTCAAGTATATCTTCTAATTAAGTAAACTAAGAATAATCTGATATGGCTCATGCACAAAATTTGTTATAATATTAATTAATAATAGTATAAAGTTTTTGTGTTGGTGTATATTGTAAAGTATAAGTCACATGGTAACAAATATTCAAACGTAATTTGTCCAATGGCAACACCGCGTCGTCGCCATTGCTACGTCCATATTCGTTAATACTTTTTAATTCTGTCGGACAGTGAGTAATTCTTTAAATATTACTGACTTTTTTTTTACTTTTAAGTGATTTTAGGACACACTGGACATTGTGTAGTGTAACTCATGTGATTTGTGTTGTTATTGTCGTGAGTGAAGACTTTAATAAGTGCAAAATACAGTAAAATCGCGGCCAATGTCAGCAGGCGTGTCAGATCAGGTATTTCACATTAGCTATTATTTGTGCATTATTTACGTTGAATTATAGTTATTTTCTGTGGTATTTATATCGCATCGTTTCTTGTTTCATGTTTGTATGGCGTGTAGCGGATGAAAGGGCAAGGGAATCAAGGTAAAGACTTGTCATTATGACGTTGCAGGTGTTTCTTGGTAGGAGGACCTCGTACCGGTCGGCTTGCGAGTAACATCCGGTAATACGAGATTATGATGCCGTCTTGGCGTCAGAGCATAGTCTTTTTTGTTTTGTTACTTAGTTAAACGTAGATCTCGTATATAACGCCTCCAAATCAATCTATTTCCTAAATGCATTTAAAATACATCTGTTGCTTTGAACTTACATGTAATCGTGGATGATTTTTTGTTCCAATGCATTATTAATTATCAATGAAATGTAGTTTTGATGTTGATTGATTTTAAATTGTTATGTATACTATTTATCATACACATAAACATTAGTTTATGGTAATGATTATTGACTGGAAATTATGTAATATCAAGTTGTTTTGCGATAACTTATTTGTTTTAATGATTTATATTATTGTTGAAAAGATAAGTAATTTTTATTGCTTGAAAGAAATTAGTTAAAAACACTTTATTCACAATTCTTATATTTATATCATAAAAATGTTGTTGTTAAAACATACATTGATTGTAAGTTATCAAAGCTAGTCAAAGTTTTTAAAATATTTTTTAATGAAGACTCATATTTTATAATATATGTATAAGCCAACTTTTCTATTATAGAATTATGGAGAAGATTCATTGGTTTATTGTTTAAAAGAATAATAATGACCAATCATAATATTAGTGATTACCCTACTGTCATTGGTCACTATTATTGTTATTTAATTTAATTCATCCTTTAATATAAATAACTTAATATATCATATATGTGTCATTAAGTTATTATGATCTATAAATACTAGTTTTATTCATATTTTTCGAAAAATAGATTTGTAATTCAGATTAGATATTATTAGGATTCTACATAAATTTTATTAAATAATAATTAATAGTTACTGTAGAATTATTTGTTAAAACATGTGTGATGTAATAATTTTATTAGTTTATATATAAAATGTCATTTTAATTTGTGTATAAAATAAGTATTATTATACACTAACACTAATTGCCGCAAATAATGATGTATTGTAATATTAATTGAAACACTTGAGTGCATCACAAAAACTTAACAATATGTAACATGTGTTATGTATTGTTATTTCAGTATGTACTATGTTTTTTTAATACTTTTTAACTTCTTGCTTTCATTAATGTACATAAGAATATATAATCTTAATAAAAATATTTGGTTTTTACTTTTAAATATGATACCGATAGTAAACCATTTGTCGTCTTGCCATATTTATATTTAAATTTTATTATAAACCATTAATCAATGTATATAAAAATTCCAGTTACAAATGTACCTAAAGAGCAGTTAGAGAGTGGTGGTGACGAGTTGGCGGAGTCATGGCGTCATCATCAGCAACCATCGTACGCGCCAGCCATCTCGTCAGCGACGGAGCCCTACAGCGCGGCAGGTAGGTACATACATTCATATTAATATCTATATCATAGATCATAGTTTGTACACCTGCTTCATCAAAATATATCATATCTAGCTACCTTTTGCTTCATATATTTTTTTGTAATCATGGGTCATTAAAATGATAATGGTGCTTTCAGGTTATTATGGTACAACAGCACTTCCTTATCAGGCCTTTGGAGTTGGGGATGGAACATGGTCCACCAATGGAACAGATCCATTCGCTTTCCTTGGAGGATACAATCCTCACGATTCCTATGGCGTGGAGGGTAGCTAGTATTTATTCCAAACAAGAAAAACAAATTCCTCCCCTTTGATAGCTTTTAAAACAGTCTTAAGCAGATTTGGTATGATATTTTATTTCTGACCTATTAGTTTAGAGTGAATTTTGGAGTTTCAAACAAAAATATCAAACTGGTTCTAAGAGAATAAGTAGTGTGACCCTGATTAGTTGCATCTTTTACATTTTAATCAAATTGCTCATAATGTAAATATTTTTCAGGTGTATTTGGGCCATCAACAACCCCCTTTTCAACAGCAGCATTTGGACAGCCAGCATCAACTTTTAACTATTTCCCTGGGAATGGTGATTACTCTACGTGGGGTCAATTAGGTCGTCCAAAACTGTACGATGATTACTATAGGAATGAGGGAATGTACGTCCCAGACGGGGTTAAAGCCGTTGACAGCGGTGTGCAGTCATTGTCGCTCTGCGAGCATATTAAGAGCGATAAAGATCGTACGCCCGAACTCAAAGACGTTTCTAGTGGATCGCAACCCAAAAAGATGACTTGGGCTTCAATAGCCAGCCAACCGGCTAAGCCGACTCCGTTAACACAGAGCGGAGGGCTCAAGAAGAAGGGACCTGGAATGCCACCACCGCCGATAATTCCAGGGAAACATAACATGGACATCAGCACGTGGGATGCTGGGAAGAATGCACCCGTCGCGAGTGCACCGCCGCCATCGCTTCAGCCGCCGCCGGTGCCAGCTCCTCTACCGATGCCGCAGCCGGCGCCAACGTCCGCTCCGCTACAACGTGGACCACCCCCGCAGCACCAACCGCCGCAGCACCAGCCGCCACCGTCATGGACTCACACCCCTCGAGCTCCTCCGCCGATGCAACCGCGCCCCATGGTGCCCCCACCGATCGTACCCGGGCCACTACAAACCGCACATCCCGTTCTAGAAGAACTACGCGTCAAGAATGAATATAACCCGAAGGAGTTCGATCTCAGTGCCCCAAATGCTAGGTTCTTTGTGATTAAGTCGTATTCGGAAGATGACATTCACCGTAGCATCAAATACGAAATCTGGTGCAGCACAGAACATGGCAACAAGCGTCTCGATGCTGCGTATAGGGACCGCGAGAGGGAGGGTGGTGCTGTGTATCTATTTTTTTCAGTAAACGGTAGCGGCCATTTCTGCGGTATGGCGCGTATGATTAGTGCTGTCGATTATAATTCTAACTCGAGTGTGTGGTCGCAAGACAAATGGAAGGGACAATTCCGCGTCAGGTGGATATATGTTAAGGACGTTCCTAATGTACAACTACGGTATATCAAACTAGAAAACAATGAGAATAAGCCAGTGACGAACTCTCGCGATACACAGGAGGTTCCGCACGCTAAGGGTCTGCAGGTGTTGCGTATCATGCATAGTTACTGTCATTCCACCTCCATCTTTGATGATTTTATACACTATGAACGCCGCCAGGAGGAGGAGGACTCGCGTAAGGTGCCTCACCACAACCCACAGGATAACAATCGGGAGGAGCACGAAGGTGGTGGTAGAGGGTATCGGAACTATCGTGATTTCCGTGACCACCGTGACGGTCGTGACGGTCGCGATGGTCGAGAAGGTGGTAGGGATGGTAGAGATGGTCGCGATGGTCGCGATCATAGAGAAGGCCGGGAGCCGAGGGATCATCGGGACGGTCGCGAGCCCAGGGAGCCTCGTGACGGTCGTGACCCTCGTGACCTTCGCGATCCTCGTGACTCACGTGACTCACGTGACCCACGGGACCCTCGGGACTCTCGGGACCACAGGGACGAGCGGGACGGACGAGACAACCGAGAACACGGAGCATACCGCGACAGGGACTATAGGCCGCACCATAAGGTTTGATTCAATCTTTATATGAATTGTCACATAAAGGGTACATGTGGGAGAAAGCAATATTGATGTTTATATACATAGCACAAGGACTGATATTAAAAATTATGCTTATATTTCAGGATCGCGACGGTTCCCGCGGGCGTGGAAGACCGCGCAACTGATTCTACGTTATGAGTGATAAACGTTTGAGGACTGGCTTCTCTCCATAGACAACTAGTACTCGAAAAATTGGTATCCCATTACGAGATGTTTATAGCAATGAGGAACTATTAAAAACGATTCAACTTACACAGTTGTATCCGAAGTTGAACTGTTGTTACATAAAAAATAGAATAATAATTGTTTTGAACAGTGCTTTGCAAAAAAAAAAACTTTCAATAAATTAAAATGTGCTAAATAATGTTTTATACTGGAAGAACATTTAATGATGCAATGACTAGTGAACAGAACATTAATTCGTAAATTGTCATGTGTTCATGTCACATGAGATATTGTGTGGAATTGTGGACATTCAAATTTTGTGGACAAAATCAATGAGGTATATGATTATATAACTAGGAAATTCTGTGGCGAGAGGGGTTGATCCTTTAAAGGACCGGTTATGATGAAACATGATGTGATTATCATTGTATAGTGCGATCCATGCACTATATGTTAGTGTGGTGTTTATACAAGACCTTTATGAACAGTGTTTAATGAATAACAGTAAAGAGTTTTTGGTGGGAACTTGTATAACTTTTGTAATGCAGGAGGAAATGTAATCACATGTGATGTACATGAAATTTTGTATACTGTTTTATAATCATAAAGGAATTCTCTCGTAACATTTATTTACAATATATTTAATACAGCCATGTAACATTATATTAATATGATATATTTTACATGTGACCATTGATATCATATAAAAAGATGAGACGTGGTGTTACTTGCATTATATCAAAACATCAAATTCAGATTGGTAGTAGATATGAAACAATTGTTCATACTATATAAACCTTTGTACATACTACATAATATGTATTTTAAAAGAAAAAGAACTATAGTACTATTTTTTACTTTTTAAGTGCAACAAAAGTGTAACGAGAGAAAATTTATTGAAAATGAAACTATCAATTTATACTGTATTTACATATTTTCTTAACCTTACCTTAGTTTTCCAAGTGCCTATTTGTTTTGAATTATAAGAAATCAACTCCTTGCATGATGTCTAACCCAATTCAGTTTTGAGACATTGCTTGGCTATGCCATCATATTTTTTTAAATATTTTTTGGTGTTGTTAACTTTTGTTACAACTAAGAGATTGAAACATTTTTATCAAATAAAAAAGAGATGTTACATGAAAAAAATTGTTAATTTCATTAAGTGTGCAGTAAATGTTAATTGTATAAAATGTTGTGAATTAAAGGGTTGAAACATGAAACATAATTGAATAACTGGATTAAACTGTCATAGACGTTGTCAATGCATTATTTTTATCCTAATTTATAAATATTCAGTAATCCATAAAATGACTATATTCTAGCTAATTGTATTTTATCCCCTTTCATCATTTTAATTCAACTTCAAACTTTTAGTTATTGTTATAGTTTTAAATATAACAAAACTTTCCAAAAAGCTTGTCTATAGATACGACAACTAAAAATTTTCCTTATCACTTTGAAACCATTGAATGATAAAAATTGCCTACCTTATTTAATTAGAAATTTTAATCTATTATGTAAGAATCGCTAGTAAAAAACCCGTCCTATAATTTTTTCAAGTGTAAAACTTTGTAACAATCCCAAAATATTCATCATCATCGTTATAGCCTATACCAGCCCACTGCTGATCAAAGGCTTCTTCTCACGTTGAGAAGGTTAGAGAATTAATCACCACGCTTGCTCAAGATGGATTGGCTATTGCAAACTTACGATTTCAAAATATCCTTTTAACCGTCTCTCAGACGTGTCTAAATACTCTCAGATAATATATATGTAATATGACTCCGAAAAAATCACATTGGTACTTGTCAGGTCTTGAACCATCGCCCTTAAGCATGAGAGGCGGACCTTTAACCTATAGGCCACCATGATAATATTAGTTCTATTTAAATGAATACCCGCGAAAGTCTAAATTTCATTTACTACAGTTGTGCCTGGGACTTTTGGACCAAGGTGTAGGTTTAAGGGTTCTCTATCTAAAGCGCCTTAAACGCTCCAAAGCGTCCAAGCTCCTCTCTGTACCTAAACAAATTTTAATTGAACCTACTATACGGCCGCCTTTTAAGCACGTTGCAAGATTTTAAAGCAAAAATTAGGAAAAGCATTCATGTTTTTTGCTATCCAAGATCTAGAGAATCGTTAAGTTAGGAATTAGTGACTATACCAAATTCCGAAATATATCTCATGAGAGATAATTTAAGATAAAAAGGTTTGGGAAGTGGATGGCAACGAATTTAGTAGTTTTGCTATAAAGTCTTATTATTGATTTAAATAAAATATGCATTAATAAGTTGCAGCTAGTCCAAATAATTTTCTAAAGCAATAAAATTAAGTAATTGTGCCAGTTTATAATAGTTATATTGAGGATTGATATAAATTTCAATATCTGGAAACAGTATTAGACTATATCAATAATAATTCCTTTAACACTACTTTAGAAACAAAACTTTCAATTTTAAAACAAAACTCTCTTTCTAATGATGTCTAACATTTTCGCCAGTATTGCTTTTAAAATGCTAATTTATAAGCTGTGTTTTTAATGTATATCTGTTGTTTTGCAAAAATATCAAATTTCAAAGTGACAGTGACAGCAATGTATTTTAGGTGAACAAATCGCTAAAACTTCACTCAGGTAGCTGATAAATAATAAGTTCTGTTTTATTTACATAAAAATTCGATCTCTTGTTGTGAAAGTTAGTATTGAAGAGAATCTAAAATGAAGTGTGTTCATGTGTCTAAAATACTCGAACGAACATTTATTGGAGCATTACAAGTATATAATGAGCCAGATGCGTTTTGTTTACTCTCCGCTGGCCTGTCAGTCGCACACTCGTCGCCAGTCGAGTCTGATCAGTGATGTCTCGACTGCACATTATGGTGCTGGTGCCGCTGCCGACATAACGCGGCTAGTGTGATATCAAAACAATGTTATCAAACTCTTATCACTGCCAGATAATCAAATGATGGCAATAATAAAATGAGTTCCAAGCGAAGCTTCCATTCGCTACATGCATTGTATCGTAAAAGAGACTATTAAGAATCGAAAGTGCCTGTTTCTCGAGATATATTTTTAAAAATGAGACATGCATCCAGTCGAAATGCAAAAAAGTGTTTCAGTGCAGGTAGATAGTGATTTTGCCCTATTACTGCCCAGTGGTGCTTATGAGATAAAAAAGATGGAGCCAAGATCCAGGTTACGAAAAGTGATACTGTTCTGTTTACTGCTCTCACTGTTTGGGATGGTGGCGTTCGGATACTTTTGTCCCGACCAGGTAAATATCATATCTATATGAGGAACTCATCAAGTATTAATAATAATAGATAATTAATTATTTTCCAATCAACAGTAGCAATAAATCACATATATTATACAAGAAAATAAATTAATGAATCAAAGAGCACCCACATTATAATTCTTAGATAATATAATTATACAGTATCAGTGTTATTTAAATATTTTGTGTCAATTATGAAAATATCTAAATTCTTTGAAAGTCCTTCAAATACTTATATCTGATTAACATAAGTATCAAATTAATTGTAATTAAATTGTTAATGATAAATGAATTATTATTGTTTTAAACTCTTGTACAAGTTTTATATTATGGCCGGTATGGGTATGATAGTGTGTAGTTGCACATATTATATTTTTATCCCATGTTTTATTTATACCATGGGATATTTATGTGTCTATTATCCAATAAACGGTGTCAGAAACCATGTCATTGATATAATAAAATTGATCTATATGAGAATTAGATTAAATTGATGTGATTTTTACATCAATATTGACTGACATATTTATTGTGTGTGGGATTTTTTTTTTAAGTAAAGTTGCAATGATCGTCTTGACATCTTTTAACATGATAATACTTATTATGAAAATGTTAAATTCTGTTAATATTGTAGTTGAAGAAGTTTTTAGTACAGTAAAATTCAGAACTTCCTATATATCATAATAAAAATATATTTATTTAACTACATATATGATAAAAAACTAAGAAAAATTCAAGTAATTATTTAAGACGTAATTTAATCACGAAAAATATATAAAAAACGTAATGTATACGAATAATAATTATGTATCACAAAAACGTATTAATTAACACATTGAATAGAATTAAAAATAATTTTAATACAGCTAACATTTATAAAGGTTTAGAAATTTGAATTTGTGATATGAAAAATATAAAAAATATACATAGAGGTGTCGAAATCAAATTAAAAGTAACACGGTACATTAAAAAAGTTTCTATATGTTACCGTAATGCAAACTTTATAAATCGTAGAGTTATTCAGTCCCGCATTTGTAGCGACTGCACTAATTAAAGAGGGTGGCAGCCATGCAAGTTGGATTCATTTGTTTTTGCGTACACAAACCGGGAAAAGGCCGGTTGCAACCCTTTAAGCTGCTTACGTTCCTCTATAAGAATATAAGTCTGCGGTTGAGGTATGAGATATTACGTATTTTTTAATCGGATTACATGTTCTACAGAGCAGGATTATATTGATTTAAATTTGATGATGATTTTAAACTATTATAATTATTGAAAAACAAATTAAATGTTTATATAAATTCCGAGTGTAATAACATTAAATTCAATATGAAGTGAGAGATAAAATGCAAATAATGTTAATAATATATATTAATTTCGTTATTTATGTTATAATGAACGCGATCCATTTTTCGATGTACATAATATTTAGTCATTTGTTTTCCAAGCTTTAGTGGTACGTCCATTTTTAGTAATAACTAGAAGACCTGGCGAACTTCGTATCGCCCTATAATCAAGAAATATCTATTACGTTTTTTTATTTATATTTTTGGAGTTTACCTGTAAGCCATAAATCTCCGTGTTTTGAAGTGCGACAGAATGATTGACATATTGGTTAGTTGTCAAATCTAATGTCAAAAAAAACGTTTGTATGGGAAATAGAAAAGGGCTGTTTTTATGGTTTTCCCAGTGATGAATCAATTTTTTTTAGCTTTTATACCTTTCCTGAACCTCCACGAACATTTCAAGACTAAGATAAGATAAATCCGTTCAGATGTTCTCGAGTTTTAGTGAGACTAAGGAACAGCAATCCATTTTTATATATATAGAAGATAATAATTCAAATATTTAAATCAAGGAACTGAATAAGATCGTTTACGATTTTAAACTAGAGCAAAATAAATAAAACTAATATTTTCGGATGTATTACGTGTTTTTTATTATTTTAACTAAATACTACCGACGTTACGGTTACTTTACAGCAATCGTGATCACGAGCAGACGAGATGAAAAATGTTCAATATTTTTTTTTATGGAACGTTAGTTTAAATTAATAAAAAACGAGTATATCCGAAAATATTAGTTTCATTTAAATGAATACTCAGAAAAGTATTAGATATAATTACAGCAAAATAGGTATTCATTAAGTGATGAAAGAAATAATTATTATTTATCATGTATGTTTACCACAAGTTTAAATCGTCACTACATAGGTACGTAGCGTTTCCAGTTTTTCATTTCTATATCTTCATACTATAGTATTAACTATCGCTTTTATTTTAATTTGTTTTATCTCCTGAATATCAAAAATCAAAGATATATAACTATATAAACGTACAATATTTTGTTTAATACGGTAGTGTTGTACGGTTTTTAAGGGAGAAAGTTTATTCATTTGTAATTGGCTCTCGTTTCTTAAGTTTTGTTGTATCCAATGTTAATTTGATCATCCGTATATGGGCACTGGTCGCGCGAGTTCCATATTGGATGTTTTGACGCTGGGCATTTAAGATATATTGTTGCTGAAATTAAATCCATACAGACGTGTTGTATGGAAATTTTTAATTCCGACGAAACCTTTAGGGAAACGAAAAAAAGGTATCGTTTTGTTTGCTTTTTTTAATTTCATTATCTATGTCAAAAATGCGGTTCTGTTATTTTCATTTATGCAGCGCTGTGTAGGTACGAACGAGTTTGTGTAAAGTTGCGTGTCTGTTTGTTAGAATAAAATAATAGCTATCTACTAAAAACACATTCATGTGTATATATGATGCTTACACAAATAAAAAAATCATAATATATATCTATATTGTCTGTCAGTTTCTTATAGCTAATCTCTTAAACTACTGCCTCGATTTTGAAGGAACTTTCACTGATAAACCAGATATACTTATAAATTAGCAATCCTGATCTGATTATCGAAATTTTATTGATTATTAATTTTCTCGTTAAATTTCTAAGCATGGCTAGTAAACTACGTATACATTGTGAGGTAGATTGAAATTGTTTTGTATTTCGTTCGGGTGCTAAAGAATCATCCTTATTTAGTGGAGAACCATGGCATCGTTATCCGGGCCGCGTGTTGAATGATAATGTCAAAGGATACTGGACTGGTTTCACCCACGGCGCACACCGCAACGCCTCGCCCGTTTAAACTCTAATGAATTATTTGCACTCCATTATTCACTAGCATTATCTCCCGGTTCCATCGCCGACCGGATAGTAGCGGTTCTACCAATCAATCGATCCTATTAAACTTGTAATCATTGATCAGGATAACTAAAGTTTTTGAGCTATGTTGTAATAACAAACGTTCATGAATAGATAAATGCTTATGATGTATTGTTGTATTGTATTCTATATTCGTTGGTCTAAGTGTAAATGTCATTGATTAGATAAAAATAAACTATGAAAAGCTGACCTTTCCGCCTGAGCGATTCGATTCTTCGTTTTATCTCTTGTGATATATGTGGATATGGGACGCTGTGCTGGAGCTTTTCAGACACGAATATTTTACAATGAGAAGTTTTTTATTTTAGCTCTAAAATGTATGCATAATATTTTTCTTATATACCTTAGTTTGAGCGTATTATTAATTTTGATTATCGTCGGTTAGCCTTGGAGCTTGAGGTGGTGAAATTACCACTTCTAGTACTTAAGAAAGTACGTTTCAATAAACCCTCCAATGAGTATTTGACATGCGACCATTAAATTTGTTCTCTGCTTCATGTAAATTCATTTCGTGGATTTGAAATTTAAGTAATGTTTTTGTCGTGAAGCAGTTTTTGGAAGGCTTTGTTCTGTTAGAAGTTGATAATATTTGTAAAGTATAAGTGCATTAAGGAGCTGGTAAAATTTTCTCGCTATTATCAACAAGACTGAAACTTTATAATGTTGGGTAAATTTACTGGGTCTTATAATTTTGTTACTTTGTTAACTATAATTTAGTATTTCAGTACTCGCAAATAATTATAAATGTCAATACTTTTTTTAATTCTGGTATGTGAGACATGTCTCGTTGTTTTTTCAACTTTTATTACTTGCAACAGGCCATATAGCCTAACATTTAAAGATATTTTTTTTAATCAAGCCAAAAGTTTCTAATTCATAACCTGTTTAAATTATCTAACAAAAAATATATTCCTCAGTTTAGAACTAGTACCTTAATAAATGTGCGAATATGTAAATAATTTTTTTTTTACCTTGTTTAATATTTATAAAAAATATACCAGAGTGTTTAGTATAAACATACTTTTAAATTTATTTTTAAACACGCATGGCTTTGTCGTATACTTTACGAGTTTGTCATAACGTCGGCGGAACTTTGACCACATTCGCTTTTATGTAGTCACCACAAACGCGTACTTCAGGTCGTCCTATGGTTTTGTTAGAGCTACGTTTCATAACTTTTATTCATAAACATAATCATAATAACGCTTATAAACCGATGTTTTCGCTAGCTCTAACATCCTGCTCCACTCTGCTTGTTACTTATAATGTAACATTGATTTAAAGATCGCTTAGTCACCGGCCCGGCGCCTGGAGAACAGCTCGATCACAGCGTTTCCATTGAGTATGTCCATGCATCAATGATTTGATGCTTGTAATTCGATACAAGAGCCCGCATGATAGATGAGTTGATTGATGTACGTCACATCGGTCTTGAGTTTCGCAATATATAAACAGACACACACACTGGTACATTATTTTTTTATATATTTTATAACACACACATACATACGCGCTCTTACCGTTGGCTTTGTCTGCATTTTTTAATCATAAGATCAATTTCTATTACCACAAAAGATGTCCTGTTGCTTGAAACATAATATCTAATTAGAACGAATTTTTTATCCACATAGGTTGGGCAGTTTGTGGGTGTGTTTGCGTGACAAACACACATACAGAAAAGATGATATTTATAGTAGGAAGCACCATAGATTTAGTAGGATAACCCTCAGTGACAACTAACTGGTTGTTATTTAAGACTGAAAGCGAGTTGTCGGTTCTATATTTTATTGGCTCGTGGTTTAAAACTTATTGCTGAGACTTGCTGAAATAACTATAGCATTTAGTTCTTGTAACTTGATAACTTGAAAATAATTTGTTTTCAATACATATGAATAGTTTATTTAAATTTTACCGCTGTATTAGACAGGTTGAGAATTTACAATCTAAAATATATTATTGATCACTTCTAAATAATTTTCATTAGTATTGGGAATAAAATGATAAATTGGGTTTTTGAAAAAAAAAAAAGTATTGATTTTTTTTATGTATTTTAAAACTTTATTATTAATTATATTGGATTTTTAATGCAAAAAACTTGAAATATATTTTTTAAATTAATTATAAACAATTAAAAATTGATAAAATTCAAAAATATATCACGTGACTGTAAACGCGCCATGATTGGTCAGCATACTTGTGACGTCATAATGTTAAAGCAATTTCATAATAGTACAGTGTTTATGGCTATTATCTTTAACTTGATAAAAATATCTCAAATTTATTAGTGAAAAACGATTTGAAAAGTTTATTTCGACTATGTGTGATAAAGGATTTATAAAAGCAAAATCGGATAATATTCCTGATGTTAATATATTTTTATGATAACTAATTTTTTAAAAAGTGCGGTTTAATTTTGCTGAAGTTCGAGGTGCTAAGACATCAAGGTAAGTCTGTCAAAAAATACTATTCTAAATGAAAATTGGGACTTCCGGTTACGGCTTTCACAAGTGTAAACGCGTTTGAGTGTGCTCCGCAATTAATATTCATAAAACTGTTAAAATACGCTATAAAAACTTAAATCAGTGCAAGTGGTCAAATAACAGAAGCCAACAAACGAAGACAACTTCACAAAAGGGTCGAAAACATCCATAAAAGTGCTAATATTAGTGTGATAACATAACCAACATATAATATTTCAAATCAAGGTGACATTCAACTGCCTTTGACTTGTTTCACTTGACAGTTGACATTCCGCAGTACCAACGTTGACAAGCGGAAGTTGCGTTTCGTTACACTCCTGGGTTACCAGGTAAAATTATAATTACTACTAAAAAAATAAAAAAATAAATAAAATAAAATATATATATATATTGAAACAAAAAATAAATTAAAACAAAAGTAAATTGAAACAAAAAATAAATTGAAACAAAAAATAAATAGATACAAAAAAAATGGAGAAACAAATGGAATTATTATTTTCGAAAATAAAACTAGAGATGGAGAAACAAACATCAACTCTAACCGAGTCTATTACGAAAGCAGTACTGAAAGAGATGGAAGAAAAACTGAAAAAAATAACAGAAGAAAACATAATATTGAAAAGTGAAGTACAAACATTAAACGCAAAAATCAAACACCTAGAACAGAGTAAAAGGGAAAACAATTTGATATTTTATGGCTTAGAGGAGACAAAAGAAAACAAAAACATAGTAGAAACTATATCAAAAGTTTTAAAAGATGCAGGCATTGAAATTTGGAATCAAGACATAAATAAAGCATTTCGCATAGGTAAAGCCGGCACGAAACCACGTCCAATATTAGTTAACATGTTAAACACCTGGAAAAAAGAATACATACTACGTAACAGGAAATTACTGCCTAAAAAAATCTTTGTCTCACAAGACTTTGATAAGGAAGTATTAGAAAAGAGACGACAACTTGTACCCCAACTAAAGGAAGAAAGAAGCAAAGGTCATATTGCGTTCATAAAGTACGATAAACTAGTAATAAAACAAGACAATGTTGCCTCACGAGATAAAAGGAAGAGAGAAGAATCTACCTCACCAAACATAACAAGCGACACACAGAACACACAGCTCAAAATCAATAAAATAAATGCTTTTGACCGGATGTATAGGAACAGGTCGCACTCAACATCAGACCTTAATAAACAATAGCAACCAACTAACACCAGAAACCGGAAGATCGAAGAAGAAAATAAAAAATTATATCCATTAGAAAAAAACTATACAATAAAACGTACATATAAACATAAAAACTCAAAGAAAAACAAAAACACAAAGGAAAATTTTACAAATTGCACCCCAAGCCGGCTGGTCACCGTGGGGGAAGCTGACCAACACCCTCCAATAAATACTTTAACATCAACAAAACCAACATCTGAATGTAATACAAAATTAAATATCCTCAAACGAAATGGTCTTTACATTTGTACACTAAACACACGGACTTTGAGAACACCAGAAAGTTTGCACGAGCTAGAGCTAGCAATAAAAAACATCAAGTGGGACATTCTGGGCATAAGTGAGATGCGAAGATTAGGAGAAGAAATAGAAGAAAGAAGAGATTTTATTATGTTTCATAAAGGGGAAATAGCGGGACAAAGAGGAATAGGATTTTTGATAAAGATCAAACTTAAAAATCAAATTATAGGGTTTGAAGGAATATCAGACAGAGTAGCTGTGCTACATATTAATTTGCCAAGACATAGAAAAATTTGGACAGTTGTTCAAGTCTATTCACCAACAGAACAAGCAAACAGAGAAGACATATTAAACTTTTACGAAAAATTGACAGAAGTTATTGAAAAATATTCAAAAAACAATATTGTGCTTATGGGTGACTTTAACGCTCAAGTTGGCGCACAACAGCCAGGAGAAGATCATATAATAGGAAAATACAGTACAGGAAAAAGAAGCAAAAACGGTGAAAAATTAGTTGAATTCTTACTTGAGCAAAACTTAACAATTCTCAATTCAAAATTTCGAAAAAAAGCTAAAAACAAGTGGACTTGGGTCTCTCCAGATGGCAAGACTAGAAACGAAATTGACTACATAATCACTAATAATCTACATGCCTTTACTGACACGGCAGTAGTACAAAAACTAAATTTCAATACCAACCATCGCATGGTACGAAGCTGTATAAATGGAAGTGGAATTAAAAAACCCAGACCAAAAGCAGTTCAAATGCACTACCTACAAAACGCGAGTAGAAACAGGAACTCAAAAGACACCATAGAAGACCTAATGGAAGTTCTAACCTCAGATATGAACCTAAACGAAAAATACGAACGAATAGAAACCAAACTTAAAGAGAAGGAAGAATTACAAACAAATAAACTGAAAGAATCCTTTCTTAGCGAAAAAACTATAAAGCTTATCGAAGAAAGAAGGAACCTAATTTATAAGAAGAATAACAAAGAAAACCAAAAAAAAATTTCAGACCTTAGTAAGCAGATTCGAGAAAATATGAGAAGGGACCGGATAAATAGACGAACCAAAACTATAGAAAGGCACATAGAGAAGACAGGAGGTACAAGAAAAGCACTTAAGGAACTTCGTGAAAAAGGAAAAGAATGGATAACAAAACTAAAAGGTAAAAAACTACCAACCACGTCCCGCAGCAAAATTCAACATATAGCAACAAACTATTATAGATCATTATATCAAAAACACAGCCCAGATCAAACAGAAATATGCTTGCCAAATGCGGAATATAAAACAGGAAATTACAGCATCCAAGACACAGAAGATATACCAGAAATAATGCAATCGGAAGTAGAAAAAGCTATAAAAAGTCAGAAGTTGGAAAAATCACCAGGACCCGATAGAATCACTAACGAACTAATTAGAGGTACTATTGAAGAAATAAGTCCAATTCTTACACATATGTTCAAAGAGATTGTACATACAAGCATAATTCCAAGCAAGTGGGCAGAATCACATATAATACTGTTACATAAGAAAGGATCAAAAGATGACATCGGAAACTACAGACCTATATCGCTCATTTCAAATGTATATAAGATCTTTGCTAAAATAATTCTAGACAGAATATCTCTCAGGCTCGACGAAAACCAACCAGTGGAACAAGCAGGGTTCAGAAAAAATTTCAGTACAATTGACCACATACATACCATCAAACAACTTATACAAAAGTACAATGAATATAACAAACCTATATACATAGCCTTCATTGATTATTCCAAAGCTTTCGACAGCCTCAAGCATGAATACGTTTGGAAAAGTCTAGAAGAGCAAGGGATACATACAGCCTATATAAACATCATTAAAAACATTTATAAACAAAGTAAAGCGCGTATCCGACTAGAATCTATAGGAAGTGTCTTTAAAATGGAAAAGGGAGTCAGACAAGGTGACCCGCTGTCACCAAAGCTGTTTACCGCAGTACTTGAACAAATGTTCAGACAACTGGACTGGGAACATCTGGGTCTAAACATAAACGGAGTACGTTTGAATCATCTAAGATTTGCAGACGACCTTGTTATATTGGAAGAAGACCCTAAGGTACTGGAGACCATGGTGCAAACCCTAGTAGATATAAGTAAGGAGGTAGGTCTTGATATCAACACGAGCAAAACCAAAATGATGACAAACTCGGTACCTACAGATATAACCATCAATGGACAAAATATTGAATATGTAGAGGAATACGTCTATCTTGGACAGATAATATCTCCAAAGGATCAAATGTCAAAGGAAATAGACAAAAGAATTGCGATTGGGTGGAAAAAATACTGGGCTCTGAAAGAAATCATGAAAAGCAAGGAACTGAGACTGGAGACCAAGAAAAAAGCTTTCGATGTCTGTATTCTACCTTGCATCACATATGGCTGTGAAACCTGGGCCCTTACAAAACACCACAGGGACAAACTGGAGAAATGTCAAAGAAGCATGGAAAGGAGTATGTTGGGCATAAAATTAAAAGATAAAGAAAGAAGTGCAAATATAAGGCAAAAAAACCAAACTAACAGATATACTCTCACGAATTGACCTACTTAAATGGAGGTGGACTGGACATTTGCTTCGCTGCAAAACAGAAAAATGGAGCAAACAGGTAACAGTTTGGTACCCAAGAGATGGAGTTAGGAGCAGAGGTCGCAAGGTAAGAAGATGGGAAGATGAAATAAAATTGACCCTAGGACCCTTTTGGACCAGAGTAGCAACAGACAGGCTGCAATGGAAAGAGTTGGAGGAGGCCTTTGCCGTAAGGCACACCGAATTACGAGATATCATTTAATAAAATTTTTATCTACTTTAAATGTAATTTTTGTAAATTGTAAAAATTCGGAAATAAAGGGCTTTATTATTATTATTAAATGAAAATTAGTATTTATTCTCTATTAAATATAATTAATAATTATTTCATTAAATCATTATTAATAAAATGTTATTATAACATTAGGGGCTATCCATAAAGTACGTCACACGTAAAGGGGGTGGGAGGGGGTCGACAAAGTGTGACATGGTGTGACAAGGGGTGGGAGGGGTCCTAAGTTTCGTGACATCACATTTCAAAATCTAGAGGTATTAATCGCGTAATTTGAAATATTAATTAAACTAAAAAATATGTCCAACTTTATCTTTAGGGCAATACGGTTTAAATTGTTTTGTTGACAAGTTCATAGCCGCTTCTGACACGTGCCGATCGTATTTATATTCATTAGTTTATTTTTTTGTTATTGTTTCAAATATTTGATACTATGTTGATTTCATAAAAAAGTACTTAATTTAAATGGAAATAAAACTAATTTCCGAACTGCTGTTTTAATTTAATAATTTTTCGATGTTAAATTGCAAAACATGTGACGTCACACTAGGGAGGGGGGGGTCTCAGAAATGTGACCACCTGTGACAAGGACGGGGGAGGGCTCAAAAACTCATGAAATTAGTGTGACGTATTTTATGGATGGCCCCTTATAAAAAAACCAAAATAACATATATGTACTTTAAAAATTTAAATGTAGTCTGATACAGAACCTAGAATGTTATAAAATTATGAAAATATCTATTAATTGAAGTCCAATTATTAGACAAACATATATATAGATTTACTATTTAATCGCTTTGAATTATCAATTAAAATTTTTTAATGCTACGATTCTAAAGGTTATGATTTGGAGCCCAGGTAAAAAAATTAATTATTGAACTATACTTATTCGATTTATACACTTAGATAAATAATAATTAATAACAATACTATTATGAAAACTTACAACGAAATGATCTTCACAACAAAAAAAAAAAATGATTTTGTTTTTGAATAATCTCGATGCACTGCTTGAAACCATTTCTTTCGACGTTTTTCGTCTTGTGGAACATTTAAAAACATTTTTTCAGGAGTTGTTTTTGTAGTCTTTGTACATAATGGTACAAAACTTTTGATTATTTAACAATGCCAACAGAATTTACTAGATAAAAACTCAAAACACTGTACTAATTATTATATCTCTGTATGCTACAATGAGCAAAAACTAACATTGTGACGTCACACGCGCTCGGGTTTATTCACGAGCTGTCGGCTTGTCTTCGGTACTGAATTTAAAATTTAATTTTTATTTTGAAATAACTTTTTAAATATTGCAAAAAAAAAAATAAAATAAAAATAGTTTTGTTATTAAACTTATATATGATCTTTCCATTTATCACAAAAAAAAAAATAATTCAAAAACCCAATTATGACTCATAATACATAGTTAATAATGATTATCGTTTCATGATTAAATTTCATCTATTAAATAGTTAGTTTTGTTTTGTATTTTTAATATAGTGAGATAATGTTAGCCGGCGATTGGACATTTATAGCCTATTGTCGTGATAGGATCGAAATAAACTCTATATTGTATTGAGCAGCTGATCAAAATACGACCTTATGCTTTGGTGATAAAGTTCAAATTTAAATATAACTTGAAAATAGTTTGTGAATGCATTTTTAAATAAATATTTGAAGCGCTTTAAGAATTTCTATCCTGTCAGCAGCGTATTTTATTATATAAGTAATACAAACTTATTTGTTTTTTATTTAATTTATGTATGTGTAGGTATTAAATGTAGGTACTATGGTGTTCTGAAAGAAATGTACGATTTACAAAAAAATACAAAGTATTTTAGTTCCTAAATGAAAATAAGCCACTTTAGTTATGTTACTTTTCAATTACCATTCCGTAGTTTCCGCTTTCAATGATTACATTTTATTTGTCATACCCAAAATTTTGGTTAACAATATGGGCCATATAAAATTCTTATTCCTCGTGAAATTTTATTCAACGCAGTTTAACCTTTTTGGTGTATGAAAGTATCATATTTATTAATAGTATGAGCGTATGAAAATATAGGATCAATGATAATAATTGAAAAAACTGCGTAAAAAAATAAGTTGCTTTTCTAGTGATTCTTATTATATATTATGTGTATAGGAGTTTCCAAATAATATAGTAGATTTTTAAATAATCCGACCTGAATAGAACAATGTAAACACAAAGGTCATACTGTCAGATAAGGAACGTGAATCCAGCTATATCTGTCCCTTGGGCTACATCGTCCAATTAACAACTGGAGGAAGCGAATCAATGTACGGGACAATAGATGAAATTGTACCCTGCGGTGTGCTAATCAAAAACTCGGACGGTATCAACCAATAGGAGATGAGATATTATTTGATTATAAATAAAACAACCAATGGAAAATCATATTTTTATCAAAAATAAAACCTTCGTGATTAGTGATTGCTATCATAAAAAAAATTATTTAAGTCGAATAATTCGTCCAATATTGTCTCAACGATTTATGTTATTCACATTCGAATTACGATATCCAATATTGAGATACGTTGGACAGTGAATTTAAATGTTGGACATAAAATTAATTATACGCTGTAATATGAAATGTTTTGTTAATTATTCGTAACTGCAAAATTTGTTGTGTGTGGAGTGAAATGTTCTATAGTGATAATTCGTATTATTTTTGATGTACATATTAAAGACAACTAATGTTTATTTATTTTAAAAGTCCTTTATTAAACAGGCTTAATTTATACACGCGTATTTAATTATCTTAATTTGAAAACAACATTTTTAATTATAAAAAATCTAGTCGTTTACTTGTTTGTGTAATACTAGGTACTAAATCTATAAAGGACGCAAATAAAACCTGTTTCACAGTCCTCGCTATGCTATATTAATCGAACAAATCCATTGCGAATCAAATGACGCTCGCCCAACAGTCTGTAGAGTGTTGATTATTCTGTTTTAATGGATGGACTCCCGGCCTACTTCATTAAAGACAACAAACAAGCCCCCTCTTTATCTCTTCACCCTCTTAACCTTTGCGTCGCCACCCTAAACTTTAGGGTCTTTACCGCCAGCCATTTTTGGAATTGATATTTTAAATACAATGTAAATAAAACTACGCTCGGTTTATTTTCTTTGTCAACTGTTATGACTTGAATGCTTAAGGTTATGGCAGACAGTAGATTAGCTTGAATCGAGTTGTTTGGTTTAACTCTTTGAATTATTTTTAATTATAAAAGATCTAATTTTGCATACACCGGAATGTAATCAAAATATTAAATTTTTACGTTTACATTCGCGATCAATAGAGTTTTTTTTGTCATTTTACGTAAGGTTAGCAAATAATGCAGTGCTCATTTTAGCTTATACGAAAATCTTAATTAAAGAAACCAATTGTTTTTTCACATATTTAAAATATGCATGTTTATTTTTGTTTGTAATTTAATACTTGCTAAATAATTTTAAGGTCCAAGTATTTATGGTAAATTACGCTAACTGTTACGGAAGAGTTATAAAAACTGAAGTTTAAATTTACAATTCAAATTTTAAACATAGCTTACGTAACAATATTAAAAATGGTTAATCAAATATTGTATGATATAAACCTGAA
The DNA here is from genome assembly GCA_916720795.1 of Danaus chrysippus. Lineage (NCBI taxonomy): Eukaryota > Metazoa > Arthropoda > Insecta > Lepidoptera > Nymphalidae > Danaus > Danaus chrysippus. The sequence continues at coordinate 10,915,493 of CAKASE010000074.1, read as the reverse complement.
TAAATATATTGTTTATAGTGCTGATGCTGTTTTAATAGGCATTGCTTGTGTAGGAACGACCTGGTTGCGCATCGTCAGCGGTTAGCCAATAGGTGTCGCTTGTATTAAATATTATTTGGGGTATGCCCGGCGACTGAATGGCTCCGCTGAGTCAGATGTTGCTTAATACTTATCGACAAGTAAGGGAGAACGTATTATGTCAATAAACGTTACATTTATTATCTGATAGTTGAAACTAACTTAGTCTATCGTGAAATTTTGTTTCATCATCAGCCTATCAAAGCCCACTTGCTGAGCAAACGCCTCTTCTCACATGGAGAAGGTTTGAGCATTAATCACCATGATTGCTAAATGCGGCTTGGCAATTTCAAACTTATAATTTTCGCACGATGTTTTCATTCATCGTCTGTCAGTTGTGTCTAAATACTCTCAGAAAGTACATATGTCTCGGAAAAATCACATTGGTACTTGCCAGGTTTCTAAGCCGCGCCCTCATGCACGAGAGGCGGGCCTTTAACCTCTAGGCCACGACGATCTTTTATAACATTTTGTTTATGAGTTAATTTGTTCCAGGTCTGTGCGTTATCACCACGAGAGAGAGTAGCAGAATCCTTGGCACTGACATACGCGGAGGCTCCAGGGCGGCCGCTGCCGGATGTGATCTCACAGCCTGGTCTATCATATGACGAGGTCCTTCACGACGACTTCCGGTTTGATCTGAACGCTCATGACGTCATGGTCTTCTTGCATATACAGAAGACGGGAGGAACGTCTTTTGGAAGGCACCTGGTTATGGATCTAGATTTGAAGGTGAGAACTATTTTCTATTTATTAATTACTAGAGTTTGCCAGCGATTTCGTCTGTGTTAATTTCAGATTTAGAAATGTATAGCTCATCGGGCGAACTCTATTGGTTCTTAAACAGTAGATAACAAAATTTTGGATTTGATTAACATATTTTTGTTTCTTTTGCGATCGGATGAAGAGTATCCATACCTTTTTCTGGTTCTAAGCTATCTCTCCACAAATTTTCAGCCAAACCCGTACAGCCTTTCTTGTGTTAAACAGTGTAACTAACACGACTTTCTTTTATAAATAAAAATGTACAGTACGTATTTATAATAATTGTAATATATATTTTTAATATGTTCTGTTAATAGTGTTGTAATATTAACGTGATATATCTAGTCAGTTCCTTACCAGCTCGTGATTCTTATTCATGATTAAGTGTCGCCATACAGACGCCAGCCAGCCTTGTCTGTTTTCCGTTATATACTAAGTAGTAGTTATATATAGCTCGAAAAAAGTTGTTTTATTTAATATTATGTTAATGCATGTATTTTTATATATTGTTGATGTTGTTATGTATGGATACAGTATAAATTATTCGTATATAATACCGAGATCAACCCACAATGTGTCCCCCAAAATTTCTCAAGTAGCTTCTTATGACTTGAGGGATTTATTGAAGGATGTTAACAAAAGGAATTGTCAATCTGTCAAGTTATCCTCACTCGATCATGCTGGTTCCTGGGGATCAAGCGCCTGAATCCTCCATCAATTTAAAATGCAAAGCCGCCGAATGGATCTCTGGAAGAGGTTTCCCAACACGTGACTCGTGAAGTGTCACGGCCGGGCCAACAAGCTATTAGAGCGTGCGTGATGACGACGCTCCGATGGAAATGTTTTTATTCTTTATAGGAAAATGTAAAGTCACCGCTTTCTTTACGCGAATCGATTCTTATTCAAATATATTGTTATCTTGATGATAATTACTATAACAACTGTATAATAAAACATTTTTATATTACAATGAAGTTCTACTAATGTAAAATAGATTTATTATAGATATATATTATACTAGCTTGCCGCCAGCAGCTTCGCCCGCGTGGAGTTCGGTTATATCGCGTTTCCAAGAGAACCTTTCAAAAGTCTGGGATAAAAACAATCCTGTTCTTTCTCAAGGTCAACTCTGTCTCTGTATCAAATTTCATTAAAATCAGTTCAGTGGTTTAGACGCGAAAGCGTAACAGACAGACAGAGTTACTTTCTCATTTATAATATTAGTAGGGATAGTATATGGGTCTCAATTTTATAATCAAGCATTCAGTAGTGTCCTTAATGTTAATCTTTGTCTTTGCACCATCATCAATTATATAGAATTAATTAATAATCACTTTGGAAATCCTTTGGAAGTCTTTCAACCAGGTACAGAAGCATCATTGAAATTTAAGATTCAGCGAATATAAGTATTCCTTATAACAAGTAACTTCGAACTAACTGGTTATACTGTGATCAAATCTGTGTTAATTACCATACATTTGATCGAGTGCTTTTTGATTACGGTTATTTAAGTTCTTATGTACATTATTTACTTGACGTGACATTATTTATTATTATGGTTTAAAATTATTTTATATATTTAGAGTTTATTTTTCTTGTATAAAATATGTCCTTACTTCGGCGCGTATTATTATAATAGCTATGACAAAACAAAATTATTATTAAAAAGATATTTTATTTTTGCAGCTTTTTTTATATTTAGTCACAGTTTACATATATATATATATATGTTATTTGTATTTAACATATACAGTTTTTATGTTCAAGTTTTGTATGAATATATAGTTAATATTTCAGTTACATCTCGCTTAAATTTCATTAAGACCGCATGTTATGCTACGAATTCTAAATGTTCAATGTAACTGGTTTCGTCAGAACCTTTTTTCACAATATTGGGATGAGAATACTGATGTACGAATGCAAATGATGAGATCGGATGCGGCATTCGTCGGCGTATTTGTTACGTTTCCTAGAAAAATGAACATTTGAATGTTAATGTTGGCCTTATTGAGGATCCGTACACGTAGGATCATATCTAAAAATACAATGGTCTGGCTTAGATAGCATCTTTTGAGCGAAAAAAGGCATATTTATTTTTTAGATTATTTTCGTACATTAATGTTGTATTTTATCTTTGTGAAACGAATTTCTTTACTGTTGTGTGTTAATAATTAAACAATTTGCTATTCTTTTGTCTTGATAGTAAAGTTTGTTTTCGATTGAATATTAATTTTCCTTTCATCTATATATGTAAAAGAAAGTTTTGTTAGTTACACTATAACTCAAGAACAGCTGTAGGGATATGCTTGAAAATTGATGGGTAGATAGCTTAGAACCAGGAGACGGATATAGGATATTTAATTCTGTTCTATCGAAAAAGAAAAAAAAACTAAATAAAATCCAAAATCTATTTATTTACTGCCTCTAAATCGGTATAGTTCGCCTGGCCATCTATGTATGTATTTCTAATTATGACAAAGTAGCGGTCAAAAGCTAGTCCTATATATAATTAACACGTGGTCACGCCACTGTCAAAATATTGAACAATTGTTATGTATTTCGTATTGTTATAATGTTGGGTCTGTTAAATCCCCTAACTGTCTGTGGGGATCCTTCATCCAGGCCATTGTTTGTTTTCAAACACGCCAGACCGGTCTTAATATTTGTTTATGATAATCAGCCTGTGTTGGTGCCATTTTGATTTAATTGTTTTAAAGTTACGAGACAAATGAGTTTCGGTATTCGATGTATCACTGTTTAGTGTTTTGATACCATATTAATTGATGTTAAATAATATTACTAAAATTTCTATAGTATTGAAATTTTAAATGTGAACGTTTTTATTTTTGATACTCGAGAACGTATATATTATCAGAAAAACTCAAATGTAGTTTTATGATGTTGTAGTTATACCTTATAATTGTCTAAAATATAAAAGTTCTATAATAATAATAATTAGTAAAAATATGAACTCACCCGTTAAAGGAGTCTAGGAAAAAATATTGCAAGTTTGAACACCTATTGCATGTTGCATTACAATTCATTATATAAACCCATATATACCTATGTACATAAAGTCAGAATCAGTTAATGTTATATTAACTTAACATGTGTCTTAAATTAGAGTTTTCTTAGGATTGTCATGTAAATTTAAATATATTAAATTAAAAGCGTCCTGTTGAAGTTTACATCGTCTGTGTCGATTGTCCTCGCCGGACTTCCGCCCCGGACCTACCCCCACCCCCACCCTGGTAATATCCGCGCTAAGAAACACCACCCACACCGGGGTGGGAAATGAAAATGCTTTGCATTTTAAATGGCGTGTGTGCTATTGACTTTTCTCATCTAGCAGTCTTTGAGGTGCATTTTATACAGAACATCCGACCTGCAGCCACACGAGCGGATTAAATGAAAAACTCATTTATATTTTTTTTTTATTTTCAGAGGCCGTGCAACTGTCAGCGGGCTCGAAAACGCTGCCATTGTTTTCGGCCTCACAGCAACGAAATATGGCTTTTTTCGAGATACTCCACCGGCTGGAAGTGAGTACCTTCTGTATTTAACGCATTCCGTTCACCCACATGGCGGCGGATTAAATTATGACACACCTTAAAAAATAATTCTCACACTTAATTTTTTTGTCATATTTTTCGGGATCATTTAGTAGCGCTGACTGTGTCGGCCTACACGTGTTTCATTATCATTTAATACGGGAAGCGTCAAGTACAGGCCTCCGCCATATTTGAGAGCAATAAATTTGTGTCATGGTAACGATTCGAATGTTCCAAATTTGAATTTGAATTATGATTGTTCCACACGTCGTCGATTCGATTACATCAGTACGGCGCCGAGACTTGGCCCGTTTTGGGAATGCAAATGGGCCGAATATGTTGTACTTTGTACAGACATTCAAATCACCTCTCCAGACTATTGTCCAATGTCCTTGGGGATTATGAGGCTGTTCCTTTGGACGTGCTGGGAATGCTTGATTGGTAACGATTTTCGGTTTCACTAGACGACTAGAATTATCAATTTGTCTTCGAGGTCATCAAAACGGACCATTGCTCTTCCGGAGGCGATTGGGACGGTTTGAAATGAAACAAAGTCAGGAGCAAACGTATGTATGGTGCCAATTAAAGCGGGCATACACGTGTGCGCAACTTTGAAAACAATTGACACAATAAACGTTTAACTGGACACTAACCGTTGGATTGATTATAAATTGTTTGATCAATTGAATAAAACTTCTATACACCTCATTGGTACGCCTCAATTCATTTTATTATTGCGCCATAAGTCTAAAGTATTGCCATTGTGATAATATGCCAAAAAAAAATTGATTTAAATTTTTAATCTGTTACGGTTTCTATCGTCGACTATTTTCATAGCTGAAGGGCCAATTAATATTCACAGTACGCCAGCCTCATCCTCTTCATAGAAAATGTTTTAGCTGTGTTGCCAGCTATAGGATATATTTTATCTTATGATGTTGTCGGTTTTTTTTTTATTAACTTTACGTAGTGGATGCATGTGACAACGTGATTATAATTTATTATTGTAATATTATTTTACTGTCTTTTGTGAGGGTGTATGTGTAATGGTTCTTTTCCTGGCTTTTTAAATATTTTCTATGTTATTGGTGACAGAGCGTCATAACTTTGGAATGACCAGACGTAGAATCTTCAGTATAACGATGCATTCAAAACCCTCGCAATGATTATTTCATTTAAATATCTCATATATCATTCGGAATTATTGTTGCTTTGTTAAAAAAATTACTCTTTGTTATTTCTTTTTTCTACATTCGTATCACGCGTAACTTTTTCGGTTGATATAAATTTTAAATTTTATTGTTGTGTTATATCAACCCTTTTATGATTTCATGAACAAAAGGTTGATGGAATTATTTTATACATGATTACTATTTAATTTTAATGGAAAAATCTTTTTGTCGTTTTTCCCACAATTTGTTAAAAGTGTCTTAACAATCTATTAATTCGGTTACTTCTAACGGACCTCCCAAGTTGTCCCCCTACTTTCAGTCTCATGGTATTACAGTACAAGCAATTATAAATCTAAATGTATTGTAATTAGATATAAATTTGTTTGATCGTTACTATACTCTGAACGCCCTGCCTTTCCGAGATTAGCTTCGCATTGTTGTCTGTTTGCTTAATACGGTTGATGTAAACAGCGTCTGATGAAAGCTCCTTTAATGGGTAAATCAAGCACAACGCCTCATTGTCTCGCTTATTTAAATAAAATTCTTTTAAAAACATTCTCAATTATATAGATTTTTGCTTATAAATTAAGACGGAAATAGTACTTCGAGTGTATAAGTAGCTTTTCAATGTACGAGTTGCCAATAAAAAATATTATGAAATAGCATTCAATGCTTATATTATTAAAGTTTTTCATTTAAGATCACTTGTGAATTCTCAATTCCATCTAGTCGTATAACTGTGTCAGGGTTGGCGCTGTGTGTAATTTAAGTTAGTCCCATCATTCGATAGCATTCAGTTTTAATGAGTCCGTCTGCCAACCCTATCTATCTTTCGTTCTTATCATTGATCGTAAATTAGTAGAGATTATCAGACGCCTCTCGTAGCTAGTCTGTATTCTAAACATGGGCCATATTTGAAACTTGAAAGGATGTTGGGTGAAAAAAGTTGGGTTTTGCACTTTTTGCCTTTTAACGAAGAGCGAAAGGTTCGTTTTTTTCTTCGGTCTGTTGGTATAAATCAATTAAAATGAGTTTCTTGTTCCATTTCGTTCAGTATTTGGGTTTTCGTTTTAGCTACTTAATAAATATCACTTGCCATATATAGATTGCATTAATATCTGGTGATTGTCTTCATATATTGATAGTTAATATTCCAAACACGAAAACGCCCTATACTGGAGGGAGGCAAAGAAAAATAATTCGTGCTAACTGGTCCCAGACGACAATATTATTTTTTTGTATACCAATTAACGTTTCGCGCTGCTAACGTTGGTTCATTACGGGGTTTTTATTATTATTATTTTTATATTGTTTATAAATAACTTATAGAAAATAAAATTAAAAGTCTACAGTCTTTGTAATGGATTTTTTTATTTCTTACGAGATCTCATCTTTGAATCTTTATGTACTAAGTATTATTTAAGTAATCTTATTTCTCATACGTAATTTTTACTACATATATACTATATTTATATCATTATTTATGTCGAGCAAAACGTCTGTAGCACATGTACTCATATGTCCGTACTCACATTTTATATGTTATGGTAGTTGAAAACTTACAATTAATGTTAACCCATTCGATCTGATAAGGGTTAACATATTAATGGTATGTCATCTAGCTAACAAGATGAGTTTAAGTTATGTGGATGTACATACATGTGTGTATATACACACACACAGACACACACATAAACATGCAAGTACCTACATATAAAATACACACACGCACACACAGACACACTCATAACCATGCAAGTACATATACAAATACACACACACGCATACAAACACACACACATACATAATAAAAGTAGCGATAATTATTGTTAGTAATAAAACTACATGATTGAATATATGTTATTATAAAGTGAAATATTTCACATGTACTGTATTTATGTATTATGTATGAGTGTTGTTTTTGACATCGCACGCCGCCGCCGGCTAGAAAGTTGTAAGAAGAAGGGGAGCTACGAAATTGGAATAATTTTTTTAAATTAAAAATTTTGGGGTTGTTGTTGTTGAATACAAAATGGTTATTTCCTCGCAGATTGATTTAGATCTCCCTTAAGCTGATAGAACAGAACCCCTCTAGAATAACACCATTTTTATACATAATAAACAAGGCTAGTTTCAAAGTAAGCATTTATTTTATAAATATAACGGTAATATAATAATGTTTAAATAAATCTAAATCGTAATACATTTTCCATTAACATTTCACAATGACAATTACATGAAAATGCCAGTATGATAAAAAAAAAACCTATAATACCTTATTTTGCTTTCAATCCTGTACCAAGAATTAATCAGTGTCTGTCAGCGGGCCGCACTTCGCTGTTTACATTTGTTATATCACGTAATTTATAACGACTTACTCGTTTGTAAAGCACCGAACAGATTTAAATTTCGAATGTATTCCAATAAGTGAGGTTTTATTCGGAATTCGAAATTTGAAAATATACGAACTTGAAAAATAAACGAGTCTTTATTTGGAAAACATTCGAATATTCGAAATTCAAATTATAGATAAAATTAATTTTTTTTGTAAAGCACCAAACAGATTTAAACTTAAATTTCGAATGTATTCCAATAAGTGAGGTTTTATTCGGAATTCGAAATTTGAAAATATACGACAACTTGAAAAATATAAGTTTTTATTTGGAAAACATTCGAATATTCGAAATTCAAATTATAGTTAAAATTAAATTGAATGAAACAGAACAATGTTGATTGTACAATGGGATGATTGATCATTTAATGGTTTCCTATTAAGACGAGACAAGTTAATATTTTTTATAAATAATTATTGTTTTATATATTATAGTAATTTCATAATATTGATTTTAAGTCCCATTGTAATTGTATCTATAATATTTAATTGGATCGCAGTATTTTATTCACGTTGTCTATTGTTCGGCGTTTCAAATTCTAGTTTAGATTTCGACATGTCTCCTTCAACCTTTGACCTTTCATTAATTTATAAATCGTGTACGACTGTTTGTTGTCTCTATTGTCAGTGAATGCATATTTACATAAGTTCTTTACGTTTTAGTGGTTTTTCGAATGAACCATTTTTTTTTATTTAACAGATGAAAAAAGAAGGTTTTTTTTTTGAAGATTATATGATATATTAAAATTTTAGCTTAATATTTATTTTAAAGGTAATTGTAGCAGTTCTTAATAGGAATTGTCGTAGATGTATTTGAAAATGTTTTACAAAAATAGTTCCATAACATTTTTGAAGTAATTTTTTATTATTTTTAATGTATTTTTTTTCATTCATTCCTTCTCAAAGTCTGAATAGCATTCGGTTACGTCACCGCTGCTCCACACTGCGACATCTTTATTACTTTGATAAATAAGAAGCTTAAAGATAATTACACGGTCACTGACATCGTATGACAAAAATATATATATGTACTATTACATAATGTTCTACATAACATCTGTTAGGAATTAATCATATGTATGTAAGTGTTGGGATGTTTTTTGTATATACAATACGTTCTATGTATTTACTATGTATTTTATGTGAGGGATCGAATCTAAAGTATGTGATTGAAAACTTATTTGTTTCGCTAACTATACAGGGTGACTGGTTAATTACTATCGATACTTGAGGACGTGATATTTGACGATCATATATGACAAAATAAAAATTAATATAACATAAATATTAATAAACTTCTAAGTAGAGTTAACCAAAAGTTATGTAATTAATTACGCATCGTGTAAACACCCTACAGATTAGGTATACACACACACATACGCGTGCGGCGGCGTGGTGTTGTATCAGCACGCCGCCGCACGCGTCCACACTTGGAATACTTGGAACGTGTCCACACTTTATTTATTCATACGGAAATTTGGTCAAAAATTAAGTACCTATTTTTTTTACATAATTCGAATGAGAATCATGTACCGAGTATTCTCCTTAAATATTGATAGTAATTCACCAGTCACCCTGTATAATGTATATATTAGACAATATATGTATGTATAATAGATATTATTTTATTGTCTGTCTTCAATCTACTAGTGTTCCATCGGGCCATTCGAATATTCGGGTGTTATATCGAAAAAATAATACACATTTCATCCTTCGGATTTTTATTAAGTCTATACAATTCTAGTAAGTTTATTACAGCAATTATGTATGGAAATTCTCGCAAATTGATAGATTTCGAATTGTATTTGTTCCATGTTTCTTTATAATGTATTACACGAACTCGTTGCTTGACGTTTGCTATGAACTAAGTAAGAAAAAAATTAAATATGAATACTTTTGTATCAAAATATAGGTGAATACTTTTTTAAATTTTTAATAAATATAATATACATATATATTTCATAAGTTTCTTGTTCCATTTAGTATTAAATAAAGGTTAAATATTCGACATGTAAGAAACGTGTTTTTAATGTGAAGCTTTAAGATAGTTTCTTAGAAAAACTTATCGCTGTCATAGATCTATTGATTTTTTCGTTTTTTTTTTATTAAACTTTGCCATATATATCTATTTATATATTGCGATTTTGTCTTTTTAGGTATAACGAAGTTACGTGCGGAGTAAATGAGTCCGCTTATCATGAATTGTATTGACTTATTTTGTTGTTTTACGGAGACTTAAATTTTTTCATACTACAATCTATATAGTTTTAGATTATTAAATGAGAAACGGGAAACACTTTGTATGTAGTGTGACGATGCACACTTATGATAAACATATACATACATACGTGGTAATCCTTTTTCGATTTTAGTAAGGCCACAGTGAAACAAATTTGAGTATTTAAAATATACTATATATAGTATAAAAAACAGATGAGCTGTTAAAAAGACAAATTAAGATCAAATATAAAGTATCCAATCCGTATAATTTAACCATATCTTAATTATCTCTCGTAATTTTTATCTGATAATTCTAAAATTTTTCTTCTAATTAATAATGGTTTGTAATATCATCCAATCTGGATAACACGATCTATAAAAATATTATAATATATACAATCTACTATCGTAAACAAAAATTTGTACTTAGAAATACAAGGGCAATTAATTTCAATTATAATGAAGAAAAAATATATTATATTCACATCTCGTCTGCCCGTGACCACGGTTGCTATAAAGTAACCGAAACGTCGGGAGTATGTAGTTTTAAATCAGAAATAAAAAATCGCGTTGTACATTCAAAAAATATTAGTTTCATTTAAATATATTACATGTTAGGCCAGAGTTTTTGGCACACAGTTAGGACAAATAGGCCAAATTTTACACACAAAAATGTAGGTACCTAGTTATAATCATAAAATATTTACTAGGCATATTACTTGAGGGATTTACCCTAAAGCAGTAAACAAACTAGTCAACAGATGTTGCCATCGCTAAAACAAAAAGTTGGAAGTAAACGTAATAAATTTACGATCCCAAATATATATTTTTTTTTATTATTGCAAGTTTTTTAAATATATAATATTGTATTTTAGAAATATAAATCACTAGATGGAGTATAATTCGGATTTAATTGAATACATTTTTTTATATATGGACATATCTATAACAGTGCTGTTTGCTTACTATTAGTTTTCATCGACACTGCATACGTAACGTAACGTTTCTCACCTAAAAAGCTGCGTTAATACTACGTATATAATGTGATTGGATTTACGAATGAAAACAAGAATACTCTTGTGTCTAATTTTCTTTAACAAACAAACATTCATAATATTTGATTTTTTAATACATTTGTAAAATTAAATAGCCCGAGACCTAAATATGCAGTTTATAGTTGGAATCGATAAAATATATTTTTTTTAAATTAATAAAACAATTTTTTTAATAAAATCTATTTAACGTGTTACCAGAAAAAGAAAAATTTTCAATAAATACCTACTGTTTTATTCAATAGGATTTAAAAAATATTTATGCTTCTGTACTTATATTCCAAATGTAATAGATAAATTTATCTCATCTTCATTTGGTTTAATTTATGAGACTAAAGATTACCTAAATTTCAACAAAATAGACAATATTAAATAAGTTTTTTTTTAAATTTAATATAAGTAACATATAAAACAAATTGCTCAAAACAACGATATATAATTATTACTTAATTGGCGTTCATCGGTCGAGTCAGTCATATGTTATACGAGCCTTAATCGTAAATTACATATAGTTTGAAATAATTAAGAAATTTGATACTAATTACATCTATGCTTCCAAAATTATACACAAATAAAAATTAAGAGATTTCTGTTAATAATAATTATACAAAATATAATTTTTAATATCATACATTAATTAAATTAGTGAATATTATATTTAATTTTAAGGTAGTACGAGTGTTCCCTCCAGCAGAGGAGACATGGATACATCCTAATCCATGGATCTAGAAATACTGCAAGCGAACGTAAACCACTGCGCCAGGGCCCAGGATCTTTTTGTCCAGACCATGGCGGAGTGGCAAACACAGATCGCAGTGGTCGCTGAGCCATACGTCGTGCCCCCTCGGGATGACTGGGTTGGGGATACGGAGGGACTAGTGGCCATCGTCGCATCGCGAGTCAACGGAGCCCCTCCTCTGATATTTACAGCCAGGGGCCGAGGTTATGTGATGGTTAGCGTGGGCGGCACTGCAGTAGTGGGGGTGTACTGCTCCCCTAACGAGGGCTTTACTGCTTTTCAGCAAGTTCTTGTTGAGGTGGGAGCTCTAGTCAACAGAGTGCACCCTTGCCCCGTGCTAGTCGCCGGGGATTTCAACGCCAAATCTCGAGCGTGGGGATCTGCGGTGACGAACGCACGGGGAAATTTACTGGAGGAGTGGGCTATAAGCCTCGGTTTGGAGGTCCTCAACAGGGGAAGCGAGTTGACGTGTGTACGTCACAATGGAGGGTCGGTGGTTGACGTCACATTCGCCTCTGCCCCCCTGGCGCGCCGTATCGCAGATTGGACAGTGGTGGTTGACGCTGAAACCCTGTCGGATCACCGCTATATCCGATTCAGGGTGGCCGCGTCTTCTACGTCACAAGTCGGAGCTTCCCCTACTGGAGATGGAAGAAAATGGGTGCTGGGAAAACTGGACATTTCCCTGGCCAAAGAAGCGGCCATCGTGGAAGAGTGGTCCAGGAGGTTATCGTCCGACAACCTGGATCACGAAGTTGACGTGTTCTGCGGTGCGCTGGTCCGTATATGCGAAGCCTCGATGCCGAAAGCGCGTCCGGTCACCCCACGGCACCGGGTGTACTGGTGGCGAGACGAACTCCGCGATTTGCGTCGAGCGTGTGTCACCGCCCGCCGTCGCCATGCCCGCGCCAGGCGTAGGAGCGTACGGGACGTTCAGAGAGAGGACGTCCTATACGAGGAGTACCGGGCTGCACGCAAGGCTCTGCGGATGGGGATCAGCGCTGCCAAGGAGGCGGCCTGGAACGAGTGGCTAGAGTCACTGGATCGGGATCCGTGGGGGCGGCCCTACAAGGTCATCAGGGCCAAATCCAGGCCTTGGACCCAGCCGATCACGACCACTCTTCAGCCACAGTTCCTGGAGGAGGTGGTGGAGGCGTTGTTTCCTCGAAGGGAGCCTTGGACGCCTCCAGCTATGGCTGATAACTCGCCAAACGAGTCCGGTAGTCCGGCGGTATCCGAGGAGGAACTGTGTCGTGCGCGTGCAAAGCTGCGGAGCAAGAGGACCGCCCCGGGCTTGGACGGAGTTCCCGGTCGGGTGGTGAACATAGCGTCTGAGGCAATGGAGGCATGGATACGTGAGGTGTTCTCCATGTGCCTGGACCGAGGCCGGTTTCCGGCTTGTTGGAAGGTGGGGAAACTGGTCCTACTACGGAAACCAGGCCGGGACGAGGGCCTACCGTCGGCATATCGGCCGATTGTGCTCCTGGACGAGGCGGGTAAGCTCTTTGAGCGAGTGCTCGCGGCTCGTCTCGTCCAGTCGATGAGCAGAAGTCTGCACGAGACCCAGTTCGGCTTCAGAGAGGGCCGGTCGACGGTCGACGCAATCCTGCGTGTCAGGTCGCTCGCTGAGGAGGCTGTGTCTCAGGGTGGGGTGTTGCTAGCGGTATCGCTAGACATCTCCAACGCCTTCAACACACTTCCCTGGGAGACAATACTTGCAGGCCTGAGGTGGCACGGGGTGCCCGAGTACCTGCAGGTCGTAGTGGCGGACTATTTTGTGGGCCGCAAAATAGTATACCCCACGCAGGGGGGCCGTTGGGTCTATAAGGCGATGTCATGCGGTGTTCCACAGGGGTCTGTCCTAGGCCCCCTCTTGTGGAACATCGGCTACGACTGGGTGTTACGGGGAGCTAATGTTCCCGGTGTCTGCGTGACTTGTTACGCAGACGACACCCTGGTCACGGCTTACGGTTCATCTTATCGAGAGGCGTCAATCGTCGCAACAGCGGGTGTGGCTCAAGTCGTGCGACGGATTCGTACCCTGGGATTGGAGGTGGCTCTTGACAAGTGCGAGGCCATTTCCTTCCACGGTCCTCGGAGGGGACCGCCGAGGGGAGCGTGTATTGTGGTCGGAGGAACTTTTATCTCTGTTCAGCCCTGGCTGAAGTACCTAGGGCTGGTCCTCGACAGTCGATGGACGTTCGGCGAGCATTTCCGGCGACTGGAGCCCAAGTTGGTCGCGGCGGCTGGCGCGTTGGGGCGCCTGCTTCCGAACGTCGGTGGTCCCAGTGTGGCATGTCGTAGACTCTACACTGGGGTCGTTAGATCGATGGCACTGTACGGTGCGCCTGTGTGGGCCCGGTCTCTCGGCCCGCGAACGACAGCCTACCTCCGCCGTCCGCAGCGTATCTTGGCGCGACGGGTGGCGCGGGCGTACCGTACAGTGTCTTTTGAGGGGGCCTGCGTGCTGGCCAGCACGCCACCGTGGTACCTGGAGGCCGATGCGTTGTCGGCTGTCTATCACCGGCGCGCGGAGGCTCGCAGCCATGACGGAGGAGTTGCGTCCGGGTCGGTCGCCGAATGGAGAAGGGATGCGGCGGCCAACGTTCTACGTAGATGGGGTGAGCGACTGGCTTCTCCGACGGCCAGTTATGAACTGGCCACCGCTGTCAGGCCTGTTCTTTGCGAGTGGGTGGGTCGCACGTTTGGCCCACTGACCTACCGCCTGTCACAGTTGCTGTCGGGACACGGATGTTTCGGCAGGTATCTGTGGCGGGTGGTGGGCAGGGAAGAAAGCCCCGCCTGCCATCACTGCGGGGGTGGCGTGGAGGACTCGGCGCAGCATACTCGCGAGTCATGCCCAGCGTGGGACAGCCTTCGCGCTGCTTTGACTACGGTCATAGGGAGGGACCTCTCGTTGCCGGCTATAATCTCGGCTATGGTCGGCAGCGAGGAGGCATGGGAGGCGGTGGCCGCTTTTGCCGAAGCGGTCATCAGCGCGAAGGAGGCAGCGGAGCGGGCCAGGGAGAGCAACCCGGAGGCCCCTGCCCTCCGTCGTCGGCGAATTGGTCGCCGGCGCCGAGCCTATCTGGCCTCTTTACAGCCATAGGTTAAGCGCCGGGCGACGTGATCCTGGGTGGCAGACGGGGACTTCTGTCGCCCGTTGATAGGATCAGTGCGGTGCTAGCCCCTCTTGTTCCGGGGGCGGCTCGCGGTGGTGGTCTGCGGGGGGATTTGTCCCCCCTAGTTCGAGGTCCGGAGTGGACAAGCGCCGGCAGGGTCGCGAGGCAAGCTCGTGATATACCGTGGCCCTGCCTAGGTGGCGTGGTTGAGGAACACCCAGGGGTTTTAGTGGGTCGAAACCCCACATAACCCGGTCAAGTCCCCGCTTGGCCGGGTATCTGTGAACAGATTTCCCCTGGGAAAAAAAAAAAAAAAAAAAAAAAAAAAAAAAGGTAGTACGAGTGTTAGTTTATTTTAGTGAGATAGCCAATGAATTATTGTGATATATATTTAAAGTAAACTTACAGTAATTTATTTTTAACGCTCGTCGTGTAATGTCTAGCTGTTACGACTTTACTAATTGGGCTCCGAACGGATTATATCTATGATAAGATAACGTATATCGATTTATTTGTCCTCACTATATATGGATGATGTACTAAATAACAATCTGAGAAGTTAGTTTGAATCGTATGGACGTTTTCTCGTTTAATTTATTCAAATTTCAAAACAATCGCTTAAATGATTGAAATATAGGTCCTTGGAGTGTTTTAATGAGGATTTATGGGTTGGATGTTATATTACATACGGAGACTTGACAAATTATTTTAGGGTTTCACGCCCTCTGAGATTTACGTGATATTTAAATAAACTACTACATATATATAAAGTCTTTTTTGGATTTTATTTTAATATAATGATAAAACATTGTTAAAACAATTTCAATCATCGCATTCGCAAATGTAAAAACCGTGTCCTCTATTACGCTCGCGACAAAATGTATTAACGACAATTGCAAAATTGCAGCCAGTGACGTTCTATAGCACTTTCGACTATCACAGCACAATCATCAATTACTGTCCGTTTGTGTGTGCAATTCTATTTTTAAGCCTAAATTCACTAATGAATTTTTACATGAAATAAATTCGAGTTGGGTAACCGTTGTGTCGGGAACAATAAAATCAATGTAATACCACTAAGAAATCCCCGAAGTATATGAGAGGGTATAAGTAATGTGTATTCCTCGGCTTGGCTACGAAATATTGAAGCAGCTCGCTCGTGGGGCCGGAGTTGATAGTGAAATTGATTTTAGTGTACCTCGCGTGAGCCGTGCCGGCAATCCAGCGATATAAATCTACAATAGCTAGTTTGGAATAGATTGCGAACTAAAAGGATCCGTGAAATTCCTTTCCACGTTCAACAATAGTGTCAGAAACCAGACGTCCCCAGCAGTGGCGGCCGGTGGGTAATCGAACTGGTGGTGCACTTTACTAAAATATTAAAATTAGAAAATGCAACAAAACATAACGAAATGTCAATCATGGCTCAATCCGTCATACATCGGGCGCTCTCGGTAACCTTCGGCCGCTCGTGCGGCGCTCGAGAACCGACTCATTACTCGGTACATTTCTATGAACTATCTTTTGTTTCACGCGCCAGGCGTATTAATTCGTGTCTCATACAAAATGTATTAGCAGTCCTCGTGCACTCGCTGAAGCGCACAATATTAGTTTAGTAGAGCGCTCAAACTTTTTGACCATATTTAGGAAATTTAATTTTTTATACTTTTTTATATGTTTATAAAATAAATATTAAAATGTTTATTTAAAAACAAAGATGAAGTAATATTGTTTAATTTTTAAATCTTTTGAATTGGTGGTTCAGCGCACGAGTGCACTTAAGGTACAGCCGCCACTGGTCCCCAGGCCATAGGTAGAATCCAACGATTCCTACAACACATGACAACTTTTTATAATTTACAACACGAACAATACATGATCGTTGTAAGATGATCATGACTTTTTGTTTGTGAAATATCTCGATTTATAAATTCCGGATTACATGTCCGTCGTGTACGGTATCATATTTATTTAATTAAAGTTTTTGCTACACAATATTTGTGTTGTTTTTTTATGTACATATTTCTCGGAACTTTATTTTACCGTGCGAATCGGGTAAGTGGTGAAAGGTTTATGATATATATTTTTATATAAATTCAACCGACTGATCATCAATTAGCGTGTAATCCTTTATACTAATGGAATTATTCTAAGTATCTATCTTTTATCGCTTCATTTCTCGGGATTCAATACAGATGAAACAGTATGGAGTTCATTGAGAGTTAGTTATCATTATTATCGAGTTAGCAAATGATTCAGCATTGAATAGCATCGGTCATGAACTTGACGTTGCATTGTGTAGTTCGATTAAACCGTCATGTTTAATGTATGACTGGAAATATTCTTTATCTGATATTAGTTCCGCGACTGTTCATTGTCAAAATATCTGGTGCGATCATTGTTAGCCACTTTGTAATAATAAATTTAAACAAGCTTAAATTTGGAGTATGTTTCTGGTTGAACATAAACAAGTCGGGATTTATCTTGCGAGAAGTCTTAATGTATTATTTTATGTGAATTATTATATATCTTATATTCTAAGAGAACATTATCTGGTTGCTAAGTAATACAATATAAGTTTCAGTTCAGTTCCATCCAGTTTTAAACGGGTCAATTTAACTCTCTAGATACTTGTAAGAGGTTAATTAATTTAGTTACCGCTTGTTCGCTCTCCAAACCATCAGTCTGGCTCAATGGAGTAGACGTTTGAATCAATTGCCTGATATCCATTCTGAATCGTTTGCTTTTGTGATTTTAGTACAATGGCTGATCATTGGAACTGTTCAAATATACTGAGCAAATGCCGCCATAACGGCTATACGGCTATTTGATTTTTAATATTTGTTCATTCTACTTCAGATGTGTACTAAACTATGGAGATAAGTTCATTATTCGTAATCCATATGGATTTTAATTATTATGGATAATCCAAACAAAATATTATATTTTTTTTGTAAGGTATATTTTATTTACTTCAGTATCGTATTCTAGTACATGTAAATAAAAGGAGTATTTCCGTGTGCCGTATGGGAGTGATGTAATTGTTTTGCTTCTGGATTCGGCTGGAGCACATGCTGTTGACAGCGCCCCGAATAGGGCTGTCTGGTTAACGTCTACGCTTAGAGAACTATAATACTACGATACTTTAGATATTATAGAGTTTAAGAATAGTTGGATAGAATTGAATTTATTTTATCTTTAAATTCCGAATTGTTGCTTTATTTTACGAACATTTCTATTGAATCTGAAGATAAACCAACTTGTTTTGAGCCTTAATTGGACGAAAGAAAGTGAACACGTAATAAAGTATGAAGTTTGTTGTTTAATGAAACATCTCTTCCTCAACCCTAGTTCTTTATTTTCTGTTTGTTTCCCTTCTAACTTTGTTATATTATTTAAGTGGACGTTTAGGGTTGCCGGCTTGTTTTATCTCCAACTTGACATTACGTGTGGTATCGAGTTTGTTTTTATGTTAATACACGTGTACATGTAACCACTTTAAGATAACCCAGTGAATGTATACAAGGAAAGAGAAATATTATTTTTTTATATGTAATGGGTAGGGAACAATTAGGATATAGATCGTGGAATCTGAAAAGCAGACTTGGAGGAAAAGTAATGACAGCAATAAAACCTTCCAACCATAACATGTGTAATAATAATAATTATTGCAATAACTTATCTCTCCTGTATTTTTAGATATATTAGTTTTCCAACGTCTGGAAATAGTTTGAGTATTATTTATGACCGCATCTCGAGGTTACGATAAGTACAATTATTAAATTCTCCGAGTGACAGCTTTTATAATTGATAAATTAATTGATTTTCTATTATTGGTTGAACTGAAGTTTATCTATAGATAAAGTTTAATGTTTTCCTCTAAATAATACTATATATGAATGGGTTGTTTCTCAAAATTTTACCTCATTAATGGGTACTCATTTTGTTGTAGATAAGGTTTAAAGTCGTATGGTATTGCTATTACATTAAATAATTTTCATAAATACAATACGTTAACTCTTTATTAATAGTGTTAAAGATCTTACTTTACAATATAAATATGGGTGTTTAAAACAAGTGCGAAGCCATATAGTAGCTTCAATGTAAAAAAAATATGATAATAGTTTGATATTTATATCAATAGTATATGCAAATATCATAATATATGTAATATTTAAAATGTTCATTGAATATTAAATAGCTTCTATAACAAAGGTATAACGATGCTGCTAATTATGTCCCATTTGCATACCTCCGTCGGTGTCAAAACTGTCTTGACCGCACAGAATGCGGTCGCTACACACACAAGAGCATTACATATCTGTACGAATGTGTTTCGTATTTTTGCCCCTTTTAGAAAATTACGCAACACAAAGCACTGAAAGCCTGTGACCTGATTAAAAGACTGAAATTAAAGTTCACAGAAATCTTTATCCGTGACTAATAAATACAAAACATCCGACGTCTGTCGTGTCTGCAATGAAAAGAATTTAAGGAGATTTAAAGTAAAATTCCATAGTAATCTGTACCAATGTTGATAAATTCAGTCTCCCTTATAACAAAAATTATCTAAATGTAATCGTTTTTTTCACTTGATATTGTCTAAACTAAGGTTTCTATTACCTTACCGTATTTTCCCATTGTTTAAATCGGTCTTTTTTCTTAACTGACAATTCGTATAACTAATGTGACTCCCGATTATCACCTACAGTAACTGTCTTTGTGTGACAGAAGTCTGGATAATTCGTTTCAGCTTGAAAGAACCGGACCGTACTTAAGCTATTGTGCTGGTCTGCGGATTCGCCTCGACAATGTAAAACACTTTTTGTTTTATTACTCTCATGTATAACCTTCCGCGACACGCGTCCGTTTAATGGCCTCGTTTTTGACGGCTTACTGTGATTTTCTGTGGGACATATTCCGGCACTCGCCGTTTATGGTGTATTTACGACGCTCTTTTTCACATGTAATGGAAATATATATTTAGATAACTGTATATGTTTTATTTTTATATAAATTAAATATATTCGAGCAACATATTAACGTTGTAAAGAAACAACAAAGAAGATGATAAGCTTTTATGTTAGCGACTTTTTTTACTTCTGTAATATTTTGTGAGGTTTAATTATTTCGTTGTAAATTATAATTCGTGATCGAAGCCATTGAACGAAACCAAATTATACCTAAATGTCATAGATCATTGGATCTTGATATTGGTTAGACAAATCGAATCATTAACTGGATTAATTTGTATTGACTCCACATGACTGGGCAATGGGCATTAGTGTGAGGTCTACTTAACAGGTCGTATGATTAGCTATGTATATATATACACACACACACACACACATATATATATATATATAGAAAAGAAGGTTGTGTTAGTTACGCTATTTATAACTCAAGAACGGCTATTGGGATGTAGTTGAAAATTGGCAGGGAGATAGATTAAAATCAGGAAACGGACATAGGATATTTAATTCTGTAGTAAGTAAAAAAAAGTATAAATTCCAATATCGTGTTATTTACGGCCTCTGAGATAGAAAAGAGTTCGCCCGGTATACAAATAATATTACTAATTCCGAAATTAACGAGCACGAAGTCGCGGGCAAAAACTAGTATAATATAATTTTAATAATATTCTTTCATAACAACTCCATAACATGTAGTGATTGTTATGTTTATGTAATAAGTATCTTAATTTAATGTCAAATTACTATATATCAAAATAAATCCTTACTATTATTATAAATGCGAAAGTAATTCTGTCTGTCTGTTACTCTTTCACGACTTAACCACTGAACTGATTTTGATGAAATTTGGTACAGAGATAGAGTTGACCTGAACAGTCAGTTGAGAAAGAGCATATGATAGTTTTTATCCCAGATTTTTGAAAGGTTCTCTTGGAAA
Organism: Danaus chrysippus; assembly: GCA_916720795.1. Classification (NCBI taxonomy): domain Eukaryota; kingdom Metazoa; phylum Arthropoda; class Insecta; order Lepidoptera; family Nymphalidae; genus Danaus; species Danaus chrysippus. The sequence goes on along the minus strand of CAKASE010000074.1, from coordinate 10,894,492 downwards.
CGCGATATAACCGAACTCCACGCGGGCGAAGCTGCAGGCGGAAAGCTAGTAACTAATAACTGACTAACATATGTACTTACAGTCCGTAATGTACGCACATGAACATTTAATATATTGTTTTATTTATATATTCTAAATTATGTATGTACATGTTGAATTTTTTTAACGTGAAACGTTTAATTCAACACGCGATGATTTCTTGTATGACTATATCTGCTTATTGTGGACACACATTATATAATTTATCGTTTAATATTATAATACTAATACCGTTTTGTTAATGTTTTAATTCAGTTATCTTTAATGAAATCTAACAATCAAGCACACTTAGTATATCCGAAAAATTGTAGTTTCATTGAGTTATCATTGTCTGTAAATAATATTCGGTATGATTACGCTTTTCTAATTGTAGTTTACTTATTATTTCTCTAAATATACGATCGGTTCTCGCAATTTGAATAATTTAGCCAGCATAAATCTTATACTGATGTTATTAAGTCATAAAAATGATTCCAATATTGTTATTAAATTAAAAACGGCTATGTTATGAGTTATCTTCTACTTCTGTAAAACCTATGAAAACATTATTGTGAATTTTTACTCACATTTTTACTCATACTAAGTTTTTTTACTTCCAACCAAATAATATTAACTATGTAGTTGTAAGTATTGCTACTATGTTACACTATCTATTAGTAAGTAGTTATAAGTAGTAGTAGTAGTTTCAAAATAACATAGCGTGTTGCATTACGTTTATTAAAGTTTTGTTTTACGACCGGGAAGTATTTTGTATCGTGTCAAGGTCGAGTGTGTCTGAGATCCGAGTGCTCATTTTACAGGTCAGCGGAATTAATAGGTCGGCATTTTGCTTTATATTTTCTCGTCTATGTGATTATATTATTTATATGTTAAGAATAGGACTGGTTGTATATGAATGTCCCTTTGTTTTAGTTTTTACGTTTTGATACTGTATGCTAATTACAGGTTTTTATTTGCTTCCGTGTCTAACTTAAAGTTGTATCGTCTTTTCTCATACACTAATATTTATATGTTAATACGATAGTGTGTGAAGGTTTATGAATTAAAAACTGGAAAAGTTTCGTGTGTAGCGACGGTGGAAACTTGTAGTAAGCAGTACGCTTTGTGGCAGATTTTGTTTATAAAATTTTTCTTTAAAAGTTCTAAAAAATTGCATACAGTAAATTCTTTTAGAATCAATGAAATATAATTCTCATATTAATTGTGAATGAGTTATGAAAATTACAAATGTGGTAGCATCTTCTTCAAACAGATGTTTTCTAAATATATTTTTTTGTGGTGATATAAATATATGGCGTGTTCTTCATCAGCTGACCCATGTGATAATTGGAATTGTTTCACGCCCCTCATTTTATTTGGAACATTACAAATTTAACGGTGGAAGTAACACTTAACCGAGCGGAATCAATTTTTGAACGTGGGGTGTTAACTATTTATAGACTTACCCCATCTTGGTACTGGGTTTTTATGACTGCCGAATTTACAACCGTTACGGTAGATAGACGCTAATTTATCGCCTCTGAAAATATACTGTCTGAAATATAAGTAAAAAACCTCGTATCCTAGATAGGATTAAAAGAATTTGTTACAGGCATTTTTCGTTATAGTAAGTAAAGTCTATATTTTCATTGAGTATATTACGCAAATTATAGAAAATCATAATTTTTTCTTCAGTTTATCGAAAAGATTCCTGTTTCACGTTGTAGATTCATCTGTCCAACGAAAAAACTATTGGTTTATTAAACATCAGATTGCTTGACAAGTTTCGTTAAGATGAACCTGGCAATTAAATAAGTCATAAATTTTTGTTTTCCCTGAAAAAAGTAGGTACCACCGAGCAAAGAAGTGGAATATGGCAAAGTGTAAATAAAATTTTGAAGGCGTACAAATCAATTCTTTATAAACTCATATTGTTTCTTAACGACAAACTTTATAAATATCGCTTACAATTCACAATGAACCAACCAAATTACCCTCGCTCCGTCTCTTTCTATTCCCCACCCCAGGAGCGTTGAATGTTCAACGCAACCTTTTTGGAAGTTGCATTGGAAATTTCACTTAAATTTGAAAAGATCTGTAATCGATGTTAAGATTATTGTACTTTTTTTTATAAATGGATGAACAACATGTAAAAATATATATTATAATACGAATTATAGTATATATTTTTTCAGATCTAATACGTATTATCGTAGTATGTTGTACTTTCTATTGTATATCATTATAACAAAATATATTCGCCCAGCTACGTGTCTATATGAAGTGATCGATCAAGAGCAGAGCCACGTATGGTAACATTCGCCGAATGTGTTCTTTATAGCCTCATAATAGAGCGATTGGTTTCTGTATTCCGTCTTATTTATATATAGAGGAAATAATTTGTCGATTCTAACAATATTCAGCAAGTTTGAACGGTTGGATGTATTTATAGAATATGAATCAGTAGAAAGAATATCAATATATTTATTACTGGGTATACGAAAATACATACACATATATGTACTATAATAATTTTTGTCTCTCTGTCAATCGGTCTGTTTATTCTGATCGGTCTGATTATGACGACACGTTTACAAATAGATTACTAATATAATTAGAAATAATATGGGCTATCTTTATTTTATTATTTCCTAGTATTTTATTTAAAAATCTATTATCCCGTGATTCCCTGCGGATGAAGTCGCTGAGACGTTTAGCAAATTTATATAATATATACAAATGTTTTAAATTCTTTCATACTTTATGTATATTGTACATAATTAGTTATATATAAACAGTATATATTTTAAATTGCTATACCCTAACGAAGCCGATCGCCGCAGTTTTAAGTCTTCTTTTCGTTTTAATCACAGTATTTTTTTTTACTCTCAGTTATATAAAGTTTACATAAAATACGTTGGACGTGAAGACGAATGTTTTACCGCAGTAATAATTGATTTTAAGTTTCATATATTAATTATATTATAAATTCAACTCGTAATATTACTGTGGTATTAGTATTCTCAGTGCGTCGTGTCTTGAAATTAAATGACGACGTTGTATATTTTATTTATAAAACATAGTGTTATTAAAATGTTAAAATCGTTTGTATAATTTTTAAATCTATATGTAGTTTCTAAATGTAGACAAATATTCTTAATTAACAAAAAAGGCTAAACGCTTTATGGATTTTAATCTGTTTGTTCACGTGATCGGAAGGAGTTTTAACAAAAAATGTTACATTAAAAGAAGCGAGTGAACAATGGTGGTATTGCTTGTTAATAAGTTTCCGTGAGAATTCAATGATTCCAGATGTCCTCAAATTTTTGACCGTCCTGTTTAATTTTACATAACAATGCCGTGTTACTTGGAAATCTTTTGATTTTTATATCGTACTTTTCGTGAGAACTGTAATATTCTAATAAAAAAATCGATAGGTATAATGTAATAATAATTAGTTTCATATAGATATATATTTAATGAATCATATACCTTGAAACCTAATTCTGGTTCTTTGTTAAATTTAATTATTTATTTTATAAAGGTAATTTTTAAATCACAATTATATAATATAAACAGTGAGTTGTTAATGATTTGGAATTAATTATTTATATATATTTTAAAATTTAAATCATTTGTATCCGATCAGATGGTTGAATCAACTTAGTGGGAAATTAACGTAAATATTCGCTTAGATTCAATGTAAAGAACTTTAAGTAAAAATAAGGAAATGTAACCATAACGATAGTAAAATATACTTGTAAATGCATTTCATAATAACATTAATATACAATATAATTGTTGTGTCCCACGCGATTGCATGAGACGCGAATGCAATGTTATTCAGATATAAATGTGTTTTATAGTAATCTATCAAACAAATTTTAATGCAGAATTTCGATTCGTTCTATTCAATCGATGGTCCTCTGCGTCAGCTTTATCGGTTCTCCCCCAAGCGATCAAAACAAAAGACTAAAGACCCTCCATTCATTGCCTTTGAATTTGTAAGTCATAAAAACGAGCGTAGCTAAAAGGTGAGATAGATCTGTTATTTGGTATTAATATATTTTTTTTAAAAGGACCTTTTTCTGAAGTACCATTTCGCTTTTGTTGATTTGAAACGTGAAAGATAAATATTGCATGTTAATCTTTTGTCTTATGATATCTTTATTTGTTTTATTTAAAATTTCTTTTGCAGAAAATTAATTGACATAACGATTGTTATAGACAATTAATTCATGTTTAAAATTTGCATTACAAATTTATTTTTATTTTCTTTAAAGTATGTATATGTATTTTTGTTTATTGAAAAGGTAGTAATGACTGTTTTATTATATTTAATTGGATAGCTCTGATAATTAATATGAATGAAGTGAATTGAGCAAACGAAATAATACGAAGTAAAATGTTGTAATTAATTAAATATTACTACATATTAATGTCACTTGTGAATTTTAAAGTAATTAAATTTATGTAAATTTATTTTTGACGGTGAAGGAAAACATCGTAAGGAAACCTGGACTTATTGTTTCACAATTATAAGTATGAAATCACCAACCCGTCTTGAGCATGCGTGGTGATTAATGCTTCTCCATGGGAGAAAGAAGCCTCTGCTCAGCAGTGGGCTCTGATAGGCTAAAAAAAATGTGAATATATCAGACTGGCTTATCGACTTTGAAACCTTTGTATAGTGTCTTTATTAATGGAAAATATCCATTTGATTAATGAACTAAAATCTAACATTATGTAATAATTATTTCCTTTATGTTCATATAAAGTCCAAACATTTCTGTTTACGACTGGCGATGTCGAGTTAAGTACGACTTTATTGTTAAGACGTGATGTGTTACTTAGACTTCGTTTACAGAATATTTTTTCATTACAGACATTAATACTTGTATATTAATTTACGTATCGTAAATATATTAATAGTTTCTTTTTTTCGTTTTAGTATCCATTAGAAAGTACCGTACAATTTGTCTTATTTTGTTTCCTTATATATGTCGACCAAATATGTATGTCTCAAGTTTGAGTTTGTAGAATAAGAACATTAAAGTAATTGATTGTTAAGATTTTTTTGCAAGTTTTTTATAATATTTTTTCTATTTGCCAAATATGTTATCTAATACGTAAAAAGATTATAAAAGATATTGTTGATAAGAAAAGTATACTATTTTGATGATTGTGGTCTTAGTCAATTATTGTTCAAATCAAGCGTCGTAACTCGATCGATAATTTCATTCGAATCCATTTTCACGTTTCTATTTAAATATTCTACATTTGAATAATTTTGGACAAATAAATAGATTATTATAATGGACTCGTCACGATCGAGACATAAAAATTTGTCGATTTCCTTATTCATTTAGGTGTATACGAATTGTATACTTGGGACCACCGTGTCAAAGCGTCAGTAGCATAGTGAGTTTTCTTATATAATGGTTAATATATTCGCTCGTATGTATGTATGTACGTTCGTCACGTACTGGGGTGAGCGTCACGCGTCCGTCTTCCGCTGAGCGTCGTCATTATGACATACGTCGGTGGGATCCTAAGGCGAGGAATTTTTAAGTGGCTGTCGTCGTATATGCAAATTTTGGACGTGTTATTACCTAGCAATTCAGCATCGACCCCTGGGGAAGCGATTAATCATCTCCGTGTAAGGTATAAATAGATTTGCTTCAACATTCCTTTTATATGTATTCATAGTATTGCTACATTGAAGAGCTTTTTTAATATGAACATTATCTTAAGTATGGATAATTTATTTCAATTAGTATATATTAGTATATCTAAGACTTCGTCATACTAATGTTAATTTATGTAACCTTCTAAAGCAAAAGTTTATTATTAAGTGATGTTAATAGTTTTAAAATAGGTTGAGACAATACTCAGTCGTACGTACAGAATTATCCCAGTCGCCTTTGATTTTAAAATAATTTCAAAAGAAAATATATATATTATTTATATGTATTAGAGCTGTATTGAAAAATAATTAAGCCCTAAGGGTTTAACTACACTGTCACCCTCCGCTTGTTAGTTGTACGAACATCTCAACTGGCTAATGACTCTGTAATATGTAGTATAAAACAAGGGTCCCTTTAATGCAGTCTCGTGTCATTAAGGGCGTTAAGAAATGTATTTAAATAATGATATGTTTTAAATAACTTATTTTAAATAAACTTCTACTAGATCTATTCTATACTATTATGTACGTTAATGAAGCTATTTTGTATATTTTTTCGATTTTAGTGCACACTTTTTTTTCGTATTTAATTAAAAGTATAGAATTTAATATAATTCCTATAATTGTTATTTTTTATAATATTTATTTTATTCTTAATCTAGTGAACCTTAAGAATTTCTTTTGGTATTATTTTTATTAAAATGAATTCATACAGGACTTGGTTTGTTCGCCCTATTCTCTGTTTGTCAATTTTTCTCATATTATCTTGCTCTTTTCTCGTCCTTGGAGAGAACGTTTGTTTTCCTCATAATTTTCTTGCCTTTTACTTTTCTATTAAGCCTAATTTAATTAACACCGGCTTAGTTAAAAACAATCAAGTAATGTCACATTGAATTAAATATAATTAAGGGAATAGGATGTTAAACATTCATGCTTGTTTGGTGAAAAATTTCTTTAAGTATTTTTAAAGCCTTTGTTAGAGAGAATAAAATGTATTGAAATTTGTCGCAACTCTTCTTAATATTTGATCAGTTTCTCGTAAATATTTCTCAGCTATTATAATTTTTGTCTCTTTTTTAACGCCTTCGACATCAAGAGATGAGATATTTCAATGTTTTTATCTTCGATGGCATTAAATATTCAGTGGCAGCTATAAGATGTGCTCTCGGAAACATTTAAATATCTCCAATCTATTTTTTTTTCCTTTAGAATGAACCCGCTTTTTGTCCGAATTTTATGAAAGAAGTAATGGGATATTGTTAGCGACTCGAGTGTTAGATATTTTCAATATATTTTTATGTTTACATCAACTATGACATTAAAATGAAAATAATGTTGTGACTTTATTATATCGTCATAAAATACTAATGATGTTTGCCACCAAAATTATATTGTATCAATCAAATACTGATTTATAGGATATAATAATTTTATCAAATGGCATTATAATATCAGTACTGTTTGAACTTACAAACAACCTCGATATTGAGTCACGGACGCTTATATTTTATGTTTATTTTAGATTTTCCATAAAATTGATTGCTACTTAATGTATTAAAGAACAGCGTCTGCCAATTTTTAAGTTTGATATTGAGAAATTCTTAACAAAACTCTTATATAATTTTAGCGTCTCGAAGCCTGAAAGCTTTCTTTGGCATCGGTGAGGCAACTTTTTTAAGACTTATTTTACTTGAGAAAATTTTTCCAACTCTTCATTATTTAACAGTAGACATAATCGATAATGTTGTGACGTCATTTTGATATATCTTTCGAGTATAAAATAATGTGGTTTAGAAGTGTTCAAACAGCTGAAAGTAATGTGTTTGAAATAGTGTGAATTCACTGTTCACAAGTTTTGTGTTATGCGTGATGGCGCTCAGCACATGGGGTACTTTTGTTAGACTAATGCAGTCTAAGCAGTGGAATGAAACATTTTGTGGCGCGTCCATAAATTCAAGATAGTCTGTTCCTGCGGCGCACAAAGACAAATTATGTTCAGCCATTTTACAGTAGTATTTGTTATGGCTTCCGCTTGCGTTGACATTTTCTCCCCCGGGTTCGGTTTGATTTATAGTCAGTTAATACGATTACAACGAAGCCGTGACACGGGATCTATAATTGTAGTGTTAAAATGTATCTAACTGTATTTAAGTTTACAAATAGGATTTATTTATTTATTTGGTTTGCATTAAGTTGAACGTAATAGATTTTATTGTATGAGTTTTGATTAAAATTGTGTGATTGGTAATGCGCGTGTTGGATGGACAAAAGGATTCCTGAGATGGGTACGAGGCTCACAATAATGGCGATGTTGACGAGTATGCTTTATTGTGAACGCCCTAAGAGCTATATTATACATATAATGTGTGTTTAAAAACATTTCAATCAAGCTATTCAGAAAATATAAGTCTAGTTACTGATCGCTTGAAGCACCCTTTGTGTACACATAAGTCTGATCACAGACATGACAATTACTTGCAAGCTAGCCCCGGATAAAACGCTGATAATTAAAAATGTTTAAATTCTAAAGTTTCAGTTGTTTTTCTTCTTTCCTCCGCTCTCGATTAACGTCTTAAACAAATATCTTAATCGTAGTTTACAATGTAAACACGGGATTAATTAAAACGGACGTTTTAAAATAGAATAACAAGAGGCGGAGTATTGTTCTATGATATAAATTGAATAAAATCTTCTCGTAAGTTTTTGGTGAAGTTCCACCATAAGCGATGATACAGCGGCCGTCTGTGCATCCTTTGAACCAGCGAAACTTATTTCATACAACTTTCATTATAAATTTTCCAGATTTATTCCGGATCGGTCGAGACGGATTGAAGTTTTAGGGAAATTTGAATATACGTAAATGATAAATGGCGGTGTTTTCGTTGGAACTTCATATATTTTGAGTGATTTATTTTTTAATGCTAAAAGATCTATTAAATTTTTGATTTCGTTTTACTGTTTTAAATGAAATTGTTAACGTAGTTAAGATTTCAATATGCTATATATTATTTTGACACCAATTCAAGTTATTTAAATCGTTTAATTATATGTAATTTCACTGTTCTAGACCTTCGATCGTCTCTACAGATATAGTTAAGTTAAATTTTAACTGTCTTAAAACTTAACGAGGCCATTACTTTATATCTTGATTAAACTCTTAATATGTCGACGTAGTTTTTTTAATCGATACAACTCTCGTGATAAGATGAGTAGAAGATAATGGAATGGTTTAAATTTTAATTTTATATACATTAAATATTTTCTTTCTCGTTAAATTAGGAAAGGATTTGATAGATCTGTGACTTCATATTTGTCAATGAACCGATCGTTATTTGTATTTCAGTGATGATTTTATTTTAAAATAACATTTGGCTCGTAAAAGATACGTGGGCGTTCTGTGAAGTTGTCAAAAATTATGTATTTATTCTAGTTTCTATGGAAATTATAAGAAATATTACTTAATTTTTTCTACCACTAAAGTGATTAAAGAGTAGGTAGTAATTGGCTGTCTGTCGTTATCTTATAATATTTTTCAAATTCTGCAAAATGTGAATGTACAAAATTATTATTTTCTTATATATTGTAATTTTTATTGATAATAATTTAAATTTCTATACTTTAAACGGTTCATTGCTTAGTGTGTCCTTTCATTGTAACACAAATACATACATATACACATATGCATAATAATAGAATTTCTTTACATATATAAAATACCAATTAATGGAACTTGTTACGAACTAATAAAATGAGACATACTTTCTGTCGAGTTTATGTAATGCTATAAAAAATACGTATTTACTACAAAGCAGCTTAAGTATATGCAGCTCAGCATATTTCCAGCTTGCACGCGATATTAGCTTCTTACATTAATTAACAAATGAATCACATATACTAATGATATAATATCTTATGCAGTTATTGTGTATTAGATATAGTAATAAATAATGCTCTTATTATTATTTTTTTTCCGCCCTGATCCCACTTTATGTAGGGTCAGCACAACATGTTCCTCTCTTCCACAGAACATGTTGTAAATAGTTTTGGCTAATTGTTTTTTACGACCGGCCACCTGCCTGACATCAACCCTCTTTTGGGAATGCATTAATCAGTGTTGTCTAAATACTCTTAGAAAGTAGGTACATATGACTCGGAAAAATCACATTGGTACTTGCTCGGGCCAGGATCGAACTCGCGCTCTCGTGCATGACAGGCGCGCCTTTTAAACACTAGGCCACCACTGACTATAATAAATAAATAAATATGTTGTTAAAACTGGAATTTATGTAACATACATGAAAAATTTACGTCAATTCGTTATCACCATTTACGTATATATACGTGAAAAGATAATCAATTGAACGTAAAAACAACCGTAAAAGCGTATCGTTACATACCGTGATAGCACTTTCCTTGATTACGTTACCTTAGTACGGGTTCTCATCGTGAAACTGAACCACGACGGTTTAATAGTTTGATTCATAAATAAATATTTCGATGTATGTTATTTATAAATGAAAAACTCGAAACTTCTAGTATCATGGTCAAAGTAGCAAATTTTTTGAAGTGTACTAGTTATAATTCGTGTTAACTATAATTTTTAACTGAGGTTAAGGAGGTTACTGAATTTAATCATGTATTTTGTGTGATATTGATAATATTTTTTTGCTGGAAAAAAGGTGTCTTAAAGTGGTAATAGATGTTTAAGGGAGATCCGTAATGTGGCCTATAAGGAAACCGGGAATTGTTGTTGATATTAAAATAGAGGGGGAACTTCAGAATAAAGTTGTTAATCGAAGGAAATACTGTCATAATACTAAGTACTGTCTACGGTTTATCCACTTAATTTTGGTTCTCTGTTCTTAAACTATCTTCAAATCAAATTACCTCAATATCAGTTCAGTACTTTTTGAATTTCCATTAGTATTAATGAGATGTAAAACTTTCCCGAGTTTTTATTTATTTAAATGAAACTAATATTTCTCGAATATATTTTTGTAAAAAACTACATACACGTCAGCCTCCAGAGTGTTACGTCAGAAAATAAAGAAATCCATGGCGGTAAATGATAAGTACCAAGACCAACTGACAGACATTCACATCTCGTGTGCCCGTGATCACGGGTGCTGAAAAGTAGCCGAAACGTCGGGAGTATGTAGTTTATAATCAAAAATAAATCTCGTAGTATCTCCGCAAAATATTAGTTTAATTGAAATTCCATTAGTATTGATTATTATTTTTTGGCATTTGTTTTTTTAAGTTCAATTTCGTCTGTATACGGATTTTTTTTGTTTTTGTGTAGTCAAATTTGGTTTCATTATCTCATTCTTATTAAAATAATTCATTGTATATATTGTGATTAATATGTATACATTAATTGCAACATATTACTTATAGTTTCGATATATTTCAACTAAATTAAGATCGAAGCTATTGCAACAATAAGAATGACAATAATTCTAGAACAAATTTTTTATGATAGAAACAATGAATTTACAAAAACGAATTTCACAGGAATGAAAACAAAATATCCATATTGGCTATCGGGGATTCAATACATCTGATTGAACACATTAATTGATATGTATCTGTATATCAGAATATTGTAACGATAATATTGAGTAGCTATCGGTTCATTAAAATCAATGCTCTTAATGTATTAAATGTTGAGGAGATTATATTATTATTAATTTGTATTAAGTTTATCGCAATATCAGCATTTAATTGAATTAGTAGAAAAAACTATAAGGAACTAATGAAGAAATAATTTGACTAATAATTTATATACATTTATATATGTAATTAAGTCAGTGGTGGCCTAGAGGTTAAAAAGCCCGCCTCTCATGCATGGGGGCGCGGGTTCGATCCTGGCAAGTACCAATGTGATTTTTCCAAGTCATATGTACTTTCAGAGAGTATTTAGACACCACTGACAGACGGTGAAGGAAAACATCGTGAAGAAACCTGGACTTATAATTTCACAATTATAACTTTGAAATCACCAACCCGTCTTGAGCAAGCGTGGTGATTAATGCTCAAACCTCCTCCATGTGAACAGTGGGCTCTAATAGGCTGATGACATCACATATTTAATTTATATAATAAGTATTCCTATATTTGTGGGATATCACTTTTCTAACTCTCTAAAACTTTAAATAAACGTATTTATTTAGTTTTATTTTATTTATTTTATTCTATCCGAAATCGTTATGGTTTATTAAAATTGAAAATTTCATACCTATCGGTTCAGCAGTGTTACTTTTAAAGATGTTTATGTATGCACATATGTATATATAATTATACAAGTGTGCTTATAAGCATGAAACAAATACAAAATCTCGTAGAAAGAAATAACAAGTCTAACGAAAAACTTCAGGTAATAAATTATTTAACACAATCGTCCACAAACGTACAAAAAATGTGTTGTCGCTGACGTTTCTGACACCTGGAGCTTTAGGATAAGTTTTCGTTGTAACTTAAAACCGACAGTATTGACAAAGTCTCATCGGATATATACTTAAATACGATGATCTTTGGACGCGAAACGTCTAAACTGAACGTGTCGAGTTCAGTGAGAACCCGTACTAAGGTTACAGGTATCAGGAATATCCACATGTGGTTTGTATGATGCCGCAAATACATCATTCGCTATTTTCGGCAGCGACAGGTATTCGTTAGCATGTAACAGAACAAAGGCATCTAAATGTAAACTTTTTTCTACCCTTTTTTACTTTGATCCTTCGTTTTCTCATTCACCATCTTCGTCAGCTAATTACACCGCAGGGAGTTGATTTAATTACATTTATGGAGATATTTTAACTTTGAAATGATACTAAGATGTATAAGAAAGTAGTTTTTATTGAAATCATTTGAATGTAGTTAATTAAATCTTCTGTTTATATTCTTATATAAAACATTAAATGGACGCAGATGTAGTTGAAGTTATTTCATAATTTCTATTATTAAAGCAAGTGAAATAATTTATAGATGTCACCAAAGCAACTAGACTGAAATTAATATTTATTAGAGATGAAAAGGATATTCGGTTACTGTCCGGCCGGATTTCGGATAGTAAAATTAAAACTCTTGTTTTACGTGAAGCAAATCATACCACAATAAGTTATGGAAAACTTTTTTATAGTCAATACTCAAATTTGACATGTGGCAAGATGTGGTGAATGAATACCAAGTTTTCCATATTGGATTGTAGCAGACGACTATGCTTGGCTTCGTTTACTAGTCTCGCTTCTGAAAGCAGCCTTTCACTGAAAACGCTACTGCCTGGTGCTGAAAGATATATTTTAGCAAAATTTGACGACTGCGGGTTCTGATTCAAAGTAACTGACCACTAAATGTATGGTCATCAGTACGCAGTCTTTAAGAAAATTACAGAAAAGATCGAATTTTAGGTATCCCATAACCGGCCAAACCACTATACACTTCATCTCTAATATTTTAAATTATAATGCAAAATTAATTACTGTATTTAATTTTAATAAGAATCCAATTAATTAATTAATATAAATAATACTTATAACACGGAACAACGTACACACTCCGTGTGATATTTTGATATAACCATTTTAAAAATCACAAAAGATGTTATTATTGCACTATTTGTTACATTACAACCGACGTCGCTGAGATAAAAATTCGTTTTCAAACATTTCCAGCTCATAATTCATTATAAATAGTCTAACAAAGGAGAATAATCCGAGCGGTTGAATCGCTTTATGTGACATTAAAATAAAAAGCCAGCGGAGTAACAGAGTAACTGCACATAGTAATAAATTAAAAATAACAAAAGCTCATAAAAATTCGCGTGTCTCATAGCTGGTAGTAATAGCGCTAGTATAGCACGAAGTTAACCAGTGTGTTTAAGTACCGTACCTCTATTAGAATGCTAATTTTATAACACGTTACCTTTGTTACAGAATCTCTTTGTATTTCATTTACGTTATCGAATTGAATCTCCTCTGCTAACGATATGATGTGTTGATTTAATTTAAATTATATTACGTATGAGAATATATTTATTTACAATTCATATGGCTGATTTTTGAAATATGCTTGGGTTGAAAGACAAATGAAAAATAAGTCATTCAAATTAAACGTTTTGTTCGTATACATTTTATTGAAATGTTTATTCAGTTAGAATTAATCATACAAGATGTATGAATAAATAAGAAAATATGATGTTCGTAAAACTGGTATTATATAATAATGTAGTTTTGAACACTTCACATAGCGTCAATAGAAATAAATTACTCTGTGATCCGTCAAGGATATTCCCCTGATCCGGCGCCTGCAGACGCAACTCCCCCGGATAATCCAGATAATAAACTCTTATACTATTTAACCGGGTTTTGCTGAAATTCACCGTTATATAAGATTATGGTTTACTACCGGTTTTATAACGAAATATAAGTTAGGAATCAGTTTCATTCTATCGATATATTGTTCACGTACGACTGAAAAAAATATGTAATATATATGTTTGCCAACAGATTTTTCATTCCGGCATATCGGTTTACTTTACGAGAGAAACATAGCGATGTTGAAATTTTAGTTTTAAAATTGTGTTGAATATTGTATGAAGATTCTTTGTTCTGTTTTGATATTGAGTAGCTACTACGGAGTTGATTTTGAGAAATTGTAGGTACATATATATATGTAATAATGTTTTATTCATTGACACGTCTCAATGCTTATAGAACACGCGTTCGAACTTTGTTTATGAAATTGTAAAATTATTAGGAACTGCACTCACAATACTAACATCGATACATATTTGTATTGGCACGTGTTCGGTTTGTTGTTATATTAATGTACAGGAGATAAAAGCACGGTTATATCTAACTTTGTAATAAATGTCTGGTTATATATATGGATTATACTATTGTGTTGTTTAAATAATACTTGTATTTTCGGATATACTATACGTATTTTATATTATACTACAAACTCTCAACATTTCGATTACTTAGCAGCAACTGTGATCATCGGCAGACGAGATAAAGAAAAATTCCGAAAATATTAGTTTTATTTAAATGAATACTCGCGAAAATCTTAGCTAGCTGTGTTGTTTTATTTATGAAAATCTTCCTTTTACCTATAAGAGTTATTCAAATGTAGTGCAGTATTTTTAAATTACTTTAACCTATTACGAAAACACAATTATGACTTCATTCACAGATTCAAAAAGTTTTCTCATTTTAATTGAAATGTAATATAAAATCACATACGTAAATAAACTGTAAATCTTATATATATTATGTGAATGCTATTTAAGTTAATAAAACGTTTTTTATGAAGAGTTTATACTTGTATGTCTGTAGATGTCCACCTATTGTATCTACGTGTGTAGTTAGACAATAAAGTTTTTTAAATAAAAAATAAATAGATGTATTTCCTGTATGACTGCTATATACGTTTGTTTATTTCAACGTTTGTATTGACCGGAATGTAGCTTGTCAACTACACTCATTAACAAATGCTAGACCATTGTGTGATGCTATTGTTTAAAAAGAAAATTGTAACTCAAATACTACCACTAGACCTCCTAACCTTGCTATTTTACAGTCTAACTTTTGTATTCAGAAAAGTTTTTTTGCTTCCTCGTAATATGCTATTTCAATGCCAATGTTAATGTTGTGAAATATTCTTTGCGTTTTGTGTATAAATATTTAAATTAATTACAGTATATGAACGAATAAAGTTTCGTCCGATAAAATAAAATTAAAAGATTACTCAGTTCATTCCTAAATAAAATTAAATCGTAAAAGTATTTTTCCTGTGTTATGAACCTCGTAACTTTTATCATCTGTATTATTGCTTTCAAATTAAAATATATGACAAAAATATATCATTGTATGTTCGTCTACTATATATAGTTTTGAGATAGAAAAATTATGAACACTAACTCTTAATGGACTTTCCCGATAGGTTGGATAGCTTTCCGAAGTTGTGCCACGGTAGTCTCTAGAGGATTTGTAGAGAAATTCGTTACGGCAAAAAACATCCGAGCTAACTGCAATCCACTGAATGATTTGAATCTTTCTATTTGAGAGATAAAAAAAACTAGTTGGTTGTAAAGAGCGCTTTATTTTTAGTTTACTGGTAGGACAATAATTTTATCCTTAAAAATTATGACCAGTGATAGTCAAGAAAAGGTATGACAATTTAGTTAATTTTGAACTTAAACACGATTTATTGTGTTTACATCCAAATTTAGATCGTTGAAATGAAATGCAGGTCTAAACTTTTCCATGATAAGGTAATTTTTAAATATTATTCTAAAGAACTATATATTTTGGGCGCAGAACAAATTTACATTCTCTTTGGAGACTGTTTATACAAATGAGCAAATATTAATCAAGGTCTTTGCACAGCCTCGTCCCCATTAATATGTGAAGTATCAAAGTTTGGACCGATAAAGACCCAGTGCGATGAAGCTTTTGCCGTTCAAGTTTCTGTATCGCGTCCCATTTCTGCATTCTACATTATGCAAGGGCTGAAAGTAACACATTTATGCCTCCATGGTATAAAATAAAGTTTGCTTTTACCAGGGGGGAACAAAAACTCTTTTGTGCCACGCGACGGCTTATTTCAACGTATACTTTTCAGGAAGCAAACGTCGTTTGTCATTGTCGCCCGTCAATCTGACACTGGCTGCTGGTAGATTTGACGAGATAATTTTATCTCCTAATCTAACGTCTCCCGGATCGGATGATAAATCTTTTTGCTAATGGCTATCCATCTTTATTGACTGATAAAATGTAAGATTAATTAGACACAACCATTTAACCTTGAGACACGGAGGTTGGAGATTTATTGATAGTTTCTTTTAGTGGTTACTGTTTTTGACATCTAAAGGATCAAGTAAAAATATAAGTATTACAAGGAATTATTCTATCTATATCATTTTCTCACTCAAATGGTATAACACCGTTTTACTTTATTTATGCACCTTCTCCATTGTCTGATAGGAAAAGCTTGTCCAAGAAATCCACTTATACATTAGTATAGTAAAGTATAGACGACTAGCATCATTTTTATAATAATATGAAGGTGAACTAAGAAACGACATTATTTTCAGTATCTACACAAAAGGCAGTATCTTATTTTATACTAGATTAAAATTCAAATTGACTTGCATTTCGAGGGTTATTGATTTTTGAAACTTTGTTATAATATATTCAGTGAACCAGTCTACCTTGAATATGGTCTGCCAGCTTAGTTTAAGATCGTAAAAATAAATGTAGCTTTAATATGCGACTGACTAGAACCGGTCCTTTAAGAGTACAATCACGTCTAATTGAATATTATCTTAATAGAAGACTTGATCAACCATTAATAATAGATTGTGTCGTATCAAGTTGCCCAATTATATTGTGTGCAATACAAAAGTTTACGTGTTTATTAATAATAATATGTAGGGCAGTCCGGTTGTTTTGTCGTTTTAGGTAGCTTAAGATTGACATCTGAAAGCTTATATCTCCTGTAAAAGATAATACCATGTCACAAATATCAGTTTCGTTGTAAGAAAAATATCGTATTTCATTGTAAATCTAAATCATAAATATGTATTTCTCTGGATGTCTTTTTTATATGAAAATGTTAATTAAATTTATTAATGTCTAAATAGTTTAGAAACTGTATAATGTAATTTCATAGCTAATTAGTATTTAATAAAACTTAAATTATATTAGTGTGTATATTAATTACCAATTTATATTATGCGGGTAGTTTAATATTTGTGAACACGCGCCCCGCAATATCTTGCCAATTAAATATTAATAATTTAGTTACCCACTCTTCGATTATTGGGTTATATATTGAGCAACAGTATTTAATAAGTAATTAATTATGTCAAATTAAGACGACGGCGTTTGAGATGTTTGTAATGAGAACAGTTTCAAATTAAATACTTCTCATTAAGTTTGCGAATTTCTCAAGTAAGTAGTCGGGGTGTCGTTTAGTATGCAAAAATTCTGTCCGTTCGTGAGCTAAATTTGGTTGTTATAAATCAAATGTTATATAATCAAGGAATGTACGGTGCTGAAAGACCGACTTCTCAATATATAGTTTTTTGCTAGCTTTGATCGAACATGACGAATGACGAATGATGATAAAATTACAAATCTTTTATAAATGCAATTCAATCCCGTCCATACTGTACAAAGCTAAAGTAGATGAAAATTAAGCCGTTGGCGACTTAAATCTCCTTAACAACTGAAGTCTGAATAAAGGAAATTTACTTTACATTTTTTAGTATCTGAAATCGAAAAAGAGACGTACAATTTTTATCCTGTATCACTATTTCGTATTGTTTTGTAAGTTCGCTACATAATAGCTCGTTGTGAGTTAGGACAGCTATCGCATCAGTAAATGGAGTGTCCGCGAACGAACCGCAGGGAGAAGATATCGATATCGATGGCTTTGTGCCAGCCGTCGAATGTTATCGACATGTGCAGCACGACACTAGCATGCTGTTTGTCGATGTGTACACTACACTAGCCACTAGTGTATCGCGTAAGCTGTGCATTTTGATTGGATAACATTCACATCTTCTGAAGATGAAAGGAAGACTATCGCATAGGGGATTTAACCTATTATTTATGTTGCGATACATATAATTTTTTATTTTACTTTTATAAAAGATAAAGTTACGACTTTAAATAGTTAATGTGAACTAAAACGAAATATTTCTATGTTATATTCCATAATATTGCTGATATGTGACTTACATAATTCTGAAACATAAGTAGCTCTATTCACATACTCCCGCCTCATACGTGTCTTGTAAATTTTTAATCGTCATGACTTTACAGAAAAAGCTACTGAACATATTTTAAGCTAGATATCCACTGTGGCGTTCTGCCAAACAGCTCGAATATCCTCCGCGGAATCCTTAACGTGTAACACAACACTTACCACCGAATACACTGTGATATTTGCCAGCAGGCCCCCAACGAAACAGGCTTAGATTAAACCTGGTGATAACGGTCGCTAGCGTTACTGTCTGCCTACATTTTATATCTTTAATTAATATACATAAAATATACAAGGCATTTTTTTTTTAAATTTCGTTGTTGTCATTACGAATTTGTCTATTTTGATAAGAATAAACCGCGAATTTTACGGACGTTCAAATGTTATTTTTTTGCTGACGCATTGAATTACGCTCGACTGACGTGTTTCAGTGTGAAACATTGGAACATTTTATATAATGTTTTAGTATCAATATGTAGTTCCTCGGAGGTTAAGCTGTTTGAAACTTTTTGTAGAGAAAATGTAAGCATGACAAAAAAAGTAAAAACTATAGATACATTAAATTTTATTCTTCCTACAACTTAAATTTTTTATTCGTATTGAACAGAAATAAAATGTACGAGTAAAAATAAAATCGTATAATTAATTGGATGGCAAAATTTGTATGTATTTTTATATTTGTGGAAACATTTCTTTTCGCAGATCATTTCGTATACTTATGTTAATGCTGTTCGGTGCTGATGATGGATATAAAAATAAAATATTTCACGCTGAGTACATCCAACTTTGGCGGTTTGCCAGAGCTTGAAAAACAAATGTTTTACAAATATTTGTCCCGTTTTATTTTGCATGGCTCTTAACTTGGAAAATTTTATCTATAATTTTTCAATTGACTTGTTCGACACGTATTAATTTTATATTTTAATATGTTGTAAGTGTTATAGTCGTATACGTAATTAGGATATTTCGCGGTGTCGTTTAAAATTTGTCAAAGCTTTTTAATTTGTTTGGCATACGATCTATAAATTTGAAGGGTGATGTTAACGAGCTCGTGTCATTTGTCCGGAAACTTATGGCGTTCTGCCAGACGGGTTGTCGTACGTTTTCAATGTTCAATGACAAATATCATATCATATCAATAACCGCGACGACTCTGTTACACACACCTTAAACTCAAACCGAAACAGAGACGGGACAAACTTTCAATAGCATTCCCGATATATGTCATATTTATTTAATTATTTATTCACTATAAGTTCCTTTTAGATACACGTAATATTAAATTATGAATATCATTGCCATATTCAGTAAGGGATTTCTATAATGAAGGAAGTATTATTTATTTTATTTTGTTCATATTAAGTTTCTCGTTATGAATGTACTCAACATATTTGTATGTCTCAAATAACTGTGACGTTGAACCGTTGTTTATTGACATACATGGTTTTAAGTTAATATCATACAAGCCGTGGTTACAGCCTTCAGGCTGTTTAATTTAGACCCTATTTCCACTGGATTATATAAATACGACTGAAATTTCATCGGCCAGAAAGCTTTTATAGTCTTTAATAGAGATTTTATCATTAGAATGAATTGCTTCTCCGAATATAAATCGATTTGGAAGACTGAAAAGATATAATTTATTTTCCATTGTTTTTATGTTTAATAAGAATTACTAAGTTATCATTCGACGAGGTATTATGTTCGTTACACATACATACATTGAAAATTGTCGGTGTATTTGTGTACTATTCAAAGGCGATTAATTGCTCTATTATGGTAAATGTACTGTTGGAATATTCTGTTCGGATAACAAAAGCAATGATATTAGCACGTATTAAAAATGATCATTGATTGTTTATAGTTTTTATGTGTTTAAAAATGAAACAAAGGATTCCACTTGTGTTATTTTCTAGTATACTTTTTGCTATTAACGATTAATTATCTATTGCAGTGTTTTAATATATAATTGATGTATGTATAACCGATTTATAAGATAACTTTTTCTGTAAATATAATACGGAAATTGTAATAATGAAACTAAAAAAAGGTCGTGTGCTACAAAAAATCTTATAGTTCTCCTACTGAACTATCCAAAAGTTATATCTTGACGTCATTCTGTCAATTACATTATTATTAGTTAATGGTTTCAGTTATTTGTATTGGTATATCTTTGTCATACTTTTAATTCCTGCTTCATTACAAAAAATATGTAACGAAAAATAATACAGTCGTAGTACGTCTCATAAAACCGGTCATATAATCGTAACTGGGCTAAAATATTGTGTATTTAATTTTATTTATCAATCTTTAAAGTTATATCAAAGAGATTGTTAGATTGTTGCATAATTCTGTTATGATATTGCGAACTTGATCAAACACGATTAAATCTATCCGCCCACGTCTCGACATCTGAAGGCGAACTAGGAAATCTTGCTAGCATATCATATACATAACAGGTTTTTTGTTTTCGCTAAATGTATCAATAAATCATTGTTAGTGTTTAAATAACAGAAGTACATTTTGTTTAATGATGTCTAAGAATCTCGAGTGTCGTATTTAAAATGAAAGTATGTGGGCAGAAGAGATGAAAATGTCAATGAACACTGTTGCTGTAAAGTAATCGAAATGTAAGAAAATGTAAAATTAAATAATTAAAACCGCGTAATATATAAACAAAAAATCGAATATTTGTGTTGTTTTGTTCTACCTGTTGATATATTTATAAAACACTTGAAAGAGTAACTCTAATATCAAGTTAACGTAGAGCCAATCATTTCGTAAGTTACAACTTATGCTATAAGTGCTTAAGTTTTAAGATTCTGAATTCGGAGTTAACTTTGCTAATCTCTTCGGGAGCTATTTATTAATTACTCGATATTAATTGCTATAAAATATTTTCATTTCCAATAGTTTGAAATTTATTCGATGAGAAAATTATCAAAAATTTCTGTTGTAAATGAATTTGAATTATTAAATTTATTAAGTTATGCAATAGTTTTTGTTTAAATCTAGTTGGTAAGAAGCTAGTTTTGAATGAATTCGTGATCAAATTTTTGTACCGATTACAGACTTGCATGAAATAGTTGACAAGTTATGATGTAATTTGGGTAATATTACCAATTTAATAGACGTCAATGCTGTGTTCATTGGTGCGTTTATTCAGCGGAGTGCCAAAATACGTTTTAGCTCCAGTGAATTATAGTCATTTATATAAATACATACATTTATACTGCTATTGAGTTTGTTTAGTTTTGTTTACATTGTCTATGAAAAATTGAATTAATAGTGATACATTACTATTGAATTATAACTAAGAAAATGTGATTTTTTATGAAAATTTCCACTTTCGTATTGTGGTATTATTCAAAATATATTAGTGAACGTGTGTTAACAAGTGTATACGTTCTCTTGCCAAACTATCTACTTCACGCTTCACTAAGCCCGCTCCGTGCATTGAACGCGGAATACGCTGACATCTTTTTTTTTATATTGATCACATGAAAGCGTAAATGTTCCAAGTATGGCCCATGTTGGACCAGCTTGGAATTGAATCTACCGTCAACAAAAGACGACGTCGCCATTGTTGATGAACTATATTATAAGGCACTTGAAAGTCATGCTGTTAAATTATACGATACATACATACATATACAGTTTAGAGAAAAGTTGCAGCCTTTTTAACATCCTCCTGTGAGATGTATAATAATGTTTCGTGTTTTTGTTCATAGATGCGGTCTGCACGCTGATTTTACAGAGTTGACAGCGTGTGTGGGCGGGGAGTTGGATAGACACGAAGGTTCTGCTGTACATCGGAGATACTTCTACATAACTCTCCTAAGAGAACCTGTTTCAAGGTAAATGGTGAACACGATTTTTAGTTACTTCTTTTTCCTCACAACTTTGCATGAACTTCAGGAATGGAATGGGGTCAGAGATAAAGTTTATAAAGGCGATAGATTTGGAAACCAATCAGTAGCGACATCTATAGGCATAGTTATAATCTTTCTCATAGGATTTCTTATACATGCAACCGTACATCCTTACATTCTCGCTAACATTCATATTAGTGCGATGTTTTCAAACATTTATTACTATATTTATCATATTAGCTTTATTTTATTACCTAAGTAGAAACAAAGTACAAAATTATATGAAAATTTTTTGGGTGATTGCTTGATTAACAAATCAGTTCAGATACAATATCTATATCATATAAATGTTCTCCCAATACATGTTCATTCCCTAACTGCTGGCCGAAAGATATTACAGAATAGTTGTTCGCTACGCCACATCGTAAAGTATCAAATAATATTTTTATTTCCTCAATTTTTATTGGACTTGAGAGAACCCTTTTCCTTATGTATATATATTTTCATCCCTTTTATTATATTTCTATTTCTAATATATACGATGTGAACCCGAGTAAGATATGAAAATAGCTGGATCTGACCTTAATAATGCGGTACAAACGTCCAAATTATTCATGATTCCAATACCAGAATCTGCTTTATGTTCATACTTCAATCTGAGGCTTTGAATTTGAGGGTCTATCACATAATTATATGAATATCAATACCTTTATAAAATTGTACTCTCTTCGTTTTTGATGTCCGAGTGTATTTAATAATTTAACTATTATATGTATATCGAAGATATTTAAAGTATACTTCTCTGTCTGCCTGTTTGTTATAACTGATTAGTACATAATTTATGGGAATTTATTTGTCCGATAAATTATGTTGAAACAGAAAATAAAAATTACAATTTGAAGCTCATTCAATTCAGACACAAAAAGGATTATATTGTGGGGAAGAAGTAATTGTTTAATTTGATGCATACGCATTTCGAATGGATTATTTTCAGAAGTAACAAAATTTATAGGGTAAGGAGGTAACCAGGTTTCTTTCTTAGTCCCTACATAACACTTAATTTGTTAGTTTCTATAAGAAAATATTACAAAATATTTCTAGTGACTAATCATACCGTTGTTAATTATGAAAAATATTTCATGTAATATTAGAATGTACTCTATTATGACAAATAAACATGTGGCAGTAGGAATATATATGAAAAAATGAAATTTTTAGTATTTCCTCATTTCAAGGTATTTGTCCGAGTTCCGTCACGTTAAGCGAGGGGCTACATGGAAAGGGTCCAGACACTGGTGTCAGGGGCGGACCGCTACTGGTAAGAGCATATTTATATATACGTATTTAATAAGTTAGATTTTTCTGATTTAATTTTTTGTGCATCTTTCGCATGTCGCGTTACATCCGGCCGCGGAGTAGGGATTCATCTAAACTTCAAGTCAAGTATCTATATTACAAATACGATGAGGGCCCTTTATTTCGTTCCTATTGTTCAGGTTCCCCAAAGAAGTTTACATGAGTATATTATAACAGTTAAACTATAGCAACATTAAGGATGTAACTTTGAATTTTTGAATTTCTCTCGTTCAAGATATTCCTAGCAATTTTTTGGTTCGAACAAACTTAGGTTAAAACCTAACAAACCATTCTGCGTTCGCCTTCAACCGTACAATATATAATTCAAAACGCTTTACATATGTACATATTTGCAACGTTTATTTCTCCGTAAGTTGTAGTAGTCATGCTATGTTTGGGCCAAATTGGTCCAAATTGGGCCACATCTATACATATGATTGTGGTAATGTGTATTGACATTCACGTAAAACATAATGAATTCAGTTACAAACAGGAAATAACGATGGTAGCAATCGAATGAAATTTATAAATATTATAAATGTGTGGGTATGATCATAATTAAAATTTTACCGCCGCGATATACCTATATTACGTTTTCAATGAAAAGAAATTACAGATTGGTCAGTTTTATGGATGCGATGCTTGTATTTTATTTAAATATATTTTAATTTATCTGTAAGTTACACAAGGTGTATAATTTGTTTCGTTTTGTTTATATTTAAGTAAGAAAGTATTAAAATTTAATAAAGTAATATATAAATTACTTATCTCGATTTTTTTAATGTGAAAACACGCTTTTTGTTCCTAATGTAAGTTTATTTGTAATAAATACACTTCTCTCAGACAAATGAATAAACAACTCTTCTATGACCGTAATTGTAACCTAAGTTATTGATTAAACATTAAGTTATTGTTGAATTAAAATATAAAATTAATAAAAATAAAGGTAAAAATATATTTTTATTATAATAAATACACTCCGTTTGTTTTTATTTTATTACGATTATAATATTACCAATACAGTCTGTGCGGAAGTTCCGCAATGATATATCGAAAAATAACCATGCATTGTTTTATTACAATTCGTATATTTTTATCACATAATATCATAATTTATTTATATAAATATTAACAAATACTACTTTTATAATCATAGTAATTAAGCATCGTTTATTATATAGAGCGATGAAAGTAAAAGTAATGCTATTATGTATGTATCTAGCTGCGGAAGTTCCGCCATGCTATACCGGGGAGTCCTGGCGCGGGGTTACTCTAGAAGAGTTCGCGTCGTGTTCCTGGAACCTGGCTAATAATAGGCAGACGCGGATGTTAGCTGATCTGGCGCTGGTAGGATGTTACAACGGCACCCTAAGACATCGAACATCTGACACGGATAGAGTACTATTGGCATCCGCGAAGAGAAACCTTGCTGCTATGTCATATTTTGGACTTACGGAGTTTCAGAAGGTGAGTAATAAATACATTTTTACGAAAATATATGTAAAAAAGAATATTATTTTGTATATAAGACAAAACATATAATTTCTTGATATTTAAATCGGTTTAAAATTTTAACCAAATTAACGTATACCAATCAAGCTAGGTATTTAGTTTTCATGAAACTTAATGACTATTATTGTTTTACCTGTTATCGATTGACCGAAAAACAGATTTAATTTCCAAATTAAATTACATCAAACAAATACATGTTCAAATTATATTATTCCAAAAACAATTTATCGTAGATTTTAGTAATACATTATTTGCCCTTATTATGTGTACATAAATTCTATTCAATATCATTATATATTTTATAAAGAGCTTTTCAAAGTAAAAGGAAGATAGTGTTCTTAAAAACCAAAGATAAAATTTTCTTTTTACTTATCCTTAAGGTGAATCATAAGAAACTATGCTTGTCATTTATGTGTACTATATTATATACTAGCTGTGCCCGTGACTTCGTTCGCGTGGAATAGTGAATACGAGCAGCGTTTTTTTGACATAACTTTTTTATTTATGAACCGATTGACATGAAACAAACACTAAAGCACAATTGAAGCATACCACAATATATTCGTGAAAACGGCATCCAACTCGGATCAGCCGTTTCTGAGATTAGCGTGAACAGACAAACAGACAAAAAAAAGTTAATTACATTTTTGGGTTCGACATCGACATAACAATAACCCCTGCTATTTTTTTTATTTTTATTTTCAATATACAGACATCACTTTTTTACAATTTTATTATATGTATAGATAATACATAGTATATTGTTAATAATATATGTACATATATAGTATCTTGGTCTAGTTTTAAACGCATCTACCAAAGTCTATGAACCCCTGAACCCCACTGACTGAATATTTTCACATCACAGAGCGTGAACCATTCGCCACTACTATATTATCTCATTTGTATGTAATGCTGTTAGCTTGACGTTACAACTAATAGAGACTGAGTTATTAAAGTTCTTGTATATAGCTTTGAATACTTATATTGATGTATATATAGTAGTTTAAATTAACGTAATATTTGTCTTATTACTACTTCTTCCTGGCAATTTCCTAGCTTTTAGCCAGGCTCTTACATGTTGTAAATAGTTTTGGCTAATTGTTTTTACGACCGGCTGCCTGGTTGACATCAACCCTCTTTGGGAATTATATTTTTCGGATTATTTTAAACTACATAATTCTGAAGTTTCGGTTACTTTGCAGCAACTATGATCACGGACAGACGATATGTGAATGTCTGTGATTTCTTCTGGTTATTTATAATTATTTTTATTGATTATTATGTTTAAAATTCACAGGAGTCATTTCATTGAAATGAAAATTATAATATAATACCATTTTCTCGTTACGCGGAAAAGGGGAAATTATTTGAAGTCGGCTGCGTTTTAAGTTTCTTTTAAAAAATCTACAGAATATTGCGTTAACTGTAGAGATATTTTTTTTACTTTAGGAATGTTTCTATGCTCTTAACTAACAAAAATATTACATTCTTCTCCTACTATATGTATTGTAGAAGCTTCTATTTAAGTGAAAATATATAGTATTATACATAAATATATTAAAATAAAAACGCATGAAATCACGACTCCGTTCTTTAAATAAAGTAAGTATTCATAATTTCAAATGAACGTAGTTTTAATTATTTATGGGTCCCGTCGAGAGGCTCCTTTGTTGCGAAACTTTATGACGGACGCGTTTAATGATTAAATGAAATGAAAATTAAAAAAAATTATATAATATAATACCACTTTCTCGTTACTCGGAAAAGGGGAAATTCTTTGAAGTCGGCTGCGTTTTAAGTTTCTTTTAAAAAAATCTACAGAATATTGCGTTAACTGTAGAGATATTCATTTTTACTTTATGGTTTCCGAGAGTCAAAGTTTATAGTGAATTGAGTTTGGCGAGCAGTTTGTATGAAGTTTTTCGATTCATTTCAACTTTAAGTTAACAATAATGTGATATAAGTTTTGTTTAAAACAAACTAGGAATTCAAGATTACTCTCGAGGAGAAAAAAGTTTTTCGTTGTTTATATGATGCTTATGATTTTATTTTAAAATGACTAGATACAAGTGGATAATAAATATTTTAATTTTTTTAACAGTTGAAATTTATTACTTGAATAAAATACGAGACGAGAATGTTATTGAAGACACATTAATATGATCCACGATCACGGTTACTGAAAAATGATATAAGCGGCAAAATTGTTTTAGTACAACAAAATTTTGATAAATATATAATAATGTACAATAGATGATCAAGATTTTTTTTCCATGAGCTTTATTGAAAACTATAGATCTCAGATATAAGAAGATAGTTGTCGACTCTAAAGCATTGGTATACAAAAATTTTTCCCTTTAAAAATAATGAATATGTTGTCAATTTGGAGATACTAACACTCAAAAGTCGACTGAGTTTCATACCTATCAAATAAAATAAAAACTTACTAAACTGTTTGGAACGTAATAAATAAGGGACATAAAAAACAATACACCCTCACTATCGTTAAAAAACAAAAAATAATTTTATACCAAAATCATGTCAAATTTTATTTTAATAATGTCCTCAATCCTCCGAATGACTGGAAATAATCCATCAGTTTTATTTCCACCTATCCTCAAAACTATATAGCATGGTGTAATGAATGTCCCATTGAACGCGAGGTCAACGACCGCACCAGATAAGAGCAGCTATTATTTGCACTTAGCTTATTGTTCATGTATGCAACATTTGTCTATTCGCCATTCTGCCCACCGTCATATTGCATATTGTTACCATGAATATTTATCAACCGTTCCCAGAATATACGCTCAGTTGGATTTTGAGAAAATTTTCGTCCTGAATATTTTTCATATTTCTATAGACGTCCGCATTGAAACGCTTTCTGATAAATGGATATGATTATTGACAGTCTATAAGTATTTAATTCTCAAAGTTGGAGAACTTTTTATGAAATATTTTAAATTGTTCATACAAAGATGACGTAATATTATTTGTCAGTCAAATGATCTTAATATAAATGTACATAAGTATATTTAATAGAAGACTGTTTAAAATTATACTGTCTAGTAAAGAGGACGGACTTCCAATATAAGTCTACATTTTGATGATTATAAATATTGAATTGAACTTTGTAGAATAATTTCATCTACATATTGTATTTTCATTGAGCAATAATCAATGAGTTGTTTTTATATCACGTTGACTTCATAATAGCCCATTAATTGATAAAATAATTTTGCAGAATCAAGTGTAATTATAAACAAAAGAGTGATTACGAATATTGTATGTCACTTTATTGGATTAATTCCATAAAAACGAATTTAAAAAAAAACTTTAAAAGATAAATTTTATATTTTAGATATACGTTTAAATAAATAAATAAAATAAAAAGTACATATTTAATTAATATAATTTCTTCAAAAATCACTGATACTTATTTTAAACACAAACAGTTGTTTTTTGATTCGATGTCATATAGTCAATTTCTTCAAATTAAGCTATTTGGATTCGGTACATACGTTTCCGACAAAATAATGTTCAAACCCAAAAATTTACGTTCGTTCATACATTTGAGTCAGGCCGCGTTCTTCGAGCCCCAATGGTAACGAGCTATCTTCCTCAGATATCCCAATACGTCTTCGAGGAGACCTTCAACCTTCGTTTCGCGGTTCCCTTCACGCAGCACAACGCGACTGTCTCCGGAGCGACCCTGGCTGCTCTCACACCAGCCCAAGTGGATCACATCAAGCGACTCAACTCTCTCGACCTGGAATTGTACGAGTTCGCCAAGAATCTCATGTTCAAACGGTACGTACTACCTTGACTTGTTTATCATATCTTTTTATTGGTGTATAATTTTTTTCCATTCAAATCTGATAATTGGGAGTTAATGTGCAAGACCGGAATGATTTGAGAATGTTACTTTATTTTTTTTTTGATAGAATGTCTCTAATCTTAATATTCATTAACTTTTTAGTATACCAAAATCTCAAACAATCGAAAAGTACACATTCTTGTACGTAATTTGTATGTCTGTTGGTGGTGATCATTTTTTTTTTGTTTGAAATATACGAAATAATTTATATTCTAAGTCCGAATTATATCAATAACAGTTTCGAAGCGTTGAAACACCGTGACAGTGACTTCGAGTACCGCTGGCGTCACTTGGGCGAGGTCGCCCGCAGCGGAGTCACCGAATTTGATTGGGATAGCAACTTAGAAGACGCTACTACTGAGAAATCTAGAGGTTTGGATGACATATGAATAATTTAAGG
The DNA here is from genome assembly GCA_916720795.1 of Danaus chrysippus. Classification (NCBI taxonomy): domain Eukaryota; kingdom Metazoa; phylum Arthropoda; class Insecta; order Lepidoptera; family Nymphalidae; genus Danaus; species Danaus chrysippus. Next base: position 10,864,994 of record CAKASE010000074.1, on the reverse strand, counting down.
CGAAAAATATATAATATATGAAATTCACCTTTAATAATATTATAAAACTGAAGGGATTTTTTGCTTGCTTGTGTACAGTAATGTCATGAGCAATGCTCTGAACTGATTTTTTCTTAACTTTAAATATCCTATTTATAGACTATGAACCATTAGGCTATTTAGTTGGATATGAAAAATTGGGCTTATTTAAAAGTAGTATTTTATATTTTTGATCTTGCATAGACCGAAATCCTAGGTATAAACTGATTTATACATAGATATTTCCTCTAAAATTTACTTGTCTTCCTTTATTCTGATAGCTTTGGATAGTGTACAATGGCCATTTTACTAATCATAATAACGACAGTCTAAGTAATACACTCAAAGGGTTTACTTATCACATTAATTTCAACCGTTGTTTGACTTGTCAGACCGCGTTCACGGCGACACCTAACGATCCGAGTACGACACGACTTTTATCACATACGATTTTTTCTCTTTCAGGTAAATCAATTAAATCGAAGAAGCTTTGAAGACGTTCATCGGATGAGTATTATTGGTGCATACGTATATATAAGGATAAACGAGCCATGATTTATCTTTATTTTTATATGTAAATTTAATAACGATCGATATAATAATCAATAATAATATAATTGTTCTAAGTGTAAATGTTCATTACTCTTATTTTACACTAGTCCGATTTAAACGTCCGTTTGTAACGAAGTAACCAAAACATAGTTAATTTGTACTTATACTTTTTTTGGCATCTGTTAACTGGCATTTAAAAAAATATATTATGTTTTAATACAATAATTTTTAAACAGTAAATACTCTTTCATATGTATCAATATAGATAATATTTGACATTTACTGACAGCTGTCATTCGCTACTGACAAGTCATCTGTCAAAGAGATGGAGTGTTGTAAATAGATTTGTATATTTAAGGTTGTATTTAAATATATAAGCTAGATATATAACCTCGTTGTATATGATATATAATTACGCAGCTTATTTTATTAGGTTTGATATACACTACGACGTCCGATGTCCGATTGATCGGCGTCTTGAGATTACGTCTGTCAATATGATCTGTCATATTGCTACGAAGTGTTCGATGGTTGTTTGTGAAAGTGTAATGCTGTTATTCCATCCCGGTATCCATTAATTGTATAGTTAGTACGTTGACATTTAATAGTACAGGGTGGGTAATGCATCTGATATGAGCCCAACGAAATTTTAACCTAGTATATAACGTCGATAGGGTACAAAATTGAACAGCGAACAGTATTTAATTAAATGTCAAAGATCACAAGACAGCGAAGATATTCAGTGGATGTGCTTTTGCGTTATTGTGTTATTGTGTAATCATGTTTGTATGATATATAGAACCTTTGATCTGCCAATACTTGGGATAATTGAGATATCATTGGTACAATAGTTATTCAGTAATCCGACTCTGGCTTAATTTCCGTTCGTCATTTACTTGGTATTCTACACACGATCGAGTTACCTTACGTCAAGAATACTATATAAATTTACGACAATATTTTTAAACCGTTGTACACATATCCGACGATTCCGTCGCTGGCTCAGCTAACAAAATTTTTGAAGGAATATTTTCTAAGCCACGCTTAGTTGACATTTTCTGGAGTTATTTCGAGACTAAAAGCTCCAAAGGCAGCAGGTGCTATGGAAAGCCTAAATATCTATGTGAATATCTCTTGAATAATTTAACAGAGCACACAGCACTGTATAAAACTGCGGCTCTATGCAATTTAGTTCGTATAAAATGTATCTGGGTTGGTTCTTATGAAAAATAGCGCTGCTTGCATACTTTATGATTCGGCGGCGAAGTGACGTCTCTGCGGCGGTATATAAAATTATATTTTACCGTCAGGCGTGTTTTTCATTCTTAATTGATTAATAAGTTGGGGTTATCATTTTTTTAATACGAGTCAATAGGTTTTTGCTGTAATAAAAACAGAGATCACGCAGATAAGTGAGTTCACGAATTATTATAAATATATTATCACCTACAAAGACATTATAATTCGAGTAACGTTCGTCTAAAACTGTATTCCCTGTCCCGAATATTTGAAGTTGGCAACTCCAGCCAGTATTGTCGGCTGGTCATAAATTTGTTAATATAATTAAATCTACTAGTTAAACATAGCAACTTTGACATCACTATGAATTTTCATTACGAATTGCTTCCTCTAATATTTACATATAGTTTATTTGTTTTAAATTTACGGGTTAATAAAATTCCATATTAAACATCTATTTCTTATATAATATCACTTTTTAGATGGCAACTAAACCTCTAATACAACTAGAAGGAACAAGTCTATTAGCTTTGAAGTTTGACATTGGCATTTTGACATTGACGTTTATAATAACAAAATAAGCGTTCAGAAATCGAGCAATTAAAATGTTAATTAACACATAATAAAAACAATATTCGCTGTTAAATTAAATTATATAATAAAGAACTCCACCGACCCACATAACGGAGTGAAGTCGAGCGGGAATTTTCAATTATTTTCTAGTATTGGCTTATTAATTTAGTCGATATAATATTTTTTATCGCACAATATTAATATTTTATTTACTGTTCGTTCTTCAATACGAAATATTCCTGATAGTTTAAGTTATTCCATAGGATAGTTGTTTTTGTGTTGCATGCATGGATTTTTAATGTTACATAGATGAACATAATAATTTCAGTTAATGAAAAACCAAAGAACGAAAATTCTCTGTATAAAATTTAACGTTGCATCGAACAAGTTTTATTGTTGCGGGAATATAATTCGTCCTTTAATACGAGAAGCGTTTTATTTTTGTAGCGATTGTTATTGATGCGGGCATATCAAAAATCGTTTCCCTGTTTTGCGGTAAACCGCATTGTTGGCACATGGAAGATTACGTTAATAAGCGAACTCGGTGAAATAATTATAATTACAATTGAATCTGAGCTGCTAAATAATACAAAATTATTGCATATTAACATCGAGAAGTGACTATATTATTTGATTGAGTATACCTTAAAGCAGTTTAATCGCTTAGATTTGAACATGCATTAAATGTAAAGCGCTGAGTGATCAGGGTTAAGTGTAACTTTCGATGAAGAAATCGTTTTATTTCAATATACTTTATTGGTTGAATAAAATGTGTGTTTACTTACTTCTGTCTAATGATCGCAGCTATGATTGTGGATATTGTTTTTATAATAAATCACTCAAAAATAAATTATTTTTAAGGAAACAAAATTACTTTATAGAAAAAAAAATGTCAAGCGGCTCTCTCTACCTAATAATTGGCGTGATCCTATCAAAAAACAATCTTAAACAGATCAACATATTAATAGTTGAACTTTTGATTTAATTTTTATTTAGATATATGTTTTTTTTTACCTTTATCGTATGTGTTCGTTTTATATAAATATTGTATATAGATATAAATGTATAATGATTCGTAAATATATTTTTATTAATCGGGAGAGTGTATCTAGTGAATGATGTTAGTCTTTAATGGAAATTATGATATATATGATCCGAATGAATGTTATAATATTCGATTAATTCTAAAAGAAAATGACAATAGCAAAGCAGTATTATCGAAGAGTTATCGCAAGAGACTAAAAAAAAAAAATTATAAAATATATAAGAATTATGATATCCGAAAAAAAATGCAGCTAATTTTTTTAATAAGAAATTAAACAATTTTTGATATTTTTAATTTTTTTTGTTTGTGTTATATCGTTTATTATTAATAGTTTTGTCGAACATATATTTTGTATATATAATTTGTTACACACGTATGCCATAAGACGTATGATTTTATAATAATGCATCTAGAACCAAAATTTAGTTGATAGTTTATTTTCTTTAAGTTCCCGACTGAACCAAAATGTACATAAGTGTTAAGAAACCGAATAAAATAATTGAAAACATACGGCATTTCATTTCAACCAATCCCTGATGAATAATACATTATATACCAATTAAATGTACAGATAGTAAATTATGATTCCTGACACACACACGTTTAGGGCTGTGTGTCAAGTGGCATTAATATTATGTCATAACTCGTTTATTTTTTATCTTTTTAGCTTAAACTCCCAGCTGTGTTTGTTGTGAATGAGTAAATCAAATTTTACTTTTAAGAAATTCAAAGAATGAAATAAAACAATGCAAGCAACTACAACTGTAATTTTTTAAATACAAGTTACAATGACGTAAGAAAATTTTGAATACTCTTGACCCAATAATAATAATCAGTACCTGATCAACAAATGGTGAGTCAAATACAAGTTTAAAATTCGATCACAAATATTTTTTCTTTTTTTAATAGATTAATGTGCAATGAACCGGTAAATAATCGTGATAAAAATAAAGCCAACCCTATCGTAGCTTGAAAGTTGCAAGCTACGTCTTATTAATAAAAAAATATATTAAAAAAATCACGGAAGTATCGGCCTAATTAGTTGTGTAACGTTCATTAGAGGTACATACAGCATTAAGCTGCGTTTAATAAACAGTGTGTCGTAAGTGCAGGAAGTAGGAATATACGAATTTGCATTTATGTTATTAGGCCGCATCCGCCCTGGGATTGGGAACCGTACTAGTCCCATAAAGCTCCCTACAGGAAATGATGTATCCAACGACTTGGTGTTCCGATTTTGTAAATTGATCGTAAGTTAACACTTTGGTAAACCGTTTATATTTGTGGTGTATCATATGCGATTTTAAAGCGATTACGTTAAGTTCTATATAGAAATCCTTGGTTTTATTAGTGGACTTCCTTATTTTATATTATTTATAGAAATATATTTTGTTGAGTAATAGATATCTGTGATTACATCTCACATCACAGATCAGTCATAATTAATCACATTTTAATTAAACTTATTTTTTATTTCAATATAGATTAAATTGAATCGGATCCTGGCAATAAAATATGGTAACGTATTAATTATGGCAATATTTTCAAAGGGAGAAGGATTGTGAATTATTAAAATAGTTCTAAAATATTAATATTCTTATGTAATTAAATTATAACAATGAATAAACTGATGCTATTCGCACGTCTGTGAGCAACTTAAAGTACACTTTGGTCACTCTAAATTGAGTCGAACTGAATCATAATCTATTCTCTTCATTTAACTGTCACTGTCTGAGTGCTGTCATTGGGTGGCAAAGGTTATATCAATTTTAATGCGAATATTTTTTTCTGGAATTAATATCACATTGTTTTGAATATATGATAGTTTTGTTATATACATAATTCGTTATTTCTTAAACATTTCTTAGTAGTTTTTATTTGCTTCTCATATTTTATATTTTGAGCTATTAACTTGACAAAATAATAAGTAATTTTTATCTTTTGTTTATGTCAAGTGACAAAGAAACTTATTTGAAAATAAATAATTTTCTTGTGGCTTAATAATATAAAATATATAATTATTCAAAAGAATTCCTTGTCGACAATTAAGTTGAGTTGTAAATTTTATTATACAATCATAGGAAGATTCAGCTCTTTCTAATTCGTAACAAGCAATTTACGAAGTTCCGTACTTACTGGATCTTTATCGGTTATACTTTGTTGGGAGTTTGTTAATGCGATCACTTTTCTGGTATTTTGATATGAAATTCGAAGCGATTAATTCAAGTAAATTCATATGAAACGAACATCACATATAAAAATGACATCCTTTCTTTAAATGTTAACTTTTTTTTATTATAAAAATCTTTAAAAAATTCCACAGAAACTTATGAAATTTAGTAGTATTTATTATAATTTTTAGTTTATCATTAAACTGTTTAATTTACTCCTTGCTTTTGAAATCGAGATTACCAATTTTGTTTACAAAGATCTTATGGTTCTTAGCTTATGTTACATATATTTGGGTCAATTAGGATTATTGGCCAAAATTAAGGATCTCAATAGAAATGGATGGTCAGAATTAAGAACGAATCATACTTTTACCCAGGATTCTTCTGATTGTAATAATACCTTAGACATAACAGATAAATGTCTGTCAAGTCTTTTAGTTCCTAATAAATAGTAAATCGAATCTGACAAACTCAACTCAATGTTAACAATTCATGCATTGTGAAAAAATCGTCATTATTGTAGGAGGTTAGTGCATAAATACTTTAATCTTAACTCACAAATTTTCTTAAAAGTTTCCGAACAAAAATAAATACGTACCTACATACATATGTAGGTATTTATATCGCTTGGATAATACAAAAACTTGTTAAATTGAATCAAAATCCTGACAAAATTATAAATTTGGTACGATAAATTTTTATCTTCCTTTCTGAATATATAAATCAGAGAAACTCTCTTTTTAAACATAAAAAGAAGTTTTGTAACTTCGGTCGTGCCTGATAATATAAATCTTTTGCCTAAGCTATATTGAATCGCGTTGCTGGAAAGAAAAAATAGTTTCCGAAATCACGACATTGATACAGATATCTGAAAAAACAGGTTTCTTTTCCATTTACTTGAAAATAATTTCAAAAGTATCTCATGTTTAAAAATCTTTCTAAAAATATAAAAAACTTAAGCCTTACAATGTGAATCTTACAATGATATATAAAAATTAATCACGTTTTCTATTTGATATCAAAAGAAAAGATCACCTAAAATATTAATATCTTTACGTAAATGAGTTTAATGAACAACTTATTCAGAAAGGTTCCTGTTTTTCTTCGTATCTGTATATAAAAGCCTGATTGTGTATAAGATAAATTAAGGGATGTGAACCACAAGCTTAGGCTACTGATTAATATGCGCTGACGTTAATTAAGCTTGTTGGTTGCCGCTTCATTTAAAACTTACTCAGATGTTTCTATATATAGGTAGCGAGTATTCTAACGGGTAACGATATAAAATTTATTTAAACTTTGACCTCTGAAATTTCTATTTTAGAAATATAATAAATTCATTATGTTTCGTATGCTCTGACTGCTTCTAGTTTTTTATTGATTTTCTAACTTTAAAACATATTTTGAGTATCAGGGACTGATCATATAGGTGAAGGTAGTTGCCCTGAATTGAAATATTGGCTATTTCGAGATTTATAACTAAAATATTTGTGGCAGAAAAGGCAATACCGGCACTGCATAGATGCTTTCTGTTAGTTGGTAGTTTTATTAAAAACTTTCAAAGAAGGATCGTGCTATTTTTTCAATATAATTGATATGAACATTGATAAAAATGGTTCCAACTTAAAAATCCATATGGTAAGCAAGACCATAATCACGAGCAAAATAGCTCGGAAACTGTAATAGCTCAATGAGAACAGCAGTTTCTTAAATTAACCACTAATAAAGTTGAACCAACTACCAAGTTGATTTTCTAACACCTTTTATATGTCAATATAGTATAAGGTGTTTTAGAATAAGATGTACATTCTGATCTAAATGTTTTAGATAAAATGTTAGTTCATAAAAATATTGTATCATTAAATAAATTACATATCTGCCGCTAAAAATAAGGCCAAATACCGTCTATAGCTGTTTTTATCTTAGGATATGACCAAAAATTATCTGTCAATATCATTGCAATAAAATGGTAACTTTTGAATAAAATGGTAAATTTATAGAAAATTACTATTAATTGTGGTAATGAAAACTAGTTATAATATTTAGTATAGAAAATATGAAAAGAGATCATGTTTCTGACATTACTACTTAGATTTTATGCACTGTATAAAACATGATAGCAATTTTAAAGAGAAATATCTGACTATATGTAACAGTTTCTAAGATGAATTCTAAGGGTGACTTTAATGGGTAAATAACGGACCTAAAAGCTCCCATCGTCTTCGTTCCTTCGAGGGTAATAACACAATTCATTCCATTAGCATTGTAAGCTACATATCATTAATGGAGAAAGACTCATTTATTCGCTATGCGGCGTGATAAATGACAGTCTTGACTTCCAGCGTGTGAATCCATTTGGGTCCGACGCGATGTCAGACGCTGTAACATCAAGATCGTCTTACAGCCAACAATACGTAGATTTATGGTACAACTTACAACATAATTTACTTTGTTGCTCGTCATAGTACGTCGATATCGTATTCATTTGTTCAAAAATATTATAAAAACATTAGAATTTATATACGAGGAAAAGGAAAATGGAAAGCAATTCTCGTGAAATTTTTCATGATCTATTTTTAGAAATAATGTTTTTGATGTTATTCATTAAAGACTCATTTTCCGTGAAAATGATTTCATATTGTTATTCGTATTGTCTGTTTTCTGCTAAAAATGTGAGATTCATCCTTAATATAAAAAGTTTTTTCCTTTATCGGGAAAGTGTGGTGCTTTTAAATTGTTTTATAATATCTGTTTCAAGAAGAATCTGTTGTCTACAACTTAACGGATAGAATCTTATTTTCTTCAATCAGTTTTGGATATTTCTAGATGTTCATGTTCATATATGTTCATATTTCTTTACTTGTTTGAGAAAAATAATGTGCTATATAAACATACTTTGATTTGTAGAAAATGCTACGTGTTCAAAAATAAAAGTATTTTCTTGATAATCAGTTCCATTTTTATATTCTTCATTGCGTTACAAAACAGAAATAACAAATGACAGTTTTCGGGAAACTCGTCAACTTTATTAACCATTCGAGTTTATATATGTTATAGATGTCATATTTTTTGCATGAGTCGTAAAAACCTGTGACAGCTTCACCCTTTACTTCCTTTGTTTTTGATGAGTATATTTTACACTAAAAATGTAAAAGAGATTCTTCATAACACAATAATTTACTATCTAAATTGCGTATTTATGATCGATTGAACAAAAATTACCTAAATGACCTATTTATTATGACTTATAAGTTTTGCTTTTGCCATTTGAGTAGTTAGTTAGTGGTGTAGTTCAATTTTGCTTCAGAGTATACAGCGTAGACTTAATATAACGTCATTATACTGAGAACCTCATTATTACACAGAAAATAGATTCATTTGATTGGTTTACGTCAAAATCCATACACATACACCCAGTATAACGCGACAGCTATTCTATATTACGTAGAAATAAACCCTGATAATGTATCAAAATTGTTAAGTAATGTTATTTTATTTATAATTAACTTACAAAAAGGTCTCAGAAAATCTTTAAGGTATACTTATTTATATACAAATAGAAGCAAAGCAAAGACTAAACACCGCGAATAAATTTAGTTTATGTTTTTTCAACGTTATAATCATCCATTATAAGTTATGAATAAAAAATTACGTGAGTTGTAATATCTGGTTACATTCATCATCTCCTATATATGAAAAAGGTCTTCATAATAAAAGCTATCAATCTCATAATATTCGTTATAAAGATTTTAACTTCATGTAGATGTTTATGACGTATGAAATATTAGTTATAATAAGTGAAAAGGTTTCGACATCAGTCCATAACATCTAATTCTATTGTGTTCTATGTTAGTCTGTTCAGATATTTCATGTTTTGTCACGATAACGGCGTAGTTAAAAATATTAATGCCGAGGCATGTCCCGTCGAAATATCTAAAGTAATGACAAACGGAGAATTATTTCAAAAACGATGCTAGGAAATTCAATATGGAAATCAATTTGTGTAACAAAAGATTACATTAAACCGATGTTGGGCAACGGTCTATTATGTAACAATTTTAATTGAAAATAACGAATTGGATTTTGGACTCTATATCTACGTTATATGTGATATTTTAGAAGTCGTGAAATATTATGGAAATATTACTGACCGATATTCGTATAATGTGGAAGTTCTACGCATTGTAATGGACAATATTAGTACTATCAATAATAACGATAACCGAATCAGTTTAAAATCATTACTACGATAATAAGCCGCTTGTGTTTAATGCAGTTAATTGGAGAGTTTTACGAAGTATTATAATCTTTATATTAATTCACACGAAGGCTAAAACTATGTTCTTACTCAACGAATAATCTTGTACAATTCACAGCTCAATTGAAACTGAGACACATGATATTAATTTTGTTACAGTATCAAATATCACTGACATATCAAGGAAATGTGACGCATTTGTCTAAAACATCTATCTAGGTTCGAGTTGCGTGAACCTTTAAATATTTGATTTAAATATAATTTCAATCTGTTCTTGTTTCCCTGATTGATATTGCTTTGTGAATTTTTATTTAGATTGTTATTGTATCCTGTTAAAAAGAAGAACAGACATAAGGGTTTTATTATTTATTTTTGATAAATTGTAATATGTTTATGGATTCATGATATGATAATATATTTCATTTTTTCAAAGAAATTTTAAGATTAATAAAAAAAAATTATTGATTTTTTTTTCAAAGTGTAAAATAGCTGTGTCGTTTTATCAAGATAAATCTTTAATAAATAGTACGACATTTCTTAAATACTTTGAAGACATGAATCCGTCAGCTAATTTAATGCCATATATAAATGCTATTTTTCCTTAAAAGACATCACATACAATTTTATTCTTAACTAAGATAATGAAAGAATAAAAACATAAAACATTAGAAACTTCATGTTCGAACGAACACATTCCTGAGCAATCAACATTATTAGCAAAATAGAAAGCTGTTTTATTGAATTGTTTTTCTTTGCACTCTGCAAACACAAGTTGACAATATATTTTAATCACTTCACATTAAGATAATTCGCTTCTCATTACCTACAGAGACTGAGCTTGTTTAAAAATTAAAAATAATAGCCAGTTTATATAATACGAGTAATAGTTTGTATGGGTAATATAAAACGAATGTTCGACGATAAAATCATAACCTAGGATTTATTAATAAAAACCGTGGAACGAGTGACGATTAAAAGTCCTGCTAAGCCCGTTGATCGTATAAACTTCATTTAATATCATTAATTATGTCTTTTATTTCTATAATAATATTTCTTTATTAAGAAAAATTTATTACTTTTTATTTAATTTTATATGGTCTTCGTAAAGCTGTATGAAATTAATTAAACAAATATAAAGACTAAATTTTTAAGTGGCTACAAGCTGTCTGCAATCATAAACCAGTGAATATTTTCTAGTTGCCCTTCGGATGAAGTAGTTATTTTCAAAGGATTGGCTTGAAGTGGTGTTTTGTGCTGTGTTTCGTCCTATGAGTTAGCGTATCTATTACTTCTATTTGTTCTACCTATCCCTCATCCTCAAAGTTATTGTGTGAAGTGTTATACATACTATCCTGCATAAGCCTGTGTTTTGGTTTTAGATGGCTGAGCGTTTTTCTGTGAAACGGAGTTTTATAGAAACGAGATGTCCATCCCTTTAGGTCCGCCCGTAGGTCCGTTTGGGATATGAATTTTAGAGACCGTCAACCAGTTGATTGTTTGCCGTATTGAAGTTAGATACCGGGGTGAAACCTTGCTAGTTATTGCCAGTGAGATCAGTTCGCTTCCTTTCCTTATGTCAATGACACATAAAAACTTGACAATCATTTTAGAACAAAGGCGAAAAGTTTTGACAGAAAGATCACGGCGTAACATTTATCTTTTATCTTTCTTTCCGTTCCAATAACATAAACGTCAATGTCAAAATTAACGTCCGAAATAAGAAATAGATTCTTACAACGGCAGCTAATTTAACGTTGAACGTGGAATTTTGTAAAATAAGTTTAATATTCTAACGTAAACACCGTGCACCACTACTACGAGACTTGTTTATTTTGACGCGGGTACAAAATAGCTTGCCCTATTGACCTTTCATATCTTACCTAACCTGGATATCGAATTAAGCACAATTTCATGGGTTATGTCTGTATGTCAGTTATCTCTGCACAATTTGGAAATAAAAAATCTTTCGATTCTCTGTGCACGTTTAGATTTTTTCTAGATATACTTATGTATATCTGCGTATGTATAAATATCTCATAGCAGGAATTCTATAGTTTATCGTTTCTTTGGACAGGTTTAAGAGGTACATACTTTAGAATGAAGAGATGTCCCAGTGCGGAGGTTGAGATCTTAGTTGACTTAAAATCACGTATTACAAGGTTCGCTTTATGATGGTCTGAATCTTTACAATCTTTATAATGGTCTGAAAGGTTGAAGTTAAAGTTTAACATCTCTATTTGTTATTGTTCCGTTATGATCATCTGACCTTTGTCTGGTGCAATCTGAAGAGCAATTATTCAATTAATTAATTTATTAATCATATTAGAAATTTAAGAAACTATAAGTCTTCATATTGGGATAATTTTTAAAAGCTTTACTTCTTTTATTCCTGAGAGTGACTTTCGATCACATTCTAATAAATTTTATTGTCGACAATGTTGAACTAACGCAAAAAATCCCAGTTCTGAGATATATAGGGATTAATGAGTTTATCACTGGCCGATATTTTGATTTTTATTGTAGTTGTAAATTTTAATCTAATTTATCGATGGGCTGAAACTACTTTTTTTAATAGTTTCTACTTGACTGCAGCTGTTAGCCCTAATGGTTTTCACAGCGTCACCGGAACGGCCTGCTGGTCCTAAGGTTAATTACAGGCCTGAAGGGGGTGTAGCTGGTATTGAGTGATGGGAATCCATGACGTTCTCCGACGAAAGAACGCCGCGCCGGAGCGTCGTGTATGAAGCGTGAATTCAATATGTGTTGGTGTTTTTATTATCTGTACTGAGGGTATTCTTGTTTACTCATTGTGTAGTCGGTTGTTGTTTTTTCGTCAGAGTCAAAGAGAACGTCTTTAAGAAATCTCTCACTTTTTATGTACGACATGACAGGAAGTAAGCAGGTCTCTTAAAGTGTGGCCTTATTTCTAAGGGATATTTTAGTTTTTCTGCAAATTAGTGGGTAAAGGCTAATAGTTTTCAAAATAATAATGGTATTAAATGTTCAATTATGAATTTAATTTTACTGGAATTGTTCTAATATTTAACTAATATATGTAGTTACTAGTTTTGTTTAATATCAATGAAGTCCATGAAAGGCATAATTTGTAAATAAAAATCCACTTCTTTATGTTAACTTTGAGAGAAGTGTCGTCGACAAATTGATAAATTTCATTCGATTTAATTGCGTTAGAAAGACTTATTATTTTTTATAATTTTGTTTGTTGACGTGTTGTAACTTTGTTATCCAAATTTTATAGGTAACCTTAAACTTTATGGAGACGTCTAACTCACATGGAGTTTCCTATCGCCAATATAATGAGGAATGTTCCGAGGAATTAGTTTACACTCGTATAATGCCATCGAGATGCTATGTCCATATCACGTGATGTTATCACAACTTCTGGAGGCTTTTATTTGCAGAACATGTTGTTGAATAATATTCTTCTAGACGTTTGATACTGAGAGCTACGATATGGGGTCTTTAAAAAATCCAGTGAATAGGTTTCACGAGCAAAAAATAACTTCAGCGAGCAGCATAACTGTCATTTCTCTTATGTTGCAGATGTCCATGAGATAAGGCAACTATTTTCTTCCAGATAGGTTCCCTACTGATTTGCTACCTTATTAAGATTTAATTATGTTAATCTCAATGTTTTAATGCCTTAAAATTTTATAACTTCCTACCAAAATAATAAGAAAGAAGGTAATGCAGTGATAGAATTATAAATATCTTGAAACTTGCCTTCGTCAGTTAAACAGAGAATTTTAAATAAGTCTATTTAGGTCATAATAACGAGAAATACTATTAAAATACTATGAACCTTAATTAAAAACATTTGTTGAATGTTCATTAAATTATTCCATCACAGAAATGTTTCTTAGTAGCGAAAGCAAAATTATTGTATAAGTTATTTCCTAGTGAAAAGTCTCATAACTCCTACTACTGCATCATAATGTCTGTTCATAATAATTGACCTTACTTTAAATAAATATACATGTGGTATTAAATAGAGGTTTAGTAAAAAAAATCAACAATTAAATGAGACTTGCTAGTTTTTAAGTTGAATATCGTGTTATTCATTTAATGATTGTAGTATACTGATGGCATTTGTAATATTAAACCATATCTGTAGCTTTAATAGCCATCTTATTACTGACATCCGTAATAAATAATTCTCAATTAACGACGTAGAAAGTTGTTAGGTATTTCCTCATATGGAAAAACTACTATAATAAGAGTAAATCAAAAAGCTCGTGCAAGACGTCATATATTTCAAAACATACGCTCCATTTATCTGTCTGTTACACTTGTAGTTTTGAAACAAATTGATCGCGATAGGAAGTCGTTCCTTGTATACAATGCTTTTGAATCTTTCGATGTCTATGAAGAAAATGAAAACAAAAAAAAATCGAAAAAAATGAAACAATAATATTAATAATTAACAGGTGAAATCATCATCGTTATGAAATACGATACTCGACTATATTTTCGGTAAAGAGTTATAAGTAAAATATCTAAATTGAAAAAATAAACATTAATACTTATTATATTTTTCATTACAAACAAGAAAAAGCGCATCAGAACATTCTCAATTCTTTCATAAAAGCTTAATATCAGCGGACAAGTTATAAAGTTTGACAAATAACTGTTTTCTTTCAAACATTTTTCCTATAACACATCAAACATATTGATATCGATTACTTTTTTAGGGTGAAAAATAAATTGGAACTGTTAACGAGTTTACTTAGAGTATTTTGCTTCTTATATTCTTATAAAGATTATAAGGAAACCTGGACTTAAAATTTCACAATTTGAAATTACCAACTCGTCATGAGCAAGCGTGGTGATTATTGCTCGAACCTTCTCCATGAGAGAAAGAGGCCTTAGCTCAGCAGTGGGCTCTGAGAGGTTAAAAAAAAACTTATAATTATTATTAAATGTAGTACTAGTCACTTAAAAAGACTTTTATACTGTCTAAATTTTTATATTATTCCTCATTCTTAATTCACATTTAATCTAGTAATATATATAAAATTATAATATTGTATATAAAATACTTTTTCCCGAGTCGCAAATTTAATAGTTTCCTTGAATGTTAGCTATGAATGAACGATTTAACATATGTAGATGGAGGATTGCAGGCAATTTAAGATTCTGTAGTTTTCTCATATTTACACATGGATGTACCCATGATGTACCATAGTTGTACACATGATTCTCAATTCTATGCTCTTTCGGTTTCGATTGAAAGAAACATGAATTATATTAAAAATTCAATGTTTTAGCTCTTAGAGTATATCATCACTTAATTTAATGTATGCATACATTAAGACGGTTTTAAGTTATGCACTGTAACTAACACTATTATCTTTATAATATAAGCAGTTTGTTGATTTCATTACGAATATAAATTTTTTTTCAAGCCAACACAGACCATTTAAAGAAATTATTCACACCTCGTCAGATCATATCGGTCGTTTATTTAACTTTAAACTATCAAATTCCTACTAAACGTTAACCATCAACACGCACCCGGTCCAGTTCCTCTTAGTATCCAGTTACCAGAATTAAATGTTTCTGGGAATTCCCGGAAATAGCTATTTGAAACATAAAAATAGATCCGTCTAAACAGTATCGCTTCTTGTCTATGCTCAAATGTTACTCTTTGGGTAAATCATTTGTTTCATTATATGACATAATATGATGTATTTTATACATCGAAGACGTAAAATTGTACTTTAAAGATATCCATTCAGTTGTATATTCATTACAAAACAAAGGTTTAGTTATAAGTAATTAATTGATGTTATAAAATGCTTAATTTTGCATGTTGATTTTGAAGCAATATATAATTTAAGCAAAAATTACATTATTCTCTAAAAGTTTTAGCTAAATAGGTATGGTACGGTTTGTGGGCTTTCTATTTTGCATATGTATCCGAAGCCTCAGGGCTCCAAGTAGAGTAACTAACTTCACATCAGGCTTAGTTACATAGCGTTGTGGCTAAAACGTGTCCTGTACTAACAGTAATGTGACTCAAACACTAAATTTGATTTGGTTTCTGTCTTGACTAAAAGGTTCTATTAACTTTGTTGACGAGGCGACCTCAGAATATAGAAATGTAAGCATCACAAAACAATCCTCGTAAACTATTAGATATTAATATTATTTAGTGAATAATAATATTTCAAATACCTCGAGATTAAAGACGTAATAAACAAATACATGTTCAATAAAAAGTATTTCTAGTATACTTTACAACAGATGAAGTCAATTTTTATCAATGTTAAGGACTTTTTGTACCTAACGCCTGCTTTGTTCATATATGTACACTTGAATAACCTATGTATTAGAGAAAAATAAAGAAAGAAAGTTAGTTCCTAAACTAGCGTATGGTCTAAATTTCTCTCAGTATATTTTTGTTTAGTTCAGCCTTTGAAACAGTTAAATGGAACAAAAAAGGAATATGTTTTCACTTTTCTATCCAATATAAAGTAATGCATCACTCTTCAAACACAGGCAATTTACTTAATGGAATTTGAATCGAGTTTAACCAAAGTCCCTATAACCCTTTTATTTAGCACTTAAACGTTATTTTCAAAGTTTGTACAAAGTATACTATTTCTCCAACAAAACAATTGAACGAAGTAAAATAAAATTACACAGGAATCCATACAAGACTCCTTGTAGATAACATTTCATTGAGTTTGAATGCAGTGGTTGTCGAGAAACTTATTATCTAAATTTGTAATAAAGTAATACAATAAAATTTAGTTAAATTAAGTTGAAGTAGAATAGATTTCTTATCTTGGCGATTTATGAGTTCAAACAATGAATTCTTGTACTTAAAATTTATGAGATGATAACGTTACTGAAAGTAGAAATTATAGTAAGAAAGAAATATTAATAATTATAAATAGTTTGTCTGTTGAACTACGATTTATAGCTAGTGACTTGCTCGGATAGTGAAAACTATATTTCCAACCTTTCAACTATTGATTTTATACAAATCAATTGCTTCAAACATGAATAATATTTATCTAATATATAAAATTCTCGTGTCACAGTTTTCGTGCCCATACTCCTCCGAAACAACCTGACCGATTTTGATGAAATTTTTTGTGCTTATTCGGTAGCTATGAGAATCGGCCAACATCTATTTTTCATCCCCCTAAATGTTAGGGGTAGTCCACCCCTAAATTTTTATTTTTATTTTTTTGGACAAAATTTTTAATTACTATTTTTTTATGATACAACGTACAAAAATACATACAATCCTAAATTTTCACCCTTCTACGATCAACCCTTATTTTTTAATAGCTATTTTAGTAATTTAATCATTTTTCATCTCCGGTCGATAACTGATCAATCGTCATTTAATAAGTTATCCCCGCCAGATATCTACAGGTGTCACTTCTGACCCAGTAAACAGCACGGAGTAGGGATGAGAACGAAGCCGGTCTTCTGTTTCTCTCACACAATTAGACTTCTCTCACTCCCTACACAGTTGTCGGCCATCGTTATTGTTTGTGCATCAAGTGTAGTAGTAACGTTGACAATTATTATTTTGCTAGCTCAGCGTAACTCTCATATTAACTATTAATCATTCCTAATCACTTCAAAACACGGAGATTTATGGCTTTAATAGGTAAACTCCAAAAATATAAATAAAAAAACGTAACAGATATTTCTTGATTATAGGGCGAAACGAAGTTCGCCGGGTCATCTAGTTTTGAATAAAATTTTAATGGAAATTTGAAAACAATACATTCTTGTTATTAAACACAAACCGATATTCTGTTTAATTCAGTGTTTTACAAAACAAGACTTTCATTCATTATTATATGAACCGACGCGAAGAAACAAACGGAATATGAGACACTTAAACGTTTAAGAGCGAAGTTTCACATAGGATGGAGACGCTCGGGGTGTAAAAGCCTTTGAAACTTGCTTTCAGACGTTAGATTAAGTATTGCGGTATCCATTACAAGGCGTTATAGTGCAGGTCGACAGTGGTATTTGGAATGTCACCATGTACGTTATTCGTCATAGTAGTTTTTAACTTTGATTTCCTTTTATCGTATCTCGGATTTTCATTTGTTTGATTTAACAAGTGCGATATTTTGTTCTATAAATCTATTCTGAAAATAAAATGTCATAGTATTTTGAGCCGGTTTGTTACCGAATTATTATTAACGTTAGTATAATTATGTACAACCATTTGTTGTTTTTCTTGTTTTTAAGTAATTGTATAAAAAGACGTAATCTATAGATTGGTCCCAAATATCTCCTAACCGTTGGTGATCTTGGTATGTGTTACAGTAAAATTTTAATTCAGTATACTATTGCAGTACCACGATTTTATACGGAGGACAGTAGTACGTCGATGTCACTTAGGAAACTGAAGTTGTGGTAGCCGTAGTTACAAAATAGTTAGAAGGAAACTTTGTAAATGATTTTCAAAACAGTTTCATTTTTAACGATTTCAAATAGTACTTTATTCTTTAAAAATATTTTACGTACGCTTTTATATACTAGCAAAAATCCCATTAAATTTTGTGCAGCCTCGTATTAAGCCAACTAAAAAATTTTCAAAATAATTAAAAAACAGTAATATGTATATTAAAAATGTAATATTTCAAATTATAATATTTTATTATGTTCATCTATAAGGCAAAATTTTTTACATTGAAATTTCAACATTATGATAGCAATTAAAAAATAAATATTACGATTTTCTTCCATTGAAACTGCGAAAGAAACATTTATGTATATATGATATACGATAGGTACGTCTCTGCATTAAATTTGCAATTATTATTTTATATTGATTTGGATTGGAAACCTATTAGTTCCGGCTAGTCTCTCGAATTTTTGGAGCGATTTTGAAGCAAATTTCACTCAATGGTTAGTCACATCACTTAGAATAACTTAGGCGACTTTCAAACATTTTCGAATAAGAGGAATTTCGCAGGTTAACTTATGGTTGTTATCTTAGAACTCCTTGAATTAAGAGCCGATTTTTTCAATCGATAGTGCATTATTCCGAGGTAGTTTGTCACCAAGTCTGAAAAATCCCATTAATTCATCCTTCAGTAATCGATGGATGAATCTTAAGGATTCAAACGCTTACTGCAATAGGCGTTTAATATGCGTGCAAAGTTCCAGTCAACAACTACTAATAAATAGGTGTGTAACCATATCTATTGAATATCTACCATTGTTGATTTATAAAAAGGATTAGAGCTTTTAGAATTATGACTCAGAGTAGTGTGTGATTTACATACATATGTATGAACATTTGTAAATATAGATGCCTTTTAAAACTTTTTGAATAAAAATTGAGCTCAATTAAATTTTAAATTCCTATGCTTAAATATTTTTGCAACGAGTATTTTACAAATATATTATATATACTTCAGGCTTTTGAAATTATATTATTATATATAGGGTGTTTTATAATGTAACTGGCAGATTATAATCTTACCCTCTGTACTATACGTGGTTATCTATCTATCTATCTTGACATGGTTTTATATAATATTCTTTGTGTAAGTCAAAGGAGTTTTATGCATTTTTTCTTTCCCAGTCGAATCAGGTTAACCAGAGCTTAGACCTTCGGGAAGACTTATCAGTGCGTCCTCTATAATCCGACCATTGTGAGGACGCGGCAAAGCGAGCGATTTGGTTTCTCGCTTTTATGTTCAAAAAGATTAATCCTTATTTTTCTCTTCAAACATTTTATTGAGATATTTTTAAACATCCCGCTTTGAAGATATTAATTAATATTTTTAATAGAAATAGGGATTCTTCTTTAGGCTTTAAATTTCATGACATAGATTATTTTATTTTTTAATTACAGAGTTGGTAAATTATTTATATTCATATACTTGGTTGCGTTTATTTTATAAATTTGTTGATCTTTCGACTAAAAACAATTTATTATTTTAACTTACGTACACACGTGCTTATTTTCAGAAGGAGTAATCTTGACGGGAGGTCCCCTTTGTTTGCATTTTTAAATACTTTGTCAAGATAACAGAATGGTAAGTCATTTTTTCATCTTTTTTTAAGTAGACTAGCTTTCTATATCAATTCATGAATTTATTCTTAAACACAATGAATTTTCAATTTTGGTAGCGAAAATGCCGTAAAGAAAACTTTGTGTAAGTAAAAATGTTGTTTTATAAAACTTACGCTTAGTACCTATAGTGTTCCTAATTTGTAAAATATATCGTATGTGACGTTAATTCAGAACTTTTATTCCGAGACGAAAAATAATTTTGGTATATTTAGACATTTAAAATATTAGGAATTGAACAGATGATAAATGAATTTTAGAAATAAAAGCTTCGTCAGAATATATTGTTATCTTCTATATATATATATATATAAAAATGGATTGCTGTTCCTTAGTCTCGCTAAAACTCGAGAACGGCTGAACCGATTTGGCTAATTTTAGTCTTGAAATACTCCTGGAAGTCTAGGAAAGGTTTAAAAGGTGAGAAAAATTGGAATAATTGCCGGGAAAACCTTAAAAACAGCCCTTTTCTATTTCCCATACAAACGTTTTTTTTGACATTAGATTTGACAACTAACTAATATGTCAATCATTCTGTTTGATTGAAACAGGAAAAACCTGATTATTTATGGCCTCTAAGACGGAATAGAGTTTGCCTGGTCAGCTTCTTCTTCTACCTGGCAATTTCCCAGCTATAGCCAGGGTCTGCCTTACATGTTTGTGAATAGTTTTGGCTATTTGTTTTTACGACCGGCCGCCTGCCTCACATCAACCCTCTCTTTGGGAATCGACATAAATCAGTGATGTCTAAATACTCTTAGAAAGTACATATGACTCGGAAAAATCACATTGGTACTTGCCCGGGCCAGGATCGAACCCGCGCCCTCGGCAACGAGAGGCAGGCCCTTTAACCACTAGGCCACCACTGCCTGGTTAGCTATACCTACATATATTACTCTTAACTAACGCGGACGAAGTCGCGGGCAAAAACTAGTTTGTTATATGTTATTATGTCAAAATATAAATCATTATTAATGTTGTGTTAATATTTAATACGACAATAATAGGTTTCGATTGTATCAGATGATAGTATTAACATTTTAAACATTAACAGTACACGTTGAACGCTCTGCCGGTTGAGATGTGATCAGATTGTAAATAATGGGCTGTTTAAAATTTAAATCCATTTAACAGTGAAATAAATTTAACAAATTATTACTTGTACATATCGGTTATTTAAGACTTTTTAAACTGTTATTAGACTTTTTTATTTGCTAGAAAGTTTAATTACAATTTATAACTTTGAAATTTATTGGGAGAATTTGAAAATGATTTCCTTATAGAAAAAATATATACTTACTAAGAATATAGCGTAGCTATTATAAATTGTTTGAATTTAATGGAATTTTATATGGAATGATAGCATTTTTGTGATACTTAGACCTAATGTTTGTTCATTTAGAATTTAAAAATTATAAATTATAAAAAGTATTATTATGGTGATAATATAGAAGTACAATTTTTCTATTTTGACTTTGGTTAAGAATATCGGTCACTTAAACTTTAATAATTTACTACTATAATTATCTATATCTCTTCTTGCAATTATTATTTTTTTTTAATTTATACATCAATTATAGTAGGTTTTAATAAACTATAGGAAAATTGACATTAGCAGAAATTGTAATAAAGCATGTACTAGAATCTGAAATATTAATTTACAAGAGAAGCCATTCACAAAAACTAGTTAATAAAAATACTATGATAATAAAAGATTTAGCTGACAATCATGTTTATACCACTCTCAATGCAATGATTTTGTTACATATATTCTGTTCATAGTATTAGTAAATGTTTGCATGCTGTCAATTATTTTAGCAGCTTTAATATTTTAATCAGTGTTTGTGAACTAAACACGTCAACCTTAAATAATACAATTTATTACATAGATGAAGTTTGAAATGATGTTGAACTGTGAAATGGTTATAAACCAATTTTTTATGAAAGGCTGAATAAATTCGTGGTTTTTAAAAAGAAAGACATATCGGCATGGCTGATGTCAGTAATATCACTTCTTTCAGTATGTCCATTATATTTCAAAATGAAACATCAATTCTTCTAAATATTCTAGTATTTCTTGAGGATTTTTCATGTTTAGGTACATTCTTCAATGACTCGCACCTACTGAACACCGCTGTCATGCTTCCATACGTCCTATTTATACTGAAATTTAAACATAGTTCTGTTACAGTCTTTTATTTCGTTTTATTTTTAGCAATAATTATGAATGCCAATAAGTTTTTATAATAATTGATGACAGTCACAAGTTATTGTTATGTTGCATCTATGATTGCTGCTGATAACGCCTATATATATAGAAAGTAGGTTTGAATCTTTCTGATATTAAAATTTAGAAAGTTTTTAATATGATTGTCTGTTACGCTTTACCCAAAAATATAAAAATGTAAATGAATTGATACTCTTCTTTAATGATGCTTACATCTCATAAGCAATATTCGATTACTGCTCAAACAAAGTCGCGGAAAACTAGAAGAAGATAAAATTACATATTCAGGAAAGTCACCAGGTGTGCTACACGACGTTAAAACTTTTGAGTCATCTATAAAATAGGTAAAAGACGTTGAAACATCACAAAAATTTTGCATATTACTACCGGTATATAGTAACGATCTCT
Source organism: Danaus chrysippus (assembly GCA_916720795.1). Classification (NCBI taxonomy): domain Eukaryota; kingdom Metazoa; phylum Arthropoda; class Insecta; order Lepidoptera; family Nymphalidae; genus Danaus; species Danaus chrysippus. Next base: position 10,842,419 of record CAKASE010000074.1, on the reverse strand, counting down.
GGTAGACATGAAATTAATTTGATAAAATATAAACTGACTTACAAATTCATGAAAAAAATTAATATAATTTTGTCATTAAGTTTGATAATAAAACGCTATTGATTTTTGATCATGCTCAGCAGTACATAAATCAGCCAAGTTGTCAGTATGCTTAGAAAGAGTTGGGTCGTTACACTACACACAAAGCGTTTTCCGTATCACATTCAGTAACTAAGCTATTATAATAATGTACTAAAGATTGAAAAACTGTTAAAGTTCCGTATTTAGTGTGTGTATGACTTGGACTAAATCTACAGATAAGTTAATGTATAAAATAATAAAATAATTTTTATTCAATTATCCTCCCAGTAGCGTCTTTGAGTCATCAACAAAGAACATAAATACCTACTTATAAAGTTACATTTAAGTGTGCTGTAAAACAAATAACTTGGAATAACGTAACAAATCCCTGTGGTTGAAATGAAGGTTTTGTTTAAAATTTTCATTACATTTTGAACCTTGACACATTGATATATAGTGCATTATGAATAAACACATTGAATGTACATACGACGTTTAGGTTCGCGAGTATTATAATGAAGTCAGTTAATATACGGGTATCTAAGGGGCGATGATATATGTGAGGTTGCTTCCTGAAATTGCCTGAAATTAGAAGATTCAAATAAAACAACAATGATATTATGTAACTCGGTTGAAATTTGATATTTTCTGGAGAGTTTAAGAGGTTTCCTTTGTTTTGAGTTTATACCTAGCACTAGCTTTTTCATCGCGTATTTTAACGTCCGCACTAAAGTTGCATGCGGTCTATGCTCTCAGTTCTAGCCCATATAATGTATGCATTTAGCATTGACTAGTAACCAACATCCAAATATATCGTATGGAAATGTACGTTCCTTAAAGGAGCAAATCATTTCGAAAGTTGTTCGCATTTTTAGACTTAATTATCCACGAATATTAATCTCTATGGTATATTATTACACTTTCAAATCAATTAACTATTTATCAATAATAAATTATAATTTATTTATCAAGCTTTTCTTTTATTTTAGTACTATACAAAACCTATTTAAATTATCAGGAGAATGTGAGGGAAGTTTTAGACAGTTTCTTGTCTTGAAAATTATTGAGATCTGGAAAGGATTAGGCGTGATAGGGTTTTGATAGGAGAAGGAAAGGGCTTTTGAAACTTAGTCGTAGAACAAAATTAGACGTTACTACATATATTCTTATACGAACTGTTTTAACTTTAAATAAACGAAATAAATAATACTTGTACGAATTAATAGAACTTATAACAATGTCTATAAAATAATTAAAATTGCTTGTAAATGTAACATATTAAATAATTGCCATAAAAAATATAAAGAAGTCAATTCCAAGTACATAGTAAATATAATATTTAGTATAAGGCTTTTATTAGAGCAATAAAAACAAGTAACGTAAAACAATTATTGCAATAATATTCACAAAGGATCAGTGCGATCAAAGCTTATACTATTTGTTGTCCTTCAAGTTAGCATATCAAAGCTTTGACCTTTTAATGAATAAAGTTGTTAATTAGTACAATAAATCCTACGGGTAATATCTTAATGAATTGCTAATGAAATAATTGATTATGAAACAAGAAAGAATGGTTTTCAAAAATTCATTCATACATATAATTGTTCTAAACCATACACATTAAATGATGACAATAAACCGGTTACAACATTGAAGTGTACATAGGTACTGTAGGTAACACTTACATATGATATGAATAAATTCCTGCTCATAATTACAATGAAATAGAGCATCTTTGTATACATGTGCGTATTATAAATTAAGCTGAGCCTTGTTCCTTTCTGTTTACAATAAAAATAATACAATAATTATTCTATATTTACTATAACGCCTAAGAAAATGTAGATAGTCATGGACTAAGTGTGATTTATTACAAACTTATGGATGCTCTCTCTAAGGTCATAAAATATAAAAGAGCACTGTATATGTATGTTTATGTGATCAAGTTTCATGTTCTCAAACGAGTAATAAAAGTTTAAGTTGTTTAAGTGTTCATTTGGTCTGTATTTATGACACACTAGATTAATTTTTACTACGCGTACGTTGTATTATACCTTTTTTATTTTCATACACACGTCACGACAACGTCGCAGCAAAATGCAAATGCCATATTTTACAAATGTGGGAACAGTGTGTCACGTGTCACTCGTAACGTGAGAGACGTTGAAATGCTGAACAAATTGGTTTAAACTCTAATTCACTTGTTTGTTCGTAACTCGTTCTTCTCTGAATGTAGTTCGCTCGTTTTACTTTACTTGAGAGAGACATTTAAACAATTTGCTAACCATTTGACGTTTATAGTCTTTGCGGCATCCGAGCTTCTCATTTGTTCTCACTGACATGACTTTTGCAACGGCTGATGCTGTAGGGTTTACAATTTTGTCAAATTGCATCCGAAAAGGAGTTCTCCGGTATCAGCTCCAGTCTTTGTAACATTTAAGGGAGTTGCCTTTCTGAAAACTCGCTTGTTTTCGAAGGATCGAATGATGGTTCTTGCTTTTTAGGATCGAAACCTCATTTTCTTCACAGTCAATCGTCTCAAATCATAGTTAGACTTATTTTAATCTATAACTTTTTAAATATAAATATGAAAAAAATAAGGCAACAAATTAAGATTTTCATGGACACGGTGAAGCAAAAAACTGTGGAAACGTTTTGCTTTACAGTCACATTTATATATCTTGGTATGTAAGAGTGACTATTTAATAAAGAAAAAGTTATTTTTATTCGTTTTATTTTCTTAATTAAAAGTAAAATTTTGATTAAATAGATTTTGTATAAAGGGAATTACTCAGATATGGATGTACAAAACAACCAATCACAAAAATTTTAAATAAGAACTATTGAAAATTTCAAATTCTTATGTAACAGAATATCATAATTAATTATTATAAATTAAACTTATGTATTTATAGTAATATTTTTATTAAAGATTAATTTATAAAAATTTTTCACAATTTTTGTTACATATTCAGAAAACCTTTATTTCGTTACAGTATGTACTAAAGACAAAAATCTAAATATTAAGTACATGTGGCAGACAGATATTAAGTCAAATTCATACTGCATATAAAAAATATTGATATAAAAAAAACAAATATTTTATGACCTGGAAGTAGGATACTATTAATATTTTTTTCTATATTATTTGTTACTATAATTTAATGTAAATTTGATTGTATATGATAACAATTTTATAAGTTTACACGAAACATGATATAGTGCCTGTTGAAACGAAATAAAATGTTTATATAATAATAATGAAATGATAAAGGTTCATAAAAGTCTTTATATAGCTTTTGACGTTGTTTTTCTGTAATATGGAATATCTAGTAAACAAATAAATATTAATATGAATAGATATTAATGTCACCCTTTATTTATATCATAAGCAGAACCTTCTACGCATTCGTTCATTTGATTACATGCGCAATATAAGCAGTCCTAACAAAACAGACCGAAGACAAATATTTTACTATATCATACCTTTATAACGGCCAGTATGTGGGGACGTTGAAATTTATCGTTGATCCCAAGTTGTAAGGCAATAAATACAGAAGCAAAGTGGGTAACAATGAAGCCAATTCCGAAATGAAATATTACACAGGCGAGCTTAGTATCAGAGGCAGCGATAGATCGTATATTATACAATATCACACGTTTTCTTCAAAATTTGTTAAAGCAAATTTAGTTGACGCTTTCCATCCGACAAATATTATTAAAGGGCGATGAAAGACTAACATAAAACAAATGTTTACCAACGATAAAATATAAGCTTATTATTGTATGAGATAACATTGTTTAAATCGTCAAACTAGAAGTATATCGTTTTAGGCTTTTTAATATAAGAAATTAAAAACAAAGACAGAAATATGAGCATTTGAAAATAGTTAAATATTATTGAGTTATTTTTTTCTACAGTTCGTGGTTTTAAAATATCTTCCAGAATTTGTTCAGTTCTATTGACTTATTGACATAATAGCTAACATCTTAAGAATTACAATTAATAATATATTAAATGAATACATAAATAGTTTCGCATGATTTTTGTTTTGCAAAATAGGAAATATTAAAATAGTTTAATTACGACCATATAAGTAAAATCTAATTTCGCCGGAAAAGATGAAAGAGATCATTTAGTTGCTTCCCACGTTGCACTCTCAAACAACTAGTAAAAAATAAAAACGGTGCCTAAGCCTTTGCGTCGATTTGTGAGAACGTTGAATTTCAATACTTTACGGCATATTACTAATTATTACAATATTCCTTTTTCTTTGAATTAGGATCATTTAGAAAACTTAAGAAGAACCAAGTATTTAAAAAATATAAGTCTGTAATTTTGATTTCATTCAATTGATATAAATAACAAATATTGAAAACACAAATTTCGTTATGTCTAATGGCCGATTTGAATATTTCTTGAAGCTTTTTGGCTTATTCCCTTTTCCAGTGTGCACTTAGTAATGACTTTGGAAATTATAAAGATACCATTCTGTTATTTGACATGGATGGTGTTCGTTTTTCCTCTCTAACCGAAGAAAAGGGTCTTCATAATTGAGATTTGATGAAAAATGCTTGTTTTTATTTGTGTGTAGAATACTTGATAATATTTTCATATAGTTTAGCCTTAGTCCTCTAAAAGAAATGCCCCAATATACTCACAAGCTACAAAATGTGTGAAGCAATGGGGACAGTTTAATGGACTCGCTAGTTATTTAGATTTTTTTATTCCCAATTTTTCACAAAAATGGCACCACTCTACCGATTAACAAAAAAGCACATCAAGTGGGCCATGAGTGGGCAAAAGAGCTTATAATTACCTTAGTACAGAACTCAAACTTTATGTCTAATTCTAATCCAATCTACTAATTGAAATCCATACTGGTGCTAATTTTCTCGGTTTTGGCGGCAATACTAGTTTAAATAAAAAATAATTGCAGCAAAGCAATTAAGTATATTAATACTAATATTAATTTCTATACATAAATAATAATTGAGTTGGAATCAAAATATCTTTTTTATGAATTGGAGACTCATTCTGTTGTACAGTTATAGTACTTAAGGTACATTAGACAATTTGTTTTATAGACAATTTAGTGTGGTCACTGGTCTTAATGCATTTAGAACAATAACAACCAAAAAGGAATTGACATGATGTGTACACACGAGGTAGTCTTTTCGCAAAACTTGTATTTTGACATTAAATATCAATTAACATTAACAATCGATTTATTTTATTGTTATTGTAGAATTTTAAAGAGCTTCCAAGTTTTAGAGTCCTTTATTAATAAAAAAGAGCAAGACAGCAAATGCGTAAAATAAAATAACATCTTGTTTGTTAAGGTTCTCGATAATAAAGGTAAATAATTATACAATATGCTGTGTGTGAATCTACATATGTAAATGTCAACATCCCCTGTGAGATGCTGGTTGGGACCGGACTTTACGAAAAAACTAGACAAAAATTAGAAAAATAAAAAAAAGCTTTAGAATATTTTCCAATAATTGGCCAGTTAAGCCAAAAGTCAAACTCAAAAGATAAAAAGCAAATTGACAACCATGAGATTGAAAAAACAATAGTCCTTTTTACCCAACAAACGTCGAGATGTTTCAATCTAACGGCTACATAGTACCAAAAATATTACGCATATATTTTTAGAAAATTTGTCATTTTCCATTTCTTTCCTTTTAAGATATGAAATATTTAAAATAATTATTGGATGCATAAATGTTATGTTAAGTTTATAATCCGTCTTTTTGTTTGTCGGCCGTTTTTCTCAGGTCAATCTTGAAAACGGCTGGACTGATTTTGACGATTTCAATGAGAGACAGATGATGTAAAACGTAACTTAGGCTAATTTTATTTTTGAAATTATCATTTATTTCTGTTATGTATATATAATACGTATATTATAGGTTTATTAAATAGGTTTCACATGAAAAGTAATAAAGTATTGTTTCCATCACTGATTATTTATATCATATCAGCCTGAAGGTATGTAAACAGACCGAGTTATTATTACTAACATAATATTGTACGTCTTTTATGTATTGTTTTATAAACTTAATTCATGGAATAACATTACAATTTAAATATTTATGGAACTATTGTATTGCTATTAGTTTATCTTGAATAAAGAACATTTATGATGATAATAAAGTGTGATCATATTTATATTAGTTTAAGTGGTTTATATGTAGAAAGTGACAGGCTAATTTTAAAATTTTGAAGGCTACGTAAATGCGATTATTGATTTTTTATTTTATTATGTTGGTACACTCGTCTCGAAAATATATTTACAGTTTCTGCTATATAGAATGTGTGGTTTGGTTGTGAGAGGAAGAAAAGTTAGACGCGTTTTTTTCAAACTGTCAAACTAATTCTGTCAAACTGTCAAACTATTTCTAACTGTTGAAAAAATTTAATGAATGAATGTGCATAAAATTTTTGTGTGAAAAATGGAATTCATTTCTCGAAGCAATTGAAACGTTGACACTGACATACGAGGAGTGTAATAATGTTTACAACTAGTACAAAGTCTTTGCAGAAGGTCGAGAAGATATAAATAACTTTTTTTGCCTGGATGCCTCAGCACATCAACAAATAGTGAATATGTTGAGAAAGTGAAAAAAATTGTTATGGAAAATCATAAAAAGGTTACAAAGGATTTCGACATATCCGTTGGTTGAAGCCATGCAATTTGTTGGAAAATATGGGTTATGGATAATTATTTGCGAAATATATTTTTTTGCCAAAATAACACCTTAGTTACGCTTCAACCATCATATCTACCAGTTTTGGCCTCATGTAACTTTTTTCTATATTCAAGATTGAAGAGATCCGTGAAAGGATGGCGTTATGCGACGATTGATATACAAATTGAGAATGGCTGAGACATCTCCAAATCATAACAGCAAAATTTCTTAGGGGCAAAAAAACGCAGGTAAAGGTGGATGATACTGGATTCATGGATGGATTGAGTATAATTGTACCCTCAAATCAGAAGAAATAAAAAATCCTTGTCAGATAAATAGAGGCAAAAAAGGTTCTACGTGAGATATAATATATGTAATAAATATTTTAAAATCTACATATATGTTAAAATCTTATGCAAAGTGTAAATGATAACGATTAAGTACATAACTTTACAAAAATCTGCAATTCATGCAATGAAACGTAATCAATCCATTATTATTTACTTAGTTTTTAACTTAGTATCACCTTCAGAAATTATAAACACAAAGGAAACAGATGAAGATAACGATAAAAAACCTGACAGTCACTCGTCCTGACTTAATCAGAGTAATGTTGATTTTTTTCTTGTCGTATAAAATTCGTTACTAAAACAACAAAACTTTTTGATCTTTCCGAGACAAGTTTTCTTTAGTAAATTAATTGTTACTCGAGGGCAAGTGACGAGTTACTTCTGTGTATATTATCGTATTGTAATTTTATTAATTTTAATTAAAGTATTTTAATATCAGTTTTATTTGATATTTTTTTCGTGTTTTTAATATGTTTATAATATCAATAGCTTGTTGTGATATATAATACGTTGGATTTCTCAAAAGGAATTTTCACTCGAGATATCCTTTCAGAAAAATCTTTGAAACATGATATCTGTAAAACGCCCTCGATAATCTGTTTGTTATTTATCTTAACACGAAGTTCTTCGAAAAGAGAGTTGTCACATTTAATAACATCGTTGTCAAAAAAATAAAAGATTGCAAATTTTATGATTAATAAATCGTAAGATTGAGGTCACTTTTACAAAACTGTGTAAATATATTTAGGAATTTTAGAAATGTTGCATAAACCGATCGATGAGATAAATTATTATTATTGCTGTTTTAGTGTCTGTCGATCCTATTTCATCTGACCTTATTTTGCTTATTTCCTTCAATATTTTCAATGAATTTATTACTTTATTTTTTGCGATAAAATATCAACTATAAGTCAATATTTATATTTTTTGGGAGAGAGAGTTTAAATAGCTTATGTTAATTCAATTTAGATTTTTTATTAAATTACATCGCTTTTTTTATTAAAGAAGCATGGAGCAAAGATTGAGTAATATGAAAAAACGCACCTAATTGGAAGAATGTACTTACTAGAACTGAAGTATGTTTTAAAGGGTGTATAACATATAGAACAAAGTGATAAGAGTGAGCGAAAATTGTTATTTACTTGGAGTACGGAATTTCTTAGCTTATCTTAGAGAGAGGAATCTCAAATAAATTCTGGAACTCTATAAAGATACACAAAAGATCTAGTGGTTGGTAGTACGTGACAAAGACAAAGAATTTTTGTATTTTCTTTCTTATTAAAGAGTATTATTCATAAAGACTTTATTTAATTTCAATTAAAAAAACTATTTATTCTTGATAAATATTAGCTCTTTTTATTTAACCTATTTTTAAGTTACCTTTGTAACATACATGTACATTACATAATGTGTAATATTATAAATTGTTCATTATGTTTTTGCCAAGTTAATTTGATATTTCGAATATTCAATAAAGTTCACTGTGTCCTTTGATCGTGAAAATGGAAGTGCATGTCTGTTGGTGCCAACTGTAGTGTTTGTTGGTTGTGGCTAACAGTAATCCCCGATTAAAGATCACTGTGCTCATCGACTAGTGTAGTTAGATTAATAGCAACTGTGCTCCCCGATAATGTCGTTGGTTGTAGTTAAATATATGTAGTTACCAATAATATTGTTGATCGCAGCCAACAGTATTCATTCATTATCGTTTTGGTCATAGCCAACTGCACTGATCGGTTATTTTACTGGCTGTATCCAACTGAACTCACTGGTTGTGTTGTTAGGCATAGCCAACTCTTTTCATATACTATGTAGGTAAACTCTTCGTTTAGTAGTTGAAAGTAACATACATACATACATTTTTGGTTTTTTTTTGGAAGCATGAAAACAAGTACGTAAATATTATACATGAACGCGATGTGTTTATTGAACTATTGCTATTCATTGCAATTCCTCTCAGCCTCAACGGCGGACGTCATCCGATGAGAATGTTAATTAACTAATTTGGTATTAGCCGCTATAGATGATCAAAACCAGCAACGGCTCAGTGAGCAATTCGGATATGTTTATCCTATGGAAGAGATTGTCCAAATCGAATATACAAATCAGATAATTATTATCCTAACTATAGCATATCAGGGGAACTTGATCTGAGGAGGGTGGGTGCAATTCGTCCGCATCACAAAAGTAAGTTAGTTAGGTAGGTTGCATGAAACACGTAATGTTCCGTCTTTTACAGGTATTATCGAAGTGTAATTGCTTCTGGCATTACCTGCATAAGAATGGAAGGTGAGATGAGACTTCTACAGCCACTCTCGCAGGGGAGCCGAATGATTAGGCTCATCGCGCTGGAGGTGTATGTGACGTGGGAACGGAAAGGCCTGTGAAAGGTCTGTGTTCGTAAGTATATTCTCACTATTGAGAGTCATGCTATAGATGTTAAATAGCGGCACCATTTGGGTCTAGATGGCCATTCTGCTAACTAGTCGTTATCCCGAAGAAAGTCTCATATGTGATCAGGAAGACTACTTCATTTACTGAACAGGTCTCTAGGTTCTAAATTACTAAAATATGAACACGTATAGCTAATAATCTACGTCTGTAAATTATTGTTTTACTCCAAACTTCTTTTCGTGAAGGTATGATAAAAGTCCTCTCGATACTTTAAGAAAAAATCCTTAGTTCTGTTTATTCCTTTTTTATATAAATGGTAAATGGGAAATAAATAGTTATATACCATAACATATTAGTTATAAAAGAACTTCAACTTAATCTAACTTAAAATAGAACCTCCGAATTGTTGTGGAGCTATTTTGATTGATCAAATAATGATTTGATTTTGGCCCATTTATAGGTGATAATATGACAAGGCTTTTCAGATTATTATAAAATAATATACACAGTGAACAATGAATTCTGTATAAAAAATATGAAATAGGAAAGTGTATTTCTGAATAGAAACTAAAACAAACTGTTGAAACTACGCGAAATGAAAAACTGGAATCATCATTAAAAATTCTAGGGGTTTAAAATGGACTGGAAGCAGTTTAACTTCGTCAAAAAATTTATAACTCGTAGCGACTGTAATTATAAAGTTATGGCAGCTGTATACATCGACTCATTTCAGCTTTGTTTTTAAACTGCGCTATGATAAGAACTATACCAATTTGTTAGACCTGAAAATTACCCCATAAAGTAAAAGATTCCTTAAATAAGATTCTTCTTAGGGTAGCGATATTCATGATATGTTTGAATTTGTGTAACCAAACTGTTTTGAATGTAAAGTTGAATATATGTAAATCGTAACTCTATCAAACAAACACAGAACTAATATCTAGTTATTATATACTAATAATACATAAATATAACGATATTTTTAATGACATTTTGTTTCTAAGTAATAAATATAACACGTAACATAACAGAGACTTGAGAGAGATTCACCGTGCGGGTGACGGATCCATCTCGTTGAAGGGAGAAGACTTTTACAGTGCTTGGGACTTGCGACCTAGGTAGAGGTTTAAGTCTACTTTATCTATCTACATAAAAGAAAAGAAAAGAAAAGTTTTTGATTTGTGTTGTTTTAACCTGAGATTACTTGTAGTTCAGTTTAATTGGGTGTCGTAATATTGGAAGTATTTACAGTTTTAATAAAGTTGTGTATAGCATTCCAACGTATAGGACACATCATTGAAAAGTTTATTGCACTTTAAAACTATATTAAGTGATATAAATCTACTTCAATATTGCGGTAATATGTAATAGATATAAGTGAAAAAATATACATGTTATACATTTTTCAGTAAACATAAATTATGACGCAAACATATAAATGTAAACCACATCTGTAATAATTAGTGAATCAAAATGTGATTTAAATATCATTATAACATTTAAACAACTTTTTTTAAAATTAAGTTCGTCTTGTCGTTTATCGGATTTTTCTTTTGGTACGACTTATCCTATACATACAGACTTTAAAAGATCTAAGTATGTAATACACAGAGGCTAATATTTTTTTCCTTGATTCTTGAAATTCTAAGTAATTGGTACTAAGATATCTGAATATTTTTGTTCACGTCTATTGATTAAATTAACCATTGCAAAAACGTATCGTTACTTATAAGTTGATTTTACCAGTTTTGTGCTCTCTCCATTTCACATGAGGAACATATGTACTATAATATACTTATTATCGCTAAAATTGACAGATGAGTAACTGAACTGAAATAGAATTTGTTTAAATGAGCTTACGTACATAAAGTTTACAATAATTTTAATATTAGAGACGCATAATATGATTTTTAGAATAATACGATATAGATTCTTACTACCACTTTACTCTCGTAATGAATGTTAACCAAAGTAGCGACATATAAAGTATTGAGTTTCATAAAAAAAACAACTCATTATTACGAAAATATAATAATAAACAAATATAGGTGATCCGCTTTTCTTTTGATGTTTAAAATGATTTGTTAGCATAAGGTTCCTTGACAAGATAACTTACAGATTAAACTCAACAAATCAATAGTCCCATATTAAAGATAATTTGACCCTCTTTGACCGGATAAGCTAAGTTAAACTTTAGCCTCATTCGGTTTCAAGACTCAGTGGAAATTTAGATTTTGAATACCACATCGACCGCTCTTTGATTTATTTTGTTAACAATTTCCTTTCCATAATCCACTACGACAGTATGTTAAAAATATGGGAGTAGGTAAAAATATTTGTGTACAAATAAAATCATCGTAAGTTGACATATTATATATTTTTTGAAAAATAGATAATGCAACTGAGAATTTGGATATAAAGTATGTAGTAGAATATTTTGTTAGACCTACTCTTAGAACAGTATAAATATGTTTTATAGTTATGCCTCGTATAATCATTAATTCTACTGAATGGAGCATTTCTGAAAACACACATGATATACTTAATTGGTTTTTTCCCCTTTATTAACTTTTTTTGTTTATTTTTCTTTCATTTTTATGAGGAAGTATTGCTACATTATATCCAAAGATAAGTTAAGATAAAGTGAAAGACTCTTTGCAGATCAACCAAGGCCAATACAGCGATGACAATGCTTGTATAGTATTTATATTGTCATTTATATTTAGATGTGATTTTAACCATCGAACTGAATAAATATTGTACTCTAAAAGGAGGATATGAAATTACAATTTATTGTTGCCTGTCATGTGTACGTCCAATATCACATCAACGTAACTATTTTAAGATTCAATTGAAAGACCAAAATTTGAACAATTTTCTTTATATAAATATTATCAATTTAATGCTTACAATCATAAAAGTTTTGTTCGGGAAAAGAATTTAAACAAAACCATTCTTTTTTTCTATCTACATATATCAAAACTATCGTAGGTAAACTAAACATATTTCAATGACTCAATACCTAATCATTACAATATTTTTCTCTTTTCTACTTCCAAAAATTAGTTCCAGTGCCCTCAATAAAATGATCTTCGTACCCAGAGCATACATACAACTAACCCCCTCATAGCATACCTTTATACTGTCTATGCTATGCTGGCGTGTGTTGTTTGAATCTTTAAAAATAAGAAGAATAATTAAAGAGAGATTATAAAGTGCCACATTAAAATATGTGAGGTGATTTTAAATATACTTCTGTCACAAATAAAAAATCAGCTAGCAGTAAGTCGAGGGAAACCTGGGCAGCTGATGCCTTTTGAATAGTCAGTAAATGTTTCTGAACTTCGAATTATCGGTTGACGATTTTTCCACCGAGATATAGCTAGCTGAGTCATAGATTTATCAATACATATAAGCTAACATCAGGTAAAATCTTATTGAACAGGATACCACTGTAAGTGAAGATTTTTTTCTATGATCTAGACATCAGCTTACATACAATGCACCATGTTATTGCCAGCTGATTTTTTTTTGTTAAGATAAGAGTTATCTATAACTTGCAAAATTATTATCCGAGAGGAAGTGGGTGAATGCATTTTTTTACTAGTACACACATTTTTATTCTAAACATGTTAACGACACATTTTACATCTCATAAGAAACGAATGATTATACTAGTAACCATTCTAAATGATTGGTTTTGAAAACTACTATTTGAAAATGTTTGGTCTATGGATGAGATTTTTTCTTAGGGCCCAATATTTTTAGATTCTATTATTTTATAAACGCGATGTTTTACTATAACTACAGTTCACTGTGTTTTTGTGGTGAAACCGGAGGAGAAATAGGAAACATGTAATATGAATCATAGATTTCATCCCAAAAGCTACATCTCTCTTTTAATAATTGTCCTCTAAGTTCCAAATCTTTCTTAAGAGCCATATAATGAGACTCATTAAGGTCTACAGGTTTCCACTCAGGTGCTCCTGAAGCTGTAGGCTTTCTGCAAATGAAACCAAAATTATTTTTTAAACTTGCTTTGTCAAAAAATCTTTCCTTCTCTAAGGACCTTTTTCCTTTCAAACTATATTTTATTATAAAATTTGACTATAGCAAAAGAATATAGATATAAACAAATTTATAAAATAATATACATAACTCTTGTAAAACTTACCCATTTTTTATGAAATTTCCCCAGAGATCCCTCATAATACGCTTCATGTTAAGTAAATCATTGTTATGATACTCTATGTTTGAATAACTGTATATATCAATCAGTGCGTCAGTTTGCGCACAATGAGTTGCTCCCCGAACATTAGTATGTGGTACAACGCTACTGTATTCGTCCGTGTATGAATATTCGTACAAAAATATTTCTTTATGTCCTGCTTTAACTAAATGATGCACGTTTCTCAAAGTAGGACAAGCGAATAATGTATCTGATCTATAATCAACATATTGTATAATAGTATCATCGTCAATCTTTTTATCACCAAAATAAAATTCTTTAATTTTGTTTGCTACTACAATTTTGTCTTGTTTGCTTTCAAATTTTAAGTCAGCCGGTAAATAGTCTGCAAAATTGTTATTTATTTCATTTTTCCATACATCAAAGTATTCTATAAACACCAAGCCCTCCATATTAGCAAAGCCATACAACATAGGCACTTTGGGAAAGGCCCCCCGTTTTAAAATATTAACTGGAGCCTCCTCAAGAAACATTTCTTGTCCATTATCCCTCTCCACGCAAGGGACGAAAAGAAATGTCATATCCTTTCTTATCGATATGATTGCTGATTGTAAAACTTCATATGATACTTTTTTGAAACTATTTTCCATTTCTAATATATCGTCAACATTTTCGATCTCTATGCGCTTGGCATATTCTTTTGCATTCTGTATAGGATCAACTTGTATACTGAAAATAGAAGTACTTGCACCACTCTCCGGTATAACCTTATGAAACAGTCCCTTAGCCATTTTTGACAACATTAAAAGATCTACTGATACTGACCCTGCACTGTATCCAGCTATTGTTACGTCATCTGGGTTACCTCCAAGGAATGCTATATTTTTATTTACCCATCGCAGCAGTGCAACTTGATCTTTCATACCAGCATTACCGGGAACGTCTTCAGTGCCTAAGCATAGGAACCCGTGTGCTCCTAATCTGTAATTAAATGACACGAGTATAACATTTTGGCTGCTAACTAATTTCGTCGGTGTAAATAGTTTTCCGAATCCGAATACAAAGGCACCACCGTGTACGTAGACAACGACTGAAAGGTTTTTTTTCTCTGTCTTTGGAACATAAATGTTTGCAATCAAACAATTTTCCTTCATGACCTTTGACTCCAACATTCCTAAAACGTTTGTTTGAGGACATATGATTCGATCATCTACGGCTTCAAACGTATTTGCCCAGAATGGTGGAGGCAATGGGGCCTGTAATAATATTAATACGAAGATAATATTAGTAAAAATACAATTATTATTATAGTATTTTTTTCACAAGGTATATATATATATATATATATATATAATATGTTTCTTTTTTTAATACATTCCTATACAAATATTCTCCTAAAAATCTAATTTACACAAGAGCGCTACAAATTATTTCGACCATCATTAATTCCAAATTTTGATATGCATATAATGTCTGCAGTAAATTTATTTATTATTAACTATCATTTTCCGTAAATCTTATCTGTAGCTAAGTTACTAGTGGATAAGATCTTTGTCTCCAGACTAGATAGTCTACGCTAGGTCTCGGTCTAGACTCTAGATTCTAATCTAAATGGTTTTTAGTCAAGGTCTTCATGAATTGTGATTTTTTTAGATATTTTAAAACGTTTTTTAAAACGTTTCTGTTTGTTTTTAACTTCTATATGTAAGTAATATATAATTTTACTTTGCTAAATGAAAAAAGCAAAAAGTTTTTCTCTCGTTCACCTTAAACCTTTGTGCGCCAGTGGGTGCTGTAGCGTATGGTATTCCAAGGAACACGAACACATCCTCTTTCTGATCCTTATATCCTCGAACTAAACCAGAGTTAGTTTGAACCAATAGTGATTCTCTTTCCTCGGTGCCTTCTGACAAAACTTGTGTAAGGCATATCGATATTAAAATACACAATCTCATTATTCTATTTAAACACTATCCTCTCCTTTTAAAAACTGGTCAACAATTGATTTTATTATCGACCAATTCTAACTAACTATCCTCTCCTTTGAAAAACTAGTCCGTTATTGATTTTCTTAGTGACTAATTCAAGTTGAAGAGAAACTATCTTTATATCAGCAGAATATTGATAAGACTATCTGAACTAAAATAAACATAAATAAAATTAATTTATACAATGAAGATTGTTCAAATCTGATGACGTTTGAAAATCACAGTCAGTAATTGAAATACTTGAGGAGTAAGAATAATTAATTTTTTTTTTGCGTTTACAATTAATAGAAATTGTAATGATATCATTGGAATTCATACTTTACAAAATGATTTTTTAAGGTTTTGTCATATATTTTGTTTTAAGGGATAATTATTATTTACATAATTTATATGTAGCTTTTGTAAATGGTAGAGAAGGCTTCATAGAATGTCTTTTTTTTAGTTTCTTTTCATAAAATATTATTTATTCAATAATCACATTAATCGATTGCCGTATTGTATTTGAAACCACTGTTATTGAATTAATTGTTTTTTTTAATAATTCATACATTTTTAATAAGATATGCTACTTAATAAATATAAAATATTTCATCAGATACACATACCAGTCTTACTAGTGCTATTGTGACGTGAAGTTAAATCATTTGTACTTATCATAAGAAAGTATTATATTCATACAGTTATTTAAAATAATCTTAAAGGATGGAGTTTTAAAAAATGAACATTGAAATTACGTATACTCAACTATAATGACAGTTCAAAAACAATACTTTTTTCATTTTTCTTTTTTTCATTTTCAATAACGAACGCATTTCACCTGTAAAATTTATGTGTATTATATGTAATAAATTATCACTTCATCCAATTACGTAAATCTTATCTTCCCAAAAAATTAAGAATACTTTCTTATCTAAAAAAGTACACAGGAACTGAAGGGTGAAGCAGTCATAGGTTTTTATGAGTCTTTGAAAAACGTGAAATTCTATACATACTCGTAAGATAAACTCGAATCTTCTAATAAATTTGAAGACTCTTCCGATATATTTTTTAATATCGCTTCAAACACATTATTAGTTGTTTCTCATGTGTTATCCAAAGAAAAATATAATAAAGAAGTCTATTAGAAACAAAATACTTTAGTTAAATAAATACAAGAAACAGAAAGTCTAATATACGAATAAATTAATTGATCCTAGTCACTCATGAAATAATTTGGGAAAAAATAGTATTTGATGAGCATTAAGATTCACAACTTAATATGTTTGATTCCTAGACGGCAGAACTATTAAAGGTACATCTCCTTCCATATTTATCCCTAAATTAGGAAAGAAAATAAAAATTTACTATTTAGTATGCAGAACGATTTCAACAAAACTTTTAGCTATAATAGAAAATAATATACGAAATATTATGACATTATTTTTATGAGAGACTTCTGGGTCTATAAAAGAATCGTTGCAGAAACATTCTTTTTTTAATAAAATAAAATTATATGTAATAGCAATTGATTCTTCTTTAATCATAGCTAAAAAAATGGTTAAATAATTTAAGTCTTCTATTCTCATAGTTACTTCTCAGCAACGTACTATTATGGTGTAACTTGTGCTATAAATATATATATTGCACAAGTAGAAGTGCACAATCTAGATGACATCTGTAGATCAATTGTTGTTAATGACGGGTTCTTACGCATACAAACGCCGAAAGTCAAGATTGTTATAGAAAAGATGTCATACAAAGAGATCAAACTCAACAAAACCACAGAACAATCCCGTCCCATCTTAGAGATAATACTCGTATTATGCTTTAAGACAGTGCAAAAATAGAACTTTGAATGTTAAATAGATAGTGAAACGGATCTAAATCATTTCAATATTTATATACAACAGAAACATATAGTTCGTCAGGCTTTCCTAAGTATTTCGTCAGTAAAATGGATCTGAATTGTCAGTGTTATTAAGTTGTATATATTATCTATCGCAGCCTCTGATACTAAGCTTGTTTGTGCAATATTTCTTATTGGAATCGGCTTCACTTCATATTTAGTGTCTTACAAACATAATAGAACTGATCATGTTGTGATTATAATCAAACGTACCGACGTGTAGACGTTTTTGGTTACAAAATTAATGAAATGAATTAATTACTGAAATATATAAAATATTGTTATACATATACATTTACTCTAACTTTATAATCACTTAATCAATTTTTAAACAAATTTAATCTATCAAAAAAAATGTGAAAAAGTATAAATATTTTGAAAATGCGATTTATTTCAAGAAAAATAAGGTTTACTTTGCATCGTAGGGATTAGTTTTTCAACCGATTTGTCTAGGACTACGATGTTGTCCGTTCTAAATGCAACACATTTGAAAAATTGCATTTTGGTTGTTTTTACGGCCCCCTGATGACGTTTGTATTTACCTGGTGATGTTTTGTATTAACTGTTATCACTATTCCGATTAAATAGAATTGTTTTTTTATATATTTATAATTTATGACAATGAAACATTTGCGGTAAAAATCTTACCAATTTGTCAATAAAAGATTGAACACTTACAGTTAAGAGATACTGACTTTTTTTACGCTTCAATTGAAAGATGAAACTTAGAACACAAAGAACTATATATACCGTGCTATTTTAAATTTTACGATCTTCCAAAGAGAGTGTTTAAGATTGTAACGTTAGTGCTAGATGCTTGACAATGTAACACTCACATTCACTGTTTTTGTATAACGATAAAAGATTTTTTATAATTTTGATATCTTTAACAGAATAACCAGAAGCAGCTTGTTTTATGATGGCCATATTAAATAATCTTGTTGTGATATATTTAAATTACACACTAATACGTACTTTATCTTTTAACAACGTATTTATTAATATGAAATAATGCTGCATGTTTTGATTGTGTATCTGTACTCTTTTTATATAAAGACATACTATTTACAATTACAAGGGCTCTTATAAAAAATTTCGAATAGCTTACAAAAATAGACGTTAGGAAAATCAACTTCGCATTGTATATGTAACAAAACACTTCTTGGTTTGATAACGAAGTTTGCAATTAAAGAATTTTTTATTTTTATTCCTTTTTAATATTTTTATCATTTTTTTTGTCTTAATAAAGATATTGTGTGTCCTCCCCATGTGACTTGAACAACGTACTACTTACGTCCTTGTACGTATTATAACTGCTGAATAAATGAACTGAAATAAAAATAAGATGATATGTATTAAATTTACCGTAATTATAATGTCAGTTAGTTAGTAATTATAATACTTCATCCAAAACTCTTTTAGTGTAATACGATGAAGATCCTTACAACCGCTTCGCTCTCCTTATCGAAGTTAGCGAAAATAGCTAGGTATATATAAAATATTGAGTTTCATTAAAATAAACTATATAAATTTTAATAAATAAATTTAAGGAATGAAAGGATGACAAAAAAGAAAACACAGAAATATAAATAAATATATGATTTTTTTTTGCCTACCAGAGCCCACTGCTGAGCAAGGCCTCTTTCTCTCATGGAGAAGGTTTGAGCGTTAATAACCACGCTTGCTTAAGACGGGTTGGTGATTTCGAACTAATAATTTTTTTGAAATTATAAGTCCAGGTTCCCTCACGATGTTTTCCTTCACCGTCTGTCAGTGGTGTCTTAATACTCTTAGAAAGTACATATGACTCGGAAAAAGTCACATCGGTACTTGTCTGGACCAGCATCGAACCCGCGCCCTCGGCAACGAGAGGCGGGCCCTTTAACCACTAGGCCACCACTGACTTCATATATATTCCCATATATATAATCCCATATATGGAAATATAAGAATACGAAAATATAAAAAATAAAAAATTATATGTGATCTGTTTTTCGTTTGACGTTTAAAACTATTCGTGAGCATATTATATGTACAATGGAAACATTGTCGTTAAATCAACATCACAAAGTTACCATGACAAGATTACTTAAAGATTAAACTCAACAAATCAATAGTCCCATATTAAAGATAATATGGGACCTCAGTGACCGGATAAGCTAAGTTAAACTTTAACCTCATTCGGTTTCAAGACTCCGTGGAAATATGTATAATTAATAATTAAATAAATCCCAGAAGTATAAGTACACATGCATTGAAATATATTCTTTAATAATTAATCTATAAATATTGATTATATATAAAAAATATAAATAACTTGAAGGTAGTATGAATAATTCAATGTTATTAATAAAAGATTTTTCTATATCTACTACTTATTGCTTCTCTTCAGAAACTTCAGTGTATCTAATTACCTATATCTGTTATTTCAAGGACACTTTTAATTTTAAACTATATGATTTGGATGGGACTTACATTTTTTGTATAGGTTTCTCACAAAAATCTACGATGAAAGTCCGCTAGTATTGTGCTTAATGAACTACCTCGAACGTTTTTTTTATTTTCTTACATGACTTGGATGATTGATATGCAGAAAATACTTTAACAATCAAGGAATATAAAATCAAGAATCATAATACCAATGAACACATTATAAAAGTATTATTAATATACCATTGAGTAAATAATCGTTTCAATGAAATGACTCCTGATAAAAAATAACAAAAAGAAACTAATGAGAATAGTGGTGCGATTTTGCTATTTATCAACTTTAGAAATATGCAATGAGAAGTTATTGGTTGGTACAGAACATTTTCTGGTCGATACCATATTTTGTTTTGTCAAATAAATATCTTTTTGACATGAGACTTAATTTTTTTTTAAATTCCACATCCCACTGTGTTCGTGCGTTTAGAATTTGTCAACATGAATTGCTTTATAAACAGATACAAGTTAAAGTCATCCAAAGTTTACACAATTTATTTTAAAAAGAAAATTAAATACAGCAACTAAGTATTTGCTTCACAATTCATACTTTTAAGTATCATCCAACAGACAGTATTGGTTCCGTAGACAGTTAATAAATTTGATGACAACTGTACAAGCTTTAGATGTTCATGTTTTTCCTTTCTCAATGAAAGATGATCTTGGTATGTCAATAAAATATGGTGTAGAATATTTTATTCGATTTTAATCTAACTTTAAGTCTATAAAGACATTTGTAACTATCCCTCGAATATTTTTCTTTCATGAATAATTTGGGTAATATTTGTGTATTTCTTAAAAAGAAATAATACGTTTAATATCGAATGAAATAACGCGTTTTGTTATAAAAATCACTAATTCTATTGAATGGAGCTAATCAAAACAATGTTTGAAAACAAAAATGATATTTCTTAATGAGATTTTTTGCATTTATTACCAATTAATTTTTCTCTTATTTTAAAATATGAGGAAGAGTAATAAAGTAAATATGTACGTTTGTCGGTAACGCTTTGATTTTTAAATCTAAACATCTGTTAAAGAAAAGCCGGCTTAATTAATGAATTATTATTTCTCTCTGGTAATTAAAAATACTCAGCATTTGTTTATTTTTAATAACGCACTCAAAAAAATGTAAACATAAATAACACAAAAGGGATTATTTTATACATTTACTTTACTTAAACCTTAAAAGAAATTGAATCCAATGTTCGGTTTTACTTAAATTTTAGTTTTGCACACAAAGTTTGTTTCCGTACGATATTATTACTTTAATACATAGAAATCTTTAAAATCGGTCAAATATGTAACAGTTACCTTATGGCATTCGCCTTTTTTGGCAAAAATTATAAAAAATATAATAATTTATACAAATAAAAACAATTAATAAATTTTTTTAGTCTTGTATTAATAAGGATTATGGTTTCCTGTTTAATTTCTTTGTCTGTAAAAGATCATAAAGATCACAATGGATTTTAAGAATATTAAAGGCAGGAAAATGAGACAAAAAAAAAGGATTAGAGGGTCACTTAAGTCTAATATTTATATTTTATAGGAATTGTCTATTCGAATGACCTTGACTGGATTCTCGGGTATCGCACGTGAAGTCAAAGATATCATCGCAATATTTGTTTTAAATGTTTACTACATTTCATATAATTTATAAATTACAATAGGCCGTATGAATGTGGTATTAAAATAAAATGGTAAACACATTTTCTGCCATATTTGTTAGGAAGAAGAAATAAAAAAATGTTTCTTTTTTATTATGTGATCCACTTAATAAAGATAAGTGAAAATAAAATGAAAGACTCTTGGCAGAGCTACCTAGGCCAATACCAGTATTATACTCTCACTTACATCTAGATGTGATTTTAAACATCGACCTAAATAAATATATTTCTCTAAAAGGAGGACAAAAAATTAAATTTATTGTTGCCTGTCATGTGTACGATTGATATCACATTAACAAAACTACTTTAAGATTCAGTTAAAACACTTAAAATTTTATAATTTTTCTTATATAAATATTATCAATTTAATGCCTTCGATCAAAATGCTTTTATTTTAAAAGAATTTTAAGTCACATCAACAACAATGTTATCAAAGACTGATTAAGTATTGAGATATCTAAGTCTGATTAGAATTGAGTCATCAAAATATTTTTAGGCTGGATAAATGAATATGATGATATGTGTCATATTAATTATCTTCGTGTTATAATAATTATTTTGATAAATTAATCAGTGGGTTTTTCTTATCAATCCAATACTATTTATTATATTTTTAACGCATTAATCAAAAATGATTGATTCCAAGTTAAATATAATGCAAATTGTAAAGTAACTTGCTCTTTTTGGCCAAAATTTAAGCAATAATAATATTTTTTTAACGTTTCTTACCTAAATTTATAATAGGTATCAGAACTGTATTACCTTCTTCATAATAATTCTGTCAATTTTGGGATTATATTAAGAAACCATTACTGTATATGCTTGTAGCAAAGGTATAGAATTTATTTATGTTATTCAACAAATTAATATAGGTAATCATAGTTAATTAATAAATAATCGTTCGTCTTGTCAGTTTTATTGTTATTAACTGATAATATAATCTTTTTTATAGTCTTTAGAACATGTATCATGAAAACATGATTCATACAAATTAAATTAAAAATCAGTAAGTTTTTCAATTTTACCTACTTCAATTCAATTCGTGTGTCTCATCGGAACGTGCAGTAAAATATTTAAATCCTTAATAGAATGAATGAGAGTCACGTTTACTTTACATAAACTTCATTTTTTCAGGAGGTTAACTACACAGTTTTTATCTTAACATGTTAACTATACATTTTACATCTAATAAAAACAAATTAACTAGTAAAAACTCTAAATAATTTTGGTCACTTGGAAAAAATTACTAGTTGAAAAAAAATTTGCAATTAATGAGCTGTTTTGTCAGGGCCCAATATTTTCAGTTTCAATTGATGTTTCTAGTATATTCTTAAAGGGGGGCATTACTCTTGTTCCTTTTTTTTTGTTTATTTCTATACTAAAAATATATCAGTTTACTCTTAACAATACAAACGTGAGTCCCAAATAAGGAATTATTATTTAAATGTCTGTATAGCAAAACTCTTTTGTATGACGAAGAATTGTACAATCCAAAAACGCCAATTAAAAGAATGATAGAGTATTTTGTGTTAGTGGTTTAATATTAATATTTTGTATAAGTCTAACTCGTTCAGAATACGTAATTTTGAACGGAAATTTTTGAACATTAAGAAGATATTCCAATAAATTGACAAAATTGTGCTGCAACGTTTTATGGGGGTATTTAATAAATAAGCTAATTAAGAACAGTTGTTATTTAACCAGAAGAAAGTTGTGTCTAAATTAAACCATTACAGATATAAATTTTTTAAATGCACATGTCTAAAGATCGAATAAAAATGCTGCTATTAGACAATCTTGTGACTAATTTTAGTCTCTGAATACCTTGGTGAACTCTCATAGGAAACCTAAAGATATAATCAATATAACAAAAAGTAAAAAATCCTGAGAGTTCACCAAAAGTTTTATGTATAATGGGTTTATAAAAAGTGGGCGTATTTTGAAGACCTAAACATGACTAGTCAAGAGGTTCTATCAGACAGTAACGAGGCAATTTATTTCTTCAAAAATACAATAAAAAGGAAATTTTCATACATCTTTACATCTGCCCGTATTGGATATGATTGGATCTGTTAGTTCAACGCTTTAGCATCTTTAATAGGACACTGAAGACCCGAGTCGTGATGACCGATGTAGTTAAAATGTAAAAGTATTCTAGTAAATACAGCTATTAGATTCAGTGAAAGTTAGAACCTCCAGGTCAAGTCACATCGCATTAGTAACACTTGAGCCAACCATGCTTTTTTTGAATTTTTCAAAACTATGTTTACTTAACCAACTATTTACTTTCATAATGGCTTCGTAATTGTACAAAGCTTATGCGTAAAAATCGGTTTAATCCTGTTTGAATATAAATACATACACAGTTATTATTATTATTAACTATATAATATAATAATAATAATAATAATATCTTTATTATTCAAAAAAACGTTAACATTAACTATAATTAACCTTTGGTCTCCACACTAGGTAAACCTGTGCCTTGGAGGCCATACATAAATTAACTATTGCAATGTTTTTTTATACTACCGCCATGTTAAGTGTATTGCTAAATATCAGATTTAAATTCCTCCCTCTCAGATTAATTGGTAGCTGGAATCCCGTAAGGAGATACGTCTAGTCATAGTTTTATTCTATCTGTTTTGCATAAATAAAATCTTCGTAAGATCGCTTTAACTTCTTTATTAACAGATGCTTTTATTATATTAACACAATATTTTACTGTAACTACAGTTCACTATGTTTTTGTGGTGAAGAAGAAGGAGCTATAGGAACCTTGTAATGTGAATCATAGATTTCATCCCAAAAGCCACATCTTTCTTTTAACAATGATCTTCTAAGTTCCAGATCTTTCTCGAGAGCCATATAATGAGACTCATTAAGATCTACAGGTTTCCACTCAGGCGCTCCTGAAGCTGTAGGCTTTCTGCAAAATAAACCAAAACTATTTTTAGAACTGCTAGTCAAAAAATCTGTCCTTTGATAAACAATGTTTTCCCCTCCACACAATGTTTTACTATAAAAGGATATAAATAAAATTTTAAAATAATACACTTAATGCATCTAAAACTTACCCATTTTTTATGAAATTTCCCCACAGATCCCTCATAATACGCTTCATGTTAAGTAAATCGTTGTTATGATATTCTATAATTGAATCACGGTTGAAAATATCAATCACTGCGTCAGTTTGCGCACAATGAGTTGCTCCCCGAACATTAGTATGTGGTACAACTCTACTGTATTCGTCCGTATATGAATATTCGTACAAAAATATTTCTTTATGTCCTGCTTTAACTAAATGATGCACGTTTCTCAAAGTAGGACAAGCGAATAATGTATCTGATCTATAATCAACATATTGTATAATAGTATCATCGTCAATCTTTTTATCACCAAAATAAAATTCTTTAATTTTGTTTGCAACTTCAGTTTTGTCTTGTTTGCTCTCAAATTTTAAGTCTGCCGGTAAATAGTCTGCAAAATTGTCATTTATTTCATTTTTCCATACATCAAAGTACTCTATGAACACCAAGCCCTCCATATTAGCAAAGCCATACAACATAGGTACTTTGGGAAAGTCCCCTCGTTTTAAAATATTAACAGGAGCCTCCTCAAGAAACATTTCTTGTCCATTATCCCTCTCCACACAAGGAACGTTAAGAAATGTTACATCCTTTCTTATCGCAAAGACTACTGATTGTAAAACTTCATATGACACTGTTTTGTAACTATTTTCCATTTCTAATATATAGTCAACATTTTTTATGTCTATAAGCTTGGCATATTCTTTTGCATACTGTATAGGATCAACTTGTATACCGAAAGGAGAAGTACTTGCACCACTCTCCGGAATAACCTTATGAAACAGTCCTTTAGCCATTTTCGACAACATTAAATGATCTACTGATGATGACCCTGCACTGTATCCAGCTATTGTGACGTCATTTGGGTTACCTCCAAAGAATGCAATATTTTTTTTTACCCATCGCAGCAGTGCCACTTGATCTTTCATACCAGCATTACCGGGAACGTCTTCAGTGCCTAAGCATAGGAACCCGTGTGCTCCTAATCTGTAGTTAAATGTCACTACAATAACATTTTGGCTGCTGACTAATTTCTTCGGTGAGGATAGTGATCCAAATCCGAATACAAAGGCACCACCGTGTACGTAGACAACGACTGAAAGGTTTTTTTTCTCTGTCTTTGGAACATAAACATTGGCAATCAGACAATTTTCCTGCATGATCTTTGACTCTAAAATGAATAAAACGTTTGATTGAGGACATATGATTCGATCATCTACGGCTTCAAACGTGTGCAACCAGGTCGGCGGAGGCAATGGGGCCTGAAATAATATTAAAATGAAAATAATATTCGTAAAAAAAATACCTGTATAAGTCGTGAAATAGTTATATCTCCCATAAAAATACCATCATATTTTTTTATCCTAAGCCATATATTTCAAAGGATTTTTGTTACATTGCTATATTAATACTTTGACGGTCAATATTTCAGAATATTACCTATGATAAATTAAGAGATACTTCAGGTAAATTTCGCCTAATAAATCCATTTACACAAGTGCACTAAAAGTTATTTTGACCATCATTTACTTCTATTTTCCGTTAATTTAACTGTAGCTTAGTTTCTAATGAACATGATGTTTCTGTACAATCTAAGTGATGTTGCATTAATATTTTTAATAGTATTCTAAGGTCATTATGAAACAAGAGTTCACCTTAAATCTTTGTGCACCAGTAGGTGCTGTAGCGTATGGTATTCCAAGGAACACGAAGACATCCTCTTTCGGATCCTTATATCCTCGAACCAGACCAGAGTTAGTTTGAACCAATAGTGATTCTCTTTCCTCGGTGCCTTCTGACAAAACTTGTGTAAGGCATATCGATATTAAAATACACAATCTCATTATTCTATTTAAACACTATCCACTCCTTTTAAAAACTGGTCAACAATTGATTTTATTATCGACCAATTCAAGTTGACTACGAATTTATCTTTATATCAGTAGAATACTGATAAGACTACCTACATGGTGATCGCTTCCGTCTTAATCGTATCTTATCCTGCTTGAACATAAAAAATGACATTGAAAATGTATTGGTGGTGGTGGTAGGTTTGTTTTTAAAAAATGTATGTAACATTGTATTCCTAAAAAAAATCAAAGGAAAGAGAACGCGTGTAGTGATGTGAATTAATAAATAATTCATCTATTTAATTCATATATTTATGTTATGAAAACATAATAATATAAGTACACATATAAATTTGATAAAATCCTGTCAATAAAATGATATAGAATGTATTATCAATCAACGACCTTTTAGAGATTATTATCTAGTGTTTTCACCAGAAATCATTAGAAATATTTTGTATTTATACATGTAATAAAATTGTAACTGATCGCCATCTGTACAATGTACATTGGAGATATATGTAAAGACATATATTATAATGCTTTTATCAACGTAATTGCAACCAAAACAGTTTCTGTTACAATTTTAAAGGGTATCAATCGCTTTAGTTGTTTGAATGAATTCAATTCATTTGTTTTCTTTACCTTCTCATACACATATACCTTGTATATACATATTATTATTATCTAGCGCAGCCTCTGACACTGAACTCTGCTGTGTAATATTTCCTTTTGGAATTGCCTTAATTGTTACCCACTTCACTTTATATTTATTATCTTACAAACATGTCGTTATTAAAGGTATACGATGAAATATTTGTTTTATTTAAGATCTGCTATCTTTAGACTGCTCATATTGTGAATATAATCGAACGTAATAATGTCTAAAATATTTGATTTGTAAAATAATATAATTATTATTCATATGCATTTAAAATAATACAACTTAAAATTTGCAAGTAACTTAATACTACAGTTAAAAATACAAATTATATTAAAAGCTTGTAAAATTAATACAAAATATATGTCATACATTAACCTCGTCAGGACGTGATATCAATCTAATGTAGAGAAAAATACATAAAGCAATCATAACTTTTACTATTAAGATTATATAAAAAGAGTTCAAAATTTGTAATTAAAAATTAAATGGATAATAATTATAGTCTTGACCTTAGGGAATATAGAATTGATCAAGGACTTGATAAACAGCTACAGTGTAATGATACAGATCATGGGGATGCAGGAAAAAGACTCCTTAAAATGGCGTCACTCATTATGTTCTTACCTCCTGGATAAAAATCATATCACTACATCGTCCAAGGAACTGAAAAATTGGGAAACATTCTCTTTGGGAGATCGTAAAAATATAAAATAGCACAGTATATACATTTTTATATGTGTTCTAAGTTTCACTGAAAGCATTATAAAAGTTCTCGTTTTTTATCGACGTAATGGTAACATATTTACCGCACATACTTCCTTATGACAAATTATAAATATATTCAAAGTAATTTTATTACTCAGAAAAAATATAACAATTAATAAAAACGTCATATCAATGTCGTAGAGACTCAATTCAACTCAAATGTTGTTTTCAAATGTGTTGTTGCAATTGGTACAAACAACATCGAAATCCTGGACAAATCGGTTTAAAATCTAATCCCTGCGATACAAACTACACCGTATTGTTCAAGAAATAGATAGCATTTTACAACAATATTTATACTGTTTCACTAGTTTCTCGATGAAAGATTGGATTTGTGTAGATATATTTTCACAGATTTTATAATATTTTTAGGAAAATATTAAAGTTTTTAGGATGTGTATAAATGAGTCTGAAATAATTTAAATTATAATGTATTGCATTGTTTCTCCTATAGAAACCAGAACAAGTCAAATGAAAAAAATTCTATGAATTTAAATCGTACTGCAAGCAGTTTGAACTTCGTGTAAAAATATTTAAACCACTCGCAGCGACCGACATTATAACGCTATTGCTACTTTTTATGGCGGCACATTTCATTTTATTTTAAATCCGATTTAAATCTGGAATTACCATAAATATATCAATTTCCATTGTTTGATCTAGATAATAATCTTGTATTTTTATAATTAAAACTGTATAGCACTTAACTCTTTTTCAACCTGTTGCTAGGAACATATAAAGTTATACATAGATGGTAAAACTACTATGTACTACTACAAATTCAGTTACGTTACGTTCAATTACAACCCGTTCACTCTAGTCTTGAATGCAAATGACTTATAATTGAGTAATATAATATAAATAGAGTCAAGTCATGATAATAAACATTACAATAATTTTATGAAATGTCGGTAATTTAAATAGCTTTTAAAGTGGTTATAATAAAAACATAATATGTATTATTTTTAGGTTTTCAATTTGAATTATAATTTGAGTTATTGTATATTGAATTGATAGTATTTCTAAGTTTTGTTTAAAATTTATATGAAGAAAAATAAAACGGCATCGATTTGAAACAAATTTTTAAATATATATAAATACATATTATAAAGTTGTGTTATTTTGTAATTAGAGCAAATTTATATTGATAACAGCTTATCATGTATTTCTGTAATGGGTTCTCTTCATTTATTTTATAAACAAAATCTTCTAAACGTTAGTACGTTATAATATAATCACAATAGGAGCAGTCCTAAGACAACAGATCTTAAATAAATATTTCATTGTATACCTTTAATAACGACATGTTTGTAAGATAATAAATATAAAATGAAGTGGGAAACACCAATTCTAAAAGGAAATATTGCACAGAGTAGCTTAGTATCAGAAGCTGCCATAGATAATATACATATATACGGCTTAAATACATTTGCTCGAATTATTCAAAAAATATTTTTTTTTTTATGGTAAAAAGGGCAACTGAGCAGACGGCCTACACGATGGAGGTATCCGCATCATTTTTCATGTTGCGGATGTGTCGCCACCCTTGATTGGGGAAGAGGGGGAGGGAAACATGGGAAAGGGAGGGAACAGAAAAGGGGTAGGAAAGGAAGGGAAAAGGGAAAGAGCTACCGGCTCTCTCACTCATCGGACGAAACGCAGCCAGTGAAGGCTACTTCACGCCGATCTTCTGTGAAAGGGTGGTACTTCCCCGGTCGAGCCAGCCCATGTTCGAGCTGTAGTTACTTGACCACAACTAGGCTCTACCAATATTATTTCTGTGTTATGACTTATTGTAGGGTGATACAAATATTATCTAGTGTATACATCATTACAATAAAGGTCTAATATCGTATAAGTAAGAGAAAAATTGTTTAAAGATGCTGGTTATTAAATCATAGTAGAATAAATATAAATAAAACTTTACTTTTCAAATTTTACTGAGTTTCAATTCACTCTTTTTATGAAAAATGGTATCTGTAAAATGTTTGTTTGATACAAAAATATAAATAAAGGCTTAAGGAAGTACAAGTTTCTGTTGTATATAACTATTAAAATGATTTAGATCCGTTTCACTATCTATTTAACATTCAAAGATCTATCTTTGCACTGTCTTAAAGCATAATACGAGTATTATCTCTAAGATGGGACGGGATTGTTCTGTGGGTTTGTTGAGTTTGATCTCTTTGTAATCTTAACATCCTTTCAATGGTCGCTTGCAATGTTGATTTTACGACACTGTGGTTTTGGAACAGTTTGCTTAGTAGAAGTTTGATGTTTAGCTTAGAACGTAACCAATCACTGTCACCTAAAATTAATTAAATGGAACTATAAAAGAAGAACTATCGAACCTCATCTCGCAAATATTAATGAGACTTAATTACATATGAACTTCATAAGTTTAACAAGGTTTTAACTTAAATTTTAAAGCAGTAAGGTTATATCACTTCAAATTATTCACTGTTCTTCCTGGCCATTGACAATCTTGACTTTAGGACTATGGATCCGTAACAAGAATTGATCTAAGAATATCATAAAAATCATTTTGCATCTTACTATATGTGGGTTTATGGCGCATGTTACATACATATATATACATTACTTAGCTGAGGTGTGATTATGAGAACAAAAAATGTCTACATTATTTAAAGAAATATCAAATTAAAGATACTATAGTATCTTTAATTAATAAAATGTTTCTGAATTGATTCATATTTTATATTTTGTTCATAGCTAAAAGTTGTATGGAAATCCTTCTGAATATTATATTTTAAACTTTTCCTCTCAATGAGGGACAAATATGGTACCATAAAAAATTTCGGCCTTCTAGGAAACAGACAAATTACGTTGTGAATATTAATCAATATTATATAATATCAATATTA
Organism: Danaus chrysippus; assembly: GCA_916720795.1. Lineage (NCBI taxonomy): Eukaryota > Metazoa > Arthropoda > Insecta > Lepidoptera > Nymphalidae > Danaus > Danaus chrysippus. The sequence goes on along the minus strand of CAKASE010000074.1, from coordinate 10,811,450 downwards.
ATCAAATATTATATTTTATTTCATGAGTGACTATCTAGGATGTAGAATCAATTATTTTACTTGTCTATTATGTCTATTAGACTTTCGATTGTTCCTTTACATTTTTATTTCTTTCATATTAAAATAATATTGAAATGAAATTATTTTGTTTATTATAGACTATCTTATTATATTTTTCTTTAGGGAATGCATTAGAAAAATCGAATAACGTCTTTGAAACGGTATTAAAAAATATATCGGAAAAGTCTTCAAATTTATTAGACAATTCAAGTTTATCTTAAAAATACGTATAGACTTTCACGTTTTTCAAAGACTCGTAAAATCCTATGACTGCTTCACCCTTCAGTTCCTGTGTACTTTTTAGATAAGAAAGTATTCTTAATTTTTTGGAAAGATCAGATAAGATTTATATAATTGGATAAAGTGATAATTTATTTTAATATGCGATATTTTGACAGATGAAATGCATTCGTTGATATTTTTGAACTATCGTTATAGTAGGACATGGAGTTTGACTATTCATCTCTTAAAATTCCTTCATTAATGTTTATTGGAAATAAGATGATGAATAAAGGGCTTTTTATGGTAAGTACAAACAGTTTAACTTGACGTCACAATAGCACTAGTAGAACTGGTATGTGCATCTGTTCAAATATTTTGTATTTTTAAGTAGTAAGGGCTACTAAAAATATTATAAGGCATGCCCAATTATAAATGTATACATATAGTATAAAAAAAATAAACAATTAATTCAATAACAGTGGCTTCAAATTCAATATGGAAATCAATTTATGTGACAAAAATTTAAAACGATTAGATTCAGTAACGGACCCTTATGTATTCACAGTAATTAAAAATTTATGAGACAGTAGCAACCGATATGCATAATATTATTATTATACATAATAACCGATTTTAATGAACACACCGTTTTTACTAAAGATTTGCTGTAAAAGATACATTTTTTATGTCCTAATTTATAAATGTTTGTAATTTTATTAAATATAATTAATATTAAATAAACGTCACAATTTAAATTATTGAATAGATCTAAATCATCTGTAATTAATGCATTATTTCCAAACCATGCTAGAAATGATTACTCGTTGTAGTGTTTGTGTCTATACAATAGATATAATACACTGTCTCACGTACCCCACTAGAGGGGGCGGCATTCGCTCGGCAGTCTCACGACTAGCGTGGAGCAGAACGGTGACGTGCGCCTGCGTTCTAGGCGGGGTAGTAGAGAGCCAGTGACTAGTTATTCTTACATAGAGGACCAGGGGATCCTAAAGTCATTTTACACTAAGATGACTTTAGTGGTAATGTATCATTACATGTGACTTCTCTGATATAAAATAAGTGTTAATTACAACACATACTTTCAAACAAGCGTAGTACGTAAAATAGTAGTTCGATTATTATTTTTCATTTAATTTTCATCATTACCATATAAAAGTATTTTTTTCTATCATTCAGTGTCTTCTTTCTGAAAATTTTCCAGCTTTAGCCAGGGTCTGCCAAATTAATAAATATTCATATTAATGTATTAATAAATATTCATAATTAAAAAAACTAAGACATAGATCGCTAAAAATTCAATTTACTCATTATGCATCTGTCTGTACATTCACTGAGTATTGCTATATTATATAAATAAATCTATATATAGAAATACCATTTTTTTTGTCTGTGTAATTAATAAATTCAAATTGATTATTGGACATTTAATTTTATACTTATTCTTTGATAAATCGCAATTAAAATTGATATAACTTGTGAAAAGTTTAAAGGCTACATGAAAAATGTTTCATTGAAACTATGAATAAAATTATTATTTGTGACAGTTTATTTTCAGAATAGATTTATATCAAACAAAACATATAGCACGCTTTAAATCAAACAAATGGAAATCCGAGATACGATAAAAGGAAATCAAAGTTTAAAACTACTATGACGAATAACGTACATGGTGACATTCCAAATACCACAGTCGACCTGCACTATAACGCCTTGTAATGGATACCGCAATACTTAATCTAACGTCTGAAAGCAAGTTTCAAAGGCTTTTACACCCCGAGCGTCTCCATCCTATGTGAAACTTCGCTCTTAAACGTTTAAGTGTCTCATATTCCGTTTGCTTCTTCGCGTCGGTTCATATAGTATTAGATGAATGAAAGTTTTGTTGTAGGAAATTTAACTACACAATACATTGTTTGGCGTTTCTATTAAATTATTACACTAATTAAATATATGTTATTTAAAAATTTATAATTTATATTATGTTATTATTTAGTATCAAACATATGTATAATTAATGGTTATAATATTTTTAAAGACGATGTTTTTGTTATGTGTAAAATAAATAATTGAAAAATAAAGTTATAATTTCTAAAATCCGAGAGGTTTTGTATAATATCAGTATTACTCAGATAAACTTTACCTATTTTATTGATAACTCTTAATTTATCTTACAGTAGATGTACAATTTCAACTTTTAATCGTTTTTCATTTTAGATTAAACTTGTGTTTACTTGAAATATATATTAAATCAGCAGTTTTTAAGTATCTGATTCCATTTAGAAATTTTAATGAACAAACTTGGAACTGTATAATGATTTCTAATATAAAAAATAATTCCTTTCTTTGCCCCGTTTCAAATCTCTTTAACGAAATAACACGTAACTTTTAGTAATTTCATTTTTGTAGCCTCTATCCGAAAACGAAAATAGGAAATTTATTTTATTTTAAACTGACTTGATAACACAAAATGTACGACCCTTTCCCAAGCTAAGATTCTTATTTTCTTAAGAATCGCCGCATCTAAACTATACAAAATGTTATCTTAAAGAGGACGTATAACGATTTCTAAGCATCTTTATTTTTTATATATGTATGTTAGTGAAGAAAAATTTCATTTTCTACAACCAACTAGCCTGATATAATGTTTAAGTATTAAATAAAATAAATAGAAAGTTACATATGTAATCATCTCTATTTCGCATTTCTTTATTATATTGGATAATTAAAACAGACTCAATTGGACTATATTCTATGTTATTTAGACAAAAGCCTTGTTCTTGGTTGTCTAATTTTAATCCTTATTGTCTATTTGATAGAGTTTGTTCTTTAACGGTGCTGAAAACAAAAATGTATTACTAGATATTAACGAAGTGTAAGCAACCACATGTCTTTATATTCTAAGAGCTAGCAACGTTTTTGAACAAGCATTTCAGGTAGGCTAGTTTTTAGATATGCTATCTCTCACACTCCCCTGGACGTCCTACGGGCTATCTGGCTGCCGGTAGTGGTTGCGTTCATCAGTGCGCATCGTACTTGTGGAGGTAAAAAATTAATATATCAAATCATTTTAAGAAGGTTTTTTTTATTATTATTATTATTATTGAATTATTCACAACATAAATTTATTATTGCCAGGTATTTTTATTGTTGTTTAAACGGTGCCAAGCGGCAATTTTGAATTAAAATTTTTTTTTTTCAAACTATTTTAGTATAGCTGAAATTTTAATAGCATGATATTTAACTATCTAAAAGCTCAGAATTAATTTGCCAGGAAAAAAATCGGTTGTTAAGCTTTTGCCAGATCGAAATAAAGTGTAAAGATATATAGTATCATTTAAGCTTGGTCTAGAAAATTAATCGTCTAATAAATGATGGAAGAAGGATTAACAACTATTGAATTTATTTATAGATGAATACGGTATAAAAATAATACTTTATTGTTGTACAAAATTGAGATAATGATCAATGTTAAGTTTGAAAAAGCGCTCTGGCTACCGAAAGACTAACCGCTTCACGTATGATTTCTAAAACGCTATCGTATAATTTCTACCACCAAGTAAAGCTGAGTTATATCAACACTTACTACGAGTTCGTTATGTCACAACGTTTTGGAGAAATGCTTATTTAAAATACCCAACATCTCTATCACCTCAAGCTTCTGGCTGGACCATTAATGATGATAAATATGATTTTATCTGGTTCGTTGGGGAGCAATTACCAACATTAGTTGCCGATATTATTATTAAAGGTAAAAATTTGAACTAATATACAAAAATAAATTATTTCTCGAAAGATATTAAAATTTTTGATTCTATTACAGATAACAGCTTATTACAAAATGATAATAATTTTTATGACAAGGAAGGAAGGAAATGACAGCAGTGATGAAGATGATGATCTTTTTCAAACTTAACATTGATCATTATCTCAATTTTGTATTCATCTATAAATAAATTCAATAGTTTTTACTTTTTATTCCTTCTTCCATTATTTATTAGACGATTAATTTTCTAGACCAAGCTAAATGATACTACATCACTTTACACTTTATTTCGATCTGGCAAAAGTTTAACAACCGATTTTTTTCCTGGCAAATTAATTCTGAGCTTTTAGATAGTTAAATATCATGCTATTAAAATTTCAGCTATACTAAAATAGTTTGAAAAAAAAAAAAAAATTAATTCAAAATTGCCGCTTGGCACCGTTTAAACAACAATAAAAATACCTGGCAATAATAAATTTATGTTGTGAATAGTTCAATAATAATAATAATAATAATAAAAACCTTCTTAAAATGATTTGATATATTAATTTTTTACCTCCACAAGTACGATGCGCACTGATGAACGCAACCACTACCGGCAGCCAGATAGCCCGTAGGACGTCCAGGGGAGTGTGAGAGATAGCATATCTAAAAACTAGCCTACCTGAAATGCTTGTTTTTTTGACGTTGCTAGCTCTCGTACCATTAACGGATACGCTGATAAAAACGTATTGATTAAATAATTATTAAATATGCTTATATACATTTAAATTTCAATTTATTAACAATAATATTAAATTTCAATTTATTAACAACAATATTAAGTGTTAAATAATATTAATAGGTATGTAATATCTCGTCTGCCCGTGATCACGGTTGGTGTAAAGTAACTAAAATCTCGGCAGTATGTAGATTATAATCGAAGATAAAAATCGCGTAGTAGGTACATGCGAAAAATATTAGTTTCATTTAATATGTAATAGTTTACGAGGATTTTTTTGTGATGCTTACATTTCTATTTTCTGAGATCGCCTCGTCAACAAAGTTAATAGAACGTTTTAGTCAAGACAGAAACCAAATCAAATTTAGTGTTTGAGTCACATAACTGTTAGTATGGGACACGTTTTAGCCACAACGCTATGTAACTAAGCTTGATGTGAAGTTAGTTACTCTACTTGGAGCCCTGAGGCTTCGGATACATATGAATACAATCTTTTACTCGAAAAATTTATGTACACAGAAGCGGTACTGTTTATACGGATTATTATGTTTCAAATAGTTATTTCCGGGAATTCCCAGAAACATTTAATTCTGGTAACTGGATACTAAGAGGAACGGGACCGGGTGATTGTTGATGGGTAACGTTTAGTAGGAATTTAATACTTTAAAGTTAAATAAACGACTTATATGATGTGACGAGATGTGAATAATTTCTTTAAATTGTCCGTGTATTTTGCGAACTTTAGAATATAACTAAATACACTAATTCATGTAGGTACACTTAATATTAATATAATAATATTATTAAAAATTCTTCGACACGTAATAAAAGAATTAAAACAATGCTTTTAAAGTTAGGTAAATATCATAAATGGGTCATTAAAGGAGAAAATGGGAAATAAAAACAAAGATAGTAAACATTTAGAAATCATATATGTATGTAAGCAATTAAATTTATTGAATAAATAGATAGTTACATTAAGGTTTACATGGAGGCACGTTTCAGAACATTAGAGGCCTACCTTCCCACATTTCTCTACAGATCGCTCCATACACTCCCAGACCACTGCAGAATAGTATCCTCATAAGCTCACTGGGTTTAAATGTTGTGTTTTTTACTTCATAGTCTCTATATTTTTTCGAATACTGTTTTTCAATGTCGCCAATTATCAGTCTCCAAATGAAATTGAACTGTATTTCACTGTAATAAAATATCTTAATTGTTGAAAAAATTCTAATCAGTTATGACGTTAAATATATATGTATTTCTTTTCTAATATTTATCTAACGTCACTAAAATCTTGGAGAGTAAAAGTTGTAGATAATTAACTAAGTTATATTATATTATATTTAACTAACTTGATATTTCATATCGTTGCTATAGGATCTATTTATATATACACACACACATATATATATATATATATATATATATATGTGTATAGTTTTTGAAGATATCTGGGCAACCTTAGAGTTGCATCTTGTGTCGTAGGAATGCCACCATTCCTACAATACGTAGTCATTTACGACACTTAATTAATTTATTTAAATCCCCTTTTTTTATATATATTTTTATATTCATTCGCTGGCTTTGCCATAGGTATACAATGAAAGATTTAAAACCATTGTATACAAGAAACCGTTTCTTATCACGATCAATTTATTTTACAACTACCTACTATTGTAACAGACAGATAAATGGAGTGTGTCTTGTAAAATATATGACGTCTTGGAAGAGCTTTTTTGACTTACTTTTATTACGGTCGTATTTCCATATAAACAAATATTGGAGATGAAATTGAATGTAATATTTATTTTTCAAGATATCAACCATTTAACCACTGCATTATTTTCTTTCTAATCATTAAAATTACGTTTCGTAAGTAATTACGAAAGTACTATGACAGCAATGAGCATGCTAATATCACTTTACGACTTAACTTTTTTAATTAATTTTGTAATAGCGTACAAACAAAAGCAAAATTTCAATCAGACAAACTTCTTGCTAAGGATATAATTTTAGGTTTAGCACGAGTTCTAAATGTCACTATGAACAATATTTTTATTTTATTTTTTAATTTTTATTATTAGGTTTGCTGGCAGTTGTTACATTTTGGGAATACAATTTATTAATTTAAATACATATTTAGTTCTAAATGTACAACTATAAAGCAAACACGACATGTACGATTAATATATATAACTCCTGTTATGTGGTTCTAACTTGACAAAAATGTAAAAAAGGATCACACGTAGGAAAAATTAATTAATAATAATACAATCAAAATAAAAACAAAATAAACAAAAACAGAATTAATAACAATACAATTACAAAAATCAAAATAAATTTAAACGATGTCTTACAATTAAAATTTAAAATAGATTGGTTGTTTGGTTTGGCATATTCGGTTATGAAGTGTCTTTTCGCTTCGGTTTGGTACGATTCTGTTCAGTTTCGTAGTGTGAAGTTTTTTGTTAATATAGTGAAATACGATCGTATCGTTGAAGTTTTTTTTTATTTTAACAATAGAAACTATTATTTGAATTATGTAGACTAGTTTGTAATCTACTTCGAAAAAGAAGTAGGTTCTAATAGGTCGGAACTCTTTTTTTCATGTAATATTCCTGTTTCTCGAAAACTCCGAGACCGATTTAAGAAATAATTTTTTATCTAAAAGCTTGTACACCCGAGGTGATCCAATGGTTACCAAGTCAGATTTTTATAATGGGATCCCTTAAAAAAATGAGGAAAATCAAATAAAACTGGGCGAAATCCAAATATTGAGGGAAAAACATTATTTCAAAATCTTTCTTCATGTTTTTTGTATGACTATTGAGGACGTCTTGCTGTATTACTTTCTCTATTACGATTTAGAAGTTAATTTTTCCAAGTCCCGTCTCCTGAGTTCGACTCTTAGTCATACGAGATACACGTAAGAAATTTTCCCCATTTTGAAAGAGTTTCTCTATGCTAAGCGCTTATTTTATAATCTGAATAATAAGAAAGAAATAAAATTATTTTTAAGCACAAAAAACGACTCCAAGAAAACAACAAAGGACTAAAAAGTAAAAAATATAATGTTATACTTAAATACTATTTTCTAACCTAGCCTGTTTAATAATTAATTTTTAAATATCTGCTCAAATAATGTCTAAACACCTTATTTTTTAAATAAAAAAACAATAAATTTATTTACATTCCAATGGAAAATAATATGAAAAATAATAATGTAGGTATGGTTGATTTAGTATGTAGCTTAAATATGAAGCTAAAATATATATGTAGCTTAAATATGAAGCTAAAATATATATGTAGCTTAAATATATATGTATATACATATAATATGCAAATCTAGGCGATGCAATATTAGTCAACAGAGCCAATTAAGTGTAATTCATAGATGGATTCGATTTAAATTAATTAACTAGTAGCTAGATGGATGGTTTAGACAAATTGGTTACATTTCCTTGATATGTTAGTTATATTTGACACTTTAATTAAATTAAGATTGTGTCTTAATTACATTGATAGTATGAATATGAATAACATTGTTTCGTACGATGCCTGTTATAGTCTTCGTGTGCTTGAACATTGAAATCTATCAGAAAATGATGTAATGTTGTAAGCCAAATGAACCACATGAAGTGCAATAAATTTCAATGGGTTAATGTAATGTAAATATTGTTAAATGGCTATTAAAGATTAAAGAACATCGCCGAGGTAACACTATGGTATTGATAAAATAAAATACGAGTGACAATGCTGAGTTCGTGATTTATTTTCGATGAATACGTCTTAAACTAACAATTGTACAAAGGATCTGATAGTAAGTAGTTAAAATTTTTGTTCAATCTTGGGTAAGCATCTGATTGTATTAAGGACAGCAAATCTTGGAAGGGAAATCCCATTTTTTTGTTTTGAACGTTAGAAAGAGGGATAAAAATTTAAAGAGATTTGTCTGTGTGTCAATGATTTCATATGGCTCAAATAGATTCGATTAAAGCCACTAAAAGTAAAGAGTACATTTTAAATATCAATTTGATTCGTTGATCATTTCATCGCTTGAGATATGATGGGATTGTAAATTTCGGGCTGATTAAATTGAAACCGATTGATTAATCACAGTAATACAAATCATGATGGTATTAATTGAACGTAATATCTGCTATTTAATATTTGTATCACTACATACTGAAAGTTTTATTATTTACTGGATAGTTAATTTACATTTAGTACACTTTTGTACTATTAAAATAATAATTTTTAAAAAATATAATCATTTTTATTTTATATTAAAATTAATGGACAATGGTTTTGCGGTTGCATGTAATTTAAACTGGATATTTTCCACTTATATAGACAGTAATACCAGTATTTTTACCAAAGTTCTTTACGCCAAGAATGCCCCTGATATAATGTAATGCTAAATACATATAACGCAAAAGGAAATTAATTACTCTAAAATTTGGAAACTCAAGACTCTAAGGTAAACCAGGTAACATCTCGCATAGAAAAAAGTACAATATGGCGTCTGACTTACAGATATATTAACATTACATTCATGAATTTGGCCATATTTAGTCAAGACGTTTATCACTTCTTCTTTTAAGAAATAAAAATAAAATCCTAAAAGCAAAAGGAAACATGTCTAAAATGACAATTCCAACATCCTTTGGACTTTTTAGAGAGAAAGAATGTCGAGTAAATTTTCCAGATATCCGTTGGCGAGATGACAATGAATTTAAATAATCTGTTTTTACAGTTTGAATAACTTTCTCATATTCTCCAAGGACGAGCAAGCTCACAAACACCATCTGCTACTACTGTGAGATCTCCGGAAATTTACAATATTGTATTCAACATTTAAAAATGCATCTAGGGTGTCCTTAAAGTTTAATTCTTTGGCTACACCATTTTTACTTATGGTGTTCAATATTTATGAGGCACTCAAATACATGCACCACGTGCTGGAAACGAGGCATCTCAAGATGTTACCGATACATACTCAATCTATTTTGTTTTCCATTAAAAATGCTATCTGAGGTAGTTTCGGCATATATGTATATAGATATCTGTTAACATAATATAATAAACAAAGAAATAGTGTTATTTACACTATTTATAACTTAAAGACGCCTGTACAGATTTGACTAAAAATTAATGGGAAGGTAGGTAGGAACCAAATGATGGATGCAGTATTGTTCATATGTAATTTTTATTTAAAAAATGAACTTAATGAAATGTAAATTTTGCTTATATATGTCTACATGTCGAAATTTACTTCGCAGGGTCAGCTATATATTTCTAATTATGAAGTCGCGCATGAAGACTAGTTCAAAATACATAATATATCAGAAAAAAGACAATAATTTTCTTTTCGGCCGGTGTTTAACTGGGGGCTTATAATTTTTTAAGAAAATTACGTCATAATTACTTTTAAATAAAAACCAGAAAATAGCTCATGACTCTTTGATACTTCCAAAAATATAAAATAAATTTTCAAAAATTAATACCGACGGCAAACATTTTGGAGCTCGTCTAAAAATTTTCACGAAGTCCAAGTGACCGTAATTATAACGTTATTTGGACTGTTTACGTCGACACACTTTGCTTTTATTTTAAAACCGGCTGTTAAGACTAGAGTAAATTATTAAAGCTGGAAATTACCGCATATTTTTAGAACATAATTTTTCGTCATTTTTCAAACTATACTATAATTTAATATATATATTGTATATTTATGTTTAATTTCTGATATGTGATTACCCCTTCCATTAGTTTATATACCCTACATATTATGCTGTATTCAGCTAAACCTAATTTTTTGAGTTAAATCTGATATTATTTTTCATATTTACATAGTTTCACCTGTAAAATTTCGTTTCAATAAAAACTTGGTATAATTGATTACAACGCCATCTATGGAAAGTAAACAGAAACGTTTTGTATAGAAAAAATAATAAGCCGTTGCCGGTAGATGTCCAAAAATAAGACTAACTGAAATATTTCTACTTGTGATCAAGTTCGTTGACAGGTACTCGAAAAATTGGCTAAGAAGTAGAATTGGCAATATGTTATAAATTTATATAATATCTTTATTTAAATAGCTACTTGGAAAAGTCTTATTATATATATAGTATATAATTTTATTTGTTTTAATATTGTATATAATTTTAATATGAACCTTTTATTTCAGCCACAATATGGTTTAATTTAAGTAGGTGTCGAAATTCTTCTTTTCTTTTAAAGATTTATAGTTAATCTGTCGGGATTGTGGCAAAATATAGTAGTAGAGATATTATCTGACGAGTTAATTTTAAAACCATTCTTATAAGAATTTGTTTTTTCTCTTTGTTTATATTGTATCAATTTGGTACGCTATTTATTATGTTTTCAAGAGAACTTATCGTTACTTTAATGAATACTATTCTATACAAAACTATATTTATTAAGTGTTGGTCTTGTTATATTCTGATTAATTGAATGACAGCTAAACCACAATAGTCACAGTGGCTCATATGAATTTATTTTTCAAATTCTCTGTTCCCAGAAATTTAAATTAACCTTTTATGTATTATTACGTACCTTATTAATCTTTGTGTTCAATATAACGCAATCTCATTATGCAAGTCAAGTAATGAAAGTTTCAAATATCCTTAGTACTTATTTGTACGAAAATGAATCTCCTGTCTTAATATGGTTTATCATATATGTAATTACAAGATTGTATGTAACTTGCATTGTATGTTTTTGAGTATATGAGTTTTTTTTTCGGATTTAATCTTGCAACAGGATTTTCACTAATCTAGCACTATAAAACACACAAAAAAAGATATTATCAATATAGCAGCACATATTACAATCAGAAGCCAACCATTGGATTCAATTTCATAGTTAAGAACTCCATTCGCCCGAAACTTGAGTTTAAGAAACACAAAAATTTCAATCGGGAAGAGAGTCTTGAAGTGTCCTCGACGTGGTATACATTGATTTGTAATACAAAACTTTGATTTTATTGGAAATACATTGAATAAAAAGTTCTATTCAGAAAATATTCTGTTTCTAGTATTAATAAACTCATTTTTTCCAATGAAAATTATTGTTTCATGTTTCATTCTCCTTTCTCGGGAAGTTGAATAAAAATCATTCATCATACATTTATTTATTAGAAGAAAGGCAAGTTGTTTTTCAAATGTGTAACGGCCTATGTTTCATACAATATAGACTTGTTTCTGCTACTTAAGTATTACAATCTTATTCCCGTTAGCTGTTTAAATGCCTCTTTGGAAATTTACGTTCCTTTGTGAAAAGGATTCATTAATTACTTTGGCATTAAGAATTTAACTTGTTAATTTAATTGACATAAATTTTATGTACAGTATATTTCTTTAAAACTTCTTCCTTACTGTATATTCTTTTTCTTGAATTACACAACAAAAATAGCACCTCTGGGGCCGTCGGAAAAATATATCGAAAAACTCTTAAACTTTATTAGAAGGTTAAAGTTTATTTATCTTAAGTATATATTTTCATGTTATTAAATGAGTCATAAAAAGCTATGTTTGTTTCACTCTTAAGTTCCCGTGTGCCGTCTAATAAGAAAATTATAAAGTAATGTTTTTATTATTATGATTTGTGAGTGAGAAGTTCTTTCAAGGAACCAATAACTTGGCTTACTAGACGTGTATTGTAGGTCTTATTCAAACCATTACTACGGTTTAATAAAATGCCTTATCTGTTATAAGAAGATGTTAAAAGTAAACGAAGGTCATTGAACGAAACAAGTGAATGAAAAAGTATTTTTTAAGGCTTTAAAAGTATTTTAACGTTTTCTTATAAAAATGCAAAAGTTCTGGGTTTAGCACATGACTGTACATACACGAAGCAGTAATATGTTTGTTATGGTCTGCTATTAGTTAAAAAAGTAATAATTATAAAGTAAATAACATTAAAAACTTCTAAAGGAATTATTTAATATTTTACAAAAATGTCTTTGAAATCATTCGTGTAAGAGATGATTGCATTGAATAGATATTTGTGATGATTCGATTTTGAACTCAAATTTAATAAAAGTATAAAACCACATACATGTTACATATACTCATAAGTCCTAAACTATGACATTATAGAAGCCAGAAAATATCATGGGCATAATACCAATAACTTTTTACATACCGCATAAAACAAACACTGTAGAATAGGCGCTTAAAAAGTAATCAGTAATAGTATTTATTTAATTGCATTCACAATAAATAATAGGAACTAGGAAGATACTTTAATTAAAGCTATACCCATGAATATTAATATTATATTAACTCAAAGATATTTTTTCTTTTCGCAATTATCTATCGTTCATACATTCGTTGTTTCTGTTTAATATACAATATTTATTACAAATATCAAGTACCTGTAATTCAGATTAAAACATGATATTAAATTTGGTTTAGTGTCAAATATCTGTAAAATTTATCTAGCTTCACCTTTTCATTTTAATATATTTACACATTATATGCACATTTAATACTGGGTACCTTTTTATTTCATATCATAATATATATTGACATGGTTATAACTTTTCTGCTTATGGCTTGATTACTGATTTTTTTTATACATACGAGTACTATAGGTAAAATAATATATATCTAAGAAAATAATATTACTTAACCTAAAATTTTGCTAAATATTTATCACTCGTAAGCTATATTTTATAAATATGTGCATCCAAATACTTAAGGATTCGAGTAGAGTAATTAACTTCATGTCGAGCTTAGTTACATAACGTGGTTATATTGTGTCCTAAGCCAACAGGGATAGGAGTCAAACATTAAATCTGATTTAGTTCCTTAGTCGAGGGCTTAAAACTTTGGTACTGTGATGACCTCAAAATATCACCATTCAAACACAAGCAATTTCCTTAATAAAATCTCATTCTAAAGCTGTATGTTAGTCCTTACAACTTTTTTATTTTGAACTGAAAAGTGATTTCAAAATTTGTAAACAATGTTATATTTCTTCAATATGACCGAGTGAATGAAATGGAAAGGTAAGTGAGCAAAGACGTTATACGAGACTGCTTGCAGATATTAACATTTTATTGAGAATACGGCGGTTTTTATCTGAAATTTGTTTTGTTTTGTCATCCTGATTTTAATAGCGAAAATAGTCGTAAATATCTGGCTCCGAGGCCTCCACACCTCAAGGTACGGTTAACGTATTCTATATGCCGCGATTTCAGCAAGCCAAAACCATTTGAAAATCTTTGGATGACAAAAAAAAGAAATACAGACGCGTTCTCCTTACTTGACTGTAATAACGGTTCTATGAAGTCCCTTTGGTCTTCGTAAAACTTACTTTGTAAGCACAAACGCGTCGATATCTGGAATAATTTAAAATCTGTTCAACAACTTTTGCGTACCTTAGACACTAACATAACGTATTCACACAGCGGCTGATGCGAAACTTATTATAAGACAGTCCGTTCGTACTGACATTTATATATTGAGTTTATCATTAAGTCTGAAAGAACATATTTATACATGACTTGATTTTATTGTCATTTTAGTAAAAAATATGGAATAAATAAATAATTAATGATGAAATATATATCTTGGAAATAAATAATTTAATCAGAATTTTGCTAGGATAATTGAAATTATAATTCTATTGAGTTGAAACCTTTCAGCACTCCGTGGATTCACAGTGTGGGCCCCGGGACCATCGCGTTACTGGGAGAAGACTTTCAACAGTGCATAGTACCTGCGACCCAGGTTTAGGTTTAAGAGGGCCCTATCTAACGCACGTTAAGCACTCACCTTCACCGTATTATTAGCAAGTTAGTCATCTTACTACTTGCTAAATCATGGGTTTTGAGGATATTGGTGGCCTAAAGCACCGTAAGCTATATTAACAATGTATATATCATTATAGTCCAATTTAGAGCCTTTCTTAGGATGTAGTAAGGCTTGACGTTGAATCCTAAGACTAAATTCTTCACGTATGATTTCTAGAACCCTATCGTGACAACGCCAGTATTAACCGCTATTCACCCCATCTTATTTCTTGATTGCGACCAATCAAGAAATAAGGTGAGCCACATTAGTACTTTTGGAATGCAACGATCTCCTACATATGTCTAACCACTCGTTCTGCAGCAGAAGACACAGTGCATGAATCTTCGCATTCTTATCTTGCCGAATAAAGGACTATATTCGTATCTTGAGATATTTTATTTGAGCCTAACCCTACTCTGTTACTTTGTGCTTATATCCTAAACTTTTAATGGAATTAAAGTCTTGACTCTAGCTAAAAAAAAAGATGCCCTATTTTTGTCTTTTTGGAGTTATGTAAAGACGTCATCATGAGATTTCCCCAGAACATGTCTCTTGGAAACTTAGGTACTTATTTATAGAGCGCTGATGACCTTTTTAGATTCATCCAAAAATAATTCCGATCCCTAAATAAAGTTAACGAATCAGCCGATAGCGTGAATGGGAGTCACGGGTTTTATTAAAATCATAGACGTCTTATTTTTTTACTTTTCATGCATTAAATATTTCGTTTTTTTCATTGATGTTTAGAATCAAACTTGAATATTAAATTAATCACATTGAATATTATACCTACTTGTAATGAAATACTAAATGATACTCGGTTTAATTCAGTGTTTTACAAAACAAGAATGTATTCATTATTATATGAAATGACGCCAAGAAACAAACCGAATAGGAGACACTTCAACGGCGAAGTTTCACATAGGTTGGGGTGCTGGGGTGTAAAAGCTTTTGAAACTTGCTTTTAGACGTTAGATTAAGTATTGCGGTATCCATTGTAGGGCGTTATATAGCAGGTATTTCGAATTGTTACCATGAACTTTTTCTTTTGTAATATTTTATCACATTGATTTGATTGAGTTTGTTTTCGTTACACTGTTGCTTTATATTTTGTTGAAAAATTCGTTCCAAAGAGAATATTTTACCCACTTGAATGAAAAGCTCGCTTTTAGTCCCTTGTAGGATGAACAAAAGTGGCGGATTCTTTCCCGGAAAGACGACACTAATATGGATGCATTGTATGCATATCTTATTTAAGCGTTTGTGATAAGAAGATTTAGAATATAAGTTTATTAAAAATGAAGTTATTTTATCCAAAAACAATTTACTTCGTGACCCGTGCAGTGTAATGTAACAATTTTTTCTTAATGTAAGTCAAAGGAATTTCATGCATTTATTCTTCCACTGGAATCAGGTGAACCAGGTCTTAGACCTTGGGGAAGACTTATCACTACGTCCGTTATAATCCGACCATTGTGAAGACGTGCTAAACAAGCTATTTGATTTCCTACTTTTATATTCAAAAAGATGAATTTGTATTTCCTATTCAAAAACTTTCTATGAGAATACTTCTTAAAACTCTTGTATTTTAAAATAATTAGTATTTTTTTACTCCAAAGAATACTGATTAACATAAATCTCACAGGTTTTAAATTTTATTTTCAACCATATTAATTAACTACAATTCATTTTTATGTACTAATTTTAATAAAAGTAACTTAATCCTTCTTAAATCTTGATCCTTGATTGATAAAATAATTTTTAGTCAAATCCAGGTAACCAAGTGATGTTTTTAATAGGTTTTTGTTTTTTTTTTTAAATAGAAACATTATCAAGATAACAGAAATCGTAGTAAGTAATAAATATACGTTATTGATCATTTTATTTCAGGTTAGGAAGTTTTTTAAGTAATAGTCTTTCTTATAACACAAGAAAACATTATACTCGTATTTATGTCACTTAATAACCAAAACTAAGTGATATGACAAAATATTTTGTTTTTATATAGCAATGAATACTGTTCAGAATAATTTGAATGTCAGAAAGAAGTAGAAGTTATAATGATTATAAGTAGATAAACACTAAATTATAACATAATCTAGTATTGAAAAATTACAATAAAGTTACAAAAGCACGTTAAGTATAGAACGTATAGGTAAAATATAAGTTACTTGTACTAATTATAAACGAATTTTAAAAAGAAAAACATAATCAGAAAATATTGTTATAAAATATTATTATGACAAAATATAACGCGTTATTAATGTTGTTTAATATTTAATATGACAATAATAGGTTTCGATTGTATCAGATGATAGTATTAACATTTTAAACATTAACAGTACACGTTGAACGCTCCGCCGGTTGAGATGTGATCAGATTGTAAATTATCGACTGTTGGCATTAAATTGATTCAGCATCAGATTAAAATACACATGGGTAAATTAAAACTATATAAGAAGAATTTACATATATTTTACTTAAAATAAGTACGAATAGAATGGTTTTTAAAAATCATATGAAATTAGTTGAGGATTTTCATTACTATTTGATCTTTTTAATTGTCTGTATTTTTATTAAGCATTATAAAATAAAATTTGTCCAAGAAGAGCGTTGAAAACTTTTTGATTTATTTAACCTTGATTATATATCAAACAATACTACTACAATCAATTATTTCTTTTTATTAATCTTACTTTCAAATATATATTTTTTTTGCTTTGTAACATAAGCCGTAAAGATATATGTATATAACAAATTATAGGTTATATTAGATAAAATAAAAATGAATAAAATAACTTAACGACATTCAAAATGTATCCGTATAAATTGGTGTCATATTGATGGTTAGTTTAGCTTGTCTAATGTGTCAATCACTAAGTAACTGATTTCCAAACGACTTAACTGAACTGATGAAGTTAAATCTATTTATAAAGCATGATTAACTGTGATGCAGATTTTAATGTAATTAGGAGTCAATAAAAATTCAATAATAATAATATTTTAAATTATTACAACGTTTCATGATTTAATATTTCTAATACTATAAAAGTCATAGTTTTTATTCTTGGGTACTTAGCCGACTATTTGTTCTTCTTTTAGAAAAAACTAGTAATCAAAAAATCCATATAATACCTTATATAACTATCATCGAACAATCTGTTGGAGCCTTATAGAAGATAAAATTACATATTCAGTAATAGTCACCATACAGTGTGTGAACACGACTGAAACTTTTAAGTCACCTATAAAATACGTTAGAGACGTTGAAATTTCAAATAAATTGGTCATATTGCTACCGATATGGAATAAACATATTATTATAAACAAAAAAGTGAATACACTATGATAAAAATAAGGTAGTTATATTGATTATTGAGATTCAAAATAAACGGAGAAGCCATCATGTCGTTTTAAAATAAATGTCATTCTATGAAATGTCAAAAAGTGACACTAACTGATAAAGTAATATTGTTTCAAATAATTCAATACATTTTATTCAAGATTTTGTAGCGCCTTTTTATATTTTAAAAAGAAAGTTTACACCCGTTTACTAAAATCAGTGACCAGACCACGACCACAACAAGACCATATATTAAAATCAGTAAGCTAGGTTTGAAAATAGTTTACTTGAAAAAAAGAATGAATTTTCAATTTTGCATTCTGGATTTAAATATACTTTCGTATTAATAATTTGCTATAAAAGAATAAAATTTATGCATAATATTGTACACTAAATATTTAGAAACACAGATATTGAACAAAGTCAATGTATTTGGCATGAAGCCAGAGCGGAATACCTCTGTGTAGTATAAACTGTTTTATTAGAGCAATGTAACTGATCAGTACAACCAATAATTGCAATATTATAACATAAAGGCGCTTTGTGGTCAAAACTTCTAGCGTCTGTTGTCCTGTGAGTTAACATATCAAAGCGTTAAGCTTTTGATGAGAGAAGTTTGTAATATTAATTTGATGTGTTATATTCTAGGGTTTTTATCGTATAAATCTGAAATACCTACTGTCAAATATCAGATCATTTTAGGACAAAAGACAGCTATTTATAAAAATGATTTAATTATTTTTATAATTACAATAGCAAATTAAGAATTTTCATCTTGATCGTAACCTGTTTAATTTGTTGAGTGAATGGTTCTAGGCGAATTCGATTGAGTATGAAAGATGGCCTAGTGATTAAAGGGCCCGCCTCTCGTTGCCGAGGGTGCGGCTTCGATTCTGGCCCGGGCAAGTACCAATGTGATTTTTCCGAGTCATATTATGTATTTTCTAAGAGTATTTAGACATCACTGATAAATGCTGATGCCCAAAAGAGGGTTGATGTCGTAAAAACAAATAGCCAAAACTATTTCATAACATGTAAGGCAGACCCTGGTAGAGTGGATTGTTATGCAATGATAGACATAATTTGCTTAAGAACAGTGTTTGTGGAATGAAACTTATATTTTGCAGATATACTACGTCACTTTATTTTTGATAAAAACTCATACTCCCGACGTTTCGATTACTTTACACCAACAGTAATAACGGTTGCAAAATATTAGTTTCATTTCAATGAATAAGACTCGCAAAAATCTCAGATCGCAACAGTGTTTGTGATCAATTTTATATACAAACTTCTATATAAAATTGATCACAAACACAAAGAGGTTTGTGAAAAAAAGGAAGTTTATTGAAATGTATATTTTTATTTAAATTATGCTACCAAGTAGATAAACTTTCTGTTTATCTACTTACTTTAAATTTGAACGGTTGGTCCATTTAAATGTTAATCATTTAAATCAAACTGAATCATCATGATTCACAACAGTTTGTTTTTTTTTTCAATTATTTTTTTTTTAAATCACTGATCACTTAAACAAATCCAAATGAAATTGATAGTAATTCACAGATTTGAAATAGATTTTTATATGTAATGTTCTTCTTGCAACTGTATCGTTTTTTTGGCAAAACTTAACGATTTGTGGGTTGAGAGAAATGATCGTACGTACGCATCTACAAGACATACACGCACAATATTGAACTAAAAGGTTTATTTAACGAAAAACTATGATGATTAAATCTTAGCAACTAAAACCTCGCTGTTCAAAGTTTTTTATTACGTTACGTTAAGTTTTTTATTATGTTTATTAGTCAACAGAGAAGTTGCATGTTTTGTGATTATATATTTTTTTCGAAACTTTAATCGAAATTATTAACACAGTTTCAGTAAATAGCAAACAGAAAAATTTATTTTTTATGTTATTGTTAATTAAAAATTATTCCTTGTAAATATATTTTCAAACGTAATTAATGTCATTATATCGGTTTAGTGGCGCCACCACATGGGGAGCCGTTAAAACATCCATGTTCATATTGTCAAATGTCAACATAGAAAAAAGTGAATAATAATAATTAATGTGATAGGTTATGACACATGGAGATCTAAACATAAGAAACCCCAATGTAAAGCGCAATTCTAATTGGCTCTCAGCCTCAACGGATGTTGGCCTCACAAACAATCACATGGCGTTTTATTGTGCCTGAATTTATTTATTTTTTATAATTTATTTAAAATAAATTATTGATCTAAAAAAACATTTTCATAAACATGCTTCAAATTTAATATTTTTTTGTATACCTCCATATAAATTTCTGGCGATATAAAATTTATGCAACTTCTCTATTATAAGTCATGTTATGTTTACCACTTTAATTTATGTGTTCATTGTATGTTTTTTATATGTAATAACATCATTCATACATTTATCTCATCCGTATTGGTTGTCTCAAAGAGTTCGTTTTTAAGATAAGATGGCAAAGATTTTACATTTGTAACCAATAATATTTATGCAGATGTTAATTAAGGATGTGTTATAATAATTAATTATTAGGGTCGGCTATGGTCATCGTAAAAATCACCTCGTTGGAAAAAGAACATAAAGATATTTTAAGCCATGCATACCTTGATTCACCTTAGTAGTTCATTGTAATTATGGTAGGCCAAGACTATCTTTGACAAAAACAATTGGTTGTTCACAAAATCATGACATTTTTGACAACTCCGGCGTTACTACAAACAAAAACTATAGAAGAAAATACATTTATACATTTACATAATGTGTAAGAAAACGTGACATAGAATCGCATCAGTGAACAAGATTTATTGTGTTTAGTGTAAAGGGGCTCTTTTTTCCAGGTATTACCCCATAACTTCTATGAAAATACATATAGTTAATCTGAAACAATACGTCATATTTATATTATAAGCAAAACCTTCTAGAAATTCCTTCACATAATTTCACTATACGGTTTATTTTATTATAGTCCTAACAAAACAGAACATAGAGAAATGTTTTACTACATGCCTTTACTAACGACCTGAATGTTGAAGCGTTGAAATTTATCGTTGATCCCAAGTTGTAAGGCAATAAATACAGAAGCAAAGTGGGTAACAATGAAGCCAATTCCGAAATGAAATATTACACAGGCGAGCTCAGTATCAGAGGCAGCGATAGATCATATACAGGGTTTAACACATTTTCTTGAAAATTTAGTTTAAGATATTGCTGGTACCAAGTTATAATTATGAAAGGATGATGAACGGCTTGTATGAACCAAAAATATTTTGCTAAGGTAGTTTTATGAATAAAATAAAGACAATGAATCCGTAAGAGTAAAATTTATTTAAGACGTTGATATTAAACAAAACGGTTTTTTTTTATTTTTGTTCTCGAATTTCCACTTAGTAAAAGTTTTTATTTGTGTAATTTCTGAAAAATCATAACTGTTCGATGTTACATAGCGGTAACAGAGACGCTGAAAATATTCTAAATATTTTTTATAATTAAATATTTAAAGAATCCATTACTGCTGACAATGTGACAGGAATATTCTGTCGCTAATCTTGCATTAAATCTTGAAGCTGAATAGGACCATGTTTAAGTTAGTTTATCCGGTCACTAACGGTCAGTATAATGTCCCATTGACACTGTGGCTTGTTGAGTTTCATCTATATGTAATATTGACTTAGTAACAATAATCGCCTTGCATTGTCCTTTAGGGCAGTATCGTTACAGTAGAGTGTGAGAGAAGTTTGAGTCATAAACAAATCCTTTTATTACAAAATGTTTCAAACAATATCAATACGATAATATTCAAATATGTATGAATAAAATACATTTAATGTATTTAGGAATTTAATAACAAAAGTTGGAGTATAAGTATAATGAAACCAACCCTTTGATTCTACTTTATTGATTGAACAAGCCAATAAAAATAGAAGACCTACAACTTTTGCCTAAAAATAATAACAAGAATTATATAAATAAAACTAATATATTCTATGATTTTAATTTTGAATTTGTATTTCGTGGTACTTGTTAGGAGTTTCATTCCTGAATAATGTAATTTTAGGGTTACTTATTATTACTAAGTAATTTTTAATTTCTAACAGCATTCTTATATTGTAAATATAATTGCTAAAATAATAAATAACAGACATAATCTGGAAATTATAGATAGGAAGGTCTGACCGATTTTCAAATTAAAGTCATCAAAAATTGTTAATTATACCCAATACTGTAATATTTATCTAAACGTGCAGAATTATGTTATTTATTAATTTTAGTATGGTTCTTTAAAGAATTTTTATAATTAAAACAACTATAATAATAGATAAAAACTAGTAATGATACAATTTGTTGTAAATATAAACATTCGTTTTGCACTTTGTGAAAGGTACTATTTTAATTTTCTAGGATTATCTCTTTTAATTTTTTTTTATATATGTAAATCGAATTTAAATTAGATTTTTTATCGGAACAACGAGGGTATGTAATTGTGATTAATATGTATTGGTGATTAATATTCTCAAAGTTATATTTTAATTTAGTGATTACATGAAAAGAAATTTTATTTCCCAGCGTATTTCCTAAGGAAAAATATGTTTCAAGAAAGCTAAGTTTTCATTTATATTCAAATTATTTATAAGATAGTTCTGCAAATATTATCATAGTTAAGACCTAATTTAAGTACACACATGAACAATATAAGACTAAAGTGATCTTCTCTGTCTCTACATCATCGTAAAGTGAGATTAAGAGTGAGATGTTTAAGGTGCGATAGGATATTTATAATTTGAGCTGTAAATTTCATCCCAAAATAGACACCTTTCTTCAAATAAGGATTCACTGGGCTCCGAATCTTTCTTGAAAATCATGTGAGACGAGGAATTTTGATTCACTGGTGTCCACGCTGGGATTTCTGAAGCTGTAGGACTCCTGAAACCATTCAATTATTTTGTATTAATCAAAGCATATGTTTATAAATATATAAAATATAACCGACGTATTAAGTAAAAATGTGGTAAAGATGACGTATTTTGCCCATGACATGATCCGTTAATCTTAACTAGTCCTTAGAGGCAACAAATCTTAACGTATGGTTTTATTGCTTTTACAAATGATAAATTTCTTGAAATACTACAAATGTCATCATTTGAATAAGCTTAATGGATTTTTACTACTTCAGTTTCTTAGGCTAAAATGCATGTTATATATGTATCAAGAAGATAGTAAATGTTTGAAACTTAAAAATATATATTTTTTAATTTATCGTTTTACAACAAATCGTATTCTTACATTAATACTCAACGTTATGGCCGATTTTTTAAATTTTCGACGAAACTTTTTGTTTGATAAATATTTTGATAGATTTGTCTTGTCATAGATTTTAGGTTTCGCCATTTTTAATTAAGACCTCACAGAGTTAATGTATTATTAGCAAAATATAAATCCAATAAAGATTTCCAACCAATAAAATTAAGAACTACCTAATAAAATTAACCATTATTATGCAATTCAATTTTCGTAAAAAATTTTAGCTCCATTAGTTGAATATATCTGCTTTAAAATTGAGTGGCAAAATATAACCTGAATAAATAAACATATATTTTAAGTAAAATAAAAAAAATGTTAATGTTAATATTTATAACGGTTTCCCGAATCTATTCAATAAGCTTTAATATTAGAAGCGTAAATTAACAATAAAATTTGTATGTAAATGAGTCAAGAACGGTATTTAAATATAAAAATACTAGAAGACCCAGCGAACTTCGTATCGCCCTATAATCAAGAAATATCTGTTACGTTTTTTTATTTATATTTTTGGAGTTTACCTATTAAAGCCATAAATCTCCGTGTTTTAAAGTGCGACAGAATGATTGACATATTAGTTAGCAGTCAAATCTAATTTCAAAAAAAACGTTTGTATCAACAACTACTAATGAATTAAAAAGACATTGTCCAGCGGACAAAATTGTGAATCTAAACCATTCCCAGATCCCCTTGAACACACACAAAAAAATTCATCATAATCGGTCCAGTCGTTTGAGAGAAGTTCAGTGACATACTCACAGAAGAATTATGTATATAAAGATGCAATTAAATCTTACCCATTCTTGATGAAACTTCCCCAAAGCTTCCTTAAAGTGATCCTCATTTTAATGAAATCACTGGTAGAAGAATCCTTTTGTATTAAGTATGGTCCAAATCCATCTAGTATTGCATAAGTCAACGTACAATGATCAGCTCCACGTACGTGAGTGTGTGGTACGAATGGGGTGTTTTCATCCGTGTAGGAATATTTGAACATAAATATGTTATTGTGTCCTACTTTTACTAAATTATTTATGGTTCTTATTAAAGGACATGTTAAAAATACATCGGACATAAAATAAATATATTGTAAGACAGAATTATTGTCAATTTGATTGTCACCAAAATAAAATGATTTAACCTTATTAGCTAAAAGAGCTTTATCTTCGTTGCTTTTTATATTCAAGTCAGCTGGTAAAAAATATGCAAAATTTTCATTCATTTCTTTCTGCCATATATTAAATTTGTCCATAAACAATAAACCTTCCATACTTGCACAACCAAATAACAAAGGTAATTTTGTATAGTTTCCCTCTCTTAAAAGATTAGCTGGATTATCTTTGAGCAAAATTTCTTGACCATTATCTCTCTCTATACAAGGTGCGAAAGTAAATGTGAAATCTTTTTTATCAAATACATTTCCTGATTGCAATATGTTATATGGTACATTTTTAAATTCATTTTCTAATTTTGACATATCATCCACATGATCAATATTTATCATTTTTGCGTATTCCTTTGCATTTTGTATAGGATCAAGTTGGAAACTATGAGGACTTAATATTGAACTGCTCTCCAATATTAATTTATTGAATAGACCGTCAGCCACTTTCGAAATCATCATTATACCAGCAAATGAAGCTCCAGCACTATATCCAGCTAGTGTGATATCATTTCTATTACCTCCAAAATTACCAATATTTTTCTTCACCCAACGCAGTAAAGCAACTTGGTCTTTCATTCCAGCATTGCCGGGTATGCCCTTTGTACCAAGACACAGAAAACCATGAGCCCCTAATCGATAATTGAACGTCACAACTATAATTTTTTGGCTAGCAACCAGTTTTTTTGGTGTCATTAGATTTCCGTAACCCAAAGAGAATCCTCCGCCATGAATATAGACAACAACTGAAAGATCTGTGTCATTTGCCACTGGCACGTAAATGTTTGCAATAAGACAATCTTCCTGCATGATTTTCGATTCTGGTATCAAATTTTCATTCCTTCGTTGAGGACATATTATTGTATTATTAACAGCTTCCAATGTGTTCATCCAAACTGGAGGAGGAAGTGGAGCCTAAAATAGTTAAGGACGCATAAGTACAAAGTATACAAGGCAACATATATAATATTAAAATTAACTGACTTTATACTAACTATTTTGTTAACGGAATTAACAAATAAAATATACTGTCACAACTTAAATTTTGTTACTAAAATTTTATGGTGTATAACTATTTTTCCGTACCTTTTAATTACTCCTAAAAATTCAAAACATAGTATGTTTTTGTGATTTTTTTAATTTATTGGATGATTAAAAGTTTCATTGAGGTTTAATACTAACTTAATGATTTTCTATTCGACTGTTAGAAAAAAAAAAACAATTAAAACTGAGAAGAAAAATCTACTGTTCAACTTTTTTGGTATTATGTCTTTGACAGATAGTAGATATATATTTGTTTAAAGTAATAAAACAACGTTTATGTAAGATTTTGATAAACTTTAGCCCGAAGATACATAAAGAGAGCATGTTGTTATTATTATAGCAATTTAATGTCTATTTTAAACCATGTGCCTACATAGATAAATATAATTAAAACGCAATAAATAAAATACGTATAAAATTTATCAAATGATTATTTTTATTAAGAAAGTAATGTAAAATAGTTTTGAAATGTTAAAATAACAATATTAAAAAAATGTATTTGCGCCGTAGGCAAGTTTTCTTATACTTTACACTTTAAAGATTTTGCTATTATTTTATGATACTATCAAATATGACTTTTTTGTTCATATAAAACATACTCTAAAACAAAGTGCGGAAAAATAATATTTCAGGTACAATCTTTGATATTGACAATATCTAACTTGCTTACTCAATACCCAAGTGTTTCCGTTATTGGTATTGAGAAGCTAGTGGTATTAATTTTAAAACAATTGTAACCCATATACAACGATACAATTTTTAAATATTTAGTAAGATAAATTACTTACTAGCGAAAAATGTCGTTAAAATTTAAACATGTGGTCGATATGGTATTGGCATAAAACATTTATATTTAAAAAAATGTGCGATGCTCTTAAAAAAATTTAAAGGTTAAAAAATATATATTATACATCTACAATTTAAAACTTTTTAACCTGGAATCGCTCCGACCCAGTCGGTGCTGTAGCGTACGGTATTCCATAGAATACGAATACATCATCATGAGTATCCTTGTACCCTCGGACCAGACCGGAGTCTATATGAACCAATCTTGATTCACGAGCCTTGGTATCTTGAGACAGAACAAAAACCAGCAGAGAACAAAATAAAATACACGACCGCATTACTTTAGGATCTAATCTTAATGAATCTTATGATAAACCCATGAGATATTAAACGGGCAAATTATCTTTATATATAATAAATTACTGATTAATAATCGGGTTTTAATGGGTAATTAAAACTATGAACTTGACTTCTAAGCAGTTTCATGTTCATGAAATGGTCTTCAAGATAAACTATTTGTTTATTACAACCTTTGTTATCATTGAAAAATTCTTAATTAAGGCATTTCTTAAATGAAATATATATTTTGATATTACTTCAGTTATGACTGATATGTAGTTTTATTCACTGTATGTATTATATCAGTTTTATTTAATAATTAATTATTTATTTTTAGGGGAAAATTTAAATCTGAGAATTTGAGTATCATGTAGTGTGTCGTCTTTCGAAAATCATCACTATTGGATTTCTCCACCACTTGAAGTCGTAGAAATAAATTAAACACCCTTTGAAACAAAGTTAACAAAAAAAACCGTCTATACATAGGGAAATAGAAATATGAAATAAATGTAAACCACAAAGCAATGTGTATTTTCAATTTGTTGATTAGAAATAATGATATCTTTATTTACTTTCTTTACCTTGAAAACTTTAGAAAATAATATTAAATATTAATGAGTTATATTTTTTTTATTGGAATTCCGACTGGCTTGTCCGGATATTTATTTGTCCTTAAATATCTGCCTCATGCCTGTTGCACCTCATGCAACTAATATGTAACGAAAATGTTATTTTTTAGTTTTAGAATTGGGTGCAATAAAGAATAAATCTTATAATATAAAAATGAATCGCAAAATGTGTTGGTAAGCGCATAACTCAAAAACGCCTGGACCAATTTGGCCAATTCTTTTTTTTAAATGTTCGTTTAAGTCCAAAAATGGTTCTTACAGCGAGAAAAAATCGAATAATTGCCGGGAAAACCCTAAAAACCACCCTTTTCTTTTTTACATACAAACGTTTTCTAACTAAAACGTAGAATCAATTTGAGCTTTATTGCTATTGTATAAAGTTCATATTCAATTACAAACACTCACTGTTATCTAAGAAATGCAGGTGTGTTCCTAACGTCAAAAAGTAAATTTGCACTTTCTTACCGCTACACAAAGTTCAAATTCAATCATATCTATCAAAACGATGTGCGTGTGTGCGTTGGAGCACAGAATACGTCGTTGGAGGATTTAATGTCGCCAGATAATCAAACAAATAACATAGTTTAACACAAAGCACTACAATGAAAATAGAACTCCCATCCCCATCTCGGCCATTCAACCATCCCCATCTCGGCCATTCAGCCAATCAACCATTCCCATCTCGGCCCCATATTATTTTTATTTTTTATTAACGATATCGAGAACTACATTTATCATAGTGAATATTCAATTTTCGCTGACGATTTAAAGTTATACAGGCCAATTAAAACTATTCACGATGCAGAACTTCTGCAACGCGATTTAAATTCAGTACAACAGTGGTGCAATAACAATAAAATGATACTCAATGCAAACAAATGTCAGTATATCAGATTCACTAAAAACATAAACATAATTTCATATAACTACACTATTAACAATAAAGAATTAGCGGAAGTTGAAGAGGTCCGAGATTTGGGCGTAGTTATTGACAAAAAATTACAGTTAAGTAATCATATCAACAAAATTATAGAAAAATCCTTGAAACTCGTTGGTTTTATTAAAAGAACATGTCATGACTTTAAAAATATTCAAGCTATTATAACGTTGTATCGTTCCCTAATTCGTAGTGTTTTAGAATATGCATCACCAGTTTGGAGCCCAAGTTACAAAATTTATAAAAGTCGTCTTGAAAAAATTCAACAGGGTTTTACAAGATTTTTAGCATATAAAGACAGGCACTGTCCATATCGGGCAGACTATGTAACACGTTTGAAATATTTCAAGCTAGATACATTGGAGAAACGGCGGTCTCTGAATGACTTAATGTTTTTACATAAGCTCATTCACAACTCAGTAGATTCTTCAAAGCTACTTTCTCAAATAAATTTATATGTTCCGAAAACCATTCCTAGATATCCAATTAAAAGCACCTTCGCCATTCCTAGATTTCGCACAAATGTCGGAAAATTTTGCGCCTTTAATTCGTTGCATGAGGACCTACAATCAAATTGATTCCCATGTCGTCGACATATACAGCCAAAGTAATAATAGTTTTAAAAAAATAATAAATACTGTTTTAGTTGATAATTGATCTTTATATGTTTGTTAGCTTATTTTGTTTGTTTTAGTTAGTAATTGATATTTTATCTTAGTTTTTTTTTTTATTGATATGTTATTTTATTGTAATATTCTTTAAATGTCTTAGTGTAGTTTTTACCTTACCCTTAGTTCTTTTGTTATAATGTAAGCAATAATGTAAATACCTGTAATGGTGTATCACACCGAACAAGTTTATTTTTTTTATATATTTTTTTTCAACATATAGTTTGAGAATATGCCGATGGTATTTCAGAAATAAATAAATAAATAAATAAAACTGATTTTTTTTTTAAATTATGATTTACATGATTAAAATTACTCACTTTTAAATGCGCGATACATAAGCTGAGTTTGACGTTTGTGTGTCTGTATTAGTCTATGATAAACTATTGTCTCTGTCTTAAAAGTTCAGTTATTCTTTTAAATTGTTTGCAAACAGTAAATTGTTTTTTTTGTGTGGTTTTGTACGAGTACATATTATTCAGTTTTACTATTTGTGGCCGGAGTTATAATAAAAAATACCTACATAATTCATTTACCATTTCTTAGAGTAATTTTCACATTGCTTTCTACAAGATAATTTGTATTGTGTGTTTTTGTCTGAAGTATTTGTTCAACAAGGTAAGTCAAATTATTATAGTGTTGAAAAGTTTTGATACACCATTTTGATACTATTACAAAAGAATAGGAATAGAATAATAGTATTTTTTATTTTCAGTTGAAGTTTTGTTTGAAAACATGCCAGAATGCAATTAGACGTACAAACTTAAATCGCAGAACCCGTAATGCCTCAAGTCAAAGAAATAGAAGAGCAAGTCTAACTGATGAGCAACGTGAATCGCGGAATGAAGTTAAACGGAATCGATGGAACCGAAACCAACAATATAGAAGTTTTGATTATAACCCCTATAGAGCTGCATTTGATTATAACAGAAATGGACTACAGTACAATAAATTTTATGCCAACTTTTAAGGTAAGTGTATTGAAAAACATTTACCACTATTGTTGACAGTTTTCAATTGTAATGGTGTATCATTTGAAATGGCTTAAAGTACATTTGTAGCTCTGTGAATTACTTTTAGAGACCAGAAGGAATTGTGTTAAAAAAGTTGATGGGGGAAATGGAAGTGCTCACAGAGTATTTTGAGTGTCACTTGGTGGTTTGAACAATTCACTTTACAATATTATGTATATGTAATACAGGAATGTTTACCTTTGCAGATTCCAGGACTAATATATCATTGAACTTATTAGTTATCACCAGTGCCGGTCAGTGACTAAATTTTTCCAAATTAATTTCATGGGCGATTCAAGAAAACAAGTTGATCAGTGTTGTGTCCGAAACACATCGAACATAATATGAATATGAATATTTTAATGAAGATGATAAATCCAGTTACAGGTAAATAAAAAATTTAAGTTTTTAATGTTTATCATAGCTTTAAGTAATTTATAAAATTTTATCACAAAAAATGTTTTTTGGTTCTGAAACTAATATGTATGTAAAAGTATAAACTAAGTGATTAATGTTTTTCAGGTTGAATCAGGCAAGACTCCATTCAGAGGAATAAAAATATTAACTTCATTCAGATAAAAATGCAACAGATATTCCTTGATTATAGGGTGATACGAAGTTCGCCGGGTCGCCTAGTAAATAAATAAATATCTCGTTTATGTCACTTTTAAGCCAATTGCGTCCACCCTCGTCTCAATACTCCACTACTACAGTAGGGCAACAGCAATAGCTACTGTAATTTTAATACATACACAATATCTTGTTATGAAACGAATGAAAACAATTTATAAAATAATTCCACTAGATCTCAACACAGGAATAGTTTATACAGAATTAATTTTTAGAAGAAATGTTTACTCATTTTAAAATATTTTTATTCATGAAAGCTTCATTAACAAACAAGAATCACAAAATTTTAAAGTAGTCTATCTACAAGTAAAATATGTGTGAACTATTTCAGTTGATTGAACAATAAATTGATTTTGAATTTTTATCAGTCAAGATTGTTGAAGTATTTAAGCAATTCTCAAAATACCTACCGGTATTTTTATTTTTAATGAAATTTCGCTACTTGCAAAAACGGTTTTATCATCAAAAATGCTATGAATTTAAAAAAGGACTGGAAGCAGTTTGAACATCGTCGAAAAATTAAAATAACTCGTAGTCACTGTAATTATAACTTTGTTGCGATTGTATGCCCACGTAGACTCCTTTCAGCATTGTTTTAATAAGCGGACGATGTTAACACTAACTACAATTTGTTAGCCCTAAAAATTACCACATATTAAACTTTTCGTTACTCAATTTACCTACTTTCGTAGAGTTTCAGAAAACAATAGAGCTTTTGTATTCCGGAATGGTATACTAATGTTATTAATACTTAAAAGGCATTTTTAATAAGGTAATAGAATAATTAAATTTTGTAACAATTAAGAAGGGAACTTATGCAGTTAAATTTAAGATTTGTGTCTCTTTCAAACAATTACAGGATAAAAGTTTTTATTAATTCCTTAATTTATTGAAGTTTAGACATGTTTTATATGTTTGGTATTATTTTATAAGACGGATTTGTAATACTCGAACGTCATTACTCCAACGCTTTTATATGTATTTTAGAAGTGAAATGTTTCTTTAGAAAATTTTATAAGAGTACTGAGATATTCCATCAATTTCGAAGGTTTCTGGATAGCAAGCCGAAGTGTAAATATGATATGTTTAAGAAAAGGATCACAGAATAATAAAATATGTACCTCGATAGATTCATATTAAGTGACAGAATTTTTTTTCTTAATCAAGTCTCACGAAAATTTGTTACATATTATTATTAAATATAACAAAAAGAATATCACTAAAAGTTATCCACATTACCAATTTTATTATTTCTTTTTTTACTGTTTTACTGTTTATCCAGCTTAATTAATATTTGAAACCTTTGAGCCGATTTCAATTTGATCTTTAATTGAGTCCAAGCCATCATAAATGGGTCCATTGATTTATTATTTATTTTTAATTCTCTAACAATCTTTTCGATGTATTTGGTATTTCTTTTTTAATACAGCATTGGAAATTTCTATAGTGACTTATTATAAGGTAATGCTATTAATTGTTCCATACATTTAATTACTATTATTTTAAAACAATATGTTCCACTTTTTCACTGTTAATGTTCATTAAAAAATCATGTCTTATCCACACCAGCTCACAAAGGAGGAAAATATTGCACAAGTTTTTATTAGGACGGCCACAGCTACAAAATTAAAATTAACTTAGCTAAATCAGTCTTCGATCTACAAATTTGTTTAAAATATTTGTAAAAACTTCAGAGAGTATAAGTTACACCACTCATCGTATTGGATGTTAACAATAATAATTGTAATAATCGAATAATTATGACTAGGATTTCCTCTCTGTCCACCTCTAAACCCGGAGTTCTAAAAGCAACTCTAAAATATATATTTTTTGAATCAAATAATCTTAGGCATCCAACATTCATCGATTCCTAATTAAGTAAATACATATTTATTCCAAAATAAATATACATTTTATATTTATATAATTTCTGTAAAAATTATTTAAATTATAACCGGAATATTCGTTTAGGTTGAATATTTCAGGAAGAATAATGTAGGAGCTAAAGAAACGATTTCTATAGTCATTAAAAAAAGAGTATAGACGGAGCTTAGTATAGTTATCAAACAAACTAAATGCAAATACAATTTATCTATGAATGAACTAAAATAAGCGCCTTCGAACTCCAAAAATACAATAATATAATATTAATCTTATTTATGGGATAGCCAAGTCAAAATATTTGTAATATTGATACCTATGGTCATTTGAAGATGTCGTTAGGTTTGCTAATGAGGTAACAGTTTAAGAGGAAAGGTCTGCTTAAGGACTGAATACATTAACTGACATAATAATAGTAAGTACCTACCTATCTATCTTTTAAATTATATTTTTAAGAACATCCTAACAGAACAGACCATAGACAGATAATTAATAATATGTTAAAACGTTGAAATTTATCGTAAATCCTAAGTTATAAGTCAATATATATAGATGAAAAATAGATAACAATGAAGCCAATTCCACAATGAAATATTACACAGAGAATCTTGGTATCAGGTATTATATGAACTATAGAAAACATTTTCTTAAACATTCGTTAAAGAAATATTTTAGACTTATAAACATTTTTGTAGGGAAATGACTTACATAAGAAATAAAGCCTTAATATAATATATAAAAGCGAAGTATAGTAGTTATTAAAGTTAAATCAAATACAAAATTCAAAGAAACTATTTTTGACATTTTATGTCAAATGTCAAGAGTTGTCAAATACAAAAAAAATATAAGGAAACAACATCGTATTTAATATTAAATTGTATTAAATAATAAAATTTGCTGACAACAAAATATACTAAGTTTCGACTTTGTCCTTAATCTTTAAACAAAGAAAACCAAAGTTTAAGTTAGTTTATCCAATCACTGACGGACAATATTATCTCTATGAAGGACTATGTGTTTGTTGAGTTTCGTCTTTATGTAATCTTGATATCGTTTCAATGACCGCTTTGAAATGTTGATGTTACAATAATGTTTTTATAGTATAATGTTGTTTGATATATGAAAGTTCAAACTTATATTCATCATCATCATCATCATCATCATTTAGCCTATTGCAGTCCACTGCTGGACATAGGCCTCTCCCAACACGCGCAGTAACACTCGGTCCTCTGCCTTCCGCATCCAGTGAGACCCAGCGACCTTTTTAAGGTCATCGGTCCACCTAGCTGGGGGGCGTCCTACTTTACTTTTATTACTTGTATTAGTACCAAATTATATTTGTTTCAAAGATTTGTTGCCATTTTATTAAAAGAAGTTGGAAGTATTAAATCATTTTTAAATAAAAGTATTCGTTGACATATCTTGCACTAATAATAATATGTAGTAATATTTTTCGGATTTCGAAACAAACCGTGGTCACGGTGGCTGGAATATAGTCGAAACGTCGCGTGTATTTAGTTTTTTTTTAAGAAAATAAAGTCGCGTAGTATAATCCGAAAAATATTAGTTTCATTTAAATGAATACTCGTTAAAAATTTAGATCTCATTACATTTTAATGTCAATTTATTCAATCAAGTCAATGTCAAATTAGTCACCTGAAGGTTCAACAGGAAATCTGTAACATGAGTCATATATTTGCTTCCAAAGAAGACATCGTTTTTCTAACAATGACTCTTTAAGTTCCAGATATTTCTTGAGAGCCATGTAAAAACACCGATTCTTACTAACAGGTGACCATGCAGGAGCTTCCGAAGCCGAAGGTTTCCTACAAACGTAATCTTTTTTATATTACAGAAAAATATATTCACGATCATTATTGAAAGTGGCTGTATAGATTCTACTAACCCATGTTTGATAAAATTTCCCCAGAGCTCTCTCATTATGCTCCTCATTTTCACATAATCCTCAGTATCAGGTGACTTTATCCATTCAAATCCATCTAGCACTGCAGTAGTTTGAGCGCAATGGTCGGCTCCTCTAACATTTGTATACGGTACAAAGGGAGTGTTTTCATCGGTAAAAGAATATTCATATAAGTATATTTTGTCATGACCTGCATTCAGCAAAAACTGAATAGCCCTTAAGATCGGACAAGTAAAAGTAACATCCGAAATATAATCGACATAATTCAAAACGGTATCATCATTCACTGGTTTATCTCCGAAATAAAATTTCTTAATCTTATCCACAACAACATCTTTCACTTCGTCATTCTCAAAATGTAAATCAGCGGGTAAAAAATTTGAAAAGTTTTCCTGCATTTCTTTTTTCCAAAGGTCAAATGTGGAAATGCGCATCAATCCCTCCATATTTGTAAAGCCATACAACATAGGAACTTTAGTGTAGTTACCTTGTTTCAAAATGTTGACTGGATTATCATCAAGAAATCGTTCTTGACCATGATCTTTTTCTACACAAGGGCTGAATAAGAATGTATGATCTTTTCTATTACGAAGGTCTCCTGACTGTAAGAGTATATAAGGAATGTTTTTAAAATATTGGTCCAACTCCAGAACATTAGATATATTAATATTTTGAATCAAATTTGCATATTCCTTAGCATTTTGTATAGGATCAACTTGAATAGCAAAAGGAGAGGTACTTGCACCACTTTCTAGTATAACTTTATTGAACAACCCCACACTCATTTTCGAAATCATTAAAAGTTCAACTGACGATGACCCCGCACTGTATCCAGCTATTGTGATGTCCTGTGGATTACCTCCGAAGCTTGCTATGTTTTGTTTTACCCATCGTAGCAATGCAACCTGATCTTTCATACCAGCATTACCGGGAATGTCTTCTGTGCCTAAACACAGGAATCCATGCGCACCTAATCTATAATTAAATGTTACTGCTATAATGTTTTGGCTGCTAACTAATTGCTTCGGTGTAGCTAAATCGCCAAATCCTAATACGAATCCACCACCATGAATATATACAACCACTGGAAGTTCATCGTCGACAGTCTCTGGCACATAAACGTTGGCGGTGAGACAATTTTCCTTGACGTTCACATACAATTGAGGACACACGATAGTTTTATCAACTGCTTCCAATATTTCAGTCCAGACTGGTGGAGGGAGTGGAGCCTGTATTAACATTTTTTATTATGATAGCTTATATATAAAAATTACAACACTTCATAATCAACTTCAAAAAAATGTTTTCAGGTAATTCATAATCACATAGTAACTATGACCATTTTCGATGCAGTTAATGCCTATTACCTTTACATTTTTAAACAATTGTTTTTTTATTATTTTACCTTAAATCGATGAGCGCCTGTTGGTGCTGTAGCGTATGGTATTCCATGGAATGTAAAAACATTTTCTAAAGGGTCTTTATACCCTTGAACGGGTCCGGAGAGTATTTTAATTAAACGTGATTCTTGATTCTTGGCCACCACAGACAAAAACAAAACGCTTACCACACTCCAAGCAAAAACAGAAAACATTTTAAAATTCTACGTTGACGGATATTTTCAATGTGATTCGACAAATAAAGAACTTGATTAATTATACTATTATATTTACTATTCTTTTTTCTTTTATATTATGTACTCGTATTGTGCAATTAATTTTTAAAAATCAATTCCTTTATAACATTAACTTGTAAACAGAAGAAAGGACTGCACAGTAAGAAACACAGAGTAATATTGCTTTTTGATTGAAATTGAAGAATTGAATCATCCTTTAAGAACAATAGAGGTTATTTACTGATATGACAATCTCTATTGACATTTTATATTGATGCACTTAAATATTGTATGATATAAATAATTTGTGACTAAAACATAGGTATAATCTACTATACCCAAAAACTTTATATTAAACCAGATTGTGACCAGCTCATTGCAATTTAATTTAAAGTAGGAAAACATTGGGTGCAATATAAAGCAACAAAAATTGTGGTAAAAAGCTGTTTTATTTAAAAATTCCTTATAAAAACAGAAAGATGGACAGTTAGACAACTTAAATATATGAAAAGGTTAATCACCTTTGTGCCAAAACAATAGGTACTTAAGATTTATTTTGAAATTAAACAAAACCACTTATATTTTGTTTATACTTATCTTGGACTTATAAACACATAGGTTGTTTATAAGTGCTATGATATATTTATTTAACTCGTATTTCCCGAAATAAAAGCCACAAGGTTTTAAAGTCCCAAATTCCAAAATTCCAAAATGGTGCAGGATTAATAAATGTAAAATATATATATGAAAGATGAATATAATAACTTTAAACATATTATAACATAATATTTTTAGTTGCTTACTAATAATTTTACCGACCGATAAACGTTATACATATCTACACTATAAATATTTCCTAAAAATATTTGTTAAAGATTAGGTTTCCTCTTTGGAGATATTACGTCTGACATAAAGGAGAAAAACTATCTCTAACTCCAAATAATGGGTTAGAACCGAAAGATAAAATTAGGAATAGGAGTTAGAATGGTGACATTAAGTTTGAATTAATTATTTTAAAATAAAACTAATACTTTCGGATTTACTGCACGTTTTAAATTATTTTACGTACATACTCGAGACGTTTCGGTTATTTTGTTACAACATTGATCATGGGTTCTTATCTAAGGTAAAGGAAGCTAAGCTGAACAAATTAAAAATGAAATTCGTAATGAAATTCAGTGGATAAATATATTGATTATCAATAATTGAATGCATACTGGAATTGTTAAACTATAACCTGACCTAATTTCTTCTTCTACCTGGCAATTTCCCAGCTTTAGTCAGAGTCTGCCTTACATGTTGTAACTAGTTTTACCTTATTGTTTTTACGACCGGCCGCCTGCTGCCTGATGTCTAAATAATCTTAGAAAGTACTTATGACTCGGAAAAATCACATTGGTACTTGCCACGGCCAGGATCGAACTCGCATCCTCAGGCATGAGGGGCGGGCCTTTTAACCACTAGCCCACCACTGACTTCAATTATAACCTGACCTAATTTATCCTGATTTAATTTTTAGGCCATAATTTTTACACCAGATATCGCAATAATATAAGTGGTAGGTATCGCATACCTACTTCATTCATTAAAATTTTAGAGAAATTATCAACGACTTAAAAAACTATAAACATTTTGTAGCTGATAGTAGAATTGAAAAGAATTATAGTCAATGGTTATTGCCAAGACTCCAGAAGACAACACTCAACTTTAAACTACCACTGACGTAACATAATAGCAACACACATAAGTGTGACTAGTCGGGAATCGTTTGATTTTAAATAAGACCATAATAGCGTTGCTCTAATGGCGTTTCTAAAGTTCCTGATTTGGGTGGACCGAGTGAAGCTCAATCAATAAGCAGTTCAGCGATAAGTCTTTGAAAAAGAAGACGATATGTAACTATTATTTTTTTTTAATTCAAAATCAAAATTAAAACATTTGAAGCATCACCGAAGTAGCATTCAAAACTACATAAACGTGTAAACATTTTTACTTGCGATCATAAATGTTAGGACTAGAACAATGAGTGTAGCTTCAAATAATCATTCGAATATTGCATATATTCCCAACTTTGTTGATGTAGCCTGGTCTTTTTTTTACAGTTAACATAATCGACGAGTAACAACATATGTTACTGACTGCTGATCTGACTAAAATGTCACATAACCATGTCTAATTTATTAATTATTATTAATAATATATTGTTAGTTTTATAACAGTATTATAATCCTTTATTCCCAAATTGATTGGACTGTTTTAGCCCAAAGTGTCCATAGCAGTTCCAAGAAACAAGAAAGAAATTAAATTTTATGTGAATTTGTGTAATTCCAAGAAATAATATCAAATTTATTTCTTTTAGATTAACGGGTGATAAGAATAAATATTTACACGTATGTCTAGAACAAATTTACTGAACAAACCGTCATCTATTTTGGATAACATCTGTCCCTAAAATACATAGGTAACTCCTATAATTGAACACCGTTATTTTTATTTTATTAATAATTACTATACTAATAATGCAAAAGATTAAATACCTCCCAATGGTTTTAATAATACATGAGATATGTACACTTAGTTTATCGGAATTAGAAGTCATATATTGATATATAATTTTATTTGCGGTCTAATATGTACAATTCCAGGTAATTTGGCCCATAGTATTCGATATCGATATAATAGCTTTAATGGATTCAGTAGTTTTAGTTAATTAAGCTTATTCAATGTATTCAGTAGATTCCCAGATTGCTTTGGAAATAGGCAATTTGAAAGGAATTAGGTATACAATTATGAACGAAATACTTATGCATTAGCGATTGCTTTTAAAGTAGATAAATATTATAAGGATATGTAAGATTTTCAAACGTTCATAACTTTTGAATGAAAGTATGGTTTTCGCATTTACTACGCAAATTAATCTAATACGCGATTCAATTATTTAGAAAAATATGTTTATTAGTTTGGTTTGTCAATATTTCTAACATAATCCATCTTTGACACTGATGATTGTGATGCTTATCATACTTTTATAACAAAGAAAAGTTCTTAACCAAATTTTTTACCGTTATATCCATGACTATGGATCTTTTTCTCATATTTGGAAATTTATTTTATAGGAGTGAAAATCTTAATAAAACTGGTTAATTTAAGATTTAACTGTTGTTAGGATACCTATAGAATCGCCTTCGTCTTACCAAATAAACTGTTAATACTATTCTTTAAACATAATAAAGTTAAAGAGAATCAAGGAAAATATTTATGAAGTTTTATAAAGAGTGGTAAAAATTTATGTAATTATAAGATGGAGTCTACAAACTAATTTAATTCATGGAAAGAATGACATGTGTTTATATATAAAAATATATCTGTAATTTGTTGCTGACATTTTGATGACAAAAACTTATACTTGGAATGGTATTGGCGTGACTTAAATAAATTTAAAAAAGAGTTTTAAGGGAAGATTATGTTTTTATTTCTATCAAATTATTTTTTTAATATAAGCTTTAAAAACAGCCGCCTTCAATCAAAAATATTTTATATTTGTAGTTCAACTTTTTCAACAATCAACAAGGTATCGTTGTAATAGTGTGAGATGTACGTAGCTTCCACACACTATTGTGATTGAAATCTTAATTAATTTTAAAAATCCAGATGACTACTTAATCCGAGTTTAAAGTTACATCATTTTCACTTCTTTAGTAAACACGTCATCAAACGATAACTTTTTTTATGAAATACAAACAAAATACATATAAACGTTTTTCCTTATACATAAGAGTACTATAATAATATACCTACGAGTGTGTATATGCATACCTGCATATACCTACATGTAAACATACTTGAATTTTAAGGTAAAACGAAGAATTCCATTAAAATGTAATCGTTCTGTTCCTTTTTTCCAAATAAATTTATGCATTTTGTTAAATAATGTTTTTGTTTAATATATATTTAGCGATGTTTAATAAAAGTTGATCAACACATAGCCATAGTTTCCAACAGCCAAGTAAGTTTATTTTGCACATCATTCTGATTTCTACCTGAGTACAAAACAAAGATTAAACAAATGATATCGTTTATATACAATATAAAAAAGAACGAGAACTTCTTAGAAGAAGTTGCCCTACAACACAACTACAACCATTTTCACAGTTTTGTGTAGTACATTAGTAACCTAAACATTATTTAATCAATTTTCAGAGTCGTTGTTTGTAAGTTCAAGTTGAATACTCTTAATTCCTTCTCATTTTTACTGTGGCATAATTTTTATTGTAACTTTATTTTATGGTCGTCACCTTATCAATCTTCACATTCACACACTTAACGCATTGCATATCAAAATCCCTTATTTTCTAACAGAAATTGTAGGTATTTACTTTTGTAAATGTTATTTCTCTTTTAAGTACGAGGCATGCCTCCTGGCAAATATTTTAAATATTCTACATGGGTTGTTAAAAGTTGTCCAATGCTCGGAAAATATTATAGACATCGGGGTGTTACGTCGAAAGTGATAATTATACAAAAAATAAATAAAGAAAAACTGAGGAAATTTTAGAGGTGGAGAAAAACAACGAAAACATTGAATGTAATTTGTATAAAAATTACTATTTATTAAGGACGATAGAAAACTATATTTCGTCCTTTATAATATTGCAGACAATAAATAAAAGCTTAAACGAAAGGGCAATTTGAATACAGTAATATTTTTAATTTACTTATGTACATATTTTACTTATTTAAAAAACGAATACTGTTAAATTCTCGTAAAATTTGCTCATTATAAATGTCTAGTACAATTGGCATTTAACATTTTGAGGTAAATGACAAATTGCTTCAAATAAAATTAGAAACAAAAGAAAGTTTGAAACGTTAATAATAATCGACAAACTTATATCTATAGTTCCATATTTTGTCGTAATGAACGTAAAGGGGGTTCAGAAAATTTATAATATGTATCATAAATTTCATTCCAGAAGCTACATCTCTCTTCCAACAATGCTCCTTTTATTTCAGGATCCTTCTTAAGAACCATGTGTGGAGATCCATTTGGACCAGCAGCAGGCCACATCGGAGTACCTGCAGCTGTAGGCTTTCTGTGAATATGAACGAAATCACAACATTAGATATTTTGTTAATTGAGAAGTTACATTGAGGGTTGTATTCTTCACAACTTTCAAACTAACAACCACACAAATCAAACAAAATAATAATACTGATCTGTCAAAAAAATGCAGGATAAGATATAAAATAATTTACATTTGAATAAACTATGTAATTCAACATATCAAAAATTTTTAATTGTAATTTAATAAAAATTGAAATTAGTTTCAATTTAAATATATTAAAATAATATTTTAAAAACGTACCCATTCTTTATAAAATTTCCCCAAAGCTCCCTCACAACACTCCTCATTTTAACAAAATCTTCTGTAGGATTATTTTTTGTCAAGGACGAATCGAGGTTGTCGAGGACGGCATAACTTTGCGCACAATGAGTTGCTCCGCGTACATCAGTGTGGGGTACAACTGGAGTATATTCGTCCGTGTAAGAATATTCATACAAGTATATTTCATTGTGTCCTGCTTTTACTAAATAATTTACAACTCTTAATGCGGGACATATAAAATATCCATCCGACCTGTAATCTATATATTGTAGAATAGCATTGTCGTCTAATTCACTATCACCAAAATAAAACTCTTTAATTTTATTAGCTACTAAAAGTTTTTCTTCTTCGCTTTTAAATTTTAAGTTGGCCGGTAAGAAATCAGCAAAATTTTCGTTCATTTCGTTTTTCCACAAATCGAATAATTCTATCAGCATTAGCCCCTCCATATTAGCAAATCCATAAAGCATGGGTAGTTTCGGAAAATCACTTCGTTTTAAAATATTTAAAGGATCGTCCGTAAGAAACGCCTCTTGTCCATTATCTCTTTCTATACAAGGAGCAAAAAGAAATGTAAAATCTTTTCTGTATGCAAGGATTCCTGATTGTAAAACTTCATACGATACTTTTTTGAAACTATTTTCCATTTCTAATATATCGGTAATATTTTCTATACCTATGACCTTTGCATATTCTTTTGCATTCTGTATAGGATCAACTTGAATACTGAAAGGAGAAGTACTAGCACCACTCTCCGGAATAACCTTATGAAATAGTCCTTCAGCCATTTTTGACAACATTAAAAGATCTACTGATATTGACCCTGCACTGTATCCAGCTATTGTGACGTCATTTGGGTTACCTCCAAAGCCCGCAATATTTTTTTTTACCCATCGCAGCAGTGCCACTTGATCTTTTATACCAGCGTTACCGGGCACGCCTTCAGTACCTAAGCACAGGAACCCGTGTGCTCCTAATCTATAATTAAATGTTACTGCTAGAACGGTTTGGCTGCTTACTAATTCCTTTGGTGTAAGAAAAGTGCCAAATCCTAATAAAAATGCACCGCCATGTACGTATACAACAACTGGAAGGTTTTTTTTGTGCGTCTTAGGTACGTATACATTTGCAACCAGACAATCCTCTTTCATAATCTTCGTGTCCGGAATATATTCCTTTACATTTAATTGAGGACATATGGTTCGGTCATCTACTGCTTCAAATATTGACATCCAAGCTGGTGGAGGTAGAGGGCCCTGAAATTATAATAATAATGTACAATGATTAAGAATATATTACCTACATATAAATATACACACATATACGTACATACATATGTATATTAAGAAAAATTACAATATAACACACATACATAATTAACTGGGAGATGAAAATCTCTCGAATAATTTATCACATGCTCACATTCACACCATATCCGATCACCTTCAAAACACTTTATTTGAAGGATTATAAAAAATCACCATAAATAAATTATTTTGTATTTCCTATTTCCTCATATGTTTTTTCTTCTCAGAC
The DNA here is from genome assembly GCA_916720795.1 of Danaus chrysippus. Taxonomy (NCBI): domain Eukaryota; kingdom Metazoa; phylum Arthropoda; class Insecta; order Lepidoptera; family Nymphalidae; genus Danaus; species Danaus chrysippus. The sequence goes on along the minus strand of CAKASE010000074.1, from coordinate 10,768,628 downwards.
TCATCTTTGTCTATTATTATCAGCACTTGTAAGAGAGAATTACTGTAAAGATTATTTTTGTAATTTTTTACTTTAAATTTAAAAAATGTTTGGAAATTTAAAATAATAGTAATAAGATCGTAGTTAGATGTGTACTCTGGAAAATCTCCAGAAAATCCCCCTTTTATTTTATTTACAGAAAATTTACTTAAACTACTAAAACTATTAAAAATAAATTGAAGGAGCATTTTCCAAACGACGTCGAGTGTCATTTCATTAAAAGGGACATGATTATTTTATCTGAAAATACATAGTACTGCAAGGAAAAAACTTATATTTTTTTCTCGCCATCGGAAAATAGAGAATTCAACGACCAGAAAACACACCAAATTTTTGAAAAAAGCTAATATTTTGATGGGTGATTTTTTGATTGAAAATGAGGCTGATTTTTCGATATTTATTCAAAATTTATCTGAAAAAGAAATATTTCTAATCAAATAAATTACAGTGTGTTTGGGACATCGAAAGGTAAGTTTTCGCCTAATTTGGTGACAAAATATTGTTTTTGTAAGAGATAAAAACAAAAACTAAAAGCGCGGTCTTTGAATTTTTCACTTAAATTTTACAAATTTTAAACTTTGAAAAATAGGGGCACCCCTAGACTATATATGTTACGGAAATAAAATATAAATTATTGAGAAATAAAACGCGTAGTAAATCCGAAAATATTAGTTTCATTTGAAATATAAATTATTTCTCAATCAACTTTTCATTAAAGAGAAGGTTGGTTAAAACATTACTTATCGTTATTCAATACAAATAATGATGCAAAATCCAGTACAAATGATGAAGCAGAAAAAAATGGACATTACATCCTGTTGGGTTTTATATATTAATAATATAATTTTTCATCTCAAACACTGATATTAACTATGCTGTGTCAATGATAAATGATAGCAAACACGACCATCGTAAAAATAAATTGTTGAACTAAAGCTATGAACTTCACATTAATATTTATCAAGCTTTTGGCTTACATAACTTACTTACCATTAATATTCGTCAATTAACATCTTAAAAGAAAAAATTATATCTACCCTGTTAATAAATTTAAGACTTATGAAAAGTGTATAAGTGATATTTTGAAATTATTACATGTAGTCTTCAACACTATATTTAGATTATAATAGCCACCCGAGTCGACCTCAACTGTATATTATATAAACATAACTCGTTGGTCCGTTACCTTAAATCTCTGTGTACCTGTGGGTGCTGTAGCGTATGGTATTCCATTGAATACGAATATATCCTTCTGGGGATCCTTGTATCCTCGAACTAGCCCCGAGTTTATTTGAACCAAGAGTGATTCACGATCCTTAACATCTTCAGCTAAGACTGAGGCAAGCAAGATTGATAACAAAACAACACACGACCGCATTATGTAAATAATAACATCACACTGCTCACTGTTACCTAGTGACTCAATATTAAATTGGACTACAATTGAAATACATAATCAGACAATTTAAAATAACAAATGAAATCTTCAATGATAGCAGTAAGATTACACTATTGATAAAAATGGTCTGCATTATTCATACATATCTTTGTTATTATAATTTTTTAGAATCTATCGTATTATATAAATATATATTGCTTATACATATTTTAAAACTTTTTAAAAATAAAATCTGTGTCATTATCCTCATTCATCGATTCCTAATTAAATTAACATACAGTTATTGTACAAATAAATATGTATTTGGATATGTTTATCATTTGTATAAAAATTTTTTAAATTACTACCGAAACATTCAAGCAAGAAGCAAGAATTTAGACTAATAATAATCTTACAAACTAGATGCAAATATAATTTATCCAATTTGTAAAAAACAACAAAGATTCTTGAATAACAACACAACACATATACATTATATAGGAATGTCCTTACTTAGTCAGTGGTTGCCTAGTGGTTAAAGGGCCCCCCTCTCGTTCCGGTTCAAACCTGGCAAGTACCAATGTGATTTTTCGAAGTCATATGTACTTTCTGAGAGTATTTAGATACCATGGACATACGGTGAAGGAAAACATCGCGAGGAAACCTGGACTTATAGTTTCACAATTATAAGTTTGAAATCACCAACCCGTCTTGAGCAAGCGTGGTGATTAATGCTCAAACCTTCACCATGAGTGAAAGAGACCTTTGCTCAGCAGTGGTCTCTGATAGGCTAAAAAAATACACCACCTTCGGCAGACAAAGATATGAGATTTTTAAATGTAAATTAGTTTCTCGGATACTCGTACATAATCACGAGAACGGGTACTATGTAAGAACCCAAACATCACGTAATTGGTGGATTACCAAATTAAACAAATAAATTTGCCTCGATGCCAATTAAAAGTAACAAGATCCAAGCAATAATATTGTAATATTATTATTATGTTATTGTGATCACGAACATTAGATTTTACATTTTTAAGAAGGGTATCCCAGGAGTTTGATAGATTCCAGCCATCATATCTATTGAAATTGGTATATTTTTTTAATTTAAATAGCCTTGCCGATTAACCTTAGTAAATATACCTGTCTCCACGAGCGAGGATATGTTTTTGATCAAACCGAATGTAATGGCCTGATTTGTACAATGTGTGTTCACACACTGCTGACTTCAGTGCGCGAAGATTATATTGATATCCGAGATGTGTTATTTAACCCTTGTATCGAAACTTCTCTTTGTCTGTCCAATGTATAACAAGCCACAGTCACAATCAAGTTTGTACACACCCACTTGTTGTAAAGGAATGGTGCTCTTAATTGGTCTCAAGAATTGGGGCCATTTCTTGTGTTGTTTATATATAATTTTGATTGAAACCTTCTTTCAAGATGTTACCTATCCTGTCAGTAACTCCATTCATAATGGTAGTTTCGCAGGTTGTCGCTCAACTGTGGGTGGCTTCAAGTTGTTCTTACAGTGCAGGTGAGGACATAAATAACAAGACCAACTGACAGACTACTGAAAGTAGTTGAAAAGTCTGCAGTACGTAGTTTTTTTTACAAAAAAAGCACGTACAATTTATATTACATTTGTTAAAATTTTGTACGTTACTTATTACACCTTTAATTTTTAGCATGTTATTTGAAATTAATTTCTCATCATACTGTTATAAAATTCAACGCTTACTGCAAAGTTCTAAGAGCAATGCTTCGCTCTCTCGACATGTGTTTTCAGACTGATTCAGAATCGTTATCAAAAACGAATATTTCTATAAATAGACCTGATAGTTGTAGTTTCGTTATGCAGCTTTGTAGTTCGAATGAAGCGTTATAGCGTTATAACAGAAAAATATTCAACACAATTAAACATTCTTTCTCCTCATTTTAAATTTAGCTGTCACAAATTTAATGTATGTATTTTTATCCCAGCAGTACCTGTGAATTCTATATATTTTTTAAAATATCGGATGATTCATTTATACCAGATATGGTGGCATTAAGTCTTTGTGATAGTTATATCATATTCGACAAATAAGTGATTCATTATCGATATCAAAGTTATGATAATGTTGATATGTAAATAAAACAATTTTTTTGTGATATTTTAAGATTTATATAACGAATAATCTCTAAGTGTATAGGGTTTACAATCAAAGTATTGCGAGCTGTAGCTATTTTTCCTTATTTATTCAATATTAACATATAATCATTGTATATTTTTTGTTATAGTCATACATATATCAAAATACTGATATACAAAATATCATCAAACCGGAAATAGGTAAATGTTCCTATTTCTACATACTTAAGATTGGCTTATCATTAAAGATAAAATATTTTTATATAAACGAGTAAACATATAATTCAGTAATTTAAAACTACTTGTTAATAATCATAATTTGCATGGTTAGAGATTGTCTCGACCATTGGTAGGAATGTTTTCAAAGAAGCATTCTTTATCTTCAATGTAGTAAATAATAATTAGACATTAATTAATATATATTTATATATAATTAAAATAACAAAATATCGTTAAGACTATTTAGAAATGACCGAATTAAACTAAAAGTTACATAAAAGAATTACTTATTTAAAAATAATATATATTTGTCAATCTATAATATCCATATCAAAATTATCTTTAGGAAATGCTTATATTTTATAAACATTTGTACAAAATCTAAAAAAATATGTTTGGTATTGTGTTATCAACAATTTGATACCAAATAGTTGAATTGATTTTTAAGGAATTATTTGTATTTCTTTCAGACAAACTTTGTAAACGTTTTGTACAAGACACAATTGATTGTCCCCCTTTCGTCCAGAAGCGTTAAACGTTAAACGTTAAACCAATCTTGTTACATAGAAGTTGCATTTAAGAAGTTTTACTTCAAAAGTATAATATAATAATAATATTTTTTATTAACAATTTTTTCGAGGTTATGATAAAAATGTCTATGTTGAATCATTATTCTTTCATTAATTTTGAATATTTTGCTTCTTCTAAAGCAGTTTACATGACTTGATTAGACGAGAACGTTGCTCATAATGATAAATAAGAAAGGTATTAGGTATCACTATAACTAGAACAAATTTCATTACTGTTCTGTTTTGTACCTTCTCACATATCTTGACTCTGACTACAAAGTCAGTATAACTATTTATTTACAACTAGGAGGCAGTTGCAGCATGTATGTGGAGAAAATTTATTTTGTTGTCCTCTACGTTGAGGTATGGCACGAAGTCTTGGGGCAAATTGTTAGGAGGATGAATAATATAATACTTTCCTATATCTAGGGTGAACAGGAGTCATATTTATAATAGTAATCATAAAAGTAATAATATTAATAGGTTCGATACGTTTTATCTGAAAGAATTACAGTTGTTTAAACATTGTTTAAAACTGTAACTTCTTAATGGGAAGTGTTTCCATTGTACACTCCATCTCATGCTTTTAGATTTTTCTTTTACTATTTTATATTATGTCTATTTCAAGCTGTAATTGTGAAACGTTTATACGTTATTAAATTAATTGTATATAGTTAATAGTAGAAAGGAAAGAAAAAACCTTTTTTTAAATTTTCATATGTGGATAAAAGCCAAAGAAAGAATGATTTAATGGCATATAAGAAAAATATGTAAAATTTTGTAACGTATACATATTTAAATCGTTAATGATCATTTACAATATCAACTTTTATGATAATAATCGAACTAAATTCATTATTCTTTGAATTATTTGAAAATTTAGACGTATTAAATTTAAGTGTCGTAAATCCTGATACAGTCGATTACGATTAAGTAAACGTTTGATACCGTGTGGTTAGTGTATCATCACTTCTCACACAATGCGGGTCTTTGCTATATTTTTATCAGCCTTGATTGCTTCAGTTTCCTCTGAAGATATCAAGGATCGTGAGTCATTATTAGTTCAAATTAGCTCTGGTCTCGTTAGAGGGTATAAGGATATCCACGATGATGTCTTCGTGTTCAATGGAATACCATACGCTACAGCACCGACTGGGACAGAAAGATTTAAGGTAAAAGATCAATGAACTCTTATTTGTCTAGTAACAGTAAGTGTTTGGCAACTACACTTAAATTACTTGAAAAAAAATATCCAGTCCAGTACATTCCAGAACATCAATTGGAAAATATTTTGTATATATATATACAAAATATTAGAAATATATATACAAAATATTACAAAATATTAGAAATTATTATAAAAGAAATTAATATATATATAAAAGAAATTAATATATATATATATATTAATTTCTTTGTAAGCTCTACTTTTAAAACATATATTCAAGTATTATGCCACGCTCTTCAAGAAAAAAAAAAACAAATTACTTTCCTTTCCTTACCACTGCTTTTAAATGTCCGAAAACTTCGATATAAAGCTTAATATATAAAAATAATAAGTTCTTTATTTGAGCTGTGATATAATAATTAATTGTTACTGAGACTTGGTTATTGTCAATTTTATAAGTGCGATCGTATAACTGGTTCTCTCTAACTGTTATTAAATTGGTGGGGTCGTAGATTTAGCAGTTCGGAACTGAGGACTTCAATAATCATATACAATTTATAGGGGAAAGTAAAAATGGAACTGATCAACACGGTTTTGATCTACTACAACTAAATTGTTCGCTTTTGTTACTGACTCAATTGATGAAGTTAATAGGGAAACGCAGGTACATATACGAACTTGATATTTGTTCAAGATTTTTAGAAATCACATGTTACTTATTAAAAAAAGTTAGTTTATATGGAAGAACTGAAACATTAAAAGTGATGCTCGTCCTATTTTAATAACAGTTCTTCATTGTAATGTTAGATGGCTTTTATTGGAAACCATTAATTGCTCATTCCAGGGTACACCAAGGATGGATCTTGGGATCACCTTTACTAATTTGTGATGTCATTTTTATATTCGAATACTCGAGGTTTTATTTAGTAGCAGATAAATTAAAATTACTTAAACAGAATAAACTTTGAGGCTAAACCGATACAAGGTGATTTATGGCGTGTCTTTAATTGGGGGTTGAAAATCAAATGTTTTAATCCCAAAAATATTTCCTTTATTTTTAAATATTATATTGAAGAATATTTTAATGGTCTTTCAAAACTAAAATGACCAGGCATTCTTACAATATTGTATATTTTGTTTAAATTTGTAATAAATAATTTAAATTTATAATAACAGAATAACCATTTATTCATACATTATTTTCATTTTATGTCGACTAGGATTTTTCTAAAGACCTTTAAATTAACATATTTTGTGTTTTGTGTATGCAATCAATATGTATAAAGAATATATTATTGCTGTAATTTCTGTTAATGATCCTACTAAATATCTGTATATTGTATCTTTAGCAAAAATAAACCTACTCATAAATTTATGAGCAACAAATTATAATAACGCCATCAAAATAAATCATAACAATTTTAATGAGCTTGAATAGTCTTTACGGTCCTTCAAAATTAAATTAACCAGGCATTTTTACAAAATATATATTAGGGATTTCTTCTACAATATCTAATTAAAACTTATGATTTTATTTTAATTGCGCATATTATCACTGTGTTATCATTATTTCAGGGCCCGCTGCCTCCACCAGCTTGGATAAACCAATTTGAAGCCGTAGATGACCGAACTATATGTCCGCAATTAAGAGTTGTAGACCTTCCTATGAAAGGCAAGATTATGAAGGAAGATTGTTTGATTGCAAACGTTTATGTTCCTAGAACAGATAATAAAAACCTTTCAGTCGTAGTCTACGTACATGGTGGCGGATTTGTCTTAGGTTACGGAAATATGGTTCCACCGAAGAAGTTAGCTACAAGTCAAAACGTTATAGCCGTCACATTTAATTACAGATTAGGGGCACACGGATTCCTTTGCTTAGGTACTGAAGACGTACCCGGTAATGCTGGTATGAAAGATCAAGTTGCACTTTTGCGATGGGTTAAAAAAAATATTGCAGCCTTCGGAGGTAATCCAAATGACGTTACAATTGCTGGAAGCAGTGCTGGCTCGATGTCTGTTGATCTTTTGATGTTATCGAAAATGGCTGAAGGATTGTTTAGTAAAGTAATTCCGGAAAGTGGTGCAAATATCTCCCCTTCGACTGTTCAAGTAGATCCGATAGAGAACGCAAAAAAATACGCCAAATTGATAGACATTCCTGATGTCGAAGATGTGTTAGAATTAGAAAATATTTTTAAAAAGATCCCATATCAGATATTGCAATCAGGAAATGTTCTTAATAGTAAGGACTTTTCATTCCTTACTGCTCCTTGTGTTGAGAGGGATAATGGACAAGAAATGTTTCTTAAAGAAGCTCCATTGAATATTTTAAAACGAGGTGATTTTCCAAAATTGCCCATGTTATATGGATTTGCTGATATGGAGGGATTGTTTATGATTCAACGTTTCGATTTATGGAAAGAAGGAATGAACGAAAATTTTGCAGATTTTTTGCCTGTTGACTTAAATTTGAAAAGTAAAAACAGTAAAGCTCTAGTAGCCGAAAAGATAAAGAAATTTTATTTTGGTGACAAGTTAATCGATAATAATGCTACTTTACAGTTTGTTGATTTTATTTCTGATGGATTTTTTGTATGTCCAACATTGAGAGCTATAAATTATTTAGTAAAAGCAGGACATAATGAAATATACTTGTACGAATATTCTTACACGAACGAATACACTCCTTTTGTACCTCATACTACTGTACGTGGAGCAACACATTGTGCTCAGAGTTTCTCTGTACTTGATGGCTTAGAAATTGAACCGTATAGTTCTATCAACTATTTCGATAAAATGAGAAATATCATGAGGGAGCTTTGGGGAAATTTCATCAAGAACGGGTAAGTTTAAAATATTTTGTATGTAAAATATGTTTTATCGGGCATCGAAGTCTTGACACCATTATTTATTTATAATTATAAAATGTTAATAATGTGGTTTAATTATATCATTTTGATCGCCTTTATAGAAAACCTACATCTTCCGGAACTCCTGTATGGACCCCTGTAGGATCAAATGGGTCTCCATATATGGCACTTAAGTTGGATCCAGAACTAAAAAATTCCTTGTGGGAAAAAAGATGTGGTGTTTGGAATGAGATATATGAGTCACATTACAATTACCCCGGACCTCCTGCATCACCACTACCAAAGCATAATGAGTTGTAACTCTAGATATAAGTAAATTTTTTCAAGATTTATCCTTTTAGCAGATTGTGTTAATAAAATAGGTTACAGCAGTATTGTATATTCATAAACAGGACTTGTGTTTCAGGATGAAATTGATTTAACTAAATGGTTACTAAAATTATATTTTCTTCCTAAAAGTAAAAGGAATTTTTAATAATTGTAATGAAACTTTCCAAGGAATGTAGCAAATATTTATTTGTTTATTTTTATAATCCACCAGCGTTTACATGATATTTCGGTACCTTTAAAGCAACCGTGATCACGGAAATACATATGTATGCAAATATGCAAATATGCATTTCACTATGTAATAACATATACTAAATAATAAAAAAAATATTTAGTGTCCGAGAAACTTATTGTCATTTAAAAATCTTACATCTTTTTACTTTTCTATTGGTCTTGCGCAGTTGGTGCATAGTTGTAAAAAATATGTATGTATGTGGTAGCATAAAATATATTGACAAAATGTTATTAAATTTGTTTATTTACGATAACAAGTGTAATTTAATTATTTCTTCTGATTTTAAATAAACTGTCTTTATAACCAGAAATACAATATTTGTTAACATATAAAAATAAACTTGAATGATAATGAATTTACTTACATCTATGTAAGAGGTATGTTACTTCATTACTCAGAAATAATCAAATTATATTTTTATAATTACACCCTGGTGCCAAATAAAAGTGACAATAATATAATAATATCATTATTATTAGATAAATAATTACGCACATTATAAAATAACATACAACATAGTAGCAATAAGTAGATATTCATTGATGTTATGCTTATATACATTGATGTTATTCTAATACATCTGGTCTGTGACCACAAAAGTATTAGGTTTACTCAAGAGACCTTTAAAAGTGAAATAATTTAAAATACGAAGCATGTGTAATCTCTAGACATTATACATATATATCCGGATATAATAAATATTCTTAACGGTTTGTGAATGTTTAAACAATTTTCACAAATGTCATGAATAAATTTACCAGAATTTAAAAACAAATATTTTAAACATGATCCATCACCATCTAATCGACTTGAGGAAAAAATCATTACATCCAAGATGGACAATTTATTCATTAAGTAGGAATAACAACTATTGCAGGAGTCTGATAAAGTCGAGTTTTTAATAATCTTTCCCCCTTAATTCCTTTCTTCTTTTCTGTGTTGTTCTATAAAATGAAATTTTAATAATTTTGATAAATAATTAGGATGAACAAGTTGTTATCAGCGAAGCAGTCATATTGGTTTCAATTAAACTTTTCATAAATTTTTTAATTTTCTTTGGCGTAAGTGAAATTATTAGCGAAGAGCTTTGAGAAACACATATTATTTTTACCTATTTACATATTAGTCACTCGAGATCTATTTAATATTGAGAAACATGTGTAATTCCGAATAATACATATCCTAAAATGGTTGAAACTTTTAAATAATTTCAATAAATCTAGTAAACAAATTAATACCAAAAAGATAAAATTATTTTATTAAAGAATCAGAGCATACATATTTCTTAACAATAGTTATGATGTGAATTTTATTTGTATTGATGAACTGAAATTCAGAAAAAAATATTTTAAGTATAATACACAATGTAATCGTCTTGAGGAAACATTCACTGGATTTGAAGTGGACAATTTATTCATTTAGTAGGAAATTACTCGGTCAACTATGTAGTTTGGCTGTGAAGAGTTAAAGACTAGATTTTACGTCCTACGTTATATTTATATAATGCTTTCTTTAATTTTGGTTATTTCTTAACTAAAAAATAAAATTATGTGTTTGTTTTTTAATATCATGTTTGCTTTGGTTTCCTCACATCAACCGCTTGGTTTGATTAAAATATTACTTTTAATAACTATATACTATTAGAACAATTAACTTCAATAGAGGAATGATATGAAATATAAAATAAAATTTAATAAAAAAAATATAGTTTTATGACTTTTATTTATGAATGTATATGATCGTAAAGTATTTGTAAAATTATAATTACGGCTTAAATGTTGTCTGGTGTCAATTTGATATTATGCTCATCACTCATGTAACCAGTCTTGCTTATAGATTTTACTTTTTTGTTTTACTTTTTATATTTTATTTGTGTAGTAGATATGATATATACACGGCACTGTTAACCTTCGCATTGCCTTGACAAAAAGTTGTGTACGGTAACATAGTATGAGGTTTGAAATTGTTTATTTTTATACATATATATTTATTTTAATCTTAAGACATACATCTATTCAGTTTTGACCTGTTGTACATATAACATTTTGTTTAAAATATATTTCTTCTTCTTCTTCTACCTGGCAATTTCCCGGCTTTAGCCAGGGTCTGCCTTACATGTTGTGAATAGTTTTGGCTAATTGTTTTTACGACTGGCCGCGTGCCCGACATCAACCCTCTTTGGGAATGCATTAATCAGTGATGTCTAAATACTCTTAGAAAGTACATATGACTCGGAAAAATCACATTGGTACTTGCCAGGGCCAGGATCGAACCTGCGACCTCGTGAATGAGAGGCGGGCCCTTTTAACTACTAGGCCACCATTGACTTGTTTGAAATATATTTCTACATGCTTAAAAATCCTATATTTATTGTATAATATATTCGTAAATACTTGAGACTGAGTAGTGTGCGATCATAAAACCCGATTCGAATTTAAAGAATGTATGAGAAGAATATACATTATAAATGAGAAGATTTATAGGGATATTGTCTTAAGAAAGTGTCAAAATAATGTGTTAGCACTGTGTTGCATTAAAATAATACGATAAATCCTAAAAAATATAATTCCAAAGATATTATTAACGGAAGCCATTTTTATCAATACTCTTGTCATACTGCTATCATTGAAGATTTGATTTGTTTTTGTTTAAGTGTCCGATTATGTATTTCAATAAGAGGCCAGTTGTGATATTGCGTGACCACTAAGTAGTGTAATGTTGTTACTTCCATAATGCGGTCGTGTGTTGTTTTGTTATCAATCTTGCTTGCCTCAGTCTTAGCCGAAGATGTAAAGGATCGTGAATCACTCTTGGTTCAAATAAACTCCGGGCTAGTTCGAGGATACAAGGATCCCCAGAAGGATATATTCGTATTCAATGGAATACCTTACGCTACAGCACCCACCGGTACAGAGAGATTTAAGGTAAACGATCAACGAGTTGTGTTTACTTGATGATCTCACTTTTTTGCGTTTAGTTTGAGTTTCATTTGGAACCCAGACAAAATTATTTACCGGGTTTTACTTTAAAATGAACTAAGACCTCTATATAATTATGTTTTAATGTTACTTAAATCTAATAACATAGTAACCTTACGTCGGTCAATAAAGTACAGTTGGAGAGACAAAACTATTCACTATAGGTAAATAATATTTTTTTCCTTAATTCATCTTTATTCGAAGAAAAACTCCAAGCAACGGATTACAAACCGCAGACGTTAAATATTTTTTTAACATATATATAATTATATAGATTACAGTCGAGGCCGACTCGGGTGGCTATTTTAATCTAAATATAGTGTTGCAGACTGCATGTAATAATTTCAAAATATCACTAATACACTGTTCATAAAACTTAAATTTATTAACAGTGTTTTTTATACGTATTCAATGAAATACCATATGTTATAGCACCCACCGGTACAGAGAGATTTAAGGTAACGGACCAATGAGTCGTGTTTATTTGATAATCTAACGTTTTAGCATTCAGTATGAGTTTCATATGATGGACTTCAGACTGAATAATTTACCGGGCATCACTGTAAAATTATCTAAATCCTCGACTATATCAATATTTAAATGTTATTTAGATCTAATAACATAATCTCCTTAGTCAGTGGTGGCCTAATGGTTAGAGGGCCCGCCTCTCGTTGCCGAGGGCGCGGGTTCGATCCTGGCCCGGGCACGTACCAATGTGATTTTTTCGAATCATATGTACTTTCTAAGAATATTTAGACATCACTGATGAATGCTGATTCCCAAAAGAGGGTTGATGTCAGGCAGGCGGCCCGTCATAAAATCCAATTAGCCAAAACTATTCACAACATGTAAGGCAGACCCTGGCTATAGCCGGGAAATTGCCATGTAGAAGAAGAACAGAATCTCCTTAGGTTGATCGAATAAGTATAGTTGGAGGAAAAAACTTTTCACTATAGGTTAATGAAAGTCATTTACTTAATTCAACAATAAACTTTATTCCAAGAAATCGTAGGCGTTATTTTTTATATATTATTATAGATGAAGTTAAAAACTTTAGATTAACAATTTTATTTTATGGTGATCATATTAATTGGCTATGATTTATCAATTAAATAACAGGGATTGTATCAGTTTATAAGATGAATAAATAATATTGCAAAACGTAACACTAGATTTTTTCTGCTTAAAACTTTATTTGAATATGATAACGATAATTACAGTTTTTACAAACCTTGTTTATATTGATAATTTGATTGTGAAGCAGTTGATTTTTTATTTTCATGACCTACAAATGCAAAAATTCTTATAGGTATATACATAAATAAAGTGTTGTTCCTTCTTATTTAATGTTTTATTGTTTGTATAGGTAATGATCTCACTTTTGAGACTGCTAATAATAATATTACATATTTTATTCTATAGTCTTCAATAACGGAAGAGCAGTCTGCAATGCATTTTGTTACCTGTGTTGCGATACCTTTAAACTTTCTGTTTATTTACAACATCAAGAAAAGCTTATTCGTTTCAGCAAAACATTAACTAAACTTCAGTTTCTAAATTATTATTTTTTCCTTACAAAAAAGATTGATTACAATTTTCATAAAAGCTTATTTTATAATACCTACCTAGTAGTAAAATCTTTAATTTGTGCATTCCTACTTATGCGCCCAGTAATGTATTGGAATACTATGCCTTCGTAAGTTTCTTTTTTCTAATTACTAGGGTTGGTTTCAAGGATAGAGGGAATAAGTTGTTATTGAGATTAGTGCAAGTAAATTCATGTAAATAACCAGTGCATATACTATCCAAAAAAACAGATAAACCTTCAGAGTTATATTCTTCCTTACATTGCAACTCACACATTGCTGAATACGGGCATATACGGGCATTTATAATTTCACAATTTATTAAATTTTAAAACGGTCATCTACTACATAAAGTAACAATAAACATTTTCAACCATACGCTAGCGCCATGTTAAGACAATCTGACCGTTACTAGTACTCACTCACTGTTTTTCTTTATATAAAACAAAGTATGAAAATATTTACATGTGTTTTAAAACCTTAGAACTTCTATTGCTTATAACACTGCGATTCTTTTAAGAAGTATGCTCTGCGCTGGAGAAGTATTTTTAAATAAGTTGAATATGTACGATATTATTAATTTGAAATTATATTCGAACACTTGTTATTTAATTCTTTGCAAAAATGTATGAAAACATTATTATCAGAATTTCATCTACTCCTATTCTTGTCACACACACAGCACGCTATCTCTGATTAGGGCAGATAATAATAATTAATTCTAAATCTAAGTGGCAATCATGTGAGAGTCGAATAGGTACCAGAAATTGGAAATAAAAACAATTTATTCATGGATAATTTTTATATAACACAACAGATAAAATCATTCAAATGGGATGAAATTTAGATCTCTCAATTATTTTGATATATTAAAGCACAATTTATATCTATTAATATACATTAATTATTATTAAATTACAGAATTTATCCTAGGATGTGTATATATGTATATAACAGTTACAAGCATAGTTAATATATTCTACATCGTTTTATTATAATTTCAGGGCCCCCTACCTCCACCAGCTTGGATGTCAATATTTGAAGCAGTAGATGACCGAACTATATGTCCTCAAATAAACGTAACAGGTTTTATTCCGGGTTTGAAGGACATGAAAGAGGATTGTCTGGTTGCAAATGTATACGTACCTAAGACGCAGAAGAAAAACCTTCCAGTTGTTGTATACGTACACGGCGGTGCATTTTTATTAGGATACGGTACTCTACTTACACCAAAGGAGTTAGTAAGCAGCCAAACCGTGCTAGCAGTAACATTTAATTACAGATTAGGAGCACACGGGTTCCTATGTTTAGGTACTAAAGACGTCCCTGGTAATGCTGGTATGAAAGATCAAGTGGCACTGCTGCGATGGGTAAAAAAAAATATTGCGAGCTTTGGAGGTAACCCAAATGACGTCACAATAGCTGGATACAGTGCAGGGTCAACATCAGTAGATCATTTAATGTTGTCGAAGATGGCTAAAGGACTTTTTCATAAGGTTATTCCGGAAAGTGGTGCAAGTACTTCACCTTTCAGTATGCAAGTTGATCCTATACAGAATGCAAAAGAATATGCCAAGCTAATAGGCACAGGAAATTTCGACGATATATTAGAAATGGAAAATAGTTACAAAAAAGTTTCATATGAAGTTTTACAATCAGGAAACCTTCTAAATAGAAAGGATTTTACATTTCTCTTTGCTCCTTGTATCGAGAGAGATAATGGACAAGAAATATTTCTAAAGGATGACCCTGTAAATATTTTAAAACGAAGTGATTTTCCGAAATTACCTATGCTTTATGGATTTGCTAACATGGAAGGGTTGTTGTTGATGGAAAATTTTGATTTGTGGAAAAAAGAAATGAACGAAAATTTTGCCAATTTTTTACCAGCTAACTTAAAATTTAAAAGCGAAGAAGAAAAACTTTTAGTAGCTAATAAAATTAAAAAGTTTTATTTTGGTGATAGTGAAGTAGATAATAATACTATTCTACAATTTGTTGATTATATGTCTGATGGATATTTTACATGTCCCACATTAAGAGTTGTAAATCACTTAGTAAAAGCAGGACACGGTGAAATATACTTGTATGAATATTCTTTCACAGACGAATATTCTCCAGTTATACCTTACACTAATGTACGTGGAGCACCTCATTGCGCACAAAGTAACGCCGTACTTGACGGGTTCGATCCGTCCATAACAAAACAATATTCTTTTACAGATGATTTTGTTATAATGAGGAGTGTTATGAGGGAGCTTTGGGGAAATTTTATTAAGAATGGGTACGTTTTTAAGGAACAAAATATTTATTAAAGACAGTTAATTTAAAGATGATTAAAAACACTTTATAGGACTATGTTTCATTGAGAAGTATTTTTTTGTGATATTCAAATTAGTTTATTATAATGTAAATAAGACCTTAACATTCGTATTTTTGAAGGGACCAATTTTATTTTTTGATTTGTATAGGGTTAATTTATACTACCATAGAAATTCCCCTTATATATATATATAAAATCAAATCTTTGGAGAACGCAACCCTCAATGTAACTTCTCAATGAACAAAATATCTAATGTTGTGATTTCGGTCATATTCACAGAAAGCCTACAGCTGTAGGTACTCCGATGTGGCCTGCTGCAGGTCCAAATGGATCTCCTCACATGGTTCTTAAGAAGGATCCTGAAATAAAAGGAGCATTGTTGGAAGAGAGATGTAGCTTCTGGAATGAAATTTATGATACATATTATAAATTCTCTGAACCTCCTTTACGTTCATTACGACATAATACGGAATTATAGATTTTAATAGAACGATTATTATTAACGCTTCAAACATCATTTTATTTCTTCTTTTATTTAAAACGTTTTGTATATTCTAGAAATGTAAAATTAACATTTTCTACAACAATTTTACAGTATTCTTTTTGTAAAAAATGAAATATGTGCTTAATAAAATTAAAAATAAAATATTTTAATCACCTTTTTCTTTAACCTAATTTTAAAATCTAGTATAATTATAAACATATAAATCATATTATTTATTATCGTCTTCGATCTGAGTACACTGATTACTTTATCTACAGGTAGTTTTCATTACAGTGATACTAATCGGTATTATAAAAATCAATGTATTTACGGTAGTTTTTAATAGATACCATAATATTATATACTCTACTTTTTAAAAGATAATATACAGAATTATTGAAAACAAAAATCAAAACAGCAACAACTCATAGTGTTAATAAAGTTGCGCAAAACTTAATGTTTTCTATTTCAAAAACTTCTCATAGAACTGCGTATTGAATGAAAATCATTCAGTCCTCCCAAATCAGGAATTTTAAATAAAAACGAATCAAGACTGAATGGTATTAAACTCATACGTCATAACAAAAGATTCCCGATTCACGAGTCACATGTTTGTGCTGTTATTATGTTACGTCATTACTTGACCTTGGCCTGTAGTCATCTAAATTTTGACTATACATATATTCACAAATCATCAGGGAAAGCTGAATGGAAATATTCTATTTGTACGCCAACAATTGATAAACGGACAATCGTGTCCAATATGGTGACGCCATTGGCTCGCATCATTTGACTGTGGAGCATTCCTTTGTGTAATAAGTCTTCTGGAGTATTTGTTTATTAGATCATAATTTTTTTCCTATACAACTAGTATTGGAACGATTTTAAGAAGTTATTAAGTATTCTGTAACGAAAAACGGAGATTGTCCTTGAAAATAAGAGTGGGATATGTTGTATTCATTTCCATTATAATTTCTTCTTTTTTTACTATCGTCTAATAAACTAAATGTTATCAGTAAAAATTCTAAAATCCCAAATAATAATTTGGACTGAGATTTGATCATACTTCTACACATATTTTTATCTAGTGAATGATTTGCAAAAATGTAATTTCTGATAAACAAAAGTTCACAAGTCCATATCATGTGTAAATAATAAAATTTATTAAACCTACATGTTTAACGTCGAAGACGAGTTTAGAGTTACCAGCATTTCTTAAAATCATAATAGGAATTAAAATGTTTTGTAGCTGCTAAGTTATTTATTTATATTAAACTTATTTATTTATTGAGCAGCCATCAATTAAAAAATAATTTAAAAAAATCTTTATAATATTATGTATATAAAAGTAAGTCGTGTTTGTTTGTTGTAACAAATCTCGAGTTATAAGGGTTGACTTTTGTTGTTGACCAATTTTCACGGTTTTTGGTTCTTGGATTTGTCTCCACCCCGAATAGCAGAAAATCTAAAAAAATAAAACTTAATGAAAACTCGACGAAAACATATCGAACCCGGATTCCCAGGATGGATCGAACTGGGTTGTACCTGTCATTTGTCAAACATTTGTTGTCCATCCTGTCAAACACTATAGGTAATGGTTGACATGAGTTCAGAAATAATGACAAATGATTAACGTTTACGCCTGCGTTCATTAATTTATTTTGTGTAAATTAAAGATTATATTGTATAAAACAATTTCTAAGATTATTTTTTTACGTTAACGAAAACGTAAATGTCTCTTTATTTTAATTATAATTTTTTAAAGATTTTATATAGTGCGCGATACATAAGCTGAGCTTGGCATTTGTGTGACTATATTAGTCTATGTAGGACTGTTGATATTTTTTAAAATATCAGATTTTCGATATATCGATATTTTTAAATATATCAATACCGGAGTTCGATAAATGGAAAAACAATATCGATATTTCGATATATCGGCTTTATTTAAAAAAAAAATCGTAAGTCTGCTCAAAAATGTTTACACAATTTATAGTCCAGTAGATTTATCAAACAAATTAATTTATGAATGTACATAAGTATTAGGTTATAGTTCTTAGTAATTATTTTTAAATTTAAATAATATTTTTAATTTATTTTATTTTTATTATACCAACATTTTTCAGTAAGAGTTTTTGAAAATACTCTTTGTTTTATATGTTCAGCTGTTTGGCTACTACGATTTTTAGGCACTAAAAGATTAAAAGACTAAAAGACACAGACTAATCTACATAGAGCCTAGAGGTAAAGATATTAAATATGCTAAGCTGTGAACGCTGACAGCGACAACAAACAATATTTGAAAATTTTTATATTTTATTTTATTGAATATAATTTTTAAAAAATTAAAACAAAAATTTCCACGAGTAGAAAATTTTAAAAATTATACCTGGAATTTTTGAAAGATAGTTTATTAATTCTAATTTTTAATTAATAAAAACCATCAAAAATTATTGAATGTCGGCTAAGCTAATTTTTATGAATAAAATACGGTAGATCAAGTTTAAAACGATTTTGTAGATCAAACAAATTAGGAAAAAAAATTAAGAATAATTTTTTTTATAAAAAAAATATCAACCATCGATATCCACATTTCAATATCGATATATCGGCCAAAAAAATATTAGTAATAAATATCGATATTTTGGAATAATAATATCGATATTTCGATATATCGTTTTAAATACTTAATCGTATTAAATACTTAAATTAAATTATTTATTTATTTCACTTGTAAAACAGTATGAGTTTTGACGCTGATGAATACAATGATACAAATGATGTCAGATTTTTGTTTGACCAATGGTGGCGCGTTTAGGAAGTTTGAATTTCACGCCCTTATGCACTTTTTGAATATTATTTTAGGAATTTAAAAATTTATGCAGTATGCTTATTCCATATTATGAACAGAATACTTATGTATAAGTGATGGCTTTAAAGTAGGTAAATATTATAAGGATATGTAAGATTTTCAAACGTTATAATTTTGAATGAAAGTATGGTTTTCGCATTTACTACGCAATTTAACTAATTTAACAATTACTACGTAATAAATTATACTTAGATTGGTCTTAGCGTCACTTATATGAATTTAAAAAATATATCAAAGACAAGATATATGAAACGATATTTAAAAATATATATAAGTACATATTAAATGTACTAGTTTTAAAAACAGCCGTCTTCATTCACCAAATATATATATATATATATATATATATATTCTACTTACTAATTAATTTAATATTTATAATACTATTTCAACTTTTTCTACAATCCTAAAGGTATCGAGGTACTAAAAATTTATTATGAGATCTATGTAATACCTAGCTTTTAAAAAATCTTGAGATTGAAGATTATAGAAATCCTAATAAATTTTAAAACGATACCCATTTGATTACTTTGTCCGGGTTCAATAAATTTCTGATTAATTTGAATTAGTATTTTTGTACCAACAAAAAGTTCTTTATGTTTTTATCGATGTTTAATAAAATTTGATTAACACATATATTATATTAATAGTTTTCAACCGCCAAGTAAGTTTAATTTGCACCTTTTTCCAATTCCTACCTGACGACAAACCTGTTATCATGAGTATATGAAAAAAAATTATATATCTTGGGATTACAGTAAATGTATCTTTCGTGTACAATATACAAGCAAGGAGTCTAAAAAAGATACCATGCGGCATAACTACAACCATTTTCATATTTCTACTTGTTGTATTAGTACATTGTACTCTAATTTCTGAATAACTTTAAAACACTACTCTTATCCCAATATCTTCTCATTTTTACTGTGGCATCATTTTTAATGTTACTTTATTTTTTGGTTGTCACAGATATAATGTATAAACTTAATCAATCTTCACATTCACACGGTTAACGGATTGCCAATCAAAATCCCATATTTTCCGACAGAAATTGTAGGTATTACCTTTTTTGTAAGTGTTATTTCTCTTTTAAGTACGATTCACGCCTCCTGGCAAATATTTTAAATATTCTTCATGGGTTGTGAAAAGTTGCACAATTGTCAGAAAATATTATAAACAGCAGGTTAACTGGACATCGGGGAGTTACGTCAAAGGTAATAATTATACAGTAAACAAATTAAGAAAAACTATCAAATTTTATGGGTATAGCAAAGCAACGAAAACAGTCGATGTATTTTGTATAAAGTAAGGATTTGTTAAGGACGACAGAGAAATATATTTCGTCTTTAATAAAACTGCAGACTAGAAATAAAAGCTTAAAGGAAAGGGCGATTTGAATATACCTAATAATATTTTTAATATACTTAGTACATATTTTATATATCTAAAAATCGAATACTGTTGAATTCTCGTAAAATATGCTAATTTTAATATTCTTGTACAATTGGCATTAAAAATTTTTAAGAAATTGACAAATTGCCTCAAATAAAAGAAGAAACAAAAGAAAGTTTGTAACGTTAATAATCTTCAAAGTTATATCTATAGTTCCGTATTTTGTCGTAATGAACGTAAAGGGGGTTCAGAAAATTTATAATATGTATCATAAATTTCATTCCAGAAGCTACATCTCTCTTCCAACAATGCTCCTTTTATTTCAGGATCCTTCTTAAGAACCATGTGAGGAGATCCATTTGGACCTGCAGCAGGCCACATCTCAGTACCTGCAGCTGTAGGCTTTCTGTGAACATGACCGAAATCACAACATTAGACATTTTGTTCATTGAGAAGTTACATTATTCACAACTTTCAAACTAACAACCACAAAAATGAAACAATATTGAGCTCTCAAAAAACGCAAGATTAGATCTAAAACAATTTGCATTTGAATAAACTAATTCAAAATAATAAAAAAGTGTAAGTACTCAGTGATACGTAGTATTTTTTAAAGGATTTGACATTATATTTAATTTAAACATTCTAAAATAAACACATTCTTTATTAAAAACGTACCCATTCTTTATAAAATTTCCCCAAAGCTCCCTCATAATACTACTCATTTTAACAAAATCTTCTGTAGAAGTATTATATATTGTTAAGGACGAATCGTGTCCATCGAGTACTGCATTACTTTGTGCGCAATGAGGTGCACCGCGTACATCAGTGTGGGGTACAACTGGAAAGCTTTCGTCCGTGTAAGAATATTCATACAAGTATATTTCATTGTGTCCTGCTTTTACTAAATGATTCACAACTCTTAATGTGGGACACGTAAAATACACATCAGACCTGTAATCTATATATTGTAGAATAGCATTGTCGTCTAATTCACTATCACCAAAATAAAACTCTTTAATTTTATTAGCTACTAAAAGTTTTTCTTCTTCACTTTTAAATTTTAAGTTGGCCGGCAGGAAGTCAGCAAAATTTTCGTTCATTTCGTTTTTCCACAATTCAAAACATTCTATCAGCATTAACCCCTCCATATTAGCAAATCCATAGAGCATGGGTAGTTTCGGAAAATCGCTTCGTATTAAAATATTTACAGGATCATCCGTAAGAAACATCTCTTGTCCATTATCTTTCTCTATACAAGGGGCAAAGAGAAATGTAAAGTCCTTCCTGTAAGCAAGGTTTCCTGATTGTAATACTTCATATGATACTTTTTTGTATCTATTTTCCATTTCTAATATATCGTCAACATTTTCTATGTCTATTAGTTTGGCATATTCTTTGGCATTCTGTATGGGATCAACTTGCATACTGAAAGATGAAGTACTTGCACCACTCTCCGGAATAACCTTATGAAATAGTCCTTCAGCCATTTTCGACAACATTAAAAGATCTACTGATGATGACCCTGCACTGTATCCAGCTATTGTGACGTCATTTGGGTTACCTCCAAAGCTCGCAATATTTTTTTTTACCCATCGCAGCAGTGCCACTTGATCTTTCATACCAGCATTACCAGGGACGTCTTTAGTACCTAAACATAGGAAGCCATGTGCTCCTAATCTGTAATTAAATGTTACTGCTAGAACGGTTTGGCTGCTAACTAATTCCTTTGGTGTAATTAGAGTTCCGAATCCTGATAAAAATGCACCGCCATGTACATATACAACAACCGGAAGGTTTTTTATATGCGTCTTAGGTACGTATACATTTGCAACCAGACAATCCTCTTTCATAATCTTCGTGTCCGGAATAAATCCCTTTACATTTAATTGAGGACATATGGTTCGGTCATCTACTGCTTCAAATATTGACATCCAAGCTGGTGGAGGTAGGGGGCGCTGAAATTATAATAATAATGTATAATGATTAAGAAAATATTACCAACATATGAATGTGTCTATCAACACACACATATACGTATACATATATACAAGTAAAAATTATTGTATAACAATAATTAATTAACTAGGATATCAAAATCTTGTGAATAATTTAACAAATGATCTGATTCACCTCATATCCAATCACATTCAAAACACTTTATTTGTAAGGTTATAAAAAAACCCTTAAATAAATTATTTTGCATTCCCTATTTCTTTATATGATTTTTAACACGCTTAAATAAGCATGGACTGTACCTATGTATGTAACGGAATCTTTGTGTACGATTTGAACCGGTTTCTAAACATCTGATTAACTTGAAACTTTGCATATGTCTCAAGGACCAATGACAATGCAATAATTAGTTAAAAATTTTCCATTATCCTTGTTAGGGCCGCCGGCTCTTTGAGAGTGAAAGGGAAAGCTTGTGTGCGATCTGCGCATGTCCATAAAAATCGCACTAAAAATATAAAATAAATAATAGTTTAAACTATAAAAGCGTGTTTTTTTAGTTTTTTTTTTAACTATTATTATTCTTCTCAGACTCATCCTCGCCTATCATTATCAGCACTTGTAAAAGACGGTGGGCTAAAAGTATGGGAGTGGGTGAAATATTGTAAAGATTATTTTTGTAATTTTTAACATTAAAAAAAGAAGGGTGGAAATTTAAATTCATAGTAATGAGATCGTATTTAAGTGTATTAAACATGATTCACCTATAACAAACATACAGCTTTAATCTTCCATTATTCGTTAATAAAACAACTAATTCGATATTTTATGATTTACATTTGTGCACAACACAAAAACAAATTTTAACAAACAGCGACTTTGTACAGCGAATAATTATGGCAAAAACACACGAGATTTGACGCAATTTATTTGTATTAAGAAGAAACTGAGAGTGCTGAGTAGGGCGTTAGCATCTTATTTTGGAAAATGTATCTGGTTACTTTTGGTAGATGGTAGTTTTAAAATTTAATATGTTGTGAAATTGTTAATGCCTATAGACGCTGATAGAATAGAATAGAATAGAATATACTTTATTGTACACCACAAACAGTAAATTTTACACGGAAAAAAAATTATAAATTGGAATGTACAAAAATACGGTCTTATCGCTAAGCAGCGATTTCTGCCAGACAACCTTCAATTTGGGGAAATTGTGCAGCGAAAAGGTAGGTGGTGCCATATCTTTAAATATACACTAATACATATATAAATAGATACATACAGTACATACAGTACATACATATATACATAAATATATATACTAATAAATATACATGAACAATTACACATATAAATATAAATGAATATAAAAATATATAAGTCATCTCAAATATTTAAGTACGTCAATAATGTAAACACAAAAGTTAAATAAATCATAAGTAGTAAGTAAAAAGAAATAAATAAAATAAAATAAAATTAACAATTAAAACAAATACTATAAAACAAATACATGAACATAATATAGTGACTAAGTTTCCATAGCCAGATAGTGCTCTTTTACCAACCTCTTAAAAGACAATAGTGTTTGCGCTTGCTTAATGTTAGTGGGTAAAACATTCCTGATATTAAGTAATGTGAGTGACAGTATGCAAATAAGAGTACCTATAACAATGTAGGTCATATATTTGGTTCTTGGGTCGAATGTATATTGTAAAACCATATGAACCAAGTGAATATTAATAAAATACACACTGTATAGTGTCTATTTTATTAATATACAGTAATTATTCCATGTAATCTTAAAGATACCTAAATTGTAATTAAAAGAAAACACACGCACAGAAACTGTTGCACTCGTAAGTGGGGAACGTTACGTTACTTTCAGATCCCAGGAAGCTCTACAACTAAAGAATGGATACTAAACATGCATCTGGTCGTAAAATAATAAAAAGGGAATGCAGGATTTAAAACGTACCGATCTTGTGCGCACTATCCAAAGTGTATCCTATATAATATAAAGAGGCTAGCTACGTTACACCTGTGTTCAAGACTGTTATATCAAAAATTATGGACCAAGAAAACAAGAAATAAAATAAGTGTTAAGTTTTCTTTTCATAAACATACATATATGTATAGTTTTGCAACAATTATGTCTATTATATTTATAACACATTGACTTATACAGAAAGTGAATAGGAAAATTCATCGCTTTATATGAAATCTATTTTTTATCGTGTCTAAAGACGATATTGTTTCTTTAAAATGCAAATCAAACAATTTATTCGTTATACAATTTCACTACTGGAGGAACGTATTTAATTACGACGGTACGTCATAATTTTATAAAGAAAAAGTATTTAAGAAATCTTCCGCGACTTATTTATATGGAGAACCAGAGTTTTGCGTTTGTACTAACTAATAATATTGCGTATGTAATGTTGCTGGACAAGTATGAACATGTTTTGATGAAAGTCGGCAGGGGTTATCGTTCTTCCATTAAGATTTTTAAAAAATCCGAGTGTTTAGCGGCAATTTAACAAAAACTAGGGCCTATGCGTTACCCATTTAAAACTTTGAAAAATAAGGGCCACCCTAGACTACATATGTTATGAAAATAAAATATATATTATTTCTCAATCAAGTTGTCAGTAAAAAAAGGTTGGTAAAAACGTTACTTATCGTTATTCAATACAAATAATGATGCAAAATCCAGTACAAATAATGAAGCAGGAAAAATGGACTTATCATTACATCCTGTTGAGTTTTATATATTATTATTATACATAGTTTTTCATCTCAAACACTGCTACTAACTATGCTATATCAATGATAAATGGTAGCAAACACGACCATCGTAAAAATAAATTGTTGAACTAAAGTTATTAACTTCACATTAATATTTATCAAGCTTTTCCTTACATAACTTACTTACAATTTTAACTTGTTTATTATATTATCTTAAAACTAAAGATAAATAAAATATTTAACTTTTATGAACAGTGTATAAGGGATATTTTGAAATTATTACTTGCAGTCTGCAACACTATATTTAGATTATAATAGCCAACCGAGCCGGCCTCTACTGTAATCTATATAATTATATATAAAAAATTAACGTCTCCGGTTTATAATCCTATGCTTGGAGTTTTTCTTCGAACAAAGATTATTATTGAATTAAGGAAAAAAAATCATTAACCTATAGTGAATAGTTGTGTCCCTCCAACTGTACTTTTTTGACCAACGTAAGGATGTTATGTTATTAGATTTTAGTAACAAAAACATTGTTATGATCAAGGTTTCAGATAAATTTACAGTGATACCAGGTAAATTATTTATTCTGGATTTTAAATTAAAATCATACTCAAAGCTAAAAAGTTAGGTCATCAAGTAAACATAACTCGTTGGTCCGTTACCTTAAATCTCTGTGTACCGGTGGGTGCTGTAGCGTACGGTATTCCATTGAATACGAATATATCCTTCTGGGGATCCTTGTATCCTCGAACTAGCCCGGAGTTTATTTGAACCAAGAGTGATTCACGATCCTTTACATCTTCAGCTAAAACTGAAGCAATCAAGATTGATAACAAAACAACACACGACCGCATTATGTAAGTAATAACATCACACTGCTCACTGTTAGCTAGACACTCAATATTAAACTGGACTACAATTGAAAAACATAATCGGACACTTTAAAACAACCAATGAAATCTTCAATGATAGCAGAAAGATTACACTATTGATAAAAATGGCCTGCATTATTAATATATTTGTTATTATAATTGTTTAGAATCAATCGTATTATATAAACGCAATATATCGCTTATACATTATTTTAAAGCCTTTTTTAAAATCATATCCTTACATGTATTATCCTCACAGGTAACAAATACGAATAGAAACGTACTCAAGCCAAAATATTTATGAATATGCTAGAATAAATATAGCATTTTGTTTGAGGTATGCTGAAATATATTTCAAACGTAATGTTATATCAATAACAGGTTAAAACTGAGTAAAGATCTTATAAATTAATATAATCAAGTAGCTTATGACTGCAACTCAGTCCGAGTCTGACAATTGTTCTCCTCCCTAACAGCCACTAAATCCAAAAATTCATGGTTCCACTCGTGTGGTTCCTATCCCAAATATGGATTATTTTACGATATACTTTTAACGTAATTTCTTGGTGCAGGCGATTTAATAATTCTTTCGCTCACAGAAGCGGATATAGTGACTTAACTACGATTGTTAGATAAATGCTCTTGTAGACATTCTTCTACACACTAATGGAACCTACAAACCCGTAGGATATTATTCTATTTGCAGTACGGGTCACAAAGTTAAGTTTTTTGTAACGGATCTCTATTTGTTTTTTTTAAATAAAATATAGCATTTTGCCTTCCCCGATAAATGGATTATCCAAGAGTGAATGAATTTTTGAAATCGGATTAGTAGCTCCTTAGAATAAGACGTTCAAAAACACAAACATAATCTCAGCAACTTGAAAATCTTACTACAGATATAAAAATACATTTATAAAAATCATAAATTTCGATATTATTTATATTATTTACTAGTTTTTGCCCGCGACTTCGTCCGCGGTAATTTCGTCATTAGTAATATAGGTATAGCTGACCGGGCAAACTCTATTCCGTCTTCAATAACCCAGTATTGGTATTTATTAAATTTCTCCTGTTTCAATCGAACAGAATGATTGACATATTAGTTAGTTGTCAAGTCTAATGTCAAAAAATCGTTTGTATGGGAAATAGAAAAGGGCTGTTTTTAGGGTTTTCCCGGCAATTATTCCAATTTTTCTCACCTTTTAAACCTTCCCTGGACCTCTAGGAGTACTTCAAGACTAAAATTAGCCAAATCCGTTCAGCCGTTCTTGAGTTTTAGCGAGACTAAGGAACAGCAATCCATTTTTATATATATAGAAGATTAATGACATTAGTGATTAGTGATTACAATAAACACAGTGAATACTCTATCTACGCTTCTTCTTCTACCTGGCAATATCCCAGCTACAGCCAGGGTCTGCGTTACATGCCCGCCTGCCTGACATTAACCCTCTTTTGGGAAACAACATTAATCAGTGATGTCTAAATAGTCTTAGAAAGTACATATGACTCGGAAAAATCACATTGGTACCTGCCCGGGCCAGGATCGAACCCGCGCCCTCGGCAACCAGAGGCGGGCCCTTTAACCACTGGGCCACCACTGACTTATCCACTACTTACTTTAACAATAGAAATAACAGAGATATTACAATACAATCTTACTAACTATAATAACTATGGTATAAGAGATATTGTAATGAATAATTAAAAAATAATACTAACAATATTAAATATATACATAACAAATATAAATGCACATACACAATTACACACATACTCACATAATAAATATATAGTTTGATTTTATTGTTACTCTTAACTATTATTATAATTTACTTTCTCGGTACATAATGGCTTTAATTCTTTTTTTATACGCACCTATTGTTAACCCAAAAATGGTGCTCGCTTGCCAGCAATAGTTCGACATTTTTTCAATTTAAATGACCTAGGTGTTCGTGTATTACGCAATGAAACTCGATTAGGTACCAAGAAATCTATGTAGCTTAACAATTGAGGACAATTTAAATTAGAATTGCAAATATTATATAAGGACATTGTACTCAACAGTTTTCTTCTCGATGCAAGATTCCTTAATTTATATTTATCGAGCAACTTAGAGTATGACAAATAAGAATGTGAAAATTTGTAATGTAATGAGCGCAAATACTGACGTTGCACATTTTCTATCTGATCAACATATTTATTGTAAATGGGGTTCCAGATTTGTAATGCGTATTCAAGTTGTGGTCTCATTAAACTGGTATACAGATATATGAGCGTAGACGGCTTTTTAAAATCTTTAGTTGATCTCATCACAAATCCGTACATTTTAGATGCGTTATTAATAATATTGTCAACATGCTTATAGAGATGAAGGTGCGAATCTATAATGATACCAAGATCACTTACATGATTTACTCTATTTAATTGAGTCCCATTCAGACAGTATTCTTGCTTAACTATATTTTTATTTTTTTTGTTTATATATAATTGGTTTCATTAAAAGAACTTGTCGCCATTTTAAAAATATTTGTGCTATCGTGGTTTTATATTGCGCATTAGTTCGTAGCATTATCGAGTATGTATCACCAGTGTGGAACTCAAGTTATAAAACTCATATTAACCGAGTAGAAAGGCTGCAGAAAAACTTCACCAAATTTTTAGCGTATAAGGATAACAGTTGTCGATATCATGCTGATTACATAAGACGTCTGAAGCATTTTAAAATGGATTCATTGCAGAAGCGCCGCTCCATTAACGACTTATTATTTCTGCATAAACTGATAAACGGTAAAATACAATCGCCAGGGCTTATATCTAATATCAATCTGTATGTCCCACGTAGTATACCTCGACACCCCATTAAAAATACGTTCGCTGTACCAAGACACCGTACGAATACAGGAAAATTTTCACCTATTACTCGACGCATCAGAACTTACAATTCTATAAACAGATTTGACATCGATATCCACCACCAAAATTTATTTAGTTTTAAAAAATCCTTATTATCCGCTGTCAGTGAGTAGTACATTAGTATGTTGTTATTATACTTTTGTTTTTAAAAATTATTTTTATTGGCTTATAATTATTTATTTTGTTTTTATTGCCTGTATTGTATTTATATGGCCTTAAACCTAATTAGTCTATGTTGGTTCTAGCTTAAGTTTTTAATATTATATAGGTTTTTAATAGTATTTAAGTTTTTAATATTACTTAAGAGTGTATTACTTTGTATTTAATTTAACAGTCCTGTAAATGCCTGTAGTGGTGTATCACACTGCACTGGTCCGTGTACTGTTATTACATAAGTGTTATTGTGAATATGCCGATGGTGTTTTAAATAAATAACTAAGATTCCCACCTCAAAGTAAGTTACTATTCAGGGCTTTTTTCAAACCAAAGGTTGAGAAGTATATAGTATATAACACACACATTACAAAAATAAAATATAGGTAAGACACTTAGTACATAGGCATAATGTTAAGTTACACTAGGCAACAAAAAGCCGTACACTTTATTAGATAAAAAAAAAATCATACTAAATTTCATTTAACTGTGTTGCGTTTCGTCTCGTTGCGTTGCGTTCCGTTTATTTTATGTGTCCCATCTTTCTTTTTTATTTAATTATTATTTTATTATAGATTATATTTACAAGTATCTTGTACGTAAACTAACTTTGGAAAAGATTATTCGATCTTAAAATAAAATTATATTTTTATTTAGAGGGATTTTGGATTAAATGACTCATGTGAGAAAATCAAGGTGAAACTGTGTTGTTATTGATCACTTTAGTTGCCACCGTGTTCATTACGATAACCAAAAATGATATTAAAAACAAACACAGTATTTACTATTAAGTCAACAAATATAAAATATACAATAAATTATATAAATATAACATAGAACGTATGTAAACCTAGTTTTAAACTCTTTACAGCCAAACTACAGAGTTGACCATTTATTGCGTAGTTAATAAGTGCCATTACAAATACTTGATACATAAATATAATTGTCGATCTGTCTGATCTGATTATTATTAAAAATTATGAAAAAAGGTAATTGAAAATGGCCACTGCTTGTCTGTTAACAACTTTTTCATCTTTATTAATTATTTATCAAAATAATTAGAACTTCGCTAAAACAACAACTTAAAAAGCCAATAATAATTCTTATATGCTATTGTATCCAAAAAGGTTCTCATTTGTTGTATTTTCCTGAAAAAAGATAAATGAAGTAATGGGGAAAGATTAATTATTCAAATCTTGACTTAAACAGACTCCTGCAATAGATATTTGTCCAATAACAAACTTTTAAGACTTTTTGCTTATTTCTATATATGTACATTGTTTTGAGAGGGCAACTACTGAGGACTGGCTTATTTTAATTTAAAATTCAAGTTCCTATATTGATTTTAAGAAATGTTGGGAACTCTAAACTCGTTTTTGTCTTAAAACATATATGTTTGTGAGAGCGAGGGGATCCTCGTGGAACCGAGACCAAGACCCTAGTTCTTTAAAAGACTTTCGAGTCTAGGCGTTCAGTACCGATGACGATGGACGGGTTTCCATTTTGTAGCAAAGCTATTCTTTACTCAAAATGTTAATTGTTAACAAATTCTAACAATGAATGTCAAGAATTGTAAAGGAGAGAGTCTACCACAGTGGCTTGTACGAGCGACTAATGTAGACTGAATTCAGTTCGATTACGCCTGGACTTTTATATGGTAAATCCTGTATTACAATTGTGCGTGCTTGAACAAAACTAATCACCTGATATATTACTAAGATTATTTACTTCCATGAAGTGAGTAATTTGAAAACAATTATAGTGAACAAATACACGTAAAGGAATATTTTTGATACGACTAGTCTCTCGGCACGACGTATAGGTTTGATAAATTATTTACACATGACATTGACTTGTGAACTTTTTTTAATCAGAAATTACATATTTGCAAAACATTCACTAGATAAAAATATGTGTAGAAATATAATCAAATCTCAGTCCAAATAAAAATAGATGGATAAAGTAGGTAGGTGGATAAAGTAGATAGGTAGATAGATAAAGAAATAAGATAGATAAAATAATCAGTATACTCATAGATCGAACCCGATAATAAATAATATGATTCATATGTTCATAATTATATTAGTTTTTGCTCGCAACATATTCTACATGAGATTTTAAAAATTTTACTAGTGTCAGAAAAATAACAGACAGTAGGTTAATTACACATCAGCATGTTATGTCAATGGTTGATAGTTATATAAAGAAAAAAACTAAAAGCAATGTAGAAGAGATTGAATGGGTAGAGAAAATCCATGACAATATTTGATAGTTTTTGTTTATGTGAAAGGTGGCAAACGAGCAGACGGCCTACTTGATGGGCAGTAGTGACCGTCACAGTGACCTTGGTTTATGAGGAAAGGGAGGGCCGGAGCAGGAAAGTCATTTGACTACAGCTAGGCTCTAAAAAGATTTTGATTTTGTGTTGTATCAGAATAATTTGATAAAGACGAGCGATAATTGTGTGCAGGCTTTAAAAAGGAGGTCAAAGGAAAAGGTTATAAAAATATTATATATTTAACTTGATTAAGCACATGTTTTATTTTTTACAAAAGGAAAACTATACAATTGTGGTGGAAAATGTAAATTTTAATTTTTTTTATGTCAAAGGTGGCAAACGAGCAGACGGCCTACATGGTGTAACGTAGTACCGTCACCCATGGACATCCGCAACATGTTTATTATGGATGCGTTACCAACCTTGTTTTTTAGGAATTGGAAGGGGTGGGAATAAGGAAATGGTAGGAAAGGGTAGGAAATAGGAAAAGGGCAACCGGCTCTCTCACTCATCGGACGAAACGCAGCCACTAAAGGCTACTTCACGCCGATCTTCTGTGAGAGGGTGGTACTTCCCCGG
Source organism: Danaus chrysippus (assembly GCA_916720795.1). Classification (NCBI taxonomy): domain Eukaryota; kingdom Metazoa; phylum Arthropoda; class Insecta; order Lepidoptera; family Nymphalidae; genus Danaus; species Danaus chrysippus. Next base: position 10,736,540 of record CAKASE010000074.1, on the reverse strand, counting down.
TCGAGCCAGCCCATGTTCGAGCTGTAGTACCTTACCACAGCTAGGCTCTACCACCTAAAAAACAAAATTTCTAGAATGATAGCATTATTATTTTGAGATATTTATAATAGTTGACAAAATGTTTTAAATAAAAAAGGAATAAAATGATGTTTCAACTGTTAATAATCGTTCAATTAAAATCTATAATTCCGTATTTTGTCGTAATGAACGTAAAGGGGGTTCAGAAAATTTATAATATGTATCATAAATTTCATTCCAGAAGCTACATCTCTCTTCCAACAATGCTCCTTTTATTTCAGGATCCTTCTTAAGAACCATGTGAGGAGATCCATTTGGACCTGCAGCAGGCCACATCGGAGTACCCGCAGCTGTAGGCTTTCTGTGAATATGACCAAAATCACAACATTAGATATTTAGTCTACGAAAAAGTCATACTTAGGGTTGCGTTCTCCAAAGATTTGATTTTATATATATAAGGGGAATTTCTCTCGATAGAAGTATATAAAACCTTATACAAATCAAAAAATAATAAAATTGGTCAATTCAAAATACGCATGTAAACGACTAATTTACATCGTAATCAACTAATATGCATATCACGAAAAAATAATACTCGATGACATATAATATATTATAAAGAAATTAAACTTATCTTTAAATTAAATATCTTGGATAAATACTTTGTTTGTTAATAACGTACCCATTCTTCATAAAATTTCCCCAAAGCTCCCTCACAACACTCCTCATGTTAACAAAATCATCTGAAACAGAATTATCTTTCACGAAGAAAGGATCGAACCCGTCAAGTACGGCGTTACTTTGTGCACAATGAGATGCTCCACGTACATTAGTGTGGGGTATAACTGGGGAATATTCGTCCGTAAAAGAATATTCATACAAGTATATTTCACTGTGTCCTGCTTTTACTAAGTGATTTACAACTCTTAATGTGGGACATGTAAAATATCCATCAGACATGTAATGGACAAATTGTAGAATAGCGTTATTGTCTAGTTCACTATCACCAAAATAAAACTCTTTAATTTTGTTAGCTACTAACAATTTTTCTTCCTCGCTTTTAAAGTTTAAGTTGATTGGTAAAAAGTTGGCAAAATTTTCGTTCATTTCTGTTTTCCACGAATCAAAATTTTCCATCAACATCATCCCTTCCATGTTTGCAAATCCATAAAGCATAGGTAGTTTCGGAAAATCACTTTGTTTTAAAATATTAACAGGGTCATCCTTTAGAAACATCTCTTGTCCATTATCTCTCTCTACACAAGGTGCAAAGAGAAATGTAAAATCCTTTCTATATATAAGGTTTCCTGATTGTAAAACTTCATATGACACCTTTTTGTAACTATTTTCTAATTCTAATATATCGTCAACATTTTCTATGCCTATTAGCTTGGCATATTCTTTTGCATTCTGTATTGGATCAACTTGCATACTGAAAGGTGAAGTACTTGCACCACTCTCCGGAATTACCTTATGAAAAAGTCCTTTAGCCATTTTCGACAACATTAAATGATCTACTGATGCTGACCCTGCACTGTATCCAGCTAATGTGACGTCATTTGGGTTACCTCCAAAGCTCGCAATATTTTTTTTTACCCATCGCAGCAGTGCCACTTGATCTTTCATACCAGCATTACCGGGGACGTCTTTAGTACCTAAGCATAGGAACCCGTGTGCTCCTAATCTGTAATTAAATGTTACTGCTAGAATGGTTTGGCTGCTAACTAATTCCTTTGGTGTAAGTAGAGTTCCGTGTCCAAATAAAAATGCACCGCCGTGTACATATACAACAACCGGAAGATTTTTTTTCTGTGTCTTAGGTACGTATACATTTGTAACCAGACAATCCTCTTTCATGATCTTCAAACCCGGAAAAAATCCTGTTACGTTTATTTGAGGACATATAGTTTGATCATCTACTGCTTCAAATATTGACATCCAAGCTGGTGGAGGTAAGGGGCTCTGAAATTGATATCAATAACAGCTTAGTCCCAACCTTAGTATATATAGAAGTATCTAATTAGTAATTATAAAAATAACACATGAATGAAAATTTTTCCAATTTATTGCTGTGCACATAAATAAGAATGCTTAAAATGAAGGGTTTACTAGTGTTATAAAAAAAGCTGTTATGAAAATTGTAATAAATTTTTTTTATAAGGAAAATTAAAAAAAATCATTTACAAACTTTACAAAGTTTAGTTAATGGTTGTTGCTACGAATTAGCTTTTCCTAATGTTGTAATTTATTTTTTTAAGACCAAGGGGCAAACGAGCAGACGGCCTACTTGACGGAGATAATGCGTCGCCCATGGACAACCGCAAAAGTATATTACGGATGCGTTGCCACCCTAGTGCTTACAATCAAATTATCAATATGAAGAAGGTTTGCAAAAAGTCTACTTATTGTTGTCCTATGCTAGAAAATGTTCTAATTAGAAAAAAAACCAGTGTTACGTCCTGTTAGGTTTTGTAATATTATTTATTCATCTTATAATCTGATACAATCCTTGTTATTTCATTGATAAATCATAACCAAATTAATGTGATCATCATAAAAGTAAATTGTTAAATTAAAGTTTTTAAGCTTCATATCTATAATGATATATAAAAAATAACGCCTGCGGTTTCTTGGAAGAAAGTTTATTATTGAATTAAGAAAATGATTTTCAATAACACATAGTGAAAAGGTTTTTTCCTCCAACAATACTTTTTCGATCAACCTAAGGAGATTATGTTATTAGATCTAAATAACATTTAAATTTTGTTATAGTCAAGGATTTAGATAATTTTGCAGTGATACCCGGTAAATTATTTAGTATGGAGTCCATATGAAACTCATACTCAAAGCTAAAAAGTTAGATCATCAAATAAACCCAACTGATTGGTCTGTTACCTTAAATCTCTGTGTACCGGTAGGTGCTGTAGCGTAAGGTATTCCATTGAATACGAATATATCCTTCTGGGGATCCTTGTATCCTCGAACTAGCCCAGAGTTTATTTGAACCAAGAGTGATTCACGATCCTTTACATCTTCAGCTAAGACTGGAGCAAGCAAGATTGATAACAAAACAACACACGACCGCATTATGGAAGTAACAAGATCACACTACTTAGTGGTCACGCAATATCACAACTGGCCTTTTATTGAAATACACAATCGGACACTTAAAAAGTAACAAATTAAATCTTCGATGATAGCAGTGTTGATAAAAATAGCTTCAGTTAATAATTTCATTGTAATTATATTTTTAGGATTTGTCGTATTATTTTAATGCAACAATGGGTTGCTTGTACATTATTTTAACACTTTCTAAAAATTATTGTTTTTACCCTTATAATTCTTCTTTTATTGTTATCCGTTTTATTTCACGTTCACGTCTAATCATGTCATGTAAACTGCTTTAGAAAAAAAATATTTAAATCTATTTAAAGAATAATGGTTCAACTTAGATATTTTTATCATATCCTTGGTACAATTATTATCAGTAATCGAATATTATTATTATTATTTTGAAGTGAAACTTCTTATGCCATTTCTTTCAAGGTTGCGTTCAACGTTTAACGCTTCTGGTCGGAGGGGGGACAAAATAGGCGAGATAGAGGGACTATGTGGCGATCGACGCAAGTGGGCAATCAATTGTGACTTTTAAATAAAGTTTATAAAGTTTGACTAAAAGAAACACAAATAGCAAATAAGAAAATACCGAATATATATTTTTTTGATTTTGTGCAACTGTATATGAAATATACAAATTTGTTAAATGTTTTTTTATATAAACAAAAAATAATTATTATTGATTTATCGATACATTTCCAAATAGTCTTAGAGATATTTTGTTATTATAATTTTTCTTCTTCTACCTGGCAACTTCCCAGCTATAGACAGGGTCTGCCTTACATGTTGTGTATAGTTTTGGCTATTTGTTTTTACGACCGGCCGCCTGCCTGACATCAACCCTCTTTTGGGAATCAACATTAATCAGTGATGTCTAAATTTTTTTTATTTTTTTTTTTATTGGAAAGCTGGCAAACGAGCAGACGGCCCACTTGATGGAAGGCGGTTACCGTCGCCCATGGACATCCGCATGTCTTTTAGGGATAGGGAGGGTTGGGAATAAGGAAATGGTAGGAAAGGGTGGGAATAGGGAAAGGGCAACCGGCTCTCTCACTCATCGGACGAAACGCAGCCATTAAAGGCTACTTCACGCCGATCTTCTGTGAGAGGGTGGTACTTCCCCGGTCGAGCCAGCCCATGTTCGAGCTGTAGTAACTGACTACAGCTAGGCTCTACCACCTACTACCACCTATATGTCTTAGAAAGTACATATGACTCGGAAAAATCACATTGGTACTTGCCCGGGCCAGGATCGAACCCGCGCCCTCCGCAACGAGAGACGGGCCCTTTAACCTCTAGGCCACCATTGACTATTTTGTTATTTTAATTTTATATAAATATATATTAATTAATGTCTAATTAATTATTATTTACTACATTAAACATAAAATAAAAAATGCTACTTTGAAAACATTCCTACTAATGGATTAACCGTACAAATTATCATTATCAATAAGTAGTTTTAAATTACTCAATTATATGTTTTACTGCTTTGTATAAAAATATTTTATCTTTAATGATAAGCCAATTTGAAGTGTGTAGAAATATAACGATTTACCTAATTCAGGTTTAATGATACTTTTTATATCAGTATTTTGATATATGTATGACTATAACATAAAGAAAATATACAATGATTACATGTTAATATTGAATAAATAGGGAAAAATATGTATATAGCTACAGTTCGCTATACTTTGGTTGTAAACCCGATACGCTTAGATAATATTCGTTTAAAAATTTATTTACATGTCAATATTATATACTGGTCACTTTTGAAATTCAGGTCATAAGATAAAAAAACCCAAAAATATTATTTTCTTTCCTGTAATATTCATATGACAATTAAATTTTTCACAAGTCATTGTAAGTCTTGTGATGTATTTTTGATAATTTTATTATTACTTTGTTTAATCGATAATGAATGACTCATTTGTCTAATATCGCAAAGATAGACAGACTTAATGCCACCATATCTAGAATTCATGAATCATCCAATATTTTTAAGGAATATATAGAATTCAAGGGTATTGCTAGGATAAGAATTCATGATATTTGTGACAAAGAAATTGGAAGCGAAAGAATGTTGAATATTTTTCTGTTATTATGGTCATAGAACGTTTCATTCAAACCACAAAGCTGAAAAACGAAACCAGGTTCGCCAGGGATATATTTTAAAACGGTAGTTTACTTTCATAAGAACATAGTCTTTTAACCTTTTGTATATTAGTCATTCGGAAATAATATAAATAAAAATTTATAATAAGAAGCATGTGTGATCTCCTGATATTATATATATATTCGGATATAATAAATATTCTAAAACGATTGAGAAATTTTAAACAATTTTAACAGATCTGGATAACAAATTTATCAGAATTTAGAAACAAATATTTTAAACATAATACACAATATAATCGACTAGAGGCCATATTCATTGGTTTCTAGGTGGACAATTTATTTATTTAAATATTTATTTCGGTAACCCAACAGTGCTTATAATATTGACATTATTAAAATATAACTAAACAATACTAAGCCCAAAACAGGATTACACAGTTAAAGTATAAGCGTAAACGTAACTTAAATATTAATTGATAACGGATCACTAAATTAATTAGCAAGACTGTTCGTTTTGTGTGTGCGCTTGTGTATGCGAATGTGTAAGTGTGTGTGGTTGTATGCGTGTGCGTGTGTATGCATTTGTGTTTTAATAATAAATTAAGATGTCATTCTTTTTTAAAGCCTTTTTAAATTCTGATTGCTTCATATTGAATATGTCTAAATGAGAAGGGCGTTATAGGTAGTGGTCAAACGATTTACGAAGCAGTTGCTTCCGTATTTTGTACGTCGATTTGGTACTCGGAATTGTACCTAATATAACCGTTCGTTGCAGTCTATTTCGTTTAACAGAAGTGACTAAAGCATCATCATATCACAGTGCTTGCGACGCGTCTCTAACGTTTCCATGTGGTAATGACGGCAAGCCTCAGTACAGTTATCAAATATTTTATGGTCTTTGTAGCTAAGAAACTCCATAAATTTTATTTGTGGAGTTTCAATTTATTCATAAAGTAGAAATTAATCGTTTTAAATTTTGTAATGGCACTCATTAACTACAGAATAAAAGGTCAAATATTTTGGCTGCGAAGAGTTTTAGAGTAGGTTTTACGTTTTACGTTATATTTATGTAATTATTTTGTTAATTTTATATTATTGATTAAATTAATAAATTCTGTGTTTTTTTTTAATATCATGATTGTTAATTGTAGTGAACACGGTCTACGGAACTACTAATTGATTATTATTATTAAATACACCAGTTTCGTCTTGGTTTTCTCACATCAAACACTTGGACTAAAATTCCTCTAAATTAAAATATCACTTTTTATAACTATTTACTATTTGAAACATTCACTTGAATGGAAGAACGATATGCAATATAAAATTATATTTAATAAAAAAATATATATATGTATGTCTAGTTGTATGATATTTCTTATAAATTGGTATGTTTGTAGAGTAGTTGCATAATTATTAATATTACGGCTTAAATGTTGTCTGGTGTCAATTTGATATTATATTAAAGTCTTGCGTATCAAGTAAATTGTTTTGTTTTATTTTCTATATTATATTTGTTAGTAGATATGTAACAAACTGTACTTGTCAAACTCTGGCTTGTACAGTAACTTAGTGTGAAATGAGAAATTGATGAATTTTATGTATATTATCTTATCTCATTATTATATCGTTATATGAGCAATTCTTGTATATATATTTTCATTAAATGTAGTATATAGGGGGTTTCGGTCGCGATAAATCGATCTAGCTAGGAAGCATTTTTAGAAAATGTTATTTTATTAAAAAAAGAGTCGTTTAAAATATGACTCTTCCTGAAATCTATTGCCGAATAGTAATACTAGTTTTTGCTAATTGCTTTAATTACGCAACAGCAGATAGCGTTGTTAAGAACCAGAAAGTCAATGAGTGTTTATTTTGAGGTTAGACTAAGAAATTAATTGTTGATTTATATTGTTTTGTGTCTTCTTTTTCACGTGTTCATTTATAATGCCTATACGAAATAAAAAAAAACACAAAATAAATACTATTCATTTATAAAATATGACTGTGAGTTACTATAATTATCTAGCGGATTTATATGTGTGTTTTAGGCGGAAAACATGTACAGAAGTAAGTTATTGTTCATTTCAATATAAAGGGTGTCTCAAGGCAAACATAAATAAACATAAATTGTTTGGCAACCAGCAGAGGTAGCGGGAGGGGAGGGGTGCATTATGATGGTGACAAGTCCGAATTTTTTATTAGAAATGTCGCAGTGATCTGGCAAGACCCGTGCGTACGCAATAGAAGCGTATTTTTGCAACGGATATTCGTAAGTTGATCCTTCTTCTTCTTCTTTTATATTCATAAATACATATTTGAGACTGAGTAGTATGTGATCATCAAATCCAATTTAAATTAGAATAATATATGAGAAGTATATCTTATATTACTTATGTAAAGAATTATACCGATATTATTTTTAAAAAGCGTTAAAATAATTTATAAACAATGTATTGCATTAAAATAATACCATAAATGATAAAAAATATAATTGCAAAACATATTATTAAGGAAAGCCATTTTTTTTAATATCGTTATCATACTGCTATCATTGAAGTTTTAATTTTAATAGATGGCCAGTTGTGATAGTGCGTGACTACTGAGTACTGTGATGTTTATTACTCACATAATGCGGTCGTGTGTTGTTTTGTTATCAATCTTGCTTGCCTCAGTCTTAGCTGAAGATGTAAAAGATCGTGAATCACTTTTGGTTCAAATAAACTCGGGGCTAGTTCGAGGATACGAGGATCCCCAAAAAGATATATTCGTGTTCAATGGAATACCATACGCTACAGCACCTACCGGTACAGAGAGATTTAAGGTAACGGACCAACGAGTTATGTTTACTTGATGATCTAACTTCTTAGCTAATTATCTAACACCTCGATCATAACAATCTGATGACATAATAACCTTAGGTTGGTCGGAAAAGTCCTGTTGGTGGGACAACACTTTTCACAAAAGGTTAATGAAAAGTTTTTTCCTTAATTTAATCATAATCTTTATTCGAAGAAAAACTCCAAGCATCGGATTACAAACCGCAGACATTATTTTTTTATATATAATTATATAGATTACAGTAGAGGCCGGCTCGGGTGGCTATTACATATAATCTAAATATAATGTTGCAGACTGCAAGTAATAATTTCAAAATATCACTTATACACTGTTCATAAAACTTAAATATTTTATTTATCTTTAGTTTTATGATAGTATAATGAACTAGTTATAGTGTGAAGTAAGTTATGTAAGGCAAAAGCTTGATAAAAATTAATGTGAAGTTCATAACTTTTAGTTCAACAATTTATTTTTATGATGGTCGTGTTTGCTACAATTTATCATTGATATAGCATAGTTAATATCAGTGTTTAAGACAAAAAACTATAATAATAATATATAAAACCTAACAAGACCTAATGATATTCCAATTTTTTTTTGTTTCATAATTTGTATTGGATAAAGATAAAAAAACGATTTATTAACCTTATCATTATTCATAACTTGACAGAGAAATAGTTTGTATTTTATTTCTTTAACCTTTGTATGTACATTAGGTAAGGAATCGGATACGGAGATTTGGTTATATTCACTTTTGTTGATTAATTGATCTCACATTGTTGACTAATTATATATTAATATACGTTACACATTTTCTTCTTCTACCTGGCAATTTCCCAGCTTTAGCCAGGGTCTGCCTTACATGTTGGGAATAGTTTTGGCTAATTGTTTTTACTACCGGCCGCCTGCCTAACATCAACCCTCTTTTGAAACGCATTAATCAGTGATGTCTAAATATTCTTAGAAAGTACATATGACTCGGAAAAATCACATTAGTACTTGCCAGGGCTAGGATCAAACCCACGCCCTCATGCATTAGAGGCGGGCCTTTTAACCACTAGCCACTAGGCCACCACTGAATTAATACGTTACACATTTTATTGCCTTGCAATTAAAACTTATAATTAGTTTTTCGTAGACAACTGGACAGCCGCCTAAAATTAAGTCTTTTATTACTTTTTTAAAGATAATTATAAGATATATGTATAAACTTCCTAAATTCTTTCATGGTTGAAGATTTTTTTATTTTCCTTCCAAAAAAAAAAGAAGCTTCATTACATTTTTAATAAGAGTTTATTATGTATAATAGTTAAACATTTAACAACAGAGGGCAATTACAACGCACACATACCAAGTAACAACACGCTGACGTAGTATTTCCTCCCTTCTCCTTCTGTGAGACGGTCACGTCCACGAGGGAGGCATCTGAGCGGGAAAGGGAGGGTGCGGTTCCGTAGGTGATGTCCGTACACCCCGTGGGGACGGAGGCGATACCAACGCCTCCAATAGCACCCCTGTGCTTCGGGCTGGGGTCGGTATGGTAACCCGGCTCCGGTGAAAGCCCGGCGTCATCAGGGCGATCCTGATTGCCGGGATCGCCCCCATACTCCGAGGAAGTAAGTCCGGTCTTTGCCAGGACCAGCCAGTCGCTGACAGATCCGGGGTACACCGACATAGCGGCCGATGGCTTTCGCAGTGGCAGAGCCTGCCCAGGCCGAGCCTCACACATCCCTTCCAGCCCTTCCAAAGCCGGTTCGACAGATCGTAGAAAGAGTTTCCCTGCGGCATAAAAAAAAAGAAAAAAAAGTATTCCGTCGAAGTGAACAATAAGGTGCACTTACTGGGAATAATACCTTATAGTTTAGAATAAAATAATATAATATTGATTGTTATAATATTAATTTACTTTTTGATAACGCTTACATCGAGTAGGTCGTACTGTATTAATTATATTACTTACGTCCTGGCGTCTGTGTTTTTTCCAATAACAATTTGAGTATCTTCAAGGCCAGAAGGAATAAGTCGTTACTGCGGTCAATGGCCTACGCATTATACATGCAAATAAACACTGTATACCCTACCCAAAAACCAAATGAACTTACATAGTTATACCCTTATTTGCATACTGTCACTCACACATCACATAATATGAGCATCTATAGGCATTCACAATTTCACATCATATTAAATTTTAAAACTACCACCTACGAAAAGTAACCAGATACATTTTCAACCATCCGATAACAACGCCCCGTTTCAGCCAACATGACCGTAACTAGTACTCCTCGGCACTCTCAGTTTATTTTAATACAAATATATTACGTCCAATCTCGTTTGTTTTTGCATAAATCTCGTTTGTTTTCGCTGTACAAAGTCACTGTTTATAAATTGAATAAAATTTGTTTTTGAGCACAAGTGAATCATTAAATATCGAATTAGTTGTTTTATTAACGAATAATGGAAGATTAAAGCTGTATGTTTGTTATAGGTGAATAATGTTTAATACCCTTAAATACGATCTTATTACTATGAATTTAATTTCCCACTCTTTTTTTACTTTAATGCTAAAAATTACAAAAATAATCTTTACCGTATTTCTTTCTTACAAGTGCAGATAATGATAATAGGCGAGGGTGAGTCTTAGAAGAAAATCATATGAGGAAATAGGAAATACAAAATAATTTATTTATGGAGATTTTTTTATAACCTTACAAGTAAAGTGTTTTCAATGTGATCGAATATGATGTGAATGTGATCATTTGATAATTTATTCAAAAGATTTTGATCTTCTACTTAATCATCGTTATACTGTAATTAATATGTGTACTCATATAATATGTGTATATTACATTTACATTCATATGTAGGTATTATACTTTATTCTTTATTATACTTTATTCTTATAATTTCAGGGCCCCCTACCTCCACCAGCTTGGATGGCAGTATTTGAAGCAGTAGATGACCGAACCATATGTCCTCAATTAAATATAAAGGGATTTATTCTGGACACGAAGATTATGAAAGAGGATTGTCTGGTTGCAAATATTTACGTACCAAAGACGCATATAAAAAACCTCCCTGTTGTTGTATATGTACATGGCGGTGCATTTTTAACAGGATTCGGAACTCTACTTACACCAAAGGAATTAGTTAACAGCCAAACCGTTCTAGCAGTAACATTTAATTACAGATTAGGAGCACACGGGTTCCTATGCTTAGGCACTGAAGACGTCCCCGGTAACGCTGGTATGAAAGATCAAGTGGCACTGCTGCGATGGGTAAAAAAAAATATTGCGAGCTTTGGAGGTAACCCAAATGACGTCACAATAGCTGGATACAGTGCAGGGTCAACATCAGTAGATCTTTTAATGTTGTCGAAAATGGCTAAAGGACTGTTTCATAAGGTTATTCCGGAAAGTGGTGCTAGTACTTCTCCTTTCAGTATGCAAGTTGATCCTATACAGAATGCAAAAGAATATGCCAAGCTAATAGACATAGAAAATGTTGACGATATATTTGATATGGAAAATAGTTACAAAACAGTGTCATATGAAGTTTTACAATCAGTAAATCTTCTATATAGAAAGGATTTTACATTTCTTTTTGCTCCTTGTATAGAGAGAAATAATGGACAAGAGATGTTTCTAACGGACGACCCTGTAAATATTTTAAAACGAAGTGATTTTCCGAAACTACCCATGCTCTATGGATTTGCTAATATGGAGGGGTTGATGCAGATAGAAAGTTCCGAATTGTGGAAAAAAGAAATGAACGAAAATTTTGCTGACTTCTTACCGGCCAACTTAAAATTTAAAAGTGAAGAAGAAAAACTTTTAGTAGCTAATAAAATTAAAGAGTTTTATTTTGGTGGTAGTGAATTAGACAATAATGCTAGTCTACAATATATAGATTACAGGTCTGATGGATATTTTACATGTCCCACATTAAGAGTTGTAAATCATTTAGTAAAAGCAAGACATAGTGAAATATACTTGTATGAATATTCTTTCACGGACGAATATTCTCCAGTTATACCTTACACTAATGTACGTGGAGCACCTCATTGCGCACAAAGTAACGCAGTACTCGATGGGTTCCATCCGTCTATAACGAGACAATATTCTGTTTCAGATGATTTTGTTAAAATGAGGAGTGCTATGAGGGAGCTTTGGGGAAATTTTATAAAGAATGGGTACGTTTTTAATGAAGATTGTGTTTATTTTAAAATATTTAAATTAAGTATAATCTCAATTCCTTTAAAAAATACTACATACGTATCACTGAGAACACTTTTTTAATGTTGAATTAGTTTATTCAAACGTAAATTGTTTTAGATTTTATCCTGCGTTTTTTGAGAGATAATTAATATTACTTTGTTTCATTTGTGTGGTTGTTAGTTTTAAAAGTTGTGAATAATGCAACTCTAAAAGTAACTTCTCAATAAACAAAATATCTAATGTTGTTATTTCGTTCATATTCACAGAAAGCCTACAGCTGCGGGTACTCCGATGTGGCCTGCTGCAGGTCCAAATGGATCTCCTCACATGGTTCTTAAGAAGGATCCTGAAATAAAAGGAGCATTGTTGGAAGAGAGATGTAGCTTCTGGAATGAAATTTATGATACATATTATAAATTTTCTGAACCCCCTTTACGTTCATTACGACTAAATACGGAACTATAGATATAAGTTTGACGATTATTATCAACGCTTTAAACTTTCTTTTGTTTCTTCTTTTATTTAAATCATTTTTTCAATTACTTCAAAATTTTAATTGCCAATTGTACTACAAATAAAAAAAAATCATATTTAACAAGAATTTAACAGTATTAGTTTTTAGATAAATAAAATATGTATGTACATAAATAAATTAAAAATATTGTTATATTCAAATCGCCCTTTCCTTTAAGCTTTTATTTCTTTTCTGCAATTTTATCAAGCACGAAATATAACTCTTTCGTGCTTAATAAATCCTTATTTTTATACAAAATACATCCAATATTTTCATTGATTTTCTCTACCCATATAATTTCGTCAGTTTTTCTTTATTTATTTATTGTATAACTATTACCTTTGACATAACACGCCGATGTCCAGTTAACTTACTGTCTATAATATTTTCTGATAGTTATACAACTTTTAACAACCCATGTAGAATATTTAAAATATTTGCTAGGAGGCGTGCATCGTATTTAAAAGACAAATTACCCTTACAAAAGTAAATACCTACAATTTCTGTCTTAAAATATGGGATTTTGTTTGGCAATCTGTCAACTGTGTGAATGTGAAGATTGATTAAGTTTATATATTAATTATATCTGTGACAACCAAAAAATAAAGTAACATTAAAAATGATGCCACAGTAAAAATGAGAAGATATTGGAGTAAGAGTAAAATTTACTAATATAAGAAGCAAAAATATGAAAATGGTTGTAGTTGCTACGGCACAACGATATCTTTTTTAGACTCCTTGCTTATATATTGTACATGAATGAAACCTTTAGTTTAATCCCAAGTCATTTTTTTTATATACTCATGATTACACAGTTTTTTCGTCGGATTGAAATTAGAACGATGTTCAAAACCAACTTACTTGGCGGTTGGAAACTATGAATATATGGATCTGTGTTAATCAAATTTTATTAAACATTTTAAAACTCTCTCTGTTTTCTCTGATTTCAATATCTAATATTTAAACCCTAAATATTTAAACCTTAAATATGTAAATAAAGCAAATAACATGGCTGTGTTCGGAGTTGCTGATGAAAATTTTAACGATGAGAACACTCATTTTCAAATGGTGTGCTTTGTTAGTAGCAATGAGGCGATGTGGCATATTTTTTCGTTTCCTGAGAGACACTGTTGTTCACTTGGCCGTACATCTAGAAAATGGTCAAAGGGTGTATTTTACAATGGAGAATGTATTATAACGAGTTGCCAGTCCGCCATTAAAAACTTAAACCAGCTTCTTTGAAATGTGCCAGAATGATGACTTTGTTAAAACATTGTTGTATTCTAAAATGCCTAAATATTATAACTTTAATCAATCGTCAAAGAAATTTCAACGGTGCAAACAAGGGCAGCCAGTTCCACATTATCCACATGTGTTTTCCACGGATGCATTGTGACTTATCTATGTACTCAATCTATCCCAACCAAGACGAGTGTTTTTATTTGCGTTTACTATTACTCAATGTTCGTAGCCTAACATCTGCGAACTGTTAATGGTGTATTGTGCGGCACATACAGAGAAGCCTGTCAACGCCTGGGATTGCTAGAGAATGACACTCATTGGGACCACACTCTTGGAGATGCTATGATTTCGTTAAATATTAAACTAATTCGAACATTGTTTGCAATAATGACATTTGACATTTGAGATTTTCGCGAAACATTTAAATGAAACTAATATTTTGCGTCTGTCAGTCGGTCTTGTTATTTTATCACCTACCGCCATTGATTTCTTAATTTTCTGGCGTACCGCTCTGGACCGTCCCGAGGTCCTGCGGTGTGATCACGGACACGGGATTTTATATTTTTAAGAAGAGGATCCCAGGTGTTTGATAGGTTCCAGCCATTTTCTCTATTGAAATTTGAGTGTTTTTTAATTTCAGTAGCCTCGCGGATTAACCTTGATATATATCTGTCTTCACGAGCGAGGATATGTGGTTTATCAAATCTAATATAATGACCTGGTTTGTCTAATGCATATTCACACACTGCTGACTTCGACGCGCGCCTTTTTGACGTCTGAAATGTATTCCTTAACCCTTGTACCGATGCTTCTCATTGTCTGTCCAATGTATGACAAGCCACAGTCACAATCAAGTTTGTATATACTCGCTTGTTGTAAAGGAATGTTACTCTTGATTGGTCTCAAGAATTCGCTCATTTTTTGCGGCTTGTGTGATTATATTCGTTTTACAACAAATTTACCTAAATATATATTTATAACAAAACTTGCCAGTATCTTTTACATATTAATTGAAGCATGTTAGTCAGGCCTAAACTTTAGTAACAAGATATCTCAATTATTATTTATTTAAAAATTATTTTATCATTGTAACTTCTTGTAATACAATGGCTACTAATCTGTAGAAAAAAATTATGTATATTTTGGTACTAATACAAGTTTTACCTTTCATATATCAATCCACATTATACTGTAACAACATTATTGTAAAATCAACATTTCAAAGCGGTCATTGAACCGATATTAAGATTACATAAAGACGAAACTCAACAAACATATAGTCCTTCATAGAGATAATATTGTCCGTCAGTGATTGGATAAACTAAGTTAAACTTTGGCTTCCTTTGTTTAAAGATTAAGGGCGAAGTTGGAACTTGGTATATCATGTTTACAGCAAACTTTATTATTTTAAATACAATTTGATATTAAATAGAATAATAAAATTTCAAAAATAGTTTCTTTGAACTTTGTAATGAATTTAAGTATTAAATTATTATATTATTGCAATATTTTTTATGTAAGTCATTTAAGTCAAGTGTTATATGTCGGAGAAAATATTTCTTTAAGAAATGTTTTCGAAAATATGTTCTACGGCTTATATTATCTATCGCAACATCTGATGCCAAGATTCTCGATGTAATATTTCATTTTGGAACTCACTTCATTGTTTTCCTTGTTTTTTATATGTGTATTGCATAACAACTTGGGATCAACGATAAATTTCAACGTTTTAACTTGTCGTATATTACCTGTTCATGGTCTGTTCTGTTAGGATTTTATTAAAAATATAATTTAAAGGGGTCGCGATATCAAAAATATTGAAAAACACTGCTTTAGTTAATTAGATGGAATTCAAGTGATGGCAGATGATTGGAGAGATGATGTTGTGTTGATGATTGTTTAAATGTCTAACAAAAAGCATGCGTAAACATTAGTGTTGTAGTAAGGACGTCGTCATCAGCCTATCAGAGCCCAATGCTGAGCAAATTTTGAGCATTAATCACCACGCTTGCTCAAAACGGGTTGGTAATTTCAAACTTATAATTGTGAAATTATAAATCCAGGTTTCCTTACGATGTTGTCCTTCACCGTCTGTCAGTGGTGTCTAAATACTTTTAGAAAGTATATATGACTCAGAAAAAGTGACAATGGTACTTCCGAGGGACAGGATCGAACCTGCGCCCTCGGCAACGAGAGGCGGGCCCTTTAACCACTAGGCCACCACTGACTATAAGGTGGTGTATAGTAATGAAAAATATATGTGGTAGCATAAAAGTTAAAATAAAGGTTGTATAAAATGATAGTTAAGTTGTTTATTTACTATAACAAGTGTAAGTTAATCATTGCTTCTGATTTAAAATGAAGTTAATAGTATAAAGTTACGTCACTCTATATCATGTCATCTATTATAATATAATAAAATATTTGTTACCATGTAAAAATAAACTTGAATGAAAATGAATTTATAGACCGCAATGTAAAAAGAACTTTAATTCGTTACTCAGAAATAATTATTATATGCTTAAATTTTGCTAAACTTCTTGGATGGGACTATTACTGTAGTTACAAGAAATTTATAAGATTTGCAACCTGAGGAACTTTTCACATAGAGAAGTTAAAATAACTATCACAAATACATTAATAAATTGGTCTTACGATGATTCCCAACATTTTATAAAAATATTCAAATAAAAAACTAAATTATAGCAACGGTAAGCCTGTTTTTGTTTTAGATCAATTTTGAAACACACACTGACACGGACGCACGCACGCCCACAGCCACACACACACACCCAAACACACACACACCCACACACACACACACACACCCACACACACACACACACACACACACACACACACACACACACACACACACACACACACTCAAAACTCCTACACTTCACTTACAAAACCCACTTGAATGATAGATAAGTTTTTTTTTCTTATATAATTAATTTTTTAAATGTTGTAATATCATTATATCATAAGGATTTTTTAAAATTGTTAACAGCTTTAAGTACAGTACCAAATCACATATTATTTTTCTGTATAAACCACTTTCAATGTGATTATCATTTATTATTATTATTATAAGAGTAGTAATAATTTACTGAATTCTGTCTGCTAAAAACTTATCGATATCCACGATATAGGCCTAGCCTAGTGTGGACGTCAACGTTTACTGTAAATTGTTAAGTGTTTTTATAAAGACAGAAATAAATAAATAAACATATGTATATTAAGTTTTTCTTTTACTTTTATCATGAAAAAGTAATTTTTATATTCATTAAGTTTTACCAGGTTTGTCCTGAAACTAAATTCATGTTTATTAACATAAATATAGAATACTCATGTAACTTAATTTATTAAAAATATATATATTCCGATTAAGAAAGAAAGACTGTTGTAAAATGTAAATTATTTCTTAATTTACAACTCGTTATGCTTTTGTAGTGGTGATGCAGGAGGTCCAGGGTAACTGTAATGTGACTCATAGATCTCATTCCAAACGGCACATCTTTTTTCCAAGAATGAACTTCTTAGTTCTGAGTCCAAGTTAAGAGCCATATATGGAGACCCATTTGATCCCACAGGAATCCATACAGGAGTTCCAGAAGATGTAGGTTTTCTACAAAGGCGATCACAATAAATTTATTTAGCACAAAAAATATCATAAAGTAATTGAAATAACGTTGTCACGAATTCGATGACTGTAAAAAATATTTTACATACAACAATAACTTACCCGTTCTTGATGAAATTTCCCCAAAGCTCCCTCATAATATTTTTCATTTTAACGACATCCTTAATAGAAATATACGGTTCAATTTCTAAGCCATCAAGTACAGCTTCACTCTGAGCGCAATGTTTTGCTCCACGTACAGTAGTATGAGGTACAAAAGGAGTGTATTCGTCCGTGAAAGAATATTCGTACAAGTATATTTCATCATGTCCTGCTTTTACTAAATAATTTACAGCTCTCAATGTGGGACACACAAAAAATCCGTCAGAAATAAAATCAACAAACTGCAAAGTAGCATTATTATCGATTAACTTATCACCAAAATAAAATTTCTTTATCTTTTGGGCTACTAGAGCTTTACTGTCTTTACTTTTGAAATTTAAGTCAGCAGGTAAAAAATTTGAAAAATTTTCGTTCATTTCTTCTTTCCATACATCAAAACGTTGAATGGACATCAATCCTTCCATATCGGCAAATCCATATAACATGGGCAATTTTGGAAAATCCCCTCGTTTTAAAATATTCAATGGAGCTTCTTTAAGAAACATTTCTTGTCCATTATCTCTCTCAATACAAGGAGCAGTAAGAAATGTGAAGTCCTTTCTATATAGATTTCCTGATTGCAATATCTGATATGGCATCTGTTTAAAAATATTTTCTAATTCCAACACATCTTCTACATCATGAATGTCTAACACCTTGGCATATTTTTTTGCATTCTGTATGGGATCGATTTGAACAGTGAAAGGGGATATATTCGCACCACTTTCCGGGATTACTTTATTGAACAAGCCCTTAGCCATTTTCGATAACATCAAAAGATCAACAGACGCCGATCCAGCACTGTATCCAGCAATTGTGACGTCATTAGGATTACCTCCGAAGGCTGCAATATTTTTTTTAACCCATCGCAGAAGTGCAACTTGATCTTTCATACCAGCATTACCGGGTACGTCTTCAGTGCCTAAACAAAGGAATCCGTGTGCCCCTAACCTATAATTAAATGTGACGGCTATAACGTTTTGACTTGTTACTAACTTCTTCGGCGGAAGCATATTTCCGTAACCTAAGACAAATCCGCCACCATGTACATAGACAACGACTGAAAAATTTTTATTCTCTGTTCTTGGGACATAAATGTTGGCAATTAAACAATCTTCCTTCATAACCTTGCCTTCCGTAGGAATGTCTAAAAGTCTTATTTGTGGACAAATAATTCGGTCATCTACGGCTTCAAAT
Source organism: Danaus chrysippus (assembly GCA_916720795.1). Lineage (NCBI taxonomy): Eukaryota > Metazoa > Arthropoda > Insecta > Lepidoptera > Nymphalidae > Danaus > Danaus chrysippus. The sequence goes on along the minus strand of CAKASE010000074.1, from coordinate 10,717,486 downwards.
TGGTTTATCCAAGCTGGCGGAGGCAGCGGGCCCTGAAATAATGGTAACACAGTTATAATGTACGCAAATAAATAACTATCATAGTTTCAATTCGATATTGTTTAATATAAATGTATGTTGTAAAAATGAATGGTCAATCTAATTTTGAAAAACCCTAAAGACTATTCAAGTTCATTAAATTTGGTATGATTTATTTTGATGGCGTTATTATAATTTGTTGCTCATAAATTTATGAGTAGGTTTATTTTTGCTTAAGATACAATATACAGATACTTGTTAGGATCACTAACAGAAAATTCAGCAATAATATATTATACAGGGTGACTGGTGAATTACTATCGATACTTGAGGACGTGATATTTGACGATCATATATGACAAAATAAAAATTCATATAACATAAATATTAATAAACTTCTAAGTAAAGTTAACCAAAAGTTATGTAATTAATTACGAATTTTGTGAACACCCTACAGATTAGGTATACAAACACACACACACACGCGTGCGGCGGCGTGGTGTTGTATCACCACGCCGCCGCACGCGTCCGCACTTGGACCACTTGGAACGTGTCCACACTTTAATTATTTATACGGAAATTTGGTCAAAAATTAAGTACCTATTTTTTTTACATAATTCGATTGAGAATCATGTACCGAGTATTCTCCTTAAATATTGATAGTAATTCACCAGTCACCCTGTATATACATACATATTTATTGAATACAGAAACCACAAAATATATTAATTTAAAAATAAGTCTTTTCATAAAATAAAAACCTAATAATTATCATGGAAATATCTGTATTTCCATTTTGCTTTGGCAAAGTTGTAAGCAAATACAATTAATTAATAATAAGACATAAATAAATTAATGCAAAAAAATGGAAGTATTATAATTTTATTCTATAGAGAATTTTATTTTATTTAATTCTAAATTTATTTTTATAAATTAACCATCTACTCGTACATTATAAAATATTTTATATAAATGTAACCTGGAAAGAACAATTAATGGCTTACAATAATAGCCATCTATCATTACAATGAAAAACTATTATTAAGATAAAACGAACATCACTATTAATGTTTCAGTTCTTCCATATCCACTAACTTTTTTAATAAGTAACGTGATTTCTAAAAATCTTGAACAAATATCAAGTTCGTATATGTACCTGCGTTTCCCTATTAACTTCATCAATTAAGTCAGTAACAAAAGCGAACAATGTAGTTCAATGTACATAGTTGTAGTAGATCGAAAAGATACAAAACCGTGTTGCTGATATCTTACATTTTTTTCCCAGTTTCTTAAATACTGTGTTCTGTGCTAATAATATAATCTTAAATTGTTCTTATTTGTTACTTTCATTGAAAAATCCCTTAGGACTGCCAGTGTATTGCTATTAACCAGGAGAATAATGCATACAGCGCTAACAAGAACATAGATATTCCTAAGTAGGTATGACTAGATCAGTTGGAATTTTACTTTCCCCTATACATTTTCTATGATGATTGAAGTCCTCAGTTCCTAACTGTCAAATCTACAACCCCACCAATTAAATAACAGTTAAAGAGAACCAGTTATAACGATGGCGTTAATAAAATGGACAATAACCAAGTTAAGGTCAAAATTATTATATCACTGATCAAATAAAGAACTTAATTTTTTAACAGATTAAGCTTTTTATCGAAGTCCTCGGACATTTAAAAGCAGTGGTAAGTAAAAAAAAAGGATTTACGTACCATAAAACATAAACATTTGTTTTAAAAGTAGAGCTTACAAACAATATATGTATATATATAGACAAGGTATTTTGTGATTGATGTTCTCGAAGGGATTGAATTTCAAGGTAACTCTTAAGATTATTGTTTTCAAGTAATTTAAGTGTAGTTTGCCAACCACTTACTGTTACTAGATAAATAAGAGTTCATTGATCTTTTACCTTAAATCGTTCTGTCCCAGTCGGTGCTGTAGCGTATGGTATTCCATTGAACACGAAGACATCATCGTGGATATCCTTATACCCTCTAACGAGACCAGAGCTGATTTGAACTAATAATGACTCACGATCCTTGATATTTTCAGAGGAAACTGAAGCAATCAAGGCTGATAATAAAATAGCAGACACCCACATTGTGTGAGAGGTGATGATACACTAACCACACGCTAAACGTTTACTTAATCGTAATCAACTGAATCAGAACGATTTACGACACTTAATTGTAATACAACTTAATTATCAAAAGAATAATGAATTTAGATTGATTATAATTATATCAGTTCATAAACGCTTTAAATATATAAACGTCACTTTTCCTAGTCGTCCTTATCTATATTTCTTATAGCCCATTAGAGCATTCGTTTTTTGGCTTTTTTTTTGTTGTGTGACTTTGTAGTCAATATCAAATTATTATATGAGAAGTTACAAAACAGAAAAATAATGAAATCGTCAATTACGGTTTCAGAAAATTGGTCTAGTTATAATTAAGTTAATACCTTTTTTATTTAACATTATGAGCAACATATCATGTCATGTTAACTGCTTTAAAAGAAACAAATTATTCAAAGTTGTTTAAATAATAATAATAATGATTCAACTGAGATATTTGTATCATTCCCTCGAAATAATAATATTCTTAATAAAAAAATATTATTATAATATTATACTTTTAAAGTGAAACTTCTTGTGCAACTTCTATCAAGGTTGCGTTTAATGTGTATTAAAAAGGCAGAGTTAGAGGGAATGCGTGGCGCTTGAACGTATGCGGACAATCAATTGCGACTTGTAAATAACGTTTATAAAGTTTGTCTGAAAGAAACACAAATAGTTCCTCATAAATCAATTTCTATCCCTTCCTGTTTTCTTGCGAACATTACGAAGTCTCACTTCTTCCGCGCGGAAGTCCACACACAATAAAAAATTTTGTATCACATTTTTGATAAGACAATATCAAATATAATTTTTTTGATTTTGTTGAAATCTATATAACATAATATATAAAGAAAATTTTAGATTGTTAGATGTTTTTTATATAAACAAAAAAAAATTGTTTATTAATATAATTAGTAATTCTCTTATGTCACTTATAGTTTAATTCGGGACCTTTCCAAATAGTCTTAGCGATATTTCGTTATTTTAATTATACATATTATAAACTAATGTCTAGTAAAGGCCCGCCTCTCATGCATGAGGGCGCGAGTTGGAAACCTGGCAAGTACCAATGTGATTTTTCCGAGTCATATGTACTTTCTAAGAATATTTAGACACCCCTGACAGACAGTAAAGGAAAACATCGTAAGGAGACCTGGACTTTTAATTTCACAATTTTAAGTTTGAAATTATCAACTCGTCTTGAGCAAGCGTGGTGATTAATGCTCAAACCTTCTCTATGTGAAAAGAGGACTTTGCTCAGCAGTCGGCTCAGATAGGCTGCTAACGACAACGTTGAAATTAAAGATAAAATAAAGAATGCTACTTTCAAAACATACCTACCAATGTTCTAATCGTACAAATTATCATTATTAACAAGTAGGTTTTTTTTTTTTTTTATGTCAAAGGTGGCAAACGAGCAGACGGCCCACTAAAAGGTTTAAGTTAATCACTTCTACTTTCACACCTTTGTATAAAAATATTTTATCTTTAATGTTCAGCAAATCTTAAGTTGGTAGAAATATGCCGTTTTACCTTATTCAGGTTTAATTATATTTTTAGGTCAGTATTATGATATCATCATCATCATCATCATCATCATCATCATCATCAGCCTATTAGACGCCCACTGCTGAGCAAAGGCCTCTTTCTCACATGGAGAAGGTTTAAGCATTAATCACCACGCTTGCTCAAAACGGGTTGGTGATTTCAAACTTATAATTGTGAAACTATAAGTCCAGGTTTCCTCACGATGTTTTCCTTCACCGTATGTCAGTGATGTCTTAAAACTCTCAGAAAGTACATATGACTCAGAAAAATCACATTGGTACTTGCCAGGTTTGAATTAAATGTTTAATTTGATATATGTATGACTATATACATATATATCAAAATGAAAATTTACAATGATAACATGTTAATATTGAATAAATAAGCAAAAATATATAGCTACGTTCGCTATATTTTGGTTCTAAACCCGGTACACGTGCAGAATATTCGTTATATGAATCCTAAAATATAACAAAACTCATTTTATTTACATGTCTATATTATATTAATGTTCACTTTTGAAATTTAGGTAAATAAATGAAAATCCCAAAAATAATATTCTCTTTCCTGTAGTACATATTTATATAAAAAATCTAATTTTTACAAGTCATTGAGAAATCTTGTGATGTATTTATGATAATTTTATTATTGCTTTGTTATCGATAATGAATCACTCATTTGGCTAATTTAATATCACTATCGCAAAGATAGACAGACTTGATGAGACCATATCTGGTATTAATGAATCATCCGATATTTTAAAGAATATATAGAATTCACAGGTACTGCTGGGATAAAAATACATTATATTGGTGACAAAGAAATTGGAAGAGAATGAATGTTGAATATTTTGCTGTTACTATGGTTATATCACCCTTCATTTTAACCACAAAACTGCAGGACGAAACTGGTAACAATCATATTTATAGAAATATTCGTTTTTGATAACGATTCTGACTCAGTCTGTAAAACCATGCTGAGAGAGCGAATTATTACTATTAACATACAAATCTATATACATATATAAAAGAAAGTCGTGTTTGTTACAACACTCATAACTCGAGATCGGCTGGACCAATTTTCATGATTTTTGATTCATTGGATTGGTCTCGGCCAATATTGAAAGTTCCAAAAATATTGAAAATTCGACGAAAACATAATTATAAAAGAGGAAATCATTTTCCCTTAATGTCACTTTGTACCTGTCAAACATTTCTTGTCCATCTGTCAAATACTATAAGTAATGGTTGACATGCGTTCATAAATTTATTTTGTGCAAATTAAAGTTTATATTCTATAAAATAACTTCTAAAATTTATTTCATACGTTAACGAAGACGTAAATGTCTTTTTATGTTATAACTAATATATAAAATAATAATAAAAAAAAAATTCTGTTTTCAAATGATTCATTTGGGGCAGAAATTGTCGAAGAACACGTATATAATCCGACATTTAGACCCAGTTTCACCAATCAATGTTTGTTTAATCTAAACACAGCAATTACTAACCAACCTCCAAAATTATAAATGTCTGTTAAAATATTTATGTCCCACGATGACAAATTAACAACGCATTATTAAACGTCATGTCAAATGACCGACTACCAAATTATTCGTTCTTGTTATAAGACGACCAAATGGAAACTATAGCGTTTAATACAGCACGTTTGCCACTTTATATGTACTTTGATCGTATATATCCCTTGATACGTCACTTGTTAGGTAATGCGACCAAATTTTACATATCGTTGGTGCATACATTTGGCACACAAAAAGCTTTCTTTTCAATTTACTAGGTGTAACCTGTCAAAATCGGGTTGTCAATTAATTGTGTTATAAATTATTATGTCATAAATATAGGCATAAATTGTGCCTAAATTATAAGAGATAAAAAGAAAATTTAATTTGCAATGTAAAAAAGCTGGAGGCAAAATCATCATAGGAAATGAAATTTTAATTCACTTTATTAATAAGTACAAGGAAATAGTCGAAACTGACAAAACAGATGACGTTACTATGGTTACAAGAAATCAGGGCTGTGATTGGACAATGGAGTTTTGACAATGCCATTAACATTCCGTTAGCCATTACACGGAGCTCCAGAGCAGGAATTAATATTAGTGGCTTGTTAAGACATTTAAACGGACATTTGTGCGTGGTGGGAATAATATAAAAGATTATAAATTGTAACATTCAAAATATTTAAATGAAACAAATATTTTTCGCATATACTAAGCGCGCTTTATTTTTGTAATAAACTACATACTGCCGACGTTTCAGCTACTTTTCAGCTAACGTGATCACGGTCAGATGAGATTTGAATGTCTGTCAGTTGGTTTTGTTATTAACCTATCCTCTACCGTCATCGATTTCTTAATTTTCTGGCGGACCGCTCTGGATACCGGCAGAATGCTCTTATGGTGCCTCGTGATCCTGCGGTGTGATCACGAACACAGCACTTTATATTTTTAAAAAAGATATTTTTTTGAATTTTTCCCAGGTGTTTGATAGATTCCATATATCTTTTTTAATTCCAATATCGTCATCAGCCTATCAGAAACCCACTGCTGAGCATAGCCTCTGCTCACATGGAGAAGGTTTGAGCATTAATCACCACGCTTGCTCAAGACGGGTTGGTGATTTCAAACTTATAATTGTGAAATTATAAGTCCAGGTTTCCTCACGATGTTTTCCTTCACCGTATGTCAGTGGTGTCTAAATATTCTGAGAAAATGAGATCTAAGATTTTCGCGAGTACACATTTAAATGAAACTAATATTTTCGGATTTTACTTCGCGTTTTATTTTAGAAACTACATACTCCCGACGTTTCGGCTACTTTTCAGCAACCGTGATCACGGGCAGACGAGATGTGAGTCTGCCCATCTCGTCGAAGTAAAATCCGAAAATATTAGTTTCATTTATTCTCAGAAAGTACATACATATGACTCCGAAACATTACATTGGTACTTGCCAGGTTTGAACCCGCGCTCTCGGCAACGAGAGGCGGGCCCCATAACCACTAGGCCACTACTGATTCCAATATCACTCGGCAGAAAATTTGAAAAGTTTGCATTCATTTCATATTCCCATAGATGAAATGGTGGCTAACGAAACTCACCTTCCATTTCAGTGAATCCATACAACATTGGGGCTTTGATTTGTATATATTTTTATACTACACGTCCTATCGTTTTACTACAAAGTTACAAGTATTTTGATGAAATTAATTAGACATTAATATTTTATAATTATCTAGTCAGTGCCAAGTAAAACACATCAAACTATCCACGAACATCTACTTATTACTAATATATTGTATGTTATTTTATAATGTGTGTAATTATTTATCATTTCATAATAATAATATTACAATTTTATTGGTTGGGTCTTGTCACTTTAATTTGGCACCGAGGCTTAAATTATCAAATAATTATTTCTAAGTAACGGATTAAAGTACTTTTTACATTGCGATCTGTAAATTCGTTTGATTCAAGTTTATTTTTCTAAGTTAGCAAATATTTCATAATAGATGATGTGACTTTATGCTGCTAAATTTATTTTTAAGCAAAAGCAATATAAAATATTTAACTTACACTTGTTATAATAAAAAAAACAACTCACTATCATTTTATCAATATCTTTTATGCTACTACATACATTTTTATAACTATGCCCCAACTGCAGCAGAAGTTAAAAGATGTAAGATATTTATTGTAAATAAGCTTCTCGCATACTACATGTTTTCATTATTTTGTATCTACACAATCCCGTGATCACATTTGCTGTACAGGAACCCGAAATGAGACGTAAGGGTTGATGGATTACCATAATAAACAAATAAATATTTGGTACACTCCTTTGATAAGTTTTATTACATATCTTTAGTACATATTTCTTTTACTTTTAAGACGAATATATAACTTTAATAATCATTAAATTTTACTAGATTTGTCCTGAAACACAAGTCCTATTTATTTAGATGAATAAACAATACTACTGTCACCTAATTAATTAACATAAAATATATTCCGCTAAAAGGAAAAAATGTTGAAAACTGTAAAAAATACATATCTAGATTTATAACTCATTATGCTTTGGTAGTGGTGACGCAGGAGGTCCAGGGTAACTGTAATGTGACTCATAGATCTCATTCCAAACGGCACATCTTTTTTCCAACAATGAACTTCTTAGTTCTGAGTCCAACTTAAGAACCATATATGGAGACCCATTTGATCCTACAGGGGTCCATATAGGGGTTGCGGAAGATGTAGGTTTCCTAAAAAGGCGATCACAATAAATTTATCACTTATATAATAATATCATTAAACACTATCATTAACAGTTTATAATTATAAATAAATAATGGTGTCACGACTTCGATGACTGATATAAAAATATTTTACATACAACAATGACTTACCCGTTCTTGATGAAATTTCCCCAAAGCTCCCTCATAATAGTTTCCATATTAACGTAATCCTTGATAGAACTGTGCGGTTCCATTTCTAAGCCATGAAGTACAGCGACACTCTGAGCACAATGTGTTGCTCCACGTACAGTAGTATGAGGTACAAAAGGAGTGTATTCGTCCGTGTAAGAATATTCGTACAAGTATATTTCATTATGTCCTGCTTTTACTAAATATTTTATAGCTCTCAATGTTGGACATATAAAAAATCCATCAGAAATAAAATCAACAAACCGTAATGTAGCATTATTATCGATTAACTTGTCACCAAAATAAAATTTCTTTATCTTCTCGGCTACTAGAGCTTTATTGTCTTTACTTTTCAAATTTAAGTCAGCAGGCAAAAAATCTGCAAAATTTTTGTTCATTCCGTCTTTCCATAAATCAAAACGATGAATGGACATCAATCCCTCCATATTAGCAAATCCATATAACATGGGCAATTTTGGAAAATCACCTCGTTTTAAAATATTCATTGGAGCTTCTTTAAGAAACATTTCTTGTCCATTATCCCTCTCAATACAAGGAGCAGTAAGGAATGAAAAGTCCTTACTATTTAGAGCATATCCTGATTGCAATATCTGATATGGCATCTTTTTAAAGATATTTTCTAATTCGAACACATCTTCGACATCATGAATGTCTATCAACTTGGCGTATTTTTTTGCGTTCTCTATCGGATCTACTTGAACAGTCGAAGGGGAGATATTTGCACCACTTTCCGGAATTACTTTATTAAACAAGCCTTCAGCCATTTTCGATAACATCAAAAGATCAACAGACATTGATCCAGCACTGTATCCAGCAATTGTGACGTCATTAGGATTACCTCCGAAGGCTGCAATATTTTTTTTAACCCATCGCAGAAGTGCAACTTGATCTTTCATACCAGCATTACCGGGTACGTCTTCAGTACCTAAGCAAAGGAATCCGTGTGCTCCTAATCTATAATTAAATGTGACGGCTATAATATTTTGACTTGTTACTAACTTCTTCGGTGAAAGCATATTTCCGTAACCTAAGAAAAATCCGCCACCATGTACATAGACAACGACTGAAAGATTCTTATTCTCTGTTCTAGGAACATAAACGTTTGCAATCAAACAATCTTCCTTCATAATCTTGTCTTCCATAGGAAGGTCTACAAATCTTAATTGCGGACATATAGTTCGGTCATCTACGGCTTCAAATTGGTTTATCCAAGATGGTGGAGGCAACGGGCCCTGAAATAATTGTAATACAGTTATTATATATGTAAATAATTAACTATCATAAGTATTATTTAGATATTCTTCTACAAAGAAGAAATCCCTAAAATATAAAAATAGACAAAAATGTCTGGCTATTTTAGTTTTGAAAGCACCTTAAAATATTCCGCTCTTTATATTAGTCTATTGACTATTTGACTTCATTAAATTTGTTATTGTTTATCTTGACATTGTTATCATAATATTTTGTTCATAAATTTATATGAAGGTGTAATTTTTGCTTAAAATACAATGTACAGGTATCCTCAAGAAGCCGAGAGTATCATTATTTTTTTTTATAAGGATCACCAACAGAAATAATGACAATAATATATTCTATATACATATTTATTGAATACACAAACCATCAGCATTAATTTTGTATCGAATGTCCAGATTGGACTGCAGTATTCTAAATTACTCTAAGTTAGTTCTAACAAAAAAAACGATATATCAGGTCGAGCGTAATACATAAATATTTGTTTTAAAAGTTGAGCTTACACATAATATATATAGGTACATATAGACAGAATATTTTCTGATTGATGTTCTGGTAGGCATTGAATTTCATGATAACTCTTAAGATAATTGTTTTCAAGTAATTTAAGTGTAGTTTGCCAAACACTTACTGTTACTAGATAAATATGAGTTCTTTGATCTTTTACCTTAAATCTTTCTGTCCCAGTCGGTGCTGTAGCGTATGGTATTCCTTTGAACACGAAGACATCATCGTGGATATCCTTATACCCTCTAACGAGACCAGAGCTAATTTGAACTAATAATGACTCACGATCCTTGATATTGTCAGAGGAAACTGAAGCAATCAAGGCTGATAAAAATATAGCAAAGACCCGCATTGTGTGAGAAGTGATGATACACTAACCACACGGTATCAAACGTTTACTTAATCGTAATCGACTGTATCAGGATTTACGACACTCAAATTTTAATACGTCTAAATTATTAAAAGAATAATGAATTAAAAACAATCATAAACGATTTTAATATATATACGTTTTTAAATTTTCATATCTATCTACTATCTCTTTATCTATACTATCTACTTATAATCTGTTCATTCATTTTTTTGGCTTGTTCCTACATATTGAAAATTATAAAAATAGTTTTTTTCTTTCCTTTCTTCTATAAAGTCTGTACAATTAATTTAGTAACGTATAAATGTTTTCAATCATAGCTTGAAATAGACATAAAATAAAAATAAAAACTAATAGAAACATCTATGACAAAGCATTAGATGGAAGTACAATGAAAACAATTCCCAACAAGAAGTTTCAGTTTTAAACAATGTATACAACTGTATTTCTTTCAGTTAAAACGTATTGAACCTATTAATAATATTACTTATATAATTACTATTATAATTATGACTCGTATTAACCATAGATATGTAAAAAGTATTATTAACGAAAGTACTATTTATCCTCCTATGAATTTTCCCTGAGACTTTGTGGTCTACTTTAATGACGAAGGTATGACAAAATAATTTTTCTCCAAATACATGCTGTAAGTTGTAACTGCCTCCATAGTTGTACTGACTTTGTATTCAATGTCAATGACTATATGAAAAGTTACAAAACAGAAAAATAATGAAATTGTAAATTTAAGTTTCAGAAAAATTTACTGTTAACATTTAAGTTAATACCTTTCTTATTTATCATTACGAGCAACGTATACGTCTAATCATGTCATGTAAACTACTTTAAATAATAAAATATATTCAAATTTATTTAAAGAATAATGGTTCAACTTAGATTTTTTTAACATATCCTCGATACAATTATATGTAATAGAAAATTATTATTATTATTTTGTAGTCAAACTTCTTATACAACTTCTAACAGGGTTCCGTTCAACGTTTAACGTTTCTGGTCGGAGGGGGGAAGCGAGCTAGAGAGAATGCGTGTTTGTCTGAAAGAAACACAAATAGTTCCTCATAAATCAATTTCTATCCCTTCCTGTTTTCTTTTGAACATTTCGAAGTCTCACTTCTTCCGCGTGGAGAGACTGAACGCACACTAATATTTTTTGTATCACATTTTTAATAAGACAAATACCAAATATAATTTTTTAGCTTTGGTATAAATGTATATAAAATACACATATTTTCTAAAGAAAAATTTTATATTAAAAATAGATTGTTATATGTCTTTTATAGAAACAAAAAATAATTATTATTTGGTTAAATAAGTAATTCTCTAATGAAGTTTTAGTTTAATACGAGACTTTTCCAAATAGTCTTAGTGATATTTCGTTATTTTAATTAATGTCTTATTATTATTAAATTAATGTCTTATTATTATTTACTACATTAAAGATAAAATAAAGAATGCTACTTTGAAAATATACCTACCAATGGTCTAACCGTACAAATTATTATCATTATTAACTAGTAGTTTTAATTTACTCAATTATACTTCTACTCCATTGGATAAAAATATTTTCTCTGTAATGATAAACCAATCTTAATTCTGTAAAAATATGATTATTTACCTAAGTCCGGTTTAATGTCATTTTTTAGGTCAGTATTATGATATATGTATGATTATATATATCATAAAGAAAATATACAATGATAAACTATTAGAATCGATTAAATAAGGAAAAATATACAGCTACAGCTCGCCATATTTTCCTTGTAAACCCGGTAGAGGTACAGAATATTCGTTATATGAATCCTAAAACATAACAAAAAATCAGTTTATTTTCATGTCAATATTACATTAAAGTTCACTTTTGAAATTTAGGTAATTAGTCATTGCGATGTATTTTTGATAATTTTATTATTACTTTGTTATCGATAATGAATCACTCGTTTGACAAATATAATATCACTATCGCAAAAATAGACAGACTTGATGAGACCATATCCGGTATTAATGAATCATCCGATATTTTTAAGGAATATATAGAATTAACAGTTACTGCTGGGATAAAAATACATTTTTTTTATGCGAAAGGGGGCAACCGAGCAAAAGGCTTACCTGATAGAGGTAGTGCCGTCGCCCATAGACATCTACAACAAAGTTTGCGAATGTGTTGCCAGCCCTGATTCGGAAAGAGGGGAAGGAACATGTGGGAAAGAGAGGAAAAAAGGAAGGGGTAGGAAAGGGTAGGGGCAAGGGCAAGGGCAACCCGCTCTCTCACTCACCAGACGGAACGCAGCCGAATAAGGCTACTTCACGCCGATCTTCTGTGAGAGGGTGGTACTTCCCCGGTCGAGCCAGCCCGTTTTCGAGATGCAGTGACATGACTACAGCTAGGCTGTACCACCTATATTATATTCAGTTTAAAGAACTTTATTCTCATTACGACAACGTCATTTACATGAGAACTTATAACTAACTTATAAATATAACAATTCGTTCGGATCAGCAAAACAGATGAGATAACAGTTTCAATTAATTATTTTAACAGAGAATGGTTACACAGAATATAGTTATAAAGTCGAGATTTAAACATAGAAAATTTTGTTAGAGTTTTTACTTGTTTAGGTAAATTGTTATAAAGTTTTTCTCCCTCAAAAATAATCATCTTTTTTCCACTCTTAGTTCTAATTTTAGGCAGTATTAGATGACTAACACGTCTGCATATTTGTGTAATTGACCTTTGCTTTCGAAAGTTATTTCTGTATGTATTTTTTTGTCTAAGATTTTACGTATAAGACTACAAGTAGTGTAGTTGTATTATTGCTTAATATTCATTAATTTGGTTTCTCTATAGACATTATCTGAAGGTGTTGAATAAGGGTAATGAAAAAGTAATTTAATTATTTTATTTTGAGCAATTTGAAGTTGGGCTATATTGCTTTTTGATGCCACACCCCATATTTCGATGAGATACAAAAGATGTGGCTTCACTAAACTATTGTGACAAATATTGTTGACAAAGAAATTGGAAGAGAATGAATGTTGCCTTATGTTAAATATTTTTCTGTTACTATGGTTATATCACCTTTCATTCGAAGCACAAAACTGCAGAACGAAACTAGTAACTATCAGATCCATTTATAGAAATATTCGTATTTTGATAAAGATTCTGTATGATGAGAAATTAATTTCAAATAACATGCTAAAAATTTTAAGTAATAAGTAACATAAAAAAATTAATCAAATTTAATATAAATTATAACATTCAAAATATTTAAATGAAACTAATATTTTTCGAATATACTAGGCGTGCTTTATTTTTGTAAAAAACTACATACTGCCGACGTTTTAGCAACTTTTCAGCTACTGTGATCACGGGCAGATGAGATTTGAATGCCTGTCAATTGGTTTTTAAATTCTTAAGAAAAGGGTCACAGGTGTTTGATAGATTCCAGACATCTTCTCTATTGAAATTTAGATATTCTCTTTTTCAAAATACTTTCAATTTGGTGAACGTCTAATAATATGAAATTCAATCTAATGAATTTCTTTATTTCTTCAAGCACTTGAATAGACGAATACATACATACATTTTCAATTTAATTAAAATTCTACTCCTTCGTTCCGTCTAATTTCAATGGACGCTCATAAACAACTATCCATCTACAATTAATAGAAATCCAAATAGCAATTAAATGTAATTCATTTTTATGTAAATATGTAAACTATGTATGTATGTGTACATCTTTTTCTACCTGACCAATTCCCAGGTTTAGCCAGGGTCTGCCTTACATGCTGTGAATAGTTTTTGGCTAACTGTTTTTACGACCGGCCGCCTGCCTGACATCAACCTTTTTTGGGAATGCATTAATCAGTGATGTCTAAATACTCTTAGAATGTACGTATATGACTCTGAAAAATGACATTGGTACTTGCCAGGATCGAACCCGCGCCCTCGTGCATGAGAGGCGGCCCTTTTAACCATTAGGCCACCACTGACTTTGTATTTATGTGTACATTGTACATATATCTTCATATATCTCCCAACTTAATGGAAAACTGATTGACAACAAAATATTCGTTTAACCAAATACTAAAACAATACTATGTATTTTACTTATTTTATTAAATATATTACATGCATATACAGAAAGGCGCATCAAGAATGACATGTTGTTTTTATTTTAGAAAATATATAATTAATGCAAGCCTTTAACTTTATAACAATTACTTAACACATTAGACATGGTAATTCAACACATCGATTGGACTACTACTACAAAAGAGACAGCACCATTAGCGCGTAATTTTATAAAATTAAAAGAAGATAATCGCTGTCAATTAATTTTACTTTGGTTTAAATATTCCTCGTTGTTAACTTTTACTGTACACTTTCATTTGAATAATTTGTAACTTAATTTTTCAATAGTAAGCATGTATGCGAAATGAAATATTGCTATCGTAATTTATTAAATTGTTTTTAAATACATACTATAATTTATAAAATTGTTTTTAAATAAATACAGACATCTTCAACAAATAATGAAATCTAAGACTTTCGCGACTATTCATTTAAATGAAACTAATATATATATTATTCAGATCTGATTCATCAGAGTAGTTCATTTGAGGAACATCTCCTTTCAGTATAATGCCTGTACAATGCCTTTTCACATAACAAATTCAATTATATCTTAAGCATTATATTATTCGTAAATGAAAACACCTTTACCCCATTTTCATAAAGCTTCTCCTCCTTTTTTCTCATCATTCTTTCGTTCTAATCATTTCATTTGGAACAAATTTTCACAAGGAATACTAACGAAGTAATAAAACCCATCCATAACTGCAAATATATGAAATTATAGCTAGCGAAACACCTCTTCCATTTCAGTAAATCCATACTACATTGGTGCTTTGATTTGTATATATTTTTATACTATACGCCTATCATTTTACTACAAAGTTACAGGCATTTTAATAAGATTAATCAGACATTATTATTTTATAATTATCTAGTCAGTGTCAAATAAAACACAAAAAAGGATCAACGAACATCTACTTATTACTACTATATTGTATGTTATTTTGTTTTTTATGGAAACCACACATTGAGCATATCAGATCAAAACTCTCATCGCTTGTAGGAGTACTCCGAAGATCTAATAATTGTATAAAAAATGCGAAGTGTTATCTACAATTCCCTGATAAAGCCACACATTGATTATATTATTGAAATATGGGGGTCAGCTTCAAAGTCTAACCTTAAAATCTTACAAATTACGCAGAACAAAATTATAAAAGTACTTTTTCACTAAGTATGATCTTTCACAACGTCGATAGAACTGTACAAAAAATCAAAATTATTCAACCTAAATGAAACATATATTTAAAACATATGTATTTGAATTAAAAAGATACTATCTAAAAGTATTCATTTAAACATAACATTTACACTAAAATCAAACAAGCATAACTTAAGAAACAGACATAAACTTGAATTACCTAAAGCCAGAACCTTAAATTATGGACACAAAAATATACGTTTTGATGGAGTAAAACTATAAAATGATTTGCCAAACTACATAAAGGAATGTAAATGTTTAATTGCTTTTAAAAATAAACTTCAAACATATACATATATTAGACAATATTAAGTAGTACTAGCCATTCCATGTATCAAATATGTATGTGTGTAACATTATTTAATCTCTCATGTAAGTGAACCTGTGTATGTTCTTATGAGAATAAAGATCTTTTACCATATTTTATAATATGTGTAATTATTTATAATTACATAAAAATATTACAATTTTATTGGTTGGATCTTGTCACTTTTATTTGACACCGAGGCTTAAATTATCAAATAATTATGTCTGAGTAACGGATTAATGTACTTTTTACATTGCGATCTGTAAATTCGTTTGATTCAAGTTTATTTTTCTATGTTAGCAAATATTTTATATTTCATAAAAGATGATGTGACTTTATGCTGCTAAGTTTATTTTTAAGCAGAAGCAAATTAAAATATTTAACTTACACGTGTTATAATAAAAAACAACTTAACTATCATTTTATAAATATCTTTTATGCATACATTTTTATAACTATACCCCAACTGCAGCATACCAATCAAAAGTTAAAAGATGTAAGATTTTTATTGTAAATAAGTTTCTCACATACAACATGTTTTTATTATTTTGTATCTACATAATCCTGTGATCATATTTGCTGTACAGGAACCCGAAACGAGAGGTAAGCGTTGATGGATTACCATAATAAACAAATAAATATTTGCTACACTCCTTTCATAAGTTTTATTACATATCTTTAGTACATATTTCTTTTACTTTTAAGACGAATATATAACTTTAATAATTAATCACTAAATTTTACTAGATTTGTCCTGAAACACAAGTCCTATTTATTTACATGAATATACAATACTGCTGTTACCTTATTTATTAACATAAAATATATTCCGCTAGAAGGAAAAAAAATGTTAAAAACTGTGAAACATAATTAGATTTATAACTTATTATGCTTTTGTAGTGGTGATGCAGGAGGTCCGGGGTAACTGTAATGTGACTCATAGATCTCATTCCAAACGGCACATCTTTTTTCCAACAATGAACTTCTTAGTTCTGAGTCCAACTTAAGAGCCATGTATGGAGACCCAATTGATCCTACAGGAGTCCATACAGGAGTTCCGGAAGATGTAGGTTTTCTACAAAGGCGATCACAATAAATTTATTAAGCATAAAAAATCATAAAGTAAATAAAATAACGTTGTCACGAATTTGATGACTGTAAAAAATATTTTACCTCCAACAATAACTTACCCGTTCTTGATGAAATTTCCCCAAAGCTCCCTCATAATATTTTTCATTTTAACGATATCCTTAGTAGAACTGTACGGCTCAATTTCTAAGCCATCAAGTACAGTGTGACTCTGAGCACAATGTGTTGCTCCACGTACAGTAGTATGAGGTACAAAAGGAGTGTATTCGTCCGTGTAAGAATATTCGTAAAAGTATATTTCATTATGTCCTGCTCTTACTAAATAATTTATAGCTCCCAATGTTGGACATACAAAAAATCCATCAGAAATAAAATCAACAAACTGTAAAATAGCATTATTATCGATTAACTTATCACCAAAATAAAATTTCTTAATCTTCTCTGCTACTAGAGCTTTACTGTCTTTACTTTTAAAATTTAAATCACCAGGCAAAAAATCTGCAAAATTTTGGTTCATTTCTTCTTTCCATAAATCAAAATATGGAATAGACAGCAATCCCTCCATATCAGCAAATCCATATAACATGGGCAATTTTAGAAAATCACCTCGTTTTAAAATATTCAATGGAGCTTCTTTAAGAAACATTTCTTGTCCATTATCTCTCTCAATACAAGGAGCATTAAGGTATGTAAAGTCCTTACTAGTAAGAACATTTCCTGATTGCAATATCTGATATGGCATCTTTTTAAAAATATTTTCTAATTCTAATACATCTTCGACATCATGAATGTCTACCAACTTGGCGTATTTTTTTGCATTCTGTATGGCATCAATTTGAACAGCGAAAGGGGATATATTCGCACCACTTTCCGGAATTACTTTATTGAACAAGCCCTTAGCCATTTTCGATAACATCAAAAGATCGACAGACGCAGATCCAGCACTGTATCCAGCAATTGTGACGTCATTAGGATTACCTCCGAAGCCTGCAATATTTTTTTTAACCCATCGCAGAAGTGCAACTTGATCTTTCATACCAGCATTACCGGGCACGTCTTCAGTACCTAAGCAAAGGAATCCGTGTGCCCCTAATCTATAATTAAATGTGACGGCTATAATATTTTGACTTGTTACTAACTTCTTCGGTGAAAGCATATTTCCGTAACCTACGATAAACCAGCCACCATGTACGTAGACAACGACTGAAAGGTTTTTATTCTCTGTTCTAGGAACATAAACGTTTGCAATCAAACAATCTTCCTTCATAATCTTGCCTTCCAAAGGAAATTCTATAAGTCTTAATTGCGGGCATACAGTTCGATCATCTACGGCTTCAAATTGGTTTATCCAAGCTGGTGGAGGCATTGGGCCCTGAAATTGTGGTTACACAGTGATAATATATGCAATTAAATTACCGTCATAACTTTTAATAAGATATTGTAGAATAAATCCCTAATATACGAGTATACGTCATAAAAATACCTGGCTATTTTGGATTTGAAAGACCCTTAAAATATTCTTTACATTATATTCGTCTATTGACTAATAAATGTTTGAGTAGGTGTATTTTTTGATTAAGATACAATGTAGAGGTCTCCACACAAAGCCAAGGGTATCATTATTTATTTATTTATTAGGATAGGTATGATCACCAACAGAAATTACAGCAATAATATATTCTACATATTGTTTAAATACACAAACCACAAAATATATGTATTAATTTACAAGTCTTTACAAAAAATCTGAGTTAACATAAAATGAAAATTATCATGGAAAGGAATAAGTTAATAGCAAATACAATTTATTACTAAAAAGATATAAAATATTAATGTAACAAATATATTTTGTGTATATTCTATTTATAGTGAATACATTTACTTGAATTCTATTACAATAAATATTTTATATCAATTTCAAAGTAACACAATAGTTTTTATAAAAATGTATAAATTATCACAGGTTATATATTATAACTGGCTAGTCTGAATGATTGGGAAAATTTTGGTAATTTAGATTTGTATAACGATGCACGAAATACAATGATAGGTAAATCGAAGTCTTTGGACATTTAAACAGTGGTAAGTAAGAAAGGAATTTAGACAAAATATTTTCCGATTGATGTTCTGGAATGGACTAGATTTCTAGGTTAGGGAGCGTTCAAGTATTACGTAAAGCATTTTTCGAAGATTTTTGACCCCCCCTTCCCCCCTCGTAACGCACAGTAACGTTTTTCTGTAGCCCCCCACCCCCTTCTCAAAACGTTACGTAACACTTAAGTGATCAATTTCATCAAAAGACTTACAATGCAATTCAGGTATTCCCCGTAAAATATCAATTAAGAGGTTTGCAAACTTGGAATAACAAATAAAAATATCGACCAGACTAATATAATCTGGTCAACATAATGTAACGTATATGAAAAGAGTTGACAGTTTGGGGGTTTTTATTAATATATTTTTTTAGAAACAATACTACGTAACGTTTTGTAAGAGACACCCCCTCCCGCCCCTGTAACGCATCGTAACGTTTTACGAGACCCCCCCGCCCCCAAAATTGCGTTACGTAATACTTGAACGCTCCCTTACTCTGAAGATAACTATTTTCTAGTAATTTAAGTGTTTTTTGCCAATCACTTATTTTTATGTGTAGGGTTCTATTAATTATTATTGCACAAGAAGGAAAATAGAAAACTAGATAAATAAGAGTTCATTGAACTTTTACCTTAAATCTTTCTGTCCCAGTCGGTGCTGTAGCGTATGGTATTCCATTGAACACGAAGACATCATCGTGGATATCCTTATACCCTCTGACGAGACCAGAGCTGATTTGAACTAGTAATGACTCACGATCCTTGATATCTTCAGAGGAAACTGAAACAATCAAGGCTGATAAAAATATAGCAGATACCCGCATTGTGTGAGATGTGATGATACACTGACCACACGGTATCAAACGTTTACTTAATCGTAATCAACTGTATCAGAACGATTCACGACAGTTAAATTGTAATACATCTAAATTATTAGAAGAATTATGAATTTAGATCGATTTTTATAATAAATTATAACAGTTCATAAAGGATTTAAATATATAAACGTTCCTTTTATAAAGTCTGCACAATTAATTTAAAAACATATGTTTAAACGTTTTAAATCATAATTAAAGAGAAAAATCTATGAGAAAGCATTAGATGGAATATACAATGGAAACACTCCTCAATCAGAAGTCACAGTTTTAAACAATGTTTAAACAACTCTAATTCTTTCCATTAATCATTCAATTCAATTTCTTATCACTATGAGCAACGTACACGTACAAGAAACAAACTATACAAAATTATTTAAAGAATACTGATTCAGCTGAGATAGTGTTATCATACCCTCGATACTATTATCGGTAATAGAAAATTATTATTATAATATTATACTTTTGAAGTGAAACTTCTTATGCAACTTCTAACAAATTTGAATTCGACGTTTAATGCTTCTAGGCGGAGGGATCACAAAAAAAAAGGCAGAGCTAGAGAGAATGCGTGGCGCTTGGGCAATCAATTGTGCCTTGTAAATAACGTTTATAAAGTTTTTCTCTGAAAGAAACACAATAATTCCTTAAAAATCAATTTCTACCCCTTCCTGTTTTCTTCCGAACATTTCAAATTCTCACTTCAATTGGAGGGACTCCACGCACGATTAATCTTTTTGTATAACATTATTGATAAGACAATACCAAATTTTATGTTTTTTAGATTTTGTATAAATGTATATAAAATATACGCAATTCCTAAAGATAATTTTGGTATAAAATAGATTGTTAGATGTTTTTATATTTTGATATTTGTATGACTGTATATATCATAAAGAAAATATACAATGATAAATTATTAGTATTTAATAAATAACGAAAAAATATAGCTACAGCTGGCTATAAAATATAGCTTTATAATTTTAGCTTTGTGAATCCGGTAGAGGTACAGAATATTCGTTATATGAATCCTTAAATATAACAGAAAAACATTTTATTTACATGTCAATATTATATACTGTCCACTTTTGAAATACAGATGAAAGTCCCAAAATATTATTTTCCTTCCCGTAATCATCTAACCCGTAAACCATCTAATTTTCACAATTCACTCGGTGATATATTTTTGATCATTTTACTATTACTTTGGTATGGATAAAACCTCAATTTTGGCTTATATGATACCATTATCGCAAAGACAGGAAAACTTAATGCCATCATGTCTGGTATTCATGAATTATCCGATATTTTTAAAGAAATTCGAGAATTCAGAGTTACTGCTTGCATAAGAAATCATTAAGTTTGTGACAAAGAAATTGGAGGAGAAACAACGTTTTTTTATGTTGACTATTTTTATGATACTATGGTCATATACCACTTCATTCGAACCACAAAATGCTGAAGGAAACTGGTAACAATTAGGTCTATTTAAAAAAAATTACATATTTTGACAACTAGTCTGATTTCTATCTGAAAACACATGTTGAAGAAGCGTCGCATTGCTCTTAGGACTCTGCAGTAATCATTGCATTTTATAACAGTAACACAAGACCGTATGATGATAAATTAATTAACAATCGAAAATTAAGTTTCCTAAGGAAAATACAATACTTAATTCAAAATATAAATTATAACATTCAAAATATATTGTTTTAACAAAACGCTTGCTTTTCTTACTTACAAATGATAACTTTTCTGGGACGTAATTTGCGTAATTATGTATTACTATAATCTTCAAACGCTGCCGATGATACAAAACAATGATATATACGTATAAACGATGATATGATACGTACAAACAAAACCGAAACAATTAATATTTGATGTCCAATCTTCATATTTGAATTATGTATTATATAATATTACAAACAAAATTCTGTAACTATCGTGTAAAAGTAGTCTTCTACTTCATGTAATGTATGAATATGTTTTGCAAACCCATATTTTCTTTTATTAATTAAATATAATAGAAATCTTAAAACCTGTTGTCAGATAACACATCATCTAATGATGTTTTAAAAATAGTATACATATTTAAGACAATAACAATTTTTACGTTGTTGCCTTGTTTAAATAAATTAATTATCTTTTAATTTAATTTAAATTATCTTTTCAATATATTTTTTTAAAACACAACCTTCAACAAAGCTTTAATTATACACGCGGCTGAATCGAAGAGTATTTCGATGAAATATAGTATGGAAAATAAAGTAGGTTTACGATCCAGATGTTTACGTGATAACTTCTTATTGGTGATATAAGTTTTTGGGAAGTAAGGAATTAATGAAGATAACAGTTTTTTCAAATTTTAAATTACATCTATCGTTTTATTCACACTTTTGATGATAAATTTCGGGTGTAAAATGACAAGTTTACTTATTCGACTATGATATACATTTTTCTTCATACAAACATACTTTTATACATTTATTTCACTGTTAAACATTCAACGAAAACTTAACCGCCCGAGAAAATCTCCATTTGTTTGTATGCCGCTAGAGTGAGAGAGACGGAAGATCGGTCCACTCACTCGAACGCTATGCCTGCCTCCGCTCGTGAGGATTCCGCGTGACAAGTTTCACGGAATGACTGGCAGCGCTCGAGATGAGACGGGAGATCGGTCCCTCTCTCTCTCGTTATACCTGCGATCGCGCTCGTGAGGTTTTGGTGTGACACAAGTTTCTGAACATGTCACCCGACTAAAACCATTTTAAAGACGTTATCACGTCAAAAATTACCATATTCTGTAAAAAATAGCTGGCTAGGTTTTTTTAAATAAGCAATTATCTGAAATTATTTATAATGTATAATCACAAAAATCATGATAAAATATATTTAATTATAGAATGAGAGAGATTGATTTCAATTGATAACGAAATAGAAAAAATGTGAACTTATGAAAAAAGAATTGGTTACATTTGTGAGATTCATTCTGAGATATAAATATCTTCCAGTATGTTTCATGGGAAGTTAACATTAATCTACAAAAAATATAATCAACACTTTTTTTAAATCCAGTTTGAAAAATAACTACATACATATGTGTTAAAATCCACTATTTTAACTCAATTAAATTATTTCTTTTTAACCTATATTTTACAACTGCTAATGAAGTAGGGATTTACAAATGCTAATGAAGTAGCAATTCTCCGAATTTTCGTCTCTTCATATCACTAATCTTCATATTTGCTTTCTCCTATTTTTCTCTATACATGTGCTAGGCGTTAGATTATATAAATAGATTTGGCCTAAGTAAATAAATATAATCAAAACGATCTTATCTTTTTTTGACTACAAAAACAAATTTTTAGCCTACCAAAATAGGTGAACTTTGTTACTGATTGTGTACTAATAGTGTTGCTATGTGAAAATAAACAAGATAGACATATATTATTCTGGATATTAATTCCACATTTATTTATATATTTAACAAGATTTTACTTGTGGTTATGTAAAAAAATTACTTGTCATTTTGAAATTGTGATAGAGAATTGTCGCACATACACACTTGAGACTTGAAGAATAATTCAAAATGTTCCTATAATGAAGTATTGAAACATTACTATGGGTCTTAAATTATTAGAATAAAATATGCAAATCGACAATTTATGTAAAATATAATCAATTTGAATTGCAGAATGAATTTGTTTTAATTTTAATAGTGGATTTATAAAAATAAATACCAAAATGACTGAATCTTGTGGAGATTAGACAATAGATTATACTTTGTCGATTAAATCGAAAACATTTGTACTATGCTGTTGTTTTTCTACATATTAAGAACAATAACAGTTCACTTTATGTCTGGACGTTTAGGTGGCACATAATACTCTTCATAGATTTCGTCCCAAAAAGAAGCTCTTTCTGATGTATGAGATTTTTTCAACAGTAACGTCCTATTTATAGACATGAACTCTGACCATTCACAACTCAATGGAAACCATTGAGGAAAATCTCCGTTCGGTATTGGATGCCTGAAAGTTTTTTTTTCACATTAAAATTAAATTATATCTTAAGTATAATAACATAATTTGTAAATGAAAACACCTTTACCCTGTTTTCATAAAGTTTCCCCATATTTTTCTCATCATTTTCTTCATTTTAATCATTTCATTTGTAACCAATTTTTCATCATAGGGAATACTAACGAAGTTATAAAACCCATCCATTACTGCAAAGGTTTGACCACAATGTGTCGGACCTCGTACTTCCGTAAATGGAGAATAATCGGAAGTATTATCAACGTACAAATATTCGTAAAAATAAATCTGGTTATGTCCTGCTTCTAAATGTAGTTTAACTGTTCTTATCGTGCTATAAACGATAAAAACGTCAGTGAAAAAGTTAACATATGAAAATATTGTATCTCGTCCTACAGGTTTTTCTCCAAAATAATATTGTTTCACTTTACTCGCCACTAATTCTTTTTCTATGTCATCCTTAAATGACAAATCATTTGGCAGAAATTTTGAAAAATTTGCATTCATTTCATGTTTCCATAAATGAAATTGTGGCAAACGAAACGCGCCTTCCATTTCAGTGAATCCATACAACATTGGGACTTTGATATAACTTCCGTTTTTTAATATATTGTATGGACTATCATCAAGAAACATTTCCTCTCCTAAATCTCTCTCTACACATGGTGTCATATATAGTGAAAAATCCGTAGTGGTCATTACTTGTACTGAATTGAGTTTTTCATACGGAAGACTTTTATAAAAAGATGTTAAGGAAGAAATGTCGTCGCTGGCATTATATCCCAACAATTTAGCATACATTTTTGCATTTTCTATAGGGTCTTTTTGCATGGTAAAAGGAGATAATCCTACTCCACTATCCACCACAACTCTCTTAAAGAGACCTTTTGACATTTTTGAAAAAATTAATAAATCTACGGCTGATGATCCAGCGCTGCACCCATGTAGTGTGACTTCATCGGGATTTCCACCAAAATTTCTAATATTCTTCTTAACCCACCTTAACAATGCGATCTGGTCCTTCATACCAGCATTTCCAGGTGCATCTTCGGTTCCAAGACATAAAAAACCATGAGCTGATAATCTATAATTAAACAAAACTACTATTATATTCTGATTTCTTACAAACTTTTTGAAAGTGAATAAATCTCCCCATCCAATAGCAAACCCTCCACCATGGATGTATACAATAACTGGAAGATTTTGTTCTTTAGTATCAGGAACATATATATTTGCAACAAGACACTCTTCATCTTTAACTTTGTATTCAGGCAATATTCCAATTAAATTGCTCTGTGGGCATACTATTTGCCTATCGATGGCTTCGAATATTCCATTCCAACTAGGGGCTGGTAGTGGAGCCTAAAAAATTTAAAAACGATATAATAAGTTAATGAAGAAAATATATAGGTTATAATAGCCATTCATTATATTTGTGCTATCTCTAGGTTAAGCTAAAATTACTTTTTTAACTGTGCTTGAGTGAACCACTTTTGAATTGGACAGATGTTATTTTTTTCAGTAAAACATTTTCAAGCGTTTTAAAGGAGAAAGAAAATTTTCAAATAGATAAAAAAATAAGAAAAAGAATATAAAAAGATACCTTAAATTTATTTGGTCCTTTTGGCACAGTCGCGTATGGTATATTGTAAAAAATAAATATTCCATCTTCTGGGTTTTTGTAGCCACGCACTAAGCCTTGTGACAATCTAATTGTTTGTGACTGGAAGTTACAATACACGCTTAGAATAAAATGACACAAAACTAATATTGACCTCATTTTGATAGAAATGTATTTGTGACTTAACAAATTAACTACTCATTATTATAATTAATCTACACTTTAACGTCATCTATAATGTTTATTTAGGGTTCCGTGAATATTTTGAACAACTGATAATTAATATTTCATATTAATATATATATATATATATATCGGCGCCACCAGCTTTAATAACGGATGCGACATGAAAATAATTAATTTGAGGCCGTCATCAATTCTTATTAAACCTCATTAGTATTTATGATTATTGTTAAAAGTAAAATGGAATCAAAGGTTGCTTAAAAGTAGAATAGAACTATGTTTAAATCTTGGTATAAATATGACGTCTGGACGCACGACGGCAGAATTCAGAGTTGAGTATTCAGAGTTCAGTGAGTTCGTATCATTGAAGTATGTGATTATGAAGAACCTTCGAGAAATACAGGAGCATTAAGAACAATTGAAGTTTCATTTTATAATATCATGGAACGCTCTAGAAGAAGTGACATTTGTAACGTCAGCGAGGCTGGCGTCTCTCTCTTGTAAAACAACGAATTTGTAATAAATCCGATATATATATTTTATCAATAAAATGTTCATAAGCACTTTTAGAACGTCAAATTATAAATATAACCACATATCACTTTTTTACCTTTTTTAAATGAAAACTAGTTTTAACAAACTTGTGACAATGTTAGTCCAATATAGCTGTTATGCGTGGCACATCTTTAAATATCGCCATCCTACTCATTCTTAAGAACTACACTGGGCTCTCGGTGTATTATTATTTACTTATAATTTATCTTTAAAACTATTAACTTTATCAATATTGTTAAAGAGAGCAATGTTATTAATAATATCTAGCATTGAGGATCAGTTTGTCACAGTTTTTAAACTACTATTTTAATTTATTATCAATTTATATGTATATTTATGTAAAGTTAAGCTAATTTTAAGCAGTAGTTTTTGGTTTGTGCCCTTTTAAATATTGAGGGCAGTGACGAGCATTTCCATCATATTTTACTTTAATACTACAGAAAAGATAAAAATACCGTTCAAAACAGAAGTAAGTAACCTATGTGTTTGGAAAAGATGTGTTTACAATACACCAGAACCGCAACTGGTTTGCCAAATTCGGTGAGGCAATTTTGTTGTAAAAGATGCACTTCGTTCTAGAAAGCCACTTCAAGCTGACAAAGTATGACAAAGGTATAAATGATCATGTTCTCACGGAGAGTAATTGAAAAAATGGAAATGATCCATTTTGAAGCTCATTAGTCATTACTATTGGGAACGAAAAGTGAAGAAACAAATATCATAAGAAAATGTTTGTGTTTTTTTTAACGTACCCGTAACGTAACGTACGTAACGTAGCTATCCCGAATGTGCTTTTAATAAATGAAAATTTATTTAACAAATTTCATACTGTAGGATGAAAATATTTCAAACAAACTGATCTGAGCAGTGGCGGCCGGTGGGTAATCGAACCGGTGGTGCACTTTACTGAAGTATTAGAATTAGAAAATGCAACAAAACATAACGAGATGTCAATCACGGCTCAATCCGTCATACATCGGGTGCTCTCGGTAATCTTTGGCCGCTCGTGCGACGCTCGAGAACCGACTCATTACTCGGTACATTTCTATGAACTATCTTTTGTTTCACGCGTCAGGCGTATTAATGCGTATCTCATACAAAATGTACTAGCCGTCCTCGTGCACTCGCCGAAGCGCACGAAATTAGTTTAGTGAAGCTCTCAAACTTTTTGACCATAATCGGAAATTAAATTTTTTATACGTTTTTGTATGTTTAAAATATAAATTTTAAAAAAGGTAATTTAAAAATAAAGATGAAGTAATATTTTGTAATTATTAAATCTTTTGAATTGGTGGTTCAGCGCACGAGTGCACTTAAGGTACAGCCGCCACTGGATCTGAGTATAGATAATTTATTATTTGATAATGTTGAAAACTTTAGTAGCGTAAACTGGAAGAAGTGGTTTCTGTATAAGTTTTGAATTTTTCAGTTTCATCAGTATAAGAAGTAAAACAATAAAAGTACGTAAGAGATACTTACATAACATCATTGATAAAGCTTGTTTCAAACGTACTTAATTTAAAAGCTATGCTGTTAAGTAATCTTAATGATCTTATACTGCTTATATTCAGCTTAGTATTAGGTCTTTGAAGCTAGATAAAGTTTGCGAAGCCAGATTATTCTACTGAAAACTTTAACGTTTATTTTGTATATACGGTAAGTCTGTATATCTTAGGGGATATTTACTGATAACGCTAAATATGCGATCTTTATTCTGTAGCCAGAAATGTCAAATCCAGTCTGAGACGTATTGGTCGGGGGTTATTCAAAAAGATATTCACCCATTTTCATTGCAATGTTAAAGGCATCACTTTTTTTTTGGGTCCGCAGACATTCACAGTTCATTCGCTTTTTATTTTCTTATACAAAAACAATAAACCAACCAAGTCCTAAGCACGGTTAAAGCTCCTTTTTCTGCAACGCGATGGACCCGGCACGCACTCGTTGAATGCACGGAACGCTGAAAAGTTACGTCTCTTAAGGTAAATGATTTACTAGAAGGGGAAAATTATGAATTGCGATTATGGAAACTTATACTAAGTATACAGTTTACAATAGAGACTATCACGTTTCATGTGCTTTTTAGGTCAATTAGCATCTTAGTTATCATTAAAATACTAAACTATTTATCTGTACAGTATACTATATACCTACTACGTATTTAAAGATGAGTTTATTAATATAATTATATTCAAGAAAAATAACAAAGGAAGCTTCATCAAAAAAAGATTTCTATCAGTATGAAAAAATTAGGTATATACTGTTATCATACAATCTTTATATATTATTTTCAAAATACTGATGAGCCAATACGTAAACAAAAACGTTTAGTATTTTAAAAGTCTATTTAAAGAACTTTATCCATAAATAAATGATTAAGATAACAAAGTCGCAATAATTTAATCAAAGATACTATATCACTCAAATTATTTTTATGTTTACACCAGATTAAATATGTTGGTGTAATTACATTTATCTTGTAGCATCTTCGTTATTTTATAGATAATAATAATAAAAAAAAACTTCGTCATTTTGGTATATAATTATTATTAAAATATCAAATAAGTTATTGTTGTTACTGAACAGTTGTGTTTGTTGAAACATTTAATTCGATTAGATAATTCTATTCTATTCCACAAAATATTGATAAAAATATTTAATAATATTTATGGTACTTCAATTTGGGTTGGAATTGACTGACAATTAACGTTGTTCTACGGGCTAGTGCGGTTAATAAAGTTATAGCAAACATAATATCGTATATAATTCATACTGATAGTGAAAGGAGATAATGATTCAACTGTACCTACAGAGTGAACTTGTCAAACTCGCCCAGTCCTTGATCTGCGTAAATTTTACCATCACTAATGTCGCTTACATGATTATTCGGATTCTCATCTTATAAAAATAATATACATAAATGAATGACGTCAAAAAATAAAAATACACAGAAATAAAACAAAAAAAAATGTTTAGTTTTTTTTCCTATATCTTCAAATCACAGAATGAATGAATCACAGACAATTACGCTCATATATCAAATTTTCTCTTTTGCGGGAAAGGGATAACCTGGTTAATAAAAATTAATTTGATATCTTTTTACGCCGTTTATAACGAAAGAAAAAAATTACATAATAAATAAAAGGTTGAGCACATCTCAAGCGCAAATTTAATATACATAGAAACAAGTTTAAAAAGAATAGGCAGTCACACTAGTGTGTTTGCAGAGAAAACTTAGGTACTACATATAATTGTCTGCCCACTCTGCGTTTTATATCACCACAATGTCTATCCAAGTACAAGGACAGAGAAAAAGACCAACAAAAATGCCATCGAAATTTAAAACAGGAAAAAGTCGTCTCTCTAAAATTGTTTACTATTGCCTTAAAAGATATTTTCAAGCAACGAAAGCGTTTAAATCTTTAACATCAACCGACTATTCTTATTAGTTACTGCGTAGTAATTATTTATATGATATTTTGCAAAATATTAGAGTTCATAGCTGCATAAGGGATTATTATATCACCGCGAACATTAATACCTATTGGTAATATTTTTCCATGAAAATACATAATAAACACAAAGGGTCAACATAGGGTAATACGTTATAAAATGAAGCTATACTTCGGTATCATCGGTTACCGATACCTTCATAAATTTCATGGATACACTCAACAGTACTGGAGTTCTTCTTACTCACTAAAGTTACTCCTATTGATGGTCACAAGATGTTCTCATGCGTATTTAGGTTTCATTTTATTTGTGACCTGTTGGAAATTATCTCACTTCGGATTAACACAATTTACTTATAATATAGTCGCTTCACGTCTTAATACGAGAATCTATGCCGACAACAATAGATACTATGAACAGCCAATTCTCACATATATTGCTTTTGAACGATAATTATTACTCTATATATTGTAAACTATTATATTATATCATATATGTTATTATGTACACACCCACAATAGAGTAATTTAACAAATTAAGGTAATATAATCTTAGGGAGAATTAATTGAGCATCATTTGAGGGCTTAGTAATATTTTATAACAAAACTATAAAAGCTATATAGTTTATAAGTACCATACATTTGACAAAACCTCGATATTAACACAAATATAAAGTATCGACATGTAATAGATAAACTTTACTTCAACCTTAATGATGTCCTTATTTGTTTCAGGAACACGAAATATTTATGCTTTCGTTATATCTACTGAACAATAACAAAAAAGGCCCTAAAAATGTAATAGTATGGTCTATGTATGTGTGTTTTTTCTAAATGCAAGTCTTCTATTTCGCATCGCGTTAACTTGTGCTGCTTTTACAGTTAATGAAACAAGCTCGAACTTTTAAATAAAAATACACTTTAAAGATAAAAATAGGCGTCGGTTGAAGAAATCAACGTTGGCGGAAGGTGACAAATAGCAAGACTATTTGACAAACAGTTTTATATCGTCTGCTGGTGATACGGTTTCGGTGAATTTATCCACACGTGGAGTAAAATAATATGATAAATGCTCTTAATATATTCGAAAAAAAAATAGTATCATTTTATTATGTACTAGCTTTTGCCGCGACTTCGTCCGCGTGGAATAGTGACTTCCGGCAGATTTTTGGTTCTTTCCACATACTTAGTTCCCGTTTTTTCGGAATGGTCGAGTTCCCGTAGAGCTTATAGGATAAAACCTATGTTTTTTATTAATTCACAATGAAGTACTCTTAACCAACAACATATTTATTTGTTTATTTGAATAAAGATTAATATTATTATGTTGATACAACTTAAACAAATTATTTCGACCAAATTAGGTACCATAAAAACGGTTTTTGTGAGTTAATCTTAAAAGATAGACATATACTGTCGCGGATTGTTTTTTAGATCATTAAAAGAGCTATTATTCTTTAACACATATTTTTTGTGTATCTTGAACCGTTTTCACGGCGCACGCAACGGAAGGCTTCAAAGATGAAATAATTTCTCCCGTTTTTTACACATTTACCACTATATCTTTGCTCCTATTATTCAATTCGAACCAGTAGTTTCGGAGATGAGCGCTTTCAAACAAACAAACAAACTCTTCAGCTTTATAATATTATAGTATAGATTTGCATCATTAAAATTTATTTTATTTCCTTACCTTACTTTCACATTAAAGTTTTTTTGTAAGCGGATGACAGATCCACAACACACTTTGCTTATAATAAAATTAAGGTAAAAAGCTTATAAATTACAATAGCCCACTTAAATATCAACGTTTCAAATAAAATTATGCTCAGTATGTTATTATGCTAAAATTATTTAACACTGCGTTTCGATATCTTTAAGTAACAGTACTCAGGAAGGCGAAGTGTCTATCCGTTTGTTTTGGTTTTTGTCATCTACCACCAACAATATTTAGTTTCCTTAGATAAAACCCAGCGTAGTTTCTTTAATATGTGATTATTTTCTTGTCTAATAACCTCTATTTGTTAACTGAACCTTGTTATAGTGAGCTCAGATTTTCGATACTTCAATAATGGAAGACGTAACATTGAAGTGACTTAGAATTTATGGCAAAATTTTAAACCGAAATAAGAAATACAAACTGAAAGATGGACCATAATGGTTGACATCTCTTACCTAGGAGCGACTAACCAGAGGCACACAAGATATTTCAAGACAAATAAGTCTCCGGATAAGTAGGTTAGAAACTTTCTCAACAAATTTAATAATAAATAAAAGAAATCACACTATAAATATTGTATTTATTATTGTTCTTTATTCAATAGCGTTCTTTTTGAAGCCCTTTTTGTTTTAGAAAAAAAATAAATTATAGTGGTCGTCTTTGAAATTTTATATATTGCCTAAATTAGCCAAAAACAAATCATGACGTAAAGTCACTATTGTTGAATACAGTCTGAGTTTGATCAATATGTGTTTACTACTCTCTTCTTGCCACTGACATAACTCACAAGGTGTCTAGCAACAGCGAGAGGTCTGTTGTAAATTAAAATAAACAGGATGAAGCCAATATTTAAAACAATCAAATAAAATGCAAAAACATACACCTCTATTTGTAATTCTATTTAATTTAAATATTTTTTTTCACATTCTATTGTCTTGCTAATTGTAAGTCGACGACTGATTTTTTAAATTAAAATCATTATAATTTTTACAATATATGTACTTATATTTTTAACTAGAATTCGTATTCGTAATCATTAGCGCAGCATATTTGTTGCATAATTTTCGATTTTTTGTTTCCATAATAATAAAATAATGCTGATAAAGCGAAGTTAAAGTTCTGGGTCAATATATCATTTAATAGCGGTCACTACGATGAAATAACGCAATATGTGTATTCTTTGCACTATGATCAATCTTCTTCTACCTGGCAATTTCCCAGTTTTAGCCAGGGTCTGCCTTACATGTTGTGAATAGTTTTGGCTATTTGTTTTTACGACCGGCCGCCTGCCTGACATCAACCCTCTTTTGGGAATCAGCATTAATCAGTGATGTCTAAATATTCTTAGAAAGTACATATGACTCGGAAAAATCACATTGGTACTTGCCCGGGTCAGGATCGAACCCGCACCGTCGGCAACGAGAGGCGGGCCCTCTAACCATAAGGCCACCACTGTTTGTAATGATCAATATACTGTATCAAATATCAATGTATATGTAGGTATATATAACGTATGTCGTTAAAATATATCTAATGTATGTCGTTTCTCTTGATTTTTTATTCAATATGTTTATTTATTCTGAAATATTCATAGTAAGGGTTACTATGAATAATTGAGATAGTATCATGTGGCATTATAAACGCTTGAAAGAAACTGTTCACTTTTGAACCAATATTCTTTAATAAAATAAACAATCGAAAGTGACATAATATTAGGAGTCCACGATAACCTAAGTGGTGTTTTGAACATGAACCTTGATGACATATATATACGTACGTACGTACGTACGTCAAAAACAATTTATCATTAGAATTTATCTTTTGAGAACTAATCATAAAAAGACTTTAAGATGTCTTAATTCTCAAAAATGGTTAATCTTACTGCCCATATTAGACCGTTCATGTGATTTCATGTCATTAAGAATCATGATATCAATTTTGGGACCTCGAAGACTAAATAGCTTGCAATATCGGTGATCTCATGAAAACAAAAAAAAAGCTAGCTAAGCAAAGACCTCCTATAGAATTAGTCTGTGACAAAATATATATTTTTTTATTCCTAAAACACATTAATATCTAATCACTCACGTTTGATTTTAATTTTTGTATTAATATTTTTGGCAATTTAAAAATATTTTAGTCATATTCTCATACATTAAAAGTTATTCGTACTATTTATTGCACAGTTTAATCGTTTATTTCTTTTTTAACAGTAATTAACAGAAGTTAGTTAATTGCTTTTTTTTACTCTTAAGTCTATTAGATGGAATAAAAGAACAACACATATGAAGCAAATTACATAGGTCAGTTGGCCACTGCTTGGCATTGGCATTAGAGAGGTTAAAATAGGCTATTAGCTGTGGGATTCTATGATAGGACCTACTATATTTAATTTAATAAAACGTTAAAACTAGGTATGATAACTGATAAAGGGATATGAATGACACATACTTTGTCGACCCAAAGTAAATGGGAAAAGGTAGGTAAATTATGATATTGACGACATTTTACAAATAATGCACTATGTACTATAAATACTGTAGTACAATGTAGTCTGTGGTATTCCATTTAAGAAATAACGTACTCTTGGTAATCATTTGAAACTCGAACTCAAACAGAGTTACATAATTTGAAACAATTGTGATTCACCATCTCGGATATCTTCAGAAAAACACAAGAGAGCGAGATACGGAGTGGAATAGACTGAATAATATAATAATAAAATGCAGCTGAATTTTGTAATTGATTACTCTCAAAGTTAAAACTCAACATTTATTCAGGATTGATGTGTACATGTGTGATGCAAGTGACCCTTTAATATACTAATTGATTCCCACATTTCGACCATCAAACAAACCACTTTTATTTTGCTTTAATAATAACGGATTCGGCAAAATAAATTACCTTTATAATTTATTTCCATATAAATCATATTTAAATAAATTGATAAATGTTTACGTAACCTTAAAACTTAAAGATATTATGAAACTAAAGAGTTATCAAAATTTTATAACATTCGTGGTGACAAGAACATTGTTTGATTAAATGAGGTCGACATTGTTTCTTTGTAATTTTATTCTAGCCGTATTCTGTGAATTAAGATCACAAACGGTTAGGATATCACAAGGTTTAGTACGCGGATACGAGGACCCGGAAGAAGGAATATTTATTTTTTATAATGTTCCCTACGCCACGACGCCTAAAGGGCCACATAAGTTCAAGGTAAAATCGACTTTTGTAGCAAAACTTTTTATTCATTTCATAAATAATGTATTTATGCTTATAGGAACATACACTTATAGTTAATGTTCCTTAAAACTAATTAATTTTTATAGTGAAAGTAAAATCTAAATTAATTTGAATTAAATCAAATACTGGATACATATGTACTAAGTTTTATATACATATATAATAAGATACTAGATATTAATACCTGCTTACTTAGAGTAAAATTGTAATATATTGTAGTCTATACATAATGAGCAACAAAAATATTAAAATTGGGCTTGTAATCTAAACTAATAAGTTTTAAAATTTGATAACTTAGGCACCGTTACCAGCTCCTGTTTGGAATGGAACATTTGAAGCAATAGATAGACAAATAGTGTGCCCACAAAGCAATTTAATTGGAATATTGCCAGAATACAAAGTTAAGGATGAAGATTGTCTGGTTGCTAATATCTATGTTCCCGATACGAAAGAAGAAAATCTGCCTGTCGTTGTATATATTCATGGAGGAGCCTTCGTATTTGGATGGGGAGACTTATTCACTTTCAGAAAGTTTGTTAGAAACCAGAATATTATAGTAGTATCGTTTAACTATAGATTATCAGCTCATGGTTTTTTATGTCTTGGAACCGAAGATGCACCCGGAAATGCTGGTATGAAGGACCAGATCGCAATGTTAAGGTGGGTTAAAAATAATATTAAGAATTTTGGTGGGAATCCCGAGGACGTCACTATTCACGGATGTAGCGCTGGATCCGCGTCGGCGGATCTGTTAATACTTTCAAAAATGTCAAAAGGTCTATTCAAAAGAGCTGTGGCTGACAGTGGAATAGGAGTAGCTGCTTATTCTGTTCAACTAGACCCTATTGATAATGCAAAAAAGTATGCTAAATTGTTGGGATATAATGGGAACGACGACATTTCTTCCTTGACGTCTTTTTATAAAAGCCTTCCGTATGAAAAACTCAATTCAGTACAAGTAATGACCACTACGGATCTATCTCTATATATGACACCATGTGTAGAGAGAGATTTAGGAGAGGAAATGTTTCTTGATGATAGTCCATACAATATATTGAAAAACGGAAGTTATATCAAAGTCCCAATGTTGTATGGCTTCACCGAAATGGAAGGTTCGTTCCGCTTGCCACAATTTTATCTATGGGAAAATGAAATTAATGCAAATTTTTCAAATTTTCTGCCACGTGATTTAGTATTTGAGAATTTCAGTGAAAAAGAATTGATAGCAAATAAAGTGAAGAATTACTATTTTGGTGATAGACCCATAGGAAGAGAAACAATATTAAACTATGTTAACTTTTTCAATGACATATTTATCATGTACTATATGATAAAAACAGTCAAACTGCATATAGAAGCAGGACATGACCAGATTTACTTCTATGAATATTTATATAGTGATAATGCCACCGACAATTCTCCATTTACTGAAGTACGAGGCGCATCACATTGCGCACAAACCTTTGCAGTTATGGATGGGTTTTATAACTTTGTTAGTATTCCCTATGATGAAAAATTGGTTCCAAATGAAATGATTGGAATTAAGGGTATGATGAGGAAAATATATGGAAACTTTATGAAAACAGGGTAAAAGTTTTTCCTCTATTTATATTATTTGTTACGATATATACACGATTCTTAGCATGTTATAATTTCAGGCGTCCAATTACAACAGACTCTGATTTACCGCAATGGACTCCAATGAGTTGTGAATGGTCGGAGTTTATGTCAATCAATCGAACGGTACAATTAAAGAAATCTTTTACATCTGAGAGTACATCTTTTTGGGACA
This sequence comes from Danaus chrysippus, assembly GCA_916720795.1. Taxonomy (NCBI): domain Eukaryota; kingdom Metazoa; phylum Arthropoda; class Insecta; order Lepidoptera; family Nymphalidae; genus Danaus; species Danaus chrysippus. Next base: position 10,680,863 of record CAKASE010000074.1, on the reverse strand, counting down.
AAATCTATGAGAAATATTATAAGACTCCACAACCACCTCAGATTAATTAAACAGTCGTTTCTGAATATCCCATTAAATTAGACTTAGAATTATTATTATTATTATAATTAGAATCTTAGTTATACTCTAAGGACATGTAAGTATTCTTTTCTTGATTTGTACATTTTTGTAGACATTATGACATTACAATTTGATAACCACATATATAATGATTTGTCCTTGTGGTGATAAAAACTCTTAGAACATTATTAATTTCTCTAGAGTAATTGTAATTACATTTAACTAGCTTTCCACCCGCAGCTTCGCCCGCGTGGAGTTCTGTTATATCGCGTTTCCAAGAGAACTTATCAAAAGTCTGGGATAAAAACTATCCTATGTTATTTCTCAAAGTCAACTCTATGTCTATACCAAATTTCACTAAAATCAGTTCAGTGGTTTAGACGTAAAGCGTAACAGACAGACAGACAGATAAACAGAGTTACTTTCGCATCTATAATATTAATAGGGATTATAAAAAGATTAACTTTTCCTTATTTTTACACATCAATTCATGTTACAGGGACATGCCGATAAGACTAATTTATAACTCCAAATGACTGTTTTAAAGGAAATTATATTATTAGAATTTTTTTCTGGTATGTTTTTTTTTGTTTTCATATTAGTTCCTTATAAATTTGTTATAATATAGGCGAAGTTTTCTTTCTTTCCAATTTATATCCAGCTTATTTCAAATATTTGTTTGTAGATTAAAAATATTAATACGTAACAATTTTAAATGAATATTAGTAAAAAATAAATAAATAGGTTCTAATATAAAATTAATTGTTATTTAGAGATTTGTTTAAAAAACATATTTACATTTATTTATTTTACTATATATATGTACATATGTTACAAAAAAAATACATAAAGCAAATGTTAAATTAATCAAAAACGTTTAATTTATTTATAACTACTCTTTATGATTTTGGTAATGAGGTTATTGATTTGTCTATTTATATAATTATAAATTTAAAAATGACCACCAGATTCACAGATTCACAGATCACCAGATTTTTCATCTCTTAAAATCAAGACCATGTTGTAACTCGAATTCAAATTTATAGCATCAAATGGAACGGAAAGGCATGAAATTGCTTGGTTAAGTGCTTGCTATGTACAGCACTTACATAGACAGGAAATGTGCAATAGATTTAAAAGGTTTTTTAATACTACCATAAAATTTTGGACCGCTGCAGAAATAGGAAATTGATCAATTATCGATGAAATTACATTGAAAGTGCTGCATTTTATTAGATTTTAAAGTGATTTGGGTTTCTACGGCTGCCCGATGTAGACGAATTGAAACAATAATACAGTATTTTGCTTAAACACGAACCATATAGGTCTTAAATTATAAAGTTGCAGAAAGCGAACGACATCGGCGTCGTGTGCGTTTGAATGAAAGTATACTAATACGAAATTCTTTATACGCCACGTAGCACAAAAATAAATTGTATTTGTATAATATAGTACCATGAATAATTTTAATTATTTTATAAATGAACTAAAAGACAGTACCGCATTGACGTATTGTAATTTTTTGTTTGGCTTGTGTATCATTATGGGAAAGCAATAATGGATCCAAGAGCAGAATATAAATGTTTATGATTTTTTAGACAATTTCACTTGAAAGATAATTAATTAATAAGGTATAAATATTCTATGGAACATACGGTGCAAGACAATTCAGTGTTACTAAAAATTTACAAATTACATTGAATTCAAATATTTTAAATGGTCACATTTCTGTTTTCCTTAATTACTAAATAACTATGTATTAGGTATTCGGATGCATTCCCAAAAAAAGTTTCAATTGTTGTCTTCCAAAGTAAAAAATAAGTTAAGTAATTTATATATTTATATTTACTAATGTAACCGTCCGATTCAATTTTCCGCTTGTGTAGGTAAGGATTGTTTTGCTTCTTCAATCCTAAAATCGGTCACGTCATAACCACAAGATTTTAATTTTACGCGTGCCTAATTCGTTTAACCGAAATTATCGTTGTTCAAGCTAAAATATAATCGAAAATACTTTCATTATAAATAGAATGTTTACAACTTCAAGCAGGGGGGGTAATAAAACGGCAAATCATGAATATTATTTCAAAATTTTTAATATACTCATACTATATGAATACATAAGATAAACAAGATTTTATATTCTTTATACGATCTTACGTACAGTCCGTTACAATATATTACTTTCTGTAAAACTATTACCTGAATATTGTAGAGAGGAGTGCAATATTCTCAAGCCATTAATAACTGAGATTTAATATTAATAATATGGTAGGAAAACTGATATATACAGTTTAATAAAATTTTATCATACTCCGACAGATATATAGATCTCTTACCACAAGTTTTAAAAGTCTTACTACGCAGATAGTTCATTGTTTTTCATTAATGTTCATGTGAAGAGATTAAACTTGTAATATACAAGTACATTATATTTGCCCACAAGATTCAGCTTACGTGTCTATGAATTATTAGTATGTTAAAAGTATGTAGATGCGCTTCAACTAGGGTAACAGGAACATTCATTTGCATTTATAGCATAGTGTTGTGCCAAAACAGTCAACTGTCTTTGTTGATTACATGGTGTTTTAATTTTAAATTAGAATCTTTTTCTTTTAAATTGCGTCCAAGACTTTTTCGCACTGTGTAGGTGTAACTAAATATGTTTAATCACAATTCATAAAAATACTCTTATATGCATACATCCTCCGCTATAATCATTTTGCCACGGAATAGAGCAACAGCCAACACACTGTCGCATGGAGCGGGGAACCGTCTAATTAATGCCAAATTTTTCTGTGTATGACTAGTGTACTCGTAATCTCTATTGTTTATTCAGAAACAGGCCGAATGAGTATTTCAAGAATTTGTAGTGGCTTTAAAAAGCCATCGATAAATACTGAAACAATCATAGTGTGTCATTCTATACTAGCCTATGAAATTAAGGAAAACCTGAATTAGGGTGAACTTTTCCGTGTTAAACGGTGGTTGTTGTCAATCCAGTACAGAAGATATTATCGGTTCCATAGCTCATTTCTTGTAAACATCATGTGACCTGTCCAGAACACGTTGTAGCATTCGGAGACCTTCAAATTTTTGTAGGAAAGTCTTTCAATAAGCACGCCCGTAATTTTCATAATTTAAACGATCTTTGTTTATTGTATTTTAAAGAATTTTAAGTAATCATATAAAATATTGGAATATAAATAAGTTATATAAAATGATACATAAATTTATTCTTATATATATTTTTTTTCAATATTTAAACTGTCTTGAATAAATAAATACATCTAATTCTGTCACTCGAAACAGAGAACCACATAAATTTTCGTGGATAACTTACATGAAATTGAGAACCTCCTTTTTATTGTCCACCTGAACTACTTTGGGAATGAACGATTCATTCTGTCAAGTGGGTACAGTTGTTTTTTAAGAACTAATAAATTTTGGTTTATGTGGAATTAATGATGTCATTCTAAACATTTTGCGAGATATTAAAAAACATGCCGAAATCGTATTCTCACTTACGTCCAGATTTGACTTATTGAAAATATGATTTATCACAAATGTTATAAAAATCTATGGACGTTCGTTGGTAATGTGGACAGGTACATACATATTTGTGAATTCCCCTGTCGTTGCATCGTCTTATTTACATTGTATGGCAAAATTGCCACCGCCATAATATAAGCAAATGTTGGCGTTTATTGGACTTTAGGATTTCTTAAACTTTTTTTTAACTTACATATAATATAGCTCAGTATTAGCCGCTTGCTCACTGGTAAGACAAAATACACTTTACTGTTACAAGAGGACTTACCTGCAGGTGCATATTATTCATTGTTTTCTATAAAGCCGAAAGAGCGAAATATGTTTAAACACGTCCTTTGTTTGCTAAATTAACTAAAAACACTTTTCTTGATCGTTTTAACTGATTTTCAAAAAGTAGGAAATACACCGCAATGCACATTAAAGTTTAGTTTTGTTTGGACATTGTTTTTTTTTTTTGAAACGTCATTTTAAATCTTAGAATTTTATGTTTCTAGTATATACGAGTTAGTCCATGACTCTTGTATTAGGACAAAAATAATATGAAAAGGCACAACAATTCCGAGAGGTGGGCTGAATAAGGCGTAATAGCATTACTTAGGTCAACTTTTGATAGTAGTGTCTCTGATTACAAAGCTAGTCTTTTCCCATGCCGATTCTATTTCATGGTAGAATAGGGATGTTAAATACACATGTATTTTTTATGATAAAGGTGGCAAACGAGCAGAAGGTCTACTTGATGGACAGTTATCACCACCGAACGTGGACACCCGCAACATCTCTGCTGCGGTTACATTGACACCCTTGGTTGTTGCGGAAGAGGGAGGGGAGGAACTAGGTGGCAGGAAAGGGAATAGGGAAAAGACAACCGGCTCTCTCACTCGTCGAACGGAAGAACGGCATTAAAGTCGGTTTCACGCCGATCTTCTTTAAGAGGGTGGTGCTTCCCCGGTCAAGTCAGCCAATGATCAAGTTGTAGCAACTGACCACAGCTAGGCTTTACCACCATAAAATGTGTTTTTAATAGTAGAAACTACTGATGAAATCGTTTCTTATATATAAGATTAAGTCAGTGGTAGCCTAGTGGTTAAAAGGCCCGCCTCTCATGCACGAGGGCGCAGGTTCGATCCTGGCCCTGGCAAGTACCAATGTAATTTTTCCGAGTCATATGTACTTTCTAAGAGTATTTAGACATCACTAATTAATGCATTCCCAAAGAGGGTTGATGTCAGGCACGCGGCCAGTCGTAAAAACAATTAGCCAAAACTATTCACAACATGTAAGGCAGACCCTGGCTAAAGCCGGGATATTGCCAGGTAGAAGAATATACAAGACCACTATATAGATACTTATTTGTCATTTGTAGGAAGAAGTAATATTTGATCTGGGATCACATATTCCAGTGCTGTTGAAACTTTCTTGACTTGGCGTGTCTGAATAATAAAAAGTTTAAGTACAGTTTATTTATTCAAAAATAAATACATCAATATGTCTTTATACAGTATAATATACAGCCGAAGAAACATTAAATACATACCATAACTATTTATACATAATTTGGTACACATCATACCTTGAGATCTCATTTACAAAAAAATATATAATTAGGTCTTTTAATAGTTATTATAAGACAAAACTTTCATACCTGTATTATTCCTATTAAAAAAAAATACAATAAAACCTATTTAAAATTTTATTTAATATTTCAAAAATGTTCTATTAAATTAAGAGATTATTGGTTGATAGTTAATTTAATTAATTTAACAAGTATCATAAGTGATTTAGCACATTAAGTAATAAAATATTATTATATTTTATTTGATTATATGTAGTATTATACACTTGCAACATATTTTAATAGATTGAAAGTTTGATTTGAAATTTACTAGTGAATATCTTGATTCATACACTTAGTGCTATATATTTTTAATCTAAGGATATGAATAACACAGTTATTGGTCTCCCTAAATAAAAATAATACTTAGTCCCCTTCGAAAGATCTCAAGTTAAGTATCTTAGTATAAATAGGCAGAAATAGTTTGAAATCTATATTAAATTCATTCAAAACATCTATTACCTGATCATGAGTTACAATTTTTCTCTTAAAATTCAATTCAATGCAATCTTTACTACATTCATAGAATTAATTAGACCCATAAAATTTCACAAACTGTCACAAACAATCATTCTCACAAGAAATTTCATTAACTTTTAAATATTTTAGTTATATCAGAATGTATTGTTATAAGATATGCAAAAATGTTACTACAAACATTTAGAAATTAATATTTCTGATACACAAATACTTAAATTCTAACATGATTAAATATTTTAAAACAAATAATAAATATGTAATACAACAGATTCATACAATTAATTGCTATGCTCAAAATAAAACATCGTTTAGCCAACTACTAATTATATCTTAAAATAAAAATAATTAATCAGTGCGTCCGAACCACATTTTAAATACCACAGACAAAGTTAAATAAACTGAGATAAAATTTGAACTCTATGAATACTTGAAATTGATGTCCAATCATTGTTTTATAAGATTTATGGCATAGTAGATCAGTTCACAGTCTTAGTCATAGCACACATTAGCAAGAATATAATGTCCACACAAGCTTAAAATACAGCTAGTTATAGGAGTGATTGTTCAACCATAATCTTTTCATATCCCGTCGGTGGAGGGTATCTGAAGTTGTCAAGGATTATGTCCAGGATTGCACCATCATCAACTGAAAAAAATATTAAATTCTATTCAAACAATATCTTAACTATGACAATAAAACAGAACATGTTAAATAATAACCACAAAGGAATATTAATTTCTTTTACAAATCTCCATTAAAACCACATCCATTACTAAACGAAAACTATTAATAATATGTTTACTTCAAAAAAGAAGAACAGAGACTAATTGATACATTTGAATAATTATCAATAAAGATTTACTGACCATAAAGTGCAGGGTACACTGTTCCCTTGATTTGTCTCACTGGTATTTCCATATTCTTTCCATTAAGGAAAAAGTTCATCTCCACATGATCATATGCTACTCCGATAACATCACCCTCCCCGGGCATAGCTGCTGACTTCTCATTAGCTTTTTCACTGTCCGTTTTGTCATTAACTTTATCCTCGGTATGATTGGGTGACCCAGTAGTGACTAGGATCTCTGTAGGTGACTCCTGACTAGCTGGTTTGAGGTGGTAAAGCTCAACATTATCATGCCTAACTGTACCGTCACTGTTCAAACACCAGGACTCTTTGTCTACACCACCTGGAAATTAAATCAAAGATAACTATAGTAAAACTTATAAACTTACAATATAATCATCGTGAATATTTCTGACAATTTTCCTCTTAAATGGTTTCAAGCTCAAATCCTTAACACTTTTCAGTGAATATCCTGTTTTGGATCATTGTAAGAACAACAAGGTCAATTTTTCTCGAAGAAAAACCACAGTTGCCATGTTTAGAATAACTAATGCACTTGCATAATTTGACCCACTTGTGCTTTCTAAATTTGGATGTGAATGAAAACAATGTAAATAAATTGTGTCATCACTCAATGTTGGGGTTATATTGATCATGTGATTGTTCGACAATGACCTGTACAAATATTGCATTGCGAATATTAAGTCAATTCCGACAGGGTCAAAATCTTTACAATTTTGTTCAGTAACAGAACACTAACAGATACATAAATTTTTGTTGAAATTATTGTACAACAGGATTACTATCATGATTTCTAAACACAAAGTTGCAATTTCTATAAAGAAATATTGATTTTCGGTTTCATTTAACAACTGGAATCTCACAATCATGTTCACTTAAGTTTTATTAGAAAATTATAATACATGAACTTTTATTGTTAACCATTTTAATTATTATTTCCTACTTATACTATTCTTTTATCATTGTCAATAGTTACATACTGAAACATATATAAAAAAGCTGACCATGTACTCTATTGAGGTCTGCTTCCCTGGTTGCAAGTCCCACCGCCCACACCCCACCCTGCTGCAATTTGACTTCAAAATAGGCTTTGTTCTGAACAAGTGGTGCATTGCCAAGTGCACAGCCGGACCCACAAACACGCTGGCCTCCTTTCACTATGACTATTTCATGTCCTGTAATTTTTAACCCCAATTAAGTTCTCGATTGAATAATTTCTAAATTTCGATAATTGGTATTTAGTATATTTTTTTAATTGCACTAAACTTCACGGCGCGAATACATTAAATCAATATATTTTCGCATTTCTTAAATTCACACCTACGCAAACCAAAATATTATCGTTTTCTTTGACTCCAACTTAATAAAATTTATGGAGCAATACCATTTTAGGATCAAAATGACGTTATAACATCAACATAAATATTTATGTCTGGGATATTCTAAGCGCATTTCAATATAATAATTTTATTACCCATATGTAAAGAATCTAACTGCACTGGATTACTCTTCACACGTATAGGAACAGTTGGCGTTAGAGAAAAGCCATTAACGCAATTTTTTAAACAGCAAAACATCGTAGAAACACGAAAATCTGATATTTTAAAAAATCAATAACTACCAATGTTTTATTTTTAACAAAAACTGAAACTATTTACTTCGGTTATAGCAATAAACGTCACTTTCATTTGACATCTGTAAGTTTTATGAATTGCAATGACATGTTCGTCTTTTAATTGAAACCTAACCAGTTGATTAAATGATACATATTAAATTGTAACAAAAAATTAAAGAATATTTATAAATATTACAAAGATATATAAACCGTTCCGTGTAGAAATTATTGCAGCACGTTTTATTAGTTTTCAGCCACCTCATAATGTTGAACTTAACGTTTCAATCTACGGTTTCAATTTATCGTTAAAAGTTGATTTTAACGTTTGCATCTATGATTTAGTTTGTAAACAACCTTTCAATTTCCTTGTGAAAAGAAGTCCTCTCAAAAAGGTCAACGGAAAAATACAAAGCTATCAGTAAAGGATTAGTTTTTTAATTCAGTCTCTCTTCTTTTTTATAAGGTTGTACAGTAAATTATGACCATCTTTATTTCAATCATAAAAAAACAGTTGACTGTTTTATGTTTAAAAATTAATCATATACACATACATATCGCTATAGCAAAAATCTTATCTAATTCTAGTATTGTAAAAATTCTTGTGAGTACGTAATAAAGACAAATATCACGTAATGTGTATATATATGTGTGTGTGTTTGCTTGTTGTAATTGGATCTTGTTTAATTTTGCTCATTTAATGGAAAGTGACAATAATCTTCTAAAAATGAAGAATGAACTTAACAATTATACAACAATACGTTCTTTTTTATAAATTAGTATTAATGTATAACAATGAATGAGCTAAGAGGAAATCTTACATTTAAGTCCATTTAAATATCCTCTAAACCTTCTTAAAATAAGCTGTCAGTGGAATATTTTACGCCTGTGTCCTTTTCAAGTCTCGTATCTATGATAAGAGAAAAAAATATGTTATCCTTATTGAGCATCACTATATTTCGGTTAAGAATAGAACTTGTTTTTATATGTAATAAAATCATAACATTTTATCTAACAGCAGGTCATTGACTATTTTAAAACTTGTTTTTATTTTTATAAACTGTTATAATACCGTAAAAATATAAAATATGACTATTGTATTGATATGCCTCGGAATAATCATTTCTGACTTCTAATAATGTCAATCTCTCTGATATTTCAATTATTTACAAAGAATTAGCTGAACAAACGTAAACTATTGACCGGATTATATAAATATTAGTACACTCATATGACCGAGTAAATTGGACCAACGATATTTGAATATCTAATGACATTCAAAATTTAAAAAAAAAAGTGTAAATTATCTCACATTTTATTTTATCTATTTATTGAAGCCAAATTTTTTTTTGGTAAGGTAATATTTTTAACGGTCCAATAATAACAAAAAGGAAGATTTAATTTTAATTTAGAATTTTTGTTATATGTTTCTTTAAGTTTGTCTTTAAAAAATATTTACTTTCACAAGTATTCGCTGTTTAGGATTTTTAGTTGTATAACTGCTTATTTATGTTGATGCTTGTTTAATTTTTATCACAACTATTTTATCAATACTATTTTACAACATTATCATATCATTTTTTTTATACTGCTATTTATACTACAACGTTCTAGTGTACAACGATCTGGTGTAAAACTGAAAATACTTTTAATAAATCGGACATATCTAATCTGATGAGTCCTTCCGTAATGTCGTCGAATTTGAGTAAATTAAAAAATAATTTATGAAGCATTCAAACTGTTAATATTAATAAAGGAAGATAAACTTCTATAAGCCATTAGAAAACTATTATCCCAAACATCTTCGCTAGTATGCTGGCTGCAAATTTATTTTGGTACCAGAAAGTAGGAAAAAACATGTGACATAACTTTACTTCTACTACGTGTGTTTCTAAGAAAATATTAAGAGACGTGGCTTTGGATGAATACAAAGAGAAATTAAGTTTCGGTGTTTTCCTGTTAATGTACTAAACCCTAAAAATCTCGAGTAGTGCTGTATTAACTATCAAAATAACAGTTTTTAAAAAACTATAGTCAGAATATCATACAGGAATCATTTTTAGTGTAACTATACTATTGAATACTGTATACTTAGAGTCCAATTTAGCATTGTCAAGCTAAGTACGGAGCGGTGACAGTTTTGTCATTCATAAATTTTCGCACATTATAGTATTAACGTAAGTTATTAAATAAGAAATGGGAAACTCATATGTAGTGTGACTATACAAACTTGAACTAATACACAATATTTAAATGTAACCGATATTAGTTACATTAATTTAAAGAATTAACTTTGAAATGTACCTACTTACAACTTAACAACAACATCTCATAGAAGATCATTATGAAACACTAGTAGTCGATGAAGAATTCGTTTGTTTCTTAAGAATAAAACTCTAATCTTCTTATCTTATACTTTCTATATTCTTTGGACTTAAGATTCTATTGTAAAACATCTAAAGTAGTAGTTACAAAAATCGATTACCAGTAGCCAAATGAAATCACAGGCTTATTTATACATATATCCCTACAAATATGTATTAGGTATAAATGCGAAAGTAACTCTGTCTGTCTGTTACTCTTTCACGCCTAAACCACTGAACTGATTTTAATGAAATTTGGTACAGAGATAGTGTTGACCTTTAGAAAGAACATAGGATAGTTTTTATCCTAAACTTTTGAAAGGTTCTCTTGGAAACCCGATATAACCGAACTCCACGCGGGCGAGCTGTGGGCGGAAAGCTAGTTTACTATAAATTAAACCATATAGTTTACAGAAAGAAAAACATTTTTTTTTTCTATTAATAAGTACCTTCTATGAACAACAAAGAAACATATTGCTTAAAATTACTTTTTTTTTATTTACAATAAGCACACTTACAACATACATATTGAAATTTTATTTTAATAGTTTATTTTTATAGTAAACTCAAATAAGAATGTTAGCAATAGTTCACGATATCTTTGTTGTAATTTCTAACCTCATTGAATTGTTCAATTGAATATAATATTGAGATACAGAGCCGTTTTATCCATTACGCATTATAGGCAACTGCCTAGGGGCCCTGCCACGTTCAGGGGCCCCTGTGCTACAGGGAAAAGAATGGGCAATGTTTCTTAAACAGTGAAAAATTTATTTGAAAATTTGCTCTGTACATTACATCGACGCTATTTAAGTACATTTCGGAACGCATTCCTTATTAGATATTATTATTATGATTATTATTATAGTTTCAAAGTTTATAACGCAGTAATATAATTGCAAGCAATTTTATCGCGGTAATTTAATTAAAAACGCTCAAAACTCTTTGTTGTGAATGCACACTTACTATACTGGTACCTACCAAGTATGTGTATTCTATGACCAAGCTACTTTCATAAGGTTAAATTCATTGTCTATAATGGCAATTGAAAATGACGTGTTGGAGAAGATTACCTTTCAGGATATGTTGAAAAAAGTAAAAAGAGTTAATATTTAAGCTATGTATGTTTTTTTTTAAATGCATAAATAAACATTGTGTTCATTTGATTCAACATTTTTATTGAATAATATGATGATATACCCAGGTTAGTAAAAAACGGTGTAATTTTGATTTTTGTTGTGTTAACGAAAAAATTAGAAGAGGGCCCTGGATGAGCATTGCGTAGGGGCCCCGACAGGCATAACCCGGCCCTGTTGAGATAAGACGTTTTATTAAAGTAAGAGACAATTTTGTTTTCATTTATCCGTGTGAGATCCAAAAGCATTATTTTTACGTCATTGTATGACACATAATAACTCCACTAATAGTATTATGTAGAATAAATATTTGTAATTTTTGAATAGGATGACACAAACTGATTATAACCAATCATTATGTTTATATAGTATCCTTAACTACATGCATCGTCACACTATATACGTAGCGTTTCCAGTTTTTTCTATATAAATATTCTCGTAAAGTATTAAAGTAAGTTTTTATGAGAGCTGTAAACGCTGTATACTAAGTGTTACGATCCAAACTAGTGGTACGGGTAAGGATAGTATAATAAACAGTTTGGAAAACAGATTAATATGTCAGTAAAACGTTGATCAATTATTAAATTTATATCAATTCCAGCGTTTAACACTTCAACCATGTAGAATGTATTAAAATAAATATGAAAACTAAAAATTTTTTAAGCTCAAAAGCTTTCAATTGTTCGCCATATTCTGACTCGTCCAGTTACAATCATAAATTCACTAAATCACTAAGAAATGGAATCTTACACTTTTAAATTACATATATGTATATGTATGTAAAATAATATAAATAGTTTTTATAAATCTTTTTGTTTCGTAAATGTTTTTCACCGGCAGAACCTTAGTTTATTACCTTATTTATACATACAGACAATAAACTCAAATAAAACAAGATTAAAAAATACAATTAAAGCGATATCGTACTCAAAGCCGAAGAAAGCCAGCAAAAACGAACGACGTTTTAATACTTAGACTTAGCAACAGCAACAGTAAGCTTATAACTTATTACAAGTTTATATCGTCGTAGAACAACCAGACCTTTTATATATTTTCAGTCACAAATATTCACAAATTATAATATTTACATAGATTATTGAATGAGAAACGCGAAACACTTCGTATGTAGTATGACGATACAGTGTTGTGGTAAGCATGCAGAATATTCTAGTAATTACAATTTATAAGATTATCACGTTTACACATTAGAATATAACTATTTTTTTTTAAATGACTTTCGTTTTTAATTCACATATGACCATTGTTAGCACGAGATGATATTAAACGATACTTTCATCTCAACTTCCCGTAATCGCGGTTGATGTAAACCTACCGAAAGTTTGTGTATAAAATAACTTATATTAAACAATTTATTCAATGAAATAAATTAAATTAAATTTCTCTAAATGAAAAAGTAATTAACGTTATAAGTTCCTTAATTTTTTTGAAAATTACACGACAACTTTTTTTTTTATTAAAAAGCAATTTGTATTTTCAGCCAGCAATATTTTTAATTATTTTTTTTTCTATGCATTTCCTGATTGTAAACTTAGTCAGTCAGATGTAGTCGCTTCGTAAACAATGTTTTGGATGTAAGTAATAAGAAATATTTACCCCATAGGGTTTTGGACGGAGATCCGGCGTGAGTTGCCTCAATATAAGACGTTGGCTGTGAGCACGCGCATCAGTTAGTGAAGAGCCGACAAGCGAGTACAATACCGTAAGTACAACTGATTTCTTTTTTTTTTATTCGATAAACGTCCACAAACCTTTGTTTTAGAGCCTAATACCAAAATATAAGTCGATTTATTATTTAATATTGGTTTTTTAACATATATTTTTTGTTTTACCAAACGTGGATGTGAATAAAATTTACGAAATGAACTAATAAGTACATTATTATGTACAGTTTAACATAAAAATTTGCCGGCTTTCTTAAATATTCAAAATATGATTAAAATCTATTTCATGATCTCAGTTATAGTTTTGTGCTAAGAATCATTGTACTTAATTGTTACATTTTTATTTTTAAACCAAAATCTGCTAAAAATTAAGTCTATTATGCCTTTTTATCCTTAACATTATATTTTTGTTTTGTTTTAATAAAATATTTATAATAAAACAGTATTGTCCTATAATTACAATGACAGTTTTAAAACTGCGACTAAGTTTATTTTAACTCAGTATTTTTTAACATTCCCTGTATAATAAAAAAAAAACTTTAAAAATACAAAAATATATACTATTAAGAATTTTCGTTTGCCTAATAAAAATAATAGTTTATTATTTTAAGATAAGACGAAACGAAATAAAATTAATTTGGTTAGAAATATAGTTAAATATTATGTATGTAACAAAATTAATCCATGCAAATTATATTCAACTATCTCGTTTATGGGAAATCTTAAATCGAAACACAACGAATATCGACCTCTGAGGTCAAACTGGAGTGGAACGAACTTCTTAAGGGCAAGGTCACTTTCTACAGCCCTAGAACCGGTAATATTTGAGACAACCGCATCACGTAATCAATTGTAAGCAATTGAATGGAAACTGCTTATAAACAACGTGCCGCATCTTCCTCGTGAGAACTAAATAGTGAATAAATTAAAGAAATGTAGACTTGTAGAACTTTTATAATTCTTATTTCTTACATAGTCATCATAATAGAAAAATATTTAAAACTCTATTGTGCAATGTTTTTTAATTGAACAGGATATAAATTAAGGTCAAAAGATCTAAATAGGAATTTAAAAAATGTGTGAGTGATCTGATATTGTGATGACTTTGATGCACATCAATTTTTTTCCTAATTAAAATACTGACCTATTGCAAGCCTTGACATTCACTTTCCAAATAAATATGAAGAATTTATTATTAAAGATTTCATCTTATATCGAGTTAAACACCACAAAATTAACTGGAATTAAATTCTGAATAATAATCTTTTTGTAAATATTTTAATCTTTACCATTAATAAGCATCTTTATAGCTCGTTCGATGACCGTCAGAGATTAAATATCGAATTTTATTATGACAGTTATATCTGAATGAAATCAACAATTAATTTTCGTAGGTAAAAGATTGAAGCGGATATTGAGAAAAAGTTTCAATATAAAGATGAAAAATATTAAGAATGAATTTATAAATTTTATTAAAATTTTTGTCGTTTTGTTTCAGACGATGAAGGTTTTATTATTATTGTCAGCACTGGCGGTCGCGCATGCGCAGTTCAACAATGGACGCATCCTTGAACCTCCAGTTCCCGCCCAGTGCGTTCAACGCATCATCCATGAAAGATACTCCGACAGTAAGTACTAACACCTTATCATCTCAAATATGAAATATTAGATTACAATGTTTGTTACTACAAAAATGCGTGGTCTATGACCCCTTTATCAATAATTCTTAATGGTAATGAATATTAGGAATGCATATACGCATACATTTTTAATAAAATCTATAAAACAATTAGATGTATTAACAAATACTTCCTAAATTAAAGATGGTACATGTGTCGTAGATAAATTATGTTGTTAATGTGTGAGACCTTATTAAGTCGATTAAGATTGTAATATTTAAATTAATTAAATTATTTAAAAAGAATAAATAATTTATGCATAAAATGTTGTCAATCTATTGTGTTCGTACTGAAATAACTGACTAAAATTCATATTATTAAAATTCTACTTCAACCTAATGATGCTTATCCTTGCCGTGACGAGCTCTGATAAATATGTTAACCAGTTTCTTAACGGTGTTTGTCTACTGCTTGGTACTCAGTTGCACACTGATAGCTGTAAGATTTAAAGAAATTTCCTTACTAAACGAAAACACTTACTTTAATGTTAAATATACGTGGATCTCCTCTTAAAATTAGTATTTTATTCTAAGTATATGTCCTCTTAAATTACGTCTTTGGTTCATGAGTAACATAAAAATATATAATGTTACTTTTTAATTAATTGATCTATAAATAAATATTTAAATTGTAAGTAAGGCAATAAAATATATAACGAAAGGAAACCATTTGAGACAGATTACTAATTTCAACTCACTCTTCGTAGCCCGGATAGCTCAGTCGGTAGAGCATTGGACTTTTAATCCAAGGGTCCAGGGTTCAAGTCCCTGTTCGGGCGGTCTACGTTTTTGATAAATTCACATAAAATTGAATGAAAATCTCAATTTTTTACTTATTTAACTTTCTATTAATTTATCGATATAAAAATGGCAATGTTATTTTGGATAGTAGCATTAAAAGAAATGACGTAATAAACATACGAAATTATTGTTTATATCTTCCATTAATTATTGAAAGTTATTAATATCTTCAAAATTCTCACAATTTCTGCGATATTACGTCGTTAAAATGCGGTATTTTTTTGTTGATACAATGATCGATTCTTTTTTTATAACAAGCGTCTGTCAAAACTGTTATTTTACGACTGGAAAGTTTTATTTCATTGATGCTATCTTTTTAATATTCTTTATTAACACATTTTACTAAATTACAACATCAATATAGCCAGTTAATTTCTTTTTAACATGCTCACTTTCCTCATCAGATAAGGGTTACTATTTCTCATGGAGGGATCCCGCAAAAAGAGGAGTTGAAGAAGACTGGCTGAGCGCTAGAAACTTCTGCAGACAGCGTTGTATGGACCTAGTCTCCTTAGAAACCAGCGATGAAAACGAATGGGTGAAAGCTCGTATTGTTCAAGATAAGGTAATAAACAAAAGTAAAATTCACCAAACGATATCAAAGTTACATAAACTAAATTTAAAACCTAGATTTAATCTATCACAATATAGTCTTTAGATTTAAAGTCTTTGTGTGTTTTAATAGCAGATTACGTAATGCCACTGATCAATTTTATGATACTTCCTGCTTTTGTCTTTACAGTGCTCGAATTTTTTTGGATCTAGATAATAACTATTGTTCGTATAGACAAACGGTGTATTGTCCTTGACCACTTCTCTATTTTAGATAAAACATCCAAATGAAAGTCGGTCAGATATAACGATTACCACCATAATACAAAGTTTGGCAAACATTACTCATTGTTAACCTGAAAAGTTTATTTTTCAACCACCAAAACCAAATATTAGAAAGTGTGTCTGGCATTCAAATATTAGTACGTGCCTGTTTTCAGTAATCGAGCTCTTATTATCAGTAGCATGTGTTGAATGAGACAAACTTTTATTGTCATTCAAGGCATATTGTTAAAACAATGGACAATTTTCTATTACCAAGTTTCACTTCACATATAGAGTAAGTGAAAATAGTTTTTCATAACGTGAGAAAACTTTGAACATCAAAGTTGATTGCGTTCTCGTTATCTGAATTATATCTATAAACCTACATTTCATATTATTACATCTATAAAATAGGAATGATTTTATATGATTTTTTCTCTCACAAGACGACATCAGACAAATACACCTTCGCAAAATAGCTGATAGAAAATGAAACTGTCTTATTCTCTTATATATTACTCGTAAACAATACAAAACATGGCGACTACATCGAAATACACCTTTGCAAACCAGTACACAATAGATAGGTACATATCTACTCTTATATAGTACCCGTAAATGTAGCTTATTTATTCACTATCTCCATCTATCTCTAGATCAAATACATCTGGACCTCCGGCCGTCTCTGCGACTTCAAAGGCTGCAACCGACCCGACCTACTGCCCAACGAAATCAACGGCTGGTTCTGGACAGCAGAGCTCCAGAAGTTGGCTCCCACAACCAACAGGCAACAAAACGACTGGTCAGAGGGCGGCGGTATTGGAAAACCACAACCCGATAACCGGGTATGTATACCATAAGAACTTATCAATAACTAGCTGCGCTCCGCGGTGTTACCCGCGGATATATATAGCCTGTGTGTTATTCCTGGACGTCAGCTTCCTGTATACAAAATTTTATCAAAATCAGTTCAGCCGTTTGAGCGTGAAGAAGTAACAAACATACACACACAAACTTTCGCAATTACAATATTAGTAGGATTATTTCATACAACGGAAATGTTATAAACTATAGGTACCTACATAGAACATTAATTTCAGCCCCAATGTAAAATAGATATCTTATTTCAACTTACTAATGCAAGTATTTTCAACCTTACGCGTACAAAACAAAAACATTAGCATTAAAACAATTAGTCACATTACCTATACTAGTATTCGTGTTACGTAACGAAAACTGTACATTGAGTATGTAATATTTGTCAAAACCGCGACAAAGAGGATAACGCTAGCGAAAAGGAAAGCAGCGGTAATATACATGCGACTGCGCAACGTCAGCCGAAGGGCGTACCCGCATGCTTCCGATACCAACCCACTTTCTACAAACAACCTGTACATAACAAAAGCTCATCGATATTCCGCGTACGCGCCGCATAATGTCACCGCTTTCGCCGATTCATACACGCCGACACGTAATATTCCCCGGATCATCTGCATCCGCCATTACAAGATTATACGTTAAATATTCAAGGCCTCACGCGTTACGTAACTATCTGTCATCGTTTTTTCTCCTATACAACATCACTTACAATTAATGATTATGCGTAATTCCTTCCTTTAAGAATAATTAAATTTCATGCCATAGTATTTAGTCGCGTAAACCTTATTAAATACCAAACGATGATAATCGATTATTTCCAGGAATTGCAACAAGGCGGCGCCGCGGAACATTGTGTAGCTATCTTAAATAACTTCTACAACGACGGAGTGCACTGGCACGATGTGGCTTGCCATCACCGCAAGCCTTTCGTCTGTGAGGAAAACGACGCCCTACTCAAATACGTCAGATACACCAACCCAAACCTACGCGTCTAATTTATACCAATAAATTATTTATTCAATAACCAGTAATAAATAAATTTCATTCTCAATGTCTTTAAATAACAATAGTTTTAAAGAATACATATTAGATGTAAGTATTACCTCATTTATTTATGTTAGTGAATGGTAGTCTCTATCCACTTGTTAAGATGATTAATTTAAAATGTGTAAATAAAGACTGCTTCAAAACTATTCTACTCTTATTACCCATAAAATCAACTCCTATAATAGTAATGACATTCCAGTATATTCTTAAAACATTATTTGAACCTGAATTTTCTTCTTCTATCTGGCAATTTCCTAGCTTTAGCCAGGGTCTGCCTTACATGTTGTGAATAGTTTTGGCAAATTATTTTTACGACCGGCCGCCTGCCTGACATCAACCCTTTTTTGGAAATGCCTTAATCAGTGATGTCTAAATACTCTTAGAAAAGTACATATGACTCTGAAAAATCACATTGGTACTTGTCTGGGTCAGGATCGAACCCGCGCCCTCATGCATGAGAGGTGGCCCTTTAAAACAATAGGCCACCATTGACTATTAGGTATTTGAACCTGAATTTTATTATGTAATTATTTTTTTATTTCTCCACAATAATCATTTTTTTTTCAGGGAAGTATGCTCAAAGGAGTTTATTAAAATAAAACTAATGTATTGTAATAAATTGTTTTTATTTACATGGCAGTTAACTTACAATTTTATGATGCAGAACTCATTTTAAACTTATATAAAATTCTTCTGGATGGAACTTTTCTAAACATTATGAACCAAAGGCAGATGTTACAGAAATATATGAGTGAGAGGAGCATTGTTATATGCATCAGCCGGTAAAGACGTAGGAAACTCAGCTTTAATCCAAAACTGTAAATATAATTATTGTTAGAAGTTTGGACCACAAACCCTCATAGTTATTTATTAGTTTCAGTCTATCAATTAAATTTATATACATATATTAAAAAAATACTTAAAAACACTATTTTTAGTCAAACAAAAGTTTTAAATGCAATATGTTTAAAAATCCACATCCACACTTTGCAAACAATAACAATTATATTATTGTATATGTTAACAGAAGTGTATGTAATCCATCATTGCATAAAATTCCTAGGAAATGTAAATAATTCCTAAAATCGTGTGGAAATGTGCGAAGTAAATTATATTATAGACACATTTCTTAGGAAATATATATATTTCTTAAATAACAATCGAAAATGTAAAATATTTGAAGTATTAATGGGTATGCGGGGACAATGGTATGGGTGGAGAGGTGGGTTAAGTTTGGTTATATTTTACGATATATCCATTACTCGATTGTCTCAATGAGTGCTAATACAAAATATAATTCTCATGTTATTATTTATTACATTAGTATTTTATTACAGAAAGCAGTTACTTTATAAATTTCTCAATAGGATATTGGAATTGCATACAATTCCGAGGTAACTTAAACATATCGTAGCATTTGCTTTTTATGTTTTTCAAATGTATTCTCAATAAGTGTTATAATAAAAAATATTATTGACAACGTCTTTAATTACAGAAAGCGTTTACTTTATAGTTTTCCTAATATAATATTGGAATTATATACAACCAGCTTTCCGCTCCCAGCTTCGCCTGTGTGGAGTTCGGTTATATCGCGTTTCCAAAAGAACCTTTCAAAAGTCTGGGATAAAAACTATCCTATGTTCTTTCTCACGGTCAACTATATGGCTGCACTAGATTTCATTTAAATCAGTTCAGTGGTTTAGGCGTGAAAGCGTAACAGACAGACAGAGTTACTTTCGCATTTATAAAATTAGTAGGGATTCTGAGATAATTTATACATTTCCTAGGATATCTATGCATGAAATAGTTTTTCAGACAATATTTTATACATTTCTTAAGTAGTATTTAAATTGTACACATCTCCTAGGATTTGTATAGAATTCCTAGATTTCATATATTTCCGGTAACATATATATAAATATTAAAACAAAAACTTACTCTCTATCATCATAACTATTGACACTAGAAACAATTGAAATATTTGATCTCTGAGGGTCAGGTAAAATAGAGAAATCCTTATCAAACTGTTCCTGCAAACAGCATATCCTCTCCATGATAAATAGCAAAAGTATAGCCCAGAAGTATTCAAATTCAAACATTGTCTTCTTCATTTCTTTCCTTCAACCATTATAATATGATATCCAAATTTAGTTTTGATTGGGGGGTCTGTGTAAATTGGATTGGTGACCGATGATATTGGCAAGGCAAATGCAGCATCCTGGAAAGGACCCACCATGGAACCACGCGTCATCCAGCCCAGATCACCACCTTGCCTTGCTTTATCTTCACTATATGCTGCCGCTACATCAGGAAATTTTTGGCCTGCCTTTATCTTTTCTAAAGCTTCTAAGCACTTTGACTGTTTTTCGCACAATATATGCCTGACTTTGACAGCTGTTCCTCCTTTTTTTTCTTTAGCTGCTGATTCTAAATTCAAATTTAAAAAGTATTAATTAATTAATAACCTATTGTTAAATATTTGGATTAAATTGTCTAATAATGGAACTGTTTATAGAATATTTTTATTTTATAATTATCGTTAAAAATATACATGTATTAACCTTTCGCATCCCCGCTTGATTTTCCACCACTATTTCCTTTTCCAGCTCCGCCGGACTTACCACCTTTATCAGTTTTTTTTGGTGGCATTATATATGTGTCAGAAATATTATAAATTAACCTTAAATTATATTGCAATTTAACCAAATTAAATATATTTTAATTGTCCTTGTAGTCATATGCACATTGACCTATGCAACGACTAACGTCAAAATTCATACTGACAATTGAACATATTAAGCGTTAAAGCTTTATAGACTTTATTACTCAGAAAATAACGCGGAATATTTAAAAACGGATATGTTATTGTCCATGCTTTGGGATAGATATGAAATAGTTTGAAATAAAAGAAAAAATCAAAGATCAAGTTAAAGTTAGCAGTATATTTCTTCAAATTTAATTAGTGGAAATTAAACATTGAAACTCGAATACATACAAATTCTGTAAATTGCCAAGAATGTAGTAAATTTTCATGTTTGATCACCACCATAAGATTATTTGTGTCTGTACTGCTTTAAAGATACATATATATTTTTTTAAATCCTTCCACTCTCCTCTTAATGATATAGAGAATTACCTCTATTATATTAAAACAAAGGTAAATGACAGAGTGTTACACGTTTTACTAAAAGACTGGACTGGATGCCTGCAGTCTAAGAGTGAAAAGGCTTTTGCTGTACAATGGCTACTATAATGAAAATTCTGATTATAATGAACATTCGTTGAATAAAAAGCGGGTGCACATTTTTCATATTGCAATTATTAAAAAGACCTTGGATATGCCTCTATGCTTTCAAATAATTGTTTCAAGTAAAAATTTAATTGATTAGAGAAGATATTGTAATTTAAAGAATTGTACAGACTTTATAATTATTATATAGACAAGGTCTATTTATACCTTCATAGGTTTAATCTGTTAAGTTATTATGTTGATAAATCTTATGTCAAAATTTGATCAACGACAACAACTGAATATATTTTATTAGTATAAGTATACTCATTTTCTAACATTACAACAAAACATTTAAGAGTTTGATTATATCAGAAATATGTTATTATAAGCATCTTTATTATAATTTAATCTTTGGTTCAAAAAAACAGTGACGTTATGGCGTTCAGACAATAAAGTGGAACAACAGTGACATACTATGTTAATGAAATTTTGACACAGAAGATTTCATTTTTAATCACAATGGGGATTATGTACGAGAAGAGACCTTTGAAAAGGCCTCGGCTGGGGCCTCCTGATGTCTATCCTCAAGAACCACGACAAAAGGAAGATGAACTCACCTCAGCCAATGTAAAACACGGATTTACGACAACCCCTCAATCTAGTGATGAATTTGGTACTGCTAGAAACTTTAACTATTCCGCATCGAAGGTAACGTATTTCTCTTTTATCTTATGATAAATCTAAATATAATAATAGCTCATTCCAAGCGCAATTTACAATTTGGTAGATTGGACAATTCTTCTCTGGAATATTGTCCAAGAAGGAGGAACTGAACACTCTACCTGATTGTGGGAGAAAGAGACAGCAGGTTAACCCCAAGGACAACTTTTGGCCAGCAACAGCTCGTACTAAACCACAGATTGAAGCATGGTTCAAGGATTTAGCTGGTAAGATTCATAGCAGCTATTTCTGTTTGGATACAAAATTGTTTGTTACACAATTTTTCTTTCTTTAGGTAACAAACCTCTATCACAACTTGCAAAGAAGGCACCCAATTTTAACAAAAAGGAAGAAATATTCATAACATTGACTGAGTATCAAGTGGCCATGCCAAGAGCTGCCTGGTTTATCAAACTCAGCTCAGCTTACACTGTTGCAGTGTCTGAGGCTAAAATCAAAAAGAGACAACTTCCAGATCCAACTACTGGTAAGTTCTGTAAATAATAATAATATTATATATTCCCTAAAGCTATTTCTGTGATTAAAACATACATTTGTAACAAAGTTTCTGTATTTCATTTCCCAATTAGCCTTATTTAATACCTAATGATTAAGTCATGAGATGTGGTTGAAAGAAGTGTAATTCTCTCCTTATAAAATTCAGTTAATCTCCTGTATTTGCAAGATATATCACTCATTATATTTTCTTGCCCTTTAAGGCCATACATTAATTTATTCATTTAGTGTTATAAGCTACATGTGTTATTAATTTTTCAGAATGGACAACAACCTTGATTAAGTTCCTAAAAGACCAAATACCAAAGTTAGCAGAACATTACCAAAGTGCTGTACCTGGTAGCATATCTGATAAGACCCCTCCATCACAATCAGGTATTTAAAGACAATGACATACTAAACAACTGCAATTACAAAGAATAATTTTATCACTAATGAAATCCTACTTTAAAATGCATAAAAAGGCTTACATCACTTGTATTCTGAGGTTATTTGTTATTTTATGTTTTTTCTCAATTGTAATTATCATTAGCCAATATAAATTTAATTTACTTAAAGAGTTGTGAACATATATGTATGTGTATTTCTGTTTGACAAGGTCAAGGCACGCCTAGTCACAGCTGTTTAGGAAATCCACCAGGAGGGTCTACACCAAATAGCTCATTGGTGCCAAATTCCATGCACTCACCAGGTAATCTGAGCGGTGTGAGAATTATTATAATTTATGAAGAGTATATAGAGTATAACTACTACATATAAATGTATATGTGTTTTTTTGTTCTTTAATATTAAAACCAAATAAATGATGTTTTGGTTGGAGATAGTTTTAAAGTGATACTATTAAGATAAATTATACAGAAATATCTTTTGTTGAAATTGTTGGTAATATTATGAACAGTATAAACAATGTTACAAAAAAAATGACCTTTAACTTTAAGCCATGTGATAATAATAGTATAATCATATTTTTTATGTTAATAAAGATATAAATAGACTTTTTTTGTTATCTTTTTCTATTAGGTCTAGGTTCTTCCACTCCAAATGCCAATGAAAGTACTGACTGGCGTCAAGCATTACGTCAATGGAACTACTGTTGCCGTCTGGCTCGCTATCTTCTTGATGAGGGTCTATTGGATAGACATGATTTTCTGACTTGGATCATTGAATTACTTGATAAAAGGGCTCCTGATGATGGACTTCTGAGGTAATATTTACATTATAATAGAGTATAACTCGAGATTATGAGAAATAATTATTTAAATGATGTTGTAGAAACTGTTTTTAATATGAGAAATTGAATGTTTAGTTCAAGATTTCTACCAAAAATTCTAATAAGAAAAAATAATACTTCTACAATTTAAGAATATCTACAAATTAAAAAATATATACAATTTAAGAATATATATGACTTCTTGAACCTGATTTTTATTTATTTAATTGTTTAGGCAGTTTAAAAGATATAACTGTACATCATAATATATGTAATGATAAGAAGATATTTAAAGATTTGATGCATTAGCATCTTATTAGATTTTTCATTATGTTCTGAACAGGTTTTCAAAGCCTTTAATTAAAATCATGTTAAATTACGATGCAGTAATATAATTTTGTATACAATTCTAGGTTATTCCTGCCTTTAGCGTTGCAACATATAAGTGAGTTTGTGTGTTGTGAGGGTCTATCACGTCGGTTGGCGACGTCATGTGCAAAGAAAGCAGCAGCTATTTGTTCAGTGTTGTCCGATACTACATTGCGGGCACTTAACCAACCTGCTGTATTCAATAAGACCACAGACAAAAGTGGTAAGTTGAAATATTCACAACTATATAGTTATATGTTAAACAAAACAATATATCTTTCATATTATCCTCAGAAACTACTGGTGCGCCCTTATCACCGACGGCTGAGGCGAATGGTGATGTGAAACCAAATGTCTCCCAAATAAAGCGTTCTGCGACCCCAGCGGATCAAAACCAAGGAACACCTAATCCAAACCATTCATTGGGAACTCCCAATCCTAGCCATTCCCTAGGGACCCCTAATCCATTGGGCACTCCGAACCCTCAACAGCCAATGGATGTCCAAGTAAAGGAAGAAGCTAGTTCACCACCGAGGGATACTAAGACGACCTTAACAGCAGTTATAGCAGCTGCATTGAACCCCGTACAAGTTGGATTTGGAGAGATACTGAATTGTGCATACCACAGGGATGTCATCATACAGTTGGCAACAATTCTTCAGGTATGGGGTTTTTTATTGATATTTCATTAATTACAGCATGGATTCAGAAACTTGCGGTCGCTGAACCTAGAGGTTCCGTAGAAAAGTTGTCAGGTATTCATAAAAAATATTTAATATCTGTTTAAAATTAGTGTGTTGATTACTAATCATTTGAAATGGAGTTTCATAAAACAAAAAGTATAGTGTCAATGTTGCGTTTCCTTTAAAGTTTAGGAACATGTGGACTAAAGTTAAACATGATTTAACTAAAAGGAACAGTTCCTTGTTATAACTACAATGAATCTATACAAAGTCTATTTTCCATCTTTCAGTGAAATTTGTAGATGGTCACGTATATTTGTCAGAGTCTAGACGCTGACAAATTGGTTTGGGGGAAAAGAGTTATGCTTTAAAATTCAATAAGTTTGATTTTAAACGTATTTGGTACATGATGTTTGTATGGAAACAATAAAGTATTTTACAAATATCTTGCCTAAAATACGACTACATTCCGAGTAATTGGAGTGGTTTTAAAAGTATAACTCTTCACACCCAAACAAATTCTTACCGCCCAGACAAACGACAGCCCGTCTGTCAGTGATCACGGTTTGTGCAAAGTAGCTGAAAAGTTCGGAGTATGTAGTTTTTAAATATTAAAATAGGAGAAAGCTCCCGAAAATATTAGTTTCAATTAAAAACATATATTTTTTTTTCAGATAATCTGCATTGAGTGCCCAACGGCGCTAGTATGGTCTGGCTGTGGGTCATCTCTCCAAGGCTCTCCGTTGGATTTACTGCCGTTGCCGCCTTCCGCACTGCCCATGCCGCAGATGGACTCCACGCTATCACAAGAACATCGACGAATGGTACATACAAAAAACCTCATACTGACTCATAATCTACTTATCACTGCTAAAATTTTAACATGAAAAGAAATTTATATCCCTTTAGAACTACTTTGGTACTTTAGATGACCGTATCAAGTTAAATAGTTAAAATATTTTTGATTGTAGATAAAATATAGTTTTTTTTTTTTGTTTGAAAAGAAAATGTAGAATACTTTAATTACATTATTTAAAATGTATTTTAAGCGCAAACTATTATGAAAGTCTGCGTTATAGTTTTATAGATATCAATTGAAACATATGTATATTAAATGAATAAAAAACTTTATAGGCTTATGAATCTGAACAAGAAATTGCTGCTAGAAGCAAGAAAGCGGAGAGTAAATGGTGTACTGATAAATGGCAGACCAGCTCTCAAGGTGTGTAAGAAAATACCTTATTATATCGCTAAATTTGTTACAATATTATTTTACAGGTTTCAAAAAAGAAAATAATGCATCTGTATTTATATGTTTCTGACTCCTGAGAAACCAATTTGGATATTTTTGTTGTAAATTAAAACATAAATTACCAATAGCAACAATAGTTGTATATTCAATTCATCCTAGAATTAATATATTCATAAAAATACTCTAATTTTGTTACTATGTCATGTCATAAATCTGTGATTATGATTACGTGTTTATGAGAATTATATTTGTTTTTATAGCCCGGGTATTGGCAGTGCTAGAAGCTTTGGACAGGCACTGTTTCGACCGTGTCGACCCTAATAATAACTTGGACACATTATACAAAGAAGTCTTTGCAAACTGCACTCCAACGAACAAGGAAGGAACTCTTGATCCTAAAGATCCTGTAAGTTCATAAGTCAGTAGTTAGTTATTAATAGTCTTTCTTACAAATTCTGTAAGTTTCTTTTCACTTGAAATATTAATATGTAGCATAATATTTTATACTCGTAATTTAGTTTGAAATCTTTAAAGGACGAAACATACGTCGTTAATGTCTAGTGTGACCGCAGCCTACATGAAAAAAAATCTAGTATGGACACAGTCTTGTAATGAGGTCAAAGATTTTCGCGAGTTTCAGTCATTTAAATAAAACTAATATATTTCGTATATACTACGCGACTTTATATTTGACAAAAACTTCATACTCCCGACGTTTGGTCTACTTTTCAGCAACCGTGGTTATGGTTATCCAGTATATCCGAAATTTTTCTCCTCCTCTCTAGAATATTTGTTATCCTCATCGGTTGGGTTGCCTGGAAGAAATCGCTTGTAGTGATAAGGCCACTCTTGCCTTAAATTTTCTGTATTTATATGTAATGTTATTTCCTATGTTTTTGAGTGCAACAAAGTATATTTCTTCTTCTTCTTTTTTAGTTTCATTTAAATGAAATTACCTTGCAGGAATATGCGTGTTCGTACGCGGTGGTGCGTGTTCTGTGCGAGTGGGCGGTGTGCGGCGCGAGGTGGGGGGAGCATCGAGCGATGGCGGCCGCGGCCTTGTTGGACCGACGGCAGCATCATCATCACCACGACCACCAAGGTACTGCGAGACGACCCTGCGACAACAGAGGTACGGAATACACGCTTTCGTGGTGGAGGGGATTAGTGTTTGTATGTGTGCTCATGCGTATTATCCCTACTAATATTATAAATGCGAAAGTAACTCTGTCTGTCTGTCTGTTACGCTTTCACGCATAAACCACTGAACAGATTTTAATCTGGTACAGACATAAAGTTGCCCTTGAGAAAGAACATAGGATAGTTTTCATTCCAGACTTTTTTGAAAGGTTCTCTTGGAAACGCGATATAACCGAACTCCACGCGGGCGAAGCTGCGGGCGGAAAGCTATGTTTATAAGAGAAAGTACATATACTCCATTATAAATGTAGATGGTGTTTGTGTGTGCGTGCGTATGTGTGTGTGTGCATGAACGTTATACTGTTCATACAGTGTTTTACGAGGTAAATGATATCTCGCATATGGAGTAACTGTTAACAAAATTTTTAGTGATTAGAGCACTTTAAATTGCTACTTATGAGTTGATGGCTTATTAAATTTAATCTTAAAAGCGTTCATTCAATCATTAGTTATATTTGTATATGTTTATAATGTAGGTTCCGATGATAAGGAGTCTGTCGGTTCCGGTACTGGAATGTATAATGGACCACCGATATTCCAGAATTTACTTCTGCGTTTCTTGGATAACGACGCTCCCGTTTTAGGTGAGTTATAATTCATACGAACAACAAGCTTTAGTTATCTGTCTGTCTATAGAGACAGTGAAGTGCCAAATATCCGCCTTATTTCGTATTCGTTACTTTTCTGGCAGGTTTTACATCTTTCCTTAATAATTGTCAATGAACATATTATATATATTCGTAAAGGAAATCATAAATAAATAAAAAATATATGTAAGAATAGGATGCGCACACCAAAATGACAGGACGCAC
The DNA here is from genome assembly GCA_916720795.1 of Danaus chrysippus. Lineage (NCBI taxonomy): Eukaryota > Metazoa > Arthropoda > Insecta > Lepidoptera > Nymphalidae > Danaus > Danaus chrysippus. Next base: position 10,652,282 of record CAKASE010000074.1, on the reverse strand, counting down.
ACCAAAAGGACGTATCAGGCAAAGCGTAGAGTTAAGAGGATTTGTATTTGATCGAAAGTGAGCCGTATCGTTGACATTTGAATAAAATAATTGAAATTTGTATACGTCTCTGCGCCGTACGAGAATAATGATGTGTTTGAATATACTGAATATGTATGTGTATTTAATATATACGTGCGTTCCAGATGAAAGCCCAAACGCGCCGCCAGGTAATAGACAGCAGTTCGCGAATTTGGTCCATCTATTCGGTGAACTGATAAGACGGGATGTGTTCTCACACGACGCTTACATGTGCACGCTTATTTCCAGAGGTAATGCTTTTGAATCCTAATAATATATTAAATATAAAACAATAGTTTCAATTTATATTAGTCTCTTACGCGAAACATTTGTATACAGGATGACTGGTGAATTACTATCAATATTTAAGGAGAATACTCGGTACATGATTCTCATTCGAATTATGTAAAAAAAATAGGTACTTAATTTTTGACCAAATTTCCGTATAAATAAATAAAGCGTGGACACGTTCCAAGTGTTCCAAGTGTGGACGCGTACGGCGGCGTGCTGATACAACACTACGCCGCCGCACGCGTATGTGTGTGTGTGTTTATACCAAATCTGTAGGGTGTTCTCACGATGCGTAATTAATTACATAACTTTTGGTTAACTTTACTTAGAAGTTTATTAATATTTATGTTATATTAATTTTTATTTTGTCATATATGATCGTCAAATATCACGTCCTCAAGTATCGATAGTAATTCACCAGTCACCCTGTATATTCCGTAAAATATGTATTCCGAAATCAATATTGTTTAATGATAAAAATAATACTAGTTAATTATTAGTGTTTGTCTGCGATTTCATCATCTTGAACTGCGAAAAGCAAAAGATATCTTAAAACTGACAAATATAACTTAATGTCTAGAAATAAATCAATGATAAAAATTAATAAATGTTCGATCAATAAATATAATTGTATTATTAATAATATCTTCACAGGAGACCTAATATCACCTACGGAACCAACATCGACGGGTGGAACACATACAGTGGCCCCGCCAGCGAACAGTACTGGAACTAATCATAATATAGATGAAGATATATTTGCTGGTATTGATCTTAAGCCTAAGATGGAGGTTAGTTTATTCTTTAATCTACAATCTTCTTCTTCTACCTGGCAATTTCCCAGCTTTAGCCAGGGTCTGCCTTACATGTTGTGAATAGTTTTGGCTATTTGTTTTTACGACCGGCCGCCTGCCTGACATCAACCCACTTTTGGGAATGCATTAATCAGTGATATCTAAATACTCTTAGAAAGTACATATGACTCGGAAAAATCACATTGGTACTTGCCAGAATCGAACCCGCGCCCTCGTGCATGAGAGGCGGGCCTTTTAACCACTAGGCCATCACTGATTCTTTAATCTACAATGACGTATATCAAATATAAGCCCAACGAAACAAAGTAGTTCATGTAAACAAGCTATTTAATTTAGATTTAATTTTTAACTTTTTACGCAACTGGATTTGTTACAACACTAAATTAAACTTGTACTTAAAAATAAGTATCACTTTAAAAAATATATTTTATTAACAATTCCAACTATAATTTGTCATGATTGTTAATGATGTAATATGATTTACTACGTACCTACCACAAGTTTGCAGTCACACTATGTAAGAATTTTTCTGATTCTCATTCAACATATCACATTAATATTATAATTTGGGAGATTTACGTCAAAAAAATTGGAAACCCTCCCTATGTACCGTTACCTATGTAAACAAGTCATAAACATCCACGCTTAATGCGTCCTATTTTACGTATTCCATAAAAAATACTTCGCCAGAGTATGTTTCTTTATGTAATAACCCTAAACCAATTAGTTCAAGTAAGGTTTTATATAATAATAATAACAAACTTTTCACATACATCAGACACCAAACCACATAGAGATTGCATTGGATAATAATTTTATTACAGGAGAATGTTCGAATGGATTTAGACGATTCCAAAATAGACGATGACCTTGACAAACTACTCCAACACATAAAGGAAGACCAGCAGAACTCAATGGACGCCCCCGACAGTCCTAAAGATCCCGGGGAACCCACACATGGGTATATCAATAGAATCATCTACACAAGACTATATAATTAATAATATTAAAAAATCACAACTACTTTCCAATTTGAGTATTATCTCATATTAGCTGTACTCGCGTAGATTATAATGTATGTTAAAACAAATAAATAAAATTTCTAAAATGAAAACAGAAAGTTTCGTTGAAATTGGTTGTGACGTTTCAGAGATTAGTTTGAACAAACAGACAGACACAAAAAGATAATTTAAAAAATCTTAATATTACAAACAGATCTATAATTTTGTTTACATTTCAAATCTCTGATAACTTGTGTATGTGTTACAAGTATCTTATATTTATTATGTTTGTATGCAGAGTCAATTCACCAATGATGGGTGCGAGTGGTATTGGAATTCCTGGAATGCAATCCATCGGAATGGGTCCAATGTCTGTGCCAGGTATTTGTTCAGCATAAAAATTATTACCACAATATATTAAAAGTAATAACATAAAAATCAATCAAAATAATGAGATGAGAATACTTTCGAAAGTATTCATTTAAATGAAACTTATATTTTCGGATGACGACGCTTATTTTATTATTTGTAAACGGTCACGATTGCTACAAAGTCACCGAAACATTTGGAGTATATAGTTTTTAAAAATTAATCAATATTTGTAATGTAAGGGTAGTCATAAAAACCGTTTATTATATTTGTTTTACTTATGCCGTATAGCTATAAAACTTTAAATTTTTATAACCATCCATCAAATTTCATCTTAATGATACGATCTTTTGTAAATTTGATTCCTGATTATCGACTTTTCCAGGTGTTCGTGGCGCTTCCTTATCCCGTCACTATCATTACACGACTCACTTCCCCCTGCCGCCCGCGGAGCCTGAACACACGCCGCACGACGCTAACCAAAGACACATTTTGCTCTACGGAGTTGGACGGCAGAGAGATGATGCTAAACACGCCGTTAAAAAGGTTACCAAGGGTAAGTTAAGTAATAGGAATCGAATAAGAACAAATTGTTTGGTTCACTTTGTCATATTGCTCTAGTAAGCTGTGGTGGATTACGTATTTAAGTATATGACATGATTATATTCGGCCTATTCAATCATGAAAATGTACTAGATTAGAATATCATATTTGTAACTTTTCTTCCTATCAACAACAAAAAAATATGTAAAATTTTATTTACACATTGTGAGTTATTTAGATGTAACTGTATATTGATATTTTGTTTTACAGAAATTTGCAAATTATTCTCCAAGAAGTTCTCCATTGACGTAGCCGAAGGTGGTAAAATAAAGAAGCATTCAAGAAGCGAGTTCAACTTCGAGGCTGTTACTCAGAAGTTTCAAGTGAGAAACCACTAATGCATTCTTAATTCAAATTTACTCAAAAAATCATATAAGATTTTGCCAACAAATGCTGTGTAAATTATGTTGTTTTTTAAAATGTTCCCAGGCGATGTCGATGTATGAGCAAGGTGCTGTTTCCTGGGCTGTTGGTGGCGCGGTGTGTGAGGCGCTAGCGGCGTATGCGGCCGGCGCTACAACCTATTTGCCACAACCGGAACACGTGGCATTCGCCCTTGACCTCATGGAGATAGCTCTTAATGTTCACGGACTCATTGAGACGTGTATACAAGTTAGTAACTCTGATTTGGCTGTACTGTTAGCTTTTAATATATTTGGGTATATTTTGGAAAGAAGAGGGATTAGTAATAAGCATTTATTTGGTATATTCTAGATACTCAAGGAGCTGTCTGAAGTGGAAGCCGCTCTGATAACCCGTGGCGCTCCCAGCAGCGGGTTAGCCGCCCCTCGAGCTTACACGTCCGCGTTAGCATTATACACCGTCGGAGCCCTAAGGAGATACCATTCCTGTCTCTTGTGTAATATATTTATTATTTAACATTATTAAAAATCTTATTTTCTTCATAAAAAAATATCCAGCTTTATCATGATAACACATCGATACCTCCCACGTAAGTTGTTGTATCTCCAAAACTGCAAATTTACAGTAGAGCGTTTCAAAGATTCAAATTAAACCAAAATTTGCATTTCTTGATGCATCTTTTTAAAATTTCGTATTTAAATTTGACATAATAATCTTCTTAACTACGTTAAAAGATATTTTTATTAATATGCCTATTTGCGGAGATATTGTTGTTATATAGTTCATGCGACATGTTACTTACAACATTAGACCACGGCGCCCAGGTATCATCACTCGTGGTATATGATAGTTACAACTGTATACGTTGAAAAATATAAATCTTACTCTGTTGTATGTAAACAATACGCGGAGTGAGGGCGTGTTTATACCCACCTCGCACCCCGCGTATACAATTACATAGGCACATACATCAATTTAATCTGTTCGCGTTTGAAAATTACAAGATTATGCGTTTGACAAATCCTTTAAAAATAGTGTTTTTGTTGTTTTTTTACTTTGAATGGATGTAATGATCCATAATAGGATATTTTTCAGAAAAAAAGCAAAATAGCATTTTTGTGGCATACAACAACTTACGTGGGAGGTATCGACATACAGTGTAAGGTCAAGCTGTTATAATAGACGAAAGCGTATTTTATACTAATTATATATTAATTCATAATACATAACTCCCAACATTCTTTTAGTATGTGTGGAACAAACGTCAGCTGTGTTCGAGCAGCTGTGTCGCCTGGTGAAGTGTGTGGTCAACCCTGGCGACTGTGGCTCCGCCGAGAGATGCGTCCTCGCTCAGCTACACGATTTGTATAAAGCCGCTGCTCATCTGTTCCATGCACCACACGCTGATACTTTTGCTAACGCGTATCCTAAAATAAAGTAAGATACATCATATACATTTTATTCCTATTTATTAATAATGTGTTGTTCACATTAACAGACATTCTTGTGTTGTCAGAGTTGTTTTAATTTAGTACTATATTGTTTCAGACAAGCTCTTTACTCACCTTTGACTCCAACGCCATCCAACTATCAGTATAATCCCCAATTTCTTAGTGAATTCTTCACTAATCCCCGTAAAGGTATTATTATTACATTAACTTATATTTCTATATTAAATTAAATTAAACAGGGATAGTAAAGTTTTTTTTCCTCTCTTAGGCAAAATAGAGATTGCATGGGCTCGGCAGGTGGCGGAGTCCCCGGCGAACAGATACAGCTTTGTTTGTTCCGCCATGTTGGCTGTGTGCCGTGAAGTTGATAACGATCGGTAAATATGTTCATGATCGGTAAAATAGCCTAAAATAGGTACATTTTTCCATTCATTAGAATGCATTGATGAGATTTGTGTTACAGAGCAACGTTGTTTGATGATAGCAAAATTGGACTAGTTTATTTAGATATTTTTTTTCATGGAGGTCTTATAATGGAGTAGTTCTTAAGAAAAATATATTTCATCGTTCAAATAAACATTTATATAACTATAAGTAAAAATGATATGGTCTTAATTACCAAAAGTTTTAAATTCGGAACGTCATTATAAGGGGTCATTCAAGTATATTACGTAAACACTATGGGGGGGGGGGAGTCGTTGCTTAACTTACTTTTGCTGACAAGGGGGATGGGGGGGGGGTAAATAATTGTAATAAATTTGCTTACGTAATACTTGAATGGCCTCTAAAGCAAGTACCATCAGTCAATAATATTTCGTTTGATTGAACAGCGTGAACGAGCTTGGCGTTGTTTGCGCGGAGATGACAGCGTGGTGTAGCAGTCTAGCAGCCGAGTGGCTGGGAGCGTTGGTTGCGTTGTGTGGGGCCCAACATTACCCTCAGCACGCCGCCCCGCCACCACTGTATCCTGACCTGCTGCATCACCGTGACCTACACGACGCTGCTGCACACGACGCGCTCGCAGTCTTCACTTGCATACTTGTCGGTGAGTGTAACGCCGGTACAAGTCATGATAGTTATATTTTTTCACTATTCAACTTAGATCGATCTGGGCTTTCACAAAGGAAGTCGTTTTTTTTATATTTTACTTAATGCTTATTATAATGTTTTGTCTAATATACAGGTGTTCTAAAAACTGTGTCAACCCTTGAAGGCATGTATATATATAAGTACAGTAATACCCAGCTTAACGCGACCCCGTTGTGCACGGTTTCACTATAACGCGATTTTCAAAAATTTATTCAGGATGGGACATTGCAGAGTATAGACAATAATGATGACCGTGTCTTGAACGTGTGTCAAACGATTAAAAACAGTGTTTGGTGTTATGAACGTATTTTACAAGAACGTAAACAAAACGCTACCCAAAAGACAATACATGTATTTTTGCTTAAAAAATAGGAGTACCTATGTATTGTCTAGTGTTCTTAGAATTAAAGTGATTGATTAAAATTATTTTTATATTTGTGTATTAAATTTTGACTGTGTTTAATCATAAACCTCAATATACGCGAATTTCAGTTAACGCGATTTTCTTTGGAACGTATCCCTCGCGTAAAGCGGGGTATTACTGTATAAGCTTATTATAAAAAATAGTATAACTCAAAAAATATCAAGCAGAGGTCAGTTACAGTGCATAGGCTAAATAAATTTTAAATCGATATTATTTGAAAAAATGTTTCAAACATCTGACCCATACAAGGTTATAGTCGCGACGGCGCATGCGCGGCCATTGACTGCAGGCGCGGGGCGCCGGCTTTATTATTACTATTTTGTTAGTTTTTCGAATTTTAATTTACAAGTTTAAATTTCGAATTTTAATTTACAAGTTTAAATTTCGAATTTTAATTTACAAGTTTAAAAATTTGGTATATCGATAAATATTCTATCGATATTTTCAATATTGCTTGCTATAAATAGTTATGCTCTTCACATTAAAATAATTTCATTTAAAATAACTTTTATAAATAATAAATATTTTAATCAATATTATAATTTGGAACTTGTTCATGTAAATTAACTATGTTGAATTATTAGGATAAATCGTTAATCTATTTCTGTTAAAAATGGTGTTTTACAATCAAAAATAATACTAATGTTTGATATATCAAAATAAGTATGGAAATAATATGAACATTAAATATTTATTTATTGTTATGATTTTTTAAATATTGATATTTTCAATAATGTGAAAGTAACTTCGAGTTCGTCACTAGTAGCGCAGCAGGTGTGATGACGCCATTGAGTCTCATCGTGTTATACCAGTGGGTACAAACATTTGGTTACTCTACATATAATAATCATTTAATATTTAATTTTATTATTTTTATTGAAGAGTTTGTAAATGTAAGCTGTTTGATTGTGTTCCATTTTCGGTACTGATTACGCAGTTAAGAGGGTTGACACAATTTTTCATACACACTGTACATATATGTGCTAAGTATTAGCTATATATATCTGTACCAGATAAAGCAATTTGATCCATAGAAAATATTACACAATATTCCGTATTGATTAAGAGAAATCAACTATTTGAGAGTTAGGATTTTTTTATTTGCAAGATGTTAAGTTTCCTTTGTGGTCAATATTACTGCCATCTTTTTACAGAACTCATTTATAACACTCCGTCAATCAGCCAAAATATAAACATAATAAATACAGTCATACCTATGTAACGACCCTAATCCGCCCTCCACCAGCTCGTCACTGTTTCTCGCTGGAGGACTTCGTCCGTCACGCAGCCCTACCGTCGTTGGTGAAGGCGTGCGGGGGCGGCGGGCCGCTGCCACCCAACGCGCCCTCGCCAGACGCCGGCGCGAGGCTCACCTGCCACCTACTGCTGAGACTCTTCAAAACGGTCGACACTCCGCAACCAGGTTATTAACTACCCACTTATACAACTAAATACTATATCATTTAACTTCCTTGCCATTAGATGTCATTGCCATTAGCTTTTCATATGTTTCTACCGTCTTCAAAGAGTTTGCAAGGAATCTGATGTTATCCATCCAGCTATTAATGATATACTTTGACTTTTTTCACTACCTACAACAAAACCAATTTTGCTTGGACCCCAGGACTATACAGTGTATCCACATCCCCCGGGCCTGTAGGAACTGGTGCTGGCGTGCGTCTATCTTGCGATAGACATCTGCTCGCCGCCGCTCACAAGAACATCGGCGTGGGACCGGTGCTAGCCACACTTAAAGCTATACTAAGTCAGTAGAATAAAATATCTGATACTTAATATTCCTCTATAACATCACCATCAGAAAAATAATGTAGCTTATTTAAACCTCTCTAACTCTCTATTTATTCTTTTGCTTGAGTATTGTCATTACAAAAAAAAATATTTTATTATATGTTTAAATTTTCAATAGTTCAGGAAATTATTCTCCCCATTTTAATGAATTTTTGTATTTTGAATTTTGTATTTGTACTTGAATTTTAATTCAACTGTTAGCTTAACACTGCTTTTATGTTAAAACCCTATGTGGTATAGCTATTTCCAATGTTTCTTATACATTGCAACATGATTTCATTAACTAGGATGCATATTATAATAATATTCCAATATCACGCTTTTATGTATAAAAAGCTTGATAAATTATTCAATCTAAGCCAACGATTTCTGTGAAATAATAGGGATATTTAATGTTTTTGTTACGTTTTCAGTGGTGGGTGATTCAACAGCCCGGGATGGGATGAAACTCAGCGGAAAGAAATCCAGTGAACTGTCTCACATACTAGGAACCAGCGACACGGTACCCACAGACGCACAACTTGATCTCATGTCGTAAGTCTGTCATGTGCCTTATTTTATACATTCTATATATATTTCTTTAATTTTAATTTTCATATATTAACTCCGAACAGAAAGTGAAATGAAAAATACTATATCAAATATATGAACGTTTATTTTTTTATTTAATTATTATTATATAATAATATTATTTATAAAACTATATATATATTGTAATACAATTGACGTTAAAATGTTTTTTATCCTTAGGATGGTAGATACAGAGATGAGTGGGGGCCATAGAACTCCTAGGTTTGTTTTTGATTTTATGAGTTTTGTGCACATTCATGTACTATCATGGCTTCACTGAGTGGTCGATACCTCACCAGCTCACTCCTCATCCTTGCCTTATTGGAACTAATCATGTGGATCTCTGCTATATTTATATTACGTATTTATCTTTATATGTCAATGAGGCCGAGTTTATCTCAAGATGTATGTTCATATAAAGACTATACGATATTTAAATATAGCAATTTTGTTTTGTGTATGTCTGTACAGATGGCGTTCTTTTGTGATAGGAACTCGTTGGAAATGTCAATAACCTATTGCTTGCTTTTGTTATGTTAATTTTTTATTTCAATATGTGTCTCATTTCGCCTGTGGGGTAGCTATCTATATTATGATGTGAAGTGTTCTTACAAAATACCTACAATTCACATGTATATGTATAGGTTGTGATTTCTTTATTCTTCAACATATACAGCCTTAACTTCTTCTTATTATTATGACAATTAAGAGATGGTACCATGTATATATGAAACAATTGAATTTTAATAGATACTTAACTATTCAGATTACAGAAGATATTTGTTAATGAATATATGAGGACCTATTAAAATTGAATTTAACAATTAATATATATTGAAGTGTTATATAAATATATGCTAACTTTCAACAGAGGCAGTGGTGGTGTTGGATCTACACTCCTGGATTCCTCTCAATCGTTATCCTCCCTGGCGAGGAGAGTCCTCGCTGAAATATGCTCCGAGGAATGGGTCCTGCAGAAATGTCTCCAAAATCCAGATGAACTTTATCAACCAGATATGCTACTGGACTCAATGCTGACACCGCGGCAGGCGCAGAGGTGGCTTTATACATGATTATACTGAATCATGACTATATTATTTCCGGATTTCCGGGATGTAAAGTAGCCTATTATTCCTGGACGTCAGCTTACTGTATACAAAATTTTATCAAAATCGGTTCAGCCGTTTGAGCGTGAAGAAGTAACAAACATACACACACACTCACAAACTTTCGCAATTATAATATTAGTAGGATTATTTGAAAGTTAATGTTCTTGTTTAGGTTTAAATATTATTAGTTTAATTGAATTAAGACTATTTTATTGTCATGTGAAGGTCGATGACTTTGGAGGGGAGGGGGTTAAATAATTTTGTGTCTCATACTTTTTATAATAAAATATTACTTTTTCAGGTTGCTTCATATGATATGTTATCCAGATTCGGCGAGCCACACGCATCCTGACCTTGATCAGAAAACTATGATAACGAGACTTTTAGAGGTTGCTATTCCCTTTATTGTGTTAAATGTTTCATATCAGTTCAACTTAAACATTTTGTTTATAATAAATATATTTTTTTACTCTCTATATAAGCATGCTGAAGGGAATCCTTCTTTGACTTAATTTGTTAGAAGTGTTGTTTTTGTTTTACTACTATACTTGTACAATATTTTTACTAATATCCTATTGATTCAAAAGTAGTGATATGCTAAATATTAGACTTCAACTGTTAATATAAGGTGTCAACTATGATTCTAACTATCCTAAATAGGTATGTCTAACTTACAAATATAGAAAAACTAAATCGTGTGGCTTACATGAGAATTGCAATAGGAAAAGTTGAATATAAAGCTGCAGATGAAGGAACAATGCTTTCAAATTCCCTTTATATTGCAATCATAACAAGTCATCATTAATATGACCTGTTTCTTGGCACAGGCTTTTCATATGCTTAAAAGGAGACTCCAATAACTTTATATTTAAGTACAAGCTTGTTAAAGAAAATAAAGAATTTTTATTTTTTTATTATTTTTTTATGACCGTTCATAACACCTTTACTAAAACTTTTTAGACTCGCTAAATGCTTATTGACCTTGAAAACACACTATAGTATAAAATATCCCTTAGAACCTGGAGCAGTGGTCGCTTCGTATGTCATGGCTGGACCTACAGCTGATGTTCAAGCAGTTCCCGAGCGGTTCGTCGGAGCTGAACGCTTGGCTGGACACCGTGTCGCGAGCTGTGATCAACGTGTTCCAACAGCCAGCACCTCCACCGCCAGATAAGGACAGGTTAGAATAGAACAGATGTTGATGTAGTTGCATTCATCATCAGCCTATCAGAGCCCACTGCTCAGCAAGAGCCTCTTTTCACATGTAGAAGGTTTGAGCATTAATCACCACGCTTGCTCATGTTTGTGATTTCAAACTTGTAATTGTGAAATTATAAGTCCAGGTTCCTACAGGTGTTTTTCTTCACCGTCTGTCAGTGTCTAAATAATCTTAGAAAGTACATATATGACTCGGAAAAATCACATTGGTACTTGCCAGGATCGAACCCGCGCCCTCGTGCACGAGAGGCGAGCCCTTTAACCACTGATTCATGAATCATGTAGTTGGTATCAGAACAAATCTTTGTAGAGTTTTTTGCTTCCTCTTCTTCTTCTTTATGCCTATCAGACATTTATAAGTGCTTATTATTATTTAAATCTATCATAAGTATTTAATAATATTGTGTTCGAAAAACAGTTTAAGATTTGTTTTTCAATGTTCAGCATTACTTCCATTAATGTTATATAAAATGGCTGAAGCCAGTATTATTTTTAATTAAGAACACTCATAAAAATAATTCTAAGGATTATACTGAGTACGGCACACATGGCGTCACTTGTAACAATTATGTCTGTATAATATAATATTTGAATACAGAATGGGAACTGAGAGAGGCGTGGTGAGTACTAGCAAGTGGTCGGAGTCGGTGTGGCTGGTGGCGCCTCTGGTGGCCAAACTACCAGCAGCGGTACAAGGACGCGTTCTCAAACAAGCTGGACAGGTAAAACACACTACAGTTCCTTTATAACAAGTATTAAGAAAATTGTATATTTAATTAAGAAAATTGTACATTTTTCATTCATAAATCCATGGTCATGTTATCATGTGCGACGATTTAAGCAACTTTCACACAAGTGACATGACACATTACTTTTTATTATAAAAAAATTTAAATACCATTGTATTATGATGCTATAAGGCACCAAAATCAGGAAAAGCTACTTAAGAAAGATAGATATGAATTAATACACTTGATTTAGTATATCTGCTACTGACGGCCTTAATAATTATTATAATAAAAGTATGTAAATATATTAATAAAAATATAATCTTTAAAAATCTTTCAGATCTTAGAAAGCGGCTGGGGCGCTGGATGTAGCGGCAGTTGTTCGAGTGGTGGGGGGAGCGGCGGCGGCTCGCACAGAGATTGCAAGAGTCATCAGAGCCCTAGCTACAAAGGGTAAATAATAATTATTATACAACATTAAGTCGCTTAAAAGTATAATTTAAACTATCCAAATATCTCATACAAATTTGCAAATTGCTATTAAAAAAACACATACACACACACAAATTGTCTTCTTATATATCAAAAATGTGATCAATAAGATATTCGAAAAAAAATCTCTTGGAATTTCATAGAATTTAAGTAATACTAATACAAAATATGTTACTACCAGGTCAGCGGGTGCGGGAGGAGGCGGTAAGAGGGGAGTGGGGGTATCCGCGGGCTGCTCGTGCGGCGCGCCCGCGGTCAGGCTCGCTAATGAACCGCTCCTGTCACTAGTACTAACTTGTCTAAGGAACCAGGACGATCAGAAGGTATGGATAAAATTATATGATTGTATTGATATCAAAATAATCCCATATATAGAATAATACGAACCTACAAGTTCTAAGATACAGTAAATTAAACGCATATCTTTTGTATATATCGTCAACGATCAAATCCATATATCTGTAATTCGACACTCAGTGATGAATATATAAGTATTTAAAATCTTTTTTTCACAGGAGAGTCTATTGAGTTCGATTCACGCTCAACTATCCCACTACCTGACACACGCACGTGACCACGACCGTAGCGCCTGCGGTCTGTCAGGCGACTGGCACGACGAGGCCGCTCCGGATGCTCTTCAGCTAAGATTTTCATTGGCTGGTGGAATGTTCGACGCCATACGACGCTCCTATCAACTAACGGCGGACTGGGCGCTGTTGCTGACTCAGCTCGTGGCGCACCAACTGATAGACGCCTATAATAATAGGTTAGAAAATAGTTATATAGTCAATTAGGACTTACGGTGGTTATTGGGGATGTTGATTAAAAATTAATAATAAAACGCTATTCACTTTTGATTTTTTGTCGTGTTTTTGGTTATTATATAATTTATATTTTTGTTTCTGTGATATTTGTTAACTTTATGTATGTTATTTTGCAAGTTAAAACTAAGTTCACGATAAGTCGTCGTAGCCAATACTTTATTCGTTCGGTAAGTGTATCCGGGTAACGTCATACATCCATCCTAAACGAATTAAACCACCGCACTTCCGTTCCAAAACACGGTACATGCATCATATAATGTCGCGCCATTACTAACACGGGTTCGAATCGTGCGTTAACTACGCAGCAAGTCAATACATTCCGGTTGCGGTTACAGCAAACATACATACACAATGACTTGCTGGGTAGTGCATCCATTATTGTATGTCTACAGTTAATTTATTGTAGTCTGTGTCACAGCAACTTGTTCACCACATTGATCGACATGCTTGCTACCTTGATACACTCGACGCTAGCCGAAGGTAGCGACGACAATAACAGGAAGCACTACCAGAATCTGATGAAGAAACTCAAGAAGGAGATAGGCGACCGACACGGACCCAGCATACAGGCCGTCAGACAGCTGCTGCCGCTGTCCAAGAATACTATCATTGAGGTATAGAATATAGATCCTTACAAACACACATTCATCTATATTGAGATCTAAGATTTTCGTGAGTTTTATTTAATTACACCACCAAAAAAACACCATTCAAAACACCCGACGTTTCTGCAACGGCTACTTTTCAGCAACCGTAATCACGGGCGGACGAGATGTGATGTGTTTCACAAATAAAGTTTCAAAAATAAAGTCGCGTAGTATAATCCGAAAAATATTAGTTTCATTCGTCTATATTTTCACTAAGGTGCATTTTTTTTCTCGCAATAAATAAAAAAAATATGCACCTACAATTGAGATTCGGAAAATAATAAAAAGATTAAGTTTATTAAATAAGATATATAATATAAATAATGTTATGGGGATTTTATGGCAGTTTTAATAAAAATATAATCCATAATAATCTGTTTAAATTTTAGCGTATGATAAACGTCATTAGCTTGTTCTTAATAAACATAAACCTTAACCTTATGAGTTTGGTAATAAATACAAACTGTTTTCATTACAGGTGATCGCATGCGAACCTTTAGGCTGTCTCATGGACCAGAAGGGCAACAAAATAACTGGCTTCGACAGCGATAAAAAACAAGTGAGAATTGGTTTCAAATTACTACTTATACATAAAACTAGCTTTCGACCGCGACTTAGTTCACCTGCTATGTTGTATTAAAGAGGGATAAATAATTTGTAGTTAAATCAAATAGATATGGTAACTATATAGCAGCGTCATCTATAGCATATGTCACGTGAATCCCAAAAAAATACAACTTTTACGCTGTCTTCTCTATGGAACATAGATTTTGTAATCTTACGATGGACTTAAAAATAAGCTATATAGATTTTAATTTTACATCATCCCATCATCATCAGATATACAAGTTTATCGATATCAGAACTGTTGATACATTTTACACACATACTTGAGTCATATATTTTTTGATTGACCTTTTATTAACATGTCAAAATATTTTTTGACAGTGTCAAAAGTCAATGACGTAAATAACACTGACACCTATTCTGATTTTATAAAATTATAACTGTCCAACAAATAGAAGCCTTGACGTAGGCAAAATATTCCACGATTCCAGTGTGAATGTAGCCATAGCATAAAAAACAAACATATACAGGGTGACTGGTGAATTACTATCAATATTTAAGGAGAACACTCGGTACATGATTCTTATTCGAATTATGTAAAAAAAATAGGTACTTAATTTTTGACCAAATTTCCGTATAAATAAATAAAGTGTGGACACGTTCCAACTGTTCCAAGTGTGGACGCGTGCAGCGGCGTGCTGATACAACACCACGCCGCCGCACGCGTGTGTGTGTGTATACGTAATCTGTAGGGTGTTCATATGATGCGTAATTAATTACATAACTTTTGGTTAACTTTACTTAAAAGTTTATTAATATTTATGTTATATTAATTTTTATTTTGTCATATATGATCGTCAAATATCACGTCCTCAAATATCGATAGTAATTCACCAGTCACCCTGTATAACATTCAAATTGGTCAAATATTCCACGATTCCAGTGGGAATGAAGCCGTAGCCTAAAAAAACTAACGATATTGTGTTCATTACATCCAGGGTCTTCGTCTAACGGACAAGCAGCGCGTATCTAGCTGGGAGCTGGTGGAGGGCGGGCGGAATCCCGCTCCCTTGTCGTGGGCGTGGTTCGCGGCCACCAAGATAGAAAGGAAGCCGCTCACATACGAGAACGCGCACAGGTAATTAGAGAGATAACACCATGCCGGGTTCATCGCGTTGCAGGGACAGGAGATTCAACAGTGCCAGAGATTTGCGACCTAGGTGTAGGTTTTATGGGGCACCTATCTAAAGCGCGTAAAACTCTCACCTCCACCGTCCAAGCTCCTCTCTGCCAAACCATATTTGATCCATATAACTTCGAGAGTAGTGAAAAACACCTTAAAAAAACGAGCAAACATATTAAACTTGTGTAAAAGTCTATCTCTGTTGCCTTGATCATTTCCGGGTATTTTTAATTTCTTAATTATAAAATCGATGTATTTAGAATAATTAAATTTTATATAATTTTTTCTTTCCTAGTTTCTTAAGACTAAAACAGGGTAATAAATTAAAACATATCATATAATTTTTTCAATTTATCTTGAAATATCAGAACTGCTATAATTTAAATTGTCTTATAAATTATCGAACAAAATGATGATTATTAAAAGTTATATTTTTTTCCAATACTCTGATTTTTTTTTATATAGACTCACTAATTTTGCTTTTTTTAATCTACCTTTAAGAACGTTGCCTGTAAAGGAATTTATGTTATTATACATATTTTTAACAATTCATCAGGTTATTAAAATACCACACACACAGTCTCGTTAAGCCTTTAAGTCATTACTTGGAACCATTGCCGTTGCCACCCGAAGACTTGGATAACAATGACAACAAACAGGTGAGAATGGTACCTTATGAAGAATAAAATAGGGTTGAGTATCTATTTAAATATCTTGTATTCGTCAGGATAACGGAAGCTTGGATTCAAGTCCAACTGGTTCAGGAAAAGGACGGAAGATGTCGTGCAAGATGAGTAACAAAATAAGTAAAAAGCCAAAACCAACGACTCCGGTACATTTTATCTCTATTACTATTGATTTTAAACGCTTCACATATATGCTTAAATTCATTATTAAATTTGGGTTTTTCCCTACCTTGCATAAAGAAGTCCTTACAAAGGGTATATGTTATAAGTGAATATTTAATGTTTCAGACGAACGGCGGCACGCCGACGGGCCCGGGCGTCCCTGGCGCGGCGGGCGCTCAACAACCGCAGTTTATACAACAACAGCAGTGGTTCCCGCCGCCCACTCAAGGATACTATAACCCGCCAGGTCACACATATATAACCCACTACCCTACAATTCTTTCACCAACATGGTACTATTATACTATGTCTTAAGCAGAGTTTTTTTATATCAGGGTATAATAAAGTCAGCCAAATAGTTGAAGTATTTTGCTCTGTAAAGATTGATGATATAAAACTAAAATATATATATTTTTTTTACAGTTTAATATAAAAAGCAATATTTTTGTCTTCTAATTAATCAAGTATTTATCCATTAAAATTTAAAGTTTATATACAGGGTGACTGGTGAATTACTATCGATATTTGAGGACGTGATATTTGACGATCATATATGACAAAATAAAAATAAATATAACATAAATATTAATAAACTTCTAAGTAAAGTTAACCAAAAGTTATGTAATTAATTACGCATCGTATGAACACCCTACAGATTAGGTATTAGGTACACACACACATACGCGCGCGGCGGCGTGTTGTTGTATCAGCACGCCGCCGCACGCGTCCACACTAGGAACACTTGGAACGTATCAACACTTTATTTATTTATACGGAAATTTGGTCAAAAATTAAGTACCTATTTTTTTTACATAATTCGAATGAGAATCATGTACCGAGTATGCTCCTTAAATATTGATAGTAATTCACCAGTTACCCTGTATATTTATGTACTGAAAGAAAAATCTAACATTATAAAAAATATGAGATGCACAAAACGGAACATGTCCTCTTGTCCACTTAGAAAACCTTGTACGGAACTCTTCTATATGTAAACTTAATTTTATAATATGTATATTAACATAATATTATGACTACAGCGGGCGTGAACCCTCGCGGAGTAGCTCCCCCCTCCAACACGCAGTCGAAACAGGCGCTCAGCAACATGCTGCGACAGAGGGTACCCTACCAGCAGATGACACAGATGCAGGTATACAGAAACAAATATATATAAAAACAATAAATACACATAATTTCTAACAAAGTACACCTCTTTGATAACTGGAATAACCTGTATTTTAACTTCCATTAATGAAAACCATAGTAAATGAAGCAGATATTTATTTATTTATACCTGGATACAGCATACACTGGGTATACCTGGATATACCTTTAAAAGTGGCACAAATTTGCCGCAGTTCTCAATTAACCAAGTTTCTCTGTAGTAAGATGAAACAATGAACTACGTGTATAATGAGTGTTGGTGACTGCTTATCTTTAGCAGCAGAGCCAAGGGTACGGAGGCGCCCCCCACCCCCGCGGACCCTTCCCCCGACAAGGCATGAGACAGATGCAGCCTGGACAGATGGCACAGATGCAACCCAAGTATGACAATGTTACTATGAATTTAAACCGACATAAATACTATAGTACACCTTAAATATAGATTAAGTTGTCTTTATTCTACCAAAAGTCGCCATTGTTTCATTATTATTATATTAGTGTTATTGAACATTTTTATGTCCCGCACAATTATAATTAATTGTAATGCTTATTTTCAGTCAAATGAACCCAATGGCTGGTATGGGCAGCATGGGGCCGATGAATCAAATGGGAAACGTCCAAATGGGCCCAGGACAAATGAGCGCCGCGCAAATGGGTGGTGGGCAGATGGGTGGGAACCAGATGAGCGGCGGACAAATGGGCAGCGGGCAAATGGGTGGAGGACAGATGGGAGGAATGAGCGGACAAATGTTCGGTGGGCAATATGGCGGAATGCAACAAGGATATGGCTATAGCCAACAAATGATGCCGGGCAGCCAGCAGCAAATGATGAATCAGGTTCGTTTATATTGATTAACAATATATTATAATTTCAATAAAGTAGATAGCTGGCAATTTATCCACCTCCGAAATCCACATATAATAAATATTTAATCTCGTATTCAAGATACGAATAGTTTCGTTTTTGAGCAATATTATTTGAAAAATCATTTGCTGTAGTTGTCAAATAACATGATTATTGTTAATGCAGAGTAGTCAAAGAGGTTCATAATATGTTAATTAACGTAACAATAGTACTGAATAAAACCTGTTTATATAAATAATAATAACTTGTGAATAAATTATGCATAGTATTTTATAAATTTTTTGTATAATCAGGGCATAAGTCAAGGAGGCCAAATGTCACAAATGAGCCAACAGGTCAACCCGATGGGACAGGGAGTTAATTCAATCGGACAATCTGTTGGTCAAATTAACCAAGGAGTAGGACAATCTCAACAAATACCGCAAGGTATGGGTCAAATGAGCCAGGGCATGGGACAGATGGGACAAGCGATGGGCCAAATTGGACAAATGGGACAAGGTGGTGGCATGGGGAATATGAACAGCCAAGCAGCACCGATGGGACCACAAGGAGGAAATTCCATGGGTGGCTTCCCAGGACAGCAATCATTCCAACAGGTGTGTATTTAAACTCGAAACGAGGTCATAATAACTGTCATAATATTATACAAATCTACGGAATATATATTTACATTTTTTTTTACAGAACATGATGGGCAGACAGACAAGTCAAGAAGCATATTTGGCTCAACAAAGACAGAACGCCAGGCCTCAGTATATGCAGGTAAGTCTATACTTCTTATTTTTTATTTATAAAACCTACTAATAAATGTAATAAACTTTTTTTTTTCTCAATATAGCAAGCGCCGAACGTAACGATGGGTGGTATGGGAGGTCCCGCCCCTCCATACCCACGTCCCATGGCGCCAGCGCAGAGCGCGCAGTACCCACAGATGCAGCAACGCATGCGGCACCAGATGCTCATGCAGCAAGGCCCGCTAGTGCAGCACTTACAGCAACGGCAACAATACCAACAACCCTACTAGACCTTAACTCTTCTATTTTCACTTATAATTATTTACAAATAGCTCTTATAATTTATACATCTATAAATAATTTGATATTTAATATTTATATTTTTTTAATAACATCACAATCAAAGTATACTTTACAAATATATTATACAATATATGAAGTTGTTATAGACAACCATGATTAGTAATCTTTTTTTATGACCAGACATGTAGTATAGAAATGAAACTGTAATGGTATAAGAGGCAATTTGATGTAAATTAAGATATACAAAGAGTACAATTTTGTAAGACGTATAGAAATTGTAAATAAAAATATAAAAATAAAATCTTTTGATATTTTAACTATCTCCAACCCGTATTTATAGTGTCCGAAATTCAAAGCACCTTTCAATTAATATGTAATAAGGAACTTTTTTGTCGAACGTGTTACCGTTAGAAAAAAAATACCTTCTTGCAGTTCCGCAGATAAATTTAGTAAAATAGAGTACTTATAAGTATTTAAAAGCGACTAGTTTTTTCTATAATTTTTGACATTTTCATTTGCCCCTGATTCCCACAAACATAAAGCAACAAGGTTTTGTATAACCACCTTGTAAACCCAAAAATTAACTTATGATTTTTAAATCACCTAACAATATAACAATGATTTTTGAATCTGATAAGTGATAAGTTAAATTGGCGTTGACATCTTTTCATTCACTTTCCTCGTATTTGCTGCGTAACCTAACAGCATAGACGGCTTCTCATTTCCGTTATGTCTTCTTCTGGCTTATATGGTTTTGTTATTTATTTGAAAAGCCCAAATGTGTCATGACAGGAAAATTACTATTTTTCTAACTTGAAAATATTAATTTTGCGTATTATACATAGTGGTTCATGGAAGCAGAAACTCCAATAGTTGCCGTCATGAATGTATTAACTCAACTATGAATTTAAATAATTTTAAATTAAAATTTTGTAAGAGACTATATAATTTAGATTTTCTTTAAATAACCAGCAATTTACAGAACTAGTTGCTTGCCCGGCTTAATGACAAAAAAAAAACGACTAGATACGTTATTTCGTTTGTTTTTCTGATCGAAACGAAAAATTTAAGTGAGACAGAAGTAACAAGCATTTTCATGGTTGGATTGTTCTCTCCATACCATTGGCTTATTAAATTTCAAAACTCGTTTTTTACTCGTTGCTCCGGCACTTAGAGCTTAGTTTATAGTGGAAAAATATATCGTTAAATTTAAAAAAAAAAAAGGAAAATGAAAAAATGTTTATTAACAAAAAAAACAACATTATACAAAGAAATGTCCGGTGGTGCCCACACTAGGTATTCCCAATACCGTCTTTACCATAAGGGCACACGGGGCCCGTGCCCAGGGCCTCTATTCTCAGGGGGGCCCCGAAGGACCTACAATTTCTCTCACACATTTATTCCCAAAACATATTTGTCGGACACATTACTTTTTTTCGCAAATTAGTAACTTTATAAGAAGGTATTTACGTGGCATATATATACTATGACCATGGACGTTGTAACGAAACTTTACGAGTCTCTGATCAGTTATGCCAATACCGCACGCGATAATTTTGATCAGTACGAAACGGCTGCTAAAGAAAAAAATCCATATGCTGACTACAAAGACACATTTGAAAGAAAAAGATTTCGCAGCACACGCATCACTTTTTTTGAAGGACCATCAAAGACGGCACAGTTGAGAGGCAAAGAAAAGTTTCGTGTAGATACTTTCATTCCCATAATTGACACATTAATTACTCATTTAAAAAAACGTTCTGCAGCATACCAAGAAATTGATAGTCGATTTGGTTTTCTTTGTGAGCTAACAATAATAGAATCTGATGAGTTGACCAAAAAATGCAAAGAATTTGCAAAATTTTATCATGAAGACATAAATGCAGATGAGTTCAAAACAGAATGTTTTCATTTAAGTCAATATTTAAAAAACATAGCAAAGCGATCGGCGGATTTAAATATCTCAACCTTACATAACTTAATAAAAGTAGATAAATTGGAAGAAACTTTTCCAAACGTAGAAATTGCTACAAGAATATTCCTTTGCTTGATGGTTACTAATTGCAGTGGAGAGCGGTCATTTTCGCAGCTTAAGAGAATAAAAAATGAATTGCGAACAACAATGTTACAAGAACGACTAAGTAATTTGTCAATTATGTGCATTGAAAGTGATATCCTTCAAAACATTGACTTTAATGATATAATAGAAGAAGATTTTGCTCAACAGAAATCCCGAAAGAAACCATTATCGTAATCAGAACCAAAAAACAGCAGCATTAATGACGTATTTATAACATCAATAAATGATTAAACTTATTTTTAAAATGTTAGTATAATTAGCGTTTTTTACTTTCCAAAAGGGCCTCTAATTCTGGTATGCCCGAGGGCCCCAGCTTAGTTTAAGACGGCGGTGGGTATTCCTGTGTCGCGGGTACTAATTGATAGATTTACACTACATGTTTATTGTTGTCGCTCGGCTTAAAATATAAATTACATAACTATTTAAGATACATTGCATAATTTAAGTGGAATTAACTTACAAGTGTTCTCATGTTGGTGAAAGGTACTATACTAAGTGCAAGAAAAGTTTTTCGGTGGTATTATAGGTCAATGAGGAGAGCCAAGAAATAAATTTTGTTTTGGCTTGTTTAAAGGAGCAACGTTTAATGTCACAAGCGTTAGCTACTTTATTATAAACTAGCTTTTGCCCGCGACTTCGTCCGCGTGGAATAGTGACTTCCGGCAGATTTTTGGCTCTTCCCACCTAGTTCCCGTTCTTGCGGGATTTTCGGAATGGTCGAGTTCCCGCAGAATTTTCAGGATAAAACCTATATTTTTTTTTCGAGTTTCAAACTATATCTGTACAATTTTTACAGTAAATTTAATTATTTTAAAGAACTTCTGCATATACTAAAAAAAGTGTTATTATTGTGAAACTAAATACTATCCTAAAACAAATAAAGCACCTACTATATAAAAAACAACTACAACATGAAACTGTGTTTAAAAAGTAATATTACGATGATAATTATATCGCATAAACAAATTAGCGCTGCATTCAACTGCCCGCAAGCACCGCCTCTCTCCCGCCGCGCCGGCCAGCGCAGAGAGCGAGTTGGTTTTGTTTCGGAGTTATTTATGGTTGTAATCTTTAGAGTTTTTTGTTGAAATTAAGTTATGTCAAAGACAATTTTATTCACAATAGACATTGCACACACATGCGTAGTTCAGCTACGCACAATCAACATCGCGACGCGATGCAGCGAAACGCTTAGTTAATTTTTAAGTTACCCAAATTTTTAAACTCGCTATATCTTTTGAATGGAGTATCCGATTAAAATAATTTAAACAGCAATATAAAGGTACTGAACTACTGTTAAATAAAAAGTAAGTTAATTAGGTAAGTATAAATACTATGGTATGAATATCGACATCTTATTTTCGTTGCCGACTTAAATAGTTTGTTAAACTATAAAAGTTTTTATATTGGCGTAACTATAATACTTAGATATACACTACCGCGGACTTTTATGTATAGTAGAGGATCCCGATATAAGCGACCTTCACCGAGATGTTTATTTGATGAAACCTATTTTATATTCAATTTAATATGTCAATAACTATATTACATATGGGTTGCCTCATAAATTTTAGTCCAGGATATGATTAATTAACAATTAAAAATAGATTTTTTTTCAAATATTTCACCGGTTTGTTTATTAGATAAATTCCACACCAATCGAAAGTACGGAGCCCATAGAATATGAAAACGTTAGGTTGCCTATTCTTTTCCAGTCACAACTGTCGGGTTGCCAGGGATAAACAGGTAGATCGATAATAGCATTTTGCACCGGTCTGATAATTTAATCAAATTTAAATGAAAATAAAGATTATTTAATTATGAACACGGTGAAATAGGGTTGCCTGCGAAAAATCGGTCCTAAATTAGGGTTGTCGAATTTTAAAAAGTAAAATATTGCCGCGAGTGAATATGTACGACTGAGAGGTCCCAAGCAACTGTTCCGTGCGTTAGAAGAGGACAGAGCATAACAGCTGCGTAAGGTCTTCCCATTTAAAGAATTTTCATTTTTTTTCATTTTTTTCGAATAAAAAATATTACTCTAAATTAGTATTACATATGTATTGTTATAACCTTCTTATTAACTATATATGTATATATATATACTTTAATGTCACATTAAATATATACACATAAATAATTAATTAAATTATGTAATATGAAAGAACTATTCTTCTATTTTTAATATAATAATAATACATTACTCCAAAATGATACACAGCTATTATGCTCTGTCCTCTTCTAACGCACGGAACAGTTGCTTGGGACCTCTCAGTCGTCCATATTCACTCGCGGCAATATTTTACTTTTTAAAATTCGACAACCCTAATTTAGGACCGATTTTTCGCAGGCAACCCTATTTCACCGTGTTCATAATTAAATAATCTTTATTTTCATTTAAATTTGATTAAATTATCAGACCGGTGCAAAATGCTATTATCGATGTACCTGTTTATCCCTGGCAACCCGACAGTTGTGACTGGAAAAGAATAGGCAACCTAACGTTTTCATATTCTATGGGCTCCGTACTTTCGATTGGTGTGGAATTTATCTAATAAACAAACCGGTGAAATATTTGAAAAAAAAACTATTTTTAATTGTTAATTAATCATATCCTGGACTAAAATTTATGAGGCAACCCATATGTAATATAGTTATTGACATATTAAATTGAATATAAAATATGTTTCATCAAATAAACATCTCGGTGAAGGTCGCCTTATATCGGGATCTTAGACCAGTAGATAATAATGTTGTCAACAAAATCGTAGTACATTATTTTGCTCCATCATCAATAGTTATTGCAGCGCACGCGATTTAAGGTATTTCAATAGTGATTTTTATCGCCCGTGGTTTATGTTATCGAAGTTTTCGCTAGGATCCCTAATTTTTTTTTAAATAAAATATAGCCTATGTTACTTTGGAAAAATGTACAATCATAATGGTGAAATAATTTTTAAATACGGTCAAGTAGTTTTTGAGCCTATTCGTAACAAACAAACAAACAAAAAATATTACCTCTTTATAATATTAGTTTAGATCAGGGGTTCCCACCCTTTTTTAGTTCCGGACCACTTTTATATAATTCTTGTTAGCAGAGACCACTATGTAAGTATAATAAAAATAAACTGTAATAATCAAAATGAAACTTTAATTAACAAATCAATAGGATATTACAAAAAAGGAAATAATAATATTTTTAGGATAAACTTCTGCAAATTTGTATTAATGTGATTTCTGAGCTTGCATTTTCTTCACGAGTTCAGCTATTCTAGGACTAATATTGTTACTCAAAGCTTACTTCACTTACTTTCAAACGATTCCTCGCTTTGTTTTTAATTACCAATAAAGCAGAAAATGCTTGTTCACATAAATAAATAAATAACTTGTTGAAAAAATCATAAAATAGCGCAAGGCCATTTCTCGAAGTTTAACATAAGAAATGGCTTTTTTACACCAAAACGACTCAAGACTCACCGCCCGCTAAATTTAAAATCATTCGCGGACCATATTTTGGCTTCTGCGGACCATTGGTGGTCCACGGACCACTGGTTGGGAACCATTGGTTTAGATAAAAGACTCAATGAAGGGACTGAAGCGTCCAGCAAAAGATGTCTTAATTTTGGGTAAGGGGAGCCTATAGTCCCGACGTTTGAGTAAAATTTTGAAGTATTTTGAAGATACAGTTGTGTGATGAACTTTAAGTGCGATTTTTAATATGTATAGTTGGCGTACAGTTAAAACTTCGCTTTCCTGATAAAGCTTGGTTGTTGAATAACCAAATGGTTTATTCAACATCGTTTTGAGCACTGATCTTTGGGCTCGTTCGAGATGAAATAAATGCGTTTTACAAGCGCTTCCCCAGGAACTAATGCAGTAGGCAATCAGTGATTAACAGAGAGCAAAATATACGGCCCGCGAAGTGCTTAATGATGCCGACCTGCGAAGTATTTTCATAATATTTATGACTTTGCGGACGGTACCAGAAAGAGATTTGATGTGATCTTTAAAGTTAAAATTTTGATTTATAAGATATCCATGACAACTATTTTGGTCAGTGAAACACAATTGCATTTGCCACAGGTGTGAAGTTTTAATTTTAAACAGATATAATTAGTTTTATATTTATTTAGCGTAAGGAGGTTTTGAGACAACCATGTAGATACGTGTCGTATACCTTCTTCAGCTTTTTCAAAGACCTCAGACCAAGTGGATCCTTTATAGATAATAACTGTGTCATCTGCATAACAGATTATTTCACCGTCTACGTTAGCGTGTATGTCATTCATGTACATGATAAAAAGCGTAGGTCGAAGAATGCTGCCTTCGGGAATACCAAAATTGACAGTTACCTGATCACTTTCGTAACAGCACTAGAGTAGTGCAGTGTTTCCTATCCGTAAGGTAACTTCTAAACCAATCTAGTACTACACCCCGTATACCGAATTGTGATTCGAGCTTTCCTAAAAGTAAGGGTATCGAGACGGTGTCAAAAGCCTTGGATAGATCCAAGAATACAGCAATACTAGGCTTGTTATCATCTACGTTAGATTCAACTGTAGATGTAAGCAAATTTACCGCGTCTCCTGTAGACTTTCCTATTCTAAAACCAAATTGCCTGGAGGAGATCAAGTTGTTAGCCTCAATGTAGTTGTTCAACCTTTTACTAACCATCTTCTCAAGTAGTTTTGAGAAACCGGACAGCAAAGAAATTGGACGGTAGTTTTGCGGGGAATCTTTTGTGCCAGTTTTATAAATTGGTTTGATACACGCCATCTTCCACTTTTCGGGAAAGATACCAGTCTCCAAACTTTTGATAAATATAATTGTAAGAGGCAGAATAATAACGTCTTTTATTTCTTTTAGAAGACCGTTACTTAGACCATCGATACCAGGAGCTTTATCATTTTGAAGTGAGGTAATTAAAGACTTCAGTTCATATTCGTTAATCGGTTTTATAAAGAAAGAGTTTAGCACAAGTTCTTTTGGATAAATTTTCGATGTCAACTTTTTTTCATCTGTTTGTAAATTATTTAAAATACCACTAGCTAGATTATGACCTACAGTTGAAAAATATAAATTGCACTTGCTTAAAGAATCTTTAGCGTCAATAAATTGATAACACTGTGACTTTATCTGGTATTTGGATTAATAAATTAGACAACTATAAATAAAAATTATATGAGTATTATTTATGTTCCTTCTAATATAAGACATTAAAAAAGAGAATTGTATACTAGAGTTTCAGGTAAATGGAAATGGAATTTTGTAATTTTTTGGCTGTAAGGATCGATGGTCATTGATTTTTTAACTTATATTATGAAAAAATTATGTTATGCCGCAATGTCACTTTTATAGGTTATGTTATTGTTTTTGAAATTGTAGGTTAATATTATGTTTATGTAAATACCATTGTAATGTATCATATTTTCCGAATAAATAAGTTACGTAGATATAAGAAATTAATATATTTAATAAGTGATGTCAAAGAAATACATAATATAGGTTTAAATGATATTCCTAAAGTTGAAGTAGCCGATATTCGAAAGTTATTAAGGCAAAAAGGATTTGCAGTTCAGGATGGATTTACTTCGATTACTACCAAATGTATAATATGTTCACAAGAAAAAATTGAGTCTAAGAAAAATGAATCCAAGCTCTACGTCAATAAAACAACAGGTAAATAAATTGCACCATATTTCTATCTGCGAAAACAATTACTTTGATTACACTTTTGTTAATGTAATCAATTAATATATCTAATTATCTTTAAATTCTCAGGTTACTTTTTATGTCCAAAATGCAATAATCACGGTCATTGGAGCCTTCTGGAGCGCCTCGTAAAAAAGTCAAAAATTGAAGGGTCTGTAAAAGATCACATAGAAACTACGCAACAGAAACTGGAGGCTTTTAATAAAGACTGGCAAACTATTTGCAATGAAACTACCTCATTAATAGATTTAAATGAAGCAGATACAATAAATTTATTCCGTTTATTTGAATTTCCTGTAAGTTTAATATTATGAAATACGAAAATCTATGGCATGGTATTGTTTGTTTAGTCTTAGATTAACCCAGACATGTGTCTTTCAACACTATGTTTGATTTAAGACATGTCTTTTTCAATTACTTGAGATAAAATAACATAACAGTTTTTTTTGGAGAATACCATTAAAAATATCTGTATATACTTAGTGTAGAGGTAATATTAATATAACTACTACTATATAAAACAGCGGATAAATCTTTAATCCCTCACATTTTGGTCTTCTACATTTTCAGCACCATCCAGATGCCACAAAAGTATTATCTGATGTAAGAGTGACTTCGGATCACACAATATTATATTTCCCATTAAAAAACTCACTTGAAAATATTGTCGGCTATCGGAAAATACAGGCTGGGAGGGAAGATGAGATTGAAAATGTAGGTTTACATATGGCTGGTCTATTTCATTGTAGAGCACCGAAACTAACTCGGACAGATCAGGCAATACTTGTACCGACTGTACAAGATGTTTTACATTTGTCTGCAAGTAAAGTACCAGGTGAGAATTGAAATTAATTTTAACTACATCTTTATTTTTTATATTTCAAGTTCATCAATTTTCAACTTATCTATATGAAATTTATATTAATAATAATATGTTTTAGGTACCCTAATCTGGCTCACTAACTGTAGCTTGCCGCCAGTATTACTGCCTTGTCTTGAACATTATCAAAAGCTATGTCTGTGGGGTGATTGGGAGAACATGAGATCGGTTGCTGAAAAGCTCGGAGAGGAAAGGTGTCGTTTTGTAAGGTGAGACTAAGTATTTACCGCTATTATTAGGCAATAGGTAATTACACATTATGAACTACTTACTACTAACTATAGGCCAGTGCAGATGCCTTTAAAAACAATGAAAAATGAATATAAATTATAGTAGAATGAAACCCGTTAGAAAAGGAGGGGAATATTATAAAAATTAAAGGAAAAATAATCTACGGGCGATCTGAGGTCGGGAAGGGTACGGGGATGGGTATTTAAGGGTAAAAAATGAGTTTTCTCGATTTCCGGCAAAAACTAAAAGTCCTACAGAAAAAAATTATATGGCAAAGTTGTAGGTAATAAAAAGATCTAAAACTTTTGTAGTAACATTTTTTTCACATAACCTCATTTTTTTTGTGAAAAATTCGAAAAACCAAGTTTTTGGTTTTTTATTTTTATCTCTTCCAAAAATCAATTTTTTGTCACGACATTTGGTGTAAACTTTCATTTTGATGTTTCAATTTGTTTGTTATGCTGCTAAAACTATTAAAAATAAATTAGAAAGAGCATTTTCAAAACGATGTCGAGTGTAATTTCATTAAAAGGGACATGAATATTTTAACGAAAATTGGTACTGCAAGTAAAAAACTTATATTTTTTTCTTCACCATCGGAAAATAGAGATTTCAACGAAGATAAAACACACATTTTTTTTAAAAAAAGCTGATATTTTGACGGGTGATTTTTCAATAGAAAATGAGGCTGATTTTTTAGTATCTATTTAAAATAAGCTGAAAAAATAAAATTTCTTATCAAATAAATTACAGTGCATTTGAAACATCAAAAGGAAAGTTTTCACCAAATTTCATGACAAAAAATTGTTTTTTGGAAGAGATAAAGATAAAAAACCAAAAACTTGGTTTTTCGAATTTTTCACTTAAAAATGAGGTTATGTGGAAAAAATGTTAATATAAAAGTTTTAGATCTTTTTATTACCTACAACTTTGCCATATAATTTTTTTCTGTAGGACGTTTAGTTTTTGCCGGAAATCGAGAAAACCCATTTTTTACCCTTAAATACCCATCCCCGTACCCTACCCAACCTCAGATCGCCCGTAAATTATTTTTCCTTTAATTTTTATAATATTCGCCTCCTTTTCTGATGGTATTAATTCTACTATAATTTAATTATGTTTTAAAAGCTATAGGCACTGGTCTACTAAATATAATTTGTGAAATCATTTGATATTTTCATTTATTTCAATTTGATATTCAATTTATTATTGTCAATAGACCAACAGATGGTTTAGTAACGGCAACTGAAGCAGCTAAAGCAAATTTATCTTTAAAGACATTAGTATCAGAAGCTAAGCCAGCGACACATAGATCCATCACCACCTTTGCTTCTCTTAGAGATGATGTGTATGCAGAGCTTACCAACATTGAAAAGGTAAAATATTATTCATATGTTAAAAGGTACATAATACATAAGTGCTTTTTAGTAAATAAAGAACCAATTGCAATCTTCTAAACATTAAGTATGATATAAAAAATATTCCTGTTTTTTTCTTCCTGAAAAATTATAATCAAATTTTAAATAATCATACCATTACATTAATTCAAGTCAGTCAATGGAGAACAAGAAGGCAAAGCTTACAAATTCTCTTAAAAATATCCTTACAAGTTTCTGAATTTTCTGAAATAATAAAGAAAATTAAACGGCAAAATTTTTGTTCTTCCATGGTCAAAAATAGAGGTAACCTTCCTTCCAAATAACTGCCAGCTATTTTTGTAAACCTGTGTAATGCTTTTGTTGCAGGTTCGTGGTGTTAAATGGCGTCGATTCCCCGCTTTAACTAAGTTGTTAGGTGGTCATCGTCGTGGGGAGTTGACCGTCTTAACTGGACCCACCGGCTGTGGAAAGACCACACTTTGTGCTGAAATGTCCCTCGATCTGGCATTACAGGGGGCAAGTTTTTGAAATTCTACGATATGCTTAATAAGGAATGTCATATGAGTTTGCTATATTCGGGATTATGTTGACTTCATATTCATACCACCAGCATGTTTTCAATTAGATTATCTGATTTATTACGTGTCATATTGGTAACAATATATCATGTAAATTGTAGACCATTACAGAATTACATTATAGAAGACTAACTATAAATGGTTGTCTTTCCAGGTGACAACCCTATGGGGTAGTTTCGAGATCCGCAACTCTCGTCTCGCCCGCACAATGCTCCAACAGTTCGCTGGACTACCTCTAGAACAGAACCTCCAGGACTTCCCGAAGTTTGCGGATGATTTCCAGAAACTTCCGATTTTCTATCTCGCGTTCCACGGACAACAGTCCATTAAAGTTGTGATGGAAGTAAGTACTAAATATCGAGATATTGATATTATTTTATTTTTAAAACCTTTAGTGATCATAGAAAGATGAATAATATTTTTGCATAGTTAATTTTTGATTATTATAAACAGTTATACAGGTTTTTTTTCATCCCTCAGAGTATAAATAGTCTCCATGTGTTTATCATTTAATTATATAGTATAATAGGATATATTATATGTAATCTGATGAATTGAATGCTGATAATTATTTAACATGATACTAACATTTAACTTTTAATATTCTTTATATATTCCTATTTAGTACTTAAGTTTCATGTAATTGTTGACAATTTGCCAATATTATTAATATAATTGATAAAATTTCAACATAAACAATTATACTTTCTATAAACTATTGTAACTCAACCCATATAAGTATTACTTAAGTTTGATTATAATATGATTGTCCCTCAAGGCGGTGGAGCACGCTCGTTATATGCACGACATATGTCACGTGGTGATCGACAACGTACAGTTCATGTTGGGGCTCGGAGACGAGGATCGTTACTTGAGACAAGACGCCGTCATCGCTGCCTTCAGAACTTTCGCCACTGCAAGGCACTGCCACGTCACACTGGTGATGCATCCGAGGAAGGTTAGTGCTGGCCTTGAAGCTGTAGTTACAATGGTTTTGATAGAAACCGATAAGTGGCTTTCGAGTGGCCCAACACTAGTCAATCTATATACGAACACACAGTGATAGGTGACTGATAATGGGTACAATTCAAATTTAAATACTGCGCTTGTTAACAAAAAGTATATTTGATAATATAATGTAAATCCCATTCAGTATTTGAATAATAAAAGTTTTAAAGATAAAAATAGCCCAAGCTTCGATTTGTCACCAAAAATAAATTTCACTCTCTAATGAAGAAAAATTAACACAACTGGCGGTAAATATGTATTCCAATCTGGCAACACTGCTCTGAAGTTGAAAATATTGTCATGTGAAAAATATTAATTATACAAATTAAGTTACATGTTATAATGATTGCAAAATAAAAAAATATGTATATTTAAATGTTAATTTAAAACGAATCCAGAAGGTTGTAGTAAGTAATCGATGATTGAAAGTAATTATTATGAAATTAATATTTATTATATGTTCAGGAAAGAGATTCAGAAGATCTATCAACGAGCTCAATATTTGGCAGTGCCAAAGCATCCCAGGAGGCTGATAATGTTTTAATAATACAGGTAAAAACTTTTATGGTTAAATGTATTTCACATTGTTTCTAAACAATAAAAACGCCTATAGAATTAATAGGATATAGGAATGCTAACCGTCCTTTTGTCCTAGGACATTTCCTAGTTTTCGTAATGCCCTGGGACGCGGACATCCTGAATTGTTTTTAAGCCAAGTCTTGGTTTTTTAAATTTTAAAATTCGCGCGGTTCTTCTCAAATTTTTACGCTACGAGTTTCCTATCGGCTCGCTAGTAATTGAATTGTGTACTAAATGCACCTTTAATGAACCTTTAGGGAAAAGGTTTCACTCACAAAGAAAGTGATTATTTTAATTACTTGAATTGCATTTCACCTGGCTTTACTAGATATTTTTGTAACTATTGCAACCCTACCCTATTTTCAAACTGAATTGTCCTGGTTTTGTCAGTTTCAAATCCTGGTTATTTAAATTTGAGGTTGGCATTCCTACGCTAGCTAGCTAGCTATAATAACTTACAAACACAATAAAAACTTACAAATCTAAATGCTATCTTTTTATGTTAATTTGTCTTCTGATAAAAGGAAATTCCCACCATCTAATAGAAATAGAGCAATTAAAAATTCATTAAATCGTCAGAAGACACATTAAAATTGTATGAAGTATTATTACCTCATTGAAAGTAACGTATGTTTTTATAGTGATTAAGTCAATAATTGTATATTCTAGACCTTAGCGCCTTTCAGTGCCCTTATCATGGGTTTAAATCGTCAAAATACATAAAGACAGTTTCTTATTTCTTATTTAGGTACATAAGTTCACACAAGCCCGTGATAATGGTCATGATTTATAAAGAATCTTTTAAAGTAATTGAAATAGTACTCCTCCACTTGCAATGAACGACGATTTTTATAAGAATCATGTAAAATACTTACAAATAAACATTAATATTTAGTCTAACATAAATATTGTGCTGACTCTTAGACTACGTTTATTCAATAGATAAAAATTATGTAGTTCAAATGAATTGTAACAATTATAATTTTAGGATAAAAGATTGACGGCGGTACGTGGGAAGAAATATCTGCAAGTGGCAAAAAATCGATACAGCGGTGACCTTGGGATCGTTCCACTCGACTTTGATAAGGACGCGCTCAGTTATCAAGCTAAGAAAAAGTCGAAGAAAGACGACACAGAAAAATTACTAGACCAGTGTATAGAGGAATTCACATTGGATAAAACAGAAATGAAATTGAGGAATAATGCAAATAAATCAAATAAAAACCAAAAAAACAAAGGCCAAGATAAGGACGCTGATAGCTTTTTAAGTGATATACTTAACTTGAACAGAACTAGGTGATAACATGTTAACAGTATTTTGTATTATTATATGTTTATGATGCATTTTAATATTTGTAAAATATTTGATAAAATTTCAATACAACATTTTGTAAAGATGGAAAAATAAATACTAGTAAAAGATAGAATAATTTATTTTTTTATAATACAATCTCTTAGCTCTATGTCAGCAGTAATGTGTGAATGAACTGCAATACAAGTGGGAGCAACACAATCACTATAACCGTCATACATTGAGATAACACCAGTTACTGAAACATTATACATACAATAATATAATATATACTACCCATAGTATATAAGATGTTAACTTACAACTAAATGAACTAACTACAATAATTAATCCTTATATTAAAAATATATTAATTTGTCCTATGTTCATAAAAAATATATATTTTCATAAATCACAATGATATCGAATGAATGACACAGATCACTTATTTATTATATTATTCATAAGTAAATTAATTGTAGCAGCACATTTGTATTTAGCATTACAATATGTCCTATGATGCCGTTTAAGTATACAAATAATCTAATTTTCTTAAAATCAATTGGAATATAAAGCAAATTCAATGTGAATAAATATAGTCACCAAAAGAGCATGATTAATGGCCACATGTGTTAACAAAACAAAGTTATATATATAACAAATGAGGTCAAAGAAAACAATGACACCAGTTATCAGTTTTAGTTTGCTGCATAATTATTATGTTGAAATTTATTTTATCAATTGATTATGTGTATCAAACATTAGTGCATCACTCGATCTGTCCTGTCTCCTCTTACATTTAGGACATGGAGTGTTCTCATTGAGACATTTAGAATGGAAAACACTAGAACATTCATCACATCTATATGTGGTGGCTGTCTCAAAGGGATATAATATTTTAGAATCTCGGCAAACTTCACATATGAAGCCCTTCTGACTGCACAGCCAGCAATCGAGGACATGTGATTTTGCGAAGCTCACAACTTTCTCTAGTTGCAGAGCTAAAGAACCATTGGGTATTTGAGCTAAATCAGATATAGTATATAAATGGACGTGATCATATAAGTACTCTCGCGGCCAAACCCTTTTCTGTAGTTCCTCAATAACAGGTTCCCGACATGTGAATATGTATGCTCTAAGAAAGTTTAATTGTATTCTTAGTTCTTGTAACTGCGCCATATCAGAGACACCACTATATATTTTAGGGTTTAATTTCTTCATATCTATCCATGGATGATGTTGAAATTCTAACAAAAATATAGCTGATTTCCTTGAGACAGGATACCTTTTGAAATCCCAATTGTGAATCACTCTTGCTGGGATGATAAAAACATTTGGATCCATACAGTTAGAGCAATAATACTCTCCAGTAAAACCACATACTTTTGCCTTTGACACTGTGCTTCCTAATAAATCCTGACAACTTTTACATTGATAATTTTGGAAATCTAAACCTTTTTCTCGAGATAATGTTCCAATTTGCTTGATCATTGCTTGTAACTCTTGAGGTGTAAAGGAACCTGTTGTAGAGTTGGAAACTACTTCAAAGTCTAATCCTTGCAATGTTAAATCTTCTGATACAGGTGTTTCAACTTTTAGTTCACAAATCTCAGAATCATCTGTTGTGAGTTTAAGTTCTTTGTGGATATCTTGCATAATGTCTCTTAAATTGGGAGTGTTGTTACATCCATCACTGTAAATATTTGAGTTGTCTACAAGTGAGGATAGACTTTTCAATTCAGGAGTCTTTATCATGCTACTGCCATGAGAAGAATTTGAGTTGACAGAAGTATTTAAATCATCATGACTATCATTAGACCATCCCTTGCCACAGAGTGAATTGCCAGTAACAATTATATCCGCAGGGGTGACAAATTCTCCAGAATCAATTGAAGACGAGTATACATTAGCTTGACCTGTTTCCTGGCTCGTTGTAGGTTCCATATCTAAAGGTTCTGATGCAGTTTCCAAATTTGAATCCTCTTCTTTTTGTCTATCCTTGTGCAAAGAGCTCTCATTTTCTTTAGTAACCTGATTTGGACTGCTTTCTTTAATTTGCTGTTTATTTATATTTTCCACCTCATTTTTGGTTTGGTCACTTGTCACATTATGAATGTCTTTCGCTAAAATGAATTCAAGTGCTTCATCCTCACTAAAGGCAAGCATTTTTCCTAATCCAGTAATGTTAGAATTGTGAGTTGGTGTGGTCGCTAGTTTTGGTTTAATTTCATCTGTTAAAGTGCTTGCCACATCTAAGCCAGCACTGATTGGTGCTACTCTCATTGTAGGTACCCATATGCCTGCCTGCATCAAAACTTGCTCGGGCCATTGATTGAGCAAACTAGAATTGATTGGCAAATTAAACTGGACACATGTTTCCAATCCTTCAATAAGCTTCTGAGCCATTTCAAGTATTTCTGAATCACAGACAAAGGCACTTCTGTTATAGAAGGGCTTCACCGCTGATATGTTTTTTAGTAAAGTTGACATGTAGGAAGATAATAAACAATCATTTAGAGCAATTCTGAGCCATGCTCTGCACTGGCCTATTTCTGTGTTAATTTGAGGCAAAGCAGATATCTGATCAATATTTTGTCTATGTGACAACACCAGAACAAGGGGCCAGAAACTTGACTGAGGCCTATAGTCTGGGTCACCAGATATAACATTTTTAGCTTTTCTTAGGAAAGTGTCTTTCAAACCATGAAGAAATACAGCTTCTAAGGCCATACACAAAGTATTAGTTGAATCAGTGGAACCAAGTACACTATGAAAATTTTCTTCAAACTGACTGTTATATTGGATATCCTTTACACACTCCGAC
This sequence comes from Danaus chrysippus, assembly GCA_916720795.1. Lineage (NCBI taxonomy): Eukaryota > Metazoa > Arthropoda > Insecta > Lepidoptera > Nymphalidae > Danaus > Danaus chrysippus. The sequence continues at coordinate 10,616,193 of CAKASE010000074.1, read as the reverse complement.
AAATTGTTAATAAGTGATTCTTTAAGAATTGTATCGCGACTCCGAATAGTAAAGCTTGATGTAACATTCTTAAGAAACGACATGTTGTTTCACGAATAATCTTAATCGTAGTCACAAAAAGAGAATTACTATCATCATATGAGTTGAATATATTAATTATTATGAATAGATAAATTTCAAGTTGAATATTTTGCAAAACGCCTCAAAGTAAATAATCACATAGATGATAAACACAATTACTATGCTCATTCAATATTAAACAATAATAAGCACTGATTGTCAGTGTCAAAATTGTTGCGAACAGATGTTGTTTGTTTTTATCTTGACCTAATGATTTATGTAGTAACCATTTTTTTTATACACAACTTTCTGTTGCCATAAAAAGAAATTTAATTGGGAGCCAGACTATTGAAATGGCTTACATCTTATGTACAATACTAAATATGATATTATTAGTAATGATCGTTCTTGTGATATAAGTATCGATATATTGTATAGCTTTACTAAATATTCCACTGTTTTGACAGTTGACACTGCTGATACAATTACATGATAAGACTCAAAGACTGTGGTGCCGATCTAAAATTCTAATACAATTAGATAGAATATATGTAAATTAATCTTTTCAATAATTAATAATTTGTGCCTTAATATTTTATATAGACTCCTTTTTGTACAGAAGGCATGCTCAATATATTGTTATTAATTCTTATTTATGCTCCAAGTTCATGGTTCATCCTTGCGAGAGAGTATTACGATATAAAAAAATCTGGACAAGGTATTTATTGCAGCGAAGTGTTATATATTTTAGCAAAAAAACAAGCTCAATTACTTGTTGCTTTTCAGAATTACTTTTGTGTCGCAAATGCGGTGCTGATGTGGCCGACTCGTACTATTTATTTAGCAAACATAGTCCAGGAGTGAAAAAATCAGATATACAAAACTTATTTGGGCAACAAAATGTGACTGTCCAAACATTAATGAACCCATTTGGAATTAAATTTGACATTGTAACTGCAAAAAAAGCTAGATGTTTGAATGTGGGCCCTGTAAGTATAAAATTTTTCTTTTTATAATGCTTATTTATGAGACAAATGAAGCAAGTATGTTTATAAAAATAACCACACTCATTAACCTCATCAATAACAATATCTCAGTTTAATTCTTTTCAAATCATTGTCAATATGATAATAAATAAATTGTCAATAAATGGAACGGCAAAATCTTGAAAGTTGATATCAAGAGTTGACTTTACTAACTCATATTAAACTTGCAACCTATAATAAAATAAAAATTATTGTCAATACTTAGGCAGAAGTGAAGAATATTATTGTATTATTTTAACAAATAAGACTTTTGCAGAGCCAAGGGGCAGATTCTTGGTTTCCTGGCTACACTTGGAAAATATGCACATGTCCACATTGCGGGCAACATTTAGGTTGGACATTTGAAAAAGCTGATAAAACTACTATTAACAAGGAAAAAGACAATGTGACTTTGTTTCATGGACTTATATTAAACAATATTCTTGGAGAAAACTGTAAGTCAAATCGACAATATAGTTTTTATTTATAAAAAGCTGGGTCCAAAGAACTTTTTATTAATTTTCCTCATTACTGGTTTGTGGTATTATTATACTATTTATACAGTGTACCTAGTATTTAAAAAAATTGTTTACCATAATGTAAGCAGTTTTTAAAATGTAAATATTTACAGTTAGTGAATGTTACAGGTAGAGGTATTTGCATATTGTTTAATGGCATTCTTGAAAATTGTTCAAATTTTTGATGCACTGAGGTTAAATATTTTTCTTGCAGTGTAACTACTAATGAAAATTTAGAAATATATATATTTTATAAGTATTGTTCAAAATATACTGACATAGTTATTTCTTTTTTAGTTACAGATTCACTTATAATGATGCCAAAGATGTATAAAATGTGATTGAAAATGGTTGTTTTTGAAGATACATGGACAGAAAGAATTCACTGTGAAGATTGTTTATGACTGAATATTAAAACCCTTATATTTATAGATTTGTTTTTAATGTCGTTTTAAGAAATAACAATATCCTTAGTAATAAAATTATTCTTACATCTAAGTTCTAAAGTCACAATTGAAAACAGGATAATTGGAAAGCTCTTTTACACATTAATTGTTTTTGTTATCAAGACAAACCAATACAATATACATAGCTAATAAAAAAACTTGTTTAGTATAAATGAAATGCAAGACTTTATGAATACTGATTAGAAAAAAACACAAAAATAAATTTATTTTCTTAATTTTAATTGTACTATATGTACAAATTTTTTATATTTATATACCCAGTGGATCTATGAACTTCCAAATCTTTGATGTAATGTTTGCTGTGTAGCTGCCGGGGTCGGTGTGAAGTTTACACCACTTGGTACCTCGGTATTATTACCTGATCCATATGTTTTACCCTGAATAGCTGCAATTTCTTTCTGTAATGCGGGGTTCAGAACTTGTTTATTCACAAAATTTCTTCCGACACCCCGGTTCCCTCCTCTACCGCGGCCCCTGCCTCTTGATCTCTTACTGGAGTTAGAATGATTTGATCTGTTTGATTGGTTTGACCTGATTGATCTATTGGACCTGTTTGAACCTACAGATTTAACACTGCCTGGCCCTCTTCTTGTATTATAACCACCAAATTCATTATTAAGTTCTGCTAACATTTGTTTGTTCAAATATCCTGCATTTCCAGCACTGTTACGACGTCTTCTACGGAAATCATTTGCAATGCTAACAGTTAACTGGGAAGCAGAATTCAATGAGTTATTCCTAGATCTTGTAAATGTTTGCGTCCTAATGACATTATTTTGCATAATATTTTGTCTTTGTTCTTTTAGAATTTGATCAGATCTTAATCCAACAGAGCTATATCTATTCCGAGTAGTGAGACCTCTGCCTCTCTTAGAAATCCCTCTTTTAGCAACAGCTAAAGGTTTATAATTGTTGGTTGGGCCACTAGCTCTTCTGGTATTAATGCCAAGTCTACTGTGGACTCCACCTCTAGCTTGTTGAAAAGAATTTGATCGTCTCAGTCTCAACTGGATTCCACCTTAAAAAAAAATACAATTTAAAATCCAAAGACTTCTAGCCGAAAATATAAAAAAGAAAAACACTACCTCGTTTTCCTCTATTTGAATGGACTAATGGTGGCATAGTAGTTACTGGATTTTCTAAGCCAGCTCGGGATTTTGGTGTCATACTTCTAACTTGAGATCTGGATCTAGAAGCTGATCGTGTTCTGGGATTGGAGAAACGTCGTTGTCGTGATCGAGATCGTGCCCGTGACTGTGAGCGATCCCGCGTTTGGGAATTGTCTTGTACACGAGATCTTGAACGAGACCGCCCCTGTCTGGTGTTTGAGGCTCCTCGTGACGCAGAGCGACCCCGGGCTGCACCACGGCCGCGACCTCCACGACCTCTTCGCCCACCACGACCGCCTCCGCGGCCTCTTATATTCCCACCGCCTCTACCGCGAGTTCGACTGGCTCTGCTTTGTTTTATTATTTCATCTAAAAAGTATTTCACATTAAATAAATATTAATAGTTATTTTATCTATCATTAATGCCATATAATAATAGTAAAATTAAGATAACTCAAAACTTCTGTTTATAACTCACCAAGCGACATATTTACTGTATCAGTCATTTTGAATTATTTTCGAATAGCACCAAAACTTCTTAGAAAGCAGTTTGCCTGTGTTAGCTTGGTTTTCTTTAAATTTTATCCTGAGCACTTAGTTTTTCAATATATTAATTATAACTTTTTACTCATATTATTAGGACTATTCACTTTCCGCCTAAAATAGACATTAAACATTGTCCATGCATTGGCAAAAGCACAGACTATGTAATTGTATGGAAAGTGTCGACAGCTTATAAAAATATCTATGTGTTAATTAAAGTATCATAATATATAATCAATTAAGTAACAAGCAATTAAGGTGCAATTATAATTATTTTTTAACCATTAACTTTCAGTTTTGACTGAAAAAATATATATTTAATGTATTTTTTTTCGATTTTCTCCCTATATTACAAAATATCGTAATGTTTTGTTTCTGTATCTAAAATAGATGGAATTGAAATGTTCTACTTATGATTAAAACGACATATATATGTAATTGTAGTACACTCTTATAGGTTAGTATTTAATTAATAATATTATTTGAAAGATGTCTACTGTGTCTTCAAATTTTTTTAAATATGGCTTATTGAGATCTGTTACCCCTATATGATACATTTCAAATGTTCTATATATTCCCTTATTATATAATTATACTATTATAATACGACGACTATTCGTCGCAAACTATAAAGATCAATCCAACTATTCAAATAGAGGAGTGCAATAAGTTTGACATAGATGACTGTATGTCCGTCTGTGGCGTTTTAACTTTCAAATGAATCTTTTAATTTCGATGCAATCTTTCCGACCAAGATTCAATGTCTTTGCGGTGTTTTATCTTTGTTTTTTTGCATATGATTATTACATTTTTTCACGCTTTCCGATATAATCGTGAAATAACCATTAAGAAGGTTGAGGTTTTTTAAAACTTAAAACACTTTTGTGATACAATTATCTGTCTCACACAAGGACTTCTCGCAATACATTGATTGCGAGAATAAAAAGACATTTGAAAATTTAAACTTATATATGTAATTTTTTAACAAAGTGAAATAGGTGAAATAAATAACATAATAATATATTTTAAAGAAATATTCATTTGTACATTACATATTTTTCTTAAAATAATCATTTCCATTCTCATATTACACTTCTGACAGTCATCCTCTTAAAATTTAATTTAAACAAGAATCAGACGTTCCGTTAGTGCGTGTGTTGTAAAAGTATTATACAGAAAAAACAAAACATAAATTTAAAATATCAGTTGAGTTGTAAAGTGAATCACAGTTTTGTGGTATTCCTAAAGGCCGTATATAGTAGGCAAGTCAGAACGCTAAGGCCATTATTTATCATAACATTTAGAATATATATATTATACAATCAACAACAGTTTTAGAAACGCGACAGCGGGAGACTGCTGTAACGAAAAAATCCAAATAACTTGTACACCATCCCATTAACAATATCAATTTTAAGTACATTATCGTAATGGTGCAGAACTTTGAAAGTGTATTAGTTTATAAATCAGATGTTATTAGTTTTTTTTCTTTAACTCGAAAATACGTTCTCTATACAATATAAATGTAATAATAAAATGTCTAATCTTACAGTAAGAGAGAACATTATATCACATATACACAATGATATCTTTACTACCTTCTGAGCATGTTGGAGCTTATTACTGTTACATATATCTGTATCCAGATATTAATATAATTTAAATCGTCCGGCTGTCGTCTCGACGTAGCTATATTGCAAGTCTCGTACAATTTACAACGAATCAATATACAAATACATACACAGAGTAAACTATTTTATTTAAATAGATTCAATCTTGGACATCGATACCAATCACAGAAAGATAAAATTAATTTCATCCTATCATAATTATAATATTTAGCTCTGCAATATTAACGTGCTAGAGGAATGAGAGTCGAACGGCCGCGGGCTGGATCGCGTCACACTTGGCACCTTTTGAGTATTAACACTATCATATAATAAAACGTCTCGGTACACTCGTTCAAAAAATACACGAATACATCTACACGCTATAGGAGGCACATACTTCAGGTCGACGAAAAGAAGTTCCAAAAATATAGTAATAAATACAACCACAGTTCAAATAATTTACAATCGCACCATATTCGCACCGGGAAATCACACGAAGACTGGTCGCTAGAGGCGGATGTCGCTGGTGGCGGTCAGGAGCGGTCCGCCGACGCGGCGCCACGAATCGTCTTCAGATTCCGTGGGCGCGCTCACGTCACTCACGCCGCCCACACCGCCCACGCCGGCGGCGGGTTCCTCTCCGCTGCGGACGAACGCGTGGCACTGCACCTCGTCCGTCGCTCCGTAACGATGCAGCGTCAGAAACTTGAGGTTGGCCACTATGGAGGAATTGATGGGCCTGGTGGGGATGGTGACGGTGGTGGCGGACCGCTCGATGCGGCGCGGCCGAGGGTCCGGCGCCAGCTCCAGCGACTGTCCGCGCCCGTACAGCCGCGACTGGCCGAACCGCGGCGTCAAGCGACCGATCAGATTGTCCTCCTTCCGCGGCTTACTCGCCTCCTCCGACGGTTTCGGCTTCTTCTTCAGAAAAAACGGCGTCAATCGTTCGGTGAGCGGCCTGGAGGAATGTGTGCCCGCGTCCTGGACGTTCGACGTGGAGTTGGAAGTCTTCAGCGGCTTCATGGAGCTCGGCTGTGTTTTGATAGGGTTCGATTTCCTCTGCAGACTGATCCTCGAGAACATGCCGTAGTCCTCCTTGTCCTTGCCCGCTGGCGCCTCCTCGGTCCTATCGTTCTGGTAGTCATCGTCGGCGGGCGGCTCGTCCTCGCACACCTTCAATACACAGTAAGTGTCCCGCTGCAGCTCGTCGAGCAGGCTGTCGTCGTTGGAGAGCGTGTCTATCTTGCTGGGTGGCCGCCCGTCCTCTCCGTCCGAGAGATTCCTTTCCTCCGCGGGCGAGGCTCGCGGCAGGCTGGCCGTGGAGCCGCTCGCCGGTTTCTGCCGGAAGGTGACGTGTTCGTCCGACTTCGTGACATCTATGTCAGTGGGTTTGGGCTGCAAACGCACTCGAGATATCGTCTGTCCACGCGGCGGGACGGCCGGCGGCGCGTCGTCGTCCGACGTGTGGGAGTGGCTCATGAAGTTGGCCATCAGTTCGTATTCCTTGCAGCGGTTCGATACATCGTGGTCGGGTCTCCTGGGCGGCGTGGGCTCGGGCTTCGGCCTCCGCGCGGGGGGCTTCAGCTCGACGTCGACGTACTCAGAGAGAGGGGCGGGGGGACAGGCGAGGGGCGCGCGGAAGGGGGACAGTCGCGCGGGCTTGGGCGGTCGTGTGGGCCTGTCGTTGGAGGCGTCGCTATCTTCAGAAGGCTCGTGTTTGATACACGACATAGTGAGGTACCCGCTGCCGGTAGATTTATTCGACTTGCCCGAAGATCGTTCGTCGCCGTGCCGAGCCAGTTTTAAGGACTCAGTACTGGAGCAGATGTCGTGTGATGATTGTAGCGGGAGCGTCTTTCCATCGAGGTCGATGGTAGGGGACGAGTCGCCTCTCCACGTTCGGAAGAAAAATGATCCACTGTCCACGCTCCCAGCCGCTCCGGCGAGGTGAAGATAATTGTCATCTCCGATTGGAGCTTGTCTATAATAGATAGAAAATTATCAAAATTTATTAGTTACATACAAAGGTTGACAAACAAGAACTTTTAAGAATGTATAATGTAAAACTTTTAAGATTGAATTGGATTTTTGGATAGCACCTATTGGATACCCGTAAGCAGTTTTACCTTTATATTACTTTTACACTATAAGTTTTACATTTATGCTACCGTCTTCTAGTTATTAATATGTATGTTTAAGTAATGTAAGTAAAAGTAATTAAACTATGTAATCCTATTTTGGTTTTAATTTTATGTTATATAATAGTTAATATAGAAACTTATGTATAAAAACTGTTGGATTACCAAATAAATAAATAAATAAAAAAAGATAATACGGAGTACGGATTTTAATTTTTAAATCAATTTATTTCAAAAGGCATCCATTAAATAATAAAAAAATCTAATCAAGTACTTTATATCTTCATATAATAAAGGAGTACATCTAACTCACTTGCTCCCATACTTGGTCTCCCTGGCCAATGATCGTCTATATATACAGTGTCGGTGTTCAAGGTCAAACATTATCTTCTCCAGCTCCCGTAACGTCGCCGCCTCTGCCTCCCGCTCCTCGGGACTCGTGTCGTCTGAAATATGTTAAAAAATAAACCTCTGTTCACCAATATTGCAGATAGACTATTTTCCATGTTGAGTTAGCCTGTAAGTGATGATACGCAACTGTGAAATTAAGTTCCATGATGTTATAATGTAGTTATAAGTTTTTGTGTATCACGTTGGCTTCCTATTAAATAAAATAAATAAAAATAGACCACGGGTCAATTCTTACACAAAACTTATTCAGTATCAGGTGCATACATCACAGATAGACCAATTTAAAATGGAATATGAACTTATATAGAAGGAATTAAAACTCATTTTGATGGGCACAGTCGATAATTTGTTAATGAAAGGTCCTATGTTGTTTGTACCTGGTGGTCGATGTAGTCGCTCTTCCAGCCGCTGCACGTGAGCCACAAGCAGAGCGTGCAGCCGCTGTAGATCTCTCGCCGGGTCTAACCTCAGCGCTAGAGCAGCGCTGCCGCTGCCACAACCCTCAGCGTCCGCTTCGGTACGACCACAACTGAAAATAGGATTTAAATAACTACATCATTCATAATTGGGTAAATAGGGGAAGGATGATAGTGAGCATGCAGTACTTGTTACATATTACAATACAAATTTAGTTTGTTTCGTCAAGTTTTTTCTAAGTAATATGTATACAGGGTGACTGGTGAATTAATATCGATACTTGAGGACGTGATATTTGACGATCATATATGACAAAATAAACATTAATATAACATAAATATTAATAAACTTCTAAGTATAGTTAACCAAAAGTTGTGTAATTAATTACGCATCGTGTAAACACGCTACAGATTGGGTATACCCACACACACACATACGCGTGCGACGGCGTGGTGTTGTATCAGCACGCCGCCGCACGTGTCCACACTTGGAACACTTGGAACGTGTCAACACTTTATTTATTTATACGGAAATTTTGTCAAAAATTAAATACCTATTTTTTTTACATAATTCGAATGAGAATCCTGTACCGAGTATTATTCTTAAATATTGATAGTAATTCACCAGTCACCCTGTATATAAGTGTTTATATTTCAGTACTTTAATTTTATACCAAAATGCTTCTGTAAGACTAGTAGCGCCATCTTTGTATTATTCATGTAATGTTTTAGATGTCAATAAAATGTCGGTTGTTAAATAAAAAGACCGTGTTTTAGTAATTTGTCATATATAACTATATATGTATATCTACTCACCACGTCCACCGGTTGTCTCCGTAGTACCCTCGATGGTGTGTGGTGGGTGAGTGTCGACACAGCGCCGATAGTAGCCTGAGCCACTCAGCACGCTCCACACAGTTACTCGCCTGCACGAACAACACACGCTCGCGGTGCACTGTACACACGGACATACATATATACTTTATTTATATGTAAATACATTTTAGACAAATTTTATTATGTATATTACTGTAATGAAACAAAATTTATGTGCAGTACTTTTTTGTTTATCATAAAGAAAGTCATCTTTATATCTTTACACATACAATGACAGTTATTTTGTTAGTTATATAACAAAAAAAAGAATAATAAGAATCCCATGATAAAAATCACTTCTGATATATTATATAGAAGTTTTGGATCTAGTTAGAAGTATAAGTGGACTGTTATTTGAATATATAATAAAGGTATATAACTAATGTATATAATGTACCTATCTGGAAGATGTTATTAGCGTCCAGCGGCGCCCCGGCCGGCGGGCAGTCCACGGGCGACACGCTCAGTACACCGGACAGAGCCAGGCGGTGGGCACCGGAACGAGCGCCGCAACGGGACCACGATAGTTCACCGCTGGAAGTAAATAACATATATATTTAATACTATACGTATGTAATTTAATTAAACTATATACTAGAATTTTTCTCGCATAAATTACCAGTCACATTGTTAAACATTAAAGCAAAATTTAGCCATCATAGTTGCAAATAAGCACTGCTTACGCCACCCATATAACAAAACCCACATAGTTTAATTCTTACATACTTTTAAATAAAAAATTACTACTATTAATGTTTTAGACTAGGAAATTATTATGAAAATTGTTTTTTTTTTCAAACATATTCTGTTTACCCTACCCTATACCTCAGTTTTGTCCTGAGTCATAGATATATAAATATATGTAAAAAAATGATAGTAAATGGTTCTGCATGACTGTATATAACCATTTTTTATTATTATTGTGTAATAGCTAGTAAAAGTAGGCAGACCCTGGCTAAAGCTGAGAAATTGCAGGGAAGAAGAAGAAGCTAGTAATATTTAGTGATATAATAATACCTGGTTAGCCTGAAGTGCCTCCGTTTACAGTGCGGGTGTGCGGAGCGCGCCCACCGTCTCCGCGGGGAACCCGCCCCCGCCCGCACGCCCTCCGACCGCTTGATCATCGTACTGTAACATGAACACCCTCTATATAAACTACTGATACTGATACACCCTATATATACCTTCGTGCTTATCTCGAGTAATGAATTTTATTGTATTTATTTATATACATATATTTATCATCAATTTATTAGTCATAATGATAATTTTTGTATAAAATAGAACCACCTGTATATATGATGCGAATTTTAGAATAATTTTGTTACCACTGTTAGTTAGCACTGGTGTTCCAACGGATAGGAATCGATTCGCTGTACAATGAAACATTCTTAATTAAATTTTAAACACAGTCTAGCGTATGTTGCCAACCGTTGCATTGGTTTGTAGACGAAAAGTTCATTGACATTATAAATAACGATATCGACATTTGATTCGGTTAAATTCAAACAACATCGTCACGACGTTATTACACAAATCAAACAGATAATATTTTATTTGTAAAGCAATAAAACGGTAGCAATTAAAGATAAACAAACGAATAAAACACGAAACATGACACGAGAACAAAACAAACAGAGAATAAATCATAATAACAACATAATGGTACAGTAAAATCAAACATACATACCCATAACTTTTCCAAATGATGCACAAACGAAAAATAAATACCGATTATAGGACATTGTATAGACCAAAGAAAATTATACAGATGAGAGTAACATGAGAGATACATAGATGTACAGAGATTTAATATTACTAACCCCTCTTTGAGTAGAACTGGCGTCTCCTGGACGTTATTGTTCTGTGTGTCAGAGCTCGTTGAGATTATCTCGAGGAACTGCTTTATAGCCTGTACCTGTAGACAAAAATATAAATTATGTATAAGTATAAATATAAATTATGTATAAGAGATAATGACAATATACAGGGTGACTGGTGAATTACTATCAATATTTAAGGAGCATACTCGGTACATGATTCTCATTCGAATTATGTAAAAAAAATAGGTACTTAATTTTTGACAAAATTTCCGTATAAATAAATAAAGTGTGTACACGTTCCAAGTGTGAACGCGTGCGGCGGCGTGCTGATACAACAACACGTCGCCGCGCGCGAGTGTGTGTGTGTGTAGTATACCTAATCTGTAGGGTGTTCACACGATGCGTAATTAATTACATAACTTTTGGTTAACTTTACTTAGAAGTTTATTAATATTTATGTTATATTAATTTTTATTTTGTCATATATGATCGTCAACTACCACGTCCTCAAATATCGATAGTAATTCACCAGTCACCCTGTATATCACACATATACCCTAAATTTTATCGCGTCCGATGACGTAATATCTTTTTAACTATACATCTTAAAGTCAAGGGTTCAAACATTGAGTCATATTATTATTTTGCCTGTCGAGTGACGTCACATTATAAAATTAAAATTTTAATATGTACTTAGTTTAAGAATTTAAAATGTGTAGTCTCGTAAATTGGGGCACCAAGGGACAGAGTAGGCGGGATAAGGATTTTTCATAAAAAGTCAGTAATTTCTGACGCTTGTCCTCCCCTCCCCTAAATAACGTATGACGTGTTTATGTAAGATCTATAAATGTATATATGTATGTATAATTCGTTAGTATATATGTATCACTCACATGTCTTGTAGTACAGAAGCTGCGGTACAGTTCCGCCATGTACTCCTCCTTACACACCTGCTGGGCCGAGCGACTGCTCACCAGGTTCCCGAGGGACTGGATCGTCTTGGAGATCAGGGTTAGCGTGCGGTTTGTTTGGGGATCCTGGAGGAATTGAAAATTATGACGTCATTAGACTACTTGTATACCATTTGGCTTTACCAATGAAAGAACTATAACATCGTTTTCTTCTTTTTTCTTTGCAATACCAAAGAGACTGATAGAATTTATCCCATGATTTGTTTAATATACAAACTCACAATTTGTTCAGTGGTGAGATCGAACAGCTTGGGTCCAAGTATAGCTGGGGCGAAGAACCTCAGGAATATGAACCCGGAGACGACCGAGTAGCGGACCTCCGCGTTGGCCGGGAAGTGACGCGCGGCGCACTGTCTGAGAGCGTCGAACAGACGACACATGCCCGCGGGGCATTGCGCGTACGACTCCGTGATAGCCGAGAACACCTGAAAATAATATAATCATTAATACTATCACACTCATATACAGCTATAACTAGGAAAACTTTCATAATTGTCATATTTCCTTTATATAGAATTTTTATTTTTAAAATGTTTCCATACATACATAATACACATAGAATAATAAATTTAAATTTTCGTAAACATGGAGTGAGACTGTGAGAAAAGTTTATTAGGTTTTTATTACAATGCATGCTGAGTTATCCTATAATTGTAGTGTACTTCGTAGCTACATATTCTATATTGTAAAACTTTTAATGTTTAAAAAAAAATTAGATCATTGCACATTATGTTGGCTTTCTATGGAATAAATAAAATAAAAAGTTTGAGTCCAACTTTGGCACGACAATGCTTTTCAGTTATGTATAATTATCAGAATGTTATTCCGTCATTTAATAATTGTCATTAAAGGCTGTATATGTTATCCTTTCAGTTTATTATTATAAAAAAAGGTTTTATACGTTACCCTTTCAGTTTAGTATTATCAGAAAAGCTTGTATATATTACCCGTTCTACGTAATCCTTGAGGTTTGCGAGGTTGGTGGCTACAGCGGCGGCGGGCTTGACCCTGGCGGGGTCTATTTCGCAAGGTTTCTTCTCAGCGAGCACAGCGGCCAGCGTGGGTCGCAGCACGCCGCGCAGGTAGGACGCGCCCGTGAGACGCATCGCTTCATCCATCATCTTGGAAACGAGGGTGTTCCCGCGGAATATAGTCGTCGCGTCTCTGTTTATACAATTATTACTTATTATTGAAGAAATGCCACTCAGGACTACTTCTTATGTTGGATTTAATGTTTTTTTTAATATATTACATTTCGTGATCATTGAGATTTTTTTAATTACTAGAATCGTAGATGATCTCTTACTGCGAGTGCACCGTCAAACTAAACAGATGGATTTCAATTTTAACAATATAGTATACAATGATTTACTATTGATATTAATCATAGTAAATGTACAAACTCGAAATGATAGCCTCATATTTCTTATTCTTCGGATATCCGGGTGAATGGAATTTCGGAACATCACTACATTTAATAAAACTTAATAACAAAAAAATGTAAGTGGTTTTTACATATCATTGAATATATAATCAAAAATTTCTTATTCGAAAAATTATAAACAAAACATGTATGTATATTATTGTAATTAAGTCCAAGAGATAGCGTGCTTACAGAGTTTATCGATACACATACATTCACTTCCTTTGATCACATAACAGCCGCGATATTTATATGTATAGATTTTGTTTCTTCGTTAAATACATAGGAAAATACCAAAGTACACAATAATAGGATAATACAGAAATGTGCATTATTATGGAAACTAAAACGATTGTAACTTAAATGTAAAACACTGTTAAATATAATAAAAATATGTAACGTGGTCAAGGCGACCATTAAGAACGTTCAGAATTCGCAAAGAACCGTCGCATTTCATTGTTGGCGTAGTAATTTCTAAACGCAATTATTCTTAATTTTATTACTGTTGCGATATTCATTTGTTTCGTATCAAAAGATATATAACTTGACAGCAATGTGGCATTGTCTGTAAGTAGGTTTTATGAATTTGGTATTACTAAATCAAGGTCGATTGAAAAGACTAAGAGTAGATTATGGAGACTTTAGAATTAAAAATTACCAACAAGAGGTTTATGCTTGGTTATTCACTGGTTTTTGTAGCGTTTTTTTTGTTTTTGGTCCTAGCAAGTATTGTGTAGTTTTTTCAATAGACTATAAAGCTGAGAGTCGTGTATGTATGTACGTATGTTTTACTAACGTGAGTACTGATATCTCAGCGTCAGCGAGTTCTTTAACGATGGGCACTATGAGGTCGTGATGAGTGAACAGCCGCACCAGAGGCTGCGCGGCGTCCGTCTTACTGGACACGATCTCACCCAGGATGTACACGGCTGATGTCGTTATGGGCTGGAAATGACATACATAATACATGTGTTATTTCGAATACATTAATGTTTTCTTCTATCTATACTCGCTAATAAGTCTTGAAATAATTTTAAATTTTTAATATCATTAGAAGGTAATAATATCGCTCACAAAGCTATACATTTTGTTAAATTGAAGGTAAATGATGAAACATATTAAAAGCCAACCGTCGAAATGTAATAGAAGAGAAAAAAATTACCGATAATTTTTTTTGTGTATGTTATAGACTATAGTTAATAGCACGTTAATATCAGAAACAACTGTACCAATTTTAGTGTGATTTTCTTTAAAACTATGTACGAGTAGATTTCACAAAAAAGTAGTTTTATATCTATCGATTCCTAAACAGACAAAGCCGAAATCTATACAAATCTATCATATGTCTATCTTCCACTAAAGACGCTCACCTTCTGATGCACGCTCCTGAGGAACAGTTCCTCGAGCTGAGTGTAGTGGTGTAATGGGAACACGTGATCCACGGTGTACTGGAGCAGCAGCCGCAGCGAACCCAGAGTAGGGCTCCCCGCGGCGGACAGGCGGGTCCCGGGGGGCGTCGCGCCGCGGGATAGGGCTCCGCCCGCACGAGACGTTAGGAAGTACCTGAACAATTAGTATGGCATGTTTTAGATGTAGTTCTCAATTTAAATACAGATATTTTTGTTTCGATATTGGGTATCTTGAATCGTGTAACGGGATTATCAATATGAAATCATATACATATTTTGAACATTTCCTACCAGGCACATAGAGGTGATGGCGCCGGCTGCCGTAACTGCAACCTAACTTCGCCTAGAAATACTGGTGTTGTTCCATCATGCCAAACAGACACTCTCGCTTCACAAGCTACCCCGGCCTGGAACAGAACGCATTGATTAAATAAATTTGATTGCTTTATTTTTGGAACCTTGTCAAGTGTAGGACTTACCGTTTGTGAGCCATCCTTGTCCTTCGGATCAGCTTCCATTACGAGATCAAAACAGAAGATTTCATCAAATTGAGGGTTGACGGTTTTCTTCTTGGGTTTAGTTCGCCTCTCGACTCTCCGGCCGTTCGAGTACAGTAGCGTGACGAGAGCGAAGGGGTCACATTGGCCGTTCTTGGTCGTGAGTTCAGAGCACTCCAGCACCCTTAGCCGTAGAGTGTCAGGGCCGACTCTCGCGGCGCAGTGCCTCTCGGGGTCCGACCAGTAGTCGGCGGCGGTGGGCGTGGGCGATGTGTCCGACTCGGACATAGCGTGCATGGGCGGTTTCGTCCTCACTGCCCACTGAGCTCGATCCTTCAGACTCTCCGATCGCGACAGAGCCAGCGAAGGTTCCGTCGACACCGGACTCAGCAGATTCTTCCTGTTCGTGCTCGAACCCGAACCGAATCTGATGCTCTCTTTACAATATTCTGATAATCTAGTTAAATTATTGGCTTTCGTCTTCGTCGAGCCGTTGTCCGCGGGGTCCAAGTCCGGTGGCTTGGGGTCCATGCGCAGTCGTTTCCTGGAGTCTTCGAGTGTGAGTTCGATATATGCCTTCCCTTGCACCTCGGAATCCGCGTCCACTGGCCGCAAGGCGAACCAGTGGTCTTTATTGTTGTACCTCTGGAGATCCTCCCGTTTGATGGCGACCTTCCCGAGCACCTTGTCCTGCTTGAGATGTTTGTCGCGATCGAACACGTATATGGAAAGGTATCTGAATCTTCGCGGCACTTCGAACTGGAATTCCTCACCGAAAAATGGGCTGCAACAGAAAGTCGATATAAAACATCTAGTGAGTAAGCGTTGATAAGCGTTTCACAAATAAATAACACAGTGAGAGTTATCGCACTAAAATGATGTCGAACTGAATAGACGGACTCGTAGTGTTTATCAGAAGTAAACAGGCGATAGTTACAATTATTACATGTTATTTAGACAGACCGATAGCTAAATATATCCTAATTGGGTTGGCTCTTTGTATTAACATGTACATACAGTATAAGGATTCTCAAAGGTTCTATATACGAGTATATGTATAGATGTAATATTGACACTATCTATGTAATGAATTTTAATAGCGTTCAATTTAAATGCGATAATACAATATGAATACTAATGATTCTTTTTTAATTGCATTATAGTTTGAATACATTTGGAGAGTTACAGAATTTAAAAAAAAAACTAATTATTTGATATCATGACTAAAAATAGATGAACATAAATACGATTTTTTATTCTAATAGTAAAAGATAATGACGTGTTTTCATTTAATAGATTAAATGAATATACAAATAACCATTTATTTACAACCGTATTACTGTTACTATATTCATTATTGTACAAGTATTTATCCCTTAAATTTAAACGCAGTTTGATCACCATCTATGTGGGTTCGTGAAAAGGTGAAAGTCTCGACGCCTTCATTGTCATTAAGGAATTCGGATTAGCTGGCATTATGAAAACCAACCAATGCTTACTTATATTTGATATTTAAAAAAAAAAATTTTCAGCTATTCAGCTGTCACATTTTCGTGACATTTAGTGAATTACGACGATAAACAAAAATGGCGCCATTTTAAAACTTTGACACATACAAAACTCATTTTTCAACTGTCATATTTATCAAAGTATTTATGTAACCTTTTTTATGTGAGATACAAAAAAAAAATATCTAATGCGTTTCATTATTTCATTGTTTCAAGCGTGGAAATTTTATTAAATACGCAATTGTAGTTTGACCATTTTTTTTTGTACATTAATTTAACTCAAAGTGGTAGGTAGTTATTTAGATGGAATTGCATTACAAGAAACGTAAAAGTAAGTAACATCCGGCACTAAAGTAATATTTATAGGTTGAGTTCCATCGGTGTCGGTGCGGTTTTAGATCGAATATAGACGCACATTCAAAATATTATTAACGGATTGTGGGTATTTTGAGATTACGTTTAATAAATCAATCGAACCGAATGATACTTGGTCATTTTGTCTTAAAAGCAATTGAGATATCCGGGTGCATGTGACATTGACTGAGGAAGCAGTTTGAAAAAAAAATTACTTATAGTTCGTTCGGGAAACTTGATACTTTGAGTGTTTGAAATTGACCATGACTTACTCATGACAATATAAGTATTGGCAATGCAATTTTTCGAACTTTATTTCTAAGTAAATCCTGCTATTAGAATAATTATAAATGGTTATTTTTTTAATCCTAAACTATGTCATGATAACTAAAAGTATACAGAAAAAAATCTCAAATATTTTCGACTACTATACATGTAAAGAGTTAATATATGTACATGACGTAGACCGACAATTGGTGGTATCTTAATAGGATGGTACAATGTTAGCACCGTCTTAATAATCAGGAAGGATGAAGATCAATGCACTCAAGACAGACGCCAGCGGATTCTGTTCTGAGATCATTTAACGCGTCACTGTGTTCCGGCATCAATTTATCACTTAAAAGCTTCCGCTAACTCACCGGCAGGGATTTTACGAGCGTCCTCTAAAACTCCTGGAAACTACTTATGTTTTAAACGTTCTATATACTGAGGCGGATTAAGAAATATCCAGAATAAGAGCAAAATAATATTGAAAGGAATTTAATATTGATTTTGGGTTCTTAAGACGAAGTGACTTATGCGTATTTTACATATAGACAAGTGTATTTATCATAATGTATACATATAGAGGTTGTTATATGTTGGTAGTTAAATACTCTCATCAAAGATAGGTGGGTTTTAATAAGTAGAGCACCATTTGCGTGGGGCCAATAAGAAATTCTTGCTATATTATTGGTTTATATAACTATAATTTCGTATAGATTTTAACCAGAACGCTATTTAGTTTCGATCGAGTTGCCTCGGTTCTTTAAACACGCTCCCCTACCACTCTCTGATAAGATATCACGAGACAAAGAACTCATTAAGTCGCCAGCTGAATGACGTGACATTTCCTTTGATATCCGGCACAGCGTCCTGCTCACCTCTGGGGTCAGAAATCCTTATCTTGCTTCCGTCCAAATCAATAAATATTTAATACACATACATACATAGTACAGATAAAAGTTGCAACCACGGTACGTTGGAACGTTGCATTTTATTGAGTGATAACTATTCGAGTTACAGTTATATTTAGTTTGTTATAAGAAAATAATGATTATCAAGGTCGTATTGATGTTCTTTCAAAAATCGGAGAAAAGAATCGTCACATTTTAATTCACAATTGCGAATGTATGATACGGTTCTTGTCCTGTTATTGACCAAAAAAAAAACTTCAAGCGTCAAGTGTGGACACTGGACATATCAATAACTGTTCCCATGGCTATATCAGCTGCTGGTTCGTTTGATTCATAACCAAAAGTGAATGGCGAGGGGTGTTGTAGCGGAAGGGACGTTCCGCAGCGACGCACGCACGCCGGAAACACATCCGGGACGTGCGACGCCGCCCTACACGATACAACCCTCCCCGTTCCAAAATTATCGCATTCCATCGCCTCGTACATACTATTTTTTTTACTCAATGAACCGATTCAGCGACAGACATCCGTTCGTTGGAGCTGACTTGCGAATCGTATATGAAAAAAATCTTATTACTAGCATCTATATTCATATATATAAAGTATTAAACATTCATAGACTCATTGAGGAAAAATATTGTATACATTGACGTATGTATGTACGTATGTGTGTGTGTGTGTGTGTGTGTGTGTGTATGTGTGTGTTAGTGTCGTCAAGTTGTGTAACGTCGAGTTTCAGTTGATGTTTGACTCAATGGATCTGTATTAGTCACGCTTTGAAACAACTCGTGAAACATGCATACGTTCTTGTTCCGGTGGTATATTAAGATTATATTAGGGTTGGGATTTACACTTATATTTAGTTCGCGTTTTAATCGATTATAGATCGAATGGTAAATTGAAACAGATGTATATTAATAACTAGATATATTCTACAGAACTTATGTAGCTTATTTATATCGGAAATAATATTTCACGAATTATATTAGTTACGTGATAAGAATCGTGAATATTTTACATTCACTAATGTTGTACAACACTATTTATTATGGAATTTTGTGAATACGTTAAAAATATTTACAGGTTATTTTTGGGGATATGTTTGATTTGAGATATTACATCTTTGACTATAAATGGATGAAATAACTTCGAAACTAGATTATCTATTAAGATTTTTCATTTCATCAAATCAGATATAAGGATTCACTATATTTAGTATATTTTAACGAAGATTTCTTACGGATTGTGTACTTATAAAAAATATAATATCAGTGTACATCGATAAAATAAATTATTAAACAATTGAGGTTATGGCCGCCGGCCAGGTATATTTGCATATGACATATATTTCAGTTAGAATGAAAACAATTGCGTGCCAAATACCATAAGCACAGACGCTAGCTAGCCACCAGTATGCTCTAATTATACACAATACAGTATAAAACTGAATATTTTTAAAACTGTCGAACCTTGACCCAATATAATTGTTTGCTCCCTAAATTTAATGTATCAACAACGCTTCCCATCCGATAATGCCGGAAGACTGGCCGGATATTAAACAAAGAGACCGTTATATACGTACCATGTTATAGAAATCATATTTAAACATCACTACCTCAATCGATCGCGTAAACATTTTACAAATACTTATTAAGGTACATACTCAATAACGGGTATTTGCATGTAGGTTTTATTCTCGAGTTGTTCGACCAAGATTTTAATTAAAAATCGTGATATACAACCAAAAAAGTATAAATAACACATTCCTTCTAATTAACGGTGAAACTTTTGTTTTATATTAATCTTAACGCTTTAAAATTCTTAAACTCATGGATACTTTGAAATGACCTAGCACTAATACATACATTACTAGAATTTGAGAGGATTTTGGTCCAATATAAAATAATAGTTGATATTGACTGATGATTTAAAATTAACCATAGCATGTTTTATATATAGTTGACTTACTCAAGTGTTCTTTCCATTGTGGATGTTCGGAATATCTCTTCTTGGTCGAGTGACAGCACGCAGTATATATCTCGGTGGGAGGCGGCGCCATTGTTGCGAGCTGGTAGATTCTTAGCTTCACCTATAACATAATATTTCGTATATACCATATGAATCGAAGGCCTATCTATACAGCCGTTCTTGACACCAAAGAGTTCTTTTACACATACGATACCTGAATGGGCCATTAACGGCGTCAATTTATTTATTGGTAATAATGAACACTTTTGTTACAATGTTGGATATCTACATGATGTTCTTATTAAACAGACTTATAGGCATTTTTTTTATCATTAATAATTGTATGTACAAAATGTGTATTTTTCTTATTAGTGACCAGTAACAAAGCGTTCTGACTGTCCATAGTATCTCGTAATAAGTACATAGCCCAACGTCATTTAACTAGGTGTTTCCAATTATGTAAATAGTATGCGCAATTCGCTCGCCAGTTAGTTTTGGTCGTGTCGTTTAAGTAACGCATTCAATACAATTGTTATTCAGCGAACCGAGCGGAGTAAAACGCCAATTACCGTCAGCTAGCAAGTCTTTCATAGCGCTGATTCGACCTTGTTATTAATGAATGGTATTGCATTAAAACTTAATAACTCTACTCACGATCTAATGTATGATATTATCAAAACTCACGCAATGACAATGTTATGCCTATTATTATATATATTTTTGTGATAGTTCAATTATTACTTAATATATGTTACGATGCTTGTGCAATATGTGACCTCGTCGTTATTAGCTTTATACGGCAGCGCAAGGCAAGGTTGTCATGAATTCGTGCCTATCCCATATGTGTAATGTACTGACTGGCATTAGATTAAAAACTTCGTTAAATTACATATATAGTCATACCTGAATCATTAAAAACATAGATGATAATATTTAAATCCGATTAACTAACTAATTTAACAATAATATAAGAAAATTATAAAGAGAAATTTATTTCATACATTGTATGGTATCGAGGTTCACAACCACACTATGTCAGCCGCATATGATACCTTCGACATGATCGTCTCTAAGATACGTTAGGGAAAGTCCGTTGCACGTACAACCTTTCACTTAAATGTCTGAATAAATTACAGCTCATCAAAACAAACGTAATTGCCCCAGCCGAGATTACAAGTAAGGACAAAGCAAATCGACCCTCCCACAAATTCGTTATTGTAATAAGAGAAACTGCCAGTCGGTACATAATTGTTGATGCAAAAAAAAAACCTCCACCTTAAACACACGCCATAAAGTGGATCGTGGGAGAGAAACGGGAACCAAACAAACCATGGTGCTAAGGAAATATGTGGTCACAATGGCAACGCTGTGATGTCTCCACCGTTACAAACGGCTTTCGAAACCGAGAGTACTTTGGGCATAGCATTATTACATTGGATGAGAATTTTACGAGATCCGACTCACGTTTTCACCGGATCTAATATAATGTAACGAGCGACGCACTTATATTGTTTGAAATATGACGTTTAATACTTGATAAAAATTCCATGGGTAACTATTGTTCACGCAACTATGTAGATTACAGTGGCAAAGTTTGTAATAAATTTTCGGATCACAGCATCGAGGTTTTGTTTAGTACAGAAATATCGAAAACTTTAATTAGTAGAATTTTAATAACATAATTGTGGCTGCGACTGCCGTATAATCAGATAATTTACATTGCAACCTATGCTTTTACTGCAATGTTTCTTCCTACGTATAAAGTGGAGGTAGGTTTAATTCTAGGTCCCAACCCACATACTGTACCCAAATAAGCCTATGCCAAAAGCAGGTGCCTTTCATAACTTTATACCCAAATTATTATCAACAAGTCAGCTTGGTTATTACAAACTTGGGTGACGTTTATTATAAAGAACTAGAAGCGAAATTTTGGAAAAATCCTTGAAGATTACATATTACGAGTTACTGTTGAAACCAATATTTTTCAAACTCTTATGTTAAACTTATTTAGACGTATTTGAAACAAAACTTTTTTGTTTTACGAGTCAGTAAAAAAAAGACTTTATTATTAAATATAATTTCGTCTCACACACTACTGAAAGTGAAAACCTCATGCAAATTCAAGATGCATATCGGTCAAGAGTAATTGCGAACGCATCGAGGTCATCGCCCTCCGTGCAAGCCGAGATAATTACAAAAACAATTCAAAGAATATCACAATTTATTTCGCTCAAACTGTACCGCGTGCCGGCGTTACGTATCGATAAGCAATCTCAATCTTATCGATGATTGAATTTCTGAATGGAATTTTTGCATCACTAGCTGCTATTGCGAAGCGGGCTTCGATGACGATAAATGAAATCGTTTTTCATTAACGGGACAACGGCTTTCCATGAATGGATAAGCTGAATGGGAAAACGTTAGGCCGACCCATTCACGGTTCGTGTAGTTCGAAGGGGCAGACGGCTAGCACCGCGCCAGCCATGCTCAGCGAGTATTTCGCGTCACTCGACAAGCGAGTGTGTGCCCTACAAATATACTACGATGCCAAACTGAATGATTTAACGTACGAACACTTTATGAAAATTGGACATTAAAACCTTTAAACAATATTATTATGATCAACATAATATAGTACTGTTGAAACAGTTGGGAACGCATTATTAAAATTCCTATATGAATAAGTAAAAACATACATTTAAACACCAAAGAATTTTAAACATAATATCTATCGCTAGTGTTGTGAATCAACCTTTAGTAGGTACAATAAAATTTATTAAGTATATCCTTTTTTATAAAATAAATTTTGCATTCTAAATAGTTAATTTTCCCCATCCATTGTAACTATATATACAAAAAAAACATTATATTATTATTATAATGATATAAGCGACTAAAATAGATTCGGAAGGAAATTATTCGCCTGAAAACGCGCCAATTAAAAGAGTTATTAGTGTGTGATATGTTATACACATAATAGGAATTAAAATTAAGGACAACATTTTAAGTGAATTGAAAATTTTTCGTAATTCAAATTCATAAGGTTCAAAATCGTTAAATATAAATCGGCAACAAATATTAATAAGACAGTAAATATTTCTATAT
This sequence comes from Danaus chrysippus, assembly GCA_916720795.1. Taxonomy (NCBI): domain Eukaryota; kingdom Metazoa; phylum Arthropoda; class Insecta; order Lepidoptera; family Nymphalidae; genus Danaus; species Danaus chrysippus. Next base: position 10,592,784 of record CAKASE010000074.1, on the reverse strand, counting down.
ATAAATATAACTATTTCTTTTACTTTGACTAGTTTTTTTAAATATATGTATAATAAAATATTATTATCAATAGGACTTTTTTATTACAGTTTGTATGAAAACTACTACACCGTCGGTTCTTAAGTTAACTATTCAAACACATACTAAGCCAGTATCAGATACGCTACCGTGTGGCATATTATTTTTCTTATCAACAAATATAATATTGCAGTGGTCATTTGCTTATACCGGAAAATGTTAATGACGCACGCCATACGATTTGATTCAGTGATATAATTTTTATAAAAAATATGTACTTGTCTTAAAGAATTTCATATTATATGAATTAAATCTTAACCAAACTAAACAAATGCTATTATAATTGTATGAATTTTTATGACAATTTAATATTTTAGTGAGCACACCTATTGTAATGTGATAAAAATAACATTTAATTGCATGCAAAACTATATTTTTATATAGTGTTCAGATTCACTTGGATATAATTAAATTACCACCATTTATTATTATTTTGGTTTCACCTCATATAATAATTATAACTAGTAATAATAAAAAGCCAACATACTTTGATCTCTTTTAACTTACAAAGTCTTAAAACTCACACATTTTGTAGTACTACTATAAACACATGACACAACACAATATCACCGTTACTGCTAACGGGTTGTATTTGCATAGTTATCAGACATATATCCTTAGCTTTATAAATACCAAATGCTCAAAATTTAACTTTATATTTACCAGAATAAATATCTTACAAGTTATATGCAAATTTTGTACAACATTTATGAGATGCAAAACTATTTCGACGATTGTGTAATAAACTTGGTTAAATAAAAACAAACTATGTATAATGAAGAAAATGTAAATATGATATAGCTTTTTGGAAGACTAACATTAAAACTGTGAGTCATATGTGTATTTAAAATAATAAGGATCATTAAGGGCCTCCCTGTTTGGGTGAGTTGACAAGTCATGGTAGAAACAAAGGTAGCGTTTAGATAAGGAGGTTACCATAAGCAAGCCGGTAAATTAAATGAGTTGTAACCATGTTTATAACATACTAGCTTATGCATATTACATTATGATAAAGCAAGTACTAACATATATAAAACACAAAACTATATGTATGACAAAAAAAAAAAAATAGCAGTGTTAAACCAATTTAGACATTAATAGGCTAGATTGGATTATTATTTGTTGTGATTATTATATATATTCAATATGTACTACAAATTGACAAATTTTTATTATTTAAACCGGCACAAACATAAATATTTATTATCGGATTAATGTATGGTAATGGTTTGCAAATAAATTAATCATATTAAACCGGGCAGCGTCTTGTACATATTTGAATAATTCCTAAAGTGTTATTTCAAGCTTATGTTTGGTTATGAAATATCATGAGTTGAAAGGGTCGTGCCCCGGAAGGCATACTGCAACCTTATCATGTCAGTCTTAATTGTGTTATCTTTGTATTTATGTGCCGCTACCAACACAAATCAATCATCTGTACATTACTTCTGTTGCTGCTATGTTAATTTAATGCAACATTTTCTAACACATTGAACAATGATGCAATATATCAAATAAACACTTTATATTTATGTAAACTGTTGTTATTATGTCATTTACCATATGAATTTGGTGATTTAATGTTAAATATATACATATATGACTTTTAACACTATGTTATGTGAAAATTTTGATTAAAAAGTATTTATATAGCATGTTTATTATATAACAGATAATTAATTCGTGATTAGATCATTTAAAAAAGGAAGACAACAATTCTATAATAAGTATGTCAAAAGTTTTATAAGAGAAATTCGCTGATCCCATCAATTTTATTTCCCAACTAAACTAAACTAGATTTATTTAAGGTTTCATTTTAGTGTTATTAAAAAAAACTTAATACCGTCTTATTGGTCATTCATTGCCAACGGTAAAATTGTGAAGCACCGAAAACGTTCCAAAAATAAAAATTCCGTTTGCTTATCATAATCTTATACATAATTAACTGATAATAATTGTATACAGCAGATATCTAATCTAATATCATGAAAGCATGAGTTCATTGTGTTTGAAGCATTTCATTCATAAACTGCGCGAACTGTCAAAACGAGCAACGACAAAAACAAGGGATTCTACAACCATGTAAATAAAGAATGACACTAATATACATCCCCAACCAGGAGCAAACGTTATATTTTGGACAGAAACTATCGAATCCTTTCACATTAGGAGCCAAGACAGGAAATCTCTAACTTCTTAGGTACCACCTGTTCGACATTATATTCACAACAATACCATAGAAAACCGTGGACATTGCAACTAACTTATGGTAAATTTGATTATATATATTGCATTATACGAATTTAGTTCTCATAAACATTATACATGTAAACATTACATACCAATCTTAATTTTCAATCTTTCTTCTACTCGCACTTTACGCGTTTCGTCCGCCATGTTAAATCCATAACTGTTTATCTCTTTCATCCGCTGTTATCTCTTTCGGAACGAGCCCCTCGGCCGGCTTGTCCCGCCACTTCCGGAGTGTCGTAATGTTCTACTTGGGCCTGTTTTCAACTAGCTCAAGTAACAAAACAGTTACGACCGACACACAAGTCAACAAATTTTATAATTCACATAACTAAACATTTAAATCACATTAAAAAGTGAATTAATATAAGTTGCATTGCGCATGTGCTCAATATGTGCACTTTATTTTATCAATGAATGCATTTTACGTTAAAAAAACACAAATATTCACTTCACAGGAAAATAAAGCTAATTACAACTTTCATATAAGACTTGACTTAAACAGTCGCTATTGTAATTTGATTTACACAACACTTAGTCAATAAAATATTTGTCTCATTGAATGAACAAAAAGTATGAATGGACCATTACGTCACGTCATAACACTGCGCCTGCGCGGCCTCAGATTCGTGCACAGACTACGAGTAACACAAGTTTTCGCCTTCAAAATGACAGCTTTTTCTTTTCTATCGTCATCGTGAAATGGTAAGGCAACACAAGGAAAAAGAAAGAATTTCTTTTCTTAAGAACGGAAAATATAAAGAATTAAAAACGTATAACAATACATTTGAGTAAACTTTGTGATTTTTAATAGGGCAATGCAATATTACTTGATCGAAAATTTGTAAACTAAACTTTTATATACTTATTATTGTTTAGTAAGACAAAGATATTCATCCTTTCAGTTATTTAATTAAATTTCATAATTTTACATAGACTTGAATTTAACCTTAAAGCCTTTAGCAAGATATAAATTGTCATTTATTAAAAACGAACCTTACGGTATTTATAATATAAGTTGGTACTAAAAAACAAAAGCATTTTTTTTTAATTTAAAGTATATAATGAGAAAAATATAGAACATTAACTTTTCTGAACTGAAAACTTTTTTGAAGTAATTACAACAATTTTGGTAACTTATAAACACCATAACAAAAATTTGTAGTTTGAATGAAACTATACTTATCATAATATTTGACAAACAAAGACTCTTCCTCACATGTCATCTGTCATTTTGCATATGTCAAAATACTACATTTATTTATGATTTTTATTTATATTATTTTTAACACATGAAGATAGAAATTTTAAAATTGAATTGAATGTTAATACTTAAGTTATTACTTCTATTGCTTGTATAAGATTAAGTGCAAGGCTATTTTATAAACACAAATAATTTATATGTCTTATTATCTTAACAGAAAGTATCAAGAGCCATTTTATTTATGGATAACTATTCACATACTCTTAGTAATATTATTTACATTGAACAAAACATATTGGGACCCGCAGAGTCTTCTGATGAATATGATAAACTAGTTGGAGAATATAATTCAGAGTTACAACACAATTGTGACTGCACAAATGAATGCAAAGAAAACTGTAAATGTTTAAATATTTCGGGAGGAGTTAATTACTTAAATAAAGGAAAAGATGAAAATGACGTCACATTGATATTAAATAGAAATAAAAGCGATAATTATCCAATATATGAGTGTACAGATTTATGTGCATGTAGAAGAACATGCGGTAACAGATTAGTTCAATTTGGACCCTTACATTCACTTATAGTGAAGCCTGCTCCAATAAAGTCAAAGGGTCTGGGTTTATTCACTGACAAATTAATTCCTGCTGGGACATTTATATGTGAATATGCCGGGGAAATCATCACAAAAACTCAAGCTCTGTACCGTCAAAAGCTAAATAAAACCCAGGGCAATATGAATTATATATTTTGTTTGAATGAATTTGTTGGCGGTAGAGTTAATACAAAATTCATTGATCCTAGTCATTTTGGTAATATTGGACGTTATATTAACCACAGCTGTGACCCTAACTCTGAAATTATACCTGTAAGAGTTGACTGTCCGATACCTAAACTAGCTATATTCAGCCGCATTGATATATTACCTGGTGAAGAAATAACATTTAATTATGGATTAAACAGTATGAGTATTACCGATGAGACTATTGAAAGAGTACCTTGTCTTTGTCGGAGTGCTAAATGTAAAGGCTTTATGCCTTTAGATAGTTATTGATTATTTATAATTATTGTAGCCCAAACATGTTCTAATAAAGATAAGTAAGAAATTCATTAACAATTTGTTATTATTTATTTTTTAACACCAATTGTAAAATTAGTTTTATTGATGAAATATGCTGATCACATTAGTTAAAAACTGGGGTGTAGTCCCACTGTATTTGTAGTACCTATAAATGGACACTTATGAATTATTTTTGAATTCCTGTATCTAAAATAAACATTTAAATGTTTAAAGGAAAACATTTGAAATGCTAGTTTTACTCAGTGATAGCTATGGTGCTAAAATTGCTGTTGTTGAGATGTGATTATGGTCACTATACAGGGTGACTGGTGAATTACTATCAATATTTAAGGAGAATACTCGGTACATGATTCTCATTCGAATTATGTAATAAAAATAGGTACTTAATTTTTGACAAAATTTCCGTATAAATAAATAAAGTGTTGACACGTTCCAAGTGTTCCAGGTGTGGACGCGTGCGGCGGCGTGCTGATACAACACGACGCCGCCGCACGCGTATGTGTGAGTGTGTGTGTATACCTAATCTGTAGGGTGTTCACACGATGCGTAATTAATTACATAACTTCTGGTTAACTTTACTTAGAAGGTTATTAATATTTATGTTATATTAATTTTTATTTTGTCATGTATGATCGTCAAATATCACGTCCTCAAGTATCGATAGTAATTCACCAGTCACCCTGTATATGGCTAAACATGTTAATCTTAATAAGGATGTTATTTTATACTCCTCAAAATCTCTTCAATCAGTAATAAATACTACCATTTAATTTTCATTCATGTATCCCAACATAATATATAAAACGGCAAATTAAATACATGTTACTCACTTATACTCCAAGATTGCAGGTGAAGAATAAAAAATAAACATTTTGTTTAACATTGGAGCCTACTGTCAATTGGAACATGTATTTATGATCTAAATATAATCAAATTAATTTGATAAAAAAATGTGTGCTGGAACTAAATATGTAAAGGTCATCAAATAAATAATTTCTGTAGGTGGTAGCTGTGGTCTAGTTATTGCAGCTCGAACATGGGCTGGTTCTACCAGGGAAGTCCCACCATCTCACAGAAGATAGGCGTGAAGTAGCCTTTAATGGTTGCATTTTGTCCCATGAGTGAGAGAGCCGGTTCCCGGTTGCCGGTGCCCTTTCCCTTTTCCCATAATTCCTACCCCTTCCCTTTTTCCTCCCTTTCCTAATTTTGCCTTCCCTTCTTCCCTAATCAAGGATGCGTCAATCCAAAACATCTCTTGTGTTGCGGATGTCAATGAGCGACGGTATTACCTCCATCAGGTAGGCGGTTTGCTCTGTTGTTTGCTATAAAAAAAAATATCTCTTTACCAAAACAAAAAATGGAGAACGATGAAATGTGGTTTTATGCCACCACAATATTAAAGATTTTTTTGAGTGATATAGGTATTAGTCCAGAAAATTAAACAAAAATTATATTACCTAGGGTGCAATTAAGATAATCTGTTTCTATATAATGCACAAAAAAAAATTACTAAGACTTCAGATGTATGTATGTGTGACTAAAATGAATAAGTAACAAGTAAAAGTTTAAGAATCTGGTTAAATATATCTAGCCTGTGGAGATAAAAAGATTGTCTTGAAATACCAAGCTTCTAAGCTTGAAATACCAATTCAAATGTGGGGGTCTAAAATTACTATTTAATAAATATAATAATAATAGCATTACCATAGCTGATACAATTTATTAATAATATCTATTGTCATTTAAATTTCTTATTTTCGTTCCGACTAATTCTTTTAATATATCTATGTCTTTTTAGAAATACAGTTTTAATCCTATGTGCCCTGGAATCTCGTTTGGAGTAATTGTTTGGACTTTGGGTTAACATTTTGATCTATTTAAAGAGCACTTTTTTCTTTGAGGCATATCTGTGACAAAATTTTGTGAAGCCGTGTTTATTTAATATTATTCTTCTGTTGTAAATAAAAATATAATACAGACAAAATAATTTAAATTTACTAAGTGCATACCTATTTATTCCAGCATTTAAGATGTTGGAACCGCATTGTTAGATAATGCGATTTTTTTCTTACTTACGTACTTAATATAATTTTTTTTTCTCTTTATTTTTTAGGGAGGGTTTTTTTTATTTAAAAAATGTCACCCTTATAGTGCTACAATTCATACTTCCTTATTTAATTACTACATATCTAAACTTAAATTACTATATATTATTACCTACGCTGAATGCCTTTTAAAACAACTTTATATAATTCTTTAGCAGCGTCGGATAACGGATTTGACAAAACACTATTGTAATACCCTGTTTCGAATGTGAAATTGTATTTCCGCAAAAAGACCATTCTTTCAGCCTCGTTCCGTACACATTCCGTAATAATATGCACAGGATCTTCTCTTACGCCACATACAGAGCAATGTGATGAAGATACTTTACCCATTAAAAAACTGAAGCTATTTAAGGGAATATGTCCAGAACGAAGCCTTAGGGCTGTTACAATTTCACTTCTGCTCATATTTGCTCCATCAATCCAAGTGAAACCAGAAGGTTGCGATTGGATTGTTTTATACCAAATGCCTCTAGAAAGTGATCGCTCGTCAAAAAATTCTTTCCATAAATTTCTACAATGTACTTTAACACTAAATATTATATCTGTAAAATAAGGTTCGTAATTAAATAAAATACCCTCCACTGACGCTTTTTTGGCTAACCTATCGACAACCTCATTACCTATTAGGCCGACATGAGCAGGAATCCACTGTAACACTACATTTTTATTGTATTTATTTTGAAGGTTACGTATAGAATCCATAATGGCATAGGCTATCGTTGCACCTCGAAAAGTCGAGGAGCATCGAGCCAAATGCTGCAAAGCACTTTTTGAGTCAGACAAAATGACAAAGTTGTTTGAATCGACAGAATTTATATAAGATAATGACTCCAAAATGGCTATCAGTTCTAAATACATGATAGATATATTAAAGCAATTTATTTTCAATTGAATACTACTTTTTGTCTGAATATCAAAAAATGCCGCACCAACTTCTTGACAATGTTTGGACCCATCTGTATAAATTTTATAAAATTGTGAATAGGTTTTATTTAAAAAGTTTTCACAAATTTGTAATAGTTCCAAAGTGTGAAGTTTACTTTTGCCCTTTTCTACAAAATCTGTTTCAAATCGGATATTCTGAGACAAATCCACATTGCTTACCCATGTGTCTAAAGAAAACATTTCTAATTGTTTCGATCTATAAATAGGTACTTCTTCAAGATGCCTGTGGATAGTTACCAGTAGGGGATTTTTTTTACGTTGCCAATAATTGTTATCTCGACATAAAGTGTGTAATTCATTTAGTTGATTAATTATAATGCTATCTTCAAACGATTTACATTTAAGCCAAAATTTTGAAGCCAAAAAATACCTCCTGACAAATAAAGGTTGTAAATTGATTTCACATTGCATTACGTGAATAGGGGTTGATTTTATAAAAACTACCAATAATGCGCATACAAAAATTTTGAATTTTGTCTATCTTTTGTAACTGAGTATTACTACAATTATCATAAAGAAAACTCGCGTAATCTAAACGACTTCGTATCAGCGAAATATACAGACGTCTCAAAAACATTGGATGGACACCCCAACCAGGTCCCACCAAAATCTTCAAAACATTAATACATTTCATTGTTTTTTCGGAAATATAGTTTATGTGTTTAGTCCATCTGAGTTTTTCATCTAACCATATCCCAAGATATTTGATATCATGCACCAATTGCAAAGTTTTATTGTTTATTGCTATTTCAATCGATTCTGTTTTACGATGCCTTCTGAAGATGCATACCTTAGATTTTGATGCTGAAATTTCAAGTCCTAAACTAGTCAACATAACATTGAGCTTATTAAGAGAAGATTGTAGCTTAGATTTGGCGACCATCAGATCGTTACAAGTAATATAAAGTACAAAGTCATCTGCATATTGACTTATATTAACATCTCTGATAGTCTTACAAATACTGGCCGTAGCGATGTTAAATAACAAAGGTGACATTGGATCGCCTTGGGCTAAGCCACGACTTGTACTCCTAAACATAAAAGTTCCATCAGACTCTATTATAAGTCTTCTATTATGCAAGATATTCCATAAGTAAGTACACAAATTAGAGCCCACACCCAACCGATCCATAGTGGTAAGCAAAACTGTGACATCTACGTTGTTGTACGCACTATCTATATCAATAAAACTGGCAAAAGTACTTTGTTTCTTAGAAAAGCCTATTAAAACTTGATTTACTAAGATACCCAAATTATTGTAAGTTGAAAATGTTTTCCTAAAACCAATTGTGTTATTTGAAAATACTCGATTTTTTTCGCAAAACCATTCTAACCTGTAGTTTAAAATAGTATGAAATACCTTACAAACACACGACATCATTGAAATAGGTCTCAGAGATGATAAACTATTAGAATCTCTGCCAGGTTTAGGTATAGCCACTAATTTTACATCTCTCCACTGGGAGGGTACAAAACCTAATCGATAAAATTTATTAAAAAGTTCTAACAACAACCTCAACCTAAAATCCATTGGTCTCTGTTATAATATTGTAAGTTCACTTCACATATTTTACAAATGAAAATATGGCAACATGAAATATTTTATTCAATTTGCCCTAAAATTTAGAAAAGTACAAGCTACATAATATTAGTACGATCTAACTACATTTGGATTTCTAAATTAGCATTGGCTCATACGAAAATTTATTTGTGAGATTTACCAATGTTTAACAATTTTCACAGTTCTAGTAATATCTTCAGATAATTTATCATTTTCCATCAGTCTCGCCATGTCTACTTTTTATTTACGTTGTTTTACTATCAATACTAGTTACTTTTTGGGATTCTGACTGAACTTTAATTTGTAGAAAATACGTTCCTATGACAGTGATAATGCTTATAAATTTGTCATAACTATCATAGGGATATAACAAATAATTGCGGCATATCTAGTTTTCATATAAAAAAACACGTTAACTGCCTGTCAAAAAAATCACTTCAATGTTACGTTCTTGAATATTAATCTGCAAGTATGTATATCACACTTGTATATTTGAACTGATTTTAATAAAATCTCTCAGATTCTTTTTTAGACATTTTCTATTTGGCCGCCGAATATGAAGTATCTTTGTTATATATATAAAAAAAACGTATTTTTAGTTTTGAATAATATTTTTGGAAGTATTAGTTTATAAGAGTATTTTATATTTAAGTAGGTACTCTAATTAATATGTATATTAAAATATACTCTTCGTTGTACGTACCATATAGCACGTTTAAAAAAATTATACTTAAGGATATAATATGAGTGTAATATATTTCGCTAGTCTAGATTATAATCGCATATAAGAATTGGTTAAGTTATTTATTTGACTGTCACGCCCGGGACGATCCTGCTAGTGTACATTAGAGATGAAATGAGAGAAAATAAGGAAATTTATAAACTAATCAATGTCGCAGATTCTTGCTAGACCTAACGATTTTAACCTTTATGCGGCATTCGATATACCAGAATGCTACCATAAGTTTGTATTGTCACACTACAGACTAAGCGTTTTACATTCAAGAACCTGCATTATTACTATAATGTGCGAAGACTTCGAATCGACAAACTGAAAACACTTCGTAAGTAGTGTGATGATGTAAACATATAGTAAGCAAACTGTACCTATATTTAACTTTCAATGGGTACTTTATGTTCTCGTTGTCAAAAATGGTTCAGCATACGAATTTGTTGGAAAATAATGTAAGCGACTACGAGCGTCTTCCTGATGAAAATAAACACAGTCAAATAATATCGTGTGAAATGTAGAAATTTTGGTTCTGGATTAACAACTTAGCTTGTTCGTCTTCCTCATGCTTACAGACTGTAAACCAAATTTCATTAATTGAGATAAAACAAATGTATGTACATGTACCTAGTCTTATTTTTATTCAATAATCATGTATTATTGGTTCATGGTTGGTTATCAAGTATTATACTTTTAAATTACTTGTAGGCATTATGATTATCATTATTGTTATGAATATTGTTTAAACTTTCACCTCCTTAACACTTTATCTCGAACTTTGAGAAATGAAGGTCTTGAATGTGCTGCGTGAATTTTACGTTATTTATGTGCTTACATTACGAAAGGGAGTCTGACTTTTGTTTTATATATAAATATTTATAATGGATTTGGATAGATGATGAATAAAATTCTAAAATAGTAAATCAGAAAACAGGTGAAGTTGTGTCCAAGTATTTAATGTGCTTTCTTCTTTTATCTTATAATTTGAATTATTAGATAGTCCTTAGACTATATATAGATAAAAAACAACAATTAATGTAAAAAAATTGATAAAACAAGGGAGTTTTATCGCCAAGTGGAACCTAATGGTTGGAGGACATTTATTTTATTAAAGCAGTCGTAGGTGGTGAAACAATATTAACTAAAAATCTTATACACAAATATTAATAAAAAGTACATATTATGATATAAAATTAACTATACAATAATTCCAATAATAACTAAAGATACAAGAAATAAATTATTATATTGAAATACCTATTAATAATCTGTGCTGTGAAAGAAACTTATCTTTGCTTGGGTAAATCCATTAACAATAAGTATTGATAAAAATTATGAATTATTATGTAAAACCCTTGTCAAATTATTGAATTGAAGTCCAGCGTGTGGCATCTTAGAAATTAGATTAGAATATAAAACAAAGCTGAATCCGTGATTTTTACTATGGGTTCATACCTCCAACCTCCATGTCTGTTTGAGAAAAAATTTATTGACCTATACAATTCTACCATGCCTTAATGGAACCTTAAAAATGTACTTAATAGATAAATTTTTAATTGTTTTAATTGAATTAATTTCAGACATTCCAAAGAGTGACTTTTGTCCACAAGCTATGAGAGTTAAAAGCTAATCGCTACTAATATTATAAATGCGAAAGTAACTCTGTCTGTCTGTCTGTCTGTCTGTCTGCTACGCTTTCACGCCTAAACCACTGAACTGATTTTAATGAAATTCGGTACAGAGATAGAGTTGACCTTGAGAAAGAACATAGGATAGTTTTTATCCCAGACTTTTGAAAGGTTCTCTTGGAAACGCGATATAACCGAACTCCACGCGGCGAAGCTGCGGGCGGAAAGCTAGTATACAATAAAGTGAAAATGATTAATATGTATTAAATACAGTACTTATTTTATAAGCGAAGTTTTAATGTGATTCTATTTTTAGACGACGTTTATCCAGACGAGTTCTCGGAATAAAATATTTAATCAATGGCTCTGTAATATCAAGAAAGTCGTAACATCCAGTCTTTTGAACTATAAATACAAATATGTATATCTTTACTATGTACAGATACTGAACACTATAACTTATAAGGAAAAGATGTAAGAATTAGTAAGAGTTTTTTTCCTAAACGTTAAACTGACAGTTGCTTCGTTTATATTCATCAAACGTTGCAGATACATCTAAACTTTAGGTTTACTGTACGCTTACCATAGTTAAACTCTATCCGGTACTTCGGAACGTTTCCAGATTGCCATTCTTAAATCCACTTTAATATTATCATGTGCAAAGATTTATGTATGAAAAACTGGCAAGCTATATGTACCTATAAGTAAAGAATGGACACGCGTACTAAGGGTACAATTTAGATGATAAGGAAAATGCTTATCTTAAATGAATTCATATTTTAAAAGCATTCAGTATTGCATTTTTTATATGTCTATAAAATTAATTGTTTTTATTTAGCACGATAGATATAATAGCAAAATAAAATAAAAAATACCTTGTATTCTCTAGAATATTAGAAGTATTTTATATTTTTTAAACTGTAAATAACTATATTTTAAATTATAATTGATGTATAAAATATTTATTTATTTAAAAAATTACATGACATACCAGTTGGATACCAGACTGGCAAATAAAAAAATAATATTATTTACAGTACATAATTATGTACAATTTAGAAATCCCGTCTTTTTATCTTTATAACTTAGAAATTAAATACTCGTCCGAAAGTGTTAATAAATACAAAATCCCACATTTTAATCATATTTTAAATGCAATCTTGTAAAACATCATCCTAGAAAAAAGTTATAAGAAACTGCATTTCGTAAAATATTTATATATAGAACCAATTATAGAATGTAATAAAATACGTATGTATCTTTTTGTAAAAACATCTTCAATATTTCCGATAAATTATTCTAAGAAACCAGCTAGCTAATTCGGAGTTAATTTTACATACACCGGGAAACCCTAGTTTGAAAAACAAACACTTGGATGCATACGTCGTAGATATGATGCGTACTTATAAGCGATGTCGGTGGGCTGCTAACAAGTTCCGTGGCTGACGAGGGAGGGAACGCACGCGCCCACTTATTTCTATTACAACCACAGGGAGTGGAAACGGAACGTGCCAGAAATTGAGTGGCAATTGACGCAATCATCTCGTTGAGAGTAAACAAAACTGTGAGTATATAATCCTAAGCCGGCCGGTGGAATTAATGTTGAGAGTCTAAAGAAAATCATCGGTATAGTGTTGATTGTAAATTGAATGCTGCTTCATTCTCGGATACCAATTGTACTAACGACGTAACCGACTTTAAATCTTTTGATCTTGACTGGTTATAAACTTGTTTTGTTTAACGTTGCTATGCGTTGGGAAGCAAAACTATGTATATATTTGTATTATTATATATCTAACTACATGACATCCGATATATATGGTCACTGTATAATATATATGTTTTCAAGTCGGCTTGTGGTCACGTCGTGTATTAAATGTTATCTGTAATGTCATGTACCTAAATAATAGATATATTAAAACAGAAAAATACTATCTGTGTCTTAATAAAAATATATTTTGAACTTATCCATATTACAAACAAGTATATAAGTACTCACCTAATAAGCAATAGTGTTTTCGATAATAATATGTTGGGAAGAAAACTCGTATGTACAAAATAAACGAAAATTAATATCAAACATTGGGTCATATTGATTATTATCTTCTTGTTAAATTTTCATCTTCATTTGCTTCACTCTTAAATATATTGTTATCTATCGTTAAAACTAAAAATAGCGTAGGATAAATAATAAGGATGATATTTTTTTTTAGGGAATCGATGCTTAAAGATCATTTCCTTTTTGGTTTAGATTTTATTAGATAGTTTCAAAATCATGTTTTAGTATTGGAATGACGTGAAAATATTAGTGTCACGACTGGACTTCTAAGGTATATTTATAGCTTTATGAAAAAAATAAAACCAAACCTGTGTCCTGTCCAGCAACAGGTTATTTTCCTGTTACAGGATTAGTAATAATTTCTTTGAAACATTACATATTTTGTTTTTAAAAATTATCTATACAGAAACATGTTAGAGATTCCCGTATAACAATAACGATAAATAAAATTGCTTCCAATATCAATCTTCAAGGCCATATGTTTTTTAGACGTTAGGTATATCATATTGATTTTACATCTAGTCCCGTTTGTTTTTATAGCGTCTTGTTTTTTAACTAATATTTTTTACAGCACACATAACGAACTCGCTCCATGCAAATTGCGTTATTTAATAAATTGTTTTATTTCTATATAGGAACACAAAATGAAGAAATCGTGGATATTCCTGTTTTATATAGCTTTTATCGTTGCAAAAGCACAAACCGCGGCAATTTCTAGCACCGAAACTTTGGTGGTTGCCAAGACAGATGATGAGGTGTGTATTTAGATGTCACATAGAATTTTGAGGAGATACTGTATGAAATTATTATAACTTCTATGTTCTTCAACGTTATTTCGAACAGGTGTCAACGCCTGCGCCGTCTGAACCGGTCACCGATGAACCAAACGCTCCTATCAAAGTGACAGAAATGAGAGTTAACTCAGAGGTGACGATGCGGTATGCTCATACAGCTGTTGTCACACATGTCAGGAACCCAGCTTCAAAAGCACAAGAAGCAACCTTCCATGTGCTATTGCCAGAGACTGCCTTCATCAGCGGCTTCATCATGTAAGCAGCCTTGTCAATTTATATCTAGTTGTAACAAATCACTATATAGAATAGGAATAACAAGGTATACTATTATGATTTATAACTATTCTACTTACTTACAATGTTAGATACATTTTAAAAAATATGAATAAAGAATAATAACAAAAATTTATAAAGAATAAAATTTAAATTTGTTGCACAAGTCTCTCTTTTCCTTTCAAATAAATATATTTTAAGTGATAATAAAGACACATTTATGAGTCAACTACATACAAAATATAAACAACTGATAACCTTAACCTAATCGGAAGTTAAGTGAGGGTTTTCCACACAAATTGTACAACACATTAATGTCATAGAAGATGTTATTAAAGAAGATGATAAGAACATTACGTAATACGAATAGCGGGTATCGTCTTCGATAGATTTGAAAAAACCATTGTTACATTTGATCCGTTTGTTAATAATGACGTATTGTCCAAAATCTACTGCATTGTTATGATTACGAAGAAATGATTCTATACAGTCCAGTAAGCCTTTTATAGCAACCTAATCAAATTAACATCAATTGTTCGAATAATTAATTGGTAATTTACGGATCTGTCATCCTTTTTTTAAGTTACCGGCAATTATTATAGATATTTTCACATTAGTGATAAAACGTTTTTCAAACTCTCAAGTCAGCGTTATATGTATGTTAATTACAAAACTTAATTATTGCTGTGTTCCAGGACGTTGGGTGGGAAATCATATAAGGCTTACGTAAAAGAAAAGAATGAAGCAAAACAAATTTTCAACGAAGCTGTTTCCCAGGGAACCGGGGCGGCCCACATCGCGGCCAAGTAAGCAATACTCAATAAAATAACCACGTCAATTTTGAAATAATTCCGTGATAAATGATTAGTCTGAATTTAGACGCTTTGAAACATGTGTATAATTTATTTTTCAGAGCTCGTGATTCAAACCATTTCACAGTATCAGTGAACGTGGAACCAAAAAGTGTGGCCATATTCAATCTGACCTATGAAGAGTTACTGGTTCGTCGCAACGGCGTTTACAACCACGCAATCAACCTTCACCCAGGAACCTTAGTGCCGAAGCTGGAGGTTGTGGTACACATCAAGGAGTCCCAGAAGATCACAACGCTCCGAGTGCCTGAAGTCAGAACCGGCAATGAAATCGATGCTACAGAAAACGACGCACGTGAGTACTATTTAAAATGACTTTCACACTTTCACCAGTACGAGTATTGAGTTATAAATTTTGATTGATGTAGGTGACGAATTTTTAAAAATGGTTTTAACAGTAGTTTTATTTGAGAGTAATTTTTATACATTCTAATCTTATCAGTTAAAATTTCTAACTTAAAATATGCATCTTCAATGATTTCTTTATTTAGAACAGTATCTATTTTGTTAACTTAAATCAATAACCGGCAATAATTAGACTCTGAAAGCCATAAATATATCAAAATTGCAGAAAATTCGAAGGCTGTCCAAACAAGAAATGGTGACAAGGAAGCTACCATAACATTCACGCCCGATTTGGACGAACAGATGAACCTTATTAAGATATACAAGGTATATGGAAGTGACATTGACTTATGAAACATGTAGAATGATTGTACAACAGTTTTAAGATAATACTTTTTTAATTTGCAGGACAAAACAAAAGATACCGTGACACATCATTATTGGGACAACAATGAGGAAGAAGACAACAGAGACGGAGTTTTGGGACAGTTTGTTGTTCAATACGACGTGGAACGTTCTAATGATGGAGAAGTCTTGGTAATTAATTACTCTTCATATTAAAAAGCTGTGTAGGGCTCAATTTCGAGCCAGTTTCGTAACAAGACGTATTTGCTAAAGACTTTCACGTTAGATTAATGTTGTAAGAAGTGTTTCAAGAAGAATAAAATTATACAGAAATATATATTTGTTTATTGCTTTGCAAACGGAATCTATTACATTTTTGGTTTATGACAATGTTCGTGAACAAAAATTATGATTTTTCAGGTGAATGATGGATATTTTGTGCACTTCCTGGCACCAAGCTCGTTGCCGCCCCTCAATAAGTACGTGGTGTTTGTCCTCGACACTTCCAGTTCTATGAGCGGTCGCAAGGTTGAACAATTGATCGAAGCCATGAACGCCATACTGTCGGACCTCAACCCGAGCGATTACTTCAGCATTGTTGAATTTAATTCAGACTACTCGGTAAACAAATGACTTATGAACTTTTATATAACAAATTTTTAGAAAATATCAATTTCATAAAACAGATAGAAAAACTTTCGTTTCTTTATAGCTAACATATATAGTATAGAACATTTTAGCACCAAATGTTCTTTATAAATTAAAGTAGTACATCAATTATTTCTCTAGGTCCATGAGCTGAAAGAAGCGGATGAACCTCAACCTGAACCTCAAAAGTTTTCGTGGTATGGATCAACGTCATCGTCAAACAAGAAACTTGTTTCACCATCACTTGCTTCACCCGAGAACATTGCTAAGGCAAAGGTTATCATTTCCAGACTGAGGGCTAATGGAGGTTGGTTTGTTTAAATTACTGGAAAATCTTCGGAAAATCCTTCTTAACTTTAGTAAAGAAGCCATAAATTATGTATTAAAATCTAGGTTAATAATTTGTACCATTTTGTTTCAGGAACCAATATCGACAGCGCTTTAAGCGTAGCTATGGATCTTATTCATAAGTTCTCTGGAAATAAAGATGTTTCCTCGGAAAAATCTAATTCAAGTGATGCTGCAAACGAAAAAGCGGTAGCAAATGCCAACGACTTGAAAACCAAACCAGTCCGTAAGTATATTGTAAATTACATATGAATATCCAAAATTTGACATACACTGCATTATTGCACGGTATTTAGATATGAAATTATTAGTTTTTGCCCGCGACTTCATCTGCTTTATTTTCAGAATTAAAATTGTATATTTGACTGTTCGAACTCTATTTATCCTTAAATATAGTAGATGCGAAGATTTTGGATTTGATCTACTTATTTTTTTCTTTTTCATTGTAATAAAAAGTATTCTATGTCCTTTACCTTGTTCTAAGCTATCTCTCCACCAATTTTTAAGCCAAACAGAACAGTACAGTCGTTCTTGAGTTATAAATAGTGTAACTTACACGACTTTGTTTTATATAAAGATATATTCATGAAAATCCTGTTTTTAATATAAACTATATTATTAACCAGATGAATTGGAGCCCATCATTATTTTCCTGACGGACGGTGACCCGACCATCGGCGAGACCAGCACCTCACGTATCATCTCACACATCACCGAGAAGAACTCCGGAGAAATGAGGGCTTCTCTGTTCTCACTTGCTTTCGGTAACATACAAAACCAACTTATGGCAACCCTTATACTCCAAAATAACTCTATTACAATATTAAACTCAGAATATGGATAAAGAATATCAGCCCATATAAATTTCCACAAACCTGCAGCTTTAAAAGTAGGATTTTCAGTGTATGATTCATGTTTAGGTGAGGATGCGGATCGTAACTTCTTGAGAAAGTTATCGCTTCGTAACGAAGGCTTCATGAGGCACATCTACGAGGCGGCGGACGCGGCGCTTCAGCTGAGAGACTTCTACAAACAGGTTTCATCGCCACTGCTGGCTCACGTCAAGTTCACCTACCCACGGGAACAGGTAATTGGTTACATTTTTTCTTTGGTCAATGCAGGTCCAATTGGGAATCATACCATTTTAAACCTTGAAGTAATTACACTTAAGGTGAAGTTCAATTGATAGGATAGTTTTAAATCTTTTCATTAATACGTCTTTCATCTGTAGATAAAAGAGGGTTCAGTCAGTAAGAACAAGTTCCGTACCGTGTACGCGGGCTCAGAGGTAGTCGTGGCGGGCGAGCTCTCTGACGACGCTGTCGAGTTGAAACCTGTCGTTAGTGGCTTCTGCGGCAACCAAGATGGCAAATTGGTGATTAAACATTCTAATTTTTACAGTTCATCGTAGATCTTACATAATATATTTTAATATTGTCAACCTATACAGAAAAAAAAGTCCATATGGACAGAAACCACATTTAGTGATATAAATTACGATCCATAATCACCACCAATTTAAAACATTTCGATTTTATCCAGATTCCATATGAAAATGATCAGTCAAAGATCAAAGTCACTCGCGTAAAAGACTTCTTACCTCTGGAGCGTCTGTGGGCGTACCTCAGTATACAACAACTGTTGGACCAACGTGACGCTTCCGAAGATACAGCCGCTAAAGAACATGAGAAGAAAGCACTTAATTTAGCGCTGAAGGTAGGACAAATAACACTCATTAAGATACATACATGTCAATTAATTAAAAGGTATTTTGCTTTATTTATTGTTAATATGAAATTGTTCTATAATCTGTTTATAATATCGTTTTTAAGGAATATCTTTATGTTATTGTTTAGTACTCGTTCGTGACTCCGCTGACGTCATTGGTGGTGGTGAAGCCGAACGAAACGAACGCGGTGGACGCTGAATCTGTAGACAAAAATAGCAACAGTATGTATAAGACATTTAGTAATATTGTCCATCCTAATATGCTGAAGAATAAAAAGTTCTATTAAACACCACTACCTCCATAAGTTTGTAAATAGCTGCTTTTTTACGAGTCCGGTTCAAATCCTGATTTCTATACTTATGATATTGCAAAGCACAAATACGAATACTAATGTGGATTTTCTTTTTTACAGATCAGTTCTCAGGTATTACACGTAAGTAAATAAGAGTAAAAAAAAAACGATTCATAATATGTATTTGGGCTAAAATTGTGATGAAGCAAACCTGGATAAGCCAGTTTAAGTTCAAGCTTGTTTTGTTTAGACCTATCATCAGTAGAGACTTACTAAAATTTGACATTTCTTTTACTTCTCGTTTCTTGGTCGAATAATTGATTGTCCATAAAGTTGTTGTTTTCTTTAGACTACAATTTTAATGTTATAATAGAAGTTCTAGAGGAAATATTATCATTTTCTAGTCGTATCATTCCTTTTGTTATAGCTCTGTCATTTAACGCAATGCCTCAAGCACCTTTAAGTCATCATTTATTGATAGCCCCACAAGCATACAGACCCACGGGTAAGTTCAGTTCTTTCTTATTTATGAGGAACTAAATCATTTCGCTTTGGTAGTAATCATGTTATGCCGCCTACCACTAATTTCGTAAATGCCATAATTTGTATAAGTGTGAATGTCGGCTACTCACTATCTGCTATTCTATGCTATCACAAGCAACTTAACCGATTTGTACTGCATTTTGTCTAAAAATTGGAATAACTAATACATAATTAATAAAAAATAACCCCATTTAAATTAATTCTCAATTTAATTAAGTGTTAACAGACAATTCGTTACGGTGAACTCATCGCATTTACATCAATCATTTATCATTATCACTAATGAATTTGGGTTAATATCAAATAAAGGTTGTGATGATCGTTGCATGCTCGTACGTAATATGTGAAAAATTGTTTTGGAAACGAAAATTTAAATCAAAATTTCGTTGAATTAAAGTTATGGGTGGGAATGGAGACGCTCTCGCTTTGATAGGAGGTTTCCATGCTCAAGTAGAAGCCGAGGAGGTCGACGAAAGCTTTGACGACATTGGTGAGCATTAATACATAAAAACAGCAATAAGCTTTGTTAAATTAATAGAACGACAGCACGTTTTTTCATTATAATATTTTTGGGGCTAATAATGTGTATCGCTCTGTGAAATATTGTATTGGCATGCAGATCATCATTACCAAGATATGGGTGAGTTCGTTTATTTTAATGTTACTTAAATATATATGTTATAGTTTTTGAATCCGAAAAAAACTCGTAATAATATGTTAAGAATTGACACAAATTTGAAAATAAAAGTGTTAAACATTGATAGTGATAGGTTGGAAAATAAACATTTCTTAAGTGAAGTGACTAAACGTTTCTTGCGATAAGAAAAAAAATAACTTTTCTTTGTATATAATATTTATTATAAGATTAAGTATGTCTATAAACGATGATTATTTTGGAAAAATTCTAATAATTTTATAAATTATATTTCAGACCAGTTTAGTTTCAACAGTGCAGGTAAGATCAAGTTTTATTATTTTATTATTATTTAACACTTACAACAAAAGCTTGAGTACTTTAAAACTAACTTAAGTTGTGTCTAGCTGTCCACTAATAATAGATATCTGGAAATTTTTACGAGTGAGAATTTATTGTTTAACTACCTATATAAATAATAAAAAAATAATTAAGAACAATATTGCCATGTTCAGAGGTCAATTTAAATGGCTATTTCTCTCAATCAACTAAAACTATATCGATCTAAAACCTGAAATTTACAATTTCCTTTTCAGATTCTATGTTTAGAAGTTATATTATATGTAAGTATCGTGTACTAATTACAAATTTATTTATTATAACATAAAGTTTTAAATATATTAATTGTGTATTAATATTTTAGCGCCAGTACGCCGATTTGGTTCCTACGGTAAGTCTTATTTGTTATTTTCTAGAATTAAATTGATTACATAATTTTATATGTATGAAAAATAAAATGTCATCTACAAATCAGTCGTATTATTTTTCAGGAGGCGGTTATACAAGTAAGTTTGAATGAAACACATTATTACAAATCCAAATCAAGGGTTGCAAGCCACACAACAATAATGTTTATTATCTGGGACAACTTTAATTTAATTCTTAATTCAATTTTGTACGTTGAAAATTAGTCATAACGACGGAGTACCACAGATTCGATATATTTTTACTTGTTTTTAGTGCATGTCCTTAAGATACAAAACGTTCCATTTGTAGCGGACCTCATTCATACTGCCGTTTAAATTTTAAATAAATTTATATATATATTTTTTCTTTATTACATTTAAATGATACAAAAATTACATTGCACGTACCAAGATTAACGTTCATACGAAACTCCGATTAGACAGATTGGCCATTTAAGATTTAAGTGTCATTAGTAAATAAAATCGAAAATAACAATTAGTTTATCTTGATTCAGTTTTTTTCATACGAAATAAACCTGTATATTGAATCAGGTTACAGATTCGAATCAGACGAGGACGATTATGATGGCTCTATAGGTAAGGAAATATATTATTACAAAGATTATTTGAAAGTCTTTCGTCTTTACGTTTAAAAAAAGGTTTAATTATACTTTTCTAACAGTAACCCAAACTTTACAATTAAAATAAAAGTTTAATATTGAGATAAAATATCGACATTTGTGACGGCACTACAATATTTATAAAGTGTGAAGACAAAATAATATTGTTTAAATGTCTGGTGTAATTTAATTTATGGTTTCCGATTTTGATAAGGTTTACTATTGTATCATGTATTACGTTTTACATCTAACAAACAGCTATTAAATACCACATATGTTCTGAGTCCATTCTTGTTCAGTCTAGTGCTGGATACACTCATTGAAGATGCTCAACAGAAAGCTTCACGGACTTTCATATACGCAGACGATGTAGCGATATGTACATCAAGTCGTCAAGATCTTGAAGTAGCATTAAGCGCATGGAAAGAGCAACTACAAGCAGGAGGATTGATACTAAGTGTTACTAAGACCCAGTACATGGAGTGTAATGTCTCTACCCCTCGCACGGACCCAATAGTGATTGATGGGCAGGTGGTCCAACAGTGCGACGAGTATAAATACCTAGGTAGTATGATAAACAAATTCGGTAGTCTGGAAAGCAACCTTCAACACCGTATATCCACTGCTTGGGTGAAGTGGCGCGAGCTTACTGGAGTCATTTGCGACACGAGGATGCCCATCAAGCTCAAAGGGCTAGTTTATAAGTCCATCATAAGACCAGTTCTCATATATGGAAGCGAGACGTGGGCTGTAACAAAAAGACATGTTGATACCATTCGTGTGACGGAGATGAAAATGTTGAGGTGGATGTGCGGAATGACGAGGCTCGACAAGATCCGCAACGTGTACGTGCGTGGTAGCCTCGGGATACGCGACATCGCCGACAAACTGCAGGAGAACCGACTACGATGGTATGGACATGTTAAAAGAAGACCACCTCAATACATAGGCAATAGAACGCTTAACTGCAATTTACCTGGCAAGCGAAAAAGGGGAAGACCGCGATTGCGATGGTTAAGCGTCGTCACTAATGACATGTATAACTGCGATCTGGATGAGGAAGATGTCCATGATAGAGCGAAGTGGAAGAAAAACAGCAGGAAAGCGGACCCAGTCACAAGACGGGATTAACGCTAAGAAGAAGAAGAGATATGACATAACTAAATAAATAACTATTACAAAAAGGAAATTGTATGTTTCATGCATGTTTTTGGCAATAAGATATAAGAAACAATGAAAAATACTCACAAGTTTAATAGTAATATTGCTTTTCCACGTGGAACCTCTTTGTTTAGTTGGCATGGATAGGGCACATGATATAAAATAATAATAAATAATAATAATAAATCATTCTTTTATTACATACATAATTTATTTATTATTGCGGCTTTAAGTGCATGAGGGCTTTTCGGTATATGAAGCTTGATATTGCTTATAGAGATATATGAGGTATATCCAAAAAAAATTATGTTCTTTTGTCTTATTTAACTCTCCACATATTTTGTTGAACAGACTGGCATATGGCGGCGAGACCACTTTCATTCGGAGGCCCGACACTCAACAGACGTCTAAGTAACTTAATAACAAGACATTTGTATTACTGCCATTATTTTAAACAAACCAAAAAACATGCTGTCGTTCTGATTTTTTTTATATAATTTGTATTTCTGGAAGTAATAGTTTATTATAAAGCGATATTATTTATGTTCAATACAGTTTAATTGAATTTATTTTGTCAATGATATTTCAGGTTCAAATTCATTTATCTCGACCCCAGTACCAGGGTCGCAGTTTTTCCAAAGTGCCACCACTGAAATCCCAGATCAGGAGAAATACCATTTAGAGAACTACATGTGGACTTTAGGTTTAGTGAACAACACCGCTGACGCTCTCGTGTTTATGGATAATGGAACCGAAATAGTTTTACAGCTCTCTAAAGACCGTAATGTATGAAGCAATCATTTATTAATTATTTAAAATATTATTTCACACGAAATATTTTATATAAATCCGGTATGACATTATTTTACAAAGTAGATAAGTTTCTCTAACCATACATAAGATTTATTAAATGTGATATGTATATTAAACAAAAAGTTTTAATAGAATTATTTCTGTTACAAGATTTCTTATCTGTTACAACTTTTGTTATCTGTGAAGGCTCCTCGTGGTAACTCCGACGAGTCATGTACGAATGTGCCCGTTGACGCAACGGGTCCATCACTGCCTCTTGTACCTGTTGAAGCCTCCTGTGTTTACATCACTCGTTGCTCCGCAGCCAGGAACCTCACTGAAGATGACTATCGCAGATCATACTGCCGCGTTGACAACAAGTGAGTACCAAATGATAATTATCCACAGAATATTTGTCTACGACCCATTATAAGTACACATCAAATAACAAAATATTATTTAATTTATTAATTTATTTTTAAAGTAAATATGGAGTATATAATAGTAACATATCCTTAACAAACTCGGTGTGAAAAAGATCATTTTCTTTTAATACCTGTGATTATATAGATAATGTGAGTTAAAAAAAAATAGATTTGTTAAGGAATACCACAAAAAGAAATGGAAAAGTTCATTAAAAAAGTAACAATTGTGATAGACTACACCCATGACATTATCGAAAAAATGTTTGTGTGACCTGCGCTTTATGTTACTCTTGTATTTATCGAGTGTATTTTCTATGATTTTATTTTTGACACAACAATTCAAGAGTGTATTTCGTATTTAATTTACTTTGCCATGAACTTGATATATTTTTTTCTTAGTAAAACTACGTGTCGTTAACCTGATGGCAACACTTTGATTTTTTTTCATTCGTAATTTAAAGATTTGATGAATCTCTTTTTATTTAAATCTAACACATTGAAAATTTTATATAACAAAAAAGATTTGTTGAAGAATGTTCTATATATAGAATTTGATAACAGGTACCTGTTTACGAATGGCATAAAAAACTATAGAGCAATACTTATTCTTATAGCTTTTCCTTACAAATCGAACTCACGTTTTTTGTGCTTTAATTATATGTACATTTTATGTTATGTTCCAGATACGCTGGTGTTTGTTGCCCGAGTACCCAAATAGACACCGAGGTGGTACCTGTTATATAAAAATGTGTTTGTGAAATTGTAATAACAGAATTAAAAATAATTCAGATTCCTTATAAGGAAATGCGATGTACGGATTAATGTGATTTTTTTAAAAATATAAAACATAAAAAGTCTTATGTCAAAAATAGTAGTTAAGTAAAAATATTAAAGAACAACTTGATAAATCAGTAGGATACTATGGATAACTATATAATATTATATATAGCAATTGTGTAAATCATATAAATAATTACATAGATTGTAGAAACACAATTTATTAGTATTTTATTATTATTCATTGAAATTTATTTATTTGTATTTCACAACTCTATGAACTACTTTTTTCTAAACGTAATGCATAACGTCTGCTGTCATATATCTGTCAACTAAGAAATATGTGAGTAATTCGTAATTCGTATTTCGTGTTTCCTCCACACAGTATTGAAGAATATAATTTACCCAACAAATAAAAACGTTGACATTGGCAAAATATCAAACCATTCCAGCGCAAAAGACACCATAGCTTAAAAAATATATATTGCCTAAAAACTTCAAAAAAAACTATTCTATTAAATATAAATTTTATATGTACCTACCTACTAAGTTTTGTGGTTGTGAATGAATGTAAATTTTCAATATTTCGGTATTCTTGTCAATTCGTAATTGGATGATTTCATTTTAATATAAGAATCATTGTATTTGAGCTTATGTGACATTATTTATCATAATTATTAAATTTTTTGCTAATGTAATAAATTTAATATAAAATAAATAAACATTGTATGAAGTAGAATTTTTGTTTTTAATATAATAATTCCAAGGTCATTTACAGCTATCTTTAACTAGCTTCATCATTTCCTAGTTACTCTTTTTCATTGGACCATTCGTTCAGCCTAAAATGTTTTGATTGAAAAGGTTAAACATCGATTTTAAATTAAAGGCACAACTAATACTATGCTATACGAAAAAAAATTAGTTTAATGTCATAAATGTATCTATAAATCTACTATTTGTGGATATCTTTTTGAACTCCAATAATTTTTACTGTGTTGTATACTAACTAATATGTATTTTGTTATAATTGGTTGAATATTTAGTAGAGACAAATATTTTAAAGGTTAATTCGTATCAACTTGTCTTATATTTACATAATAAACAGAAAAAATAGAAGCACGATCATTGTGTAAGCACCGTGTGCGAAAAATTAACACAGTAGTTCCTTGATCATCCTTATTTTCTATCCATCTATTCAAAACTTAACTTAAATTGTCGCCTTTGCTGTAATTATCGGTTTATCTTTAATACGTTTATCTTTAATCTTTATAATAATTGTTGATTTAATATGTACCTACTTGTTGGCTGTTGCAAAACTATATATATTGTAAAAGAAAGTGTCTCCACTTAAAGGTTAAATGTTCATTATCCAATAATAACCATGTATCATTAGTTTCTTACTTTATAAGTACCGTTATTAAATTTACCGTTATTAAATCCAGTTGTACACATTTGGTTGTTATATTTTTTCGTTTCCGTTCATATGATAATTATCGGTTATACCGTAAATACTCATGGAAGATCGGCGTGAAGTTGCCTTTAGTGGCTGCGATTCGTCCGATGAGTGAGAGAGCCGGTTGCCCTATCCCTATTTCCCACCCTTTCCTACCATTTCCTTATTCCCACCCCTCCCTATTCTTAAAAGAACGAGGTTGGCAACTCATCCGTAACAAAGATGTTGCGGATGTCCATGGGCGACGGTACTACGTTACATCAAGTAGGTCATCTGCTAGTTTGCCACCATTCACATAAAAAAAAGCTTTTTACGTATAATTTATAGACAAAATATAGACAAAAAATTATTACAAGTTATCTTTCTTTCATATAGAAATACATGAAGCACCCAGAAGAATTATTTATATGCAATGAAAATGTTTAAGATATCTTCTATCACGACATCTTTTAGTTTAGGGCAGCAGAATAACAAGTAGTTACTAGAGTTTATTTTCAATCGAAATACAAAATGTTTTAAATAAATTATTTATTTGAAAATAAATAGATATATACAGGTTGGCAAATAAGTAATTGCGGATTTCACTTAGTTAGCAATTTAGTTATCAATCAGTAAAAAAAGCTTTTTTAATCCCGCAAAGGAAAAATCGCGTCACAAACTCATAAAAGGGCTGTTTATAGTTACAAAACCTTAAAATTTCGCTCTGATGATTTTTCACTAAAATTTGAAAAACCCTCTGGTCGTCCGATTGAAGTTGATGATGTCAATCAATTCGGATCGTCACAGTACTACACATAGGATTGCAGGAACATAAATGTATTGAAAATAAATTAAAACAACTTCGTTCAGTTCAAAAACTCGATACGTACTCGATCCTCACGTACTAATAGAAATGCATTTAAGGCACGCATTAACAGCTACGATAAGCTAAAGAAACGTAATGAAAATGATGCATTTTATAAAACGAGTGATAACTGACAAATGGGTTGTTTACAACAATATCAAGCGGAAAACATCGTGGAGCAGGCTAGATAAATTAGTCAAACCACATCAAAACATATCCTTCTTTTGATATTCATCAAAAGAAGGATATGTTATCCGTTTGGTGGTATAACAAAGGTGGTCTATTTTCAACTCGAACTAACCACCAATTAATCTGATGTCTAAATTGAACAAGTAACAAAATTAAACAATACAGTTAAATAAAAGCGACCCTAATCAACATATCTAAAAAATATTGTATTCCATCATGACAATATAATGCCACACACAATACCAAAACGTCACACACATCTTTGGTCATTCGCCGAAAATTATTGGAGTTTGTTTGGGATGTTTTACCACATCCACCATACAGTCCTGACCTTGCACCACCGGATTACTTTTTGTTTAGATCTGTGCAAAACTCCTTGAATGGTAAAATCATCAATAATGATGATGATGTTAAATCGTACCCCATTTAGTTTTTTGCTGATAAGATGCAGAAGTTTTATTATGATGCTACTTGTAAGATGGCAACAGGTCATTGATCAAAATTGGCAATATATTACAGAATAAAGTTATTGAATGCCATGAAAAAAATGTCTGATTTTCTAGTAAAAATCCGCAATTATTTATTTGCCATTTTTACGTTAGACGTTGATAATGATTTGATATTTTTTGTATATAAAACGGTTTTATTTTAATTAATGTAAAGATTATTGAAATCTCGAGTTGAATATGAATAAAGGAAATTTTTCATAACCATCCAAACTCATACTGGTAAACACTGCTGTTACCAGTGTATCCCACGAAGACTCCTGTTATTATTTTAGATGTAACTTTATGAAATCTAAGATTTTTCAGCTTATTTATTATGTGTTTGTGTTTCATGTTACCTACAGCGATAATCAAATATCAAGTCAGCACTATCAATCTCATTATGAGCCAGCGTCCACTTTTTGCAAAAGGTAAAAGGAACATTTGATTAGCAGCTGTTGTTGATAAACCGTTGGGTTTTTGAACTCAATTCCTAAATTTTTGAGTTTGCCGATTGTATTAATGGAATGCAATTATGTCTGACTGAAAGCAGTATTACGAAGAATGAGCAGTTTCAGGTGAAAATCTTTTCAGTCTGGTCCCAAATACCCCAAAAAGACACCTGACCAAACATCCTTTTTCGTCAGGTAGTTTTAGTTTGCTTTAATTCTGCAAAAAGTAAAGTAGCCGAAACGTCGGGAATATATAGGTTTTTTTTTTTCAAAAATAAAGTCGCGTAGTATAATTCGAAAAATATTACTTTCATTTAAATGAATAAAACTAGCGAAAATGTCACTTACATGAGTATATCAGCTATTACCATGAACAAACAAAATTTAGTAACTATGGCGGCGTACATGTATAAAGAAGATGCTTGTAACAATTAAAAATAATAATCTATATTTGCCAGTTGAAAGAGAAGACAAAACCTTTTAAAAATATTTTTATATAATAATACAGATTACACATAATGAACACTAGAACTCAAACCACAACTTTTAATGATTTATCTTTTGACACTGACAAATAAAAATATCAATATTTAGGGATAAACCTTTAAACGATAAAGTTAGTTCCAGAACATAATAACTATTGCTTAACATTCTATTTTATATTCCTTATACATTCGTTTACCACTAGAGTTTTAAAAACCCAAAAGGTATGGTTAATCTCATGGATACCCTTATGATAAATACGGTGACGGAGGGGGCAATGAATATTTTACGAAGTGTTGTAAGTTATTCAGATTTAAGGCATCTCTGCGTGTCACCTTTTTATATATAAGTGACAGCAGAGAAATTCAAATCACTATTAATTATATATATTCCTTTACAGGGAGTTTTTAAAGACAAATCAGTTGTAGCACCACCTCCGCCAGTAATTATCAAAATGCCGTTGTGGGAGCTTGCACAAGCAGCCGGGCCTTTCGTCAGACTGGCAGGCCTAAGCGGGGCCACCGCCGTTGTTTTGGGCGCCATGGGAGCACATCGACATTTTCCAGAAACTGATACAAAGGAAGATCTCAAAAAAATCTTCGAAACAGCGAACAGATTTCATTTTCTACATACACTGGCACTAATGACAGTTCCATTATGTAGAAGGCCATATATCGTAAGTAATTTAGTCTTTTTTTATATTTATCAAAATATATTGTCATAGTATTGCAAGTCATTGAATAAATTATACTAATTATAAATATTAATAGCATGAGTGAAGACTGAAGATCACTTTTTACAATACATTGTTGTATTTAAATATACTCTTTGAAATAATAATGTTTTTGATTATATTTTCACTAAATTTAAGTTTGAATTAAGGTTCAGTTGAATATCTAAAAGAAGATAAGTTAGGAAATATAAATAAAATATTATCTCTTTTTGAATAAGACCTACTATTCTGCTTTTGTATTATTTAGTTTATTATGACTTAATTATAAACAAAATCAACTATTATATTTTTCTCTGTAGGCGGGTTCATTCTTCATTGCTGGTATGGGGCTCTTCTGTGGTACTTGCTACTACCACGCCTTTACTGGTGAAAGAGCTCTACGACGTCTCACCCCCGTCGGAGGATCCTGTCTTATTCTTGGGTGGCTTGCTATGGTATTGTAGACATTTTAATAAAAATGTCAGCATTCTTTGTTGTATTAGAGTAATTATTATGTAGGTAAAGGTGTTTGTAGTTATTCCTGAATTATTTTATTAAATCATACTAGGGTATAGAACATCCAAACAAACTGTTATCCTTTTAATAATTGATTATTGATGTATATAATTTTGTTTGTCAATAGAAAATGTTCCTTCATTGTGTATTATTAAGATTCTGTGTCTGTGCAAATTATATAATATTATAAAACATATATTTTGATTTTATTTAAAGAAACCTTTCTATCCAGGTGGATTGTGAGCATTGGTCGGATACTGTTATACTTCTTGCAACATTTCTGCCACTTTGATGTTTTCCATTATGGGAGATATGTTAAGAAAAACACATTTTAAATCAATATTGTTTACATGGTTTTATTGAAATTGTTACATATTAAATTTTGCACTTTTTCTTTACTCATTTATGATTCTTAAACATTAATCAAAACATACACCGTTTGGTTTTAAATGCTATGTTAACGCATATGGGATCTCGAAGGAGACGAATGGTCCTTCATAATGTAGCTTATATAATAAAATATATGTAAAGTTAATAATATAATAGTGGTGATCTTTGCGACGAGTCCTCAGTCAAGACACATTACAGAAACAGGTTCGTCTATACAATCCGAGGACATACTTAACACACACTTACAGTAAACTACTATTGAGAGGATTTTTATTCAAGGTAAAGAAATATACAAAGCTATCACATTAAATTAACACAAAATATAATTATTAACATATCTCTGTAATCTAAAAAAAAAATCTAAATGAAAACAAAATCATATCTAGAACACAGCACTTTCAGTGTCTGTCACACAGGTAAGGAAATAAAACACTCTGATTGCACATGAACAGTCGCACTGAGCTCGGGCGCTGCTATAACAAAACTATTAATGTATCACTAACCGCATTCACACTTTTATAAGAGAATTCAGCGGGAGGTTTACGAGAGGTGGAAGGAGTGCTGGCCCTCGGAGGCAGCGAGCCTTAGTTTGGCTCGCATCACCTCCGCGCTGCTGTAGTCTGGCAGCTTTAAGTAGTTGACGCAGGTCATCACTGACGGCAGGTACTCATCTGGGTCCAGCGAGGACTCCAAAGATTTCCGAACTACCGTCAATGGAGGGTTCAAAGCCTTAAAACCTGTGGAAGAAACGAGAAAATAATAAATAATCATATAAAACATTTATTAAAAATGTTATCGATATATGTACCTCCGGTTGGAAGACGCGGACTTCCGGTAACGAATTGTAAGAAAAGCCGTTGTTCCTCACGGCTGTATGAGGCTAATATATCAATAAGCATCCTTATAGCCCGTGACTCCGCGTTGTAACCGTGATCGGGACGAATACATTCAGCAAGCAGACGGGGATCCCATCTTTGGTCTCGACCACCTATGAAATATACATATTAATGGAAATACATAAACGAAAAATATATATTGAAACAATACAATAAGGAATATTATTAGGCATATAATAAGGCAAACGTTTCTAACCCGACGGACTTCCGCAGAAAACTTGTTCCAATTCCTCGGGATAAAATATTTTTAAATTATTTAATGGGAATACAGACTCAAATCCTTCCTTGAATGCTTCCATCTGCTTAACAACACCTGCAAAATAATAAAAGACAAATTAGACATAGTTAATTAATTATTATTATTAAAAATATTAATTATAATAATTAAGCGGTATTGCTGCGTCCAGGAAAACTGTGTTTAAAATTCATATTGCATTAATAGAATACATAAAAGTAAAAATAGAATTGATAAAGAACAACAAATTTCATCGGAGCGTTTTTTTTAAATTTTCATATTTCGAACATTGTCTCATGTTTTGGACGATTGTACTCGACACTCGTCATAAATAGATTTACGTTTTTTTTATCTGAAATTTTAAAAAGAGAATCTTCATGTAACGGCCAGTGTTTTTTGGAATTATTTTAAAAACGCGAACCTTCATGTAACGGCCAGTGTTTTTTTGGAATTATTTTAAAAACGCGAACCTTCATGTAACGGCCAGTGTTTTTTTGGAATTATTTTAAAAACGCGAACCTTCATGTAACGGCCAGTGTTTTTTGGAATTATTTTAAAAACGCGAACCTTCATGTAACGGCCCGTGTTTTTTTGGAATTATTTTAAAAACGCGAACCTTCATGTAACGGCCAGTGTTTTTTTGGAATTATTTTAAAAACGCGAACCTTCATGTAACGGCCAGTGTTTTTTGGAATTATTTTAAAAACGCGAACCTTCATGTAACGGCCCGTGTTTTTTTGGAATTATTTTAAAAACGCGAACCTTCATGTAACGGCCAGTGTTTTTTTGAAATTATTTTAAAAACGCGAACCTTCATGTAACGGCCAGTGTTTTTTTGGAATTATTTTAAAAACGCGAACCTTCATGTAACGACTAGTGTTTTTTTTTTTGGAATTATTTTAAAATCGCGAACCTTCATGTAACAGCCAGTGTTTTTTTGGAATTATTTTAAAAACGCGAACCTCTATGTAACGGCTAGTGTTTTTTTTTTGGAATTATTTTAAAATCGCGAACCTTCATGTAACAGCCAGTGTTTTTTTTTTTTTTGGAATTATTTTAAAAACCCGAACCTTAATGTAACGGCCAGTGTTTTTTTTGGAATTATTTTAAAATCGCGAACCTTCATGTAACGGCCAGTGTTTTTTTGGAATTATTTTAAAATCGCGAACCTTCATGTAACGGCCAGTGTTTTTTTGGAATTATTTTAAAAACGCGAACCTTCATGTAACGGCCAGTGTTTTTTTGGAATTATTTTAAAATCGCGAACCTTCTTGTAACAGCCAGTGTTTTTTTTTTGGGAATTATTTTAAAAACCTTCATTTAACGGCCAGTGTTTTTTTTTGAAAATGAGTTTTAAAACACATACCTTCATACAACAGCCAGTGTGTGACGAGTGTAATGTACTCGTGCAGGTTGTGAGCGGTAACGGGCAGGTCTCGGCCGCCTCGCCTGAGCTCGGTGCAGCCGTCTCCAGGGAGTATGAAGTCTAGACCGAGCTCCTCAATGGGACAGCCGTCCAGCTCCAAAGCATTTACCTGAATATCAAACGATTATTACTATTATAAAATAAATTCAACGCCTTATCAGTAAAGAATATTGATATTTTTTAAACCTCCCAGGAGTTAATTTTTAGTGGAGATATTGAGAATTATTAAAAGAGATTTTTATTTAGCATAATAAACCTACGACCATTAACGTCATCGTGTTTAGACATTTTCCGTACTTTTTGTAGTGGATGAAAACTAAAATAAAGTAAGGCGCAAGTGTAGTTTAGACAACAGAAAAAATATAGAACGTATCATAGATAATTTACGTAAAGTTAACTAATACAATAAGTATAGAATGGTTGAAAAATAAATGCATTTAACATAAATGAATTTGATTTATGCCACGGTATACTCATTGATATCAATCTATGAATGTGTGTTATTTATATTAATATAGAGTAAACTCACCATATGTGTTCGTTGTTCACTAGTGAGCCTGTTGTCAGCGGCGATGGCCTGCGCCCTGTCCGCCACACGTCTGAGGCGACACAACGACCGCCACAGCTCCGGTGCCACGTGACGCACATCACTCAGCCCCAGCCACGACTGCTCACACACCACCCAGCGGTACATACTCACGGACAGGGGTATGTCCACCTACATTACAGATATTAATAAGTACATAACAATTAAAACTCAATTAAAATTATGAAAATTAAGTTTTTACCATCCTAGAGTCCATTACAGCTTTAGCCATAAATTTGCCGAGGAAGCGGAATTTCGCTTTGACTCTTGATAGATGTGAGGCCCTAGCGTTGCGGCCGACCGCCTGTGGGAACAGACCACATGCCCACGAAACGTATGTAGCGTCGGGCGCTGGGGATGGGATCAGAGTCTCCTTCTCTAAGTCTGAAGGCTCTGGAGATCGTTCCTCATCGAGATTCAAGGCATCACGAACGGAAGACGCTAATCTCGATGCGGCGTCCGATGAGCGATCGGTCACCACCGGCTGGCTCTTCACTATCTCCCCACCGAAAGACGTCGGTTTCTGTTTGAAGTTCTCACTTCCGTGCCATAAATCGAGATCTGCACGCTGTAGCTCTTGGGACACAAGAGCATAAAATTCGAGAGTTGGCCCCAGACCGGTACCGACTTCGTTTTCGTATTGAATTTCAAGTAAAGCCTGCGGATTATAAAAGGTGATTATTTAGTAATATTTTTGCAAGATGACAACTGGCAACAAGGCTTGAAATATGGTAATTTAGTTGACATTTGCAATTTGCATACATGCAAATAAACAATAATCCATCTTATTCGCAAAAATCAAGGTTTCAAATGCAACTTCAAGCGTAAGCTTCGGTTAAAGTACTAAATAAATCATTATAATTTATAAGGCACTAAACCAACCAAATTGGTCTGAAACTGATCTCATCTGACTATAATGTATTTTGATACGTTATTGAGCTGTTATAAGTGTATTTAACATTCCATATATAATAGCTATAGTGACCTTAGAGTGAGCGAACTCGTTCATGACATGTTCAGCTTTTATTAAGTGTAAACTTCAGTTTAAGGTAGTAAATAAATCATTATAAGACCTTAAACCAACCAAATTGGTCTTTAACTGATCTCGTCTGTTTATAATGTATTTTGCTACGTTTTTGAGGTATTTAACATTCCATATATGTATATAACCATAGTAACCTTAGAGTGAGCGAATTCGTTCATAACATGTTCAGCCTGTCGGAGCACGCTGTGTCTCTGGACGGTCCGTTTGCGTCGGTCCAGACGAGGCGCGACCCGCTCGTCAGCGCCGGCCGCCGCGCGCTCACCGCCCGCTTCTAGCAGCCTCTGGAGCGCGCGGTCACGGTCGAACGACACCACGTAGAACAATAGGTGACGACACTCGAACGGGAACACGAACGGACTGAAAACATTTGAATATTATTATTAATATGATTAGAAATATACATATGAATAAGGACAAAGCTTAGTGTTGCAGTTAAATTTTGTTTTGCTATAGACAAGTTATTACATGTCTTATACTCATTAGGTAAATCTATTATACTTTTTGCCACAAAACACTTGTATGGATTCAACATCCTAGATATTGAAGTTACTTTTATAGTATGTAAACGTTACTCACCAGGCATACGCGATCTTTTTAAGCCACGGAGGAAGATTTCCGGTCATGATAACCAAAGGATCTTGAAGTTGTCTATTCGCCTTAGCTGCCAGCTATAAAGATAAATAAGACATTTCAGTATATAAATAATAATAAGCGAAACACATACAAATATATATTTTCAATTAGCAATAATTCCATATCCGAATATACATATATGTGTAATTTATTTTCAAGTATACTTGAAGCCAGCAAAAACTATGATACTGATGAAGACTGTAGGAAAAACTTTAATCTTTAATCAATTGTTGGATAAAATACGAGGTTTTCAAATAACTTTTTTTCACTTAAGAACAAGGTTCACTTACATATAAAAGAAATATTGTCACATACAGACCGGGATGAAAATTATCATTAGTTCACAAAATCGAGCCTTCATAACATTTTTTAAGATAATTTTAAAATTATTGGCATGGACTTCTCTTTGGGTAATCTATTGTTCAAGCGACATGTCTGATCGTACATGTCATGGTTTGTTTTATATTATAGTCTTCCTCTACCTGGCAATTTCCCAGCTATACCCAGTGTCTGCCTTACATGTTGTGAATAGTTTTGGCTATTTGTTTTTACGACCGGCCGCCTGCCTGACATCAACCCTCTTTGGGAATGCATTAATCAGTGATATCTAAATACTCTTAGCAAGTACTTATGACTCGGAAAAATCATATTGGTATTCGCTCGGGCCAGGATCGAACCTCCGCCCTCGAGCATGAGAGGCTGGCCTTTTAACCACTAGGCCACCCACCGACAAACCGTGTTTTATACTATAGTATAAAGTGGATATTGTTATAACCTTGGCGTTGATGAAATCAGCGTTGGGTACGAGCGGTCTATGGTCTGGTAGACAGGCGGCGCGGTACAGCGTGTGCCAGTGACGGGACAGCGCGTGTAGAGCACGCAGCAGGCTTAGGGCGGGGAGGGACGCGTCCCGCACCTCGCCCGCACCCAGCGCCGCGCGGATCATAGCCACCAGCGGCGATGACGTCACTGGGACCACGCCCTCTGTATAAACACATACACAATTATTAATACACACATACATAATCATACAAATTATAAGTCGACGATGAAGATATGTCTCACTTTGTTATTCAAATGAATTGAAACAAATTGATATATCAACAACAATACATATTGTTAAAAATTAGACTTGAGATTAAACGTTGAGAGTATATATAAAGTTCTTAACAAAATAAAGTCGCGTGGTATAATCCGAACAATACATGTTATTGTATTAGGCCAGTGCAGATGTCTCTAAAAATGATGAAAAGTGAAATTAAATTATAGTAGAATGAAACACATGACAAAAGGAGGGGAATATTATAAAAATTAAGGGAAAAATAATTTACGGGCGATCTGAGGTCGGGAAGGGTACGGGCGTGACTATTTAAGGGTAAAAAATGGGTTTTCTCGATTTCCGGAAAAACTAAGAGTCCTAATGAAAAATGTTATGTGGCAAAGTTGTAGGTAATAAAAAGATCTAAAACTTTTGTATTTACATTTTTTTCACATAACCTCAAAAATTATGTGAAAAACTCAAAAAAACAAGTTTTAGTTTTTTATTTTTATCTCTTCCAAAAACAATTTTTTGTCACGAAATTTGGCGAAAACTTTCCTTTTGATGTTACAAATAAATATATGAAGCATATACAGGGTGACTGTTGAGTTACTATCAATATTTAAGGAGCATACTCGGTACATGATTCTCATTCGAATTATGTAAAAAAAATAGGTACTTAATTTTTGACCAAATTTCCGTATAAATAAATAAAGTTTGGATACGTACTCATCCTTGCCGGCGCCAGTGTGTCGCTACTCCCCAACCCCCGCCCCGTGGCTAGCGGGCCATTAGTCGGCTATTAGTCGCGCGAGGTCCGCCGTAAGGTCCGTACGTTCGTCTTCCCGCGCGCGCGCCTAGCGATCGATCTTACGCGTATACCTAATAATAATCTGTCGTGTGTGCGTGTGACCCGTTATTACTTATTAGTAATTAAATATGGCTTTTCAATACACAAATACAGAATATTGGGACATGGTTCATGCGTATGCGCGTGCAAATGAAAGCTTGCCGGGCGCAATCAATTTGTACCGGGAGATGTTTCCCAATCGTCGAGTACCTACGGCCAGCGTCATCTTAAACGCTAATCAAAGATTACGAGACTTCGGACAGTTCCGTGTTCCGACACATGCCCAAGGAAACGTCTTGTGTATGCTACAATGTATGTCAACAGAGAGGAGTTGAAATTAAAAATCAATAGTGCTTTCGAAACTATTAAAAGTGACCCATTCGTATTAAATCGTGTGAAAGACAATATGTGTAAACGTGCCGAACTGTGTATCACACGAGAAGGAGCTCGCTTTGAACATTTGTTAAGGTTAGTGTAGTTATGTAGGTAAATAGGTAGTTTAATGATTGACAATTGTTGTAAATAAGAATGATTCCATTTTTAAATACGCCGGAAATACCAAGATAGGTAAACAGTTCATATTATTTTTCGTGTCAAGGTCACACCATTTACCTAGTCAATAAATTGGTTGCTTAAACGAAAGAAATATCTTGGTATTTTTGCCTGTCCTAAGCCAGGATTAAAGTATGAAGGGAATTGGATCATTTTTGTTTATCTAAGGTCTAACACGCGGCGGCGCGCGGCGTTTGGATGTAGGTAAACTACCGCGCGATAACTACATATACCTACGTACATAACTGTTTTGTGTCGATAACGCAGCTAGGGTATCCACGCGATCCGTAATTAATTACATAACTTTTGGTTAACTTTACGTAGAAGTTTATTAATATTTATGTTATATTAATTTTTATTTTGTCATATATGATCGTCAACTACCACGTCCTTAAATATTGATAGTAACTCACCAGTCACCCTGTATAAAACACCATATATGTATGTACGTTTCAACAATTCTTCGTATAAACATTATTATTCCTACCGTTCCACAATAGATCCGGTTTACGTCGTGATGATAGCTTGGTGGGCTGTCCTTTCCCCTTGCGGGAGGTGGTCGCGTCTGAACGTGGAAGTTCGCCGGCTTCCACCGCGCGGTAGTAAATCGTGTGAGTTTGTACCCAGATACCAGCATTCGCTGTGACAATGACATAATGGATTAAATATTAATAATAACTCCTTTATTTATTATGTATATTAAAATATATTCCACCTAATGGTGTTTCAGTATCAGTGTCAGCATCCGTTTGCTCTCCAAATTGTCTGACCGCCTGGTATACAGTCATGTTATATGGCAACACAGTGTCACCTATTAAGAACTCCAGCTTATGGTCCACACTGAAACAAATAAAGGCATAGTTAATGATACAATAAATGCTTTGCCTCGAAGATGTAACTGAAGAATAAAAAACAAGCTATTTTATATCAGTTAACTTCCTAAACGATAAACATTACTATTTTTTTTATAGACATGTATTTTAGTTTTTTAAGTTTTTTATGGTCTACAGATGTTCGAAGGAAGTTAGATACATACTATTTAAATAGGTATATTATAAATGGTTGCATTTTCAAATGATGAATTTGGTTATGCCATTTATACATACATATTATCTATATTACAGAGACACATTCTTCATCTACGAGCTCCGGCTTTGTTTACCATCATCCTACTAATATTATAATTGCGAAAGTTTGTGAGTGTGTGTATGTTTGTTACTTCTTCACGCTCAAACGGCTGAACCGATTTTGATGAAATTTTGTATACAGGAAGCTGACGTCCAGGAATGACACATAGGCTACGTTACATTCCGGAAATCCCGAACACCGCGAGCGTAGCTAGTTATACATAGATAAAGCAGAAACTGAGTACAAAGAGATATATATTAATATAATGTGTTCCTGTACATACTCAGTAGGGTTGTGTGGTGGTGTAGCGAGTGTGTCGTCGACGTCATCATCCGAGGCCGGTTCGTCGTCTGACTGCACCGCACTAGGCTCACGAGGCCGCGCACTGGCATACCCACGCTGAGCGAGATATCTGGTAATATAAAGATTTTATTCAAAAACTTCCTACTATTACTCCTTCTACCTGGCAATTTCCCAGCTGAAGCCAGTGTCTGCCTTACATGTTGTGAATAGTTTTGGCTAATTGTTTTTTACGACCGGTCGCCTGCCTGACATCAACCCTCTTTGGGAACCCTCTTTTAATCAGGGATGTCTAAATACTCTTAGAAAGTACTTATGACTCATAAAAATCACATTGGCACTTGCCAGGATCGAACGAGCGCCCTCGGCAACGAGAGGCGAGCCCTTTAACCACTAGGCCACCACTGACTTAGTACTTCCTACTACTACTATTCAATACTTTATACTTCTGACGTATTGTTTACATTAATTAAATATGAAATCATTATTGTTATAATTACCTTTCAATAGCCTGCACTAATGCTAACGGGTCTATCCGGACCACACCACCCTTCCATTGCTTTAAATTAGAGCAGGTAGGGTGACGTTTGAGATCACACTGAAAACAAAACAATGTTTTATTCATCAAATATGTACACCATGAAGTTTTGTTATTCCGATATAATTATAAATAGTTTATTTTACACTTAATTCTGCGAACGACTTTGACTAGGCTTCGGAATTATATAAAAGGGTTTATAAATAATATACACTTAAACTTCAATAAAATAAATCTGTTCTTTGTCGCGTTACTCTATAACAAATACAACTTTTACGCTTGTTCCTGAAGGAACTAATTACATCAAATTTTATTAGTATAATCATCATCTATATGCAATAATTATGTGATTGTTTCAGTAGTTTCATACATACATACTCACAAACTTGTACATTTATAAGTGGAATATAGTATAAGGGGCCGTTCAAGTATTGCGTGAGCAGATTTATTACAATTATTTACCCCCCCATCCCCCTTGTCAGCAAAAGTAAGCAAAGCTCTTACCCGCTCCCCCATGCTTACGTAAACATTTTCAATTAGGTACTGTATTGTTTTTTTTAATATAAATCCATAATAAAAATATAATTATATTTTTTATGGATCTTCTCGATGTGACGATAAAAAAGTAAATAACTACAGATGGCGTAATCATCACCTACACTCCCCTACATGGGAGCATGTCATCCAAAATAAGCAAACCAAAGACTCCTCCGCCCTTCCCTAGTGCTTACGTAATACTTGAACGACCCCTAAGTGATCTTTGTTTCTGTGGTGTTTATAAAATGTCATACCATGAGCTGATGCGTATTGAAGAACTTGAGCGCGGAGGTGGCTGGTCTGGCCGGTAAGTCGTGCACTCTGACCGGAAACTGTTCCAAGTGAGACACGCACGCGTTCACTTTGGCCACAAGCGCCGCTAGAGGAGCCGCGCCCGAACACACGCTCCACGCCCCGGCGCCACTCGCACGACTAGACCACTCGCTGTCGCTGGAAAGCAAGATAACACGTTATATATAATATATTATAATATACATATACTTAATTTTTTTATTATTAAATTAACTAAATGATGTTCAAAGGATAACTCTGTATTGACCAAAGCAATTATTGTTTGAAGCGAATTAGTGTAAGTGCGATTGAGTGTTAGTGCGGCGTATAGTATTCCAAAAGGTATAACAATATATTGTGTCTTAGAAGAAATAAGAAAATATTAAATTTCCTACAAATATTACTGCAGTGCAGCCTTTGCTATGTCACATAATTCGCTACATATTTACATAGCCCATACTCTTTACAGCTATTACTGTTAAAATATATATACATATATCAAATACAATATTGAATATTAAGAACAGTCGTTCCTTCCACCGATATGTTAAGCATTCAATATATAAAATAAAAGTAGATTTGTTTATTTATTAAGCCTCAGCGATAACAAGGAACTAAATCCCCTCGAAAAGCAGTGCAAGTACGTGGGAACCCACCACTAGCACACTCCTAAGAAAATCTCCATGAATTCATAAAATTCATGTGAGGTCACGATCCTGATCATTGAGGAAGCCGATGCAAGGAAGAGAAGGAGTGTTAATGTTTATTTGATGTAATAACTTACTCAGGTACTAATGGCATATCAGCGAACACATGTAGGAAGAGCCGCAGTCGTTCCTCGCAAGCGGCCACCTGCTCCGCTGAATCCCTGCCCTCGCCCTCCGCCTCGCGTTCATTATCCGGATCACTACCGGTCAGGAACTGTAACAGAGCTCCCAACACGCCCGAGTGATTCACCTGGAACAAAGTGTAATTAAAGTTAATACGGCGTAATATACTTTGAATAATACCAAAACTAAATTTTATAGTGATAACTAGCTTTCCGCCCGCAGCTTCGCCCGCGTGGAGTTCGGTTATATCGCGTTTCCAAGAGAACTTTTCAAAAGTCTGGGATAAAAACTATCCTATGTTCGTTCTCAAGATCAACTCTATGTCTGTACCAAATTTCATTAAAATCAGTTCAGTGGTTTAGGCGTCAAAGCGTAACAGACAGAAAGACAGAGTAACTTTATATATTCAACATTTATAATATTAGTAGGGATATATTTTATGTAAACGTACTTCGAACGGCGAGACATCGTTGTTGAGCAGAGTATCTCTTAGCTGGTGTAACGCAGCCCTTTGTTGTGTGGGAGGTCGTGTCGGTAGAGCCGTGGCGAGAGCAGCCAGTTGTTCCAGAGCCCCCGCGCCTCCACCCAGAGCGCCCCACTCGCGTTGAAGACGAGCCGCACGCCATTGGATCCATTCGCGGACTTTCTCTCTGAACGTACAGATTTTTTATATTTTTGTATCATTGTTCATGGCCAACTTTATATATAGATAATTAAGATTGCTATAATATCCTCTTCTTCCTGGCAGTTATTCCAGCTTTAGCCAGGGTCTTTAATATAGAAAGTGAGATTTAATTTTGTAATTTCTAAAATTAAAATAACATGCTATCAGTTCGCCGCAACGAAGACAGTGTTTCATATCCATCAACTCGGTTTCATATCCATCAACTTAAATCAACATTACTTAAATCA
The DNA here is from genome assembly GCA_916720795.1 of Danaus chrysippus. Taxonomy (NCBI): domain Eukaryota; kingdom Metazoa; phylum Arthropoda; class Insecta; order Lepidoptera; family Nymphalidae; genus Danaus; species Danaus chrysippus. The sequence continues at coordinate 10,550,474 of CAKASE010000074.1, read as the reverse complement.
TATCCATCAACAAAAAAAAAATCAACAAGACAGTGTTTCATATCCATCAACTCAACTCATGTTTTAAGAATGAACAATTAACATCAGACTTAGCTAGACAATTTAATTTTTATCATACATTTTTACTATAGATTTCCTGCTAATATATTGTTTTCTTATTATAATTAAGTTCAATATGGTTCCATACTTGTTCTGAACGGTGAGATTAGTTGAGGAGTGTGGGGCGGCTAGTAGAGCAGAGTCTTTATGAGCGTGTGGCGAGCGACCCCAGCGGGACGGGTTTAACGAAGACAGGAACGACGATGTCTTGGACAGACTGCCCACACGACCTGAACGACCGCCTGAACCCGCACCTGATGCTGGAAAATATAAAGGAAAATATTGACATATGTACATATATATTTATTTTAGTTCCGATTTGACTTTAGCCCTAATGACTTTGACAACATCATTGGGATATGGGAAATATAACTATTGCTTATGTCTAAGACATGGAACTGTTTTGATTTAAACATTTATTTCAACTACATTTTATAAATATAAAAATTTGATTTCCTATTAATATCTCTATAATATAGGATTTGGGTGATTGTATGAAATTAATTTCTTATGTGTTACAGTAAATATCGAAATTGCAAAAAACCCGTTAAAATTTTCATGATAAGACGTTAGAGGACGTAATCTAAAACTAGCTATAGCTACAGTCGCATTGCCTCTATAAAATAGAGATAAAAAAATAGGTAATGCTATTTAAATATAAGGATAGTTACAGGTGTGACCTTTTTATCGTATAGAAAATCAATACGAGTATTTGTTTTTAGACATAATGTACTAACAATGAGCAGCAACAGCAGTAGCAGCGGTGGTGGTGGGTGGTGCGGTGTGCGGGGCGGCGGGGGGCGCGTGGTCGTCTCTGCGCCGCGGCGGACGGGACCCCGCCCCGGAGCCCCCGGACCGCTTCACAGCACGTTTACGTTTCAACATCTCCGCTAACTGTAGAGGACTGCCCGACCTGTTGGCGATATTAATGTATATAAAAACAATATACTGAGACTGCACTAATACATGTTTAAGATTTAATTCAAAATGTGATTATTGTATATCACAGGGAGATTAGATGATAATAACTGTGAGTAAAGTCACTGACAGACACAAGAATATGTGAATATCCAAAACATGTACAATGAAGTAAACACAATTCAATGAAAAGAATAATAAGCTTATATTTAAAAAATGTGTTTTTCTATTTTCTAATGGTATCAAATCGATTGACTGTAATGTCATACCTATGTACTGTTGTTGTTGTCTGTAATGCGGATGCGGATGTCGCCGGACCGGCTTCTGAACTACCGCTATCACTGCCGCCCACTGAAAAAGTATTACAACAATCGTAAATAAAGTCAAGTTATCCACGATATGACAATTATAAATAGGTTTTTATAATAATAACTTACACAGTGAGCTCGCAATGAAAGATCCAGATGCTGAGAAGGCGAGTGATAAATTGTGATGATCGAGGGAGGTAGCTGATGTGGAGGCGGGGGGAGACGACCCTCCGCTTGAACGAACGTTGGCTGCGCTCGGAGACTGAAACATTAATAATATCATTAACAATTTTATATTAATCATTGGAAGTTTTAGTGGTCGTATTTGTAGAGCGTTTTAATATTACATAATATTAAATATCATTCATGGAAGTCTCTATACACTTCAATTAATTAAACCTAGAGCTGTGACAACATTTCTGTGAGCAAATTCTATTACCCTGTCGTAATTTTGTCTTATACTAGCACAATGACGTAACAAACTTTCGTTATAAATCCCTATAATAATATATAAAACATGTTGCTTACTACTAACGCTACTGCTGGTTTGTTTACCTTAATCTTAGCCTGCCTGGGCGGCTGGTGACCGGGAGGCCGCTCTGCCAGTTGCGCAACTTGATGCAGCACTCCCTCACGACGGAACTGCACTCCCATCTCCTCTGGAAGGCGCTGCATTAAGATTTCCGCCAACTGGAGCGACCCCACGACGATACGAAGGTCACTGGAAGCCATCATACCAGCTATGTGGGATGATATCACCTGTTGACAATAATTGGAACACATTGAAATTATTTGTTACAGTTACATGACACCCGGAGAACAGAAGTTGAAGTTTTAGTTAAATATAAATGTATATATATGAATTACTATCAATATTTAAGGAGAATACTCGGTACATGATTCTCATTCGAATTATGTAAAAAAAATAGGCACTTAATTTTTGTCAAAATTTCCGTATAAATAAATAAAGTGTTGACACGTTACAAGTGTTCCAAGTGTGGACGCGTGCGGCGGCGTGCTGATACAACACCACGCCGCCGCACGCGTATGTGTGTGTGTGTATACCTAATCTGTAGGGTGTTCACAGGATACGTAATTAATTACATAACTTTTGGTTAACTTTACTTAGAAGTTTATTAATATTTATGTTATATTAATTTTTATTTTGTCATATATGATCGTCAAATATCACGTCCTCAAGTATCGATAGTAATTCACCAGTCACCCTGTACACACATTTCAGCCAAAACTGTGTGAAATAGTTGACGCATGCCAAAAATAATACAAGCAAATATGAAATTACTCATGAAGTGTTACTAGAATGAGAGTATACTGACCTGAGTCTTAAGGACTTGTCGTAGTAGCGGTGCATCCGCGTAGTACACGGCTCGTAGGATCGCCTTTAACGCCTGAGCACGTAGCGCGGGCCCCGCTGAGCTCCAATACACTTCGTGCAACACACCCAGCAGAGCACGCACCAGGGACGGGCTGCAGCGAACCATCGCGATACGGGGGTCTGAAACAGGAGGTTAATCGTTTTATAGAATTGATTCTATTGAAGAATAAGAGATAAAACTTTTGTATTCAAAGTAAGAAGACATTCAAAGCAACATACCCGTCACAGCTGCCGTCCCGGTAGCCGGGTCTGCAGGGTGCGGGCCGGGCGCGAGGCGCTGCACAGGTCTGGCGGTGCCCGTGTGGTCGTTGAGCTGCTGCATGGCCGTCAGGTCCACGGTGTAAGAGCGTCCCAGCGCACTCAGACACACCTCCTCCTCGCCAGCCGCCGCACCCGCCTCTAGTGCACGACATTCGGCCCATGAATACGAGCGCCACACACCTACGGAATTGTATGCTGTATACGTTATGTATTTGATTCGGACAGAATATATGTGGACAGCACCACCGTAACTTTCTCACTTACTTGCTTTGCGTGTTCGTGATTATTATATAAAATAAATGTTATGTTGAGTTAATAAAACGTTACGTATATTAATAATTTGCCTGTATTAATTCTCTTATTTTCCCGAGTTAATGTTATGTTTAACATTGTAATGTGTGTATGTGTAACCTCTATCGTCTCTCCACTGCCACAACGCTGCTCGCTCGGCGGGCGCGGACCACGGTCGGTCGAGGTGAGCGTCTACTGCGAAGATCCCGTCAGTCGGCAGGCGAGGCATCAGCTCGCCGATCAGACAAGTGATCTCATACAACTCTTGCGGCAGACGAGGTATCAATTCCACTTGCTGGTATATTAAAACGATAACTATTAGTAATATGAAAAAGATATTTTTTTCTTGACATACTTTACTGAATTTTGTACATTATTTGTCAAAAAAAATACGCTTACGTAGAATTTTCATGATAAAATAGCCGTTGGATTATAAAAACAGATTTTTGAATTATTTGAGCCGAAGACTGCTATTTAATTATTTTTATATTATTACCATTCAGAGAAAATGACAACTATTCAATGGTCCAACTAAGAAACAAATATCTAAGTGCTACCTCCTGGTGCAGCGTAGATCCTGTGAGCAGACAGAGCAGCGTATCCGCGATGGAGCGCTGGTGTAGAGCTAACGCGAGCTGAGGACACGCTGCACACATCACCCACAACAGACGCAGCACCGTTATGAACGTGCTGCCTGAGATCAGGGGCGGCTGAACGACCAACTGATACACGAATATACAATCAATATAGTTTCACACAAGATATATAAATTCATATTCTCATTAACATATTTTTATTATCGTGGAACATGACCTATAGCTCATAAACAGCTAAAATTCACAAAAAAAAACATTATTAACTTCTCTAATTAGCTCATTTATGACGCCTTCAAGCTAACTACATTATAAGTACAAAACAATACAAAAATATATATTAGTGTCGAATTTAAATCTTACATTTATTATACATCATACAAGTTATAAACACTCACAAGCTGTTGTAAATTAGTGAGTAATTCCGGCGTTGCAATCTCTTGCAGCCTGGCGGGGTCGTGTTGGAAACTGTCCACGAGACGTGAAAATGCTAGACACACGCACTCAACGGACTTCTTGTCTTGTATGGTTAATCTACAAATATATATGAATTAATATTTTTTCATAGATACAGGATATATGATTAAAATATGTACGTATATATTAGTATGTAATTCTTTTTTTACCTATTAGCAAGTAATTGCAGGGAATCCCTAACGAGGTGGAATTCATCCGAGGTGAGATTCTGACAGCAGTTAGCCGTGATCGAGAGTGCGGCTCGTTGGGCGTTTATAGAGAAGAAATCCAGGTACGTGAGACAAGCGGACACACCACGCTGCAGATGACAAACATTAACATTAGAAACCAACTATATAAATAACACATCCGACATTATATTATATAAGAAAGACATATACGTGAAAGTATAGTGCGTTTGATTTAAGCTGAGCTTTACATTTGTGTGAGTGTATATGTATTGTGTAGGTGTGATGTCAAATTTTTGAATGCTTTCTTTTCTAGTTTTGAACTTGTTTATTCTGCTTTTACTCCTCCCCGCACCTTCCTCACTTCACCTTTTGTACTGGTAGCAATATCAAATGTTGAAAACGCAATGTCAAGTGAATAAGAATTTCTTAAGTTTTTCAAAATTCTTATTAATCAATAATTTTTTTTCCATAATATTCATAATATTTCCATCTGGACTTTTAGAAGTTTTTCTTATTTTATAGCACTTATGTTATGATTCTATTTAAAATATAATAAAATTGATTTCTAAAAGTTTTTTTGTCTAACTTTTACTTACACTCACACAAATGCAAAGCTCAGCTTAAGTTTAACGGACTATAATAAGGTTCTATCTATATGTATATACATAATTCCCCCTTCTATATACCATACCGTTTTCAATATATCCTTATAGTGTCTCCTTGACAGCATGTCCAGGGCCGTGAGACTCTGTTCAGCCACATCCATACATGTTATAGCTTGTAACTTGTCCACGAATGCCGGCACAGCAAGTGATACTGCCCCACTACTGCGGGGTAACGCCTCCAGCATATATGTTAACGCACGACACGCGTGGTTCATCTATAAAATGAATTGAGTTTGATTATATTTTTATTTATTTATTAATTAATATATGAAATATACAAAACAGTAAACATGTTCATATGTAGGCTACATAACTATTCCATATAGAACCGTTAAAAGTGAAACAAAGATCTAAAAGATTTGCAAACATCTTTCAATGGAATATATATAATATAATATTTAATATATACAGTGATAAGAGTACATTTGAGTAACAAACTACCGACCATATCGAAGTTATGTTCAGCAGCGAGCAAGTTGACCAGCGCGGGCACGACCTGCCTCACGGGGAAGCCGGCGAGGGTGTCTTCGTTGCCCATCACCAACAGCTGGCACATCTCGATGACCGCCTGCAACTGCTGGCCTTCATCACCCGTCGCCTGCAAGCCCGACAACAGCTGGGCGGCCTTGGAAGCAGCTGGAAATAGTTTCAGATTAGTATCGGTAAACTACATATAAATACCTCCTAAGTGTTGAGAATCTAATTTTACCCTAGAAGAAAAAACTGTTTTAAAATAAGGTTTTATTTATTTTGATCAACTATTGATAGTAAAATAGTTTCTAACACATCACCTTTTTATAAGTTACGAATGGATATGTTCATGTTAACATTTTATAGGCATTTAGTTACTTAGGAGACAAATTTAGTTACTTAGGACGAAATTGTCAGTTAGGAGGTATTGGTACTTCAAAGACGATATATAATCCTGAAGTTTTGGTTACTTTGCAACAACCGTCAAAATAATACCTACAAAAGACATCAAACATACTGCATTGTACAACAGACAAGTAAATGGTTACTTTGTCATCTTATTATACAACATCAGTCGGCGTTATTATATTCTTCCCCTCTGTTAGTATTATTGAATAATGCAAAAAATCAAAACCGTACATAATAGTAAATATAACCTCCATTCAATTTAAATTATAGATCGAAGACACCAGAGTAAAATTTACATCAGCTCATGATATAAACTCATCAAAATAAAAAAACAGATGGAATAGAACTAGTATTTAAAAAATATTCCATACCATATTACAGTAGAGTGAAGATATACTTTAAGTTAATATTATTCTCCGTCTTTGCATAAAGATAATTATATCTATTAAGTTATGTTAAACGATACATTTAACCATAATATAATTTATTAATCTGTACCTGAGTTAGCAGTGACTGTTCTATGAAGTAGGTGCTGCATACGCGGTCCAAGAGCGCCCAGTAGATGTGGTGGCAGGCCCCTAGCCTCTAGCAGGGCCTGGAGGCGGCCAACTTCGCCCTCCTCCGAGGAGGACTCCTCAGCCACAGCGCTGGCCCCCGCGCCGCTGCCCCCCGCTGTACCCGCCACCCCCGCTGCGCCCGCCATACCCGAACACTCCTCTGACGACGAAGCTACAAACATTATTGGTACTTGTTAGTCATTACACCACAATGACTTGACTATAATCTCACTCATTAATGACTTTGCAAAAACGACACTGATACATCGAAAAAGATTTATATAAAGAAACTAGAAGACCCGGCGAACTTCGTATCGCCCTATAATCAAGAAATATCTGTTACGTTTTTTTATTTATATTTTTGGAGTTTACCTATTAAAGTCATAATCTCCGTGTTTTGAAGTGCGACAGAATGGTTGACATTTTAGTTAGATGTCAAATCTAATGTCAAAAATAAAACGTTTGTATCAACGACTACAAATAAGTTAAAAATTAATTAAAAAAACATTGTCCAGCGAACAAAATTGTGAATCTAAATCATTCCCAGAACCCCTTGAACACACACAAAAAATTTCATAAAAATCGGTCCAGTTGTTTGAGAGAAGTTCAGTGACATACACACTCACGGAAGAATTATATATACATATAAAGATATGTTAATGTTATAAAGTTCACCTTTGCCCTTGGGCTTGGCTTCGTTGGATGCGTTGTCCGGCATTGATGCGGCTGCAGCTGACACTGGCGGTGTAGACGACGTAGAGGCTATGGCACCCTGGAATATATAATGATTATATTTTACCAATGCGTATGAAGATACAATACAGTAATTAATATAGCTCATTATTACCCTATCAATTAATTATGTATTTACAAAATATTTTTTCCAATTCATCATAATTAAAGGTGATTTGTTGATTGATTTTTGTGTGACTATTATTGTATGGACAGTTAAGAAAACATTTACCTAATTGGCAGCATAAAATATGTAATTAATTATTACTCAGATGAGTAAAACCAAGGAGTTTAGGTGCGATGACTTTTTTTTTAATAGTAAAAACAAGTTTATTTATCCTATATAGTCAAAATAAGAGTTAGTAAAAAAAGTATGTACATACTAAATAAATAAATTAGTCTGGTTCTATGTGGCAATCACATGAAAACTCTGTTCAGCTTCAATCAAAATAATTATTATGAGCATCATTACTTTGATTATAATTAATATTTAATTATAGTATAATGACTAGCATCTTTCAAATTATCGTAAACGGTCTTGGATCAAGAAGAAAATAAAAACACATTCCAATACCATAAATAACTAATCCTTTTTTTTGTTACAGTGTTCTATATATTGTCGGGGATAATTTCGATTGACAACTGAGATTTCTACCATTGGATAATTTCGCGTATCCACATTGGAAGCAGATTATCCGAAGAAACTTTAAGTTGAAATATTTTCTAAAGTAACGACTTTTAAGGTAATTTTTTCACAATTACTAATAAGTACTTAGAAGCTTGTGTATGTTTAAATAATATACCGTGTTTAGAGGCTGCGGATGCGAACGGCTGGAAGCGCCACCGGTACTGGCACACGAACCCAGGCTGCTTTTTCCTAATACAATAAAATAAAAGCTTAATTACATTCACATATAAATTCTTTGTTCTTTTGTTTAGACATTCGTTGATTGTTTCGTCGTGATTTTGTTTTGTCGTGATTGTTTTGAAAAATTCAGATCAAACAGTTGATTAGTTAAAAAGTAAGAAAAATTACACGTTTTAATATTATATAATGTAAATTACCATATAGTTGCAACAGTTGATCGTCAACTCTTGTATTACAACAGTCTTCTATACAATATTACAATTATATGTATCTTATCCTACTAATATTATAAACGTGAAAGTTTGTGAGTGTGCGTGTATGTTTGTTACTTCTTCACGCTCAAACGGCTGAACCGATTTAGATAAAATTTTGTATACAGGAAACTGACATCCAGGAATAACATATAGGCTACTTTACATCCCGGAAATCCGCGGGTAACACCGCGGGGCGCAGCTAGTTATTTATGTTGGTGTATACCTCGCTTGTCGCGTCTGGTGGAGGGCGTGTGCGGCTGCGGCATGTCGCGCGCCCGCGTCCGCCGCCCCCCGCCCGCGCTGCTGCCTGCCTCCTCACCGGCCGACTAGACAATAATAAAAAAAACATGAGACACGAACATGAAAAAGTTTTTATATATCAGCTAATATCAGAAATAAAACAAATATAACTTCAATCAACTGCAACAGTATTTTTTTTTTATTAGATCACATAAATAGATAGAAAAAAATAAAACGAGTGGTATCTTAATTAAAGGTGATAACAGCATGCACAAAATAAAAGTTAAGCAACAACAAGCAGAAAATAAAAAGCTAATTAAATAACAAAAAACAATTTAAAATAAAAATAATAACATAAGTAAACTATATCTAGGTATCTAAACTAAATAATTTTGAGTATATATAAATAATATTTTATTTTTAATTTTTTTATATTATCGAAAATATCTAAATTTTTGTCGCCGCTCATTGAATTATAGGCACTCATAATTCTATTGAGAGAATTATTCAAAAGTATTGAATAGAAAAAGAAAAAAATATATGTGGGGTAGATTCCTGTAAAGTAGGTGGGGGCCCAAGAGAAATATTTACTATCCCCGAATTTTGGTTCATTCATTCAATCTCAACAAAATTTATAATATGGAACAAAACAAAAAATAATAATGGTAGATCAAGATTTTATTTTTGCAAATAACATTTGTTATTGAAGGGTTGTTTGTGAATAATATTTGTAGAATTATGTAAAACTCTTTGCACCATACCTGTCTCTTAGTGGCAGTATCCTGTCTTTGCCGTTGAGAAGTACTGGCACCCCTCGTCCAGCAAGCACCCAGGGTCGCACCCGTTGCAGCAGCGATACTCTGATATAACATAACATAATTAATAACAGTAATATATAAATGAGAGCATTAAAAATAATCAATCGGCGTACCCTTCTCGCGTTAGTTTGACGTAAGTATGGTAGATCTCGTGGGACAATGAGTAGTTTGCTACCACTGCCCTTCGAGGAGCTCGCTTCTGTAAAGACAATGACAGTATTATATTATATAATAATATGCTTTTTCAATGTCATATTATAACGTTCAGTGATGACTCACCTTGCAGGTCCTTGTACGGCGGTGGTGTACTTGTCTTCCGTGTGTCGGAGGTGCTTTTCCGTTCTGTCGCCGCCTGCGGCTGTACCACGTCGCTTGTTGACGGACTCGCTGGAACAACACAATTATTTACAATATTATCTACAATGAATAGCTACACTTGATATATGATAAGAGTATCTGATAAGCCGCATGTATCGTGTCTCATTTTATACTGAACTTTACTAAACGACTCAATAGCTACAGAACGTTATACATCAAATATTCTATGTATGACAAAGTTACTATGAGCAAACTACCTGAATTGACAACTGAGATCAGCACAGATGAGTTGGAGCTCCCAAGATCACGGTTCTGTCTATTGCGCAGTCGATACGAGCAAGCCTGGTTGGAGGGTGTCTCCCTAGATTCAGGTTCGTATTCTGGGCTAGTTTCAGCTATGTCGTTGGTGCTAGTCTCGGCCGCTTCCTTGTGTGGGTCTATTTTAAATTTCTTCCTGCACTCCTCTATGTCAAGCAGACAGTTGCTCTTCCTGTATGGCAGGGAGCGATGTGTCGAACGTTTCCTCTTCTTACCCTTCCTGCGGCTGGCAGTGGGACTGTACACTGAATAATCAGAGTCCAGTAACTCTGTTATAGTAGACGAACTGAACGGGGAGTAAGCGAAGTCTCTCTCGTCGAGCGGCAAGAGACCACCTTCCGATTGGTTCGTCTGCTGTTCTGATGATGTTTCTGTTGCGTTAGCGCTCGTAGACTGACGCGATGATGTGTTCGCCTTTATATTATTCGGAGCCTGCTCACAAACACTCTCACTAGATTTAAGAGCAGTCCGTGAGCGTGTACAATATGCTACACAATCGTCTGTATTGCTATTCGATGTATTGTGGCTTTTATGTTTCTTCCTGTCATGCGAAGACGTACGGCCACGCTTGGTGTTAGCTGACGATTTGGACGAATCTCCGTGCTTGTAATGAGGTGTGTCGTAACGGGTTTCGTATACGTCTGTGCCGTAGGACCAACGCTCGAAGATGGAGTAATCAGAACGTGGTAAAGTACTGACGAGCCTGGAGCTCCTCCGTAGCTCGACCTGAGCGCGAGGTTCAGCGCTGTCTGTGCGGGTTGATGAATGTCGACTGGTGCGCGGCAATGGCGAGATCACGTTGCGTCTGCTGCGACGACTACGGTTCACTTTACGAACTTGACGCAACCACCGGCCGCCCACCACCCTGCTTGGAGAAGACCTGGCGAATGACAAATGCTTTTATTAATAAAAAATTTTAGAAAGTTAATAGAGATAAACTAAATAGAATGTGCATTCCAAACTATAACATACTAGATATTATAATATGACACTGCTGGCATAATTTACAATGTGTAATTTGTGCACTCAGAAAGAATGGAAACTTGTGTCTAAATATAATAAAGGTAAACAATGTTAAACTGAAGGTTATTTAATGTGGAAGTAATTTTTTGTTACAAAGAATATTTCAAGAATGAATATTTAAAACTTAGGTGTCTCGAATGTCAAACCCTTTTATATGTTTGCAGTTTCTTTAAATATCTTTTGATTTTTTCATTATTTTATATACATAGTTAATTAATATATAGCATTATCCAGCAATGTATAGAGCATGAAAACTATATCCATATATTTTTTAAGAATTTGTTTGTACTGGTTAACTTCTTTTTTATTTAATATAAGAATATTCAATTTATTTATAAATATTACTTCAATAATTTTGATTTAATGTTTGTCAAAATGACAACCATCATTAATAAGCAAGTTTATATGTTAATTGTTTTATTATCAAAGCTCATATCTTAAGAATACATTAACTAATCAAAGTGTATACATTTAAATGCAACAAACTTGTAGGATATTTAGAACAATTCTGTGATGGACAGATAATTTTATTTTTCCATAAAATTCTTTTATACTGGCACATAATAATGTACCAATGTAATAAGATATTATTATCTATAAGTATTTGTGTTTTAAAAAGTAAATATTGATCAAAAGGATATCTTATTATTATATGAGAATCACTTCATTAAGGTACAATTTCTGTGATATGTAAAAAAAAATGGCTTTAAATTGTAAAAAACAAAAATTGATATCAGCAAGAATATGAAATAAATATCTATTTTGTTATCACACCATATTCAAAATAATTACATTTTGATATGTTCAATCCGAAAAGAGGGAGAACAAATATTATTGATCTAAGAAATGTAAAAAATTTTATTTTATAATCTCAAAACAAATATTGCTAAGTATTTGAGTCATATGTTAAATATTTTAAAGATCCTCAGAATCATACAAATCAATGTAAAGCTCTTGTGCATACAATGCCTGTTCATCTTGTCTGCCTGTGATGACAATTGCTAATATATTCAGGATCATTTAGAAATAAAATTTAAAAAGGCCTACAATCCGAAAAGCTTAATTTCATTAAATACTTCTTACCAAAAACTGAACAATCCTTTACATTGTATGAGCAAATATATTTTCATTTTCCCGTTTATATAAAGCACATTTTTCTGTTCTCTCATTATTAGTTTTTGTTGACATTTTGTGCAATCTGGTTATAACTACATAAGAGTTAAGATTATTTACCTATTTTATTTTCTTTATTAATTATAAAGAATTGGAATGCAAATCTACAAAAGTGAAAAATCAATTTTGTTCTACCCTCATGTACCAAAACTCTTTAACTGATCTTGGACCCAATATTACTGCAAAAAGTTTAATCTTTTAAAATTCTAGCATGTTCATAACAACACAAATCATTCCACAAATCATTAATTTTATTGTGCAATGTTAAAACATCACAACTACCTTTGTCTTTGTTACATTTTTTTCTATCTAAATATAGTAACAAAGGCCCATAACTTGTATGTTAATCTGTAATTTTTTATCACAGTACATCCTGTAGAAGATGTTTAAGTTAAATATTTTCGCTGTAATCACCAGATATATAAAAAGTCAATATAAATTTAAAAGTCACATTGTCGACTAAACTGAGTTAGTTAATTAAGTGTTACTTAGTCAGTATTGTATATACCTGGTGGACTCTCTCGTAAGTGCAGAGTGCGACGACGGTGTGATGTGTTGCTCGGCCATAGACGACGCTGGGGAACACACGCGGCTGCTTGTGTGGGGCCTGCGCCCGCCCGCGCCCGCTACCTGCCCGGCACCATGCCAGGGCGAGCGCTACACCGGCCTCTCAGCATCCACCACTGTCAGTTTATCACAAGCACATCACCAACTACTTCCACCGAACGTCTCACTCACTCAACTTCGAAGTGACGCACCACCACAGCTGCTGACACACTTCCACCAACTGAAACAAAGATAATATGCCCACTCAGCGACCTGAATTATGCTACGTTACATAAACATTTCAACAATTAATTAGTACTACTACCGACCACCGTGAACAAACCACTATTCATACACACAATTGATTATATTTTCTAAATCAAAATATCTTTTTCGTTTTAATGAAATTTTGACTTCTAGCGATTATTTTAGAGATTATAAAACCACGTTTCGCAGAAATTATCGAGATGGATGACACATCAAGGACAGCTACACTTTTCGACTTATTTTTCAATTCACAATACAGATACAGGCTACAGCTGGGGAACTGTCAAACGAATGAGTGTTGCCAGCGCACAAATATTACCGCTACTGTGCTTATTGATTTTTTTTTAACTTATTATTATAAGACATACGTTTAATAATTATAACGAAAGTAATAAAAATAAAATAAATTACAGTAGAGTGAATTAATACATACAATAAATATTTAACAGGAAAAACGTGAGCAACAAAGTTATTTTACCTTACTATATAAAAATATTTTAGTATGGTAAAATTCTTGTTTGTTACCTGTGAAAAATATAATTTATTAATGAAAAACACCTACTTATAAAAAATGGTACAACAAGTGTCAGCGGATGTGAAAATCAATTATTATATTCTGTAAAATTGTGATTGGCAACACCGTATATATTATGTTTACATTTAAATATTCATATTATAAGTAGTTTATAGCAAAACAGTATTCATAAACAAAAACTATATAGTTTGCTGTTTATTCTTTTTTTTAACTGACCCACATTTCGTACAAGGCAAATACATCAACACTATTTATTTATCTAATCATATTATACATATCTTAAATCATTGGTTATGTCAAATATAGATTTGAAAAACTATCGATAATAGAAATGACGGTAAAAAACTAACGGGATTCGAGTGGTCAATCGATCGTATAACCTGAACGGTCAATTGTTATTTCAAGCTACAGCCATTGTTTTAAATTTTTAAAGGAACCTTCGCCATCTCAACCCGTGTTATATAATCAACAATACCTTGTCTTCAAAGTCCCTTTGTGACGAAGATCAATAGAAAATATTTTTGTTTGGACAATCATATTTCATAAGTATATATGTTTGCCTATATTATATATTAATATAAATATTTTTTTGTTATAACAACATTAAGTGATTTTAAATTCATACGTAACGGAAGTGACAATTAATTTAATGCAATGAGTAATTATCGTAATTAATTATTTTAATATAATCGTAAGGTCTAACATGTTTATTCTTTAACGAGTGCGTCCATTAATATAAACAAATATTGGCTGTGAGCGGCCTGATGGCTTGACCTCATAACCGAAATCTTTATAAAAAAAAACCTTGTATGCACGTGTCCGTTGCGTAGGTGAAAATGCATTAGACGTATTGTTTAATAATATTTTAGAACTATATATTATTTTTATAAGGAATCTTGTACACATATAAATTTAATCTCGAATGTTTTACAGACGGTTTTAACGTGTACTTTTTGTTTAAAAGGGCGTCGTGAGAGAAATGTATATTTAGCCTTAAAATCGTTAAAAAGTTTATCGTTTTTTGGACTATTTTATAATTACCAGATTCTTATTTCTATATCATTTAGTATGAGTTTGCAACGACAACGTAAGCACTGCTTTGTTTCGATGACTTTTAATAATACCTAAATTTACGATAAAAATATACTCGTAAATTTTAGTCAAATATTTTTCGTGTCATTGACAACTGTCACAGTAGATTACTTTGAAAATCAAAATGGCGGATGGTGTTCCAAATTATAGTTTTACATATAAATTACACATGAATATAGATAAGATGGTTAATTGATTTTAAAGTGTCGAGTATTAAGTATCTTATATAAGGTGTTAATGACATGGACCAGATATAGATGGATCTGGTTACCGACCGATAAACCCATCAGTGGTATGCTTACCACGGTTTTCGGTTTATCATTTAACACTTACTATTAACGTAGGTTATTTATTTTTTTCTTTTTTTATTTGGATAACCAACAAAAGAAAACATTATTACATTCATTACATTATCAAACTATTAATAATAACTTAAATGTCATTTTAATTATAGGCTATCACATCATGCAAAATATAATAATTGTAGTAAATCAAAATTTAAATTATTGAGAATTTGAGTATTGAATTATTGAGTGAGAAACGCGAAACAGTTCGTATGTAGTGTGAGGATCGCACTCATGGTAAACATAGGATCGTTTAGTACTGATACTTATTCACGATTCTAAATAAGCTAAAGTTAATAGTAATGTCTGAAACTATGAAATATATATATATATATATATATATATGTTACGTGAATAATAACTTATATATGTATTTACTGTTTTTTATATGATATATATGTATTTAGATTATATCAACTACACCGTTTCATGTCAACCAGTTTTTCGGGTTTGCTATAGGCTTACACTATTCATAAATAATATGAATAACAGTTTCTTTATAAAAACATATAGAGGGAACGGTTTTATACACACAAATTTATACCAAATATTAGAATCTTCTATATATATAAAAATGGATTGCTGTTCCTTAGTCTCGCTAAAACTCGAGAACAGCTGAACGGATTTATGTTATCTTAGTCTTGAAATGTTCGTGGAGGTTCAGGGAAGGTATAAAAGGTGAGAAAAATTGATTCATTTCCGGGAAAACCCTAAAAACAGCCCTTTTCTATTTCCCATACAAATGTTTTCTTTGACATTAGATTTGACAACTAACTAATATGTCAATCATTCTGTTCGATTGAAACAGGAAAAACCTTATTATTTATGGCCTCTAGGAGGGAATAGAGTTCGCCCGGTCAGCTATACATATATTATTAATAATGAAATTAACGCGGACGAAGTCGCGGGCAAAAACTAGTATGTAATAAAGATATATAAATTTGAAATTGTACTGTTTGTGAAGTTCATGACGTAAGTACATCCGTTGTACTGTAAAACAATATTCGTCACATTCTCACATGCTGGCATGAAAATGCGCAATTTCTTTATAATATTCACACAATGCACAGAAGTTATATTAGAGGTGTAGTGTGCTAGTTGAATACAAACTACACGGCACACAGTAAAGCCAGACAAGGACAAAGGACCAGATTATTTACACGAAGGTCGACCTTACGTTATATAAGGTCGGTGGGTGATGTACGGCCATCGGGGATAATGAGTAAAAAAGATTTAATGATAATAATTATATGGTTGACAAAAATAAAATACATGGAACTTATTAGGATAACAGTTTTTTTTGTTTTTCACTATCTTCGTTACATTTTATTGCTAAACTTATATATCAGCGACGAAAAGTTCCTCGAAATCTCTATTTATCTTTGTTTCTTATCTATAACAATATTACTGTACTGTTTTTTTACTGTTAATAGTTCCGAATATTCTTTCCGTGCAGTAAACATGGTAATGAAAATGATTAATGAATATTGTTTTTTTAGCTGCTTACATTTTGTTAATATATTGGCAGAGCTATAAATGTATATGAGAATTTGATTCTTCTTTTATTTCTGTCAGCGAATGAAAGAAAATTTTGCGAAAATTTATTCCTAGTTATTTCGTATGAATAAAACTATAGTGTACGGAACACATTGGTAATGTTTTTTAAGAACCCGGTGGAAAAGAGAGCAACGTTTAAAGTAAACAAAATTATAAATGGCATTATTATTATCTCGAAATAAATCGTCAAAGAATAGTAACAATTCTAAAGGTGGAAAAACATGCTTTGATAATAAACGCACGGTGCAACTGCAGGTAGTGAATCCTGAGACGAGGCGTATGTTTTTTGGGACGATCACAGGTAGACGGTAACAATGAACATAAACCTGGTCTCATACAATTTTATAAACAATAACACCAGATGTTAGAGATACTTACAATAAGGAATCATATGATCGAATAAAACGATGAAATAGGACTCTCAATTCTTCTTTTATCATATGTATCTGAGAGCGGTAGATTCAACTGTAATACTTCATGAGTATAACGTAGTTTCAGTATACAGAGTATCTTTATATATCGGATACAATATAATCGTGTTATGAACAAAGCGAGGGGCTGCACCCCAAGGCCGACGGTCGACAACCTGACTGTTCAGTGTTCAGCCCACAGACACGTGCGATCTCGTTCACCTCGGGGGCTCGGACCTATATAAATGGTCACCCCGTAACAGAATTCATTTGCCTGAATCGAAATTCCTATAGAAATTAGTATATTACGACTCCAAGTACAAATACAACAATATATCCAACATTTTATATTTAACGGAGCAGAAACAAATGCGTTTCCATTTTTACTCATCGACATCACAACCGTACCACCAAGCTAATGGACGTGTTTCCTGGTTAATATTCGAACAGCAGCACTCTATAACTGTTCTTCGTGTATACATTGGTTTATTTTCATTCCTTTAACCGTTATATCGCTGGCCGTGTAGCTACCATGTCGCCGCGTACTGCGTCTAATAATACTGCGACTCAAAATAGAAATTCTCTAAATGAATCGAAGCTCGTTAGCGACATACACTCCATGTAATGTGTATACATGTAGTGTTACAATCAATGATTCGTCTATATAGCGGGTGTGTAACAAAATCAATGTATATTTCACACGGTTGCAACGGGGGGGAGTCAACGACCGGGCCGGTGCAGCGCCCGAGCCCTCGCCCCCGCCGGTCGTCCGACACCGAAACACACGCAGTCGCGACTCTCGGGATCCCTACGGGTTCAACGAACTCTCTGTCGACCCTTCCGATAAGGCCCCACTAATTATACACGGCAAAAATCACAGTCGACACGATTTAATAAACCTTTAGTTAGAATTGCATAGAGGACGTACGAAACTTTAAAAACTTCAGTACTTGTTAGTTGAATAATTTTTATATGGAATCATTGATCTGAATAAATTTCGTTTTTTGTATCATTATAAAATACACTCACTTCCTTTGAATCATGTAGCTATAGAATAACTATTATTTCTACAGAATTTAATATATGTATTTTATAAACAAAATACCTATATTAATCGTCAAGTATGATAAACTAGTTTCCTTTAAATCTTGTCGCTACGAAGGTCGTATTGTGCTGCATGCTGCATACAGCACTGTTTTATTTCGTCTTATTTACCGATCTCAAACAAGGGTACAAAGCAAATGTGTAGGGTGGGAAAGGATATTATGTTTGTAAGGCAAACTTAAATTCAATTCAAAGTAGATACTCCCTACGCGATCATACGTTCTGATATAATAACATTTTTGCGTATTTACCGAATACAAACAAACAAGTCATATTCTCAAAAACTGTTTGATTTTGAAAAGAAAGGGGAATACAAAATTCTCTTTATACATATTAGGTGCACTAAATTTGGAATTGTACCTAGATATTTGTTTCTATATTAATACTTCTTCCATACTAATATCAAAATAAATTAAAATCTATGTTGTTATAAATGAATGGGCTAAGATATTAAAAAAATATATTCATCTATGTTCAGCGGTTTCTGCATGAGATACTACCAACACTTCCATGTATTTTACAATGTTAATTGAACGTTTCTACGCTATTAAAAAGAATGTACTGAAAGAGAAAAAATGAAGACAGCGTAAGTGTGTTATGATTTTCTACGGGAAGGAGGGTCGAATTAAGTAGCCACTTGACCAGTTCCTTGAGAGACCTCAATCAATACTCGAGTTATGAAAGGCAATTTTTATCTTTATACCAACAAAGAAGCAATTACAAGTTCGAGGAATATAGCATTAAAAATAAATAATAAAATCGAACTGAATTTTTCGTGAAAAAGCAATGAATTCGTCCAATATGTATTGACAAAGAAAATATATCTGCTTTTAATAAACATGTGTTACCCTTATATGTAATCCAGGTCACTTTCAATTGACTATGGGAAAATATATTGCCAATGTATAAACAATGAATAAAAAGACTTAATGATCGATTCGGCGACATAACTTTGAACTGGAGACTATGAATGTCGGAATTATTTATCTTTTATTTTTTTGCAACCTACTATAAATGTTAATTTTGAGATAAATTTATATACAAGTAATTGGAAAATAGTAAATATAAAAACGACAGTATTAAAGTTAAACCATTTAACTGTGCCCTTTCAAGATTGTGCCAAATGCGTTTTTTTTTGTAGTGCTGTAAAAACCGAGCATATACCTATTGTATTATATCAAAGTAAAATAGGGTTTTGCAGATAATTGTATTGAGGAAAAACAATACCTCCTATCGAAAAACAAACACTTATTAAGGTAAAAATATTTGTTGAATATGAAAAGAGTTTTTATGGCCAATAATGATTTATCAAATATTATAAATATTTAAGAAATATAAATTATTCAAAATATCGTGAAAATCTTACTTAACTTTATATAAATATGTATATATTTCTTGTAAGTTTTTATAAATACATACGTTGTTTACTTCAGAATTTGGCGTTTAAAATCGAAGTATTAAACATATGGATGGACCGAAATAAAATATCATATATATGAGATATTATTATTGAGTTATGTTAATGATATATTTATATAATTTTATAACAAAGACTATATCACGACGTTACTCGAGCAATGTAGATATGTGTTTATAAATAGGATATGTACGTTCACTAATTACATTGATAATAATATTATTCAATAGGAGAAAGCTTTGTTTGATTATTGTCAACAATACTTACAAAGCGAATACATAATATGTAGATTGAATTTAACTATACAGATTGTACATTCAAAGAAAAAAAGTATATGTACCTACCCATAATGTATATGTTCTGCTAGAAGAAGAAGAATAAGTAACTGGATCGTTAGTTACAATTTATTTTTATATCACAATAACATATAAACGTATTTATATTACTATTGTGAAAATTTAATGTCAATAGCAACAGACATAAAACGATACATCTGAAATGATAATCAATCATACGATTACAAAACATTCCCTTCTAAATCTGTCCGTTTCTCGTGGGCGACCTTAATACAAAATAAACGATTTATGCATAAAACAGCCCTGAACCATGGCGAACGGTTGTAAATAATCAAAAAGCTGCTGCTGGCACGGCTTTCAATTGTTAACGATCGGAGAAAGCAACATCGTCGTAGTGTCGTAACGGCGCCAACGTGAACCCGAAATGTTTCGTGATAAATCGCAGCCGGTAACTCTTGCACAACCAATGGTGCTACAACCGCTATCTTTCTTTTAGATTACCTACAAGTCGATATTTCATTCAGCACTGTTAATCCAAAGACCAGGTTATGTTGGATGAATGAGAGAATTGTCAATATAGCATCGATTTTACCTAAAGTGTATAACGCAAGTTTTATTTTATTGAAATTTTCATAATTCAAAACTAAATGAAAATAAACCGTTAAATGTTTTCAAATTGGTGTTCCATTTATAAATCCAAGTGTTAGCGGACAAGTAATTTGGTTCAAGTGTAGGGTCGTTACGCAATTTGCGTATGTAGGCCAATACTGTATCTCATTTCGTGCACGCCTTGCAGATCCACGGTTAGAAATCGGTATAGAATTTATCGAATCGGTTATATTATCTTCAACGAACATCGGATAATACGGAAAGCGTGTTGCAACTCTATTGTTTTTATAATCAAATTAACTTAAAACTGTACATGGTTTATTTGTACATTATTTTTATAAAGTTTTAATGTTTATACGTCTTAAGAACAACGCCTTATATGAATTTCGTAAAATTTTTGGGTTCTTTTTTTAAATTCACTGACCTCTTTTTTAAAACACGATATTTTGAAAAAGAGTTAAACATTTCTATTTTGTTAAATCGAAGAAACCTTTTGAATACTCAATATTTCAAAGCTTCGAGGAAAATAATTCCCTTGACCTTAACTAGCAACAAAAGAAAAAGAAAACTAATTCCACAACGACAAAAGTAATTTTAAAGAATAAAATCTATCGAAGGGACTATAGCAGTAGCTAGACAAAGAAAATTCACTACAAAAGAACATTTATAAAAAAAATTCCATCATGCTATTACGACATATTTTAAGAGTAACATTCTACCGATAGTTCTTTTGTTTTATAAAACTTAATACAATTTAGAAATTCCCTAAGCGAGCAAGGCCTGCATATCAAACGTCTGGATAAGATAAGTAACATGTGCATCTGCGTTTATATTTAAGCCTGTATGGGAACGCGGGCGAGATTTAACGATGTTAGCGCGAGTCAGGTGTTTTGTCACTATTTCTGTCCGAAGCCAACAAAATATGTTTGAAATTATGATGATATCATTCCATACACTTATCCGTTCGCAATGCTATGTTTAAATCAAGACAAACATTGTAAACAGTACAAATGACTGATCTATAGTAGGGGAAATTATTTTTCAACTTATAATTTTTATAAAATAAAAGTTGTTTATATCAGACGTGATTTTGTTTACTCTAAGTGCAAGTTTGAGGCTATAAATGAATCTAAATTACATATAGGTGAGATTGGAACAAAAAAACATATTGAATAGGTAAAAGGTGTCGAGTTCGGCTGGTCTGAGATTCGATCGATACGGACGCCCTGCCCTGAAGTTGGACCCGGGTCGATGATGCAATTTATAAATAATTATTCATTATATATAAAAAAACCGTTTAAAAATACATCCAGATTGTGTTAAAGCTCCATAATAACTCCTCTAATCTGTATTTAAAATTAACGCCTCCTCTAATCGTCGTTCAATAAAAACATAAAAATTAAGCTTTGATTAAATTAAATTTTTCGAAAACTTTGCTTGCGTGAAAGTACTCTAGTGATTCTTTAAGAATGTCACGATATTACGTCAAACAGCTGTGGAAAGAATTAACAAAAAAAAAAAGCTATTGTAATTTATTAAAACTTATTTGAATATTATAAACCACCAGGTCTTCTCGAAGTATGTTATGAAACTCAGGAATAGCTTTGGATTTGGGACATTCTATGTCATTCTATAATGTGGCTATATTGTTGAAGAAAAAAAGACAACAAAGAATTGAAAGAATTTACCTTAACAATATTATTAAGTAGTAAAAGTACCAAAAACCAGGTAATTTTCCTTTTATTGTACGAAATTAGTTAAGTTGCTATTGGTAGGGATAGACATCTTTAATGAATGGGTCTAGGAAATTCTTATGAATTGAAGGAATAAGACCCAAGACAGGTAAGAGAAAGAGGTTCCATACAAATTATTACTTTGCAGCTTACAATGTGAGTTAAATAACCCAAGTTTTGCAATTTTTTTCATATTGTTACTGTTTATAGCAAGTGTTATTTGAGAAATACTATAACTACTACTTTTTGTAAAAAATGATGACCTCAAGAATATTTTCTGAAGATACTATATGTTAAGCAACTTTGGATACTTCTTCGGAAGAAATAAGTATAAAAATCTGTGAGTTGAGTTAGCTTAGAGGCCTACCTCTTGTGCAGATTCTAAACCTGGCTAGTGCCAATGTTATTTTTATTGAATGATATGTTACTCTCTAAGAGTATTAAGACACCAGTGACAGATGGTGAAGGAAAACATCATGAGGAAATCTAGACTTCTAATTGCACATTATAAGTTTAAAATCACCAATCTTCCTTGAGCAAGCTTGATTAATGTTCTAATCTTTTCAAATATGAAACAAGGCCTTTACTCAGCAGTAGGCTGGTGACAATGACGATGTAATTTTGCCATCAATCTTGCCCATCAAGACTGACTTCAGCAATATAAATGGCATCAAATGTGTGGTGCATTATTGTTTATATGAAGATAAAAGGTTAAATATGTTTGTCTATAACATATTTTTAAGAAAATAACTACTACCTGATGATTTAAGCATATTAATTTTATGAACATATTCATGAAATTATTTTCCTCACTAATTAACTATTGTATATTGTCCTCTCATACCCTTGAAATGTAAATACCTGATCAGACAATCTGAATTTGTATTAAATTACTTGATGGTTTTTTCTTTTTTGTAATACATATGATATAGTACAATACTCAAATATTAAGTTAACATATTTCAATATACACAAAGTCTCAAAATAATTTTAAACAAGGAAAAAGAATTATTCTTTACATAATTTCCTACATCAAATGCAAAAATCAACAAAATACACTTAATTGAGCTAAATTTAATTTTTATATCAAAAAAGTATACACACTAATTTAGTGTGTATACTTTTTTGATTGTGTTTGGTGAACGTTATGTACAATTTATTATTGACGTACATATCTGTTATTGTAATATAGTCACTTTTAATATGTAAAACTTTTTAATATGTATGTTGTTAGTGTACTTATAATAAATAAATAAATTTCATTTTTTTATTTTATTTTAAGTCAATGTAATAAGTCTTTTTATACATATAAATATTAAAGAATTACCATTTAAAATAAATCAATAATTATATTAAAAGATAAAGTAATACTATGAGCTTAGCTCATAAACAATCAATCAGCAGATTTGTTTATGAGTCACTTAAATAGAACCTGTATGTTTAACCCAAACATAGAACAAAGGAAATTGATTTCTACCACATGTAGAGTTAAAAGATATAATCCAATGATTGTGGAATCTATGAATATACATACATATTTAAACAATCTTTCTTCTTAATTAATTTACAGAACAAATAGTTTGTGAGGTGATAATAGAACAATAAACATTTTTTATAATGACAACATTATGTTAAGATAATGCTCTAATTAAATAGCAATCAAGGAATGCATGAACATGTTATTTACCAGATACATAATATACAAGGAATGACTCCGCAAACAATGTTTGCCCTAAATATAACCAAGATATGAGATAAAATATATGTGGGTAATAATTTTTCAAGCACAAATTTATCAACTCATTTGAGTTAGCAAATATTTGTTAAATGAAATAAATAAGATCGAAATAATAAATAGAATTTAAAATTGAACTCTTAAGTAAAAATGGATATTAGGCAAAGATGACCTAAATTCACAAAATTCTATCTTTGTCCCAGTCTCACTGAGTAAGACTATGCAAGAAACAGATAAAGAATTCTTGTATAGTGTAATAATGGTCATGTTTATTAGATCATTAAACATGATATTTGCGATTTACTTAATAGTATGCATGACGTAAAAACTAATGTACACTTGCATTTTTGATATGATACTGCATAAATGTTAAAAACAGTTCATTTTTATGCGACAAGAATAAAATGGCCTTCGTTTTTTAATAAGGCGATATTTTAACAAAGATCTACGATCTTTTGTCATATATATTAAGCTGAAAATCTTACCTTTAAATGCTTAAAAGACGGCCTTCTTTTAACAGTAATTCATTTCACAAAGTCTACAATCTCAATTTGTAATCATCGCAACAAAACAAGTTAACTAAAATGTGATCTAATTAATTAATAATACGTAGTTTAGTCGTGGTGTTTGACAAAACCTCGAATCGATTATTTTTTCAACACTACTTTAATTTCAG
This sequence comes from Danaus chrysippus, assembly GCA_916720795.1. Lineage (NCBI taxonomy): Eukaryota > Metazoa > Arthropoda > Insecta > Lepidoptera > Nymphalidae > Danaus > Danaus chrysippus. Next base: position 10,525,795 of record CAKASE010000074.1, on the reverse strand, counting down.
AATAAACAATTAAATCACTTCTGTTCACAAAATGACACTGCTAAATGTTGATTGACACTGTTAAATTTTGATCCATAATGTTTTCCACTGATTTTCAAACACTAAAATAAAAATTAAAACAGCTGGCTGATACAGAGAGCATATTCTTTTACAAATCTTCAATAACAATCACAAGCAACAGATAATACTATTTCTAAATAAGCATAGACTAAGTAAAAACCTCAATATTCGATGTTTTCAAAAAACCGTTAAGTTATTGGTGTGTACTAAAATAAAATATTTTAAGACTATACCCAGAGTATTTATAGTATAGTTTTACTTATAAAGTTTTACATTCAATAATATAAACAGTCAATAATTATGTAAATACTAAGTATATCTTTACTGAATACGTAATAAATATTGTAACATTCACGACAATAAGAATTATTTCAACCTATTTTGTGATATTAATACTTTATTTAATTAATATTCACTTTGTATTAAAATATATTTTGGATACAAAGATTGCTTTATTATATTTTATTAACTAACACAGAAATTAAAGTTTTTTAAGTCACAACGACGGAATGGATACTTCTCTGTATAGTAGTCCCGAAGATCTCAAAATGTTTATATTTTCAAGTAAGTCGATAATAAATGTATCTACCCTATTTAAATTATTGATCGATGTACCTTTCCAAACGGACATAAGATTTTTATTCAAAACTAGTTTTTGCCCGCGACTTCGTCCGCGTTAGTTTGGTCAAGGTTAATATATGTAGGTATAGCTGACCAGGCGAACTCTATTCCCGGCAATTATTCCAATTTTTCTCACCTTTTGAACCTTCCCTGAACTTCCAGGAGTATTTCAAGACTAAAATTTGCCAAATCGGTTCAGCCGTTCTCGAGTTTTAGCGAGACTAAGGAACAGCAATCCATTTTTATATATATAGAAGATGAGCTAATAATAGTATACTATCTCAAATTACTTCCTTTCGTAGAAGTATATAAATGGGCATTGTGTGAAGCTAACATCGAAGTTTTTACAAAAAAAAAACACATTTCTGTTTGAAAGGTAGTTTGTTTTTCAACATGATGTATTTTGGAAGATTGTCTTAATAACTAAGATTAAAGAAAACAGTAAATTAACATAACTTTATCTCTAAAAAAAACTGTAGTTAATATTTTTTTGTAGAATTTATAAAAATACAAGATTGATTTTTGGAAAACATGTCTTATGGTAAGAACTAAAAGTTAGTGGTGAGTAAGGAACCTGCCGATCTGTAAACGAACATTAGCATCGAAATTTATAAGAACTATGTACTTACACGTATAACATAATTCTCAATACTGTAAGAACGATAAACTAGGTATTATAAAAACTTTAATATTAATGATTTCTTGAATCTCGAATAACATTATTATAACAGTAATAAAGTTTGTAATATAACAGGTACAATAAAATTCAGGTACTTACAATACGAATAAAATAATAAACTTATTTTTATTAGGTTTCAAAAATATGGTTTTAATTATGTTATTACAATATCTTATGAGTGATCAATACCTTAACAATTATCAGAAATAAAATCGTGATCATTAGAGAGGCAAAGATTTTTTAAAATTTCTGATGGCGAAGGAATACTCTTGTCATTTAAAGGAATAGATTCTATTAAATCGTCAATGTTATTTGGAAAAGATTCTATATGTTTTTCTTCTGACGGAGCCTCACTTGTACAAACTGGTCGATTGCGATTAAAATCGTCATTGATTATAGTAAAATTTTCAGATTCCATATCTTCCAGCGATAATTGTGCTCCTGTTAGTACTAATTCCGCGTTTACTTCTGAAACGCCTGGATAGTTTTTATTAGAGTAAATAGGATTTTGTTCATCTAAAACTTTCCCTTTTTCCTGAGATACTTCCAATGTTTGTTTCTTTTTTAATTTTTCAACCAGATTTACAGTTTTCCTAACGACTGTACCTGGAGGCTGATTTTGACATTTGTGGGTCCTTTGGGATACCTATAACATATATTTCAATTTTTATAATTGAGAAGAAAATAAAAATTTTGCATGAAGTAGGTACATATAACAAAAAAATGTAATTCCATCCAGGAATTTTCATTTCATTGATCAAAAATTTTGATTTGAATGAAGCTTATAACCCTACACGAAATTTGCCAATACATATTACTAACTTTATATCTAAAACTTTTTTCACATGCTGTACATTTATACGGCATGGCACCGGTATGTATGCGCCTGTGTACCAAATATGACACCCTTTGACGAAAACATTTTCCTGAAAAGAAAGTAAATACAACTTTATCCATTACTTACGTAAATTTAATATAGGCAAATTTCGTCATAAAATATATAAGTGTTTGTGTAGGTATTTAATTATTGTGGTATCAAAGATAAAGTTACATACAATTATACTTATGTGTTCGGTACTTACCACAAGTTTCGCAGGCGAATGGTTTTTCACCAGTATGAATTCGCTGATGATTATGAAGAGTAGATAATTCTTTAAAAGCTCTTCCACAAAAAGTGCAGGTGTGCGGTTTTTCATCATTATGATATAATAAATGCTTGTGATAAGATTGTTGAAATGTAAATGTTTTATTACACTGATTACAAGCATACGGCGTCTCACCTGAAAAAAGATTTTTTAAGAATTAGATATTTATATTAGGTTTTTCAACGATAGATTGTTGATAAAATTTGAATACCTTATTTAATACTGAGTGTTACCGAGTGATGGAATGTTAGTGTCCCAAAGTAAGAAAATTTTCTGAATTTTGTTTTGATATTTATGTCATGAAGATATGTTAGTATATATTATTATCTCCTAAATAACACCAATGAAATTTAACCTGTATGAAGACGCTTATGTTTCTTGAGGAAATATTTTGTCGTAAAAGATTTTCTGCATACATCGCACTGCCACTGTTTACCGTCGTGCCGGTCATCATTGTGCGGTTTGTCTTTTAAGTTAACTTCTGTTTTCTCTTTGGTCTCAGTATTCAAATTAGATTCTGAATGATCATTTGATGTAAAACCATAGTGCGCGACTCTTAAATGAACCATCAACGAACCTCTCATCTTGAAAGTTTTAGAGCACAGGTGACAATTGTATTGCGATAATGAATTGTTCGAATTGTCGTCAACGTTGTGTATCAGACATTTATGCATTTTAAGTATATCAGCATCCACAAAATGTAAGCCACAAATGCTGCATCTATTGCTACTTTGCATGACATTTTTTTCATTATTGACATGAGTTAACGAAGAGTTACTTTTTTCTTGACTTTTAGATATGTCGAGTATTGGCATGGCATTGATGGCTATGACTGGTAATTTGGGATAAATTTTCACATACTTTACTTGGGTGTTGGCTAATGATAAAGTGTTATTTTTAGATACCGTTGCTTTGATTTTTTTCTGCTGGTCTGTCGTCGTTGAATTCTTTTGTGAAGATGTATTTTTTATCTTTGTATGTTGTTGTAACCCTGGAACTTCAGTTTGTAATATCTTCACATGACTAAATAAATGAATAGTCAGTTTATCTAAGCCAACGAGTTCTTCTTGGCAAACTGGACATCGAATTTTATTTGTGGAAACATATATCAGCCTGTCTTTTAGAGACTGAGGGGTATCAAAAACTCCAGTGTGTAAACAGATAGGGCACGGTAATGATGCAGCGTCGGCACTCATTATTAAAAAGAAATGAATGAGCTGTCACAGATATCGACTGTATACTACAGCTCTAACGGAATACTAGCTGCTCGTGAGTTATTTTTGGAAGATTGCGCATACATTCTTTTGGCGGCATTTCAAGAAATTAAACATCATAAGCATGTTCAAAATTTTCAGTCCTAATACGATAAAATAAAATAAGAATACAAACTATTTAATAAGAGGGATTCGTTTTGATTGAACTTTATAACTGGGATTAGCAAAAGATTGGATTGTGTTTAGGGCCAGGAATACATAAAATAGTTAGTGGTTAGTTGAAATGTAAGAACGCCTAGTAAAAAAAATATATTTGTATTTCATAGGAAAACCTTATAAAATTTTCTTGTATTCATTTATTGTGGTCAAAAAGTATTTTCCATCCGTTGGTCGCAAAAATTATGCAACGAAGCTAAACTCTTAAGAAAAATATTGGAAAAGGTGTCAGAGACTTGAAGTATGGTTTTATAACATGTTTAACTATTCCTTGACACAAAATTTAAATAATAATGTTTTTTTTATATTTCATCATTCATATTTCTCTAGAAGGCTATAAACATTGGAACAACCGTATTTACCGGAAATTTGCATTCAATTATCGTATAATCTGTTAATGATTTTTTTGTCTCAAATGTCACTTAATTGTTTTGCTTTGAATTTTTCGAATTGTGGCGGTACATTTTGCTATGGCGACAAAAATGTTTATTTTGCTCTCCTAGTAGTTTTCACTTGTTAGGAAACTAATTTTTGAATTTTATTACTTTAATACTTTATTTGTTTATTAAAATGCCGAACCCAAACGGAAATGTGCCACAATATATGGCCCAACTTCTGGAAGAGCTGGGATGGAATCAAGGAACTAGAATTCCTTTAGCCAACCCTGACAATCAAAATTTGGAGACCCTCCTAATTGATAGGTAGATACATTCACTTTACTTTTTTGGTTCTGTGTTAGTGTATTAGAAGCTAACATATTTTAATTTCTAGGCAAAATGAGATACAGCGCTTGAAAGAAGCTCTCATTTTACAAAATCAAAAACAAGATGATCTTAACAAATACAAACACCATGTTCAATCAGAATATCAGGAAAATACGGTACAGTAAGACTCGTCATAAAAAATTTAAGGAAGTAACAATAAAATTAAGTAATCATCTATCATCTTGTATTTTCAGCGTTTATTATTTGCACACAAGCAGCAGTTGGAGCAAGAGGTGAAATTGCGACAACTCTCATGCAATGAGGCTGACAGACTTGATAGAGATGTAAATGACTTTAATAAACAGGATAATACTATAACAACAAGAATTGATAAGCTTCAAAGTAAGAACAAGATATCAAGTCAGCAATGTAATATCTAGTTTTAATGGAACTTTTAAAGATAAACTTGTCTTTTATTCAAGGTGGTATCGCCAAATTACTAAAGAAGGCTGACACTCTCAAGAGTGAGGTGTGTGGTGAGCGTGGAGCTTTGCAGGAATGGAGAGCCGCCCTCGAAAGAAGTGCCGACGACATCACAGCTATAGAACAGTTTACTAAACAAGACCTGTCTAAAGCCAAAGTACTAAATCTGTTAATGTTATATATAATTTAATAATCATATAAGCCATAAAATTCAATGATGTATCAATATTAAATGTATGAAATGTTGAATAATTATTATCAACAAACTTAGATATTTCATATACATTTTATGTTTGAAAATTTACTTTCATAAATTATAAAATATAAAAAATCAATATTTTATAACTTAACTTGATGGTTATAAATTTTACTTATATTCCTGTTCTTAATACAAGAAAGATTAATGAATATTTGATTAATGAACTTATAAATTATCATGATAATAAGGAATTATAACAAATAGTTTTATGCTTATCAAAACTTCATATATTTCACATAAACATGATAGATAAGTTACTTAAAAGTCTTGTACTATTTACATATAAATATTTATTATTTAATATACCACAGGCACTGGAGACAAAAAGACAGAAGCTCAAAATGGAGCATGACCATATGCAAGAACGTCTCAATCAACTTGTTTCCAATCTCAATGCAGAAGAGAGGGCTTGTGAAAGAATATCTGTTCAGGTACACTAACAACAAATTACATCAATTAATATTTAGTCTTGTATATATTTTCTTCTTTATTGTATTATAATATATTAGAGCTGTATTATTTATTTCAAGTGTAATTTAAATCTTTTTTGTATTATATTTTATTACCTATTGTTTTTAAGTTAAGTATATTATATTATTTTTTTCCAATTCATATAGTGTATTTCATTTTAAAATATTTGTGTATATAATTCAAACATTTTAATTCTTTATCTTCTGATTAAAACATGAAGAGCTCATTGTAAAGATAATTTTTCGTTTTAATTATATTTTTAGTGTTGTGTAATAAATAATATATTTGGTTATTAGGTGATGGAAGGTATGGAACAAAGAAAACAAATGATGAATATGTGGGCCGGTGCTGTAGAGAATCTACGCCAACGAGATACAGACATAAGACACATTAGAGAGGTCATTATTTACACTAATTGAAATCCTGTTGACGGTTTAAGTGGCTTGAGTATTGATGAAAAGATTTTTTTGTGTTTTAAGTAATAGACTTTTTTGTTCCTTCTATACTCGAAAATATGTCTAAATATTCAGTTCAAATGCTGTTTTGTATCAAAATAAAATTATTGCCCTAATCTTTTTTTTTGCAACGACTTCGGTTTTGAGTTATAATTTTGATTTTTTAATATTTCAGGACTATGCTGTATTAGAAGCAGAGGCAAACAATCTCACCGAGCAGTGCCGCTTGCAGCAGACATTCTGTCAACAGCAACAGGGACATAATGCTGATGCTGTTAAAGAGAATATGGCCATAATGCAAACACTGAGCAACACGCGGATGGCATACCAGCAGACTCTTGAAATGAACACATCACTAGATAGTGAGGTAATAAAGCTAATAGTTCTTTATAGTTGAGATTTGTTGAAGAATCTACATATGTTAAACAAAGGAGTATTCCATTATATAATGAAATATTTTAGTAATTTAACATGTTAACTGATAATATTAGAATATTCTTAGTGAAAGTTAAAGATCAAAAATAGTGATAGACAGGAAGTTTGCCATAGTATGCCATATTTGTCATAAAATAAAAGATGTTTCAGAAAGTTTCAGAAGACTAGGACATCTAAAAACAAGAAGGTGGGATCATATCCGTCTAAACCTAAAACCAGACTGATTAAGCTCGTCAAACAGTATAGATATAGTTGAAGAAGGCCTTTGACATGACACTCCTCATTGCAAGAAATATTATAATTGATGAAAACAGAAATATAATGGCTTTAATAAATTATACATTAAATCAGTTATTATATTTTACAGGTCCACAGCTTGCAACGAGAACTCAGCAACTTGAATATAGCCCTTGAGAAGCTGCATATGGAGAATAGACAGCTCTTTGAAGACCAACATAAGAAAGATGTCGCTCTACAAACACTTTCAACTAAGGTCGTACATTCCTAATCCACTCTTTTCAAAACATTATACAGCATATTAAGTCTTACATAATGTGTACATATATATAAATATTTGTATATATCTATAAATATATTTATCATATTTTTTCAGATCAAAGAGCTGAAAGAAAAGTTAGCTGAATCAACAGACAAATCAAAATGTTCAGAAAAACGTGCCAAAGAGTTAGAGGATATGTTGAATGCAAGTATATAACTATAGAAATATGAAGCAAATAATATGAATTTGTCATGTTATTAATTGTTAATTATAATTACAGGAAGAAGAACGTTTTGCGAGTCAGTTAACTGTGAATCAACAACGGGCTATGCATTGCTCGTTTATAGAACAACAGAAATTATTGACTCTGCAGAATGAGGAGAAGCTGTTTCATATGCAACTAAAAGGTATGTTATTATATTTTTAACGTGCAACTGGTAAGAGTTTATAGATGCAATGCTATAAGAATAATTTCATATTCTTATACAACATTACAGCCTCTAAAGCAATAATGAGCAAGTTAGACACGAAACAACGTGGTGTGGAAAGAAATCTACAGAGTCAGAAGGAATCTCTCTATGCTATTGTATGTTTTCAAGAAATTTATAATGCACAGAGTGAAACTATAGTCTAGTTAGATTCATAGCACTAGTTTAGTTACATTTAAATACTTGTTAAACTTCTTACCGCACGCTTGTTTCGCCTACATATGCCTATTGCGTATTGTAACATATGTCTATTGTTTCGGTCTTACAATCAACCACAGTAATTAATGATGTATCTGATGATGAATGTAATGAAAATAATCAATAAAAAGAAATATCTACTTAAAAATATGAATTTATTCAAATATTTGTACAAAATTAATAGGCATATATACATGTCTGTATTATACATATATAAACATAAGCATATTACATACAGATGGAGCGAAAGAAATTTTACTTTACTCGTGTGGTCTATCTAAACTTTAGACTCTAAAGCACTCCAATTTAATTTGTTTTTTGTATATTGAGTCATGTATTAATAATTTATTACAGTGTTACCAAGTAGA